>CM077667.1:496258255-498873198 GCA_039707655.1 Elymus sibiricus
CCCCACGGTCATGACACCACTTTCTAAACAAAAGTTTCCAAAATCCAATGCGGAACCAAGCAGTAAGAGAAATTCATCATGGTAATTATTAGTCGAAAACCAAAGTGGAATGGAGAGAACGGAGAGTCAGTTACAATGAAAAAATTGTTGAGGAATCATGTTGAAAGAACAACATTCTGTGTCATAAATATCGTATATAGAGATTTTTCATGTATCGACGCTTTTGATTCAATTATGAAAGTACGCTCTACTGGACTTGCACCCCTAGTTACGCAGAAGTGCAAGCACAGAAGCGGATGACCGGACCTTACCAACATACTCAAAAAAGTATTATATACTGGGGTCTGTGCTCTTGACAAGCAGTGTTTCCAGTCTAGCTGTGTCAAATCGGGTGTGAATTGTCCTTCTAGGTTCTGGCTGGTAGAGCAGAGGACTGAAAATTCTCTTTAGTTTCACGCATGGGACTCTAAATCCCAATTGCGCTAGCTCTGTGGTTCGATTCCACAACAGAAGGAACAATGAATGAATTTGGGCGGTCAACCAGGTAAGCCTGTGCCCAGGAAAGAAAGGACTAGGGAGGGATTGAGAGAAGCTTTCACAGTGGAAAATGAAAAAAAGCATATCGTTCTTAGAAATTGTGGAATTTGACTCAGTTAGAGCTATGGTTTAGCATCAAGAGGGAAGTTTTGTAAAAGCAACAGGAAGAATTGCTCAGATACCCGTGAGCGTATATAACTTGGGTCGTGTTATAAATGCTCTGGCTAAACCTATTGATGGGAGAGGCGAAATTGTAGCTTCCGAATCTCGCTTAATTGAATCTCCTGCTCCAAGTAGAATTTCCAGGCGTTCCGTATACGAACCTCTTCAAACAGGGCTTATTGCTATCGATTCGATGTTCCCTATAGGGCGCGGTCAGCGAGAGTTCATTATTGGGGAAAGACAGACTGGCAAAACAGCAGTAGCCACAGATACAATTCTCAAGAAAAAAGGGAAAGATGTAAGAAGAACGAGAGCGAGCCTTCACGAAAGAAAATGCAAGTGAAAGAGAATTGTCAAAATTTCCTAAAAGTGGTGGTCATTCAATTCTCAATTAGGGAATGGTGTTATTTCATGCTATGGAGCTTCAAACCCACACGGATCCTCGTATCCCAACCAAGTACTCGAGATAAGGCAAAATTTAGTAATTTCTACAACTGATTAGGTTTTCTGATTCAATATCATCCCTGCGAGAAAATCGATCAGACGTATCACGAGAAAAAGAGCGGAGCTGGGCTAGAAGGACTCTGGTTTCGCTTTACCTTACCCCGGCCCGGTAGCGATGCCTCTCACGCGGATGGGAGTTACTTTTCTTTATCACCGTAAGCGTTACGAAATGGACCCGCATTCCCCTTTGCTTTTCTTTTGCAACTAAGCTTAAAAGAAACATAGTAGTCTTTCAAGCCATTAGAAAACTCATTAAGTGCTCTGTTGAGTGAATGCCTGTTGAGAAGCTTAGGTCATACATTTCCATCTAATTAGAATACAACCATGAAGGTGGGGTTCGAATGCCATACAACTATTTATTCTGGTGAGTAGGATTGGAATGTAGTCCCTTTTTATTGGATCCGCCGCTTCGTTAAGTTAAATTCAAAGTAGGTGTGGGTCTAGGTAGAGGAAGTCATAAATCAAGTATCAAGTATTGTTATAAATATCGTATATAGTAGTTGCCAAACTCACAAGCATCACACACTTCGATCTACTTTATTGAATAACTTAGCTAGATAGAACCGACTCAAGCTTTTAAATGAAAGAAGCAATAATGGCATAATTTCTGTCTCAAGACCTCTTGGAGCTACAGCCAATGCAGCACCTCCTTGATCAACATACCACACAGCCCATTACGCCTTGCTCCAGTCGCAGTATAAAGAGAGACTAGAACCTACCGGGGAGCCCTCGGCAGAGTCCCTATCGTTGTTGCAACAATTACACACAGAGTTCCGGAATTTCACATTTGTGAGAAGAAAGGGTATGTGTGTTTGAAAGGAGTGGTGCAAGAACGTATTCTGAGCCTCAGTCAACACAACTTGTTTCGCCTTTTCTGAACTTCTTATCAGTACCCTCCTTTATACAAACCACTCGTAGATATATACCTGCCTATGGCCTCAGATGAATACATCGATAGATAAGAAGGGAAATGCATCATCTAGAAAGGCTTACTGAGGTTTAGGGACGTTTGTGTGATGGATCGTACACTTACTCACGATGACTTGGCTATTCAATAAAGGACGGAGTCAACGTGAGCCTTAGGGTCCAAAAATATTCCATTGGTGTCAGCTATTAGCGATTATTCAAAGTCGTAATGGTATAAATTATTGGTCAATTCCACTGATTCTTCTTTCCCGTTCCTTCACTGGCTATAGCGCCTTACCTCTTCTGTGACTTGTCCTGAGATGAGAAGTATCAAAAGTGTCGGGGTTTGGGTTTATGTCATGCTAGACTCACGTTTCTCGTTCTTACGCCGGGTTCGCGACCTTACAAGGATACACAAGCTGGTGAAGGTTTCGGAGAAGCAGCAAGCTGTTCGGATTCAATTTAGCTTTGAGCAGGCCTCGGGCGAGGAAATGCTTTGGCTGTGCCAGGAGATAGTCGGCTCAGGGGCTTTTGGGCGGAGCCAAAGTGGTCCACATACATACCATTTCCATCATCACAAGATCCCCTTTTTTTGTGTGCATAGAGATAAAGCGTGCTCTTATATTTAGATAAGAGAGAGATTTTTCTCAGCGCTTCCCCTTATCGGCTTGATCTTCTTCTGCCCCTCGGTAGAGGGAGTCTACTTAGCGAACTGGCAGGACGCGGAGATCGATTGATCAATATGCATATCGAGCATCTATATTTATTCTCTCTTCCCAAAAGATATCTCAAGTTGCTTCCAACGTTTTGATGAGTAAGGGAGGGTATTTTCAACAAGATAACTAAGGACGACCATCTTCCAATTTCCAATCTATATCTTTCATTGGGTAAGTAAGGGGAATAAGCAAGAACGGTGGAAAGCTTAAGAAAGTGCTAGTTCCTTTGCTGCGAATGGGTGGAATTGGTATCCCCAAAAGGTTGTTCTCTTAAAACCTCTGGCAAGGGGGTGTGGAAGAGTTCAAGTCTATCCCTTTGGTTAAGCTACTGTTGTTATACATCTCTACTATTATGGGCCACCACTTACTTAAAGGAAGTCGAGTACACATCTCCTTCAACCTGAAGGGCGAGGACCTGCAATGACGTAACGTTTGAAAGAAAAGTAACCAGCATAGGAGAGTGATCAGAAAGCATACGACTCTATATGATAAACGTTGGTTGACTTTGATATGAAGTGTTGATTGTGTTTTCTATTCGTTCAGACCCCGATAGTGCTTCTCGTTGTGACTGAAGGAAGGTTCATTCTGTGCAAGATATATGCTAGTTTACAAGCATGAGACCCTCCTTTCGGGCCGGTAGACAGAGGCCTCAGTTCCAACGAAATGGGGAGCAAAAAGAGGTCGTGTCATACCATACAGATGAAATGAATGAAAGATATTCCTGCTGTTTCTGTGCCTATTAGTACTTCGCTCTGACCACATCAAGAGGAGTAGTTTGTTTTTCTTTTGTAAAGCGAGCCCAAGGAAATATATAGGAGAACATAGCTTGTTTTGTAGTAAGTAAATTCAAAGGCTCAAATCGTCTATATCAATGCAAGTATAGCTGGATGGAGTGACTCGTGCTTTCGAACCATAAACTAATGCCGCCTCTCGGGAGCGCGTGTTACTATTCCATTCTCTTTCTATTGCTACAAATTGACAACAAAAAACATCCCTCGGAATTCCTGTTCGATAGGAAAAAATCGCTCTTCAACCAGAAATAGCAAGCAACATGTTTTTCTTCTCTCTTCCGGGCACACACCCTATCGGGTGACGCCACTGACAAACACCCTAAAGGGGAACGCAACACTTCCTATAACAGAAAAAGCAATATCTGAAATCTTTAAGCAACTAAAAAAGACGTATACTAAAAGATATGTGTTGAAAAGGGATGGTCAATAACAAGATGAACCCAATGCCCAATCTTCCCAATAGTATTCCTTAACTCTTGAATTGATACACTTGTTCATGGCATCTATTCTCTATCTTCACTTTTCACCTTCTCATCCTTAACCTCAGTGATTTGTTCCTCCTAGACATCCTTCTGCGTACAAAAACAGAAGAAGAAGCACGGCCATAAATCAATAGAATAGTTTAGTTTCAGAATTATTTTTTGATTGGTATATCAATCATGGTTTATAGGGAAATAGTTAGAATAGGAAAGCTCTGTTAGTTACTAATGTTTGGATTTTTGTTTACGGCAATAGTAGGTTTCTTGCTTGTCATATTTAGAATATAAGCATCAGTTACATTTGACGTCCAGCCTTTTTATAGAAGAGAAAGGAAGGTTAAGGGCAAGGGCGCAGCATAATATATAAGAAAAACTTTATCTTTGAGGGGAAATTTTTCCAACTAGACCGATAAATGAGAAAAAGTACCAGTCGTACCAAGAACCAAAGGCGCCAGCTTTCATTGATATATATATACCGTATCTTTTAGCTGAAAAATCTATGGATAAGAACCGGCTCTGGGAGGAGGGGTGGCGCGACAGAGCAATGAAAAGCTGGGATCTTTCCTTATCTTCAGTCGTGACACCTTTTCCTTTTGTATGAGAAAGCGCTACAAAACATCCTTCTCGCGGGTTATCTTCTACTCAAGCAAGCTCTCTCCTATTCTTCATCCACCAACTAGCAGGAACGTAGGAGCACAAGAGGGTCATCATCTTCTGAAACGATTGGCTTTCGATCTGCTTTCCAAGAGGTGGTTTCTGACATGACCAGAAAGAGTGGAATTCTTGTTAGGATTGGCATGTCAAGTTGCTTTCTCGGACCCTAACATAAACCACCTTATCCTCACTCAGATTGTTCTTTTGGACTGAGCAGAAGCATGACCTCTATCTGAAGTTTTCTCTATCCCTTCTAATCTCTCAATGGCATTTCCATCTCTCGATTCAATCAATCAAGTAAGTCCGGATGACACTTGTCTTTATTTAGTGTTTCCTCGGCTATTCAGCCATTACTTGCATCTCAGGTTCTTTGTACCCTTTTTTAGTGCCATGCACACTGAGGTTTCTGGCATGACCGAATCTTTTGAGAATATCGCTTATTACGTTAATTTCTTCATCTTGATGTACTCAATCCATTCAAATTCCATAATTCCAATGCTATAGTGCCGTTTTTGAGTTCCTGTTTAACGACGACGCAAGTGTATTTCAGCAGTGGTTGTTCCCTTCTTTTGTTTTTTGATTTACATGTTTTGGCTCGCTTTCATCTTTTTCTGCGGCTAACTAGTATAGAAAATCCAAGTGGACGTTGTTCTTAAACTCCATAAGGATTAGAAGGTGGTTCTACCTCGTTGGATGGCATTCGTAAGCAGCTATGATATTTCTTATCTTTGATTAAGCGAAGCGACCTGGGATCTTTCAAGGAATGAGATCCGGGTATATAGTCATGATCTAGTGTTTAAGGATTTTATGACTGACCTCCTTATGAGTCATTTTCTTTACAATGAAATTCCGCTAGCTCTGTTTCCTCGCTTCCTCCGGCAAAAAGAGGATAAGAAGTACCCCGCTGCTTGATCATTAAACCTGAAAGGGGATTTTTTCTAATAAAAGGGTATCCATCTATAAAAGGCCAGAAGGAATATTTCCCTGCATTGACTAGTAGTGAAGATTATACATCATAGGTGCGCCCCTTGACCCGAAGAATTGATCCTTTGAAATGCGCCTTTGGTGTCTCGGCTGGGAAGGAATTAGGATTTCATTCATTTTGACAAAAGAACTTGCTTAACATACTCCAACTTTCTAAACTCATGTTTTCAATGGAAAGACTCCCTTCCCTCTTGCTTCCTTGCCCCTAACCTTTTCATATAGCCCGCCCCTGCCTGATCGATATCCCCTTACAACTAACTTCTAGTTAAAGCCTTAGGAATAGGAAGAGAAGGTAGGGGTTGCTTGGAACCTCTAAGACATGGCACCCCTTCCCTAGCCGCCTTTTCTTATGATGTCTCGAAAGCGGAATCTCACCATTCGAGAAGCTATGGAATCGTCGACCCCCTTACCAAGTAGACTATGAAGTCACTTTCGTTTTTTTGGTTGTGTATGCTATGTTTTTGTGCCCAGTCATCTACGAAGTAAATTCGACAAGAAAGCTATCCGATGTATATTCGTTTCTCATGATAATGAGCGAAAAGGGTGGAATTGTGACCCGAATACCAACCCTTGCTATACATCCCGAGTGTTGTCTTCGATGAAGCATCATCTTGGTGGTCATCCCAAGCTGTAGTATTGCCAGATTCTGGAAACTTAGAAACTAGCTTGCAAGAAAAGAAGAAAATCAAGTATACGTTTGCTTGTTGGCTTGAGCACTCATTTCAGAAGAACCTTCTTTTGGGATAACTCTTTCAGGCAATATCTCGCTGTGGCAGTAATAGCCCAATGGCTTCTAGTTGTTTTTTTTACCCTTCCGGGCTCTTTTCCCCCGGCGGCTAGTTTCAGCATAAAAGGAAGAAGTCGGGTCCGCGCGGTTCGCCTTTTCAAATGCAGCAGTGTTTTTGGTTTGGCAATACCAGCTAGCTAGCTACTTACTTGTGTGGGAGTCCTATAAAGAAACGCCTGAGTTATAGACTGGCTAAAGAAATCCACCTAAGCCGTAAGTTTTTGTTACAGCTGGCACACCTCCTTGCAAACTAGAAAATATGATTCTAGTAGAAAGTGGACTAAGTCTTAAGAGAGATAAGCCGGTCTTTATACACTGGCCCTACTTCGAATTCAGTCAGTGGCCAGATGCATTATAAGCAATTCCAGTCCCAGCTGCTGAGGTGGCGTAGTCAGCCCTACCTAAGTATTGAACAAAACCAACCATTTGTATAATATTATCCTATCTTGCATATTAATTAAGACCACTTATTAGATCAAGGTTGGCATACATAGCATAGGAAGGTGGAGATCTGAAGTAATCTATATGTCCCTCAGCCAGTCATCCATTTCTCTGGATATGAAGTTTTCAACATAAAAAAAATGACCCTTTTCATAATGAAATCCATTACATGCCATCCAAAGAACTCTGATCTGGATTACCAGCTTTGGGGTGGAAGGACGGATCGATCGACCAAGCAACAACGATCCCTTTACGATGGTCAAGTGTGAAGGTTCCGATCGGATTGCCGATCTGCCAGTGTTGTTTGACTGATTTTTTTCATCTCAAAACCATTGATGCTGACCTGTCACTGCTCAAGTGATTTTCCTGCATGGTTCTAGGAACCAAAAGAAGACTTTGGGTAGGTCAACGATAGATTCTATGTCTATAATGGAACGTAGGTTCTTTTTAGGAGGAAAGCTTAGAAGGATTCTTTTCAGAGCATAAGAACCATCGAAGAGCATGGGATTGGTATTGCTGGCAGGGACTTTAAAGTGAGAGCTTGATCACTAAACCCCTGCTGCTTTCGATCATTCCTGCTAAAGCAGTTGGCAATGACTCATTGGAAACTTCTATTGGATCTGGGAGAAGAAGAAATCCAATCAATGGGTAGGTAGTCAATTTCTGGCGAAAGCACAAACCTTTTCTCTTATTTAAGGCGATAAAATCCATTCATTTCGATAATAATCTGTTTGAGATGTGTTTTACCGAGAAGGTATATGGTTTACGGTTCTAAGCCGTTGAGTTCGTGTTTTGGTAGTTGTTGTTTCGAAGGATGGCGGATCCAGAGTTGAAGGATGGCGAGAATCATAATTACAAGAAGGCAACTACGCGATTCAACATCATTTTTGTAAGAATGGAAGCAAGCCATAAAAATAGCTAAGCTGCTGTGACCAGAGGTCGGGAGGCAAGACGAAAGGGATGCCCTTTCTCCATCTTGACCGAATGCGTTATCTGCTGTCTCTGTTCCTATTAACCCTTGGCCGCGTATACCATTATCACGAGGGTGATACGCAGGAAAAAACCAAACCATCTGTGGAACCGTTCGATGAACGTAGGTTGGTCGGAAAGAAAGCGCGGTGTAGCTGGCATCAGCATCTCTTGTCAGGTTCGCACGCACAAGGGTGGTGGGTAAGTCTCTTTACGTGTCCCGCGAGGCAAGGAATTCTTCGACCAATGATATCATGGTATCAGAGTCGCCGATCGAGATTTCTCATGGCTACCCATTATTTTCGCTTGAAAGATCTTCACATGTAGGCGGAGCCGTCCCTTTTGAAAAGTGGATCTTTAGTCCATTCATTCTAAGTACTTTATTATTTATTCTGTAGAATAAGAAGGTTTCGCAGGCATGTGCTTCATGGCGACAAGTCGTAAAGCATGGATAGGTGGAAATGCGCTATAAAGATTCGGCATCGCTCGATCAAACAAAGGGAAAAATCATCAAGAATCTGATCTTGCTCTGAATCATCTACCAAGGGTTCGCTATCAATGCAATTTGAGTTGGCCAACTCCGGTGCCTCTAAGTCAGAAGTATCTCTATTGGCAAGCTCTCATTGACATAATCCGGTGTAGGTGTAGGGAGCTGACTCTCATGTGGATCAAGAAATATCTTCGTAGTGCTCAGGACAGGCTGTGAGCATCTTATCTGCTTGGATCAGGTAACAACTTCATTTCTTTTTAGAAGCTCAAACACAGTGTTTTCCAATATAGAAGCGGAGTATTTCTTGTGCAATCTAGGCATAGGGCTACTAGAATCCATCACTAAAAGAGGAGTTTTCCGAGCTCTATCGACACAATAGGACTCTAGATATTGGCAACAAAAGGGCACTTACCCCTAAACTAGATTACTCTTCTTCTTCCTATGATAAAGCGGGGGCTGAAAGGGACTCTTTAAAGTACTTCAACGTTATCACTGGACTTTCGTGTCAATCCAACTGGAGGAGGGAAATCGGGAGAATAAAGAAGTCTTGCACGAGGGCGGCCTCTTTCCATGCCTTCAAATCCATTTGCCACACTTTCAGATCTCGGATATACAATGATGAATCCTGACGATCTACGATCACAGAACGCAGTAATATGAATGTCTCTCACGAGCCCCAAAGAGTCAAACAAGTATGCCTGCTTTGTTGGCACAGGGAAAGGTAGAACGACCTTCCCCCATGTCAACCGCTCACTAGGCTTCTTGCTGCGGTGAAGTTGCTTCATCACCCGGCTCAACATCAGCCTTATCCCCCCCATTTTAAGCTTTGGTTATAGTATCCTTTAGTTCCACTTCTTCACCGATCTCTCCCGCAATCTTCTTTCCCCACTCCTCATCCAAGTGAGGAGCTACCCGAGATCATTGAAACCCACCACACAAACCCTAACTGGCAAAACCGATCTACGAACACCAAGGGCGGGTAGAGGCGTCAGGCCTCCCCTTCGGGATTAGAGATTGAAGAAGAGGAAAACTGCTTCTAAAGGGAACTCGAAGTCCTAGACCTAGAATGCGGGTACCGTTCCGGATTCCCAAGGATAACCAGATCACTCAACTGCTGAATCCTTCCTGAAATCTCTGTCTATCTATGAGATTTTTTGTTTTTCGCCACGTGCAGATCTACTTTGTCGTGCAATCGGATCTCACCTCTTGCTCTCCTCATTCCACCTGTGAAATAGAATTTATTAAAGAAGAATGCCAGTATCGAAGTAAAGTAAACCATTCGAATAGCTAACCATTCACTGCCTTCACCCGGTAAGAAAGTGGAAACTGCCTGGCATGCTTCTTGCTTTCTTTTCGTAAGAACCGGCGTTGAAGAGGAGTGTGCAGCCGCTCTTGCTTGAGACCACGGTAGGAACTGTTGGTAAGAGCGAGAAGGCAACATTGACCTTATAGAATTGAACATCAGCCAGTTATCAATTGAGTAAAAAGTGCAGGATAGCTCAGTTGGTAGAGCAGAGGACTGAAAAGCAACGGACTTCCCCCTTCATGGAAAAAAAGTGCAAGTATGGAATTCTCACCGCGAGCAGCGAGTGCCCTTTGTAAGTTGCGAGCCTGTCAAACCATAGGCGCCTTACCGCCCCATTTCTTTTTTGAATTAGAAAGAAGGGGATGAATTAGAAAGAAAGAGATCAGGTTATTGATGATCGGAGAAAAGGAAGGGGCGTGGTTGATGTGTCACTGGGGAACCCGTAGGAAGGGGAGACGACCAACCTCATTCACATCTGAAATCGCCAACATGAACACAAACAAAATCGTCTGAATTTCGTATAGAAAGAAAAGGAACCACTTCTATTCTCTTAAGTATATGAAAAATAGCTTTTTGGTCCCTTTCGTCCAGAGGTTAGGACATGGTCTTTTCATGTCGAAGACACGGGTTCGATTCCCGTAAGGGATAGGTACTTATTCCCGGCCGGCGGTATCAAGAACCCGGATAGTCAGTAGGAAACTCCAATCTGCAAGCGGAACAACGAGTTTAGAAGGCACGTTCTTGAAAGAGCAGGCTGACTATGAAACTCATATAAGGCTCGCGATCGGGTGCATTGTTGACTCGGGGACGGTTCCATAGGCGGCTACTCTAAGACGGATCAAGTTGGGCTATATATTATGGCAAGTTGACCCTACTTTCCAATTCGTAGATAGAACAGTTCTAGTAGAAGGTTAACCTGGCCTTCCTAAGAGTACTAGGTTAAAGGGGAGACCTCTAAAGCCCAGAAAGAACTATCCTATCCCTTTAGGAATCCAAAAGCGCCGTATCTGTGGATCACTGACGGCTATACACAATGAGCAAAGTAGAAAGAGCCTAGGAAAATTCATCTTCTCCCTATTCAGTCAGCAGTTGTCCATCGACTAGTCTTACTTACCGCACCGCCCGGCGAAAAGGGATTTCTCAGTGATAGACCCACGAGAGCGTGTGTGCCAGTGACAAAAGAAGTGCGAGACGATCTGGGAAGTGAGGGATGCCCTTCCTGGGTATCACGAGCGGCGAGGCAGGTACGGTTGGAGGAAAAGCAAGGCAACAGGGTGCTAGGTTTAAGCAAGTATTGTCCGTCCAATCATTGGAATCGGCTTAGCTGAAAAAGGCAGATCTGGTTGAACTAGTAGGAAGAACACCCTTCTAAGGTGAAGGTATTCCATTTCTAAGAAGGAAGTTCTATATATTCGAACTAGAGAGAAGCTCTAAAATGGAAATAGAAAAGGAACCCCTTGTCCGTCCAGGTACTCACCCCGCCGGAACTCGCAATCAAACTTAGGGTTGGCAAACTAGGAAGGCACAGAAAAGAAGGCAGTTGCGAAGGCGAGCAAGGTATTTTTGAATTTCCTCAAATTGATGAATCAATGAAGTAGTTGAATTGAAGTAAATGTGCCTACGAAAGAAGAGAAGGCTGATACGGATATGCAAACAGGAAGAAAGCAAGCATATATTACTATTGCATTGGCAACGAACACCGTCAAACAAAGATAGTTGTTGAGGAGGAAGACCTGGATAGGGAGCCGGTTACGAATAAACCTGGGACTAGGAAACCCCGAACTACGAATGGAAACACTTTTTCAAGCACGGGTAAACGGATCTGGTTAGGAAGCCGGAGATGGAAGAGAGCGTGTCGTGTCGGATCTTCAATCGGGGCAAACAACGGATGCTCGGGATAAAGCTGGACTTCGATTGGTTTTTGATGGATATGAGCTTTCCCTGAATAAGGATCAAAATATGCTTCCTAAAACAGCATGCACAATGATGGGCCGAGTACATAGCATAGCGTATATCAAGTATCCAACGCCTTCCGAATAAGGAATGGAAGCCGACTTAATAAAACTACATCTTGCTGATGTAGGTGTAGACAGGTATTCTAAAAGGAGTGACAATATTGGGTGTAAGTATTCTTCTATGCAAACATTGACCACTCGTATGGTAGCCTCACAACCATCTACAAGGGAGACTTCCACCTCAACCTGAAGTTCACCCACGTGGAGCCTTTACTAGTCGGAGTGGTAAGACTACAACCGATCCTCTTCCCCAATGCCAGCGTTGTATGTACCACCTGCCTTCTACCCTAGCCGGCCCAATACCTTCTCCGCAGGGACCTCAACAGTCCACTACTTCTGCTGCACAGCCTAGTTCTTCTACACCAGTAGCTATTGCCCGAAGCTGCAATCTGCTCCACCTGTCAATCCGAAGCTGCCATTTCCAGAACGGTTTGTGAAGTCAACTGAAGACAAGCAGATTGCAAAGTTTCTGGATATGATGACAGATATGCAGATTACCACCCCCATCCTTGATGGTGTCTTACAGGTGCCGATGTATACACAGTTCTTTAAGGACCAGCTCGCAAAGAAGCGAAACATTAACGAGCCAGAACTGGTTACTCTTACTAAGGAATGTAGTGCACTCGTTCAAATAAGCTACCTCTCAACTTAGATGAGCCTGCCAGTTTCAGTATTCCATGCTTGATAGGAAGTCAAACTTTCCATGCTTTATGTGGTCTTGGGTCTACTGTGATTCCCTTCACTGTCTACGAACCACTACCATTGGGTGATGTACGGCCGACTAGCATCACTCTCCACCTTGCTGATCAGGATCCGGCAGACATTTTGGGTGATATCCCTGCAATAGTTGGTAACTTCGCATTTCCAGTTGATTTTGTTGTCTTGGAGATGTAGGATAAGAGCTTTCCTATTATTTTATTTTGGGGAGACCTTTTCTAGCTACTGCAGGGGCTGTCATCGATGTGAAAGATGCTAAGCTCATGCTTCAATTTGGTGAGGAGAAAGTATCATTTGACATTAGGTATATCTTCCAACTCACCTTCCTCACTGTCCAGACCATAGTAAGCAATATGAAACGAGTCACTTAAGCCCTATTAAAAGGCTACTCTTTGAAGTGAAAAGAAAACAATAACTGAAAAAATTGACTGAGGAACTATCTAATACAACTATTACTTTCGAGGACAAGAAGGATGCTCTATATCTTTTTCCAATCCTGGCAAAGGGAAAGCCAGTAGAGTATGCCTTGGTTTAAGAGAGGAGGCATCTGGATAGCTAGGGATATTGACACGGATAAGCTCTTAGGCAAAGCAAGGCATCTGCCAACTTGTATGCATCACCCTGTGCTTTTTGCACATCAATGGAATTTGGACAAAAGATAGGAACAGCGAATCCTTGTAGGAGACGGGTTTACCGGTGCAGTTCATATGCTTCCTTGCGCTATAAACCAATACGCACGTACGAGGCCTATGATTCGTTGATAAGGTAACGGAGCCTTAGGTAGGTCATAGCCGGGGCGGATCTTTCCCTTTTCCGTAGCGAGGTGGGAGCCATGTATTAATCCTTTTATCGTCCCTACCGTCATTTCTCTATGATCTTGCCACTTGATTAACAGGAATCTTCTATTCATAGAAAAAGATCGGAAATAGGTCTGGAAAAAGGATATTCAAAGCTCTATCCTGACCCCATTGATCATGCCATAAATCAGTGTTATTGCCATTCCCCACACCTTCCCCAGCATCTTGACCTCTAGCCTATATCTTTGATAGTCCATCTGTAACTAAATCAAAAGACAGGCTTTCTCTGGTGAAGAGTTAGGTTGATTTGAACTCCTACATGAGCAGGGCATTTACTGGATGCATGAGTTGGAGAACAAGAGGCTTCCAATAGCAATTGCTGGAGCTTAGTTAGATGCTTGAGAAAAGTGAATGAAACTTCTTAGATTTCTCAGTTCTGTTTCCACCATTACTAGTGTTTCCTTGCTTTTCATAATAGAAAAAGATCAACTAAACTAAACCAGAGAATCGCTATAGTAATGTATCCAAAAAATACAAAAAGCTATTGGTCGTTGGTCAGAGGCAGAACCTCCTCTAAAGCAGCTTCCCTCGAGTCGAGCAATGGGATAATCATTTAAAGGGAATTGATCAAGTGCTGAACTGAAAATCGATGAAATATTCCTATCATCAGAATTCCTAGAACAAGGGGATAGTTTTCTCAAGTTGACGGGTCCAAAGATCAAGGTTTTGCTTCCGACCTCGGAGAAATCTTCTATAATTGGTCCTTAGCCTCCTTACCCGGAACCTTCTCTGTCAACTGCCTCATCTCCCCACTGGTGCGCCTGTTAGATCCAGTATTAACAGAGGGACGCGCTTCACTAGTCCATTCCGTCAGTCACAGACAGGGGTTGCTTAGAATCCTACTACACGTAAAGGATTTATGAAACTTCAATCCTTGTTGATAGAACCACATTCTTAGAGGCACGGGCCCTTTTCATGTGTTGCTAGTAGAAAATTGGTTTCTAAAGAAGAGCTCGGCTCATAGGTATCAATCCATATGAAGAATGAAAATACCTGGGCTATTACATTCTAACCTAAGAAGTCCGACCGATCCTCTCCTCATGGTGGGCCACTGCTCTCCTCCAATAACAACATTTATTTAAAGCCGAAAGCATATCAGATCAGCGTGAAAAAGAACAAAAATGGCACGTCGCTTGATTCACCAAGATTTTTCTTTCTTATACGGATAATAATGGTATGTTAGAATTCAAACATTGTTCGGTTGACTGAACTTAAGCCTACTCCCCCCCTCTCATTATACCGTACAGAATCTTATTGAAGTCGACAACAGCGCAGCGACCCATAGCATGTGCACCAGGATGGTCTTTCTATCCCTATCTATTCTCACCGAACTAGACCTCTCATACCCGGCTACAGGAGAGGCCTATGATTTATTTTCTTCGTCATAAATGATTTCCGCTGACTCAAGCATAGCATCTTACCCCAAGCCATTAAGCTAATATCTCCCTTGCCATTAATTCAACAAGGCTTCCGAGAAAGAAAGGCATGTTACGAACCTAAGAACACCTACCCACCTATTAACTTTATGAATTCTGAGCTTTGGACGTTAAGGAATGAGTGGAATGAATAGACGACGTACTCTCTCTAATCGGTGCAGCCTGCTGAGTGCCCTTACTCTTGGTCATAGGCTTCGGAGAGTCAGACTGGAACTACGGCTATGGGAAAGTTCGCTATGGAAGGAAATCATTTAACTACCTCACATCTGGTAAGTGTAGCAAGTCCAAATCCCTCATCTCATACGTTTCCCTCCACCTCCTTCGCTGGCCTCATAAGCCTCCTGGCCAGTAGGCAATGATCTGACTTGGGCGACGGAATGTGTTTTACAATAGTTCCAACGTTTGAGTAATTGAACTTGCTTCTTCACGGAGCTCCACACTTTCTTTTCTTGACTCGCAGCAACAAATAATGCAGTAATAGGTAATGTTTTAAATCCTATAAGTACTTTACTGAGTTAGGACTCTCAGCTCTTAGTTTAGTCTCGGTGCTGTTTTAGTCTAAGCCATTATACAACAATTCTGGACCCACAGCAGGAACAACTGCCTGTGGCCTCGGATGTAGATACCAGTCCCCTAGCCCCAGGAGTAGTAAGCCCGAACTGAGTCTATTAGCTCATCTTGTCCTTAGCAGCAGGTGAAATTCTAGTTTTATTATGCAAAATAACTCGTGGGTACAATTACCAAGGTTCTTTCTGGTCCATGGAGCGATCATTCCATCAACTGTTATTAGCCTTCGCGCTTCTTAAACCGTTGCACTAAAAAAGGTTTCCAGAGCTACTTCCGAAAGATTGCTATGAGGGATACACACAAAGCCTAAGCAAGCGTTCCTGTACGTCCCACCCGTGTGCGAAATAAAACTTATCTATCCGCCTAGTTAGATAATTCTTCTTCGAAGTGTCAAATCCTAAGCTCTTTGAAAGACGAGGTCTAGTGGAAGAGGCGGGTCGGGCAAGTTGAGTACTCAGATTCGGCGCTTGCTTGACATCTCTCTTTGAATCTGAAACCTGACATGACCATTGATTCCGCCTCCATTGCTGGAAAGGATAACGATGGATCTTTAGCTAGCTCATAGGCAGAGGAAAGGTATACGTTAACAGATAAGGAAAAGTGGATCTGCTACCAAATACGTTGTGGAGCCGTGTTCTCCAGGGAGGTTTGAGGGTTCTTGGGATGGGTTCTATGTTGCTGCCCATTCATTTCCTATTAATAAGGAGATATGTAAAGCCAGTCATTCTATTAAAGAGAACTTCCAGTGGCAGATTTTAGATGGTAATTCGGTGCGATTGTTATAAGACCCTTGGCTCGGTGGGACTGCATTGAATAGAAGGCCTATTCCTATGAACATGTCAGAGCTGTTGGAAGGTTTGTCTCTCTCCCACTATCTCATTCCTAATAGGGATTGGCATCTTAGTTTATTAGCTTTTTTCTCCCTGATGAGGTGGTGCGAGAAATTTCAGCTGTACCAATTCCTAGAAGCATCTGTTCTGATACTTTGACATGGGGGTCTTCTGTTCACTCTGACGATTAGGATGAAGGAAGTATACAGGGAGGTCTGCCAGCCATTTAATGAGGAAGGTGGTCTTCATTTCTCTTGCGTATGGAAGCTTAAGGTCATTCCCTGCATTCCGTTTTTTTGGTGGAAAGCTTATTGGAATAGACTTCTGTGCAGAGAATGAACTTCTTGTCTCAAGGAATTTGCTCCCATTGTCTCAGTGTATTTTTTTATGTTTGTGAAGGGGTAGTGGAGGACATAGACCATGTTCTGGTGAAGTGCACAGTAGCTAATCAAGTGTGGATGGTTGGTCTTCCTGAACTCTTTGAGCTGGAGTTTTGGACTCTACGAGGTATTGGGTGCTTGCCCTATTGAGAGTATCTTACATTCTCTCTTCACCAGACAGATAGACAAATAGGCAATCCGATAGAAAGATTATGGCTTCCTTACTATCAGCAAGCTCCCACAGGCGATGAACTGCTTCTGACTTCTTCATTCGGTTTGTAGCCATACCGTATAGAGTGAAAAATGCCTTTTTTGGAAGTAGCTAGATTCAAGCAAGCATCCTAGCAAAACAATCTTTTGACAATGGGCTCTGCCCAACACTGGGACTGACTGACTTTATATAGAGATAGAAAAGGCAGCAATCCAAGTTTGAAAAGGCGGTTAAAGACATTCATTGTGGTTGGTCACGTTGGTGAATTAGATGAACAATCGATATTACCATCTTTTACTGTGAAGTCATCCATCCAGACATACTTCTTAGGTTAAATAGCCAAACATCTGAGTGAGTCAGTCTACCAATGCCTTGTGACTCATCACAGTAGTCCACCAGATCCCTAGTTGCAGTTTTTGTCCTTTTGGATACCACCTATTTTCATATTGAAAAGATTCCAGTACCTTCACCACAAACACAAGGCCTGCTTCTCCCTAAGTTGTAAAGTCGCCCGTTTGGTAATCGGAGTGAATCTATACTTACTCAACTACTAACTCTGAATGTTCTCGCTATCGAAGGATTTCTTTCTTTGCGTAGGATGATTGAGGCTCAATTCCTTCCCGAAAGAATAGTAGACTGACAAACGTATCTTACTCGTTCCCTCAACTGCTCGACTGAAAGAACTCTTAGTTATCATTTTGTTCTTTCTTGTTTTTTCAGGATCCAGGAAAGACTTTCTTTAAAAAGAGGAATCCAGATGGATAGATTGTGAAATAGAGTATCTCCTTCGATTGAAACATCAAGGATGAAATAGAGGACTTCTAACCGAATGATTGATGGAATTCAGGTGCGATTCCTAGTATTCAAATAAAAGAATATTAGATTACATATAAGTTATTCGTGTTCCTACTCCATTCTATTCTCTATTTCAATCTCATATGAGGTAGCTGGTCAAAGATAGGCTATGTCGACCCTTTCAAACTGTTTTCCATAAAAAAAGCATAAATCCGCTTATGGCATTCACCCAAGCATACAGAGACAGAGGAGAGCTTGCCTGCGGTAAAGGAAGGTTTTTACTACGAAGCATACGAGTCTGCTTTAACCAACAGGGGAGTGGGAAATACACTCCCCTGTTTGTTACAACTGATGCCCCGCCTATAAGCAGGTAGCTTGTGAGCTATCGATCAATTGTGAATGTTCTCATAGAATTGGATCTTATTCACATAAGTCTTTCATTTCGTACATGTTTCCAAGAAAGAAATTAGGACAACCAATTAAGCATTGGATGAGTCAAAGGCTTCTTCGAGCATTTCCAGATCAACTAGGACAAGACTCAATAAAGTCACCAATGTTGCTGCTTGCTTGACTTTGCTTTTTTGAATCTACTTCTTTGCTTGTCTCGCCAATGAAAATACTGCATCATCTCTATACTTGCTAGATAACCAACACTTTGCTTCCCATTTCTTTTGCAATTAGATCGATCTCCCAATGCTTATATATGTGGTGCCCCATAGTGATGAATGGAGCAAAAGCTAGGCAGAATTAGGAAGCATCGGCCCGGAATGACCCCAAGACTTATTTGCAGGAATCATAGCCAGCCAATAGAATTACTCTTTGAATATAGCAGCGGTGACACCATGGATCAAGGAAGAAGGTTTTGTCTTATCCCAGCAGCAATGAGAGCCTCTTTCTTCTCCTGATGTGAATACACAAACCCCTATAGCGTCCGACACCACTCACATACCCTAGAAATTCTTGTTGTGGGGCAAGTGAAAGTACTTTGATATGCCCCAGAGGTCATCGAACCTTGGTATTTCGAATCAGATTGATAGCTTTTTGAATGGCTGCGGTTCCGGGACTCAAGTCTTTAGTTTATAGGTTCTACATTAGGTTCACGAAACGGATACCTATCTACACAGCAAGCTTCTTCAACAGGTCATTGGACATCACCCTCACTTCTTCTAGCAGGAAAGCGCGTTAAGAGGTAAGATCGTACCTCAAGTCAAAGGGCCTCGTTATAGTTGGAGGCAACACAACACACGCTGAACAAACCTCAACTTGCCTATTTTGTGTAACTGGTTGAAACTACTAATTTCCAGTTCATCTTACGATGGTATACGGTGACGGGCCAACCTTCTATACTAGTGCATTCATAAGAGGACGAAGCAGGAATTAGGAAGCCCTACACTTCAACCGGAGCGAACTTCACACTCGAACTTGGATATAGCAAATAGATCAAATAGGCTCAGAGAGATACGGGGCATAATAAAAAAAAAGAACCGTTGGAGTGGCAATACAGCTAGATAGATAGATAGAAGGTCTGATTCTAAACGAACTCTGATCTGTCACACCCAGCCATAAACAACCATTCCAGATTCCCAAGATGAAGTGGAAAGAAAGAGGATGCATTCAGGATCTCATACTTCGGCGAATCTAGGGGCTCAGAAGAGTGTCACCAACGACGGTAAATCGGTGGGCCAAACCAAAGAAAGACTGTCTCTTTGACGACGTGGTCACGGGGATACGATCCGACAAGAGAGATGCTGAAGAATATGCCCTCCTCAAGGGGTCAAGCACTCGATCAGAACTAAATCATCCTGCGGCACTCGCAGCATGAGCACATAGGGCAAGATGAAGAGAAGGATAAACGCTAAAGAGATCGTCAACTTCACCTTGGCATGCTTCCATCAGTGCCTCAAAACATTTGCTATTCTTATCTCTAGAAGGGTGCTTCTATTGTTGTAGTGTTTATAGCGATAGAGGACAAAAGTCCAGCCGGACACCGTATAACTCCGGTATCGCGTCGCGGGTGAAAAGGGCCTGAATATTTCCTACCAGCAAGCACCCCCACTAACTCACACGTCATTCTTGCATCTCACTGACACTGGGCCCGAGAAACGGCAGAAAGCAAAAGGTGTGAACCTTGTAATCTTTTCTATACAGAAAAACAGACCCTCTTCGAAGCTGAACGTTGTGGGGCACTGCTGTCAGCAGAACATTTCCTAGTGTGTAAGCGAATTTAAAGGTGATAAAAAGGCAGCGAAGTGTTCCAGCGGCCAGCCACGACGCTCGCCCCACCGTCCAGACAGAGAAACCCCTCACCAAGCAGCGGAGCTCAGCATTTCCACCACACCGACGCCTCCGGTCTCCCCCGCGGTTCCCTTTCCCGAGAAGCAGCTGATCTTGGCCGTTGGATCGACGTATAAATAGCCACGGGCACGCAAGGCCGGACCTCTATTTCTTCACCTGCCTCCCCTCCCACCTGGGCATGGCGACCTTCTCCATGGAGGTGTTCGACAACGAGGTCGTCCCGTCCACGCTCAGCAGCATCGCGCCCATCCTGCGCGTTGCCGCCGAGATCGAGCCCTAGCGCCCCCGAGTTGCTTACCTCTGTACGTGCATTTGTTTTCGCGGGGATACGTATGGTGCATTTCGCATGCTGTTTTGATGTGTTTGGTTTTGGATTTTGTGGCAGAGCGAGCGCTCCTGGTGAATTTTTTTGGCGTCGAATCAATGCCGCGTAGGCTGTGTGTACTTGGAAAAGTTTTGTGTTCCCACGTTCAAAAATGTTTGTTCTTATATTTTTTTTGGGGGCACATGCACGCCTCGATTCGTGGTTTTCGAGGATGTTTTGCTTTTGATTCATAATCATACGAGTCTATGCAGAAAAACAGTTAGTGTGATTTCCTGGAGAACTTTTCTGGCTTTGCCATTTTTCCTTGCTTTGGAGAGCTAATTTTGGAGTATGTTCGTAAGCGTCCGCATTAGATTTTGCTTTCGGCGATCATCCATACGTATTACTTGTTCATTTCGGAGCACCTTTGTGTTTCACACTTGAGGGAGCAGATTAGATGTACTAGATAGTGGTATTTCCGATACTTTCCTCGTTTTGTTGAAATCATGTTGCAATCGGATAGTTATGGTCAATTGGTTTGGCTAGAATAGTTTCACGTATCTCGAATGGGACTCCGGTAATTGGTTTCTAGTTTCTACTACATCCTGCAAAGTAAATGGAAGTTTCTAGCGTTTTGCTCGCTTTATTTTTCTATTTTTTTTTGCTGCGAACATAGGTCGGTTTTACGCATTCGAGAAGGCACACCGGCTGGATCAGAATTCTATCGGTCGCGGAGTCAGGCAGTTTAAGACGGCTCTGCTCCAACGACTTGAGAAGGTGAGACGCAATCTCCATGGCTCCATGTATTTTGCATGCTCTAGCGTATGTGGTGTTTCCTTCGTTAGTTTCATTCATTTCAGTTCGTTTCTAGTTGCTTGCTGTTTTTGGCTTGCCCCGTGCCTTTATTTGCCTTGCATGGTTTGCAATTTTCACCCTGCTGTGAAACCAATGTATATAGCTAGTAGCTTTCATTACTTGCTTGATAAAGCTTTAATAAATTGCTAGGTGGATAAGTGTATCGCTATGATTGGCTATAAGTCTCAGAATTCAAGTTACACTATGCTGGAAAACAAGCTAATATAAGAGAACCAGTAGCTTAATTGATATCTCAACGTATGAGTGATCTGTTATTGTAAAATGCTCATAGAAAATAAATGCGGTTGAATTGTTATGGTGTCTGCCTACTTGTAGTTTGTATTTGCAGTTTAGATGATGTTTTACGAATCCTCAGTTCATTTGATTTCCAATTCAATAGAATTGTAATTGTGTGATAAGATGATAATTAGCCGATGCCCAAGGTGGTCAAATTGGTACTTGTCAGGAGATGTCATGAAACAAGCATGCAAGCTGAATTTATTAATTATGTTGTTCCAGAAGTAGTGTAATACTGCAATAGAATGATATGCTGCATCCTTTGCTCCTTTCTATTTTATATGTACATGTGCTAAGTTCCAGTTGTTTATTGACCGAGGGAAATCCACTGCTTCCCCTTAGCTTCAGCTTTTCCCTAGCGAAAATATGCGGCCCTTTTCTTTCCCGAAAAGGCATTCATTCATTGTTCGTTCTATGCCAGGAACCAGATTTGAACTGGTGACACGAGGATTTTCAATCCTCTGCTCTACCAACTGAGCTATCCTGACTATTTATTGTGCATCATCCTAGTAGAGTACTTGTATCTATGTCAATTAAAGGGACTAAAAAAGAAAAAAGTATTCTCAAATTGGACTTAGTAAATATCAGGATAATGATATGGATTGTGAATGACGTACTTAATAATAGGGATCACTTGCCTATACTATAATATGTTCATTTGTATGAATGGGATAAGATCCACAGAAGTCAGTTCGGATCCGTTTGTGAAAGAGTAGAATAAGAAAGATAGTGAAGCTTGTTTGAACCATTAATGAAAAATAGAGGTTGGTACAATAGTTAGGAAGTAAAATGGGCTTTTTATTGGGGATAGAGGGACTTGACTTGAACCCTCACGATTTAGAAAGTCGACGGATTTTCCTCTTACTAGAAATTTCATTGTGGTCGGTAACGTTGGTGAATTAACAGAAACGGAAAGAGAGGGATTCGAACCCTCGGTAAACAAAAGCCTACATAGCAGTTCCAATGCTACGCCTTGAACCACTCGGCCATCTCTCCTACATAATCTTATTATTGACCAGAAACTGAGTGAATAGCGAGTTTTCGTATCACTAAAGTATAGGTACAACCGATCACAGGTTCCATAGGGAGTTTGACTTCCTTTCCAATTTCATATTTCTCAACAACAACTTCTCTCATCCCCACGGATCTATTCAAAATTCTGGAATCGTCCCATGTTTCTATTTCGATTGTATGGCGTGGCGTATACACGTTATGCAAACAGAACGTATGGTTACTTTACTCTATTTTCTCATGGCTTGTTAAACCTTTCTTTTTTCTTTTTGGATCATAACCAAATAAAAACTTCTCGAGTTATCAGAATCCATAGTCAAATTCAGTCCTTGGTTATTCAAGTTAGATGAAATAGTAATAGTTTGGCTCACATTGGTATACTACGAAATCCAATCTGATTCAAATATTGAATATCTCTCCTTGTCGGGACAATTTAAGCAGAATAAAATATCTATTATCGATTTTTTAGAATCGAATTAGTCTTTTTTTTTGCTATTTCGTACTGTATAATTCCTTTGTTTATGGGATCATTTTCCCCGAGGGTTTCCAATCAATGGGGGAGTAGTATAGGTAGTTAGAGAGTGTAGGCTCCCCTAGCTTGAATTCTTTTTACCCATTCTTTGAGAGTGATAGGTTTGATTTTTCCGTACCGTAATAGAAGAGCTCAGAAGAAAGACCTAATTATATAAAAACACGACCATTCAAGCTATAGATCAGAGGATCCGTAATAGGACTCTCATAGACTTGCCGGGAAATAGAAAATTTGGAATCGGCTTTTCTTTTGCGCTAAAAAAAACTTGAGGCCTTTTCCCTTATTATATGGCATATCCATACTTTAATAACCTAGTGCCTGATCGATTGAAAGCAATATTTACTGTCAGATAGAGAGATGCTGATAGGAAAAAGGATGGTATTTACTTATTCTCAAGAATATATAGAAAGGGAAAAGCTTAATAGCCACTATTGATCCCCTGAACAGAGCACATGATTCGGGATCAGGTGCGATGTGAAGAGGTAGCCTAGCCTTTTATGAGAGTCAATTGGGAAGTGGAAAGGCAAAACCATTAGTTTAAGTTCCCGGCTTTAGTCCTCTGTGAAGTTCAGTCAACCATTTGAGTCAATTTTGAGTAAATAGTAAGACTTAGGATCGCACCATTCATAATGTTGCATCTCAATACTTGGCATCTTTTTCCCACTGCTGGCTCATAAATTCGCCTTGGTTTCACCGGAATTCGTTTATTTCGTTCATTAATTCGTTCTGATAGCTACGCAGAGGTCTTTCCTTACGACTCCCGTGCTTAATACGAAAAGCGGTTCTTGTGTGAAAAGTGCCAACTGACTATCTCCTTATTTTCTGATTGTTCTTCCGATAGGAATATTCCCTTGATCAGCTAACCTGGCCCAAGCATAACAATAGTGCATTTCCCCTTGATGGTACGATTTACATATCTTCTACCTCTGCTACTTCTGTTCAGGAAGGTTAGTTTAGGCACTCCATCCCTGAGGGCTGCATCAGCTTATCTTTCTAGAAATCCCAGCTATAAGCTAGGAAATCAGCGGTCGAGGGGATTCAGCAGACGCCAGACCGGCGAAGGATCCAGCGCTGGAGGGAGCCGACGCGACGCGCGCGAGGGAACCGGCGGTCAAGGGGATCCAAAATCACACGCCATTAATGGCAATTGATGTGCGCCACTGGCAGGACAGTTTCCATGATGATTCACGCTCCATGCGCGTCCATATAATCTCCATTGTCCTGCTTCTCCTTCCCAACTCCCCTCCTTACTTCTATATAACCATCTCCGGCAAGCATGGTCACTAATTCATCTTCCCGTTCTGCCAGTTTCCCTTTGTTCTTCATCCACTATTTTCCCCAAATCTTCATCGAATTTAGGAATTTGTTTTTGTTGATGCGGTTCTTTCTATTTTCTAACGAACGCAGGTTAATTCTCTAGCTAGCTTCTGCTAGGATGGCTTGTTGGTGAGCCAATTCTTTAAACTTTAATGATCTGTTTTCTCACAATATTTTGTTTGGATGCCCACATCTCCAAATTGCTTATGGTTACATTGTAAGATTATCTTTCAGTTGCTCAAAATGCTAATGGTTATGAACATAGGAAATGTTTACATAGATTTTGGGAAGGGTTCACTGCAGGATTAAGCAAGATTTGTACGACCCATCTAAATCTTCTGCACTGCCTGTTCGGTGTGTGTTTGCACGCACGCTCCTTGATCAGACGATGTTTTCTTTTTGTTCATTATGTTGTACCGCAACCAGCAAGCAGTGGCATCAAATAATTTCCTGGGTTTTAGCAGTTAGCTTTAGTATTCACACAAGTTTCATTATCTTGTTCCATTGCTTCATGTACTTTTATCAGCAGTAGCTAATGTCAGTGGAGACATGTTTCTTTATCCCTTGCCGTTGCCATTTCTGTTAAGCTATTTTTTGTTTTTATTCGAGGTGGTAAAGTGGTTTCCATGTTCAGTTAGTGTTAGGGATTTGCATAAAAACCAAGAAACCGATTACCAACTGATTCGAAACTGAAAAAAACTACATTCTCAAGGCTAATATTACTTTAGTTGTCAATACTCGATACTAAAAACTTTGAAAGGACATTTGAGTGCTCTACTTTCGGCTTCTTATTGACTGATTATTTTAGACCTGCAACTGCCTCTAAATATGTATCTGTTGCCAAGTATTTGTTCAGTTAAGTTTTGATCTGCTTTCTCCTTCTTGTACCTACTAACTTACATGAAGCCATACACCTAAACCCCAGCTCCCTGGTGGTCAGATGAACCCCTAACTCCTCTCGGGATGTCCATGCATCATGTCAGATGCTTGCAGCACCAATTGCTCAGCGGCTTCTTTGTTAGCCTTTGTTCCCCTTCCCTTGCTGCAGATAGTGGACGATCCAGTGAGAAGGCCAGTTGAATATGTGAAATATGGATGTATTACATGCTCATTTCTTCCACTGTTAATTCTTCTAGTTTCAAGATGGTTTGCAGAAACATCAGAGTGAGGTCCAAGCGAAATACCACTGTGATATTTGAGGAGACACCTAGATATGACCCTACAAGGATTGAGAATTTTGCTATTCCTAACAGTAGATGTTGTAGCGTTACAAATTGATCTGTACCTGCAAAATGTGAACTACTAAAGTCCTCTGGCTTTTTTTTGGCATGAAGTCCCGTGGCTTCTTCCCAATGCCAAAAGGATCATAAAAACTATAGAAATGGAATCAGAGTTCGGCGAATGTTTTGTGTATTATGTACTACTCCTTCCGTCCAAAAATAAATGTCGCTCATATAGTACAAAGTTGTATTAGATCAAGGACACTTATTTTCGGGACTGAGGGAGTATATTGTTGTGCTTTTACATAATTGGGCTCTTTTGTTGTGAAACAAAAAAACATACTATGTGTTAAGTTTGCTCTTCTCCTTTTCTTCCATCAAATTAATCCATGATATATGGTATGTAGATATCTCTTAGAGCACCTTGTGATGTGGGATAGTAACTTAGATAGTAATATTATCCCAAAGAGCACATATTCGTTCCATTCATCAGTTAAATAAATATATCAAATTAATCTATGGCCTTGACAAAGGTCAGGGCAATCATTTCTATAAATGAGATGGTAACTACCCAAGGTGTTGTCTTTTGGACAGGTTGCAACTTTGGCTATTTATTCATGTTATTTTATAATTATTATCTGGTGTTTTTGCAAATAATAAACGTGTTGACATGTTTTCAAAGACTCTTGTGATGTGGATCATTGACTCCTATGATTACTGTCCAACATACATGTATTAGTATACGCAAATATAACATTGTTTTTCATACTCGATGCATTTACGGAAGTTCCTATCATTCTATTGGAAAAATAGACGGGCGCGGCAACGTGCGCCATCAATGATCTAGTATAGAGTACAAGTAGGCCTCAACCTCAACTATACACAAGTAGGAGGTGGGCCAGGATATACACAAATACATGCAGCCCATATATATTCAACACCCCCCCCCCCCCCCCCCCCCCGCAGTCGAAGCGTCGCCGGAGACACAGAGTCTAGACCGAAACTCCTCGAAGACGGGAGTAGGCAATCCCTTAGTCATCACGTCAGCAAACTGTTGCGTCGTCGGAACGTGGAGAACCCGAACACGGCCAAGTGCAACCTGCTCACGAACGAAGTGAATATCGAGCTCAATATGCTTCGTACGACGATGGTGCACCGGGTTGGCGGAGAGGTAGACCGCGCTGGCGTTGTCGCAGTAGACAAGTGAGGCCTTGTGGACATCACAAAGCAACTCTTGGAGCAGCTGACGAATCCAAGAGCATTCCGCCACGGCATTAGCGACGGCCCGATACTCTACCTCGGCGCTGGAGCGGGAGACCGTGGGCTGTCGCTTCGAGGACCAAGAGATCAACGAGGGCCCAAGGTAGACGCAATAGCCGGACGTAGAGCGCCGGGTGTCGGGGCAACCTGCCCAATCGGCGTCGGAGTAGGCGACGAGGTCGGTGGAGGCGGAGGCCGTCAGGGTGAGACCCAAGGACATGGTGCCGCGTATGTAATGGAGAATACGTTTCACCAAGGTCCAATGAGTGTCACGCGGGGCGTGCATGTGGAGGCACACCTGCTGAACAGCGTACTGGAGGTCCGGGCGGGTCAGCGTCAGGTACTGTAAGGCACCAACAATGGAGCGATAAAACGCTGCATCGGACGCGAGAGATCCCTCCAGGGCAGAAACCTTCGCCTTCGTGTCAACAGGAGTGGGCGCCGTCTTGCAGTTAAGCATACCGGTGCACTCCAGAAGCTCGTGGGCGTACTTCTGTTGATGCAGGAAGAAGCCGTCAGCCCGACGGACCACCTCGATGCTGAGGAAGTAGTGCAGAGGCCCCAAGTCCTTGAGGGCGAACTCATCACGAAGACGAGCCGTGAGCCGCTGAAGGAGCTCGGCAGCGGACGCCGTGAGGATGATGTCGTCAACGTAGAGCAGAAGATATGCAGTGTCAGCGCCCTGATGATACACGAAGAGTGAGGCATCGGAGCGTGTGGACCGAAAGCCCAGAGACTGCAGGAAAGCAGCAATACGCTGGTACCAAGCCCGTGGCGCCTGCTTCAGCCCGTAAAGAGAACTGGAGAGCAAGCACACGAAGTCCGGATGCTCGGAGTCGACGAAGCCAGTGGGCTGCTCACAGAACACCTGCTCGGCAAGATGACCGTGCAAGAAGGCGTTGGAGACATCCAACGCCTGCACAAGCCAGGCTCGCGAGACCGCCAACTGAAGCACGGTGCGGATCGTGCCCGGTTTCACAACCGGAGCGAAGGTGTCGGTGAAGTCCACGCCTCCACGTTGCCGAAAACCATGAACCACCCACCGAGCCTTATAGCGCTCAAGAGAACCATCCGGGCGGGTCTTGTGGCGAAACACCCACTTGCCAGTGATGACATTGGCACGAGGGGGTCGCGGAACAAGATGCCACGTGCGGTTGGGCTGCAAGGCATCGAACTCCTCCTGCATCGCCGCGAGCCAGTGGGGATCCCGAAGGGCAGCACGAGCGGAGGTGGGGATGGGTGACGGCGTCGATGTCGAGGCAGCGCACACATACTCGTCGGAAGAGTAGCACGTGCTCGGGCGAAGCACACCGGCCCGGGCGCGGGTCGTCATGCCGGGAGCCGGACCAGCGGCGGCGATCGGGCCCACGGCAGCGGCCGGGCCGGCAGCAGCGGCCGGCCCCTCAGCAGCGACGGGACCAGTAGCAGCGGGAGGGGCGACGGGCGAGGAGGATGTCGAGCCCGTCGCCGGAGAGGCGGCGCCAACCGGGGTGGGGGGCGAGATGCCCGTCATGGCGTCGGGGTGGGAGGCCGACGCATCCTCGTAGGAGGGAGTCGGGGACCCAGGGGTCCGGGCCGACTCGACCTCGGGGGAGGGAGTCGGGAACCCGGGCGGCGGCAGAAGGCGCCTGGCTGGTGGGGCTGCCTGAGGTCGTGGCCGCGCGTCACGCCAAGTAGGAGGCGCGGGGTTCGGCGCCGAGGGAGCCGGAGCCGGAGAGACCTGAAAAAAAGGGAACACCGTCTCGACGAAGTACACGTGCCTCGAGGTGTACACGCGGTGAGTGACAGGATCATAGCACCGGTAACGTTTGGTGTTAGAGGGATAGCCAAGAAAGATGCATGGGAGTGATCGTGGTGCGAGTTTGTGTGGAGTGGTGGACGCGGTGCTAGGATAGCAAAGACACCCGAAGATGCGAAGACTGTCATAGGATGGCGGTGCACCGAAGAGAAGGTGGTGAGGGGCGTAGTTCCACCGAGGACGACACGGACGGATGTTAACTAGAAGGGTAGCAGTGGCAAGAGCATCAGGCCAAAACCGGGCGGGCACGTTAGAGTGAAAGAGTAACGTGTGAACGCAGTCATTAAGAGTGCGAAGAATGCGCTCGGCGCGGCCATTCTGCTGTGAGGTGTATGGGCAAGTTAAGCGGAAGGTGGTGCCGTGAGAGGCTAGAAGGGTGCGGAGAGCAATGTTATCAATCTCTTTTCCGTTGTCGGTTTGGAGTGCATGTATGGGGCGACCGAACTGTGTGGTGACATAGGAAAAAAAAGACGTGAGTGTGGCTAAGGCATCTGATTTGCGACGAAGAGGAAAAGTCCACACATAATGAGAATAATCATCTAAAATCACCAAATAGTATAGGTAGCCCGTGTTACTTGCAACGGGAGACGTCCAAACATCACTATGAAGTAATTGAAACGGAAAAGTGAAAATAGTTGTAGACGCACTAAAGGGAAGACGAACGTGCTTGCCTAAACGGCAAGCCTCACAAGTATGCTCGTCGAGCTTATTACATGAGAAAGAAAAACTCCTAAGAATTTGTGGCAAAACGGTGGGGTTGGGGTGGCCCAAGCGAGCATGCCAAAGGTCGACGCCGGCGGCGAGGGCGACGGGTGTGGAGGTGGAGGCGCCGGCGTGCACGGGATAAAGCTCATCGGGGCTGTCACATCGGTGAAGTACCATCCGGGTACGGGCGTCCTTCACAGAAAAACCAACACCGTCAAATTCAACAGTAAGTGGGTTCTCACGAGTAAGACAACGAACGGAAACTAAGTTCATGACTAAGTCAGGCGAAACAAGAACATTAGATATAGTGATGGGTGTGGAAGTGGAGGAAAAACTAGTGCTACCGATATGAGTGATAGGTAAGGAAGAGCCGTTGCCAACGGTGATACGAGCGGGTCTATGATACGTCTCCGTCGTATCTATATTTTTTGATTGTTTCATGTCAATATTATACAACTTTCACATATTTTTGGCAAAATTTTATATGATTTATTGGACTAACATATTGATCCAGTGCCCAGTGCCAGTTCCTGTTTGTTCCATGTTTTTTGTTTCGCTGAATATCCATATCAAACGAAGTTCAAACGCGATAAAAATTTACGGAGATGTTTTTTGGAATATTTGTGAATTTTGGGAAGTGGAATCAACGCAAACGGAAGCCGACAGCGAGCACGATACACCAGGGCGCGGTCAGGGTGCCCAGGCACGTCCTGGTGGGTTGTGCCCACCTCGTACGTCGGTTGGAGCTCTCCTTCGGGCGCAAGGAAGCTAATTTTTGGATAAAAATCCCCTCAAAATTTTAGCCCAATCGGAGTTACGGATCTCCGGGTATATAAGAAACGGTTTTCGGCCAAAAAACAGAAACGTGAAACAAAAGAGAACAGAGAGGGAGATCCAATCTAGGAGGGGCTCCTGCCCCTCCGCCGCCATGGCGGCCATGGACCAGAGGGGGAACTCTCCTGCCATCTAGGGGGGAGGCCAAGGAAGAAGAAGAAGGAGGGGGGCTCTCTCCCCCTCTCTCCCGGTGGCGCTGAAACGCCGCCGGGGCAAGCATCGTGACGGCGATCTACTCCAACAACTTCGCCGCCGTCAACACCAACTCTCTCCCCCTCTATGCAACAGTGTAAGTCCCCTTTTCCCCGCTGTAATCTCTACTTAAACATGGTGCTCAACTCCATATACTATTTCCCAATGATATATGGCTATCCTATGATGTTTGGGTAGATCCGCTTTGTCCTATGGGCTAATTGATGATCGTGGTTGGTATGAGTGTATACTTTATTATGGTGCTGTCCTAGGGTGCCCTCCGTCTCGCGCAAACGTGAGGAATCCTCGCTGTAGGGTGTTGTAATGTGTTCATGATTTGCCTATGGTGGATGGCGTGAGTGACATAATACACAGACCCGAGTAGATTGGTTGTTGCATATGGGAGTAAAGAGGACTTGATACTTAATGCTATGGTTGGGTTTTACCTTAATGATCTTTGGTAGTTGCGGATGCTTGCTAGAGTTCCAATCATAAATGCAGATGATCCAAGTACGGAAAGTATGTTAGCTCATGCCTCTCCCTCATATAAAATTGCAAGAATGATTAACGGTCTAGTTATCAATTGCCTAGGGACAAATAACCTTCTTGTTTGACAAAAGCTTTCTACTAAACAACTAACTTTTATTATCTTGCTTTTTACTCGTAGTTTTATTCCCGCTAAGTACTCCTAGTTTTATTCATGCAAACTATCCTGTCACCTACAAAATAGTTTCATACTTGTTCTAGGTAAAGCAAACGTTAAAGTGTGCGTAGAGTTGTATCGGTGGTCGATAGAACTTGAGGGAATATTTGTTTTACCTTTAGCTCCTAGTTGGGTTCGACACTCTTACTTATCGAAAAAGGCTACAAACGATCCCCTACACTTGTGGGTTATCAGTGTATGAACGGGAGTGGAGGAGGTTAGGTTACCGGGATGAGCTGTTATGTGCGCAGTAGCACCGGAGTCCATGTACCAGTCGCCTCCACCGCCATAGTTACTCGGCGACAGCGCGGAGTGCAGGGCGGCCAGGAGGGCGAGATCCCATGGCGCAGAGATCGGCGGCGGCAGGAGGCCCCCGTAGGGCTGCGCCGGGGCGGGCGGACCATAACCGCCTAGAGGCGGCGGCACGAGGGGGGCTCCGTAGCCGGCGCCTGCCAGCTGGTAGGGCGCGGCGAGGAACGCCTGGTGGCCGGCGGGGCTAGAACTGAGAATAGCCGGCGCAGGAGCCCGTGGGACGGGCATATGATAGGCATGCACGACTCCCGTCCACGGGTTCTGCCCGGCTGCCCACGGCGGAGGGGGCTGCTGGTAGCGCAGCGCCCTCCTGCGCCCTTGGCCGGCTGCTGCTACTGCTGCTGGCGGCGACCCCCGCCGCTCCGCCGGTTGCGCTGGCCCCCTCCGCCTTGCGGCTGCTGGGGAGGTGCGGGGGGCGCAGGTGGCGCGGGCGGCAGCGGGTAATACCCGGCTGGCGCAGGAGGGCGCAGCTAGGTCGGTGCGGCCGGTGGAGCAGGGCCGCCGCGGGTGGTGCTGGCGGCGAGGGCGGTGTTCGGGACCCGCTGCTTCACCTTCGTCATTTGGCGCTCCTCGAGCTTGAGGTACGCGACGACGCGCTGAAAAGTGGGCTGCGGCATCAAGGTGAGGTTAGAAGCCGCATTGCCGAAATCCTCGTTGAGGCCGGCGGTGAGGGTGCTCAGCATGAGGTCGTTGGAGACTTTGGCGCCGATGTCGCGAAGCTCATCGGCGAGCATCTTGAGCCGCATGCAGTACTCATCGATGGTGGAGTTGTCCTGGTGACAACCGAAGAACTCCTGCTGCAAGAAAACAAGACGCTGAAGTTTGTTGTCGGTGAAGAGCGCGTTGATCTTGGTCCACACAGCGCAAGCGTCGTCGTCCTCGGCGACAACCGTGTGGAAGATGTCCTTCGAGACGGTTTGATAGAACCATCGGATGAGCGTGGCCTCAATGGCAGACCACTCCGGATCACCCTTCATGTAGTCGCCGTCCACGGAACCATCGATGTGTTCGGTGAGATAGTACTCGCGGAAGACAAGGTTGAAGTAGGTCTTCCACACGTAGTACGAGGTGCTGGAGCTGTCGAGGCGGATGGGGACCCGGGCCTCGATGTCGAGGTCGCGGATGGCGGTGGCGGAGGGCTCGGGGCCAGCCAAGGGGTTCGACGAACGGGTGGTGGAGGAGCCCGGGTAGTCCATGGCGCGGCTAGGGTTAGGGTTGGAGGGAGATGGGCAGCGGTGGCGGGGGGTGCGGCGGCTGCGTGGGAAGAGGTGGCAATGGCGGTGGAAAGGGGTGGTGGCGCGATGTAGCAGCGGCGGCGGTGCGGGAAGGAAGGGTCGCGGCGGCAGCGGCTAGCTACGGGTCGGCGCGGGAGGGTGAAGCGGAAGCGGCAGCGACACGGTGCGGCGGCGGCGTTGGAGGAGAATGCGGTGGCGGCGGGGTGCGGCAGCGGTGGGGAGCGGCGGCGGCGGCGGCGCGCACGAGAGGGCGCGGCGGCTTACCCTAGGGCTTGAGAGATGATACCATGTAGAGAGACGGTTTGGTAATGCAATACTCGTTGTATTGATTGGGTGCAGGTGCACGTATATATAGAGTACAAATAGACCTCAACCTAAACTATACACAACTAGGAGGTGGGTCAGGATATACACAAATACATGCAGCCCATATATATTCAACAAATACAATACTTCAAGCAGCGGCTAGCTGAAACATCAAGCAGTTCAAGCCACTCCAGCCTCTGCAAACCACAACGACTACTGCTTGTAAAACAGCACCGCTTTGACGACATCACACACGGGATCACGCATGGAAGGGATAGCTGCTTCAATCATCATGTTTGTGATGTACACGGCACACAAAAATTGCATTTCAAACCTTGTTTTCTGAATCATGCATCGGTGACTCCTTTAATGTCTCGATAGAACTCAAGCTCTGCTGAGGTCTAGTTCTATTGTTACAATACAAACATTTTTTGCAGTATTCATACAACAAATGCTTCGGTCTTACACCTAATTCCATCAGTTAAGTGACTCACCGAACACTTGTCACCCTAACAAGAGATAACTGAATTTTCCATGTCACCGTTCACAACAAAGGCTATGGAAAGAGCCCTTCCTGGAAAGGGTTAAAATGTGACATACTGACTACCCAAGTACGTACCTATTATGACTGAACTCTCGCTGGGGCCAACTCAATCAGGCAAAATCGGTGGTTAATTAGAACGAGAGGAGAAGAGAATTATACCGTTTGTGAAAGCAATGGAAATCATCAACAAGCATCTCCATCATATAATAAACAGTACCCATATCTTCCATCATATTCGCTTATATCTTTGCGGGAATTTTATAAAACAGTTACATATAAGTAAAAAAAAATGTTTTTACCAATAATCCATATCCTAACATTAATTGGACAATTTTTTATTTTTTATTGGGAAAAATAAAAATAAACAAAAAATGTCCTTGAAGGCTAAAATCCAAGACCTACCAAAGCAAATATGCACGTGCTAGCGAAGTTTCTAGCACAGAGCTTTAGTAGTACTTGACAACAAACTTCTTTTCAACATCGAACAACTGTGACGGTCAAGTTCTACCACCATAGCCCTCGGCGGTAGGTTGTATTACCCTCCCGCCAAGGACAATGACAATAGGAAAAGAGTCAGATCAAAAAAAAAAATTCGAACCAGTGTTAAATCGTGCTAAAGTTTTTAAAAAAGGACAAAACAATGAATGCGGCCTCTAGGTGACAACACATGGGCCAAATAAAATGCCTTTCTGACAAATGAGAATCAGCAGATCCTGTTAGTGTTGACGCTGACATGTTTCTTCTTCAGTGGACCTTCCTTGCAAGAGGATATCAACAAGTAGCATACGTACAGCATTCGTGAAAAAAATGGCATACGTACAGTAGTGTGTGTGATCCCCCTCTCCCTTCCTTTGCACTATCTGCACTGCTGGTGCGTGCATTCTCCTTACGATCTTGGGAGATCTCCTGTCGTTGAGGATTTGATTTGACGAACCAACAAGCCAAAGCAAGCAAGGAAGCCATGCTCACGCACATGGAAGATACGCACGAACGCACGCATCGAATCCCATCTACACAAACTAACCAGCCTCGAACGGCGAGGAGCATTGAAACCAACCAAGCAGCAAACAAGATCACGCAGACGTCCCATGCACCAGATACTACAACTAGCAGTAGTACAAAACAACGCCGATCGATCGACGCTTTGCAGGCCGGCAGCGCCATCCGATGGATGCATGGATCGACGCGCCGAAAAGAATCGCGATCTTCACGATCTCGACGGGTCGACGGATCTTATCTCTGCGCTGAAACGGAGGAGAGATGCTTTGTTCGTTTGACGATCCGGACGGTGCCGTCGTCGGGTCTTTTCTTTTCTTTTCTCCGGCAGTAGCAATGCGCGATGGTAGGAGTGGCTGCTCTCGTCCTTGAGTTCCAGCGCGATGGTAGGAGTGGTAGGAGTGGCTGTTAAAGTAGTATGTTACTCTGCGTACTGCACTGCAGCGGTGTGGAACATTGTGTGCAGAGGAATTAACGGGAACGGGACAACGGCGGCAGCGGTGTTGGACCAGATCGTCGGCTCCACCGACTGAATCTCGTACGGCCGATACGATCAAGATTGCGGGGTCGACTCTTCTCCTCCTCGGCAGAATACAGTGAACTGTACCCATCGTGCGCACATGGGACAAGAGGAAGAAGAACACCGTGGTGGCATCCCGCCGGATTCTGGAGTATCCTGAGCTGGATTCGATTGTTGGACGGGGCATCGGGTGCATACTGGATAGCCTAGCTCAAGTCCAGTTGTTGGCGACCTCTCGAGTGTCCATGACCCTTAGCCATCTCTAAAGCCGTCCCTCAAAAGCTCCACAAAGCTTTGAACAATTCTGTCCGGACATTTTTGTCACACTTTGCTTCGGTATAACCCCCTTAAATACATCAACGGGCGAGATCACTTCATACCCCTTCATAATAAAAGATATGATGGTCTTTCTTAAAAATACGTCGTCCGCGTCCTGTGTACATACCGTCCATAAACGGGCAGTTTGGGAACCGAGCTCACAACCTCTTCATCCCAACAAACTGCTGCTAACCACTACAACTGATGATGTTTTGTTGATTACTAGTATGCACAAATATCTAAATAGCACCGTGGCATCGAGATTAGAATTTTTTTGTGTGGAAAATTTCAAATAATTTATTGATATTTATGAACAATTTTTAAATGCAGAATATTTGTAGAAACGCAAATAATTCGTAAAATTACAGAAACAAATCGAACATGTCATAAAATATTGGAATTCCAAACATTATTTATGACGTGAACAATATTTTAAATCCCCAAATAGTTCTTACAATGCGAACACTTTGTGAAAATTCGGTACATTTTTTTGAAAACACGAGCACTTTTAAAAACATTACATTTTTTAAAATGGGAACAAATTTTGAAAATGTGAACAACAAATTGAATTTCCGAACACTTTCTGAATTTTCGAACAACTTAGAGAAAACTAGAACATTTTCAAAAAATAAATGTAACTTTCATGAAAACATGAACGTTCTTTGCAACACCAGTATATTTTTTGCAAAACACGAACATATTATGAAATTCTCAGAATATACAAACATTTTTTATTTAAATATTTTTCAAACTATATGAAAAAATGTTCAATGTATATTTAAAAATTGTTCATCATATAAAAATAAAATTCAACAATTGTTCAGAATTTCAAAACTGTGTACATATTTTCCAATTTTTTGTTCACGTTTTGAAAGTTTTTTTATTTTGAAATTTATTCATGATTTTCAAACATTATTAGCATTTTCAAGGAAATGGCTTTACATTTTTATCAAAAATGTTTAAACTTTTGAAAAAACCGCATCTGCCGTTGTACTTAATACTTTAACTGCATCCGAGCTTAACGTTGGGGGTTCGAGTCCTTGCCCTACATTTTATTTTTCCTGACATTTAGCGCCCGGTTCAGGCCAACGTATGGCATATATATTTGACCCACGATACATATATAAATGGTACGACTTGTGAAAAGTCTATATTGCCCTTTATACGTCTTGTAAGGGTGTTGTACCGAAGCGGGACTCCTTTGGTCATCTAATGCGGTTTCTTAAACGTCTACGAATAGGACCGGATCACAAAATTCTCCCGAACAAGTCGCAACCTTGGAGCTTTGAAGGAGTGCGGACCCTAAGCGGGGTCCTCTTGGCCCACTGTCATTTGGATTACTTGTTCTCACAACTCATGTGTTGTTTTTTTAGGTCTGACTGACCCACTTTTGTCCCAGTTCTATGGTCTGGATTTAATAAATACGGTTGAATGGCCGACTTTCGTATCCGCGTCTCGACACCAGTCCAGACCGGTCCGCGGAACAATAATGTGTCCGTTTTAAGGGTCTATGTTGGAGATGCCCTAACGTAGCAACTACTAGTGAAGAAAGATTAGCAACTTATCTTTTGTAAAACCTGGCATGGGCTGCCCGGCCTGATGACCTGGCTTCAATTCTAGCATTTTGGGCTGGGCATACTCATGCGCATTCGAAAAAATCATTTGGGGCGGGCTTGTTTCCAGGCCCGGGCTCAGGCTTGAGAAAAGAGACTTTTCCAGGCTATAATTTTAATTTTTTTGGTCCAGGCTTACGAGTGTGCATACTAAAAATAGAGTTCGGGGCCTGTTTTTGAGGCGAGGGAAAGTGATCCAGGCTTCGGGTTGTAATATGGTGTTTGGACTTTCAACCCGACCCAAAACCCATCCTGGCATATGATCAAGTTTACCTTGGGGTTCATCGCCTTTGTTCGTTCACATCATATATGGTGCGAGAATGTTTTCTGGAATTTGATGTTTTCAAGGGACTGCAACATTTGGGGCATCACAATTTTCCCCTCAAAATTTGGAACATAGAAATTCTTGTTTTTTTAATTAGGGTGTACCTTTAATTTTGAATAAATAACACATATAAAGAAAAACAATTTCTAATGATTCTAATTGTCCGCCACACGACCAAGGCTTCGCGTAACATGGAGCAAAAACATAACCGCCACACGTCTCTCTTCCCCGCATGCTAAATCCGTCGTTCACCCACACCTACGAATCCCAATATGGTGCCAAGAGGCAGGGAAATCATGGATATTCACACTCGTTAGGACCCTTGGTATAGTCTAGTAGGTTTTCACGTCCTCGTGTCAATTCATATGGGTTGTGGAGGTGGTTGCTTTGAGGCTTATGTGGGGGTGTTGGGGCATCTGTGACAACCTTGCCATCGAGAAAGCCATTCCTTCTAATCTGGTTGACTCTGTCTACAAATGCATTGTCTTGTTTCAACCGTGGGTTCCTTTGGGAAGGAGAAGGGCAAGACCTTAGCAGACGAGATGCTTTAGAAGCCTAAGCAGATGCATGGTGTCAACAGGACCATCATGTCTTCTTGGGATGCAGGGGTCTAGGTCCTGTTTGAGTAGTACATCTTACTTTTCGTGCTATAAGTTAAGACTTTTTTTACCATTATCCGAGGTTTTGGATTTATTTATTTAGAGCTAGGTGTAATTTGCACCGCTGTTAAAGAAGTTTCACTGTTCTTGTGCATCTCGCAGTGGTTTTGGTTTTGACGTTGCCGCAACGTGCCAGCGTTGTTTTCCCCATAATTGATCAATCGAGTTGTGTGAGATCCTCAACCACAATACTTTCCCAACGGTTTGTGATGGCGTCGATGGTCTTATCAATTAGATCCCACGATGGGAGTTTCAACGGCGACGTGGGTTTGGGTGTACTTGTATGACTTTTTCCTTCTTCTCTCGATCAACGGTTCGTGTTTCGGAGCTGGCGTCTTTTATCAATGTCTAATGACATCTTGGCCATAGTTACAACGACGCTCTAACTCTGGCAATGCAGGGCGGACACGGCATCGTGCTAGGCTCATGGCGCGCCATCGACTAGTGTAAGAAGAACACATCGACAAGTTTCACTTGGGCTTGTTTGTATTTTTTTGTTTATCAAGGGTATTTTTACATGGTTCATACTATATGGCTTGTAGCCTTGCCATTTTTTAGCCTTTTTATCAATGTCACTAGTTGTGTCACACTAATCAATTTTGCCACTAGAAGTTTCAACTGCTCATCAATGCCATCCTTTCATTAAGCATGTTCTAAAAAAATGTCACTCAGTACTAATACGTCTGGTAAAAGGTCATTGACTAGGGTGGAGTCACCAAAATACTTCTAGACCCCACTTGTCAGCGTTCCCTCCACAACTACTATAACATGTGGCCCTAGTTTTTAGCACAGAGAGAATGAAATAGAAGAAAAAATAGCTTCAACTGAGATCGAATCCCTGTGTGTCGTTATATTTTCTTCTAATTTAATTCTCTATGTGTTGGAAACTAGGACCCGAAGATTATAGGAGAGCGTTGACAAGTGGGGTCCAGTGCTATTTTCTTCACTTCACCCGGTCAATGAATTTTAACGAAATGATAACGGTGTCCAGAGGCATTTTTGAGGACACACTTAATGAAATGATGACATTTTTTAGTAGTTGAAAATTCTAATAACAAAATGAACTAGTGTGACACAATACTAATGGAAAAACTGATAAACACCTTTTTTATAGTTAACTAAATTTTCTACAAAATCCTTTAAAATGAAGAGGTCTAAAAAAAGTAGCCATGTCGGGGCATAGTTGTTGTGGACAAAAATAATAGTCCCATAGCCAGCAGGAATTCAAAGTGGGGACAATTGGGTAACCAGCTAATGGTTTGACTACTTTGTAAACAGATCCCCATGTACTAAGGACTAGTTGATGCTTGCATTGTACTCACTTCGCCCGGAATTAGTCGACACTCAAAACGGATGTATCTAGACGTAAGAAGTATACTACTATACAATTTTTTATGGACTAGTTTATTTCACATGTGAGCGAGAATGGTGCCTAGTAGCAATGCATTGGATTGTGATGCACTACGTAAATCGGTAGATATAGTTTACATGGTTATGATAGTCGACGAAAAGTCACAGCCAAGATAAGTCGAACTAGAGCTACTCAGGATTTGTTTGGATTGGAAAATTGTGTATGACATGTACGTAGTACCAGTTACTATAACAGGAGAGCCTACCTAGTGAAACATAAACTTAGGACATCTCCAACGCGGACCTATGAAACCGAGGCATTACCCATCGCATTCAATCTTGTACTACCTCAAATGTCTGTCTTTATTAACATAAAAAAAGTTAGCAATAAACCTTCCACCAAATAGCAGTTCCTCATGCACAATCACATTCCACCATTGCTCATGCCGCCATGCTCATGCTCATGCACATGCACAACCTTCGGCCACGTTCATGCACGACCTGTCACCTCCCACCAACCAAAGCAACATGCATTGAATACAAAATCACCTTCCGCCAAACAACGCCAAAGCAATGCTAGCAATGCATAATCACCTTCCCCAAGTCATATAGCAGTCCATCCGCCTTCAGCTATCCGAATGAAGAGGAGAGGGTACATGGTGGCTTTTGATTGGTCTGCCAGATGTCCAGACGCACGCAAGCGCCCCACGGGTTTGTTTCCGGTTTGCGTGATTTCAGACAGCAAAGGACAACAGATGCGTCCCCAGACATATGCGAATCCTCGTTGGATGTCAAAATGCATCCGGATAGCTCGGTCTGGATGTTTGCCGGTGATTTAAGGGTCCGCGTTGGAGATTCTCTTAATTGACATTTCTGTTTTGAACTCATGTGTAACAAAATCCTGATGCTTTATGAAAGGAGGGAAGGGAAGTTTTTTTTCTTCAAAAACATAAACTTAATTCCACAAGCTAAATTAATCAGGTCAAACTTAATATCATAGCTGCCGAATTTATGAAGAATGTACTTTCTTGTGTAGGGGGTTTGCTATTGTTAAATTGTATCATTGCCCAAACAAAGCTGCACATTTTCTAGCCTGTAATTCTCGTGTGGGAGGAGCAAATCTGTGGCATCAGGAACCCCTGAATTTATTTTATCGCACTTAGCTGATCAAGTAACTACTTTGAACAATGAATAAAGCTGCCGTGATGTTTGTTTATTTAGCGCATGAAAACTGTGGAATTTCTTGACTAGGATTTGCTATTTCTAAAAGAGGAGAAATACTGGTTGCATCATGCTCCCAGTTTTGGTGCAAGCATCAACCTTATATTTAAAGGCATACATAGAAAATCTTGCTGCTGGCCGTGGACTTTTAGTCATGAGATGAGCGTTGCTTTTGGATGCATATTCTAATCCGCTAAGTTCACAACCTCGACATGTGAATAGTGAAGTGCGTACTGCTCGTAGTCTGACGTAAAAGAGTGTTCCGAAACCCGATCACACGGAGTAGTTGCAGAATCCAAACTAGCACTTGTACGCAAGAAGGAAGGAGAAACCAACAGCGAATCCAAACTTCCACGACATTGATAATCGATATGAATCACTAAACTACCGTGACAGATGAAACGGAAGCAATGCCCACGACCGCGTTCAAAACGTTACTACTATCTCCCTACAAACTGTACTTGCGCGGTAATCTCCGCCCTTGATTTCAACTTAAATACCGCATCGGCGAAAAGAAAACGTACTACGTAGCACAGGATCAGAAACATTAACCTCGATCGGCGTTCTGCATGTGCAACAGTTGAACGATTCCGGAAGAATTTGCGGTTGGAGGCCGATCGGGATTGTGTCGAGAAGCACGAGCTTTCCACTCCGAGAGGGGCAGACAGGATTTCTTCCGATTCCCAAGCCGATCGTGTCGATCGGGGCGCCCGGCCTGTCTGTAGAGGAAACGAGAGACCGCAGGATCAGCACCAGTGGCGGAGACAGGACCCAGGCGGAGACAGGACCCAGGCCGGGGGCTACAGTGTCAAGACTAACAAATGATTTAAATACTCATAGTCACACTCATGTTGTTATCATCCATGTTGATGTCAACACGTGTATAGCCCCCGTCTTAGAAACTGAGATTAGTAATTATCGGTGGGTCGCCAAACTCAAAACTCATAACCCAAACAATGTATACTGATAAACAATATCTATCTGCGACCAGTTGCAACAACGGGGACTTAGTAGTGATGATCTTTTATCAATTTTATAATCAATCAAGAATCAGCATGGTAAAATCTCAAAGGGCATATAGGCTACCTATATAAACAGCCGTCCGTACAGGCCGCCCGGTCACTGCCCGATCACAAAAAATCGACCCAGACAGCATCTCAAACCGGCCTCAAACGTACGGGCTGACCGGCACCCCTCATTTCCAGCCCAAATATGGCGCGGATATGGGGGAGACCGGGCACGCCCACCACGTCGGACTGACGGCGTGGCCCCACACGGACTCGCCGGGAAACCCGAAGGTCCGACGGGCGCCTCGACCGTCGCCGCGGTGTGAAAGCCGCGAGGCGCCGCTCCGTCTCCCTGCCCGAGGTCGGGGCCGGCTATTTAAGCCGGCCGGCGCCCCCAGCCCTAAACACATCCGCCTCCTTCCTCTCTCCGCCGCTAGCCGAGCCCTTCCGCCTTCTCTCGTCGTTCCCTCTCTGTCATGATGGTCCGCCGGCTCATCACCACCTACGCGCAGCTGACACCGGAGCGGTGCCGGTAAATCGAGGAGGAGTACCATGCTCGTCGCGCTGCCCGCATCGCTGCGGGTCTCCCTCCGGACTCGTCGGAGACGGAGGAGGAGGAGCTGCCGGAGGCAATGGAGGAGCATGAGCCGGAGCAGGAGGCTCCCGGCTTGACCATGGCGGAGGCGGACGCGGAGTTCGCCGTCGCCCAATCGGACGAGATGGCGGAGCAGCAGACCATCCTAAATTCCATCCGGAATGAGGCCGAGGTGGAGGCCAACCGCTGGCTCATCCGGCAGAGGCAGACGGAGGCCGACGCCCTCTTCGACGAGCTGGAGGCCGAGATCGAGGCCGAGGAAGCTGCAGCGGAGGGGGCAGCAGCGCCGGAGGGGGCCGCAGCGCCGTCGTCGGAGGGGGCGGAGCTACGGTTGCCGCACGTCTATCCGCCGGAGGGCACGGAGAATATCGGTCTCTTCGACGAAGAGTAGATAGCTCTTCATGTAGTACGTATGTTTTATTTAGTTGCATGCTTTTGTATGGATTTGAGAAAGAAATATGAGGTGTCTCGATGTAGAATGTTTTATTTGAGGCGTGACCGAGCAGTGTCCACGGACGCGCCCGCGGACGTTTTTTTTTAACACAGTACAGACGCAAGCGCTCACATACACGCGCATACACTCATCCCTATGAACGCACACACGCACACCCTATCCCTATGAGCACCTCCGGGAGACTGAGCCGGCATATCATCTTGAGATTTACGAAGTCACCGTAGGCATCTCGTCGTCGACGGGAACGTCTACTCCCACTGAATGCGCATCGCCGAAAATCCTGAAATAAATCCAGGAATAAATGCGAGCACCAAGACTTGAACCCTGGTGGACGGACGTTTGAGAGGCCGGATTTGCAAGATCCGGCTGTAGATACTCTTGTAGACATACTTTCACTTTTTTTTAACTGTAATCGCGTCTTCACGGTACGATCTCGTTTCTCGACGAGTCGGTGTGGTTGCGTGCGTGGGCCTGGTCTCCGGCAGCCCGCCTGGCCTCCTCTGACTCCAGCGGCGCCACGCATGGACATGAAACAACCATCATGCTGTTGCCGGACGACATCACGTTTGGTTCTTCCATGGCATCTCAACGTATGTTCTTTTTCCCAAAATTGCCCGCAATTCGCTTGTGGCCACACTAAGTTCGATGCCTCCATTAAAACCTCCGTCTCATTGTCAACCTCTGGTGAACTCGTTACTAGCTAGCAAGAGCCAACGACTGTTCCGACGAGAAAATGCACACTCACACAAGACACATAACAAGATTTGGTGGGCTAGGTTCGTATGCCACATGTATTTACTAAAGCTAGAGCTAGCGTAATCAAATCTACTCGGTGATTGATTCAAGTCCAAGCCTAACTATGACTCGTGATTAACTACAATAGGGTAACCTATGATACAACACACTGGAGAATCATTGTAGTTATAGCATAGTATATCAACATTAATTACGAACTTGAAGATAAATAATAACTATTATTTTTGCCTTTAGGGCACATTTTCTATAGATGCATGTCCACACATAACATGCAACTTGCCTCGTGATCGATTCTGATGCATATCCACCTTGGACACACAACATACTCAATCCTGACCTAGTTGCATGTCCATCCTAGACAATAAACTTGCCCGACTTGGACCTAGTTGCATGTCCACTCTAGATACACAAATTGCATGACCCCACTCTAGATACACAAATTGCATGACCCCAACATAGTTGCATGTTCATTCTTGACATACAACTTGACCCTACCTGACCTAGTTGCATGTCCACCATTTGATATGCAACTCGTCCGACCTAGTTGCTTCTCCATCCTCGACACACAATTTGTTCGACCCCGATCTAGTTACATGTTCACTCTTGATACACAAATTTCTCATCCCAGTTGCATGTTCATCATCAACGACACGCGACTCACTCGCGTCCTAACCCAGTTGCATGTCCACCATTGACACGCAACCTCGTCCAGCCCGACCTAGTTGCATGTCCATCATGACACTCCACTCTCTCCAACCGCAAACCAGTTGCATGTATGCCAATAGACACACACATGCAAATCCTGGCCTCAACTACAACTACATGCTCTCAGCGCAATTGCATTTGGGGTAGTTCGGGTGTATAAAAAGGACATGCAATTGGGAAAGAACACATACAACAAACAAACACAAACATACGAGAAACAAAAACAAGCTAAAAAATTGGTGTAGGGAAAAAAGACCACACAACAAGGATGACATCATTTAGATGTGAGATTGCAAAGTCACATCCAGATGAGCCTTAGACAGACCCTCATTTTACTTGGTATTTTGAACCGAAAAGATAATGAAAGCTTTATTGATTTTTTGCATCGTCTCGACGCAATCACATTTTTTCCTTGAAACGAAGGGCAACCCTTGGAGGATTCTTCATTGATAGATGCATATAATAGACACAACGACATGTTAAAAGCTTCATTAATTTTTTAGCATAGCCTTATGAAGATGCAAAGAGTTCAACGCTCCCGGTTTCTGTTTATTTGGTATAACAAGCTACTATGTAGAAAGTTTAGGCAGAGATCACAGAGCCATCATCATCGATCTAGTGTTCGAGGCGGAAGTACTTCATCACGTCGTCCCGGCTGGCAGCAGCGGCGTCGTATGCTGCCATGAACTCTCTGAGCACAAACTCCCTAAGCTTGGCTGGTTTCGTCTCGCTCACCAGCTCTGGCGCCGGGCCGATAAGACAGTCCAGTTTGGGCATCAGGAGTGTAACCACCGACATCCTTGCCACGGCAGAGTTGGTGAGGGCGCGGTGCTCCACGCTTGCCAGCACCCCATTGGTGAGGATCTCCATCTGGTGTCCAAAGTTGACGACAAATGCACCAGGGACTGGGCGAACAAGGAGCCACCGCCCGCCGTGCCTCGCCTGGAGCCCGGCAACATCGCCCTGGGAGAGCACAGTGAGGAGCTGGCGGTCGCAGTGCGGGAACAGGCCCAACGTGACGCTTGGGTCCGGGCACGGTGGGTAGTAGTTGACAATCATTTGGGTGTCCCCGCCACTGAGATCGCCGGCGAAGAAGCCACCATCGAGGCCGAGCCCCTCAGCGATGAGCCGGAGCAGCGTCTGCGCCAACTCGTGCACCTCCATGGAGAACTCGGTGAGGGAGCTCCTGAAGCTCGTCGGCTTCGCCGGCCAGTGGCCAACGAGATCATCAGAGACCGTGTGGGACTTGAGTCTGAGGTAGTCGCGCCAATAACGTGTCTGGTTTCGGTCATGGGGGGTGCTTGAACCCACGCGAAAGGGCTTGCTCTGGTCATCGGAGCAATACGTCAACTTCTCCTCTGCTAGCAGCGCGAAGAACTCTGTCGCGGCCTTCCGGAACCCCTGCACCACATCCTCTGCCACGCCATGGTTCACCACCTGCAACATGCATGATTGAAAACATGTCAAGATCAAGCCTACTACTTTTTTCAAAAGGAGGATAACCCCGACCTTTACATCATTGTGATGAACACGACCGCTTTATAAACGAAGAGTATTAAGGTTCAGTACATATAAATCCATAACAAAAAGTCAGAAATTACAACAGGTGAAAGTAGAATATATATATGCCTACACGTATTGTCTATTACTTTTTTTAAACCATCTGGTGCTCGCATTTATTTCTAGATTTATCTCATGATTTTCAGCTATGCACATTGAGCGGGAGGAGACATTCCGAGGCGCCTTTGGTGACTTCATCAATCTCAAGATGATATGTCGGCTCAGTCTCTCGAAGGTGTTCATAATGGTAGTGTGCGCATGTGTGCTCAGTCTCTTGGAGGTGTTCATAAAAATAGAGCGTGCGCATATATATGAGCCTTCGTATTTGTACTGTGTTAAAAGAAACACACCATTTAAACCGGTTATACATAATCCGTGCGACCCTCTCTCGCCAGGTGCATGTAAGTGTGCGTTAGATAACAACTCATGTGTGTGTACCTGGAAGAAGCCGAACTCCTTGCCGGCCCTGATGATCTCGTCGGCGACGAGGCGGCGGTGTCGTGCGTCGGAGAGGGAGGCACGTTGGAGGTCGATGACTGGGAGCGTGACGTCAGAGCTGGGCGCGTCGTCAAGCAGGGTGGCGCGCTTCTCTGGCGGGAAAACGTACTTGGCCGGCACGGAGGCGTACATCGGGCAGTTGGACACTAGCTCCATGCCTGATCCTGATCGATCGATGGAGCTCTTCTCTTGTCAGCTGGAGACCCAGCCTGGACACTTATATATAGCTAGGTACGAACGTGCTGTGGATGGTTCGGCACCAAGAAGAAAGTGATGGATGGACCAATGAACGATGTTAACGAGGCAGCTTCCGTACCAACCGTTCCCTTCTTATCTTCTTACCGCATTATCTCTTCCCTTCCTCTTCCTCCTCCTTGCCTAAATAAAAAGTTAACATCACCCGTTAAAAGGACTCACTAGCAGTTCTAAAAAAGGTTAAAAAAATCTGACTAGCGATCGAGCCAGTGTTCTTGACTCGGACGCATCGCGTTCGTGACTCGGACACATGATTGGTTTTATACTCCACGCACGCCTAAATAAACACACACCCGAGGTACAGAAGAAGGGCAAAGTGCAACGCATCACCTTGATGGTCGTTGTCGTCACCATAATGCCTCCGCGCCTCACCTTGCTGTTCGCTGCCGCTACAGGTTCGGCTGCGGACGATGGTGAGGAGGATAAACTGACGACAAGTAGCGGAACTGCAGAAGAAGGGGGAAAATTCGCGGAGCTTGGAGGTGAATCAGCTCTTGAAATATAGATGCGCTTTAGGCCTATAAAACAGTTTTAGAAAAAAATCTAAGAGCCCATGTGAGTGTCATGACTGGTGAGGGAGGTTTAGTCTCCTTCACAAATGAAGGACGGTAGATGATCCTCTTTCACATACTATTGGATTTTGAAAAGATGAATGATTCCCACGCGCTCCTCTGCCGTCCACCACAATACTCCCCCAACCACCCACCCCCGCATGTGTGCGCGCCGTGTTTCATATATGAGCAACGTTCATACATGCCATCATGTGCTTAATTTTTGTCGGGCAGGAGCAGCTAATTAATTGGCAGGTAATTATGAGACATTAACAGACGCAGTTAGTTACGAGTCATTAATGGGCGTGCTACGAATCCGAGACGTTGGATCATGGGTTGTTGTCGACCCGGGCGTGTGCCTACCCCACGTCTCCCTATCTCATCCCGCTATATATTGGAGGCGTCGACAACACTAGTTGTCACCCAAATTAGATCACATCTATTCTACCTCCTCGCGGACAAACCCACTACTGTTTCAGTTGTCGATGCTGCTTCCAACGATCTCCTTCCGTCGGTCACATGCATACGCGAGAGAGTAGGCCTCCGGAACCCAGCCCTTGCAATCCTTCACCGGGAGAAGAGTGATTAGGATTTTGGGGAGCATCTTTGACGCGACTGCTCGCTGTTGTTTGTCTTCGTCCACTACTTCGACCACGTCCTCATCGTCTTCAACATCACCATGATGCGACCGAAGCCGAGAAGAAGTCTACCGAGGAGACCGCTGCCACAACTATGGCTTGGCCTACCGGAGAGTATAATGTGTTTATCCCACTACTGTTTATTTCTTTGTTCGTCACATTAGTTGTTTACGTAGATGTTTCTACTACATGCATAGTACATGCTTACATGATAAGACATCAGTATGAGATTAATATGGCCAATGTCATGCTCATGATTTATTTTTTGGATTAAATTAATTGGAAAATTGCAACTTTATTCAGCAATCCAAAAGCCTAATTTTTGTAAGCAATTTTTGAATAATGGCTTTGTTGTAACATAGAAAACGGTAGCGCATTTTAAGCGTTGGCATACTACCTTATAGCTCACAATGATAAACGTGTTTTGGGTCATTGGTCGTCCTCCTGGAGAAATGATTACTCCTCAATGGGAGAAGGCGTTTCAGGAGGCCACCATTGTCTTTGTGCAAACTGTGGTGAGTGTGATCACAGACAAGTTAGTTGACACAAATCTACAGATGCTTGTTGCCAAGGACTTGTGGAATGCGCTCGAAGTTAAGTTCGGCGCAACTGATGCTAGAAGCGAGTTGTATGCCATGGAACAGTTCAATTATTACACGATTGTTGAGAACCATCTTGTATTGGACCAGGATCATGAGATACAGTGCATCGTTAAGGAGCTTGAGCTCCTTATGTGTGAGTTACCAGACAAATTTGTCGCAGGATGCATACTTGCTAGACTGCCTCCTTCTTGTAGGTGTTTTGCTTCTACTAAAACATTAGATACGTGAATTCTCACTAGAAGATGTTTATTCATCTGTGTGTCGAGCAGCATTTGAGAGCAAACAGTCATACGGTAAAGTGACCGAGGCAACTTATGTCACCAATATGGTACAACAGAATTTCCAAAAGTTCAAGGGAACAAACGGGGTCTATCATAATACTGGATTCAAGAAGAACATGAAAGACAAGAAGAAAGATAGTTATTTCACTTGTGGTGACAATCGTCACTAGGCCAACAAGTGGCCGCACAAGTTTAAGAAGTCAGGACGGGACTTCAAGTCTGTCAACGTGACTATAAGGAACAATGATAATGGGCATTTGGCTATGGAAAATTATTTACTGCATTTTCAGTTAGTTAGTCTACCGGCTGGTGGATTGATGTGCAAAAATTCATGTATGTGTTGACATTTCGTTGTTATCTTCATACCATGTCAGACAAGATAGTTCTGTAGTGATGGGGGATGACGTGTGTGTTTCTATTCATGGTGTTGGCATGGTCAATCTGAAGTTTACTTCAAAAAGGATCGTGTAGCTCAAGAACGTGCAACATGTCCCCACTATAAAAAAGAATCTTGTTAATGGATCCCTTCTTTGTAAAGAAGGGCTTAAGTTGGTTTTCGAGTCTAATAAATTAGTTGTTTCGAAATATGGACTCTTTGTTGGAAATGGTTATGAATCTGGAGGTTTGTTCCGCCTTTTACTCGTGGACTTTTGTAATGAACTCGTCAGCCATATTTATTTGAGTGTTAATAAACCTCAAGTTTAGCAGTAACGTCTTTGTCATATTAATTTTGGTTGTACGACGCAACTATCTAATATGAATTTAATCTTGATTTTCATTTTAGCCAAAGGCTCTCAGTGTCATACATGTGTTCAAGCTAAGAAACCTTGCAAGCCTCACAAGGCTGCGGAGGAGGGACACTTGAAACCAATATAGCTCATACATTCTGATATTTGTGAGATGAACGGTGTGTTAACAAAATGTGGAAGGAAATACTTCATGAAGTTGACAGATGATCCAAGTACATATTGATATGCATATCCGTTAAATACTAAAGATGATGCTCTACACTAATTTAAAATCTGTAAGGCAGAAGTTGAGAATCAACTTGAAAAGAAAAAACAATTAAACGAGTAAGGCCCGATCCTGGTGGAGATATCTCTCGAATGAGTTTGATTATGTCTGTGCCGAGGTATTATTCATGAGAGGACGCCTCCCTATACACCCCATTCAAACGTGGTTGTCGAACGTAAATACCATACTCTAATGGATTTTGTTAATGGCATGTCAGATACATCAACGGGTTTATACAAGGCATGGCTGGGGAGGCTATATTTAGATCATGACATGTCCAAAATAAAGTTCCCACAAAAGATAATGAGATCACTCCCTATGAGAAATGAGAGAAGAAAAAAATGACACTCTCTTACTTACGTACTTGGGGTTGTTTGGCAAAATTTGACGTGTTAATCACCAAGAAGCGTAACTTCGACCAAAGACCATAGATTGTGTTAATCTGGGCTATGTTAAGGATAGAGTTGGCTATAGATTGCTAGTAGTGAAATATGAGGTACCTGACATGAAGGTCAATATGATTATGGAGTTTAAATATGCTACATTATTTGAGGATATTTTTTCTATGAGGGATATGCAAAGCACTTCTAGACAGGAATCTGAGGAGACTCCTGAGCCAGCTATTCCTATGGAATATTATGAACGAACACATGATGAAAATCTTTTGGTGGAAGAAGAGGAAGCATCTGCAAGGAGCAAAATACAGAGGATTCCAAAGTCATGTGTTGATGATTTCCTTGTATACCTCATGGATGAAATGCCCACTTCTATTCAAGAAGCTTATGTATCTCCAGATTTTGACTATTGGATGGATGTGGTCCGTAGCGAGATGGATTCCATCATGTCTAACGGGACATGGTAGATCACCGAACGTCCCTATGCTTGCAAACTAGTGGGATGTAAGAGGGTGTTCAACAAGAAGTTTAGTCATGATGGTACCATTAAAAAGTACAAAGCTAGGCTTCTGGCCAAGGGTTATCCCCAAAAAGAAGGGGGAGATTTCTTTGATACTTCCTCATTTGTGGACAAATCGACCACCATTCGAGTGCTACTCTCGTTGGCGGCCTCACATGGTCTTCTTGTCCATCAGATGGACATCATGACAACTTTCTTAACTGGAGACCTAAACTATAATATCTACATGCAAAAAGGCGGATGGATTTGTAGTAGATGGTCCATTAGGAAAGGTATGTAAGTTATTGAGAAAACTTTGACATGTGCTTGCTTTGTTGTTAATGAAGCTCATGAATGGGTATACTATCGCCAAGGTGGGGGCAAAGGACTTATATTGTGCTGTATGTTGATTAGATACTGATATTTGGGCGCAACCACAAAGTCTTGAGGAGTTTAAGACTTTTCTAACACATAACTTTGAGACGAAAGGTCTTGGTTTGACTGATGTTATCTTGAACATTAAACTATTGAGAGAAAATGAGCGAGGGATTACGCTTTTGCACCCCCACTATGTTGAGAAAATTTGGAGTCATTTTGGATATTCGGCTTGCAAACCTTCTTCAACACCATATGATCTTTGTGTATGGATTGGAATATTTGGAGGCATATCCAAAGATCAATTGAGATACTCTCCTGTTATTGGTTCACTCATGTACCTAGTTTGTGCTATGAGGCCTCAAATCACATTTGTTGTGAGCAAACTAAGTTAGTTAGTTTCCAATTCGGGAGATGTACATTGACATGTTATTGAAAGAGTTATGTGATATCTGAAAGGTACTATGATTCATGGACTTCACTATACAGGATATCATACGGTACTCGAAGGGTATAGTGGTGCGTAATGGATTTCGGATGTTGTTGAGATGAAGGCCACAAGTGAATATGTGTTCACACTTGGAGGTGATGTTGTTTCAAGGAAGTCTTGAAAGCAGAATGCTACTCCTGCGGGAATCGTTGCGTTTCTCCAAAGAGGAAGAGTAATGTAGATATCATCAAAGTTTTCCCTCAGTTAGGAAGCAATGTTTATCGAACGAGTAGGAGTTTCTAGACTAACAAGATAAGCAGCACCTTCACACAAACAAGATAAAGACTTGCACCCAACGTGGCAAGGGAGTTGTCAAGCCCCTTGTCTTGCTAGTTATAACATTGAAACAAATAGGGATAGATAGTAGTGATATGGTGAAATAGAAAATAAAAAAAGACAAATAAAGAGGCAATTTTGTAGATTGATGTATTGATGGAGAATAGACCCGGGGCCCATAGGTTCACTAGTGGGAACTCTCTCGAAAACAGGCGAATGGCATGGTAAACAAAATATAAGTGGGCAATTGAAAAGATTTCAATATTTATGAGTATGATCATTCGGGGGCATAATCTCATATAGGCATTACGTCTTTGATAAGTGGGCCGTTAATCCAGCTGCATCTACTACTAATACTCCACCCTAAAACCGCTATCCAACATGCATATCAAGGTATTAAGTTTGCAAGAAACAAAATATTGGAATAAGGCATATGACATAACGTAAACAGGAAGAAGTCAATCAATATGATACGTGTCTTGGGCCTTATTGTCACTGGGTTAGAGCACTGCAAGATTAAGCCCACTATAAAGCACCTCCCCCACTAAAGATACATCAAACTTTTCCAAAGATGATAGATATATCGGAAAGAAGTAAAAAGGCTATTTAATTATGAAGCAAGAAAAACCAAATAGATTCAATTAATTTCAATGAACAGTCAAATCATGAAGTCGCAATTCATCCCGTCGTAACAAACACATCACCAATTACATCAAATAGATCTCGATCAAGAACAAGAACATGGTATTGAAGATCCAAAAGAGAGATCAAGAGAACCATGTAGCTACTACTATGAACCCATAGGTCCTAAACGAAGTACTTACACATGTTCATGGAGGAAATAAGCTGGATGAAGAGGCCTCTAGCAATGGCTTCCCCCTCATGAAGGGCTCCAGAATAGGGTTCTAAACAGGATCTCTTCGGAACAGAGCCTTGAGGCGAAGATAAAATTCTTTGAGAGGTCAGACAGATGGTTTCAATATTTATTGGGATTTATGGCGATGGAATCATGTCAAGGTGGTATCAGTGGGGCCCATATGGACGAGGGGCGCGACCACCCCCTGGCCGCGCCACCAGTCTGTGTGGGGCCCCCGTGGCTTTTCTCGACTCCTCTCGAAGCTTCTTGTGTTTCTTCTTGATCAAAAAAATCATGTTAAATCGGCTGTCGCATCGGATCCGTCCGACTGTGGCCCATCCAACCCTACATATATTCAACCCTACCGGCACTCCGGACGAAAACCTAGCCGCAATCCACTCCAATCCACTCCCCTCTGCCCTCAAGCTCCCTTTCGGCAATCTCCGGCCTTTGTCGGCATGTCGGGATGTGGATCCGAGCCTACTCCTCCCGATATGTTGACTAGGAACTCGTCCCACGTGGCCCTTATGAGGAGAAGGTTGTTCTCACTACGCTGTGCCGCTTGTCGGGGATATAATGATGACCACAAGTATAGGGGATAAATCGTAGTCCTTTCGATAAGTAAGAGAGTCGAACCCAACGAGGAGCAGAAGGAAATGACAAGCGGTTTTCAGCAAGGTAATTTCTGCAAGTACTGAAATTGTAGGTAACAGATAGTTTGATAGCAAGATAATTGGTAACGAGCAAGTAACGGTAACCGTAAATAAGGTGCAGCAAGGTAGCCCAATCCTTTTGTGGCAAAGGAGAGGCCAGAACAATCTCTAGTAATAGGCAAAGTGTTCTTGAGGGTACACGGGAATTTTATCTAGTCACTTTTATCATGTTGGTTTGACTTGTGTTCACTACTTTGATAATTTGATATGTGGGTGGACCGGTGCTTGGGTGCTGTTCTTACTTGAACAACCTCCCACTTATGATTAACCCCCTCGCAAGCATCCGCAACGACAAGAAAAGTATTAAGATAAAATCTAACCATAGCATTAAACGTTTGGATCCAAATCAGCCCCTTACGAAGTAGCGCATAAACTAGGGTTTAAGCTTCTGTCACTCTAGCAACCCATCATCTAATAACTACTCCACAATGCATTCCCTTAGTCACATGAATGGTGAAGTGTCATGTAGTCGACGTTCACATGACACCACTAAGGGAATCACAACATACATATCATCAAAATATCGAACACGTATCAAATTCACATGATTATTTGCAACATGACTTCTCCCGTGACCTCAAGAACAAAGGTAACTACTCACAAATAATAATCATGCTCAAGATCAGAGGGGTATTAAATAGCATAATGGATCTGCACATATAATCTTCCACCAAATAAACCATATAGCAATCAAGTACGCAAGGTAATCAACACTACTAGTCACCCACAGGTACCAATCTGAGGTTCCGGTACAAAGATTGAACACAAGAGATGAACTAGGGTTTGAGAGGAGATGGTGCTGTTGAAGGTTGGCCTCCCAAAGATGAGAGGGGTGTTGGTGATGACGATAGATTCGATTTCCCCCTCAGGGAGGGAAGTTCCACCGACGGAATCGCTCCGCCGGAGGGCAAAAGTGCTCCTGCCCAAGTTCCTCCTCGAGGCGGCGGCGCTTCATCCCGAAAGTCCTCCTCTGATTTTTTTGCTAGGTCAAATGTGACTATATACCATAAGATGGGCTCCGTAGGTGGGCCGAGGTGGCCACGATACACCAGGGCGCGCCCAGGGGGTGTGGCGCGCCCTGGTGGGTTGTGTCCATCTAGCAGGCCCCCTCCGGTAGTTTTCTGCTCCAGTATTTTTTATTAAATACAAAAATAATCTCTGTAAAGTTTCAGCTTAGTTGGAGTTGTGCAGAATATGTATCTCTCATGTGCTTTTCTTAGGTCCAGAATTCCAGCTGCCGGTATTCTCCCTCTTTGTGTAAACCTTGCATATTATGAGAGAAAAGGCATTAGAATCACTCCCCAAAGCATTATTATTCAACAAAACAAAGTAAATAACAGGAGGAAATCATGATGCAAAATGGACATATCAACTCCCCCAAGCTTAGACCTCGCTTGTCCTCAAGCGAAAGCCGATATTAAAAAGCATGTCCACATGGTTTGAGAGAGAGGTGTCGATAAAAACAAAATACCGACATTGAAGCATCATGCTCATTAATACAACAGCAACAAACTCTAACATAAAAGTTATTCAACACATTTTTATCATATAGATTCTTATGAACAAGTAACAATTCATCACAACAAAGAAGTATGCAGCATAAACCTTATTGAAAACCAACAAACTATGTTCTCAGTCAACTTTGCAACTACAATTCATCATATTTTCAGGAAGGGTCTCATGTCGGAGCCTTTTGGCAAGTCCACATACTCAACCATCATTTAGTCTTCTATGATCGCTAACACTCACGGCATACCCATGAACAAAAAGTTTCAACCGGACACATAGGAAGATAGGGGCTTATAGTTTCGCCTCCCAACGTATTCACCTCAAAGGTGATGTCAACAATAATAACTCATGCCACCCATATCCAACTGGATATATGTGCCTAGATCTTTCCTCACCACATGATGCTTGCAAAAGGAAAAAGGAAAAAGGAATAGGGGAGAATACTTTGACTCTTGCATAAAAGTAAGTACATAAAAGTAAAAGATAGTCCCTTCGCAGAGGGAAGCAGAGGTTGTCATGCACTTTTTGGTTTGTATGCCCAATCCCTTAATGTAAAATAACGTCATGCTATATTGCCCCCTATGATAGCAACCTTTATTATGCAGTCCGTCGCTTTTATTACGTTGCCATCATAAGTTCGTATAGCGCTCAATTTTCTCTTACACTAATTGATCAAAACACTTTTAGAAGAAATTTTTATCGCCTTATTGCACCGATGACAACTTACTTGAAGGATCTTACTCGATCCATAGGTAGGTATGGTGGACACTCAAAGAGTGAATTTGGGTTTGGGTTTTTGGATGCACAAGTAGTATGTCTACTTAGTGCGGAATTTTTGGCTAGCAAAGATATTGAGCAAGCACCACATGTTAAAGGATCTATGACAATATAACTTCTATGTGGATATGAACAAGCATAAATCATTACGTTGTCTTCCTTGTCCAACGTCAACAGTTTTGAAAGATAATATTTAATGGGGGCTCACAATCATAAAAGATGTCCAAGATAGTGTATTTGCATGTGAATCTTCTCTTGCCTTATTAATTCTTTCATGAATTGCATCATTGACCAATGCTATGTTTGTCAATCTCCAATTTTTTTACTAATTATACTTTTACTTATGTGATGTCATTACTCACCATAAGATTACCGTATGATTCTTTTCATTTATTTTTCTTCCCTTTATTTTGATTGCAACAAGAAAGTAAAGAGGCAAAAACTCAAACTAAGCTTTATTATATAACTCTCACTCGATTACATAGATAGATAGGCCACAAACTAACACACGAAAATAGATCATGCTCAACTTTTATTCAACTAAAGCAAAGGCGAACTAAAGATCGAACTGAAATAGGTAAAGGTGAATAAAAGTGGTGGTGATACGATACCGGGGCACCTCCCCCAAGCTTGGCTCAAGCCAAGGGGAGTGCCCATATCCGTGTGCTCAAGTCTCCTTTGGTGAAGAAGGTGGTGGTGATGATGTAGTAGGCTTGTCCTCCAGCTTCCAGGGCAAGGGCTCCCCATCAAAAGTTGACGCAAGAGTCCCTTGAGTCCTACAACTGGCAGCTAAACTCATACCTTTAAATCTTGCTTCATATTCAAAAACCTGGTTTTGAAGCTCATAAACTTGGCTCCACAGAAAATTAATTTGCTCGTTGAGGGTGGAGATGGTGTCCTTCACAGACCGGCCATCCACCATCTGATCACGGGTGAATTCCGTAATCATGGAGTGATTGGCACTAAGTCCGTGCTCCACCATCATCTGGCACTTGAAGATTTCCTGTTCCACTGCCTCGAGCCTAGCCTCCACGCTTCCGGTCTTCTTGGGTCCTTGAACATCGCGGATGTGGAGCACCCCCTCATGCATCTCAATGGCTTGAGGGTGCTTCATCACCTCCGGCAAGTACATGTTGATGACCTTCACGAAGAACTTGTCCTTGGAGGAGCTTGGTGGAGCCATGGAGATCTAGATCTGAAGAGAAAACAACAAGCAACAAGAACACAGGGTTTTTCTGCGATGCGGTCGTCAAAACAGTCGGGGGTATATATAAAGAATTTTTATTCTTGGGAAACAAGCATATGGAAGGAAAACAGAGTCGGGAAGGCATCCAAGGTGGGCAGAACCCACCAGGACGCGCCCAGGGGTGCCTGCCACGCCCTGGTGTATCGTGCTCACCTCGACCACCTTCCGGTTTATTTTTTTTATTTCAAAAATTTTCTAATATTCCAAAAATGACAAAAAATATTTTTGCGGATTTTTTGGAGTCCGTTTACTTACCGTATCACGTACCTCCTATTTTGCAGAATTCTGGAGTGTTCCGGAAGGTTTCTTTGATGTGTTCCTCCGGTGTCATAGTTTGGATAACATTGCTTTCAACGTTAATAGGTGTACCTGAGATATAATGCTTAATTCTTTGTCCATTGACCACCTTCGGTTTAGTACCTTTGGCGTTATTAATCTTGATAGCTCCATATCGATAAACCTCTTCGATAATATATGGTCCTTCCCCTTTGGAGAGAAGCTTTCCTGCAAAAAATCTTAAACGAGAGTTGAAGAACATAATCTCCTATTTTGAATTTATGCTTTTGGATTCTTTTGTCATGCCATCTTTTTACTTTTTCTTTGAATAGCTTGGCATTTTCATATGCTTGGGTTCTCCATTCATCTAGTGAGCTAATATCAAATAGCGTCTTCTCACCAGCAAGTTTTAAGTCATAGTTAAGTTCTTTAATTTCCCAAAATGCTTTGTGTTCTAACTCTAGAGGCAAATGACAAGCTTTTCCATACACCATTTTATATGGAGACATACCCATAAGATTTTTATAAGCTGTTCTTTAGGCCCAAAGTGCATCATCTAATTTCTTAGACCAATTCTTACGAGACCTATTGACAGTTTTTTGTAATGTTAATTTTATTTCTCTATTGCTAAGTTCTACTTGACCACTAGATTGAGGATGATAAGGTGATGCAATTCTATGGTTAACATCATATTTAGCAAGCATCTTACGGAAAGCACCATGAATAAAGTGTGAACCACCATCAGTCATTAAATATCTAGGGACTCCAAACCTCGAGAAGATAACCTTTTTAAGCATTTTAATGAATGTGTGGTGATCAGCACTACTAGTTGGAATAGCTTCTACCCACTTAGTGACATAATCAACAGCAACCAAAATAGGAGTGTACCCATTGGAGGAACGAAAAGGCCCCATATAATCAAAACCCCAAACGTCAAATGGTTCAACAAAAAGTGAATAATTCATAGGCATTTCCTAATGCTTACCGATATTACCAATTGTTTGACATTCATCACAAGACAAGACAAACTTACGGGCATCCTTGAAGAGAGTAGGCCAATAGAAACCAGATTGCAATACCTTATGAGCAGTTCTATCTCCCGCATGATGTCCTCCATAAGCTTCGGAATGACATTTCCGTAGGATTTGTTCATGTTCATGCTCAGGTACACAATGTCTAATAATACCATCTACTCCTTCTTTATAAAGATGTGGGTCATCCCAAAAGTAATGTCTCAAGTCATAGATTTTTTTTCTCTTTTGTTGGTATGTGAAGTTAGGTGGTATATACTTAGCGACAATGTAGTTAGCATAATCAGCATACCAAGGTGTGTTTTGTGAAACACTTATTGCAGCTAACTATTCGTCAGGGAAACTATCATCAATAGGTAGTGGGTCATCAAGAATATTTTCTAACATAGACAAGTTATCAGCTACGGGGTTCTCAGCTCCCTTCCTATCAATGATGTGTAAGTCAAATTCTTGAAGCAAGAGAACCCACCTAATGAGTCTAGGTTTAACATCTTTCTTTTCCATAAGATATTTTATAGCAGCATGATCGGTGTGAACAATAACTTTGGAATCAACAATATAGGATCTAAATTTATCACAAGCAAACACAACTGCTAAAAATTCTTTTTCAGTGGTAGCATAGTTTCGTTGGGCAGTGTCTAGAGTTTTACTAGCATAATGGATAACATTCAATTTCTTATCAACTCTTTATCCTAGAACAACACCAACAACATAATCACTAGCATCACACATAATTTCAAAAGGCAAGTTCCAATCAGGTGGTTGAACGATAGGTGCAGAGGTCAAGGCTTTCTTGAGTGTTTCAAAGGCTTCCACACAATCATCATAAAAAACAAAAGAAATATCCTTTTGCAAAAGATTAGTAAGAGGCCTAGAAATTTTAGAGAAGTCTTTAATGAACCTCCTATAAAAACCAGCATGACCAAGGAAACTTCGAATACCTTTAATATCTTTAGGACATGGCATTTTGTTAATTGCATCAACTTTAGCCTTATCCACCTCAATGCCTCACTCAGATATTTTATGCCCCAAGACAATGCCTTCATTAACCATAAAATGGCACTTCTCCCAATTCAAGACAAGATTAGTTTGTTCACATCTTTGCAAAACTCGATCAAGATTGCTTAAGCAATCATCAAAAGAAGTTCCGTAAACGGAAAAATCATCCATGAAAACCTCCACAATCTTTTGACAGAAATCAGAGAATATAGCAGTGATACATGTTTGAAAGATAGCAGGTGCATTGCATAAACCAAAAGGCATACGTCTATAAGCATAGGTTCCAAAAGGGCAAGTAAAGGTGGTTTTCTCTTGATCGGATTGTGACACAGGTATTTGAGAAAAACCAGAATATCCATCTAGGAAACAAAATTGTGTGTGCTTAGATAGTCTTTCTAGCATTTGATTAATGAAAGGCAGAGGGTAATGATCTTTCCTAGTAGCTTTATTTAATTTTCTAAAATCAATTACCATTCTATAGCCCGTGACAATTCTTTGTGGAATGAGTTCATTCTTATCATTAGGAACAACCGTAATACCTCCTTTCTTAGGGACACAATGAACGGGACTTACCCATCTACTATCAGCAATGGGATAGATTATACCTGCTTCCAGAAGCTTTAGTATTTCAGTTCTTACCACTTCCTTCATCTTAGGATTCAAATGTCGTTGGTGATCAATAACGGGTTTAGCATCAGGTTCCATATTAATCTTGTGCTGACATAGAGTGGGACTAATGCCCTTAAGATCATCAAGAGTATATCCAATAGCAGACCGATGCTTCCTCAGAACTTTCAATAATCTTTCTTCTTCATGTTCTGAAAGGTTAGCACTAATAATAACAGGATATATCCTTTTCTCATCAAGATAAGAATACTTCAAAGTATCAAGCAATTGTTTCAATTCAAACACAGGATCACCTTTAGGTGGAGGAGGACCTCGAAGAGTTTCAATAGGAAAATTGTGTTTCAGGAGAGGTTGTTGCTCAAAGAAATTTTTATCTATTTCCTTTCTTTCACGCAAGTGCATATCGTTTTCATGGTCGAGCAAATATTGTTCTAGCGGATCAGTGGGAGGCACAGCAATAGAAGCAAGACCAATTATTTCATCCTTACTAGATAGCGCTTTATCACAAGGTTGTCTACTAAACTTGGAAAAATTAAACTCATGAGACACATTACCAAAACTGACCCCGACAGTTTGTTTTTCACAATCTATCTTACCATTGACGGTACTTAAGAAAGGTCTACCAAAGATAATGGGACAAAAGTCATCTTGTGGGGAACCAAGAACTAGAAAATCAGTAGGGTATTTCACTTTCCCACACAAGACTTCAACATCTCTAACAATCCCAAGTGGTGTGATAGTGTCTCTATTAGCAAGTTTAATAGTAACATCAATGTCTTCTATTTCAGCAGGTGCTATTTCACCCATAATTTCTTGGTATAGAGTAAAAGGGATAGCAGTCACACTAGCACCCAAATCACATAAACCATGATAGCAATTATCTCCTATTTTGACTGAGACAACGGGCATGCCTTCTATGGGTCTATGTTTATCTTTTTCATCGGGTTTAGCAATTCTAGCGGCTTCATCACAGAAGTAGATAACATGCCCATCAATATTTTCTACCAAGAGATCTTTAACCATATCAACACTAGGTTCTACTTTAATTTGCTCAGGGGGTTTAGGTGCTCTTATATTACTCTTACGAACCACAGTTGATACCTTAGCATGTTCCTTTATCCTAACAGGGAAAGGTGGTTTTTCAATATAAGCGGTAGGCACAACTGGATCAACATTGTAGAGGATGCTTTCTTCTTTAGCTATGACTGGTTCTTTAACTTCTTTTTTAATAGGGGGGTGATATTTAAACCACTTCTCCTTAGGGAGGTCAACGTGAGTAGCAAATGCTTCGCAGAAAGAGGCTACTATCTCAGAGTCAAGTCCATATTTAGTGCTAAACTTATGAAAAGTATCGGTATTCATAAAAGATTTAACACAATCAAATTCAAGCTTTATACCTGACTCATTACCTTCGTCGAGTTTCCAATCTTCAGAGTTGCGTTCAATTCTTTCCAAGAGATCCAACTTGAATTCAATAGTCTTCTTCATATAAGAACCAGCACAAGAAGTATCGAGCATGGATTGATCATTATGGGAAAGCCGAGCATACAAATTCTGAATGATAACTTCTCTAGGAATGTCATGATTGGGGCATGAATATAGCATTGACTTAAGCCTCCCTTCACGAGGCCAAAAATTATATATATAATTCCGATCACGATGAACTAGATGCATGGGATAAAACTTTTGGTGGAATTCCAATTGCAAACGATTCCAGTTCACGATCCAAGATCATCACATAGCCTATACCATGTCAATGCTTTTCCCTCCAAAGGTAAAGGGAAAACCTTCTTCTTAACTTCATCTCCGGGTAAACCTGCAAGCTTAAATAATTCATAAATTTCGTTCACATATAAGAGGTTCATATCAGGATGTTCAGTTCCATCTCCTGCATAAGGTTTAGCAAGCAGTTGTTCTACCATACCCGAAGGAATTTCATAAGTAATATTTTCAGTAGGTGCAGTAGGTTGAGGGGCAACTAATTGTGGTTCCGGTCGAGGTGAAGATACCCCGAACAAACCCCTCAAAGGATTGTTCTCCATAGTAGCAAGTAGGAATAAATTTCGGCATGTAGTATAAGTTTTTCCTTACCGATTTCCACTTACCAAGAGTGCTTCACTCCCCGGCAACGGCGCCAGAAAAAGGTCTTGATAACCCACAAGTATAGGGGATCGCAACAGTTTTCAAGGGTAGAGTATTCAATCCAAATTTATAGATTCGACACAAGGGGAGCCAAAGAATATTTGAGAGTATTAGCAGCTGAGTTGTCAATTCAACCACACCTGGAGATTAAATATCTGCAGCAAAGTGATCAGTAGCACAGTAATATGATAGTTTGATAACATCAGTGACAGTAACAGTAGCGGTAACAGTAGTAGCAATAGTTTTCTAGCAGTTAGAACAGTAGCAACATCAGTAGTAACTTAGCAAGAACAATAAGTGGAAAGCTCGTAGGCACTGGATCGGTAACTCGTTGGATGATATTCATCATATAACAATCATAACCTAGGGCGACACAGAACTAGCTCCAGTTCATCAATGTAATGTAGGCATGTATTCCGTAAATAGTCATACGTGCTTATGGAAAAGAACTTGCATGACATCTTTTGTCCTACCCTCCCGTGGCAGCGGGGTCCATAAGGAAACTAAGGGATATTAAGGCCTCCTTTTAATAGAGAACCGGAACAAAGCATTAACACATGGTGAATACATGAACTCCTCAAACTACGGTCATCACCACGAAGTATCCCAAATATTGTCACTATGGGGTTGACGAATCATAACACGTAATAGGTGCATATGACTAGGCAAGATCGGATCAAGAACATGGATATAGAGATGATAACATAAACGGTTCAGATCTGAAATCATGGCACTCGGGCCCTAGTGACAAGCATTAGGCATAGCAAAGTCATAGCAACATCAATCTCAGAACATAATGGATACTAGGGATCAAGCCCTAACAAAACTAACTCGATTAAACGATGAATCTCATCGAACTCCTCACCGACCAGCAAGCCTACGAAGGAATTACTCACTCCCGGTGGGGAGCATCATGGAATTGGCGATGGAGAAGGGTTGGTGATGACGAAGACCGAAGATTCCCCTCTCCGGAGCCCCAAACGGGCTCCAGATCTGGCATCCCGATGAAGAATAGGAGGTGGCTGCGGCTCCGTATCGTAAAACGCGATGACACTTTCTCTCTTATTTTTCTCTCCAAAAATAGGAATTTATAGTGGCAGAATTAGGGTCAGTGGGGCCACAAGGTGGGCACAACCCACCAGGGCGTGCCCAGGGGGCCTGGCGCGCCCTGGTGGGTGCTGCTCACCTTGGCCCCCCTCTTCGGTGGATTTTGGCTCCAATAATTCTTATATATTCTGAAATAATTCTCCAAAAAGTTTTGTTCCATTCTGAGAACTTTTATTTCTGGACAAAAACAACACCATGGTAGTTCTGCTGAAAACAACGTTAGTCCGGGTTAGTTCCATTCAAATCATGCAAATTAGAGTCGAAAACAAGGGCAAAATAGTGAGGAAAAGTACATACGTTGGAGACGTATCAACTCCCCAAAGCTTAAACCTTTGCTTGTCCTCAAGCAATTCAGTTGACAAACTAAAAGTGATAAAGAAAAACTTTTATGAACTCTTTTGTTCTTGTTTACATATATATGCTTAAGTAGCACCCAGGTTTTCAGCAAAGATTATGACTAACCATGCCAACAATAACTCTTAGAAATTATATTAACTCATAACAATAACATAAGCAACTAGCGAGCAATAATAAGATATCTCAAGGCCAACACTTCGTCAAAACAATCATGATACAATATGACAATAGTTGTATCTCGCTAGCCCTTTCTGAGACCGCAAAACATAAGTGCAGAGCACCTCCAAAGTTCAAGCAGTGACTAAACATTGTAATTCATGGTAGAAAAGATCCAGACATGCTACACCCGACATCAACTATACAATGCTTGAGGATGACAATAGTACTCTCAGGTCTGGCGCTTATTTGAGAAGGTGATGACTCAACATAAAAGTAAATAGATAGTCCCTTCCCAGAGGGAAGCATGGATTTGCAGCGGTGCCAGAGCTCAAAGTTTAAAACAGAGATAGATATAATTTTGGAAGGTACAACCTTCCTGTCAACGGTATGACCAAGAGTTATCAATAGCTTCCATGCAAAACAAATTAGCGGGGGTTCCCAAGCGGTAAAAGTAAAATTTACTCCCCCTCCACCAACAATCACACTCCACGGCTAGCCGCATCCACGGGTACCGTCCAAACCAACAACATTCCTGGGGGAGTTTTGTTTAATTATTTTTTATTTTTATTTCGGGACTGGGAATCCCTATTACCGCCCCTCTCGTGTAAGGACAAGTGAATAAACACTCATCATGAGAATAACCCACTTAGCATGGAAGATACTGACCACCCCCTGTCGCTCCATGAGCGGTCTAGGCACACAAAACAGATGTTCATTTGAATTTTTAGGGATGGCACATGCAAGTTTACTTTGGTACGGCAGGGTAATACCGCATATAGGTAGATATAGTGGACTCATCTGGCACAACTTGGTTTAAGGGTTTTGATGCACAAGCAGTATTCCCGCTTAGTACAGGCGAAGGCTAGCAAATAGATTGAGAAGCGGCCAGCTAGAGAGCGAAAACGGTCATGAACATGCATTACATATAATCAACATTGAATACTAGCATGAGTAGGATATGGACACCATGAACATAAATATCATGAAGGCTATGTCGGTTTTGATTCAACTACATGCGTGAACATGTGCCAAGTCAAGCCACTTGAAACATTCAGAGTAGTAGGGGTCAAAAGCTAGGCGTCAAATCCGACATATCTCGTAGTAGGGGTCCTAAGCTAGGCGTCTTGGAGCGATGGTAACATGGACACGGGATTTTACCCAGGTTCGAGCTCTCTCAAGGAGATAATACCCTACGTCCTGCTTTTTATTGTATTGATATGGGGATAGTACATAGTACAGGTATCTACCACGAGATTGTTGTCATGAATATCAGATCGTCTATTCACTAGCCTGGCCTCGGTTTATATAATGCACCGTAGGCCTAGGGTTTAGAGGAGTCCTTGTCTTGTGCGCCAAGTCTTGTGGAATCTCCCTTGTATGCATCATGGGCTGCCCGAAGTGGCCCATTAGTGAATTACCCTGGGGGTCCTCGGCCCGACCCACTGGTCGGGAGACGACGTGGTGAGTACCCCCTAGTCCAGGACACCGTCAGTAGCCCCCTGAACCGGCCTTCAAGTTGGGGACGCTCCTCGGTTCTTCAAAACAGTTCTTTGTCTTCGGTCGTCGGTCTTAAAAACTGGTTCAACAAATCTTCCCATGTCCGATCTTGAGGATCGCCGAGCTGAACCCGAAGAGTTCCCACGTCGGGCATCCGAGGAGCCCTTTAAGGTTTTGGCCGTTATCGATGCCTTGTTATTTTTTACGCCACACTTCGGGTCTGAAGTGTCTCCCGTGCGGCGGTGTCCTCTTGCGTCCAAGCTCCAATGCCGGACTGCATCTGAGGTGTCTTTTTTGCATCCGAGCTCCAACGCCGGATTGTGTCTGAGCTCCAACGCCGGATTGTATCCGAGGTATCTTTTTACAGCCGAGCTGCAATGCCGGACTGTGTCCGAGCTCCAATGCCAGATTGTATCTGAGGTCTCATAGATTACCTCGGTCTTGAAAAGGTTGAAGTTGTTCAACCGAGCTTAATACCGAAAATGCCCTTTATGGAGCCATCCACTTGCATCCAAGCTTTATGTCGGGCTGTTTTTTGGGGGAATTATTTACGATCGCCCCAATTTATTTACTACCGAGATGTATAGCCAGTAGCCCTCAAGGTGTGTGTTGGTCTAAAACCCAAGATGCACCTGAACGAAATAGTAAAACCACATATCCCAGTAGCCCCTGAGACTTAGGTCGATTTGTGAAATCGGCCTGAGGATCAAGTCCTTGCTCCGCAGCATACCTAGGAACAGAAACGTGGTGTGCCATAGTTTCCGAGACCCAGGTTGGGTGCGGCCGACCAACCTGAGGATCGAATCTTCTTGGAAACCATATTGCACTTTGATTTTGTTGCATTGAATAGGTAATGCAGTAGCCCCTGAGCACGGGTGGTTGAATTAAGGATCGATATTTGTTTGACACAAACTTTGTTACGTTCGACATAATTTATGTATAATGATTCTATGTATCCAAGTACTTTACATCATTAATGCTCGGATCCACATTGTATAAGACTTTGTTGACCGACCATCGGCTTCAACCTCCTCAGCCAGTAGCCAAGGAGTGTTTGTCCTACTTTATAAAGCCTTTATAAGGGCAAAGATTTACGGCAAACAAGGCAATCCGGCCATACGGTTTTATAAACAAAGGTACGTGGAGAGATATGTTATATTACTACTTAACGTAAGAAACATCTTCTGGGAAAAATAGTTCATTTATAAGTTCCTTTTCCCAGGATATCATGTTGACCATGATCGTGAAACCTCAACTCCGATCAATGTGGGAGGAAAAGATTGAGGATTTAGTTCGGCGAATGTTCCCGAACTTTGTAGTCTTTAATGAACCAAAATTTTCACTTCCGTCGTTGCCGACCAATTATATGCTAAAGATGGCTAGCTTTTGGCTTCACCCGGTCTGAGGTACTAACCCGGATGACCCGGAAGTAACAATCACAGAGGTGCTCCGTTTACCCCCTAGCCGAACAATCGGGAACGTAGGGGGTAAGCACAGGAATCAAGCAACCCAGCTTGGCCAAAATCTTAAGTCAAATTGATGCATATTTATGGCTTTATAACGATGATTACAGAAGGCAGCATTCACATATTGAATACAAATGCTTTTATGCTATATGCTATTTTGACTCCTTTATGACCGTTTATCATTTGAGAGTGGCCCATCGTCGGCTTCTACCCCTTTGTAGATGCTACCAGGGTCTTTCCGTAGTAACAAGACAACCCTTAGCCGACGTCTCGGTGCCCGGAGGCGGTTGTGTTAGCGGAAACGAGGCAATCAGATATCTAGGCTTTATAACTTTCACTTAGTCATAGGAGCTTAAAGTTTGCGAGGCCAGTTACTAGCCCCCATTTAGTGTTCGGCGTCAGCCGAGGTTAAACCATTAACACTTCGGCGAATTTTATGAAAGGCTACCAGGGTAACCTTTATCGGTCTATAGTTTGGCAGAGTCATAGGATCGCTGACAAGTTTGCGCTCATTGTGACAGTCAGTTTTTGGCTTTCTCCACTGAGGTACTTGACCAGTTAAATCGGAAGTACAATCGCAGTGGTTCTCCCTTTGCACACCTAGCCGAGCAAAGCGGAATGTAGGAGGCAATCACAGGAGCCGGGCAACCCAACTATTGACCAAAGACACAATTTGAAACTGATGCATATAAAGCAATATCCAAGAATGTTTTGCCGAGGACTACTCGGAGTACCTTGGCTTTTGGTGGATTCATCTCTAGTCGGAGTCCCCCGTTTATATTGCCGATACTTTAAAGGCATCCGACGTTCTACTACGAGAGTTATGCACAATATCCACCGAGACTCAGGTTGGGTGTGGTCGACCAACATGAGGATCGAATCTCCTCGGGAACTAGTCCGGATGTCATGTGCGTTTCGCCAACGTGGAGGTGTAAGCCGGCAGGAAAGATACCGAGTTGTGGGTCGAAAAAGATCTCCCGAGCTGAATTATTACGCAGGGTACCTCGGTCATGAGGATGTCCCGCCTCCTAAAAGAAAAACACACAAATAGCTTAAAAGTTCCATAAGCTCGAAAAGCCAAAAAACTTATGTAAAAACTTCGACGTCCGAACTAAATCAAGTTTTTGTGGTGCCAATCCAAAATTGGTCTTAAAATTAATATGTGCTTCGGTCGTGCTTTAACATGATACATTTGATCTTCAGACTCCAAGCGGGTCAGCCTTTGGCTTCAACCTCCATATCCCGAAGGCGGAGTGTTTCTCCGAGGCCTGTTTAGCGAACTAAACTCGAGCGGCTTTAGAAACAAAACCAGGCTATCCGGCTATTGACCACACACTAGTGTCAGAAAAAGGAGTGGTAGAAAAAGACTTTGCAATGACCAAGAAGAAAACACATTTATTATAAAACGGCTCATACAAATTAAAGAACCCCCGGTAAAATCGTGTAAAGACAATTTTAACAAACAAAGTTTTTAACAAACAATTTTTTTGTTTAACAAGAAATATAATGTTTGGTTGAACCAAATAGAAAGTAAAATTTAAAAGAGAGCTGGGCACAAAAACGACATAGCTGGGTAATGTGCTCGGTGCGGTCTGGGGTTGTGGCGGGAAGGAGACGTAGTCCTCGGCCTGGCCAAGGTCCCAGCCCCCATGCCCAAGGTAAACGATCGGAGAGCTCTGGTCGAGAAGTGGCAACGCAACACGGTTGCTCCGGTTAAGCGGAGCCCCCGGTCAAACCAAGGAGAAATATTAGTTCGGCAGCGTGACGACGAAGCCCCCACGTTAGTCGACCATGTCGACGACACAATTTGGTTGATGGAGGGGGACGATGATGTCGGCACGCCGAGGTGACCACATGATGCAGTCGAAGTCATTACCTGTGCACAACAAAGTAAAGTATTAAAGAGATGTTGCCTTGAGCATAGGTCAAATCGGCGGTGTGGAGACGTTGGTGCTGGTTGACAGCGTCGAGGCAGTGCATTGACGATGTGATGATGTCGAATTCTCATCGATGACCGTGTCACGCATGAAGAACCAGACTATCGAGAAGATGCCCAGGTCAGGGCGACGCGGTTGCGTTAACACGAGTAGCACCTTCGAAACAATACTGTCAATCAAATCTCAAAATCATAAAACAATTAGCACACTTTTGATGAAGTAGGAAATACTCCCGCAGAGGATATAGGCCACTAATACGTACGTGGAGAGTATGCAAAGAGACAATTAGTCAAAAGCATAGGCTAGCTCCACACTTAATACTTATATATACAAACTATAAAGAGAAGGAGGAATCGAATCTTTCATGTATGCCGCCACTGAGTTGATGTCGGCCCACCTGCACTGCTCCGTATGAACAGTGCTTGCTCTACGGAAAGTCCTCGGTTGGATCACCGCTGGTCAGATTGCTTTTAATTTTTGAGTTTGTCTATGTCGGGGATTCGTCAATTCTAGGCCGTTGTCCGTGCACGCTTCTTCACGGATGGTGTGCCGCTAGTAACCACATCATAGCTCGGATTCGACATCCTGGAACCAATGTCAGTGCAGATCGGAATTTGCCGGATGACGATGCCCGCACGGTCCGATGACAACGCGGTGGTGCTGACGCCATGTGGTTTCCCTGACATCAAGTATTACATGCAAAACTAGCTGCAACGGTAAATCAAACAAACCTTGAAAAACGTGTTGCAAATTAGTATGGCACTATAGTACATTAGTGCTTGTCTTATGCATGTTCAATCAGAGGTGGCAGTCCATGACCGGCTGTAGATTAGAAAAAAGGAAAGAGGAGGAACATAAACTCCCTGGCCGAAGTAACAATTTAAAAAGATTGATCGGCTGTAGATGAGGATAGAGATAAGTGCCCGTAGTACTTCTTGTTGATTTCGATGGCCATGACATGGTCATCACGTTGGGTACTATACTCATCCCGTGCTTCAGCCGATGATGACTTGATCCGAATTGTTGTTTTACTCTTCGGGACTTGCCTGTTTCCTTATCGCTAGATGCCCGGACCTGTGATTAGAATTGAACAGACAGATCTTTGGACAGCTCCGCCGCTCGACGTTTCACAATCGTTACAAAATCCTCCTATTTGTGGATAAATCTACGAACGGAATAATAGGAACGAGACGACAATAATTCTTTAAAGAGTTTAACTATTGAAGAACGGATCTAATCGGAAAAATATCACCTGATCCGACGTCGGTAGGAGATCCATTGCACCGCGGCGATCACCTAACAGGCTCTCAATGAAAGCACCAATGTCGGTGTCAAATACGACATATCTCGTAGTAGGGGTCCTAAGCTAGGCGTCTTGGAGCGATGGTAACATTGACACGGGATTTTACCCAGGTTCGGGCTCTCTCAAGGAGATAATACCCTACGTCCTGCTTTTGATTGTATTGATATGGGGATAGTACGTAGTATAGGTATCTACCACGAGATTGTTGTCATGAATATCAGATCGTCTATTGACTAGCCTGGCCTCGGTTTATATAATGCACCGTAGGCCTAGGGTTTAGAGGAGTCCTTGTCTTGTGCGCCAAGTCTTGTGGAATATCCCTTGTATGCATCAAGGGCTGCCCGAAGTGGCCCATTAGTGAATTACCCTGGGGGTCCTCGGCCCGACCCACTGGTCGGGAGACGACGTGGCGAGTACCCCCTAGTCCAGGACACCGTCAGATACCATATCATCATACCGCATCACAACCATTTTAATGCATGTTGACACCCAAGATAAATCATTATCCACTCCTAGCTACTTAAGCATGGCATGAACAACTATAATCTCTAATGGTCATTGCAAACATGTTTGATCATAATAGGCTGAATCAAGGATACTAGGTTAAACATATTTACAAAAACAAAAACAAGTTGAGTTCATACCCGCTTTTCTCTGCCACAGTCAATTCATCAAATATCGTCATTATTGCCTTTCACTTGCACGACCGAATGATAAGAAGATAATAATAATACAAGAGTGTCATGAACTAAGCTGGAATCTGCAACATTTTATTCAAGAGGAGAAGACAAGGTAATATGGGCTCTTTGTTAGATAAACAATAATGCAGATGAGAGCCACTCAACAATTTCATTGTGGTCCTCTCCTTGGTATGACTCAAATAAAAGGAAAAGAATTTCAGAGAAACACACTGAAATATTTTTGGAGTTTTTCATTTTTCTTGAAGAAAGCAAATTAAAGAGGAAAAACAAGAACGAGAAAAACTATTTACACGGGAAAGCTCCCAACAAGTAAAAGAAGATGAGAGAAATCTTTTTGGGTTTTCTTTTGATGCAACAATTAAACTAAGCTAGAAAGAAAAACTAAAAAGAAGTAGGAAATATTTTTGTATTTTCTCAAAGTTCTTCAAACACACAAGAAGAAAGCGAGAAAACAAATTTAGCATGGATATTACAATGAAAAAGTATGAACACCGACAACTGGAATGAAGTGTGTAAACATGAATGTAATGTTGGTGGAAATACTTACTCCCCCAAGTTTAGGCTTTTGGCGTAGCTTGGTAATCACCATCCGTATGAATAATAATCTGGACGATGGCTCACCGAGGCCCTCGGTGCAAAATTCACGGCCCTCCTGGCAGCTTCAACCTCCGCATTGTGCGCATGGGCCTCGCTCTCAAGAACATAATATCTTCCCCTACTATGAAAATTAAAGAGAGCAGGAGTAGGCAAAGCAACATGCACAACAGGTTTTTTTATTAAATCTCAAGTTATAGGTGTAGTTAGTGGTCGTACCCGTAAGGAACTTATGACGCTTCATGGCATCAAAGTCTAAATACTGAGTAGGTAAGATGGGGTCATTAGGCCATGGTGAGACATTTAATCTTTCCGCTACACGGGAGGCACAGATTCCTCCATAAAAATTACCATTAGCAGCATTGAGTTGCAGTCTCCGTGCAACAATTGCACCCAGATTATAATTTTTATTCCCAGTTATGGCTGTATGTAAGAGACTCAAATCATGAGACACAGTGTGCTACAATCTTGTTTGCCTACGATACATTTACCGTTAAAGAGCGCAAAATATTGTATTGATGGGAAATGGATGCTGTTAATTCTCCCTTGTGTTTCCCTCCTATCTTCACCAAAGCAAAGATTAACTAAAAATGACTCGTATTCAGATTTTGTTGGTTAGTCGAGGGAACCCCAATATGGAAGTTTGCATGCTTCACTGAACATTTCTAATGGCATGGTGAAGGAACGGTCATACAGGTCGAATGAAACTCTACACTCACGAGAAAAATATTTAAATTTCTTTCTGAAAGTTTTCGTGAGTCCTAGGTGTTGGGGGCACTTATCTGCGATGAAGGGAGCAAGATCTGTATTGTGGATAAATTGGTCAAATTCCTCCTTAATACCTGCACCTTCCATGAACTTGTCGCGCGGCCACAAGCATGATTTGGTGGCGGCATCTCGCATCGAGCTTTCTCTTCGTTCAACATAAGACTGTCGAACCGAGATTCCACTTGATGAGGCTTCCGAGGATCTCCTCCTCGAAGAACTCCTAAATAATTACATTTTTATTCCTATAAAAATTCTGAAAAATTTTATTCCACAAAAATTTTGTCAACAAAACTTAGTAAGATTGTTAGCAACTACTCCCAAGCATGCATAGAGGCCATATTGAGCATTCAAACTACTTAGAACTCTAAGACTTCAACATGCAAGCTCATCTACAGCAGCACCAAGAGTAACTAATTACTCTAAAAATAACCCACTAAATCGAAAACTAATTGGAGCAATGGAGGAGTCACATACCAACTAGAAATCCCTCCAAACAGTTTCAGAAACGGAGCTTCGAGCAAATAGATCGAAATCCACGGGTTTTAGAGCAAGAACATGAGAATGGTGGCTGTGGTGATTTTTTCTGGAGGTAGGGGATGATGTGGGCTTAAGAGATAAGTGAGGGGCCCCACGTGAGGGCCACAACCCACCAGGGCGCGCCCGGGGGTGCTGGCGCGCCCTGGTGTCTTGTGGGCACCAGGTGCACCCCCCCTCTGGTATTATTTGCACCAGAAATTCATAAATATTCTAAAAAAAGTCGTGTTAAATTTTCAGGGCATTCTGAGAATTTTTATTTTTGGGTCATTTTTTTATTGCACAAAGAAAACTGAAAACAGGATAATCATGAAATTTATTTTATTTGACTAACTAAAACAAAAAATAAAAAGTGGGAGCAGAGAATTGTGCTTACTAGATTCATCGACTTCATACCTCTCAAAAATGATCCATTAATAAGGTTGATCAAGTATTATTAACAACTACTTCCGATTAGCATGAAACCGAAGAACTTTCGTAAAACACTAAGTTACCTCAATGGGGATGTGCATATCCCCAACAATAAGTATATCATATTTCTTTTTGGCAGTAGAAAGAGGTAATTGAAAGCTTCCAATAGTGATGGTCGGAGATTCTTCAACAACATTTATACATTCACTTGGAATTGTTTCTTCGGAAAGTGCACCATATGCTCATTACCACTGATATGAAAAGTGACTTTGCTTTTATTGCAATCAATAACAACCCCTGCAGTATTCAAAAAGGGTCTACCAAGGATAATCGACATGTTGTCGTTCTCGGGCATCTCAAGAATAACAAAGTCCGTTAAGATAGTAACATTTGAAACAACAACGGGCACATCCTCACAAATACCGATAGGTATGGCCGTTGATTTGTTAGCCATTTGCAATGAAATTTCAGTAGGTGTGAGTTTATTCAAATCAAGTCTTTTCTATAAGGAGAAAGGCATAACACTAACACCGGCTCCCAAGTCACACAAAGCAGTTTTGACATAGTTTCTTTTAATGGAGCAAGGTATAGTTGGTATTCCACGATCTCCAAGTTTTTTAGGTACTCCATCCTTAAAAGAATAATTAGCAAGCATGGTGGAGATTTCAGCTTCAGGTATCTTTCTTTTATTTGTGATGATGTCTTTCATATACTTTGCATAAGGGGCCATCTTCAAAATATCGGTTAAACGGGTACGCAAAAAGACTGGCCTAATCATTTCAGCAAAGCGCTCAAATTCTTCATCATCCTTTTTCTTAGATGGCTTAGGTGGAAATGGCATGGGTTTCTGAACCCATGGCTCTCTTTCTTTACCATGTTTCCTAGCCACAAAGTATCTTTTATCATAACGTTTATTTTTAGGTTGTGGGTTATCAAGATCAGCGGTAGGCTCTATTTCAACATCATTATCTGGTTCTATATCATTGCTAGGTTGATCATATACATGAACATCATCATTATCATTTTCATTATCACTAGGTGAATGTTCATTACCAGACTGAGTTTCAGCATCAGAAATAGAGACATCATTATTATCAGGAGGTTTTGGTGTCTCATGTTCACTAGAGGTATGCAAAGTCCTATCATTTTTCTTTTTCTTTTTCTTCTTAGAAGGACTAGGTGCATCAGGATTAATTCTCCGAGAGTCTTGTTCAATTCTTTTAGGATGACCCTCAGGATAAAGTGGTTCTTGGGTCATTCTACCTCCTCTAGTTACTACTCTAGCAGCAAAATCATGCATATTATTATTCATTTCATCAAGCAATTTTTTTGAGATTTAGCAACTTGTTCTAACTTTGTTTGAACCATAGAGGCATGCTTTCCTACACCTCTAACATCATTACTGATTCTAAATAGCAAGTCACTCAAGCGAGCAATCATATCAAAATTATATTTCAATTGTTTCAGAACATGAGCATTGAAATGATCTTGCTTCATAATATAGTTGTCAAACTCATATAAGCACTGACTAGGATGTTTATTGTGAGGGATGTCACTTTCATTAAACTTTAGTAAAGAATTTACCTCTACCACCTGTGGAGGTGGTGGTGTGTCAAGGCCATGGTGGCAAATTCTTAACATCCTCAGCTTTAATACCTTTTTCCTTCATAGATTTCTTTGCCTCTTGCATATCTTCAGGACTGGGAAATAAGATTCCTCACTTCTTCGGAGTGGGTTTAGGCGGTGGTTTAGGAAGAGTCCAATCATCATAATTCTTCAATATGTTATTCAATAATTCCTCAGCTTGTTCAACAGTTCGCTCCCTGAAAACACAACCGGCACAACTATCTAGAAAGTCCCTAGAAGCATCGGTTAGTCCATTATAGAAGATATCAACTATTTCAGTTTTCTTAAGCGGATGATCAGGCAAAGCATTAAGCAACTGGAGAAGCCTCCCCCAAGCTTGTGGGAGACTCTCTTCTTCAATTTGCACAAAGTTAAATATTTCCTGTAAGGCAGCTTAGGATCACATTTCATTCTAGCATTCAAAGTCTTTTCCTTATACTTGCATAGCAATTTCTTAAGATCGTTTCTATCCTTGCAAGAAAGAATTTCTCTAGTTACCTCTTGGTCCATAACATAACCTTCAGGTATCTTAGGCGTTTCAAACTTAGGAGAGCAAGGACTAATAGGTGTTTCATAGTCATCATCAGTTTCATAAGCTTCATCAGTTTCAGCAATCTCATCAATTTCAGTAGTTTCATTCTCTTTAGTTCTAGCAATGTGTTCATCAAAAAATTCTCCTAGTGGCACAATATCATCAAGCATGGTACTAGCATCATCAATAGCATAATTCATAGCACATGTAGCATCATCAATAACTTGCGACATATCAGGATTACTAGCATGTGGTGGTGTTTCAAGCTTACTCATAACAGAAGGTGAATCAAGTGCAGAGCTAGATGGCAGTTCCTTACCTCCCCTCGTCTTAGAGGGAAAAATCTTAGTCTTTGGATCCTTCAAATTCTTCATAGTGATCAATTAATATAAATCTGAGGTGACTAAACAAATATAGCTATGCTCCCCGGCAACGGCGCCAGAAAAGAGTCTTGATGACCCACAAGTATAGGGGATCAATCGTAGTCCTTTCGATAAGTAAGAGTGTCAAACCATACGAGGAGTAGAAGGAAATGACAAGCGGTTTTCAGCAAGGTAATTTCTACAAGCACCGAAATTGTAGGTAACAGATAGTTTGATAGCAAGATAATTGGTAACGAGCAAGTAACGGTAACGGTAAATAAGGTGCAGCAAGGTAGCCCAATCCTTTTGTGGCAAAGGACAGGCCAGAACAATCTCTAGTAATAGGCAAAGTGTTCTTGAGGGTACACGGGAATTTCATCTAGTCACTTTTATCATGTTGGTTTGATTTGTGTTCACTACTTTGATAATTTAATATGTGGGTGGACCGGTGTTTGGGTGCTGTTCTTACTTGAACAACCTCCCACTTATGATTAACCCCCTCGCAAGCATCCGCAACTACGAGAAAAGTATTAAGATAAAATCTAACCATAGCATTAAACGTTTGGATTCGAAGCAGCCCCTTACGAAGTAGCGCATAAACTACGGTTTAAGCTTCTGTCACTCTAGCAACCCATCATCTAATAACTACTCCACAATGCATTCCCTTAGGCCCATGAATGGTGAAGTGTCACGTAGTCGACGTTCACATGACACCACTAAGGGAATCACAACATACATATCATCAAAAAATCGAACACATATCAAATTCACATGATTACTTGCAACATGACTTCTCCCGTGACCTCAAGAACAAAGGTAACTACTCACAAATAATAATCATGCTCAAGATCAGAGGGGTATTAAATAGCATAATGGATCTGAATATATAATCTTCCACCAAATAAACCATATAGTAATCAACTACGCAAGGTAATCAACACTACTAGTCACCCACAGGTACCAATCTGAGGTTCCGGTACAAAGATTGAACACAAGAGATGAACTATGGTTTGAGAGGAGATGGTGTTGTTGAAGATGTTGATGAAGATTGGCCTCCCAAAGATGAGAGGGGTGTGGGTGATGACGATAACTTCGATTTCCCCCTTCGGGAGGGAAGTTTCCCCGACAGAATCGCTCCGCCGGAGGGCAAAAGTGCTCCTGCCCAAGTTTCGCCTCGAGGCGGCGGCGCTTCGTCCCGAAAGTCCTCCTCTGATTTTTTTCTAGGTCAAATGTGACTATATACCAGAAGATGGGCTCCGGAGGTGGGTCGAGGTGGCCACGATACACCAGGGCGCGCCCAGGGGGTTCTGGCGCGCCCTGGTGGGTTGTGCCCACCTGGCAGGCCCCCTCCAGTAGTTTTCTGCTCCATTATTTTTTATTAAATACAAAAATAATCTCCATAAAGTTTCAGCTTCATTGGAGTTGTGCAGAATAGGTATCTCTCATGTGCTTTTCTTAGGTCCAGAATTCCAGCTGCCGGTATTCTCCCTCTTTGTGTAAACCTTGCATATTATGAGAGAAAAGGCATTAGAATCACTCCCCAAAGCATTATTATTCAACAAAAAAAGTAAATAACAGTAGGAAATCATGATAGAAAATGGACGTATCATATAACTCCACGATATAACCCGCCCTACTGGGCCGGGTCAACATATCAACAGTCTTGTGACCAAGTTCAAGGTGGGTCGTGTCCTAGGTACAAGATAAGTAAGGTGGCGGATAGTCTAGATGCCAGACGGCCCAACGCCTGATGACGGCGGCTCAAAGCCCATGAAGCTAAGGGCGTCGGTTGGTTTTCCTTAAAGTTCAAGACAAGTTAGAGATATAGTAGGTCGCGGGTCGTGTTATGACCCGGACTCTGTTGTAAACCCTAGGGCTTGACCTGTATATATAAAGGCGGGTCCCTAGGGCCGAAAGGGCCAAGTTACAACCTCTCGATAGCTAGGTTAGCGATTCATCACCCTTGTAATCGAGATATATCCATCAAATACACAAAAAGCAGGACGTAGGCTATTACCTCCATAGGAGGGTGAAAGCACATTTGCTCCCTTGGTGGTTTTGGTAATTAATAACAACATATAAGTCATTGAACTAATGCCTCTACCAAGTATGTTTCAGGAAATGTTCAATGATAGGGTTGGCTAAAGGATTGAGGAGATTGTGGAGATACCCCAAGATGCAAAGGAAATAGGTTGGCCAAGCTTCAAGAAAGAGGACTCTACATTTTATATTTGTGAGAAATCACTTTGAGTCCATAGGAAAGCCAATACTATTAAAAGGGGGTAAGGTCTTGAATGGTGAACAATATGCTCATACGTGCACAAGTGACTTTCGCCAAAAACACCCACAAGCTCTCCCACCAAAGTCTGTCCAAAGCCTAACACTCAAAATCGGTGCAACCAACTTTCCTATCCCGGTGCGACCGATTCCAAACCCTAGACAGACTCAGCCAAACCCCAGCCACTTCGGTGCAACCGATTCCATACCGGTGCCACCGAGTTTAGGTTGCCAACTTTCTGTTACGCAAATTCACGTTTTCGGTCCCACCGAGAATGTTGGATCGGCGTCACCGAGATTGGAAATCTGACCGTTGGTCACCTTATCGGTGCAACCGAGATGCCTATATCGGTCTCACCGAGATTCAAAAGTTGCCACCTTTTGATCACTTCGGTACCACCGAGATTCACACATCGGTGTCACCGAGTTGGTCATTTTGTGTGTAACGGTTGGATTTTTGGGGATGCCTATATATACCCCTTCACCACCAACCACTCGATAAGAGAGCACTCAAAACTATTCCATACTTGCCCATCCAGTTTTCTGAGAGAGAACCACCTAGTCTTGTGTTGAGGTCAAGATCTTCCACTCCAATCATATGGATCTTGATTTCTAGCCTCCCCAAGTTGCTTTCCACCAATCCCATCTCTTCTACCCAGCCAAATATGTGAGAGAGTGATTGTGTGTTGAGGAGTCTATCATCTTGAAGCACAAGAGCAAGGAGTTCATCGTCATTACCGAGCCTATTACCTTTTGGAGGGTGGTGCCTCCTAGATTGGTTAGGTGTCGCTTGGGAGCCTCCTACTGCGTGTTGTGGAGTTGAACCAAGAAGTTTGTACGGGCAAGGAGATCGCCTACTTCGTGAAGATCTACCCATAGTGAGGCTAGTCCTTCGTGGACGGAAGCCGTTATGGAATAGTCAAGGTTGCTACTTCGTGGACCCTTATGGGTGGAGCCCTTCGTGGACTCTCGCGACCGTTACCCTTCGTGGGTTGAAGACTCCATAAACGTGGATGTACGATAGCGCCACCTATCGGAACCACGGGAAAAATCATCGTGTCTACAACTGCGTTTGATTCTCCTACCCTATCCCTTCTATACATGCTTGTTGTTATTTTCCGCTGCCATATACTCTTAGACTTGCATGTGTAGGGTGTACTTGACTTGCCATGAAATCCTAAAAACTGTCAACCCTAAAACTTGGCATAGGCAAAAAAATTATTTGGTCAAGTAGTCTAATCACCCCCCTTCTAGACATACTTTCGGTCCTACAAGTGGTATCAGAGCTTTGGTCTCCATTGCTTAGGTCTCACAACCTAGGAGAGTATGGCGTCTAGTGAGGGAAGTTATCACCGTAGAGGTCCGTACTTTGATGGTACTAATTTTGCTAGTTGGAAGCACAAAATGAAAATGCATATTCTTGGTCATAACCCCGCCGTTTGGGCTGTTGTTCGTGTTGGCTTGCAAGGTGAGTTCTTTGTGGATGGACGGGAACCGGATCGTGAAGCGACCGCGGATGAGTTGAAGATGTTGCAACTCAATGCTCAAGCATGCGACATTCTATTCAAATGCTTATGCCCCGAAGAATTCAACAAAATCAGTCGTCTTGAGAATGCAAAAGAGATTTGGGATACTTTGGTTTATATGCACGAAGGAACCGAGTGCGTGAGAGAATCCCAGTTAGATGTTCTTCAAGCAGCTTGACAAGTTCAAGATGAAGGATGGTGAAGGAGTCGTAGAGATGTACTCTAGGCTAGCTCTCATCACAAATGAGATTGCCGGCTTAGGAGGCGAAGAAATGACAGACAAATTCATCATCAAGAAGATACTTAGAGCTTTGGATGAGAGATACGACACCGTGTGCACATTGATCCAAATGATGCCCAACTACAAAGATCTCAAGCCTACGGAAGTCATTGGAAGGATTGTTGCTCATGAGATGACACTCAAAGACAAGGAAGAGCTACATCACAAGTCTAGCGGTGCTTACAAAGCCACAAGTGATGCTCCCGCAACTTCAAACAACAACCTTGTCACCAATGAAGAGATAAGTCTCATGGTCAAGAAATTCAACAAGTTCTACAAGAATAGAGGCAAAGAAAGAAGCTCCAATTCTAGATATGATGAGAAGCGTTCGTCAAGTCGTGACCGCAATTGCTACAATTGTGGGAAGCCCGGACACTACTCAAATGAGTGCACGGCTCCCTACAAATGAAGAGAAGAGTCACCTCGAAGACGAAGCTCAAGGAATGATTCACCTCAAAGAGAGAGAAGGAGTAGAGATGATCGTTATGAACGAAGACCCTCAAGGAGAAGTAGGGATTCGGAGAAGAAGGACAAGTACACCAAGAGCTACACAAGAAGAAAACATCAAGCTCATGTTGGTGAATGGGTTTCCGGCTCCGACTCCGACGACAACTCCGAGAGAAGCTATCACTCCGACTCCGACTATAGTCAAGATGATGGTGTTGCCGGAATTGCTCTAGTGACTACCAACTCCTACGATCTATTTGATTCACCAAACGAAGGGAGTGGAAGTTGCTTCATGGCTAGAGGCCCCAAGGTATCACACCCCGAATATCTTGATTTTGATAGTGATGAAGATGATTTGCTTTGTGACGATGCCTTGCTTTGTGATAAAACTAGTGATATTGATAAAAATGAACTTGATAATTCTCATGCTAGTCAAGATAAGTCACTTGATGATGATAAGGTGAAAATAGAAGAACTGACTAAAGAACTAAACACTCTTAAGTTAGCTCATGAATCTACTCTCGAAGATCATAGAGAGCTTGTGAGAACTCATGAGAAGCTACGCTTCGAGAAGCTCAACTTGGAGCAAGAGCATGAGTTTCTCAAAGCTATCAATGACGATCTCTGAAAGAAGACTTCATCTTATCTAGCCAAATGACTACTCTTGTCTACATTCATGCCTCAAGTTAAAACTAAGCAATCTAGTAACAAAGGCAAGAAAGGTTCTTCATCTAGTAGCAACAATAAAAATGCTAAACCCAATGATGTTGCTTCTAGTAGTTCTATTGATTCCACTAATGATGATTCTCTTAGCCAAGTTACACTTGAGCAAGAAAATGCTTTATTGAAAGGAATTATAGAGAAAGGTGTCTACAAGAGTCTTGCCGGATGTAAGCAATTTGAGGAAATTGTACGCAAGCACGGAGGATACCGGAAGAATCGTGGTGTTGGCTACTTCAACGCTAATGGAGTTGAATGGGAAGAAGGTCAATACCCCAAGCCCAAGTTTGTTCCTCAAAAGGAGAAGTATGAAAATACTCTTCCCAAGGGGACAAACACTCGAGATGACCTTCCACCACAAGACCACAAGCTCAAGGGCAAGAACAAGCTTCAAGAGGACATTGACTCATATGAAGATGAATCCCTAGCTATGGTGGAGTGGGTTCCCAAGGCTACTTCAAACTCAAGTTCTACAAAGGCTACTTCAACACCAAGGATCCCCATCAACTTGATGTGGGTTCCCAAGAAGAAGAACTAGTAAGTTCTTGAGGGGTGACTCCGACAATGAAATTCACTCACATTCATTATTGGCAAGAATTATTTGCAATCAACATCAACTCTATGCAATAGTTCAAGGAGTCACACATTCCCTCAAAGGTAAGCATGGGACAAGGTAATCAACAAATCAATGGACATCATAACATATGCTTTGCACTCCATGTCCATAGATATCCTTGTATTTGTCTCTTGTGTGTGTTGGGACTAACCCATGTAGGTGAGAAGAGTAAGGAAACAACAAGGATGCTCCCAACTCTTGGTGATCTTCATCAACCTTGAGCATCCACAACTACCTCACCAACATGAAGTCTTCATCGACAAAACCCAAGGTTAGTTTATCCCTCTTATGGGGGGATGTCACATCAAGGGGGAGCTTTACTCTAAGACTTGAGTCAAAGCATCTCTTAGTATGCGACAACATTAAATGCTTTATGTAAAAGTGGTAACCCCACTTGTGCTTAAACGATGAGTATGACCTATGATCAAGTATTCTTACTTGGCTCCTAAGTCAAATACTCATATATAGATGACTTCATCATCGCCCAAATGCTTGTTAGATGCTAGTGTGTTTGTGCATGTTTGTCATGATTTCATTTGACATCTTTATTGTGTGAGCATGTTGGTCTGCATTTATTTTCTCATTCAAGGACATCCAATTGTTGCTATTTGGCTTTTGATTTATCTTTTGCCAATTGGATGGACAAGAATGCCTAGGACCACTCTTTAGCTATCTATGCTTTCTCACCTCATATTCTATTCATGCTGCATCACAAAATTTGAACAAGTACCTTTCGATCCCTCTGTGTGTGAAGCACTCGGAATTCCGTATCGACAAGGACTGACCATTAAAACCTCCCAAGTGCATCTCGGTGGAACCAACCCAGAATCTCGGTCTCACCGAATGCCTAGGGTTGATCTGGTTTTCAATCTCGGTACTGCCGATTTCATATTCTCGGTTACACCGAGTTTCCCTGTCAACTGACAGTTGTGGAACTCGGTGACACCGAAAACATAAAATCGGTATCACCGATAGTGGTGGGTATATGTACTGTGGACCCCGACGTTTTGAAATTTCATCCTCAAACCGTCGCGCTCCCAAACCCTAAGCTGCCGCCTCAAGACCCCTAGTCGTCGCCCTTGTTCTCCTGCGCTCCTCCGCCGCTGGGAATCGCCGCCGCCGACGAAATCTGCTCCATCGTCGCCGCCGTAGCGGATCCGCACCGAGTTAGGGTACGGATTCGTCTTTCCTTGCGCTCCCCGTCTGATTCTCGCGCATTGGATTCAATATTATCTATAAGCCACCATTTGCAATCCTCTCAATCCCCTAAATCGTCCTGTAGTTAGAGAATGATTGATTTTCTAGGGTTTGCCATCCGCCCGATGGAACTCGGTGGAACCGAAGCAAACAAATAGGTGTCACCAATTTGCCTGTCTGTGCTGCTGAGAACTTTCTCGGTGAAACCGAGTACTTCTTTTCGGTCTCACCGAAAAGAGTGCCAAGTTTCTGTTAAGGAGAAAGTCAGTCTCGGTAGCACCGAAACTTTTGCTTCGGCTGTACCGATTTTCATGTGACAGAATGCAAAATCTTGAAAATCCTTTATTCAAACTTTAAAAAAAACAGCTGAAAATTTTGTGATGACTCATCTACTTCTGCTGATCTATATTCCATTCACAGGGTCAGTATGTCAAGTGCTGAGGACAGTGAGAACAACTTCAGAGAGCAAAGTGTTGAGATGGATTCATGCACTAGTCCTGAGTCGAGTTCATCTTCGGATCCAGGCACCCCCAGTTCTGATGGGTTGCCCAAAGCTGCTACGAGGACTAGGAAGAAGCTAAACTCAGATGAAGAAGATTCAGATTTTGTGCCGGAAGAAATTCTTACTAAGAAGCAAGAGAAAGCTGCTAATGAAGCCACCTCTTCAAGGAGGACTGTCAGCAAGGTCTATGCTAGCTCAGAAGCTATGAGAGCACCTGAGAGTGCTAGGGCTAAGATGACTGTTGAGCCCCCAAAGAAGTCATTGCCCAAGAAGGCAGGAGAGAAGAAGAAAGCAAGAAAGAGGATTGTTCATGTTATTGGCAGAAGAACTTCCATGTATGAAGATCCAGAAGAGGGTGCTGCTGCTGCTGCTGAGGAGGAGGAAGAACATGTTGAGAAGGCTCCTCCCAAGAAGAAACAAAAGAAGCTTATGTCTGATGCTATGCCAAAGAGCGGTACTTCCAAGAGTACCAAATCTGCTGGAAAGAAGCCTGCTGCTGAGAAACCTAAGAGATTGTCTAGGCACATTCCTGCTTCTGAGAAGAACAAAGGGACTGCCTCCAGAGTTGAGGATGATGATGCTATGTTAGCTTTGATGAAGCTTAGACCTCACCTTCCAATTCACAATGCCAGCTACCCACTAGCTGAGGATATGAAGAAGAGGAAGGATACAGGTTTGAGGGCATGGAGAGCTGCTGATCCATATGCCCAGAGGAAGAAGACAACTGTGGACTACAGATTTTTCACCAAAGAGCAACAGGACTTCTATGAGACTGTGCTCCTTGACAAGAGTCCAGCTTTGAGCGATATGCACTCTGTTGACTGGAAATTCATCGAGGAAAACAAGGACTACTTTCCAAGTGTCCAAGACAATTTCCACTGCATAAGTTTGGACGAGTTTGTTAGCAGAGAGTTCACTGCTTGGAATGATGAAATGATCATGCAATTCTACTCCACTGCACATTTCTATGGAGATGGTAGAATTGTATGGATGACTGAAGGTGCAAGGTATGAATCCGCTGTTGAAGAATGGGCTACCATCTTAGGAGTCCCAGAAGCACAGGATGGTGATTTGGATGTCTACTCAGAATCCAAGGAGAGCCACAATGCTATGGCAAATATGTACAAGGAGATCCCTGCTGCAAATGTGAAGACTCACAAGCTAGGATCCATCTATTTCCTTCAGGCTGGCCTCCGCACCATGAACACCATTCTGAGGCATACTTTGATGCCCAAGTCAGGAGATGAAAAGATGATCCGAGGCTACTCCATCAATATGCTGATCCACCTTGACAGACACACCAGGATCAGAGTCATGGATTTGATTATTGAGACAATCAAGAGGGTTGCTGCTGATCAGAAGCGCTCTTGCTGTTATGCACCCTACATCCAGATGCTTATCAACTCAAAGTTGGAGAAGCACATTTTTGCTCTAGATCGTCCACATCTACCCCTACAGCCAGATCTCGAGGACAATGTTGTGGTGATGAAACCAGATCATCCCACTTCAGCTGCTGCGCAAGCAGAGGCAGAGGCAGCTAGAGCCGCTAGTGCTCAAGTCCCTAGATCCAGGAATGAGCAAATGGATCTTCTGATTTCATCAGTCCAGGACATGAAGAAGGATATTAAGGAGATACTGGAGAATCAGAACAGTCTTGTGAGGATATTCGAGAACAGAATCAAGACACTAAATGATAAGGTGGATGGACTGACGAAGACAGTGAATGAGCTCAAGAAGGAAGTTGACTCAGTGCCTCTTCCTCATTCTTCTGATTCTGACGATGATGATGATGATGATGGATCACCTCTCGGGATAGGCACACAGTTTCCCACTCAGGCCAGATCAGCCACTGTGCCAGCTCCAGACTTGAGGCCCTCTTCATCAGCTCCTGCTGCTGTTTCCTCAGCTCCTGCTCCATCAGCTCCAGTTCCTCCAGCTGCTACACCAACTCCGTCCGCGACGTCTGCTGACATCTTCGCCGACGCTGTTCTCTCGACTCCTTCATCAACAACCGGAGGAGATCAGCCCAAGAACGATTAGTTGTATGCCTTTGAACTTTTTGGTAACTTGTGGCCAAAGGGGGAGAAGTGTATATAGATCTTTAGGCTTCGAGTGAGAGAGCGTTTTGATGTCTTTGCTGTTGCTTTTCAAAAACAATTTCGTCTTTTGGTTACTTGTGATACATGGTTCTTTGTGTTTGATCATGTGTGTTCTGCAACTATTTCCTATCATCTTAATGCTCATGAGATGATCATTATCTTTGCTTGATTGTGTTGTGCTATGATGTTCACTCTAATTATTGTCGCACACCACCAAGTTGTATGTGACATGGAAGAAGTGTCCCATGTACCTAATCGATTGTGCATTTGCATTCAAACGCAAATTCGAAATAATGCACAAATTTAGGGGGAGCTCTTGCTTATCACATACTTCTCATAGCGACGATTATATTCATTGATTATATCATATGTCGAAGCTATGATCTATATGTTGTCATCAATTACCAAAAAGGGGGAGATTGAAAGCACATTTGCTCCCTTGGTGGTTTTGGTAATTAATAACAACATATAAGTCATTGAACTAATGCCTCTACCAAGTATGTTTCAGGAAATGTTCAATGATAGGGTTGGCTAAAGGATTGAGGAGATTGTGGAGATACCCCAAGATGCAAAGGAAATAGGTTGGCCAAGCTTCAAGAAAGAGGACTCTACATTTTATATTTGTGAGAAAACACTTTGAGTCCATAGGAAAGCCAATACTATTAAAAGGGGGTAAGGTCTTGAATGGTGAACAATATGCTCATACGTGCACAAGTGACTTTCGCCAAAAACACCCACAAGCTCTCCCACCAAAGTCTGTCCAAAGCCTAACACTCAAAATCGGTCCAACCAACTTTCCTATCCCGGTGCCACCGATTCCAAACCCTAGACAGACTCAGCCAAACCCCAGCCACTTCGGTGCAACCGATTCCATACCGGTGCCACCGAGTTTAGGTTGCCAACTTTCTGTTACGCAAATTCACGTTTTTGGTCCCACCGAGAATGTTGGATCGGCGTCACCGAGATTGGAAATCTGACCATTGGTCACCTTATCGGTGCAACCGAGATGCCTATATCGGTCTCACCGAGATTCAAAAGTTGCCACCTTTTGATCACTTCGGTACCACCGAGATTCACACATCGGTGTCACCGAGTTGGTCATTTTGTGTGTAACGGTTGGATTTTTGGGGATGCCTATATATACCCCTTCACCACCAACCACTCGATAAGAGAGCACTCAGAACTATTCCATACTTGCCCATCCAGTTTTCTGAGAGAGAACCACCTAGTCTTGTGTTGAGGTCAAGATCTTCCACTCCAATCATATGGATCTTGATTTCTAGCCTCCCCAAGTTGCTTTCCACCAATCCCATCTCTTCTACCCAGCCAAATATGTGAGAGAGTGATTGTGTGTTGAGGAGTCTATCATCTTGAAGCACAAGAGCAAGGAGTTCATCGTCATTACCGAGCCTATTACCTTTTGGAGGGTGGTGCCTCCTAGATTGGTTAGGTGTCGCTTGGGAGCCTCCTACTGCGTGTTGTGGAGTTGAACCAAGAAGTTTGTACGGGCAAGGAGATCGCCTACTTCGTGAAGATCTACCCATAGTGAGGCTAGTCCTTCGTGGACGGAAGCCGTTATGGAATAGTCAAGGTTGCTACTTCGTGGACCCTTATGGGTGGAGCCCTCCGTGGACTCTCGCAACCGTTACCCTTCGTGGGTTGAAGACTCCATAAACGTGGATGTACGATAGCGCCACCTATCGGAACCACGGGAAAAATCATCGTGTCTACAACTGCGTTTGATTCTCCTACCCTATCCCTTCTATACATGCTTGTTGTTATTTTCCGCTGCCATATACTCTTAGACTTGCATGTGTAGGGTGTACTTGACTTGCCATGAAATCCTAAAAACTGTCAACCCTAAAACTTGGCATAGGCAAAAAAATTATTTGGTCAAGTAGTCTAATCACCCCCCCTCTAAACATACTTTCGGTCCTACAGAGGGGCCGAACCTGGGTAAACCCGACTCTCTCTCTCGTTTAAACCCCTTTGAGAGGCCACCAAGGGGCGATGGCCGCACACCTAAGTCCTGTTATGAAGACATCTGTCGGGTTGACAAAACTACGACAGTTGGCGCCCACCGTGGGGCCCTCGCCCGGTGGCGTTGAGTTTGCGAAGGGAATCCAATCAGGATTCGGGAAGTTTGCGGTGAACCAGATGGTCAAGAACCGCCGTGACAAGGTCTACGAGCCAGCTTGGAGCATCAAGGACGACCCGATCGCTCTTTCAGCTCAGTCCATGTGTTGATGTAGATGCTTATCCCCGACGCTCTGCGCTGTGCGCATGCCCAAAGATTTCAAAGGGCCTCGTAAGGTGCCAAACTACATGGCGGATCTTGAGCCGGCATCTTGGATTGAGAGTTACGAGTTGGAAATGGACATGCTGGATGTCAACGACGCTGTGTGTGCTAAATACTTAACCATGATGTTGGAAGGACTGAGCTGAAAGAGCGATTCATTAAGAATTTCCAAGGAACCTGCAAGAAGCCTATGACGATAGTAGATCTACAACATTGTGTTCAACGAGTAGATGAGTTGGCACACCATTGGACTCGGCGGGTCGCAGAAATCATCCACTCGTCGGGCAACATCACGGCAGCTTAGGCAGTCCTAATATTGGAAAAGAACTGTCATTTCCAGCCTTTGGTTCAGAAGCTCGGACTGCTCAAGCGAAAGGTGGAAGACATGGGCGACTTGATGGACGTACTCACCAGATATGCCGAGTCAGATAGCACAAAGGATCCCGGCTCAAACGAGGACAAGACCTCCAAAGGAAAAAAGGCTGAAGGGGGAAAGATCAGCACGGTCCAGGAGGCAACCAGGGGGCTCAAAATAATAAGCAGAAGCAACCGGATGGCGGGTCAGACTTTGTGGCTAACACTAATACAGGTTTCAAGAACCAGCGCTGGAACGGTCGACCCGGAGGAGCTAACAATGGGAATAAACCTCGCAATTATGAGGAGGCGCTTAAAGCACCTTGCCCTAAGCACAGCACCCAAGATAAGCCGGCTATCCACTCTTGGGAGAATTGTTATATCATGCAAGAGTTTCGTAGCCAGGCTTTTCAGAATAATTCAGGAGGCAATGGTGGAGGACACTCGGGTCAACATGGACTTGGCGGATCACAAGGTGGCCCAGGGGCTAGTTTTCAACATCAGGGAAATCATGGCAATGGACAACATCCTAGCCAGGGTAATCAGCATAATAACCAAGGAGGATTTCAAAGCAATCCCAAGCAGTTGAATAACGGTCAGTCCACTAGCACCTGAATCCCTGCATAAAATTCACTCTGGAGGATATCAAAGGAGAAATTTCATGCCTCCAAGAGGGGAATAAGTCGGCCCTCGGACATCAGTGGCCTTATTAAACTTAGCTCCGCCGGCTCCTTTTTTGTAATTTCCTCCCCCCTTGCAGACCTCTGTATATACTTCTTTATGTTTCAAGTATGAATGAAACCGGCAAATTTTGTCTTTTCAACTTACAAGATGAGTTTGAGTCTTTATTCTCTAAAACAAAAGGGCACTTGGGGGCTTCCGACTCATCGAGTCTAGCTTTCTCACCCTTGTGACCCGGCATAACAATGTCACTTTATTAAGGGCATTTGGGGGCTTCCAGCCCATCGGGCTTAGCTTTCTCACCCTCTTGAACCGGCAAAAATAAACTCCATATATGGTTAAACCTGCCCGTATGCTTGATGCGACTCCGATCAGATGACCCCGTGAACTCTTGACAAGTCAATCCTTTTTGGGCCCTGAACTTGTTAAGGTTAAAACACCGGCTTGAGTCATGAGAGAGCCGGCAAACGGAAAGCTAGGATAAACCATGGGTTATCATACCCGCTTCATTGAAGCAAGACCCGAGCCTCGAAAGCCGGTCTTTCCTGTCGAGCCTCGAAAGCCGGCAGATTATCTTGATATCATGATGATATGTCCTTTGCGTTAAGATTAGGACCATCAAAGGTGCCTTCAAAGGAGGCTACCTTATGTTTTAAAAATTCCGGGAAACAATCCCCAACACGAGTACTATGTGCTGAAACTCATCACATAAAAATATTTTGGGCACGGCCCTGTTTTTTACCGGTTTATGTGTGAAATAACCAGGTTATCAGCTGCATGATAACACAAAATTATGTTATTGTTTAAAAGGCTAACAAAGGACCTCAGGCTTCGATATCAACTTCGTCCAAGACTCATTGAGTCGGCTTATCGATTTTTCTTATTTGGCTTGTTTATTATAGCAAGTTTCAGGTTCAAAATTATTACCGGCACATGCTTCAAGGGCCGGGTTGAACAATTGAGTATGCATGAGCAGCCAATTGACAAGCAACACAAATCCTCAACATTGTGGAAAGAGTAAGTTGTTAAAATCCGGAAGATCAAAGACCGGCTCATCTTGCCCAGTTTCTATCCTATCAAAAAGATCATCAATAGCAAGACGATGAGCAGGCAGGGTGGTGAAGAAATAAATAAGGTATCTTGCATCAAAAGTGCAAAACGTGCACGATGGCACGACAACAGTTTTCGGCTATCCCTATTACATGCTTAAGGAAGCCACACATTGTTCTTTCACCCATACTTGGGGGGCTTAAGTTGGCAAGGTAATGATTGAGGAAATACAAATCACCGGGGCGACTAATCTTGCGCGTGAGATGCCTCCGGGTTGTCCACCGACTAGTCTTCTGGCTCTTGAATCTGAAGGCTATCCAGATCTCAGTTGCAGTAAGACAGAGCCTTGAACGCAGCCTCGTCTTCTAGAATTGAAGACGGGTCAACATTAGGGGCAAAGACATGCTCGCGCCGCTGAGGAGCCAGACCTTTGTTATCAAAACAGGAGGTGGAATCCGAGTATGATTGGCGCCATAAGCTGCTTGATAGGTCCTCAGTTCATCTCAGAAACCAGCTGAGTCGACAGAATTTGAGCACCCTTGACACAGGCTGCATAATCCTCCTGGGTGAACTCTGACCCGTCATTTTTAAATTCGGGAAAGCCTTTTGCTAGCTCAGTTGGATCAAGCTCCTCACCATAAGCTAAGGCCCGGCTCAACGCGTATATTGCGCCCGATCGGGCGACTGACCTTTTTAGCTCTGGAACATGCTGAGGGATAATGAAAAGACTTTCCAATACGTTCTTGATAATCTTTAAGGGCTGCTTATCCCCCAGTGTCGCCTTGATTGCAAGATGACTCCCAGCATAAAGTTGCTCCGTCAGAGAATACACAGCCTTGAGCATGAGCAGACTATTATCATAAAAATTGCTAGTCCCGGGGCCTGCAAAATAGAGTCAATGCATGAGTCGGCAGGTGCATTATATCTGTTTTTCAAGAAGACAGGAGGCTATATACACTTACCAAAAATAGCTTGGGCCATTTGTGCAATATGTCATTTCAACCAGGACATCTCCTCAGTGATGGGTTTGAGCCGGCCCCCAGCATCCTCTGCACATTTTAGCAGATTTGTCTTTTCATCTACAAAGGATTTCTTCTCTTTCAAGAAATCTGTTTTGGTGTTTTCCAGCTCGATCAAAGAGAGACAAAGCTTTTCTTCAATTTCTTCCTGGGAGGTCTGCCCTTTTTCAAGGTCTTTTTTCAGACTCGCCACGCTGGATTCAGCTGTCTTCAAAGCTTCCTGCATCATAAATAAAGCTTATAACAAGTCCCAAACAAACTGCAAAGCAATATATTTGGCACTTGGGGGCTAATGTATTTTAGCTTTTTTGACGTTAAAGATGTGAAAGAGACCCAACTCATCTCAAGGAGATGAGTCGGCCCTTGGGGGCTACAGGTCAAAAGTTCTTCAAGGTTATTACAAAAAGATCCGACTCATCTCAAGGAGATGAGCCGGCCCTTGGGGGCTACAGGTCGAAAGTTCTTCAAGGTTATTACAAAAAGACCCGACTCATCTCAAGGAGATGAGCCGGCCCTTGGGGGCTACAGGTCGAAAGTTCTTCAAAGTTAGTACAAAAAGACCTGACTGCCCTTGGGGGCTACAGGTTGAGTCAGACAAACATTTGCAAGACCCAGCTTATCTTAGAAAGACGAAGATGGGCCTTGGGGGCTACAAAAGGATATATGTTGACACTAGTAGAAAACAGGGCATCAGTCCCGGTTCCAGAAGACCTTTAGTCCCGGTTCTGCAACCGGGACAAAACAATCGGGACTAAAGGCCCCCGCTTTTAGTCCCGGTTGGATTACGAACCGGGACTAAAGGGGCTCCGCGTGGCAGCTTCCTGGAGCGGGGGCGGTTGGTGTTACCAACCGGGACTAAAGGTATTTTTTGAAATTTTTTAATTTATTTTTATTTTATTTTTCAACATTTTTTAATTTTTTTTTCTGATTTTCAAATCTTTGAATTATTTGACAATTTAATCTCTAATCACCCCTCCTCACTGCTCCAGCGTGGAGCATTCATTCCAAATCGTCTAACTTCCTGGCCGGTCACCCATCCTCTCATTGCTCCAACCCCAGCACGCTTAACTTCCCGGCCGGTCACCCATCCTCTCACTGCTCCAACCACATCACGCTTAACTTTCGAGTTCTATCTCCCCTAGTTTCCAAGTCAGCACTTGTTGTTTTCTTGACAATAGTAAGCTATCAATCCTATTAACCCTTAGGTCTTGATGTCACATGATTTAATTTTTTGAATTCCAAACAATTATTAAAATAAACAACAATGATTAACAAACAACAATGATTAATTTAAAAACTCCAAAAAACTTCAAAAACGGCAAAAAAATCAAAAATTCTCAAAAAACAAAAACAAAATCCAAAATAATGAAAAGTTTAAAATAAAATAAGTAATAATAATATTGAATTTCAATGAAAATAAAATAAGTAATAGTATTATTTTATTCATTTTTTGTCATTTATTCATTTAATATGGCATAATTAATATCTTTAAATCTGTAAATAGAAATTCGACAAATAATATATCCATTATTATCAGAAAAATGTGAGGAATCCAAATATGACATCATTTATTTTTCATGCATTTATTAATTTTTTTGAGCTAAATGACCCTGAAATTGAAAAGCACAACAAATGAACTCTGAAAAGGTTGAAACTTGGCATGGTATCATCATTTCACCCACATAGCATGTGCTAAAAAGTTTAGAGCGTTACGGCAAAACCTGGATGCACTTCGTGTACAAACTGGACAATCCCTTTCGAAGTATCAGGGTTTGGGACGAAAACTCGTCTATTACAAAGGCATTTCATTTTTTTTAAACTTATTTCAACTCCAGACTTTTTGTGCGTTCAACATGCACCATTCAAAGCCACATCATCAATTTTCAACCCTTTCCCACTTCATTCGCTATTTTTCATGCATTTCTTGATTTTTTTGAGCTAATTGACCCCGAAATTGAAAAACACTACAAATGAAATTTGAAAAGGTTGAAACTTGGCATGGCATCATCATTTCACCCACATAGCATGTGCTAAAAAGTTGAGATGGTTACGCCAAAAAATGGATGCACTTTGTGTACAAACTGGACAATCTCTTTCGAAGTATCTGGGTTTCGGACGAACACTCATCTGTTACTAAGGCATTTCATTTTTTTTAACTTATTTCAACTCCAGACTTTTTGTGCGTTCAACATGCACCATTCAAAGCCACATCATCAATTTTTAACCCTTTCCCACTTCATTCACTATTTTCATGCATTTATTGATTTTTTTGAGCTAAATGACCCCGAAATTGAAAAGCACTACAAATGAACTCTGAAAAGGTTGAAACTTGGCATGGTATCATCATTTCACCCACATAGCATGTGCTAAAAAGTTTAGAGCGTTACGGCAAAACCTGGATGCAGTTCGTGTACAAACTGGACAATCCCTTTCTAAGTATCAGGGTTTGGGCGAAAACTCATCAGTTACAAAGGCATTTCATTTTATTAAACTTATTTCAACACCAGACTCACTACAGGAATCAGGCACTTTGCCGTCTGCCATGGCAGACGGCAAAGGCCTTTGCCATCCGCTAGCGGACGGCACAATTTCAGGCCCAACGAACTCCGGCAAAGGGGTTCTTTGCCATCTGCTTCGGCCCAGCGGACGGCAAAGATTCTTTGCCGTCAGCTTGCAGACGGCAAAGGACCTGGACGGCGTAGTACTGACGGTGCCACCGTTAGGTGGCTAACGGACCCCCACCCTTTGTCGTCTGCCACCCGCCCCCCCTTTGCCGTCTGCCTCCCGCCACCCCTTTGCCGTCTGCCTCCCGCCCCCCTTTGCCGTCTGCCACCTCCCCCTTTGCCGTCTGCCGAGGACGGCAAAGAATTTTTTTATTAAAAAAGAATTGCTTCACACATGCCACGGACTGCAAGATCTGTAAGCAATACACTGTGCACGCATCAACTAAAGAAAACAAATTGCCTCTGACGTCGGAGCAGAGCATCTCGCCCAACCGCCGTAGTCGATCCGAATAGGATCGAGGCCGAGCTCGCCGGAGCAGAGCTGCTCGCCGCCCGCGCCGAGAGCTCCGCGTCGCACCTCGTTATCGTCGACGGCCGGCCGTTCCCTGCTTTGGTTTGGCATCCATGCCGGAGAGAGGAGAAGCCGCCGAAGAGAGTTGGGAGGGAGCTGCACGCGGCGAGGTGGCAGAGCTTCACCCGGCGATGATGGCGGAGCTGCTCGCGGCGAGGCCGCTAGCCATGATGGACAGGCGGGCGAGGGGCGCGACGTCGGACGGACGGGCGAGTGGTGCAGATTCCGGCTGCTCGGGGAAGGGCGGACGGGCGGGCGTGGTGCCGGACGGACAAACGGCCAGGGGTGTAGAGTCCAGCTGCTCGGGGCGCCGGACGGGCCAGCAGGCGGGCGCGGGCCAACGGCGCGTGGCTGCTCGGGGGCGCCGGGTGGGAGGGCAGGTGCTGGCCAGCGGCGCGCGGCTGCTTGGGGGCGCCGTACGGGCTGGTAGGCACTGGCCGGTGGCGAGGCGGCTGCTCATGGGAGAAGGAGAGAGGAGGGAGCAGGAGAGAGGAGAGTGCTGGCCGGTGGCGTGTGTTTGCTCGGGGAGGAGAGAAGTGGGAGCTCGGGGGAGAAGGAGAGAGAGGAGACAGGCGCGTGGGTGGGGGTGGGTCGTGGGGGCGCGTGCGTGGTGGGGGCAGGTCGTGGGGGCGTGTGGACGGCTGCGTGCCTGAGTGGACTCGTGTGTGGGTGAGATGTGCGTTCTAGATCTTGCCATGTCAGCGATCCGCGTGAGCGATCCGCGTGGTGTGTTTAGGCAGCCTCTTTGCCGTCCGTTAGCAGACGCCAAAGAGGTCTGCAAGCAGACGGCAAAGAGTGGTGGGGCCGGAGGGAATGGCCGTTAGTTAGGTTCTTTTCTTTGCCGTCTGCTCGCGGACGGCAAAGGTCCCAAAGGCAGACGGCAAAGAGCAGGCGGAAGACATCCAGCCCGTCCGTCTGACCTAACCAGCCTCAGGGTCCAGTGGGGCCCAGCTGGGCTCTTTGCCGTCTGCCTTTGAGACCTTTGCCGTCCGCTGGCGGACGGCAAAGAACTGGCGGATGGCAAACTGTATATTTGCCATTAGCCACTTCTTTGCCGTCTACTTTCTAATAGCGGACAGCAATGACGTTCTTTGTCGTCCGCTAGCAGACGGCAAAGAACTGGCTGATGGCAAATTCCCTGATTCCAGTAGTGACTTTTTGTGCGTTTAACATGCACCATTAAAAGCCACATCATCAATTTTCAACCCTTTCCCACTTCATTCGCAATTTTTCATGCATTTATTGATTTTTTTTGAGCTAAATGACCCCGAAATTGAAAAGCACTACAAATGAACTCTGAAAAGGTTGAAACTTGGCATGGTTTCATCATTTCACCCACATAGCATGTGCTAAAAAGTTGAGATGGTTACGGCAAAAAATGGATGCACTTTGTGTACAAAGTGGACAATCTCTTTTCAAGTATCTGGGTTTCGGACGAAAACTCATCTGTTACAAAGGCATTTCATTTTTTAAACTTATTTCAACTCCAGACTTTTTGTGCGTTCAACATGCACCATTCAAAGCCACATCATCAATTTTTAACCCTTTCCCACTTCATTCGCTATTTTCATGCATTTATTGATTTTTTTGAGCTAAATGACCCTGAAACTGAAAAGCACTACAAATGAACTCTGAAAAGGTTGAAACTTGGCATGGTATCATCATTTCACCCACATAGCATGTGCTAAAAAGTTTAGAGGGTTACGGCAAAACCTGGATGCACTTCGTGTACAAACTGGACAATCTCTTTCGAAGTATCAGGGTTTGGGATGAAAACTCATCTGTTACAAAGGCATTTCATTTTTTTAAACATATTACAACTCCAGACATTTTGTGCGTTCAACATGCACCATTAAAAGCCACATCATCAATGTTCAACCCTTTCCCACTTCATTCGCTATTTTTCATGCATTTATTGATTTTTTTTGAGCTAAATGACCTCGAAATTGAAAAGCACTACAAATGAACTCTGAAAAGGTTGAAACTTGGCATGGTATCATCATTTCACCCACATAGGATGTGCTGAAAAGTTGAGAGGGTTACGGTAAAAACTGGATGCACTTCGTGTACAAACTGCACAATCCCTTTCGAAGTATCAGGGTTTCGGACGAAAACTCATCTCTTACAAAGGCATTTCATTTTTTAAACTTATTTCAACTCCAGACTTTTTGTGCGTTCAACATTCACCATTAAAAGCCACATCATCAATTTTCAACCATTTCCCACTTCATTCGCTATTTTTCATGCATTTATTGATTTTTTTTTTAGCTAAATGACCCCGAAATTGAAAAGCACTACAAATTAATTCTGAAAAGGTTGAAACCTTGCATGGTATCATCATTTCACCCACATAGCATGTGCTAAAAAGTTGAGATGGTTACGACAAAAAATGGATGCACTTTGTGTACAAACTGGACAATCTCTTTCGAAGTATCTGGGTTTCAGACGAAAACTCATCTGTTACAAAGGCATTTCATTTTTTAAACTTATTTCAACTCCAGACTTTTTATGCGTTCAACATGCACCATTAAAAGCCACATCATCAATTTTCAACCATTTCCCACTTCATTCGCTATTTTTCATGCATTTATTGATTTTTTGAGCTATAAAACTAAAGGAGCTAAACAGAATCTCTTTTTGATTAAAACACCTATTTAAAATAACCTAAAAATTACCAAATTGAATATAATGATAAAACACACTAATATTATAGCCGTTTTACTTTTTCAGAACACTTTAGTCCCGGTTGGAGACACCAACCGGGACTAAAGGGGGTGATACCCTTTAGTCCCGGTTGGTGTCTCCAACCGGGACTAGAGATAGGCCTTTAGTCCCGGTTGGGGATACCAACCGGGACTAGAGATAGGCCTTTAGTCCCGGTTGGGGATACCAACCGGGGCTAAAGGGTATCACCCCCATTAGTCCCGGTTGGTGTCTCCAACCGGGACTAAAGGTCACATTTGAACCGGGACTGATGCCTGCCGAGCCCCGTCAGGCGTCCTAGCCGCTCGAACCGGGACTAATGCTCACATTAGTCCCGGTTCGTAACGCGACCAGAACTATTGCTCCGATCCGGCTAGGACGAAAGCCCTGTTTTCTACTAGTGTGAGTGCATGAAAAGAAGAACATACCTCATATTTATTTTTCATCATGCTAACAAGGCCAATTTCCATCTCACGGCTTGTAGCCAGGCGATCCAAACAAGCAGCATGAAGATCTTCAACACTAAAGTTCTCATAATTTGGAAGCTCCAATTTGGTCTTCCCTTTTTCTTGCAGTACCGCTTCATACTTAGCAACAACCTTGGTTAACACCTGGGAAGTCTCAGGAGCAGAATAACTCGTCCCAGTAAAAATAACCTCAGGAGTATTTTTGTTTGTTGCTGAGGGGTTGGGCGGATCAAGATTATCTGCTGAACTAGCTTCAACGGTTAAGGCATCAGTATTGGTTGGTTCAGATGGAGGTAAATCGTTTTGGATATCCCGAGGGTCTTCAGGATGATCAACATGAATTTCATGAGCCGCCGGATCAGGAAGCTCCGGCTCAGGGGTCTCCGGGTCAACAGAAGACTCGTCAGTCTTCCTTTTCTTGGCTTTGGCCCTACTAAGTCAAAAAGTATAACATGAAAAATGGGAAGAGACAATAGTCTACTCAAAAACACACAAAGTTGATAAGGAATTTACCCATGATTGATAACAAAGGGCGCCAGTTTGGACGTAGTTGAGTCGTCAGACAAAGGTGGTGTTTCCTGATTAACCAAGGCATAGGAGTCAAAGGTTGGTACATCAAGCCAGAACTCGGAAATTTGGAATATTAAGTACCTTGGCCGGTCGTTTTCGGGTGGCTGATTTATCAGGTAGGCCCTCGAAAAGATCACCACTTCCACTTCGGGTTTGACGCCTAGACCGGTGCTGGGTTTTCTTCAAAATAAAGCAAGGGTCTAGATGAGCATCTGGGTGAGAAAGCCTACTTTCCGGACGACCCACCTTGTGTTCAACGGAGGCAAAGGTTCTGAGTGGGAAGAGATGGAAATTACCTCAACATCACCTGCACGGCTTGTCTCAACATCACCCTAAGAAGAAAAGGCGTCAGATAGATTCAATGGGATATGAACAAAGGAATTAATTTTACCTCTGATCGGGTATCAGCGGCGGATGTTTCGTCCATTTGAGATGGTCCTTCTGCAGCCGCCTTGTTTTTCTTCTTGCTCGGGGCGGCTTTGGGCTTGTTAGCCACAGCCTTGAGGCGTCTCTGATTCCAAAAAGAAGAGGTAGCCTACAAAATTAAACATTCAGGTCAAGAAAGCAAAGGCTCAAAGTTTATTTCAAAAAGTCGGATTAAGATCTTAAAAGGTTTTATACCGGAGGAGCCGGGTTAAGGGCATAGAAGGGTTTTAACCCGTCCTTCCTGCAAGTCTCCTGGTTTTCACCTAGCAGCCTCTTCACCATCCGTTTTATTTCGTCGGCCTCCAAGGAGAAATTGCTGTACCGTTGAGCGTCATTGAAGTCGCAAGAATAAGTACACATTAAGCCACTGCGCAGACTTAACGGCAGAATCCTCCAAGATACCCAACACCGGGTTAAATCGACACTAGTCAACACGTTGGTTAGCAGAGCCCTTAACTTTGGATAGACATGGGCGTGTTGGGAGCGTTCCTCGGCAGGAGCCCAACCCGGAAGCTCAAGATCCATGGGAAGGCGGTTGGGCCTATAACCTGGCAAGGGATTTTCATCGGCAGGCGTAGTGTTTCGGCAATAAAACCAAGTCTTGTTCCACCCTTTAGGGTTGCTTGGTAAGGTGGCAGCAAGAAAAAGGACATCCTTCCGCCTTTGGATCGAAACCCCGCCAAGTTCTAAGTCGGGACCGTCCGCGCACTTTGTTTGTCGGTTCAAATAGAAAAACTCACTCAAGAGGGAGACAGTGGGTTCCGTCTGAAGATACACCTCACAAAATGCTTGGAACTAGCAAAGGTTCGTTATGGAGTTGGGAGCCAAGTCTTGAGGATGGAGGCCGAAAAAGTGTAAGACATCCCGGAAGAATTTCGACCCGGGAGGTGAAAACCCCCTCTGTAGGTGATCCAAAAATATCACCACCTATCCCTCCTGGGGGTTTGGAATCTCCTCTCCTAGGATGACTCGCCAGCCAACCGCATTTTGAGGCGGCAGAAACCCATGTTCCTCATAATCCTTTAAGTGAACATCAGAAACTTGAGTCGCCAGCCAGTTGTAGGCTTATGACCCCGACATAATGAGTCGCCTGGATAAGGTAAAAGAGGGTGACTTAAGTAAATGGTTCAAGTAAAATGATCTAAGTATTTGCAATAAAGGGCAAGTCTGGTAAAAAAAACCAGAGTCTTTACAATGGCCTAAATGCATGACGAAATTACAATTATTAAGCCGGCAGAAGAAAGGGCGACTTGTGCTAAGATAAGAGGTTCTTGGGAAATTTTCTAAGTATGAGACAAACAAGTTTCTCCCGAAGCCGCGACAATTTTTGGATCTAAGAATAATTCAAAAAGGCGAAGAATATTCGCTAGCCCTAGCAGGAGGGCATGGAAGCAATGACAGTGCAGTTCATCTAATACTAGGAAGGATTAAGACATGTCATGCATGAAACAGAGTTGGCGTCTCTACCGCTCTACTTTGGTGATTATGTTCGCGGGATCTATTCACAGAGCTAACAATGGCGATGAACCGAAGAAAGGTTGCCGAAGAACTCAAAGAACTTCGAGGTGTTGTAATGGATCTAGGTCAGAAGAAAGATGACTTACTCGAGCGGTCGACCGATGGCGGAGGAAGTACATGAAAGATTGACTGACGGAGGAATGCAGGGACGACCTTGAGGAAGATCGCCGAGATGAGGGAGCTGCGAAGGTGGCACAAGGAGCTTCCGGACTCGAGGAAGAAGATGAAGCAAAGAGAGAGGAAGTGGAACGTGAATCCAGGGCCTTTCGGTAAGTATTTAAAGGGAAGGAGCCCGATGGGGCAACTAACAGGCGCTACAATCGAGGAAGCACAGTAAATTTCGGGGAGCAAAAACGCCTCGATTTCCGGGACAAGTAGATATGACCAGATTCGCCATGATGTCATTATTGTTCTTCTAGATTGACGACGGATGACGTCACAATAAAGGAACACTGGGAAAAATGACAAGTGAAGAAGTGGAACAAGCCGGCGTTTTGAAATTCATAAAAGGCAAACAGTCCAGGATAAGCAGCCAATGGAAGGAAAAGATCTATTGACATGAATGGATTCAAATCAATCTGGGGCCTAATGTCGGGGATATAACTCCACGATATAACCCGCCTTACTGGGCCGGGTCAACATACCAACAGTCTTGTGACCAAGTACAAGGTGGGCCGTGTCCTAAGTACAAGATAAGTAAGGTGGCGGCTAGTCTAGATGCCAGACGGCCCAACGCTTAACGACGGCGGCTCAAAGCCCATGAAGCTAAGGACGTCGGTTGGTTTTCCTTAAAGTGCAAGACAAGTTAGAGATATAGTAGGTCACGGGTCGTGTTATGACCCGGACTCTGTTGTAAACCCTAGGGCTTGACCTGTATATATAAAGGCGGGTCCCTAGGGCTGAAAGGGCCAAGTTACAACCTCTCGATAGCTAGGTTAGCGATTCCGCGCCCTTGTAATCGAGATCTATCCATCAAATAGACAAAAAACAGGACGTAGGCTATTACCTCCATAGGAGGGGCCGAATCTGGGTAAACCCGACTCTCTCTCTCTCTCTCGTTTAAACCCCTTCGAGTCGCCAGCAAGCGGCGATGGCCGCACACCTAAGTCCTGTTATGAGGACATCTGCCGGGTTGACAAAACCACGACACCGCTCCCGGGAGGAGTCTGCCTGATAGCGGTCGGACTCCATCCGACATGAATCCATTGTGTCCGCCCAAATTACGCATGGATCCGACGCGTACTACGTCACCGCAACCTCGTCGGAGGCAGTGCGGTTTGTCAACGACGTGGAAGATGCGCAACCACTTCGTTGGCGTGCCGAGGCGGAGGTGCACAACCTCTTCACGTTCGACACAAATACGACACGACGTTTCCGCCGTGTTAGACAGCGGGCGCGGGAGGCCGCATTAGACTTCAACGGGGCAGAGTCGCACTCTCTAGCGCTGCAATGGGTGACCGGTGACCCCTGACGCGGAAGCCGCGTCATGGTGGATGTGTCAGACTCCGACCACGACGGATCGGTCGTCGATCTCACGTCCGTTGGAGACGTGCAAGCTACGGGCTCAAACGAGAGTAGGGCATGGGACACGTTGGTGCCTCGAGTCCCGTGAGCCGGTGTGTGTTCCATGTCCTCCTCTACCTCACCGGCGACCGCAGCTCCACCCTGAAGGGCGTAGCCGGCCGTCGGACATGCCACTACTGGAACAACAAGGACTGTCACCGGCAAAAATTTAGATTAGTTTTATGTTGCATGTTATCGTATGGATTTGATGATATGCAAATGGGGTATTTGGTTGTGGAAAACTATCTTTTGTTTGCTGATCGGGCGCGTCCGCGGTTGTTTGGGACCGGATTTGCGACCTATGGTTATAGACGCTCTTAGCTTATTCTTCTTTTAGCAGCGTTTGTATCCACTCTTCTTGGGAAAAATTGGAAGGAAACAACACAGGGTTCAGTGGGAAGATATCACATGATACCATATTTGAAAACTTAAATTTTGACGTGTCAAAAAATTCTGAAAACAAAATTGAATGTTCACAAGACCTATGTTTACAATCCGTAAAAAAAATCATATACATGAAGAAACAAAAAAGAAAAATCCATATGTGAACAATGTCATATTTGCATTTGTCTTTTTTGTGAGACTATTCATGTTGGATTTGTCTTTTTCATTTCTTAATGTGTATTTCGAATTATAATCTGAATTTTTTAGCGATAGTAGACATCTGTGTTGTCAACATCCACAAATTTTTTTCAGAATTTTTTGTAACATGTAATTTTGATTTTTGTGACATGGCTTCATGATATCATGTAAAACATGGTATCACAGGATATTTTCCCTGGGTTCAGTTACCGTAGCTAGCTCGGTTGGAAGCGATCAATTAGCTTATCTTCACTAGGTGTGGCTAAAGATTGGTAGGCTGCTGCCACTGTCGATGAGCAGGACAGCATTCACTGTCTATCTCTGCATCACGAACCCACAAGCCAATAATGCAAAGCGGTTTATTCTGAACTGAAATGAGCTATTTGGCAAAGATTTGTCAACACCCCCATCGATGGTCTAGAATATACTGCACATCAAGAAGGCTGTGCGGCAGCAAGACCACAAAAAAGTAGTGGTACATTATAATGTCTCCAAATCAACCACATCAATGTCCTCTGGAGTCCAGGTGCTTGCTTGTCTTGTCAAATGGGATACATCAAACTCGCATGTCCCGTGAATCACGTGTGGTATTTGAAAGACCTAGTGTCTCCATAAATTTGCAGCACCAAGCTAGTCACGAAAGTGGTACATACAAGAGCACCAAGCCCACATAATTTGTCTCCCACATAATTTTTGCACGAATAGCAGCGCATGAAATGCAACAGACTCAGGTTGCAAACATTGCGGATCATGTCGAAAATCTGTCAAACAGAGCTCTTTCTTGCCAGGGAACATTAACAAAAAGCTCGACACTAGAAAAATTGTTCATTTAACCTTATGTATGTATGTATGTATGTTAGTGGCCATGAAAATGGATCTAGACATTTAACACCAACTGATATACATCTAACAGAAAAATAGAGCACAATTCGTTTTCTTTCAACTACTGTCTTCTTGCCTTCTCCGTGTTAGTCCTTGACCTTGGCTCCCTACCTGGACCCAAAGTCTTCAGTCCAATTCACGTATGTTCCACAATGTGTGCACTATATTACCTTTGTGGGCGAAAAAACGAGGCACACGACACAGTGAGGGCACAAAATAGTCATCTTATCTTCCAGCTTCATGACTAGAGTCAGCGCGGAACAAAACTTGCAAATACTCTAGCAAATGTGCTTTGGTAAGTATATGTGCCTTTGTTAGCAAATTCTGATACAAGAGAAGAAACCTAGGGACAAGAACATTTGGTCTATGGGTGTATATACACCCTATACAGAGACAGAAAATAGTAATTAAGTAAAAAGTTAAAAAATCCTGAAAATATTTTTGAAATAAACTTGACCTTTCATTGACCTTTCATTGCTCTGAATTCAAAAATGATTTTTTATTCATGAAAATTTATATACTAGTTACACTAGTGGAGAACGGGGCATTGGTCCAGGCCGAGCCAGCCCATTAGTCCCGGTTCAGTCACGAACCGGGACCAATGGGGGCAACGGTCCCGGTTCGTGAGGCCAGGGGGCCGGCCGGGCCTCGTGGGCATTGGTCCCGGTTCGTCTGGACCCTTTGGTCCTGGTTCCAGACACGAACCGGGACCAATGTGCCTCGCTCCTGGCCCACAACCATTGGTCCCGGTTTGTGGCTGGAACCGGGACCAAAGGGGGTCCTTTAGTCCCGGTTCCAGCAACGAACCGGGACCAATGAGATGCCTATATATACCCCCCCACTAGCGAGCAGAGCACTCCACACTGCTCTGTTTTTCTGGCCTGCGAGGGGAGAGCTTTGTGGTGCTCTAGCTCACCTCCTATGCACATGAGTTGTTCGATGAAATGCCCGAGCCACACTTAAGCTTTCTCCTCTCGAAGCTCCTTGTCCAAGCTCCATTTTTCTCAAGATTTGTTTAGGTTTGGCGGTCCGTCCTGTCCCGTCCCCGTCCTCACTGCCGTCGATCGCCCGCGTCCATCTCGGCGCCGGCACCACCGTGGTTAGCCTCTTCTTCTTATCTTCTTTCTAAAAGAAAAAAGTTCTTACTTGTATCATTTAGATAGATACTTGTGTAATTTTCTTACTTTTATTATTGTTTGTTATTATATAGTGCCATGGTCATGGTATCCGCCCACGTCGGCCCTCGTCCGGTCTATGATTCGGATGTGGTATATATTATCTTTTATAACTATTTGTTTTATTTAGTGTTTATGACAATTATGCCGACCAACGTGACATAGATGTGTTTATCTAGGAAGTATATGAACCGGAAATTCCAACCGACCCTCTTGTCGAGAGGTTAAATTTAGTTGAAAAAGAAAACGAGGATTTGAAAGAAAAATTGAAAAGAATTGAGGAGGAGAAGATGAAATTGGAGTTGCATGTTGCCGATGTCGTCGATGACCACAAGATCAAGATGGATGCAATGCGCTTGAAGATTAGAAAGATAAGAAAATATGCCATTGATAATGAGGCTTGGTATCATTATGCTGTTGGATCAATTGTTACCTTAGTTGCCATTATGATCGCATTTGTTGTTGCATTTAAATGTTTTACATAGTTGTATGTTAGTTTCAATTTATGTTTTAATTAGATGCTCTAGAGAGCTGTATGTTGTTCTATGAGAACTATGTGTGAACTTTATGTATTTATTTTTTCAATAATAACATTTGATCACTTCTCTATTCACTTCTCTATTCATTTGCCCTCGTCCGGTCTATGATTCGGATGTGGTATATATTATATTTTATAACTATTTATTTTATTTAGTGTTTATGACAATTATGCCGACCAACGTGACATAGATTTTTTAATCTAGGAGGTATGTGAACCGGAAATTCCAACCGACATAGAAATTCTTGTCGAGAAGTTAAATTTGGTTGAAAAAGAAAACAATTACTTGAAAGAAAAATTACAAAGAGTTGAAGAGGAGAAGATGAAGTTGGAGTTGCATGTTGCCGATGTCGTCGACGATCACAAGATCAAGATGGATGCAATGCGCTTGAAGATTAGAAAGATTAGAAAATATGCCGTTCATACTGAGGCTTGGTATCATTATTGTTGGGTAACGTTGCATGGGAAACAAAAAATTTCCTACGCACACACAAGATCTATCCATGGTGATGAGCATCTACGAGAGGGAGAGTAAATCTACATACCCTTGTAGATCGCTAAGCGGAAGCGTTTAAGAAACGCGGTTGATGTAGTCGAACGTCTCCGCGATCCAAATCGCAAGTCGTCCCTCGATCTGATCACGAACTAGCGCCGAACGGACGGCACCTCCGCGTTCAACACACGTACGGCTTGATGACGCCTTCACCTCCTCGATCCAGCGAGCGATGGTGAAGTAGTGGTTGAGTTCCAGCAGCACGACGGCGTGGTGATGGTGGTGAGGAACAATCTCTGCAGGGCTTCGCCAAGCGCTACGGAGATTATGACGGAGGAACTAGAGGGTTAGGGTTGCCGCACACGGCTTGGGGAAATCTTGATGTATCTCGTGTGCTAGCCCTGCCCCTCTATTTATATGTTGAGCCTTGGGGTCTAAACTTGGAGTAAAAGCCTCCTCCAGGTCGGTTTTGCCCGCACAAGGTCGGTTTGGCCCGCAGGGAAAGAGTCCAACTCGGATCCCTGCCGAACCGTGCACAGCCGCGCACAAGCGGTAGTACCGCTCACAAGCGGTAGTACCGCTTGGGCGGTAGTACCGCTTCACACAAGCGGTAGTACCGCTCGGGCGGTAGTACCACTTCACCAAGCGGTAGTACCGCTTACGCGGCAGCAAAACTACTTTTGCACTTTCCAATACCTCGTGGGCTTTATCCCTTTGGCCCATATAAAGTGTTGCTGCACCCGAACACTTCGGTAAACATCCAGAACCGCTTCCGGTGAATTCCGGAACCCTTCCGGAGATCAAAACACTATTATCACATATATCAATCTTTACCTCCAGACTATTCCGGAGATCCTCGTCATGTCCGGGATCTTATCCGAGACTCCGAACAACTTTCGGTCACCAACATAATAACTCAATTATACTAATCGTCACCAAACGTTAAGTGTGTAGACCCTGCGGGTTCGAGAACTATGTAGACATGACCGAGACACCTCTACGATCAATAACCAATAGCGGGACCTGGATGCCCATATTGGCTCCTACATATTCTACGAAGATCTTTTATCGGTCGAACCTCTATGTCAAGGATTCAGTTAATCCCGTATGCTGTTCCCTTTGTTCTTCGGTATGTTACTTGCCCGAGATTCGATCGTCGGTATCACTATACCTAGTTCAATCTCGTTACCAGCAAGTCTCTTTACTCGTTCCGTAATACAAGATCCTGTGGCTAACTCTTTAGTCACTTTGCTTGCAAGGCTCAATGTGATGTTGTATTACCGAGTGGGCCCTGAGATACCTCTCCGTCACACGGAGTAACAAATCCCAGTCTTGATCCATGCCAACCCAACAGACACCCTCGGAGATACCTGTAGAGCACCTTTATAGTCACCCAGTTACGTTGCGACGTTTGATACACACAAGGTACTCCTCCGATGTCAGGGAGTTGCATGATCTCATGGTCATAGGAACAGATACTTGACATGCAGAAAACAATAGCAATAAACTGACACGATCAAATGCTACGTTCTTAGTTTGGGTCTTGTCCATCACATCATTCTCCTAATGATGTGATCCCGTTATCAAATGACATCTCATGTCAATGGCTAGGAAACCTTAACCATCTTTGATCAACGAGCTAGTCAACTAGAGGCTTACTAGGGACACAGTGTTGTCTATGTACCCACACATGTATTTGAGTTTCCAATCAATACAATTATAGCATAGATAATAAACGATTATCATGAACAAGGAAATATAATAATAACCAATTTATTATTGCCTCTAGGGCATATTTCCAACAATTATGCCGTTGGATCAATTGGTACCTTAGTTGCGGTTATGATCGCATTTGTTGTTGCCTTTAAATTTTCTAGTTTCAATGTATGTTTTAATTAGATGCTCTAGAGAGCTATATGTTGTTCAATAATGAGAAATATGTATGAACGTTATGTATTTATTTTGGTCACTACTGTACTTTGGCTTTAATGTGATGATGAATTTCTATTAATTTGGTCACTTCTCTATTCATGATATGCACGCAGATGAACCGGCAATGGATGTACGGTGACCGACGCACCTCCGAGTATATTGAGGGCCTGCATAATTTTCTCGAATCGGCTGAGGCAAACAAGCAGAATGGTTTTATGCATTGTCCATGTACTGTCTGTGAGAATACGAAGGCTTTCTCCAACTATAAAACCCTTCACTTCCACCTGCTTCAGAAGGGTTTTATGCCACACTATAATGTTTGGACCAAGCACGGAGAAAGAGGGGTTATGATGGAAGACAACGAAGAAGAAGAGGATGACGACAACTACCCGCCCCCTGAATACGGTGATGCTGCAATGGGGGAAGCTAAAGATCAAGAGGAACCAGACGATGTGCCCGATGATGATCTTCGCCGGGTCATTGTTGATGCACAGAGAGAATGCGAAAGTGAAAGGGAGAAGTTGAAGTTCGATCGCATGTTCGAGGATCACAAAAAAGGGTTGTACCCAAATTGCGAAGATGACAACAGAAAGCTCGGTACCACACTGGAATTGCTGCAATGGAAGCAGACAATGGTGTATCTGACAAGGGATTTAGTTCGCTTCTGAAAATAATGAAGAATAAGCTTCCAAAGGATAACGAATTGCCCGGCAGTACGTACGAAGCAAAGAAGGTTCTATGCCCTCTAGGATTGGAGGTGCAGAAGATACATGCATGCCCTAATGACTGCATCCTCTACCGCGGTGCGTACGAGGATTTGAACGCATGCTCGGTATGCGGTGCCTTGTGGTATAAGATCAGAAGAGATGACCCTGGTGATGTTGAGGGCCAGCGCACCGGGAAGAGGGTTCCTGCCAAGGTGATGTGGTATGCTCCTATAATACCACGGTTGAAACGTCTGTTCAGAAACAAAAAGCATGCCGAGTTGATGCAATGGCACAAAAAAGACCGTAAGAAAGACGGGAAGTTGAGAGCACCCGCTGACGGGTCGCAGTGGAGAAAGATCGAGAGAAAGTGGAGCGACTTTACAGGTGACCCGAGGAACGTATGGTTTGGTTTAAGTGCAGATGGCGTTAATCCTTTTGGGGAGCAGAGCAGCAAGCATAGCACATGGCCTGTGACTCTATGTATGTATAACCTTCCTCCTTGGTTGTGCATGAAGCGTAAGTTCATTATGATGCCAGTGCTCATCCAAGGTCCTAAGCAACCCGGCAATGACATTGATGTATACCTAAGGCCATTAGTTGATGAACTTTTACAGCTATGGCATGGAAGAGGTGTACGTGTGTGGGATGAGCATGCACAAGAGGAATTTGACCTACGAGCGTTGCTGTTTGTAACCATGAACGATTGGCCTGCTCTCAGTAACCTTTCAGGACAGACAAACAAGGGATACCACGCATGCACACACTGTTTAGATGACACCGACAGTATATATTTGGACAAATGCAGGAAGAATGTGTACCTGGGGCATCGTCGATTTCTTCCGACCAACCATCAATGTCGAAAGAAAGGAAAGCATTTCAAAGGTGAGGCAGATCACCGGAAGAAGCCCGCCCTCCGTACTGGTGATCACATACTTGATATGGTCAATGATTTACAAGTAATATTTGGAAAGGGTCCTGGCGGACTATCTGTTCCGACTGACGATGCGGGACGCGCACCCATGTGGAAGAAGAAATCTATATTTTGGGACCTACCATATTGGAAAGACCTAGAGGTCCGCTCTGCAATCGACGTGATGCACGTGACGAAGAATCTTTGCATGAACCTGCTAGGCTTCTTGGGAGTGTATGGGAAGACAAAAGATACACCGGAGGCACGGGAGGAACAGCAACGTGATGCACGTGACGAAGAATCTTTGCGTGAACCTGCTAGGCCAGATAGTTCTTTCAGTAAAAAGAGACATCGTGGGATTGGAGGGCAAGACAGACATGTCTGAAGATTATGAAAAGTTTCATGAAATTCCTCCCTTCAAAGTCAAGGCTGACCCAAGCACCCTCTTAAACGATGAAGATTATCCATGGTTACGGCGCAATAAGCAAAGGACACAAGCGAAGAAAAAGTGAAGACTTTCTCTCCACAACTATATCATTGCAGTTACATGTGAAGAAATGAAATGCCTTTTGTAACAGATGAGTTTTCGTATGAAACCCTAATACTTCGAAAGAGATTGTCCGTTTTGTACACGAAGTGCATCCAGTTTTTGCCGTAACCCTCTCAACTCTTTATAACCTTGGGCGGTGAAGGTCGTACCAATCAGGAAGAAGCACATGGATCGTGTGTTTCTTTCAAGCGCTTGTGAGCTGTTGGATCAGCACTATAATGACTAGTCCTGGTTCGTGCTAGCAACCGGGACTAAAGAGGCACACGACCCTATATATAACCCACCTCTCGGACATGTTCGACACTTAGTGTGTGTACTCATTCGGATTCAAATCATTCGGATTCCCTGCATACGGTCCAACGGTGCATTTCATATTTCCACCGTTGGGCTGTATGCAGGGGAAACCGTGTGTTTTGTTGATCTATCTAGAAATCCTTTAGTTCATCGACCGAATACAAATCATTCGGATTCCCTGCATACGGTCCGACGGTGCATTTCATATGCGGGCACTCACGAGCCACCGTCGGGCTGTATGCAGGGGAAACCGTGTGTTTTGTTGATCTATCTAGAAATCCTTTAGTTCATCGACCGAATACAAATCATTCGGATTCCCTGCATACGGTCCGACGCTGCATTTCATATGCGGGAACTCATGAGCCACCGTCGGGCTGTATGCAGGGGAAACCGTGTGTTTTGTTGATCTATCTAGAAATCCTTTCATTTTCCGACGGTATATTTCATTTTTCCAACTCCATTTTTACAGACACACTTAGAAACAAACAAAAGACAAATAGAAAGGATGATGCTCAATTGTCCGTTTTGTACACGAAGTGCATCCAGTTTTAGCCGTAACCCTCTCAACTTTTTATAACATGCTATGTGGGTGAAATGATGATACCATGCCAACTTTCAACCTTTTCAGAGTTCATTTGTAGTGCTTTTCAATTTCAGGGTCATTTAGCTCAAAAAAATCAGTAAATGCATGAAAATTACCAAATGAAGTCAGAAAGGGTTGAAAATTGATGATGTGGCTTTGAATGGTGCATTTTGAACACACAAAAAGTATGGAGTTCAAATAAGTTCAAAAAAATGAAATCCCTTTGTAACAGATGAGTTTCCGTCCGAAACCGTGATACTTCGAAAGAGATTGTCCATTTTGTACACGAAGTGCATCCAGTTTTTGCCGTAACCCACTCAACTTTTTAGCACATGCTATGTGGGTGAAATGATGATACCATGCCAACTTTCAACCTTTTCAGAGTTCATTTGAAGTGCTTTTTAATTTCTATCAAAATATCCTGGGAGTGGAGTTCAAAAAAGAATCAACTAAAAAGCTTTTATAAACCTCTAGTATTTTTGAAACTATAATTATATAAAAATTATGCAACTAAAATTATCAAAGTATTTTTTGTTCAAAACATTAATAGCAAAAAGAATATAATGATAAAACACACTGGAAATAAATAAAGCAAAAAATAAATCAAGCAAAAAACAAAACAAAATAATGGAAATTATGCAACTAAAATTATCAAAGTATTTATTTGTTAAAAAGAATGAACTAAAATAACAGTAGAAAACTATTGGAAAAAAATTAAAAAAAATAAATAAAGCAAAAAACAAAACAAAAATACCGGAAAAAAAAAATGCCGCCTACTAGGTCACCACGGCATTCAAGCCGCAGAAGGCCCAATAGGCCCACAGGCAGTTGGAAAGCTGTTAGGCCCGTAAGCCTGCGGTAGAGAGGAGCTCGAGACGGTGGGTGCAGCCGCGCTTATAAACCAGTACGACTGCTCCTCGCTCGGCGAGGTGGGACTAAACTCCCACCGTGCCAGGAACAGGGCTTTAGTCCCGGTTGGTGCCACCAACCGGGACCAATGCCCACCATTGGTCCTGGTTGGTGGCACCAACCGGGACCAATGCACACCTTTGGTCCCGGTTGGTGCCACCAACCGGGACCAAAGGTCTCTGCTTCCCGCCCTTTGGGCTGCTGAAAAGAGACCTTTGGTCCCGGTTGGTGGCACCAACCGGGACTAAAGGTGAGCATTGGTCCCGGTTGGTGCCACCAACCGGGACCAATGCTTCTTGTATATAAGTAAACACTTAGAAAATTTCAGTTTTCATCTGCCATTCCCCGTCGCTGCCCCGAGCCCGTCGCCGCCCCGTCCCCGTCGCCGCGCCGCTCCTCGTCGCCGTTGCCGCCCGCTCCTCGTCGCCGTCGCCACGCGCCGCCCCGAGCCGCCCCGTCGCCTCCCCGTCGCCGTGCCATCGTCGTCCCCGTCGCGCGCCGCCCCGAGGTCGCCGTCGCCGTCGCCGCCCCGTCCCCGTCGCCGTCGCCGCCCCGACCCCGTCGCCGCGCCGCCCCGTCCCCGTCGCCGCGCCGCCCCGTCCCCGTCGCCGTCGTCGTCCCCGTCGCCGCGCGCCGCGCCGAGCCGCCCCGTCGCCGCCCCGGGCCCGTCGCCTCCCCGTCGCCGCGCCGCCCCGTCCCCGTCCCCGTCGCCGTCGTCGTCCCCGTCGCCGCGCGCCGCCCCGAGCCGCCCCGTCCCCGTCGCCTCCCCGTCGCCGCGCCGCCCCATCGCCGCCCCGTCGCCTCCCCGTCGCCGCCCCCCAGTGAGCCCCCCCTTTCCCATGGTCCCTGCTCGGATACGGCGAGACGGACACGGACACGGACACACGAAAAATAACGAGAAAGAGATCGCCCCCTCCCCGATAACTTCGACATGAGGGGGGGGGTCGATATACATTTTTTTCCATGTATGTATGTCGTTGTCGTTGAGTTAAAGAAAGAAAAATATAATGAAAATATGTCATGAGTTAATGAAAATATATAATATATGTATGTGGCTATGTATGTAAAGATGGAGAGCATTTTTTTCCATGTGTGTATGTCGTTGTCGATATACCCCCTCCCCGATAACTTCGACATGGGGGGGGGTCGATATACCCCCTCCCCGATAACTTCGACATGAGGGGGGGGTCGATATACCCCCTCCCCGATATACCGGGCGACCAACTCTCGAGGCCACCCAAACCCGAGAAAAAAAGCGTTGTCGATATACCCCCCCACCCAAACCCTACAAGTGTTGTCGAGGCCACCCCAAACCGGGCGTCGTACATTCATGAGAGAGGCGGTCCGGGCGTCGGACATTCATGTTTGTATATTAATTGCCATGTTGTAATATTTGCAGAAACTATGGATCCAAGAGACTTGGAAAAAGAACAGTTGTTGGGGGACATAATCCACGACGGACGTGATATCTTGTCGTATCTCAACGACACCGATGGTCTGGAAGGAGAGGTTGATGGCTCCGGTGATCGAACAATGGAGGACGAAGGACATGATCATGATGGCTCCGGTGACCGAATGCCGGAGGAAGAAGGAGACCATGATGACGGCTCCGGTGACCGAACAGAGGAGGGAGCTGTTGCAAAGTCCGGTGAGGTATATATATTAATTAAGCCCGTGCTGACTAGCTAATTGATGCATTAATTGTTTTGGTATGTACATATATTAATTAACTCTTCTTTCTTCTTTTATAGCCCTCCGGATCGAGCCAAACTTCGGTAACGAGACGAGGCCCGAAGAAGAGGTTGCGCAAGGAAGAAAGGTTCACGATCACAGCACTCGCGCACGATGGCCATCCGATTGAACCCAAGCGGACCAAGGACGCATTTTCTCCTCAGTGCGGAGCTATTTTTAGAGACTACATCCCGATCAGCATCAAGCAATGGAATAAGCCTAAGGACGGCGCCCCTGATGGTGATTATGTCACCGATAGACAGAAAGATGATCTTTGGACCGCACTGAAGGCAAATTTCACCCTACCGCCAGAGGAGGATCCGAATAAGCCAGTTATAGAGCCACTGGTCAAGGCGTGTGCTCTTAAGAAGATGGCAGATCTATTCAGGAGGTGGAAGAATGAGTTGAAATCAAAGTTTGTCGACAAAGGGGAGACTCCAGAATTCACCGGCCGATTTGAGAAGATACGTGATCACTGGCCCGCATTTGTGGCCTACAAGACATCGGACCAGAGTAAGAAAATGTCAGAGACAAACAAGATCAATGCTGCAAAGAAGCAGTATCACCATCACACGGGGTCAGGTGGCTACCTCAAAGCCCGGCCGTTGTGGGACAAAGCTGAGAATGACCTGATTGCTAAAAACGTCATACCACAGACATTGAACTGGCCAGACCGTTCAAGGACTTGGTTCTTCGGGGTTGGGGGAACTTTGGACCCTGAAACAGGGAAGTGCCGTTGGACGAACGAGCAACTTGCGATACCCATGAACAAGCTTCAGGAGTATATCACCGCAGCGCAGGAAGGGACGTTCATTCCCGACAGAGAGAAGGACGAGCTGACTGAGGCCCTAGGGAATGCTGAGCACCCTGGACGAACACGAGGCACACCAGGCTCCGTTCCGTGGAAGGTTGGGTTTCCCGACGCAGGCGGTTACAGAAGCCGGGAGAGAAAGAGGAAAGCGGAGCTGAGCGAAATTCAGAAGCTGAATGCAAGACTACAAAAGCTAGAGGAAGCTAAGAGCCAGCGAGCTGCCGGCCAACCATCTCAGCGGCACGAAGCTACCCCAGAAGCTACCCCGCCATCTCAGCAGAGAAGCAGCGTCGCTTCCACGGAGCTCGTTCAGCCTGACTTCACAGCTCCTATCTACCCCGTGGATACTATCACGGAGGCTCAACATTGCGAGCTCATGACGAAATGCCGGAACCTCACTTTCAAGGCGGCTGTCGGCTCTGTTGCACCTCCTCAACCCAACGGAACTTTTCACTGCTCACCGATTCCACATGGCTATGCTGTTGTGATGGTGGATGAAGTAATGGAGGGATTTGAGGAGCTCGAGCTTGACCGGTCTACAGGTGAAGGAGAGAATAAGCTGGCTCGTGCTCTGAGGAGTACATGTCTATGGCAAAAGGAGTACATCAAGCTTCCCAACTGGACGCATCCGCCTCCTCCTCCTCCTCAGGCGAATCAGGGCTCTCCGCCTCCTCCTCCTCCTCCTCCGGCGATTGATCAGGGGACCCCGCCTCCTTCTCCGGCTCCTCTGACGCGTGAGGGCACTCCGCCTCCTCCTTCGCCTACTCCGGCACGTCGGAGCAGTACGCCTCCTCCTCAGCCTTGTCAGCAACGGCGGAAGACAGACGCCGCCGCTCCGTCTCCTCCGGCGCGTCGGAGCACTCCGCCTCCTTCTCCGCCTCGTAAGCAACGACGGAAGAGAGACACCACCGCTCCAGCGGCTAGCAGTACAAGCACAGGCGGGAGGGAATACAGATATGTCAGGAGCAATTGAGGGCCCATTTTGCAAGGAAAACTCCACCTCCGAAGGAGAAGCTAGATCCGGTGAAAGTGAAGCGCACTATCGATGCCCTGAAGCGACCACCACCGCCTCCGCCGGATTCCAACTATGTCCGGATTATTAAAAAGACATATGTAGAAGCGCGGCGGTCGGGAACTACTTCTAGTGATGCAAGGTTAGCAGAACGAAGAAGTGGGAAAACAATTCCCCAGCTCGGCGAACAGGAGAAGCAATCGTGCCCCCCGCTCAAGGTGTCTAGCGATATCGTCGCTAATCATCCGGGGATGGTGCCCGGTACCAATCCTGGTGATTACTTGGGGGATGATGTAATTTTTCAAACGGCTGAGGTAACAGAAGAATATGAATACTTGCATGGGAAGCCTCTCGTCAAACCTGATCATCCTCCTCTAACAACGATGATGTACAAATTGCATGAGTGGTACATGAAAACCTGCAGGGAGTCTGGGAGAGACACTATGTATATGGCAGTGAAACCAGAGCACGAATTCATTGGACTTTCCGTGATGCCTGTTGAATTTGTGGAGTTATTTCAGTTATAGAATCAACGGGCCCTCGACAAACAACTCGTGACTGCCTGCTGTCTGTAAGTATTACTTCTATAGTTAAGTCTCTAGCTCAGCTTGTTCATTGCATGTATATATAATTATCCTCACTATATTATGCAGATTGAAGATCGTCGAATGCAAAAAACTAGGAATCTTCGACGTTGGGTTCATTAGCCCAGATGCCGTAAATGAATGGACGGTACGAAACTCAATCAAAGAGACCGAGAAGAACTTGCTAAAGTCGTTCCTTATACATCAAAACAAAAGGGAAATACTCTTTCCTTACAACTTCAAGTGAGTGTTGCTGTCTTCTCTGTATACTCGGTTTCGCTTACTCGAGGTTAAGTAATGTAATTGATGAGTTATATATGCGTGCGCAGTTACCACTTTATTCTGCTATCCATTAAGCTTGACGGGGCATTAGTAATTGTCTTAGACTCGAGACGTAAAGATCCCGAGAATTATGCGGACATGACTGCAATGCTCAAGAAGTAAGTTCAGTCAATACCGGGACCATATCGGCATGCAACTTTCGTTAATTTCCTGATATCAAGTAATCATTTTCTTTGCCTGGCAGGGTTTGGAAGAAGTTCACCCGAAAGGTTCCCGGTCTAAACTCGGAGTTGCGATTTACGAACCCCAAAGTAAGTAGTACTAGCTAGTTCCGCGCATCTCTAATTGATTCAAATTTTCATCAATATATCATTACCATGCTTGCTTATCTGTTTGATTGAACTCTATTCTCGTAAAGTGCTTGTACCAGAAAGAAGGGACTTCTTTATGTGCATACTACGTATGCGAGTTCATTCGCCACTCGACCTCTGAGCAGGGCTTCTCTGACAAACAATTTGAAGTACGTAAATAATATTCACAATTTTATTTTATATATTACCATCAATTGTGTTGAGTTTTATTCATATATATGCATGTATTGACCCCCTTCTTTAAATTAGATCTGGCAGATGCGGGATGAACTCCTACCACATGATCGCATACGAGCAATTCAAGAGGAATTGGCGGGATTCTTTCTTGACCAAGTCATACCTAAAGACGGAGAATACCATGCGAATTTGTGATTGGATCTTAGGTACATGATGTTAGGGATTGTAAAAGATGTTATATTGTATATATGTAGTAGCGTCGGATAGATATACGATAACTTGTTGTTCGACCAATCTCTCCGGAGAAAGAGAGGTCGATCACTTCTCTCGGTATATGTTCATGACGATCTTATGTACTTACTGGTTCCTTCATTTGCTTACTACCTAGCGTGTCGAGTTCTCTCTATACGTATAGTACGTAGCGTCGACCAAGCACGGAGATAAGAGAGGTCACTTCTCTCTAGGTAGCTATTAGCTAGCTAACACAATATATGAAACCCCCAAATTAACCATCCAAAACCCCCAACCCCCCCCCCCCCCCCCCCTTAAAAAAAAACCCAGCTCCTGAGCTGCTGACGCGTGGATGCTTATTGGTCCCGGTTGGTGTTACCAACCGGGACTAAAGGTCCTCCTGCCTGGGCTCGCCGCAGCGGCCACGTGGAGCACCATCTGTCCCGGTTCGTAAGCGAACTGGGACTAAAGGTATTGGGCTTTAGTCCCGACCCTTTAGTCCCGGTTCCAGAACCGGGACTAAAGGCCCTTACGAACCGGGACAAATGGGCCCTTTCCTAGTAGTGTTAGAAAGAAAGTGAAGTTTATTTCAAAAAATTAAACATGTTTTATTTTTAAAAAATTTATTTAAAAATCCCCATATTAGGTGTATATACACCCAGGAACAAAAGGGTATTTCCCAGAAACCTAGACTCTACTACTCCAAGGGAACCGGCAATGCAGATAGCTTTGCAAATCTTAAGGATTGGAAAGTAGCCAAGCAATGTTAGTACCACATATTTTGCAAGAAACCAACCTTTATTCTTTAGCCTCTCATAACCGGAAGATTATTTATAATTGTGACTGACACCATCAATTCAGCCAAGTTATCACATATAATTAACAAGATATTACGATGACACATGGCATCGATGCCTTGACATGACATGAGGAAGATGAAGATTTCTCATATATAATATACAAGAGAAATATATATCGGAAAGAGATAATGTATATCAGAGATTTCACTATTAGTGCACATGAGAAGGTGATCCGCACGACCAAGTCTCCAACTATAATGCACAAACCATACTGGATTCAACACCTGATTTTCTCAGTAACTATTATACAAATTGTGACACAGGATCCGTGATCTGTAAACAATAGACCTGACAGATTCGCAGGATTAGTTGCACTAATCTCGTAATTGTGTGTCAAAACTCGAGTAAACAAATGTGAACACAATCGTAAGGAACGTAGAAATGTAGGGTTTACATGCTAAATTATTGCTTTTCTTCTTTGCACCTCTATATATCGACGACCATAGCAGATTACATTTCTTTGGAGTCCTTAGGAATTTTTCTCCTCTCCTCCTGCGCTCCCGTCGCCCCCCGAGGCGGCGGAGCGCCTCCACCCCTCCACCCTGTCTCGACCCCCCCTCCTCCTCCATCCCTCTTCGTCGCCACCGGCGTGCCCGGGTGGTGCCGGCGGCAGCGGACGTCCCTTCCCCGCGCGCTTGGAGGTGGAGTCGGGGCTCCCTCCTGCCCAGAGGGGATGCTGTTCGGCTGGCAGCGGTGTGGCTCGGCGGCGGGGTTTCGCGGGCCTCGAGTGCCTTTGACGCGGCGGCGTGGCCGTTGGCTGCGGGGCAGCGCGGTGTGCGGCTGGCCGGCAGCACCCGCTCGGCCAAGATCTGGGCCCTTTCAGCTCGTTCACCACCGGCGCGGCTGCGCTCGTGGGCGTCGCCGGACCTTCCTGAGGGGCATCGGTGATACTCCTTTCCCACTGCCATCCGTGTACCGGGGGGAACCCTAGGACTTGTCCAGGCAGCAGCGGCATTGTCGTCGCATTCCTTCCTGAAGGTGTTGCTTGGTACGCGAGGCTTCGGAGTGATAGGCGTGCGGTGGTACTTCTCCAGAGGGTGCAGCGGGTGTCGGCCATCTTCGCTTAGTTGAGCTGCCGGCGTCGGCATTGGTTTCTCTTTTCTTCTTTCTTTTTTCTTTTGGGCTTGTTTGTGCTGCGGCTCCAGCAAGCTGGTTGTTTCGGTTGGTTGTTGCTTTATAATATAAAGCGGGGGAGATCCTTTTTCGTCATTACAATTCTTTGTATCATATGAGCGTAGAAGAAACTAGGATCTGGAAATGCTTACTTTCTGCTGTAAAAAGTAGAGATGATCTGCTACTTCGACAATCCCAAATGAGTATTGACAGGAAAGAGATACCACTTGAAAATCAGTTAAATTAGAAGTCGCAGCCGGGGACATACCTAGCACATTGCTTTTCTTTCCATGTGAACTCCCTCCCAAGCAAGCTTCAGTTAAAGCAGTCAAGCACGGCCTCATCCGCAACCACAAGCCAAGAAGTGCCGCACAGATTTGTTTGCGAATAACACACCCATACTAATAGTGGAATCTACTGTAGCAAATCCACTAAATTAAATACAGCGACGAAGAGAGTCCTATAAAGAGACTCATTTTTTCAGAATTAGGCACACTGCACGTCACATCGTCATTTATACCACATTTCTGTAAGCATTCTTTTTGTTTTTATCAACAACATTAAGCTGCTGAGAAAAAAAAAATTACTAATTGCCATAGAGCACTCTTCTCTCTCAAGGTTACAAAATATGAGCGATTTGAGGGATAAAAGAACGGATCAAACCAACTCTAATTTGTGGTCATTAAATTACTGCTTTCGTAATTTTTGGCCAAACACATGTTGATGGTATGCACAAACTGCAACTCGCATACAGGGTACATGACTAATTAATACGAAAAGGAGTTTAATCTACTACTTAACCGTGGTACCCATGTACCTGAATTATATTGATACTTACGGTTACGGATGCATATAAATATCATCAAGAATGCCATACATTTTATTACCATAGCGAGATACAAAAGCAGAGGAGGGAAGTGAGACAGGAATTACTGCACTTCTATCAGCATCTTGGCACTAACTATATGAACAAATCTGCATGGAATCGAGGATGACGCTTAAATGCATGCCATTGACGCAGCATTACAAACTTTATCTTAACTAAGCCATCATCCAGATTGATCGATGGAAAAAACAATTATTTTATGTTATTTTCCAAATAACAGTTTTGGCAAAAGGTGGCAACCCAATGATAAACAACAAACATTTTAATCAGCAACTAGAGAGAGAACAATCCGATGATTCCAATTGCATCTTCGTCATCTCGTGGATTACAATCAAAATGATGAGCAGTCGTTACTTGCCAAACAATAAATTAAGGAAAATAGGAAAAGGGGTCAATTGTACCACCAAAAGTGAAAGTTCCAAGTGGCTGACATATGCCAATCGAGCATAGTATGTTCCGAAGGAACAAGCCAGCAGAACAAGCCGAGTGAGCCCGATGTGCCTGAAAGGACCAATCCACAGCTAAACATGTAAACACAGCACACAATGTTAAGTGCAAGTGGAACGAAAAAGCCCACAAAACAACAAAAATGGTGCACTGGCATCTACTATGGGAAGATTACTTGTGAAAACCCACAAAACAACAAAAATTGTGCACTGGAATCTATTGTGAGAAGATACTTGTAAACAAAGGGCATTAATACCGCGTTGTTGCTACTTTATAACTACCAACAGGATCAAGGTATTCCTGCACACAAAGGCACAGCTACACAGGATTTATTTCCATATTCCACAGGTCCTACAATCCCAAGAAATCAACATGTTGGGGAAGTGGTCAGTTGAGCTTTGTGACTGCTTCGGCGATTCCGGCACCTGTACGGAGAACTATCTCTCATGCTCTTCTCGCATGTCCTTATGGTTTATGCATTGGGGGTTTATAAGGCTGCATGTCACTGACATCTCAATGCTGCATTTTTGTTGCTAATGTTGTAGGTTGCTTGACTTGTTGGTGCCCCTGCGTTACATTTGGTCAAATTGCTGAGGTTGTGGACGGAGGTTCATCATGTATGTGCTTCCTTTTTAATCTTCGCTTGGGATCAAGCATAAGAAATGCCCGACTTGTTGGCTAACCCCCTTGTTTCCAGCATGCTGCATGCATGGGACCCTGTATGTTTTGCTAGGGTCCGTAGGCTGGAACTGGTTGTACTCTTGTACCAAGCGCTCCTCAATGCGGGAAAAATACAATGTCCCAGGGTCACCTTACATGGACTGCCTTGTTCACCTGTGCTGTGAGAGGTGCGCGCTATGCCAAGAGTACAAAGAGCTGGAAAATCGCGGCTTCAACATGTTCAAAGGTATCTCTCCTTCTTGCTGATACAAGATATAAGACAAAACATTGATGTTCACAATACATGCCTTGATGACTAAAATACTAACTTGTGATCTGCATCACATTTGCAGGAAAAATGATGGAAAGCATGCCAGCACCAGAAAAACAAGGGATGGATGCGCTTTTAAACCGTGATTAAATCCAGAATTTGATGGCTGTGATGGTTGGCACCTGTCTTCAACAGTTCTCTGTTAATCTTCATTTCTCTATCTTAATCCAAGCCACATTTGGGTTTCAAGTTGTGAAATCTCCTTTTTATGTAACCTTGTGTTTCGGTTTAATTTTCTTACTTCCATTTATGTCCAACACCAGCAGGAATATTTGCAATATAAATTGCTATCAGTGAGCAAGCTATAAAATTGTTCTTGCATTGTGATGTAAAAATATATTGCTCATTCTGAAATGCCATGACTCATTAGTTCACCACTCAGTGGCAAACTGGCATAGGCCGCAAATAAGTGTTTACTCAATGACAAGGTACAGTTCAAAGAACATGGATGAATGTTTGTAAAGGTCCATTATCTCTACAAAACCTCATGACAAAGCCAAAAAATGCACACATGACTTCAACTATAACAAAACTTTGTCCAAAACAAGATAACAAACACCTGGGAAAAGGTTTAAAATCCAACGGAAATGTACCTCAAATATGCTCCCAATTGGGATGATGATATTTGCTACACAAATCCGTTTCAAAAAAAAATATTTGCTACACAAAACATACTCCACAGGAAGGCTACAACTCTAACTGCGCTCAAATATCAAACAATATCAAGTCAACTGCACATGCTTGTATGCAACATTTGCTGCTCATGGGTTCCGTTCTCTCTGACGATATAAGACGAGTCTGCATTGGCATTTCACTTGCAAGTTCTGCAGATCTTTCGATCTTTATCACACACATTCTCAACTGATTTCTTTCATATGTTTGGTTTCCTTGAGAGAAATCCCTTTTACACAATCACTTATTTTCATGTGTGATTGCTGTACTCCAGAAGGTACATGCTACGATCTACCGAAAGATCAAAACCGCCTTTTGATGGAGGTATTTTGCAGTTCTTCTATCGCATGTTCTTGCAGGAAACACTAGCGGGTCAGGAATCGATTCCCTTTGACGAGGAACAAGCCCACAACCACCCAAACTCTTTCCACCTGCAGATGGATGCGGTCTTGCCTTGGCAGCAATATCCCTACTCTTAGACTCTTATAGTGCATCCGTAGTAACTGCTTTAATGCATTGCAAAATATCACCATTCGTGATTCCTTGAACAATGTGTATGAGGGAGGGGTTTCAGAACTTCAGACCTTCCAGTCACGCGAGGCGGCGACCATGGCCGGGTCAGACGCGACGGCGCTGGCCTCCTGGTCGTCGCCGAGATTCCGCCATCCGGTTGTGGAAGCTGAACCAGAGCTCCCCGCCGCTCCAGTTCGCGGCGTGGCCGAGAAGGTCGAGCGACTTGAAGCGGGACTAGAAGAGGCGGAGCGGGATGGGAAGCGGGGGAGGACCCGACTCTAAGAGCATCTCTAGCCCCCCCCCCCCCCCCACCACCACCACCACCACCACCACAAACGCCCCCAGGCCCCTTTTTTATCGCCGGCTAAAAAAAACGGCCCAGTCGCGTCCCCAGGAGCCCAAATTTCACCGGTTAGGGCCAAAATTGGCGCCGGCAAACCCAGGCCGAACCCAGCGCGCTGGGGGACGCCCGGGGGCGCCGGGGGAAAGGAATTTGGCGCGAAAACAAATCGCATCGAATTCCTCCCGCATGGACCCGCCGAGTCAGCGAGACTGGACGTCGCCAAGAACGTTCGTCCTCATCATCGCCTTGGCTCCTGCGCCGATTCAATGCGCCGGATTCCAAGGTCTGGCAGCGCAGTAATGGCACGCCGCCGCGCGTCCCGCCCTTTTCCCGCCACGCATGCACACCACTCCCGCCCCTTCCCGGCTATAAAAGCCGAAGCTCGCCGCCGCTCACCGCACACTCGCGCCCTCCATCCCCCTTCTCCCATCTCTCTCGTCTCCAGCGCTAAGCTCTTCCCCGAGGCCATGGCGGAGCATTTTCCCGGAGATGGAGCAGCAGCGAATGGCTTCGGCCACCGGTCGCTGCACGAGTGGGAGGCGTACGCCCTCCACGAGGCCAACTACTCGGCGCCACCCGACATGCGCATGTCGGGTGCCTGGAGGATGAGCGCCGGCGGCGTCCCCGTACCCCCTCCACCATCCGCCGCGGGGCATCAGGGCGTATTTGCCGGAGCATGCGCGGCATGAAGCAAGGTACGCCGCCGACAACATTCCCCTCTGGACGGCGTACTTCCAGCGCCACCACGCCGAGGAGCTTGCCTCCATCAACGGCACTCCGGCTCCACGGGGGCGCCACAACTCCGACGGGCGGCGTTAGTGGCGGGGCTTGCCCAGGCGCACGCTCCACACCGTCCTCGAGCACATCGAGCGCGGAAATGAGCCGCCGCTCGAATACCTGATGCCGTCCTTCTCGCGTCGGAGCGGCGGCTCGTGGCTTCCGAGGCGAATGGCGGGGTCCTCCTCCTCGTCCTCCTCCCGCTCCTCCGGCGCGACGACGCCACTCGTCACCGTGAAAGCCGAGCTCCAGGAGACGTCGGAGCGCCGGCGCAGCCGCGGCGGCAACCTCGTCATAAACGAGGGCCGCCGTCAACCATCACCTCCCCGTGGACACCTTCGTGTAGTCCGGCCGAAGAAGGAGCCGGTGACGCCAGTGGCCGTCAAGGAGGAGCACGTCGCGATGGCCGCCGACCTCGACACCGGCCTGAAGTGGGCGCGCGACGACTACGTCCGCGAGGAGATGGAGCGCCAACACCGCGCTCTGAAGGAGATCGCCGAGCGGCGCCACCGCGAAGAGGCCGACGTCATCGTCCTCTCTGACGACGAGGAGGAGACGCCGGCGTAGACCGGCCCCGTCCGCATTGGCGATGCAGCCAGGGTTGCAGCAAGGACGGCGGCGCGTAGGACGGCGACGGCCACGGTGGCGACGACGATGACGACGACGACGGCGGCGACTACACCGCATTCTACCACCTCCTCGGCATGAAATAGGCTAGGGGCGGCAGGACGGCGGCGGTGGCGTAGTTTTATATGTTTTAGGTATTTTCTTTAAGTTTGTACAAATTTAAATGAATTCGCCTAAGTTTCGTCCAAAATCGAGTTAGTTTCAAAAAAATTGATTTGAAAAAGGGCGTCTGTTGGCGGCTGGAACCCGAGCCCCCCAAAAAAAACCGATTTTAGCGTCGGTTCGGCCTCAAGCGGGCTATTTCAGGCCTTTGAGGGACCGAACGTCTGGAGATGCTCTAAATGCTCAGGAATCACGATCCAGCGCTGGTTGTGGCGCAGGGCTGCCTCCAGAGCCGGGTCCTTCGGAGACAACCACCGCTCCATGCCAGTAATTGGGCCGGTGCTCCACTGCCATGGATGACGAATTGCGTTTGTCTGGTTAACGGGACCCCAGCAGGCCTTTTTCATTGGACTCGTTTAGACTTTGTTCGGTTGTAGTCGATACTAGATCATTGCTGGCGTGCGTTGCCGCACCCATCTATTTAAAATTCTTTTAATATAGAAAGACATGAATGATGAACTTTAATTACATTTGCAGATATGACCCATATATTTGTTAGCAGAAGAGAGATGAATGGTGAACTTATTAGTTTGTGAAGAAAGTATTGAGTAGTCTGGCAGTACATGTTTTTTTTCTTTGGTTTAATGGGCTTCAATTGGTGCAAGCAATTGCATATAACATAACAACATGCAAAGAGCCGGCCGAAATGAAGTCACTGAAGAACTGGTTTACAACAACATTTTCATAAAAATCTACTACATTCTAAGCCTAAGTAATAGTACAACAGGAAGCTTCCCAAAAGCATTCCGGCATGGAATTATACAATGTTGTCTGATGATGCAACAGAATCAACAGAAAGACCTTCCAACCAAAATGATCACTCCATTCAGGTTTGTGTATGGGTGCAAGGGGCATCCCGCTTTATCCACATAACTCATCAATTAGCTCATCAAGTACTGGCTGTAAAATTAACACTACATTTGTATTGTGGTATTCTCCACGAACCTTCCCCGCTTGCATCCCTAGGTTGATGCACGTTTAATCAAATTCAAAATGTGTAGATGGAAAGCAACATGTAAACATAACAAGAACAAAAGCTATAATTTAAATACCACATAACAGTAAAGCAGATGCTACCATTTCGTTCTAAATGTATAACATTCTACAAAAAACATGCCAGTGTGTGTACATTTCTTCTATATCCATATAAAAATGCTAAGAATAAATTCATGCTAAAAATTAGCATATGGGAGATGCAAGCATTTAGTCCCACTGTACGGTGCAGCGTGTTACATTTTGGGGCTAGCCGATCAGGAGAAGGATTTTTTGTTCTTTACGCCACACCAAAAATGAGTGATAAGGATGAATATGTAAGTTTTTGATTCGAAGGAAGAGCACATAGCACATCATAAGGTCAGGAAGAGCTACCACAATCTTGTCCAAACACATCGACAACTTTTTCTACCCGGATACTGATGCAGTGTAATAACTGAAATAAATAAGTCAATAAATAACTGAAAGCACCATTCCCTCCAAGGTGTATCTCTACAAAAAAAGCAACCAGACCTAAGCCACATAAAATGAGGTTACGACCAGGATCTCTGATTTTTGTATATGCTAGATTTGATGAAGCAAGACACATACAGATGATACATGAGGTAGGATGATCTGATTTTCAAACACTTCAGTCTAAATCAGATTCAAATCATGTAGCATCAGAGTAAATTCTAGTCCAGAGCAGTAGTGCACGAGAGATTTTGTCCAATAATATTACGGAGAAGCCAGACAACAAGGCATACTGGAGATTAGATCATGACAAATTAATGAGAGGAGAGTACATGTATGTCTTTGATTGCGGCTCATGAATGGGAAAAATGCACATTTGAATCCAATAGCATATGTCATAGTAATTAAGCAAGTTATTTTTCATAGCATAGTGTTAAATAAAAATTAAATTTCATGTTCGCAAAATGTCAAAATCAAAGCTAAAGTATTTTTAACTCAAAAATTAAAGTATGTTACATACCTTTCCAATCAGTGTTGGCAAATAATACTATTTACATTGTTTAGAGCCTTGCAAAAAGAGAGACGGCTCCTTAGTTAATTGGATTATCCAACCAATAAAAGGCACACATGCATTTCAGACGTTAATAAAAAACATTGAGACACAAATACTCCTAAGAAATTTCCGATGGTATACTTGAGCCAACAAATTTGTACATCAAACATATATTCTATGGTAAACTTCCCAAGAACACGAGTTGCAACGATGGAGTATGGAAGTTAATGGCACCTGTTATAGTAAGTCCATGCTATGCTCCTCGCTGACATGAAAAAAACGTTGATTGTTGAGTGCAATCATTCCTCTTGTCCACTACAAATTATTCCTATAGAATGTTAAACAGTGTGTTCTTTATTTCCAAGTTCTAGTAATACGCCAATAACAAGAGTGAGAGTGACTCCACAGTAATTACATTAGAATACAAAAGAAAATACATTATCGTTGTACAACACAAACAGCAAATCCATGTATATACGTGCAATGTGGACTTTCACAATCAGCAAACAAACTATCGGTCTTATTGATCTTGAAAAGCGCCAGTCGGAATTCCTCCTGCGCCATGTCAATGCACAAGAATCACAACTCAGCTTATCCATCAGCCATCATATACACAAAAATGTACCGACAGAGCAACAATAGTATTTACTCTTATGGAGATGGGTGCTTATCCACTAACCTTGTTATATCAGCCCTTCATGTATCACAACATTGTTGATTTCTTGAACAACTTGTACAACGCTTACTGTCAGCTTTTGCGTCAAAAGCTAATCCTAAGAGGATTCAACTGCAATGTATAAAGGTCATTGGTTCAGATCCTAACAGCGCGGAGACAGTTGAATAACCAGTGCACATAGTTCCTACAAACCGAGCATCAAAACTTTTACGTGCCTATACATCTTCATTCACAAATCGATAACCATCAAATAACAAAACATAGTGATGTAGAGGGAAGCAACCGTGCTGACCAGGAATCAATCGCCGAACCAACCAAAGGTTGCTGGTATCGATGCCGTTGACAGGGAAAAGGTGTGTGTGAGGGGGGGGGGGGGGGGGGGGGGGGGCTCAAGGCTCATGTTAGAGTGGTGATGGTCGCATCTTGGATATAAACACATGAGCTCGTAGGCAAAACAGCAGCAGCGGTGCATATGGTGTTCGTTTCCTTGATCAAATGAGCGGACGCACACACCTATCTAAAGACATAGCAATTGTACTACCAAAAGTCTATATTTCATCAAATTGTGCGCTCACCTTATCAATTCTAGAAAGCGAGGGTCATGGAGATCATGCCCATCGCCTCCTACACTCCCTCAAACGCTGCCTTGTCAGACTTTGTTGGTAAACGGAAATAAGGAATTTCTCGCCAGGTGTTGCAACGAGTGATTTTACACATAATTTGATAATTAAGAGAGACACGGGTAAAGGTAACACACATAGTGTTCTATGTAGTTCTATAGACCAAGACTGACTAATCTCAAGCATACGTCCATATCACAAAGATGTAAATCTAATTAGGCTTTGTGTACCAATGGTGCGCAAAATTAAGTTAGTAACATGATCACAAACTAAAGGCAATGAGTGAATTGAAGCAATAGGCATTCACGTAGCCCAAGGAATGTGTGCAGCTTAATTGGTACTCTTCCATTTGGCCCAAAATTGATTAGCGATCACAAACGATGTCAAATGCTGGAAATATAGGCGTGTACAATAAAGACAAAGCAAGAACAGCAAAAATAGAAGGAGGTGAATGTGATCAGATGGAACCTGCTATGTTCAGCTTATTTAGGACGTGCTCCTGCTCGTTTGACCTCAGTGGGGATGGACCATCGGTGTGTGGTGAGAGGATTGCTTTTCCTCGCAACTGCAGGGGATGGAAAGATTGCTGTAGAGATAGGGCAGTGCCGCCGCTGTTACCATCCCCTCCCTCTCTCTTCGGCGGCGACAATCAGATCGGGAGGGTTGGGGTGCCAACGTGAGAGGAGGTGGGGACTCTACATGTTGTGGCTCCAAACGACCCCGGGACGATGGTGCGCCCATCTTGCGTGCTGCCGCGGCGCTGATCCGCACCGACGCAAAGGGAGAAAGCAGTAGGAGGGGTTGCCGCCGCCGATGCCGCCGAGGTGTTGTTCCTCGTGGTCGCCGCCGCCGCCGCGATAAGGTTACGGAGGGGTTGTGCTTGAGGGAGATACAGGGGGAGGCGGCGTGGAAGGCAGTGGGTAGGGTATATGGAGCGAAGGGCCGTGCTCGGCCTGGCCGCTTGAAGGGCTTCCTGGCCCAATCAACGAGAGGAGGCCGAAAAAGTCACGGGAGTAGCTGCCCCTAGGACAGCAGGCCCAGGTTGTGACCACATTTGCATTAAAACAGCGTCCCATACACATCCAACGGACATAAACAGTCAGATCGGGACAATTGACGGCCAAAAACACTGGTGGCGTGAGATGACTCGGTTTAGGTTCGGTTTTACTGTCCTTAATAATGTGGATTTAATCCTGAAAGCATTAACTGAGGGGTATTCCTTTCAAAAATCACTTTCATTTTTCCACGTTGAAACAAGTGACATCCTGTATGTGCGTCACTTGTCGCAATCTGAGAGTTTTTCCTTTTTCGTAGATCCGTTTATTCAAAATGTTTTATCTCTTAAACCGAGTGTTCAAATGTTGAACAATTTTCACCATTGGATTCCTTACGTCGAGATCTTTAAAACTAGATCCCATGTTGATAGGTTTTGACAAACTATTTTTCATGAAAAAACCCGAATGAAAAAACCGATGAGAGCACTTTTTATTTTCCTTTTTCGAAAGAGACACAACCGTGCCTCTCGCGGAAGCAAATCCGTGCCTCTCGTGGAAGGAAAAAGAAAGAAAACACGTTTTTTTCTTTTTCGAGAGGCACGACCGTGGCTTTCACAGAAAGATCCGTGCCTCTCACAGAAGCAAATCCGTACATCTCGTGAAAGAAAAAAACGTGTTTTTTCTGTTTCCGAGAGTCACGGTCGTGCCTCTCGTGAAAGCAACACCGTGTCTCTCGAGGAAGTAAATTTGTGCCTCTCGTTGAAGCAAATAAAAAACGTTTTTCTACGTAATTTTTTCCCATTTTTTGTCCAAAAGTTAAGAAAAACTGATGAAAAACTTAAAAGCCGAAAAACACTGTGAAAAAACCAACTAAAAAGCGTGCGGAAAAAAAAATCCGAAGAAACGTCCAGCGTGACGGACACTGAGAGCTCTCAATGTGACCCTTGGGAGGCTTCCGAAGAGGTGCTTCCCCACTAGTTGCACCCATTTAATCCTCTAGAGGATTGGGTGACACCTCGCTTAACACCAAAACCAATTGGGCCAAAGGGTAGCGCTCTGCGCCGGACGACGGGCGCAAGCGGCTGGCCGGTCGCAGGCTAGCCAATAGATTGAATCGTTCTGTGCCGTTTGATTCAAACTCGTCGCGGCGCGTGGACGCGGAAGCATCTGTTTCTCTCCCCCACGTTTCCATCTTGCGTGCTAGGTCGCAAGGTCTCCGACGAGCGCTGACCGGCTCCCAGCATGGCACCTCGCCGTCATCAGCACCGTAGAGCATATCTTGTCCCTTGTTGGAGTCCTTTTGCTTTGCCCGTTTCGACGGTCGTCTCGCAGCACCATGGCTTGTAGTACAACACCTCGCTGCTCGCAGTACCTCGGTGGTCGTGGTTTGCCGTTGTCGAAATCTCCCTTCCTTATGTCGTTTGCCGACGTGCAGTCCTTCGTCGCTCGTCAATGGTCGGCGTGCCCCGCATGAAACCATCAGCGGCCCTTGGTTCCAATATCTCGCGCCTTTGGTTGTAGCTTTTCTCGTCTATGGTTGCCGCAAAAATGGTGGCCGCATAGGATTGCCCTTCCAGCACTAGCGGTCCGCTCGGTTCCAGCATTACGCAACATCGGTTGTAGCTTGGCACGTCCACTGTTTTTGCAAAAATGGTGGCTGGAGTGGGTATGTTCTTCCAGCAACGACGACCCTCATTCCAGCATCTCGCTCCTAGATTGTAGCTCCGCTCATCTGTGGTTGCAGCAAAACGTTGGCCGGTGTGGGTCTGCGCTTGTATCACTGGCAGCCCTCGGTTCCAGCATCGCGCAACGCCAGTCACACCGACTCACCTCCCTGGTTCCAGCTTTGAGCAACATCGATTGTAGCTCAAAGCATCTACTGTTGTAGGAAAATGATGGGCGGCGTGGGTATGTTCTTTCAGCAACGGCAGGCCTCGGTTTCAACATCTCAAGCCTCTGTTTTAGCTCTGCTCATGTGCGGTTGCAGCAAAAATGGTGTCCGGCGTGGGTCTGTTCTTCCATCTCTAGCAGCCCTCGGTTCCAGCATCACGCAATGCCGGTCGCGGCGCCTCAACTTGCTGGTTCCAACATCACAGAACGCTGGTTGTAGCTTGGCACGTCTCCTACAGACGACATCAGTGTTGGTATTTCTTAAGGAAGAAGATATTTGGGGCTCACCTGGACTTGCTCTCAATCTCTAAATCTCCATCGACTCTTAATTTTCTTGAACATGTATATGACGTGTAAAAAGTACTTTATATAGTAATTAATATGTATGTCACTGTCATTTGCCACAATTTCTTCCGATCCTCCATAAGTTTTCTGGAGTCAAGGATATCACTATACTTTGTAAATATTGATAGGGACCACAAAAGAGGGGTAATTTAACACTCCAGAAGAAGTTTTTATAGGAAACTAAGGTGGTTTGTTTTGATCCAAATTCTATAATAAAATTTAGATCAATTCTCTCTACAATATATGAAAGTGGCATATATTTTCCATGATTTATCGGCTTGGTGATAAGATATTTTTCTATTTTGTAATTGTATCTGGTGAAAACCTTTTTTAAAATCTATCTGATGAAAACTTTATAGATCAGTTCTACGTACATATCTAAATAATATTGTTTTTTTTGTTTTTTGATTAGTGTTGCGTCTTGATAGTTGCATGGTTTCCCAGGGAAGATACGGTGGGGTGGAAGTGAAAGTAGACGAACTGAGAGCTACAACTCAGTAGTGCAGCATTAAACTCTCAGATGTCACATGAATCTTGAATTTATTATGTACCTGTTTCATCTCATGATAGGCTATTTAATTAAATTTGAATGCACAATTAATTACTTTTGCGTTGCAACGCACGGGCATGTTTTTGTTAGTAATATGTTTAAGGATCTGAACATATAATCTTTCACCAAGTAAACCAACTATCATCAACTACAAGGTGTGATCAACAATACTAGCAACCCACAGGTACCATTCTGAGGTTTGGAGACAAAGATTGAATACAGGAGATGAATTAGGATTTGAGATGAGATGGTGCTGGTGAAGATGTTGATGAAGATTGGTCCTCCCATGATGGAGGAAGAGTTGGTGATGACGATGACTTCGATTTCCCCCTCCGAGAGGGATGTTTCCCCGACGGAATCGCTTCGCCGGTGAGCAAAATTGCTCCTGCCCAGGTTCGGCCTCGAGACGCCGACGCTTCATCCCGAAAGTTCTCCCTTGATTTATTTTTTTCAAAGTCAAATAAGGTAATATAGGAGAAGATGCGCGCCCAGGGGGGTAGGGCGTGCCCCCAGGCTCGTGATATTCTGGTGGATCCCCTCCTGGTATTTACTTCGCCCATATTTTTAATATATTCCAACATAAATCTCCGTCAATTTTTAGGTCATTTGGAGTTCCAGACAATATCCAACTCTTCCATAGCCCTTTCCGGTCCAGAATTCCAGCTGTTGGTAATCTCCCTCTTTGTATAAATCTTGTAAAATATGATAGAAAAGGCATTAGGATTGCATGATAAAGTGAAATAATGACTCAAATCATAGTATATATTAATAGGAAAACATGATGCAAAATGGACGTATCATTCGACCACCTCCAGCTCCACCGTCCACGGGGAGCTGCGTCTGCGCCCTGGACGTGGAGGTGACGGCGATGCTCTTGATCTTCTTAGGTGCCATAACTGATGAAAAAGCTACCAACGAAGTCGATACAGATTTACGTGCACGAGCCCCCTACCTGGCGGACTAAAGATGTGGGCATACGACAATCTATGGAACTAAATTATAGTTCCTTTCCAGGTTTGGTGATAGGCATCGCAAACACACAAAGAGCAGCTATCAAGTAACTAAGCACACAAGGATTTACCCAGGTTCGGGCCGCACAGATGCGTAAAATCCTAGTCATGCGTTTTTTGGATTATGAGCTAGCTAGAACACTGTTACAAAGTGCACCACTCTTGCCGGCAAGGATGCTTGGGGGTGGAACAAACTAATAGGGGTCCGATCCCTTTGCTCAACGGGGTTACCACAATGGAAAAATGGTAATTACATAATGGTTATGGCTACGTACCTTACTCTGATGATGTAGGACAAATGCATTCAATCCACCGTTAGGTGTCATGCTATGACAGGTGCCCGCTAGGAAGTCCTAACCTAGCTGTACGGCTTGACACACCTACCTTTTATTCCTTTTGCATACAATTGATTGGGTTTCAATAAAGATAATTTCCATTCGTTGGGGTGCCGGAGCTCGACAGATGTGGTTGGCTTGCCTAGAGGCTTGACATATGTCACCAACTCATTGACACAGAGCGCTTCTTCCAGGGAAGATGTGCTTCCCGGCATTCTTGAACTTGCATTCATGGCCTTGTCTTCCACAATTTGTGTATACGGAAATGGACCATCTTTGTCTTGCTTCTTGGAATGCTGAGGACAAATCTTGCCGGTGCGTAGTTAGGGAAGTGAACACCTTTTGTTCACTACACCGATAGACGACTCACGGGACGACGAATCTGAGGGCGAGGTCTTCTGAACCGTTTCCAGCGACAACACGGTGCTAGCTGCGCCGACTGGTATGACTATGGGAGTTGCAATACCTAAACTTTCGAGTAGGTGCCTCGTTAGTGGATGCTCCCTCGAACTGGAAGGTCAACACTGTTCAATGGGGCACCAGGATGCCACACCGAACCTTCAATGGGGAACTCAAGGGCCCCGAAGGGAATGCTGCCAGCCGGAACCAATGATGACGAAGTCGAACACACCATATCCTCGTTAGACGCTTGCCCCATGGTGGGCGCCAACTGTCATGGATATAATCCTGACAATACTATGGGGGTATGAATGTAGAGGCAATCGTATCTAGCGAGCGGTGCGATTGGGAGTATGCTCAAGGATTTATATTGGTTCGGGCCCTCTGCGGTGGAGGTAATACCCTATAATATTGTGGTGCTCTTTTCTCTTGGTGTTGGTACAATGTGAGTGTGTTCAACCTTCAGCCCGTGGCTTCCCTGTTGGCTTATATACAGTCTGCTAGGTAGGGGTATATAATGGGATGGTATTAATTCTATTCATGGCATCAAGTGTGGCTCGCTGTTTCATTTCATTTACCCCTGGTAAATGCCATCATAATGACATCGTGGACGAAAGGTATCCTAGGTGGATGTCGATTGGTAACATAGCTGAGTGCTCCCTTCGTCTCCAGCCGAGTGCGTGGTGGTCTTTAGTCAGTTGGCCTGGTATACAACTATTAGGACTTAGTGCGGTCTCAAGCCACCCTCCATATCTTTGATGGGCTGATGTTGAGCCCCTTGGCCCATTGTCTTCTGGACACTACTTTATACAAGTCTTGGGCCTCCAGTTGGCCACTCTTATACTTGGGCCTATCCCGTATTTGTAACCCCGACAGATAGGCTCATGGATATATGGTTATAGATAAGGTCAACTCTATCATCCAAACACACCCCATTGCCATCCCTACGTGACGTGTGATTAGATAAAAAGAAGTGTTGAGTGCATGAGAGAGATAGAAGGATCACATTTGAATATCCGGAATAAATAGAATGGATGGGTATGAATATTTCTCTACGTCAAATACTTCATACTTTCTATATGGCATTAACAATCCGTGATTTATGCAATGTATGATATACTGAGATACACATCTATATCTTATGACATTAATAATTTGGCTATATATACATATAAAAAATATCTCATCTTTGGGCTATAAAATTTATGAATGACAACCATTAATGTATAGATATGCTAGAAAGCTTATAAATATAGTTGATATGCAGTATGATAATTAACCATTCAAGGTTTCCAAAATGAAAGAAAAGCAAGCTATTAGAATTCTCCTTCTACTCTCATATCTTGTTCTAGTAACCAGAGGAATGGATACAACTACAATTCAAAGGGAAAACAATAGTATGATCCTTGCCGATCGAAAAGTTCATAAAACCATCATGGTAAGAACAATTACTCATCATATTTTATATACATAGCATTGGTTTTAGTGGCTAACAAGAAGATGAACATAAAAACCAGATGGAAGGTGGAGATGTATACGATTGCATTGATGTGAATGTCCAACCGACTTTGGACCACCCATTGTTGAAACAACACAAAATTCAGGTAAATTACATTCATCAAGATATGAGTTGCAATCATTATGTGGCTCAAATGAACGCCGATCCATGACTAAACACATAACTAAATAGTTAGTTCCCATAGGTACATGAATTTTAGTAAGCCATGAATTTTTGGGAATAGATCATCTATTATGTTATGATCTTTTTTGAATTCTAAAATTCCATAGCATAGTTTGTTCTACTCCTTTTAGATTCAAATCATATTGTTTATCTATTCTTTACTTGTATTTCTACACACAATGGAAGTCAGAGTGAAATTAATAAACCTTATGATAAATGTACTTCATTAGAAGTGAATTGAACCAGACATTTTTTGTATATGTGATTGTGTGTTGGCAATATTTATGGGACTTATAAGGCTTAAAAGTATTATTATCAAACAGATGGAACCAAGTTCCTTACCAGTTGAACATAGTACAAAATCTTCTTCCCAAGATGATATTTTACAAGCACATGTTTCAATCATCGAATGCCCGGCGGGGACGGTACCAATTCTACGTAATAATAGAAGGGGCCATATAGCATCATACATTACCGAGCAAGTGATTAACAAGGATGACCAACTAGAGGTGAGTCTTCATTATTGTTTTTGCATCTCAGAATGATCTCGTTATCATAGTAATTGTGCAACTAACACCAGGTTGTTTTTTTACTAGAAAATGTACAATATAGTTGATTACAATCATGGGAAAGTAATCAAGTATAATTCTCAAACATAATTCCAATGCGAAGTCTTGTAAATTTGAATGCTAATGATTAATCATACAACAAAGGTTGTAAGGTGAATTATTTGGCTCAGGGTGTGGAATAGTCCATTTCATAGAACAGTAAATTAGAACACACACACACACTCACACACACATACACACACATGAGCATGCGTGTGTATGAACACATACACAATGATGGATTCGTGCCCTAGGCATCCATGGCTAGGCCTGAGGCTTTGGATTTTTTACTGTTACCTATATGCATTGTATATTGAGCCTGTGGTTCAGCCCACTAGCCCAGCATAACCTAGGCACACAAAGACTCTAAGCTTCCTACCTGAGTCCCTTCCAATCTGCAATTGTGTCCCCAATCTTGATCCCAAATAGGCAACCATTTTGCCCACTGTTGCCCAATGCTTTCTCACCTACTCATTACCCTCGCAACGAGCAAACCAGTGACCTTCCCGGTCACCGGCTCTATCTTCACTGGTCTTAGTTATAAAGCAGCTCCAGAGTCACATCCCGCACTAGCTGACATGCTGCAAAGTTGCTACTACTGCAGCAATTCCAAAATTGAGTAGTTTTTATTTGAATACATAGTGTGCATGTGTAATATTTGTGGTGTTTTTAGGAAGTTATTAGGGCTAAAGTTTTCATGTTGCCAAAAAACATGACCCAGTGTTTGCTTTCGTTTTGGATCCGTCGTTGCGCGTAAACACATACAAACATGAAGGTCCTAAAATATAGAAATTTTAGTTGTTACTATAGAATTCTTAACAGATAGTTGTTTCAACTAAATAGTAAGAGCAAGTGTAGCAGATTTTCCATATCTGGTAGATCACCGTAATCACCTCAAGTATGTGGAACATCATACAAAATAACACTCTAGCAAATTTGCCATATGCATCACCCCAAACCTGGCAGTTGCGAGAGAGAGAAATTTCATCTTCTGCTTCATCTCTATTCCCTTCTCTTCTATGCCCTTACCAATCAAACATCATAGTGTTCCAAGAGCAAATGTGCCCATAACTAGTTTTTAATTTTCTATATGTACAAAGTTGTAGTGTGACTCATTTTCCACCCCATTATATATGAATGAAATCTATTTTGCAAGTTAGCAATTTTGTTCATGTCGAACTTGCCAACAAAATCAATAAAGAAAAAACAATTATGGAGACACATTTTTGACGATTATGTGTTTGCCCACAGCTTACGCAACCACAAAAAACTATGGATGGCACTTCAAAATGGTTTGAGGACCGTGGATGTGCTGAATTTGCTAGAGTTGCTCTATTTTTTATCAATGTTCATTCAATTGTGTGTGTAGAAATTCCATATTTTCACCATGTTAGTCCAAGACTTTCTTCAAGCGTTTGATATGCATTGTTATCTCTAACTACAAGTTGACACCATTAAGTTATGGTCATTGATGTTATGTGGTATTGGACTTATATTGATGTGGTTAATATAGTAATAACATTGAGCAATATTTTTTTGCAGATGGCAGGAATTAGATATAAAGATGATTTGTATGGGGTACGAGCTACAATAAATGTGTACGAGCCAAAGGTGAAGAAAGATAGCAAGGATATTAGTCAATCAGGGGTACTAATTGATAATGGACCAAAGGGTCAAGAAGAAGGTGTAGGAGTTTGTTATTCGGTAGCTCCAAGCATCAATGGCGATACCTTCGTGAGATTTCATGTTGTTTGGGTAATTAATAATATTTCCTCTTATACACATTATATTATCAAGTACATAAATTTGAAAACATGAAATTATAAAAATAAACTAATATCCTTTTTAACCTTCTAACGAACTTGGATAAAAGCGTGACAACAAACTACACAAGCCCTGCTACGATCACGTATGTCCTGGTTTTGTACAAGTTAGTCAACGTGTTGGTCTTGGAGGAAGATTACTTCCTGTTTCAGTCTACAATGGACCACAATATGTGATAGACATTTTCATTTTCAAGGTACTCTCTTGCTCAATGAAACTTATAATTTTCTACATAATTTACAGGTGATGCATATGAACATTTGTACTGATTCACATGACAAACTGAGGTAGCTCAATATGATATCAATCGCGTAATTTTGGAATGCCAAAATTTCTTTTATTTCTAGCCATTCCACACCCACATACTATATTTTGACATGCATTTGATAAATTATCAAGAACATGGCCTAAAATAAAATTACCAGTCACCTTACCATTAAAATAAAACATATTCAGTAAGAACTTCCAATCATGGAGAACAATTAATCTTCAAGGATTCATATATACATTGTCTTGATGTATGTTTGTTATTATGGGAAACCGTTATGAGAAGAAATACATACTATATATCTTCAGAGGAATAGAAATAACTACATGCACATTAGATATTTAGCAGAATATCATTGAGGATTATATGTCCTTGTATGTGTTTAGTAATCTTTCATGCATTTTGATTTACCTTAGGACCCAAAAACTGCGAATTGGTGGGTGATGTATGGTGAAGAAAAGACACCGATTGGATATTGGCCAAGTTCACTCTTCTCTCACATTAAAGATAAAGGAGTTTTCTCATACTGGGGCGGTTTTGTTCAGGGCCCAACAGCTTCGTCAGACTCTCCACAAATTGGTAGTGGGCATTTTGCCTCTGAAGGGTATGGAAAGGCAGCTTTTATGAGAAACATCCAGATTGTTGACAACAATAACAAGCTTGTTACTCCAAATAGTCACAAAGATCTTCTTGGAACTAGTGATAAAACTAAATATACTATTGATGGTTATAAAGTTGATAACCATGGAATGCATATGTACTATGGTGGACCAGGTAATTTATTCTGAGAATGTACTCTACAAACAACAATAAATTGTCAATATACTTCTCAAGTTGAACCTTTACATAATTACTGGGAGTTGCAATATATTCAAGTGTTTATTATGGTGAGTAGGCAATGAGCAGAAGAAAAACTAACATGAATACATTTTTTTGAGGAACACACTATAATATGTTAGTTCATCAAGGATACTTGGTTGGATTTTTTCCCACAAAACAAATAATCATACTTATGATGTATGGATGTGTTTCTAGTGGCACGTTGTGACGGCCCTAATTTCGACAGTACGCTAATCATACATGCAATGCGTACGACCAAGATTAGGTACTCAATGATCGATATCACAACACAACTCTAGACACAAATTAAAGTCATACAACTTCATATTACAAGCCAGGGGCCTCGAGGGCTCGAATACAAAGCTCGACAAGCACGAGTCAGCGGAATCAAATAATATCTGAGTACAGACATAAGTTAAACAAGTTTTGCCTTAAGAAGGCTAGCACAAACATAACAACGGATCGAACGAGGCGAGGCCTCCTGCCTGGGAACCTCCTATCCTACTGCTGGTCGGGGGCAGCCTCCACGTAGTAGTAAGCTCCAGCGGTGGTGTAGTAGTCGTCTCCGGCATACTCCATCTCCTGGGCTTCGTCGTCTGAACACAGTAATCATATTGAGGGGGAAAGAGAAAGCAAAGCAGCGTTGCGTACTCATCCAAAGTACTCGCGAGACTGACATCAGAACTATACTAAAATATGCATCAGTATCAAGGAATGGGGTTATATCTGGACTGACTACAGAAAGCAAGAAAGAGGGGGAAGGCCTAGTCCGATCGAAGACTAGCATCTTCAACATCTTGCAGCATTAGAAGAGAGTAGACTGGTAACTCATATATAGCAATATTATTGTAGAAAAATTTATTAAGTAACCACGCCCAGAGATTCTTCCTCGACTACCTGCGAGAAAGCAATCTCGGAGCCAACATTCATTTCAATTTAAAGTCACAATTTTAGTTGCAGTAGATCAAGGTACAACTCCAAGTCGTCCTCTTACCATGGACACGGCTATTCGAATAGTTGAATTCATCCCTGCAGGGGTGCACCACATTTCCAACACGCTTGATCACCTCCGACCGGACACACTTTCCTGGGTTATGCCCGGCCTCGGGATATCAACACGTCGTCGCCCTACCTAGGCTTAACAGAGAGGCCAGCCCGCCGGTCTAAATCCTAAGCGCGCAGGGGTCATGGGCCCACTCGCCCTTTGCACTCCTGCATGATGTGTGGCCAGCCGAGGTCAGTCCTAGCACACTCTAATACAAGATCAGTGCCGTCGCGGACCACTCGGGCGCGCGCCGCTCCATTGCTGACGTCCGAAGAGCTTCGGCTGATACAACGATGCTGAGTACCCATAACTTGTCCCACGTGAAGGTTTAGTGCGTATAAAGGTCAAACGACCAACTCAAATCAAATACCCAACCCATTAGCATTTTATTAATGCGGTGACGACCGCGACCCATGATGTGTAGTCCCGTCACCCCGTCTCGAGGATGTGTGGAAAGGGCCTCACCTGCTCGGCCACGCCTCGTCGTCATCAAACCGCGGGTACCCTTCAGGGCCGACCCATCACCAACATGTTTCTGTAACCAAGTCATAGTAATCGTGTGTATAAAACATCAAGGCAGAAACTGAGGAATCACCCTCATTGGTTCCCGCTCGATGTATCCGTCAATGTGGAACTTAGAGGAATCACCCTCGGGTGTCCCAGACTTGAGGGGGTTGCACGACAGAGTCGATGTCGGGAGTGGCAGAGAGGTATCACCCTCTGATTACCACGACCGATTAGCTACACTACAGAACTAGCATCATGAGTACTTCACGAGGTGTCACCCCCGGTACTCGATAGTAGTTCTACAGAGTCGTACAACTAAGGGGTGTGCGGTGATGTGACAGGCCTGGCTCGTCAATCAAGATGATCGAGTAACTAATATTTAAAGCGGGGCAACTGAGACTAAGGGGTCACAGGGGTTCACTAACTAACCTATGCTAAACAGATTAGTAAAGCAATAGGTACAGTAGCGGTTCATCAAAAATAGGCTATGCACAAGAATAGGTACTATCTACAACCGTAGCAAAATCTAATACAAGCATGAGAGAGAAAGGAACTGGGCGATATCGGAATGATCAAGGCAGGGTTGCTTGCCTTGTTGCTCTACTGCAAAGGCCTGATCGTCAGTCGCGTAGTCGTACCCGACAGCAGCGTCAACCTCGGGGTCTACCGGTAAGAAGAGGGGGGAAGAAACAATAAATATAGAGCACAGATGCAACATGATGCGTGACATGGCAATATGCGGAGTTAGACATGCACTAACGCAGTATTACACGTCACAGACGGATCTGAAGAATATCTAACGATATTTTCCGGGTCTCGGCTACTACCGGACAAACGAATTCGATGGAAATGTTCCATGTTCGTTATGATAGGAGCATGTGACACACGAACGGACAGCGTATTCGGATTCGCGGGATTTTTCTGAGCAACTTTCATGTATAAAACTTTTTCATCTGACTTACAGATTATTTTATATTAATTTTTAAAGTTTTATTAATATTCTGAAATTAAACATATTTAAATTAATTCGACAATACAATTATGACGTCAGCATGACATCATGCTGACATCAGCCGACAACAGTGGGGCTGACTGGTCAAACCTGACCAGTGGGCCCCATCTGTCATAGACTCGGGTTAATCAAAGTTTTAATTTAATTAAAACAGATTAATTAGAGGGGTGGGTCCCACCTGTCAGTGCCTATTTAGATTAAGTTAATTATCAGAATTAATTAAGCAGTTTTCATTAGCACTAATTGACTGGCCCACCTGTCATACACATTAACTTAAGAGAGAGGTTAATTAACCTAATTAGGTTTTTAATTAAGTTAATTAACAAATTAATTAATTAATTTATATATATATTTTTATATTATTTTTAACAGGGGGGTGTGGGCCCGTGTGGTCACTGAGGCGGATGGGGGGGTTAGTCCCCACTAACCAGATCGGGGCCGGGGCTAGGCCCGAGGCCATGGCCACGCCGGGGGCTCGCCGGCGGCCGTGGGCTAAACGGGCCGGTGAGGGGAGCGGCAACGGGGGCCGGCGACGGCGAGCGGTTGCGGGCTGCGAGCCTAGGAGTGGCGTGTGCGCGTGCGAGTGGGTGCGGGAGCGCGCGGGTGGCGAGCGGCCGTGAGCGCAGCGCGCGAGCGCGGTGAACGCGTGCTGGGCGCGAGCGGGCGTGTGCGGGGCGTGCAGGGCCGCGTCGTGCGGCGCGGACGGGACGTGACGAGCGTGCGGCGGTGGTGGTGGTGCGGGCATGCGGCGGGGCGACGAGGGGAAAGGAGAGGGGGGCCTCACAGGGTTGGGTCGGGGAGGCGCTAGTGGTGAGGAGGCACGGCGGGGCGGCACGGGGGCGCCGTTGTGGGGGGGGGGGCGCCGGCGTCGGGCGCTCGATCCAGACGGGGGAAGAGGGAGAGGAGCGAGTGGGGGGGTGGGGATCGGGCTAGGGTTTGGTGGGGGACGTGCGGGGGGTAGTGGCCCCGGGGTGGGCCGGTTGGGTTAGGGGGGTAGGTGGGGCGGCCAGTTGGGCTGGCCCAGGGGGAAGGGGGGTTTCCTTTTCTTTTTTTTCTTTTTTTTTCTTTTTTCTTTTATTAGTTTCTGTTTTTTACTAATTTTACTTTATAAAATACTTTTGTAAAAATTAGAGAACATGCCCAATATTACAAAAGCAATATTATGTAGTGCCATAAAAAGTTTGGGGACAAATTGGAAATGTTTGGGAATTTTCATAATCCAAAAGACAATTAATTTATTGCATTAGCCCTCTGTTTTAATTGTTTTGAGGCACTCAAATACCCTATAAAATGTTTGTTACAATTTTATAATAGCTTAGGGAATATTTGCAACATAAGCAAGATTTTTATTTTGAAGTTTGCAAAACTTTTAAATCCACCTTTTAAACGAATTGAATTTCAAAGGATTTTGAATCAGTGTTTGACTTCAACAGTGATCATAACTGGATTAGCAAAATGGATTAGCATAATCCTCAGGTTACTGTAGCTTGATTACAAGGATTATTGTAGCATCAAATCCAGGGTGTCACACACGTTTCGACCGGGTACAAAGTCCTCGCGTGAGTGAAATATCTCCTATTAGACGCATACATTTGACATTTTTTAATTCCTACTAGAAGAGAGCATGGACAAAACTTTGTTGTACAAGAGAGACATATACTAACCATAAAGTTTTATATTTTTATGTATGCTGTTTTTTGAATTCCAAAATGAAACATTTAAGATTCAAAATATGCCGCCACCAAACCTTTTCCTTTTTTGCTTAATTCTAATACTAGCACATCACGGCCAGCATGATAGCTCCTCTCACTATTGCAGGAAGGTCCTAAGACAACACATGTATAGGAGACCGTTCGACCAAACTATGTGCGATGCATGAATCGCAAACGATATGGTGATAAAACCGTCACCAATAAAATAAACTATGTGCAATAGTTGATGCATCAAGCACGATTCAGATAAGAGTTGCGTGTGCGATATGTGGCATATAGTGTATCCATGCAAACTTTTGTCCATTAGCCAAAATAACGCAAACGATTACCCAAATCCAGATGTGTGCGATAGACGCATACATGTCCTACGGATGAACTGTTTACGATGAGTCAAAATAACACTACGATTACCTATAGATCATTATGTGTGCAATAGACGACATACATGTCATTATGTGTGAAGACCTTTGTGCGTTTGGAAGTGATGACCAATATCATCATTAACTTTAATTCCAACGCTGTCGTTTTGTACAAAGGATTCAACGTGCTTCCCCCGTATGTCGTCAAATCCCTTCATATGGAAGGCTTGTTGTAGGAATTGCCATTTAACTTTATCATATGCCTTTTCGAAGTCCACCTTGAAGACAAACCCATCTAGTTTCTTCGAGTGAATTTCATGCAAGGTTTCATGAAGGACAACCACACCCTCTAGTGTGTTTTTGCCCGGCATGAAAGACATCTGACTAGGCTGCACCATCCGTGTCAATCTATTTGTCCCGACCTTTGTAAATATTTTTGAAACACACATTAAGCAGGCAAATAGGATGGAATTGTTCAATGCGCACGGCCCCCTCCTTCTTTGGCAACAACGTAATTGTCCTAAAGTTTAGGTGGAAAAGCTGCATGTGGCCATTAAACAAATCTTGAAACATCGGAAGTAAGTCACCTTTAATAATGGGCCAACATCTTTTATAGAACTCAGCCGGAAACCTGGCTGGACCTGGTGCCTTATTATTTTTCATTTGTGATATGGCCTCAAACACCTCTTTCTCCATGAATGGTGCGGTCAATATCTCATTCTCGTCTGTACCGAGCTAAGGAATATCTCCGACCATATGCTCATCCATAGACACAAAATTGTCTTCAGGAGCCCCCAATAGCTGCTTATAGTCTTCAGAGATGTACAACTTTAGGTTTTCGCGTCCTACGATTGTACCCTCATCTTGATCAAGTTGGGATTTTTTTTCTTTCTGTGTTTTCCATTAGCAATCATATGGAAAAACTGTGTGTTATCATCGCCCTGTACTACCTGTCCCACTTTCGCTCTAAGTGCCCATTGCAACTCCTCTTCTCTGAGAAGCTGTTTGAGACTTTGTTTTGCCTCCGCTTTAGATGCCCTCTCATTGTGATCTAACAAGGAGGATTTGGCTTTTATGTCCAGCAGGTTTATAAGATTGAGAAGCCTTTATTTCTCCTTCTTATAAATGCCGCTCTGATGTTTTGCCAAGCCCCGTAGGAACGGCCTCAAGTGTCTAATCTTATTTTGCCATCTGTTAACATTCGATCTTCCCCATGTGGCCCTAGCCCATTCTCTAGCTATGAGGTCCACGAAACCTTCTCTCTCAAACCATGCTAACTCAAAGGAGAATATGTTCTTGTTGCCCGCATCCGTTGCTTCCCCGTAGTCAACAAGCAATGGGGTATGATCGGAGATCGCTCTCGGCATCGCTCGAACTGTCACCAGAGGGAATTTCTGCTCCCATTCCACACTAGTAAGATTCCGATCCAACTTCTCAAAAGTTGGATTGGGCAGAGCGTTCTCCCAAGTAAACTTTCTGCCCGATACCTCAATCTCAAACCAATCTAGGCTTTCGATGATTGTATTAAACATGAATGACCATCTGCCATCAAAGTTGTCATTATTTTTTCTTCTCTTCGCATAATGATATTAAAATCGCCCACAACTAAAATCGGTAACCGCTCGTCCCCACAAATCCGGACAAGGTCAGCCAAGAAGTCCATCTTAAGCTCAGGTTGGGCGGCACCGTACACTGCCACAAGTGCCCATTGGAAACCATCCCTCTTCGAGCGCACCCTACATTTGACGGCAAAGTACCCAAACACTACGTTCCGGACTTCAAGCGTCTCGCACCTGACCCCAAGTAAGATCCCACCAGACCTTCCTCTTGACGGTAGACAGTGCCAATCAAAATCAATACCATCGGAGAGAGTACTAAGAAATTGTGAAGTAAATTGTCTCTACCGGTTTCCATTAGGCAATAAAATGAAGTTTGTGTTCAATAGAGGCTTCCGCTAGAAATCTTCAATTAGCCAAGTCTTCTAGACCTCTGCTGTTCCAAAAGATTCCTTTCATGTTTCATCATAAATTGTTTTTGCAGTCTTAAGTCTTGTGCTTCTGTGGACTGCAGATACAGGATAAACCTTCCCCTTCCAAGGGCGTTTTGGCTTATCCTGTTCAGCCACCCGGTCCATATAACTGGTCTCAGACTGTGTGCTAGCACTAGGTTGTGTAGGGGTAATATACCCCTTCGGACCAATTTCATTTTCCTCGTCAGGCATTAGTGACGGTGGCACAAGATCCTCACATAGACACTCTAGTGCCCCCATCCCCAGTGCATTAATATCAGAAACATTCACAGGCTTCACATCAGCAATATTTCTAACAATATCCATAGCCCTCTCAGCCTCTAAGTCTAAAAGATCATTCACAGATTTTGAGATTTCCTTCCCACTATTACCCAATGACGCTCCGATCTTGTTTCCATTCAAACTATATCATCATCAGAGAAATGCAAGATAGAACAACTAGTATTAACCATCATACCTATAGTTGCATAGATGTCACGAATCTTAGCCACCCGCATGGCACGCCCCATCTACAGGTCGTCGACGTCTAGCTGAGCCTGGAGACGCAGACTCATTCGCCTGTCCCCAGTCGCTGGGTCGGGGATCCCTCCGAAGACGATAAGATCCTCGGGAGTGGGGCCTGGTAGAACGTGGCCTCATGTTGCATGTCCGATTGGACTAACCTTCGTCACGCTAGCAGACACGCGATCACCCATCGCGTGCCCGGCAGGAGTAGCCTGGCCACCTGCCACACTTCATGTTGTCACGCCCACTACTGGGTTGTGGTCACCTACCACGCGCTCAGCAGAGCGCATCACCGCCGAAATAGTTGGGGTATGGCCACCTGCCAGCATCCCAACCGCATCCCTCGCCCCTGAGCCTCCAAGTGGTGTAGTAATCGTCTCACACTGCCTGGGGATCGAAGGTACACGCGAGGCCGACCGCCGTACTTGGCTCCGTTCCATGCACCATGATGTTGCGCTCACATGCAGCCGCGGCGAGGCATCCTCCAACAAGGGACGTGCTGACGGCGACGACATCTTAGATGCCACCGGTGTCGCGGGAGGTGAAAGCGGTGGAAGCTACTGCTCCACCGAATCGTCCATCTCCACCCTGACACCCCAAAGGCAGCTAGGTGCAGAAGAACATCCGAAGGACCCAAACCTCAACTGAGTCATCAGGGTGGAAACATGTGCCAGCTCCCGATTAGAACTAGCGTCAGTTGGCTTGGCCAACGGTGGCGTACCTCTGTCAGCAGCATCCCTCTGATCCAAACCCTTATCTTGGTTCCCATCTCCCTCGTGACCATCCTTAGTATCCATGTCGGTATGTTGAGCCATCTCCTGAAAGTAAGCATTTTCCTCAATCTCAATCTCCAGGTCAAAGCTCCTGCCATCATACGTCCATCTGACAATGTCCGGAATGTGCTTAATGCTAAACACGCTAACCAGCATGCGAGCTGCACTCCATGCGCACGTGTGAAAGGCATGTCCGCCTTCACTGTCTTACCAATCAGCAATCCAAGAGTCCAAGTCACCATAAAATCATCCAATGCCGCATGGGGAGCTCCTATGAATCTGACCCAAAGCTGAGGTAGAGTAGTTCCCTCAGGTTCCTTCTGAGTCCATGCATCAAACTCAAGAACACACGTGATGTTTGGGGCCCTGCTCATCCCGGACATCAGAAGCCTTGAAAGATCCTCCTTAGTAGGGAAGCCCAACCTGAAAACTTGTTCATCGAGCCTGACAAGATCCCACTGGTAGCAAGAAGAGACTAACTCACGCAGCCGCTGAACGACCTGGTCCATTGACATCGTTACATGAGTCACCCTAACAACACCCGCCGAGGAACTCTCCGGAGTCAGTGCAGTCGAAGTAGAGCGAGGAGACTCAAAGAACATAACCTCCGGGTAGCATGCCCCATAAATGGTAACCACTGGTTTCGGCCCCAAGAGTAAAGGACACTTCCCCGTCTCATGCTTCGGCTTGCGGCAAATATCACAGAGTTCAACCGAGCACTCAACGACAAAGTGCCCCGATCCTCCGCACCGGTAGCAAGTCATTTTTTTTCTTTTTTTCATGCCCACTTCGTAGCTCTCTCACCATCAGATTTGTCACTGGCTTTATCAGAAACTGCATCCTGACTAGCAGCAGCCGTGACAGTAGACACATTCACCACCGCAAGAGTACGAACCGCCTCCATGGCTGCTCTCGATAGTGTAGAGCTAGTAGTTGTACCATCCGCGTGTGCCGTTGGCTTGGCCACAACCTCCTCACCCTCGAGTGGCTTAGGAGAGGGTTGATCCGAGGGGGAATTGGTTCCCGACGCGGTGGTGGCCGTCAGCCACCCCCCGTCCACCATTATTAGGGCGGTACATCGGTCGCTGGTGGTACAAAGGACCCATCGCTCCTTCAACGAACGGGCCAGGGGGGCGTTGAAGCCCCAGCCTCCTCCATCACCTCGGCCACTGATACATCTCCAATGTATCTGCTTTTCCTCACTCTTTTGCCCTTGTTTTGGACTCTAATTTGCATGATTTGAATGGAACTAACCCGGACTAACGCTGTTTTCAGCAGAACTACCATGGTGTTGTTTTTGTGCAGAAATAAAAGTTCTCGGAATGGAACGAAACTTTTTGGAGATTTATTTTGGAAACTATAAAAAATAGTGGAGCCAAAAACCATCGGAGAGGGGGCCCAGGGTGAGAATCACCCACCAGGGCGCGCCAGCCCCCTCCCGGCGTGCCCTGGTGGGTTGTGGCCACCTCGGGACCCCACTTGACCTATCTCCGCCACTATAAATTCCTAAATTTGGAGAAAAAAATTGGAGAGAAAGAATTATCGCATTTCACGAGACGGAGCCACCGACACCTCCTGTTCTTCATCGGGAGGCCAGATCTGGAGCCAGTTTGGGGCTCCGGAGAGGGGAATCTTCGGTCTTCGTCATCATCAACCTTTCTCCATCGCCAATTCCATGATGCTCCCCACCGGGAGTGAGTAATTCCTTCGTAGGCTTGCTCGTCGGTGAGGAGTTGGATGAGATTCATCATGTAATCGAGTTAGTTTTGTTAGGGCTTGATCACTAGTACCCATTATGTTCTGAGATTGATGTTGCTATGACTTTGCTATACCTAATGCTTGTCACTAGGGCCCGTGTGCCATGATTTCAGATCTGAACCGTTTATGTTATCATCTCTATATCCATGTTCTTGATCCGATCTTGCCTATTCATATGCACCTATTACGCGTTATGATCCGTCAACCCCATAGTGACAATATTTGGGATACTTTGCGGTGATGACCGTAGTTTGAGGAGTTCATGTATTCACCATGTGTTAATGCTTTGTTCTGGTTCTCTATTAAAAGGAGGCATTAATATCCCTTAGTTTCCTTGTGGACCCCGCTGCCACGGGAGGGTAGGACAAAAGATGTCATGCAAGTTCTTTTCCATAAGCATGTATGACTATTTACGGAATACATGCCTACATTACATTGATGAACTGAGCTAGTTCTTTATCGCCCTAGGTTATGACTGTTACATGATGAATATCATCCAACGAGTTACCGATCCAGTGCCTACGACCTTTCCACTTATTGCTCTTGCTAAGTTACTACTGTTGCTACTGCTGTTACAACTGCTACAAAACTATTGCTACTAGTATTACCGCTACTGTTACTATTGCTACTACTATCAAACCTATCGTATTACTGTGCTACTGATCACTTTGCTGCAAATATTTATCTCCAGGTGTGGTTGAATTGACAACTCAACTGCTAATACTCTCAAGTATTCTCTGGCTCCCCTTGTGTCAAATCTATAAACTTGGGTTGAATACTCTACCCTCGAAAACTGTTGCGATCCCCTATACTTGTGGGTTATCAAGACCTTTTTCTGGCGCCGTTGCCGGGGAGCATAGCAATATTTGTTGAGTCACTTGGGATTTATATCAATTTATCACTATGAAGAATTTGAAGGATCCAAGGACCAAGATTTTTTCCTCTACTACGAGGGGAGGTAAGGAACTGCCATCTAGCTCTGCACTTGATTCACCTTCTGTTATGAGTAAGCTTGCAACACCACCACATGCTAGTAATCCTGATATGTCGCAAGTTATCAATGATGTTGCCTCTGCTATGAATGATGCTTATGATGATGCTAGTACCATGCTTGACGATAATGTGCCACTAGGAGAATTTCTTGATGAACAAATTGCTAGAGCTAAAGAAAATGAAATTGCTGAAACTGACGAAGCTTATGAAACTGATTATGATTATGAAACTCCTATTAGTCCTAGCTCTCCTAAGTTTGAAATGCCTAAGATACCTGAAGGTTATGTTATGGACGAGGAGATAACTAGAGAAATTCTTTCTTGCAAGGATAGGGACGATCTTAAGAAACTGCTATGCAAGTATAAGGAAAAAACTTTGAATGCTAGAATGAAATGTGATCCTAAGTTTGCTACTTCACCTATCTGTGTTACCGATAAGGATTATGAATTCTCTGTCGACCCAGAGTTAATTACTTTGGTTGAATCTGATCCTTTCCATGGCTATGAAACTAAAACTGTAGTGGCACACCTTACTAAGCTGAATGATATAGCCACCCTCTTTGCTCATGATGAGAAGATTCGCTACAATTACATCCTTAAGTTGTTTCCGTTCTCATTAAAGGGTGATGCTAAGACATGGTACAATACTCTTGCTCTTGGTTGTGTGCGTAGTCCCCAGGATATGATTTACTATTTCTGTGAAAAATATTCTCCTGCTCATAAGAAACAAACTGCCTTACAGGAAATATTTAACTTCGTGCAAATTGAAGAAGAGAGTCTCCCACAAGCTTGGGGGAGGCTTCTCCAGTTGCTTAATGCTTTGCCTAATCATCCTCTCAAGAAAAAATGAAATACTTTATATCTTTTATAATGGACTAACCGATACTTCTAGGGATTTCCTAGATAGTTGTGCTGGTTGTGTTTTTAGGGAACGAACTGTTGAACAAGCTGAAGAATTATTGAATAACATATTGAAGAATTATGATGATTGGACTCTTCCTGAACCACCACCTAAACCCACTCCGAAGAAGAGGGGTATCTTATTTCTCAGTCCTGAAGATATGCAAGAGGCAAAGAAATCTATGAAGGAAAAAGGTATTAAAGGTGAGAATGTTAAGAATTTGCCACCTATTGAAGAAATACATGGCCTTGACACACCACCACCTCCAGAGGTGGTAGAGGTAAATTCTTTATTAAAATTCAATGAAAGTGACATCCCTCACAATAAACATCCTAGTCAATGCTTATATGTGTTTCACAACTATATTATGAAGCAAGATCATTTCAATGCTCATGTTCTGAAACAATTGAAATACAATTGTGATATGATTGCTCGCTTGAGTGACTTGCTATTTAGAATCAGTAATGATGTTAGAGGTGTAGGAAAGCATGCCTCTATGGTTCAAACTCAGTTAGAACAAGTTGCTAAGTCTCAAAAAGAATTGCTTGATGAAATGAATAGTAATTTGCATGACTTTGCTGCTAGAGTAGTAACTAGAGGAGGTAGAATGACCCAAGAACCACTCTATCCTGAGGGTCATCCTAAAAGAATTGAACAAGACTCTCAGAGAATTAATACTGATGCACCTACTCCTTCTAAGAAGAAGAAGAAGAAGAAGAAAAATGATAGGACTTTGCATACCTCTAGTGAACCTGAGACACAAAAACCTCCTGATAATAATGATGTCTCTATTTCTGATGCTGAAACTCAATCTGGTAGTGAACATCAACCTAGTGATATGAAAATGATAATGATGATGTTCACAATGATGCTCAACCTAGTAATGATGTAGAACAAGATAATGATGTTGAAATAGAGCCTGCTCCTGATTTTGATAACCCACAACCTAAAAATAAATGTTATGATAAAAAAGACTTTGTGGCTAGGAAAAATGGTAAAGAAATAGAGCCATGGGTTCAGAAACCCATGCCATTCTCACCTAAGCCATCTAAGAAAAAGGATGATGAAGAATTTTAGCGCTTTGCTGAAATGATTAGGCCAGTCTTTTTGCGTACCCGCATAACTGATATTTTGAAGATGGCCCCTTATGCAAAGTATATGAAAGACATCATCACTAATAAAAGAAAAATACCTGAAGCTGAAATCTCCACCATGCTTGCTAATTATTCTTTTAAGGATGGAGTACCTAAAAAACTTGGTGATCCAGGAATACCAACTATACCTTGCTCCATCAAAATAAACTATGTTAAAACTGCTTTGTGTGATTTGGGAGCCGGTGTCAGTGTTATGCCTTTCTCCTTATATAAAAGACTTGATTTGAATGAACTCACGCCTACTGAGATATCATTGCAAATGGCTGACAAATCAACTGCCATACCTTTCGGTATTTGTGAGGATGTGCCCGTTGTTGTTGCAAATGTTACTATCTTAACGGACTTTGTTATTCTTGAGATGCCCGAGGACGACAACATGTCGATTATCCTTGGTAGACCCTTTGTGAACACTGCAGGGGCTGTTATTGATTGCAATAAAAGCAAAGTCACTTTTCATATCAATGGTAATGAGCACACGGTGCACTTTCTGAAGAAACAATTTCAAGTGAATGGTATAAATGTTATTGAAGAATCTCCGACCATCACCATTGGAAGTTTTCAATTACCTCTACCTACTGCCAAAAAGAAATATGATATACTTATTGTTGGGGATATGCACATCCCCATTGAGGTAACTTAGTGTTTTACGAAAGTTCTTCGGTTTCATGCTAATCGGAAGTGGTTGTTAATAAGACTTGATCAACCTTATTAATGAATCATTTTTGAGAGGTATGACGTCGATGAATCTAGTACGCACAACTCTCTGCTCCCACATTTTATTTCCTGTTTTAATTAGTCAAATAAAATAAAATGCCATGTTTATCCTGTTCTCTGTTTTCTCCGTGCAATAAAAAATGACCCAAAAATAAAAATTCTCAGAATGCCCTGAAAATTTAACACGATTTTTTTCCGAATATTTAAGAATTTTGGTGAAAATAATACCAGAGGGGGGTGCACCTGGTGCCCACAATACACCAGGGCGCGCCAGCACCCCCAGGCGCGCCCTGGTGGGTTGTGGCCCCCACGTGGGCCCCCTCACTTATCTCTTTAGCCCACATTGTCACCTACCTCCAGGAAAAAATCACCACATCCACCATTTTCGTGTTCCTGCTCTCAAACTCGCGGATTTCAATCTCTTTGCTCGAAGCTCCGTTTCCGAAACTGTTTGGAGGGATTGCTACTTGGTATGTGACTCCTCCATTGCTCCAATTAGTTTTTGTTTTAGTGGGTTATTTTTAGATTAATTAGCTACTCTTGGTGCTGTTGTAGATTGATAACCCACAAGTATAGGGGATCGCAACAGTTTTCGAGGGTAGAGTATTCAACCCAAATTTATTGATTTGACACAAGGGGAGCCAAAGAATATTCTTGAGTATTAGCAGCTGAGTTGTCAATTCAACCACACATGAAAGACTTAATATCTGCAGCAAAGTATTCAATAGCAAAGTAGTATGGAAGTAGCGGTAACGATGGCAAAAGTGACAGTAGCAGTGTTGTGGTGATTGTAATAGTAGCAATGGAAAAGTAACTTAGCAAAGATCAATATGGAAAAGCTCGTAGGCAATGGATCAGTGATGGATAATTATGTCGGATGGCATTCATCATGCAACGGTTATAACATAGGGTGACACAGAACTAGCTCCAATTCATCAATGTAATGTAGGCATGTATTCCATATATAGTCATACGTGCTTATGGAAAAGAACTTGCATGACATCTTTTGTCCTACCCTCCCGTGGCAGCGGGGTCCTAATGGAAACTAAGGGATATTAAGGCCTCCTTTTAATAGAGAACCGGACCAAAGCATTAGCACTTAGTGAATACATGAACTCCTCAAACTACGGTAATCACCGGAAAGAATCCCAGTTATTGTCACCCTGGGGGATGCGGATCATAACTCGTAATAGGTGTCTACAACTTGCAAGATAGGATCAAGAACACATATATATTCATGAAAACATAATAGGTTGAGATCTGAAATCATGGCACTCGGGCCCTAGTGACAAGCATTAAGCATAGCAAAGTCATAGCAACATCAATCTCAGAACATAGTGGATACTAGGGATCAAACCCTAACCAAACTAACTCGATTACATGGTAAATCTCATCCAACCCATCACCGTCCAGCAAGCCTACGATGGAATTACTCACGAACGGCGGAGAGCATCATGAAATTGGTGATGAAGGATGGTTGGTGATGACGACGGCGTCGATTTCCCCTCTCCGGAGCCCAAATCAGGCTCCAGATCTGCCCTCCCGAGGAAGAACAGGAGGTGGCGGCGGCTCCGTATCGTAAAACGCGATGAACTCTTCTCTCTGATTTTTTCCTCCCCGAATAGGAATATATAGAACGGAAACGAGGTCGGAGGAGCAACAGGGGGCCCACAAGCCACAAGGGCGCGTCCTAGGGGGTGGGCGCGCCCCCCTGGCTTGTGGCCATGTGGTGGGCCCCCTGCAGTTGATTCTTTTGCCAATATTTTTTATTAATTCCAAAAATATTCTCTGTTAATTTTTAGGTCAATCCGAGAACTTTTATTTCTGCACAAAAATAACACCAAGGCAATTCTGCTGAAAACAGCGTCAGTCCGGGTTAGTTCCATTCAAATCATGCAAATTAGAGTCCAAAACAAGGGCAAAAGAGTTTGGAAAAGTAGATACGTTGGAGACGTATCATAGATGAGCTTGCATGTTGAATTCTTAGAGTTCTAAGTAGTTTGAATGCTCAATATGGCCTCTATGCATGCTTGGGAGTAGTTGCTAACAATCTTACAAAGTTTTGTTGACAAAACATTTTGTGGACTAAATTTTTTCAGAATTTTTATAGGAATAAAAATGCAATTCTTTAGGAGTTCTTCGAGGAGGAGATCCTCGGAGCCTCGTCAAGTGGAAGCTCGGTTCGACAGTCTTATGTTGAACCAAGCGAAAGCTCGATGCGAGATGCCGCTACCAAATCATGCTTGTGGCCTTGCGACGAGTTCATGGAAGCCCCAGCCTCCTCCATCACCTCGGCCACTGATACGTCTCCAACGTATCTACTTTTCCTCACTCTTTTGCCCTTGTTTTGGATTCTAATTTGCATGATTTGAATGGAACTAACCCGGACTGACGCTGTTTTCAGCAGAACTACCATGGTGTTGTTTTTGTGCAGAAATAAAAGTTCTCGGAATGGAACAAAACTTTTTGGAGATTTATTTTGGAAAATATGAAAAATACTGGAGCCAAAAACCATCGGAGAGGGGGCCCAGGGTGAGCATCACCCACCAGGGCACGCCAGCCCCCTCCCAGCACGCCCTGGTGGGTTGTGCCCACCTCGGGGCCCCACTTGACCTATCTCCGCCATTTTAAATTCCTAAATTTGGAGAGAGAAAATCGGAGAGAAAGAATTATCACGTTTCACGAGACGGAGCCGCCGCCATCTCCTGTTCTTCATCGGGAGGCCAGATCTGGAGCCCGTTTGGGGCTCCGAAGAGGGGAATCTTCGGTCTTCGTCATCATCAACCTTTCTCCATCGCCAATTCCATGATGCTCCCCACCGGGAGTGAGTAATTCTTTCGTAGGCTTGCTGGTCGGTGAGGAGTTGGATGAGATTCATCATGTAATCAAGTTAGTTTTGTTACGGCTTGATCACTAGTACCCATTATGTTCTGAGATTGATGTTGCTATGACTTTACTATACCAAATGCTTGTCACTAGGGCCCGAGTGCCATGATTTCGGGTCTGAACCGTTTATGTTATCATCTCTATATCCAAGTTCTTGATCCGATCTCTCCTAGTCATATGCACCTATTACGCGTTATGATCCGTCAACCCCATAGTGACAATATTTGGGATACTTCGCGGTGATGACCGTAGTTTGAAGAGTTCATGTATTCACCATGTTTTAATGCTTTGTTCCGGTTCTCTTTTAAAAGGAGGCCTTAATATCCCTTAGTTTCCTTATGGACCCCGCTGTCACGGGAGGGTAGGAGAAAAGATGTCATGCAAGTTCTTTTCCATAAGCACGTATGACTATTTACAAAATACATGCCTACATTACATTGATGAACTGAGCTAGTTCTGTATCGCCCTAGGTTCTGACTGTTACATGATGAATATCATCCAACGAGTTACCGATCCAGTGCCTATGACCTTTCCACTTATTGATCTTGCTAAGTTACTATTGTTGCTACTGCTGTTACAACTGCTACAAAACTATTGCTACTATTGTTACCGCTACTGTTCCTATTGCTACTACTATCAAACCTATCATATTACTGTACTACTGATCACTTTGCAGTAGGTATTTATCTCCAGGTGTGGTTGAATTGACAACTCAACTGCTAATACTCTCAAGTATTCTTTATCTCCCCTTGTGTCGAATCTATAAATTTGGGTTGAATACTCTACCCTCGAAAACTGTTGTGATCCCCTATACTTGTGGGTTATCAGCCACCGCCGATGGAGGAGAATCCACGGTGCACACCATCGCCATAGGCATTGTAGCCTTCATCACCCCAGCGTCCGCGTGCGTAGTTCCGACTATCGTTCTGCAACTGGAAATCCTCGCATGCTGCAGTCCCCACCTCGTTCCTCGCCGAGACTGTTTGCTTGGGCGACAGCGGGTGGTTCCCACACCCAGCCATGCCCAGCTCCGGCTTAGGCGGCGCTGAAACTCTTGCAGCCCTGGCCGCCCGCAGCAGAGGGAACCCGGGTCTATTCTTTCGCTGGCCAACCCTAGGTTCAGCGGACGGAGAAAGAGTTGATCTCGCAGTCATAGTACGTATCGAGGAATCAAGATCAGAGCCTCTCTCGTCACCAGCTTGGGTTGCAGACTGGGCCAAATACCTAGCCCCCATAGAGCCCACCACCGGCGCGATCTGTTCCGGCCCATCTAGGCCTAGCAAAAATTTCAAACGCTCCAATCGGATCTGAGCGAGAGAGCTTATCGGCACTGTCACCATCGCCGCCGACATTTCTTGTTCCGAACAATTTTCCAGGACGAAGAATCAAAAAAATCAGACAATGTTAACTTGGGGAGACGCACCTTGGGTAGTGGTCCCTGCCACGGCCGAATCGCCATCGCTGCCGTCCTCCGATTCACCAGCCGCCGCGCCACCTGGATCTTCTTCGTCGCCGGTAGCCCAATACTTGCTGGATCATCCTCCGGGAAAACCGTGTCCACCAAGTCAGAGAGATCCTCTTCTGAATACCCATTCTGAAATGCCTCGCAGATCAAGTCAGAAGGAGTCGGCGAGGCCACCTCCGGCAGCGAGGCGACTGGGAAGTCGTCTCCCTCATCGTCCTCCTTGCCGGTCTCCTCCGCCAACACCCAGAAGCGCTCGCCCGACCGCCGGATTCCTTCAACACCAGGGTCTAGGGTGGGGGCTCGAGCGATCTCCAGAGTCGCCTCCCTCATCGGCAGTCGCCCGTCTCCGGAGCCCTCTGATACGTCTCCAACGTATCTATAATTTGTTATGGTTCCATGCTGTTATATTATCATTCTTGGATGTTTTATAATCATTTTATAGCAACTTTATATCATTTTTTGGGACTAACCTATTGACATAGTGCCCAGTGCCAGTTGCTGTTTTTTGCTGGGTTTTTTACTTCGCAGAATATCAGTACCAAACGGAGTCCAATTACCACGAAACTTTTTGGAGATTTTTTTGGACCAGAAGACAACTTGGGAGCCAAGGAAGCACCTAGGGGAGGCCCATGGGGCCCACGATACACCAGGGCACGCTAGAGGCCCCCGGCGCGCCCTGATGTATCGTGGGGCCCATGGAGGTCTTTTCCACCGCCTCTGAGCTCTATAAATCCTCAGAAATTCCAGAAACCCCAGAGGAGTCGATGAAACACAATTCCAGCCGTCGCAAGTTCCAGAACCACGAGATCCAATCTAACACCATCACGGAGGGGTTCATCATCGTCATGGGTGCATCTCTGATGATTCGTGAGTAGTCCACCATAGACCTACAGGTCCGTAGATAGTAGCTAGATGGCTTCCTCTCTCTCTTTCGATTCTCAATACATTGGTCTCTTGGAGATCAATTTGATGTAATGACTTTTTGCGGTGTGTTTGTTGGGATCCGATGAAGTTTGAGTTTATGATCAGTTTCTATCCATGAATATTATTTGAGTCTTCTTTGATCTCTTATATGCATGATTATTTATAGCCTCGTATTTCTTCTTTGAATCTTTGGTTTAGTTAGGCCAACTAGTTAGATTTTTCTTGCCATGGGAAGAGGTGCTTTGTGATGGGTTCGATCTTGCGGTGTCCTCTCCCTGTGACTGAAGGGGCAGCGAGGCACGCATGTATCGAACTATTAAGGATAACAAGATGGGGTATATTCGTACATGAATAGATCTTGTCTACATCATGGCATCGTTCTTATTGCATTACTCCATTTCTCCATGAACTTAATACACTAGATGCATGCTGGATAGTGGTCGATGTGTGGAGTAATAGTAGTAGATGCAGAATCGTTTCAGTCTACTAATCTTGGACGTGATGCCTATATATTGATCATTTCCTTGGATATCGTCATGATTATTTGATCTTCTATCAATTGCCCAACAGTAACTTGTTTGCCCACCGTGTGCTATTTTCTTGAGAGAAGCCACTAGTGAAATCTGCGGCCCCCGGGTCTATTCTTTTAATATATTGCTTTCCGATCTATCTTTTTCCGCATTTGTTTTTAGATCTATTATTCCAAAAACCCAAAAATACCTTGCTGCATCTTTTATTTTGTGTTCTTGTGCGATCTATTTATTCCATCTTATACAAACCAATCTATCTTTTTATCGTGGAGAGATTGACAAGCTCTCTTACGCGTCGGGTTGCAAGTATTTGTTCTTTGTGTGGAGGTACCGTTTAAATCGTGTTGCTTGGTTCTCCTACTGGTTTGATAACCTTGGTTTCATAACTGAGGGAAATACTTACCGTAGTTGTGCTGCATCATCCCTTCCTCTTTGGGGAAATACCGACGCAGTCTCAAGCCACGTCAAAAGAATTTCTGGCGTCGTTGCCGGGGAGGAGGTACGAAAGTAGTCTCCCGTCAACTTGCCAATTTTCGGCGCCGTTGCCGGGGATACATCATCAACATCTATCAGGTTCCTAATCACAAATCTCATCTCCTTGCAATTTACATTATTTTCCATTTGCCTCTCGTTTTCATCTCCCCAACTTCACAAAAATTTGCCGTTTTATTTGCCCTCTCTTTCGTTCACCTTTTCCCCGTTCGATCTTTTGTTTGCTTGTCACCATGAGTGATATTGGTATGGCGGAAACAGATGATGGCAGGATTCCTAAAATTGGACGTTCTGGTAATCTGGATGCTAAAACTTTTGTTTTGGGGCAAGGGAATTGATGACCCACAAGTATAGGGCATCAATCGTAGTCCTTTCGATAAGTAAGAGTGTCGAACCCAGCGAGGAGCAGAAGGAAATGATAAGCGGTTTTCAGCAAGGTAATTTCTGCAGGCACTGAAATTGTAGGTAATAGATAGTTTTATAGCAAGGTAATCTGTAACGAGCAAGTAACGGTAACGGTAAAAAAGGTGCAGCAATATAGCCCAATCTTTTTGAGGCAAAGGACAGGCCAGAACAATCACTAGTAATAGGCAATGTGTTCTTGAGGGTACACGGGAATTTCGTCTAGTCACTTTTATCATGTTGGTTTGATTCGTGTTCGCTACTTTGATAATTTGATATGTGGGTGGACCGGTGCTAAGGTGCTGTTCTTACTTTAACTAACAACCTAATTATGATTAACCCCCTCGCAAGCATCCGCAACTACGATAAAAGTATTAAGACAAAGTCTAACCATAGCATTAAACATGTGGATCCAAATCAGCCCCTTACGAAGTAACGCACAAACTAGGGTTTAAGCTTCTGTCACTCTAGCAACCCATCATCTAATAACTACTCCACAATGCATTCCCTTAGGCCCATGAATGGTGAAGTGTCATGTAGTCGATGTTCACATGACACCACTAAGGGAATCACGACATACATATCATCAAAATATCGAACACATATCAAATCCACATGATTACTCGCAACATGACTTCTCCCGTGATCAGAGGAGTAATGAATAGCATAATGGATCTGAACATATGATCTTCCACCAAATAAACCATATAGTAATCAACTACACAAGGTAATCAACACTACTAGTCACCCACAGGTACCAATCTGAGGTTCCGGTACAAAGATTGAACACAAGAGATGAACTAGTGATTCTTCGTTGCACATTGAGGGATGGTTATGTGATCCAATTATATTAGCATTGTTGAGAGATTGCACTAGCGAAAGTACGGACCCTAGGCCTTGTTTTCAAGCATTGCAATACCGTTTGTGCTCACTTTTGTTACTTGCTACCTTGCTGTTTTTATATTTTCAGATTACAAAAACCTATATCTACCATCCATATTGCACTTGTATCACCATCTCTTCGCTGAACTAGTGCACCTATACAATTTTCCATTGTATTGGGTGTGTTGGGGACACAAGAGATTTCGTGTATTTGATTGCAGGGTTGTTTGAGAGAGACCATCTTCATCCTACACCTCCCACGGATTGATAAACCTTAGGTCATCCACTTGAGGGGAAATTGCTACTCTCCTACAAAACTCTGCGCTTGGAGGCCCAACAAAGTCTACAAGAATAAAGTTGCATAGTAGACATCCGTGAAGCATGAGAGTATTTCTTCAAAAACTTAAAGCACACCGTGCTCAAAAATATATAAGTGAAGAACTAGAGCAATTCATAGCTCAAAAAATTTAAGTGAAGCATATAGAGCAATTCTAACAAATCATAGCATAATTTTGGCTCTCTCAAATAGGTGTGTCCAGCAATGGTACTTGTGACAAACTAAAAAGCAAATCAAGCAAAGACTCATACAATACAAGACACTCCAAGCAAAACTCATGATATGCGACGAATAAAAATATAGCTCCAAGTAAAATACCGATGGTCGTTAGAAGAAAGAGGGGATGCCACTCGGGGAATCCCCAAGCTTAGTTGCTTGTTTCTCCTAGCATATTATTTTGGGGGTGCCATAGCATCCCCAAGCTTAGGATGTTTTCACTCCTTATTCCTTCATCCATCGTGATCTCACCCAAAACTTGAAAACTTCAATCACACAAAACTTAACAAAACCTTCGTGAGATCCGTTAGTATAATAAAGCAAATCACCACTCTAAGTACTGTTGAAAACCCATTCATATTTTATTATTGCATTATATCTACCGTATTATAACTTTACCATGGCTTATACCCTCCAATACAAACCATAGATTCATCAAAATAAGCACACAATGCAACGAAAACAGAATCTGTCAAAAACAGAACAATCTAGGGGTGCGCGACAGGCAGAGCCGGAAGCAGCAGCGTGGGCGATTCAACAGCTTCATCCTCAACCAGAGGTTGGGACAAACAGTAGGACGATTGGGATACCTTGCCTCTCCCTGGCCCTCCGCGCCGAGCGTATGCCTAAGGACTTCAAGGAGCCTCGCAAAGTGCCAAATTATACAGCGGATGTTGAGCCGACGGCTTGGATCGAAAGTTACGAGTTAGCAATGGATATGTTGGATGTCAGTGACGCCGTGTGCGCCAAGTACTTGACCATGATGCTGGAAGGACCGGCTCGAACATGGTTGAAGAATCTACCGCCCAATTCCATCAACACCTGGGCAGAGCTTAAGGAACGCTTCATCAAGAATTTTCAAGGAACATGCAAGAAGCCGGTGACGATAGTGGACCTTCAACATTGCGTCCAATGCGTGGATGAGTCGGCCCATCATTGGACTCGTCGGGCTACAGAAATCATACACTCATCAGACAGCATTACGGCGGCTCAAGCTGTCCTGATCCTAGAAAAGAACAGCCACTTCCAGCAGCTGGTCCAGAAGCTCGGACGGCTTAAGCGAAAGGTGCAGGATATGGGCGACTTAATGGATGTCCTCACCAGATACGCCGAGTCAAACAACACGAAGGATCCTGGCTCAGATGAGGACAAGACTAGCAAAGGAAAGAAAGGTGAAGGTGAAGGTGGTAAAGGCCAGCATAATCACGATGGTAACCAAGGAACAAGAATAGCAATGGCAAGCGGAAGCAGCGAGATGGCGGGTCAGATTTCGTTGCCAATACCAATATTGGCTTCAAAAACCAATGCCGGAATGGTCGCCCTGGAGGGACTTACAATGGGAATAAGCCTCATAATTACGAGGAGGCACTCAAAGCACCATGTCCCAAACATAGTACCCAGGATAAGCCGACTACCCACTCATGGGAAAACTATTGCATCATGCAGGAGTTCCGCAACCAAGCCTTCCAGAATCATCAAGGGGGCAACGGTGGTGGACACCCAGGTCAGCATGGTCCTGACGGGTCACAGGAAGGCTCAGGAGCTGGTTTTCAACATCAGGCGAATAATGGCAATGGACAGCATCCTGGCCCAGGAAATCAACATAACAACCAAGGTGGATTCCAGAGTAACCCCAAGTAGTTGAATTGCTGTCAGTACCACTAGTACCCGAAATTCTCAAACAACTCTGCTTTGGAGCATTGCTCACATACGGCCATATTACATTTAGAGCTGCAGGCTCTTTTTGCTTTTTGTAATCCCCCCCTGTAAATTCTGTACATACTTCTTTATGTTTCAAATATAATAAAGCCGACACACCCGAAGTTCAGACTTTTTGTCGTATCAGCCTACAGATTGAGCATGAGTCTTTATTTTCTGAAACAATGGGCACCTGGGGGCTTCCAACTCACCGAGTTCAGCTTTCTCACCCTTGTGACCCGGCAAAAACGCCATGACTTATTGGGTATTTGGGGGCTTCCAACTCACCGAGTTCAGCTTTCTCACCCTCTTGACCCGGCAAAAAACGCCACATATGGTTAAACCTCCATGTATGCTTGATGCGACTCTGATCAGGTGATCCTGTATACTCTTTTAAGTCTATCCTTTCTAGGACCCTAAACTTCTCAAAGGTTAAAACACTGGCTTGAGTCACGTGAGAGCTGATACGTCTCCAATGTATCTATAATTTTTGCTTGTTCCATGTTGTTATATTATCATTCTTGGATGTTTTACAATCACGTTATAGCAACTTTACATCATTTTTTGGTACTAGCCTATTGACATAGTACCAAATTGCCAGTTGCAGTTTTTGCTTGCTTTTTACTTCGCAGAATATCAGTACCAAACGGAGTCCAATCGTGACGAAACTTTTTGGAGATTTTTTTTGGACCAGAAGACACTTAGTGGGCCAAAGAAGTGCCAGAGAGGTGGGCTGTGGAGACCACAACCACCCTGATGGGTTGTTCCCTCCTCGGGGACCCTCTCCACCGCCTCTGATGCCTATATATTCCCAAATATTCCAGAAACCCTAGAGGAGTCGACGAAAAACACATCCTGCCGGCGCAAGTTCCAGAGCCTCGAGATGCAATCTAACACCATCATGGAGGGGTTCATCATCCTCATTGGTGCGTCTCCGATGATGCGTGAGTAGTCCACCATAGACCTACGGGTCCGTAGGCAGTAGCTAGATGGCTTCCTCTCTCTCTTTTGATTCTCAATACAATGGTCTCTTGGAGATCTATTTGATGTAAACTTTTGCGGGGTGTTTGTTGGGATCCGATGAATTTTGAGTTCATGATCTGTTTCTATCCATGAATATTATTTGAGTCTTCTTTGATCTCTTATATGCATGATTACTTATAGCCTCGTATTTCTTCTTCGAATCTTTGGTTTAGTTAGGCCGACTAGATCGATTTTTCTTGCCATGGGAAGAGGTGCTTTGTGATGGGTTCAATCTTGTGGTGTCCTTTCCCAATGACAGAAGGGGCAGCAAGGCACGCATGTATTGTTGCCATTAAGGATAACAAGATGGGGTCTATTCGTACATAAATAGATCTTGTCTACATCATGTCATCGTTCTTATTGCATTACTCCGTTTTTCCATGAACTTAATACACTAGATGCATGCTAGATAGCGGTCGATGTGTGGAGTAATAGTGGTAGATTGAGCCAGGAGTCGGTCTACTTATCTTGGACGTGATGCCTATATAATGATCATCGCCTTGGATATTGTCATGATTATTTGATCTTCTATCAATTGCCCAACAGTAATTTGTTCACCCACCGTGTGCTATACTCATGAGAGAAGCCACTAGTGAATCCTACGGCCCCCGGGTCTACTTTTACAACATATTGCTTTCTGATCTATCTTTTTGCTTCTTTTGTTTTCAGATCTATTATTCCAAAAACCCAAAAATATATTGCTGAACTTTTTATTTGCTCTTTTTATTTTGTGTTCTTGAGAGATCTATCTCTCCAATCTATCACTACCTAATCTATCTTTTTACTGTAGAGAGATTGACAACCTTTCTTTCGCGTCGGGTTGCAAGTATTTGTTCTTTGTGTGCAGGTGCTGCTTATTAGGTGGTGGTGATCCTCCTACTGGTTCGATACCTTGGTTTCATAACTGAGGGAAATACTTACCGTCGCTGTGCTGCATCATCCCTTCCTCTTTGGGGAAATACCGACGTATTCTCAAGCCACATCATAGGAGTTTCTGGTGCCGTTGCCGGGGAGGAAGCGGTCTCTTCTACGTGCCAATCTCTGGCGTCGAGGAGACACCATCATCATCAACCAGGTTCCTAATCACAAATCTCATCTCCTTGCAATTACATTATTTGCCATTTGCCTCTCGTTTTCCTCTCCCCCACTTCACCCAAGTTGCCGTTTTATACGCCCTCTTTTTCGTTTGCCTTTTTCTCATCAGATCTCTTGCCTTGTCATTATGGCTAGTTATTCCTCTATTGCGTGTACTCCCGATAATGAAGTTCTCAATTTTAAGCTAAGGGGAGGGGAGAACCTAAAAGATGCTTGGTATAGGATTTGTGATGCTCATAATAGATCTATCCATAAGCAATCTACTGTTGTTCTTCTTCGCAGTTTTTATGTGGGCATCACCACTTGGTATAGATTCGTCCTTGATACGATTACCGGTGGGAATTTCTTGATGTGTCCATCTTTGGATGCTTTTAATGCTATGGAAAGTTTAGTGGGATCACCACCTCTTACTATCAATGAAACAACGTTAACTCTCGAACATGTTATGGAGAGATTAGATGCTATTGAAAAGAAGATGATTACCAAAGAACAACTTGAAAATTTGGATAAGAAAATGCATAATCTTGCTAATAAAATTGGGTCTAAAGCGGGAGATGCCTTTAAATTGTTAAAGGAAAAAAGAAACCGTAGTTAACAAAAGGATCGAAGAGAGCCCTTACCGGATTGATAAGTTGGAAGAAATTTTTAGTAACTTGGGTTCGGCTTTTTCTTCTGTTAAAACTATTGAAAAAACTCCCGTAAAAATTGGCAAGACCACGCAAGTCACCAAGAACAAAGTTTCTACACCTAGTGGCCACAAGGGAGATCTTAAAATGATTAGTATTCATCCCGACTTTGTTGAAATAGTAAGAGACCCTATTTACAAAAATGAATTTTTTGGTCTTTTTCCTAGGAGTGTTGTCATCGAGAGAATGCATGCTAAATCCTTGAAGAAATCTAGTTGTGTGATTGAAGAGTTGAAAACCAAAGATGACAACACTTGAATCTATGCGTTATGCCTAGCTAGGGGCGTAAAACGATAGCGCTTGTTGGGAGGCAACCCAATGAATAAATTTATTTTTGTTTTTTCCCTTTCTGTTTTTGAATGTTGACACAATTATGCCTCTGTTATGATTGTATTTTTATGTTTTATTTAGTGTTTGTGCCAAGTAGAGCCTTTGGGATACGTGGCTCCGCGATGAGCACGACCTGCAGCGGCAGTCATTTTTTGTCGGTCGTCCATCTAGCCCACGCCGATGACGTGCTGCTAGCCCACCCCAAGTGCGCGGTCGTAGGCATGTCCGCGGCCTCACCCCGACACCATCTCTGTCCCCTCCACCACCACCTCCGATGACCGAGGAGGAGGAGTCCGAGCTCATTAGGCGTGTCATGGAGGAATCCACGCGCACGCACGACGAGCGTCAATGGGCGGACATGGAGAGGGCGATGGCCCTCTCTGCAGCCGGCGATGTGGCCATCCCTGAGCTGGAGATGGCCGCCGTCGTCAAGGAGGAGGTGAAGGAGGAGGTGGCGGAGGAGCCTCCCCTTGCGGCGTGGAACCCCCGGCTGGTGGGCCAGAAGTGGGGGTAGTCGGCCACTGCGTCAGATATGGCCGACGCGCTGGCTGTCTAGCCGTGGGCACCCATGCCGCCGCGGTCACCCGAACTGGAGCAGGAGCCACGGGAGGAGGTGTTGCAGGCACCGCAAGCGCCTCCGGCCTGGCAGGGGCTGCCAACCCACCTTTGGCAGCCGCCTCCCTACGTCGACCTCACCAGCGACGATGAGGAGTAGGACGGCGCTCCTGAAGACGGCGGCGGCTTCACCGGCGGGCGGCATTGTCTATATTTTATCTGTGTTTTATATTTTTATCTGTGTTTTTATATTAGTTGCTACGGGCCTTGTGTATATTTTTACCCTTTTATCTATGTTTTATATTTAAACTTGGCTAGTTAATGCATGGCAGACTTATGAACTAGGGTGCCCTATGAACTATCGCCGGCCTCTGTGGTCGGCATTAATGTTTAATTAAAGCTAATGCATGGTGATGTGATGTGATGTCATGTTTGAATGTGATGTGATGTGATGTTTAATTAAGGCAAACTTGAATTTGAACTAACATTTGAATTATAAGCGACATGTTGATCCTATGTTGATCCTAAGTTGTAATGATCATGTTACCCTATGTTGCAATGATCTAACAGCAAACAAAACAAAAATAGACTCCTAAACCCTAACCCTAAACCTAACCCTTTATTGCACATTATTATAAAGACAGTTCAAATTTTCAAAAATTAAAAAATAAGTTCAGACCCTTCTTACTCACATTATTATAAAGACAGTTCAAACCTAAGCTCTAGTGATTTTTTTTATTTTATTTTTTATTTTTCGTAAACATAAACCCACTGTCACTCTCTTCTCGAACTCTATACAACCCCGTACGTGATAGCTCGTATGTGTGAAGGAGTTTTCATGGAAATGTCCATAAACCAAGATTATTTTTGCCATAACCATGTTACATACAACGGCATTGTGCGCAGGTCTTACATTTTTTGATTTTTTTAAATTAGTTCTCCTCATTTGAACTTGGAAATGATAGATCACCTCAAAAAAAGGTTTTTCTTAAAAATGTCCCTAAACCAAGTTTATATATTTTTAGGGCAACTATGTCTTATAAAACGACGAACAGGGAAGGTTTCATTTTTTTTTAATCAGTTAAGTTCATTTGAAAGTTGGTCAAACCTAAGATAAGCCCGCTGACCGGCTCGAAACTCCGCAACATATCTCCAAACCCTAACGTCGAACTGCAGTCGTCCGATCATACCCTAGCGCCAAGCGACAACCGTCAGATATGGTCTTCTAGAAGGATTTCCGAGAGCAGCCTGCGTGCAGGCTCCGCGCCGTTGGATCACGTGGACGGCTCCGCATCGTTGGATCGTTGGGCGATCCGCGAGAGGTTGGTTCTGCTCGCCCACTCGTCCACACAAAATGAAACCAAGTCCTGGTTGGGCCTTCACTAGGCGTTGACTGTCGAGGGAGGAGGCACCGCTCCAGTTCCCCGTCCTTATCCATAGCCTGCTATTTAAGCCGAACGGCGTCCCCCAGCCCTAGCTCATCCGCCGGCACCCGAGCACTCCCCTCTCCGAGCCCCTTAGCCATGCCACCACGCCGCCAGTACTACACAATAGAACACCGTCTCTTCCTCCTTCGGCAGGTCCAAATCCGTAGGCAAGCGAGGCTACCTATGGAACCGGAGGAGGATTTCGAGGAGGGGGAGGAGATGGGGGAGGAGGCGCGAGAGGAGGAGCCACAGGAGCCGAAGGAGGAGACGCCTCCGCAGGAGCTGGAGGAGGAGGCGCCGCCGGAGGAGCCAGAGGAGGAGGCGCCAACGGTCGTGGATCTGTGGCCCAAGAAGCTGGCCATCCTCAACTCCATCCGCTCGGAGTCAGCTGTGGAGGCCCGGCGTTTTCGTCAGAAGCGGATGGAGGCAGCGCGGGCGGCGCAGGAGGATGCGCAGGCGGATCAGGCCATCTCCGACGACGAAGACGCGTAGTGCACTAGGTAGTACGTAGGATATATATTGCATGCTTTTGTATGGATATAAGGGACGATATATATTGCATGCTTTTGTATGGACATAATGGATGGAGGGAGTGACATTTTGCTAGACGAGCATGACCTGCGGCGGCAGTCCTTCTTCGGTCTGTGGCAGCTGGAAGCTGTAGTGACATTCATCCCCATAAAAGAAGCAAGCATAACATCCTTAGGGATGGCCAGCTGGTGGCCCTCCAGCTCAGGGATAGCCACGTTGCCTCGGTACTGATGGTGCCCCTCCATCAGTACTGCTGTGGGATCACTAGAAGAGACGTCTAGAGGGGGTGAATAGACTACTTGACAAATTAAAAACCTAACCTTTTCCCAAGTTAATTAGTTGGCAGATTTTAGCAATTCTATGAAGGGTAACGCAGCAGAAAACAAAAAAATTCCGACCTACGCACCAGCCCAGGACCACTATGGAGACTGCATACAAGGTTTGATCATTTTCGTTACCGACTCGTAGCGCAGCGGAAGTAGAGTCGATGACGAACGGCGGTGCACATCCCCGCAGCTAGGATTTTACAACCTCCCAACAGTGAGGATGTATACCCTCATCCGCCCCATGGACAGCCCTCCGGGCGGCGGTCAGACAGTCCCCCGGATGGTGTCGCGGACAGCCCTTCGGGAGGACCTCCAAAACTTGGACTGTCACTCGGACAGCCCTTCGGGAGGACCTACGAAACTCGGACGGTCACACGGATAGCCCTTCGGGAGGCACTCTCAAACTAAGACCGAAACTATGATCTCTCTACAGAGTTGCACACATACGGTGTCATCTATCCGGCAGGGCTTCGCCGTCCAGAACTAGTTCCTGCCGGAACCCAGACAGCCTTTAGGCTCTACGAAACTATTTCGCTGGGAGGGAGAGAAGAAGCCAGATCATTGCAATGGCACTTGTATGTGAGAAAGAGTGAGTTTGTGGGCAGCCCACTCACCTCTATTTATAGGAAAACCAAGGGGTAAGGTGGCCATTTCCAAAAAACCCAAAAATGCCCATGAAGGAACACTTCCACAAGGGCATATTAGGGAAGTAATGGAATAAGTGGGGCCCCATGGTGAAGCCCAACATGTGGCCGGCCACCATCTCTTGGGGCCCCCCCAAGGGGTTTTCTTAGCGTCCAAGTCCTTCTAGAAACCTTTTGGAAATATCCCAAAAGGTGAGTTTCCATAAATATCCCAAAACGCACTTTCACTATTCATGACGACATTTTTCAGCGTCTGGTCGAACTGAAAATATTTATGTGGGCTTAGAACATTTCCAGTACCCACCAAAATAATTTTCAATGCCATCCAGAACAATTCCGGTTTAGTGATTTTCATCTGCGAAAAGCATCTGAAGCGGTTTCGGCAGCTCCGGAACATTTCCGGTTTTCATCCCGGAAAATTCCAAAAAGTTTCCAGAACGATTCTGGCATCCTCCAAGAATTATCAGGCATGTGCCAAAACCAATTTGACTTTTTGGTATCCCCTGAAACAACTTTTCAGTTTCACCGAAACTCATCAGGTGACCTCTCTCTTCGGAACTTTTCCGTTGACCGAAACTTTTCCGGTGTCCGAAACTTTTTCGGTGTTTTTCTCTCAGACTCCATGTCTAGTATTCAGCAGATAGATGACCCTTAAGCGTGTGACCCTATAGGTTCGGTGAAGCATAGACATGACCCGGAACCCCTTCCGATCAATGATCAACATCGGAGCCGTGGACACCCATATTGACCCCTATACCCACACGAATGAATATTCGAGTGAACCTCCAGTTGCCGTGTGCTATTCCTGTTGCTTCGCGATATGTTACAAATACCCGAGGTGAGACATGTTGGCATCCCCGTGGATCAACACCTTGTCCACTATGCCAGTTACCTCGTTACCGGTATTGTTCTCTTTTCTCGTTCCGTGTTCCGGCATCCCCGTGATCAAATCACAAAGTGTCTGGCCAGACGATGATGGATACCGTAACACCGAGAGGGCCCAGAGATATCTCTCCATCGTCGAAGGAGCAAATCCCAATCTTGAGCTATCAAGTTACTTGACATACTTTTCCATGAACCCGTAAGCCGCCGTAATAGCCACCCATTTACGGATGACATTTAACAAACCCCAAAGTTCATGAAGCAAGCATGAAGAAACTCGATACTCTCATGGTCTAAGGAATCATGCAAACGTTAACCATCTCTGTGTTATAAACCATTAACTTATGACGAATGAATCTCATAGCATAACATCAATTCGGGTCGATTCAACACAAATGTTCTTCTAACATTGTGCCCTCAAAATTGCCGGCATAGCCATGCCCATGATCAGGAAAACAAGATCATCATGCAATACTTGAGCCAGTCTTAGATGCCAGACTAGGAATACATTTTACCGTTTATTATTCCACACGTGCATATGAGTCTTCCTTCAAGCCTCATGGTTATTGTAGACTCGAGAACCATAGTAGTTATAGCATGGAACATAAACCTAATTATGAACAGGGAGATAATCAATAACATTTATTATTGCCTCTATGGGGCAACTATCTGCAATAGTGTCCCGTAGACTAAAGCCATCTTGGAACCATACTAAGTTCATGAATGAACTATATGATTCAACAACTTCTTTGTCGCTTCTAAAGCGTCAACATACTTAGCCTTAGTTATAGAATTCGCCACAGTATCTTGTTTGGAACAATTTCCAACTACCGTGCCACCATATTGTGTATTACACAAAAACCCTTAACTTAAATCGAAAATCGCATGGAGCATTGATGAAGACTGTATCGATGTAATTACTTACAACGAGCACTTCATAATCTATGCTTGCGAGAAAACATGTCATCAGTACTACTCTAGTACCTAATGATATCTTTCACTGTTGTCCCATGATCAGTACTTTGATCACTTTGGTATCTATACTCGCAACAACTTGGGAGTATCGGACATATCTGGTTGATTTACATACCATGGAATACATGATTAATCCAAACACAAGAGTGTGTGGAATATCCATCATGTATTTTGCTCATCAGTGTTTTGAGACACCGAGTCTTGCAAAACTCTTTCCATGTGACTTCGGCAAGAATCACTCCTTGGCGTTTTAAATGCTAACAAGTTTTAGCATCTTGTCAATATGTATTCATAGCTTAGCCCTATTAGGTAAATCTATCTCCATAGATCATCATGCCTAATATTGAGGCTATTTAGCCTAAGCACTTCATCGAAAAACTATTTTCAAATGAAGTCCTAATTCGTGTCAAGAAATTTATTTCCAATTTAACAATGTGTCAAGTACACAAGGTTTTTAGAAATATTATCATGCTCCCACTTACTTTCTTGAATCACAAGCATCTTCGATACCCATTTGATGAAGTCAAACCCCTTTGACCATTCCATCAAAAACGAAGATTCCAACTCCACTTTGCTCTCTTCTGTTCATCGCTGGAACTCTGAAGTTTGCATACTTACTAGCATCCTCTGGATCGACAAATTACTTTGGACTGTATCACATACAAGTCCTAGGTTTTATTTCCATCAGATGGAAATCCTTTTGTCATCCATGTTTCATATCTCATGATTGAAATATGTATTAATTGCTAGTTCAACCCGAACCGACTTCAAGCATCGCTACGGTGAGACAATCTCATCGTAGTCAACTCCTTGAACTTGTTATGGCAACAAGTCGAGCTTTATGGATAAAACATTTTATCCGTATTAGTTTTTAGTTCCATAAATATTCGTTAGACTCTAAGTCTTCCGAAAGGTGTATCAAGGTTTTAATCTTGAATCACTTATATGGAAACTATCTCGGATTGTATTGGCATTTAGCCAATTCCGGAGTCAGGGCCAATCACCGCTTCCTTGTGTATCATAGGTATATTGTTGTCCAACAACAATATCTCGTTTGCGCACCTGAGAGGTTTGCACGAGCCTTGCCTACGAGGTTCAGCTGCAAGTTCGACCGAAGTCCATACATTTTATTGTAGAGACTTCCGTATCAGTCGCAGTAGGAAACTCCGGAATCACTTCCAAGGTTCCTTTCCTTTGATCTGATGACGAAGATACTGTTTATCTCGTCGAGTTGCACTGTCCTCCCACTCACCTTTTGTAAGAACTATTCTCTTTAAAAGCATACCGTTTTGCAGCAAAATCCTTTGCCTCGGTATAGTGGAGGGGGAATACCCAATGACTTGGGATAACCTTACAAAGTAGCACTTCTCTGATTTGGAATAGGTTTGTAACCTTTTACACAAGCCCCATATTCCAAATGTTAAGAAAAGATATAACATGGTTGGGCATACCATACCATGGCGTCATTTCAACAGACCTGATGGATCTCTTTTCAGTGTAAAAAGCCGCAGTCTCTAAAGCATCACCTTTTAAAAGGGGTAATGGCAAATTTATTTATGTCATCTTTGATCTTACCATGTCATAAATGGTTCGATTACATCTTCACGGACTTTCCACTTGCAGTGGTGTTCCAGGAGGTGCAAGTTATGAAACCCCTTTTATAACTCATCAGACATTCGCTAAACTTGTAACTCAAATATTCCTTTCTGCAATGGAATTGTAGAAACATAATTTTCTTGTTACAATAACTTCTACTTCATTTTTGAAAACCTTATGAATGAATTCAAAAGATCCAGACTTACGTCTCAACAAGTAAATATCCATATATCTACTTGAGTCATTTCTGAAGTTAGATAAATCCACTACTTGCAACAACATTTATTGGACTACACACATCATAATGTATGATCACCAATATGTTCTTTGCTCGTTCCTTATGGCATGTGAACGGTATTTCAGTTACTTCACTTTTCAGAGGAAAGTTGCAAGTGTCAGATGATTCAAAATCAAACGACTTCAAAATCCATCATAATGGAATTTTCCATGCGGGTATCTCCAATGTGACCAAATTGTAGGAGATATGCCCTAGAGGCAATAATAAATGTTATTGATTATCTCCCTGTTCATAATTAGGTTTATGTTCCATGCTATAACTGCTATGGTTCTCGAGTCTACAATAACCACGAGGCTCGGAGGAAGACTCATATGCACGTGTGGGATAATAAACGGTAAAATGTATTCCTAGTCAAGCCTCTATGACTGGCTCAAGTATTGCATGATGGTCCTGTTTTCCTGATCATGGGCATGGCTATGCCGGCAATTTTGAGGGCACAATTGTTGGTAGAACACTTGTGTTGAATCGACCCGATTGATGTTATGCTATGAGATACATTCGTCATAAGTTTATGGTTAATAACACAGAGAAGTTAATGTTTGCATAATTCCTTAGACCATGAGAGTGTCGAGTTTCTTCATGCTTGCTTCATGAACTTTGGGGTTGGTTAAACGTCATCCGTAAATGGGTGGCTATTACGGCGGCTTACGGGTTCATGGAAAAGTATGTCAAGGGACTTGATAGCTCAAGATTGGGATTTGCTCCTCCGACGATGGAGAGATATCTCTGGGCCCTCTCGGTGTTACGGTATCCATCATCGTCTGGCCAGACACAGGGTGATTTGATCACAGGGATGCCGGAACACGGGAACGAGAAAAGAGAACAATACCGGCAACGAGGTAACTGGCATTGTGGACAAGTGTTGATCCACGAGGATGCCGATGTTTCTCACCTCGGGTAATTGTAACATATCGCGAAGCAATAGGAATAGCTCACGGCAACTGGAGGTTCACTCGAATATTTATTCGTGTGGGTATAGGGATCGATATGGGTGTCCACGGCTCCGATGTTGATCATTGATCGGAAGGGGTTCCGGGTCATGTCTATGCTTCACCGAACCTATAGGGTCACACGCTTAAGGGTCATCTATCTGCTGAATACTAGACAGGGAGTCTGAGAGAAAATCACCGAAAAAGTTTCGGACGCCGAAAAAGTTACGGACAGCGGAAAAGTTCCGCAGAGAGGTCACCGGATGAGTTCCGGTGAAACTGAAAAGTTGTTTCAGAGGATACCATGAAGTCAAATTGGTTTTGGCACATGCCTGATAATTCTTGGAGGGTGCCAGAATCATTCTGGAAACTTTCTGGAATTTTCCGGGATGAAAACCGGAAATGTTCCGGAGCTGCCGAAACCGCTTCAGATGCTTTTCGCAGATGAAATCACTAAACCGGAATTGTTCCGGCTCATGTTGAAACTTATTTTGGTGGGTACTGGAAATGTTCTAAGCCCACATAAATATTTTCAGTTCGACCGGACGCTGAAAAATGTCATCGTGAATAGTGAAAAACACTTTTTGGGCTGATTTGCAAATGGGGTTTTTCTTCTAGAAGAAAACCACTTTTGGTGTATGAAAGGGAGGTGGAGCCCCCCCAAAGGGGCTGCACAATTTCGGCCATGGCTTGGGGGGGCCCTCCTTGAGGTGTCCTTCCACCTCATGGTGGATATGTTCTACACACCCTTATGTGGCCTGTGGTGGAAAGATCTTAGGAAGGTCCTTTTGGTCTTTCCTCTACCCCTTGCTCCTCCTATAAATAGGAGGTGAGTGGGCAGCCCATACACACATCCTTGGTTCTCATACACATGCTATGCTTCGCTAGCTCTCTCTTCTCCCTCCCACGAAAAGAGTTTTCGTAGAGGCGAAAGGCTGTCTGGGTTCCGGCAGGAACTAGTTCTGGACGGCGAAGCCCTGCCGGATAGATGACACCGTATGTTTGCAACTCTGTAGAGAGATCGTAGTTTCGGTCTTAGTTCGAGAGTGCCTCCCGAAGGGCTGTCCGTGTGACCGTCCGAGTTTCGGAGGTCCTCCCGAAGGGCTGTCCGCGACACCGTCCGGGGGACTGTGCGACCGCCTCCCGGAGGGCTGTCCGCGGGGCAGATGAGGGTATACATCCTCGCGGTTGGGAGGTTGTAAAATCCTAGCTGCGGCGATCTGCACCGCCGTTCGTCATCGACTCTACTTCCGCTGCGCTACGAGTCGGTAACGAAAATGATCAAACCTTGTATGCAGTCTCCATAGTGGTCCTGGGCTGGTGCGTAGGTCGGAAAATTTTTGTTTTCTGCTGCGTTCCCCAACAGTGGCATCAAGAGCCGTGCTATGCGTAGATGCAGGTTGCGATCTAGAATACATAGAGATGTATGGGTGTTGCACAATATAATTAGGTAGTAGATGAGATCTATTGCTGAAAATTATTTGTGCGGGTAGCAGATGAAATCTGTTACCCGATGTTTCTTGTTGCTTCCCTGGAATTTGCATATTTCTGATCTTGATAACAGTATGGTGGAGTTTCAATGTTCTGGCAATCCGCGATCCTGATTGATCAACGAAGTGCTAACAGTTCGTTGAATTCCACCGTAGTTAAAAAGAAAGATGAAATTTTGCAGACGAAAGGGCAATGCAGATGTGATCTGCACGGGGGTCACGCGTATGACGAAGTTTAGTATGGGGCTCAAGATTTTATTATCTCGTGTTTCATACACCCTGGAATGTTAATCTAGCGACTTGGATTATCATGCTTGATGATGGACGTTGGTAGCTTCGGTTTGTTTCGAAACCTTAGAAGCCACGTAAAATAAATTTTTGCATAAACCGATTAGAGGCGTCTAACTTGGTTTTGCAGGATGGTTTGCATGTGCATATGATGTGGTATAGTAGTGCTCATATTAATTTGATTATGTATGAGATGACAATATGATGTAATATTAACATGACCTGCGTGTCATGATTCGGCATGATGGCTGGAGCCATATGATTGCACTTTAATGACCTGCGTGTCAACCTTATGTAATGCACTTATTTTATTAGCTATAGAGATAGCAATATTATCTAGTGCATCGACAAGGTGGTGGCAATCTTCGCGAAGGTGAACACCGACGCGAATGCCGAAGACGAAGAAATGAAAGACTTCTCCGTCAGAAAGGGCTGTACCATATCATGCTATTATGAATTGCCTGAGATGTTTATCCCTTATGATGCACCCTTCTTGATTGCGCGGTAGTTGCTTTTATTAGGGTGATCTCTCACAAAAATATCAAGTAGTTAGTGTTCTCCCAAGTGTAGCACCGTCACGGCACCTATCTTTTCGGGGTGCGCCGTGTCACACGGGTACGAACGATTAGGGATGTGTGAGGCGGGTGAGTTGAGACCTCGCAGCGAGATCACTTGGTTGTCTTGACGTTCAGGCATGACCGTCATGAGCTCGGAACACAAGCATCGAAAGATGAACAAGAGTCACATAGAGATGTGATTGGCAAGTTGGCCTACCGGTTGAGATTTTCGTCATCAGTGGTGTTACACCAATGGCGAACAATTTAAATGCGGGTCTTGTATCACTCAAAATCTATTATGAGAGATATTGATTTGAGTGGGAGCGCACTTTAGAATTAACTTGTTTAATTCTCAGTGCAATTAATTTTGAACACTGTCTAAGTGTGGTTTGCATAATAGTTGTAGAATAATGGCTCGCGTTTCCACCTTCCCTATTAAAATTGAATAGCTGTTAAATATCTGGTTAAATCTTTACGGTTGGTAACGTAATGTGAGGATTGTCCTCTAGAGTGCCGAGAAGGACTTTGTCCTATCGCATACTTTCGGTATTCTCCCGCTAATGCTATGGATCATGTGACTCTCGTCCTTCGATCCAAAAGCTAGAATTCTATTTCAGTCAAGTGCAATACGTTTGCTTCCATGAGACCCGAACTTCAAAAGTTTGGATAGTTATGTGATATTCATGGAATCTGAAAATCATTTTCAGAGACAGACAAAGGCTAAAAGATATGAGATATCCAAAGCCATGTTTGTTTGCAAACTATTAGTAAAAGTGTTTACTAGGCATTTGACTGATAAAAGAGGGATCCAGAAGAACGCCTGTCATATGATGATGGTGAATAAAACAACAACTTAAAGAGAAAGGAAGTATCCGAAGGGTGTTAGTGAAACTTTCACGCCTAGGAAGTCCGGGGCTATCGCCACTCTTAAGTTGGGTGCTTCTTCTGAGAGTAGGAGAAATACTAAAAGTTAAACTGTTAGAAGTATAATGGCAAAAGGATAGAAGAATGGAATATCCAGCTCATGTATGAATGTCATACAGGTTTTTTGATGTATAGAAGGCTGGTCAAAGATATAGTTCTTGGGAATTATGGTTAAACATGTTAATCACTAATTCTTGGGTATTGTGAGTTAATCACAAAGATACCCGCTCGATTGCATTCTGTTGCAACTTGATGTAAGAACTACTATGGCCTGAAAGACTAGCCAGGAATGAGGTTTAGATACACGCAGGGAACTTAGTAAATGTTACTATGCCTTCCATAGGTGTATTCCCTATGTATTTACTTTCATAAATCATTTTAGAGTTTTACACACTCTAGCCCATTGCATAAAGTATCTTGCAAGAAGGTTGTTCATAAGAGAACTTTTAATGTTCGGAGTTATGAATAACAAAAGGGCCATACTTTCATTATGAATGAGAAGTATGTTATGAATATTGATAATAATACATTACCTCTGGGTTTGCTTTCATAATTCATTTAGAGTTTCATACACTCTAGCCCTTTGCATAAGATATTTTGCAAGAAGGTTATTCATAAGAGAACTTTTGATGTTCGGTGTTATGAATAACATGAAGGGCCATGCTTCCATACAGGATGGGATGTATGCTATGAATATTGATGGTAATATGATACATCCATAACACTGACGCTAAATGTCGCAAGACTAAAAGAATACCACACACGTGTGGCACTGCATTTGGTCACATTGGAGAAACCCGCATGGAAAATTCCATTGTGATGGATTTTGAAGTCGTTTGATTTTGAATCATCTGACACTTGCAACTTTCCTCTGAAAAGTGAAGTGACTGAAATACCGTTCACAGGCCATAAGGAACGAGCAAAGAACATATTGGTGATCATACATTATGATGTGTGTAGTCCAATAAATGTTGTTGCAAGTAGTGGATTTATCTATCTTCAAAAATGACTCAAGTAGATATATGGATATTTACTTGTTGAGACGTAAGTCTGGATCTTTTGAATTCATTCATAAGGTTTTCAAAAATGAAGTAGAAGTTATTGTAACAAGAAAATTATGTTTCTACAATTCGATTGCAGAAAGGAATATTTGAGTTACAACTTTAGCGAATGTCTGATGAGTTATGAAAGGGGTTTCATAACTTGCACCTCCTGGAACACCACTGCAAGTGGAAAGTCCGTGAAGATGTAATCGAACCATTTATGACATGGTAAGATCAAAGATGATATAAATAAAATTGCCATTATCCCTTTTAAAGTGATGCTTTAGAGACTGCGGCTTTTTCACTGAAAAGAGATCCATCAGGTCTATTGAAATGATGCCATGGTATGGTATGCCCAACCATGTTATATCTTTTCTTAACATTTGGAATATGGGGCTTGTGTAAAAGGTTACAAACCTATTCCAAATCAGACAAGTGCTTCTTTGTAAGGTTATCCCAAGTCATTTGGGTATTCCCCACCACTATACCGAGGCAAAGGATTTTGCCGCAAAACGGTATGCTTTTAAAAAGAATAGTTCTTACAAAAGGCGAGTGGGAAGACAGTGCAACTCGACGAGATAACCAGTATCTTCGTCATCAGATCAAAGGAAAGAAACCTTGGAAGTGATTCCGGAGTTTCCTACTGCGACTGATACGGAAGTCTCTACAATAAAATGTATGGACTTCAGTCAAACTTGCAGCTGAACCACGTAGGCAAGGCTCGTGCAAACCTCTCAGGTGCGCAAACGAGATATTGTTGTTGGACAACAGTATACCTACGATACACAAGGAAGCGATGATGGGCCCTGACTCCGGAATTGGCTAAATGCCAATATAATTCGAGATAGTTTCCATATAAGTGGTTCGAGATTAAAATCTTGATACACCTTTCGGAAGACTTAGAGTCTAACGAATATTTATGAAACTATAAACTGATGTGGATAAAATATTTTTTCCATAAAGCTCGACTTGTTGAAATAACAAGTTCAAGGAGTTGACTACGATGAGGTTGTTTCACCGTAGCGATGCTTGAAGTCGGTTCGGGTTGAACTAGCAATTAATACATATTTCAATCATGAGATATGAAACATGGATGACAAAAGGATTTCCATCTGATGAAAATAAAACCTAGGACTTGTATGTGATACAGTCCATAGTAATTTGTCGATCCAGAGGATGCTAGTAAGTATGCAAACTTCAGAGTTCCAGCGATGGACAGAAGAGAGCAAAGTGGAGTTGGAATCTTCGTTTTTGATGAAATGGTCAAGGGGGTTTGACTTCATCAAATGGGTATCGAAGATGCTTGTGATTCAAGAAAGTAAGTGGGAGCATAATAATATTTCTAAAAACCTTGTGTACTTGACACATTGTTAATTGGAAATAAATTTCTTGACACGAATTAGGACTTCATTTGAAAATAATTTTTCGATGAAGTGCTTAGGCTAAATAGCCTCAATATTAGGCATGATGATCTATGGATTTAGATTTACCTAATGGGGCTAAGCTATGAATACATATTGACAAGATGCTAAAACTTTTTAGCATTGAAAAACGTCAAGGAGTGATTCTTGCCGAAGTCACATGGAAAGAGTTTTTGCAAGACTCGGTGTCCCAAAACACTGATGAGCAAAATACATGATATTGATTCCACACACTCTTGTGTTTGGATTAATCATGTATTCCATGGTATGTAAAAACAACCAGATATGTCCAATACTCCAAAGTTGTTGCGAGTATAGATACCAAAGTGATCAAAGTACTGATCATAGGACAACAGTGAAAGATGTCATTGAGTACTAGAGTAGTAGTAATGACATGTTTTCTCGCAGGCAGAGATTATGAAGTGCTCGTTGTAAGTAATTACATCGATACAGTCTTCATCAATGCTCCATGTGATTTTCGATTTAAGTTTAGGGTTTTGTGTAATACACAATATGGTGGCACGGTAGTTGGAAATTGTTCCAAACAAGATACTGTGGCGAATTCTATAACAAAGGCTAAGTATGTTGACGCTTGAGAAGCGACAAAGAAGTTTTTGAATCATATAGTTCATTCATGAACTTAGTATGGTTCCAAGATGGCTTTGGTCTATGGGACACTATAGCAGATACTTGCTCCATAGCTCAGTCTGAGGAATCAGGTTTCGACCAATGATTCACACATATGCAAAGCCAAGTCCACACAAAATATGAATTTTGTGAAAGTGTGAAAACGCGAGGATATGCAAAGTTACACACGGAGCTGAAGTCGTCAGATCCGTTGGACATCAGGCTATACCACATGCGAAGCATATTTTACACCAGTATGCCATAGGTGTAAAGTGCATTAGCATTGACTAGATTATTGACTCTAGTTCAAGTGGGAGTCTGTAGGAGATATGCCCTAGAGGCAATAATAAATGTTATTAATTATCTCCCTGTTCATAAATAGGTTTATGTTCCATGCTATAACTGCTATGGTTCTCGAGTCTACAATAACCACGAGGCTCGGAGGAAGACTCATATGCACGTGTGGGATAATAAACGGTAAAATGTATTCCTAGTCAAGCCTCTATGACTGGCTCAAGTATTGCATGATGATCCTGTTTTCCTGATCATGGGCATGGCTATGCCGGCAATTTTGAGGGCACAATTGTTGGTAGAACACTTGTGTTGAATCGACCCGATTGATGTTATGCTATGAGATACATTCGTCATAAGTTTATGGTTAATAACACAGAGAAGTTAATGTTTGCATAATTCCTTAGACCATGAGAGTGTCGAGTTTCTTCATGCTTGCTTCATGAACTTTGGGGTTTGTTAAACGTCATCCGTAAATGGGTGGCTATTACGGCGGCTTACGGGTTCATGGAAAAGTATGTCAAGGAACTTGATAGCTCAAGATTGGGATTTGCTCCTCCGACGATGGAGAGATATCTCTGGGCCCTCTCGGTGTTACGGTATCCATCATCGTCTGGCCAGACACAGGGTGATTTGATCACAGGGATGCCGGAACACGGGAACGAGAAAAGAGAACAATACCGGCAACGAGGTAACTGGCATTGTGGACAAGTGTTGATCCACGAGGATGCCGATGTTTCTCACCTCGGGTAATTGTAACATATCGCGAAGCAACAGGAATAGCTCACGGCAACTGGAGGTTCACTCGAATATTTATTCGTGTGGGTATAGGGATCGATATGGGTGTCCACGGCTCCGATGTTGATCATTGATCGGAAGGGGTTCCGGGTCATGTCTATGCTTCACCGAACCTATAGGGTCACACGCTTAAGGGTCATCTATCTGCTGAATACTAGACAGGGAGTCTGAGAGAAAATCACCGAAAAAGTTTCGGACGCCGGAAAAGTTTCGGACAGCGGAAAAGTTCCGCAGAGAGGTCACCGGATGAGTTCCGGTGAAACTGAAAAGTTGTTTCAGAGGATACCATGAAGTCAAATTGGTTTTGGCACATGCCTGATAATTCTTGGAGGGTGCCAGAATCATTCTGGAAACTTTCTGGAATTTTCCGGGATGAAAACCGGAAATGTTTCGGAGCTGCCGAAACCGCTTCAGATGCTTTTCGCAGATGAAATCACTAAACCGGAATTGTTCCGGCTCGCGTTGAAAATTATTTTGGTGGGTACTGGAAATGTTCTAAGCCCACATAAATATTTTCAGTTCGACCGGACGCTGAAAAATGTCGTCGTGAATAGTGAAAAGCACTTTTTGGGCTGATTTGCAAATGGGGTTTTTCTTCTAGAAGAAAACCACTTTTGGTGTATGAAAGGGAGGTGGAGCCCCCCCAAAGGGGCTGCACATATTCGGCCATGGCTTGGGGGGGCCCTCCTCGAGGTGTCCTTCCACCTCATGGTGGATATGTTCTACACACCCTTATGTGGCCTGTGGTGGAAAGATCTTAGGAAGGTCCTTTTGGTCTTTCCTCTACCCCTTGCTCCTCCTATAAATAGGAGGTGAGTGGGCAGCCCATACACACATCCTTGGTTCTCATACACATGCTATGCTTTGCTAGCTCTCTCTTCTCCCTCCCACGAAAAGAGTTTTCGTAGAGCCGAAAGGCTGTCTGGGTTCCGGTAGGAACTAGTTCTGGACGGCGAAGCCCTGCCGGATAGATGACACCGTATGTGTGCAACTCTGTAGAGAGATCGTAGTTTCGGTCTTAGTTTGAGAGTGCCTCCCGAAGGGCTGTCCGTGTGACCATCCGAGTTTCGGAGGTCCTCCCGAAGGGCTGTCCGCGACACCGTCCGGGGGACTGTGCGACCGCCTCCCGGAGGGCTGTCCGCGGGGCAGATGAGGGTATACATCCTCGTGGTTCGGAGGTTGTAAAATCCTAGCTGCGGGGATCTGCACCGCCTTTCGTCATTGACTCTACTTCCGCTGCGCTACGAGTCGGTAACGAAAATGATCAAACCTTGTATGCATTCTCCATAGTGGTCCTGGGCTGGTGCGTAGGTCGGAAAATTTTTGTTTTCTGCTGCGTTCCCCAACACAAATGCAGTGCCACACATATGTGGTATTCTTTTAGTCTTGCGACATTTAGCGTCAGTGTTATGGATGTATCATATTTCCATCAATATTCATAACATACATCCCATCCTGGATGGAAGCATGGCCCTTCATGTTATTCATAACACCGAACATCAAAAGTTCTCTTATGAATAACCTTCTTGCAAGATACCTTATGCAAAGGGCTAGAGTATATGAAACTCTAAATGAATTATGAAAGAAAATATAGAGGTAATGTATTAATATCAATATTCATAACATACTTCTCATTCATAATGAAAGTACGGCCCTTTTGTTATTCATAACTCCGAACATTAAAAGTTCTCTTATGAACAACCTTCTTGCAAGATACTTTATGCAATGGGCTAGAGTGTGTTAAACTCTAAAATGATTTATGAAAGTAAATACATAGGGAATACACCGATGGAAGGCATAGTAACATTTACTATGTTCCCTGTGTGTATCTTAACCTCATTCTTGGCTAGTCTTTCAGGCTATAGTAGTTCTTACATCGAGTTGCAACAGAATGCAATTAAGCGGGTATCTTTGTGATCAACTCACAATACCCAAGAATTAGTGATTAACATGTTTAACCATAATTCCCAAGAAATATATCTTTGACCAGCCTTCTATACACCAAAAACTTGTATGACATTCATACATGAGCTGGATATTCCAGTCTTTTTTCCGTTTGCCATTATACTTCTAACAGTTTAACTTTTAGTATTTCTCCTACTCTCAGAAGAAGCATCCAACTTAAGAGTGTCGTTAGCCCCGGACTTCCTAGGCGTGAAAGTCTTACTAACACCCTTCGGACACTTCCTTTCTCTTTAAGTTATTGTTTTATTCACCTTTCATCATATGACAGGCGTTCTCCTGGATCCCTCTCTTATCAGTCTAATGCATAGTAAACTCCTTTACTAATAGTTTGCAAACAAACATTGCTTTGGATATCTCATATCTTTTAGCCTTTGTCTGTCTCTGAAAATGATTTTCAGATTCCATGAATATCACATAACTATCCAAACTTTCGAAGTTTGGGTCTCATGGAAGCAAACATATTGCACTTTGACTGAAAAGGAATTCTAGCTTTTGGATCGAAGGACGAGAGTCACATGATCCATAGCATTAGTGGGAGAATACCAAAAGTATGCGATAGGACAAAGTCCTTCTCGGCACTCTAGAGGACAATCCTCACATTATGTTACCAATCGTAAAGTTTTAACCAGATATTTAACAGCTATTCAATTTTAATTGGGAAGGTGGAAACGCGAGCCATTATTCTACAACTATTATGCAAATAACACTTAGACAGTGTTCATAATTAATTGCACTGAGAATTAAAAGAATTAATTCTACAGTGTGCTCCCACTCAAATCAATATCTCTCATAATTGATTGTGAGTGATACAAGACCCGCATTTAAATTGTTCGCCATTGGTGTAACACCACTGATGACGAAAATCTCAACCGGTAGGCCAACTTGCCAATCACATCTCTATGTGACTCTTGTTCATCTTTCGATGCGTGTGTTCCGAGCTCATGACGGTCATGCCTGAACGTCAAGACAACCAAGTGATCTCGCTGCGAGGTCTCAACTCACCCGCCTCACACTTCTCTAATCGTTCGTACCCGTGTGACACGGCGCACCCCGAAAAGATAGGTGCCGTGACGGTGCTACACTTGGGAGAACACTAACTACTTGATATTTTTGTGAGAGATCACCCTAATAAAAAGCGACTACCGCGCAATCAAGAAGGGTGCATCATAAGGGATAAACATCTCAGGCAATTCATAATAGCATGATATGGTATAGCCCTTTCGGACGGAGATGTCTTTCATTTCTTCGTCTTCGGCATTCGCGTTGGTGTTCACCTTCGCGAAGATTGCCACCACCTTCTCGATGCACCAGATAATATTGCTATCTCTATAGCTAATAAAATAAGTGCATTACTGAAGGTTGACACGCAGGTCATTAAAGTGACAATCATATGGCTCCAGCCATCATGCCGAATCATGACACGCAGGTCATGTTAATATTACATCATATAGTCATCTCATACATAATCAAATTAATATGAGCACTGCTATACCACATCGTATGCACATGCAAACCATCCTGCAAAACCAAGTTAGACGCCTCTAATCGGTTCATGCAAAATTTTATTTTTCGTGGCTTCTAAGGTTTCGAAACAAACCGAAGCTACCAACGTCCATCATCAAGTATGATAATTCAAGTTGCTAGATTAACTTTCCAGGGTGTATGAAACACGAGATAATAAAATCTCGAGCCCCATACTAAACTTCGTCATATGCGTGACCCCCGTGCAGATCACATCTGCATTGCCGTTTCGTCTGCGAAACATCCATCTTTCTTTAACTATGGTGGAACCCAAAGAACTGTTAGCACTTCGTTGATCTGTCAATGAGCATACTCAGGAGCAGCATGAAAGGATCGCGGATTGCCAGAACTTTGTGAGATTCCACCATGCCGTCAAGATCAGGACTACGCAAATTCAAGGGAAGCAACAAGAACATCGGGTAACAGATTTCATCTGCTACCCGCACAAATAATTTTCAGCAATAGATCTCATCTACTACCTAATTATATTGTGCAACACCCATACATCTCTATGTATTCTAGATCGCAACCTGCATCTACGCATAGCACGGCTCTTGATGCCACTGAAGGGTAACGCTGCAGAAAACAAAAATTTTCCGACCTACGCACCAGCCCAGGCCCACTATGGAGACTACATACAAGGTTTGATCATTTTCGTTACCGACTCGTAGCGCAGCGGAAGTAGAGTCGATGACGAACGGCGGTGCAGATCCCCGCGGCTAGGATTTTACAACCTCCCAACCGCGAGGATGTATACCCTCATCCGCCCCACGGACAGCCCTCCGGGAGGCGGTCAGACAGTCCCCTGGATGGTGTCGCGGACAGCCCTTCGGGAGGACCTCCAAAACTTGGACTGTCACTCGGACAGCCCTTCGGGAGGACCTACGAAACTCGGACGGTCACACGGACAGCCCTTCGGGAGGCACTCTCGAACTAAGACCGAAACTACGATCTCTCTACAGAGTTGCACACATACGGTGTCATCTATCCTGTAGGGCTTCGCCGTCCAGAACTAGTTCCTGCCGGAACCCAGACAGCCTTTCGGCTCTACGAAACTATTTCGCTGGGAGGGAGAGAAGAAGCCAGATCATCGCAATGGCACTTGTATGTGAGAAAGAGTGAGTTTGTGGGCAGCCCACTCACCTCTATTTATAGGAAAACCAAGGGGTAAGGTGGCCATTTCCAAAAAACCCAAAAATGCCCATGAAGGAACACTTCCACAAGGGCATATTAGGGAAGTAATGAAATAAGTGGGGCCCCATGGTGGAGCCCAACATGTGGCCGGCCACCATCTCTTGGGGCCCCCCCAAGGGGTTTGCTTAGCCTCCAAGTCCTTCTAGAAACCTTTTGGAAATATCCCAAAAGGTGACTTTCCATAAATATCCCAAAAAGCACTTTCACTATTCACGACGACATTTTTCAGCGTCTGGTCGAACTGAAAATATTTATGTGGGCTTAGAACATTTCCAGTACCCACCAAAATAATTTTCAATGCCATCTGAAACAATTCCGGTTTAGTGATTTTCATCTGCGAAAAGCATCTGAAGCGGTTTCGACAGCTCCGGAACATTTCCGGTTTTCATCCCGGAAAATTCCAAAAAGTTTCCAGAACGATTCTGGCATCCTCCAAGAATTATCAGGCATGTGCCAAAACCAATTTGACTTTTTGGTATCCCCTGAAACAACTTTTCAGTTTCACCGAAACTCATCCGGTGACCTCTCTCTTCGGAACTTTTCCGTTGACCGAAACTTTTCCGGTGTCCGAAACTTTTTCGGTGTTTTTCTCTTAGACTCCCTGTCTAGTATTCAGCAGATAGATGACCCTTAAGCGTGTGACCCTATAGGTTCGGTGAAGCATAGACATGACCCGGAACCCCTTCCGATCAATGATCAACATCGGAGCCGTGGACACCCATATTGACCCCTATACCCACACGAATGAATATTCGAGTGAACCTCCAGTTGCCATGTGCTATTCCTGTTGCTTCGCGATATGTTACAAATACCCGAGGTGAGACATGTTGGCATCCCCGTGGATCAACACCTTGTCCACTATGCCAGTTACCTCGTTACCGGTATTGTTCTCTTTTCTCGTTCCGTGTTCCGGCATCCCCGTGATCAAATCACAAAGTGTCTGGCCAGACGATGATGGATACCGTAACACCGAGAGGGCCCAGAGATATCTCTCCATCGTCGGAGGAGCAAATCCCAATCTTGAGCTATCAAGTTACTTGACATACTTTTCCATGAACCCATAAGCCGCCGTAATAGCCACCCATTTACGGATGACGTTTAACAAACCCCAAAGTTCATGAAGCAAGCATGAAGAAACTCGATACTCTCATGGTCTAAGGAATCATGCAAACGTTAACCATCTCTGTGTTATAAACCATTAACTTATGACGAATGAATCTCATAGCATAACATCAATTCGGGTCGATTCAACACAAATGTTCTTCTAACATTGTGCCCTCAAAATTGCCGGCATAGCCATGCCCATGATCAGGAAAACAGGATCATCATGCAATACTTGAGCCAGTCTTAGAGGCCAGACTAGGAATACATTTTACCGTTTATTATTCCACACGTGCATATGAGTCTTCCTTCAAGCCTCGTGGTTATTGTAGACTCGAGAACCATAGCAGTTATAGCATGGAACATAAACCTAATTATGAATAGGGAGATAATCAATAACATTTATTATTGCCTCTAGGGCATATCTCCTACATTCTAACAAGTCTAATGCACCCTACACATGCTAGTCAACAAGTATGGCAGCGGAAAGTAAGGACAAGCATATGTAAGATAGTAGAGATAGGAAGATCAAACACAATATGGAGACACGAAGATTTTTCCCGTGGTTCCGATAGGTAGTGCTATCGTACGTCCATGCTGATGGAGTCTTCAACACATGGACGGTAGCGGTCGCGAGAGTCCACGGAGGGCTCCACCCACAAGGGTCCATGAAGTAGCAACCTCGACTATTCCATCACGGCTTCCGTCCATGAAGGACTAGCCTCACTATGGGTAGATCTTCACGAAGTAAGCGATCTCCTTGCCCTTACAAACTCTTGGTTCAACTCCACAATCACGAAGAAGGAGGCTCCCAAGCGACACCTAACCAATCTAGGAGGCACCACAATCGAACACATGCTAGTCATCTATTATGATAGATGTGGTAGTATGATGAACTCCTTGCTCTTGTGCTTCAAAAGATAGTCTCCTCAACACTCAATCACTCTCTCACAGATTTGGCATGGGTAGAAGAGATTGATTGGATGGAAAGCAACTTGGGGAGGCTAGAAATCAAGATCCATATGGTTGGAGTGGATGATCTTGATCTCAACACAAGGGTATGTGGTTCTCTCTCAGAAAAATTGGATATGGCAAGTGGGTGTATGTTCTGAGTGCTTCCCTTACGAGTGAGAGGTGGTGAAGGGGTATATATAGGCATCTCCAAAAATCCAACCATTACAACATTATTGCCCAACTTGATGAAACCGAAGTAGAAACTCGGTTGCACCGACTAGTGCAAAATGTTGCAACTTTGGCCTTTTCGGTGAGACCGATATATGAATCTCGGTGGTACCGATATGGGTGTCCTAGGCAGTTACCAAATCTCGGTGAGACCGATTCCTCAAACTCTGTGGGACCGATTTAGAGAAATGGGCTAACAGAAAGTTGGTCCAACTTCTCGGTGGTACCGATTCTCTAAACTCGGTAGGACCGAATCTAGAAAATGGCTAACCAGGAAGTTGGTCACTGTTTTCGGTGGCACCGAATGAAAAGCTGGTGGTACCGAGATGCTAGGGTTTGGTTTGGCTTCTGTCTTGGATAAACTCGGTGGATCCGAAAGGGAATATTGGTGGCACCGAATTTTGACTTTAGGCTTTGGACAGATGATATGTGTGGGAAAGTGGGTGAGTAGTTTTGGTGGCTACCTCTAAGCACTTGAGCAACCAGATCATCATATTTCCCTCAACACCTTTTAATAGTATTGGCTTTCCTATGGACACTCAAAGTGATTTCTCACAAAATATACAATGTAGAGTCATTGATCTTGAAGCATGGCCAATCCTATTCCTTCCTTTCCTTGGTGAGGTTCTCCACACAATCCTTTAACCAATCCTCTCTGTGGACTTCATCTGAAACAAGCTAGATAAAACTATTAGTCCAAGAGATAATGTATATTGTCATGAATTATCAAAACCACCAAGGGAGCATATGTGCTTTCAACTGCACCCTCGCCTCGGTCTGTGGCAGCTGGAAGGTGGAGACGTGTGCGAGAAGAGAGGAACCAACGGCAGCGACCGTGGCGGCGTCCGTGGCGGCGCGCATTGGCGCATGCAGGCAGGCTAGCTGGATCACGTGGCATGCATAGCAGGCTTCTGTATCGTGGCGGCGCGCATCGGCGCATGCAACGGCCCAACAGTCCAACGAAACCAGGGCCCAACGGTCCAACCAGCGCCACTGTCCAACGCAGCCCCACTTGCCAGGTCCAACAAGCGACATAGTCCAGCGCGGCCCCACTCGTCAGAGTTACGGTCAAACCATTGACCCGACGGCATCCTCCGCTGTGACCATTCGTGAGGGTTTCGGACAAGAGAGAGGGGCAAAGTGAGCAACCGTTAAGAGCATGGGGATGAATGAGTACAACTAAGGAACCAGGGGCACAAGAATAGAAAGCTCTATATTGTTATTGTTCCTAGAAGCCTGGTGCCTGCAAGCTAGGAGAGGTGCACGAAGGTAGGTATGCCATTGTTCTAGACTATATGTCTACATAACTTGGTTTTACTGTGAGACTAAGTAGTTACAAATTACCATACTGATTTCCTTTTGATAGAAAGAATGTATGGAAGACTCATATATCATAAATTTGAGCACCAACATTTGAACCGTGCTAGAAAGAATCGTGCCACCACAACTCCATCATCGCACCAGTAGGCAGTTTTAAAAATTATCATATTAATCACATACTAGAAATATTTGCATCTATGGAAACGATAAGTTTCGACCATCAACGGGTGAACCATCCTTTTATTAGTAGATTGTAATCATTAGATCTTCGTAAGTAAATCTTGGAAAATTTAATCATGGAGATACTCATATCTTCAACTAATACCACAATTCAATAGGAAAAGAGGGGCACAGTAGTAATTCCCAAACAGAAAATAAAACATTTGGTCATCAATCTGGTGGACCATCTATTTCTTAGTATACCATATCCGACATGTCACAATAAATAAGAATAGCTAGATGTATCATAGTTGATAGATTTTATAATCGTATACAAACATATGATCTGAGTACTAGATGATTAATTGAACTACAAAAAATAATATAAAATTTTATTGATAAGTTAAACCTATTGCACACGATGGTTATTACAGCATTCTAAACCTGATACACTCCATTGATATTTAAACTAACCCATTTAGTCACCAAATCTTATATACTAGGTATATCATTGTGAGGTACCCAATCCGACGGTTTAATTTTGGAGAACAAGAGCAAGCGGTACTATGTACCTCATTCACCACTTAATATACCACTTAAAAAAAGAATCACACGTTTTTCCAAGATTTGAAAGAAATATGATAAAAATATTTACCATGAATAGGCATTTCGTAAATTACATTATATTTGTTGAATCACACAAACACAGGAAAACGATAAAAAGAAGGGAGAATATTACAGTCGGAAAAGGAAAAATAGTGACATGTAGGTCGAATTCCGGAGAATGTTGCTGCTATGGAGGATGATGATGATGTGCCCATCTACAGCAAGCGAAAATAGAGACGATCCGTCAGGAATGCGCGCTTGTGAAAGAAAACTTCGCCAGTAACAAAAGCTGGATCCAAGAGGGCCGCGGGTATGCGGGAGATGAATTCAATGACCAAGCAAATGTACGGACGCCACCAGTCAAACTAGACAAAATACGAATCTGTACGGTGAGCCAATGACCTATAATCACCTCAAGTCATATTTAGTGATTGTATTAACCGTATTCTTAAATACAATGACCAAAATAAGTTTTCGACACCAATACAATGACCACTAATGCATTTTACTCAACGTGCGAGGACAAAAAACCAGCCGCCGTCCAGGGTCAATGTGTGACCGAACCAGCTGGGGGGTAGCTCTAGGTGTTAGCATCAATTTTTGAATGAGAAGAAATATTTAGGAAAAGAGAAAGGGGATCGGGGAAGATGAAAAATCTCAATCTGTGGAAGTATGAGTAGGGGAAAGAAGACAGAGAAGTCAATAAGACTACAGAATGGGAAAGTGAAGAATTGGTGGGACCCATCAAAAAATGACATTTCCTACATGCACCTTGCTACTGTGAGTGCACGTGTCTCATATATTAAGCCAAAATATATCAAGGGTTCAATTTTGGTAATAAGAAAAAGGGACTTGTATGATAGCGATAATATACCATTGGTGGCTTATATTTTGCTCTCACACCTTGGTACTGCTGTCCACGTCTATGGAAGAAAATAACTACCAACAAAGACTTTATGGATGTCTATACTATATAAAAAGCCAAAATCAATTTCAGTACAAAATCACTAAATAAATATGCCAATCTTGCATACCGTTAGCAAATTAACTTGTCACTACACAAAAATAATGAGAACTACTAAATTTTTATTTACAAAAAAACTAAGAAACATGATAAAATTGTCAGCCAAAAGATACAAATATAATTTCAAGAATGCAATCGATGATCAAATTACAATTAGTATGGCATCCATAATTAGAAAGTAAAGAATGAAGGAAAACACATACATTTATATATCAATAAAAAAATAAACAAAACAAAGACACAAATATGTTTGCAAAATTCTTATATTTGAAAATGTAATCATATTTGCTTTCAATTTTTAATGGAAAAATCAAATGATATATTCTTAAAATTTAACTTCATAAAATCCTAGCCCGCGCATCGAGCGGGCCAGTTTGCTAGTTTGTACTAGTAATAATACTAGCGCCATAAGAAGCGCGGCGTCACGCCGCGCTCGTGGGAGAGCCCGTCTGATTTTTGTTGTTCATTTGGTTAACGAAAAGGAATAGAAAGTGAAGCGAAGAGGTTGATTGAGTGACATTTTGTTTGGCAAATAGTTTTGTGTAGGTCGTTGAGTAGTTTCTTCCAATTGAACATGTAGTACATCCTTTTTAGCGATGAATCTATTATTATTATATATTTTTGTTCATTTGTATATGTCGAGGGGTGATATCTAAAGAAGCGAGAAAAAGGTTTATTTCGTAAACTACTAAGAGGGTTCATTCAACAATGGATCCTAAAGATAGTGTCTAAGGGCTTCACCCTTTGGATTACCTAGTGGCAATGATAGCTTGTGTGTTGCATCTTCTATCTATATTTGGATGTATTCCATGTAATCTTTGAGCAAAATTATAGTAACTTTTTGTTTCTATTTGTATTATGGATCAGCTTTAATATCTTATCTTTCGAGGACCCACCGTTCTCTTATGAAGTCATGGAAATGAACCTCATTTAGTAGGAAACATTTTTTTCTTGTAGACATTTAATTCTTAATTGTAAGCTATTCCTTATCGAATAAATTAAAATTCATAAGGTAAGACTTTTCGCCAATTTTTTTATAATAAGATTATTCACCTGTCAACTCGGAAGTAAAATATAATTAAGTAGTTTATGTTAGAAGAAGATGTACAATACATAATTTTGATCATGTCAATTGTCTAGAAACAGAATATATATAACATAATTAAGTTTTGTTTTGTCTTTATCCATAGAATATGGTCACTAAGCGAGATAAATTTTACATTGGGTATGTAAAATATTACTCTTCCTTCTAATATATGTAGGGAAAAAATGCATAATACAAAATGATTTTTTATTGATTTTGTAGAATTTTTAATAGGGCTTCCCATTAAATGGTATTAAATTGAAATATCTATGTTGTGGTGCTGCATTTACAAAATAGCTAAAGAACAAATTAACATAAAATTTTAGACAAAGCAAGATGACGTACCATAAACGTTAAAAGAATTATTTAGGGAAAAGGATAGAAACGTTGTGGGAGCGAGCTTTCAGACGGTACACTCCAAACTGATAAATATGACATGGTCTTTGAGATCATTTCAACAATATAGCTATGTGTACACATTTTTAATTGAGAAATTATACAAAAAAGAGGCTAAAAAATGACATATGACTTGTCATCGCATTATCATTATTATATATAGATATGGACAATGTACCTATGTGTACACATTTTTAATTGAGAAATTACACAAAAAAGAGGCTGAAAAATCACATCTAAATTATCATCGCATTATCATTATTATATGTAGATATCATGTATGTTATGTTTGACATGAGTGGAAAATATAAAAAAAGGTACTACGTGAAATTGGATCTTTACCGTTCACCGATATTGGCATTGCCGTGAAAATGAATAGTGGTTGCCAAAAGGAAGTAAAAACAACCAGGAAAACAAAGTAAAAAAAATAGATCGTTACTGTTCACCGATGTTGACATGGCCATGAAAATGAACAGTAGATGCCGAAAAAAAGTCAAAAAAACCAGAAAAACCGAAAGCTTCCCGCTTTAGTATATAGTATATACTAGGAAAATTGCCCGTGCGTTGCAACGGGGGATACAATGCTAACACGTTGTCATGGTAATGAAAACACAAAAATGAGAAAACATGAAAATATTATGTGTGTTTTTACCTTCTCACTGCGTCCCCGTCATGCCGTGCACTTCTGTGACAGTATAGGCGACATCGAACATGATCCTACCAGTGATCCATTCCTTCTACCATGAAGTTGACCATCCATCATCATTGTGTTGGCCCCGCACGACGGTAGGGCAGGGCAACCTCAACCTCGGTGTCCAGAGGTCCTCGAGGCACCAAGCAAGCATAATGCCACACACGGCTTCCTACTCGTCATATCATTGAACAGAGGACTTCTGCCAAATTTTTGTAATAGAACAAACACTAAATTATCATTGACAATGAAGAGGTGACATTTTATGCCATCACATCATATTCAACAATAAGGACATTTCTGCGTTGGTAGCACTTACTAACAACTTTTGCCTCTATATATCATGTTCCCTTACACTACTAGGGAAAAGCCTAGCAGTAGCGCGGGTTAAGGGCATGTCAGTAGCGCGGGGCACCGCGCTACTGCTACGGCATCACAGCTAACTTGTAGCAGTAGCGTCTCTCCCCCGCGCTACTGATAATTTACTTACCAGTAGCGCTGGTCTCTAACCCGCGCCACTACTAATTTTATGCTTTTTTTGTTTACTAATGACATCACTAGTGTAATTAGCAGTACCGTGGTGGGCCCAATGTAGCAGCAGTGTCAGTAGTAAGCAGAAGAGGATGGGTTTATATATATCATTATTGATGACAATTTGAGTTCAAACAGATAACTAGATTTCAAAAACCTTACAAGTCCAGACCGAACTGCTAGATCGAGACCAATAATGATAAAACTATTAAACCTTAAACTAGAGCTTAATCTTACTACAATACTATTAATGAGCAGAATCTGGTGGTGCAGAATCTGATGGTGGTGGGGGCATTCTTGGCGGAAGTATCCTGACAACACTTCCCCATCGGGCTCTTTGAGCCGGGCACGAAGATGTCACTTGTTGTAGTGCCCATTCCATAACCAAGTGAGCACTACTCTGAGGTGGCATCCGAGCATGCTCTGCAGCATTGGCCTCCGCGAAGATGACGTCTGCTGCAACTTGTAGTTGTGTTTGGGCATAACTCTTGCACTCCTTGACTTCGTACATCCAGTGACTAGACTAAGTCTTCCGAAACATATTCTCCGCCTCTTTCAGCTCCCGCATACAATCTCTCCATCCGAACACTGCATCGTCAATCCTTTTTCCCCGCGCCAGCAACTTCCTCCGCCACTCCAACTCCTCTTCACGAGAACGTCTAGGAGACATGGAATCCCTGTAAATTTGGCATGACATTTGCTTAACAATGGACATATTAAATAGCACAACGTCTAGGAGACATGGAATCCCTGTAAATTTCCCCGCGCCAAAAAATCTAACCATTTACAGCGTGTTAGACATGGAATCTAACAATGGACATTTGCACCAAGTTTGCAAGTTTAAACATTTTTTTACGGTTACGACGTGAAGCACCTTTGTAACACAATTTACAGCATGTGGATGAATTCCGATATGCATCCATACATCCATCTAACCATCTAAATGCATCCATCCATAACCATCTAAATGCATCATACATCCATCTAACCATCTAAATGCATCCATCCATAACCATCTAAATGCATCATACATCCATCTAACCATCTAAATGCATCCATTCATAACCATCTAAATGCATCAATCCATCCATCCATTAAGCTTTTCTAGCAGTGCAAAAACAGAGGGAGGGGAGAAGGGGGGAGAGTGGGAGAGAGGAGGGAGGGAGAGCTACCGCTGCGTGGATGGCCGGGACGGGAGGGACGGGACGGGGGAGGGCCGCCGCGTGAGGAGGGCCGGGACGGGGAGGGCCGCCGCGTGGGGCGGACGGCCGGGATGCGGGAGCGCCGCCGCGAGGAAGATAGTGGAGAGGGGGATCTACAGAGTGAGGAGTGAGGGGGCGCGGTTCGGGGGGGGGGGGAGAAGATAAGGTACGACCTAGCAGTAGCGTGGTCGAGGAAAACACGCTACGGATACACATTTAACAGTAGCCCTGGTCGCGTGAACCGCTACTGCTAAGTGGGGCCCACAATATGGCACACCACAGATTTAGTTCCAGCGACCAGTCAAACTTAGCAGTAGCGCCCTACCGTAAAAACGCGCTACTATTATACTGTTAGCAGTAGCGCTGTTTGCAGAAGCGCGCTACTACTATACCTAGTCTGTCGGCAACGGTGTGGCAATTATATTAGTAGCGCGTTTTATACCAGCCGCGCTACTACTATGTGGATACCAGTAGCGCCTCTTGTGGAGACGCGCTACTGCTACTTATCAGTAGCGCCTTATTTTAAGCAACGCTACTGATAAGTTTCTGTGTATAAGGTTTTCCCTAGTAGTGTTACCTTCACGTAGCTTTGTCTTAGGTGAACAACTCTCTTACAACGAATATTGTTATATGTCTTGAGACATAACAATTAGCCAAACATAAAGAAAATATTGATTTGTCACCTTGATCAGTAAGGTATTTCCTGAAGCGTTATCGGATCCAGATATACTGAATTTCACATGCAAAAAAATAGCAAATGATGTACGCATCTCTTTCTAACAAATTTTTAAGTGTCAAAGAAGAGTAATCGAGGAACATAAATGCAATTTCTGATGGAGAAAAAACCATATAGTCCTATCTACCAAAACATTAACGTGCGTTGCAACGGAAGAAGAAAATCATCCCTTATACACGCATCCGACAACATCAGCAAATCCCTTGAAATTCACGATGCCCCACGTCAAACAACATGATAAGTTGTGTTGCGCAAAAAAATGTGGAATGATTTTTTAAAGTGTGCTCAAAGTGTTCCCGCAAAAAAAATACTAAAGTGTTTTCAATTATGAGACAACAGAAATAATAAACATTTCTAAAATACCCCATGTGAAGAAGATATTAATTAAGATTGAATCGTAAACGAAATTTTAGAAATGATTAACACGCAAGACAATAGCATATTTGAAATTTACATATTTTTTTGAAGAACTTTCATATGTAAAATATTAATTTTGAAGTCACGGTTTGAAAGTTATGAAATTTCAAAGGTATTTCAATCTATCCAAAAAAATAAAAAAAGGAGGTGAAAAGGAAAAGGGGAAGTAGCCAGGTTCAAACCCGGTTCTCCCATGTGGAAGCGTGAGGTTCCAGCCAGTGTTCGTTTCGTTGGAGGGAAGTTTTCTTAATGAATCATTGGCGATAGCGACTTGTGAAGGAGAAAAAACGAATCGTTTTTTTTTTCATTTATGGATGGCATAGTGGGTAATTTCTATCAACTTTCGGGCTAATTTCCGTGACGGACGGGCAGAAGCACTCCGTGCTTTATTTTATTATACTAGGAAACATGCCCGTGCGTTGCTACGGGTTGAACGGGCAGTGGTTGGAGAGAGAGGGGTGTACGGAGGACTTCCGTCGAGTGCATTTTTTCTCGACATTGAAACACATTCTTCAAGAGTTCAGTTACTAATTCAAAGGACTATTTTTTAAGTATGAAAACACATGATGTTTTTCATCTTACTTCAATACGAAGTTTTAGATCGGACAGTCAATATATAGTGAAAAACATATTTCACTAGTAAATTAACCATCATATTGATAATAAAAATATTATACGCACAACACTTATGTTGAATTACAGATATCACACAATAAAAATGTCGTAAACTTCGCCTAGCGTCAAGGCATATTGTGTGTGTGCGCTAACCATGAAGTCTTTGTCGCATAGATGTACTAACTTTTTGTTATGCCGCGTACATGTAGCATTCTCCATCATAATTGAATCTTTGCTTAGTGTGTTGCGCCTCAATTCACGGTTAGCTGTAATTTGCTCTATTCTGGCTTTGTTTTGTTCTTGTTGCATATTTGTGTATTTCTGCATTTTCCATCCGCACTTTTTTATCTTCTGCATTTTCTTCATCTTTGCATATTTCTTTCTTCATTGTTTTTTTGGCAACTGGAGCGAATCTTTGATTCATTTTTTAGTTGATAGGCTTCACGATGTTTTTTCTTTCAGTTTTTCCTATTTTGTCTTCATTGGTCATCCGTGTATACCGTTCTCTATCATGTTTCCTTTTTTGTTCCTTACCATCCATGACTCGAGATTGCCATCCAAATTGCTTGCATGCATGAGAGTTTTGTATACTGTATGAATCTGTTGTTGATTAACAACTGACATGAAATTTGCATCACAAATAGAGCGTATTTAGCTACTTATAATCAAATTAATTACGCTGGACATAAGTATCAGAATATATGTATTGTTTGCATGCTAGAGTATCATGTTTTTCCTTGAAGCAATTTAGAAACCGGAAAAATGATATTAAATTAAGACCATTGCTATATACACACCATGTTTTTTGTCCGACGACTTCAGTACGATGTTGTAGATCAGTCCGCCGATGCCTAGTGAAAAAGCATACCACACCGACAGATTAACTATTGCACTTACATCAGACAATAAAAATATCCTATATGCATCACTTTCAAAGTAACTTTACCTGGATGCAATTGTTCTTGTTTCTCCATGGCATAAAAATATAGTCATTCATAACCAAATGCGCCCATGGCATGTAAATGCTTATGTTTTGAGGTCGATGGTTTATTTATGCACTCGTATAAATCAGGATCAACAATGCCCGAAGATTATTTATATATTTACTTCATTGGGCGTCCATGCATATATGTATTCGCTGTGTGTGTCTAACCTGTGTAGTTAGTATGAGTACATCAAAAACACAAACATATGCATATCAACCTTTGAAAAAAAATTAGAACCAAACCCAGCAATTGTGTGCATGTAGATTTGGAGAAGCAAACAAATGCATGCACGATGAGAATCAAGCGATTTGTTGGGCAAAGGAGCGTCTCCCTCTTGAGTAATCAAGCGATTTGATAAAGGAGTGTGTCCATCTTGAGTAAATTCTTTCTTTGATCTGATTGAGAGTTTACACGAGGTTACCTACGACATTTCTTATACGATTCGGTGAGTGCTCCCGTGTCCAGCGGCTGTAGACATATGCCACCAGCCTTCTCGCGCAGGCGACGCATGTGGTCAGGCCCACCCACCGCTGTCCCTCAACCTTATCTTCTGAAACGCCTTTCTTCTCGCCCTCCCCGATTCCCTTTCCTCTCTTCTCCCCCCTTATCTTTGTCCAGCGAGGATCCCCACTGCTGCAAGCATGAGCCACCGCCAAGGCTACTGCAAGCTGGAGCCGCATGCACCAACCATGCTTCTGCAAGCACAAGTCCAGCCATGGCGTGTTTGACGGCGATTTGCCGACGGCGAGAGGTTGCAGCAGCGGAGAGCGTTCTCGCGCGGCTCTCGTGGTAGCAACAATGGCGGCTGCTGCGAGGCCGTTCGCCGGCGGTAGCGCCGGTGCCCTCGAGGTTGCCCGCCGGAAGCATCCGATGCAAGGCCGCTCGCTGGTGGGAGTGTCGGTGCCGCCAGGTTGCTCGCCGGCCGGAGCGCCGGTGCCGCGAGGCGGTGACGGCGGATGCTGCTGCCGCTGCGACGGCGACCGGGACGATGCACGGCCGGCCGGGCGCGGTGACAGTGGATGTTGCTACTGTGGCAAGGATGCTGCGACGACGACGGTTGCTGCTGCGAGGATGTTGTGCAATCGGGACGATTCTCTGACGGGCGGACTCGGTGACGACGCTGCGAGGCAGCGGCGCTATCGGGGATCATGCGTGTCGCATCGAACGAGCCGAGGCGGCGGCTGAGTTTTCAGCCCCTACAGCCGGCGGCATGCGCCATATTTTGTTCCTCTTCCGTTGTAAGATTACCACTTAAACTTCCTTTTGGCGTTCGTTCTTTCCGTCTGCACCTCTGCTTTCTTTCTTCAAGGCTATTGTTGCTTCAAACCAGGCTGTTTTTCAAGGAGCTCTCCTCTAAGATGCACCCAGGAAAGGGGTGGATCGGGATCGAGAGCCCGCACGCACACACACAAAGGAAGAGAATCAGGAGGCGCTTGTGTGGGGGAGGGGTGGGACTCGAGTGAGTTGGCCGGCCGACGGAGAGTGGCAGCGGCAAAGCAGGAGGAGAAAGATGAATTGGAGAAGGTGCGGCGTCGATTGTCGCCGGCGGTGGAAAGTCGTGTGGGTGGGGGCCCTTCAGGTAGGGGTGGGCACGACGGCGGGGCCAGCGGTAGTGGTTCGTGGCGGAGGGGCGCGCCCATGGCATCCGCCTTCTACCCCGTCGTGGCTATAGCCCCGCCCCTCAACTTCTCCTGCTCCGCCACCGCTCGAAAGGGAGGGATAGCATCTGGATAAGATGAGACAGAGGATTCGCGGGTTCAATTCTTACAGATCCAGGGTTTGTTTTGTAAAAACGAAGCGTTTTCCCCCACTTAAAAAGGGGTTGCGGGTTAATTACTGGAAAAGTCAGGGACTATTTTGCAAATACGCCGACGACGTACGACAGCAGCAGTAGCTGCTTTATTATTATTAGGGAGAGATATTAGGGAGATATATATATTTTTTTTTTTTGAGGTAAAGCATAGCTTTCATAACTTAACGGTGCTCAGGCAGATCGCCCGAAACACACTCAGCCACTTGGGCTGGAACATCAGACTCCCACTCCATACAGTGGTTCTCAGGATACATACGGCCTATACTGGCCAACTCATGCGCTACCGAATTCGCACTCCGGCGACATACATTTATTACATGTTTAGCAAACCACAACTTAAGCTAGTACTTCGTATCTTCAATGACAGCCGCGTACGGTGAGGAATCAACTTTCCTGATGTCCATGGCCTCAGCCAGAAGCTGCGAATCCGTCTCAAACACCACCCGCGTGACACCAAGGTCAGCCGCAAGTGAGACAGCATTAGACAATGCAAAGACCTCCGCTGCAAAAGCATCAGCCACATATTCCTGTCGCCCCGCACGCGCGGCGATAACAGCGCCAGTTGAGTCCCTCACCACCGCGCCCCAGCCAGCATGGTATTCTCCCGGGACAAACGAACCATCAACATTTATCTTGACCATATCACCAGCTGGCGCTGCCCACTTGTCCGGACTCAGTTTCTTCACCTCCGGGAAATAAACATGCAGGTACTCAAGAAAAGCACTTCGAGCGCTCCTTGCCACAGCACCAGCCTTCACACCGAGCTCCCTTTCCTTAATTTATTCCTAGCACTCCACCAGAGCCACCAAAGAGCGAGGATATGCATGCGCTTCCTTTCATCCAGCCTCCACAAGTAATCTATCATTGCATGCACGGACGTAATTCGTTCCAATTCCATCCTTTCTTTCTCCAGAGCCAGCTCTCTCCATTCTTCCTTCACAGACTTGCATTTGATAAAAAGATGTGCCCCATCTTCATCTGCTTGGCCACAGAAATAGCACTTCATGCTCTCAAGTTTGAACCCTCTCCTCTCCATATTGGTTAGAAGTGGTAAAGAAAGGAAGGTGTGTTCTTCTGATTTTTTTGTCCGTTCACCTCAACTTTTCATTCGTCTACTATACGCGAGGTGGTAGTAATTCTATAATAAATTGCAGTCCAAAAACTCCGCTGGGCCTTGCGGTGGTCTAATGGGCCAGCTGCACTGGAATTTTGAAATGAAAAAAGCTTGCAAGGTATAATGGCCAGCTGTGCCGGAATTTTGAAAAGATTTTTTTTGATCTTTTCGGCCGGCCCATCTGCGGGTGCCATGTGTTTTCAATTTCGTTTTTCTTTTTATTATTTGTTTTCTATACTTTAAATATTTTCCTACTTAAAAAAAATATCGATTTTAAAAACAATGAGTAATATGAAAAACAGTTCAATAAATAAGAAAATGCTCATGGACTTTCAAAATGTGTATGATTTTAAAAAAACTTTCGCATATTTGAGAAAAAAATCACGATTATGAACAATCTTTGCGTATTCAAAAGCCTGTTAATCCATTTTAATAAATATCACGAATTCAAATAATTTACATGAAAATTCTCAAAACATGATTGCAAAAATGTTCACGAATTTCCAAAAATATCCCTAATTTTCTAAAACGTTAATGAATTCAAAAAAATGTTCACGATTCAAAAGCAATATTCGCGATTTAAAAAATGGTCGTGAATTTCTAATAAATATCCACGATTTGGAAAAAAGTCATGATTTTAAAATTTCTTTACGAATATGAAAAAATGTAATGATTTCAAATAAACTTTTCATTATTTTAAAAAAATATTTAAATATTTGAAAAAATATTCATGATCTTTAAAAAATGTTCAAAAATTTGGGAGATTCGTGAAAAATAAAAAGAAAAAAGTGATGGGAAATCTATAAAGAAAAAAAGAAAAAAGGAGAAAAAATAAAAAGAAAAATAAAAATAAAAGAAAAGAAAAAGGAAAAACAAGAAAATCAGTTCAGTAAGATTCTAGAACCTTCCCAAAACTGATAAGGAATACACCAAAAATAGGCATGGATTGAGTTGATGATGGAACTAATAGGCATGTCTCATACCTCCCGACTATCTAATCCACGCTCATGCACCCAATACTAGCGGGTTCCATGCTCCGCATGTCCTGACTAATTAACTGGAAGTATCCCCCAGAATAGTGTAATTGGAGATCATAAAAAAATCAGGAGACTCGAGACTATAATGGCAATTGTATTTCCAGTGAACCAGAAAGATCAGACACACCAGCTGAATCATGACCTTTTAAGCTACATGACTACTTAGATGAGATTATCCACAACATCAGATGCCATGTAGGGATCAACATATGTACCGCGCGAGTTAAGAAGAGATAACCCTAACCTTAAACTATCCTCAATCCTAATGATAGCAAGACATCATTCGTTAATACATATGTAACCTTCTTGACAATTATGATACAACTAGTCTGAAGGAAATCAAATGATAGAGAAAAAGATAGTATGTACTCATAACATCAGACACTCTTTTATAATCTAAACATATCCTTTGTTCAACAAGCATCAGCCTCAGAAGCAAAGGATGCGTCTGGATCGTTGCCACGTCCGCTCCTGACTACCCTGGCCCTCTAAACACCCTTCTTCATTGTTCGCGTGCGTTCCCATCCGACGTCAGTTGCCCGCATTCATGTCGCTGTAGAGCAGCCGCTCCGCATTGACGCCGGTCCAGAGCGGACGCAACCTTTCACCAGCGTCGGCATTGAAGTGACGCTCCGGCCAAGAACGCTGCCCGCGCCGCGTTCCCGGTGTCCACGCCTATTCAATGCCGGAGAGACGTTTACTGTACGGGACGAGACAGATATCTACCACGCCCGTTCAATGCATGTCCGTCCTGTAGGAGATATGCCCAAGAGGCAATAATAAATGTTATTATTTATCCCCATGTTCCTAATTAAGTTTATATTCCATGCTATAACTGCAATGATTCTCGAGTCTGCAATATCCACGACTCCCGGAGGGAAACTCATTTGCGCGTGTGGTATAATAAACGGTAAAATGTATTCCTAGTCTTGCCTCTAAGACTGGCTCAAGTATTGCATGATGATCCTGTTTTCCTGATCATGGGCATGACTATGCCGGCAATTTTGAGGGCGCATTGTTGGTAGAACACTTGTGTTGAATCGACCCGAATTGATGTTATGCTATGAGATACATTCGTCACAAGTTAATGGTTAATAACACAGAGATAGTTAATGTTTGCATAATTCCTTAGACCATGAGAGTATCGAGTTCCTTCGTGCTTGCTTCGTGAACTTTGGGGTTTGTTAAACGTCATCCGTTACTGGGTGGCTATTACGGCGGCTTACGGGTTCACGGAAAAGTATGGCAAGTAACAAGATAGATCAAGATTGGGATTTGCTCCTCCGACGATGGAGAGATATTCTCGGGCCCTCTCGGTGTTACGGTATCCATCATCGTCAGGCCAGACACAGTGTGATTTGATCACAGGGATGCCGGAACATGAAAATGAGAAAAGAGAACAAAACAGGTAACGAGGTAACTTGCATAGTGGACAAGTTGTTGATCCACGGGGATGCAGAAAATGTCACCTCGGGTGTTTGTAACATATCGCGAAGCAACAGGAATAGCACACGGCAACTGGAGGTTCACTCAAATATTCATTTGTGTGGGTATAGGGGTCAATATGGGTGTCCACGGCTCCGATGTTGATCATTGATCGGAAGGGGTTCCGGGTTATGTCTATACTTCACCGAACCTATAGGGTCACACGCTTAAGGGTCATCTATCTGCTGAATACTAGACAGGAAGTCTGAGAGAAAGTCTCCAAAAAAAGTTTCGGAGACAGCGGAAAAGTTCCGAAGAGAGAGGTCACCGGATGAGTTCCGGTAAAACTGAAAAGTTGTTTCAGGGGATACCATTAAGTCAAATTGGTTTCGGCACACGCCTGATAATTCTTGGAGGGTGCCAGAATCATTCTGGAAACTTCTGGGAATTTTCCGGAAGAAAAAACGGAAATGTTCCGGAGCTGCCGGAACCGCTTTGTTTGCTTTTCGCAGATGAAAATCACTAATCCGGAATTGTTTTGGAACGTGTCGAAAATTATTTTAGTGGGTACTGGAAATGTTCTAAGCCCACATAAATATTTTCGGTTCGAACGGACGCTGAAAAATGTCGTCATGAATAGTGATATCAGCTTTATGGTTACTTTATTTGAAAGCCACCTTTTAGGGCTTTTGCAAAAAGGCTTCTAGAAGGACATAGGGACCAAGCAACCCCCTTTGGTGGGGGGCATGAAGGTGTCCAGCCAAGGGTGGAGCTCCTCCTTGGAGCTCCACATGGCACTCCTTTTTCCCCTTATGCCCTTTATGTGAGACATAAAGTGGGGGTACTTTGGTATTTTTGAATGCCCATCTTACCCCTTGGTTTTCCTATAAATAGGAGGTGAGGGGGCTGCCCAAACTTCATACTTGCTCTCATACACATGCCATAGACTTGTCTGGCTTCTCTCTCCCTCCCAGCGAAATAGTTTCGTAGAGCCGAAAGGCTGTCTGGGTTCCGGCAGGAACTAGTTCTGGACGGCGAAGCCCTGTCGGATAGATGACACCATATGTGTGCAACTCTGTAGAGAGATCGTAGTTTCGGTCTTAGTTCGAGAGTGCCTCCCGAAGGGCTGTCCGTGTGACCGTCCGAGTTTCGAAGGTCCTCCCGAAGGGCTTTCCGCGACACCGTCCGGGGGACTGTCCGGCCGCCTCCCGGAGGGCTGTCCGAGGGGCAGATGAGGGTATAGATCCTCACGGTTGGGAGGTTGTAAATCCTAGCTGCGGGGATCTGCACCGCCGATCGTCATTGACTCTACTTCCGCTGCGCTACGAGTCGGTAACGGAAAAGATCAAACCTTGTATGTAGTCTCCATAGTGGTCCTGGGCTGGTACGTAGGTCGAAATTTTTTGTTTTCTGCTGCGTTACCCTACAGTGGCATCAGAGCCGTGTTATGCGTAGATGCAGGTTGCGATCTAGAATACATAGAGATGTATGGGTGTTGCACAATATAATTAGGTAGTAGATGAGTTCTATTACTGAAAATTATTTGTGCGGGTCGATGTTCTTGTTGCTTCCCTGGGATTTGCATATTTCTGATCTTGATAACAGCATGGTGGAGTTTCAATGTTCTGGCAATCCGCGATCCTGATTGATCAAAGAAGTGCTACAGTTCATTGAATTCCACTGTAGTTAAAAAGAAAGATGAAATTTCGCAGATGAAAGGGCAATGCAGATATGATCTGCACGGGGGTCATGCGTATGACGAAGTTCAGTATGGGGCTCGAGATTTTATTATCTCGTGTTTCATACACCCCGCAAAGTTAATCTAGCAACTTGAATTATCATACTTGATGATGGACGTTGGTAGCTTCGTTTTGTTTCGAAACCTTAGAAGCCACGAAAAACAAGTTCTTGCATAAACCGATTAGAGGCGTCTAACTTGGTTTTGCAGGAGGGTTTGCATGAGCATGTGATGTGGTATAGCAATGCTCATATTAATTTGATTATGTATGAGATGACTATATGATGTAAATTAACATGACCTGCGTGTCATGATTCGGCATGATGGCTGGAGCCATATGATTATCACTTTAATGACCTACGTGTCAACCTTGAGTAATGCACTTATTTTATTAGCTATAGAGATAGCAATATTATCTGATGCATCAACAAGAACACCGACGCAAATGCCGAAGACGAAGAAATGTTTGACTTCTCCGTCAGAAGGGGCTATACCATGTCATGCTAATTATGAATTGCCTGAGATGTTTATCCCTTATGATGCACCCTTCTTGATTGCGCGGTAGTCGCTTTTTGTTAGGGTGATCTCTCACTTTAAAATATCAAAGTAGTTAGTGTTCACCCAAGTGTAGCACCGTCTGAAATTCGTATCTTTTCGGGGTGCGCCATGTCCACATGGGTACGAACGAATCGAGAGGAATGAGGCGGATGAGGTCAGACCTCGCAGCAAGATCACTTGGTTGTCTTTGACGTTCAGGCAGGATAGTCCTGAGCTCGGAACACACCCATCGAAAGATGAACAAGAGTCACATAAAGATGTGATTGGCAAGTTTGCCTATCGATTAAAATTCCCGTCATCAGTGATGTCCACATCAATGGCGTTGAATTGAAATGCGGATCTTGAATCACTCACAATCAATTATGAGAGATATTGATTTGAGTGGGAGCGCACTTTAGAATTAATTCTTTTAATTCTTAGTGCAATTAATTTTGAACACTGTCTAAGTGTGATTTGCATAATAGTTGTAGAATAATGGCTCGCGTTTACACCTTCCCTATTAAAATTGAATAAGCTGTTATTTATCTGGTTAAAACTTTACGATTGATAACGTAATGTGAGGATTGTCCGCAAGAGTGTCGAGAAGGACTTTGTCCTATCGCATGCTTTCGGTATTCTCCCGCTAATGCTATGGATCATGTGACTCTCGTCCTTCGATCCAAAAGCTAGAATTCTGTTTCAGTCAAGTGCAATACGTTTGTTTCCATGAGACCCGAACTTCGAAAGTTTTGGGATAGTTATGTGATATTCATGGAACTGAAAATTAATTTTCAGATACAAACAAAGGCTGAAAGATATGAAATATCCAAAGCAATAGTTGTTTGCAAACTATTAGTAAAGGTGTTTACTATGCATTAGACTGATAAGAGAGGGATCCAGGAGAACGCCTGTCATGTAAATGAAGGTGAATAAAACAACAACTTAAAGAGAAAGGAAGTATCCGAAGGGTGTTAGTGAAACTTTCACGCCTAGGAAGTCCGGGGCTAAACGCCACTCTTAAGTTGGGTGCTTCTTCTGAGAGTAGGAGAAATACTAAAAGTTAAACTGTTAGAAGTATAAAGGCAGAAAGAAAGAAGACTGGAATATCCAGCTCATGTATGAATGTCATACAAGTTTTTGATGTATAGAAGGCTGGTCAAAGATATAGTTCTTGGGAATTATGGTTAAACATGTTAATCACTAATTTTTTGGTATTGTGAGTTGATCACAAAGATACCCACTCGATTGCATTCTGTTGCGACTCGATGCAAGAACTACTATGGCCTGAAAGACTAGCCAGGAATGAGGTCTTGATACACGCTGGGAACATAGTAAAAGTTACTATACCTTCCATCGGTGTATTACCTATGTGTTTTCTTTCATAATTCATTTTAGAGCTTTACACACTCTAGCCCTTTGCATAAGGTATCTTGCAAGAAGGTTGTTCATAAGAGAACTTTTAATGTTCGGTGTTATGAATAAACATAAGGGCCATACTTTCATTATGAATGAGATGTATGTTATGAAAAACGATATTAATATATTACCTCTGTGTTTACTTTCATAATTCATTTTAGAGTTTCATACACTCTAACCCAGTGCACAATGTTTGTTGCAAAAGGGTTGTTCATAAAAGAACAATTGTTGTTCAGTATTATGAATAACATGAAGGGCCATGCTTCCATCCAAGATGGAATGTATGTTATGAATATTGATGGAAATATGATACATCCATAACACTGACGCTAAATGTCGCAAGACTAAAAGAATACCACACAAGTGTGGCACTGCATTTGGTCACATTGGAGAAACCCGCATGGAAAATTCCATTATGATGGATTTTGAAGTCGGTTGATTTTAAATCATCTGACACTTGCAACTTTCGTCCGAAAAGTAAAGTGACTGAAATACCGTTCACAGGCCATAAGGAACGAGCAACAAACTTATTGGTGATCATACATTTTGATGTGTGTAGTTCAATAAATATTGTTGCAAGTAGTGGATTTATCTCTCTTCAGAAATGACTCAAGTAGATATATGGATATTTACTTGATGAGACGTAAGTCTGGATCTTTTGAAATCATTCGAAAGGTTTTCAAAAATGAAGTAGAAGTTGTTGTAACAAGAAAATTATGTTTCTACAATTCGATTGTAGAAAGGAATATTTGAGTTACAAGTTTAGCGAATGTCTGATGAGTTGTGAAAGGGGTTTCATAACTTGCACCTCCCGGAACACCACTGCAAGTGGAGAGTCCGTGAAGATGTAATCGAACCATTCATGACATGGTAAGATCAAAGATGACATAAATAAATTTGCCATTATCCCTTTTAAAGTGATGCTTTAGAGACTGCGGCTTTTACACTAAAAAGAGCTCCATCGGGTCTGTTGAAATGACGCCATGGTATGGTACGCCCAACCTTGTTATATCTTTTCTTAACATTTGGAATATGGGGCTTGTGTAAAAGGTTACAAACCTATTTCAAATCAGACAAGTGTGACTTTGTAGGTTATCCCAAGTTATTGGGTATTCCCCCACCACTATACCGAGGCTAAGGTTTTTGCCACAAAGAACGGTATGGTTTTTGCAGAAAACTGTTCTTTCAAAAAGGTGAGTGGGAGAACAGTGCAACTCGACGAGATAAACAGTATCTTCGTCATCAGATCAAAGGAAAGAGACCTTGGAAGTAATTCCAGAGTTTCCTACTGCGACTGATACGGAAGCCTCTACATGAGATGTCACTAGTAGAAATCAGGCCTTTAGTCCCGGTTGGGAAGGGCATTTAGTCCTGGTTCCCCAACCGGGACTAAAGTATAGAGACTAAAGGGTCTAAGGCTTTAGTCCCGGTTGGCTACGAACCGGGACTAAACCCTCGCCACGTAGGCGGCAGAGCGCGCCAGGGCATGGGGACCTTTGGTCCCGGTTGGTAGTACCAACCGGGACTAAAGGTTGAGCCTTCATTTTTTTTCATTTTGTGTTTTCCATTTAATTTTTTCCTCTAATTCAACATGATCACTTGCATCCATCCACTTTAATCAAATATATGTCATATAACTCATCATCATCTTACTCATCTAACAACTCATCATCATCAACCATACCAAGTTAAAATCTCATAAAACAAAAAAAGATAAAATGACATAGTCCTCCCACGACCTAGTCCTCCCTCCTAGGTAAAATGACATAATTCAAAATAACACCTATGTCTCCATGATGAAGCAAAGAGATCCAACGGTCTCCAACTTGTGGCTTGCGATCCTTTTTTATTTGTCCCCATGCTTCAATTTGGAGCCGTCTTGGTGGTTTGCGCTCAGTCGAGTATGCAAAAGAGAACTCGGGCTGGAAGGGGCTTTTAATTGTCATATTACCTTCGAGTTGCATGAACGGAGGCACAACTTCATTTGGCAGTTTCTGTTGAAGAACATAATAGTAGCCTAGTTAGCAATGTAATCAATACCATTTACGCAACAGTACTAGTGTACTTAATTAGCAACTCTTACCAAGATATTTCGGCGAATGTCATCCGCCCTCAACCTATGCACTAGTGTCCTGTACAATGTATAATTTGGGTCAGTTCCCAAATTATACGGGAAGATCTCCCTACCAACTAGGACACCAATAACAAAGTTGATAAGATCATTCTTCTCCTCCCAAGTTAGATGTGATCCATAAGTGTAGTGTGGCGTGTCGATTATGTTCTGTAGTTCACTCGAAGAAACGAAATAAGTTGTAAATTATAAATTAACAAATTTAGTATGGATGAACACCAAATATTTTTAAATATAGAATGCAAATTACTTGACAAATATGCATGGTTGACAAACTCACATGGACGTAAAACAGGAAGCATATCGACATCCACCCAGATGTCGATGTTTCCTTCAATATGATCTTCAGGACGAAGATCGAAGGTTATTTCCATATCCTCCTGAAATCCATATGCCTTGCAAAGAGCTTCCCAATTTGAGCACCCTAATTCTGTGTTATTAGGTGCATTCATTACTTTCACCAGAAATGTGTGACCATGTTTAGTCCTCAGGTTGGCTGTCCTCGTCTCGAAACTCTCGTGATCTTCGAAACCGAGCCTCTCCAAGAAATACCGTCTTGCATGACAGGGGATGAACTAGTCGAATTGTATAAAACAAAAATTACGCGTTGAAGGAAAGAAACAGAAGTCATGCTTAATTACGAAAAAAAACTGTTGTCATCGTTGCGTACCGTAGAAATATCAAAGTCCTCGTAAAGCTTCATGGTGAAGAACCTGCCGTCTCGCAGCCCAGGCTGGTCGCAAAGACCCTTATCTTCACCACAAAGTTCACACGCTTGGATCCTATCGTCGTCTGATGACGACGACATTTCCTGTGTTCATGATTCAAGAATTACGACACGCTTGGATCCTAATGCGTGTGTGACTTTCGGTCCGTCGAGGCTTTCCTTAAATAACTCTCCTATCTCATGGTGTGGTTGTGTGCACTCTCTCACACTGATATGGTGGTGTATATATGTTGGTGGACACTCTCTCACAGTAATAGTTCGACCGTCGGTGATGGACGCCTCCCCTCTTCTCTTCTTGTGCATTATACCGACGAATATATCGCAAAGAAGAGAAGAAAGAGGAGGCGTCCCCCACGACAACAGTCGGGATTTCTCCATCAAGAACACACATGAAAGTCACACAAGGAGCAACGACAGACCGAAAGTCACACACGCATTATACCGATAAAATATCACTAATACATTTATAATGAACTCGAATATAATATCAGTAATACATCATCTCGAATAATCCAGTTAATGCATCATCAAATATTAACTAATACATCTTGAATATTATCATATAAGATCACTAATACAGATCGAATACTATCGAATAATCTAAGTCACTAGCGATTCCTGAGTCGCGGGTGGTGGACACCCAAAGATAAGGAACCATCACGGGATCATAACTAGGGTGAGATCCCTGAAGAATCTGCCAGGTATTGTTGAACCTGGCGTCCAACGCCGCCATGTAGCGACGGACGTGCTCGTCCTCCTCCCTGACACGGCGACGTACCACCTCCGCGGGGGCCCGCTACCTCTGCACCGAAAGTGGCCCACGTGACCGCCACCAAAGAAGCTTCGGGTCGACGACAAGACCAGGATTCCTCACCAAGCTCCGAGCCCGGGAAGGTAGCACCTCCCAGTGCCAGCCCGGCGGAGCCCAGTCCCGGACATTGCGCCTCTCAAGGATGTCGACGCCGACTCGACGATGACGAGGATGCGGGCCAGGCATCGTCGACGTCGAGACAAATTCCTATGAGAACATTTTCTTATCGTTTAATCACTAATTTTTTCAAAACCCAAGAATTTTGAAAACCCAATAATTTTTCTCCAATCTAACATACACATACTAATTTTTCCTAGGACTCCTAATTAACTAAAACATAAAATAACTAAAACATAAAAAGCATCATAAACAAAATCATCTAACAATATCAATCTACTTATCCATCTACTACAATTTTCTTAACACATTGTTTAATAAAAAAATGTTGCATACCAACCACAAAAATTTTCATAACACTAAAAAGATGTTCTAACAATATTTGCACGTTTTTAATCAATATGTGTGTGTGTGTGTTTGCGGCACCGGCCGGCGGAAGTCGGAGGATGGACGGGGCGGCGGGGCGCCGGAGATGGATGGGGCAGCGGCTCTCGGGCATCTCCGGTGGTGGCTCTAGGTGGGGGATGGGCTCGGGGAGGGGCGGCGCCCATGCATGGCGGCAATGGCGCGCGGATGGGGGGGGCGGCCATGCATGCATGGCGGCAATGGCGGACGGGGAGGGGGGCTTCAGGAGGAGAGGGAGGAGAGTGGCTCACAGCGGTCTCGGTGGCGAGTTCGAGGGAGAAGAGGCACGCGGGGAGCTCCGGCAGCCTGGCGGCGTCGGGGCAGGGCGGCGTCGGGTGCAGAATGGGAGAGGTTGGGGAAGAAACGGTAGTTATAAAGAGGGACTCTTTAGTCCCGGGTTGAGGCTCCAACCGGGACTAAAGACCTTTAGTCCCGGTTGGTATAACCAACCGGGACTACAGGTCCTCCCGGGATTCGGCGGGAGAAGGTCTTTTCGGCGCCCCAAATTCCGCGCGGGAAGGGACCTTTAGTCCCGGTTGGTATAACCAACCGGGACTAGAGCTGTATTTTCTCTTTTTTGTTTTGTTTTGTTTTTTTTTATTTCTGTTTTTATATTTGGACTAACTGTTAGAATATTTATAGTTTTTGAATGAATCTTTTGGCCTTAGGTCAAAACAATTACAAACTTTCTGTTAGTGCCAGTAGTTTTCAAATTGAAATAGTTTAAATTTGAATTCATTTGAAATTTGTGTGAAATAGTAATTTGTGAATAACTTTACTTTAAAAATAGACTTTTGAGTGATTGTTTTTCCCTTTGTTTAATATTAGTATGTTTTATCATTATGTTAAAGTTGGGAATTTTTAGGATAATTTAAAAAGGCGTTTTAATCAAAATCAGATTCTGTTTAACTCTTTTAGTTTTATACGTACATTCATTTGTTTTAGTCAAAATCACCCAACTGAACTCTGAAAAGGTTGAAACTTGGCATGGTATCATCATTTCACCCACATAGCATGTGCTAAAAAGTTGAGAGCGTTACGGCAAAAACTGGATGCACTTCGTGTACAAAATGGACAATCTCCTTCGAAGTATCGGGGGTTCGGACGAAAACTCGTGTGTTACAAAAGGATTTCAATTTTTTTAAACTTATTTCAACTCCAGACTTTTTGTGCATTCAATATGAACCATTAGAAGCCACATACTAAAATTTCAACCCTTTCTAACTTCACTTGCTATTTTTCATTCATTTAATGATTTGTTTTGAGCTAAATGATCCTGAAATTAAAAAGCACCACAAATTAACTCTGAAAAGGTTGAAACTTGGCATGATACCATCATTTCACCCACATAGCATGTGGTAAAAAGTTGAGAGCGTTACAACAAAAATTGGATGCACTTCGTGTACAAACTGAACCATCTCCTTCGAAGTATCGGGGGTTTGGACGAAAACTCGTGTGTTACAAAAGGATTTCAATTTTTTTAAACTTATTTCAACTCCAGACTTTTTGTGCATTCAATATGAACCATTAGAAGCCACATACTAAAATTTCAACCCTTTCTAACTTCACTTGCTATTTTTCATGCATTTAATGATTTGTTTTGAGCTAAATGATCCTGAAAATAAAAAGCACCACAAATGAACTCTGAAAAGGTTCAAACTTGGCATGGTATCATCATTTCACCCACATAGCAAGTGGTAAAAAGTTGAGAGGGTTACAACAAAAACTGGATGCACTTCGTGTACAAACTGAACCATCCCGGCTACTCACTAGAGAAGAAAAGTGATGATGGTGCAGCCAGTCACATCCCAGACTGGGATCTTGGGGTATAAAACTTTTTCTTCGCGTGTGTCCCTTGATTATTGCGCCGTAACCATGGACAATCTTCATCATTTAACATGATGCTTGGGTCAGTCTTCACTGCGAAGGGAGGAATTTCATCAAACTTTTCATAATCTCTTGACATATCTGTCTTATCCTCCACTCCCACGATGTTTCTTTTCCCAGAAAGAACTATGTGGCGCTTTGGCTCATCGTATGATGTATCCGCTTTCTTATCTTTTCTTTTTTTCGGTTTGGTAGACATGTCCTTCACATAGAAAACTTGCGCCACATCGTTGGCTAAAACGAATGGTTCGTCTGTGTGCCGAAGATTGTTGAGATCCACTGTTGTCATTCCGTACTGCGGGTCTACCATTACCCCTCCTCCTCCATTCAGATTGGCCCATTTGCACCGGAACAAAGGGACCTTCAAATCACCTCCATAGTCAAGTTCCCATATCTCCTCTATATATGTAACCATAATATGTGTCCTTTTCCTTGGTGTTTGCCGCATCGTCAAAGCAAACACCACTGTTTTGGTTGGTGCTCTTTTGATCTTGGGCGATCGTGTAAAATGTATTCCCATTTATCTCATACCCTTGGAAAGTCAATATAGTCGAAGATGGTCTCTTGGCCAACAAGTACAAGTCATCTTCAACATTGTCGTCATTCATGAGATGTGTTTGCAACCAACCGCCGAAAGACTCAATGTGTGTACGTTGAATCCAGGGGTCAGACTTCTCCGGGTTCTTCGAGCGTATAATATCCATGTGTTCCTCGATATATGGGGTGACCAAGGTAGAATTTTGTAGAACTGTGTAGTGTGCTTGCGCCCAAGAATGCCCGTCCGTACATATTATTGATTTTGGTCCAAGCGTGCCTTTTCCACGCAGTCTCCCCTCATGCCGCGATTGTGGAACACCAATCGGCTTAATGTCAGGAATAAAGTCAACACAAAACTCAATAACCTCCTCTGTTTCATGTCCCTTGGAAATGCTTCCTTCTGGCCTAGCACCGTTACGAACATATTTCTTTAAGACTCCTATGAACCTCTCAAAGGGGAGCATATTGTGTAGAAATACAGGACCCAGAATGGCAATCTCTTCGACTAGGTGAACAAGGACGTGCGTCATAATATTAAAGAAGGATGGTGGGAACACCAACTCAAAACTGACAAGACATTGGACCAAATCATTCTGTAAGCTTGGTAGGATTTCCGGATCGATTACCTTCTGAGAAATTGCATTGAGGAATGAACATAGCTTCACAATGGCTAATCGAACATTTTATGGTAGAAGCCCCCTCAACGCAACCGGAAGCAATTGCGTCATTATCACGTGGCAGTCATGAGACTTTAGGTTCTGAAATTTTTTCTCTGCCATATTTATTATTCCCTTTATATTCGACGAGAAGCCAGATGGGACCTTCATACTGAGCAGGCATTCAAAGAAGATTTCCTTCTCTGCTTTGGTAAGAGCGTAGCTGGCAGGACCTTCATACTGCTCATGCATGTCGTCGTTTTCGTGCACACGTTGCTGGTCCTCCCGTGCCTCCAGTGTATCTTTTGTCTTCCCATACACGCCCAGGAATCCTAGCAGGTTCACGCAAAGATTCTTCGTCACGTGCATCACGTCGATTGCAGAGCGGACCTCTAGGACTTTCCAATATTCTAGCTCCCAAAATATAGATTTCTTCTTCCACAAGGGTGCGCGTCCCGCAGCGTCAGTCGGAACAGATTGTCCGCCAGGACCCTTTCCAAATATTACTTGTAAATCCTTGACCATGTCAAGTATGTCATCACCAGTACGGAGGACGGGCTTCTTTCGGTGATCTGCCTCACCTTTGAAATGCTTGCCTTTCTTTCTTAAGGCATGCTTGGCCGGAAGAAATCGACGATGTCCCAGGTACACATTATTCAAGCATTTGTCCAAATATATACTTTGGGTATCATCTAAACAGTGCGTGCATGCATGGTATCCCTTGTTTGTCTGTCCTGGAAGGTTACTAAGAGCAGGCCAATCATTGATGGTTACAAAGAGCAACGCTCGCAGGTCAAATTCCTGCTGTTTGTGCTCATCCCACACACGTACACCTTTTTTATTCCACAGCTGTAAAAGTTCATCAACTAATGGCCTTAGGTACACATCAATGTCGTTGCCGGGTTGCTTAGGGCCTTGGATGAGCACTGGCATCATAATGAACTTCCGCTTCATGCACAACCAAGGAGGAAGGTTATAGATACATAGAGTCACAGGCCATGTGCTATGCTTGCTGCTCTGCTCCCCGAATGGATTAATGCCATCTGCACTTAAACCAAACCATACGTTCCTTGGGTCATCTGCAAAGTCCGGCCACTCTCTCTCGATTTTTCTCCACTGCGACCCATCAGCGGGTACTCTCAACTTCCCATCTTTCTTATGGTCTTCTTTGTGCCATCGCAACGACTTGGCATGCTCTTTGTTTTGGAACAAACGTTTCAAACGTGGTATTATAGGAGCATACCACATCACCTTGGCAGGAATCCTCTTCCCGGGGCGCTCGCCCTGAACATCATCGCGACCGATCTTATATCGCAATGCATTGCATACCGGGCATGCATCCAAATTCTCGTACTCACCGCGGTAGAGGATGCAGTCATTAGGGCATGCATGTATCTTCTGCACCTCCAATCCTAGAGGGCAGACAACCTTCTTTGCTTCGTATGTACTGTCGGGCAATTCGTTGTCATTTGGAAGCTTATTCTTCATTATTTTCAGCAACTTTTCAAATGCCTTGTCAGGTACACCATTCTCTGCCTTCCATTGCAGCAATTCGAGTGTGGTACCGAGCTTTGTGTTGCCATCTTCGCAATTTGGGTACAACGCTTTTTTGTGATCCTCTAACATGCGTTGCAACTTCAACTTCTCCTTTTCATTTTCGCAGTTTCTCTTTGCATCAGCAATGGCCCGACCAAGATCATCAGCGGGCTCATCTGATGCCTCAGCTTCTTCTTCTTCATTCTCTTCCCCCATTGTACTACCATCATATTCAGGACACCCAGGATAGTTGTCGTCATCCTCTTCTTCTTCATTCTCTTCCATTAGAACCCCTCTTTCTCCATGCTTGGTCCAACAATTATAGCCGGACATGAAACCAGACGTAAACAGGTGGACGTGAATCTGTTTTGAGCTAGAGTAAGTCTTATTATTCTTACACACACCACATGGACAACACATAAAACCATCCCGCTTGTTTGCCTCAGCCGCACGCAAAAAACTCTGCACGCCATTAATGAACTGGGGAGAGCGTCGATCAACGTACATCCATTGCCGGTTCATCTTCATTACACAACACCGAGAAGACCAAATTAATACAAGTTCATACACAAAGTTCATACACACTTACTCTCATAAAACAACATAAAACTATCTAGCTAAAACATTTTAAATGCAACAACAAATGCGATCAAAATCGCAACTAAGGTAAAAATTGATCCAACAGCATAATGATACCAAGCCTCTTTATTAATGGCATATTTTCTAATCTTTCTAATCTTCAAGCGCATTGCATCCATTTTGATCTTGTGATCATCGACGACATCGGCAACGTACAACTCCAATTTCATCTTCTCTTCTTCAACTCTTTTCAATTTTTCTTTCAAATCCTCGTTTTCTTTTTCAACTAAATTTAACTTCTCGACAATAGGGTCGGTTGGCATTTCCGGTTCAACTACCTCCTAGATAAAAATATCTATATCAACTTCATGGGCATAATTGTCATTAACACGAAATGCAACAAATAGTTATAAAAGAGAATATACCACATCTGAATCGTAAACCGGACGAGGGCCGATGGGCACGGATATCATAACCATGGCACTATATAGCACAACAATCATACAAGTAAGAAAACTATGCAAGTAAGTATCTAAATCATACAAATATGATTTTATTTATCAAAATGATAAGAACACAATAAGAGGCTCACCAAGGTGGTGCCAGTGATGGGACGGTGCGGTCGATCGACGGTGGTTAGGACGGGGACGGGAAGGCACTGTAAGTAAACCACACCTACACATATGCAAACTAAGGAGTTAATTTGAGCTCACATTGCATATATATCAAAAAAACTACCACATAATTACACCCAAACTAAAACCCACAAACCACTATACTTATAAAGCATAGCGCGAGCTGATCTAGCAATAAGAGATGAAAGGACAAAGTTGCTAACCTTTGTGGACACTTGGATGGATTGGGGTGCCTCAAATCTTGGAAAAAATGGAGGGAGGACCTCGAGCTAGGGGAAGAACAGAGAGGGGAATTCGAATGGAGAAAACAGAGAAATGGAGCCGTTCTGGACGAAGGGTTTATATAGCAAGAGCTTTAGTCCCGGTTTGTTGGTTATACAAACCGGGACTAAAGGTCGACGTATAGTCCCGGTTTGTATCACAAACCGGGACTAAAAGGTCTCGTGGGGGGCCCAGGCTGACACCAGCCTGCCACCACACCTTTAGTCCCGGTTTGTGATACAAACCGGGACTAAATGGCCCAAATGAACCGGGACTAATGGGGCCCGTACCCCCTGACAGCTCCTAGCCGTTGGAACCAGGACTAATGGACACATTAGTCCCGGTCCAAAGCAAAACCGGGACTAAAGGTTGAAACGAAAGGCCTGTTTTCTACTAGTGTGTATGGACTTCGGTCGAACTTGCAGCTGAACCACGTAGGAAAAACTCGTGCAAACCTCTCAGGTGCGCATGCGAGATATTGTTGTTAGACAATAGTATACCTACGATACACAAGGAAGCGTTGATGGGCCCTGACTCCGGAATTGGCTAAATGCCAATACAATCGGAGATAGTTTCCATATAAGTGATTCAAGATTAATACCTTGATACACCTTTCGGAAGACTTAGAGTCTAACGAATATTTATGAAACTATAAACTGATGTGGATAAAATGTTTTATCCATAAAGCTCGACTTGTTGCAATAACAAGTTCAAGGAGTTGACTACGATGAGGTTGTTTCACCATAGCGATGCTTAAAGTCGGTTCTGGTTGAACTAGCAATTAATACATATTTCAATCATGAGATATGAAATATGGGAAAACAAACTAGGATTTGTATGTGATACAGTCCAAAGTATTTTGTCGATCCAAAGGATGCTAGTGAGTATGCAAACTTCAGAGTTCCAGCAATGGACAGAAGAGAGCAAAATGGAGTTGGAATCTTCGTTTTGATGAAATGATCAAAAGAGTTTGATTTCATCAATGGATAATGAAGATGCTTGTGGTTTCAAGAAAGTAAGTGGGAGCATAATAATATTTCTAAAAACCTTGTGTGCTTGACACATTGTTAACTGGAAATAAATTTCTTGACATGAATTAGGACTTCATTTGAAAATAGTTTTCGATAAAGTGCTTGGGCTAAATAGCCTTGCTATTAGGCATAATGATATATGGAGATAGATTTGCCTAATGGGGCTAAGCAAAAATACATATTGACAAGATGCTAAAACAATTTAGCACTAAAACCGCCAAGGAGTTATTCTTGCCGAAGTCACATGGAAAGAGTTTTGTAAGACTCGGTGTCCCAAAACACCGATGAGCAAAATACATGATGGAGATTCCACACACTGTTGTGTTTGGATTAATCATGTATTCCATGGTATGTAAAACAACCAGATATGTCCGATACTCCCAAACGGTTGCGAGTATAGATACCAAAGTGATCAAAGTACTGATCGAAGGACAACAGTGAAATATGTCATTGAGTACTAAAGTAGCACTGATGACATGTTTGCTCGCAAGCAGAGATTATGAAGTGCTCGTTGTAAGTAATTACATCGATACAATCTTCATCAATGCTCCATGCGATTTTTCGATTTAAGTTAAGGTTTTGTGTAATACACAATACGGTGGCACGATAAGATGGAATTGTTCTAAACAGGTTACTGTGGTGAATTCTATAACAAAGGCTAAGTATGTTAACGTTTTGGAAGCGAAAAAGAAGATGTTGAATCATATAGTTCGTTCATGAACTTAGTATGGTTCCAAGATGACTTTGGTCAATGGGACACTATTGTAGATAGTTGCTCCATAACTCCGTCTGAGGAATCAAGGTTCGACCAGGGATTCACATATATACAAAGCCAAGTCCACACAAAATATGAATTTTGTGAAAGCGTGAAAACGTGAGGATATGCAAAGATACACACGGAGCTGAAGTTGTCAGATCCGTTGGACATCAGGCTATACCACAAGCGAAGCATATTTTACACCAGTATGCCATAGATGTAAAGTGCATTAGCATTGACTAGATTATTGACTCTAGTGCAAGTGGGAGTCTGTAGGAGATATGCCCAAGAGGCAATAATAAATGTTATTATTTATCCCCATGTTCCTAATTAAGTTTATATTCCATGCTATAACTGCAATGAATCTCGAGTCTGCAATATCCACGAGGCCCGGAGGGAAACTCATTTGCACGTGTGGTATAATAAACGGTAAAATGTATTCCTAGTCTTGCCTCTAAGACTGGCTCAAGTATTGCATGATGATCCTATTTTCCTGATCATGGGCATGGCTATGCCGGCAATTTTGAGGGCGCAATGTTGGTAGAACACTTGTGTTGAATCGACCCGAATTGATGTTATGCTATGAGATACATTCGTCACAAGTTAAAGGTTAATAACACAGAGATAGTTAATGTTTGCATAATTCCTTAGACCATGAGAGTATCGAGTTCCTTCGTGCTTGCTTCATGAACTTTGGGGTTTGTTAAACGTCATCCGTTAATGGGTGGCTATTACGGCGGCTTACGGGTTCACGGAAAAGTATGGCAAGTAACAAGATAGCTCAAGATTGGGATTTGCTCCTCCGACGATGGAGAGATATTCTCGGGCCCTCTCAGTGTTACGGTATAAATCATCGTTTCGCCAGACACAGTGTGATTTGATCACAGGGATGCCGGAACACGAAAATGAGAAAAGAGAACAAAACAGGTAACGAGGTAACTTGCATAGTGGACAAGTTGTTGATCCACGGGGATGCAGAAAATGTCACCTCGGGTGTTTGTAACATATCGCGAAGCAACAGGAATAGCACACGGCAACTGGAGGTTCACTCAAATATTCATTTGTGTGGGTATATGGGTCAATATGGGTGTCCACGGCTCCGATGTTGATCATTGATCGGAAGGGGTTCCGGGTCATGTCTATACTTCACCGAACCTATAGGGTCACACGCTTAAGGGCCATCTATCTGCTGAATACTAGACAGGAAGTCTGAGAGAAAGTCTTCAGAAAAAGTTTCGGAGACAGCGGAAAAGTTCCAAAGAGAGAGGTCACCGGATGAGTTCCGGTAAATCTGAAAAGTTGTTTCAGGGGATACCATTAAGTCAAATTGGTTTCGGCACACGCCTGATAATTCTTGGAGGGTGCCAGAATCATTCTGGAAACTTCTGGGAATTTTCCGGAAGAAAAACCGGAAATGTTCCGGAGCTGCCGGAACCGCTTTGTTTGCTTTTCGCAGTTGAAAATCATTAATCCGGAATTGTTTTGGAACGCGTCAAAAATTATTTTAGTGGGTACCGGAAATGTTCTAAGCCCACATAAATATTTTCGGTTCGAACGGACGCTGAAAAATGTCGTCATGAATAGTGATATCAGCTTTATGGTTACTTTATTTGAAAGCCACCTTTTAGGGCTTTTGCAAAAAGGCTTCTAGAAGGACTTAGGGACCAAGGAACCCCCTTGGGGGGGCATGAAGGTGGCCGGCCAAGGGTGGAGCTCCACATGGCACTCCTTTTTCCCCTTATGCCCTTTATGTGAGACATAAAGTGGGGGTACTTTGGTATTTTTGAATGCCCATCTTACCCCTTGGTTTTCCTATAAATAGGAGGTGAGGGGTCTGCCCAAACTTCATACTTGCTCTCATACACATGCCATAGACTTGTCTGGCTTCTCTCTCCCTCCCAGCGAAATAGTTTCATAGAGCCGAAAGGCTGTCTGGGTTCCGGCAGGAACTAGTTCTGGACGGCGAAGCCCTGCCGGATAGATGACACCGTATGTGTGCAACTCTGTAGAGAGATCATAGTTTTGGTCTTAGTTCGAGAGTGCCTCCCGAAGGGCTGTCTGTGTGACCGTCCGAGTTTCGAAGGTCCCTCCGAAGGGCTGTCCGCGACACCGTCCGGGGGACTGTCCGACCGCCTCCCGGAGGGCTGTTCGAGGGGCAGATGAGGGTATACATCCTCGCGGTTGGGAGGTTGTAAATCCTAGCTGCGGGGATCTGCACCGCCGATCGTCATCGACTCTACTTCCGCTGTGCTACGAGTCGGTAACGGAAAAGATCAAACCTTGTATGCAGTCTCCATAGTGGTCCTGGGCTGGTGCGTAGGTCGAAAATTTTTGTTTTCTGCTGCGTTAACCTACACGTCCGTATGCCGCCATTTAGCAGGTTCGCCGGCCGAGGAACCGACCTCGGCGCCGTGCATTGAACCACTCGGATGCTTAGCCTCACCGAAATCAGGTATTAAAAGCGGCCGCACCTAGCTAAACTCCACAACACAACACATCCGCTGCACATCTCCTCCCTTGCACCACATCCACCATGAGAGTAACCTATAGCGTGTTGTGTGAGAGTGTGTCATCGGAGCAGAAGCACGAGGTGTCCGCCCTTGCAGCTACCTGGCAGACCCGTCGCGCCTAGCAAATCAAACACGTCATGCTGGCCAGCTCGCCCAAGGTCTCCGACGACGACCCGTATACGTTCATGGGAGGCGGACAGTGATGAGTGTTCACTTCCATCATCCACCTCACGTCCATCCACCTCACGTTCATGGGAGGCGGACAGTGACGAGACTTCGAATACTTCTGTAACTCCAAAAATTCTGAAAAATTAGGACAATCAGGGCAATTTGTTTATCAATCTTGTGTAAAAATTTCAGATCAAAAGCACGTTCCAGTGAATTTACAAAATTCCTGGACTGAGAGCAAAAGTTTCTGTTTTTCAGCAAAATCAAATCAACAAACACCGTAGACCATCCCAAAGGTCTTACTTGGCTCAAACACTAATTTAAACAAGAAAACACAATTATTACAGAAGTAATAATGTGCCAAACACACCAAAACAGAAGCAAAAAAACAGAAAGCAAAAATAAAATTGGGTTGCCTCCCAACAAGCGCTATTGTTTAACGCCCCTAGCTAGGCAAAACGCAATAGATCTAGGTATTGTCATCTTTGGTATGCAATCCATAAGTAGCTCTCATAATAGATTCATAGGGTAAATTTATTTTCTTTCTAGGAAAGTGCTCCATGCCTTTCCTTAATGGAAATTGGAATCTAATATTTCCTTCCTTCATATCAATAATTGCACCAATCGTTCTAAGGAAAGGTCTACCAAGAATAATAGGACATGTAGGATTGCAATCTATATCAAGAACAAGGAAATCTACGGGCACATAATTCCTATTTGCAACAATAATAACATCATTAATCCTTCCCATAGGTTTCTTTATAGTGGAATCCGCAAGATGCAAATTTAAGGAACAATCATCAAATTCACGGAAACCTAGCACATCAGATAAAGTTTTTGGAATCGTGGAAACGCTAGCACCCAAATCACACAAAGCATGGCACTCATAATCTTTAATTTTAATCTTAATAGTAGGTTCCCACTCATCATAAAGCTTTCTAGGTATAGAAACTTCTAACTCAAGTTTTTCTTCGAAAGATTTCATCATAGCATCAACAATATGTTTAGTAAAAGCTTTATTTTGATTATAAGCATGAGGAGAATTCAACATGGATTGCAACAAGGAAACACAATCAATCAAAGAGCAACTATCATAATTAAAGTCCTTGAAATCCAAAAGAGTGGATTCATTGCTATTTAAAGTTTTGACCTCTTCAATCCCACTTTTATCAATCTTAGCGTTAAGATCTATAAACTCCAAATCATTGGGATGCCTTTTAACTAAAGTTGACTCATCTCCAGTCCCATATTTATCAATATTTACATTATAAAACAAAGATTCAATAGGAGTCACATCAATCACTTTAAGATCTTCATCAAAATTATCACGAGAACACACTTTTTCAAGCCATTCACGCTTAGCACGTACTCTAGCAGTTCTTTCCTTACACTCATCAATAGAAATTTTCATAGCCTTTAAAGACTCATTAATATCATGCTTGGGTGGAATAGATCTAACTTTCAAAGAATCAATCTCAAGAGAAATTCTATCAACGTTCCTAGCCAAATCATCAATCTTGAGCAATTTTTCTTCAATCATAGCATTGAAACCCTTTTGCGAACTAATAAATTCTTTAATATTATTCTCAAGATCAGAGGGCATCTTATTATAATTTCCATAAGATTTGCTTTAGGAATTTCTATAATTATTAGAGGAATTACTAGGAAACGGTCTAGCATTGAAATTACCTCTATACGCGTTATTACCAAATTTGTTCCTACCAACAAAGTTCACATCCATAGATTCATTATTATTTCCAATCAAAGAAGACAAAGGCATATCATTAGGATCAATAGGAGCACTCTTACTAGCAAACAATTTCATCAATTCATCCATCTTTTCACTCAAAGTATTAATCTCTTCAATAGCGTGCACTTTTTTACTAGTAGGAGATCTTTCGGTATGCCATTGAGAGTAATTTGCCATAATATTATCTAGGAGTTTAGTAGCTTCTCCTAATGTGATTTCCATAAAAGTACCACCCGCGGCGGAATCTAAGAGATTCCTAGAAGCAAAATTCAATCCAGCATAGAAAATTTGTATAATCATCCATAAACTCAAACCATGCGCAAGGCAATTTCTAATCATTAGTTTCATCCTCTCCCAAGATTGTGCAACATGCTCATGATCAAGTTGCTTAAAATTCATTATATCGTTCCTAAGGGAGATGATCTTAGCGGGCGGAAAGTAGTTGGAAATAAAAGCATCTTTACACTTATTCCATGAATCAATACTATTTTTAGGCAAAGATGAAAACCAAGTTTTAGCACGATCTCGTAGTGAGAATGGAAATAGCTTCAATTTAACAATATCATTATCCACATCTTTCTTCTTTTGCATATCACACAACTCAACGAAAGTATTTAGATGGGATGCGGCATGTTCATTAGCAAGGCCGGAAAATTGTTCTTTCATAACAAGATTTAGCAAAGCAGCATTAATTTCATAAGATTCCGCACTAGTGGCGGGAGCAATCGGAGTACTAATAAAATCATTATTATTAGTATTGGAAAAATCACACAACTTGGTATTCTCTTGAGTCATCGTGACAAAGCAAGCAATCAAGCACACAAGCAAGCAAAAAGCAAACGAAAAGACGAACGGAAGAAGGGCGAATAAAAAGGCAAATCTTTTTGGAAAATCGTTTTAGAAGTGGGGGAGAGGAAAATGAGAGGCAAATGGCAAATAATGTAAATGCAAGAGATGAGTTTGTGATGGGTACTTGGTAGGCTTGATGTAGATCTCCCCGGCAACGGCGCCAGAAATCCTTCTTGCTACTTCTCGAGCATGCGTTGGTTTCCGTGAAGAGTAACGAGTGATGCAGAAAAGTAGATAAGTATTTCCCTCAGTTGTTGAGAACCAAGGTATCAATCCAGTAGGAGATACAAGCAAGTCCCCAATAGATGTACCTACACAAAGAATCAAACACTTGCACCCAATGCTATAAAGGGGTTGTCAATCCCTTCACGGTTACTTGCAAGGATGAGATCTGATAGAGATAGATTGCTTGAATGGAAAGTAAAACAAAAGTAAAAAGATTGCAGCAAGGTATTTTTGGTTTTAGATCTGAAAGTATAAGATGGAAAATAGACCCGGGGGGCATAGGTTTCACTAGAGGCTTCTCTCATGATGGCAAGTATTACGGTGGGTGAACAAATTACTGTCGAGCAATTGATAGAAAAGCGAATAATTATGAAGATATCCAAGGCAATGATTATGCATATAGGCATCACGTCCGTGTCAAGTAGACCGAAACGATTCTGCATCTACTACTATTACTCCACACATCGACCGACTCCTGCCTGCATCTAGAGTATTAAGTTCATGAAGAACAGAGTAACGCATTAGGTAAGATGACATGATGTAGAGGGATAAACTCAAGCAATATGATGAAAACTCCATCTTTTTATCCTCGATGGCAACAATACAATACGTGCCTCGCTACCCCTGCTATGCCACTGGGTGAGGACACCGCAAGATTGAACCCAAAACTAAGCACTTCTCCTATTGCAAGAATTACCAATCTAGTTGGCCAAACCAAACCAATAACTCGAAGATACTTGCAAAGATATGAAATCATGCATATAAGAATTCAGAAAAGACTCAAATAATATTCATAGATAATCTGAACATAAACCCACAATTCATCGGATCTCAACAAACACACCGCAAAAGAGTATTACATCGGATAGATCTCCATGAAGAACATGGTATTGAAGAGCAAAGAGAGAGAAGAAGCCATCTAGCTACTAGCTATGGACCCGAAGGTCTATGGTGAACTACTCACGCATCATCGGAGGGGCAATGGAGTTGATGTAGATGCCCTCCGTGATCGAATCCCCCTCCGGCAGATTACCGGAAAAAGCTCCAAGATTGGATCTCACGGGAACCGAGGCTCCTGGCGGCGGAAAAGTGTTTTCGTGGCTCTCTCTGGTATCCAGGGAATATTTGTGAATTTATAGGCCGAAGATTAGGGTTGGGGGAGTTGCCGTGGGCCCACAAGCCAGGGGGGCGCGCCCTACCCCCCTGGGCGCGCCCCTGTGGCTTGTGGCCACACGGCGGCTCTCCTGCCTTGGTCTCCAAGCTTGGTAGATGTCTTCTGGTCCAAGAAAAATTATTCCGAAGATTTTATTCCGTTTGGACTGCGTTTAATATTCCTTATCTGCAATACTCAAAAACAAGGAAAAAACAGAAATTGGCACTAGGCTCCAGATTAATAGGTTAGTCCCAAAAATAATATAAAATAGCATATTAATGCATATAAAACATCCAAAACAGATAATATAATAGCATGGAACAATCAAAAATTATAGATACGTTGGAGACGTATCAGGCCCCTGCCTCATGGATGGGGAAGAGCAAAGGCAGGGCGTCCAGTAGCGGCCTGGCGCCGTCGCTGCTGCCCGACGCACATCGGTTTCGGGGCCTACCACGGCGCCTCCTGCCGTCCTGCATCTGCCTCCCTCCGACGCCCCCTCTCATGTCTTCTCCTCTCCTCTTGTAAACCCTACCGAGTTTCGATTGATTCGGGGTTTGCTGCCCTCTCGCCAGCTGTATCACTATTCTACTCTAGCGTTTCGATTTGATTGATTCGCGCTTTCTCGACTAGATTCCTTTCATCAGAAGGAAATCCTATTTGTTTGTTTGATTGATGCACTGCAGGATGGATGTGGACGGTCAAGTGCTGCAGCACCTCACGAGGCTTGGCAGGAAGGATCCAACAACAAAGGTCTCCCTCCCTCCCTCCCTCCCCCTCTTGCTTCTCCAATTATTACCTAATAATAGCTGCATCCCCTAAATCATTGCTATCACAGGTATATTGACACGCATTTCTCTCTTGTTCAATTCAATTCAATGCAACCCAAGGCATTATCTCTGCCACCTTGTTACTTGTGATTAACTGAAATGTTACTCAAGCATATATATAAAGAATATCATTGCTTACTTAAGCTAGTTTGTTTACTCAAAACTGTCAAAATAAATATCTAGAAACAGAGTAAACACGCTTCATAGATTCTTTCAATCTTCAATGGTTATGAATGTTTGAACTAGCTATTTCAGGAAGGGTCGAGCACCACGTCTAAAGTCTCTGATGGGTCCTTGGTGGTTTTCTCAGTTTGATGACCCTGCTGTCGAGGTTGCACAGGCCTGCTCGTCGTTCATTCTAGGTGTTGCATATGATTGATGACCTTTCCTTTTATCTGGTCGACGATCCATCTGGATTTTGCATTCACTCTGACATGCGATGCTTTTCTAATTCATTACATTCTATTAGGGAGAAATCGGTATGAAGATTGTAGGAAGCTTCATTTAGAGCAGCCTACCCGTACCCGGTAATGACCACTTTTCTAATTCATACCTCTGTGTAGTGCAATGGCGGAGCTATGTATGTTGCTGGGGGGGCTGTGCCCCCCCCCCCCCCCCAACATTGGACCAACTTGTGAAGGAAATTTTGTTGTGAGTGCTTAGATGAAAAAAAATAGCTTTTGCCCCCCCCCCCCCAAACACTGATAATTTACCTTTCGCCCCCAGCTAACTGTGTCTAGCTCCGCCACTGTAGTGCTACTGTATACACATTTCACAAATGTCAGAAAAAACGTGTTCTTGTTAACCAGGATGATACTACATCTAATTCTTGTTCTATGGCAGTTGACTCGTACAAGTAATAGGTTCTTTTTGTAGACCTCCTCCATTAAAGGCATTGTTTAGCTGTGAAGGCATGTGTTAATACAAACGCGGTTAGTCTAGCCTCCTCCATTAAAGGCATTGTTTAGTGATAACCCACAAGTGTAGGGGATCGTTTGTAGCCTTTTTCGATAAGTAAGAGTGTCGAACCCAACGAGGAGCTTAAGGTAGAATAAATATTCCCTCAAGTTCTATCGACCACCGATACAACTCTACGCACTCTAATGCTTGCTTTACCTAGAACAAGTATGAAACTACTTTGCGGGAATAAAACTAGAAGTACTTTGCAAGATAATAAAGAATGTGGAAATAAAAGTTAGGTGCTGTTTTAATAAAAGAACAATAAAAGTAAATAACTTAGTAGAAAGCTTTTTATGTAACGCAAGAGAAAGATTGTCCCTAGGCAATTGAATATAATATGATAGATACTTTTTATATGCAATGAGGGAGAGGCATACGCTAACACACTTTCCGTACTTGGATCATATGCACTTATGATTGGAACTCTAGCAAGCATCTGCAACTACCAAAGTTCATTAAGGTAAAACCCAACCATAGCATTAAGTATCAAGTCCCCTTTACTCCCATACGCAACAACCCACCTACTCGGGTTTGTGCTTCTGTCACTCACGCAACCCACCATAGGCAAATCATGAACATATTGCAACACCTACAGTGGGGATCCCTCACATTTGCGCGACATGGAGGGCACCGTAGGACAGCACCATATCAACATACAACTCACATCCATAACATCATACCACAATTAACCCATAGGACAAAAGATATCTACTCAAACATCATAGGATAGCCATATATCATTGGGAAATAATATATGGAGTTGAGTGATGTCTACTACGCAACCTTCTTCTTGTAGACTCGTGTTGGGCCTCCAAGCGCAGAGTTTTGTAGGACAGTAGCAAATTTCCCTCAAGTGGATGACCTAAGGTTTATCAATCCGTGGGAGGTGTAGGATGAAGATGGTCTCTCTCAAGCAACCCTGCAATCAAATAACAAAGAGTCTCTTGTGTCCCCAATACACCCAATACAATGGTAAATTGTATAGGTGCACTAGTTCGGCGAAGAGATGGTGATACAAGTGTAATATGGATGGTAGATATAGGTTTTTGTAATCTGAAAATATAAAAACAGCAAGGTAGCAAGTAGCAAAAGTGAGCAAAAACGGTACTGCAATGCTTGAAAACAAGGCCTAGGGTTCATACTTTCACTAGTGCAAGTTCTCTCAACAATACTGACATAGTTGAATCATATGTAAATCCCTCACGTGCGACAAAGAGTTCACTATAAAGTCACAAATAGAGGAGAACAAACGAAGAAATTATTGTAGGGTACGAAACCACCTCAAAGTTATTTTTTCTGATCAATCTTATGAGCTATCCCTATAAGTGTCACGAACAGCCCTAGAGTTCGTACTAAAATAATACCTTAAGATACACATCAACCAAAACCCTAATGTCACCTAGATACTCCAATGTCACCACAAGTACCCATGGGCTTGATTATACGATATGCATCACACAATTTCAGATTCATCATGTTCAATCCAACACAAAGAACTTCAAAGAGTGCCCCAAAGTTTCTACCGGAGAGTCAAGACAAAAACATGTGCCAACCCCTATGCATAGATTCCCAAGGTCACGGAACCCGCAAGTTGATCACCAAAACATACATCAAGTGGATCAATAGAACATCCCATTGTCACCACGGATATCCCATCGCAAGACATACATCAAGTGTTCTCAAATCCTTAGAAGACTCAATCCGATAAGAAAATTTCAAAGGGAAAACTCAATTCATCACAAGAAGATAGAGAGGGGAAAACTCCATATGATTCATCTATATTAATAAAGCTCGCGGTACATCAAAATCGTGCCATCTCAAGAACACGAGAGAGAGAGAGAGATCAAACACATAGCTACTGGTACATACCCTCAGCCCCGAGGGTGAACTACTCCCTCCTCATCATGGAGACCGCCGGGATGATGAAGATGGCCTCCGGTGATGGTTTCCCCCTCCGACAGGGTGCCGGAACGGGCTCCCGATTGGTTTTTCGTGGCTACAGAGGCTTGCGGCGGCGGAACTCCCGATCTAGGTTTGTTTCTGGGGGGTTTGGTATTTATAGGAATTTTTGGCGTCGGTCTCACGTCAAGGAGGTGCCCGAGGAGTCCACAAGCCAGGGGGCGCGCCCTAGGGGGGGCACCCCCCAGGCTTGTGACCTCCTCGGTCACTTCCTGGCCCAGCTCCGGTGCTTCGGGGGTCTCTTTTGGTCCATAAAAAATCACCGTAAATTTTCAGCCCATTCCGAGAACTTTTATTTCTGCACAAAAACGACACCATGGTAGTTCTGCTGAAAATAGCGTCAGTCCGGGTTAGTTCTAATAAAATCATACCAAAATCATATAGAATTATTGTAAACATGGCATGAATACTTCATAAATTATAGATACGTTGTAGACGTATCATTGAGCACCATGTTTAAGTAGAGATTACAGCGGGGAAGAAAGGTGTTACACCGCTGCATGGAGGGGGAGAGAGTTGGTGTTGACGGCGGCGAAGTTGTTGGTGTAGATCGCCGTCACGATGATTGCCCCGGCGGCGTTCCGGCGCCACCGGGAGAGAGGGGGAGAGAGCCCCCCTCCTTCTTCTTCTTCCTTGGCCTCCCCCTATATGGGAGGAGGATTCCCCCTCTGGTCCATGGCCTCCATGGCGGCGGAGGGGCAGGAGCCCCTCCTAGATTGGATCTCCCTCTCTGTTCTCTTCTGTTTCGCGTTCTTGTTTTCTGGCCGAAAACCGTTTCTTATATTCCCGGAGATCCGTAACTCCGATTGGGCTGAAATTTTGAGGGGATTTTTATCCAAAAATTAGCTTCCTTGCGCCCGAAGGATAGCTCCAACCGACTTACAAGGTGGGCATAACCCACCAGGGCGCGCCTGGGCCCCCTGGCCGTGCCCTGGTGTCTTGTGGGGGCTGTGGGCCTCCGTTTGCGTTGATTCCACTTCTCAAAATTCACAAATATTTTAAAAAAAATCTCCGTAAGTTTTTATCGCGTTTGGACTTCGTTTGATATGGCTATTCTGCGAAACAAAAAACATGCAACAAACAGGAACTGGCACTGGGCACTGGATCAATAGGTTAGTCCAATAAATCATATAAAATGTTGTCAAAAATATGTGAAAGTTGTATAATATTGACATGAAACAATCAAAAATTATAAATACGACAGAGACGTATCATTTAGCTGTGAAGGCATGTGTTAATACAAACGCAGTTAGTCTAGCCTCCTCCATTAAAGACATTGTTTAGTTGTGAGTGTTAATCTTAATAGAAGCGCACTGAGATAAGGGCAAGTACAATAGAGTGACATAAGCGGGCTATAAGAGTTGCCACATCGGATTTGTGCCTAGTTGGAGGAGAGAAGAGGGGGGAGAGAAGAGAAGGGGGCTACAAGCTTACAGCCAGCTGTAGCACGAGAACCAAGAACCTTTGTGAGAGAAGAAACTGGCCATATATTAATTGTATGCCATACTAGTATGACTAACTATTCTATGTGTGAGCTATTAGGTTGGCTATAAGTGACATGACAGCTCCATATAGCCGGCTCTTGGCTATACTATTAATCATGCACTAAGAAGGAAAAGAAAACGAGTTTGAGTCGTTTAAGGAAAACGTGAGCGCACGGACTGCCGCTGCGCTGGCTGGCTGGCTGGCGGTGAGTCCGTGAGTGCGACGCGCACCACGGGCCCGCCCCCTCCCCTGCTTATATTAATTAAACCTGCTGATTCTCACACCATCACTCGACCTCGACCAGTATCTCTCTCTCTCCCTGCTTGTGAACCGATGTGGGTCTCTCTCTCTCATTCTCTCCCTCTCTCTCTCTTAAGTACTGACGATGAAATTTCATACTGTACTACTCCTTCCTTTCCGGTTTATTGGGCTCAAATCTGAAATCTCATCAACCAAGATAAACTTTGAGTGTCTTTGTCACACTCGTAAACTTCTTCAATCCTTTAGCAAGTTGGACATTCACCCTTTTCATTGGACACAACCTGTAGGGGTCAGATGGAGTCTCAACACAGAAATCTTCAAATAGCTTTAGAAATTTCCTTGCTTTAGTTTTGTTATACGAGCACCATCCTTTTTCTCTTTCCTTTGCTCATTCTTTTATATACTCCCTCCGTCTCAAAATTCTTGTCTTAAATTTGTCTAGATACGGATGTATTTAGTCGCATTTTAATGTTAGATACATCCGTATTTAGATAAATGTAGGAAAAGAATTTTGGGACGGAGGTAGTACTAGATTGTATCTTACTGAAAGGAACCTCTGACTGAATATAAAAGCATCAGCACATGCTGTAGGTTTCGTTTGTATATTATCATCTCCTTTTCTTGGTCAAATTTCCATTGATTTAAGGGGACAGAAACAACCCTCTGAATCTACCAGTTTCAATCCATGTTCTGTCATTTGTTTGAAATATCACGTTTTTCTTCTTGCTCATTGTATTTGTGGAAATTAAAGATTTCGGTTTTTGCAAATGAAGACAAGATACTCATGGCGTAAAGTTATGAAAACGACCGACTGCGACGTCCGCCCCCGCCCTCACCATCACCATCACCTGAAGACGGCCAACATGACAGGCAGTGACGGACCCAGGAATGGGCCAAGCCCCGGGCGAACCGGGCCAGGCCCCAGGCAGCCTTTGTTGACTATAACATATTGCTACAGTTATAAAAACAGATGGACTTCACGCCCCAGGCCGCCGCCTGGGCTGCCTGGGGCCCAAATCCGTCACTGATGACGGGGATAGTATTTGAATTTACTAGCCAACTAGAGCTGGCGAAGTACATCCTCGTGATTTGAAGGTTGAGGAACTTGCAAGGCGTTACGTGTATCCTCAATGTACGGGTGCATCGTGATGTCCTGACGGTTTTAGGGACCATCATCCCTTCATATTAGAAGGGTTGCAGCTGCAGTGCATATGCAGGCATGGCGGCTGACTTTGATTGGCGAGTATTTTGGCAAACCGTGAATATGTTCCTTTTATTTTTGTGGGGAAATATGTTTCTTTTTGAGATATGATATTTTTTGTTCCACGGCGAATATGCTTCTTTGAAGTGAACGCACGCTCGAAGGCGAACGGGGCGTTTGGACGATTTTTTTTTTTAAACGTTTGGATGATTTTTCTTGTCGATCGTACTTGCATGCTTTGTCGGTAGGCACGCTCACAATTTCAAATGGGATCTAGTCACTTTTCAAAAGAAATACACCGAGTACAATGTCGACACGCACTACGTACTAAGCACTAACGCTATTTTAGTCCAACAATTGTCAGGTTTTGAAACAAAATATATACCAACCATCAAAGCATCGAAAACTGGCAAATTTAAGCCCTCAAACGTCCGCGGACGCCCGCGGACAGTGACCGGGCAGGCCTCAGTTTTTTTCATTTGCAACTACATACACTATTTTCAAAACATCAAATATATGTAAACACATGCACGTCGGACTGGCGGGACATCGAAATACTCAAAGATTTTCATATTCGTATTAGCCCGGCGGGTTTTGGATGTTTTTAGTCCCACCTCACTGTCTTAGGAGCTAATCCACCGGTTTAAATAGTCGGATCGTCGAATTGCGATAAGCTTCAGTCATTATTGTATCAATTGTGAAGTATATGGACGGTGACTATGAATCTTCTATGCTTATGACAGAGAAGATTCGTAGACACGGCCTATCTCCATCCCAAATGAAACATTGATTTTTGCATGGCTCTTTTTCATTCACAAAATATGTTTTCACTGATCTTTTTAAATCATAAAATAAAAATCTCTTTTATTGTAGTACGACATCAATATATATGAATGAGATGAATTTGACACAACGAGATTTGATCCACCTATGCAATTAACAGAGAAGCTTGTCCCTATCCGACGACACAGGCAAGAACATCTCTCTTCAGATGACTGCAGGTGGGACCGCTATGAAATGGAGTGCGTCGCGTCCAGACGCCCTCATATCATGCCTACATTTGGTCCTAATTTAAGAGGTGTTGGTCAATTCGGACATATAGTGACCAAATATTGGATCACCTTTTTAGCCGAGCATTGATCGGACAGACGTTTCGGATGTTTAGGAAGGAAGTAGGGGTCCGGCCGTAGACGCTCTAATGCTGCAGATGCCGGATCTCGATTAAAAATCCATCTATAGTAAGAAATCATACTGTCACGTATCGAAAAGAAAAAGGAACAAAATACTAAGGATTCCTACCACATGCGGCCACTTGAAGTTTCACTGACTCGTGGGCCCCAAGTCCACACGTCAGTGAGGTGGCCGTCACCAACACGTTGGTGAGTCCTCTCGCGCGCCACCTCTTCTGTCTGTGGTAGTAAACTAATCCCCAAACTCCTCCTCACTCCCCGGCCTCCACTCGCCGGTAACTCCCTCCACGGCGGCGAGCGACGACCCGCCGGGCCTCCGCGGTTCAGATCCCGACCTCCTCTCGCCGGTAAGGAACCTCAGCTCCAGCGCCCGTCCCGTTTCCCCCGCGGCAGCGAGAGCAATCCAAAATCGATATCGGAAACATCCCCGTCTCCGAGCTCGTCTCCGTGTCTGACGCGTCCGTCTGGCTCCACCAGGCCCTCCTTCTCGGCGATCTGTTCGTGTGATCGATGGCGGTGGCCTCCGCCAGCGGCGGCGCGATGTTCCCTCCGCCCGCGGGCTCCCCGCCGCAGCACAAGCTCTGGGAGGATCCCTCCTTCTTCCGGTGGAGGAGGCGGGACGCGCACGTGCCGCTGCGCTCGCAGGACACGCTCGAAGGTAGAACCGAATCTCCCCGCGCCGTGCCGAGACGAGATCGATCAGGAAGGAATACTAATCCTCTCGCTGTTTTCTGAACTTCTTGCTCTGTTTTTATAACTGTCATAAAAACAGGGGCGCTCAAGTACTGGCGCGAGCGGAGGAACGTGAGCCGCCTGGACGCCGAGGCCGCCGTCTGGGACGACGGCGCGGTCCGTGGCGCGCTGGAGAGCGCCGCGTTCTGGTCCCAGGGCCTGCCGTACGCGCGGTCGCTCAGCGGGCTCTGGAAGTTCCGGCTGGCGCAGTCGCCGGAGAGTGTGCCGGACAAGTTCTATGACGCTCGGTTCAATGACTCTGACTGGGAGGCCTTGCCAGGCACGGTGCTGCTTGCTTGTTCCCATTGCTTTTAGTCTAGATGCTGTTATTTAGTACTGTAGTTTTTTGTTTTGTTTTGCTGGAATTCTCTTGTCTAATGGACATAAGACTTGGTTGCAGTTCCCTCGAATTGGCAGATGCACGGGTTCGACCGACCGATCTACACAAATGTCACTTATCCCTTCCCGATGAACCCGCCGTTTGTGCCCTCTGAGAACCCCACAGGCTGTTACAGGAAGGTTTTTCACATCCCAAAAGAATGGAAAGGTATGCCATCTGTTTACAGCTTACGTGTGAAGGGAGTTGTTACACCTGCTCTACTTCTGACAGTATCAAAATCTTGCATACGCAACCAGATCTCCATTATGAATACATTGATTGCATTGCAACTAGCATAAACAGCTGTAATGATGCTAACGGCAATTCTAGATAAAGTGATGATACCTCCAAGAAAATGACTTTGTTTACTGTGATGATGTTTACATGGTTCATGGAATTGAAAATACTGTTTGTGCATCAATTAACAATAGAGAGAAAATTTGTTTACTGTTATGAGTAGTTGGTTGGTTCACTAAATTACCTCAAAAATCCTGACGGTGGCAAATCCTGCTGTCAATTTTTCTGTCATCTAGGATTTGCCTAATCTGACCGTGCAGTTCTCCAAGAGTTTGGCTGGTTTATATTTGTTACCTAACTCCTTAATTACACAGACATAATTGTTTGCCCTTTACATTTTCTTCCTGTTCTTATGGTATATGCCTGTGATGTCTCCTGTTATGCTAATTATGACGTGTTTGTTCTTTCTCCTCATGCATAATATTGTTGTCTCTGATTGACATGGATATAGCACCGACTGTTATCATATAATATGCCCATTCCATTTTAAACAATTCTGAGCTGATTATGATAGGTCGGAGGATCTTGTTGCACTTTGAAGCTGTTGATTCGGCGTTTCTTGCTTGGGTAAATGGCGTACCAATTGGCTATAGGTATGACACAGATAACCTCACTGCTTGTATTTTTTTTTATCTCCAAAACTGTACAGAGACATATCAAGTTCATATATAACCCATAATACAAAAATGAAGTAATTTCCTGTTGGTGACTTGTAATAGATCCTTGCAGTATTTACTTGAGTATCTGACTCATATATTTTGCTTGTGCTCCTTAGATAGCAAAGTGGAGTGTTTTTGGGAGCATCAATTGTTTACACGCAGGATCCAGAAATTACGATATTTTTACTTTGTGTATCTTCTTTCACATTGACCAATATTTTTTCTTTGCAAGAAGTCTAGATTCCTCCCATTCTTCTACTTGTACCTTTCCGTTGTGAAGTGTTATCAAATTGCTCATCTGTATGAGAATATTGTTTGCTATGTGAAGTGTGAATAAGGAGTTCATCAGTGATACCATGAAATTTGTTATAACGAGGCATCTTTTATTTTTTGTGATTCAAGTGAGCTGGCTACTGGCTGACAGTAAAGTTTTCCCGTTTTGTGTGAAACAATAATTGACTTTATATCACTTTTACAAAGGTAGCTTATATATGGACTATGGATTGCTAATGTTCTTGGTAATGTAATGTCCTAAGTATTTAGACTGCTGGTGACTTGTAATAGATCCTTGCAGTATTTGAATTGTGCATACCTATCTAGCTAGTTAATCAGTTCCTTATAGAGGGTTTGTTTGTTGGTCATCTACTGGAGTTTGCTATTTTATTGTTCAGAAAGTAACTCCATGTTTTGCGCATTTATGCAGCCAAGACAGCAGGCTTCCTGCTGAATTTGAAGTCACTGATTGCTGTCATTGTGATTCAGACAAGGAAAATATTCTTGCTGTTCAAGTCATGAGGTGGAGTGATGGTTCTTATCTTGAAGATCAAGACCATTGGTGGTTGTCTGGTATTCACAGAGATGTGTTACTGTTATCAAAGCCACAGGTTACTTCTTGAGTTTTGCTCGCATCTTATTGAATGAAAATAAATAATCTTTTTTTTAACACACCATGAATTTTACACTTGAGTAAAATACCTCATTTCATGAATGAGTAATAGTTTGTTGCAGGGATCTATTTGCCTTTGCTGGCTAGCAATGGTCGTCTTGTTATAGATATGTTCAGAAAATCAATAGAGTACCCTTTTTTCATCTTTACACTCAGATGCGAAATGTCAGCTGAGAACTTTTTTTCTTGTATATATTAGCAGTGACAGGATTCTTATATAATATATCGCCCATGTAAGCAACTATGCAGAAACATGCTAGTTTTAAGCTTTTGACATGTAAACTGCATTTGTCATTTAGTTTGCTTTTGTCTGTGATCACCGATTAGGGTAAATTATTGGTTACTGAGTTTGTAATTTTTTCCTTGCAGATCTTTATCACAGATTACTTTTTCAAATCAACTTTGGATGAGAACTTCCGGGTAGCTGATATTGAGGTAATTATGCTATCCATCTTTGTCAGGTTATAAACTTATGCTACTTGATGGAGCTCATGCTGCAAGAAAATAGTGGACAGTGACATTAACCTTTGGGAATGTAGTGGCTGTACGCAAGAACGTTGCACCCATGCTACACCCCCTAAACCTTTTTGGGATGGGAATGCTAATTTGAGTTTCAAACATAGTACTCCCTCTGTAAACTGATATAAGAGCATTTAGATCACTAAAGTAGTGATCTAAATGCTCTTATATTAGTTTACGGAGGGAGTAACATTCATCATAGTAACAACTATAACTCACAGCCATTTGACTAATTATAAGTGGACTAAACCCAGTAACTTTCTTAAAAGTTGACCTCATTTTTCTTTTGAAGAACGGTCTGACCTTTTGCAGTGTCCTTAGCGTCTTATATAATCCAATATTATCAAAACACACAAAAGACGACATGCTTATGAAATGCTTCTGCATGGCTCCCATGATATATATTTGTATGTCTCGCCCTTTGAAGTTTTAACCCTATAGTGGGCAAACCATTTTCTACTGTCCAGATGGTATAGTTGCTAACTATGCATTGCTCAAGGGAACATTTATTCTGATGCTGTTCCGCAATTATACTCATTTTTTGTTTTGTTCTATATGCCAGGTTGAGGTGGAAATTGATTCACACAAGCAAGACAGGGAGCATATCCCAACTTTGTCGATTGAAGCAACATTATTTGATAATTCTGAATCATCTGATGATTTGAATTCAGACATGTCAGCTGCTAACGTGATCAACTTGAAGACAAAGCCAAAACCTAAGGGCGGCCCTTGCCATGGTTTTCATGGTTATGTTCTTGGTGGAAAAGTGGAAAATCCAAAGCTTTGGTCTAGTGAAAAAGTAAGAAATCTAATCCTGGAAAAATTCTATAAAAATATTATATTGGTATTTACAATCGAACTACTATATCTTATAACTATATTTCCTTTCCCAACAGCCGAACTTATACACTCTTGTTGTTCTCCTTAAAGATGCCAATGGGAAGCTTATTGATTGCGAATCATGCCAAGTAGGGATTCGTAATGTGGTCCTGGCACACAAGCAGATGCTTGTCAATGGATCTCCTGTTGTAATTAGAGGTGTCAACAGACATGAGCATCATCCACGTGTTGGGAAGACAAATTTAGAAGCATGCATGATCAAGGTTACTCATCCCCTCTGTAAACTGTCATATTTGAAAGCATAGCATGCCATCTGTTCAGTTTGATGTTTCCAGTCAGTAGTTTCAGTTATTTACTGTTTATCTTTTGATAGGATCTGGTTTTGATGAGACAAAACAACATCAATGCTGTTAGAAACTCCCATTACCCCCAACATCCAAGGTGGTATGAGTTATGCGACATTTTTGGTCTTTATGTAATTGATGAAGCCAATATCGAGACACATGGCTTTGATGAAACTAGCCATTTCAAACATCCTACACTAGAACCCATCTGGGCAAATTCTATGCTTGATCGTGTTGTTGGTATGGTGGAGAGGGACAAAAATCATGCGTGCATAATTATTTGGTCCTTGGGAAATGAAGCCTCATATGGACCAAATCACTCTGCTATGTCTGGTAAGCGGTAAAACGTTTTCTGCGATGGCGGTTCAAGTCTTGCAGTTTTTTTTTATGATTTTGTGAATCATAATCTTGTAGGGTGGGTTCGTGGAAGAGACCCAACAAGGCTCATCCATTATGAAGGAGGTGGCTCCAGAACATCATCCACAGATATTGTGTGCCCCATGTACATGCGTGTCTGGGATATTCTCAAGATTGCAAATGACCCGTCTGAAAACAGGCCCCTCATTCTTTGCGAGTATGGTAACTGTGGCACCACATATGTACTTGATTCCTTTGTTTTTATATTCATATACCTGAAATATTGAATAAAACATGTCCCTTTGTTTTCAAGATATTCACATGCTATGGGGAACAGTAATGGAAATATTGACGCATATTGGAGGGCTATAGACAACACGATGGGACTCCAAGGAGGTTTTATATGGGACTGGGTCGATCAGGTTATGTTCGATTTATTCTCATCTTATCCTTAACCTTCTTTTTTACTGGGAGCATGATATGCCAAATTTTCTGTTTGCATGGTTGTACTTGTGTTTATTCATGATTGTAGTGTACATGACATACATATCGGACCACTGTTGGCCCATTTTCATCGAAAATAATATTGACTCATAGACCCATGTTAATCTAATATAGAATACAAAAAATTTAAATGTCAACATAGATCATCGACTCTGTTTTTTATTGTTATTGTGTCTTAATTTTGTTTCTCCACTACGTCCTTTTCCAAAATATTCAGGGTTTACTGAAGGAGGATGCTGATGGATCTAAATCTTGGGCATATGGTGGTGACTTTGGAGACACTCCAAATGACTTACAATTTTGCATTAATGGCATTGTGTGGCCTGATCGGACGCTTCACCCTGCTGTTAATGGTAACTGGAAATACCAGTCAATTGGAAAGAAATTTGTTGCTGTTTTACGTGTACTTTAAATGCTGATAATCTATTACTTCACGAAGTTTGTTACACTTTCGTCTCACTAGCCTCTAGATGTCAAACTTACTCGGTTAACGATTTCTGCTTGCAGAAGTTAAATATCTTTACCAGCCTATCAAAATATCTCTGGTGGATAATATTCTTAAGGTAACCTCTGATCAATATTCGTCAACTTATTTCGTTATATAGGATTAAAAATGAATCTAATAGATGCATTATTATCGTCATGCAGATTGAAAATGCACAGTTTTCTGAGACAACAAATGCTTTGGACTTCAGTTGGATTCTTCATGGGGATGGTAGCGTTTTGGGCTCTGGTTCACTCAGTGTTCCAAACCTAGCACCACAAAGTAGCCATCTTATCAACATTGATTCATCGCCTTGGTTTACTCTTTGGAGTACCTGTGCATCGAAAGAAACTTTTTTGTCTGTACACGTGACACTGAGGGACCAAACACGATGGGCTGAAGCTGGTCATGTCTTGGCTTCAGCACAAGTTTGTTTACCTCAGACAAAGGGCTTTGTTCCTCATGTATGTTTCCCCAGACTGATCTTGTTCGCTCCTGTTTCTTCTCATTTATCTTACTGCTCACCAGACACTACCATCTTCAGGTGATAGCATTGTCCAAGAGCCCTCTGACCTCTGAACAGGTTGGTGATAGTGTAATCATTAGCAAGAACAATGAATGGCAAATCAAAATAAACAGTCAGTTGGGAACAATTGACAGTTGGAAGGTATGTTGTGGTCGATAAAGGAAGTTTCATTTACTTTACTTTAATCTTAGCACATTTGAGTCTAAATCATATCCTAGATTTAGGAGACAAGTACCGGATAAACTTAGTATGCCAAACACAGAATGTGTTTCAAACAGTGCGGCTACCATTCCATTCATCAAAATGTGGAACTCATGATACTTCTGTGAACAATAGATCAACAACGTCGAGCTTATGAGCAAGGGAATATTTCCTTGCTTTTGGCGTGCACCGACCGACAACGACAATGGAGGCTTCTACACCAAGTCCTATGCCACAACATGGAGAGAAGCCTTCCTCAACAACGTCTCCTTCTACAGCAGCCAGTTCTCAATGAAGGAGCTGCCAGACCACACCGTCGAGGTTTCCACCACATATTATGGCCTTCCCGGGCACCTGCCAAAACCCGACGCTTCCGCTCTTTCAGAGGCTTCCGACTCCGTGCTCTTCCGGGTCCACATGCGCTGCCAGATCTACGAGTCCGGTGACGTGACTCTCGACTACGAGGTAAACCCCAAGAGCGACCTCCCCCCTCTCCCGCGGGTGGGCGTCGTGTTCAACGCAGAGAAATCCCTGAACCACGTCACATGGTACGGAAGGGGGCCGTTCGAGTGCTACCCTGACCGCAAGGCCGCGGCGCATGTCGGCGTGTACGAGAGCGGCGTGGAGGACCTCCACGTGCCCTACATCGTCCCGGGCGAGTGTGGTGGCCGCGCAGACGTCCGGTGGGTGGCGCTTAAGAATGCCGATGGGTTTGGCCTTTTCGCCTCGTCCCACGGTGAGTCCCCGCCAATGCAGGTGAGCGCCAGCTACTACAGCGCCGCAGAGCTCGACCGGGCGACCCATCAGCACAAGCTGGTCAAGGGGGACGACATCGAGGTCCGTGTTCATCTGACCTCTCTGAAACTGAAACTGTTGAATCTCTGAAACTGTTGGGACTGAGATGACGACGGGGTGACGCTGAAAATGGGGTGTGGATTGTGTTGTTGCGTTTGCAGGTGCATCTTGATCACAGGCACATGGGGGTGGGCGGGGACGATAGCTGGACGCCGTGCGTGCATGAGGAGTACCTGCTGCCGCCGGCGGCGAGCTACAGGTTCTCGCTGCGGCTGCGCCCCCTGTTGCCGTCGTCGTCGTGCCACGACATCTACAGCTCCCATCTACCCAATTGATCGTCTCGTCTGTCTGATGTGCCCGTCAGAGGTACGTCTGAGAGAGAAAGGAACATTCGTGAGACTGAAACAATAATGTCCGAGTCGCTCTCGCCCGTGTAAACGTAACTAGACTGTAACTGGACAGGTACCTGTCAATAAAAGAAGCGAGTGTGATGTCCTGCTCTTCAATAAAAACGACGTCTGCTTGTGGACCTGTTTGGTCCTTTGTTTTCATGGACCTGTTTGAAGGACATTGGTTTCACATGAGACGGCCGTGGGTGATCCCCATGTCTAGGAAATACTCCCTCCGTTCCTAAATATACGTCTTTTAAGACATTTCAATAGGGGACTACATACGGAGCAAAATGAGTGAATCCATACTATAAAATATGTCTATATACATCTGTATGCAGTCCAATAGTGGAATCTCTAGAAAGACTTATATTTAGGATGGAATCTCTAGAAAGACTTATATTTAGGAACGGAGGGAGTAGTACATAGCTAGCAAAAACGTCTATATTATGAGATGGAGGAAGTTGCTAGCAGGTACATAAATGTCGGTTTGAATGAAGTCAAGTGTAAAACGTGTCAACAACGAGAAATTGGAGTGTAAATCTGGATGGTTTGAAGTGGAAACCTTAACATACAAAAGTGTCTACCTTCATTAGAAAAGCAAGTATCTACCGGCGATATATTCATTCGAATATCAACCGGTGTCAACCAGTTGCCAAACACCAAATATTCCGTTCGTAGGGGTATGAAGTAGTTGCTAAGCCCCAGTGGAGTAATGTAGGTATGAATTTGTATAAATTGAAAAAGGAGCAAGTGGCTTGAGAAATTTGAAAAGAATAAAAAACGCATTTGACCTGCATTTCTTGGATGTAGAATGCATTTCTCTCCTCTCTCTTTTTTTGCGGGGTCCCTCTCTCCTCTACAGCGTTTGAAATCATCGGGGCTAATTGCATGGACCACTATTTCTTTTGGTACAATATAATAATACAAAAGGCTGGTGAAGAGCATACGCCCCTACCCCTCCTACAAAAATTCTCCTATGCTAATGAATCAGTTTGCCTCTTTCAGATTTCAAGTTTCCTGAAGATTTCCAAATGCGGAGATCAACCTAAAAAAACTAACAAAACAAAAAAGATTCATCATAACAAGCTGAAGCGTTATAAAAAAAGAATATTTGCTGATATTATTTGAGAGAGACCGATACCCGCCCGACCCAAGCTGAGCGCGCAGGTCACCCACCCCACCAGTCCGCCACCATGGCCGCCCCGAGCGCTCTTCTCGCCGCCGGCGCCGCGGCACTGGTAGCCGTCGCGGCCGTCTTCCTCCTCCCCGGCCTCCAGTGTACGCGCGCTCCTCCCCCTCTCTCCCACCCCCTCGCAGCGGCCGTGTTCAGCTCCGCTTCGTTTCCCAGCTCAGGCTCAGGCTCATGCTCAGCTCCTCCCCCTCGCAGGGACGCAGCAGCGGGGACGCTTCGCCGACCTGATTCTGGCCAACGCCACCATCTACACCGCCGACCCCGCCCGCCCCTTCGCCGCCGCCATGGCCGTCCGCGCCGGCCGCGTGCTCCGCGTCGGCGCCTACGACTCCCTCAAGGTCGCCCTCCCACCTGCCTGCTGGCTGCTTCCCCCCTCTCCCCCGCAGAGATTATCTCTAATCTGCTCTTCTCGTACTTGTTTCCCCCCCCCCCCCCCCCCCCCCCCCCAAACTGCTTGCGGCGTTAACGGTAATAACGGTAAGTTGTTCTGTCTCCTGCGTTTCGCTCAAAATTGTGGGCTGTGAAGTGCAGGAATTCAGGGGCCGGCACACCAAAGAGTTGAATCTCAGTGGGAATGTGGTGCTCCCGGGACTCATCGACTCCCATGTACACCTAATCGACGGCGGCCTGCAGGTAGTGGCTTTGCCTATCTGCCTCCCCTCCTCGCAATCCATGACATGGACAGACCGTGAAATTACAGTTCAAAAATTGTTACAGCCGTGTTTGGTTTAACTTTACAGTGTGCTCCTTTCTGAACTTTGCTGCAGCTGGCGAGGGTGCCGCTTCGAGGGGTTAGGAGCAAAGATGAGTTCATCAGCAGGGTGAAGGGAGCTGTCAGAGGTTTCGATCAACTATGATGCCCCTTCTCTCAGTTTAGCAATGCTGTTTTTAATCATCTTGTTGCTTAGTACTCCCTCTGTAAGGAAATATAAGACGTTTTAGATCACTAGTTTAGTGATCTAAAACGTCCTATATTTCCTTACAGAGGGAGTACTAGTTAGTACAGCAGATAAGCATATCTGAGACTTGTTTTCTAAACAGGTAAACATCCTGGCGAGTGGGTGCGCGGAGGAGGTTGGAACAATGATTTTTGGGGCGGTGATTTCCCCACTGCTGCTTGGTTAGACGATATATCTCCTGATAATCCAGTGTGTTTTCAGTTCAATCTCGCGAGTTCCACCTCTTTTGAGAAGCCATTACCCAGGGACAGCCGGTGACTCATTTTCAATTGCAGGTCTGGCTCTCACGCATGGATGGTCACATGGGACTAGCCAATTCACTAGCTATGAAGATTGCTGGGATTGACAAAAACTCAGATGACCCAGTCGGTGGAACTATTGTAAGAACAACGGAAAGAGGTAAACTGAAGGATAAACATTTATGCACCTGAAATTACTTTGTAAGTTAACCTCGAACCATATACATCTCTTTATCTAACACAAAGAGTTCTAATTGAAACATAAATATGCCCTTACCAAAAAAAAGCTCAGAAGCAACCCTTAACTGTTATAATCAAGGCAGTTCATGTATAATTAATAATATGGTTGTGTGCATCGCTCAATGTAGAGGCCGGGGCTTGCTCCCCTTTTAAAAAAAAATATCTGTTCATAAAGTTTTGTATATATTTTCGGTAATATTCTCATGGATTCATGGTTCCCCCACGTTATGCCGTTGGTGATATATTATTTATCAACTAACACATATACACTGATCGTTTGTAATTAGTCATGTACTTTCAAGGTGTCATAAATATTATGATAAGAGTTAATAATTCATCTGATCAACATTATTATCTGTAGAGCCCACTGGTCTACTGGTTGATGCTGCTATGAAGCTTGTATTTGATGTGATTCCAGAAGTATCTGTAAATGATAGAAGAGAGGCTCTCCTTAGAGCAAGCAGACACGCCCTAATGAGAGGGGTGACTACTATTGTTGATGTTGGAAGTTATTTCCCTGGGACCTCAGAAAATCAAACTTGGCAAGATTTTTCAGGTATCTTGTGCCACTTTTGCTTTTAATATTGAAGAGAGCAAACACAGATATAAAATACCTTACAAATATCTACAGTTCAAAACAAAGCATATTTGTAGTTCATATATATGACTGCATTATACTCTGAAAGTTATTTATATGGGCATGTCCGTTGTTGATGTCTTTGTTTTGAAACAACAGATGGCAACTTCTCTGTTATACAGTACGTTTTTGTTGTCATTATTGGGGTTTACACCACCAATTGATAAAAAAAAAATTGATTCGTGTTAGACATAAAGCTAATCTATCTGTTCTATATTGAGAATAATCAAGCATTACTCTGCCAACTCAAGTAAAAGAACCATATTACTCATGTCACGATCAAATCTTATGTAGAGCTGAACCATATTACTCTAGTGAATTTCAATGTGATTCATTCGTACCTTTCTTTTGAAGGACCAAGGATCTACTTTTGTGGTTTTTCATCTATAACCTTATTTTTGGACTGGAACCTTATTTGTTCTGAAGTTTTCTGCTTACATCGCAATAGATGTCTATGAATGGGCTCATTCTATGGGAAAGATGATGATCAGAGTCTGCTTATTCTTCCCAATGCCGACATGGTCTCGTGTTTCTGTAAGTTACGGTTCATGAAATATACCGCTCTTCTGTGTTAACTGCTTAATTTTATGCGAGTACTTGTTATTATACTTATGTGCATATTATATCTTGTAGGATCTTATTCATGAAAGAGGCCGATCTTTAAGCGGGTGGATTCATCTAGGTGGCGTGAAAGCTTTTCTTGATGGTTCTTTGGGTTCCTCAAGTGCATTGTTCTATGAGGTAAGTAGTCTTGGGTATGGTATGAGTACCTATCAGACATGTTGTTACTGTTAATGCATTTATATATTGACAGTGTAGAAATTGATGTCCATAGCAATGCTGTCTTCATGTGGCAAAAGTTTTACAAATACTCTGTTTTATGCTCGTGCGTGGAATGTGATACATCAATGGTACTAGTTTGCGGTTGGTCATGTATAAAGGGAACCAATATGATCAGCTCAATCGGTCTCGGTTTCTGCAAGACACTGTAAATTGAGAAGGATTGTTTCAGAAAGTACATTTAACAAGTCATTAAAAATCATGTCTTTGTGTACTATGATATTTCATATCTACACCATATTCTTTCTATGGAAGAGATGCACATCATATTCTAATCTAGAGGGCTGATATTTTACCGCTAAATCTTCCTTGCATTTTGAATTTCTGGGTGTAAATTTGTGGTGGTCCATGAGCAAACAAGGTTTGGTGTTTGAAAAAGGTATCTGGTTTTGGTACTTCCTCATTTGGTGGTGGAAACTGTAAAGGTGTACAATTATTATTCATTTCCTTTTTTTTTAGATCTTTTAAGATATCCTGTAATGAACATGAGCCGTTCATTATCCTAAATCTAATGGTATAGATTAACTTATACTGCTTAAATTAATGAGAAGTATACAAATTAAGGGGGAAATTTTACAGTACATCATACTACTGCTTGGGGTGGGTAGTATTGATTTAATCCAACGGTTGATGTATAGGGCAGTTTAGTCAATTCTCATTAAGATGGAATTTCTTATCCATCGTCGTCTTCCTCCCCACACGGGCACCAATCGTGTGCATCTCCCTCTCACTGTGTCATGGGCTGCTCGGCTGTTTCATAATCCCTCGCCGGTCGCTTGCCCCCGCCGCTCGTCCCCAATACATATGCGGACGCAGCGGCACCCATGCCCCTTGCCGCCAGCTGCGCTCTTCCTCGCGGCGAGGAAGAGCGCAGCTGGCGGCAAGGGGCATGGGTGCCGCTGCGTCCACATATGTATTGGGGACGAGCGGCGGGGGCAAGCGACCGGTTTATATTTATCTGATGTACTGTAAAAGGTCTCAATCAAGGGGGGCAAAAGCGTGAGCAGTATTGGAGGCGACTTGTTGCACAATAGCTTGCTAATATTCATAAAGTTTTTGTTATAAAATATGGTGTTTGGGGGGAGAAAAAGTATAATCTAACTATGTAAGCTCTCCGCAAAAAATTTCGTTACAATTTGTCCAAGGCTGTGTGTGGGGGGAGGGGGGGCACCCCCCCCCCCCCCCCCCCCCCTCCCTCTCTGACTTTGGTCAGCAAGGAAGTTGATTTGTCCATAAATTCATAATAAATTATTATGTTCTGGTTTATAAGTGTTTAATATATATGGACAGCCTTATGAGGATGCTCCTGGCGATTATGGTCTCCAATTGTTAGATATGGATATTCTGCTCAATGCAACATTGGAATCAGACAAATCAGGACTTCAGGTACACGTTTTCCATCTGTACACATGCTTAATCATGTTTACCATCATTTGAGAAAGTAATATTGTTCTTTCTAAGGTTGCCATACATGCAATTGGAGATAAAGCGATCGATATGCTGCTAGATATGTTCGACAAGGTTGTTAGTATGAATGGAACAAAGGACCGTAGGTTCCGGGTATGTTTTTCTGCTAGCATACTGAAGAAGAGATTTTGCCCTCAAATAATTTTTGCAGTAACATATAAGCTGAATATAATTTAAAGTTTCTGCATGTGAAATCAGATTGAGCATGCCCAACATCTATCCCCAGGTGCAGCAAAGCGCTTCGGAGAGCATGGTATCATTGCATCTGTGCAGGTCAACCATTCTCTTCCATTGCTATATTTTATATAATGCTCGTAATGATGTTCTCTGTTTGCTGCATGACAACGTAGGAGTCTGAAGGCTCTGGTATAGATCGAAAATTGAAATCGTGATAGCACTTCTATGACTTCATTCGGTTACTAAACTTTTAGTTATGATTTGAGAAGACAAAATCTACCTTCGGTAGTACGCCCTCCGTTCCAGAATATAAGGTGTATTGGTTTCCGTGCAAGTCAACTATTTGAATGTTTGACCAAGATTATAGAACAAAATAACGACATCTGCATTACCTAATAGATAAAATATGAAACTACTTTTCATGATGGATCAATCAAATGATATAAATTTCATATTGTGGATATTGATATATTTTTATAAAAACTCGGTCAAACATGCACTCGTTTGACTTTTGAAAAAACAAATACACCTTATATAAAGGAACGGAGGGCGTACTAGGTATTCTCATTTATTGAACTAGGTATTCTCATGTTGTTAATGGGCTCTTGCCATTCCCATTCATGATTCATCCTGTTACTTTTCAGATCATTTGTAACATTCCATATACTAGCTTGTTACAGTTCTCCCTGTCGTCACTTGAAATTATTTGAAATGCTACATATTGGTATGATGGGTGTAGATCACATTCTCCATCTTCTGAAAGACATGCTTGTTTTTGGCAGCCAGATCATTTGTTGGATGATGCCGACTCTGCTGGAAAGAAGATCGGGGTAGAACGGGCTGAGCGGAGCTCCTACTTGTTTCGGTCACTACTGACCGGTGGCGCACATCTGGCTTTTGGTTCTGATTGGCCTGTATGTATTTCCCCAGAATCCCTTCAACTATCATATCAGTATTTTTTGGCGGGGAAATTATACAGGCAGCTTTGTGTGTGTGCGCTCACGGATATAGGCAGTTAACTGTATGTGTGTCTGTTTTACAGGTTTCGGATATTCACCCATTGCAAGCTATTAAAACCGCAATGTCCCGCAAGCTGCCCGGGTGGGAAGAGCCTTGGATCTCCGCGGAGCGCTTGCCTCTGGATGATTCGTTGAAAGCGTGAGTCTCTTTGCAGTCATGCATGTTCCATTTTGGTTAAAATCTGTTTCTGAAATGCCATGGAATGCCTCACTGACATCTGGTCGCTCCCGTATCCACTCGCGTATGATGTTGAGTATTGAATTCATGCTCCAGCCAACTCATCCAAAAGTCCGAACTGATGGAGGGAGGCGGGCAATATATTTCAACACTCCCCCTCACGTTAGGGTCTTGAACTCAAGACCTCTTGGCTCAGATACCATATTGAATTCATGCTCCAGCCAACTCATCCAAAAGTCCGAACTGATGGAGGGAGGCGGGCAATATATTTCAACATTGAGATCTCTATATCGCAGAATTTGCAAACAGTATGATATTGAGATCTGCATATGTGTGTTTATGACGCATGACACCAGCAGGAACTCGCTATGTTTTTCTGTCTGTAGTACTAATCGAGTTGTTTCTGCACGAGCTGCAGGCACACGATATCTGCCGCCTACGCCTGCTTCCTGGACAATGTCCTGGGCAGCCTCTCCGAAGGGAAGTACGCCGACTTCGTGGTCCTGCCATCCACCTCGTGGAGCGAGTTCACCAACGACATCCCGAGGCACGTCCTGGCGACGTACGTGAACGGCAAGCAGGCCTATCCGTAGCCCCGTTCGCTGCGACGGCGCTCCGGCAGCCTCCAGGTCCAGGCCGGATTCAGATAGAAGACGCACATATCCTAGCACCAAACATTGTTGGTGAATTCTGGAATTACTTGTCATAGTACCTGAAGAGTGGTGTGGAAATTTCTGGATGTTCTGGACTTACTTAGTGACATGGGTATGCTTGGATGTCGGGCTGCATCAACACCTATTGATCAAAACCACAAGCTTTCTGCGCAGTCAGGAGAACCAATGGATAGGGAAAATTATCAAAGGCTTGTTGGGCGACTCTTATACTTATGCCACACAAGACCTGACATTTCCTACGCTATGAGAGAGAGAACTATCCCTTTTGGAGACCTTGCAATTTCAATGCCTAGGAAGTATCTAAGGTGGCCAAGATCTTTCACCTCAAATTCCTTGCTTAGGTTCTTCTTCAATCGCAATATCTCTATGTCATCATCTCCTGTGATTATAATATCATCGACATATACTGCAAGGATAGTAATCCTACGCTCTGAGTGTCGATAGAATACCATGTGATCACCATTGCATTGCTTATACCCCATATGACATACCGCATGCCTAAACCTGTCAAACCACGCTCGTGGTGACTGCTTGAGCCCATATAGTGACTTTTTCAATCTGCACACCTTTCCGGCGGTCCTAGGAGTGGAGAAACCAGGCGGAATCTCTATGTACACCTCTTCATGTAGGTCGCCATGCAAGAAAGCATTTTTAACATCTAACTGATGTAGAGGCCACCCAAAATTAGTCGCGCAAGAGATTAGGATCCTCACCGTGCTCATCTTCGCCATCGGTGCAAAAGTCTCATCATAGTCAATCCCATATGTTTTACTATATCCTCTCGCAACTAGTCTTGCCTTGTACCTTTCGATTTTCCCTTCTGGATTTTGCTTCACTGTGTATATCCATTTACAACTAACAGCCTTCTTTCCCTCAAGAAGATGTACAAGTTCCCAAGTTCTATTTTTCTCAAGGGCATTCAATTCCTCAATCATGGCATCATGCCACTTTGGATCTTGTTTCGCGGTTTTCCAGTCTTTTGGAATTTCCACTGATTGTAGTGATGAAACAAAAGCTCTATATGCAGGGGACAAAGATTCATAAGAGACATAATTGCTTATGTCATGCTCAAAGCCATACCTTGATGGAGGCTTTCCGGCCTTGATGCGAGTTTGCTTCCGCAAAGCAATTGGCAACTCAAGAGAGCTATCTTTCCCAGATGGAGTGGGTGTGCCGCATGGTGTATGGGTTGTTGATGGAGAGGAATTGACAATATCATTTATTTCTGGTCCTCCTTGTTCTGTCGATTGTGCCTGCTGCTCCAAATGTTGCAACTCAACATGCTCTACAGGTTGTTGCTGTTCTACGAGCACCTTCCTTTGGTTTCTCCTTGTATACACCTGTAGGTTTTTTTCTTCATTTGCTTTTCTCCATGTTTGCTCACATGTTGGTTCAATCCCCGGACATGGAATGGAACCAATTACTACCTTTGACCTCCTTGCTTCTTCACCCTCCTCACTACTTGATTCATGCCCCCCCTCTCGACCATCACCATCAACATTAGGGGGTTCAAGATCAAACAACGAGCTAAGGTCAGTCCTCTCACCATAATATGGCTCAGATTCTCTGAACGTCACATCCATGCTCACAAATGTGCGCCGCTCACTCGGGCTCCAACACTTGTAGCCTTTCTGTCTCGATGGGTATCCAATAAAGATGCACTTCAATGCACGTGGATCTAGCTTCCCCACCGAGGGTCTATGATCCCTAACGAAACAAGTGCATCCAAAAACCTTGGGTGGAACTACAAATTTGTTCTCGCCTAGCAGCATTTCGCATGGAGACTTCATCCCAATCACTCTTGATGGCATGCGATTAATGAGATATGTAGCTGTCATCACAGCCTCACTCCATAAGAATTTTGGCACGTTCATCATGTACATCAATGACCGAGCCACCTCTAAGATGTGGCGATTTTTCCTTTCTGCCACTCCATTCTGAGGAGGTGTATCTGGACAAGAGGTTTGATGCAATATACCTTGTGCTGACAGAAAAGCACCAAATTCCTTATTCACGTACTCTGTCCCATTATCTGTCCGCACCTCATCCTTGTGCCTCATAAGATATACCCATGTCATGCGAGAATAACAATCAATAAATGTAACAAAGTACTTCATTCCACTAACAGAGATGACAGGACATGTCCACACATCTGAATGAACAAGCACAAAGGGAGATATACTCCTAATCCCCCTATTCACATAAGACTTCCTTGTGTGTTTGCCAAACTCACAAGCGTCACACAAAAGCTTACTCTTATCCACCCCACACATTACATCAGGATAGACTTTGCTCATTTTATCAAAAGACATATGTCCCATTCTACAATGTAGAAGTAGCACAGTAGCTTCTTTCTCCCCCATCATTACTGCCAACACGGTAGACGTTGCGGTGTTTGGAACCTCACGATCCATATACCATAGCCCATTATGCCTGGTTCCGGTCCCAAGCTTCCTCCCTGTTCGCCTCTCCTGAATTATACATATTTTTCGGTCAACTGTTATTCGACAATCCAAATCGTCTATCAAAGCACTCATTGACACAAGATTGACTGGAAAAGCAGGAACATGCAAAACCGATGAAAGTTTAATAAGTGGTGTGCATTGTATTGTGCCAACGCCTTTAATGGGCTGTGAGGTGCCATCAGCTGTTTGGATAGTTTCCTTACGTGTGGGTGGATATTGAGTATATGACTCAAACTCATTTGATGTGCCCGCAACATGTTTAGATGCACCTGAATCAAGGATCCAATCTGGTTGTAATACTAGTGAAGAAGCAGATGAATGGGCACAATTACCTTCATTGGCATAAGCAAAGTGAGCAAAATCACCAAATGTGATGTCTCCTTGGCCTTTATTCCCTGTATTCTCCATCTTTCTTTTCAACTTCCTCAACTCTTCTAACTCTTTTACAGAGAACTCAACTTTGTCAGAGGATTCATCTTCATGGACCACCACATTTGCTTTGTGACCAATCCTATATCCTCGACCTCTACCTCCTCTTGTTCCACCTCGGTCAATTCCTCTCCCTCTTCCACGGGTAGGCACGCGTGGGGCATGACAATCACGACTCAAGTGCCCTGTCTCACCATAGTTAAAACACTCCTTAGTCTCACTATTCCTTAATATGAAGGCAGGACGAGATGGAGTTGTTATATTGTTCTTCATCACCTTCAGTCTGACCTCCTCTTGTGCAATTGCTGCTATAGCTTCCTCCAAAGTGGGGAGAGTAGGTTGGTGGAACATAGTAGCGTGTCTTCCCTCAAATTCTGAGTTCAAACCCTTGAGGAATTGGATCACTCGCCTACGTTCAATCCACCTTTTAACAGTAGATATGCAATCTGCATGTGGCAACTCGAGAGGGTCAAAGTGATCTAGATCAGCCCATAATCGCTGCAGCTCAGCAACATACTCCATTACAGTGTGCTCCCCCTGTCTCAGATCACTAACTCTCTCTTGTGTCTCCACCATCAACATCACATTCCCTTTCCCAGAGTATAGCTTCGACGGAGTTTTCCATACCTCAATGGCATTTGAGATTGTCTCAACAGTTGCAGCAATGCTCGGGGACAGGGAATTTAACATCCATGCCACCACCAGCGAATTGGTGGTACTCCAATTCCTCCATTCTGCACTCGCCTTGTCCACTGGCTCTGTCGATTCTCCTAAAACAAAGCTCTCTAACCCCTTTGTTTTTAGGATCAGCAAAGCCCTTCGTGACCAACTTAAGTAATTTCTTACCCCCTCTAACTTAATATCATTTGGCATCAATTCTATCTTCTGCACAGTTTCAGCATGAGGTACCATCTCTCTACCAGAGGGCGATCCGCCTCCGGTCTTCTCTGTGAGTGCCAACTTCTCAAGCACTTGCTGGAGTCCTTGATTTTCCCCCATTGCTGCAGCAACACTCAAATACACAGGCAAACCGCAGTACAAGCCTCAGCACAACACTCACCTCACTCACCTTGTAGTACTAGAGCAACAAGCATAGCAAGGTACCAGATGAGGCCTCCCAGTCTAGCACGTACACCTCTCTTCTGTATACAGCAACCAGTCTCTGCTTTCTCACTGTCACAGGCGACCAAATCTACCCCAAGCAGCTCCCTCTGGATTCCCCTTCTCCGCCTTCTTCCACGAGCTGCCCTCTTCTGTCTCAACCAGCAGCCTGCCTCTCCCGCTCTGCTACAGGCCACCAGCAGTAGGGGCGCTACTCTCCTCCAGCGGCTGCTCCTCTCCTGCTCCGCTCCAGACCACCAGCAGCACGGGGGCTGCTCTCCTCCAGCAGTTGCTCTTCTCATATCCCAGACCACCCCAGGACGCTGCTCTTCTCCCCCCTCCTGACCTCCACCGTCCCTCTCGCCGCCGGCGGAGACGGGGGCTACAGCAGCCGCACCTGCTCTGACACCAAGAAGAGTGGTGTGGAAATTTCTGGATTCACACCTCATTGCTAGATACAGGTAGGGTACATATATGTACACTAGTGGGCCTTTGGGCCACACACACACATATACACACACAGCCCAACAGTACCAATATTATTTGTTGATACTGTTGTGACATGAGGATTACATTGGACCCAGATATTTTTTGTACATACATTATGAACCGAAAGCTTCTGGGTAAGCAGACTGGCGGTGGTGTGATGATGCACGCACGCCCAATTCTAAATTCCAGCGTTGAACCCTTTCAACTCCGGCTGATTTTGTCGCATCGCGCGACCGGCCGGTCCACAGCTACCATTGCTTCCCTTTCGGCCTAGTTTGATTGAAATGTTCGTGGTGGTTGGTCCGTGGATGGACTCCCTCGATCGGCCGGAGGAACGGTCGACGACTACGACCGACGAACTGCCGCGGGTGAAGCCTGAAACTACCTGGCCTGCCATTGGTGCCCCACGAAACCGCTCCCGCTGCTCAGGGTGGGCGGCGGCATGGTAAGGAGTAAGAGCATCTCCAGCCGCGCCCCCAATAGGCCTTCCCGGGTGAGTTTTTTATCGCCGGCGCCGAAAAATCGCCCCAGTCGCGGCCTCAGGACTCCGTTTTTCGTCGGTTGGATCCTTTTTTTGGGCCGGCGAACCCAGGCCGAACCCAGCGCGCTGGGGGCACTTGGGGTGCTCCGGCGGAAACAAAACGGCGTGTGGGACACCACTGTCAGGCGAATCTCGCATTTTTCCTCGCCCGCCCCGCCCGCCCCCTCGCGTCTCTCCACCATGCCGATTCCGGCGCCGGCGCCTCTCGCCTCCTGTTCACGGCCGTTGCGCCGCCACTAGAAGGCCTTTTTCACCGCCGCTCCATTCCCCCGCCGGATTTCGCTTCCCCATCCCCCCGCCCCATCGCCGTTCTCCCACGGCCATCGCGCCGGCAGGACCGCCACGCCCACAAGGTCGCCGCGCCCACAAGGTGTTCGGCGTTTTGCCTGGACACCATCACGCCGGCCATGGACTCGGACGACGAGGAGGCGTTCGCGGCTCTCTTGGAGGAAGAAGCCAAGGCCGACACCGCCGACGAGGAACACCTCATGATACTCGCCTCGCTGGCCGGCCTGTTTGTGAACAATGACAAGCCCCGGCGAGGTGGCTCGGCGCCGGGCCGGCGCAAGAGCAAGCAGAGGCATTGGATGGAGGGCTATTGCATGCTCTACGCCGACTCTCCACTTCACGGTGAGAAAGTATTTCGGCGTCGTTACCGGATGAACCGGAAGCTCTTCCTCATGATTGTTAATTCCATCCGGGAGTTCGACAGCTATTTCGTTTGCAAGAAGGATTGCACCGGCACAGTTGGATTCTCCTCACTCCAGAAATGCACCCAAGCTATGAGGATGCTTGCATACGGAGCTCCCGCTGACATACAAGAAGACTATGGATGAATGGCCGAGTCCACCACCATTGAGTGTCTATACAAGTTCTGCAGGGCAGTGGTGGCAGTGTTTGGACCACGGTATTTGCGATCACCCAATGCCGACGACACTGCTCGAATCCTAGCAGGAAGAGCCAGTGTTTGACACTGAACCATATCACAGGATGGGACCTCTTGCAGTCGTTGATCACCAGGTACCAGCAACATGGGCTGCCTACCTCAATATGCGGCAGGAGATCCGAGACCCACATGTGCATCAAGAACTGCAGGACGATCTGGTGGAGCACCTATGGAGGCTCAAGGGCAACGCCTAGTTCGATTTGTTTTAATTTATGTTGGAATTATGAGCTTGTTTCGTTGAACTATTTGATTTTGTATTAATTTCTGTGATGAACTTTGGTATGAACATTTAGTTTTTGTTGAATTTATGCCGAAAGAGCGCCGAATTTGTTGATTTTAAGCCGAAAGAGCGCCGAATTTGGGCCTAATCATCGCCGATACTGGGCCAAAATCGCCGGTTTGGGGGCGACCGTGGGGCGGCGGCTGGGAACCCGAGCCCCCCCCCCCCCAGGCCGATTATAGCACCGGTTGGCCCCCAGGCGGCGCTATTTCGGGCCCCTGGGGGCCGAACGGCTGGAGATGCTCTAATAAACCTGATCATGGGGAGCACGGCCTGACGACCCGGGCCGGGCTTGCCTCTCACGCTGGCTCGGGCTTTGTTTTGCAGCTCAAAAGTATATTCAGGTCATCATTGTTGATGTTCTGTTGTGTTGTACAAGTGTGGTGAGCTATGATTATTGTGAGTTAGGAGCATGTGGCGGCTCGCCTATGTGGTCACGGTGTTTCGTGCTTTGTGAGTAGACCGCTTTTGGGTTGTTTGTATCGGTTTTCGTCCGGCTTTCCAAGATTAACTGGGCAATTCTCTTCTTCTTAATTAATCGATGAGACAAATATTTTGCCTCCGTTTCGAAAAAAAAGTATATTCGGGTCGAGCCTGGGCTTTCATTTTTGCACTTTTTGGGCCGGGCTTACACGTAACAACACTGAGAAACAACATTTGGGCCGGGCTTTCGGGCTTTGGGCTTCGGGCCTATCTTTGGGCTGGGCTCAGCCCTGTGAAAGTGTGCTTTTGGGCTTTGGACCAGGCTCTGGTTTGAAGTTTGGAGTTTGGGCTTTTTGAAGCCCGGCCAGGCCCGGCTAGACCTGATCATTGGTCGGTCCGGGTCGGGTTCGAGCCGGGCTTTACAAAGCCCGAAAAAAAAATTCCCAAGCCCGAACCCGGCCCGAAGCCCAAAATGCACTCTTTTTCAAGCCCGAGCCCGGCCCGAATGCTATTTTTATTGTTTGCACGTGTAAGCCCGGCCCGAAGCCCGAAAGCCCGAAAGCCCGGCCCAAAATCCTTCAAAAGAGAAGCCCGAGCCCGGCCCGAACTATCTTTCGGGCTGAAAAATGAAGCCCGAGCCCGACCCGAATGCCAAGCCCGGTTTTTTCGGGCCGGGCTCGGGCCAGGCTGTCCATGCCCAGGTTTAGGCCCGGCATATGATCAGGTTTAGTAAGGAGTTGGCTTGGAGAAGCTCGGCCGAAAGTAACCTTAGCTTCGCCACCTAAGGGCATCTTCAACAGATCCTCAGCCCCCAATAAAACAGATGTCTTACACTTTTAAGAACTTGATCCCAATTTTCTCAACATACAAAGTGTCCACTTCAACGTCCCACTAAGCAATGCATTTAAGTTATCTCTCCATTAAGCATGAAATTTTTACCACATAAGCGAGTCATGCATTTAACTTATACATTAGAATTATTTTTTGCATTAGTCTATGCATGTAACGCTGCAACATCATATATTCATTTTAGTCATCCTTTATATTTTTGTTTGAATCAACATTTTAACTGTAATTCAAAAAATATATTCTATTTTTAAGCACTTTCTTTTATTGATTGTCAAGCTTATACTTTCTTTTCATTAGATTTAGCAATTACTTACGCATTTTTTTAAGAAAGTTACTGCAACAACGCGCGGGGAGTAATCCTGCATAACAATGATCATAGACGACGAGCAATAAGTGCCGCAAGACTTCATTATGAGAATGAGGGGAACATAATTTACATACCATCTGTTGAGTCAAAGAGGGATGAACAACGAGAATTTATTCAAATGCATCAACGGATCGAAAACCGAGCGGCGTGATGATCTTGGTTTGTATTTGTGGGCGGTCCTTGGTCAATAAACTTCTTTATAAATTGTTTTACTTCGAATGATTTGGATCATTTTTTATGTTTGCTTTGAATATATTGGGCCTTCTGTTGTGTTCAATTTGCATTTGAATATTCAAATATACATTCATCAATTGTAGATCTGAAATAATGTTCAATTACGTGTGGCTGAAATATAATTATTTGAATTATTATGTTGATAGAATAGACATGCATATATCATTTGTATACAAGTTTAAAAAGAAATAAAAAAGGAAAACGCTTGCGTTCTGCCGATTGATGTGCGCGAGACATCATCCGATGTGTTGTCGTCCAATTAAACATGATCGTACGGTGCGGCAAGCCACCATGTCCAATCAACACGTGCACGAATTGCAACGTCATTGGCGTTTCTGAGACATCGTCATTGATGCATAGGTGAGTTTCTAAAATATCCTTGTTTCTGCAAAGGCGCGTTTTTAAAACAGATCGCATGTGCCTAGATTGCAATGTCACTGGTGTTTCTGAAACATCGATATTGTTGCAGAAACATGTTTTCAAAAAGTTGTTGTGGAGGTGCGTTTCTAAAACATCATCCTTGTTGCAGAGACACGGATCTGCAAGCTCATGGAATTGCAACATCACTAGTTGCTGCAACATGGCCAATGTTACGTTGCGCAAAAAAAAAAAAACATGGCCAATGCTTACAACGTCATGATGCACGGGACGTTGTCGGACGCTTGATTATGGTTGATCTGACGGTGGGGGCGGCCGGCGGATAACTGACTCGTAGCACGTAGAACGAGCCAACAAAAAACAAATTATCAGGTAGATTTATTGAAATCTGCTAAAACGCTTCATCAGCAACGATTCCCTAAATTATTAGGACACCTTCAGTAACTATTTTCTAAAATCTCGCAAAAAAGAAACTATTTATTAAAAGAGTTCTTATGGGATATATATTTTTGTCCGGGAATCTTATGGGATCAGTTGGAGATGCTCTTACGGATAACGGATATGGTTGCCACTTGATGCTTCTAGAAGCACCATTGTTTTCCGATTTTGCGGTGCAGATGGTCAAACAGTCCACTTCGTCTCTTGCCAGGAGCAGTTCGGCAACGTCATTTTAAAACAAATACTAGTAGCATGCCTATTCTTTTTAAAAACAAGTGCATAAAATGGGGGAAAATAGTACAAGTATAACCTGTAGGCGCCCAAATTAGAGAACAACAAGGCTGCACGCCCATAGTTTTGCGTGTGTTAGAGGCTCTGACCTCGAAGCGTTTTCTTCTCGTTGGAGGCGATACCCAAGGCGACTAGGGTTTAGCCGGCCCGCCGCCGGCCGCCTCCGTGGCGGCGGCGCGTGCGCCGGTCTCTCTTTCCCAGGACAGCGCCGGAGGTGCTGTTGCTGGTCTCTTTTTCTCTGCTGCGAGCCTCTTGGTGCTTGCACCATAGGTGTTCGTAAGTAGATCCGATTCTTTTGTTGCAACGTATTCTGCATGAGGAGCATGCATACACGGGTCTTGATGTCTCCTGAGTGAAGGTATGACCCAGCCTATGCGTGACTGGATGTGCTGATGGTGCAAGCTGTCAGTTTTCTCTGAACCGGCGCGAGTCCCCTAGTGTGAGACGAAGGTCCGGCGATCTCAATGAATCTTCTTAGTTGGAACTGTCGGGGAGGGGGGAATACCCGGACAGTTCGAGAGTTGGCGACTATAGCACAGTCGCATTCCCCCACTATTGTGTTCTTATGTGAAACTAGGCAAAAAGAAGGAAAGATGAGGAGAATAAGAAATCGGTTGGGTTTGAAGGGATTTGCTGGAGTCACTAGTGCAGAATCGGCCTATCACTAGTAGAAAACAGGGCTTTCGTCACACCCGGATCGGAGCAATAGTCCCGGTTGCGTTACGAACCGGGACTAATGTGAGCATTAGTCCCGGTTCGAGCGGCGCAGGCATCAGTCCCGGTTCGAACGGGACCTTTAGTCCCGGTTGGAGACACCAACCGGGACTAAAGGGTTTGTGACCGGCTTCGAACGGTGCCAGCCCCTTTAGTCCCGGTTGGTATCTCCAACCGGGACTAAAGCCCCCTCCCCCCCTTTAGTCCCGGTTGGAGATACCAACCGGGACTCAAAAAAAAATTTAAATTTTTTTTTCAAAATTTTTTAAAGGAATTTTTTTTCAATTTTTTTCCCAGCCCTTTAGTCCCGGTTGGTGTCTTCAACCGGGACTAAAGGTCTATCTTTAGTCCCGGTTGGAGATACCAACCGGGACTAAAGGGGGCCCCTAAACCCTAAACCCCTTTACCACATTAATCTTAGAAAAATCATAACTAAATCATTCTAATTCAGAAAAATACAAATAATATATCAAAATTTGCAGAAAAAAAAGATTTCTCCGAAGAAACTTTTAGTTTTCCGTTTCGACAATTTTTTAAATCACCAAATTCCAAAGGGAAAATAGAGTTTTTCGACGTTTTAGTTTTTAAATTAATCATTGTTGTTTGTTAATCATTGTTGTTTATTTTAATAATTGTTTGGAATTCAAAAAATTAAATCATGTGACATCAAGACCTAAGGGTTAACAGGATTGATACACTAGTAGAAAACAGACCTTTCGTCCCGAGCATTAGTCCCGGTCTGGTCACGAGCCGGTACTAAAGATGGTATTAGTCCCGGTTCGTGCCGGCTCCAACGGCTAGGAGCAGGGCGACCTTTAGTACCGGCTCGTGAGCGATCTTTAGTACCGGTTCGTGTCACGAGCCGGTACTAAAGGGGGCGTGGCAGGCTGTTGGTCAGACTTGGGCCCCGCTTGCACCTTTAGTACCGGCTGGTGACACCAACCGGTACTAAAGGGCAACCTTTAGTACCGGTTGGTGTCACCAGCCGGTACTAAAGACTTCCTACATATATGCTTCGTCCGCAGCCGATCGAAGGGGCTCTCATTTCTCTGTTTTCTCCCCTGTTCTTCTTCTTGCTCGAAGCTCATCCTCCATTTTGCCAAGGATTTGTCAAGATTTAGAGGCACCCCATCTATCCAAGTGTTCATAAAGGTTAGCAACTTTGCTCCTTCATCTCTCATTGCTAGATTAGCTTGTGGTATGCTCAAAGATATGTGATTTGTGGGTTTTAGCTAGGTTTTGGAGGAGTAATCATTATGTGGGAGTTTATTTGATTTATATGCAATTTGAGCTCAAATTAACTTGTTAGGTTGCATATGTGTAGGTGTGGTTTATTTGGTGCCTTCCCATCCCCGTCCTAACCACCGTCGATCGTCCGCACCGTCTCGTCGCGGCACCGGCCACCTTGGTGAGCCTCTTGTTCTTCTTAAAACCTTTTTGTTAAAAAAAATTACTTGTATGATTTAGATAGCTGCGTGTACGATTTACTTACTTGTATTATTGTTAGTTATTCTATAGTGTCATGGTTATGGTATCAGCCCACGTCGGCCCTCGTCCAGTCTATGATTCAGATGTGGTATGTCGTTATCTTTTATAACTATTTCACACATCATGTAATGTCTATGACAATTAATTATGCCACCAAATTGATGTAGATGTTTTTATCTATAGGAAGTAGTTGAACCAGAAATTCCAACCGACTATGCAATTCTGCTCGAGAAATTAACACAAGCTGAAAAAGAAATCGATCATTTAAAAGAAAAATTGAAAAGAACTGAAGATGAGAAGATGGGATTGGAGTTGCATGTTGCCGATATCGTCGATGATCACAAGAACAAGATGGCTGGAATGCGCTTGAAGCTTAGAAAGATTAAAAAATATGCCATTGATAAAGAGGCTTGGTATCATTATGCCGTTGGCTCAATTGTTACTTTAGTTGCGATTATGATCGCATTTGTTGTTGCATTTACATGTTTTAGATAGTTGTATGTTGTTTTATGAGATGTATGTATGAACTATAAGTATCTATTATTTGCAGTAATAACATTTGGTCACTGCTAGCTCTACTTTTGGTTGTAATGTGATGATGAAGTTGTATTAATTTGGTCACTTCGATGTTGTGTAGTGAACATGAGCCAGCAATGGATGTACGATGACCGACTAAGTCCAGGGTTTCTTAATGGCCTGCATGATTTTATTCGTGTGGCTGAGGCAAACAAGCAGAATGGTTTCATGTGTTGTCCATGTCGTGACTGTAAGAATGATAGGAATTACTCTACCTCAAAAACCCTTCACTACCACCTGCTGAAGTCCGGTTTCATGTCCGGCTATAGCTGTTGGACCAAGCACGGAGAAAGAGGGGTTATAATGGAAGACAATGAAGAAGAAGAGGATGATGACAACTATCCTTTCGCCGATACAACAATGGGGGAAGCTGAAGAAGAGGCATCAATGGGGGAAGTTGAAGAAGAGGCATCAGATGAGCCCACTGATGATTTGGGTCGGGTCATTGCTGATGCAAAGAGAAACTGCGAAAGTGACAAGGAGATGTTGAAGTTGAAACGCATGTTAGAGGATCACAAGAAATTATTGTATCCAAATTGTGAAGATGACCAGAAAAAGCTGGGTACCACGCTGGAATTGCTGCAATGGAAGGCGAAGAATGGTGTAACTGACAAGGGATTTCAAGAATTGCTGATAATGATAAAGAAGATGCTTCCAAAGGATAATGAATTGCCTGAAAGTACGTACGAAGCAAAGAAGGTTGTCTGCCCTCTAGGATTAGAGGTGCAGAAGATACATGCATGCCCTAATGACTGCATCCTCTACCGCGGTGAGGAGTATGGGAATTTGGATGCATGCCCGGTATGCGGTGCACTGCGCTATAAGATCCCCCGCGATGACCCTGGTGATGTGGAGGGCGAACGCCACAGGAAGAGGGTTCCTGCCAAGGTGATGTGGTATGCTCCTATAATACCACGGTTGAAACGTTTGTTCCAAAACAAAGAGCATGCCAAGTTGTTGCGATGGCACAAAGAAGAACGTAAGAAAGATGGGATGTTGAGAGCACCCGCTGATGGGTCGCAGTGGAGAAAAATTGAGAGGGAGTTCGAGGACTTTGCAGCTGACGCAACGAACTTATGGTTTGGTCTTAGTACAGACGGCATGAATCCTTTTGGGGAGCAGAGCTCCAGTCACAGCACCTGGCCCGTGACTCTATGTATCTACAACCTTCCTCCTTGGTTGTGCATGAAGCGGAAGTTCATTATGATGCCAGTGCTCATCCAAGGCCCTAAGCAACCTGGCAACGACATTGATGTATACCTAAGGCCACTAGTTGATGAACTTCTACAGTTGTGGAAAAAACCAGGTGTACGTGTGTGGGATGCGCACACACAGAAGGAAATTGACCTACGAGCGTTGCTGTTTGTAACCATCAATGATTGGCCTGCTCTTAGTAACCTTTCAGGACATATAAACAAGGGATACAATGCATGCACGCACTGTTTAGATGATACTGAAAGTATATATTTGGATAAATGTAAGAAGAATGTGTACCTGGGACATCGTCGATTTCTACCGATCAAGCATATCTTAAGAAAGGCAGGCAACCATTTCAAAGGTGATCCAGATAACCGGAAGAAGCCTGGCCTCCGTACTGGTGAATATATATTTGATATGGTCAAGGATTTACAGGTAATCTTTGGAAAGGGTCCTGGCGGACAATCTGTTCCGAATGACGCCAACGGACACGCACCCATGTGGAAGAAGAAATCTATATTTTGGGAACTTGAATATTGGAAAGCCCTAGAGGTCCGCAATGCAATCAACGTGATGCACGTGACGAAGAATCTTTGTGTGAACCTGCTAGGCTTCTTGGGCGTGTATGGAAAGACAAAAGATACACCGGAGGCACGGGAGGACAAGCAAAGAATTAACGAAAAAGACGGCATGCCTCCAAAGCAGTATCAAGGTCCTGCCAGCTACGCTCTTACGAAAGAAGAGAAGGAAATCTTTTTTGAATGCCTGCTTAGTATCAAGGTCCCGTCTGGCTTCTTGTCGAATATAAAGGGAATAATAAATATGGCAGAGAAAAATCTTCAAAATCTAAAGTCTCATGACTGCCACGTGATTATGACGCAATTACTTCCGGTTGCACTTAGGGGGCTTCTACCGGAAAATGTTCGATTAGCCATTGTGAAGCTATGCGCGTTCCTCAATGCAATTTCTCAGAAGGTAATCGATCCAGAAATCCTACCAAGGTTACAGAATGACCTGGTCCAATGTCTTGTCAGTTTCGAGTTGGTGTTCCCTCCATCCTTCTTCAATATTATGACGCACGTTCTAGTTCACCTAGTCGAAGAGATTAACATTCTGGGTCCTGTATTTCTACACAATATGTTCCCCTTCGAGAGGTTCATGGGAGTCTTAAAGAAATATGTTCATAACCGTGCTAGGCCAGAAGGAAGCATCGCCAAGGGATATGGAACAGAGGAGGTTATTGAGTTTTGTGTTGACTTTGTTCCTGACATTAAGCCGATTGGTCTTCCTGAATCGCGGCATGAGGGGAGACTGGGTGGAAAAGGCACATTAGGAAAGAAAGAAGCAATAAATATGGACGGGCATTCTTTCACTCAAGCACACTACACGGTTCTACAAAATTCCACCTTGGTGACTCCATATATGGAGGAACACAAGGATATTGTACGGTCCAAGAACCCGGAGCAGTCTGACCCCTGGATTGAACGTAAACACATGGAGACTTTTGCCGGTTGGTTGCAAACAAAGCTCATCAATGACAACGATGTTCCAGATGAACTGTACTGGTTGGCCAAGACACCAAGTTCGACTGTAACGACTTTCAAAGGGTACGAGATAAATGGGAATACATTTTACACGATCGCCCAAGATAAAAAGATCACCAACCAAAACAGTGGTGTCCGCTATGATGCAACCAACTTTCAAGACACATATTATGGTTACATAGAGGAGATATGGGAACTTGACTATGGACCTGATCTTAAGGTCCCTTTGTTTCGGTGCAAATGGGTCAAATATACTGGAGGCGGGGTACAGGTAGACCCGCAGTACGGAATGACAACAGTGGATCTCAACAATCTTGGATACACAGACGACTCATTCGTCCTAGCCAATGATGTGGCTCAGGTTTTCTATGTGAAGGACATGTCTAGCAAACCGAGGAGAAAAAAAGATAAGGAAGCGAATACATCATACGATGAGCCAAAGCGCCACATAGTTCTTTCAGGGAAAAGAAACATTGTGGGAGTGGAGGACAATACAGACATGTCAGAAGATTATGAAAAGTTTCATGAAATCCCTCCCTTCAGAGTGAAGACTGACCCAAGCATCCTGTTAAATGATGAAGATTCTCCATGGTTACGGCGCAATCATAAGCAAGGGACAAACATGCAGAAAAAGTCTTACACCGCGAGATCCCACTCTGGGATGTGACCGGCTTCACCGTCATCACTTTCTATGTGAAGGACATGCATGCATTTTCTAGCATGGTATCTTTGTAACAGTTTGTACACGAAGTGCATCCAGTTTTTGTCGTAACCCTCTCAACTCTTTAGAAGTTGCTATGTGGGTGAAATTATGATGTCATGCCAAGTTACAACCTTTTCAGAGTTCATTTGTACTGCTTTTCAAATTCAGGGTCATTTAGCTAAAAATAAATCATTAAATGCATGAAAAATATCAAATGAAATCAGAAAGGGTTGAAAATTGATGATGTGTCTTTGAATGGTGCATATTGAACACACAAAAAGTATGGAGTTAAAATAAGTTATTAAAAATGAAATCCCTTTGTAATAGATGAGTTTTCGTCCGAAACCCTCATACTTCGAAAGAGATTGTCCAATTTGTACACGAAGTGCATCCAGTTTTTACCGTAACCCTCTCAACTCTTTAGAAGTTGCTAAGTGGGTGAAATTATGATGTCAAGCCAAGTTACAACCTTTTCAGAGTTCATTTGTACTGCTTTTCAAATTCAGGGTCATTTAGCTCAAAATAAATCATTAAATGCATGAAAAATATCAAATGAAGTCAGAAAGGGTTGAAAATTGATGATGTGCCTTTGAATGGTGCATATTGAACACACAAAAAGTATGGAGTTAAAATAATTTATTAAAAATGAAATCCCTTTGTAATAGATGAGTTTTCGTCCGAAACCCTCATACTTCGAAAGAGATTATCCAATTTGTACAAAAAGTGCATCCAGTTTTTGCCGTAACCCTCTCAACTCTTTAGAAGTTGCTATGTGGGTGAAATTATGATGTCATGCCAAGTTACAACCTTTTCAGAGTTCATTTATACTGCTTTTCAAACTCGAGATATGACATTTCAAATGCCATTTAATCAAATTGTCTTATACATCAGTTGAAGTTGTTCAAACATGCATGGAAATGCCGTAAACAGATTCTTTATATTTTTCTGATATTTTTTCATATATTATTTATTTCCATTGGAGTCATAGATTTTTTTCTATGATTTTTTAAAGTTTAGGGGTTTTCCTGAAAATAATAATGAATATTGAATTAAAAAACCTTTAGTACCGGTGTGAGCCACGCACCGGTACTAAAGGTCCACCGCCCCGCGCATTTTTTGGGGAGGACCTTTAGTACCGGTGCGTGGCTCGCACCGGTACTAAAGGGTCTTTAGTACCGGTGCGAGCCACGCACCGGTACTAAAGGTCCTCCACGTATAAATAGTGGAGGACTCGTCCCGGTGCGAGCCACGCACCGGGAGAAGTTCATTTGCGCACCGCCAGGCTGCCGGAATCCACCGTCGCCGCCGCCCGCCACCCCAACGCCGCGCGCCGCCCCGACGCCCGCCGCCCCGACGCCACCCGCAGCCCCGCCGGCCACCCCCGCCCGTGCCGCCGGCCGCCCCCGCCCCCGCCCCTGCCGCCGGCCGCCCCTGCCCCTGCCGCCATGAGTCTGCCCTCTTTTTTTAAGGTTTAATTTAGATTTTGTTTAGATTTTGTTTAATTTAGATTTTGTTTAATTTAGATTTTGTTTAGTTTAGATTTTGTTTAGTTTAGGTTTAGTTTAGGTTTAATTTAGTTTAGATTTAGATTTTGTTTAGTTTAGGTTTAGTTTAGGTTTAATTTAGTTTAGATTTAGATTTTGTTTAGTTTAGGTTTTGTTTTGGTTTAATTTAGTTTAGATTTTGTTTAGTTTAGGTTTTGTTTAGGTTTAATTTAGTTTAGGTTTTGTTTAGTTTTAGGTTTAGTTTAGGTTTAGTTTAGGCCCCCCGCTAGATTTTGTTTAGGTTTATTTAGATTGTCGGGGGTCGAGGATCGAGGGGAAAAGGAGTCGAGGATCGACCCTGACATGACATCACTGACAACCCGACCCCCGACACGACACCCCGACACGGCACCCCCGACACCCCGACCCCGACACGACACCCCTCGACACCCCGACCCCGACACGACACCCCGACACGGCACCCCCGACCACGACACAGCACCCCGACCCCGACACGACACCCTCGACACCCCGACCCCGACACGACACTTCGACACCCTGACACGGCACCCCCGACCACGACACAGCACCCCTACCCCGACACGACACCCCCGACACCTTTTGTTAGATGCTAAGTGTTATTTAATTTGTTAAGTGTTATTTAATTTGTTAGATGCTAAGTGTTAATTTTGCTAAGTTTTATTTAATTTGTTTTCATAATTAAGTGTTTCTTCTCGACGTTGACGATGCCGATCCCGCATCCTCGTCGTCGAGTCGCCGGAGGAGGTCACTTGCTTGAGCCGAGGGGCCCTGTCAGGGACTGGGCTCCGCCGGGCTGGTACTGGGAGGTGCTGCCTTCCGGGCGGCGCAACTTGGTGAGGAGCCAGCCCGTCGTCGACCCGGAGGTTCTTTGGTGGCGGCCGCATGGGCCACGGACGATTCGGAGGCTTGAGTCCCCCGCGGAGGTGGCACGGTACCATGTCAGCAAGGAGAACGAGCACGTCCGTCGCTACATGGCAGCTTTGGAGGCCAGGTCCGACAATACCTGGCAGATTCTTCAGGGATCTCACTGGAGCTATGTTCCTGTGATGGTTCCTTCTCTTTGGGTGTCCACCGCCCGCCCCGATATCCGCTGGGCGCTAGGGTTCTAGCTAGATCGATATATTAACTACTATATATGTATTCGATGATGCATTATTAATTAACTATCAGTTATTTTGCTTCTTGAATGCATGCTAATTTGAATACTAATTTGTTTTATCTATATTATTATGGATTAGTTATTAAGCTGTGGACAATACCGGTAGAGCTCATGAAGAGGACATCTTCGACATGATACGCTCCTCCGAAAACCCAGCGGACCTTCAGGGTGAATCACATGATGATGACGGCTCACAATATCTGAACGATTACAATGATGGATGTGAGGCCGAGGAAGAACAACTTATGTTCCAAAATCCGGAACAACTAACAATGTCCGGCGAGGTATATACACATATTAGCCTCTGGTGATCATTACATGTGTATTAATTGATTTGTATATATATATATATATATATATATATATATATATATATATATATATATATATATATATATATATATATATATATATATATATATATATATATATATACATTAACAAATCTGTTTTCTTTTAATTATCAGCCCTCTAGATCGAGCCAATCTAGTAGAAAGGTACGAGGCGGTGCCAAAATATTGGACGGCAACGTAAAGCTCAATCTTGATGCTTTCAAACATGATGGCGCACCGACTCACCCTGAAGCCAATGCCAAGACATTTGTGCGTCAATGCGGAGTGGTTGTTAGGGATGGAGTCCCGATCACAATGCAAGAATGGATTCAACCAAACAACCCAAAACCAGGAGTGAATTATGTCGATACAAGAATTAAAGATGCCCTTTGGAGAGATCTCATGGAGCATTTCATCCTACCAGATTCTCTCTCGGAGCGCCAAAGGGACAAAGTCAAGGAGTTTGCTCTCCATAAGATGGCCGGCGCGTTCCAGACTTGGAAGAAAAGATTATGGACCGAGTACAACGCTAGAGGCCAGAAGGCGCCCGAATTCATAGGAATATACGAGAAGGTAAGGAATCACTGGGACGCATTTATCGAGTACAAGACATCGGAAGCTGCTATGGAGAAGTCGGCAAAGAATAAGATAAATGCGAAGAAAAAAAGTATCACCATAAACTAGGGACAGGTGGATACAAGTCAGCCATTCCTAAGTGGGATGCATTAGAGAATAAGATGCATGCTGAAGGGATCACTCCAGTAACCTTCAACTGGCCCAAGAGGTGCAGGAATTGGTTTTTTGCGCATGGGGGAAAGTTGGACCCAGCAACAGGGAAGACTATTGCACTGGCCAGTCTGAAGCATGCATCAGATGAGTTGATTGAAGCAATAAAAGCTGCCCAAGAAGGACGGTTTCACCCCGATAGAGAGAACGACGAGCTTACACTCGCCCTCGGGAATCCCGAACACGGAGGACGAACACGAGGCGTGGGCGTTGTTCCGTGGTACGAGGGGTTTGCAGGATGGAAGGACAGTTATAAAAGCCGTTCGAGAAAAAAGAAGGTGGAAGCAGACTGACTTTCAAAGTTGGAACAGAAGTATGAGCAGCAGCAGCTGCAGATACAGGTACTGACCCAGCAAAGGGAAACTCCGCAGCAGGAGGCAGGGGAACCCGTCCCATCTACACTGCCAAAAAGCAGCGTGGGTTCCACGGGGGCACCGCTGGGTCACACCCCCGTGGATGATATCACCGAGAAGACATCTTGTGAGCTAATCCAGAAAATGAAGAACATACCCGTGCGGGTCGCGACGAGCTATGCTTTACCAAATACACCTGATGTTCTCTGGCATTGCAATCCGGTTCCAGCTCGGTATGCTCGTGTCGCGGTGGACGCAATAGAGCCAAGATATGATGAACTATTGCTTGACATCCCTGGAGGTGAGGGGGAGTCCACACTGGCAGAAGCCGGCCGTGGTCTCATTCTATGGAGTAAGGACTGCATCGTCTTTCCACAAACGGCGCTAAGGCCACCGGCTCCTCCGAGTATCAATGTCCAGCGCGAGGGATCCCAGCCAGAGGCATCGCAACGCCAGCAGTCCTCCCCACCTCGCCAGCAGTCCTCCCCACCTCGCCAGCAGTCCTCCCCACCTCCCCAGCAGTCCTCCCCACCTCGAGAGGCGTCCCACCTCGCCAGCAATCCTCCCCACCTCGCCAGCAGTCCTCCCAACCTTGGGACGGAGCACGACGCGCGTCCATATCGTCGATATCGATCTCCGCCGCGTGAGCCGACTCCACCCCGGCAGCGGTCCCGCCAGCAGGGCTCCCAAAAGAGGAAGGCCACCAGCAGTCCTCTTCGGAGGAAAGCAAAGAAGAAACCCGAGCCTCTGGCCAAAAGGAAGCTGCCATACGACATGACACCAGAGGAAAACGAAATTGAAAGCGATCGCCAAGTGAAAGCCTTTTTTGCGAAGAAGACCGTGCCGCCAAAGGAGGTAATACCCAAGGAAGTCCAAGAGCACTTTATGGAACACTTTATTGATCGACCCCCGTCATATGTCGAGCGTATGCAGACACACTATGAGCGACAGATTCAGAAGGCAAGTGAGCAGAGAAGTCGGCCCAGCCCAAGGAAGAAGTCGGGAAGTACGGCATCAACGACAGGTGGTACTACTACCAGGAAAACAGTTCCCCAGCTCGGAGAACAATCCAAGCAATCGATCTCTCCGCTCAAGGTGAGTACCAATCCAAGCAAGCAATCGATCCAACCAGTCGACGTGCAAGGCAACCCAATCGACCTCAAAGAAGTAGAGGCTGCAGGTCTCACTCTTGGCCAAATCCTTGGCACCGAGGAATTCCGCGGGTACGGTGCAACTGAGTACGCAATGCAATATGCCGTCGGAAAACCACTTGTCACACCCGAGCAGTACAAGGAACTACCAACTGCGATGCGACGGTTGCATGATTGGTACCTGCGTGAAGCAAAGCGAGGGGAGACGGCGGTCATGGTCAAATTAAGGAAAGAGCATTACGTCAATGCATGTGACATATGTATTGAATTCTCAGAACTTTTCCAGTTATACCACATGGACTCTATCGACAAAACTCTCATCAGTTCCTATTGTCTGTAAGTGATTTATATCTTTAATAATTTAAGTCTCTAGCTAAGATATCGTTCATTGGCTTATCCTCACTATATATGTTCTTTTCTACGCTATTATGCAGATTGAAGATGTGGGAATTGAAACAAGAGGGAATCGATGACATTGGGTTCATCGACCCAAATACCGTTAATGGTCATGTGGTAAAACATTATGCCAAGGACACAGAAGATCTCTTGGAAAAATTTCTAGAGGCACTAATGAATACCAAATCTACTATAATATTTCCTTACAACATGGGGTGAGTGTTTACTCTCTTGTATACTACAAATTCTATTTTTGCTTACTAGCTCGCTGTCAAGTGTAGTTGATGAGTTATATGCATGCCTGCTTAATTATATAAACTTCTGCGCAGAGACCACTATATCCTCCTAAATATTATCCTCGCGGATGGACTTGTTCAAGTGTACGACTCACTAGATATACTAGAACAATCATACGTGGACTTGTATTTTATGATAGAATGGTAATTTCAATCTTTATCGACCTCGCTTTCTTTCATTATTTCCTGATATCAAAAGTAATTATAATAACTCTTTCGTTCTTTTTCTTTGCCGCGTAGTGTTTGGAAAAAGATGATAGAAAAAACCATCACGGTCGTCAATGGAAACCAAAGCTAAAGTGGAAAAAGATGCAGGTAATTAAGTAGTACTACTAGGTCCGCGCATCTCTTTAATTCTAGTTTCAATACCATTATCATGCTTGATTATTAATTATCTTATTGAATTCTATTCTTTTGCAAAGTGCGCGAAGCAGCCACAGGGGACAAATTTATGTGGATACTTCCTCTGCGAGAACATTCGCATCCAGACCGAAGGCCGTATACGTCGCAGAGGAGCACGTGAAAGACAACTCCAGGTTTGGCAGATGATGTCGAAGCTCTCACCCGAGCAACGCTTTGTAGCACTTCAAGAGGAATTTGCGGCATTTCTTCTTCAACATGTCATTGATGTAAACGGAGAGCACTATTACTTACCGCCGCCTGAATAATGCCAGCAAATCAGTAGTAGAAAACTGAGATTTCATCCGGAGCACTAGCTAGCTAGTCCCGGCCGGGTTTTGGGCCTTAAGTTATAAGTCCAGAATATATATGGATGTGTAATTCCATTTGTATATATACTGTGTATGAGATATTGTATATTATATTACATATATATATATATATATATATGCATCAACTTGTGTAATTAATGTTTACAGTATGTAGCACCGTAAAATAAATTTGAAATGAATGGAAAACACAATAAATAGAGAGGAAAACTAAAACCTAATTAAAAGCGAAAAAAACAGAACACTTAGTACCGGTTGGTATCACCAACCGGTACTAAAGGTCCTCCACCACCAGCCCACGCAGGCAGCCACATGGTGGGCCTTTAGTACCGGTCCGTGGTCCAACCGGTACTAAAGGTCTGGACCTTTAGTCCCGACCCTTTAGTACCGGTTGGGGAACCGGTACTAAAGGCACATCCCGACCGGGACTACTGATCGATATTCTACTAGTGATAGCTTACTATTGTTAGGAAAACAACAAGTGCAGACTTGGAAACTAGGGGAGATAGAACCTGAAAGTTAAGCGTGCTGGGGCTGGAGTAGTGAGAGGATGGGTGACCGGCCGGGAAGTTAGACGATTTGGAATGAGTGCTGATTAGAGACTAGAGATTAAATTCTGAAGCACCGAGGAGGGGTGATTAGAGATTAAATTGTCAAATAATTCAAAATTTGAAAATCAGAAAAAAAATAAAAACAAATCAATTTTTTTAAAAAAAATCGAAAAAAGAATTATTATTTTTTTTGATTTTTTTTCCTTTAGTCCTGGTTGGTGCCTTTAGTCCCGGTTGGTAACACCAACCGGGACTAAAGGTCCTCCAGCCCACGCTCAGAGAGCGGCCACGTGAAGGGCCTTTAGTCCCGGTTCGTAAGCCAACCGGGACTAAAGGTTTTGGGCATTAGTCCCGACCCTTTAGTCCCGGTTCCAGAACCGGGACTAAAGGCCCTCTGGAACCGGGACTGATGGGTCGTTTTCTACTAGTGTATAGTGCTGGTTCGTAAGGGCCTTTAGTGCCGGTTCTCCAACCGGCACTAAAGGGTGGGGACTAAAGCCCCCCCCCCCCTTTAGTGCCGGTTCAACACGGCCCGGCACTAAAGGCCCACCACGTGGCACCTGCCGGCGCCGTGGGCTGGGGGACCTTTAGTCCCGGTTGCTATTACCAACCGGGACTAAAAGTATTTAATTCTTTTAATTTTGGTTTATTTTTCCTTTTAATCCTTCAGGGGTTTATGAATTAATTATGGTTTATTTTTCCTTTTAATTTTGTGTTTTCTATTTAATTATTTTTCATTTCAAACATATATTACGCTACTACATACTGTACACGTTGTGCATATATATATATATATATATATATAAATAGAATTTCTCGTAGAACCGATCATATATATATATCATCGAATTTCTCGTACGACGACCATTCACATACATATATATATATATACAATTTGGTATATACAATTTCTCCTACAATTTGCGGATCATTACATATATGCAGGGCATTACTTCTTGATCTTGTAATGGTATTCTTCTTTGGGATCTATGACCTGGTCGACCAGAAATCCAGCTATTTCCTCTTGAATTGCTCGTACGCGAGCCGTTGGTAGGAGCTGGCCCCGCATCTCGTTCAGCTATAATTAGGAGATCAAGATGAATATATTAGTTGTGTGTATATATATTAGCTAGATCATGATAAAAAAATTATGGATAGTGTTCTGGCAAACGTCGTACCCAAAGATTTCTTTCGTTTCTGCTCCTTTCAGACGTGATCATGCGAATGTTCTCGCAAATGTAGTATGCGCATAAAGCATTCCCCTGCTCCTGCTTCATGCACTTTACGAGAATAAAATTCAATCATGTAATAATTAATCAAGCATGATAATGGTATTGAAACTAGAATTAAAGAGATGCACGGACGTAGCTAGCTAGTACTACTTAATTACCTTGGGTCGCACCCATGTCAACTTTTTTTCCCAGTCGCCTGGGACCTGTTTGACGAACTTGGCCCAAGCCCTGCCCGCCGGCAAAGAAAATGAATAAAGGAGTTATTAACTAGTTGATATCAGGAAATGAAGTAAAGAGGCCGACATAGTGCGATAATGTTTGAAATTACCTGTCGACCATCCCCCTCACGGTTGCGTATTCGGATGAATTCTTATATAGTGAGTCCAGTACTTCAACTTTTCCCTTGTCAACTTCAATGATTAACAAGATCCAGTGGTAACTGCATGCGCACACATTTTGTATAAATAAGCGGGCACGTGCATAACTCATCAACTACACTTATTAACATCTAGTAATTAAGCAAAAAATAGAATTTGTAGTACAAGATATAGTAACACTCACCCGAAGTTGTAAGGAAGTAGTATTTCTGGTTGGGTGTTTAGTTGCTTCAAAAACTCTAGCAGGGATTTCTCTGTGTCTTTTCTCGAATATTGATCTTCCCATATCGCCTGATTAACCGTATTTGGGTCAATGAACCCAATGCCATAGCGTCCAGCTTTTTTCATTTCATACATCTTCATTATGCATAATACCACAGAAAAGAATATATAGTGAGGATAATTACAGGTAATGAACGAGAGCACAGCTAGCTAGCTAGAGACTTAAATTACAGAAAGAAATCACTTACAGACAATAGCAACTGACGATAGATTTGTCGAGTGCGTCTTGATTGAATAACTGTAACAACTCTGAATAATGAATCCACACATCTTTTTTATGGAAGTAATACCTTTTCTTGACTTTCACCATGAGGGACTCCTCATTGGTATTTGCTGTTTGTTGCATGTACCACGTATGCAAATCGTACATTCTCGTTGGTAGAAGCTTGACTTCGTCAGGCTTGACCAGAGGTTTGCCGCGGACATATTGCCATTTTACTTCCTCCTCTGTAATCCCGGCGATTTCCTCAAGGCCTAGGAGTTGTTCAACAGTGACACCGGCCTCTTTAGCCTGCCTTCTAAGATCGTCGGTTATTACCAGCCGATCGGCGGTACTCACAGTTGTTTGTACAATGAGCGGGGGGATCGATTGCACTGCCTGTTCTCCCAGCTGGGGAACAGTTTTCCCGCTTTTTTTGCCAACTGCTTTGCTCGAGCTCGAGCTCGACTCCTTTTGCCCTGCTAAATATGACTTCTTGATAGACCGCACATAGTCAGAGTCCTTCTGATTGTCAGCCGGTCGAGCCATATCAATAAAGTGTTGTGAGACATGCTCAGGTACTTTCTCCTTTGGCGGCGCGGGCGGTTTCGGTGCAAAATGGGCCTTCAATTGGGCATCACATCACATGCGTCGTCGAGTTCCTCCTGAGTCAGGTGGTAAGACAACTTCGGAAGAGGCTTGAGATCTGGACCATATTTGAATTTCTTGCCTGTTGTACCGCTAGCCGTCATAGCTGCGGCCTCTCTCTTCCGCTGTTGCTTAGGCTGACGCCGTGCCGGACTTGGAGGAGGAGTCGGCTGATGCGGTGCCGGCGGACTTGGAGGAGGAGGAGTTGGCTGACGCTGTGCCGGACTTGGAGGAGGAGTCGGCTGACGCGGTGCCAGACTTGGAGGAGGAGGAGTCGACTGACGCGGCGGCGAACTTGGAGGAGGAGGTGTCGACTGACGCGGCGGCGGACTTGGAGGAGGAGGAGTCGGTGGCCTTGGGAAGACGATGCAATCCTTTTTTCCATAGAATGATACGATGTATGGCCTCTCCCAGTGTTCTCTCCTCGTCACCTCCAAGAATGTCAAGTTGTAGCTCGTTATATCCTGACATCACTTCATCAACCCCGACACGAGCATAGCCTGCTGGAATGGGATTGCAATGGAAGGTTGCTTCAGGGGGATTTGCTAAAGCATAGCCGTCTGCCACCTTCATGGATAAGTTCTTCACTTTCATGTGTAGCTCACAGTTAGTCATGTCTTTGATATCATCCACAGGGTAGCTAGCTAGCAATGCATTATCGATATCGGCCAGGGCGGAACCCACGCTGCTTCTCGGCATAGATGGGACGGTGCTATCCAATGCTGGATCGATCTGCTCATGCTGCTGCTGAGACGCCCTTTCCTGGCTGAGTGAGTCGATCTGCTCCTGCTGCCGCCTGACAAATCGTTCCAACTCCAGGTGCTTTGATTCTAGGCCTTCAAGGCGGAGTGCTTCCTCCTTCTTCTTCTTCTCCTCCTGCATCTTCTTTCTCGCACGGCTTCTATAGTCGTCGTTCCAATCCGCAAACCCCTCAAACCACGGAACAACGCCTTTGCCTCGTGTTCTTCCCGGGTGTTCACGATTCTCAAGGGCGCGCGTAAGCTCGTCGTTCTCTCTATTGGGCGTGAACACCCCCGTTCGAGCTTCTTCTATTGCAATAAGTATTTCGTCTGTCGCTTCTTTAAGACTTGCCTTCACCATAACCAGCCCTGTCTCTGGGTCCAACTTCCCCCCATGCGCATAAAACCATGTCCTGCACCTGGGGGGCCATGTCAATGTAACTGGACTGACCCCTACACTAATCATCTCTTGCTCAGATTTATCCCACTTAGGCAGGGCCACCTGGTAGCCACCTGGCCCCATATGATGGTGCCACTTCTTTTTCGCAGCATTAATCTTGTTTTTTCTCGACCGTTCCTTAGCTTCTTCCGATTCCTTGAACTTCACGAAAGCGTCCTAGTGATCTTTTGCCTTCACCAGTGCTCCTGTGAATTCTGGAGTCTTCTTTCCGGATTTGACGTACTTAGTCCATGCATTTTTCTTGAAGGTGTTGAATGCGATCGCCATCTTTTTAAGAGCATAGTTTCTGACTTTCTTCAGATCTGCATCTGTCAAATTATCTGGTAGGGTGAAATGTTCCATGAGCGTAGTCCAAAGCACATCTTTTGCTCTTTCGTCGACAAAAGTAACTCGGCCTGCTCGATCTCCCTTTGCTGGCTTTTTCCATTCTTGAACGGAGATCAGGATTTGGTCCCTGACAATAACTCCGCATTGATTCTTGAACTTGGTCACATTTTTTCTAGGTTCAAGCGGTTCGCCAGTTGATGTTTTGATGGAATCGATGTTGAACTTTACGCCTTTATCCAACTTTTTGGCCGGGCCTCGAACTACCCTGTCGCTTGTAGAAGATTTGCTCGATCCGGAGGCCTAAAAGAAGAAAGATCGATTCGTTAATACATACAAATCAATTAAGACATGTAATGATCACCGGATGGCTTATATAATAAATATACCTCGCCGGTCTTTGTTATTTGAAGAACATTTTCTTTGTCAACATCGTTGTCGTCGCCTTCATCTATTCGTTCGTCTTCATCAAATATCATACAACACTCACCGGAATTGTTCAGATATTGCGAGCCGTCATCATCTTCAGGTTCATGCTCTGGGCTCATGGAGCGTATGATGTCGAACAGAGCCTCTTCTCCTTCTCTGCCGGTATTGTCCATAGCTTTTATTTAACTAATCCAGAAGAAAGATAAAACAATTTAGTATTCAAATTAGAATGCATGCAATCAATAAGGAAAAACTGAATCTCGATTATGCATCATCGAATATAATCTCGAATAAATCGTCTCGAATATTATCGAATATAATCTCGAATATATCTCGAGTATTATCACTAATACATCTCGAATATTATTATATAATATCACTAATACAGATGTAGTTGACGTCTAGCGGCGCAGGCGGTGGACACCCAAAGAGAAGGAACTATGACAGGATCATAGCTCGGGTGAGATCCCTGAAGAACCTGCCAGGTATTGGAGAACCTGACGTCCAACGCATCCATATAGCGACGGACGTCCTCATCCTCGTCCCTGACACGACGACGTACCACCTCCAACGGGGCCGACTGCCTCCGCACCGAAAGTGGCCCACGCGAACGCCACCAAAGAAGCTCCGGGTCGATGACGGGACCCGGGTTCCTCACCAAGATGTGCGCCCCTGAAGGTAGCACCTCCCAGTGCCAGCCCAATCCCGGACATGGCGCCTCTGAAGCAGGACGTCGTCGCGAACGAGTCGACGACGAGGATGGGGGCCAGGCATCGTTGACGTCGAGAACAAATTCTATACAAATTTAACATTTTAAATGCTTGATTGTGATTTCTTATATACGAGGAACCTTCAGAATCATAACGGATTCTCTTAACCTTTAAGGGATTTCTAAACCCCTTAAAGGACTAAGAGAATAATCTATTGTATACATACATATACTAATTGCAAATCTAACATTTCTATATCTTTTTTATATCTAAAATTTATATAGCAATAAAAAAAGTATAAAAAACATTTCTATATCTTTTTATATCTAACATTTATCTAGATATAACTAAAAGTAAAAAAAATTATATAGCAATTTTTTCTATACTATGATATATAACATTATATAAAATTAAAAAACATAAAAAGAAACACTAATTAAGCATACTTCTATACATCCATTAAAAAACAGAAAAACAACATTATAAAAAAAAATCTATACTAATTAAACACTAATTATATCCATCAAACATGCATTCATACATACATATATACTAGTGAAAAACAAATAAGACATCTAAATCGAAAATGTGTGTGTGTGTGTGTGTGTGCGGGCTCGATGGGAGGGGGCGGCCATGGCGGCAGGGGCTCACAGCGGGGCGACGGCGCGCGAGGTCGAGGAGGGGCGGCGACGGCGACGACGAGGTGCAGGGGCGCGGCGGCCACGACGTCGAGGTGCGGCAGAGGCGCAGACGGACAGCGGCGTCGAGGTGCGGTAGGGGCGCAGACGGACGGCGACGGCGAGGTGCTGGGGCGCGGCGGCCACGACGTCGAGGTGCGGCAGAGGCGCGGACGGACGGCGGCGTCGAGGTGCGGCGGCAGAGGCGCGGACGGACGGACGGCGACGTCGAGGGGCAGGGGCGCGCGGACGGACGGCGATGGCGAAAAGGCTGATTTGGGGAAAAAATTCGTAAGTGTTGTATATATAGAGGGACCTTTAGTCGCGGTTGGTGGCTCCAACCTCGACTGAAGGCCACCTTTAGTCGCGGTTGGAACCACCAACCGCGACTAAAGGTCTGGCTTCCCGCCGCTTGGACTGGATGAAATTCACCTTTAGTCGCGGTTGGTGGCTCCAACCACGACTAAAGGGGGGTCTTTAGTCGCGGTTGGAGCCACCAACCGCGACTAAAGGTTTTGTGCCAGGCGAGGTGCGCGGTGGATGTTTAGTCCCACCTCGCTAGTCGAGAGGAGCTCGCTCCGGTTTATAAGCCCCGCCGCGTCTACGGTGTCGAGCTCCTCTCTAAAGCAGGCCTTCCGGGCCTATCGCACCTCTGCCGCCCTGTGGGGCCTACTGGGCCGTATGGGCCTGCATCCTGGCCCAACTAGAGGTTGGTTGTCTGGTCGTATGCAGGTCGTGGCGGCCCAATAGGTGGGCTTTTTTTAATATCTTTTTTTGTTTTTTTTTGTTTTCTGCTTTATTTATTTTCTTTTGTTTCTGAGTTGTTTTTTGCTTTATTTAGAGTTTCTTTGTGAATCTTTTTGCTTTAGGTAAAAAAAATTATAAACTTTCTGTTAGTGCTAGTAGTTTTCAAATTTGAATCGTTTAAATTTGAATTATTTGAAATTTGTGTGAATCACTAGTTTGTGAATAACTTTACTTCAAAAATAGATTTTTCCGTGATTCTTTTTTCTTTTGTTTAATATTAGTGTTTTTTTATCATTATACTCAATTGGTTAATTCTTAGGTTATTTAAAAAAATGAAATGCCTTTGTAACAGATGAGTTTTCGTTCGAAAGCCTGATACTTCGAAAGAGATTGTCCATTTTGTACACGAAGTGCATCCAGTTTTTGCCGTAACCCTCTCAACTTTTTAGCACCTGCTATGTGGGTGAAATGATGATACCATGCCAACTTTCAACCTTTTCAAAGTTCATTTGTAGTGCTTTTCAATTTCAGGGTCATTTAGCTCAAAAAAATCAGTAAATGCATGAAAAATAGCAAATGAAGTCAGAAAGGGTTGAAAATTGATGGCGTGGCTTCAAATGGTGCATACTGAACGCACAAAAAGTCTGGAGTTAAAATAAGTTTAAAAAAATGAAATGCCTTTGTAACAGACGAGTTTTCGTCTGAAACCCTGATACTTCGACATAATATTTCTTCGCGTTTCAAATGCCAAAACACATAAGTACACTACTATTACAAAGATTCCCTCCGGTTTGTCCGAAGTGGGACTTTCCAGGTATATAAGTCTGGAAACTAACTAGAGAAGCCGGTCACATCCCAGAGTGGGATCTTTGGGTATAAAACTTTTTCTTCGCGTGTGTCCCTTTGCGTCGTAACCATGGACAATCTTCATCGTTTAACTTGATGCTCAGGTCAACATTCACTGTGAAGGGAGCAATTTCATGAAACTTTTCATAATCTTCTGACATGTCTGTCTTGTCCTCCACTCCCACGATGTTTCTTTTCCCTGAAAGAACTATGTGGCGCTTTGGCTCATCGTATGATGTATTCGCTTCCTTATCTTTTCTTTTTCTCGTCTTGGTAGACATGTCCTTCACATAGAAAACCTGTGCCACATCATTGGCTAGGACGAATGGTTCATCTGCGTACCCAACATTGTTGAGATCCACTGTTGTCATTCCGTACTGCGAGTCTTCCTTTACCCCGCCTCCTGTCAGATTGACCCATTTGCACCGAAACAAAGGGACCTTCAAACCAAGTCCATAGTCAAGTTCCCATATCTCCTCTATGTAACCATAATATGTGTCCTTTGGCCCATTGATGTTTGCTGCATCAAAGCGGACACCACTGTTTTGGTTGGTGCTCTTTTTATCTTGGGCGATCGTGTAAAATGTATTCCCATTTATCTCGTACCCTTTGAAAGTCAATATAGTTGAAGATGGTAACTTGGACAGCAAGTACAGGTCATCTTCAACAGTGTCGTCATGCATGAGACGTGTCTGCAACCAACCGGCGAAAGTCACCGTTTGTTCATGTGTAATCCAGTCGTCAGACTGCTCCGGGTGTTTGGAGCGTAGAATATTCTTGTGTTGCTCGATATACGGAGCCACCAAGGTGGAACTTTGTAGAACTGTGTAGTGTGCTTGCGCCAAAGAATGCCCGTCCCGGCATATTAGTGAATTCTTTCCTAGCGTGCCTTTTCCACCCAGTCTGCCCTCATGCCGCGATTCAGGAACACCAATCGGCTTAATGTCAGGAATAAAGTCAACACAAAACTCAATGACCTCCTCTGTTTCATGGCCCTTGGAGATGCTTCCTTCTGGCCTAGCATGATTATGAACATATTTCTTTAAGACTCCCATGAACCTCTCAAAGGGGAACATATTGTGTAGAAATACAGGACCCAGAATGGCAATCTCCTCGACTAGGTGAACTAGGACGTGCGTCATGATATTGAAGAAGGATGGTGGGAACACCAACTCGAAACTGACAAGACATTGCACCAAATCATTCCCTAACCTTGGTAGGATTTCTGGATCGATTACCTTCTGAGACATTGCATTCAGGAATGCACATAGCTTCACAATGGCTAATCGAACGTTTTCCGGTAGAAGCCCCCTCAATGCAACCGGAAGCAGTTGCATCATAATCACGTGGCAGTCATGAGACTTTAGGTTCTGGAACTTTTTCTCTACCATATTTATTATTCCCTTTATATTCGACGAGAAGCCAGACGGGACCTTCATACTGAGCAGGCATTCGAAGAAGATTTCCTTCTCTTCTTTGGTAAGAGCGTAGCTGGCATGACCCTGAAACTGCTTTGGATCCATGCCGTCTTCTCCGTGCATACGTTGCTGGTCCTCCCGTGCCTCCGGTGTATCTTTTGTCTTCCCATACACGCCCAAGAAGCCTAGCAGGTTCACGCAAAGATTCTTCGTCACGTCCATCACGTCGATTGCAGAGCGGACCTCGAGGTCTTTCCAATAGGGTAGGTCCCAAAATATAGATTTCTTCTTCCACATGGGTGCGCGATTGTCAGCATCATTCGGAACAGATTGTGCGCCAGGACCCTTTCCAAAGATTACTTTTAAATCCTTGACCACATCAAGTATATCATCACCAGTACGGTGGCGAGGCTTCTTCCGGTGATCTGCCTCACCTTTGAAATGCTTGCCTTTCTTTCTTACGGGATGCCTGCTCTGAAGAAATCGACGATGCCCCAGGTACACATTCTTCTTACATTTATCCAAATATATACTATCGGTATCATCTAAACAGTGCGTGCATGCGTGGTTTCCCTTGTTTGTCTGTCCTGAAAGGTTACTGAGAGCAGGCCAATCATTGATGGTTACAAACAACAACGCATGTAGGTCAAATTCCTCCTGTTCTTTCGCATCCCACGCACGTACACCTTTTCCATTCCACAGCTGTAAAAGTTCTTCAACTAATGGCCTTAGGTACACATCAATGGTGTTGCCGGGTTGCTTGGGGCGTTGGATGAGCACTGGCATCATAATGAACTTCCGCTTCATGCACAACCAAGGAGGAAGGTTATAGATACATAGAGTCACAGGCCATGTGCTATGATTAATGTTCTGCTCCCCAAAAGGATTAATGCCATCTGCACTTAAACCAAACCATACGTTCCTTGCGTCCTTTGCAAAGTCCTTCCACTTTCTCTCGATTTTTCTCCATTGCGATCCGTCAGCGGGTACTCTCAACTTCCCGTCTTTCTTACGGTCTTCGTTGTGCCATCGCATCAACTTGGCATGCTCTTTGTTTTGGAACAAACGTTTCAACCGTGGTATTATAGGAGCATACCACGTCACCTTGGCAGGAATCTTCTTCCTGGGGCGCTCGCCCTCAACATCACCAGTGTCATCGTGGCCGATCTTATAGCGCAATGCACAGCATACTGGGCATGCATTCAAATCCTCGTACTCACCGCGGTAGAGGATGCAGTCATTAGGGCATGCATGTATCTTCTGCACCTCTAATCCTAGAGGGCAGACGGCCTTCTTTGCTTTGTACGTACTGTCGGGCAATTCGTTGTCCTTTGGTAGCTTATTCTTCATTATTTTCAGCAACTTTTCAAATGCCTTGTCAGGTACACCATTCTCTGCCTTCCATTGCAGCAATTCCAGTGTGGTACCCAGCTTTTTTTTGTCATCTTCGCAATTTGGGTACAACAATTTCTTGTGATCCTCTAACATGCACTGCAACTTCAGCTTCTCCTTTTCACTTGCGCAGTTTCTCTTTGCATCGGCAATGGCCCGACCAAGATCATCAGCGGGCTCATCTGATGCCTCTTATTTAGCTCCTTCCCGCATTGCCGGCTCAACTTCTTCCCCCATTGTTGTACCATCGTATTCATGGAACCCATGGCCAGGATAGCTGTCGTCATCCTCTTCTTCTTCATTCTCTTCCATTAGGACCCCTCTTTCTCCGTGCTTGGTCCAACAGTTATAGCCGGACATGAAACCGGACTCAAACAGGTGGACGTGAATGGTTCTTGAGTTAGAGTAATTTCGATCATTCTTACAGCCAGCACATGGACAATACATAAAACCATCCGCCCGCTTGTTTGCCTCAGCCGCAACTAGAAAAGTATTCACGCCATTAATGAACAGGGGAGAGCATCGGTCATCGTACATCCATTGCCGGCTCATCTTCATTACACAACACCGAAAAGACCAAATTAATACAAGTTCATACATAAAGTTCATACACACTTGTTCTCATAAAACAACATACAAACTCTCTAGCTAAAGCATTTAAATGCAACAACAAATGCGATCAAGATCGCAACTAAGGTAACAATTGATCCAACATCATAGTGATACCAAGCCTCACTATCAATGGCATATTTTTTAAATTTTCTAATCTTCAAGCGCATTGCATCCATCTTGATCTTGTGATAATCGACGACATCGGCAACATACAACTCCAGTTTCATCTTCTCATCTTCAACTCTTTTCAATTTTTCTTTCAAATACTCGTTTTCTTTTTCAACTAAATTTAACTTCTTGACAAGAATATCTATGTCGGTTGGAATTTCCGGTTCACATACCTCCTAGATAAAAATATCTATGTCAACTTGATGGGCATAATTGTCATAAACACGAAATGCAACAAATAGTTATAAAAGAGAGTATATACCACATCCGAATCATAAACCGGACGAGGGACGACAGGGACGGATATGAAAACCATGCCACTATGTATAACAAACAACCATATAGGTAAGAAAACTATACAAGTAACTAACTAAACCTTACAAACATGATTTTTTTTATAAAAAAAGGATAAGAACAAGAGGCTCACCAAGGTGGTGCCGGCGACGGGACGGTGCGGGCGATCGACGGTGGTTAGGGCGGGGACGGGAAGGCACTAAGTAAACCACACCTACACATGCAAAGTAAGAAGTTAATTTGAGCTCAAATTGCATATAAATCAAATAAACTACCACATATAAATACTACCAAACTAAAACCCACAAATCACTATACTTATAGAGCATTGCAAGAGCTAATCTAGCAATGAGAGATGAAAGGACAAAGTTGCTAACCTTTGTGAACACTTGGATGGATGGGGTGCCTCCAAATCTTGACAAATTTTGGCAAAAATGGAGGATGAGCTCGAGGAAGAGGGGAAGAACAGAGAGGAGAGGAAAGGGGAAGAAGAGAGAGCTCGGGGTAGGGTTTATATAGGGGCATCTTTAGTCCCGGTCCATGACACAAACCGGGACTAAAGGTGAGCCTATAGTCCCGGTTCGTGGCACGAACCGGGACTAAAGGTTATCGTGGGGCCCCAGCCTGACACCAGCCTGCCACCACCCCTTTAGTCCCGGTTCGTGGCACGAACCGGGACTAAAGGTCCGGAACGAACCGGCACTAATGATGCCCGTCACGAACCGCGACTAATGGTCACATTAGTGCCGGTTCAAAACCAGACCGGGACTAATGATGCGCACAAAAGGTCTGTTTTGTACTAGTGAGTGGATAGTGAGGGATTAAGTGGAGGCCTTGCCCTCTACTGGCATGAATCTTTTGATGTCTTGGTCTTGGATAAGGAAGAGAGGTATATTGATGTCCTGGTGCGGACTCGGGTTGATGCTGAACAATGGCGTCTTACATGCGTATATGGTGAACCCCGAGTGGAAAATAGGCACATTATGTGGTCCAAGTTACAGAATTTGGCAACAGTTAGTGATCTCCCTTGGTTAGTAATCGGTGACTTTAATGAAGCCTTGTGGAGTTTTGAACACATGTCGGCAACACCATGGCCGGATGCGCAGATGATGGCGTTCCTGGATACACTGGAAGTATGCAACCTTGTGGACCTTGGTTTTTCCGGTGTTCCATTTACATATGATAACAAACGTCATGGTGCAGCAAATGTACAGGTTCGGTTGGACAGAGCAGTTGCGATTGCGGCATGGCGGCATTTGTTTGCTTTCTTGTTAGTGGTGCATGTGGCCTCACCTTGCTCTGATCACGTAGCGTTGCTACTCAAGGGAGAGCCGGACACAGGTCGAATAACAGGTCGGAACCGCAGATATGAGGTGTTCTGGGAGCGAGATGAAGGCCTCCCGGATGTTATAAAAGATGCTTGGTCTTCTGTTGGAAATGTTCAGAATATGGTGCAGTTGCAAGAGGGGTTGAAAAAGACTATGGATGCACCCCGGTTATGGAGTAGAAAATTTGGAAATATATCGAGGGAACTTGCAAAGTCAGGAGGAGATGATGTGGTTGCAAAGATCGAGGATAAACTGGTTGAAGGAGGGTGACAGAAACACGAATTTTTTCCAAAGTAAAGCGGTCTGGAGGGCAAGGAAAAATAAAATGCGTGAGCTTGTGGACAGTGTTGGCATTGTGCATTCGGACTTTGCTACGATGAGTATGATGGCTAATGAATACTTCCAAGGAATTTTTACTGCCGATCCGAGTCTTGATGCAGGGCCACTCCTGGATTTAATGGAACAAAAAATTTCAGATCAGGATAACATTAGGCTTTGTAAGCCCTTTTCAGATAAAGAGATTGCAGACGCGCTATTCCAAACCGGGCCTTTGAAGGCTCCAGGGCCAGACGGGTTCCCAGCGAGGTTCTTCCAGCGTAATTGGGGCACGGTTAAGGAGAGTGTGCTGGCTGCTGTAAAGGAATTTTTTAGGACCGGCGTTATGCCAGATGGAGCAAACGACACGTCTATCGTTCTCATACCAAAAGTACCAAACCCAAAAAGCTTGGGGGACTATAGACCTATAAGTTTGTGCAACGTGACTTATAGGGTTATTTCCAAGTGTTTGGTTAATCGACTTAGGCCTTTGCTTGATGATATAATCTCTCCCGAACAGAGTGCATTTGTGCCGGGAAGATTAATTACGGACAATGCACTAGTAGCATTTGAGTGTATTCACTATATAAAGCAGGGAAACGATCCTACAAAAAGTTTTTGTGCATATAAGCTAGACCTATCTAAAGCTTATGATAGGGTGGATTGGGCCTTCTTGAAGCAATTGATGCAAAAGCTGGGTTTCTCTCAACGATGGGTGGATTGGATTATGTCATGTATCACATCGGTGAGGTATTCTGTCAAACTTAATGGGACTCTCTTGGATTCATTTGCACCGACACGTGGACTTCGACAAGGTGACCCCCTTTCACCTTTTCTGTTCTTGTTCGTGGCTGATGGACTTTCTGCTATCCTAAAGCATGGTGTAGCTACTGGGAGTATCACTCCGGTAAGGGTGTGTAGAAGAGCTCCGGGGATTTCACATTTGCTATTTGCGGATGATACTGTATTATTTTTTGAGGCCTCACGTTTACAAGATGAAAGAATTAAAGGTGCATTGGAAATATATGGTGTTGCTACTGGCCAAAGTTTGAATTATGGCAAATGTTCTATGTTGTTTGGTGAGTCTTTCCCATTGGATGTGAAGGAGCAAGTAAGGGGGTGCTTGGCGTCACAAGTGACACTTTTGAGGAAAAATACTTGGGGCTCCCAACACCGGAGGGACGAATGTCAAAAGGACAGTTCCAGAGTTTACAAATGAGTATGACAAAGAGACTAATTCAGTGGGGTGATGGTCTTTTGGCTCAACCAGGCCGTGAAGTGCTTATCAAATCGGTAGCCCAAGCGTTACCTACATACATCATGGGAGTCTTTAAGCTGCCATTCTCAGTCTGTGATGACCTTACTAGAATGGTTAGGAATTTTTATTGGGGTGCAGCACATGGCAAAAGGAAAGTTCATTGGAGAAGTTGGGATAAGTTGATGCAGCCAAAAAATAAAGGTGGTGCGGGATTTCGGGACTTCCGCTTGTTTAACCAGGCCTTACTAGCTCGGCAAGCTTGGAGGCTAATTTCCAACCCGGATAGTTTGTGTGCTCAATTGCTTAAGGCAAGATATTATCCTAATGGAAAATTAGAGGACACAATGTTTACTGGTAATGCATCGTCCTCGTGGCAAGCTATAAGTCATGGTGTGGAATTACTGAAAAAAGGCCTAGTATGGAGAGTGGGTAATGGCAAAAGCATACGGATCTGGAGGGATAATTGGATTCTGAGACCTCACTCGTATAAACCTTTTTCACCACAAGGTAGATGTAGGATCAGATTTGTCTCAGGTTTGTTAGAAGAGAATGGCTCATGGAATTATGCACTACTGATGAAGTATTTTGCCGTGGCTGATGTATCAGAAATTATGAAAATCAAACCATCACCAGGTTCAGAGGATGTACTTGCTTGGGCGCCAGGAAAATTCGCTCAATTTTCAGTGAAAACTGCATATGATTTGGCCTTCGATGAGGTCCATAGGGAGAGCGGCGTTTCTTCCAGTAATAGGCCATCCGGGGTGCGCCCATGCTGGAGCTATATCTGGTCATGTGATATTCCCCCAACAGTTCGAAACTTCGGGTGGCGAGTGGCGACAAATTCAGTGCCGACTTGGCAAAGGAAAAGCCGAATTGGTCTGGAATCAACTGGAGTTTGCCCAATATGTGCAAGAGAATTAGAGGATAATTTTCATCCTTTCATAGTATGCCCATTGGGTCGACAATTGTACATGAAGATGAGCACTGTGTGGAGGCTGCCCGAACTGCATTCGGTGGTGAACACAGGGAAAGAATGGTTGTTCCAGGTTCTTGAACCATTGGACCACTTAGCAAGATGCATGGTACTAATGACCCTGTGGAGGATTTGGTATGTCCGTAACGAAGTTGTACACAACAAACCAGCTCCTTCAATTGATGCTTCTGCTTGCTTTCTTCAGAGTTATCTGGACTCAATTATTGGCCTTAAGCTGAACTCGGGAGTTGATCCGTGCAAAGGAAAGACGGCTATAACATATGTCTCAGCAGATGACACTAATGGTGATCCATCTTCAGGCGCTTCGCCCGGGTGGGTGCCTCCAACCCATGGCAGTGTCAAGCTGAATATAGATGGCTCATATGTCTCCTTGGGAGAGGCCGGTGCGGGCATGATCCTCAGAAGTGAGACTAGGGCTATTATCTACTCGGCCTGCAGGAGACTATATTCATGTCGAGATGCGTTAGAGGCGGAACTATGTGCGTGCAAGGAGGGTCTCTCAATTTATTTGCAGAGGTGTGAATTACCTATTATCATTGAGATGGATTCCATCAACGCAGTCAACTTGATCCAAAGCAAGGTGATTGATCGATCCTTGTATGCTCACCTGGTGCATGATATAAAACAGTTAGTTAGTAGGCATAATGCTTGTATTACTCACATCCCTCGTTCGTGTAATAAAGCTAGTGATAAGTTGGCATCCTTTGCTAGAATTACTGGTAGAACTATGACCTGGTTGGGGTCAGGGCCGCAGGAGGTCCTCGAGATTGTTAGAGATGATTGTAATGATACTTTGATTGAGTAATACAAATTTATTCCCGCAAAAAAAAAGCTGACTGGTGTTGCCTAGGAGTTGTTCAGCGAGAACAGTCAGCAACAGGATTAGTTGAGGAGAACATAGACCATGGTAGGATGCCGGACTGTGGACCGGCTATGCAAATGTGGTGCATATTGGTGGTCAGCTTAGAGCATCTATAATCGGACACCTTATACCCGTTTCAAACGTCCGGATAGGCCGTCTGATCACTGACCGATCACGAAAATGTAATTCAAACGGACGTCTTAAACGGGCCTCAAACACCCGGACTGATCGGACGCGACCGAGCGTTTGAGGAGTCCAATCTATCAAGTCCAGTTGTAGATGCTCTTAGAGCATCTTCAGCCACGACTTGCAAATTCCGCCCCTCAAACGCCCGCGGACACGCCCGGCTAGTGACCGGTCGTGTCCGTTTTGAACCCCTACCTTTTCGTCCGTGCAGCCGCATCTCTCATATTTTTTCTCATATGTCCGATCACTTGCACGTGATTGGTGGAGAAGAAGAGAGAGAAAGAAAATAATAAATAAAGAAATAGAAAAGGTGGTCCGGGGTGGGGTCGCGTCCTACGTGGCGGACTGACCGGACGTGCCCGGGCGCGCCCGCGACCCCTCATATCGTCCTCATATTTGAGATGGATATGAGGGGTACCGATCAGTCCGGGCGTTTGAAATGGGTATGAGGGGTCCGTCTGGGTCGCTTTTTCGTGACCGGTCAGTGACTGGGCGGGCTGCCGGACGTTTGAGGAGAGTATGAGGGGTCCGGCTGTAGATGCCCTTACATCCTTGAAAGGGGTGATCAGAATAGCACATTACAAACAACTAGACAGTTGTGATTTGCATCTACTTATGAACTTATCCTTAAATCGCAGATGAAGGCGTTTAAACAACAAACACAACAATATATCAGCGGTGCGGTGTAGGGGACTAAATAAGTTGCGCAACATGTCCCCCAGAGGTTATTTCAACTATGCCAGGCTGAGTCTGGCAACGCATGCATGACAGCATGAGGCCCAAATTTGATGTAGACAGCCCAAATTTGATGTAGACAACCAAAATGTTTCTAGAAGCACCATTTGTTGGATTTTGCTGTGCACACATGTCGTGGGCTGGTCAAACGGTATACTTTGTCTTCTTGCAGGAGCAGTCCAGCCACGTCATGCAAAAAGAAATACTACTACAGGCATTTTTTTTTCTAAATCAAATGTATAACTTGTCCTCGCATGAAATGGGGGAAATATTAGTTAGGGCATCTTGACCCTCAAACCGTCCGTATCCGTTCAGACCGTGAAGTCTAAACGTGTTTTGCCATCCAATATGGTTCTGCATCGGTCTGTTCGGCATACCGGGCACATTTATTCCCGGGAGGGGGGGGGGGGGGGGGGGGGTGCGAGCGTCCGGACCGCTGCCACGTCCTTGTCTGACTAACCCGGCTCACCAAAACCCGTATCCCGTGCCCACGCGCTTTCCCTCCTGAAGCCAACTGCTCACATTCATGCCGGTTCAGAGTACACATGACCGCTCGAGAGCGTCGCCCGCTGCACATGCCTCCTCTTCGCGTTGAAACGACATCCGTCTGATCGCTTACCTCCATTTAATCAGCGCGTGTGCCGATGAACCTACTCTAACGCCCAAACGCTACACGTTCATTTATGTGCCGGCTGGCATTAAACACCACTATGTCTAGCTCGTCGCATTCGGTCGCTATATAAACGTGTCTATGCGCCGGGAAGAACCACACCTCACCTCTTCTCTCTTCATCTCCTTCTTGTACAACACTCGTCATGACCTCCGACGAACAGAAGAAGGAGTTCTCCGGCATTGCATCTGTCTGGGTTGCCCGATGAGCCAGCCAATACAGATTGGCTTGCCAGCAAACCCTCCACATCTAGCGCCACCACCATCGCCATCGCCAACCCCTGCTCGCCCATCCCGCCTGGACAACGTCGTCTCCTAGCAAATCTACCGCGAGCAATGATGGCAACGCGTCAGGCAGGTGGGGAAAGAAGTCATGTGGACAGAGGCTCGGCTGTCTGCGGCCACCGTGGACAACGAGGAAAAGTAGGTCATGGAAGGCCACCGCCGCTTGGGTCTCATGAAGGCCACCGCCACCGTGTCACCGAGTTACACAACAAGTGTCTTGCCCGGTGAGCGGGGGCGTAGACCACGGGACCGTCTTCCTACGCCTAAAACCAAACATGTTCGTTCTTCACAGAGACGAAGGGAGGCTATTCTTGCCCTCTCGCAAAAGCATATCCCTCCAGGGCTCTTGGCAGTCTGATGAATGGGCTGCTGGACATAGGGAAGACATGTAGTGGGAGTGGAGATCCGCCACGGCCGGTCATAGACTAGTTTTACCGTGGCCTAGTATAGTTTAATTAGTTAAAATATGCCCAAAATATAAATGCTTTCAGCCGGTTTGAATAAAATCATTCTGTTTGCATGTAATTTGTCTGGTTTATTTAAATCCGATTTAAAATGTATGCGGATAGTTTTGGATGGTCGGCTTCCGCATTCGTGTTGCCGGGCAGATGCAGTGTTCGATTTACGGGTCAGTGTTGGAGATGTCTTATTATAGTATATCCCGTGGCCCAAATTAAAGAAGGACAAGGCTGCGCGCCCATGGTTTTACCTGCGTTGAAACCTGACTGGTGTTGCCTAGGAGTAGTTCAGCGAGAACAGTCAGCAACAAGATTAGTGTTTAGAGAAAAAAAGACAAGGGTTAGTTGACAAGAACATAGACCATGGTTAGTACGCCGGACTGTGGATCGGCTGCGCGAAACGGTGTGCGCGGCGTGCACACCGCAAACGGCGTAGTTAGAAACCGCTCCCGTCGCCGGAGAGTCGACGGCGGCGCGAGTACGGAGCCCGGCCCGCTTCTTTCTCCTGATGTCATGCGTTGTACGTACCCGGTGATGTCCGCTAACCTGTCACCGTAGACGACCGCTTTATCTTAAGTAGATTAGCTTTATCAATCAGCTTACATGTAGCATATGCTTTGCTTGCCGGTTCACGTCTCACGAAGCACTATCCACCGATGCTTTCGGGCCTTGCGCCGCGCACATCTTGTCTGTGTGACGGTCAAACAAATGGCCACCTTTCTGTGTCTTGGGACGTCGCGTAAAAACAACTCCTTGTAGCATCATCACTCATCACTATTCAAGTATACCTGTCCCGGCGAAACCGGAAAAGATGGTTATAGAATAACCTGCATGGGGCCCAAACCAAAGAACAATGGTCCGTAGTTTGACCTGCGTACGTAGAAGACTGACTGGCTGGTGCCGGGAGTAGTGGTTCAGCAAGAACGGTCAGCAACAAGATTAGTATTTTGTCCTTTTGTTTGTTTTTAACTTTTGCGGCGGAGCAACAAGGTTGATTAGTTGACGAGGAGAACACGGGCCTGGGTAGGATGCAAGCAAAAAAACATCAGCTCGGTTCTGTTCGTTTAAAGCTTGCGAGCGCTCGCTAAGAAACTACAATATACTATGGCCTATGAGATGACGGGCGTGATTTTTACGAAGAAAGATCTTTTTCTTTTGAACATTTTTACGAAGGAAGATGATGACTACAGAAAGAGTTGCGTTACTTTGTTGCCTTACATAGGCTAGGTTGAGTTGATTAGATTGAATACAGGGGTTGAGGTTCCACAAAAAGGCCGTCGCGTAAGATAATGATATGTGTTGTGATGTAGTAACGAGTTAACGAGCTGCTTGTGAAACTCGTTAAGTTCGACGAGCTGAAATCAGTGAATGACTATGTTGATTAAGATGCAAGCTACAAGTTTGATGAGCCTAATTGTCGAGCATTCATTAAGCTCGCGAGCTATAATCTTTTTTTTCCCACTCCCTAATCCCACACATAACTGCGAAGAAAGCCTGGTCAAGGTAGCACATTGGCATTATCGTCATCACTTCATCTCAAGCAGCATCATCGGCCTTCCTTTACCCTTAGCAAATGACTCTAACTTCGCTGCGGACAATGAGGTGCTCTGCATTTATGTTTTGTGGTCTCAGAAAGGGTTAGCGAAATACCATGTCATCATATTATATCATGATTGTTTTGACAAATTGTTGGCATGTGAGATATCTTATTATTGCTCGCTAGTTGGTTATGTATTGTTATGAGTGAATATGATGTTTAACCGTTATCATGGATATGGTTATTTATGATTTATGCTGAAAACCTGAACACTAGCTAAGTATATGTATAACGACGAGAACAAAAGAGTTTGTAAAAGTTTTCTTTGTCACTTTCAGTTTATCAACTGAATTGCTTGAAGACAAGCAATGAGTTAAGCTTGGAGGAATTGATACGTCTCAAACGTATCTACTTTTCCAAACACTTTTGCTCTTGTTTTGGACTCTAATTTACATGATTTGAATGAAACTAACCCAGACTGACGCTGTTTTCAACAGAACTATCTTGGTGTTATTTTTGTGTAGAAATAAAAGTTTTCGGAATTGGACGAAACTTTTTGTGAATTATTTCTGGAATATATAATGAATTATGGAGCGAAGAACCACCGGAGGGGAGCTGCCTGTGGGCCACAAGCCAACAGGGCGCGCCCACCCCCTCTAGGCGTGCCCTGTTAGCTTGTGGGGCCCACGTGGCTCCCCCGACCTTAATTCCAGTCCTATAAATTCACATCTTCGGAAAAATAGGAGAGAATATTTCATCGCGTTTTACGAGACGGAGCCGCCGTCACCTCCTGTCACTAGTAGAAAACAGGGCTTTGGTTCTAGGCCGATCGGAGCAATAGTCTGCTACTTCTTGAGCATGCGTTGGTTTTCCCTTGAAGAGAAAAGGATGATGCAGCAAAGTAGATAAGTATTTTCCTCAGTTGTTGAGAACCAAGGTATCAATCATGTAGGAGATACAAGCAAGTCCCCAATAGATGTACCTACACAAAGAATCAAACACTTGCACCCAACGCTATAAAGGGGTTGTCAATCCCTTCACGGTTACTTGCAAGCATGAGATCTGATAGAGTATTATTCCACACATCGACCGACTCCTGCCTGCATCTAGAGTATTAAGTTCATGAAGAACAGAGTAACGCATTAGGTAAGATGACATGATGTAGAGGGATAAACTCAAGCAATATGATGAAAACCCCATCTTTTTATCCTCGATGGCAACAATACAATACGTGCCTCGCTACCCCTACTATGTCACTGGGTGAGGACACCGCAAGATTGAACCCAAAACTAACACTTCTCCCATTGCAAGAATTACCAATCTAGTTGGCCAAACCAAACCAATAACTCGAAGAGACTTGCAAAGATATGAAATCATGCATATAATAATTCAGAAAAGACTCAAATAATATTCATAGATAATCTGATCATAAACCCACAATTCATCGGATCTCGACAAACACACCGCAAAAGAGTATTACATCGGATAAATCTCCATGAAGATCATGAAGAACATGATATTGAAGAGCAAAGAGAGAGAAGAAGCCATCTAGCTACTAGCTATAGACCCGAAGGTCTGTGGTGGACTACTCACGCATCATCGGAGGGGCAATGGAGTTGATGTAGATGCCCTCCGTGATCGAATCCCCCTCCGGCAGATTACCGGAAAAGGTCCCCAGATGGGATCTCACGGGAACAGAGGCTCCTGGCGACAGAAAAGTATTTTCGTGGCTCTTCTTTGGTATCCAGGGAATATTTGGGAATTTATAGGCCGAAGAGTAGGGTTAGGAGGGCTGCCGTGGGCCCACAAGCCAAGGGGGCGCGCCCTACCCCCCTGGGCGCGCCCCTGTGGCTTGTGGCCACACGGCGGCTCTCCTGCATTGGTCTCCAAGCTTGGTAGGTTTCTTCTGGTCCAAGAAAAATCATTCCGAAGATTTTATTCCGTTTGGACTCCGTTTAATATTCCTTATCTGCAGTACTCAAAAACAAGGAAAAAACAGAAACTGGCACTAGGCACTAGATTAATAGGTTAGTCCCAAAAATAATATAAAATAGCATATTAATGCATATAAAACATCCAAAACAGATAATATAATAGCATGGAACAATAAAAAATTATAGATACGTTGGAGACGTATCAAGCATCCCCAAGCTTAATTCCTGCTCGTCCTCGAGTAGGTAAATGATAAAAACAGAATTTTTGATGTGGAATGCTACCTAACATATTTATCCATGTAATATTCTTTATTGTGGCATGAATATTCAGATCCGTAAAATTCAATACAATAGCTTAATATTGACATAAAAACAATAATACTTAAAGTATACTAACAAGCAATCATATCTTTCAAAATACCATGGCTAAAGAAAGTTATCCTTACAATATCATATAGTCTGGCTATGCTCCATCTTCCCCACACAAAGTATCTAAATAATGCACACCCCCGATGACAAGTCAAGCAATTGTTTCATCCCTTTTATGTTCTCAAACCTTTTCAACTCTCACGCAATACATGAGCGTGAGCCATGGATATAGCACTATGGGTGGAATAGAATGTGGTGGAGGTGCAAGGGAAAAGGATAAGATAGTCTCACATCAACTAGGCATATCAACGGGCTGTGGAGATGCTCATCAATAGATATCAATGTGAGTGAGTAGGGATTGCCATGCAACGGATGCACTAGAGCTATAAGTGTATGAAAGCTCAAAAGGAAACTAAGTGGGTGTGCATCCAACTCGCTTGCTCACGAAGACCTAGGGCACTTTAAGGAAGCCCATCATTGGAATATACAAGCCAAGTTATATAATGAAAAATTCCCACTAGTATATGAAAGTGACAAAATAGGAGACTCTCTATCATGAAGAACATGGTGCTACTCGAAGCACAAGTGTGGAAAAGGATAGTAGCATTGTCCCTTCTCTCTTTTCTCTCATTCATTTTTTTTGGTGGGCATCTTTGGCCTCTTTTTTTTTATTTGGGCTTTGCTGGCCTCTTTTATTTTTTGTAAAGTCCGGAGACTCATCCCATCTAATGAGGGAATCATAGCTTCCATCATCCTTTCCTCTCATGGGACAATGCTCTAATAATGATGATCATCACACTTTTATTTACTTACAACTCGAAACTTAGAACAACATATGACTCTATATGAATGCCTCCGGCGGTGTACCGGGATGTGCAATGATCTATCATAGCAAATGACATCAAAAAACGGACAAGCCATAAAAACATCATGCTAGCTGTCTTACGATCATGCAAAGCAATATGACAATGACGGTGCGTGTCATAATAAACGGAACAGTGGAAGTTGCATGGTAATATATCTCGGAATGGCTATGGAAATGCCATAATAGGTATGTATGGTGGCTGTTTTGAGGAAAATATATGGTGGCTGTTTTGAGGAAGGTGGGTTTAATGCACCGGCAAAAGTTGCGCGGTACTAGAGAGGCTAGCAAAGGTGGAAGGGTGAGAGTGCGTATAATCCATGGACTCACATTAGTCATAAAGAACTCACATACTTATTGCAAAAGTCTATTAGTCATCGAAGCAAAGTGTTACACGCATGCCCCAAGGGGAGAGGTTGGTAGGAGTAAACCATCGCGCGCTCCCGACCCATCACACAAAGGATGACAATCATTAAACAAATCATGCTCCGACTTCGTTACATAACGGTTCACCATACGTGCATGCTACGGGAATCACAAACCTTAACACAAGTATTTCTACTAATCCACAATTACTTACTAACATAACTCTTAATATTACCATCTCTACATCTCAAAACTACATGCACGGAATCGAACTTCTCATCATATTCAATGCACTTAATATGAAAGTTTTTATTATATCCCTCTTGGATGCCTATTATATTAGGACCAAATTAATAACCTAATCCAATTACCATGCTGTTTAGAGACTCTCAAAATAATATAAGTGAGGTACGAGAGTTCAATTATTTCTATAAAACATAACACCACCGTGCTCCAAAAAGATATAAGTGAAGCATTAGAGCAAGATTGCCTAGCTCAAAAGATATAAGTGAAGCACATAGAGTATTCTAATAAATTCACGATTCAGTGTGTCCTTCTCAAAAAGATGTGTGCAGCAAGGATGATTGTGGCAAACTAAAAAGGAAAGACTCATATCATACATGACGCTCCAAGCAAAACACATATCATGTGGTGAATAAAAATATAGCCTCAAGTAAATTTACCGATGGATTGAAGACGAAAGAGGGGATGCCTTCCGGGTCATCCCCAAGCTTAGGCTCTTTGGTATCGTTGAATATGGATTGGGGTGCCTTGGGCATCCCCAAGCTTAGGCTCTTGCCACTCCTTATTCCATAGTCCGTCAAATCTTTACCCAAAACATGAAAACTTCACAACACAAAACTCAACAGAAAACTCGTGAGATCCGTTAGTACAAGAAAAATAAATCACCACTTTAGGTACTGTTGTGAACTCATTATTTATTTATATTTGTGTGATACCTACTGTATTCTAACTTCTCCATGGTTCATACCCCCCGATACAACCCATAGATTCATCAAAATAAGCAAACAACACAAAGAAAACAGAATTTGTCAAAAACAGAACAGTCTGTAGCAATCTGTAGACTTCGAATAATTCTGTAACTCCAAAAATTCTGAAAACTTAGGACAACCAGGGTAATTTGTATATAAATCTTGTGTAAAAATTTCAGATCAAAATCACGTTCCAGTGAATTTATAAAATTCCTGGACTGAGCGCAAAAGTTTCTGTTTTTCAGCAAAATCAAATCAGCAAACACCGTAGACCATCCCAAAGGTCTTACTTGGCTCAAACACTAATAAAAACATGAAAACACAATTACTACAGAAGTAATAATGTGCAAAACACACCAAAACAGAAACAAAAAACAGAAAGCAAAAAATAAAATTGGGTTGCCTCCCAACAAGCGCTATTGTTTAACGCCCCTAGCTAGGCAAAACGCAATAGATCTAGGTATTGTCATCTTTGGTATGCAATACATAAGTAGCTCTCATAATAGATTCATAAGGCAATTTAATTTTCTTTCTAGGAAAGTGTTCCATGCCTTTCCTTAATGGAAACTGAAATCTAATGTTTCCTTCTTTCATATCAATAATTGCACCAATCGTTCTAAGGAAAGGTCTACCAAGAATAATAGGACATGTAGGATTGCAATCTATATCAAGAACAATGAAATCTACGGGCACATAATTCCTATTTGAAACAATAAGAACATCATTAATCCTTCCCATAGGTTTCTTTATAGTGGAATCCGCTAGATGCAAATTCAAAGAGCAATCATCAAATTCACGGAAACCTAACACATCACATAAAGTTTTCGGAATCGTGGAAACGCTAGCACCCAAATCACACAAAGCATGGCACTCAAAATATTTAATTTTAATCTTAATAGTAGGTTCCCACTCATCATAAAGCTTTCTAGGTATAGAAACTTCCAACTCAAGTTTTTCTTCAAAAGATTTCATCATAGCATCAACGATATGTTTAGTAAAAGCTTTATTTTGATCATAAGCATGCGGAGAATTCAACATGGATTTCAACAAGGAAATACAATCAATCAAAGAACAATTCTCATAATTAAAGTCCTTGAAATCCAAAAGAGTGGGTTCATTGCTATTTAAAGTTTTGACCTCTTCAATCCCACTTTTGTCAATCTTAGCATTAAGATCTATATACTCCGAATCATTGGGACGCCTTTTAACTAAACTTGACTTATATCCAGTCCCATATTTATCAAGATTTACATTGGAAAACAAAGATTCAATAGGAGTCACATCAATCACTTTAAGATCTTCATCAATATTATCACGAGAACACACTTTTTCAAGCCATTCACGCTTAGCACGTATTCTAGCGGTTCTTTCCTTACACTCATCAATAGAAATTCTCATAGCTTTTAGAGACTCATTAATATCATGCTTGGGTGGAATAGATCTAATTTTCAAAGAATCAATCTCAAGAGAAATTCTATCAACGTTCCTAGCCAAATCATCAATCTTGAGCATTTTTTCTTCAATCATAGCATTGAAACCCTTTTGCGAACTAATAAATTCTTTAATATTATTCTCAAGATCAGAGGGCATCTTATTATAATTTCCATAAGAGTTGCTGTAGGAATTACCATAATTATTAGAGGAATTACTAGGAAACGGCCTAGGATTGAAATTACCTCTATACGCGTTGTTACCAAAATTGTTCCTACCAACAAAGTTCACATCCATAGATTCATTATTATTTCCAATCAAAGGAGACAAAGGTATATCATTAGGATCAATAGGAGCACTCTTACTAGCAAACAATTTCATCAATTCATCCATCTTTTCACTCAAAGTATTTATTCCTTCAATAGCATGCACTTTTTTACTAGTAGGAGATCTTTTGGTATGCCATTGAGAGTAATTTGCCATAATATTATCTAGGAGTTTGGTAGCTTCTCCTAATGTGATTTCCATAAAAGTACCACCCGCGGCGGAATCTAAGAGATTCCTAGATGCAAAATTCAATCCAGCATAGAAAATCTGTATAATCATCCATAAACTCAAACCATGCGCGGGGCAATTTCTAATCATTAATTTCATCCTCTCCCAAGATTGTGCAACATGCTCATGATCAAGTTGCTTAAAATTCATTATATCGTTCCTAAGGGAGATGATCTTAGCGGGCAGAAAGTACTAGGAAATAAAATCATCTTTACACTTATTCCACGAATCAATACTATTTTTAGGCAAAGATGAAAACCAAGTTTTAGCACGATCTCGTAGTGAGAACGGAAATAGCTTCAATTTAACAATATCATTATCCACATCTTTCTTCTTTTGCATATCACACAACTCAACGAAAGTATTTAGATGGGATGCGGCATCTTCACTGGAAAGGCCAGAAAATTGTTCTTTCATAACAAGATTTAGCAAAGCAGCATTAATTTCATAAGATTCCGCACTAGTGGTGGGAGCAATCAGAGTACTAATAAAATCATTATTATTAGTATTGGAAAAGTCACACAACTTGGTATTCTCTTGAGTCATCGTGACAAAGCAAGCAATCAAGCACACAAGCAAGCAAAAAGCAAACGAAAAGATGAACGGAAGAGGGGCGAATAAAAAGGCAAATCTTTTCGAAAATCGTTTTAGAAGTGAGGGAGTGGAAAACGAGAGGCAAATGGCAAATACTGTAAATGCAAGAGATGAGTTTGTGATGGGTACTTGGTACGCTTGATGTAGATCTCCCCGGCAACGGCGCCAGAAATCCTTCTTGCTACTTCTTGAGCATGCGTTGGTTTTCCCTTGAAGAGGAAAGGGTGATGCAGCAAAGTAGATAAGTATTTCCCTCAGTTGTTGAGAACCAAGGTATCAATCCAGTAGGAGATACAAGCAAGTCCCCAATAGATGTACCTACACAAAGAATCAAACACTTGCACCCAACGCTATAAAGGGGTTGTCAATCCCTTCACGGTTACTTGCAAGGATGAGATCTGATAGATATAGATGGAAAAGATTGCGAAAAGTAAAATCACAAGTAAATAGATCTGAAAATATAAGATGGAAAATAGACCCGGGGGCCATAGGTTTCACTAGAGGCTTCTCTCATGAAGGCAAATATTACGGTGGGTGAACAAATTACTGTCGAGCAATTGATAGAAAAGCGCATAGTTATGACGATATCCAAGGCAATGATTATGCATATAGGCATCATGTCCGTGTCAAGTAGACCGAAACGATTCTGCATCTACTACTATTACTCCACACATCGACCGACTCCTGCCTGCATCTAGAGTATTAAGGTCATGAAGAACAGAGTAACGCATTAGGTAAGATGACATGATGTAGAGGGATAAACTCAAGAAATATGATGAAAACCCCATCTTTTTATCCTCGATGGCAACAATACAATACGTGCCTCGCTACCCCTACTACGTCACTGGGTGAGGACACCGCAAGATTGAACCCAAAACTAAGAACTTCTCCCATTGCAAGAATTACCAATCTAGTTGGCCAAACCAAACCAATAACTCGAAGAGACTTGCAAAGATATGAAATCATGCATATAATAATTCAGAAAAGACTCAAAAATTATTCATAGATAATCTGATCATAAACCCACAATTCATCGGATCTCGACAAACACACCGCAAAAGAGTATTACATCGGATAAATCTCCATGAAGATCAAGAAGAACATGGTATTGAAGAGCAAAGAGAGAGAAGAAGCCATCTAGCTACTAGCTATAGACCCGAAGGTCTGTGGTGGACTACTCACGCATCATCGGAGGGGCAATGGAGTTGATGTAGATGCCCTCCGTGATCGAATCCCCCTCCGGCAGATTACCGGAAAAGGTCCCTAGATGGGATCTCACGGGAACAGAGGCTCCTGGCGGCAGAAAAGTATTTTCATGGCTCTTTTTTGGTATCCAGGGAATATTTGGGAATTTATAGGCCGAAGAGTAGGGTTAGGAGGGCTGCCGTGGGCCCACAAGCCAAGGGGGCGCGCCCTACCCCCTGGGCGCGCCCCTGTGGCTTGTGGCCACACGGCGGCTCTCCTGCCTTGGTCTCCAAGCTTGGTAGGTTTCTTCTGGTCCAAGAAAAATCATTTTGAAGATTTTATTCCGTTTGGACTCCGTTTAATATTCCTTATCTGCAATACTCAAAAACAAGGAAAAAACAGAAACTGGCACTAGGCACTAGATTAATAGGTTAGTCCCAAAAATAATATAAAATAGCATATTAATGCATATAAAACATCCAAAACAGATAATATAATAGCATGGAACAATAAAAAATTATAGATACGTTGGAGACGTATCAAGCATCCCCAAGCTTAATTCCTGCTCGTCCTCGAGTAGGTAAATGATAAAAACAGAATTTTTGATGTGGAATGCTACCTAACATATTTATCCATGTAATATTCTTTATTGTGGCATGAATATTCAGATCCGTAAAATTCAATACAATAGCTTAATATTGACATAAAAACAATAATACTTAAAGCTTACTAACAAGCAATCATATCTTTCAAAATACCATGGCTAAAGAAAGTTATCCCTACAATATCATATAGTCTGGCTATGCTCCATCTTCCCCACACAAAGTATCTAAATCATGCACAACCCCGATGACAAGTCAAGCAATTGTTTCATCCCTTTTATGTTCTCAAACCTTTTCAACTCTCACGCAATACATAAGCGTGAGCCATGGATATAGCACTATGGGTGGAATAGAATGTGGTGGAGGTGCAAGGGAAAAGGAGAAGATAATCTCACATCAACTAGGCGTATCAACGGGCTATGGAGATGCCCATCAATAGATATCAATGTGAGTGAGTAGGGATTGCCATGCAACGGATGCACTAGAGCTATAAGTGTATGAAAGCTCAAAAGGAAACTAAGTGGGTGTGCATCCAACTCGCTTGCTCACGAAGACCTAGGGCACTTTGAGGAAGCCCATCATTGGAATATAGAAGCCAAGTTATATAATGAAAAATTCCCACTAGTATATGAAAGTGACAAAATAGGAGACTCTCTATCATGAAGAACATGGTGCTACTCGAAGCACAAGTGTGGAAAAGGATAGTAGCATTGTCCCTTCTCTCTTTTCTCTCATTCATTTTTTTTTGGTGGGCATCTTTGGCCTCTCTTTTTTTTATTTGGGCTTCGCTGGCCTCTTTTATTTTTTGTAAAGTCCGGAGACTCATCCCATCTAATGAGGGAATCATAGCTTCCATCATCCTTTCCTCTCATGGGACAATGCTCTAATAATGATGATCATCACACTTTTATTTACTTACAACTCGAAACTTAGAACAACATATGACTCTATATGAATGCCTCTGGCGGTGTACCGGGATGTGCAATGATCTAGCATAGTAAATGACATCAAAAAATGGACAAGCCATAAAAACATCATGCTAGCTGTCTGACGATCATGCAAAGCAATATGACAATGATGGTGCGTGTCATAATAAACGGAACGGTGGAAGTTGCATGGCAATATATCTCGGAATGGCTATGGAAATGCCATAATAGGTATGTATGGTGGCTGTTTTGAGGAAAATATATGGTGGCTGTTTTGAGGAAGGTGGGTTTAATGCACCGGCGAAAGTTGCGCGGTACTAGAGAGGCTAGCAAAGGTGGAAGGGTGAGAGTGCGTATAATCCATGGACTCATATTAGTCATAAAGAACTCACATACTTATTGCAAAAGTCTATTAGTCATCGAAGCAAAGTGTTACACGCATGCCCCTAGGGGAGAGGTTGGTAGGAGTAAACCATCGCGCGCTCCCGACCCATCACACAAAGGATGACAATCATTAAACAAATCATGCTCCGACTTCGTTACATAATGGTTCACCATATGTGCATGCTACGGGAATCACAAACCTTAACACAAGTATTTCTACTAATCCACAATTACTTACTAACATAACTCTTAATATTATCATCTCTACATCTCAAAACTACATGCACGGAATCGAACTTCTCATCATAGTCAATGCACTTAATATGAAAGTTTTTATTATATCCCTCTTGGATGCCTATTATATTAGGACCAAATTCATAACCTAATCCAATTACCATGCTGTTTAGAGACTCTCAAAATAATATAAGTGAGGTACGAGAGTTCAATTATTTCTATAAAACATAACACCACCGTGCTCTAAAAAGATATAAGTGAAGCACTAGAGCAAGATTGCCTAGCTCAAAAGATATAAATGAAGCACATAGAGTATTCTAATAAATTCATGATTCAGCGTGTCCTTCTCAAAAAGATGTGTGCAGCAAGGATGATTGTGGCAAACTAAAAAGCAAAGACTCATATCATACAAGACGCTCCAAGCAAAACACATATCATGTGGTGAATAAAAATATAGCCTCAAGTAAATTTACCGATGGATTGAAGACGAAAGAGGGGATGCCTTCTGGGGCATCCCCAAGCTTAGGCTCTTTGGTATCCTTGAATATGGATTGGGGTGCCTTGGGCATCTCCAAGCTTAGGCTCTTGCCACTCCTTATTCCATAGTCACTACTGGAATCAGCAAATTTGCCGTCTGCCAGTTCTTTGCCGTCAACTGGCGGACCGCAAAGAAGCTCTTTGCCATCAGTTACCAGAAAACGAGACGGCAAAGAACTTGCTGACGGCAAAGAAGCTCTTTGCCATCAGCCACCTCTTTGTCGTCTGCTAGCGGACGGCAAAGAAACTTTGCCGTCCGTCAGCCGACGGCAAAGAGGTGGGGGTGGGGTCCGGTGGAGGCCAACGGCCCACCCCACCTCTTTGCCGTCCGCTAGCTGACTGCAAAGATTATTTGTCGTCCGCTAGCAGACGGCAAAGAAGCCACTACCTAACGGCCCTAACGGCCCACCCCTCCTCTCTCTCTTCTCTCTCTCTCTCTCTCTCTCTCTCTCTGGGCCCGCAGGGGCACGGCGTCCACACGCTAACGGGGCACCCTCTTTGCCGTCTGCTAGCCGACGGCAAAGAGTTAGAACTCACTCTTTGCCGTCTGTCAGCAGACGGCAAAGAGAAAGCACACCACGCGGATCGATGAGGTGGCAACATCTTATACGCACATCCCCACCCACCCACGATGCACACGCCCCGAGGGCAGCATCCACCCCACCACGTCCCACCTCGTCTCTCTCTCTCCCTAATTATCCCCACAACACCACATCTCTCTCTCTCTCCTTTCTCTCCCTCTCGATCCAAATCGGCACACCAGCCGGCGCCCGCCACCGCCTCGACCCCGGCCTTGCCGGCCAACACCTCGCCCGCCGGTTCCAGCCTCGCCGGCTACCACTCTTCCACCGGCCGCGTCCACTTCCCCCTTCACCGCCGGCCCCGGCCACTTCCTTCGTCACCCCCATAGGCCCGCCAGCGCCCGCCACCACCTCGTTGGCCGCCATCTCGCCTGCCGGCTCAGGCCTCACTGGCCGCCTTCTCGTCCGCCGGCCCCGGCCCCGTCGCCCGTCGCCCCCGCTTGCCTCCGCGTCTCGTCGCTCGTCGACCGCGGCGGCCTCCGCGCCCTGTCTCCCCTGCCGGCCTTCATCGGCCCCGGCTCCGTCAGCCCCGCCGGCCTCCGCCGGCCTCGAACCCCGGCCCCGGCCTCGAGGAGAAGTGAGAGGGCGCGGCTGCTAGTTGCTCCTGCTCCGGCGACCACGGGCATAGAGGAGTTTTGCCTTAGGATGGCTGCGGGTGCTAGACCACGGGCACAGAGCAATTTTGCCTTAGGATCAGCAAGTGATGATGTATTCTGTGTAAATATTGTAATTTTGTATTGTGAAATTTGTCCGTTCGTCTTCGATTCTTGGAACAAAGTGTGGATGGATAATGTGGTGTTCGTCGTTGTCCGTTCGTTCTTTGTAGCCTCTGCACTTGGACTGTTTATTTATTTTAATAAACAAAATTCTTTGCCGTCTGTGATTGTAGGAGGCTGACGGCAAAGCCTCCCGTTAGCCACCTAATGGAGCTAACCCTATCCAGTGGATTTGCCGTCTGCTAGCAGACGGCAAAGACCTTTGCATCTTTGCCGTCGGCCAGCAGACGGCAAAGTGGCCTTTACCGGAGCTTGTTCAGCCGGATGTGTTGCCGTCTGCTGGCTGACGGCAAAGACCTTTGCCGTCCGCAATGCATACCTTTGCCGTCAGCCATGGCGGACGGCAAAGTTGCTGATTCCAGTAGTGAGTCCTTCAAATCTTTACCCAAAACTTGAAAACTTCACAACACAAAACTCAACAGAAAACTCGTGAGATCCGTTAGTACAAGAAAAATAAATCACCACTTTAGGTACTGTTGTGAACTCATTCTTTATTTATATTTGTGTGATACCTACTGTATTCTAACTTCTCCATGGTTCATACTCCCCGATACAACCCATAGATTCATCAAAATAAGCAAACAACACAAAGAAAACAGAATTTGTCAAAAACGGAACAGTCTGTAGCAATCTGTAGACTTCGAATACTTCTGTAACTCCAAAAATTCTGAAAACTTAGGACAACCAGGGTAATTTGTATATAAATCTTGTGTAAAAATTTCAGATCAAAAGCACGTTCCAGTGAATTTATAAAATTCCTGGACTGAGCGCAAAAGTTTCTGTTTTTCAGCAAAATCAAATCAGCAAACACCGTAGACCATCCCAAAGGTCTTACTTGGCTCAAACACTAGTAAAAACATGAAAACAGAATTACTACAGAAGTAATAATGTGCAAAACACACCAAAACAGAAACAAAAAACAGAAAGCAAAAAATAAAATTGGGTTGCCTCCCAACAAGCGCTATTGTTTAACGCCCCTAGCTAGGCAAAACACAATAGATTTAGGTATTGTCATCTTTGGTATGCAATCCATAAGTAGCTCTCATAATAGATTCATAAGGCAATTTAATTTTCTTTCTAGGAAAGTGTTCCATGCCTTTCCTTAATGGAAACTGAAATCTAATGTTTCCTTCTTTCATATCAATAATTGCACCAATCGTTCTAAGGAAAGGTCTACCAAGAATAATAGGACATGTAGGATTGCAATCTATATCAAGAACAATGAAATCTACGGGCACATAATTCCTATTTGCAACAATAAGAACATCATTAATCCTTCCCATAGGTTTCTTTATAGTGGAATCCGTAGGGATGTAAATGGTACGGATAATTCCCGTCCCGAATCCGCTTCCGCATCCGTTTTTAAGGATATGGTATGCACTTGCACAAATCCGGCGGATATGGGTGCGGATACGGATTTTGGTCAACCGGATATCCGACGGATATGGTAGAGGATATGGTATTGGTAATATCCGACGGATATGGATTATCCGATATTTTTTACGGATTATCCGAGGTTGTGAAATAGGATTATCCGATAAATTTAGCCCAATTGAGAAGCACAAATGCCCACGTGGACCAGTAATAAAAATCACCATATATAAAATAGTAACTGCACGTACATATACGCCGCCGACGCATCGGACGGAGGTCTACGATTGCATACATGTACGCCGGCTGTACGTATGGCTGGTGGTCTGCTTACATATACACGTAGGAATTCTGAGTATAAATTATTATGACCACTCATAGTGGTTCCTTCCATATGCATGCAGTCACGTATAAGTATGAACATCAAGTTAATTTAAAGTAGTTGAGTAGAGCAGGCTTCATCTTAATAGACTACAAAATAGTATGGATTTATCGGTACTACATATTGTTACTATATTGTGTGAGTTATTACTTTATAACACCACTTTCTAGTGTTATGCGATTTGGATGGAAACATATTTTCATATTGTTGCATAGTAGAAATAAATTGTGTCTGTTTGCACGTATAATCCGATATTTTTTGTCCGTTTTCGGTCCAAATCCGTTCCTCATCCGGTCCGAATCCGTAGTCCGATATAATCTGCATCCGGTTATTATCCGCTCCGCTCCGAATCCGACAAAAAAATATGATAAAGGATATGGTAAAAGCATTATCCGATCCGATCTGATCCGTTTACATCCCTAGGAATCCGCTAGATGCAAATTCAAAGAGCAATCATCAAATTCACGGAAACCTAACACATCACATAAAGTTTTCGGAATCGTGGAAACGCTAGCACCCAAATCACACAAAGCATGGCACTCAAAATATTTAATTTTAATCTTAATAGTAGGTTCCCACTCATCATAAAGCTTTCTAGGTATAGAAACTTCCAACTCAAGTTTTTCTTCAAAAGATTTCATCATAGCATCAACGATATGTTTAGTAAAAGCTTTATTTTGATCATAAGCATGCGGAGAATTCAACATGGATTTCAACAAGGAAATACAATCAATCAAAGAACAATTCTCATAATTAAAGTCCTTGAAATCCAAAAGAGTGGGTTCATTGCTATTTAAAGTTTTGACCTCTTCAATCCCACTTTTGTCAATCTTAGCATTAAGATCTATATACTCCGAATCATTGGGACGCCTTTTAACTAAACTTGACTTATATCCAGTCCCATATTTATCAAGATTTACATTGGAAAACAAAGATTCAATAGGAGTCACATCAATCACTTTAAGATCTTCATCAATATTATCACGAGAACACACTTTTTCAAGCCATTCACGCTTAGCACGTATTCTAGCGGTTCTTTCCTTACACTCATCAATAGAAATTCTCATAGCTTTTAGAGACTCATTAATATCATGCTTGGGTGGAATAGATCTAATTTTCAAAGAATCAATCTCAAGAGAAATTCTATCAACGTTCCTAGCCAAATCATCAATCTTGAGCATTTTTTCTTCAATCATAGCATTGAAACCCTTTTGCGAACTAATAAATTCTTTAATATTATTCTCAAGATCAGAGGGCATCTTATTATAATTTCCATAAGAGTTGCTGTAGGAATTACCATAATTATTAGAGGAATTACTAGGAAACGGCCTAGGATTGAAATTACCTCTATACGCGTTGTTACCAAAATTGTTCCTACCAACAAAGTTCACATCCATAGATTCATTATTATTTCCAATCAAAGAAGACAAAGGCATATCATTAGGATCAATAGGAGCACTCTTACTAGCAAACAATTTCATCAATTCATCCATCTTTTCACTCAAAGTATTTATTCCTTCAATAGCATGCACTTTTTTACTAGTAGGAGATCTTTTGGTATGCCATTGAGAGTAATTTGCCATAATATTATCTAGGAGTTTGGTAGCTTCTCCTAATGTGATTTCCATAAAAGTACCACCCGCGGCGGAATCTAAGAGATTCCTAGATGCAAAATTCAATCCAGCATAGAAAATCTGTATAATCATCCATAAACTCAAACCATGCGCGGGGCAATTTCTAATCATTAATTTCATCCTCTCCCAAGATTGTGCAACATGCTCATGATCAAGTTGCTTAAAATTCATTATATCGTTCCTAAGGGAGATGATCTTAGCGGGCAGAAAGTACTAGGAAATAAAATCATCTTTACACTTATTCCACGAATCAATACTATTTTTAGGCAAAGATGAAAACCAAGTTTTAGCACGATCTCGTAGTGAGAACGGAAATAGCTTCAATTTAACAATATCATTATCCACATCTTTCTTCTTTTGCATATCACACAACTCAACGAAAGTATTTAGATGGGATGCGGCATCTTCATTGGAAAGGCCAGAAAATTGTTCTTTCATAACAAGATTTAGCAAAGCAGCATTAATTTCATAAGATTCCGCACTAGTGGTGGGAGCAATCAGAGTACTAATAAAATCATTATTATTAGTATTGGAAAAGTCACACAACTTGGTATTCTCTTGAGTCATCGTGACAAAGCAAGCAATCAAGCACACAAGCAAGCAAAAAGCAAACGAAAAGATGAACAGAAGAGGGGCGAATAAAAAGGCAAATCTTTTCGAAAATCGTTTTAGAAGTGAGGGAGAGGAAAACGAGAGGCAAATGGCAAATACTGTAAATGCAAGAGATGAGTTTGTGATGGGTACTTGGTAGGCTTGATGTAGATCTCCCCGGCAACGGCGCCAGAAATCCTTCTTGCTACTTCTTGAGCATGCGTTGGTTTTCCCTTGAAGAGGAAAGGGTGATGCAGCAAAGTAGATAAGTATTTCCCTCAGTTGTTGAGAACCAAGGAATCAATCCAGTAGGAGATACAAGCAAGTCCCCAATAGATGTACCTACACAAAGAATCAAACACTTGCACCCAACGCTATAAAGGGGTTGTCAATCCCTTCACGGTTACTTGCAAGGATGAGATCTGATAGATATAGATGGAAAAGATTGCGAAAAGTAAAATCACAAGTAAATAGATCTGAAAATATAAGATGGAAAATAGACCCGGGGGCCATAGGTTTCACTAGAGGCTTCTCTCATGAAGGCAAATATTACGGTGGGTGAACAAATTACTGTCGAGCAATTGACAGAAAAGCGCATAGTTATGATGATATCCAAGGCAATGATTATGCATATAGGCATCACGTCCGTGTCAAGTAGACCGAAACGATTCTGCATCTACTACTATTACTCCACACATCGACCGACTCCTGCCTGCATCTAGAGTATTAAGTTCATGAAGAACAGAGTAACGCATTAGGTAAGATGACATGATGTAGAGGGATAAACGCAAGCAATATGATGAAAACCCCATCTTTTTATCCTCGATGGCAACAATACAATACGTGCCTCGCTACCCCTACTATGTCACTGGGTGAGGACACCGCAAGATTGAACCCAAAACTAAGCACTTCTCCCATTGCAAGAATTACCAATCTAGTTGGCCAAACCAAACCAATAACTCGAAGAGACTTGCAAAGATATGAAATCATGCATGTAAGAATTCAGAAAAGACTCAAATAATATTCATATATAATCTGATCATAAACCCACAATTCATCGGATCTCGACAAACACACCGCAAAAGAGTATTACATCGGATAGATCTCCATGAAGATCTTGAAGAACATGGTATTGAAGAGCAAAGAGAGAGAAGAAGCCATCTAGCTACTAGCTATAGACCCGAAGGTCTGTGGTGGACTACTCACGCATCATCGGAGGGGCAATGGAGTTGATGTAGATGCCCTCCGTCATCGAATCCCCCTCCGGCAGATTACCGGAAAAGGTCCCTAGATGGGATCTCACGGGAACAGAGGCTCCTGGCAGCGGAAAAGTATTTTCGTGGCTCTTTTTTGGTATCTAGGGAATATTTGGGAATTTATAGGCCGAAGAGTAGGGTTAGGAGGGCTGCCGTGGGCCCACAAGCCAGGGGGGCGCGCCCTACCCCCCTGGGCGCGCCCCTGTGGCTTGTGGCCACACGGCGGCTCTCCTGCCTTGGTCTCCAAGCTTGGTAGGTTTCTTCTGGTCCAAGAAAAATCATTCCGAAGATTTTATTCCGTTTGGACTCCGTTTAATATTCCTTATCTGCAATACTCAAATACAAGGAAAAAACAGAAACTGGCACTAGGCACTAGATTAATAGGTTAGTCCCAAAAATAATATAAAATAGAATATTAATGCATATAAAACATCCAAAACAGATAATATAATAGCATGGAACAATCAAAAATTATAGATACGTTGGAGACGTATCATAGTCCCGGTCGTGTTACGAACCGGGACTAATGTGAGCATTAGTCCTGGTTCGAGCGGCTAGGACGCCGGCCGGGGTTCGGCATGCATCAGTCCCGGTCAGAATCAGACCTTTAGTCCCGGTTCCTGACACCAACCGGGACTAAAGGGGTTGCGGCAGGCGCAATACCCTTTAGTCTCGGTTGGTGTCCCCAACCGGGACTAAAGGTCTGTCTGCAGTCCCGGTTTTAGACCCCAACCAGGACTACAAGTTTGCCTATATATACCCTCGCCCCTGCCTGCCCTCTCCTCTGTTTTTTCCTCATAAAAGGTGGGAGGTGTGTACTAGTTTATTTTCCCTTCATATGCACAAGAGGTGTTCGATGAAATACCTGTGAGGATGATGCCACTTGAGTTCACAAAAGGTGCAAATTTTTCGGTTATCTTGTATATGCCAAGCCAAGTCCAGATGATAGGAGTTCTGGTTGCTTTCTGGTGAAACTAAGGACAACATATCAGATGGTAGGATTGTTCAAGTAACTGTTCGACATATACAAGATAACCGAATAATTTGCACCTTTGATTCTGGGTTGAAAGCCATAGTTATGCTCCGCAACTATTCTCATGATGGCTTTGATCTAGAATCACTGCAGTTACATGAAGGCGATGTATTAACTGGCAAGATTGGCATCTGTTTTAATTTTTGGTAAATGTATGTTTCTTTCCTTGTATAAATATGCATAATAGACAGATATAAACTTTCTCCTCTGTTCTTCCTCCAACCCCGTCCTCACCGCCGTCGATCTCCCGTGCCGATCTCGTCGCTGGCACCACCGTGGTGAGCCTCTTGTTCTTATATTTTTTTAAAATAAAAAATTCTTACTTGTATGATTTAGATAGCTACTTGTATAATTTTCTTACTTGTATTATTTTTTGTTATTATATAGTGCCATGGTTTTGGTATCCGCCCCCGTCGGCTCTCGTCCGGTCTATGATTCGGATGTGGTATATTATCTTTTTTAACTATTTATTTCATTTAGTGTTTATGACAATTATGCCGACCAACTTGACATAGATGTTTTTATTTAGGAGGTATGTAAACCGGAAATTCCAACCGACCCTCTTGTCGAGAGGTTAAATTTAGTTGAAAAATAAAACAATTATTTGAAAGAAAAATTGAAAAGAATTGAAGAAGAGAAGATGAAATTGGAGTTGCATGTTGCCGATGTCGTCGATCTACACAAGATCCAGATGGATGCAATGCGTTTGAAGATTAGAAAGATTAGAAAATATGCCATTGATAAAGAGGCTTGCTATCATTATGATGTTGGATCAATTGTTATCTTAGTTGCGATTTTGATGTATTTATTTTTGCAGTAATAACATTTGATCACTATTAATTTGGTCATTTATCTATTCATGATGTTATGTAATGGTTTTTGATATACTTAATTATATAATGCAGATGAACTGGCAATGGATATACGGTGACCGACGCACTTCCAAGTACATTATGGGCCTGCATAATTTTATCGATGTGGCTGAGGCAAACAATCATAATGGTTTTATGTATTGTCCATGTGTTGGCTGTGAGAATACGAATGATTACTCTTCCTCGAAAACCCTTCACTTCCACCTGCTTAAGTCCTGTTTCATGCCCCACTATAATTGTTGGACCAAGCAAGGAGAAAAAGGGATTATGATGGAAGACAATGAAGAAGAAGAGGATGATGACAACTATCATATGTTCCCTGAATATGATTACTGCAACGGGGGAAGCTGAAGATCAAGAGGCACCAGATGTGCCCTCTGATGATCTTCGCCGGGTCATTGTTGATGCACAGAGAGAATGAGAAAGTGAAAAGGATAAGTTGAAGTTCGATCGCATGTTAGAGGATCACAAAAAACGGTTGTACCCAAATTGCGAAGATGGCAACACAAAGCTCGGTACGTACGAAGCAAAGAAGGTTCCAAAGCATAACGAATTGCCTAACAGTACGTACGAAGCAAAGAATGTTCTCTGCCCTCTAGGATTAGAGGTGTAGAAGATACATGCATGCCCTAATGACTGCATCCTCTACCGCGGTGAGGAGTACAAGAATTTGAATGCATGCCCGGTATGCGGTGCATTGCGGTATAATATCAGACGAGATGACCCTGGTGATGTTGAGGGCGAACGCCCCAGGAAGAGGGTTCCTGCCATGGTGATGTGGTATGCTCCTATAATACCACGGTTGAAACGTCTGTTCAGAAGCAAAGAGCATGTCAAGTTGTTGCGATGGCACAAAGAAGACCATAAGAAAGATGGGATGTGGAGAGTACCCGCTGATGGGTCATAGTGGAGAAAAATCGAGAGAAAGTGGCCGGAGTTTGCAGATGACGCAAGGAACTTATGGTTTGATATAAGTGCAGATGACATTAATCCTTTTGGGGAGCAGAGCAGCAATCATTGCACCTGACCTGTGACTCTATGTATGTACAACCTTCCTCCTTAGTTGTGCATGAAGCAGAAGTTCATTATGATGCCAGTGCTCATCCAAGGCCCTAAGCAACCCGGCAACGACATTGATGTGTACCTAATTAGGCCATTAATTGAAGAACTTTTACAGTTGTGGGATATAAAAGGTGTACGTGTGTGGGATGAGTACAAACAGGAGGAATTTGACCTACGAGCGTTGCTGTTTGTAACCATCAATGATTGGCCTGCTCTTAGTAACCTTTCAGGACAGACAAACAAGGGATACAATGCATGCACGCACCGTTTAGATGAGACTGAAAGTCTAAATTTGGACAAATGTAAGAAGAATGTGTACCTGGGACATCGTCGATTTCTTCTGAGCATGCATCCCTTAAGAAAGAAAGGCAAGCATTTCAAAGGTGAGGCAGATCACCGGAAACAAGGGACACTGTCAGTTTCGTGTTGGTGTTCCCACCATCCTTCTTCAATATTATGACGCACGTCCTAGTCCACCTAGTCGACGAGATTGCCATTCTGGGTCCTGTATTTCTACACAATATGTTCCCCTTTGAGGGGTTCATGGGAGTTTTAAAGAAATATATTCGTAACCGTGCTAGGCCAGAAGGAAACATCTCCAAGGGCCATGAAACAGAGGAGGTTATTGAGTTTTGTGTTGACTTTATTCCTGACCTTAAGCCGATTGGCGTTCCTGAATCGCGACATGAGGGGAGACTGGGTGGAAAAGGCACGCTAGGACTGAACTCAATATTATGTACGTACTGGCATTCTTGGGCGCAAGCACACTACACAGTTCTACAAAATTCTACCGTGGTGACCCCGTATATCAATGAACACAAGAATATTCTACGCTCCAAACACCTGGAGCAGTCTGACGACTGAATTACACGTGAACACATGGGGACTTTCGGCGGTTGGTTGCAAACACATCTCATGGGTAACACCACTATTGGAGATGAGCTGTACTTCTTGGCCAGGACACCATCTTTGACTGTATTGACTTTCCAAGGGTACGAGATAAATGGGAATACATTTTACACGATCGCTCAAGATAAAAAGAGCACCAACCAAAACAGTGGTGTCGGTTCGAAGGAACGTCCTCGCTCGTTTCACAGCAAAGTTTGCCGATCCTGTACTTTTCACGGGAACGAAAAACCTACTGCAATCCAATATTTGGGCGGAAGCCCGATGCAAGGCGTTAGTTGGCCGTATTAGAAAATCCTTGTATGTGAGTGTCAAGCGAGCGGCCAATGCTACTTCTTGAGCATGCGTTGGTTTTCCCTTGAAGAGAAAGGGTGATGCAGCAAAGTAGATAAGTATTCCCCTCAGTTGTTGAGAACCAAGGTATCAATCCAGTAGGAGATACAAGCAAGTCCCCAATAGATGTACCTACACAAAGAATCAAACACTTGCACCCAACGCTATAAAGGGGTTGTCAATCCCTTCACGGTTACTTGCAAGGATGAGATCTGATAGATATAGATAGATAGGATTGCTAAAACGAAAGGTAAAACAAAAGTAAAAAGATTGCAGCAAAGTATTTTTGGTTTATAGATCTGAAAATATAATATGGAAAATATACCCGGGGGCCATAGGTTTCACTAGAGGCTTCTCTCATGAAGGCAAATAATACGGTGGGTGAACAAATTACTTTCGAGCAATTGATAGAAAAGCGAATAATTATGAAGATATCCAAGGCAATGATTATGCATATAGGCATCACGTCCGTGTCAAGTAGACCGAAACGATTCTGCATCTACTACTATTACTCCACACATCGACCGACTCCTGCCAGCATATAGAGTATTAAGTTCATGAAGAACAGAGTAACGCATTAGGTAAGATGACATGATGTAGAGGGATAAACTCAAGCAATATGATGAAAACCCCATCTTTTTATCCTCGATGGCAACAATACAAATACGTGCCTCGCTACCCCTACTTTGTCACTGGGTGAGGACACCGCAAGATTGAACCCAAAACTAAGCACTTCTCCCATTGCAAGAATTACCAATCTAGTTAGCCAAACCAAACCAATAACTCGAAGAGACTTGCAAAGATATGAAATCATGCATATAAGAATTCAGAGAAGATTCAAATAATATTCATAGATAAGCTGAACATAAACCCACAATTCATCGGATCTCGACAAACACACCGCAAAAGAGTATTACATCGGATAAATCTCCATGAAGATCATGAAGAACATGGTATTGAAGAACAAAGAGAGAGAAGAAGCCATCTAGCTACTAGCTATGGACCCGAAGGTCTGTGGTAAACTACTCACGCATCATCGGAGGGGCAATGGAGTTGATGTAGATGCCCTCCGTGATCGAATCCCCCTCCGGCAGATTACCGGAAAAGGCTCCAAGATTGGATCTCACGGGAACAAAGGCTTCCGGCGGCGGAAAAGTATTTTCGTGGCTCCCCTGTGTATCCAGGGAATATTTGGGAATTTGTAGGCCGAAGAATAGGGTTAGGAGGGCTGCCGTGGGGCCACAAGCCAGGGCCCCCCCCTAAGGCGCGCGCCCCTGTGGCTTGTCGCCACACGGCGGCTCTCCTGCCTTCATCTCCAAGTTTGCTAGGTTGCTTCTGGTCCAAGAAAAATCATTCCAAAGATTTTATTCCGTTTGGACTCCGTTTAATATTCCTTATCTCCAATACTCAAAAACAAGGAAAAAACAGAAACTGGCACTAGGTCTAGATTAATAGGTTAGTCCCAAAAATAATATAAAACAGCATATTAATGCATATAAAACATTCAAAACAGATAATATAATAACATGGAACAATCAAAAATTATAGATACGTTGTAGACGTATCAAGCATCCCCAAGCTTAATTCCTGCTCGTCCTCGAGTAGGTAAATGATAAAAACAGAATTTTTGATGTGGAATGCTACGTAACATATTTATCCATGTAATATTCTTTATTGTGGCATGAATATTCAGATCCATAAGATTCAAAACAAAAGTCTAATATTGACATAAAAACAGTAATACTTCGAGCATACCAACAAGGCAATTGCGTCCTTTCGAAATAACATGGCCTTAGAAAGTTATCCCAACAAAATCATATGGTCTGGCTATGCTCCATCTTCCCCACACAAAGTATCTAAATCATGCACAACCCCGATGACAAGTCAAGCAATTGTTTCACACCTTTTATGTTCTCAAACCTTTTCTACTCTCACGCAATACATGAGCGTGAGCCATGGATATAGCACTATAGGTGGAATAGAATATGGTGGAGGTTGTGAGGAAAAAGGAGAAGATAGTCTCACATCAACTAGGCGTATCAACGGGCTATGGAGATGCCCATCAATAGATATCAATGTGAGTGAGTAGGGATTGCCATGCAACGGATGCACTAGAGCTATAAGTGTATGAAAGCTCAAAAAGAAACTAAGTGGTTGTGCATATGATGAAAAATTCCACTAGCTATATGAAAGTGACAAAATAGGAGACTCTCTATCATGAAGATCATGGTGCTACTTTGAAGCACAAGTGTGGAAAAAGATAGTAGCATTGTCCCTTCTCTCTTTCTCTCATTTTTCCCTTTTTTTCTTTTTTTCCCTTTTTTTTTAATTTTGGTGGGCATCTTTGGCCTTTTTTTTTATTTGGGCTTCATTGGCCTCTTTTATTATTTATAAAGTCCGGAGACTCATCCCAACTTGTGAGGGATTCATAGTTTCCATCATCCTTTTCTCCCACGGGACAAATGCTCTAATAATGAAAATCATCACACTTTTATTTACTTACAACTCGATACCTAGAACAAAATATGTCTCTATATGAATGCTTACAAATGCAAGGCAATATGAAAATGATGGTGCATGTCATGAAAAACGGAACGGTGGAAGTTGCATGGCAATATATCTCGGAATGGCTATGGAAATGCCATAATAGGTAGGTATGGTGGCTGTTTTGAGGAAAATATATGGTGGCTGTTTTGAGGAAGGTGGGTTTGATGCACCGGCGAAAGTTGCGCGGTACTAGAGAGGCCAGCAAAGGTGGAAGGGTGAGAGTGCGTATAATCCATGGACTCAACATTAGTCATAAAGAACTCACATACTTATTGCAAAAGTCTATTAGTTATCGGAGCAAAGTATTAGACGCATGCTCCTAGGGGAGAGGTTGGTAGGAGTTAACCATCGCGCGGTCCCGACCCTCACACAAAGGTTGACAATCATTAAACAAATCATGCTCCGACTTCGTTACATAACGGTTCACCATACGTGCATGCTACGGGAATCACAAACTTCAACACAAGTATTTCTTCCAATTCACAACTACTCACTAGCATGACTCTCATATTACCATCTCTATATCTCAAAACTATATGCAAGGAATCAAACTTCTCATAGTATTCAATGCACTTTATATGAAAGTTTTTATTATATCCCTCTTGGATGCCCATTATATTAGGACTAAATTCATAACCTAAACCAATTACCATGCTGTTTAAATACTCTCAAAATAATATAAGTGAGGTACGAGAGTTCAATAATTTCTATAAAATAAAACACCACCATGCTCTAAAAAGATATAAGTGAAGCACTAGAGCAACATTGCCTAGCTCAAAAGATATAAGTGAAGCACATAGAGTATTCTAATAAATTCACGATTCAGCGTGTCTCTTTCAAAATATGTGTACAGCAAGGATGATTGTGGCAAACTAAAAAGCAAAGACTCATATCATACAAGACGCTCCAAGCAAAACACATATCATGTGGTGAATAAAACTATAGCCTCAAGTAAATTTACCGATGGATTGAAGACGAAAGAGGGGATGCCTTCCGGGGCATCCCCAAGCTTAGGCTTTTTGGTATCCTTGAATATGTCTTGGGGTGCTTTGGGCATCCCCAAGCTTAGGCTCTTGCCACTCCTTATTCCATAGTCCATCAAATCTTTACCCAAAACTTGAAAACTTCACAAGACAAAACTCAATAGGAAACTCGTGAGATCCGTTAGTATAAGAAAAATAAATCACCACTTTAGGTACTGTTGTGAACTCATTATTTATTTATATTGGTTTAATATCTACTGTATTCCAACTTCTCGATGGTTCATACCCCCCGATACAACCCATAGTTACATCAAAATAAGCAAACAACACAAAGAAAACAGAATCTGTCTAAAACAGAACAGTCTGTAGCAATCTATAGACTTCGAATACTTCTCTAACTCCAAAAATTCTGAAACATTAGTACAATCAGGGAAATTTGTATATCAATCTTGTGTAAAAATTTCAGATCAAAAGCACGTTCCAGTGAATTTACAAAATTCCTGGACTGATAGCAAAAGTTTCTGTTTTTCAGCAAAATCAAATTACAAACACCGTAGACCATCCCAAAGGTCTTACTTGGCTCAAACACTAAATTAAACAAGAAAACACAATTATTACAGAGGTAATAATGTGTGGAAAACTCAAAAACAGAAGCAAAAACAAAAGCATAAAAATAAAATTGGGTTGCCTCCAAACAAGCGCTATTGTTTAACGCCCCTAGCTAGGCATAACGCAATAGATCTAGGTATTGTCATCTTTGGTATGCAATTCCTCAATTGCACACTTGTAAACCCTAGGAGATTCTTTGGTTTTATCAATAATCATACTCCTAGGCAAGAAGTCAAGAAATTCACTTGTAGCAATCGGTTCCCGGACAATATTTATAAAATTAGGGTGAACACTTACCATCTTAAGATCTTCATCCCCTCTACTAGAGGATTCACCCTTATTCTTGGGAACATAAACAAACTTGGCAGTCTTAGAAAGAGGAAATTTTGGAGTGGTTTGAACAGAGGCAAAAGCGGAACCCAAGTTGGTAATAATGTCCTCTAGCTTTCCAATTCTAGAGGAATCTTGATCCAATTTTTCATTAACTATGGGTTCTTTTTCCCTTAGGTTTTTTAGAGCAACTCCTACCTTAGATCCATATTGAGTGATATTATTATGGATCTTTTTATCCAAGTTTTCAATGAGCTCTATAGTAGCAACTTTATTTTCAATGATATCAAGCCTTCGCATCACATGTTCCAAAGTTAAGATTGTTTCATTAACCATGAGCGGGGGTGAACCTACCAAATTTATCATAGCATTATAAGAATCAAAGGTATTGCTTCCCAAGAAATTCCCTCCCGTAATGGTATCCAAAACATATCTATTCCAAGGAGAAACACCCACATAAAAATTGCGAAGGAGAACGGTAGTAGATTGCTTACGAGTAGATCTATTTTGAGCACTACAAATCCTATACCAAGCATCTTTTAAGTTTTCTACCTCCCTTTGCTTAAAATTAAGAACTTCATTCTCGGGAGTACTAGCGATAGTAACAAGGCTAGCCATGAGTTTAAACGATCTAACACACAAGGAAACGAAAGGCAAACAAAAAGACGAACGGAAGAAGGGAGAATAAAAAGGCAAATCTTTTTGGTATTTTCTGAAAATCATTTTAGAAGTGGGGGAGAGGAAAACGAGAGGCAAATGGCAAATAATGTAAATGCAAGAGATGAGTTTGTGATGGGTACTTGGTAGGCTTGATGTAGATCTCCCCGGCAACGGCACCAGAAATCCTTCTTGCTACTTCTTGAGCATGCGTTGGTTTTCCCTTGAAGAGGAAAGGGTGATGCAGCAAAGTAGATAAGTATTTCCCTCAGTTGTTGAGAACCAAGGTATCAATCCAGTAGGAGATACAAGCAAGTCCCCAATAGATGCACCTACACAAAGAATCAAACACTTGCACCCAACGCTATAAAGGGGTTATCAATCCCTTCACGGTTACTTGCAAGGATGAGATCTGATAGAGATAGATAGATAGGATTGCTAAAACGAAAAGTAAAACAAAAGTAAAAAGATTGCAGCAAAATATTTTTGGTATTTCTGGTTTATAGATCTGAAAATATAATATGGAAAATAGACCTGGGGGGCATAGGTTTCACTAGAGGCTTCTCTCATGAAGGCAAATAATACGGTGGGTGAACAAATTACTGTCGAGCAATTGATGGAAAAGCGAATAATTATGAAGATATCCAAGGCAATGATTATGCATATAGGCATCACGTCCGTGTCAAGTAGACCGAAACGATTCTGCATCTACTACTATTACTCCACACATCGACCGACTCCTGCCTGCATCTAGAGTATTAAGTTCATGAAGAACAGAGCAACGCATTAGGTAAGATGACATGATGTAGAGGGATAAACTCAAGCAATATGATGAAAACCTCATCTTTTTATCCTCGATGGCAACAATACAAATACGTGCCTCGCTACCCCTACTTTGTCACTGGGTGAGGACACCGCAAGATTGAACCCAAAACTAAGCACTTCTCCCATTGCAAGAATTACCAATCTAGTTGACCAAACCAAACCAATAACTCGAAGAGACTTGCAAAGATATGAAATCATGCATATAAGAATTCAGAGAAGATTCAAATAATATTCATAGATAAGCTGAACATAAACCCACAATTCATCGGATCTCGACAAACACACCGCAAAAGAGTATTACATCGGATAAATCTCCATGAAGATCATGAAGAACATGGTATTGAAGAACAAAGAGAGAGAAGAAGCCATCTAGCTACTAGCTATGGACCCGAAGGTCTGTAGTAAACTACTCACGCATCATCGGAGGGGCAATGGAGTTGATGTAGATGCCCTCCGTGATCGAATCCCCCTCCGACAGATTACCGGAAAAGGCTCCAAGATTGGATCTCACGGGAACAGAGGCTTCCGGCGGCGGAAAAGTATTTTCGTGGCTCCCCTATGTATCCAGGGAATATTTGGGAATTTATAGGCCGAAGAATAGGGTTAGGAGGGCTGCCGTGGGGCCACAAGCCAGGGGGCGCCCCCCCCCCTAGGGCGCGCCCCTATGGCTTGTCGCCACACGGCGGCTCTCCTGCCTTCATCTCCAAGTTTGCTGGGTTGCTTCTGGTCCAAGAAAAATCATTCCGAAGATTTTATTCCGTTTGGACTCCGTTTAATATTCCTTATCTGCAATACTCAAAAACAAGGAAAAAACAGAAACTGGCACTAGGCTCTAGATTAATAGGTTAGTCCCAAAAATAATATAAAACAGCATATTAATGCATATAAAACATCCAAAACAGATAATATAATAGCATGGAACAATCAAAAATTATAGATACGTTGGAGACGTATCAGCCAAGCAAGCTGCATGTATGGCCGAATAAAAAATTATTTTCATACAGTTGGAAACAAGTGTATGCACTGGCTTTTATCCTCCGGTTCCTTTGGTTTTACTAGTTCACGCCGAACGCAGCAAAATTTTGCATCGCTGTGTTTCACATTCCAAGATTTCCCCAATCAGGCAAAGCACGTTCCTACAAAGTTTTCAATTCCTTTGTGTTTTACCCCTCTGCTCCGAACGGAGCCTAGATGATGAAGATTATCCATGGTTATGGCGCAATAAGCAAGGGACACACGCAAATAAATAGTTTTATACCCCAAGATCCCACTCTGGGATGTGACCGGCTTCACCGCCATCACTTTCTCTCTAGTGTGAGTTTCCGGACTTATAGCTGGAAAGTGCCACTTCGGACAAACCGGAGGGAATCTTTGTAAGAGCTAGCTAGGGCATTTTGGCATTTGAAATATGATTTTAGAATAATTATTTATTAAGTTATGAAATTTTCATAAATTATTTTTTGTTAAAAACTCTAGTTTTGCATTTTTTAGAATTTCATATATTTTGTTGAAATTCTTTGATAATCATGTGTATTACACATAAGTGAGTATGTATAAAAATTAGGATGTGATTTGAAGAAGGTCAAAAAATTGACATAACATATGCAAAAAATAAAAAAATGCCCTCCTACTAGCAGGAGAATTAACACACCACGGCCTGCATACGACTAAAAACCCAACTATATATGGGCCAGGATGCAGGCCCGCAGGGCACGAATTTCTGCTGTCAGTGGGCCCCACAGGGCAGCAAGGGGCTAGGTTAGACGATGAGCTTCGAGAGGAACTTGACACGGTAGCCGCAGGCGGGCTTATAAACCGGTGCGAGCGCCTCTCGCTTGGCGAGGTGGGACTAAACTCCCACCACCCGCCAGGAACAACCCTTTAGTCCCGGTTGGTGGCTCCAACCAGGACTAAAGGCCCCCCTTTAGTCCCGGTCCGAGCCACCAACCGGGACTAAAGGCATGGGTTTCGCGCCCTTTGGGCTGGTGAAATTCACCTTTACTCCCGGTTGGTGGTTCCGACCGGGACTAAAGGGGGGCCTTTAGTCCCGGTTGGAGCCACCAACCGGGACTAAAGGGTGGGGTATATAAGCAGCACTTCGCGAATTTCCCCCCAATCTCTCCCAATCTCTCCCCCGACGTGCGCCGAACCCAGCACGACGCCGCCAGGCTGCCGGAGGACATCGCCTTCGTCTCCACTCCTCCCCCCCCGACCCCGACGCCGCCGTCGCCGCTCCTCTCGTCTCTGACCACGACGCCGCCGTCGTCGCTCCTCCCGCCCGACCCCGCCACCTCCATCAACCCCGACGCCACCACCTCCATCGACTCCGCCGCCTCCTCCCACGGTGAGCCTCCGCCTCCCCCCTCTCTGCTCGCCCTCTTGCCGTGCCCGCGGATGCCCGACCGCGGCGGCGCCATGGCCGCCGGCCTGCCCGAGCGCGGCGGCGCCATGGCCCACGGCCACGTCCCATTGTTTTGAAATCATAGAAATAAATATGAAAATTTCTATAGACAAGTTTTGTAGATGCTCCGTATGTAGTCCGTATGCTCCGTTTGTGAACATATTTTAAAAACTAAAATTATTTGTGACCAATGTTTCAGAATCTCAAACTTAAAAAACAAATAGGAGCAAAATTGAAAAACGAAAACATTTTTTGAAACAACATTTTTTTTGAAAATAGGAACATTTTGTGAACACAGGAACAAACTGAAAACACGGACATTTTCTGAAACTACGAACATTTTTTTCAAAACGCGAACATTTTATGAATTCCTCACAATGTTTCCGATTTCTCAAATTGCTCACAATGTCAACACGCGAACATTTTTAAAAAGAGCAAACAATATTTTGCTCGTTCATGTGCTAGCTAGTCGTATATGTTGTGTGCGAGTGTGTGCGTGTGGATTTGTTAATTATTAAATATGGTATTGTTGTTATTGTTGTTAAATGAAATGTTAAATGAAATGCTAGCCGCAATTTGTTCTCGTCGACGATGCCCATCCCGCATCCTCGTCGTCGACTCGGCGCCGACAACCAGTTTGAGAGGCGCCATGTCCGGGACTGGGCTCCGCCGGGCTGGCACTGAGAGGTGCTACCTTCCGGAGCGCGCAGCTTGGTGAGGAATCCGGATCTCGTCGTCGACCCGGAGCTTCTTTGGTGGCAGTCGCATGGGCCACTATCGATGCGTAGGCAGCTGGCAACCGAGGAGGTGGTACGTCGCCGTGTCAGGCAGGAGGACGAGCACGTCCGTCGCTACATGGTTGCGTTGGACGTCAGGTTTTCCAGTACCTGGCAGTTCCTTCAGGGATCTCACCCGAGCTATGATCCTGTGATGGTTCCTTCTATTTGGGTGTCCACCGCCCGCGCTTTAGGAACCGCGAGTCAACTAGATTATTCGATAATATTCGAGCTGTATTAGTGCTATTATATGATAATATTCGAGATGTATGTTAATCTTAGAATCAATGAGCAGGGAAGTGAATTTATTCTACTATGATTCAGTTTTTGCATTAAATACTAAATTCAACTTGGTCTCTTGCATCCATCTAATTTGTACTGATGTTGGATGTTGTTCTTCCATAATTTGTACTGATGTTGTATATTAATATGTGTAACCGCGTGAAAATACAATATAAATATATACGGCCCTTCCAAAACCCTAAACCCCTCCTTTAAAAAAAACAGCGCTTGGCAGGGGCTGACGCGTGGCGGCCTTTTAGTCCCGGTTGGTGTTACCAACTGGGACTAAAGGTCCTCCTGCCTGAGCGCTGCGCAGCGGACACGTGGAGCCCCTTTAGTCCCGGTTCGTAACACGACCGGAACTAAAAGTGAGGGCCTTTAGTCCCGATTCGTTAGTCCCGATTGCAGAACCGAGACTAAAGGCCCTTACGAACCGGGACTAAAGCCCTGTTTTCTACTAGTGTGTTTTTCCTCGGGAGGGCTGATCTGTAGTCCGTTTGGGGCTTCGGAGAGGGGGATTCGTCGCCGTCGTCATCACCAACCCTTCTTCGTCAACACCGTCATGATGCTCACCACCGGGAGTGAGTAATTCCTTTGTAGGCTTGTTGGACGGTGATGGGATTGGATGAGATTGATCATGTAATCGAGTTAATTTGATAGGGCTTGATCCCTAGTATCCACTATGTTCTGAGATTGATGTTGCTATGACTTTGCTATGCTTAATGCTTGTCACTAGGGCCCGAGTGCCATGATTTCAAATCTGAACCTATTATGTTTTCATGAATATAAGAGTGATTAGGATCCTATCTTGCAAGTTGTATGCACCTATTACGTGTCATGATCCGCATACCCCAAGGTGACAATAATTGGGATTCTTTCCGATGATTGCCGTAGTTTGAGGAATTCATGTATTCACCATATGTTAATGCTTTGTTCCGGATCTCTATTAAAAGGAGGCCTTAATATCCCTTAGTTTCCATTAGGACCCCGCTGCCACGGGAGGGTAGGACAAAAGATGTTATACAAGTTCTTATCGCAAGCACATATAACTATATACGGAATACATGCCTACATTACATTGATGAATTGGAGCTAGTTCTGTGTCGCTCTAGTGTGTAACTGTTACATGATTGATGTCATCTAAATCATTATCCATCACCGGTCCACGTGCCTACGCTTTACATATACTGAATCTTGCTAAGTTACTACTGCTGCTGCTACTGTCACAACTGCTACAAAATTGTTGTTGTCACTATTACTGTTACTACTATTACTTGCCGTGCTACTAAATCTTTGCTGCAGAGAGATATCCCAGATGTGGTTGAATTGACAACTCAAATGCTAAGGCCGATAAATATTCTTTGGCTCCCCTTGTGTCGAATCAATAAATCAGGGTGTAATACTACCCGCGAAAACTGTTGCGATCCCCTATACTTGTGGGTTATCAGGTACTGATGCATCGACCATGTCAGGCCTGCCGTTGACGCCACCACGACGCCAGACAACGCCACCTCGCTACGCACATCCATCAAGATGCATCCAACGCCGAGACTCTGCTACACCATGCCGCCTGGACCCACCGTCATCGACGCGGTAGATGCCACGTCGCACCACCTCCTCATCCAAATCGCCTCCAATGCCAATCGAACAGTGTCCACCAGTCACATAGCTCCCAAGACGGCGCCTTCAAGAAGGGAACGACATCGCCGCCCACCGCAGTTAGGGCTTTCACCTGGGAGACAAAAGGGCGTGATGGAGGTATAGGCAGATCCGACTAACGTCTCCTTGGAGAAGAAACGGCGCCCTCGGGCGTCGCCGTCGTCATCGCCGACCAGGGCCGACAAAAGATTTCTCCCGATCTGAATCCCGCCTCCAGCTCCATCTGCATCATGAACCAGCAAGCCACACATCGCGACCCAGATCCGTATGGAGGAAAGCACACCGAGCATGGGGGTGGAGGCGACCAGATCCACCACAGCCCACGTCACCTACTGCCGCCGGGATCCAGATCCAGTCGTCGCCCAATTTGAAGGCCCGACCGCCGCCGGCACGCCCCACCAAAGAAATCATGCAGCCTCCATGAAGCCGACCCGCCGCCCAGCCCCACGCCCAGCCCGGCGCCCCTGCTGGCCAGCAGCAACCCGCACCGCCGCCATTGAGCGAGGAGGGCAGAAGAGCCCCACTGCCAGCCACACCAGCGGTGCGCCCAGGCGGCGGCAAGGGGAGGGAGGAGGCCGGGGAGAGGGGCCCGTCCGGCCGCCGCGCGGGGGCGAGGCGGACAAGCAGGAGCAGGCCAATGCAACTCATGATGAGTTGCAATGATCATGTGCACCTATTCATAATTATTTTTTTGTATATAGTTTTCACAATATTCTCATGGATCCATGGTTCCCCCACATTATGTTGTTGGTGATATATATTATTTATCAACTAACACATATGCACTGATCTTTTGTAATTACTCATGTACTTTCATGTGCAAACATTGCCATAAATATTAAGGTAAGGGTTAATAATTTATCCGACCCACATTATTATTTGTAGAGCCCACTGGTCTACTAGTTGATACTGCTATGAAGCTTTGTGTTTGATGTGATTCCAAAAGTATCTGTAAATGATATTGTAGAAGAGAGGCTCTCCTTAGAGCAAGCAGGCACGCCCTAGTGAGAGTGGTAACTACTGTTGTTGATGTTGGAAGTTATATCCCTGTGACCTTAGAAAAACAAACTTGGCAAGATTTATCAGGTATCTTGTGCCACCTTTTGCTTGTAATATGCTCCTTTTCTTTGGGTGTGTGTGCTGGGGGGGGGGGGCTTGTAATATATTTATCGAAGAAATGGATGTATTTCCGGACGGAGGGAGTACTATGTAATAACAAACTTAGAGCATCTACAAGCGGAACTTGCAAATCCGGGCCCTCAAACGCGGGCACTGACCGGTCAGCCTTCAAATCTGCTCGCCCACATCCAACTCTCTCATATTTCATCCCCTAGACCCATACAAAGTCATGCAGAAGAGATATCCTACGTACTACGGACTATCCTACTCTTCGTCGTCGTCGGAGATGGCCTCTTGCTCATCCGCCGCAGCCTGAGCCACCTCCGCCGCAGCCCGCACCGCTTCCATCTGCTGTCGACGAAGACGCCTAGCGTCCGCAGCCGACTCCGAGCGGATGGAGTTCAGGATGGCCTGCTGCTCCGCCCGCAGATCCACGTCCTCCTCCATCGCCAGCGCCTCCTCCTCCCCCACATCCAGCTCCAGCTCCTGCTCGCCCTCCCCCACACCCAGCGTCGGCTCCTGCTCCTCCTCCCCCACACCCAGCGCCGGCGCCTCCTCCGTCGGCTCCTGCTCCTCATCCTCTTCCTCCTCCTCCTCCTCCTCTTCCTCCTTCACCTCCTCCTCGTCCTTGTAATCCTCCTCCGGATCCAGAGGTAGCCCCGCGGCGGCGGGGGGGGGGGGGGGGGGGGGAATGGCTGACGGCTGCGGTGGACGGGAGGAGGGAAATGTGGAGGGTAGGGTTTTGATGCCGGCGGTCGGGTTAGGATTACGCAGCCCGCCGGTGCGGCGCCACGCGGCGTTCACACAGCGACGACGGAGGAGGCGTCCGTTGGACCGCCGGGTTTTCGAGCGATTCCGCGTGGGTCCACGCCGTCAAGCCGACGTGGCAGGCGTGCCTGGACTCCCCCATATCCGCCCCATATTTGCTGGATACGAGGGGTGCCGTTCAGCCCGGGCGTTTGAGGCCGGTTTGAGAGGCCCGGTTGGATCGAAATTTCGTGACCGGTCAGTGACCGGCGGCCTGCCCGTTAGTTTGAGGGGAGGGGGGTATGAGGGGTCAGGTTGTAGATGCTCTTATATATACAAAACACCTTACAAATACCGATTTGTCTTTTTTTACAACATTTGTCTTTTTCATTTATTTTTATTTACCATTGTCAGTGGAGTGATGTCATCTGTGCTTATTTTTGTCACCCGGGTGCATACATGCGAGGACATCATTTATTTTCATTTATTTTTTACTTTTTGTTTTGTCGCATATCTACTGGCCGTGGCACAACAGGTCGGTCCGCGCATGTGGGACCTACGCAGTGGGTACTCCACATCAGATGCATGTGAACGATAAGATTTTGGCCGAGAGCGTTGACTTGACTTGGGCATCGCCTCTGAGCTCAAGTGCGACCGGCGCCTCCCACTGCTCATCTGCGCGACCTCTTGCCGGCCTGCGAGAGCTCAGCCCCTCCTGCCGCGGAGCGCCGGTACGCCCTCGGCCCGCGCCTCGACACGGAGCTGCTTTTGGGTGAAGTTCTCATCTGCCTGCGTGTTTGCATCCGCATCAAGGCAGGCAGATCATCGCAAGGTCTCCTCGAACCAGCTCCTTCTGCAAGTCCCGAGGTACCAGTTGATTCTACCATCTCTCTCTTCGAGCTCTCACACAGTTGGCAGATCTGTGTTTTTTCAAGCGGCAGATCTGTTTTATTGGTTAGTTTTCAATACGCAGTCCACATGTTTTTCCAAGAATTTCAGATATCTACAGCAGGTCATACTTTTATGCATATATATAAACACCGTTTGCAAACAAAATAGCTTTGTTTCGATTCATCAGCAATAAAAAAAAACGATTCCCTATAAGATAGACAGCGCATGTGTGTCTGAACCCTCACCGATTCAATATATTCAGTTGCTGTTTTTCCCGTTTGATTGAAATCCTACATCACAAACTATGTTAGCTGTAAGCAGAAGAAATTCGTAGTTAATTCTACAAACTCTCTGAATTGTTTTGAATGTACATTTTCTCGCTGGTCTAGTTATTGCATTGATCTAGCCTAGCTGCTGATTTGGATCATACTTTCCTTTTCTCTTTCCAGGGACATGGCCGGCAATGGGTTTCAATATGGGATACTTGCCCCTGTTGTTGGGCTATTTGCGAATGAGATATGGAAGCCTGTCAAGAGTCACTTTGGCTACTGCCTCAAGCCTGGAAGAAAAGTTCGTGAACTGGAAACAGCTACTCATACTGTAAAAGAGAACTTAGATAATATTGATGAACAAATTCAGTTGGGCAAGAGACCAAGGGATCAAACTAGAATTTGGATTGAAAGTGCCAAATCAGCTCGAGATGAATCAAGCACCATCAGCAATGCGTATAGAGGAAGGGGCAAACATTTGTTTGGTTGGTCTTGGAATTGTTTCTTCAACTACCGAATTGGCCGTGCTGCCAGTAGGCTGAAGGAGAAAAAAATTGATGACCTTGTGAAGATAATGCCCCAGAATGATGGTATGTTCACTTTGCTCCCACCCGTTGGCAGAGAGCTGCCTCTGCCACCTAACATCGTGGGACAAAGCAAGTACATGGACGGGATAGTTGCTTGCATCAAGCAAGGCACGCAGAGCTTCATTGGGATATATGCCATGGGAGGGGCTGGCAAGACTACTCTCCTTAAGCAACTAAACAACATCTTCAGCTGTACTGCTGAAACCCAAGAATTTAATCATGTCATTTATGTGGAAATTGGACAGCAACCAAATGTGGGTACGGTTCAGCAGAGCATTGCGTCCCAGCTTGGCCTGACGTTAGGAAATGATGAAAGCATAACGGCTAAATCTGTATCCCTTCACAATTTCTTGAAGGAAAATAAATTTTTATTATTTCTGGATGATCTTTGGCAACCAGTGGACCTAGTGAAGGTTGGGATACCACAAGGTTACAGGCAGATCGGCCCACAGAATAGGCAGGTGATAGTAATCACAACACGTGACCAACAGATATGTCGCAGAATGCAAGCACATGGTGAGGTGATTGTGTTACAAAGGCTTGAGACTGAAGACGCATGGAGTCTCTTTGAGTCAAATGCGAACTACAATAGATTGACCAACAGCAGTGCAACAATAAGAGATCATGCTCAGAGTATTGTGAAGGAATGCGGAGGCCTTCCGCTAGCTCTTAAGATAGTTGGTCAGGCTATGGCATCAAAAGAAAGTGAACATGATTGGAAACATGCTGCGGTGTTGCTTCAACAGGCTCAGTTCCAGAAAATTCCAGACGCAGATGCAGAAAGTGACCTATTTCGAGTACTGTATATCAGTTATGACCAACTTTCAGACCAGAGGATAAAGCAATGTTTTCTTCTCTTTGCCTTGTCTGGCTATGTTTTTAGCTATGTGCCCTATACAATAAATCTCTGGTTGGGACATGGATTACTGCTAGATGAAGATGATGATATCAGCAACGGATATTCGACAGGTCATTCTGTTGTTGGACGTTTAAAAAGAGCTTGCCTGTTGGAAGAGCACCCGCGAGGGAAAAATTATCTTAGGATGCATGATGCAGTCCGAGGCCTGGCTCTTTGGATCGTAAAAAGTAAACAAGGAGATGAACCTAACAAGAACTGGCTAGTACGTAGAGAACAACAAACTGTGAAGGCAGAAGAGTGGAGCACTGCACATCGGATATCCCTCATAAATATGAGAGATGCGGTGATCCCTGATTCCTCCTGTCCTTGCCTATCAACTCTCATAATGGCTTACAGTCAGACTATTGGCAAGGTTCCTACAGGATTTTGTAGAAGTGCTTCGTCTCTCACCTACTTGGATCTACGGAAAACTAATATTGAAGAACTCCCATCAGATGTCGGAGGATTAGTGAGCCTGCAGCATCTTGATCTTTCAGAGACACCAATCCAATCGATCCCAACCGAGTTTCAGGAATTAAAAAGTCTGAGGTACCTATATTTAGAAAGAACACATCAGCTGAAAACAATCCCAGATGGGACCATATCTGCACTAAGTATGTTGAGGATTGTCCATTTATATGAAAGTGGGCCTTTCCGAAAGGACAAAACGCAGGTATACATTAAGGAGCTGGAGAGTTTGCCATTGTTAGAATCTCTTGGGTTCACTGTGAGTGATTCTGATTCGCTTCAAAGGATAATGTACTCATCTAAAGCCTGCTTGAGATTCCTTAGCATAGAATCTATGGAAGGCTTGCAAGACCTCTATATCAATATCACCGGTGAAACAAGGGCACACCAGCTCGAGAGGTTGAGACTGAAAGGTATGCAAAGTTTGAAGGAGCTGTCAGTAGGTGGAGAAAGTGTGCATTCCGATTGGCACTTTGGAAGTCTTGACGAGCTCACATTGGTCAACCTTTTAAAATTGGAAAGTATCATATGGAGAGGAGTGGTGCCTCATGTTTGCCTTCCTGTGCTTCGTTTGCTTTCAATTGCTGGGTGCCACAGCATCGGAGCAATCACGTGGATCAAACAGCTCCCCTGCCTGGAAGAAGTATATTTGTCTAACTGTCATTCAATGTTGCAGTTGGTGGCTGATGATGGAGGAGAGATCGTTTCATCTGTCGGGGATTCGTTCCCCCGTCTCAAGTGGCTAGGACTAGGTGATCTTGGGAGCCTGCAAAACATATGTGATGGCACACTTGCATTCCCATGCTTGGAGCGCTTACTTGTGTACAAGTGTCCTCTGCTGGCCAAATTGCCATCCGTGCTACTGAAACCAGAGCATGCACCACTAATATTATGCGAACAACATTGGTGGGAAAAACTGTACTGGGAGGATAGTAGCATGAAGTCTGCTTTGTTCTCATTCATGAGGGATCTGCCTGCAAGCTTTCGAGGAAATTTACGAAGTATGTATGGGGCATTATCTCATTATTAAGGGGTAAGTTGAAGGCTATGTGCCTTAATTCGTTTTTTTTGTGGGAATATGTGCCTTAGGATGTGCGGAACATTTCCAGCTTCTCCATGTGCTCATACTTGTACTAACTAGCTAGGTACAAAATATAAGCTTATTTCTTATCCTATTGATGCACTTGTGCAGCATGGAGACAGTTGAAGAACAAAGTAGGGGATGAGCAGCTGAACGTATTGCTGTCCCAGACGAAGAGCAGTCCTGATGTCTCATCTGAGCTGAGCTGTTCAAATCCTCAAGCTATTGTCTTGCTTGCTCTGTTTCCTCTGTTCTGTGGATGGTTGTAAACTGCATGTATCGTCATAATAGTAAAGCTGTCTGTAAAGCTTCTTATAGAAAGGCTTAGCCACTTCTGATGTGGGCTCTTGCTGCTCTGCTAGCCGTATTCTCTCTCCGTCCGAAAATACTCTGTCGGAGAAATGGATATATCGGGACAAAAGGAGTACTATATCATAATTTCTTTCACAAGTATTTATGGTGCATTATTTTATTATTAAGGGGTAAGTTGAAGGCTATGAACCTGTAGCCTGCTGCCCGTCGTCGTCGTGCCACGACATTCTACAGCTCCGAGCTGCCCCATTGATCGATTCACAGGGGCCAAAGGCCAGTACATATACATGTGAGGTAGAACTGCAGGAAATCCCTTATACACTGGGGATATACAGAAAAGGGACTATACACATCTAACAAGAGGTACGTCTGAGAGAGAAAGAACATTCGTCAGACTGAACAATAATGTCTGAGTCGCTCTCGCTTGTGTAAACCTAAGGTGCCTGTCATCTGTCTGTCAATAAAGAAACGAGCGTGATGTGCTGCTCTTCAATGAAAACGACATCCGCTTGTGGACTTGTTTCATGGTTTGTTAATTGTTGTGGTACCATGGACCTGTTTCGGTCGCATCGCATGGATTTCACGGGAGTGAAAACATAGTAGGAGAAAATGCATGGATAAGATCGTGATATTCCCTACCCCCAGTGGAAATTTTAGAAGTGGCGAGCTGCTACGGGTCATATACGAAAGTAAGCAAACTTTATAAGTTATGATTTCAATTTTTTTTGATAAAAAAATACTCCCTCCGTTCCTAAATATAAGCCTTTTTAAAGATTTCACTATGAGACTACATACAAAGCATAATGAGTAAATCTACACTCTAAAATATGTCTATATACATCCGTATGTAGCCTTCTAGTGGAACCTCTACAAAGACTTATATTTAGGAACGGAGGGAGAGTAGTACTGTAGGTATGACTTATAAATTGAAAAGGAGGAAGTAACACGAGAAATTTGAAAACAATAGAAAACGCATTTGACCGGCATTTCTTGGATGTAGAATGCATATGACCAGTAAAGAGGTTTGAGGTCATATTAACTTTGAAAAATTCGAAAACCATTGACTGTGTTCAAGAGCATATGCCCCCCCAACCCTCCAACAAAAATTCTCACATGCTAATGAATCCGTTTTTTCTCTTTCAGAATACAAGTTTCCTGAAGATTTCCAAATGTGGAGAGCAACCCTATACAAACAAACCGCAAAAAAAAAAAAAGATTTCAAGTTTCCTGAAGATTCTTCCCAATTCATTTGCGAGCTGTGCCAAAATAACAAGCTGAAGCGTTTAAAAAAAAAAAGATTGTTTGCTGATATTATTTGAGAGAGACCGATACCCGCCCGACCCCGCCGACGCAAGTTGAGCGCGCAGGGCAGCCACCCACCCCGCCAGTCCGCCACCATGGCCGCCCGGAGCACTCTCCTCGCCGCCGGCGCCGCAGCACTGGTCGCCGTCGCGGCCGTCTTCCTCCTCCCCGGCCCCGCCTCCCGCCTCCCATGTACGCGCCCCCTCCTCCCTCCCACCCCCTCCGTTTTCCCGCGGAGGGAAGCTCAGCTCGTCTTCTCTCCTCCTCGCAGGGCCGCCACGGGGACTCTTCGCCGACTTGATTCTGGCCAACGCCACCATCTACACCGCCGACCCCGCCCGCCCCTTCGCCGCCGCCATGGCCGTCCGCGCCGGCCGCGTGCTCCGCGTCGGCACCTACGACTCCCTCAAGGTTCCCTCCAGAGATTATCTGTAAAAAATATCTGCTCTGTTTTCTGTAACTGCAACTGCAACTGCAGGCACATATTTTTCTGTCTCCTGCGTTTCGCTCAAAGCTGATTGTATAGGTTGCGAAGTGCAGGAATTCAGGGGCCGGCACACGAAAGAGTTGAATCTCAGTGGGAACGTGGTGCTCCCGGGATTCATCGACTCCCATGTGCACCTAATCGATGGTGGCCTGCAGGTATCGCTGCCTGTGAAATTACAGTGCCAACATTATTACAGCTGTGTAGATTTAATCTCAGACTCTACTGCTTTCTCAACTTTTCTGCAGTTGGCGAGGGTGCCGCTTCGAGGGGTTAGAAGCAACGATGAGTTCATCAGCAGGGTGAAGGGAGCCGTCAGAGGTTTCGATGAACTATGCTCCTCCTCTCAGTTTAGCCATTCTGTTACATGTATTGGATTAGTTTTTGTCTACTGAATTGTTTGGTGTTACCAATCACCAAATCTCTCTGCAATACCACTACTATCTCTGAGACTTGTTTTCTGAACAGATAAACATCCTGGCGAGTGGGTGCGCGGAGGAGGTTGGAACAATGATTTTTGGGGCGGCGATTTCCCCACTGCTGCTTGGTTAGACGATATATCTCCTGATAATCCAGTGTGTTTTCAGTTCAATCTCTGCGAGTTCGACATCTTTTGAGAAGCCATTACATAGGGGCTGCTACTGACTAATTTCAGTTGCAGGTCTGGCTCTCACGCATGGATGGTCACATGGGATTAGCCAATTCACTAGCTATGAAGATTGCTGGGATTGACAAAAATACGAATGACCCGGTTGGCGGAACTATTGTAAGAACAACGGAAAGAGGTAAACTGAAGGATAAACATTACGCACCTGAAATTACTTTGTAAGTTAACCTTGAACCAATATAAACCTCTTTATCTAACAGAGACCTCTAACCGAAACATAAATATGCCCTTACCAACCAAAAACAAGCTCAGAAGCAAACATTAACTGTTATAATCAAGGCAGTTCATGATGAATTATAATGATCATGTGTATCTGTTCATAAAGTTTTGTATATATTTTCCGCAATATTCTCATGGATTCATGGTTCCCCCACATTATGCCATTGGTCATATATTATTTATCAACTAACACATATACACTGATCTTTTGTAATTAGTCATGTACTTTCAAGGTGTCATAAATATTAAGGTAAGAGTTAATAATTTATCTGATCCACATTATTATTTTGTAGAGCCTACTGGTCTTCTCGTTGATGCTGCTATGAAGCTTGTATTTGATGTGATTCCAGAAGTCTCTGTAAATGATAGAAGAGAGGCTCTCCTTAGAGCAAGCAGACATGCCCTAATGAGAGGGGTGACTACTGTTATTGATGTTGGAAGTTATTTCCCTGGGACCCCAGAAAAACAAACTTGGCAAGATTTTTCAGGTACCTTGTGCCACTTTTTCTTGTAGTATTGAAGACAGCAAACACAAATATAAAATACCTTGCAAATATCTACAATTGAAAACAAAACATATTTGTAGTTCCATATATATGACTGCATGCATTGTACTCTGTAAAAGTTATTTATAGGGGCATGTCTGGCAACTTCTCTATTATAGGCTTTTGTTGTCATTATTGGGGTTTGCACCACCAATTGATCTGTTAGACATAAAGCAGTACTCTGCTGTTCTATATTGTTCTCTATTTGTTCTACATTGTCAATAATCAAGCATTACTCTGCTGTTCTATATTGTTCTCTATTTGTTCTATATTGCCAATAATCAAGTATTACTCTGCCAATTCAAGTCATGTCACGATCAAATCTTATCTTATGTACAGCTGGACGTTTCTTCTGTCGTTTGGATGACTCCTAATAAATTTCAATGTGATCCATTCGTACCTTTCTTTTGAAGGACCAAGGATCTACTTTTGTAGTTTTTCATCTATAACCTTTTTTTGGACTGGAACCTTATTTGTTCTAAAGTATTGTGCTTACATCACAACAGATGTCTATGAATGGGCTCATTCTATGGGAAAGATGATGATCAGAGTCTGCTTATTCTTCCCGATGCCGACATGGTCTCGTATTTCTGTAAGTTACTTTTCCTGAAATATACCAAACTTTTCTGCGTTAAGTGCTTAATTTTATGTGAATACTTGTTATACTTATCTACATGTTATCTCTTGTAGGATCTTATTCATGAAAGAGGTCGATCTTTAAGCGGGTGGATTCATCTAGGTGGTGTGAAAGCTTTTCTTGATGGTTCTTTGGGTTCCTCAAGTGCATTGTTCTATGAGGTAAGTAGTCTTGAGTATGGTTTGAGTACCTATCATACATGTTGCTAGTGTTAGCGCATTTATATCACTGAAAAAATAGCGCGCTATACCGCCGCTAATAGCACGCTATAGCTCGCTAAATTGATCAGTGTACAATGTCTCGCTAATAGCATATTTTCAGGGGCGACGCTATTTTGTATAGCGTGCTATTTTTTTCCTTGATTTCTATAGATGGTGTAGAAATTTATGTCCATAGCAATGATGTCTTTTTGTGGCAAAAGCTTTACAAATACTCTGTTTTATGCTCGTGCGCGGAATGTGATACATCATGGTACTAGTTTGTGGTTGCTCATGTATTAAGGGAACCAATATGATCAGCCCAATCTGTCTCTGTTTCTGCAAGACACTATGTAAATTGAGAAGGATTGTTTCAGCAAGTACATTTAACAAGTCATTAAAAAAACATGCCTTTGTGTACTATGATATTTCATATCTATCTTTGTATGGAAGAGATGCACATCATATTCTAATCTAGAGGGCTGATATTTTACCGCTAAATCTTCTTTGCATTTTGAATTTCTGGGTGTAGATTTGTGGTGGTCCATTAGCAAATAAGGTTTGGATTTTTGTTAGCGTTGTTTGAAAAAGGTATCTGATTTTTATACTTACTCATTTGGTGGTGGAAACTGTAAGGTGTACAATTATTATTAATTTCCTTTTTTATAGATTTTTAAAGCTACCCTCTAATGAACATGAGCCATTCATTCTCCTAAATCTAATGATATGGATTAACTTATACTGCTTAAATTAGTGAGCAGTATACAAATCAAGGGGGGCAAAAGCGTGAGAAGTATTGGAGGCGACTTGTTGCACAATAGCTTGCTAATATTCATTAAGTTTTTATTATTATAAAATATGGGTGTCTGGGGAGCAAAATTCTAATTTAACTATCTAAGCTCTCCACAAACTTTTTCCTTTACCAATTTGTCCAAGGCTTTGGTCAGCAAGGAAGTTGATTTCTCCATAAATTCGTAATAAATAATTATGTTCTGGTTTATAAGTGTTGAATATATATGGGCAGCCTTATGAGGATGCTCCCGGCGATTATGGTCTCCAATTGTTAGATATGGATACCCTGCTCAATGCAACATTAGAATCGGACAAATCAGGACTTCAGGTACAGGTTCTCCATTTGCACACATGCTTCATTACGTTTGCCATCATTTGAGAAAGTAATATTGTTCTTTCTAAGGTTGCCATACATGCAATTGGAGATAAAGCGATCGATATGCTGCTAGATATGTTCGACACGGTTGTTAGTATGAATGGAACAAAGGACCGTAGGTTCCGGGTATGTTTTTCTGCTAGCATACTGAAGAAGAGATTTTGCCCTCAAATAATTTTTGCAGTAACATATAAGCTGAATATAATTTAAAGTTTCTGCATGTGAAATCAGATTGAGCATGCCCAACATCTATCCCCAGGTGCAGCAAAGCGCTTCGGAGAGCATGGTATCATTGCATCTGTGCAGGTCAACCATTCTCTTCCATTGCTATATTTTATATAATGCTCGTAATGATGTTCTCTGTTTGCTGCATAACAAAGTAGGAGTCTGAAGGCTCTGGTATAGCTCAAAAATCGAAATCGTGATAGCACTTCTATGACTTCAATCGGTTACTAAACTTTTAGTTATGATTTGAGAAGACAAAATCTACCTTCGATAGTACGCCCTCCGTTCCAAAATATAAGGTGTATTGGTTTCCGTGCAATTCAACTATTTGAATGTTTGACCAAGATTATAGAACAAAATAACGACATCTGCATTACCTAATAGATAAAATATGAAACTACTTTTCATGATGGATCAATCAAATGATATAAATTTCATATTGTGGATATTGATATATTTTTATAAAAACTCGGTCAAACATGCACTCGTTTGACTTTTGAAAAAACAAATACACCTTATATAAAGGAACGGAGGGCGTACTAGGTATTCTCATTTATTGAACTAGGTATTCTCATGTTGTTAATGGGCTCTTGCCATTCCCATTCATGATTCATCCTGTTACTTTTCAGATCATTTGTAACATTCCATATACTAGCCTGTTACAGTTCTCCCTGTCGTCACTTGAAATTATTTGAAATGCTACATATTGGTATGATGGGTGTAGATCACATTCTCCATCTTCTGAAAGACATGCTTGTTTTTGGCAGCCAGATCATTTGTTGGATGATGCCGACTCTGCTGGAAAGAAGATCGGGGTAGAACGGGCTGAGCGGAGCTCCTACTTGTTTCGGTCACTACTGACCGGTGGCGCACATCTGGCTTTTGGTTCTGATTGGCCTGTATGTATTTCCCCGGAATCCCTTCAACAATCATATCGGTTTTGTTTCGCGGGGAAATTATATAGGCAGTCTTGTGTGTGTGTGCGCGCTCACATATATAGGCAGTTAACTGTATGTGTGTCTGTTTTACAGGTTTCGGATATTCACCCATTGCAAGCTATTAAAACCGCAATGTCCCGCAAGCTGCCCGGGTGGGAAGAGCCTTGGATCTCCGCGGAGCGCTTGCCCCTGGATGATTCCTTGAAAGCGTGAGTCTCTTTGCAGTCATGCATGCATGTTCCATTTTGGTTACAATCTGTTTCTGAAATGCCATGGAATGCCTCACTGACACCAGGAACTCACTATGTTGTTCTGTCTGTACTAATCGAGCTCTTTCTGCACGAGGTGCAGGCACACGATATCTGCCGCCTACGCCTGCTTCCTGGACAATGTCCTGGGCAGCCTCGCCGAAGGGAAGTACGCCGACTTCGTGGTCCTGCCGTCCACCTCGTGGCGCGAGTTCGCCGACCACATCCCGGGGCACGTCCTGGCGACCTACGTGAACGGCAAGCAAGCCTATCCGTAGCCCCGTTCGCTGCGACGGCGCTCCGGCAGCCTCCAGGTCCATGCCGGATTCAGATAGAAAACGCACATATCCTAGCACCAACCATTGTTGGTGAATTCTGGAAGCACTTGTCATAGTACCAATACTATTTATTGATACTGTTGTGACATGAGGATTACATTGGACCCAGATATTTTTTGTACATACATTATGAACCGAAAGCTTCTTGGTAAGCAGACTGGCGGTGGTGTGATGATGCACGCACGCCCAATTCTAAATTCCAGCGTTGAACCCTTTCAACACCGGCTGATTTTGTCGCATCGCGCGACCGGCCGGTCCACAGCTACCATTGCCTCCCTTTCGGCCTACTTTGATTGAAATGTTCGTGGTGGTTGGTCCGTGGATGGACTCCCTCGATCGGCCGGAGGAACGGTCGACGACTACGACCGACGAACTGCCGCGGGTGAAGCCTGAAACTACCTGGCCGGCCATTGGCGCCCCACGAAACCGCTCCCTCGGGGTGGGCGGCGGCATGGTAAGGAGTAAACCTGATCATGGGGAGCACGGCCTGACGATCCGGCCCAAAAAACCCGGGCCGGGCTTGCCTCTCACGCTGGCTTGGTCTTTGTTTTGCAGCTCAAAAATATATCCGGGTTGAGCCTGGGCTTTCATTTTTGCACTTTTTGGGCTGGGCTTACACGTAACAACACTGAGAAACAACATTTGGGCCGGGTTTTAGGGCTTTGGGCTTCGGGCCTATCTTTGGGCTGGGTTCAGCCCTGAAAAAGTGTGCTTTCGGGCTTCGGGCCAGGCTCTGGTTTGAAGTTTGGAGTTTGGGCTTTTTGAAGCCCGGCCAGGCCCGGCACATGATCAGGTTTAGTAAGGAGTTGGACTGGAGAAGCTCGGCCGAAACTAACCTTAGCTTCGCCACCTATGGTCATCTCCAACAGATCCTCATTCCCCAATAAAACACATACCTTACATTCTTAAGAACTTGATTCCAATTTTCTCAATATGCAAAGTGTCCACCTCAACGTCCCACTAAACAATGCATTTAAGTTTTCTCTCCCACTAAGCATGAAAAATTTATCACATAAGTGAGTCATGCGTTTAACTTATACATTACAATTATTTTTTGCATTAGTCTATGCATGTAACGCTGCAACATCATATATTCATTTTAGTCATCTTTTATATTTTTGTTCGAATTAACATTTTAACTTTAATTCAAAATTATATATTCTATTTTTAGACACTTCCTTTTATTGATTGTCAAGCTTATACTTTCTTTTCATTAGATTTAGCAACTACTTATGCATTTTTTTAACAAAGTTACTGCAGCAACGCGCGGGGAGTGATCCTGCATAACAATGATCATAGAAGCGATAAGTGCCACAAGACTTTCATTATGAGAATGAGGGGAACATAATTTACATACCACCTGTTGAGTCAGAGAGGGATGAACAACGAAAATGTATTCAAATGCATCGATGGATCGAAAACCAAGCAGCGTGATGATCTTGGTTTGTATTTGTGGGCGGTCCTTGGTCAATAAAATTCTTTATAAATTGTTTTACTTCGAATGATTTGGACCATTTTCTATGTTTGCTTTGAATAGATTGGGCCTTCTGTTATGTTCAATTTGCATTTGAATATTCAAATATACATTCATCAGTTGTAGATCTGAAATAATGTTCAATTACGTGTGGCCGAAATATAATTATTTGAATTATTATGTTGATAGAATAGACATGCATATACCATTTGCATACAAGTTTTAAAAGAAATAAAAAAAGGAAGACGCTTGCGTTCTGCCGATTGATGTGCGCGAGACATCATCTGATGCGTTGTCGTCCGATTAAACATGATCGTACGTTGCGGCAGGCTACCATGTCCAATCAACATGTGCACAAATTGCAACGTCATTGGTGTTTCTAAGACATCGTCATTGTCACAGAGGTGAGTTTCCGAAACATACTTGTTTTTGCAAAGGCGCGTTTTTAAAACAGATTGCACGTGCCTAGATTGCAATGTCACCGGTATTTATGAAACATTGATGTTGTTGTAGAACCATGTTTTCAAAAAGTCGTTGTAGAGGTGCGTTTCTGAAACATCATCCTTGTTGCAGACACGGATCTACAAGCTCACGGAATTGCAACATCACCAGTTGCTGCAACATGGCCAATGTTGCGTTGCGCAAAGAAGAAAACATGGCCAGTGTTGTAATGCTTACTACGTCATGATGCACGGGACGTTGTGGGACGCTTGATTATGGTTGATCCGACGGTGGGGGAGGCCGGCGGATAACTGACTCGTAGCACGTAGAACAAGCCAATAAAAAACAAATTATTAGGTAGATTTATTGGAATCTGCTAAAGCGCTTCATCAGCAACGAATTCTCTAAATTATTAGAACACCTTCAGTAACTACTCCCTTTGTACCTAAATACCTGTAGTTGGGGAGAACTGACTGGGATATATATTTTTGTCCAGGAATCTTATGGGATCAGTTCGAGATGCTCTTGCTGTCACCGTCGACCCATTTATCCGGAGTAGTAGTGGGTTGGTTGCCACTTGATGCTTCTAGAAGCACCATTGTTTTTCCGATTTTGCGGTGCAGACATGTAGTGGGTTGGTCAAACAGTCCACTTCGTCTCTTGCCAGGAGCAGTTCGGCAACGTCATGCAAAAACAAATACTAGTAGCATGCCTATTCTTTTTAAAACAAGTGTATGACTTGTCCTCGCATAAAATGGGAGAAAATAGTACTCCCTCTGTCCAGGTGTGTTGGGCACCTAAGAAAATAATATACTTGGAAAATCTGAATTCTCTTAGGCGCCCTATGCACCTGGACGGAGGGAGTACTAGTATAACCTGTAGGCGCCAAAATTAGAGAACAACAAGGCTGCACGCCCATAGTTTTGCCTGCGTCGAAAGCTGACTGGTGTTGCCTAGGAGTAGTTCAGCGGGAACAGTCAGCAACAGGATTAGTTGAGGAAAACATAGACCATGGTAGGATGCCGGGCTGTGGTCAGCTTACATCCTTGAAAGGGGTGATCAGAATAGCACGTTACACACAACTAAACAGTTGTGATTTGCATCTACTTATCCTTAAATCGCATATGAAGGCGTTTAAACAACAAACATGTAGGGGACTAAATAAGCTGCACAACATGTCCCATAGGCTATTTCAACTCTGCCAGGCTGAGTCCGGCAACGCATCCATGAGGCCAAATTTGATGTGGACAACCAAAATGTTTCTAGAAGCACCATTTGTTGGATTTTGCTGTGCACACATGTCGTGGGCTGGTCAAACCGTCTATTTTGTCTTCTTGCCGGGAGCAGTCCAGCCACGTCATGCAAAAACAAATACTAATATTGGCATGCTTTTTTTAATCTAAAACAAATGTATAACTTGTCCTCACATGAAATGGGGGAAATATTAGTTGGGGCATCTCCAATAGTGACCCTTGTCGGTCCAAACCGTAAAGTCTGAACGTGTTTTGCCATCCAACAAGGTTCTGCATCAGTATGTTCGGCGCACCGGGCACATTTATTCCCGCAAACAGGAGACAAACTTGTGTGTGTGTGTGTGGGGGGGGTGGGGGGGGGGGGGTGTGCGAGCGTCCGGACCGCTGTCACGTCCTTGTCTGACTAACCCGGCCCACCAAAACCCGTCTCCCGCGCCCACGCGCTTTCCTCCTAAAGCCAACTGCTCGCATTCATGCCGGTCTAGAGTGCATGCGATCGCTCACTAGAACCGGCATTGAAGCGGCTCGTTGTCCGAGAGCGTCGCCCGCTGCACATGCATGCCTCCTCTTCGCGTCGAAACGACATCCGTCTGACTGCTTACCCCCATTAAACCAGCGCGTGTGCCGAGGAACCTACTCTAGCGCCCCAAACGCTACACGTTCGTTTTTGTGCCGACTGACATTAAACACCTCTATGTCTATCTCCTCGCATTCGGTCGCTATATAAACGTGTCTAGGCGCCGGGAAGAACCACACCTCACCTCCGCTCTCTTCATCTCCTTCTTGTACAACACTCGTCATGGCCTCTGGCGAACAGAAGAAGGAGTTCTCCGGCATTGCATCTGTCTGGACTGCCCGACGAGCCAGCCGATACAGATTGGCTTTCCAGCAAACCCTCCACATTCGGCGCCACCACCATCGTCATCGCCAGCCCCTACTCGCCCATCCCGCCTGGATAACGTCGTCTCCTGGCAAATCTGTCGCGAGTAATGATGGCAACGCGTTAGGCAGGTGGGGAAAGAAGCCATGTGGACAGAGGCCCGGCTATCTGCGGCCACCGTGGACAACGAGGAAAAGTAGGTCATGGAAGGCCGCCGCCGCTTGGATCCCATGAAGGCCACCGCCACCGTGTCGCCGAGTTACACAGCAAAGGTCTTGCCCGGTGAGCGGGGGCGTAGACCACGGGGACCGTCTTCCCTATTCGTGCTTTACGAAGGCGGAGGGAGGCTATTCTTGCCCACTCGCAGAAGCATATCCCTCCAAGGCTCTTGGCAGTCTGATGAATGGGCTTCTAGACATAGGGAAGACATGTAGTGGGAGTGGAGATCCGCCGCGGTCGGTCGTAGACTAGTTTTATCGTGGCCCAGTATAATTTAGTTAAAATATGCCTGGAATATAAATGTTTTCAGCCAATCTGAATAAAATCATTATGTTTGCATGTAATTTATCTGGTTTGTTTAAATCCGATTTAAAATGTATGTGGGTAGTTTTGAATGGTCGGCTTCCGCGTTCGTGTTCGCAAACTGCAGTGTCCGATTTACGGATCGGTGTTGGAGATGCCTTATTACAGTATATCCCGTGGCCCAAATTAGAGAAGGACAAGGCTGCACGCCCATGGGTTTACCTGCGTTGAAACCTGACTGGTGTTGCTTAGGAGTAGTTCAGCTAGAACAGTCAGCAACAAGATTAGTGTTTAGAGAAAAAAAAGACAAGGGTTAGTCGACGAGAACATGGACCATGGTTAGGATGCCGGACTGTGGATCGGCTGCGCGAAACAGTGTGCGCGGCGTGCACCCCTCAAACGGCGCAGTTAGAAACCGCTCCCGTCGCCGGAGGGTCGACGGCGGCGCGAGTACGGAGCCCGGCCCGCTTCTTTCTCCTGATGTCATGCGGTGTACGTACCCGGTGATGTCCGCTAAACTGTCACCGTAGACGACCGCTTTATCTTAAGTAGATTAGCTTTATCAATCAGCTTACATGTAGCATATGCTTTGCTTGCCGGTTCACGTCTCACGAAGCACTATCCACCGATGCTTTCGGGCCTTGCGCCGCGCACATCTTGTCTGTGTGACGGTCAAACAAATGGACACCTTTCTGTGTCTTGGGACGTCGCGTAAAAACTACTACTCCTTGTAGCATCACTATTCAAGTATAATTGTCCCGGCGAAACCGGAAAAGATGGTTATAGAATAACCTGCATGGGGCCCAAGCCAAAGAGCACTGATCCAATAGTTTGACCTGGGTATGTACGTAGGAGACTGACTGGCTGGTGGCTGGTGCCAGGAGCAGTGGTTCAGCGAGAACGGTCAGCAGCAAGATTAGTGTTTTGTCCTTTTGTTTGTCTTTAACTTTTGCGGCGGAGCAACAAGGTTGATTAGTTGACGAGGAGAACACGGAGCTGGGGTAGGATGCAAGCAAAAAACTCTGCTCTTCGTTACAGTTTTTATTTTTTGAACAAAGCAAGGCACCAACAGGTGCCAATTTCGTTCAGCTCAAAGGAGAAGTACAACATGGCTTACACTTGCGACCGCTCGTTTTTAGGGCTGCCTTAGAGGTGTGTGAGCTGCGAGATCTCGGCTTTGTGGGGGACATGTTCACGTGGCGAAACCATAACCATGACGCTTCCTGGTACATATATAAAAGAAAGATTGGATAGGGCAGTCGCCATGCAGACTTGGTGCAACAGATTTCCAGCTTTCCGAGTCATCAATGGAGACCCGCGGCACTCGGATCATCGCCCAATAATTATTGAGCTTCAGGGGGCAGCTAAGCTAAGAAGGGGGCCGGCGAGAAGTTTGGAGCCCAGATTCGAAGCAAGATGGCTTGACGAGGAGGTGTGTCGTGAACTGGTTCGAAACAAGTGGGAGGTAGAGATGGCGGGCAGAGACAAGAAGGTGGCGGAGGTGACTAGAGGTGTGATGAGAGATCTTGTTGATTGGAGCAGAAATATCCTAGGGGACGTGGATAAGAGAATTTGCAGAACAAAAAAGGAGTTGGAGAGGTGTAGGCGAGAAAATATTGGGCCGGAGCAAGTTAGGAGAGAGGAGGTGTTGAGATTCAAGCTTGGCCGGTTGGAAGAGCAAAAAGAAACCTATTGGAGGCAGCGGGCACATGTACACTGGCTAAAGTGTGGGGATAGAAACACAATTTTTTTCCATGCGGCAGCCTCAGAGAGAAATTGAAGAAATACGATCAGGAGGTTGAAGAAGGAGGATGGTGCGGTGGTGGAGGAAGAGGGGGCCATGAAAGAAGTGGTGACTAACTACTTTTTAAATCGTTTTACCTCCCATGCAGGTATGAGGACGGATGAGCTCTTGGGTCACATCGACCCCCGAGTGACTCCGCAAATGAATGCTTTACTCGGTGAGGCGTTCACTGAAAAGAAGGTTGTTGATGCCTTACAGAGTATTGGAGACCTAAAGGCCATCTATCTTCTATAAAAAATGTTGGGATATTGTGGGAGAGAATGTAATTACTGAAGTTCTAAATGTGCTCAATGGAGGTCCTATTGTAAGGGCATTCTCTTACCTTAAGTGTTTTGGTGATGATGACACCTCACTATGTTATCTAACCGGGTGCCAAGTTGTTCAGGTATTATGTGTGAGACACAAGACGGTTAGGTATTCCCTCCAAACGGAAAAGATCGAAGACGGTGTTCTCTACGTGTTTATTCTCTTTGGTCGTAGGGATCCCGTACTATTAAGAGGAAATCCACATTGGAAGTTCTTGGGTGAATCAATTCTCTCTCACATCCTTAAGCACCCAACTCGTTCCATTGCATCAAAGAGAGAGAGGCCCCTCTTTCCTTCCAGGCTTGCCGGTTTTACCGCTGTCCCGACCGGTTGCACCGCTCGCTCCAGACATCCGGTCTAACCACCACTCCAAGGGTGATACCCTGGGGGTGCTGCCACTGAGTGGTCCCCAGCGGTTGTACCGCTACCCCCGGGCGGTTGTACAGTGATGACCCACAAGTATAGGGGATCTATCGTAGTCCTTTCGATAAGTAAGAGTGTCGAACCCAACGAGGAGCAGAAGGAAATGATAAGCGGTTTTCAGTAAGGTATTCTCTACAAGCACTGAAATTATCGGTAACGGGTAGTTTTGTGATAAGATAATTCGTAACGGATAGCAAGTAACAAATGTAGCAAAGGTGCAGCAAGGTGGCCCAATCCTTTTTGTAGCAAAGGACAAGCCTAAACAAACTCTTATATAAAGCAAAGTGCTCCCGAGGACACATGGGAATTTCTGTCAAGCTAGTTTTCATCATGCTCATATGATTCGCATTCGTTACTTTGATAATTTGATATGTGGGTGCTGCCCTTACTTGGACAAGCCTCCCACTTATGATTAACCTCTCTCGCAAGCATCCACAACTACGAAAGAAGAATTAAGATAAATCTAACCATAGCATGAAACATATGGATCCAAATAAGCCCCTCACGAAGCAACGCATAAACTAGGGTTTAAGCTTCTGTCACTCTAGCAACCCATCATCTACTTATTACTTCCCAATGCCTTCCCCTAGGCCCAAATAATGGTGAAGTGTCATGTAGTCGACGTTCACATAACACCACTAGAGGAGAGACAACATACATCTCATCAAAATATCGAACGAATACCAAATTCACATGATTACTTATAACAAGACTTATCCCATGTCCTCAGGAACAAATGTAACTACTCACAAAGCATATTCATGTTCATAATCAGAGGAGAATTAATTATCATTAAGGATCTGAACATATGATCTTCCACCAAGTAAACCAACTAGCATCAACTACAAGGAGTAATCAACACTACTAGCAACCCACAGGTACCAATCTGAGGTTTTTTGACAAAGATCGGATACAAGAGATGAACTAGGGTTTGGAGAGGAGATGGTGCTGGTGAAGATGTTGATGGAGATTGACCCCCTCTCGATGAGAGGATCGCTGGTGATGACGATGGCTTCGATTTCCCCCTCCGGGAGGGAAGTTTCCCCGGCAGAACAGCTCCGCCGGAGCCCTAGATTGGTTCTGCCCAAGTTCCGCCTCGAGACGGCGGCGCTTCGTCCCGAAAGCTCTCTTATGATTTTTTCCAGGTCAAAACCCTCCATATAGCAGAAGATGGGCACCGGAGGGCTGCCAGGGGGCCCACAAGCCACAGGGGCGCGCCCTGGGGGGTAGGGCGCGCCCCCCAGGCTTTGTGGCCTCCTGGTGGGTCCCCTCTGGTATTTCTTTCGCCCAATATTTTTTATATATTACAAAATAATTCTCCGTAACTTTTCAGGACTTTTGGAGTTGTGCAGAATAGGTCTCTCATATTTGCTCCTTTTCCAGTTCAGAATTCCAGCTGCCGGCATTCTCCCTCTTCATGTAAACCTTGTAAAATAAGAGAGAAAAGGCATAAGTATATTGTACCATAATGTGTAATAACAGCCCATAATGCATTAAATATCAATATAAAAGCATGATGCAAAATGGACGTATCAACTCCCCCAAGCTTAGACCTCGCTTGTCCTCAAGCGAAAGCCGAGATCGATAAATATGTCCACATGTTTAGAGCAGCAATACTTATTGATATATAATTTCTTATGCTAGAGTAACAATTCATTCACAAGGTAAAGTATGAATCAAGAACTCTATTGAGAACCAACAAACTATGATCTCAGTCATTGAAGCAATTTCAATTTATCATAACATCGGAAAGAGTCAATATAAGAGCTTGTAAAGCAGATCCACATACTCAATCATCTTTTAGTCTTTCATAATTGCTAACACTCACGCGGTATCTATGAGGTCAAAGCTTCAATTGAACACAGACAAAGATAGGGGCTTATAGTTTTGCCTCCCAACTATTTACCTCAAGGGTAATGTCAACATAAATAACTCATGATCACCCACATCTGAGTGGATATATGTGTCTAGATCATTCCCCCAACACATGATGCTTGCCAAGAGAGAAAGGCGAAATAAAGGAAGTGGTGAAGATCACCACGACTCTTGCATAAAGGTAAGTACTAGAAAGTAAAAGTAACAGATAGGCCCTTCGCAGAGGGAAGCAGAGGTTGTCATGCACTTTTATAGTTGGATGCGCAATCCCTTAATGCAAAAGAATGTCACTTTATATTGTCGCTTGTGATAAAGAACTTTATTATGCAGTATGTCGCTTTTATTTCTTCCATATCACAAGTTCGTATAAAGTTTATTTTCCTCACACTAATAGATCATACATATTTAGAGAGCAATTTTTATTGCTTGCACCGATGACAACTTACTTGAAGGATCGTACTCAATCCATAGGTAGGTATGGTGGACTCTCATGGCAAAACTGGGTTAAGGGTGTTTGGATGCACAAGTAGTATCTCTACTTGGTGCGGAAGTTTTGGCTGATATGGGGTGGAAGCAAGCGTCACATGTTAAAGGATCTATAACCATATAACTTCTATTCGGAAATAAGCAAACATAACCCATTATGTTGTCTTCCTTGTCCAACATCAACTTCTTAGCATATAATATTTTAATGAGTGCTCACAATCATAAAAGATGTCCAAGATAATATATTTATATGTGAACCTCTCTTTCTTTATTACTTCCTTTTAACTGCAAGAATGACCAATCGCTATGTTTGTCAACTCACAACAAATTTCAATCGACATACTTCTTATATGTGAAGTCATCACTCCCCATAAGATCATCATATATACTCTTTGCTTTTATTCTATACTTCTTTCTATTTCTTTTTCTCAAGATCATAGCAAGCAAGCAAAGCCCTCAACTCAAAACTACTTTTTATTATATAACTCTCGGACTTGCTTACATAGGGGGAACATAAAGCAAAACTCAAAAGTAGATCACACTAAAAAAACTTTATTCTACTAGATCAAGATATAACCAAAAGGATCGAGCTGAGAAAAACAATAAAAGTAAAAGATGTGATGGTGATACGATACCGGGGCACCTCCCCCAAGCTTGGCACAAGCCAAGGGGAGTGCCCATACCCATGCGTTTAGTTGTCTTTCTTCGGAGGTGGTGATGTTATATTCCATGTCCTCAGGAACAAATGTAACTACTCACAAAGCATATTCATGTTCATAATCAGAGGAGTATTAATTATCATTAAGGATCTAAACATATGATCTTCCACCAAGTAAACCAACTAGCATCAACTAAAAGGAGTAATCAACACTACTAGCAACCCACAGGTACCAATCTGAGGTTTTGAGACAAAGATCGGATACAAGAGATGAACTAGCGTTTGGAGAGGAGATGGTGTTGGTGAAGATGTTGATGGAGATTGACCCCCTCTCGATGAGAGGATCGTTGGTGATGACGATGGCTTCGATTTCCCCCTCCGGAAGGGAAGTTTCCCCGGCAGAACAGCTCCGCCAGAGCCCTAGATTGGTTCTGCCCAAGTTCCACCTCGAGACGGCGGCGCTTCGTCCCGAAAGCTCTCTTATGATTTTTTCCAGGTCAAAACCCTCCATATAGCAGAAGATGGGCACCGGAGGGCTGCCAGGGGGCCCACAAGCCACAGGGGCGCGCCCTGGGGGGTAGGGCGCGCCCCCCAGGCTTGTGGCCTCCTGGTGGGCCCCCTCTGTTATTTCTTTCGCCCAATATTTTTTATATATTCCAAAATAATTCTCCGTAACTTTTCAGGACTTTTGGAGTTGTGCAGAATATGTCTCTCATATTTGCTCCTTTTCCAGTCCAGAATTCCAACTGCCGGCATTCTCCCTCTTCATGTAAACCTTGTAAAATAAGAGAGAAAAGGCATAAGTATTGTACCATAATGTGTAATAACAGCCCATAATGCATTAAATATCAATATAAAAGCATGATGCAAAATGGACGTATCATACCGCCCACAGCTGGGTGACCCATGGTGGCAGCCCTGGGCGGTTGAACCGGCCCAGCACCGGACTTCAACCGGACGCAGTTCTGTTGAGATCTGGTTGTTGGGCATACGTGGACCGGTTGTACCACTATTTTATATAGCCCGGTACTACCGTTGTTCCAAGCGGTTGTACCGCTTGGGACTTTTCCGTGTCCAGCGCTCGAGTTGAGCAGTTGCACCGTGGTGGAACCACCGACCACGTTTCTGTTGTGGTCCGGTGGTTGTGCGGTTGTACCGGTCATTCCGGTTGTACCGCCCGCATCACGGTTGTACCGCTGCCATGTAAAAATGGCTGTAACGGTTGGAAAGTGGGGGACCTATATAAACCGGTGGTTCTTCCACCTCTATCTCATCTCTTACCTCTCTCTCTCAACCATTGATGCACTCTAAGCTTTCTTGCCCGATCTCTCTCTCTAGCCACCCAAACTTGTTGTCTTGCTAGGGATTGAAGGAGCAGATCTAGATCTACACTTCCACCAAAGGAAAATTGATTCCCCCATACTTTCTTGTGTGGATTTTGTTACTCTTGGGTGTTTGAGCACCCTAGACGGAAGAGGTCACCTCGAAGCCATATTCCATTGTGGTGAAGCTTCGTGGTTTCGTTGGGAGCCTCCAATTAAGTTGTGGAGAAAGCCCCAACATTGTTTGTAAAGGGCACCACTAGTGGAATCACGGCATCTCGCATTGTGTGAGGGCGTGAGGAGAATACGGTGGCCCTAGTGGCTTCTTGGGGAGCATTGTGCCTCCACATCGCTCTAACGGAGACGTACTTCCCCTCACCGGGAAGGAACTCCGGTAACACATCCTCGTCTCCTTTGGTTCCACTTGTGGTTACTACCTACCTTTACTTTGTGCAAGCTATTTGTATTGTTTATCTCCTTGCTTGTATTGTTATTGTTGTTAGCATCATATAGGTTGCTCACCTAGTTGCACATCTAGCCAATCTATTTGTTGCTAAGCCTAATTTGTTAAAGAAAAGTTAAAAAGTGGTAGTTGCCTATTCACCCCCCCCCTCTAGTCAACCATATCGATCCTTTCAATTGGTATCAGAGCTACATCTCTTTATTGAGGGTTTCACCACCCGAAGAGTATGGTTAACGGCGGGGAGAGGGTTGTTGGTCTTCCGGAGGCCTCGGGTATTGACACGGTCTCACGTGAGGATTTGAATGATGCTTTGTCCTCACTTAAATCCTCCATGAAGACCGAGGTCAAATCCATGTTTAAAGAATTCCTTGAGACTCTTAAACTTTCCACCGATGCGGTGCAAGTGGCCAATCCCACTAACTCGACATCGGATGTCAACTACGGCAAGGAGGGGGCTAGTGCTGATAAGGACACTCGTTCTCATGGAATTAATGGGTCGGGGACCTTTGCCTCGGTTCCCCATCCCTTGGTCTATGGAGGACCGGTGCACCCACCTCATATAGTTAATCTTGGTCCTCCTCCTAAACTTGTTAAGAATGATTTTGCTAATTGGGTTTTTCGTATCAAGTCTCATTTGGATCACAGCTCAATTCAACTCATGCGAGTCATTGAAGAAGGATACTATCCTCGTGATCCATGCAACCTCACCCCAAGAGAAGAGGCTGGTGAATAGCTAAATTCCTCTGCCTTGTTCATACTCCAAGCTGCAGTTCCTGCCGAAGACCTAGCTCACCTGCGTCCCTTCACTGTTGCTAAAGATTGTTGGGAACACATTGTCTCCATGTACAAGGGCAGCTCAAGCATTCAACGGTCGAACTATGAGGTAGTGCTTGATTAGTCAGATGAGTTTGTAATGATAGAAGATGAGGAACCACGTGAGCTTTATAGGAGGGTAACTACTCTTGTCGTTGCCCTCCGAGATCATGGCAGCAAGGATGTGGATGACACCTGGGTCAAGCGTAAGTTTCTGAAGGCCATCATGCCTTTCAACAAGGCCATGTCCGCTGTCATCCGCCAAAGACCGAACTTTCACACCTTGTCCTCTGGCGATGTGTTGGATGAATTTATTGCAATGAACATCTTGAACACGACCGCAGACAATGCTCTTGCTCGTGTGCAATGGTCAAAGAAATCATCTCCCAACCTTGCTTTGAAGGGCAAGGTCTGTCAAGAGGAAGAAGAAGAAGAAGGAGAAGAGGGTTGCCCCGAGGACACCAAATATGCTTACCATGAGCATATGGCTCTAGCGTCCAGGCAATTTTGGGGCAACAAGAGAAACACAAGGCCCAACTTTCTCCAAGAACAACTCAAGCGGGTCAAAGGGCAAGCAACGTGTGAGGACCTGCTACAACTGTGGTAATGTGAGTCACTTCGTGGTGGATTGTCCATATGAGAAGAGGGAAGACAATGGTGGCAAGCTTATCCGCAAAGATAAGGCCAAGTCTTTCCCCAACAAGACCAACTTCACCAAGAAGGCTCCTCAGAAAGTGATGGTGGCTCAAGAAGAGTATGTCTCCGATGATGATGTTGGTGACGAAGACACAAGTGGTGAAGGAATGGCAATGGCATCTATGGCTATTGCATCTTCTACCCCAACAAAGGTGTCACTCTTCGACGCCCCCAACGAGAACCACATTGCTAGGTGCCTCATGGCAAAAGGTATCACCAAGGTAACCTCCAACGCCAAAACCTCAAACATTAATACTTCTATTTCTTCCACTCCGTCTTTGTTAGATTGTGTGGATGAACATGAGGAGGCGAAAGAGGGTGAGAATGAGTTTGACAAGTTCTTGTGTAAACTCAAGGGAGAATCCAAGAAGCACTTCGTTGCTCTCTTGGAACAACTTGGTGAGGCCAATGACACTATTGAGTCTCAAGAAGAATACCTTGAGGAGTTGAGAGGGCATAGTCATGATTATGCCGACGAGATAGCAGATCTTTCTATTGCTCTTGAGGAAGAGCGAGGTCTTCGTTTGACTCTTGAGGAGTCACAAAATGATGACCTTGCTAAATTACGTAAAGATTATGATCATGCTATCGTTCTTAACCGTGTGCTCAAATCTGAAAAGGTTGCACTTGGGGTTGGCCATGATCGACTCAAGGATGAGTTTGAGTCACTTGACAATGCTCACACGACATTGAAGAGTGTTCATGCTTCTCTTAAGGAGTCGCATGATCAACTCCAAGTAAAACTCACTAAGGAAATTGCCACGTGTCCTCCTTTTGTTTTAATTGATAATGCCTCTGCTACTAACCCGTGTTGTGAGCATGCACATCTTGTGGAGGAAAATGCTAAGCTGAAAGAGTAGCTTGAGAAAGGCCTTGTGACATGTATCCAAGGTGAGAAGACTCTGAATGACCTTTTGAGCAATCAAAAGGAAGTGGTTGCAAAGGAAGGAATTGGGTTTGCACCCAAGTCAAAAAAGAAGAAGAAGGTGAAGACCAAGCAAGCTCCCCCACTCAAGGAAACGTTTGTCAAAGCAGGGGGATCTACTCATGAGAAGAAGAAGGACAATGTTGTGAGTGGTAGTGCCAAGAAGGTGTGGCGCCCCGCCTGATTACCACTATAGCCAGACGGTCGCCACGCATACCAGCCCAGGAAATCACTCTGGCATGCGCGTTTACAACAGGTATCATGAACACAGGCATTTCTATTAATGGATATATGAGTCTTGCATGGGATATATTACAAAGGTGATTGCAGCGGAAAAACTCTATCTAAGACAGCATGGTCTTGGTGCGGCTCCAATCCACAGGGATCTGACTAGGTTACTCTTCTAGCCCGCGAACGCTCCGGCTCCTCGTCGACGGACGACGGATCCTTATGTGAACCTGGCCATGTTAAAGGCCGCTGAGTACTTTTGAATGTACTCGCAAGCAAACCAAACTAACATATACACCAAGCAAAGCAATCCATGGCATTCAAGCATGCATTTGTTATTAGATCAATATTAATTATCATGGCATAACAGGATTATCTAGCAAAATAACTACTGAAGTAAATACAGTAAAGTGAAGCATACTAAGCAAATATTCCATACTCCGAACATTCTCACGATCCAATCTGAATCTGACCCAAATCCAATCCAAATCATGTGGTCATCCGACCACTCATCTCATAGCCATCCCATGGCTAACATATCATATTCCTGACATCCTCTGATGTCTGCACAAGACGAGTTCTTCCATCATTATTATCACTGTTATGGTTGACCACCTATTGAGGTCTGGACGGGCTGTCCAATACCATGGACGCGGCTATTCGAATAGATTTTACACTCTGCAGAGGTTGCGCACTTTACCCACACCATGAGGCACCTGGCCTCGTGATCCCCTCTGGGTGGACCAGCGTTGCTTCAACAAAACCTGCCCGACTCGTGACTCTTTCATCGTACCACCGGCACTCATCCTCCCCCGGAGGCTTGCCTTGGGTGGCCCCTGTGTCCTCATGACACCTGCCACCCTCGTGGCCAAACCAAGTAGTCCCAAACAGGGGCTACACTGTCCCAAACGGGGACGGCGGCACATAACTCATCTATCAACTGGGCTCACAGGGTTATCACCGCCTACCTGATCAGGGTAGCACGCGTGCATAACCCTCCCTCTTTGGAGGTACCGGTGAAAGATCACGCAGTCAGGCCAAGTCAAGGCCGTCCCATACCGGCAAATGTGGTTGCACGAGTATGCCCGGACAGGTGACTCAAGACCAACCACTAATTCATTTAGCCAACATAGTGGTTTATCACAATAATTTGAGATAGCATCAGCTAGGCATTAAATCAGCTACTTGAATTGTAATATGAACATACTGAAAACCGTAAGTGCAATATAACAGGAGTTTAATTATTTCTATCATAGACATAATCAATAATTAAACACGCAAGAATAACACAGAGTGATGCTTTAGAGCATATATCAGATGGTCGGCTTGCCTGGGGTCGAAGAACACTCCGGGAAGAAGTGCGGAGAGTCCGCGGAAGGGATTCGCCGGAAAGGATTCTCTCTCGGAGGACTAATAGGAGAGCAAGGGCAAAGTGGTCATTTCCACTGTGTGACCACCTTGTGGAAACGATACCAAAAGAACGGGCTCGACGATACGAAGATGAGGGCGTTTGTTTCACCTCAATCTGAGCTACGAGCGAAAAGATATAGCCGTCCGAAGTTCAGGGACTATTCTGTAAATAAAATATTCATAGAGAGGCCCCTGGGGGCTGAACCGGAGGCGCACTCGACTGAAATGCACTTTTGGTTCAGGGAGACGGGTTTTAGAAAAACCGTCTCCACTTATCCATGCTGGCGGGTGCCTCACTCACCGACAGGTGGGGTCGGGGCCCACCTGTCGGGTCGCCTTCTCTCTCCTCCCTCTCCTCCCCTTCTTCCCGTCGCCCGCCTGGAGAGCAGAGGGGAGCCGCCGGCGCCGGTGCTCGTCCGGCCGACTCCGGTCATCCCTCGCGTCGCTCGACCTATGGACGGGCTCAGCAGAAGGAGCCGCACCCGAAGGTGTAGGTCACGGGCTCCGAGGTAGACCGAGGCAAGCGGCTGCTCGACCATGGCGGACGGCCGCGCCGGGTGGAGATGGGCATGGCACTACGGGCACGGAGACGAGGAGCTGAAGAGGTAGGGAGCTTCACCGGAGTTGGGGAATTCTACTGGTGAAGAGATGAGGGGGAGAGGGGCTCTGCCGCTGATGAATTGGAGCGGCCAGAGGCGGCGGCTATGATGGCGCTTGGAGGACAGGGGAACGGCTCGAGCTCGGGGAAGAGGTCAGGGAGGATGCTGGGAAGTCTAGGAGGAGGATGAGAGGCTCGGGGATGCTCGGGAGGGCTTCGGGCCGCCGCTTTTATAGCTGGCCGAGGCGGGAGGATAGGTCCGGCCGCCGTGGCGTCCTTAGCCACGCACTGGAGCTCACGGTGAGCTGGCTTAGACGCACGCGGTGCCGACCTAACGAGCATTCAATGCAACGCGACGGCTCGGGGGGGAGGGGGGAGGAGCCAACGGAGAGGAAGACGACGGCGGATCACGGGGCAACAGTGCCGCGTCTGCGACCGCCGTGGCGCAATGAGAGGGAATGAGGAGGGGGAAGAAGGGTCCAGAGGGGTTCTAGGATGTCGCGGAGGTGCTGGACAAGTCGAGACACGCCGCGGTGGCGCGAGCGCGCTGTGTTGACGGTGGCCGAGGGCCTCGGCGTGCAGAGCACGCATTTGGCTATGCCAGCCTCGTGGTCACCACGCCAAAACGTGCTCTGTGGCACGACTTGACCCAACACCTTGTCCATTGCGTCGTCCTGACATCCAAGAGAGGTCCCATGCCTCTGGTTTGATCTCATCTTCCCTGGAATGGACTAGAGGCTCTAGAAAGGTTCCTGACATAAAGGTGTTTGTGGTTGGTTCTGGATGGATCCCTGAGTGAATTGAGCTGGGGTTTGGCATGGAGTAGTCATCTACTAAGGTGATCATTGTGCCAAAATTTCAGCACCAATGGACCAGTGTAGATGGTACTTCCTTTGCAAACTTGCCAATTGGTCAGGAATGGAAATGAATTTGCTGGGACAAAATGGCTAAAGGGATTGGGCTGAAATTTGGAGGAGGATTATGATTTGAACATATGAAGCTACTGTAAAATTTTCATACCATTTGGGTACACCAAAATGGTACTTCCTTCACAGTGCTTCTAGATGGACAGAAATTTGAAAAAAATGCTATGGGAGAATGTATAGAGGAATTGAGATGATTTTTGGTTTCCATGGGTGATTTATCAATGTTAACCACCATGAAAAATTTCAGCTCAAATAGATAAAGGAATAGAGCACTTCCTTTGCAATTTGCCCAACTGGACAGAGTTTTGCAAATGGATGTGGTGCTCAAAATTTGAACTATGGAACTTGGGATCTTGATGGGAATGGGGAAGATAGGAACATGAGAAGCTCCACAAATTATTTGGGATTTTTCTTGGCTACCAAAATGGTAGTTCCTTTAGAAAGTGCCCAAAATGCAATATTGGCATTAAATAGGAAAAGACAAATTTCCTTATTTAATTATGGCCAATATTTTTGTGGGAGCTCAATATGATCACAAAGGATATCTTCACAAGTTTTCATGAACTCTGGAGATGGATAGATATTTTCCTGGATTTAATTCCTTTAACTGGCAGAAAAAGGAATTAATTATAAATGAAAAATAATGCAAATGACTTGGCAATATTTTTGCATATCCAGGGTTTACAAAGATAGGATGATCACTGGTAGAAGTTTGGGAGGCAACAGATTAAAGGAAACTAAGGTTCCTTTGTAACTGGAAGGACTAGGGTTTCCCTTCCGGCAACTCGGAAGGTAGGATTTCGGAGGCAAAGTCCTGAGATAGATCTTGGGGGAGAAAGATTGGAAGAATCTCAGGTTGGATAGGGAAGGCAAGACTATATGACCATCTTCGTATACCCAGGAGCAAGAGAAATCCGATAACACCGAAAAGAAAAAAAAAGACGGGAGTCAAATCCCGCGAAGGAAAAATCCAGGAGCGAAAACCAGGGTGTTACAGAAGGGCAAGACCACTCCCTCCAACAGGGCCGGCGACTTTAACCCCTCTTATATCTTGTGCTGTGCTAGTGATGGGCATGTTTATGCCAAATATGTTGGTTCTTCTTATGAGTACATTGAGTGGTCTATTTGGGTTCCTAAGACCCTTGTCACTAACATGAAAGGACCCATTAAAGAATGGGTACCTAAATTCAAGCATTGATCTATTGTAGGAGTTTGCTTCCGGAGGAGTTTCATGGTTGCTCGATAGTGGAGCAACAAATCATATGACCGGAAGCAAGGACTTGGTGGTGGACGTTCGACCCGATACATCCGTGGCCACTCAAGTCTCCTTTGGCGATGGCACAATTTCAAAGGTATTGGGTCTTGGCAAGGTGGTTATCTCTCCAACCTTAACCATTGAGAAAGTCATGCTTGTTGAGACCCTTGCATAGAATTTACTTTCCGTTCGTCAACTTGCACTTATGGGTTTTAGTACCTTCTTTGGCATTGCTACCGTGACTCTTTTGTGGAGCAAGACTCTTAAAGTAGCCTTTGTTGGGCATGTCGAAAACGGTCTCTATGTGATTAACTTCTCGGAGCGACCCACTAAGACCACGACATGCCTAATGGCTAAAGTTGATGTGGGATGGCTTTGGCATCGCCGACTAGCCCATGTCAATATGAGATCTTTGCAAAGTCTCCTCAAAGGGGATCACATTCTTGGACTAAAAAATGTGAGTTTTGCTAAAGATCGTGCTTGCAGTGCTTGTATCGAAGGAAAGCTACATGAAAAGGCTCATCATCCTACTACTACGATCTACTCAAAGAGGACCTTAGAGCTCCTTCACATGGATCTCTTCCGTCCTTCATCTTTTGATAGTCTTGGAGGAAGAAAGTATTGCTTGGTGATTGTGGATGATTACTCAAGATACACATGGGTATATTTCTTCAAGAGGAAGAGTGAGACCCAACAGACCGTCATCAACTTTGCAAATGAAGTCCAACATCAACATGAAGCAAAGATTTTGATGATTAGAAGTGACAATGACACTGAGTTCAAGAACTACACCCTGGATGAGTTTCTCAGTGATGAGGGGATTAAGCACCAATATTCCACACCTTACACCCCTCAACAAAATGGTGTTGCGGAGAGGAAGAACCAGACGTTGATGGATGCGGCAAGAACCATGATGGCAGAGTTTAATCTCCCTACAACTTTTGGACCGAATCCATCAACACCGTGTGTCATGCATCAAATCGGCTCTATCTCTGTAAAGGCTTGTACAAGACTCCTTATGAGATTCTTATCGGGAACAAGCCCAACCTCAAGTACTTCCGGGTGTTCGGTTGTAAGTGTTTCATTCTCAAGAAAGGTCTTCGTTTGTCAAAATTTGAATCTAGAGCTCATGAGGGCATATTTGGTGGTTATGCTGCAAACTCTCATGCTTACCGTGTCCTCAACAAGTCCATGGGACTCATTGAGGAGACGAGTAACGTAGAGTTTGATGAAAATAATGGCTCCCAAGTGGAGCAAAGTGGTCTTTGTGATGTAGGTGATGAAATTCCTCCCCAAGCCATAAGAAGAATGGGAGTGCGATACTTCCTACCCGTTGAGGAACCCCTTGTGGCTGAAGGAGAAGGACAATGTTCCACTCAAGTGGAACCATCACCGACGCAAGACCCACACGCTTACGAAGAACAAAGTGAAGGCCCTCAACCCCTTGAACAAGATCAAGGGCAAGATCAACTTAATGGTGATGACTCTACATCACATGATGCTCAAGATCAAGTTCACACCCTCGTGCAAGCTCAAGATCAAGATGAAGCTCCAGACCAAGATCAAACTGAAGATCAAGGTCAAGCTAAAGATCAAGATCATGCTCAAGATCAAGAGCAAGCCGGTGCTAGTACCGAAGTTCGTCAAGTTACCAGGCCTCAACTTTCCATGGAGGAAATTCTTGAAAGACGAGCTGCCAAGATCGCTTCCAAACTCAGAGTCAAGCAACACCTATTAAAGAATGTTTATGGAAGTTTGAAGAGAGGGGTAACTACTCGTCGTCAATTAACAAACTTTTGTGCACATCATGCGTTTATTTCTTGCTTTGAACCCCTCAAGGTACAAGATGCGCTCGAAGACGAGGAATGGCTTGAAGCCATGCAGGATGAAATCAACCACTTCGAGTGCAACAAAGTGTGGCGATTGGTGCCAAGACCGAAGGAGAAGCACAATGTCCTTGGAACCAAATGGATCTTTAAGAACAAGCAAGATGCACACGGTATTATTATTCGCAACAAGGCGAGACTGGTGGTTCAAGGCTACTCCCAAGTCGAGGGTATCGACTACGGTGAAACCTTTGCCCCTTGTTGCTCACCTTGAATCTATTCGCATGTTGCTTGCTTATGCCTCTCATCGTGATTTCATATTATATCAAATGGATGTGAAGAGTGCTTTTCTTAATGGTCCACTTAAGGAGTTGGTATACGTCAAGAAACCCCCGGGGTTTGAAGATCCCAGGTCCCCCAATTATGTATACGTTCTCGATAAGGCAGTCTATGGCCTTAAACAAGCCCCATGTGCGTGGTATGAGCACCTTACCGAGATGGTGCAAGATCGTGGGTTTGAAATTGGGAAAATCGATCCCACTCTTTTTACTAAGAGGGTTAATGGGAACTTGTTCGTATGCCAACTATATGTAGATGATATTATCTTTGGTTCTTCTAACAAAGCTTTTAATGATGAGTTCGCCGCACTAATGACCAAAGAGTTTGAGATGTCTATGATGGGAGAGTTGAAGTTCTTCCTTGGATTCAAAGTCAAGCAACGAAGCCAAGGAACCTTCATCAACCAAGCTAAATACACTCAAGACATGGTCAAGAGGTTCAAGTTGGATGAGCTCAATCCTCCCAAGGCCAACACTCCTATGCAGCTCAAATGCCAACTTGACAGTGATCCCAATGGTAAAGCTGTGGATCAAAAGGTATATCGCTCCATGATTGGATCTCTACTTTACCTGTGTGCATCTAGGGCGGATAATATGTTGAGTGTGGGAATTTGTGCACGATTTCAATCCGCACCTAAGGAGAGTCACTATGTGGCTGTCAAGCGAATCTTTCGATATTTGGATCATACCTCAAACTTTGGCTTATGGTACCCCAAAGGTGCTTCACTTGATCTCATTGGATATACTGACTCGGATTGGGCGGGAGACCGTGTGGAAAGGAAGTCCACTTCTGGAGGCTGCCAATTTCTTGGTCGCTCTTTGGTAAGTTGGTCTTCAAAGAAACAAAAATGTGTTTCTCTCTCGTCCATCGAGGCCGAGTATGTAGCCGCCGCAAGCTGCTGTGTTCAGATTCTTTGGATGAGGCAAACATTAAAGGATTATGGTGTCAATTGTGACAAAGTGCCTCTTTACTGCGACAATGAAAGCACGATCAGGATCTCCAACAACCCGGTTCAACACTGCAAGACGAAGCATATTGAGATTCATCATCACTTCATCTGGGATCACATCAAGCGTGGAGAAATCGATCTTATTCATCTTTATACTAATGAACAACTTGTAGATATATTCACGAAGCCATTGGATGAAGCAAGATTTCGCGAGTTAAGGCATGAGCTAAATATCATTGATTCGAGCAATGTGGCTTGACTTAGTGCACACCCCTCCACACTCATCATTATGTCTTGTTTAGGTGTAGGCATGGACATAGGGGGAGTCTAGTTCTCTCAATGAACTATCCCTCCTCCTATTATGCATAAAACGATCAAATCTTCACATTCGCCATTTTTGATGGTAATTGTGCCTCAAAGATGAGTTTTTGTCATGGACCCAAGGTTAAAATCTTCGCGGTGCCATACCAATCGACTCAAACATAGGTGACCTCGGCCACCGCCCCCTCCTAGTGAGGTATTTGTCTTTGGTGTTTCTCAAAAATGTGTCTTTTTGGTCCTTATTTGCTCTTCTAATTTGCTTAAGACCTAGGTGTGGGTATCCTTCACGGTGTGTCTTTTTGCGTTTCTTCTTGTTCACCATGGAGCTTACCCCACCATACTCCTGTGCCTTGTCTCTATCCCAAGCTCTCCTCATCTCGAAACCCCTCTCATCCAATTGTACGCTTTGAAATCTTGGTGGTGGTGGCTGTGGCCGGGTGGTACAACCGGTGGTAAAAGCGGTACAACCGCTGGCCATCCTGTTGTCCTGGTACAACCGGTGGTCCATGCGGTACAATCGCTAATCACCATGTTGTCCCGCCCCAGCGGTACAACCGGGGGGTTACGCGGTTCAACCGCTAATTCCCAGGTCCTGTACCAGGACCGGTACAACTGCTCAGCGGAGCGGTACAACCGGTCACGTCAACCGGTACCTAAAGGGAGGGCCGGGCCGAAGGGGTATTCAGTTTTCCCCTTCGTGCCCGACTCCCCCCTTGGTGCCCTAGCCGCCGGCCGCCGTCACCACCACACCGGAGTGCCTCTGGCGCCCCAGATCTGCGGCCTCTTCTCGGATTTGCTCCGTGGAGGCCCTTCCCTCCCCCGATCTCCTCCCATGGATGCCGGTACTGCCCTGTTTTTCTCTTGTTGTTGTATTCTTTCCTTTGAATCCTCCTTTGTTAGGGAAATGCTCGGTTCCCGCGTTTTCGAGTCAAAACTATTGGAGGGATGAGATCCTATATGCACTTCCAATTAGTTGTGATGCGTAGAAACTAAAAATAGTGGTGTACTTCTCAGATCCGGATGCACCGGTCCCCCAGCAGTGGTACAACCGCTTGAACCTGCGGTACAACCGCTGCTGCGGTATAACCGCTTGGGTGACCGGTTCAACTGGACTCTCTGATTCCTGCCCCACTGTTTCTTGTTTCTCCTCTTCACACCTAATTTATTCCTACTTTTGCATACAATCCTCTCATCTTTTCTCGGTTTCTTTTGTGTGCTCCTCTTGTGTGTGTCTACAGGTGGCTCTAGCTCTCGTTCTGCTCCTCGGAAGAAGTCTAAGAAACGAGCTCACAGGTGTAGGCTCGTTGATGACCCTAAGCAAGAGGAAGTTGTGATCCCTACCAAACCAACTCGCCGTGAGAAGTCCTTGGCCGCCAAGCAAAAAACTGCCAAGTCAGTGCACTCCTGGAAGCAAGTTGACTGGGAGCGGGTTCATTTTCAAAATCCTTATGAGGTCCCCGTTGCTCCCAGGTGGACCACCCCTCAGTTTCGGAATGAGTTACAAATGCGGATTGTGCACGAGCTCTATGACCATCACAAGAACAAGTTTGCCAAGCAATGGACAATTGACATTGAGCACTCGAAGAACAACATGGATTACTTTGGAGAGGCGTTAGCACTATGTGAGGAGTTTGACTTGATCAAGCTCATGACTATCAACTGTCCCTTTGATGTGCAGCTCATTCACCAGTTCTATGCCACTGTTCACTTTGGCACTGATGAGGCTCGTACCCTTTCCTTCATGTGTCGTGATGAGCTTTTCCAGGTCCCGTGGCGTGCCTTTTGCAATGCACTTGGTTATGATGATACTGGCCTCACTGGGAATGGCGGCATCCATCCTCATGATCGGGCTACTCCTATGGATAAGAAGAAGTTAGTCCCCTTGTACATTCCCGGGCGTGGGATTCCTGGAGCCTCTAAGGACCTGCAGCAGGTCTATGATATTTTGCACCGTGTTTTCCGGAATGTTCTTCTGCCCAAGGTTGGAAATCAAGATGAGATCATGGATACTTTGTTGATCTACTTGTTGCCATGAGGACTAAAGCTAGCTCTGGGGCTACGTTTGATGCTTCCAAATGGATGTGGGAGGAGATGTACTCCACGGTCTTCTACAGAAAGGTCCCCACCTATGCTCCTTTCATCATGTGTTTCCTCAACTCTGTGTGGGCAGTTCGTAGGCCTGGCGAGCCTCTCACTTCTCCAGACAACCTCATTGAGCATGAGGTCAAGCAACTCTGGAAGAAGAAGCATCTTGCACCTCGCTTCCCCGCTGACGACCCTGAGGATGTCTTTGCTACTTCCAGTGACAGTGATTTTGAGCTTCCTGCAGGAGCCAAGCCATCTTGGGTCTCCAAGCTCTCCGACAAATTAAAGAAGACCTTCTGCCTCCAGACTCATGTTCAGAAGAAGCTCTATGAAGCCCATGTCAACGAGAAGCTTGCCAGACGCAGACAGATTCAGATTATGCGGGCTCTCCATCTTTAGGCCGCCAATGGTTCTGAGAAGACCATCACTCCCGAGGAGCAATGGATCTATGCACATAGCACTTGGATTGATGATGAGATCTTGGGTCAGCCTGCTGCCTCCTCCTCTGCTGCTGCTGCTGGTGATGATGATGATGGGTCTGCTAGTGTTGATTCTGAGGAGACTGACGGATCTGACGAGGTCTACTGAGCACCGGGGCGTTAGCATCGCTCTTTTCCTTTTTGGTGTCCTGATGCCAAAGGGGGAGAGAGCTATATTATGACGGGATTTGCATGGGGGGCTATGGTTGTCGTTCGTGTATTTCGTTTTGCTTCCCAGTTGAACTCTTATTTGCTTTCAGTAGAGACTGAGTTTATTCTTACCCTTGTCTTTAAGCTCTACTTATTATCTCTTACAATCGCTCCTTAATGTTTATTCCCTCTGTCGTACCCATTGGTTGGTCTCTAAAATCAAGGGGGGGCTCCAATTCCTGTACTTGTCCCATGTGGGTCACACAGCGAGGGGGAGCTCTGCTTTTATTTTATAGATCATCAATGCAAATCGTGTTGTTGTCATCATCCACCAAAAAGGGGGAGATTGTAAGGGCATTCTCTTACCTTAAGTGTTTTTGTGATGATGACACCTCACTATGTTATCTAACCGGGTGTCAAGTTGTTCAGGTATTATGTGTGAGACACAAGACGGTTAGGTATTCCCTCCAAACGGAAAAGACCGAAGACGGTGTTCTCTACGTGTTTATTCTCTTTGGTCGTAGGGATCCCGTACTATTAAGAGGGAATCCACATTGGAAGTTCTTGGGTGAATCAATTCTCTCTCACATCCTTAAGCACCCAACTCGTTCTATCGCATCAAAGAGGGAGAGGCCCCTCTTTCCTTCCAGGCTTGCTGGTTGTACGGCTGTCCCGACCGGTTGCACTGCTCGCTCCAGACATCCGGTCTAACCACCACTCCAGGGGTGATACCCTGGGGGTGCTGCCACTGAGTGGTCCCCAGCGGTTGTACCGCTGCCCCCGGGCGGTTGTACCGCCCACAGCTGGGTGACCCAGGGTGGCAGCCCTGGGCAGTTGAACCGGCCCAGCACCGGGCTTCAACCGGACGTAGTTCTGTTGAGCTCCGATTGTTGGGCGGACGTGGACCGGTTGTACCGCTATTTTATATAGCTCGGTACTACCGGTGTTCCAAGCGGTTGTAGCGCTTGGGACTTTGCCATGTCCAGCGCTCGAGTTGAGCGGTTGCACCGTGGTGGAACCACCGGCCACGTTTCTGTTGTGGTCCAGTGGTTGGGCGATGGTTGGGTAGTTGTACCGGTCATGCCGGTTGTACCGCCCGCATCACCGGTTGTACCGCTGCCATGTAAAGATGGCTGTAATGGTTGGAAAGTGGGGGACCTATATAAAGGGGTGGTTCTTCCACCTCTATCTCATCTCTTACCTCTCTCTCTCCACCATTGATGCACTCTAAGCTTTCTTGCCCAATCTCTCTCTCTCTAGCCACCCAAACTTGTTGTCTTGCTAGGTATTGAAGGAATAGATCTAGATCTACACTTCCACCAAAGGAAAATTGATTCCCCCATACTTTCTTGTGTGGATTTTGTTTCTCTTGGGTGTTTGAGAACCCTAGACGGAAGAGGTCACCTCGAAGCCATATTCCATTGTGGTGAAGCTTCGTGGTTTCGTTGGGAGCCTCCAATTAAGTTGTGGAGAGAGCCCCAACCTTGTTTGTAAAGATCATATTACCGCCTTCAAGGGCACCACTAGTGGAATCACGGCATCTCGCATTGTGTGAGGGCGTGAGGAGAATACGGTGGCCCTAGTGGCTTCTTGGGGAGCATTGTGCCTCCACATCACTCTAACGGAGATGTACTTCCCCTCACCGAGAAGGAACTCCGGTAACACATCCTCATCTCCTTTGGTTCCACTTGTGGTTACTACCTACCTTTACTTTGTGCAAGCTATTTGTATTGTTTATCTCCTTGCTTGTATTGTTATTGTTGTTAGCATCATATAGGTTGCTCACCTCGTTGCACATCTAGCCAACCTATTTGTTGCTAAGACTAATTTGTTAAAGAAAAGTTAAAAAGTGGTAGTTGCCTATTCACCCCCCTCTAGTCAACCATATCGATCCTTTCACCTATGTCTGAAGGCTGGAATGATACATGTGTTGTCCTCATACCAAAAGTGCAAAACCCGGAGAGCATGAAGGACTTGAGGCCAATTAGTCTATGCAACGTGGTTTATAAACTCATCTCGAAGGTACTTGCTAACCGGCTGAAACAAATACTCCCTCACACCATTTCAGCAAACCAGAGTGCTTTTGTTCCGGGCCGGTTGATCACGGATAATATCCTGCTTGCTTATGAATGTACCCATTACATGCAGAATAAGATAACGGGGAAGGATGGCTATGCTGCGGTGAAGTTAGATATGAGCAAGGCATATGACATGGTGGAGTGGGGTTTCTTGGAGAAGATGATGTACAAGTTCGGTTTTGAGGAGAGTTGGATTAAACTGGTAATGCTATGTGTCTCCACCGTGTCATACAGGTTTAAGGTGAATGGAGAATGCACGGATGTGGTGGTGCCCCAAAGAGGTCTCCATCAAGGTGATCCTCTATCACCGTATCTCTTTATGATTGTTGCTGAAGGTTTTTCGGCACTGTTTAATAACGCAGAAAGGGAGGGATTATTAAATGGAATTCGTATTTGCAATGGTGCCCCGAGTTTAAACCATCTACTATTTGCAGATGATAGTTTGGTACTTATGAAAGCTTCGCGAGAGAGTGCCATACATCTGCAGAACGTGTTAAATCTGTATGAGGTGTGCTCGGGACAAGTTGTGAATTTCGACAAGTCCTCCGTTATGTTTAGCAAGAACACATGTGCAGTGCAGAAACAACATGTGTTAGCTGAGTTGCGAATCAGAAATGTGACTAGATCAGAGAGGTACTTGAGGCTGCCGGTGCATGTGGGCATGAACAAAACCAAAATGTTTGAATACTTGAAGGACCGCATGTGGACTCGCATACAAGGCTGGTTGGAAAGGCTAATGTGGAAGGCGGCAAAGGATGTGCTCATTAAAGCTTGTGCCCAAGCGATACCCACCTTCACGATGTCATGCTTTGATCTAACGAAAACGTTGTGTGAGCAAATGGGAGAGATGATTTGTCACTTTTGGTGGGCAAAGCAAGAGAAGACCAGGACAATGCATTGGTTAAGTTGGGAACTCATGACAAGATCGAAAAAAGATGGAGGTCTCGGTTTCAGAGACTTGCATGGTTTTAGCTTGGCCATGCTTGCAAAGCAGGCTTGGAGGATCCTGACTGAACCGGAGTCCTTGTGTGCACGGGTGTTAAAAGCCAAGTATTTCCCAAACACTTCGATCCTGGAGGCACAAGCTAACCCAGGAATCTCTTACACTTGGAGGAGTATTCTCAAAGGGGTTGAACTGTTGAAAGAGGGACTTATCTGCAGAATCGGGGACGGAACCAGTGTTAAAATCTGGTCTGATCCTTGGCTGAACAGAGAAGGTCCTCGGCTGCCGAAGACAGTGCACGGTAGATGCTTGCTTACTAGAGTCTGTGAACTGATCGACCCGGATACAGACTCATGGGACGAACAGCTGGTGCGAAACATCTTTGTTAGTGAGGACATTAAGGTGATCTTGTCTACACCCATTAGAGATGATTTTGATGACTTCTATGCATGGTTTCTTGACAGCAAAGGTACCTTCACGGTGAAGTCTGCATATAGGCTATACACTAGGATACGGGATGCAGGTGTGGCATCCACCTCCCACCCTGTTGATGGCGATATCGATTGGAGGGACATCTGGAAGATCACATGCCAGTCAATAATGCAGCAGTTCATCTGGAGACTCGCGCACAACAGTCTGCCCTTGTTGATGGGTCTGAAGAGAAGAGGTATCGAGTGTGACACTCTGTGTGTTTGCTGCAGAAGGCTTGACGAGGACGGGGCACATCTGTTCTTAAGGTGCAAAGAGGTGAAGCAGGTTTGGCGTGCACTCCAAATGGAAGAGGTACGTCTTCGTATGTGTGCATGCACTGATGCAAGATAAGTGATTAAACTGCTGTTGGAACTGGACGAGGAAAAAAAGACTCTAGTGGTTTGTATGTTATGGTGTTGGTGGCTGAGGCGGCACAAGATAAATGCAAAAGAAAAAGGGGAGCCGACTGATGGTCTAATTGACAAAATCTATGCATGTTCTTCTGACCAGTTGAACCTGTGTGTTTCAAAGGGAAATTCGGGGAATGCCAGCATGCATCAGGTCTGGAGAAGGCCAGTGGGTGACAAGCTAAAGATCATTTTTGATGGTTCTTTCCATGCTGAATCTGGAACTGGAGGCTGGGCTTCGTTGTACGGGACAACCAGGGGGACGTGAGAGGCTCAGGTGCTGGCTGTCTCCTGCATGTGGCCTCTGCGATGCAGGCGGAGGCGACGGCTTGCTTAAAGGCCTTTCAAGCTGCGGCTAACTAGGGGATGACAAACATAATTGTTGAAACAGACTGTCAATCCCTGGTGCGGGCGGTGCAGGGCGACGACTTTGATCTAGCATTTGAAGGAGTTATTTTCAAGGACCTGCGGCTTCTTGCTCAAATGTAGTTTAATTCTGTTAGTTTTTCTTTTGCCCCAAGAGGCTGTAATATTTTGGCCCATACTCTTGCTGCATTGGGTGCTCGTAGACACTCTCCTAAGCAGCTGTGGCCTGAGAAGTTGCCAGACGATGTAAATGTCACGATGGTCAGCGCTTCTACTGAACCAATGGGTTAATGGAATCGGGTGTTCCATCTAAAAAAACATGTAAGAGCATCTATATATGGCTAATTCGATCCCTCAAATGTCTGTGGACATGTCCGGATGCGTCTGTGGACACTGACCGGTCAAGTCTTAAATTTTCCTTCTCACAACCAGACACATCAATTGGTATACTTTTTTGCGGGGGTATACTTCAAATTCATACAAACTCATGCAACTACGACGATGCACTATACACATCATCCGGCTACTACATATAACATGCCATAAAATTACCAAAATTTGGGATGTTTGGCTATGGTGGACAAGATCATCAACCGTTTCCCCTTGCCCTTGCCGGCGACATTGCCATCCTTCTCGCAGAAGTACCGGTCGAAGACGCAGTACGGATTGAGCCGGATCTGCTCCTCACCGGAGCTGTCCGACCCGTCGTTATCCTCCTTCTTCTCCTTGGGTGGCCGTCCGGCCATGGAACGGACCACCTGATTCTACTCTTGGGTGAGGGAGCGCGTGTCCCTCCGCTGCCACTTCTGTACAATGCTGGCACAGATGGCACCCCCCTTTGCGACCGTTCGCGCCGCCACATCAGCCGCCTCCGCCGTCACCATGTCGGCAGCGAGGCGGGCCTCGGCCGTCCTCATCCTCTCCTTCCTATGGCGGGCACACCTGTCCCGATGGGAATCATACCCCGCCGGACCGGTGATGGGGAAGGGGAGATTTGAAGGCTCCCTGGACCGCGATGATCCAGCCCCGGAGGAGCCGAGCGGCTGATGCGCCGACGCTATGGAGACGCGCCAGACAGATCCTACCGGGACGCTACAGAGATGCGTCGGCCAGCACGCTGTCCTCCTGGGAGCGGCGTAGTGCAATGCGAACCGCCATTGCCTCCTCCAACCCGCACGAGATGATACTCTAGTCGACAGATCCGGACTGGTTGGAGTCAGATCCGATGCCTGCCATGCCGGAGAAGATCGGAGATCGCCGAACGGGAGCTTGGGTGACGTAGTGGAGGGGGGGGAGGGTGGAGTGGAGTTGCTGGGGTTTGGTTCGGGGCGTGGATGGGGACGAATATATGTGAGGTCAGGTGGACTAGCATGGGCCCGGTACGACGTCGAGAACGCGCCCGGGCATGCCCGGGCGCCTCCATCACCATATTTGGACTGGATATGAGGGGTGCCGGTCAGCCCGGGCGTTTGAGGCCCATTCGGGGTGCCCGTTTGTGTCACATTTTCATGACTGAGCTGTCTGCTCGAGCGTTTGAGGCGGGTTTGGGGGCGTCTGGTTGTAGATGCTCTAAGAGAAATAGATAGGGATTGGTGGAATTGGTGTTGCCGGAGGCGGCATGGTGCAGAAGCGGTGGGTTTTTTTGTTTAGGATCGGGGTTATAGGCTATGCATTTATATAGTTCAACATAACCGACTACAATATGTTATGGCCTACGTAATGACGAGTGTGGTTTTTACGAAAAAAAGATGGTGACGATAGAAAGAGTTGCGCTAGATTGTTGTCTTAAATAGGCTAGAGTGGGTCGATACGATTGAATAGACGGATTTAGGTGCTACAAAAAGGCGGTCACATAAGGTAAGAATATATTTTGTGATGTACTAATGAGTTTAATGAGCTGCTGGTGAAACTCGTTAAGTTTGCGCTAGTTTGTTCATTAAGAAGCAATTTACGAGCTTGACGAGCCGAACTATCGAGCATTCAGTAAGTTTGCTAGCTACGAGTTTTGGTCCACCCCTAATATCACATACCATTGCGGAGAAAGCCTCGTCAAGGTAGCACATTGCGTCATCGTCATCACTTCATGCCAAGCAGCAACATTGGCCTTCCTTTACCCTTAGCAAATGACTCTTTCTTTTGAACACAGTACAAACGCAAGCGTTGATATATACGTACATACACCCATTCCTATAAACGCACACACGCACGCCCTAGCCTTAGCAAATGACTCTTAACTTCGCTGCGGACAACGACCGACTCAATCCACTCTGAAGAGGACTTGCGAAAACACATAAAGATCATGCCAGTCACTCAACCATCCATGACAAAGACAATGCAATTTGATTCGGGTGAAGAGCTAAGAAGGAGAACTATGTGAAGTTGCACCGCGGAAAATCTCCAAACATGCTGCTTGGACGCCTGGACGTGCTAGTAGTAGCTTGGTCACATCATGTTAAGAACAAATAGCACTCCAAACATTGGTTCAAAACTGCAACACTTGTTCTGTATCGGAGGGAGTATGACTTATTATCCTTTCGAAAACGAAAGAGACAGGTAGTCTTTCTTTTAGAAAAGGTAATCAGTAGTCAGTAGTATAACTTGTAGGCGGCCAAAACCAGGAACAGCACGCAAGCCCATAAATTTTTTTTTTTGCCGGGAGCAAACCCATAGTTTTACCTGTGCTGACGATGCGCTGGTGCCCAGGATGAGGTTCAGAGAGAACAGTCGGCAGCAGGATTAGTTTGACACTTTGACTGACGAGAGCGCGCACGGACCTGGGCTAGGATGCCGTCCCGCCGGACTGTCCGTCGATCGTCCATGTGAAACAGCAGGCGCGAAAATTAGCCGAGGCCCGCGTTTTAAAAAAAAAAGGCCGAGGAGGAGCGTGGGCCGACGTGGCGCCTCGAGCCACCCTGGCGCAGCGTGGACGATCTATGCCACATGCACGCACGCACGCGCAGCAATATCGTATGCTGTGTACAGATCACATGTCGGCGTCGGCGTCGGTGCAGTAGACTGAAGCAGTAGCTGGCAAAAGTGAAGAGCAAAATATGCCAGGTCGACGTGGGTGGATCCAGGTCCAACCCAGCCACACCAACGCCAACGTTCCGCACGCACGCGCAACACCGCCCCTCGAGCTGGCCACGAGGCACGAGAACAATTCGCAGTTCGCAGCCTCCCACTGCCCCACCCCTCGTCCCCAGGTCCAATAACGACCCGCCACGTCACCTCCTAGAACCACTCCCGTCTCCTCGGCCGTCTGCTTTGACTGTTGACCGAGCCAGGGCCACTCGACCGGCCGTAAAACCCTCAAAAATGAATAAACAAGCACGTGTGCACGGAACGACCAGCTGGCCATGGCTCGCCCAGCGGCAGCTCCCGTTGAATCGTCCAACTTCCCAGGTCAACCACCCCGTCCAACCATGGCGATGGAGCCATGACCCCGAGTACATATACGCCTCCCCTTCAGAGTCACATGCCGCAATTCCCGTGCTGACTGCCTGCCTGCCTAGCTCATCCATCTCCTCCTCCACCACCATCTAGAAGCTTCTGGAAGGGATACACTGTTCGTTCTCTTCTCTGCGCCATGGGCAACGGGCTGTCTCCGTGCGTGAGCATCCCGGCCGCGGTGGATGCGCCGGCCTCGGCCAGGCTGGTGTACTGGGGCGGGCGGACGAGGGCGCTGCCGGTCTCGGATGACGAGGAGGGTGAAGGCAACGCCGGTGTCTCCTGCACGGCGGCGGACGTGACGGCCGAGCTGCTCCCGGGGGACCACGTGGTCTGCCCGGCCGACTCCTTCTTCGTCGGCCTCCCGGTCCCCGTCGCCTTGCCGGGGGAACGGCTGCTGCCGGGCCGGACCTACTTCGTGCTCCCCCGGCGCCTCCTCTCCTCCGCCTCCCCCAGCGGCAACGGCAAGGCGGCCGTGCTCACCGCGGCCACGCTCGCCTCGCTGTCGGCCGCGCCGGGGGGAAGGAAGACGGTGCAGCTCGCCGGCCCCGGCCAGTGCCCGTTCGAGTACGTCAAGGGCGGCGAGGACGGCGCCGCGGCGCTCATCCGGGTCCTGCCGCAGTTCATCGAGAAGGTCATCACCTGCGACGGCGGCAACGGCGATGCGGCCGGCCGGCGCGGGTCGGGCAAGGTGGCTGCGTCCGCGACGGAGCTGTGCAGCACGCCGGAGCTGAAGCGGCACTACGCGCAGCTCGTCGGGGAGAAGGGCCGGTCGTGGTCGCCGAGGCTGGAGACCATCTCCGAGCGCAGCAAGAGGAGGATATTCCCGTCGCCGGCCAGGCTGCTGCTCTTGTCTTCGCAATAATATAATTAGCTAATGAGCTTAGATCGTTCTGGATTAGAGATTAATCGAGATTAATCAGGTAGGGAACACAACGTTCGATTTTACTTGTACAATAGGTGGAACTGAAATACAAATGTACAAATTTCTCCAAAACATTTACAAATGTACCTAGAATTTTTTGAACTGAGATATTACAAGTCATTGACACCCTCTCTCGGTTTCGTGAACTGATCGAACTGTCCGTCCGAATGTTTGGGGGAGTTTAAGGGGTCTGGTTGTAGATACTCTTAGCCCATCCAATGGCATCCTTTGGAAGTTCAATCAGATTGTTCATCTTGTTTTCATCCTTCATCCCATCGCATTGCACACACTATGGACGTGCTTGCCCCCCTCCCCCGTCCCGCATCTGCGAAGCTTGCCACACCACCACCAGATTTGCCCCCGCAACTGGACCCTGTAGCATGTGCAAGACAAGAGTCGCATTGTCGTTAGCAAGCGTCTTCCCTCATTGCGGCAACGTAGCTCCGTAGCCAACCTCGCGGTACCATTTCGACAGTCGACGGCCTCGTAGCTCCATCGAGCAGGGTTGTAGCACTCATCCGCTTAGTCGGTTGTCATGAACTTTGCCGACCCGGTGGTTGGAGCTCCCCAAGCAGGAATTGCAGTACACATCCGCGTTGTCGTGTGGTCTGTTGCTCCGCCTGACAAGGGTTGCAACTCCCTCACCCAACGGTTGTGGCTCCGCCCGACAAGGGTTGCAACACCCCGTCGAGTCGGCCGTCGATGGGTCGTAGCACCGCTGCCCCGTGGTTCTAGCTGGGCTGCCCATCGGTTATAGGTCCACATGCAGGGGTAGCAGCACCCATTCCAAGCGCCGTAGGCGGGTCGCAACATCGCCACCCTGTGGTTCTAGCTCCCCTGCAGATAAGCAGAATTTGGCAAAGTTCTTTTGTGTAGAACAAATTCAAATCATGCATTTCCCCTGTAGAAGAGCAGAATTCAGTGAAATTACTTTGCTTGGTACAAATTCAAATCACGCAGTTTAATGAAAATTACATTTATTGCCATGGCAAATTTACTTTAACATACATGACAATTTTTTTTCCTTTTTAACTTTTGCCACGGCAATTTTTACTTTGTTTTGCCATGGCAATTTTTGGATTCATTGACATGGCAATTTCACTTTTGGTTTGCCATGGCAATATTTTCATTATTGACATGGAAAATTTACATTTATTGCCATGGCAAATTTTACTTCAACATGTATGGCAAAATTTCCATTTTTTGTTTTGCCATGGCAATATTTTTCATTGATTGACATGGCAAATTTACATTTACTTGACATGGCAAATTTAGCAAAATTTCTGTTTTTTGGACTATCATGTTGGCAATAGTATGCCCCTACAAGTTCTAATTCATTGACCATATAATGGAATAGTCATAGGACAAATGTATGTCAATTTGATCTTCATACCAGTTTTATCTTTAAAGAACATGGCAAATTTACCTTTTCTAGCATGGCTAATTTACTTTTATTGCCATGACAAATTTCATTTGTATTCGCCATCGCAAATTTGACTTTTCTTTACCCATGGCAAATTTACCTTTATTCCCATAGCAAATATATACATGGCAAAATTTTCCTTTTCTTCATTCTGCCATGACAATTTCACTTTTTTTGCCATGACAATTTTTGGATTGATTGACATGAAAATTTCACTTTATGTTTCCCATGGCAATTTTACTTCAATATACATGGCAATTTTTTCTCCTTTTGGTTTTGCCATGGAAATATTTTTCATTCATTGTCATGGCAAAATTGACATTTACTCCCATGACAAATTTACTTTACCATATACATAGAAAAATTTCCCTTTTTGTTTTTGCCATGGCAAATGTTTTGTTATGTAATTTTGTGTTATTTACATACTTGGCAATTTTCTCGTAAAAATTATTGCATTTTTAGTTGGAATATCATGCTGGGAAAATTATATTATGGACCATGACAAATTTATATTTATGTCCATGGCATTTTTTTATTTTTTTGATCCAACATGGAAAATTCATACTTCATAACATGGCATTTTTTTTACAAGTGTAAACCCTTGTTAGCTAAGTTTCCCATGGCATATAGAAGATTTTCCCATGAAACACTACCATGGCCCAAGGCTAAACCATGGTAAAAACTTTAATTTTGCATGTTTTCTCATTTAAGACCGTGCACAATTTTCTATTTGTATGTTGTTTTTCTGTTTTTTACGTTTGCAAAATTATTTTATATTCTATGGCAAATTTATCGAGTATACCATGGTAAATCTTAAATTGTGGCATGGCTTTTGTCCCTGTTATTTTTACTTTTTGTTGGTCGCAACACTTAAAATGTCATGAAGTGTGCTTTTAAATCATAGCAACTCATGATTTTTTCTATAATATAACCTTTTTTCATAAATATTGGTAGTTCTGTTCGTTAGAGCATGGCAACTTCCGTGTTGTATGTATTGTTTTAGATTTCTTTATTGGAGTGTATTTCTTTGGTCCAGTGCATTTCATAGGCCTTTTTTGTGGTTTTCTATTTTTTGGGAGAGGGCAGCAGCATTTGTTTGGGCCGAGGCCATTGGGCTGTTCTGCTTGCGATCAGTGGGGCAGCACGTCGTTCGGGAGGGAGGAAGATTGTAACGAACAAAATTGTTCGTTCAGCCCCCTCTTCTGCCCACCCCGAACGTTCGGGTGTTATCGGGCCCTTTTCTTTTAAACCGACAGCTCAATCCAAGAATAGATACTAGTATATTCGCAAAAATATGTAGATACTACTACTAGTAATAATTTTATCAAGCACCCTTTATTTCTAAGCAACTCATTTCCTTGCTAAGTAATGGGAGGAAATTCTCACTATCACAAGATGCTACTCGGCTACCGACTACCAAGCCGAGCAAGGAAGAATGTCAACCAACTCATCTGCAATGGCACAAGCTCGAGGCGATCAGCAATAGCACGGTGGCGTATAGGCCAGTCTACCAGCTCGTCCACCGTCTCAGTTTCAAGGTCGACAACATACACGCGCATACTACTGACCTGGGCAATCATCGTGCCGTACTTTTCTGCTAACATATATAGGCTTGATATTCTTGGAGTAAGAATCGTGCCTGGTTCTTGTAACTCGATACTCCGAGTGCAGAGCCGCTTTGTAGTCTCGTCCACAATTTCCCAGATCTCTACGTGGGCGCCTTTCCTTTTGATAAAGATTAGCGAAAGCGACCCATTGGAGGAGACGGTAAGGCACGGGTGACTGCTGGGATGGACCTGGATCCTTGTCAAGGAGACGTGGCCCGTCTTAGCATCCATATTAAGAACTAGTAGGCTGAAAGCGCGGTGGCACGCCGCGCCCGAGGGAAAGCTTGGGCGAGACCGTTTTTTGCTAAATTGCAGAAATGAACTACTTCATAGTGAACATGGCGATTCAAAATGAAGTGGATAATTTATTGTAAGATAGAAAATACAATTCTAGGGAAGATACCTACAGAAAATTGGTAAAAATGAAACAGAGGCAATCAGGAATCACAAAAAATATATATTAAGAGGAGATAGTAAATAGGATACCTATTGGACAGTAGAATTGTCATTATAGTAAGATAGTGATACCAAAACAATGTCTTTTCGATGAGAGGAGTTGGGACTTGGAGCACATGGCACAATCAGGGTTCAAGTGTCTTTTGGATGGCGAGCATCTGTTCATCCTCTTAGGGAAGAAGCCAGACGATTGGCTCTATGTATCATTCATTTAGAGAGAAGAGAAATGTATTATCATTAATTTAGAGAGAAGAGAAATGTATTTAAAATGTGCAAACTTAGTTGATTGTTGCACCTTTGGTAGTTTTGACATTTGAAAGAATCAGTTTTGCTTAGCTGGTAAATTTCTAAAATTTTATTTATAAAAAGTAAACTTATTTCATATTGCCAAATAGTTTGCACATCTCTTCCCTGGAGCATATGGGTAGGATGTGTGCGTGTGCGTTCGTAGGATGAGTGTATATTCGTGTATGTGAGCAATTTCGGTTGTACTCTGATTAAAAGATTACCAGTAAACACTTCTAGCGACGTCCATTCAGTGGGATGAGACGTTCCCGTGGACTGGGCGTCTATGGTTGACTTCGTAAAATATGTCGGCTTAGTATCTTGGAGGTGCTTGGATGGATAGGATGTGCATGGGTGCGTTCATAGGGATAAGTGGATGTTCGTGTACATGAGCGAATTCAATTGTACAGTACTAAAAAAATACAACAATAAACAATAAAAAATAAGAAAAATCATATCCTAAAAGGAAACACGTGAGTTTATTGTTTGACCGCAATTACTATTTACAAAAAAGTGATGTAACGTTTGTTTTCATTTTTTTTATTTGATATTCTTAATTTAAATTTTGAAGAAGAATAGGGAAAAATTGGTATTTTTATAATCTTAATAATTTTAATCTCAAAGGAGAAGGGGGAAAAAGAGAAATAATATATGTTTTTATTTTTCTTGGGAATTTTATCTCCTTAATTTAAATTGTAAAGAAGAAGGGGGAAAAAGAGGTAGGTTGTTCATTGGGTGGTGGGGGGGGGGGGGAGGTATTGTTGTTTGACCACCATTACTATTTTATAGAAAAGCGATGTATTTTTTATTTTTACTTTTTTGGTATTTTAATCTCCTTAATTTTAAAAGGTGGTGTAATATTTGTTTTAGAACTTTGGGAAACGTATTTTTGTAAATTTTAACTTTTAAATTTTAGCTTCAAAAAAGAGGGGAATTTCAAAAGGAAAAAGGGAAAAAAAGGGTTATTCTTCATCGCAGGGTTCAATTTTTTTTTTGAATTTTTATCGCCTTAATTTTAATTTTTTTTAAAACAGGAATTTTTTAGGAAAAGGGGAAAAATAAGAAAGTACTGTTTGCCCGAGGGAAAGCTTGGGCGAGACCGTTTTGGCTAAATTGCAGAAATGAACTACTTCATAGTGAACATGGCGATTCAAAATGAAGTGGCTAATTTATTGTAAGATAGAAAATACAATTCTAGGGAAGATACCTACAGAAAATTGGTAAAAATGAAACAGAGGCAATCAGGAATCACAAAAAATATATATTAAGAGGAGATAGTAAATAGGATACCTATTGGACAGTAGAATTGTCATTATAGTAAGATAGTGATACCAAAACAATGTCTTTTCGATGAGAGGAGTTGGGAGTTGGAGCACATGGCACAATCAGGGTTCAAGTGTCTTTTGGATGGCGAGCATCTGTTCATCCTCTTAGGGAAGAAGCCAGACGATTGGCTCTATGTATCATTCATTTAGAGAGAAGAGAAATGTATTATCATTAATTTAGAGAGAAGAGAAATGTATTTAAAATGTGCAAACTTAGTTGATTGTTGCACCTTTGGTAGTTTTGACATTTGAAAGAATCAGTTTTGCTTAGCTGGTAAATTTCTAAAATTTTATTTATAAAAAGTAAACTTATTTCATATTGCCAAATAGTTTGCACATCTCTTCCCTGGAGCATATGGGTAGGATGTGTGCGTGTGCGTTCGTAGGATGAGTGTATATTCGTGTATGTGAGCAATTTCGGTTGTACTCTGATTAAAAGATTACCAGTAAACACTTCTAGCGACGTTCGTTCAGTGGGATGAGACGTTCCCGTGGACTGGGCGTCTATGGTTGACTTCGTAAAATATGTCGGCTTAGTATCTTGGAGGTGCTTGGATGGATAGGATGTGCATGGGTGCGTTCATAGGGATAAGTGGATGTTCGTGTACATGAGCGAATTCAATTGTACAATACTAAAAAAATACAACAATAAACAATAAAAAATAAGAAAAATCATATCCTAAAAGGAAACACGTGAGTTTATTGTTTGACCGCAATTACTATTTACAAAAAAGTGATGTAACGTTTGTTTTCATTTTTTTTATTTCATATTCTTAATTTAAATTTTGAAGAAGAATAGGGAAAAATTGGTATTTTTATAATCTTAATAATTTTAATCTCAAAGGAGAAGGGGGAAAAAGAGAAATAATATATGTTTTTATTTTTCTTGGGAATTTTATCTCCTTAATTTAAATTGTAAAGAAGAAGGGGGAAAAAGAGGTAGGTTGTTCATTGGGTGGTGGGGGGGGGGGGAGGTATTGTTGTTTGACCACCATTACTATTTTATAGAAAAGCGATGTATTTTTTATTTTTACTTTTTTGGTATTTTAATCTCCTTAATTTTAAAAGGTGGTGTAATATTTGTTTTAGAACTTTGGGAAACGTATTTTTGTAAATTTTAACTTTTAAATTTTAGCTTCAAAAAAGAGGGGAATTTCAAAAGGAAAAAGGGAAAAAAAGGGTTATTCTTCATCGCAGGGTTCAATTTTTTTTTTGAATTTTTATCGCCTTAATTTTAATTTTTTTTAAAACATGAATTTTTTAGGAAAAGGGGAAAAATAAGAAAGTACTGTTTGCCCGAGGGAAAGCTTGGGCGAGACCGTTTTGGCTAAATTGCAGAAATGAACTACTTCATAGTGAACATGGCGATTCAAAATGAAGTGGCTAATTTATTGTAAGATAGAAAATACAATTCTAGGGAAGATACCTACAGAAAATTGGTAAAAATGAAACAGAGGCAATCAGGAATCACAAAAAATATATATTAAGAGGAGATAGTAAATAGGATACCTATTGGACAGTAAAATTGTCATTATAGTAAGATAGTGATACCAAAACAATGTCTTTTCGATGAGAGGAGTTGGGAGTTGGAGCGCATGGCACAATCAGGGTTCAAGTGTCTTTTGGATGGCGAGCATCTGTTCATCCTCTTAGGGAAGAAGCCAGACGATTGGCTCTATGTATCATTCATTTAGAGAGAAGAGAAATGTATTATCATTAATTTAGAGAGAAGAGAAATGTATTTAAAATGTGCAAACTTAGTTGATTGTTGCACCTTTGGTAGTTTTGACATTTGAAAGAATCAGTTTTGCTTAGCTGGTAAATTTCTAAAATTTTATTTATAAAAAGTAAACTTATTTCATATTGCCAAATAGTTTGCACATCTCTTCCCTGGAGCATATGGGTAGGATGTGTGCGTGTGCGTTCGTAGGATGAGTGTATATTCGTGTATGTGAGCAATTTCGGTTGTACTCTGATTAAAAGATTACCAGTAAACACTTCTAGCGACGTTCGTTCAGTGGGATGAGACGTTCCCGTGGACTGGGCGTCTATGGTTGACTTCGTAAAATATGTCGGCTTAGTATCTTGGAGGTGCTTGGATGGATAGGATGTGCATGGGTGCGTTCATAGGGATAAGTGGATGTTCGTGTACATGAGCGAATTCAATTGTACAATACTAAAAAAATACAACAATAAACAATAAAAAATAAGAAAAATCATATCCTAAAAGGAAACACGTGAGTTTATTGTTTGACCGCAATTACTATTTACAAAAAAGTGATGTAACGTTTGTTTTCATTTTTTTTATTTCATATTCTTAATTTAAATTTTGAAGAAGAATAGGGAAAAATTGGTATTTTTATAATCTTAATAATTTTAATCTCAAAGGAGAAGGGGGAAAAAGAGAAATAATATATGTTTTTATTTTTCTTGGGAATTTTATCTCCTTAATTTAAATTGTAAAGAAGAAGGGGGAAAAAGAGGTAGGTTGTTCATTGGGTGGTGGGGGGGGGGGAGGTATTGTTGTTTGACCACCATTACTATTTTATAGAAAAGCGATGTATTTTTTATTTTTACTTTTTTGGTATTTTAATCTCCTTAATTTTAAAAGGTGGTGTAATATTTGTTTTAGAACTTTGGGAAACGTATTTTTGTAAATTTTAACTTTTAAATTTTAGCTTCAAAAAAGAGGGGAATTTCAAAAGGAAAAAGGGAAAAAAAGGGTTATTCTTCATCGCAGGGTTCAATTTTTTTTTTGAATTTTTATCTCCTTAATTTTAATTTTTTTTAAAACAGGAATTTTTTAGGAAAAGGGGAAAAATAAGAAAGTACTGTTTGCCCGAGGGAAAGCTTGGGCGAGACCGTTTTGGCTAAATTGCAGAAATGAACTACTTCATAGTGAACATGGCGATTCAAAATGAAGTGGCTAATTTATTGTAAGATAGAAAATACAATTCTAGGGAAGATACCTACAGAAAATTGGTAAAAATGAAACAGAGGCAATCAGGAATCACAAAAAATATATATTAAGAGGAGATAGTAAATAGGATACCTATTGGACAGTAGAATTGTCATTATAGTAAGATAGTGATACCAAAACAATGTCTTTTCGATGAGAGGAGTTGGGAGTTGGAGCACATGGCACAATCAGGGTTCAAGTGTCTTTTGGATGGCGAGCATCTGTTCATCCTCTTAGGGAAGAAGCTAGACGATTGGCTCTATGTATCATTCATTTAGAGAGAAGAGAAATGTATTATCATTAATTTAGAGAGAAGAGAAATGTATTTAAAATGTGCAAACTTAGTTGATTGTTGCACCTTTGGTAGTTTTGACATTTGAAAGAATCAGTTTTGCTTAGCTGGTAAATTTCTAAAATTTTATTTATAAAAAGTAAACTTATTTCATATTGCCAAATAGTTTGCACATCTCTTCCCTGGAGCATATGGGTAGGATGTGTGCGTGTGCGTTCGTAGGATGAGTGTATATTCGTGTATGTGAGCAATTTCGGTTGTACTCTGATTAAAAGATTACCAGTAAACACTTCTAGCGACGTTCGTTCAGTGGGATGAGACGTTCCCGTGGACTGGGCGTCTATGGTTGACTTCGTAAAATATGTCGGCTTAGTATCTTGGAGGTGCTTGGATGGATAGGATGTGCATGGGTGCGTTCATAGGGATAAGTGGATGTTCGTGTACATGAGCGAATTCAATTGTACAATACTAAAAAAATACAACAATAAACAATAAAAAATAAGAAAAATCATATCCTAAAAGGAAACACGTGAGTTTATTGTTTGACCGCAATTACTATTTACAAAAAAGTGATGTAACGTTTGTTTTCATTTTTTTTATTTCATATTCTTAATTTAAATTTTGTAGAAGAATAGGGAAAAATTGGTATTTTTATAATCTTAATAATTTTAATCTCAAAGGAGAAGGGGGAAAAAGAGAAATAATATATGTTTTTATTTTTCTTGGGAATTTTATCTCCTTAATTTAAATTGTAAAGAAGAAGGGGGAAAAAGAGGTAGGTTGTTCATTGGGTGGTGTGGGGGGGGGGAGGTATTGTTGTTTGACCACCATTACTATTTTATAGAAAAGCGATGTATTTTTTATTTTTACTTTTTTGGTATTTTAATCTCCTTAATTTTAAAAGGTGGTGTAATATTTGTTTTAGAACTTTGGGAAACGTATTTTGTAAATTTTAACTTTTAAATTTTAGCTTCAAAAAAGAGGGGAATTTCAAAAGGAAAAAGGGAAAAAAAGGGTTATTCTTCATCGCAGGGTTCAATTTTTTTTTTGAATTTTTATCTCCTTAATTTTAATTTTTTTTAAAACAGGAATTTTTTAGGAAAAGGGGAAAAATAAGAAAGTACTGTTTGCCCGAGGGAAAGCTTGGGCGAGACCGTTTTGGCTAAATTGCAGAAATGAACTACTTCATAGTGAACATGGCGATTCAAAATGAAGTGGCTAATTTATTGTAAGATAGAAAATACAATTCTAGGGAAGATACCTACAGAAAATTGGTAAAAATGAAACAGAGGCAATCAGGAATCACAAAAAATATATATTAAGAGGAGATAGTAAATAGGATACCTATTGGACAGTAGAATTGTCATTATAGTAAGATAGTGATACCAAAACAATGTCTTTTCGATGAGAGGAGTTGGGAGTTGGAGCACATGGCACAATCAGGGTTCAAGTGTCTTTTGGATGGCGAGCATCTGTTCATCCTCTTAGGGAAGAAGCTAGACGATTGGCTCTATGTATCATTCATTTAGAGAGAAGAGAAATGTATTATCATTAATTTAGAGAGAAGAGAAATGTATTTAAAATGTGCAAACTTAGTTGATTGTTGCACCTTTGGTAGTTTTGACATTTGAAAGAATCAGTTTTGCTTAGCTGGTAAATTTCTAAAATTTTATTTATAAAAAGTAAACTTATTTCATATTGCCAAATAGTTTGCACATCTCTTCCCTGGAGCATATGGGTAGGATGTGTGCGTGTGCGTTCGTAGGATGAGTGTATATTCGTGTATGTGAGCAATTTCGGTTGTACTCTGATTAAAAGATTACCAGTAAACACTTCTAGCGACGTTCGTTCAGTGGGATGAGACGTTCCCGTGGACTGGGCGTCTATGGTTGACTTCGTAAAATATGTCGGCTTAGTATCTTGGAGGTGCTTGGATGGATAGGATGTGCATGGGTGCGTTCATAGGGATAAGTGGATGTTCGTGTACATGAGCGAATTCAATTGTACAATACTAAAAAAATACAACAATAAACAATAAAAAATAAGAAAAATCATATCCTAAAAGGAAACACGTGAGTTTATTGTTTGACCGCAATTACTATTTACAAAAAAGTGATGTAACGTTTGTTTTCATTTTTTTTTATTTCATATTCTTAATTTAAATTTTGTAGAAGAATAGGGAAAAATTGGTATTTTTATAATCTTAATAATTTTAATCTCAAAGGAGAAGGGGGAAAAAGAGAAATAATATATGTTTTTATTTTTCTTGGGAATTTTATCTCCTTAATTTAAATTGTAAAGAAGAAGGGGGAAAAAGAGGTAGGTTGTTCATTGGGTGGTGGGGGGGGGGGAGGTATTGTTGTTTGACCACCATTACTATTTTATAGAAAAGCGATGTATTTTTTATTTTTACTTTTTTGGTATTTTAATCTCCTTAATTTTAAAAGGTGGTGTAATATTTGTTTTAGAACTTTGGGAAACGTATTTTGTAAATTTTAACTTTTAAATTTTAGCTTCAAAAAAGAGGGGAATTTCAAAAGGAAAAAGGGAAAAAAAGGGTTATTCTTCATCGCAGGGTTCAATTTTTTTTTTGAATTTTTATCTCCTTAATTTTAATTTTTTTTAAAACAGGAATTTTTTAGGAAAAGGGGAAAAATAAGAAAGTACTGTTTGCCCGAGGGAAAGCTTGGGCGAGACCGTTTTGGCTAAATTGCAGAAATGAACTACTTCATAGTGAACATGGCGATTCAAAATGAAGTGGCTAATTTATTGTAAGATAGAAAATACAATTCTAGGGAAGATACCTACAGAAAATTGGTAAAAATGAAACAGAGGCAATCAGGAATCACAAAAAATATATATTAAGAGGAGATAGTAAATAGGATACCTATTGGACAGTAGAATTGTCATTATAGTAAGATAGTGATACCAAAACAATGTCTTTTCGATGAGAGGAGTTGGGAGTTGGAGCACATGGCACAATCAGGGTTCAAGTGTCTTTTGGATGGCGAGCATCTGTTCATCCTCTTAGGGAAGAAGCTAGACGATTGGCTCTATGTATCATTCATTTAGAGAGAAGAGAAATGTATTATCATTAATTTAGAGAGAAGAGAAATGTATTTAAAATGTGCAAACTTAGTTGATTGTTGCACCTTTGGTAGTTTTGACATTTGAAAGAATCAGTTTTGCTTAGCTGGTAAATTTCTAAAATTTTATTTATAAAAAGTAAACTTATTTCATATTGCCAAATAGTTTGCACATCTCTTCCCTGGAGCATATGGGTAGGATGTGTGCGTGTGCGTTCGTAGGATGAGTGTATATTCGTGTATGTGAGCAATTTCGGTTGTACTCTGATTAAAAGATTACCAGTAAACACTTCTAGCGACGTTCGTTCAGTGGGATGAGACGTTCCCGTGGACTGGGCGTCTATGGTTGACTTCGTAAAATATGTCGGCTTAGTATCTTGGAGGTGCTTGGATGGATAGGATGTGCATGGGTGCGTTCATAGGGATAAGTGGATGTTCGTGTACATGAGCGAATTCAATTGTACAATACTAAAAAAATACAACAATAAACAATAAAAAATAAGAAAAATCATATCCTAAAAGGAAACACGTGAGTTTATTGTTTGACCGCAATTACTATTTACAAAAAAGTGATGTAACGTTTGTTTTCATTTTTTTTATTTCATATTCTTAATTTAAATTTTGTAGAAGAATAGGGAAAAATTGGTATTTTTATAATCTTAATAATTTTAATCTCAAAGGAGAAGGGGGAAAAAGAGAAATAATATATGTTTTTATTTTTCTTGGGAATTTTATCTCCTTAATTTAAATTGTAAAGAAGAAGGGGGAAAAAGAGGTAGGTTGTTCATTGGGTGGTGGGGGGGGGGGAGGTATTGTTGTTTGACCACCATTACTATTTTATAGAAAAGCGATGTATTTTTTATTTTTACTTTTTTGGTATTTTAATCTCCTTAATTTTAAAAGGTGGTGTAATATTTGTTTTAGAACTTTGGGAAACGTATTTTGTAAATTTTAACTTTTAAATTTTAGCTTCAAAAAAGAGGGGAATTTCAAAAGGAAAAAGGGAAAAAAAGGGTTATTCTTCATCGCAGGGTTCAATTTTTTTTTTGAATTTTTATCTCCTTAATTTTAATTTTTTTTAAAACAGGAATTTTTTAGGAAAAGGGGAAAAATAAGAAAGTACTGTTTGCCCGAGGGAAAGCTTGGGCGAGACCGTTTTGGCTAAATTGCAGAAATGAACTACTTCATAGTGAACATGGCGATTCAAAATGAAGTGGCTAATTTATTGTAAGATAGAAAATACAATTCTAGGGAAGATACCTACAGAAAATTGGTAAAAATGAAACAGAGGCAATCAGGAATCACAAAAAATATATATTAAGAGGAGATAGTAAATAGGATACCTATTGGACAGTAGAATTGTCATTATAGTAAGATAGTGATACCAAAACAATGTCTTTTCGATGAGAGGAGTTGGGAGTTGGAGCACATGGCACAATCAGGGTTCAAGTGTCTTTTGGATGGCGAGCATCTGTTCATCCTCTTAGGGAAGAAGCTAGACGATTGGCTCTATGTATCATTCATTTAGAGAGAAGAGAAATGTATTATCATTAATTTAGAGAGAAGAGAAATGTATTTAAAATGTGCAAACTTAGTTGATTGTTGCACCTTTGGTAGTTTTGACATTTGAAAGAATCAGTTTTGCTTAGCTGGTAAATTTCTAAAATTTTATTTATAAAAAGTAAACTTATTTCATATTGCCAAATAGTTTGCACATCTCTTCCCTGGAGCATATGGGTAGGATGTGTGCGTGTGCGTTCGTAGGATGAGTGTATATTCGTGTATGTGAGCAATTTCGGTTGTACTCTGATTAAAAGATTACCAGTAAACACTTCTAGCGACGTTCGTTCAGTGGGATGAGACGTTCCCGTGGACTGGGCGTCTATGGTTGACTTCGTAAAATATGTCGGCTTAGTATCTTGGAGGTGCTTGGATGGATAGGATGTGCATGGGTGCGTTCATAGGGATAAGTGGATGTTCGTGTACATGAGCGAATTCAATTGTACAATACTAAAAAAATACAACAATAAACAATAAAAAATAAGAAAAATCATATCCTAAAAGGAAACACGTGAGTTTATTGTTTGACCGCAATTACTATTTACAAAAAAGTGATGTAACGTTTGTTTTCATTTTTTTTATTTCATATTCTTAATTTAAATTTTGTAGAAGAATAGGGAAAAATTGGTATTTTTATAATCTTAATAATTTTAATCTCAAAGGAGAAGGGGGAAAAAGAGAAATAATATATGTTTTTATTTTTCTTGGGAATTTTATCTCCTTAATTTAAATTGTAAAGAAGAAGGGGGAAAAAGAGGTAGGTTGTTCATTGGGTGGTGGGGGGGGGGGAGGTATTGTTGTTTGACCACCATTACTATTTTATAGAAAAGCGATGTATTTTTTATTTTTACTTTTTTGGTATTTTAATCTCCTTAATTTTAAAAGGTGGTGTAATATTTGTTTTAGAACTTTGGGAAACGTATTTTGTAAATTTTAACTTTTAAATTTTAGCTTCAAAAAAGAGGGGAATTTCAAAAGGAAAAAGGGAAAAAAAGGGTTATTCTTCATCGCAGGGTTCAATTTTTTTTTTGAATTTTTATCTCCTTAATTTTAATTTTTTTTAAAACAGGAATTTTTTAGGAAAAGGGGAAAAATAAGAAAGTACTGTTTGCCCGAGGGAAAGCTTGGGCGAGACCGTTTTGGCTAAATTGCAGAAATGAACTACTTCATAGTGAACATGGCGATTCAAAATGAAGTGGCTAATTTATTGTAAGATAGAAAATACAATTCTAGGGAAGATACCTACAGAAAATTGGTAAAAATGAAACAGAGGCAATCAGGAATCACAAAAAATATATATTAAGAGGAGATAGTAAATAGGATACCTATTGGACAGTAGAATTGTCATTATAGTAAGATAGTGATACCAAAACAATGTCTTTTCGATGAGAGGAGTTGGGAGTTGGAGCACATGGCACAATCAGGGTTCAAGTGTCTTTTGGATGGCGAGCATCTGTTCATCCTCTTAGGGAAGAAGCTAGACGATTGGCTCTATGTATCATTCATTTAGAGAGAAGAGAAATGTATTATCATTAATTTAGAGAGAAGAGAAATGTATTTAAAATGTGCAAACTTAGTTGATTGTTGCACCTTTGGTAGTTTTGACATTTGAAAGAATCAGTTTTGCTTAGCTGGTAAATTTCTAAAATTTTATTTATAAAAAGTAAACTTATTTCATATTGCCAAATAGTTTGCACATCTCTTCCCTGGAGCATATGGGTAGGATGTGTGCGTGTGCGTTCGTAGGATGAGTGTATATTCGTGTATGTGAGCAATTTCGGTTGTACTCTGATTAAAAGATTACCAGTAAACACTTCTAGCGACGTTCGTTCAGTGGGATGAGACGTTCCCGTGGACTGGGCGTCTATGGTTGACTTCGTAAAATATGTCGGCTTAGTATCTTGGAGGTGCTTGGATGGATAGGATGTGCATGGGTGCGTTCATAGGGATAAGTGGATGTTCGTGTACATGAGCGAATTCAATTGTACAATACTAAAAAAATACAACAATAAACAATAAAAAATAAGAAAAATCATATCCTAAAAGGAAACACGTGAGTTTATTGTTTGACCGCAATTACTATTTACAAAAAAGTGATGTAACGTTTGTTTTCATTTTTTTTATTTCATATTCTTAATTTAAATTTTGTAGAAGAATAGGGAAAAATTGGTATTTTTATAATCTTAATAATTTTAATCTCAAAGGAGAAGGGGGAAAAAGAGAAATAATATATGTTTTTATTTTTCTTGGGAATTTTATCTCCTTAATTTAAATTGTAAAGAAGAAGGGGGAAAAAGAGGTAGGTTGTTCATTGGGTGGTGGGGGGGGGGGGAGGTATTGTTGTTTGACCACCATTACTATTTTATAGAAAAGCGATGTATTTTTTATTTTTACTTTTTTGGTATTTTAATCTCCTTAATTTTAAAAGGTGGTGTAATATTTGTTTTAGAACTTTGGGAAACGTATTTTGTAAATTTTAACTTTTAAATTTTAGCTTCAAAAAAGAGGGGAATTTCAAAAGGAAAAAGGGAAAAAAAGGGTTATTCTTCATCGCAGGGTTCAATTTTTTTTTTGAATTTTTATCTCCTTAATTTTAATTTTTTTTAAAACAGGAATTTTTTAGGAAAAGGGGAAAAATAAGAAAGTACTGTTTGCCCGAGGGAAAGCTTGGGCGAGACCGTTTTGGCTAAATTGCAGAAATGAACTACTTCATAGTGAACATGGCGATTCAAAATGAAGTGGCTAATTTATTGTAAGATAGAAAATACAATTCTAGGGAAGATACCTACAGAAAATTGGTAAAAATGAAACAGAGGCAATCAGGAATCACAAAAAATATATATTAAGAGGAGATAGTAAATAGGATACCTATTGGACAGTAGAATTGTCATTATAGTAAGATAGTGATACCAAAACAATGTCTTTTCGATGAGAGGAGTTGGGAGTTGGAGCACATGGCACAATCAGGGTTCAAGTGTCTTTTGGATGGCGAGCATCTGTTCATCCTCTTAGGGAAGAAGCTAGACGATTGGCTCTATGTATCATTCATTTAGAGAGAAGAGAAATGTATTATCATTAATTTAGAGAGAAGAGAAATGTATTTAAAATGTGCAAACTTAGTTGATTGTTGCACCTTTGGTAGTTTTGACATTTGAAAGAATCAGTTTTGCTTAGCTGGTAAATTTCTAAAATTTTATTTATAAAAAGTAAACTTATTTCATATTGCCAAATAGTTTGCACATCTCTTCCCTGGAGCATATGGGTAGGATGTGTGCGTGTGCGTTCGTAGGATGAGTGTATATTCGTGTATGTGAGCAATTTCGGTTGTACTCTGATTAAAAGATTACCAGTAAACACTTCTAGCGACGTTCGTTCAGTGGGATGAGACGTTCCCGTGGACTGGGCGTCTATGGTTGACTTCGTAAAATATGTCGGCTTAGTATCTTGGAGGTGCTTGGATGGATAGGATGTGCATGGGTGCGTTCATAGGGATAAGTGGATGTTCGTGTACATGAGCGAATTCAATTGTACAATACTAAAAAAATACAACAATAAACAATAAAAAATAAGAAAAATCATATCCTAAAAGGAAACACGTGAGTTTATTGTTTGACCGCAATTACTATTTACAAAAAAGTGATGTAACGTTTGTTTTCATTTTTTTTATTTCATATTCTTAATTTAAATTTTGAAGAAGAATAGGGAAAAATTGGTATTTTTATAATCTTAATAATTTTAATCTCAAAGGAGAAGGGGGAAAAAGAGAAATAATATATGTTTTTATTTTTCTTGGGAATTTTATCTCCTTAATTTAAATTGTAAAGAAGAAGGGGGAAAAAGAGGTAGGTTGTTCATTGGGTGGTGGGGGGGGGGGGGGAGGTATTGTTGTTTGACCACCATTACTATTTTATAGAAAAGCGATGTATTTTTTATTTTTACTTTTTTGGTATTTTAATCTCCTTAATTTTAAAAGGTGGTGTAATATTTGTTTTAGAACTTTGGGAAACGTATTTTTGTAAATTTTAACTTTTAAATTTTAGCTTCAAAAAAGAGGGGAATTTCAAAAGGAAAAAGGGAAAAAAAGGGTTATTCTTCATCGCAGGGTTCAATTTTTTTTTTGAATTTTTATCTCCTTAATTTTAATTTTTTTTAAAACAGGAATTTTTTAGGAAAAGGGGAAAAATAAGAAAGTACTGTTTGCCCGAGGGAAAGCTTGGGCGAGACCGTTTTGGCTAAATTGCAGAAATGAACTACTTCATAGTGAACATGGCGATTCAAAATGAAGTGGCTAATTTATTGTAAGATAGAAAATACAATTCTAGGGAAGATACCTACAGAAAATTGGTAAAAATGAAACAGAGGCAATCAGGAATCACAAAAAATATATATTAAGAGGAGATAGTAAATAGGATACCTATTGGACAGTAGAATTGTCATTATAGTAAGATAGTGATACCAAAACAATGTCTTTTCGATGAGAGGAGTTGGGAGTTGGAGCACATGGCACAATCAGGGTTCAAGTGTCTTTTGGATGGCGAGCATCTGTTCATCCTCTTAGGGAAGAAGCTAGACGATTGGCTCTATGTATCATTCATTTAGAGAGAAGAGAAATGTATTATCATTAATTTAGAGAGAAGAGAAATGTATTTAAAATGTGCAAACTTAGTTGATTGTTGCACCTTTGGTAGTTTTGACATTTGAAAGAATCAGTTTTGCTTAGCTGGTAAATTTCTAAAATTTTATTTATAAAAAGTAAACTTATTTCATATTGCCAAATAGTTTGCACATCTCTTCCCTGGAGCATATGGGTAGGATGTGTGCGTGTGCGTTCGTAGGATGAGTGTATATTCGTGTATGTGAGCAATTTCGGTTGTACTCTGATTAAAAGATTACCAGTAAACACTTCTAGCGACGTTCGTTCAGTGGGATGAGACGTTCCCGTGGACTGGGCGTCTATGGTTGACTTCGTAAAATATGTCGGCTTAGTATCTTGGAGGTGCTTGGATGGATAGGATGTGCATGGGTGCGTTCATAGGGATAAGTGGATGTTCGTGTACATGAGCGAATTCAATTGTACAATACTAAAAAAATACAACAATAAACAATAAAAAATAAGAAAAATCATATCCTAAAAGGAAACACGTGAGTTTATTGTTTGACCGCAATTACTATTTACAAAAAAGTGATGTAACGTTTGTTTTCATTTTTTTTATTTCATATTCTTAATTTAAATTTTGAAGAAGAATAGGGAAAAATTGGTATTTTTATAATCTTAATAATTTTAATCTCAAAGGAGAAGGGGGAAAAAGAGAAATAATATATGTTTTTATTTTTCTTGGGAATTTTATCTCCTTAATTTAAATTGTAAAGAAGAAGGGGGAAAAAGAGGTAGGTTGTTCATTGGGTGGTGGGGGGGGGGGAGGTATTGTTGTTTGACCACCATTACTATTTTATAGAAAAGCGATGTATTTTTTATTTTTACTTTTTTGGTATTTTAATCTCCTTAATTTTAAAAGGTGGTGTAATATTTGTTTTAGAACTTTGGGAAACGTATTTTTGTAAATTTTAACTTTTAAATTTTAGCTTCAAAAAAGAGGGGAATTTCAAAAGGAAAAAGGGAAAAAAAGGGTTATTCTTCATCGCAGGGTTCAATTTTTTTTTGAATTTTTATCTCCTTAATTTTAATTTTTTTTAAAACAGGAATTTTTTAGGAAAAGGGGAAAAATAAGAAAGTACTGTTTGTTATAGAAAAGTGGTGTAATATTTGTTTGAAAACTCGGGGAAATGTTTTTTTGTTAATTTTTTTACTTTTTAATTTTAATTTCGAAAAAAAAGGGGGAAAACACAGGGCACTGTTTCGCTTTAAAACTCGGGGCAAGAGGGGAAAAATTCGAGGAAGCACTGTTCACCCAAAAAAATTACTGTTCGCCCAGGGGTACTGTTCACTACGGGTACTGGTCACACACTGATTAATGCTCACAAAAAGTACTACTCATCCGCGATTGCTGTTCACTGAGGAGTACTGTTCACTCGCTGTGTTCACACACTGTTTGCATGGGCCACGTGTCGGCATGGGGGCGAGCCCCGGCCAGAACGGGCGAACGCCCTGGTGGCTTGCTGCTTAGCAGCTTTAATTCTTGTATATATATATAATATATGCATAGGCATGGCATCCTCCATTCGTTAAAGAGCCAGTGTACCGTGCCACGGCACACCACGGCAGGGCCGTAATAAGCCGGCGTATGCTCTATGGTAGCCTCACCGCCGAAGCACCTGGTCGCCATGCTCCAGCTCCCTTCATCGGACGAGAAGGTGTAGAGATTGTGCTCGAAGTCCATGATTGCCACTTTGAAGGACGGCAAGCTGCTCGCTGGCCGCTGCTCGTCGTGCTTCTGGGGGCAGCTATCCGCACCACTCAAAACAGCGTATCCATTCCATAAGGTGTAAACCTGGGCGCAGTTTAGAGATGGAAGCACGTGGCACTCGCCGACGAGCAGATTGCACACCGCCAGGTGAAGTTGGGGAACCACTCCCAGTCCCATACCATGATTGGGAAGGCGAACGAGTAGGAGGCCGTGGCGCGAGACGAGCGGCTCCGCCTGATTTAAGTTCTGCCCGGTAGGTTGCAGGAAGGTGGTAAGGGCACGGCAACCACGGCCCATCACCGACTGCGGCGCAGGGACGAAGCACGGCTCCTCCACCCATTGTCCAGGGCGTAGCTCCCTGGCGAAGAAGCCCACAACGGAGGCGGACGTGTCCTCTGGCCAGCAGCGCCGGAGGAAGGAGGGGTTTGCCAGGAGGCGGTGCCACAGTTTGCACACCATGGCGCACCGAAAGAGCGCCGCCATGTCGTCCTTGAGCCGGACGAGGATCTTGAGGAGCAAGTCATCAGGGAGCGGAAGCGAAACAGCTGCCTGTTCCATCGGTGCAGCTAGGACAGGGCTACAGCGGCCACACGAGCACCAGCATACGTGTGTGCCCTAATAACGACATCCAATATAAGATGGAGTATGGCTTGGGCTTCTATGGAGTAGCGTACGTTAATAGGCTTCGGAGGTTGTGGCCGGAGTCCGTCTACAACCCAAACTGCCCAAGGTCTCCCAGTACTGTACGTATGCATGGCTGTAGTTTTCTTTCTTTGAAATTCATATAGAAACTCCAATGACTTTTTTTTTTTAGGTTCACTCCAATGACTTTTCTGAAGTAACACCTCTGTATCAAAATATGAGTTAATTCCATATTTTACCTTCTAGATATGCTTTTGTGACACTAATTACCCCGTCGAGTAAAAATTCATCTAGAATATCCCTTTAAGAAGCTTTGGACATTCGTTTTCTGATGTGTGTCCATTAGGCAAGGTGTGAGGTGACGTCCGGGGTCCAAAAATATCTGAACGAGAATGAGGAATGGAATAGATGGACAAGAAAAGTATGTACAATATGATCGTCAATGATGCCCTCTGTTCTTTACACATTTTTTTATGAATCATTGATGCAACAGGCCGATTCTATCTAACATGAACAAGCAAAATGAAAAACTGGGATAATACCGCGTTAAATGTCTCCAAAATCTGATATTCAATAGAAGATCCACTAAAAGGGGTAATATGTGTCACAAATGTACAACTAAGGGGTAAAAGGTGGAATTCACTCTCAAAATATAAGATGTTTTTGCAGTTTAAATTCAAGTGCAAAAACGTCTTATATTTTGATACAGAGGGAGTATTTCCTTTTTCCTATTCTTTTGTTTTTCTGCTATGTGATTGATACACATACTCTGGCATGTGATGGCAGAGTTAGAGCCAAATTGATTGTTGAATCCTCATGATATGAGGCTTTCAGAAAATGATGGATGTGATCTCAGAAGTACAACAGTCCAACTTCATTGAATTCAAGTTAAATGTCATAAGCTCTGCCTGACTCGCAGTGTCAAATTTACCAAGACCAAGATAGGAAAACTGCAAAAACAATTCACAACAGATACTCTGTTGTGAAAATTTCAGGTAATATTTATCACTACTCATTTACCAGATGAGTAGATGACACCAGTAGTGGTCCGACAATTACAAACACTACTCCTAGTTAAAATTTCAGATAATATTTCACACTACTCATTCACAATGAACACACTAGCTACTACTAACATATAAATATTGCTATTAATTCCTTGACCGCAAGATATTCATGTTTACTTTTGCCATGCTTTTGGATCTTTTCTGCTTGAGTGCACGAAGGTCTCCAAGTGTAACGAAGGACTTGCTCAAGAACAACTCATTCATCGGATGTGATGTAGTACTATAACGTTTGAACTCATCATCGGTATAGTCAGCAAATCCGTTGGTACGAAAAGCAGGGGGCTTGCCTTGCTTGATGAGCTCCTCATTCCTGGGTCAACACGCTTAGTAGTCGCCTTGAAAAACTCGTACCGCCGAGCCTTCTCGTAGATCCAGTACCAGCTCGTACTCCTCCATCCACTCCTTAAGTCGCGCCTTCATGATGGCCTCTTTCCTTGCTTTCTCCACGTCATTGTTCGTTGCCTCCTTCCTCATTGCCTTCTCAACGTCGTTGTCCCTCGCGTCCTCCGTTGTCCACACCAGAAACCACCTTCTGCGAGAAGATCTTGCTTGCATTGCTTACAGTATGGGCCTAGACTCAACTTCTCATTAGTGGCGACGACGAGGGCTGTGAGTGTGTAGAGGAGGGTTGGCGGTGGTGGAAATAGGCTTTCCCAGCAACGCCTATAAGAGGGACACGAGATGTGGCCGTTTGACCGTTCAAGCATGCTAGTGCAGTTCTGGCTTTGAAACTCAATGCAGATTAACTTAGGACACCGTGTTATAATTAAGCATAGGTGGAGCTGCATGAGCATGAGTTACTTAGAATTAACTTGCAAACCGTTCTCCCGCGTCGCTTGCGCTCGGGGCAACTCCTCCAACCCTAGCGCGCCGCCACCAGACCGCCACATCCCCTGCGCTGCTGCCGGAGGACACCGCCGGGCGAAGCCCGCATGGCCAACGGCGGCGGCTGGGCTTCTCCTCATGGCTCCCCTGCGTCCGTGAGCGGCGGCTCTCAGCGGGATCCAGCGGTGCTCCGGGAGCGCGTGTGTCTTGGCGTCCAGATGCGTGGCGGCGGAGCTCGGCGAAGGGTGGTGGGGCGCGGTTGCTGGTGCTCCTGTGCACCATGTGCGGCCGTGTCGGATGCGGTCGGTGGGACGAACGCTTGGCTAGGACGATGGCCCGCGTGTTGGGTGTTGTATGATGGGTGTGTGCTAAGTCCTTTGGTGGCGCTTGGGGATGGGTCGTCAGGCCTTGCTCTGGTGACCTCGCCTACTCTCGTCGGTGCGCTGGGCAAGATGCCTCCGTTCTTGCTGATTGATGTGATGGGGAGGGCATGAGGGGAGCTGGGGAAATCCTGTCTCGGCGTTGTGCGAGCGGCGACGACGCCGCCCTTGGGCGCCGTGATCTTTGTCGAAGGCGTCACTACATTGCTTCCCTCCCCCCCTCGTGGTCTTTGCTCTGGGGAAATCCTTCCTCCCCTCGTGGGACAGACTATGGCGGCGATTTCCTCATCGTTGACCTTCTTGGAGGCAATTTCTTGGAGCTGATTCGATCGCTGGGGCAAGCGGTAGCTTGTTCAGCGTTGCTTCGGAATGAGATCTATAGACGGTGGCTTGATGCAGAGGGCATGGATGTGTAGCGGCGGCAGTGGATTTCTGGATGGGCCGATGGTCTCTGGTTGTGAGACGCCGGTGGCCATGATCTCATTCGCAGGTGTGCGGGCAACTGTCTGCCTGCGGCGTCAAGGTATGGCGGTTTTCCCCTCGGGCGCATAGGTGAAGATGTGGTCCTGCACTGCTAGGTGATGGCCGAGATGGGACCGGGAATCTTGGATCTTCAGATCGGGCGGCAACGACGAGTTTGTTTTGCTGCATGATTCTGCCGCCAAGGACGAGAACGACGAAGCATGAGGATGTCGCAAGACTGTTGGAGCGTCCCAATTTTGGATTTTATGGTGTGGGTGACCATCCTCCCTTGATCTCCGTTGCAAAGTGCATCGGCGACCTTCATCGTTCGACCGACTTTTGTCTTGGCTTGACTGTCTGCTTGTGCGAGCATGGGCTTTAGTTGCGTGGCACCTCACGTCATGACCATGCTATGTATGTAGCTGCCGGGATCACAGAAAGTGGTGGCGACAACCTTGCCGATGTCAAAAGATGATTGGTGCGGATATAGTTGCTGCTGTAGATTGTTGATCATTGATTTGATCGCTTCGGAGTTTTTTTTTCCTTTTTCCTTTTTACTCCACTGAGGCATAGCTTTGGTCATGTTTGACTTTGCTAGTTGCCGGTGTGATTTTCGTGCGTGTGCGTTGATGTTGGCCGTATGCATCCTAGCTATGCAGAGGCCGGATGTGGGCTTATTGTGTTTGTATCCACTCGATGCTTAATTTTAAGCTAATAAAATCTACCCTTTGTCGAGGAAAAAGAATTAACTTAGGGTACAAATGTACAAAGGTTCACAACCCCTGAGTGGGCCTTATGAAAAGAATGCTGAGTATGGTGCAGTTATATGATGTGTTTTTCGTCTGAGGTACTTCCTTCGTCTCATAATATAAGGCGTTTATATTGTGGGATGAAGGGACTAATTTATATGACGCGGTTTCAGCAGTATGAAACGTCTGACTTTTTTACATAAAAAGGAAGGTCTGAACATTTTTTAGATCTTTTGCTGCATATGGAACTACTAATTCATGTGCGAAAAATTCAGTTCAACGATGGGCCGTATGCATGGGTGTTCTTAACCAGGCCTTGTCACCAGGCCCACCTCATTTGCAATCCACCACTGGCCTGTGATTCCAGTGAACTGGGCCGCGCACCACCTTGGCAATCGTTTCCCTCCGAAAATGCCAAAGGAGGAATAGATCCGGATACCACAACTGGAATCTAAAGTTTCTCTGGAAAAAAAAGCTGGCATCTAAGACGAGCGATATGAATAGATCTTGGAGACATGCACCATTGCATGAGCACACCCACTCCACAAGATGAGCACACAATGATGACACAAAAAGATATAGCACATCAACAATTGATTATAAATTTAATTATCAGGAACCTGGCCTTGTCTCTTATCAGAATGCACGCCACTGCTTTGCGGCCAGCTCTAAATTTATTTTCTTTGTCCTATCAAGCATACTAATAATACTCAACTGGCATCTTCGTACAAGCTAGGGTACATCAAAACGAGAATGTAGGGCCTGAACGATATACAATAGTAGTTATATGGAAGTGGAACACACTGTTTTATACTATCATGCTGCAAGCATCGGTATTATTTATCATTGATTATTTGTTATATAGGTATGTCATGCATTTTGATTCATGGTAGTCTTAAATATGATCGCATCCACCATTATTATGTTTCTTCTACTAGTAATGTGGATGTAGTCCCGCCTTTTGCTTCACAGTGTTCTCCAGTTCGTCACAAAATGCTGAACACTTCTTGCTCATTGTTCGTTGAGTTCTCTATTTCAGAAAAGATGATAGAATTGTAAGTATTCTTGTATCAATTCCGACGAATGTAAATTGGATCATAAGACACAGCTGAACATATCTAGTCAATGTTAGAATATTTTGACACATCCATAGAACTATAGTGTTACTTCTTAATATGTATGATGATAATTTTGGACACTGTTGCATGACAATTGATCATCAATCAGTGTTGATACATTGCTGTTGGAGCCCTCGAAATCCCGGAAGATGGAACCCGAAAAACCTAGCTAGAATGACGAGGGTTTCGCGGAATCCAGGCTACATATGGCTAGAGGGCACATGTAACCTCATTTATCCTCCAAGTCCAATGCTATAACCGAGAAACATTTCGCAGTAGGAGAAACTCGTTGTGATCCGTTTGACACTTATAGTACACTATACAGATGCCTTGCATCAGAACCATAATTACATGTTATCGGTCAAGGTAAGCAAAATGTACCATTCACCGTTCATCGCACTATGTTAACATTTTTTATTGAGGGTCATGTGGGGTGGGGGGATCGAAGCAAAATTCATTCAAATGCACAATAAACTAATTAACTTTCGTTTGACAATGTTGATAAGTCGTTTACCTTGATAGAGTGAATAAATATTGCATGAGTCATATGGTGGATAACCCAGAGTAGGGCCTAAAAAAATGTCCACAAATTCGTATATACCCTTTCGCTAAATCCACCTCAATCCACGTCCCAGAAAAAAGTGCTTTATTGAGTTTAGTCCATCATAAAGTATTACTTTACAATATACTAGAACGTCAACGGTTAAGATCAATCAAATCATAAGCATCGATGACACAACACCAGCAGAAATTTAAGTCAGTTCCATGTGTGTACCTGAAGATGAAGGCTATAGAAGGTCCTGTTCTGAAAAGCGGAAGCGGACGAGCTGATGAGGCAGAGTCCTTGGTTCTCCAGCACCTTGATGCATTTGGACATTGGCAGAGCGCCGGCCATGGTGTTCAGAAGGCTGACCTGGACCATGATTTCCCTATCGTCGAGGCAAGTGGCGGAGACGATAGGAGCCGTGTCATCTCCTGGCCTGCAACAGCCCCGCGTCAGCTGCTCCTTCTTCTTCTCCAGGCCGTCTACCTCCTTCTGCAGCTCCGGGATGTACTTGATCACCCGCGACACGATGGTCGGATTGCTCAGCTTCCTCTGCGACGTCAGCGTAAGATAAATTGGTCAGATGCTCAGTACAGAATCTTGCACATGTGCGTAGCCCAGAGAAGATGAACGAGAGTTGGGTTAGTTAAGCGGTTTTAATTATTACGGTGTGATGATCATCGTCGGGGAGGAGGGAGCGGAGGTTGGAATAATGCTCGTTGAGCTGCTTGCGGCTGTCGCGCTCGTACGCGTTGTGGCTAATCTTTCGTTGGGATCCCGAGCCGCCGGAGGAGGTGGCGTTGTTGGCAGCCGGCGCGGCCGGGATGTCGTGGTCTAGGCCCGGCCACGGCGGGGACGGCGCGAGGTGGTGGAGGCCACCGGAGAAGATTTCCGCATCCAGTGACGACATGCTGCTCGTGAATGGGTCGTTGAATATCTGGTGGTCCATTGTTCGCAGCTAGCTTCTGCTTGATCTCGTTCGTGTGAAGAGGTTGTAGAGATGATGGTGGATGTTAACCTAGCCTGCTTCGGTAGCCTACTTGATCTAGATTGATCAGCATGAACTACTTCTCATGGCTGGTTTGATCCATGCAGTCAGCTTGAGCAAGTTCCGGAGTGGCGACCTCCTTTATATATAGGGCTGGCAGTGTCCAGAGAACTGATTTGGCCTGGATGTCTAAAAGTCATATATACTCCAGAGAACATTATGAAAGTGAGGTAAAGGGAAGAAAAGCAATTCTGTCGTGTACACGATATCTCGTGCATGGCTCAGCCATCAATTTACTTCACGATCAGATCTACATGCTTGTATTCTTGTGAATCTTATTGTTTATTAGCCCATTATGTGACATCCTCGACGTTACCTTTACGCCAAGTAGTGACTGGGATTCCTGCAACCTCTCTCGTCATTTCACTCTCACAGTCCAAAGCATTATAGTACACCCGTTCATGATTTTCGTCTGATTTTAAATTTTGAATCTATTTTAACTTTTGAGCCACAAATCCAATTTATGATATGTTTGCTATGTTCCTTGCAACTAGGACACTGAAACAATACCACTTTCGAATATATATTGATAAGTTTTAAAATATGAGTTCCAAAACATGATGGAACTATATGAAACATAGTGATGCATTCTAGTACGCGAAAAAACATAGGAAAACTTGATGAGAATGAGGTTTTACTAAAAATTTGTGGCATTATGTTTGACGCATGTTGATATGTAATACATTATGATACGTTGTCAGTCACGATGAAGCACAGTGAAACAATATGTTTGCTTTGGTGGAAAACAATAAAACTTTTTTTTGCTTAATATTATGTTTTTAATAAACATTTATGCTTATCAGGTTTTACTAGGTTTTCTCGTTTTCTAGAGTGTATTACTATGTTTCATAGAGTTCCACCATATGTTTCAGAATATAAATTCCAAAAGTAACAAATTATATTCAACATTGATCTTCTTTCAAAGCCCTAGTTACATTGAACATAAATGTACAAGGACACCGTAAATATGACTTTATGTTCAATACATATCGGTCCTTTTGACTTCCCTGGAAAAACTAAATTCATGCCTTACTATGGGCTTGGAGAGTCTATGTAGCTAGTGGTGACTATATGTGATTTTTGGGAAAAAGAATCAACACAAGACGATGCTCGAGGGCCCCACAAGCCCTTGGGGCGCGCCCCTTGAGCTTGTGGCGAATCCCTAAGGCGGCCGAGGGCCTTCTTTCGCCGCAAGAAGGCTAATTTCCGGAGGAAAATCGTGTAAAAGGTTCAGCCCAATCAGAGTTATGGATCTCCGGCTATAATAAAATGGTGAAGGTCCAGAAAATAGGTGCGAACCAGAGAAGAAAACAGGGAGAGATCCAATCTCGGAGAGGCTCTCGCCCCTTCGGGGACCATGAAGGCCAAGGATTAAAGGGACGAACCTCTCCCCATCAAGGGGCAAGGCCATGGACGAGCAAGCCAGAGGGGAGCCTCTCTCCCCTTCTCGCCAGGGAAACCATCACCGTGGTGATCGTCTTCATCAACGTCGTCGTCTTTACCACCTTCCTCATCTATTTAGCGGTCCACTCTCCTGTAACCTATTGTAATCCCCTACTTGAACATGGTATTTTTGTGCTATGAGTTATTACCCGATGACTTGGGTCGTCGTTATTGTCTTTGAGTAGATTTTTGTTGTCCTATTGGTAATTGGTGAATTGCTATGCTTGATTTGAACTGCTTGTGGTTATGTTGTCCTTTGGTGCCCATTGTATGTGCGCGTGCGTGGATCGCCCCATAGAGTTAGTTGTATGAGGACATGACTATGCATTGGGGGGCAAGAGCGACATAAACTTCTTCCTACCATAGAAATTGATACATACATTATTGAAGAGGGGTCAAAATATTTTAATGCTATGGTTGGTATTTACCTTAGTGAACTTTAGTATGTGCGGATGCTTGCTAATAGTTCCAGTCATAAGTTCATAGAATTTCATGTAAGGGATGACATGCTAGCAGTGGCCTCTCCCACATAAAAACTTGCCATCAGTCTAGTAACTTAGCCAATTGCTTAGGGACAATTCCGTACACCATGCCATCACTACTCCACACTAGCTATTTGTATTATATTGTAATATATTCTATCTTTATTTAGGAAAAACACACTTTTATGTTTATGATCTTGCAACGCTGTCCCTTTATACCGACTTTGTAGTTATATTTCTCTTTTCTTGATAGAAGCAAACAATCGGTGTACGTAGGGTCATATCAGTGACACATAAGACTTGAGAGAATATTGATCTTACCTTTAACTCCTTGTGTGTTTGACACTCGATACTTATCACGTCCATATTTGGAACGTGCTATATCAGTGACACATAAGACTTGAGAGAATATTGATCTTACCTTTAACTCCTTGTGTTTTCGACACCCGTAATATGGAAGAGCTCTACATGTTTGATAAAGTTGCTCATCGTTTGAAAAAGATCATGAACGGAGAGTGGATCAGTACGGACGTCGTGTGCCGGGACAATGGGTTGGTTCTCCATGTCTAGACCGACAATGATGAAGGAGATAAGTTGGTCGGTGGATATGAGGTCACATGTCATGGTCAGCTCATTCGCGAGGGATTTCATGTGGCCAAAGTAGGTAGCCATGGATTTATTACCCTTCCGTGTGCTCGTCAGGCTGATTCTAAAGTTGTTGTTGCGGGACCTCCATTACGAGGCAAACATGCTTGTCAGGGCTGTCCAGATCGCGTGAGACTTTTCATGCGAGGCGTCCTGAATCAAGACCTTCTTGCAGAGATTGTAGAGCAAGTACGCAAGAGATTTCTAGTCCTCCCTCGCCCAAACCGTATAATGTGGGTTTATAACGATCTGCTCTTTGCCCTCGGCATTTTTTATGGTGATTGTTTTGGGAGGCTCGGGAAAGGTTTTGTCTAGATAACCGTACATGACGGCGGCTCGAATCTAAGATAGCAGTTGGGAGTACCACTAGATGAATTTTGTTTTGGTGATTTTTTCAGAGACTTGGGAATTTAGGGCAAGGGTTGATGCCGAGCTAGAGAAGGAAACCATGGCAGAAGGTTGATGGAGGTAGCTAGATGAGATGGAATTTAGGCCAATACTCTATATACAATTTGAAAATTTGTAAAGTATCTCAATCCTCCAGAGGAGAGACTATGGGTATATATTGATTGATACGAGAGAATTCCTCTCGTGAGTTTACAAGAGTCAATAGACTGCAACCATGAGAGAAACAAAGGGAAAGATATAAACTTAGAAAGGAAAATATCCCTAACAACTCCGGAAATCCAATTCGTCTCCTGGGAGCACGTGCTCCTGCGCGCAAAAAATAATTTTTCAAATGTGAAAAAAATCCCAACAAAATTTTTGTGTATTTGTAGTCACATTCAAATGTCACCTGCAAAGTTTTAGGCAAAAAGGTTAAACATTGTGGCCTATGCAAAAATAACAAATTTGAACACCAAATGTTACCCCAAAATGTCACCCAAATTTGTTTTTCTCACCGACGAAATACTACTGCGCGGTTTCGTATGAAAATTGTCAAGCATCTTTGCTACACTGACATGAGCATCCACAAAAAAATTCAGAATTTTCGAAAACATTTTATGATATTTTTCGCGGTACTGTTCATCCGGGAGCAAATGCTCCCGTGAGCCAAAACGCCCCTCTCCAACAACTCTCACTACTCCTATAGAGATATAAGTTGTAGTACAAGCAGTGGCGGAACCACCATTGGGGCGAGTTGGGGCGGCTGCCCCGGGTCGCCGGCGGCGGTGGATCGACCCCCACCTACATGTCTTTCCTCCGACAGAGGACTAGTCAGTCATTATGTGACATGCTATATCATTGGCCTTCAAGACTTGTGGATTTGGATGAATAGAGGACTAGTCAGAGCATTTATGTTGATGGGAATATGTTTGTGGACTTTGCACCAGTAACATTATTAGTTGAGGAAGAGGAGTGAGTCTACCAAAGCAACAATCCAACCGATGGCGGCTAAAAAAATCCAACATTTGTGGCTATTCTTTTTAGAGAAAAGGCTTCTTGCCCGGACTTAAAAGAAAGCCATATTGGTAATGTCATCGAAAAAATGACAAGGCTAGCAAAGCATGACAACACACAAGGCATCACTGGACTAAATAACGAGAGATAGTTTCTCCGAGACCAGGCAGGCCATCAAAAGGCGACAGAAGTTTGGAGGGTGCCAAGTTGATAGTAGTAGCTCAAATCTTGGAGATCATCCTGGAAATGGCGTCGGCTTTTGCACCTCTAGCGAGCGGTTTCCACTATTGCTGGTAAGCAATCATTTTAAACAAGCAATCAAAGGACCGGTTAGGAAAATAATGTTCGATAAATAACTTGACGCGATTAGTCCAAAGAGACCAAGACAACTCAACAATGGCAACACATAACGGTTGTGGCTAAAAGTGCATATACTAGGGCAATTCTGACTTTGAAGGTCAACTGTTTTTAAGGTTAATTCTTTCGAGGTCAATTCTGATTAACTAAAACACGGTGTTACATTTAAGCATAGGTGGAGCTGCAAGAGCATGAGTTAGTTAGAATTAATCTGCAATGTTATGGGATACAATGCACATAGACACAGTTTAGATTGCGCCACAGCCAACCCCGCCAATCTGTGGGCAAACCAAATGATTAGTGGGTGATACGCCCTCCCGCGACGCATAAACAATTTGATAGAAATTGAGCTGCGGGATGTGAGGTGGGCTGGCGCACCAAACAATTGGTGCTCAACCAAACGTGCAACCTGCAGATCCAGTCAACGATCAAGTTTTTTAAATAGTCAATTACACCAATGGTACTAGAACTTGGTTTAAATGGTCAGTTTGGTGCTAGAACTTGTGGCATACATTGAACTGGTGCAATAACTTGGTTTGGACGTGCAAATACTGTGCAAATCAGGTTTGATACGAAAATAAGGGTGAATTGGCACGCCAGCATGGCATGGGCCCCGCTGTAAGCGACTGAAAGGAAGGGAGGAATGCGTGCATCCCTTTTTTGCGAAAACACCCTTGATATTTTTTCTCATAAAAAACAACTATGTACGCGTAAGAAGGCATTTTATTATTTTATTTTTCTGCTTCTATGACACATGGGGCCTAGCTGTCTGTACAGAAAAGTTAAACGAAAATAAGACGGCCTCAACAGGTCGAAATCGCGACCAACCGATGGAATACTGGAGAGTTGACAACTCCACCACTCACTATTCCCCAAAGTACTGATAACAAGTCTTCATGTATTATAAACTGGACGCATGGGAGGCTTAAATGGGTTGCAAATAGTGCCGGCCATTTTACACGCATTAATTTTTTAAAGATATTTATAAAACGTATGGAATAAAAATAATGTTCGAATATTCATGTGTTATAATTATATTTTGTGTGTGGATATAAATAGTACACATAAAGATGATTATTAGTAAATAAAAACATTTAAATGTACACCTGTGTATTATATAAAAATGTTGAGTAAATACAGATATTTAAAATATTTAAATAGAAAAAATATACACTTGCAGCTAATATGTATATTATACAAAATAATGAATACAAACATTTACTAAGTATTCACTTGTGTATAATTTTAACCCGTGATTCATATTCAAAATTTTTATCTAATTTATATATTATCCATCAGTGAATATTCATATGAACATTTTAAAATTTAAATGTCATATGTTTTTTATTATAAAAATCTTGAACTATGCTGTGTGTATAATTATTTAAATGTTTGCAATTATAGAAATGTTTCTATTTGTATGTATATAACTGTATTAAACAAACATTTTGATTTTAAATTTTAAAATTACGAATATTCATATTTTTGTAATTATAAAAAAAGTTATTACTTATAAATATTATTTCAAATGTTGAATGAAGGCGCACTTTTTTTAGGGGCTCTTTTTTTAGTTTTTCTTTTAGGCAATCTTTTCAACTACATTATGTTTAGTTATCCACGTAACACATGAATGTGTTACGGGTGGAGTGGCTAGGGCCGTCTATTTGCTAGTGAGAGGTCTGTGGTTCGTGGCGCCGATCAATCTTTTCCTTCTTATTTAAAAAAATGAGATTCCACCGCAGCAAATAACGTCAGGAGCTTTTTGTGATAAATAAAAAACTCGAGGTGGTTTCAGCAAAAAAATAGCCACACGCCGCCTCACTACCATCGAGTCACTGACAGCGGGCCCCATGCCACACAGGCATGCCTAGTCAGTGGTTCGGGTGTACATAATTAAGATTTGCACCGTATTTGCACGATGGCGCCAAGTTATTGCACCAGTTCGATGTATGATGCAAGTTCTAGCATCAAAGTGACCATTTGCGTCATGTTCTAACACCAACAGTGTAATTGACTCTTTTTTAAAGGGCGGCTCATTGAGGGCCTCCTATATGAAGTGGACTCCATCAATAGACATGTACCGCATAGGTGGCTCCCCCAGCCCAAAATTCCTATGAGCATTCCTCGCTAACCATTGGTGTTGACGATGTTTGGTGACCAATAGACAGGGGGGTACATGAAAACTATCAGCAACAACATATGTACACATTGTTTGATATTTCAAACGAGATTTTTTTCAAAGAATATCTTCAAATTTGTGAAAAAATGTATAAAACTTTCACCATATATTTAGAAAGAAACCATTTTTTTGGAAATCTTGAAGATTCTTTGAAAATGTAATATTTTTGAATCCTTGAACAAATTTAGAAAAACAGGACCTTTTTTTAAATTTGAACATATTTTGAAACATGAACATTTTTTGAAACTCTGAACAAAAATGCAAAGGTCTTCTGCATCTTGGAACTATTTTCGAAAGCGGAAACATTTTCTGAAACTCCCAACCAAAATTTGAAAATGCAAACAAACTATGAAAATCATTAAAAAACTTTATGAAATCACATATACTTCTGGAAAATTTTGAATGCTTGAAAATAGAAAACGAAAGGGAAACAATGTGAATTTATGAAATTCCTAATATTTCCTAAAAGAGCAAACAATTGTTAAAGATGTTGAACATTTTATGAATTTTGTGATTTTTAAAAAAGGAAGAAAGAAAAGAATAAAGAGACAGAAAAAAAAAGGAAACCAAAAAAATCATTATAAAAAGTTAAAAACAGTTAGAGAAACATGTGCAGAAAGATTGCAGAATGTTTCTAAAACTGATAAAAAACAGACTGAAATTTTCAAAACATTCCCAAAACTGGAGTGAGAAAACGCTTTTCACTCGCTTATGTATGATTGAGGGACAGTTACACATAATAAGCGTCATATAGGAAATTCCAGCTCACGGCTCCCATCCAAACAAGCCCATAGATTTGCTACCCCTGAAACATCAGCAAAAAAAACAGAGATTCTCTACCCCTGAGGGGGGCTAGAAAAAGAATGTTGAGTATGATACAATTATAGGATGCAATTTTTAGGTGATGTATAGGGAGCAAATAATCAATTAGTACTCCTTCGGGAGCCCCTGCAAGAGTCACTTGGGGGTGGCCTGAGATGATTTTTTTCGCACTTTTTTGGGTGATTTATATGGGGCAACTAAATGTTTATTTTTTTCTGCATGTGGTTTTGACTTTTAGATGATTTTTTCGGCTCTTTAGTTTTCCTCAGCTTTTCTTAGCTTTTGGACCCAAAAAATAAAAAAAAATTGACGCGAATAAACACGTTTTATTTTTTTCCCTTCCGCTAGAGGCACAAATTTACTTCTCGTGGAGGCACATATTTGCTTCCGTGAGAGGCACGCAAAAGGAAAAAATACGGGATTTTTTCATACTGCGAGAGGCACCAAGTTACTTTTCTTATAGGCACGGATTTGCTTTCGCGAGAAGCAATTGCCTCTCGGAAAGGAAAAACAATGTGTTTTTTTTCTTCCGCGAGAGACACGGATTTACTTCTCATGGAGGCACGGATTTGATTTCGTGAAAGGCACGGCCGTGCGTCTCACAAAATGAAAAAGAAATGAATTTTCTTTTTTTTCTACCACGAGAGGCACAAATTACTTCTCGTAGAGACACGGATTTGCTTCTACGAGAGCAACGACCGTGCCTCTCGAAAGGAAAAAAAAACACGTCTTTTTTTTCTTTCTTTCGTGAGAGGCACGGATTTACTTCTCGTGGAGGCACGAATTTGCTTATGCTAGATGCATGGTCGTGGCTCTCACCAAAGGGAAAATAACGCGTTTTTCCGCTACCACAAGAGGCATGGATTTTTTGTGAAATGAGAGGAACGGACTTACCTGTCGTGGAGGCACAGATTTGTTTTCACGAAGGGCACAGACGTGCGTCTCGGAAAGGGAAAAAAGTTTTGAGATTTCAACATGGGATCTTATTTTAAAGATCTAGACACGAATCCAACGATGAAAACGGTTCGAGATTTGGACTCACGGTTTAAGATATAAAATATTTTGAATAAATAAATCTACGAAAAAAAGAGAAAACTCTTAGGTTGCGACAAGTGGCGTACATTGCGACACTTGTCACAATCTTGGATGATTGGAGTGACCTTTATAAAGAGTGCTTTTTAACTAATGATTTCACGATTATATGATAAGTAGCCTGCAACGTCTTGTTCTTGAGAAAAGGAACGTCTGAAGTTATGTTTGGTTCATCGATAGACGATGATAGGCCGGAGCCGCCGGACACATTGTGTGCCTTGTCACCCGGCCGGGTTAATAGTAGGTCCTCCCCACTCTACACGGGCCTTCGCTCCAATGAGCTGGGCTGCACGCAGAACAAGCGGGCCAGCTTGAAATTCAAACGGTAACTGTTTCCCTTGGACCACCCAAAATTAAAATTTGTTTCCCTTCGAAGAATGCCAAACCTTGAACACGAACAAGCCAGAAGCACTACAGGCCATACACCGATATACGAGCAGTAATCACACATGCTTTTGACATTGTAACATCATTATATATTCATTTATACGGAAGAATTACATCGACAATGGCCTATCTTTTATGCATGCAACTGCTTCGCGGCCATCTCTACATTTGTTTTCTCAACTGTTTCATGCATACTAAATTATACTCATCGTGAAGTTGCGCACATGCTATGGTACATGATGAAGAGGAAAATATAGGACCAGAAATGTATACACTATATTTTTTTTGAGGAAAAATGTATACACTATATTAGTTATATGGAACACACTGTATTACACTATCATGCATGCATCAGTGCTATTTATCTTAGATTATTTGTCCTATATATATGTCCTGCATTTTTATTCATAGTAGTTATGTATGATGACATGCACCATTATTATGTTATAATCCACTAATGATGCAGATGCAGTCCCGCCTTTTGCTTCACGGCGTTCTCCAGTTCGTTACAAAATGTTTGGCACTCCTTGCTCATTGTTCGCTGGGTTCTCTGTTTCAATACAAAATATGATATAATTGTAAGCACTTTTGTATAAAATTTTCATTCTGTCGCACATAAGTTGAATAATACATAATACACACATGCATGCATTTATTCAAAATTGATTTTTTTGACACATTTGTAGCGTTACTACTTAGTTTGTCATATAAAACAGATAACATGTAGAAATATGCGTGAAGATTCAGAAAAAATGCATCCGCATATCCATTGTCCACCGGTGCTATGGATGGTCTAGGGTGGTAGGTTCGATGCCTAGAGGGTAGGAAGGGTCCACCCCTTCCATTGCGTTGTCCTAACAAATTAAGGGGATGTTTCTTGTCCGCTTGTTACACTTCCCGTGGTTAATCGATTCGATTGGCCACACAATCACAATGTCATTTCAAGAGTTTTGGTACTTCATCATGGAATATTTATCTCTTTTTTGTTCCTTCGCATAAGTTTAGATACAACAATCTAGATCCATCCCATTAGTTGTATTGGCACGAGTATAATGACCCCCCCTTTGTTGGGGTTGAAAGGACATGAGATAAAAACGAATACCAGTTGAGGTCAATGTCGGTCTAACCACAATGATCAACACACTAGCACACCAACATTTAGTCTAGTATAAAATGACCCTAGCCTAAGTAGCTATGTGAGGAAGCAAAATTCACATCCACCTGAGTGCATGTATGCATGCCCAAAAGACGAGGGTGTGATAATTTATCACCAAGGAACGTTCATCTTCGTAGTTCAAATCCGAGGGAGCCTATAAGATGTAAGCCCTAGAACGATGGTTTTGTGGAATCCGTATTATATATGGGTAGAGGGACATGTAACCTCACTTAACTTCCAACTCATATAATTGTGAACCATTTTAGTAGGAGGAGAAACCCATTTTGGGACGGATGACACTTATGGTGTATTATACAGATTCCATGCATCAGCTACATCCTCGCATGTTCCAGTTAATGTAAACAAAATATACCATTCACGGTTCATCATACTATGCTACCATCTTAAACTCAAGGGGTAAGGGGGGGGGGGGGGGGGGGGTCATGGAGGTGATAGTTTTAATTGTAAGGTAGATAACCCATAATAGGGCCTGACAGCATCGAATTGCGCATATAGCCCAAAAAATATCCTCAAATTCTTATACTCTTTAGATAAATCCCTATCATGTTATCTGGACCCACCTCAATCAACATCGCAGAAATAGAAGTGCTTTACTGAGTTTTAGCTCAAAAGTACTACCTCCGTCTCAAAATATAAGACGTTTTTTAGGCTAAACATTAAGATCAAATCATAAGCATCAATGACCACAACAATGCAATTACATCACCGAAAGACAGATGCGTACCTGAAGATGGAGGCTATAGAACGTCCTGTTCTGGAACGCGGAAGTCGAGGAATTTATGAGGCGAAGGCCTTCGTTTTCCAGCACCTTGATGCACTTGGACATGGGCAGAGCTGCGGCCATGGCGCTCACCAGGCTGACCTGGACCATGATTTCCCTGTCGTCGAGGCAGGTGGCGGAGACGACAGGAGCCGTGTTCTGCCTCATGGTCAGGATGCCTTGCTCGCAGCTGGCTCGCCTCAGCTCCTCCTTCTTCTTCTCCAGACCGTCTACCTCCTTCTGTAGCTCCGGAATGTACTTGATCACCCGCGACACCGTGGTCGGAATGCTCATCTTCTTCTGTGCGACAGTAGCCAAAGATAAATCAATCAGACGCTCAGAATATCTCACATGCATGTACGTAGCTCAGAGGAAAAATGAACGAGTTGTGTCTAGTTAAGTGATTTAATTACATTGTGATCGTCATCGGGGAGTAGGGAGCGGAGGGAGGAATATTGCTCGTTGAGCTGCTTGCGGCGATCGCGCTCGTACGCGTTGTGGCTCATCTTGCGGTGGGACGATCCCGAGCCGCCGGAGGAGGTGGCGTTGTTGGCAGCCGGCGCCAACGGTATGTCGTTATTGACGCCCGGCCACTGCGGGGATTGCGCGAAGTGGTGGTAGCCGCCGGCGCCGGAGAAGATGTCCGCCTCCAGTGACGACATGCTGCTTGCAAACGGGTCGTTGAACATCTGGTGCTGGTGCCCCATTGCTCGCAGCTAGCTTCTGCTTGATCTCGTACGTGTGGAGACAGTAGAGATGATGCTGGATGAGAGAGGGAACCTAGCGTGGTAGTAGGGGGCAGCTTGAGCAAGTTCCGGAGTGGTGACCTCCGTTTATATAGGGTGAGAGACGAGTGTTGGCAGTGTCTAGAACTCCAGATAACTGATTTAGCCTGGAGTCCTGGACGTCTGAGGCACAGGGCTGCTTGTTACCTTTTTATGGGAGCGAGGTAAAGGGCTGCTTGTTACCTTTTTTTTTGTGAGTGTTTGTTATCTTTTATTTTTGCGAGTGTTTGTTATCTTATCCTTTCAGTGGAAAAAACAAAAAACTTGCGGGAATGACTAGCACTCAGTTAACTCTGGTCAAATTTACAAATTTGTCCATATATATGTTAAAAAAATTCACTTGTTATAAAAATTTGTTCAACTAATATAACATAAATTATGTTTCTATTTTTCAGAATTTAGGAAAAAAATTGTATGTTAACGTAAGATCAATGGTACTCATTGTCGACTGAGATTTAACTAATTCTCTTTCACTAAGAGAATAAGCAAACCCAAAAACTTTCACATCCATTAAAATACTTTAATCATCTCAATGAAATAAGGTTCTACATATCATAGTCATAGCATCAATGAATTACGAGAAGGCCAAGAACATATATGAAAGTTATTCAACCCTTACAAGATCATAGCACATAGCTCTTGGGTAAAGCAATGTCGTCTGCTAATGGCCCTCACATCGCTCCTAAGAGGGGTCACTCGGGTGGAACTCTAGCAGACTTCTTCGGCGACCTTGACTGCCTCTGTAGCTGCGAGGGCGACACGTCGACTGGCTCGGTGCGGTTCAGCTACTCATCTCCGCACTATGCAGGTGGTGGCGCCGGTGCCCGCTGAGATCTTCGGCCTGGTGTAGGGAACCGGCGAGTGTTGCGATCCTTGGGTTCTTTTTGCACTAAGATGGTGTTCTACCGGGTGCCAGCCCTCATGGATCTGGCCGTTGACGATTTCCGAAATGCTCTGTCGGAGATCTTCATTGGGTGCTTGATGCATGTAGATTGCTGGATTGGATGGGATTCGGTCCCTATTTCACCACGAGTGGCTTCAACAGGATGTGACGCGAAGCTTCGGTATCTGTTGACATTATGGGACACGTCAGTATTTCGATTTCCATGGTGAAGACAGTGGCGGAGAACGTCATGGCTGCTGAGGTCTGAGGCCTTGTAATGGTGGATCGAGTCTTCGTGGCGATGAGGAATTTGCTTGGTGCTTCGTGACTTGTAGCAACGACATAGGCAAGTGGGGGCGGCAGCACAGGCGGATTACACAGTCTTAGCTTTCATGGTGAAAACCCATGGCCTGACCTTAATTGGTTGTATTGGGTAGTGATCTTCTTGAAGGCATTGTTTTGAGATGCGGATTTTCTCCAGGGTGAAAACCTAAGATCTAGTTTCGGGCCATGGTGGTACTTGTACACTGTTTCCTTCTTGGAGGCGTTGCTTTTGGAGTATTTGGATTTCGGGTGTTGTCTAGGTGGTGGTTCGTGCTCTAGCTACAAGGAATTGATCAATGTAGAGGGATCTTTCTTTTTGTTCTACTTCTTTTTGTCTTTTGGATGTGTGCATCCGTAATGACTTTACGACATTACGTTGTTGCAGAGGCTGGGTGTAATTGGTATCACCATGATATTAATATATTCCCCTTTTCGTAAAAAGAAATGTCGTCTTCCTCATGCTCGCTGGAGGTGCGTCGTGAGCAAAGTTTGATGCAACATGTACATCTCCGGAAAACCCTCGTACCTAGGCAAATGTTGTTGATGCAATGGTCGAAAAGCGGTGTGTCAGAGCCAGAGGATGCTAGTGAATCCGAGGAATAGATGACCCCCCCTCTTCCACGAGAAGAAGGAAATGCATAGGGATCATGCCAAACAGAATGAGGTGGCCTTACTTCATTAGCTTCCAAATCAAGCCAAATTTGGCCATGCTTCGCCTACCGGATAGAAGGCCAAAACATGAAGTATCTCCGTCCACCCCACCATATGACATCGTTGAAGACGCAGATGAACCGAAGAACAATCCAGGCCCTAGATCAGATCATGAGCAAAGTTTCACACTCTTCATCTAGGGCGACCTAAACTACACGACCAAACCAGCCCTAAACTGGGGTTTCCCCTACCTTGCCAGCGTCGGAAGGCACCCTGATATGAGGGGAACTAACAGTGACGGTTGCACGTATGCGATTGAGAAGCCCTACTTGTTTCTTTGTCGGGGGAGTTGGGAATTGGTTTCTATTATAAAGCAATTGTGGATTTTGTGAGTTCAGTTGTACATTTTGAATACTTTGAAGATTAGTGACATCAATTCGAGGTTCAGATCGGTGTTCCAGAGAAGAAGGCGATGTATAGGGTTGGACACCCACGCCAGATCATTCCAGGCAGAATCAGTGGAGGCATGACCTCACTAGCTTCTAGAGGAAGCCGAAGTCATTCATGCTTCACAAAACAAAGAACAAGGTACAAGACGAAAAATTAACATCGTTGTGCGACGTCGTTGAAGCCACCCACAAAAAAGATAAATTCGGGATTGTAGATAGAGCCATGACTGAAGCTCCACACACTTCGGCTATACTGACCTATACTACACGACCAACCCCAAACTGGGGTTCCCCTACCTCGCTGGCACCGGAAGGCACCCTGAGACAAGGGGGACCAGCGGTGACGGTGCACTTACGCGTGAAGCCCTAATTGCTCTTTTGGTGCCTGGAGTTGGGAGTTCGTTGCCAACTACAAGTTTATGATTTTAATTACACATTTTGAGCACTTTGAAGACCAGGCAGTGTAATTCTACTACAACATGGTTTACCTCGCTCTGGTTTGGGAAGGGCGATGACGGCGGCGCTTCGGCTCTTTCCAATTCTTTTGGTAGCTGGAGTTGCGAGTTGGTTGCCATTACAAAAACAATTCTGTCCACACATACGTTGTTGTCGGAGTATTTTTTGTGTAATTAAGACTCTAAGGACATGTACAATGGTTAATAAGACATTCTTATCTTAAACCCATCACGAAATTTAGAGATAAAAAGATGTGCAATGGGTTTATCTCTTAGTCATATATTTATTAACTAGAAATACCTAAATATGTGGTGAGAGGATTGTTGCTAAGAGATCATCTCTTAAATAAGTGAATGCAATAATTTTCTTCTGATTTCTCTCTCCTTCATGTCAGCATTTATTCGATGTTGCACTCTTAAGATAACACCATTGTAAATGCCCTAAGTTAGCCGTGCTAAGTTGTTGGGTGTATTTTTAATTCCCTCCATGATCCATCCCTATGTGAATCTTAAAGGCAAACTTTTTGTGGCAAAATGAATCTTAAAGGCAAGAGATAGCTGATGTCTCAGGCCAACTTAGATTTAAGAAAATCTCTTGTAATTTAAAATATGCAAAACAGAAGAAGATAAATATGATATATGTTTTTTGCGAAAGAATAAGATATGGCTACACACATATAATGTTGGAATTTACTATTAGCTATCAATTATAGTCAACTAACGAATGATTTGTATGCTGGTTTTTGAGTTCTAGTTATATTGGACTCCTTTTCTTGTGAAGAATATTTGTAGACTTCTCGGAGTTTGTACTCTCATATATGATGAAAATGCATCAGTTTTACCTCTTTATCATCTTGTATATACTATGTTAATAATTACTTTCTCTGTAAAGAAATATAAAAGCGTTTAAATCACTACATGGAGTACTTAATATTGTTTTGATGTGAGTTTCAATATTAACGATCGTATATATCTACCATCTGGGCCGTTTTGACCGGTTAAAAGTAAGTTAATATTGAAGTAAGCAGCACATTCTGGGATCCTCGCGTATTCCTAAATACTGTGATTAAAGTAAGCGAGTATGACAAGTACAGGGACCGGGAATGCATTTTATGCCCATCTAAAGATTGGTCTCTGATTCGAATATATCTCGCTGGGACCTATGACTGGATCGGATTCGTGCCATCCTTGTTGGCAAAACTTTATTAGCGATATATTCACTCAGCGGCCAGGGTGTATACCATCAGAGGTACGTAGCAGCAGATTAAGCTAGCTCGCCGAATGATGAAGGATCTCGCCGTGTGCTTGCCTTAATTTAGGAATGGACGGCTTTATTGATCGCGTGATCGCGCCTGCGGCGAGACGCGCGTCGACTAACGTAGCGCCCGGCCGGCCTCCATGGAGGCACGCGCGGTGGCCGTGCCCGTGCGCGCGCCGCGCATGCCGGCTCGTGCCGCCGACGCGGAGGGCACAGGCCAGGGACCGCTAAGGCTGGAATCGATACCCAAGTAGTATACAGTATTCGTATAATCGTATTCAAGAAGAGGAAACCGCTATTAGAATATATTATGGCGAACAATATTCGCACCCGAGCTGAACCGTGGATACTATCTAGTCTAGGTTTATTGGTTGTGTGAGATATCTGCGTCTAAGTAAGTAAGTTGGGGAAAAAGTAACTGCTGAATCCACCCTTTACCTCCGTACTAAGCATTTTTTTTCTTCAAAAATGATGGATTTTATTGACTTAAAATGAAGCACCACGAAGATACAGACACAATGAGCACACACTCGGTCTCTCCATAGTTAGGACGCACACAACCAACATAAAAACACGCACAACAACACGTCGATAACGAGCAAAGTCATATGAGACCAAAGCTACGTGTTCGCGATGAAAAAAATATAAAAGCTCCAAAAGTGATCGGAACTGCAATCCACAAACACCGGCAATGACCATATCATGACATCACATGAACGGCGAGATTTTTCAACTGAAGCGATGCTCAACCATCGCCATCACCGGATCCAGACACAAAGGCCCTGAATCTAGGTTTTAATCCTGTAAAATCAGTAGAGCATATCCAACCAATGCGTTCAAGAAGGTAACAACGTAAAAAAAAAAAACATCATCATTGCCAGGTTTCCGCACAAACCATATCATGACATCACATGAACAACGAGATTCTTCAACCGGAGCGACGCTGAAGCACCGCCATCACCGGATCCAGACACAAAGGCCCTAAATCTAGGTTTTCATCCTGCAAAATCAGTAGAGCATATCCAACCAATGCATTCAAGAAGGTAACAAACGTAAAAAAACATCACCATTGCCAGGTTTAACCAACTCAGGTCCGACTTAGGCTTTCACCCCGAAGCTCAAGACAGGGTGCTCGAGTAGCACCACCATCGAAGTCACTCGTCATGTATTGTCGCCACCCCTTTTTCGCGATCCTGGTAGCTAAATGCAATGTGCGAACGCCGCCGCTGCACAATCACCCCTCTGCGTTAAGCCGTCATCCATAATTTGCATCTCATCGTTGAAGCCAACCATCGGATTTGGAGATATGAACCCTCCTTAAGACCTTTCGATGACCACCACCGTCGTGGAGCCGCAGGAGGTCACTGTAACACAGTCTGCATCCACCACCACCCGACCGACCGAATATGAATAACCACTACCAAGCCGTCCAGATCTGAATCAATGCAACCGTTGAGTCGACCATGAACGAAGCCGAAGCCGCGGCCGCCTGACATCATATCCGACCACCACGACATCGGCACGGCCACGAACAGTCGCCGCCACCTAGAAGCCCATGGCTCGGCGTCCATCTTCCATGACACCGCCGCGAAGAGGGAAGAAGTGGCCCCACCGCTGCCCGAACTTTGTCCGGCGGCGTCCTTCAGCGGCGGTGGTGAGGAAGAGGATAGGTGGGGGAGAGTCGAGGACCTGGCAGTGCGAGGGTTCGCTTCGTCGCTTGCGAGAGCGACGCGAGCGAACGAGCTCGAGGTGTTATGTTTCGTCGTACTAAGTAGACGGTATCGATGGTATGTGGATAGCGTAACTGCATGCTAAACTACTAAAATAATATTTAAATTCAATTTATTTATAATATGTTTAATTGATAAAAAAATTGACGTTCCTTTACAAATGTTTGGGTATTTAAACACACATTCATCTAAAATTTAAATGTCTTCAAGCATTTAAAAATATAATCATCTAACTACAAAAATGTCAGCATATTTAGAAATTTTCGTATGGTTTTTAAAAGTTTCAAGTAATTCTACGAAATATTTGTGTACTTTAAAAAAGTTTCAAGGACTAATTAAGAAGAATGTTCATCTACTTTATAAAATCTCTGTATACTTTTAAAAGGTGTTCGTGCCTATTAGAAAAATATTTAGGTAGTTTTGAAAGGGCCGACACATATTGACAAATTTTTCAAATATATCAAAATACAATTTTATACTTTTTGACAAAAAAACAAACAACAATAGATAATGGAAACAAAATTATAAACAGAGAAAAAAAAGAAATAAAAACAGAAAGTGGAAAAGGAACAAGAAAAGGAAATTTGATGAAAAACAGAGAAACAAAGAATAGAAAAACAGGAAAAAAAGAATAAAAAAATGAAGAAAACCCCCAAAACCGACAAAACCGAATGGAAAGTACCATGAAAAACCAACTAAATACCTATAAAAACCGTACCATCTGGCTGGGCTAGTACCTAGTGCCGGCCCAATCATGAGGACATCGATGTATATCGCTTATCCGCTATATCAATACCTTTATACCACACTATATAGTGTACAATTAACTTTGATTAACAACCCTTAGATGAAGTCGATATGATGGCAGAGAGGTGGCTAATCTGAGGACTGTCGAATATTCTCTTTACTATACTATATTTTACTACGTGTACTGTTTGGATGATTCTATTGTTAGGCATAAGTCATATTGGCATTTTGCACAAACCTTAAAACACACCTCTACTCCGTTCTTCCATCTTAGACTCTCTTGACTCTTTTCTCTACTGAACTATCATTCCTTTTTAGTTGGTGATTTTTTTTGTGTGTTCATGATGATGGTTTTACCTTCATAACACATATTTTTCTTTGTAGATAGAGCAGTAGTTCTTCTTGTTATTTACTATATGAGATACAACAGAAACCTAGAAAGCTCATTTTGTTGCAACTTCATTAATGGTGTAAAATTATAGGACATGCCTCGGGATTGAACGGCTAATGAGTTACTAGTATAAAACACGCATAACTAATGAGTAAAACACGCATAACTAATGAGTTACTAGTATAACACGCATAACGCGTATAGGACATGCCTCGGGATTGAAATGCTATCTTCTCACGTGTAAAACACGCATAACTAACGAGTTACTAGTAGCATTTTGTGGTGTAAAATGATCAATGCAAAACCCGATAGTGCTAACACACACATGGAAGATTATAGGCCATGCCTCGGGATTGAACGGCTAATGATTATAAGAAATCGACTATTAAGTAACACTAAATGAATTGCTCTGTTGCCCCATGTGTGATACCTGCACTTGAATGATTAGAGCAAGTACAATAAGGTAATATAAGCATGCTATAAGGATTTAAATATAATGTTTATACTTAGTTGAAGGATAGATAAGAGGAGAGAGAACAGAAAAATGTTGTATATTAGTAGTCAGCTGCATCACAAGTTGGAAGAAACTTTGTGAGAGGAGAAGTTGCGCCAAGCAGTTACGACGTAGTAAATGTCCATATATAACTATTGTATGAGTTGATTTTTAGGTTGGATGTGGATGAGATGGATACTAGATATATTTAACAGTTGGCTCTACTATTAATCATGCTCTTATATGCTTTTTTTATTTTGTTCTACTTCATGAATACTAAATATACTATAACACTAATCTTCCTAGAATTGAAGAGCCCACATTCAATTGAGGTCTCCAATTTACATTGTGAGACCCGATTTTGACCTGGTCAACAATTTCTCAAAGCTCTCTCATTTAATTATTCTATTTATACCTCTATAACATTATACTCCTTAGTTTTAAAGGGTCCACATTCAATTGAGGTCTCCAAGACTCCAATTAAAATTGGGTCACCTGATTTTGACCGGGTCAATAATTTCTCAAAACTCTCTCGTTCAATTCCTTAGACAAATACACTATACTTCCGAGTGAGTTTGGTTTACGATTTTGACCGAACCAACAGTTTTTAAAATCAATCAACAGCAACGGGCCTAAAAAACATATCAATCACGCCCATGCAACCATCGATGTAGAAATTTTCCCACATATATATGGTTGGTTAGCATATAATATAGAATCACAGCACGAAAGGCCCATCAAATTATCGATTTATAAATAAAAATAAAACACACTATGTCATCTCCCTCACACATCAAATGAAATATTCCATTAGTTTCAAAATATAAGGGGTATTAGTTTTTTAGAAAGTCAAATTCTACAACTTTGACCAAGTTGAAAGCAAAAATATCGACGTCCACAATATTAAATAAAAATAATATGAAAACTAATTTAAAGATGAATCTAATCATAACAATTTGATATTATGGATTTTGATATATTTATCTACAAATTTAATCAAATTTAAAAGGTTTGACATGTTCAAAAGTAATACATATTGTATTTTGAAACAGAGTGATTATGTTTTTTTAATCTAACGGCGTAGCAAATCGCGCCCAGTCCTTCTAGTATTTAACAAAGTGAAATCGAATCAGTTTAACAGAATCAGAAACACTTGAGCATAAAATTCCGTACTATGGCATGTTCAAAGTTTTCAAACCCATAAATATTGAACGACAAGTTGATGGGGAAAGTAGTAAAATTAAAAAATTCTACCGTATGTACGCACAAACCCAGGATCACTATAAAAAATGCAAAGAGATAGATCAAATCTTTACCAACAAATGCAATGGAAAGAAGAGGTTGGCGAAGATCTGTAGATTCTAAAACTCGGTTAAACCTCCCAACCGCGAGATATTTTCCTGATCTAGGATCAAACGTATGATCCCTCTACGGTATCCATGTTCAACAATTCACCAGAGCTTCGTCATCAAGGACGAAGAATAACTGGAGAAGAAGAGTGTCGTGTTTTTGTCACGACAGATGTCCTCGCGAGAGAGCTAAGTAGTAAAGCTATCGCAAATAGATGGTGGCTTGAACGGGGTTGGTTGGAATCGAGAGTCGTGAGTTTTACCCAGGTTCGGCCCCGCGCTGTGGAAGTAAAAGCTTACATCCTGCTTGATTACTATTGATGATGATGATCTCGATTACAAGGGCGGTGTTTTGCTATCTCTATTTCGAGAGCTGCTAATTTGTCTGTCTCTAATCACATCTCCCCTTGGGGTGCCTTGCTCCTCCTTATATAAGTTGAAGGGGTCGGCTTACATGTAGAGTCCTAGTAGGACTACAACTAGTCTCTTTTCTATTACAAGCTGGATACTAGTCCGGGTCTTATTCGAACGGTCCAAAACCGGCCTACTGGTTCTACCTCCGTGAGGTCACCCGTATTCTCGTCCGCATCAATCAACCCAGGCCGGGTCAGTCATCGGCCGGGTCTTGTATCCCTCGCCGGGTTCCTTCCAGGCTCCCAACCTACGGAGAGCCGGCTCGTATGGCACCTTGGACAACCCGGGCATGGGCCTTCTGGTCTAGCCGGGTCATACTTCCTTTGTCGGGTCTTGCTATTTTGGCCGGGTGATCTTCTAGGCTTCCGTAATCCGGCTTTAGCAGCCCTAAGGGTAAGCCGGCTCTTGTCCTCTTGGGTTCATCGGCGGGTCTTGACCTTGTGCTTAAGTGTCAGGTTATCCTCAACGGGGTTAATCCCCGAAATTAGCCCCCAGGTTGACACGAATTTATTCACGCCAAGCTTCTGAAATAAGAATAATTAATACGTTAAGGGACCGACTTGCTCAAATGGCTGGCTTATTAAATGAACAAGCTACTAGAAAAATCCGGGTTTCTTTGTCATGTCAACATTCTGGATTGACAATCAACTTACTGAGACTGGTTCCTCGCAGAAAAATGGCTCCGGGCCGATCGGCCGAAAAATTGGGCCGGCGCGCCGGCGCCTAGCAGTGGCTTTCATATAACTAGGAAGACTGATTGTTCTTCTAAAATGAATCCACATTTTACCTTGGTAGATGCTATCACTGGTAAAGGGGAAGAGTAACTGTAAAACTGCTAAACATATATTAATTTTATTTATTTATATAATATGTGTTAATTATAAGAAAAGTGTTGATGTTTCATATAAAAGTGTCCAAGTATTTTTCGAAAATATTTAAGTTATTATTTAAAGTGTTCACACATTTTTATTAAATGTTCATATTGTCCCGACCTACTTTGGGCGTCACTCTTCGTTTTGTTATTCTGTAGTTTTTTTTCTTTAGGTTTCTTTTGTTTACGTGTTATATTTTTGTGCAATTTTATCTATACTATTTTTTATTATTTAATTTTTCTTTATTTCTATGTTAAAATTTGTGAACACTTGTTAGTAAACAAACATTAATAATTTTTTAAAAAATTCGTATATATATTGTAAAAAATTACAAAAAATAGAGAATTAATTTTTAAAATATTTTTATATTTTTTAAAATCATAATCATTTAAAAAATCTATCATGTAAATTGAATATTTCAGGTTCCAAAATTTGTTCAAGAAAATGATTTCTGGCAAAACGAACACCGTGTAAACTCGTTTCATGGGCTGGTCCAATATGTGTCAAACAAAAAACAAAGCTACTCTAGAGACTAAATGAACCACAGACCGTAGACAAGGGTACGAATAGAAAGACTGCTTACAGTTGCTCCACAATGCGCGATCCGAGTGATCTTATTCGTCGCTGTTTACGACGTTCTATCAAGGAAACACAAATAGACGGCCGACTGGGTTGGACCTTTCCATGCTAGCGTATCATTTCACCGAAATCATTCAACTTCTAATTATGTCATGTTCAAGTTTATAACTACAATATTTTTCTTCCAGTTTTAGCCAATTTTCTCCAAAAAAGAAAACTGATGTTGGATTTGTTATAGATTTAACATGCTCACAAATTTTGTGAAAAAAAATCCTGAATTTCTAAAAACATTTATCATCTCAAAAAATTCTATTTAATTTAGAAAAAATTGTGTTAAAAACACTATCAAAGTTTTATAAATATTCGTACATATTCTAAAACTCTTATGTAAATTTAAAAATATTCCTGAATTGTAAAAAATGTTATTTAATTTTAAAAATATTCCTGAATTGTAAATTTAAAAGCCGAAAATAGCCATGAAAAATCACCTACGAAACGGTCCGAAGACCCGCCCCCGCGCGTTTAATATGGCCGCCCATATGGTCGCTCTGTGTGTGACAGCAATCATTCATGCTATAAACTAATAACAAATCTTATATTTACTAATTGGATGCACCATATGAGCCTCCACGTTAATCCTAAGAATTAAGGAAAATTGTCCGTTAGATATCCTCATTAGTTACGTCCAACCGTCGGATGAAATTTGACCAAGAGTCCTGGCCGACTATCCCACGCGAGAGCCTGTTCCTAACCTAACTCTTCTATGGTTTAATAAATAAAGTAATATCGCTACAAGATGCCAAATCCCATCCTCCATCGCTCTCCCCATCCTCCTCCTCGCATGTCGGCTACCGCTTTAGCAAGAACTTCTGCGCGTCCATGCTGCACGAAAGCTAGCTTGGAGGAGAAAGGTAAGATTTGCATGTTAAAATATACATGGCGTCTGAAGTTATATATCGATCAGCGTATGCTAACCATGCTGGTCTTCGGCAGTGTAGACGGCAAGGCGTTCCCGGAGGCGACGGCCAGCGTGCATTGGTGCGACGGCGACGGAGGGATGTGTGCAAGGATGACGTTCATGCACTGAAAAGTTGATGCGTGCAGCAGGCAACCCCATAAATTAAGTAGAGATCCAGTGTATCACAACCCAGGCAAGTAATTTGCCAATGAAGACATGCTCTCTTTGATCATCCATTGGTTTCCGCTCCTCTTTGCAGCTAGTGTAGCCGTCTTGCCGGCATCCGAGTCATGTTTCTGAACATTCCACTCTTAAGTTATGCCCATGTGGTCTTCTTCCTTCAGTCCTTGAGGCTTTCACGGCACAGTTTGAGTAGGAGCGTCACCTCCGGCTAGCGTCTAGAATTCTAGATCGAGAAGTTGCATTGTTGGTTGTGTGTTGCCGACGCTGTGTTGTCCGTGGTTCCTAAGCTAATACTGTAAACCAGTACTGTTCTTGCATTCTTTCATGGATACTCCGTATATATGGTTAGTAGGGTATTTATATTGATTTTTAGATTATACATGTCTAGAATCACTCTAACTATTGTGTACTGTCACAGTTTTTTCCGTCAGTAGTATTCAGGGATCCAAGGTTGTCTTCTCGCGGTGTTCAGTTTTTCTGGGTTAGGAGTTAATTAAGAGTAATTTCTAGAATCCAATTGATGGCGTTTTCAGTTCTCGGATTTATTATAATCTGTTTGATTCCATGCTAGATGAAGGGCTCACGTGAGCAAAAGCTTTTAGTATTAGTGATATAGGGTGCAACGTGGAGGTGAAAGAGATTTTTTTGCATAAGATGCACGATGTCCCTGAGCCCATCAATTCCTGTCCTCCAAATCCACGAAGTTTTAATAATATGTCAAAATATGAGTTTGTACCTAATTTCCTACAACTCCAATTGGTTACTAATTTTTCTAAGATACATTTGAGGCTTCAGATGCATGGTTCTTCGGCTGGACGGAGTTGGTGCAGAATCAACATCACAAGCATCAGAAGTTCGGGATTGGAGGTGACTTCCTTCTGCTCAAGTTTTTTTATGGATCCACACATATATGCATCCCTACGTTAGCTGTAGTATGCTAATATGTTCAAACCATTGTTACAATCTAGAGATATCTGCAGCACGCCAGTGGCAAGTACGTCTTCCATATACAGTGTCATCTCGACAAACCGTGAGAGTTTCAGTACCTCTGTTAAAGTTCTACTTCCTCCGTTCCTAAATATAAGTCTTTTTAAAGATTTCACTACGGACTACATACGAAGCAAAATGAGTGAATCCACACTCTAAAGTATGTCTATATACATCCGTATGTAGTACGTACAAGAATCCCTAAAAAGACTTATATTTAGGAACGGAGGGAGTATATGTGTATGAAAAGTTTAATCTTTGTTATAAATATTTCTTTTGGTATTTTTAGCTAGCCAATCTCTATATCTCTTCACAAGCTTCAATTCTTTAATAGTAGGGTTTATATTTTCTTTCCATGTTAAGATTGTAGATGCCATTGCTTTTGAATTTTAGTTATATTTGGCAGTATAATATGTTAGTTCTCCTATGGAAGAACTAGCATAGCACATGAACAAATGATCAAGCATCAACATATGCCATGAATTGACTAAGTTATTTAATGCGTTTTCATCCAATTTTGTCATTGTTAGAATAAGACAGTGGTCTAAGCTTTTCATCCCATATATTTCCCTTGGCACAATCTCTAGCAGCCTCTTCTCCCATGCTCTTTGCGAGGTCCCAGATTTTTTTTTCAGAATAAAATGAGGGGAAAAGGCAGGCTAACCACTTGCTTGCTTTTATGTTGAATGTTTGATTTTCTTTAATTACATATTCACTTCATTTCATACATAACATCCCTGAAGGTATAAGGTCGTGGCTTTGTGACAGTTACGCACTACGTTTGGTACTGTAGAAGCTCTATCAAAATGTGTGAACAGAAATAATGGACGAACTAGACTAATTAGTTAATTTAGATGCTTCAACTGGTAATATATACAGGGCCGTCTCAACGTTTTGCTACTAACAGGGTAATCTATTTTACTCGGACAAACTTGGACGCCTGCCATATTATAGTCTGATTTGACTTATATAGTCGTTGAAGATTTAGGAGCGCAGGATGGCTCCACCACTAAACATATTGCCCTTTTCTTTAATAAAAATTTAAACGCTCCACATTTTTCTGTATTGCAGATATGTATAACTTATTCTTTTGTCAGGAAGCTCAACATGATTGCCAAATTATGTTCTCTACTCCACCTTGGGATTTTGGGAACTTTGATCGCGTTTTTTTTGCATTCCAATCCATCCGTAGTACTTTTCTCTAATGATCCGAAATGTATTCTGTTAATTCTAAACAAGAACATATTCTTCATTTTGCATTACGTGAATGTGCTAGCTTTGATCATAGCTGTTCTTTTGTCTATATATTGTTTCTGTAACCTAATAAAAAAATCACAATATTGTTTCTGTTGGGTTCACTTCAAAAGTTCAAATTAAGGAAAACTATGAAAAGTTGTTGTATTCCAGTTTATTTGAATCCTTAATACGACTAAACTTTGATGACATTTCCTTGCAATCGACCAACTTTGAAAGATTTATTTTTTCACTGATACATTGTTGTCTGTTAATGAAATAACCGTGTAAAACTAACATATAATAGTACATTTATTGACCAACACAAGTTTTGGATTGCATAAAAAAATCCTATTTAATAGTTGATGGATGTCATGGTCATAAAACACTTACGAAGATTTTTACATCCTTTTAGTTATTTTTCATCCTCCATTTACGAAAAGGCGGCTTATATTTTTTTGCGTTGTGCAAAGTTTTACCAATTTTGTAGGAAAAGGTACCAGGAACTACAATCACAATAAATTAGTACAAACATGATCAAACTATATATGCACCGTTTCACTACGGAGAAAATGTGTTGTCTTCTATTCGGAGATGAAGTGTGTAATAACATCTCTAACTGAATGCCCATGTTCTCCTATAAATTAACAGATAAACTAAATGTCTCAGAAATAATATTTTTAATTGTATATGCTCTTTCCCAAATAGTTAGCCCATGCAACTACATATGTTGAATAACAGTGTACAACATATGCAAGCTCAGTATAGTACTAACATATGCAAGCTGAGTATAATACATTCATCGACCAATACAAGTTTTGGATTGCATCAAAAAATCCTATAGATGATGGATGTCACGGTGATAAAAAACTTACGAAGATTTCTACAAGCTTTTAGTTATTATTTCACGGTGCAAAGTTTTACACTTTTGGTAGGAAAGGTATCAGGAACTACAATCACAATACATTAGTGCAAACATGATCAAACTATATATGCACCGTTTAACTTCGGAGAAAATTAATTATCTTAATTTCAGATATAAAGTGAGTAATAACTTCTCTAAAGCGAATGCCTTCTCCTATTAATTAACAAATACAATAAATGTTTCTGAAATAACATTTTTATTGTAATGCTCTTTTCCAAATAGCTAGCCCGTGCAGCTGCACGGGTTGATGACTAGTTTTACATAATCCAATCATGCTATTTCAATGTTATAGGCTAGTAGAAGCCACTTTTTATTTATTATGAGGCCAAACGATCGACTCAACATGTTCCTGCCAATAACCACGGCCGCTGAATAAAAACATTAAACTCAAGACCCAGGCAAAATAAGCACTTAAAAACCCATATGCAAATAATAAAGAACTATAAGACTAAATAAATTGCAATGCATGTGGCCACAAGAAATCTCGTAGCCACCGATTCAGGCAAAAGATGCCGTTATTACCGCTAGGACAGTTAGGAAACCAACGTGTAATCACAACAACCCAATTGTAAGAGGGAAGCTCTACCACTTTTCTTTTTTTGAGGGATGTGAAGCTCTACCACCTTTTTTGTTTTGAGAAGGGAAGCTCTACCACAGTCCACAGCTATATCCCAAGCACATGGACGATTATAACCCGGGCATCAGGATTGAACAACCGATGAGGCCTCTGTTGCCCCGGCCGTAGCCCAGTTGTGAGCACCCGATCCAACCTTACTGGCTGGTCGACGTTTCAGCCCACAACCAGCATGCGAGCAAGAATGTCCCTGTACTTTGCTCAAAGAAAAAGAAAAAGAAAACCTGTACTTGTCGCCGGTGGTGTACTACCGCCAGTACTGCGGTACTTGCGAAGTTGGTAATCCATCCTTTGGCTTCCCCACCTAAACTATAAACACAATAATACATTACGCTACTGCTACCCCAATCCATCCGTGCGTCACGCAAAGGTATAGAGTATACTATATCATTCAGTACGATTCAGCTCATATCAGTGCGTCAATTTTTAAAAATCGGGTCTGCCGCCGTAAGCACTTTTCTTACGATGCGACGTCTCGCTAATTAAATCATGCACTAACCAATCTCCAACGTTGTACCCATGGATGCATTGTAGTATTTTTTTTCGCGGGAAGGATGAATTGTACTATAAAAATGCACCAAGCGTATCTCCAGCGAGCTGATCATTAAACGGGTGTCCTGAAATATCCGCGCAAACATCTGAAGGCGTCCATGGACAAACGGTGGTGCGAAGGTCATCCAACTGTGTCCATCAAATATTCACCTTCTTCTTCTTCTTCCTCTTATTTTTTCTGTATTATAGTATTGAAAAAAAATACCACAATGCATCACTCAAAGATAAATATATAAATGCAACAATAAGTCAGATATAAATATTACAACCCAAACAATAATTTGGGCACATGTTCTAGTTGTCCATATGAAACACCCAGAAATGCTCAATGAGGTCATTACGAAACTGTGTATGTGTTACTCGATTTGCGAATCTGATGATGTATTTGTAGAAATTCCTCAACGTGGTCCGATTCTACTCTCGAAGTTGGATAGGATCAATCGTCTTTTATAACCAGACCCTAGTGACTGAATCACTCGCATCCTCCATATTCATATTGCGCATGACCACACAACATGTCGTCATTTTCCACAATGTCTCTTGATCCCATTGTTTAGCAGGTCCACAAACAACTACAAAACGGGTTTGAAGCATTGCAAGTGCCCTCTCCACATCCTTTCTTGCAACAACCGAGAATTTTTGTTACATATTGGATCGAAGATGGTTTTGACAAAGATCGCCCAAGGAGGATAGATACCATCATAAAGATAGTATACCTTGTTGTACTTATGTCCATTGATGGTATAGTTGCATGGAGAAGCTACCCCCACACACAACAATGCAAAAAACGAGACCGGTGTCGCACGTTGATGTCATTGTGTGACCCTGGCATGCCAAAGAAAGAGTGTCAAATTAAGAGATCTTGTAATGCAACTGCTTCAAGAATAATGGTGGGCTTTTTATGATGTTACTAGTATTGCCCTTGTTGAACACTTGAGCAACTGTTCCGTTTTCCCTACATGCAATCAAGACATCAGAGCATACCTGGAAATCCTTTTGATTTTTCAAGCGCCATGAGCCTTGTTGTGTCTTAGGCATTTTATTCTCTCAAGTGCTTCGGTGAAACACCTTGACCATTGCGGTAGTGAATCTAGCCATGGCCTGCATACATGTTCTCTCATACAATACTCATCACACTACTCTGCAGCGTGCCATACGCAAACATCCTTGTGCCTTCTGGAGACCATAGAGCTCAATGCGGCCAACAATATCCTTCTTCAGCTTGAAGTAATAATCATAGTCCATGACACATTGCATGATGCGCATGACTAATGGTCACTGGATCCGAAATCGACGTTGGGATCGTGTTTGAATAGCACATCAGGTTCAATGTTATCCTTGCAGAGATAAACATTTCCCCATGCCCAAAAACAATTCAACACTCAATGTGCTAGCAAACCCTTGAAGTTGAGAACATGCTCCTACGCACGCTCTATTTCTTCAATAGTTGCCAGCATCACCAACGTTTCATCCCCATCTGTCAAGGACGTATCCATGAACTCGGCGTAGAAGTACTCCTCGTCCAAACCAATCGTGTTTGCCTCAAAATAAAAAAAAAGAATGTCAAAAGTTGTAGTATGACATTTGTTCAAAACTTTGTCGGATGAGGTCTCCGCTGTGGACAGCGTCGACGGAGGCGGAGCGTACTTGGGCAGCGACCGAATCTAGTTGAGTGCGGCCTTGGATGTATCGCACCAGGGGATGTGTCGTGAGCAGTCTTTGGGAGCGGAGTTAAGGAGTGGAGCATGAGGGAAGGATTGTGTACAAACATGTGCTTTGGGTGGCATTTTGGAAGGGACGTGGGTGTAAGATTTTGATGTGGCGGACTGATACTTGTAAACTGCGTTGGGATTTTCTCCGAAGAGGAGGGGATGATCCAGCAAAGCATAGGTAAGTATTTCTCTCAGTGAAAACCAAGGTTATCGAACCAATAGGAGAACCACGCAAATTCCCATCTTCAGCGCCTACGCACAAAAGAGCAAACACGTGCACCCAACGCTGGCAAGAGGGTTATCAATCCCCTTGAACTCGTTACTTGCAAGCGATAAGTAGTGATAGATAGATAATTTGATAAATATAAATAGTAAATAAAAAGAAAGTAAATAATGGTAGCAAGGTATTTAGAGTTTTTGTAAATATAATTGTGAGGAGACCCCGGGGTCATAGTGTTCGCTAGAGGCTTCTCTCTCGAAAAAGGCCTACGGTGGGTAAACAAATTACTGTTGGGCAATTGATAGAAAATCGCATAGTGATGCAATATTTATTCACGACAATGATCATAGGTATCACGTCCATAAACAAGTAGACCGACTCCTTCCTGCATCTACTGCTATTACTCCACCCATCGACCACTATCCAGCACACATCTAGACTATTAAGTAAAAACGGAGTAATGCTTGGAGGACGTTGACATGCTGTACACAAAGTAAATCCAATCAATATGAATAAACCACATCGTTGTACCCTTAGTGGCAGCAATACAATACGTGTCATGTCTCATTCTGTCACTGGGATTGAGCACCGCAAGATTGAAACCACTACAACGCACCACTCTCACTTGAAGATAAATCTGTAGGAGATATGCCCTAGAGGCAATAATAAATGTTATTGATTATCTCCCTGTTCATAATTATGTTTATGTTCCATGCTATAACTGCTATGGTTCTCGAGTCTACAATAACCACGAGGCTCGGAGGAAGACTCATATGCACGTGTGGGATAATAAACGGTAAAATGTATTCCTAGTCAAGCCTCTATGACTGGCTCAAGTATTGCATGATGATCCTGTTTTCCTGATCATGGGCATGGCTATGCCGGCAATTTTGAGGGCACAATTGTTGGTAGAACACTTGTGTTGAATCGACCCGATTGATGTTATGCTATGAGATACATTCGTCATAAGTTTATGGTTAATAACACAGAGAAGTTAATGTTTGCATAATTCCTTAGACCATGAGAGTGTCGAGTTTCTTCATGCTTGCTTCATGAACTTTGGGGTTTGTTAAACGTCATCCGTAAATGGGTGGCTATTACGGCGGCTTACGGGTTCATGGAAAAGTATGTCAAGGGACTTGATAGCTCAAGATTGGGATTTGCTCCTCCGACGATGGAGAGATATCTCTGGGCCCTCTCGGTGTTACGGTATCCATCATCGTCTGGCCAGACACAGGGTGATTTGATCACAGGGATGCCGGAACACGGGAACGAGAAAAGAGAACAATACCGGCAACGAGGTAACTGGCATTGTGGACAAGTGTTGATCCACGAGGATGCCGATGTTTCTCACCTCGGGTAATTGTAACATATCGCGAAGCAACAGGAATAGCTCACGGCAACTGGAGGTTCACTCGAATATTTATTCGTGTGGGTATAGGGGTCAATATGGGTGTCCACGGCTCCGATGTTGATCATTGATCGGAAGGGGTTCCGGGTCATGTCTATGCTTCACCGAACCTATAGGGTCACACGCTTAAGGGTCATCTATCTGCTGAATACTAGACGGGGAGTCTGAGAGAAATTCACCGAAAAAGTTTCGGACGAAACGGAAACGTTCCGGAGAGGATATCGGAATAGTTCCGGTAAAACTGAAAAGTTGTTTCAGAGGATACCATAAAGTCAGATTAGTTTCGGCACATGCCTGATAATTCTTGGAGGGTGCCAGAATCGTTCTGGAAACTTTCTGGAATTTTCCGGGATGAAAACCGGAAATGTTCCGGAGCTGCCGGAACCGCTTCAGATGCTTTTCGCAGATGAAAATCACTAAACCGGAATTGTTCCGGCTCGCGTTGAAAATTATTTTGGTGGGTACTGGAAATGTTCTAAGCCCACATGAATATTTTCAGTTCGATCAGACGCTGAAAAATGTCGTCGTGAATAGTGAAATCAGATTTATGGATATGGTTGGAAGTTGGCTTTCCACAAATATCTTCCCAAGATATTTTGGGATGACATGGCATTTTGGATATGCCCATCCTACCCCTTGTTTTTCCTATAAATAGAGGGGAGGAGGCAGCCCCATATGCTTCATGCTTGCTCTCACATACACATGCCATTGACTTGTCTGGCTTCTCTCTCCCTCCCAGCGAAATAGTTTCGTAGAGCCGAAAGGCTGTCTGGGTTCCGGTGGGAACTAGTTCTGGACGGCGAAGCCCTGCCGGATAGATGACACCGTATGTGTGCAACTCTGTAGAGAGATCGTAGTTTCGGTCTTAGTTCGAGAGTGCCTCCCGAAGGGCTGTCCGAGTTACTGTCCATGTTTCGGGGGTCCTCCCGAAGGGCTGTCTGAGTGACCCGCCCGAAGGGCTGTCCGTGAGGCCTCCCGGAGGGCTGTCCGAGGATCCGTCCGGTGGGACTATCCGAAGGACTGTCCAGAGGCCTCCCGGAGGGCTGTCCGAGGATCCGTCCGGTGGGACTATCCGAGGGACTGTCCAGAGGCCTCCCGAAGGGCTGTCCGAGGATCCGTCCGGTGGGACTATCCGAGGGACTGTCCCGATGCCTCCCGAAGGGCTGCCCGGAGATCCGTCCGGTGAGCTGACGAGGGAGTACATCCTCGCGGTTGGGAGGTTGTAAAATCCTAGCTGCGGGGATCTGCACCGCCGATCGTCATCGACTCAACTTCCGCTGCGCTACGAGTCGGTAACGAAACAGATCAAACCTTGTATGCAGTCTCCATAGTGATCCTGGGCTGGTACGTAGGTCGGAAAATTTTTGTTTTCTGCTGCGTTCCCCAACAGTGGCATCAAGAGCCAGGCTATGCGTAGATGCAGGTTGCGATCTAGAATACATAGAGATGTATGGGTATTGCACAATATAATTAGGTAGTAGATGAGATCTATTACTGAAAATTATTTGTGCGGGTAGCAGATGAAATCTGTTACCCGATGTTCTTGTTGCTTCCCTGGAATTTGCGTTTGCTCAATCTCGAGACAGCATGGTGGAATTTCACAAAGTTCTGGCAATCCGCGATCCTGATTGATCAACGAAGTGCTATCAGTTCTTTGGGTTCCGCCATAGTCAAAAGAAAGATGAAATTCGCAGATGAATGGGCATTGCAGATATGATCTGCACGGGGGTCACGCGTATGACGAAGTTTAGTATGGGGCTCGAGATTTAATTATCTCGTGTTTCATACACCCCGAGATGTTAATCTAGCAATTTTGAATTATCATACTTGATGATAAAACGTTGGTAGCTGCGGTTTTGTTTCGAAACCTTAGAAGCCACGTAAAATGAAATTTTGCATAAACCGATTAGAGGCGTCTAACTTGGTTTTGCAGGATGGTTTGCATGTGCATATGATGTGGTATAGCAGTGTTCATAATAATTTGATTATGTATGAGATGACTATATGATGTAAATTGATTAACATGACCTGCGTGTCATGATTCGGCATGATGGCTGGAGCCATATGATTGCACTTTAATGACCTGCGTGTCAACCTTATGTAATGCACTTATTTTATTAGCTATAGAGATAGCAATATTATCTGGTGCATCGACAAGGTGGTGGCAATCTTCGCGAAGGTGAACACCGACGCGAATGCCGGAGACGAAGAAATGAAAGACTTCTCCGTCAGAAAGGGCTATACCATATCATGCTATTATGAATTGCCTAAGATGTTTATCCCTTATGATGCACCCTTTTGATTGCGCAGTAGTCGCTTTTTATTAGGGTGATCTCTCACTTAAATATCAAGTAGTTAGTGTTCTCCCAAGTGTAGCACCGTCACGGCACCTAACTTTTCGGGGCATTGCATGATCTCCATGGGTGCGAACGATTAGGGATGTGTGAGGCGGGTGAGTTGAGACCTCGCAGCGAGATCACTTGGTTGTCTTGACGTTCAGGCATGAAAGTCATGAGCTCGGAACACACGCATCGAAAGATGAACAAGAATCACATAGAGATGTGATCGGCAAGTTTGCCTACCGATTGAAGTTCGCGCCATTTGAGTTCATCTCGAACCGTGGCGTTGAAATTAAATGCGGGTCTTGAATCACTCAAAATCAATTATGAGAGATATTGATTTGAGTGGGAGCGCCCTTTAGAATTAATTCTTTTAATTCTTAGTGCAATTAATTATGAACTTTGTCTAAGTGAAAATTGCATAATAGTTGTAGAAGAATGGCTCGCGTTTCCACCTTCCCTATTAAAATTGAATAAGCTGTTAAATATCTGGTTAAAACTTTACGATTGGTAAACGTAATATGAGGATTGTCCTCAAGAGTGTCGAGAAGGATTTTGTCCTATCGCATGCTTTTAGTATTCTCCCGCTGATGCTATGGATAATGAGACTCGTCCTTTGATCCAAAAGCTAGAATTTCGTTACGGTCAAGTGCAATATGTTTGTTTCCATGAGACCCGAACTTCAAAAGTTTGGGATAGCTATGTGATATTCATGGAACTGAAAATCATTTTTCAGACACAAACAAAGGCTAAAAGATATGGGATATCCAAAGCAAGGTTTGTTTTGCAAACTGTTAGTAAAAGGTGTTTACTATGCATTTGACTAATAACAGAGGGATCCAGTAGAACGCCTGTCATATGATGAAGGTGAATAAAACAAACAACTTAAAGGAAATGTCCGAAGGGTGTTAGTAAGACTTCCACGCCTAGGAAATCCGGGGCTAACGCCACTCTTAAGTTGGATGCTTCTTCTGAGATAGAAGAAATACTAAAAGTTAAAACTGTTAGAAGTATAAAGGCAAAAAGAAAGAAGACTGGAATATCCAGCTCATGTATGAATGTCATACAAGTTTTTTATGTATAGAAGGCTGGTCAAAGAAATAGTTCTTGAGAATTATGATTAAACATGTTAATCACCAATTCTTGGGTATTGTGAGTTGATCACAGAGATACCCGCTCGATTGCACTCTGTTGCGACTCGATGCAAGAACTACTATGGCCTGAAAGACTAGCCAGGAATGAGGTCTTAATACACGCTGGGAACTTAGTAAAAGTTACTATACCTTCCATCGGTGTATTACCTATGTATTTATTTTTCATAATTCATTATAGAGTTTTACACACTCTAGCCCTTTGCATAAGGTATCTTGCAAGAAGGTTGTTCATAAGAGAACTTTTGATGTTCGGTGTTATGAATAACATAAGGGCCATACTTTCATTATGAATGAGATGTATGTTATGAATATTGATAATAATACTTTACCTCTGTATTTACTTTCATAAATCATTTTAGAGTTTTATACACTCTAGCCCATTTGCATAATGTTTGTTGCAAAAGTGTTGTTCATGAAAGAACAATTGTTGTTCGGAATCATGAATAACATAAGGGCCATGCTTCCATAGTGGATGGAACGTATGTTATGAATATTGATGGTAATATGATACATCCATAACACTGACGCTAAATGTCACAAGACTAAAGAGAATACCACACAAGTGTGGCACTGCGTTTGGTCACATTGGAGAAACCCGCATGGAAAATTCCATTATGATGGATTTTGAAAGTCGTTTGATTTTGAATCATCTGACACTTGCAACTTTCCTCCGAAAAGTGAAGTGACTGAAATACCGTTCACAGGTCATAAGGAACGAGCAACAAACTTATTGGTGATCATACATTTTGATGTGTGTAGTCCAATAAATGTTGTTGCTGGCAGTGGATTTATCTATCTTCAGAAATGACTCAAGTGGATATATGGATATTTACTTGATGAGACGTAAGTCTGGATCTTTTGAATTCATTCATAAGGTTTTCAAAAATGAAGTAGAAATTATTGTAACAAGGAAATTATGTTTCTACAATTGGATTGCGGAAAGGAATTTTTGAGTTACAAGTTTAGCGAATGTCTGATGAGTTGTGAAAAGAGTTTCATAACTTACACCTCCCGGAACTCCACTGAGAGTGGTACGTCCGTGAAGATGTAATCAAACCATTTTTGATATGGTAAGATCAAAAATGACATAAATCAATTTGCCATTATCTCTTTTAAAGTAATGCTTTAGAGACTACGGGTTTTACACTGAAAAGAGCGCCATCAGGTCTGTTGAAATGACGCCATGGTATGGTACGCCCAACCATGCTTGGTCTTTCCTTAACATTTGGAATATGGGGCTTGTGTAAAAGGTTACAAACCTATTCCAAATCAGACAAGAACTATTTTGTAGGTTATCCCAAGTAATTGGGAATTCCTCCACCACGATACCGAGGCAAAAGGTTTGCCACAAAGAACGGTATAATTTTGAAAGAAAATGTTTCTTGCAAAAAGGTGAGTGGGAGGACAGTGCAACTCGACGAGATAAACAGTATCTTCGTCATCAGATCAAAGGAAAGGAACCTTGGATGTGATTCCGGAGTTTCCTACTGCGACTGATACGGAAGTCTCTACAATAAAATGTATGGACTTCGGTCGAACTTGTAGCTAAACCACGTAGGCAAAGCTCGTGCAAACCTATCAGGTGCGCAAACGAGATATTGTTGTTAGACAACAGTATACCTACAATACACAAGGAAGCGTTGATGGGCCCTGACTCCAGAATTGGCTAAATGCCAATACAATCCGAGATAGTTTCCATATAAGTGATTCGAGATTAAAATCTTGATACACCTTTCGGAAGACTTAGAGTCTAACGAATATTTATGGAACTAAAAACTGATACGGATAAAATGTTTTATCCATAAAGCTCGACTTGTTGCAATAACAAGTTCAAAGAGTTGACTACGATGAGATTGTCTCACCGTAGCGATGCTTAAAGTCGGTTCGGGTTGAACTAGCAATTAATACATATTTCAATCATGAGATATGAAACATGGATGACAAAAAGATTTCCATCTAATGGAAATGAAACCTAGGACTTGTATGTGATACAGTCCAAAGTAATTTGTCGATCCAGAGGATGCTAGTAAGTATGCAAACTTCAGAGTTCCAGCCATGGACAGAAGAGAGCAAAGTGGAGTTGGAATCTTCGTTTTTGATGGAATGGTCAAAGGGGTTTGACTTCATCAAATGGGTATCGAAGATGCTTGTGATTCAAGAAAGTAAGTGGGAGCATAATGATATTTCTAAAAACCTTGTGTACCTGACACATTGTTAAATTGGAAATTTCTTGACACGAATTAGGACTTCATTTAAAAATAGTTTTTCGATGAAGTGCTTGGGCTAAAACAGCCTTGATATTAGGCATGATGATCTATGGAGATAGATTTACCTAATGGGGCTAAAGCCAAAAATACATATTGACAAGATGCTAAAACTTTTTAGCATTTAAAAACGCCAAGGAGTGATTCTTGCCGAAGTCACATGGATAGAGTTTTGCAAAACTCGGTGTCTCAAAACACTGATGAGCGAAATACATGATGGAGATTCCACACACTTTCGTGTTTGGATTGATCATGTATTCCATGGTATGTAAAACAACCAGATATGTCCAATACTCCAAAGTTGTTGTGAGTATAGATACCAAAGTGATCAAAAGTACTGATCATGGGACAACAGTGAAAAATGGTCATTGAGTACTAAAGTAGCACTAATGACATGTTTTCTCGCAAGCGGAGATTATGAAGAGTTCGTTGTAAAAGGTTACATCGATACAGTCTTCATCATTTCTCCATGCGATTTTCGATTTAATTTGAGGGTTTTGTGTAATACACAATATGGTGGCACGGTAGTTGGAAATTGTTCCAAACAAGATACTGTGGCGAATTCTATAACAAAGGCTAAGTATGTTGATGCTTAAGAAGCGACAAAGAAGTTGTTGAATCATATAGTTCATTCATGAACTTAGTATGGTTCCAAGAAGGCTTTGGTCTATGGGACACTATAGCAGATAGTTGCTCCATAGCTCAGTCTGAGGAATCAGGTTTCGACCAATGATTCACACATATGCAAAGCCAAGTCCACACAAAATATGAATTTTGTGAAAGCGTGAAAACGCGAGGATATGCAAAGTTACACACGGAGCTGAAGTTGTCAGATCCGTTGGACATCAGGCTATACCACATGCGAAGCATATTTTACACCAGTATGCCATAGGTGTAAAGTGCATTAGCATTGACTAGATTATTGACTCTAGTGCAAGTGGGAGTCTGTAGGAGATATGCCCTAGAGGCAATAATAAATGTTATTGATTATCTCCCTGTTCATAATTATGTTTATGTTCCATGCTATAACTGCTATGGTTCTCGAGTCTACAATAACCACGAGGCTCGGAGGAAGACTCATATGCACGTGTGGGATAATAAACGGTAAAATGTATTCCTAGTCAAGCCTCTATGACTGGCTCAAGTATTGCATGATGATCCTGTTTTCCTGATCATGGGCATGGCTATGCCGGCAATTTTGAGGGCACAATTGTTGGTAGAACACTTGTGTTGAATCGACCCGATTGATGTTATGCTATGAGATACATTCGTCATAAGTTTATGGTTAATAACACAGAGAAGTTAATGTTTGCATAATTCCTTAGACCATGAGAGTGTCGAGTTTCTTCATGCTTGCTTCATGAACTTTGGGGTTTGTTAAACGTCATCCGTAAATGGGTGGCTATTACGGCGGCTTACGGGTTCATGGAAAAGTATGTCAAGGGACTTGATAGCTCAAGATTGGGATTTGCTCCTCCGACGATGGAGAGATATCTCTGGGCCCTCTCGGTGTTACGGTATCCATCATCGTCTGGCCAGACACAGGGTGATTTGATCACAGGGATGCCGGAACACGGGAACGAGAAAAGAGAACAATACCGGCAACGAGGTAACTGGCATTGTGGACAAGTGTTGATCCACGAGGATGCCGATGTTTCTCACCTCGGGTAATTGTAACATATCGCGAAGCAACAGGAATAGCTCACGGCAACTGGAGGTTCACTCGAATATTTATTCGTGTGGGTATAGGGGTCAATATGGGTGTCCACGGCTCCGATGTTGATCATTGATCGGAAGGGGTTCCGGGTCATGTCTATGCTTCACCGAACCTATAGGGTCACACGCTTAAGGGTCATCTATCTGCTGAATACTAGACGGGGAGTCTGAGAGAAATTCACCGAAAAAGTTTCGGACGAAACGGAAACGTTCCGGAGAGGATATCGGAATAGTTCCGGTAAAACTGAAAAGTTGTTTCAGAGGATACCATAAAGTCAGATTAGTTTCGGCACATGCCTGATAATTCTTGGAGGGTGCCAGAATCGTTCTGGAAACTTTCTGGAATTTTCCGGGATGAAAACCGGAAATGTTCCGGAGCTGCCGGAACCGCTTCAGATGCTTTTCGCAGATGAAAATCACTAAACCGGAATTGTTCCGGCTCGCGTTGAAAATTATTTTGGTGGGTACTGGAAATGTTCTAAGCCCACATGAATATTTTCAGTTCGATCAGACGCTGAAAAATGTCGTCGTGAATAGTGAAATCAGATTTATGGATATGGTTGGAAGTTGGCTTTCCACAAATATCTTCCCAAGATATTTTGGGATGACATGGCATTTTGGATATGCCCATCCTACCCCTTGTTTTTCCTATAAATAGAGGGGAGGAGGCAGCCCCATATGCTTCATGCTTGCTCTCACATACACATGCCATTGACTTGTCTGGCTTCTCTCTCCCTCCCAGCGAAATAGTTTCGTAGAGCCGAAAGGCTGTCTGGGTTCCGGTGGGAACTAGTTCTGGACGGCGAAGCCCTGCCAGATAGATGACACCGTATGTGTGCAACTCTGTAGAGAGATCGTAGTTTCGGTCTTAGTTCGAGAGTGCCTCCCGAAGGGCTGTCCGAGTTACTGTCCATGTTTCGGGGGTCCTCCCGAAGGGCTGTCTGAGTGACCCGCCCGAAGGGCTGTCCGTGAGGCCTCCCGGAGGGCTGTCCGAGGATCCGTCCGGTGGGACTATCCGAAGGACTGTCCAGAGGCCTCCCGGAGGGCTGTCCGAGGATCCGTCCGGTGGGACTATCCGAGGGACTGTCCAGAGGCCTCCCGAAGGGCTGTCCGAGGATCCGTCCGGTGGGACTATCCGAGGGACTGTCCCGATGCCTCCCGAAGGGCTGCCCGGAGATCCGTCCGGTGAGCTGACGAGGGAGTACATCCTCGCGGTTGGGAGGTTGTAAAATCCTAGCTGCGGGGATCTGCACCGCCGATCGTCATCGACTCAACTTCCGCTGCGCTACGAGTCGGTAACGAAACAGATCAAACCTTGTATGCAGTCTCCATAGTGATCCTGGGCTGGTACGTAGGTCGGAAAATTTTTGTTTTCTGCTGCGTTCCCCAACAGAATCAATCTAGTTGGCCAAACCAAACCGATAGAGCGGAGAGCATTACAAATCTATAACAATCATGCAAATAAAACACCAGCAAGTATTCAACATATTTTCATAAATAATCTGAACATAAACCCACAATTCATCGGATCCCAACCACCACACCGCAAAGATAGATTATATAAGATAGATCACCGCGTGAATCGCGGTGATCTTGGAAATGAAGAACATAGAGAAAGACAGCCATCTAGGTACTAACTACGGACCCGTAGGTGTATGGTGAACTACTCACACATCACCATGGGAGCAGCAAGGTTGATGTCTAGGCCCTCCATGATCGATCCCCCCTCTGGCAGGGCACCGGAACAGGGCTCTAGATGGGCACACGGCGGAACAGAGACTTGCGGCGGTGGAAAAAGTGTTTCGGGAGGCTCTCCAGGGTTTCTCCAATATTAGAGAATTTATAGGCCAGAGATCAGGGCCAGAGAGCCGGGGAGGTGGCCCCAAGCCATCAGGGCGAGGCCAGCCCCCTAGGGCGCGCCCTGTTGGCTTGGGGGCATCTCGTGTGCCCTCCGATCTTCCTCCGAAGCTTCTAGGTATTATTTTGGTCCAGAAAATATCATCAAAAAGTTTTTGTGTACTTGTACTTCCTTTGGTATAGTATTCCTGAAAAGCCAAAAACACGCAGAAAACAGCAACTGGCACTTGGCACTGGGTTAATAGGTTAGTGCTTAAAAATAATATAAAATAACAAGTAATTTCCTAAAAAGTATCCTAGAATTATAATATAATAGCATGGAACAATAAAAAGTTATAGATATGTTGGAGACGTATCATCATGCCCAAGCTTAATTCCTGATCGTCCTTGAGTAGGTAAATGATAAAAACAGAAATTTTTATGTGACATGCTACCCAACATGTAATCTTTTCAAGTATGATCATTGAGAAACGATGAATCGACAAAAATTAACATAGTAATATCCATAAGCATAAATAACACAATCATCAACTTTCAAAATATACGATCCTTAAAGAATGTTTACCCCCATTCATTTTATCATATTAGCATCGTATGGCTCCGTCTTCACCGCATAAAATACGAATGTCAAGCACCACGGTATTAAGTCAAGCAATTGGATCGTACTTTTTCACGCGCTTCAACATTTTATACCTCACTCAATAATACATGAGCATGAACCATGGACATAGCATATAGGTGGAATAGAATGTGGTGGTAGATTTTTGAAGGGGTAAAAGTGGAGAAGAAAGTCTCGCATCAACTCGGCGGATCAACGGGCTATGGAGATGCCCATCAATCGATATCAACGCGGGGAGTAGGGATTGCCATGCAACGGATGCACTAGAGCTATAAGTGTATGAAAGCTCAAATGAAACTAAGTGTTTGTGCATCCAACTTGCTTGCTCATGAAGACCTCGGGCATTTGAGGAAGCACGTCATCGGAATATACAAGCCAAGTCCTATAGTGAAAAATTCCCACTAGTATATGAAAATAACAAAACATGAGACTCGCTATATGAAAAACATGGTGCTTTCTCTAAGCACAAGTGTGGAAAAAGAGGTAGTAGCACTGTCCCTTCTCTCTTTATCTCTCATTTATTTCTTTTTTCTTTTTCTTTTTTCTCTTTTTTTCTTATTCTTTCTTCCTTTTTTCCTCTTATTTTCCCCTTTTTTTCTTTTTTCTGAAGTAACACCTCTGTATCAAAATATAAGATGTTTTTGCAGTTTAAATTCAAGTGCAAAAACGTCTTATATTTTGATACAGAGGGAGTATTTCCTTTTTCCTATTCTTTTGTTTTTCTGCTATTTTTAGGATAGCTATATTGCCACCACTTCATCACCAAAACCCCTTACATTTTTTTAGCCGGAATACTCTATATTCCATTAACCAGATCAATCAGCTAAATCGCTGGCAATCATCGCACGAACAAAGTCTGACGCCCCATCCGGCCACAAGGCTGAGGATGCATGGGCCATGCGCACACCATGAGCAGCTAAAACGTCAGCTACTTTATTACAATTTACAACCCCTTGGGAAAAAAACAATCTCAAAACGAGAAAATTTTAACCCAGCAAAATTTTTAATCCCTCTGAAGATGACACCAACTATAGACTGGTCTTGGTCCCTTCCTTTTATTGCATGCATGAGAGTGGTGGAGTCCGTCTCCACAATCACAGAAGTCATACCCAGCTGTTGAACGGCATGTAGGCTCTTTAAACATGCAATCGTTTCTGTGTGCAGTGGGCTGGCAATACAAGGTATATTACCTGATCCAGCAGCAATCGCTTGACCTCGTACATAGAGAAGGGACCAAATTCGGTAGAGAGTTTCGGGACCAAACTTTGATTTGGCAATAATTAATGAAGAAACAAGGCCTTTTATATATGTAGTTATAAGCAGTTTGTCAGTGGGTCGAGGACAGTGGGTGGCAATTTGGAATTGGTCAAGGCCAAACTCGTTTCCACCATGTGTTCTCTGCTAGCAGGGAGATGAGAACGCTTCTTTTCAATAGTATGTCATTGGCGTACTCTCGAAAAAAAGAACGCTTCTTTCCTAGAAGAAATATAGACATGGCTAATCGTCTGTTCGGAATAGGTGTAAAATTTGTGTGGCCACCAGAATCTTGGGCCTTTCCTTCTTCATATTCAAGGTACGTAAATATTCAAGTTCACCCATCTTGAAGCCTCTTAACTAGATGGAAGAAAGGAGGAATAAACTGGTTATGCCATATGTGGTTGTTCATTGGTTTATTTTAATTAAGTCCTATATGCAGGGGTCATGTATTGGCATGTGAGAGAGGCCCATGTAAAATCAATCAATGGTGCTAATATGATACTATTAATTGATCAGTCAATTAGAATTCGATTGATACACATACTCTGGCATGTGATGGCAGAGTTAGAGCCAAATTGATTGTTGAATCCTCATGATATGAGGCTTTCAGAAAATGATGGATGTGATCTCAGAAGTACAACAGTCCAACTTCATTGAATTCAAGTTAAATGTCATAAGCTCTGCCTGACTCGCAGTGTCAAATTTACCAAGACCAAGATAGGAAAACTGCAAAAACAATTCACAACAGATACTCTGTTGTGAAAATTTCAGATAATATTTATCACTACTCATTTACCAGATGAGTAGATGACACCAGTAGTGGTCCGACAATTACAAACACTACTCCTAGTTAAAATTTCAGATAATATTTCACACTACTCATTCACAATGAACACACTAGCTACTACTAACATATAAATATTGCTATTAATTCCTTGACCGCAAGATATTCATGTTTACTTTTGCCATGCTTTTGGATCTTTTCTGCTTGAGTGCACGAAGGTCTCCAAGTGTAACGAAGGACTTGCTCAAGAACAACTCATTCATCGGATGTGATGTAGTACTATAGCGTTTGAACTCATCATCGGTATAGTCAGCAAATCCGTTGGTACGAAAAGCAGGGGGCTTGCCTTGCTTGATGAGCTCCTCATTCCTGGGTCAACACGCTTAGTAGTCGCCTTGAAAAACTCGTACCGCCGAGCCTTCTCGTAGATCCAGTTCCAGCTCGTACTCCTCCATCCACTCCTTAAGTCGCGCCTTCATGATGGCCTCTTTCCTTGCTTTCTCCACGCCATTGTTCGTTGCCTCCTTCCTCATTGCCTTCTCAACGTCGTTGTCCCTCGCGTCCTCCGTTGTCCACACCAGAAACCACCTTCTGCGAGAAGATCTTGCTTGCATTGCTCACAGTATGGGCCTAGACTCAACTTCTCATTAGTGGCGACGACGAGGGCTGTGAGTGTGTAGAGGAGGGTTGGCGGTGGTGGAAATAGGCTTTCCCGGCAACGCCTATAAGAGGGACACGAGATGTGGCAGTTTGACCGTTCCAGCATGCTAGTACAGTTTTGGCTTTGAAACTCAATGCAGATTAACTAAGGACACCGTGTTATAATTAAGCATAGGTGGAGCTGCATGAGCATGAGTTACTTAGAATTAACTTGGGAACTGTTCCACCGCATCGCCCGCGCTCGGGGCGACTCCTCCAACCCTACCGCGCCGCCACCAGACCGCCACATCAGGACGCCGCCGGGCGAAGCCCGCATGGCCGACGGCAGCGGCGGGGCTTCTCCTCGTTGCTCCCCTGCGTCCGTGAGCGGTGGCTCTCAGAGGGATCCAGTGGTGCCCCGGGAGCGCATGTGTCTTGGCGTCCTGATGCGCGGCGGCGGAGCTCGGCGAAGGGTGACGGGGCGCGGTTTTGATACGAATACTGTGCAAATACTGTGCAAATCAGGTTTGATACGAAAATAAGGGTGAATTGGCATGGGAGGCTTAAATGGGTTGCAAATAGTGCCGGCCATTTTACACGCATTAATTTTTTAAAGATATTTATAAAACGTATGGAATAAAAATAATGTTCGAATATTCATGTGTTATAATTATATTTTGTGTGTGGATATAAATAGTACACATAAAGATGATTATTAGTAAATAAAAACATTTAAATGTACACCTGTGTATTATATAAAAATGTTGAGTAAATACAGATATTTAAAATATTTAAATAGAAAAAATATACACTTGCAGCTTATATGTATATTATACAAAATAATGAATACAAACATTTACTAAGTATTCACTTGTGTATAATTTTAACCCGTGATTCATATTCAAAATTTTTATCTAATTTATATATTATCCATCAGTGAATATTCATATGAACATTTTAAAATTTAAATGTCATATGTTTTTTATTATAAAAATCTTGAACTATGCTGTGTGTATAATTATTTAAATGTTTGCAATTATAGAAATGTTTCTATTTGTATGTATATAACTGTATTAAACAAACATTTTGATTTTAAATTTTAAAATTACGAATATTCATATTTTTGTAATTATAAAAAAAGTTATTACTTATAAATATTATTTCAAATGTTGAATGAAGGCGCACTTTTTTTAGGGGCTCTTTTTTTAGTTTTTCTTTTAGGCAATCTTTTCAACTACATTATGTTTAGTTATCCACGTAACACATGAATGTGTTACGGGTGGAGTGGCTAGGGCCGTCTATTTGCTAGTGAGAGGTCTGTGGTTCGTGGCGCCGATCAATCTTTTCCTTCTTATTTAAAAAAATGAGATTCCACCGCAGCAAATAACGTCAGGAGCTTTTTGTGATAAATAAAAAACTCGAGGTGGTTTCAGCAAAAAAATAGCCACACGCCGCCTCACTACCATCGAGTCACTGACAGCGGGCCCCATGCCACACAGGCATGCCTAGTCAGTGGTTCGGGTGTACATAATTAAGATTTGCACCGTATTTGCACGATGGCGCCAAGTTATTGCACCAGTTCGATGTATGATGCAAGTTCTAGCATCAAAGTGACCATTTGCGTCATGTTCTAACACCAACAGTGTAATTGACTCTTTTTTAAAGGGCGGCTCATTGAGGGCCTCCTATATGAAGTGGACTCCATCAATAGACATGTACCGCATAGGTGGCTCCCCCAGCCCAAAATTCCTATGAGCATTCCTCGCTAACCATTGGTGTTGACGATGTTTGGTGACCAATAGACAGGGGGGTACATGAAAACTATCAGCAACAACATATGTACACATTGTTTGATATTTCAAACGAGATTTTTTTCAAAGAATATCTTCAAATTTGTGAAAAAATGTATAAAACTTTCACCATATATTTAGAAAGAAACCATTTTTTTGGAAATCTTGAAGATTCTTTGAAAATGTAATATTTTTGAATCCTTGAACAAATTTAGAAAAACAGGACCTTTTTTTAAATTTGAACATATTTTGAAACATGAACATTTTTTGAAACTCTGAACAAAAATGCAAAGGTCTTCTGCATCTTGGAACTATTTTCGAAAGCGGAAACATTTTCTGAAACTCCCAACCAAAATTTGAAAATGCAAACAAACTATGAAAATCATTAAAAAACTTTATGAAATCACATATACTTCTGGAAAATTTTGAATGCTTGAAAATAGAAAACGAAAGGGAAACAATGTGAATTTATGAAATTCCTAATATTTCCTAAAAGAGCAAACAATTGTTAAAGATGTTGAACATTTTATGAATTTTGTGATTTTTAAAAAAGGAAGAAAGAAAAGAATAAAGAGACAGAAAAAAAAGGAAACCAAAAAAATCATTATAAAAAGTTAAAAACAGTTAGAGAAACATGTGCAGAAAGATTGCAGAATGTTTCTAAAACTGATAAAAAACAGACTGAAATTTTCAGAACATTCCCAAAACTGGAGTGAGAAAACGCTTTTCACTCGCTTATGTATGATTGAGGGACAGTTACACATAATAAGCGTCATATAGGAAATTCCAGCTCACGGCTCCCATCCAAACAAGCCCATAGATTTGCTACCCCTGAAACATCAGCAAAAAAAACAGAGATTCTCTACCCCTGAGGGGGGCTAGAAAAAGAATGTTGAGTATGATACAATTATAGGATGCAATTTTTAGGTGATGTATAGGGAGCAAATAATCAATTAGTACTCCTTCGGGAGCCCCTGCAAGAGTCACTTGGGGGTGGCCTGAGATGATTTTTTTCGCACTTTTTTGGGTGATTTATATGGGGCAACTAAATGTTTATTTTTTTCTGCATGTGGTTTTGACTTTTAGATGATTTTTTCGGCTCTTTAGTTTTCCTCAGCTTTTCTTAGCTTCATGTATTATAAACTGGACGCATGGGAGGCTTAAATGGGTTGCAAATAGTGCCGGCCATTTTACACGCATTAATTTTTGAAAGATATTTATAAAACGTATGGAATAAAAATAATGTTCGAATATTCATGTGTTATAATTATATTTTGTGTGTGGATATAAATAGTACACATAAAGATGATTATTAGTAAATAAAAACATTTAAATGTACACCTGTGTATTATATAAAAATGTTGAGTAAATACAGATATTTAAAATATTTAAATAGAAAAAATATACACTTGCAGCTTATATGTATATTATACAAAATAATGAATACAAACATTTACTAAGTATTCACTTGTGTATAATTTTAACCCGTGATTCATATTCAAAATTTTTATCTAATTTATATATTATCCATCAGTGAATATTCATATGAACATTTTAAAATTTAAATGTCATATGTTTTTTATTATAAAAATCTTGAACTATGCTGTGTGTATAATTATTTAAATGTTTGCAATTATAGAAATGTTTCTATTTGTATGTATATAACTGTATTAAACAAACATTTTGATTTTAAATTTTAAAATTACGAATATTCATATTTTTGTAATTATAAAAAAAGTTATTACTTATAAATATTATTTCAAATGTTGAATGAAGGCGCACTTTTTTTAGGGGCTCTTTTTTTAGTTTTTCTTTTAGGCAATCTTTTCAACTACATTATGTTTAGTTATCCACGTAACACATGAATGTGTTACGGGTGGAGTGGCTAGGGCCGTCTATTTGCTAGTGAGAGGTCTGTGGTTCGTGGCGCCGATCAATCTTTTCCTTCTTATTTAAAAAAATGAGATTCCACCGCAGCAAATAACGTCAGGAGCTTTTTGTGATAAATAAAAAACTCGAGGTGGATTCAGCAAAAAAATAGCCACACGCCGCCTCACTACCATCGAGTCACTGACAGCGGGCCCCATGCCACACAGGCATGCCTAGTCAGTGGTTCGGGTGTACATAATTAAGATTTGCACCGTATTTGCACGATGGCGCCAAGTTATTGCACCAGTTCAATGTATGATGCAAGTTCTAGCATCAAAGTGACCATTTGCGTCATGTTCTAACACCAACAGTGTAATTGACTCTTTTTTAAAGGGCGGCTCATTGAGGGCCTCCTATATGAAGTGGACTCCATCAATAGACATGTACCGCATAGGTGGCTCCCCCAGCCCAAAATTCCTATGAGCATTCCTCGCTAACCATTGGTGTTGACGATGTTTGGTGACCAATAGACAGGGGGGTACATGAAAACTATCAGCAACAACATATGTACACATTGTTTGATATTTCAAACGAGATTTTTTTCAAAGAATATCTTCAAATTTGTGAAAAAATGTATAAAACTTTCACCATATATTTAGAAAGAAACCATTTTTTTGGAAATCTTGAAGATTCTTTGAAAATGTAATATTTTTGAATCCTTGAACAAATTTAGAAAAACAGGACCTTTTTTTAAATTTGAACATATTTTGAAACATGAACATTTTTTGAAACTCTGAACAAAAATGCAAAGGTCTTCTGCATCTTGGAACTATTTTCGAAAGCGGAAACATTTTCTGAAACTCCCAACCAAAATTTGAAAATGCAAACAAACTATGAAAATCATTAAAAAACTTTATGAAATCACATATACTTCTGGAAAATTTTGAATGCTTGAAAATAGAAAACGAAAGGGAAACAATGTGAATTTATGAAATTCCTAATATTTCCTAAAAGAGCAAACAATTGTTAAAGATGTTGAACATTTTATGAATTTTGTGATTTTTAAAAAAGGAAGAAAGAAAAGAATAAAGAGACAGAAAAAAAAGGAAACCAAAAAAATCATTATAAAAAGTTAAAAACAGTTAGAGAAACATGTGCAGAAAGATTGCAGAATGTTTCTAAAACTGATAAAAAACAGACTGAAATTTTCAGAACATTCCCAAAACTGGAGTGAGAAAACGCTTTTCACTCGCTTATGTATGATTGAGGGACAGTTACACATAATAAGCGTCATATAGGAAATTCCAGCTCACGGCTCCCATCCAAACAAGCCCATAGATTTGCTACCCCTGAAACATCAGCAAAAAAAACAGAGATTCTCTACCCCTGAGGGGGGCTAGAAAAAGAATGTTGAGTATGATACAATTATAGGATGCAATTTTTAGGTGATGTATAGGGAGCAAATAATCAATTAGTACTCCTTCGGGAGCCCCTGCAAGAGTCACTTGGGGGTGGCCTGAGATGATTTTTTTCGCACTTTTTTGGGTGATTTATATGGGGCAACTAAATGTTTATTTTTTTCTGCATGTGGTTTTGACTTTTAGATGATTTTTTCGGCTCTTTAGTTTTCCTCAGCTTTTCTTAGCTTTTGGACCCAAAAAATAAAAAAAAATTGACGCGAATAAACACGTTTTATTTTTTTCCCTTCCGCTAGAGGCACAAATTTACTTCTCGTGGAGGCACATATTTGCTTCCGTGAGAGGCACGCAAAAGGAAAAAATACGGGATTTTTTCATACTGCGAGAGGCACCAAGTTACTTTTCTTATAGGCACGGATTTGCTTTCGCGAGAAGCAATTGCCTCTCGGAAAGGAAAAACAATGTGTTTTTTTTCTTCCGCGAGAGACACGGATTTACTTCTCATGGAGGCACGGATTTGATTTCGTGAAAGGCACGGCCGTGCGTCTCACAAAATGAAAAAGAAATGAATTTTCTTTTTTTTCTACCACGAGAGGCACAAATTACTTCTCGTAGAGACACGGATTTGCTTCTACGAGAGCAACGACCGTGCCTCTCGAAAGGAAAAAAAAAACACGTCTTTTTTTTCTTTCTTTCGTGAGAGGCACGGATTTACTTCTCGTGGAGGCACGAATTTGCTTATGCTAGATGCATGGTCGTGGCTCTCACCAAAGGGAAAATAACGCGTTTTTCCGCTACCACAAGAGGCATGGATTTTTTGTGAAATGAGAGGAACGGACTTACCTGTCGTGGAGGCACAGATTTGTTTTCACGAAGGGCACAGACGTGCGTCTCGGAAAGGGAAAAAAGTTTTGAGATTTCAACATGGGATCTTATTTTAAAGATCTAGACACGAATCCAACGGTGAAAACGGTTCGAGATTTGGACTCACGGTTTAAGATATAAAATATTTTGAATAAATAAATCTACGAAAAAAAGAGAAAACTCTTAGGTTGCGACAAGTGGCGTACATTGCGACACTTGTCACAATCTTGGATGATTGGAGTGACCTTTATAAAGAGTGCTTTTTAACTAATGATTTCACGATTATATGATAAGTAGCCTGCAACGTCTTGTTCTTGAGAAAAGGAACGTCTGAAGTTATGTTTGGTTCATCGATAGACGATGATAGGCCGGAGCCGCCGGACACATTGTGTGCCTTGTCACCCGGCCGGGTTAATAGTAGGTCCTCCCCACTCTACACGGGCCTTCGCTCCAATGAGCTGGGCTGCACGCAGAACAAGCGGGCCAGCTTGAAATTCAAACGGTAACTGTTTCCCTTGGACCACCCAAAATTAAAATTTGTTTCCCTTCGAAGAATGCCAAACCTTGAACACGAACAAGCCAGAAGCACTACAGGCCATACACCGATATACGAGCAGTAATCACACATGCTTTTGACATTGTAACATCATTATATATTCATTTATACGGAAGAATTACATCGACAATGGCCTATCTTTTATGCATGCAACTGCTTCGCGGCCATCTCTACATTTGTTTTCTCAACTGTTTCATGCATACTAAATTATACTCATCGTGAAGTTGCGCACATGCTATGGTACATGATGAAGAGGAAAATATAGGACCAGAAATGTATACACTATATTTTTTTTGAGGAAAAATGTATACACTATATTAGTTATATGGAACACACTGTATTACACTATCATGCATGCATCAGTGCTATTTATCTTAGATTATTTGTCCTATATATATGTCCTGCATTTTTATTCATAGTAGTTATGTATGATGACATGCACCATTATTATGTTATAATCCACTAATGATGCAGATGCAGTCCCGCCTTTTGCTTCACGGCGTTCTCCAGTTCGTTACAAAATGTTTGGCACTCCTTGCTCATTGTTCGCTGGGTTCTCTGTTTCAATACAAAATATGATATAATTGTAAGCACTTTTGTATAAAATTTTCATTCTGTCGCACATAAGTTGAATAATACATAATACACACATGCATGCATTTATTCAAAATTGATTTTTTTGACACATTTGTAGCGTTACTACTTAGTTTGTCATATAAAACAGATAACATGTAGAAATATGCGTGAAGATTCAGAAAAAATGCATCCGCATATCCATTGTCCACCGGTGCTATGGATGGTCTAGGGTGGTAGGTTCGATGCCTAGAGGGTAGGAAGGGTCCACCCCTTCCATTGCGTTGTCCTAACAAATTAAGGGGATGTTTCTTGTCCGCTTGTTACACTTCCCGTGGTTAATCGATTCGATTGGCCACACAATCACAATGTCATTTCAAGAGTTTTGGTACTTCATCATGGAATATTTATCTCTTTTTTGTTCCTTCGCATAAGTTTAGATACAACAATCTAGATCCATCCCATTAGTTGTATTGGCACGAGTATAATGACCCCCCCTTTGTTGGGGTTGAAAGGACATGAGATAAAAACGAATACCAGTTGAGGTCAATGTCGGTCTAACCACAATGATCAACACACTAGCACACCAACATTTAGTCTAGTATAAAATGACCCTAGCCTAAGTAGCTATGTGAGGAAGCAAAATTCACATCCACCTGAGTGCATGTATGCATGCCCAAAAGACGAGGGTGTGATAATTTATCACCAAGGAACGTTCATCTTCGTAGTTCAAATCCGAGGGAGCCTATAAGATGTAAGCCCTAGAACGATGGTTTTGTGGAATCCGTATTATATATGGGTAGAGGGACATGTAACCTCACTTAACTTCCAACTCATATAATTGTGAACCATTTTAGTAGGAGGAGAAACCCATTTTGGGACGGATGACACTTATGGTGTATTATACAGATTCCATGCATCAGCTACATCCTCGCATGTTCCAGTTAATGTAAACAAAATATACCATTCACGGTTCATCATACTATGCTACCATCTTAAACTCAAGGGGTAAGGGGGGGGGGGGGGGGTCATGGAGGTGATAGTTTTAATTGTAAGGTAGATAACCCATAATAGGGCCTGACAGCATCGAATTGCGCATATAGCCCAAAAAATATCCTCAAATTCTTATACTCTTTAGATAAATCCCTATCATGTTATCTGGACCCACCTCAATCAACATCGCAGAAATAGAAGTGCTTTACTGAGTTTTAGCTCAAAAGTACTACCTCCGTCTCAAAATATAAGACGCTTTTTAGGCTAAACATTAAGATCAAATCATAAGCATCAATGACCACAACAATGCAATTACATCACCGAAAGACAGATGCGTACCTGAAGATGGAGGCTATAGAACGTCCTGTTCTGGAACGCGGAAGTCGAGGAATTTATGAGGCGAAGGCCTTCGTTTTCCAGCACCTTGATGCACTTGGACATGGGCAGAGCTGCGGCCATGGCGCTCACCAGGCTGACCTGGACCATGATTTCCCTGTCGTCGAGGCAGGTGGCGGAGACGACAGGAGCCGTGTTCTGCCTCATGGTCAGGATGCCTTGCTCGCAGCTGGCTCGCCTCAGCTCCTCCTTCTTCTTCTCCAGACCGTCTACCTCCTTCTGTAGCTCCGGAATGTACTTGATCACCCGCGACACCGTGGTCGGAATGCTCATCTTCTTCTGTGCGACAGTAGCCAAAGATAAATCAATCAGACGCTCAGAATATCTCACATGCATGTACGTAGCTCAGAGGAAAAATGAACGAGTTGTGTCTAGTTAAGTGATTTAATTACATTGTGATCGTCATCGGGGAGTAGGGAGCGGAGGGAGGAATATTGCTCGTTGAGCTGCTTGCGGCGATCGCGCTCGTACGCGTTGTGGCTCATCTTGCGGTGGGACGATCCCGAGCCGCCGGAGGAGGTGGCGTTGTTGGCAGCCGGCGCCAACGGTATGTCGTTATTGACGCCCGGCCACTGCGGGGATTGCGCGAAGTGGTGGTAGCCGCCGGCGCCGGAGAAGATGTCCGCCTCCAGTGACGACATGCTGCTTGCAAACGGGTCGTTGAACATCTGGTGCTGGTGCCCCATTGCTCGCAGCTAGCTTCTGCTTGATCTCGTACGTGTGGAGACAGTAGAGATGATGCTGGATGAGAGAGGGAACCTAGCGTGGTAGTAGGGGGCAGCTTGAGCAAGTTCCGGAGTGGTGACCTCCGTTTATATAGGGTGAGAGACGAGTGTTGGCAGTGTCTAGAACTCCAGATAACTGATTTAGCCTGGAGTCCTGGACGTCTGAGGCACAGGGCTGCTTGTTACCTTTTTATGGGAGCGAGGTAAAGGGCTGCTTGTTACCTTTTTTTTTGTGAGTGTTTGTTATCTTTTATTTTTGCGAGTGTTTGTTATCTTATCCTTTCAGTGGAAAAAACAAAAAACTTGCGGGAATGACTAGCACTCAGTTAACTCTGGTCAAATTTACAAATTTTTCCATATATATGTTAAAAAAATTCACTTGTTATAAAAATTTGTTCAACTAATATAACATAAATTATGTTTCTATTTTTCAGAATTTAGGAAAAAAATTGTATGTTAACGTAAGATCAATGGTACTCGTTGTCGACTGAGATTTAACTAATTCTCTTTCACTAAGAGAATAAGCAAACCCAAAAACTTTCACATCCATTAAAATACTTTAATCATCTCAATGAAATAAGGTTCTACATATCATAGTCATAGCATCAATGAATTACGAGAAGGCCAAGAACATATATGAAAGTTATTCAACCCTTACAAGATCATAGCACATAGCTCTTGGGTAAAGCAATGTCGTCTGCTAATGGCCCTCACATCGCTCCTAAGAGGGGTCACTCGGGTGGAACTCTAGCAGACTTCTTCGGCGACCTTGACTGCCTCTGTAGCTGCGAGGGCGACACGTCGACTGGCTCGGTGCGGTTCAGCTACTCATCTCCGCACTATGCAGGTGGTGGCGCCGGTGCCCGCTGAGATCTTCGGCCTGGTGTAGGGAACCGGCGAGTGTTGCGATCCTTGGGTTCTTTTTGCACTAAGATGGTGTTCTACCGGGTGCCAGCCCTCATGGATCTGGCCGTTGACGATTTCCGAAATGCTCTGTCGGAGATCTTCATTGGGTGCTTGATGCATGTAGATTGCTGGATTGGATGGGATTCGGTCCCTATTTCACCACGAGTGGCTTCAACAGGATGTGACGCGAAGCTTCGGTATCTGTTGACATTATGGGACACGTCAGTATTTCGATTTCCATGGTGAAGACAGTGGCGGAGAACGTCATGGCTGCTGAGGTCTGAGGCCTTGTAATGGTGGATCGAGTCTTCGTGGCGATGAGGAATTTGCTTGGTGCTTCGTGACTTGTAGCAACGACATAGGCAAGTGGGGGCGGCAGCACAGGCGGATTACACAGTCTTAGCTTTCATGGTGAAAACCCATGGCCTGACCTTAATTGGTTGTATTGGGTAGTGATCTTCTTGAAGGCATTGTTTTGAGATGCGGATTTTCTCCAGGGTGAAAACCTAAGATCTAGTTTCGGGCCATGGTGGTACTTGTACACTGTTTCCTTCTTGGAGGCGTTGCTTTTGGAGTATTTGGATTTCGGGTGTTGTCTAGGTGGTGGTTCGTGCTCTAGCTACAAGGAATTGATCAATGTAGAGGGATCTTTCTTTTTGTTCTACTTCTTTTTGTCTTTTGGATGTGTGCATCCGTAATGACTTTACGACATTACGTTGTTGCAGAGGCTGGGTGTAATTGGTATCACCATGATATTAATATATTCCCCTTTTCGTAAAAAGAAATGTCGTCTTCCTCATGCTCGCTGGAGGTGCGTCGTGAGCAAAGTTTGATGCAACATGTACATCTCCGGAAAACCCTCGTACCTAGGCAAATGTTGTTGATGAAATGGTCGAAAAGCGGTGTGTCAGAGCCAGAGGATGCTAGTGAATCCGAGGAATAGATGACCCCCCCTCTTCCACGAGAAGAAGGAAATGCATAGGGATCATGCCAAACAGAATGAGGTGGCCTTACTTCATTAGCTTCCAAATCAAGCCAAATTTGGCCATGCTTCGCCTACCGGATAGAAGGCCAAAACATGAAGTATCTCCGTCCACCCCACCATATGACATCGTTGAAGACGCAGATGAACCGAAGAACAATCCAGGCCCTAGATCAGATCATGAGCAAAGTTTCACACTCTTCATCTAGGGCGACCTAAACTACACGACCAAACCAGCCCTAAACTGGGGTTTCCCCTACCTTGCCAGCGTCGGAAGGCACCCTGATATGAGGGGAACTAACAGTGACGGTTGCACGTATGCGATTGAGAAGCCCTACTTGTTTCTTTGTCGGGGGAGTTGGGAATTGGTTTCTATTATAAAGCAATTGTGGATTTTGTGAGTTCAGTTGTACATTTTGAATACTTTGAAGATTAGTGACATCAATTCGAGGTTCAGATCGGTGTTCCAGAGAAGAAGGCGATGTATAGGGTTGGACACCCACGCCAGATCATTCCAGGCAGAATCAGTGGAGGCATGACCTCACTAGCTTCTAGAGGAAGCCGAAGTCATTCATGCTTCACAAAACAAAGAACAAGGTACAAGACGAAAAATTAACATCGTTGTGCGACGTCGTTGAAGCCACCCACAAAAAAGATAAATTCGGGATTGTAGATAGAGCCATGACTGAAGCTCCACACACTTCGGCTATACTGACCTATACTACACGACCAACCCCAAACTGGGGTTCCCCTACCTCGCTGGCACCGGAAGGCACCCTGAGACAAGGGGGACCAGCGGTGACGGTGCACTTACGCGTGAAGCCCTAATTGCTCTTTTGGTGCCTGGAGTTGGGAGTTCGTTGCCAACTACAAGTTTATGATTTTAATTACACATTTTGAGCACTTTGAAGACCAGGCAGTGTAATTCTACTACAACATGGTTTACCTCGCTCTGGTTTGGGAAGGGCGATGACGGCGGCGCTTCGGCTCTTTCCAATTCTTTTGGTAGCTGGAGTTGCGAGTTGGTTGCCATTACAAAAACAATTCTGTCCACACATACGTTGTTGTCGGAGTATTTTTTGTGTAATTAAGACTCTAAGGACATGTACAATGGTTAATAAGACATTCTTATCTTAAACCCATCACGAAATTTAGAGATAAAAAGATGTGCAATGGGTTTATCTCTTAGTCATATATTTATTAACTAGAAATACCTAAATATGTGGTGAGAGGATTGTTGCTAAGAGATCATCTCTTAAATAAGTGAATGCAATAATTTTCTTCTGATTTCTCTCTCCTTCATGTCAGCATTTATTCGATGTTGCACTCTTAAGATAACACCATTGTAAATGCCCTAAGTTAGCCGTGCTAAGTTGTTGGGTGTATTTTTAATTCCCTCCATGATCCATCCCTATGTGAATCTTAAAGGCAAACTTTTTGTGGCAAAATGAATCTTAAAGGCAAGAGATAGCTGATGTCTCAGGCCAACTTAGATTTAAGAAAATCTCTTGTAATTTAAAATATGCAAAACAGAAGAAGATAAATATGATATATGTTTTTTGCGAAAGAATAAGATATGGCTACACACATATAATGTTGGAATTTACTATTAGCTATCAGTTATAGTCAACTAACGAATGATTTGTATGCTGGTTTTTGAGTTCTAGTTATATTGGACTCCTTTTCTTGTGAAGAATATTTGTAGACTTCTCGGAGTTTGTACTCTCATATATGATGAAAATGCATCAGTTTTACCTCTTTATCATCTTGTATATACTATGTTAATAATTACTTTCTCTGTAAAGAAATATAAAAGCGTTTAAATCACTACATGGAGTACTTAATATTGTTTTGATGTGAGTTTCAATATTAACGATCGTATATATCTACCATCTGGGCCGTTTTGACCGGTTAAAAGTAAGTTAATATTGAAGTAAGCAGCACATTCTGGGATCCTCGCGTATTCCTAAATACTGTGATTAAAGTAAGCGAGTATGACAAGTACAGGGACCGGGAATGCATTTTATGCCCATCTAAAGATTGGTCTCTGATTCGAATATATCTCGCTGGGACCTATGACTGGATCGGATTCGTGCCATCCTTGTTGGCAAAACTTTATTAGCGATATATTCACTCAGCGGCCAGGGTGTATACCATCAGAGGTACGTAGCAGCAGATTAAGCTAGCTCGCCGAATGATGAAGGATCTCGCCGTGTGCTTGCCTTAATTTAGGAATGGACGGCTTTATTGATCGCGTGATCGCGCCTGCGGCGAGACGCGCGTCGACTAACGTAGCGCCCGGCCGGCCTCCATGGAGGCACGCGCGGTGGCCGTGCCCGTGCGCGCGCCGCGCATGCCGGCTCGTGCCGCCGACGCGGAGGGCACAGGCCAGGGACCGCTAAGGCTGGAATCGATACCCAAGTAGTATACAGTATTCGTATAATCGTATTCAAGAAGAGGAAACCGCTATTAGAATATATTATGGCGAACAATATTCGCACCCGAGCTGAACCGTGGATACTATCTAGTCTAGGTTTATTGGTTGTGTGAGATATCTGCGTCTAAGTAAGTAAGTTGGGGAAAAAGTAACTGCTGAATCCACCCTTTACCTCCGTACTAAGCATTTTTTTTCTTCAAAAATGATGGATTTTATTGACTTAAAATGAAGCACCACGAAGATACAGACACAATGAGCACACACTCGGTCTCTCCATAGTTAGGACGCACACAACCAACATAAAAACACGCACAACAACACGTCGATAACGAGCAAAGTCATATGAGACCAAAGCTACGTGTTCGCGATGAAAAAATATAAAAGCTCCAAAAGTGATCGGAACTGCAATCCACAAACACCGGCAATGACCATATCATGACATCACATGAACGGCGAGATTTTTCAACTGAAGCGATGCTCAACCATCGCCATCACCGGATCCAGACACAAAGGCCCTGAATCTAGGTTTTAATCCTGTAAAATCAGTAGAGCATATCCAACCAATGCGTTCAAGAAGGTAACAACGTAAAAAAAAAAAAAACATCATCATTGCCAGGTTTCCGCACAAACCATATCATGACATCACATGAACAACGAGATTCTTCAACCGGAGCGACGCTGAAGCACCGCCATCACCGGATCCAGACACAAAGGCCCTAAATCTAGGTTTTCATCCTGCAAAATCAGTAGAGCATATCCAACCAATGCATTCAAGAAGGTAACAAACGTAAAAAAACATCACCATTGCCAGGTTTAACCAACTCAGGTCCGACTTAGGCTTTCACCCCGAAGCTCAAGACAGGGTGCTCGAGTAGCACCACCATCGAAGTCACTCGTCATGTATTGTCGCCACCCCTTTTTCGCGATCCTGGTAGCTAAATGCAATGTGCGAACGCCGCCGCTGCACAATCACCCCTCTGCGTTAAGCCGTCATCCATAATTTGCATCTCATCGTTGAAGCCAACCATCGGATTTGGAGATATGAACCCTCCTTAAGACCTTTCGATGACCACCACCGTCGTGGAGCCGCAGGAGGTCACTGTAACACAGTCTGCATCCACCACCACCCGACCGACCGAATATGAATAACCACTACCAAGCCGTCCAGATCTGAATCAATGCAACCGTTGAGTCGACCATGAACGAAGCCGAAGCCGCGGCCGCCTGACATCATATCCGACCACCACGACATCGGCACGGCCACGAACAGTCGCCGCCACCTAGAAGCCCATGGCTCGGTGTCCATCTTCCATGACACCGCCGCGAAGAGGGAAGAAGTGGCCCCACCGCTGCCCGAACTTTGTCCGGCGGCGTCCTTCAGCGGCGGTGGTGAGGAAGAGGATAGGTGGGGGAGAGTCGAGGACCTGGCAGTGCGAGGGTTCGCTTCGTCGCTTGCGAGAGCGACGCGAGCGAACGAGCTCGAGGTGTTATGTTTCGTCGTACTAAGTAGACGGTATCGATGGTATGTGGATAGCGTAACTGCATGCTAAACTACTAAAATAATATTTAAATTCAATTTATTTATAATATGTTTAATTGATAAAAAAATTGACGTTCCTTTACAAATGTTTGGGTATTTAAACACACATTCATCTAAAATTTAAATGTCTTCAAGCATTTAAAAATATAATCATCTAACTACAAAAATGTCAGCATATTTAGAAATTTTCGTATGGTTTTTAAAAGTTTCAAGTAATTCTACGAAATATTTGTGTACTTTAAAAAAGTTTCAAGGACTAATTAAGAAGAATGTTCATCTACTTTATAAAATCTCTGTATACTTTTAAAAGGTGTTCGTGCCTATTAGAAAAATATTTAGGTAGTTTTGAAAGGGCCGACACATATTGACAAATTTTTCAAATATATCAAAATACAATTTTATACTTTTTGACAAAAAAACAAACAACAATAGATAATGGAAACAAAATTATAAACAGAGAAAAAAAAGAAATAAAAACAGAAAGTGGAAAAGGAACAAGAAAAGGAAATTTGATGAAAAACAGAGAAACAAAGAATAGAAAAACAGGAAAAAAAGAATAAAAAAATGAAGAAAACCCCCAAAACCGACAAAACCGAATGGAAAGTACCATGAAAAACCAACTAAATACCTATAAAAACCGTACCATCTGGCTGGGCTAGTACCTAGTGCCGGCCCAATCATGAGGACATCGATGTATATCGCTTATCCGCTATATCAATACCTTTATACCACACTATATAGTGTACAATTAACTTTGATTAACAACCCTTAGATGAAGTCGATATGATGGCAGAGAGGTGGCTAATCTGAGGACTGTCGAATATTCTCTTTACTATACTATATTTTACTACGTGTACTGTTTGGATGATTCTATTGTTAGGCATAAGTCATATTGGCATTTTGCACAAACCTTAAAACACACCTCTACTCCGTTCTTCCATCTTAGACTCTCTTGACTCTTTTCTCTACTGAACTATCATTCCTTTTTAGTTGGTGATTTTTTTTGTGTGTTCATGATGATGGTTTTACCTTCATAACACATATTTTTCTTTGTAGATAGAGCAGTAGTTCTTCTTGTTATTTACTATATGAGATACAACAGAAACCTAGAAAGCTCATTTTGTTGCAACTTCATTAATGGTGTAAAATTATAGGACATGCCTCGGGATTGAACGGCTAATGAGTTACTAGTATAAAACACGCATAACTAATGAGTAAAACACGCATAACTAATGAGTTACTAGTATAACACGCATAACGCGTATAGGACATGCCTCGGGATTGAAATGCTATCTTCTCACGTGTAAAACACGCATAACTAACGAGTTACTAGTAGCATTTTGTGGTGTAAAATGATCAATGCAAAACCCGATAGTGCTAACACACACATGGAAGATTATAGGCCATGCCTCGGGATTGAACGGCTAATGATTATAAGAAATCGACTATTAAGTAACACTAAATGAATTGCTCTGTTGCCCCATGTGTGATACCTGCACTTGAATGATTAGAGCAAGTACAATAAGGTAATATAAGCATGCTATAAGGATTTAAATATAATGTTTATACTTAGTTGAAGGATAGATAAGAGGAGAGAGAACAGAAAAATGTTGTATATTAGTAGTCAGTTGCATCACAAGTTGGAAGAAACTTTGTGAGAGGAGAAGTTGCGCCAAGCAGTTACGACGTAGTAAATGTCCATATATAACTATTGTATGAGTTGATTTTTAGGTTGGATGTGGATGAGATGGATACTAGATATATTTAACAGTTGGCTCTACTATTAATCATGCTCTTATATGCTTTTTTTATTTTGTTCTACTTCATGAATACTAAATATACTATAACACTAATCTTCCTAGAATTGAAGAGCCCACATTCAATTGAGGTCTCCAATTTACATTGTGAGACCCGATTTTGACCTGGTCAACAATTTCTCAAAGCTCTCTCATTTAATTATTCTATTTATACCTCTATAACATTATACTCCTTAGTTTTAAAGGGTCCACATTCAATTGAGGTCTCCAAGACTCCAATTAAAATTGGGTCACCTGATTTTGACCGGGTCAATAATTTCTCAAAACTCTCTCGTTCAATTCCTTAGACAAATACACTATACTTCCGAGTGAGTTTGGTTTACGATTTTGACCGAACCAACAGTTTTTAAAATCAATCAACAGCAACGGGCCTAAAAAACATATCAATCACGCCCATGCAACCATCGATGTAGAAATTTTCCCACATATATATGGTTGGTTAGCATATAATATAGAATCACAGCACGAAAGGCCCATCAAATTATCGATTTATAAATAAAAATAAAACACACTATGTCATCTCCCTCACACATCAAATGAAATATTCCATTAGTTTCAAAATATAAGGGGTATTAGTTTTTTAGAAAGTCAAATTCTACAACTTTGACCAAGTTGAAAGCAAAAATATCGACGTCCACAATATTAAATAAAAATAATATGAAAACTAATTTAAAGATGAATCTAATCATAACAATTTGATATTATGGATTTTGATATATTTATCTACAAATTTAATCAAATTTAAAAGGTTTGACATGTTCAAAAGTAATACATATTGTATTTTGAAACAGAGTGATTATGTTTTTTTAATCTAACGGCGTAGCAAATCGCGCCCAGTCCTTCTAGTATTTAACAAAGTGAAATCGAATCAGTTTAACAGAATCAGAAACACTTGAGCATAAAATTCCGTACTATGGCATGTTCAAAGTTTTCAAACCCATAAATATTGAACGACAAGTTGATGGGGAAAGTAGTAAAATTAAAAAATTCTACCGTATGTACGCACAAACCCAGGATCACTATAAAAAATGCAAAGAGATAGATCAAATCTTTACCAACAAATGCAATGGAAAGAAGAGGTTGGCGAAGATCTGTAGATTCTAAAACTCGGTTAAACCTCCCAACCGCGAGATATTTTCCTGATCTAGGATCAAACGTATGATCCCTCTACGGTATCCATGTTCAACAATTCACCAGAGCTTCGTCATCAAGGACGAAGAATAACTGGAGAAGAAGAGTGTCGTGTTTTTGTCACGACAGATGTCCTCGCGAGAGAGCTAAGTAGTAAAGCTATCGCAAATAGATGGTGGCTTGAACGGGGTTGGTTGGAATCGAGAGTCGTGAGTTTTACCCAGGTTCGGCCCCGCTCTGTGGAAGTAAAAGCCTACATCCTGCTTGATTACTATTGATGATGATGATCTCGATTACAAGGGCGGTGTTTTGCTATCTCTATTTCGAGAGCTGCTAATTTGTCTGTCTCTAATCACATCTCCCCTTGGGGTGCCTTGCTCCTCCTTATATAAGTTGAAGGGGTCGGCTTACATGTAGAGTCCTAGTAGGACTACAACTAGTCTCTTTTCTATTACAAGCTGGATACTAGTCCGGGTCTTATTCGAACGGTCCAAAACCGGCCTACTGGTTCTACCTCCGTGAGGTCACCCGTATTCTCGTCCGCATCAATCAACCCAGGCCGGGTCAGTCATCGGCCGGGTCTTGTATCCCTCGCCGGGTTCCTTCCAGGCTCCCAACCTACGGAGAGCCGGCTCGTATGGCACCTTGGACAACCCGGGCATGGGCCTTCTGGTCTAGCCGGGTCATACTTCCTTTGTCGGGTCTTGCTATTTTGGCCGGGTGATCTTCTAGGCTTCCGTAATCCGGCTTTAGCAGCCCTAAGGGTAAGCCGGCTCTTGTCCTCTTGGGTTCATCGGCGGGTCTTGACCTTGTGCTTAAGTGTCAGGTTATCCTCAACGGGGTTAATCCCCGAAATTAGCCCCCAGGTTGACACGAATTTATTCACGCCAAGCTTCTGAAATAAGAATAATTAATACGTTAAGGGACCGACTTGCTCAAATGGCTGGCTTATTAAATGAACAAGCTACTAGAAAAATCCGGGTTTCTTTGTCATGTCAACATTCTGGATTGACAATCAACTTACTGAGACTGGTTCCTCGCAGAAAAATGGCTCCGGGCCGATCGGCCGAAAAATTGGGCCGGCGCGCCGGCGCCTAGCAGTGGCTTTCATATAACTAGGAAGACTGATTGTTCTTCTAAAATGAATCCACATTTTACCTTGGTAGATGCTATCACTGGTAAAGGGGAAGAGTAACTGTAAAACTGCTAAACATATATTAATTTTATTTATTTATATAATATGTGTTAATTATAAGAAAAGTGTTGATGTTTCATATAAAAGTGTCCAAGTATTTTTCGAAAATATTTAAGTTATTATTTAAAGTGTTCACACATTTTTATTAAATGTTCATATTGTCCCGACCTACTTTGGGCGTCACTCTTCGTTTTGTTATTCTGTAGTTTTTTTTCTTTAGGTTTCTTTTGTTTACGTGTTATATTTTTGTGCAATTTTATCTATACTATTTTTTATTATTTAATTTTTCTTTATTTCTATGTTAAAATTTGTGAACACTTGTTAGTAAACAAACATTAATAATTTTTTTAAAAATTCGTATATATATTGTAAAAAATTACAAAAAATAGAGAATTAATTTTTAAAATATTTTTATATTTTTTAAAATCATAATCATTTAAAAAATCTATCATGTAAATTGAATATTTCAGGTTCCAAAATTTGTTCAAGAAAATGATTTCTGGCAAAACGAACACCGTGTAAACTCGTTTCATGGGCTGGTCCAATATGTGTCAAACAAAAAACAAAGCTACTCTAGAGACTAAATGAACCACAGACCGTAGACAAGGGTACGAATAGAAAGACTGCTTACAGTTGCTCCACAATGCGCGATCCGAGTGATCTTATTCGTCGCTGTTTACGACGTTCTATCAAGGAAACACAAATAGACGGCCGACTGGGTTGGACCTTTCCATGCTAGCGTATCATTTCACCGAAATCATTCAACTTCTAATTATGTCATGTTCAAGTTTATAACTACAATATTTTTCTTCCAGTTTTAGCCAATTTTCTCCAAAAAAGAAAACTGATGTTGGATTTGTTATAGATTTAACATGCTCACAAATTTTGTGAAAAAAAATCCTGAATTTCTAAAAACATTTATCATCTCAAAAAATTCTATTTAATTTAGAAAAAATTGTGTTAAAAACACTATCAAAGTTTTATAAATATTCGTACATATTCTAAAACTCTTATGTAAATTTAAAAATATTCCTGAATTGTAAAAAATGTTATTTAATTTTAAAAATATTCCTGAATTGTAAATTTAAAAGCCGAAAATAGCCATGAAAAATCACCTACGAAACGGTCCGAAGACCCGCCCCCGCGCGTTTAATATGGCCGCCCATATGGTCGCTCTGTGTGTGACAGCAATCATTCATGCTATAAACTAATAACAAATCTTATATTTACTAATTGGATGCACCATATGAGCCTCCACGTTAATCCTAAGAATTAAGGAAAATTGTCCGTTAGATATCCTCATTAGTTACGTCCAACCGTCGGATGAAATTTGACCAAGAGTCCTGGCCGACTATCCCACGCGAGAGCCTGTTCCTAACCTAACTCTTCTATGGTTTAATAAATAAAGTAATATCGCTACAAGATGCCAAATCCCATCCTCCATCGCTCTCCCCATCCTCCTCCTCGCATGTCGGCTACCGCTTTAGCAAGAACTTCTGCGCGTCCATGCTGCACGAAAGCTAGCTTGGAGGAGAAAGGTAAGATTTGCATGTTAAAATATACATGGCGTCTGAAGTTATATATCGATCAGCGTATGCTAACCATGCTGGTCTTCGGCAGTGTAGACGGCAAGGCGTTCCCGGAGGCGACGGCCAGCGTGCATTGGTGCGACGGCGACGGAGGGATGTGTGCAAGGATGACGTTCATGCACTGAAAAGTTGATGCGTGCAGCAGGCAACCCCATAAATTAAGTAGAGATCCAGTGTATCACAACCCAGGCAAGTAATTTGCCAATGAAGACATGCTCTCTTTGATCATCCATTGGTTTCCGCTCCTCTTTGCAGCTAGTGTAGCCGTCTTGCCGGCATCCGAGTCATGTTTCTGAACATTCCACTCTTAAGTTATGCCCATGTGGTCTTCTTCCTTCAGTCCTTGAGGCTTTCACGGCACAGTTTGAGTAGGAGCGTCACCTCCGGCTAGCGTCTAGAATTCTAGATCGAGAAGTTGCATTGTTGGTTGTGTGTTGCCGACGCTGTGTTGTCCGTGGTTCCTAAGCTAATACTGTAAACCAGTACTGTTCTTGCATTCTTTCATGGATACTCCGTATATATGGTTAGTAGGGTATTTATATTGATTTTTAGATTATACATGTCTAGAATCACTCTAACTATTGTGTACTGTCACAGTTTTTTCCGTCAGTAGTATTCAGGGATCCAAGGTTGTCTTCTCGCGGTGTTCAGTTTTTCTGGGTTAGGAGTTAATTAAGAGTAATTTCTAGAATCCAATTGATGGCGTTTTCAGTTCTCGGATTTATTATAATCTGTTTGATTCCATGCTAGATGAAGGGCTCACGTGAGCAAAAGCTTTTAGTATTAGTGATATAGGGTGCAACGTGGAGGTGAAAGAGATTTTTTTGCATAAGATGCACGATGTCCCTGAGCCCATCAATTCCTGTCCTCCAAATCCACGAAGTTTTAATAATATGTCAAAATATGAGTTTGTACCTAATTTCCTACAACTCCAATTGGTTACTAATTTTTCTAAGATACATTTGAGGCTTCAGATGCATGGTTCTTCGGCTGGACGGAGTTGGTGCAGAATCAACATCACAAGCATCAGAAGTTCGGGATTGGAGGTGACTTCCTTCTGCTCAAGTTTTTTTATGGATCCACACATATATGCATCCCTACGTTAGCTGTAGTATGCTAATATGTTCAAACCATTGTTACAATCTAGAGATATCTGCAGCACGCCAGTGGCAAGTACGTCTTCCATATACAGTATCATCTCGACAAACCGTGAGAGTTTCAGTACCTCTGTTAAAGTTCTACTTCCTCCGTTCCTAAATATAAGTCTTTTTAAAGATTTCACTACGGACTACATACGAAGCAAAATGAGTGAATCCACACTCTAAAGTATGTCTATATACATCCGTATGTAGTACGTACAAGAATCCCTAAAAAGACTTATATTTAGGAACGGAGGGAGTATATGTGTATGAAAAGTTTAATCTTTGTTATAAATATTTCTTTTGGTATTTTTAGCTAGCCAATCTCTATATCTCTTCACAAGCTTCAATTCTTTAATAGTAGGGTTTATATTTTCTTTCCATGTTAAGATTGTAGATGCCATTGCTTTTGAATTTTAGTTATATTTGGCAGTATAATATGTTAGTTCTCCTATGGAAGAACTAGCATAGCACATGAACAAATGATCAAGCATCAACATATGCCATGAATTGACTAAGTTATTTAATGCGTTTTCATCCAATTTTGTCATTGTTAGAATAAGACAGTGGTCTAAGCTTTTCATCCCATATATTTCCCTTGGCACAATCTCTAGCAGCCTCTTCTCCCATGCTCTTTGCGAGGTCCCAGATTTTTTTTTCAGAATAAAATGAGGGGAAAAGGCAGGCTAACCACTTGCTTGCTTTTATGTTGAATGTTTGATTTTCTTTAATTACATATTCACTTCATTTCATACATAACATCCCTGAAGGTATAAGGTCGTGGCTTTGTGACAGTTACGCACTACGTTTGGTACTGTAGAAGCTCTATCAAAATGCGTGAACAGAAATAATGGACGAACTAGACTAATTAGTTAATTTAGATGCTTCAACTGGTAATATATACAGGGCCGTCTCAACGTTTTGCTACTAACAGGGTAATCTATTTTACTCGGACAAACTTGGACGCCTGCCATATTATAGTCTGATTTGACTTATATAGTCGTTGAAGATTTAGGAGCGCAGGATGGCTCCACCACTAAACATATTGCCCTTTTCTTTAATAAAAATTTAAACGCTCCACATTTTTCTGTATTGCAGATATGTATAACTTATTCTTTTGTCAGGAAGCTCAACATGATTGCCAAATTATGTTCTCTACTCCACCTTGGGATTTTGGGAACTTTGATCGCGTTTTTTTTGCATTCCAATCCATCCGTAGTACTTTTCTCTAATGATCCGAAATGTATTCTGTTAATTCTAAACAAGAACATATTCTTCATTTTGCATTACGTGAATGTGCTAGCTTTGATCATAGCTGTTCTTTTGTCTATATATTGTTTCTGTAACCTAATAAAAAAATCACAATATTGTTTCTGTTGGGTTCACTTCAAAAGTTCAAATTAAGGAAAACTATGAAAAGTTGTTGTATTCCAGTTTATTTGAATCCTTAATACGACTAAACTTTGATGACATTTCCTTGCAATCGACCAACTTTGAAAGATTTATTTTTTCACTGATACATTGTTGTCTGTTAATGAAATAACCGTGTAAAACTAACATATAATAGTACATTTATTGACCAACACAAGTTTTGGATTGCATAAAAAAATCCTATTTAATAGTTGATGGATGTCATGGTCATAAAACACTTACGAAGATTTTTACATCCTTTTAGTTATTTTTCATCCTCCATTTACGAAAAGGCGGCTTATATTTTTTTGCGTTGTGCAAAGTTTTACCAATTTTGTAGGAAAAGGTACCAGGAACTACAATCACAATAAATTAGTACAAACATGATCAAACTATATATGCACCGTTTCACTACGGAGAAAATGTGTTGTCTTCTATTCGGAGATGAAGTGTGTAATAACATCTCTAACTGAATGCCCATGTTCTCCTATAAATTAACAGATAAACTAAATGTCTCAGAAATAATATTTTTAATTGTATATGCTCTTTCCCAAATAGTTAGCCCATGCAACTACATATGTTGAATAACAGTGTACAACATATGCAAGCTCAGTATAGTACTAACATATGCAAGCTGAGTATAATACATTCATCGACCAATACAAGTTTTGGATTGCATCAAAAAATCCTATAGATGATGGATGTCACGGTGATAAAAAACTTACGAAGATTTCTACAAGCTTTTAGTTATTATTTCACGGTGCAAAGTTTTACACTTTTGGTAGGAAAGGTATCAGGAACTACAATCACAATACATTAGTGCAAACATGATCAAACTATATATGCACCGTTTAACTTCGGAGAAAATTAATTATCTTAATTTCAGATATAAAGTGAGTAATAACTTCTCTAAAGCGAATGCCTTCTCCTATTAATTAACAAATACAATAAATGTTTCTGAAATAACATTTTTATTGTAATGCTCTTTTCCAAATAGCTAGCCCGTGCAGCTGCACGGGTTGATGACTAGTTTTACATAATCCAATCATGCTATTTCAATGTTATAGGCTAGTAGAAGCCACTTTTTATTTATTATGAGGCCAAACGATCGACTCAACATGTTCCTGCCAATAACCACGGCCGCTGAATAAAAACATTAAACTCAAGACCCAGGCAAAATAAGCACTTAAAAACCCATATGCAAATAATAAAGAACTATAAGACTAAATAAATTGCAATGCATGTGGCCACAAGAAATCTCGTAGCCACCGATTCAGGCAAAAGATGCCGTTATTACCGCTAGGACAGTTAGGAAACCAACGTGTAATCACAACAACCCAATTGTAAGAGGGAAGCTCTACCACTTTTCTTTTTTTGAGGGATGTGAAGCTCTACCACCTTTTTTGTTTTGAGAAGGGAAGCTCTACCACAGTCCACAGCTATATCCCAAGCACATGGACGATTATAACCCGGGCATCAGGATTGAACAACCGATGAGGCCTCTGTTGCCCCGGCCGTAGCCCAGTTGTGAGCACCCGATCCAACCTTACTGGCTGGTCGACGTTTCAGCCCACAACCAGCATGCGAGCAAGAATGTCCCTGTACTTTGCTCAAAGAAAAAGAAAAAGAAAACCTGTACTTGTCGCCGGTGGTGTACTACCGCCAGTACTGCGGTACTTGCGAAGTTGGTAATCCATCCTTTGGCTTCCCCACCTAAACTATAAACACAATAATACATTACGCTACTGCTACCCCAATCCATCCGTGCGTCACGCAAAGGTATAGAGTATACTATATCATTCAGTACGATTCAGCTCATATCAGTGCGTCAATTTTTAAAAATCGGGTCTGCCGCCGTAAGCACTTTTCTTACGATGCGACGTCTCGCTAATTAAATCATGCACTAACCAATCTCCAACGTTGTACCCATGGATGCATTGTAGTATTTTTTTTCGCGGGAAGGATGAATTGTACTATAAAAATGCACCAAGCGTATCTCCAGCGAGCTGATCATTAAACGGGTGTCCTGAAATATCCGCGCAAACATCTGAAGGCGTCCATGGACAAACGGTGGTGCGAAGGTCATCCAACTGTGTCCATCAAATATTCACCTTCTTCTTCTTCTTCCTCTTATTTTTTCTGTATTATAGTATTGAAAAAAAATACCACAATGCATCACTCAAAGATAAATATATAAATGCAACAATAAGTCAGATATAAATATTACAACCCAAACAATAATTTGGGCACATGTTCTAGTTGTCCATATGAAACACCCAGAAATGCTCAATGAGGTCATTACGAAACTGTGTATGTGTTACTCGATTTGCGAATCTGATGATGTATTTGTAGAAATTCCTCAACGTGGTCCGATTCTACTCTCGAAGTTGGATAGGATCAATCGTCTTTTATAACCAGACCCTAGTGACTGAATCACTCGCATCCTCCATATTCATATTGCGCATGACCACACAACATGTCGTCATTTTCCACAATGTCTCTTGATCCCATTGTTTAGCAGGTCCACAAACAACTACAAAACGGGTTTGAAGCATTGCAAGTGCCCTCTCCACATCCTTTCTTGCAACAACCGAGAATTTTTGTTACATATTGGATCGAAGATGGTTTTGACAAAGATCGCCCAAGGAGGATAGATACCATCATAAAGATAGTATACCTTGTTGTACTTATGTCCATTGATGGTATAGTTGCATGGAGAAGCTACCCCCACACACAACAATGCAAAAAACGAGACCGGTGTCGCACGTTGATGTCATTGTGTGACCCTGGCATGCCAAAGAAAGAGTGTCAAATTAAGAGGTCTTGTAATGCAACTGCTTCAAGAATAATGGTGGGCTTTTTATGATGTTACTAGTATTGCCCTTGTTGAACACTTGAGCAACTGTTCCGTTTTCCCTACATGCAATCAAGACATCAGAGCATACCTGGAAATCCTTTTGATTTTTCAAGCGCCATGAGCCTTGTTGTGTCTTAGGCATTTTATTCTCTCAAGTGCTTCGGTGAAACACCTTGACCATTGCGGTAGTGAATCTAGCCATGGCCTGCATACATGTTCTCTCATACAATACTCATCACACTACTCTGCAGCGTGCCATACGCAAACATCCTTGTGCCTTCTGGAGACCATAGAGCTCAATGCGGCCAACAATATCCTTCTTCAGCTTGAAGTAATAATCATAGTCCATGACACATTGCATGATGCGCATGACTAATGGTCACTGGATCCGAAATCGACGTTGGGATCGTGTTTGAATAGCACATCAGGTTCAATGTTATCCTTGCAGAGATAAACATTTCCCCATGCCCAAAAACAATTCAACACTCAATGTGCTAGCAAACCCTTGAAGTTGAGAACATGCTCCTACGCACGCTCTATTTCTTCAATAGTTGCCAGCATCACCAACGTTTCATCCCCATCTGTCAAGGACGTATCCATGAACTCGGCGTAGAAGTACTCCTCGTCCAAACCAATCGTGTTTGCCTCAAAATAAAAAAAAAGAATGTCAAAAGTTGTAGTATGACATTTGTTCAAAACTTTGTCGGATGAGGTCTCCGCTGTGGACAGCGTCGACGGAGGCGGAGCGTACTTGGGCAGCGACCGAATCTAGTTGAGTGCGGCCTTGGATGTATCGCACCAGGGGATGTGTCGTGAGCAGTCTTTGGGAGCGGAGTTAAGGAGTGGAGCATGAGGGAAGGATTGTGTACAAACATGTGCTTTGGGTGGCATTTTGGAAGGGACGTGGGTGTAAGATTTTGATGTGGCGGACTGATACTTGTAAACTGCGTTGGGATTTTCTCCGAAGAGGAGGGGATGATCCAGCAAAGCATAGGTAAGTATTTCTCTCAGTGAAAACCAAGGTTATCGAACCAATAGGAGAACCACGCAAATTCCCATCTTCAGCGCCTACGCACAAAAGAGCAAACACGTGCACCCAACGCGGGCAAGAGGGTTATCAATCCCCTTGAACTCGTTACTTGCAAGCGATAAGTAGTGATAGATAGATAATTTGATAAATATAAATAGTAAATAAAAAGAAAGTAAATAATGGTAGCAAGGTATTTAGAGTTTTTGTAAATATAATTGTGAGGAGACCCCGGGGTCATAGTGTTCGCTAGAGGCTTCTCTCTCGAAAAAGGCCTACGGTGGGTAAACAAATTACTGTTGGGCAATTGATAGAAAATCGCATAGTGATGCAATATTTATTCACGACAATGATCATAGGTATCACGTCCATAAACAAGTAGACCGACTCCTTCCTGCATCTACTGCTATTACTCCACCCATCGACCACTATCCAGCACACATCTAGACTATTAAGTAAAAACGGAGTAATGCTTGGAGGACGTTGACATGCTGTACACAAAGTAAATCCAATCAATATGAATAAACCACATCGTTGTACCCTTAGTGGCAGCAATACAATACGTGTCATGTCTCATTCTGTCACTGGGATTGAGCACCGCAAGATTGAAACCACTACAACGCACCACTCTCACTTGAAGATAAATCAATCTAGTTGGCCAAACCAAACCGATAGAGCGGAGAGCATTACAAATCTATAACAATCATGCAAATAAAACACCAGCAAGTATTCAACATATTTTCATAAATAATCTGAACATAAACCCACAATTCATCGGATCCCAACCACCACACCGCAAAGATAGATTATATAAGATAGATCACCGCGTGAATCGCGGTGATCTTGGAAATGAAGAACATAGAGAAAGACAGCCATCTAGGTACTAACTACGGACCCGTAGGTGTATGGTGAACTACTCACACATCACCATGGGAGCAGCAAGGTTGATGTCTAGGCCCTCCATGATCGATCCCCCCTCTGGCAGGGCACCGGAACAGGGCTCTAGATGGGCACACGGCGGAACAGAGACTTGCGGCGGTGGAAAAAGTGTTTCGGGAGGCTCTCCAGGGTTTCTCCAATATTAGAGAATTTATAGGCCAGAGATCAGGGCCAGAGAGCCGGGGAGGTGGCCCCAAGCCATCAGGGCGAGGCCAGCCCCCTAGGGCGCGCCCTGTTGGCTTGGGGGCATCTCGTGTGCCCTCCGATCTTCCTCCGAAGCTTCTAGGTATTATTTTGGTCCAGAAAATATCATCAAAAAGTTTTTGTGTACTTGTACTTCCTTTGGTATAGTATTCCTGAAAAGCCAAAAACACGCAGAAAACAGCAACTGGCACTTGGCACTGGGTTAATAGGTTAGTGCTTAAAAATAATATAAAATAACAAGTAATTTCCTAAAAAGTATCCTAGAATTATAATATAATAGCATGGAACAATAAAAAGTTATAGATATGTTGGAGACGTATCATCATGCCCAAGCTTAATTCCTGATCGTCCTTGAGTAGGTAAATGATAAAAACAGAAATTTTTATGTGACATGCTACCCAACATGTAATCTTTTCAAGTATGATCATTGAGAAACGATGAATCGACAAAAATTAACATAGTAATATCCATAAGCATAAATAACACAATCATCAACTTTCAAAATATACGATCCTTAAAGAATGTTTACCCCCATTCATTTTATCATATTAGCATCGTATGGCTCCGTCTTCACCGCATAAAATACGAATGTCAAGCACCACGGTATTAAGTCAAGCAATTGGATCGTACTTTTTCACGCGCTTCAACATTTTATACCTCACTCAATAATACATGAGCATGAACCATGGACATAGCATATAGGTGGAATAGAATGTGGTGGTAGATTTTTGAAGGGGTAAAAGTGGAGAAGAAAGTCTCGCATCAACTCGGCGGATCAACGGGCTATGGAGATGCCCATCAATCGATATCAACGCGGGGAGTAGGGATTGCCATGCAACGGATGCACTAGAGCTATAAGTGTATGAAAGCTCAAATGAAACTAAGTGTTTGTGCATCCAACTTGCTTGCTCATGAAGACCTCGGGCATTTGAGGAAGCACGTCATCGGAATATACAAGCCAAGTCCTATAGTGAAAAATTCCCACTAGTATATGAAAATAACAAAACATGAGACTCGCTATATGAAAAACATGGTGCTTTCTCTAAGCACAAGTGTGGAAAAAGAGGTAGTAGCACTGTCCCTTCTCTCTTTATCTCTCATTTATTTCTTTTTTCTTTTTCTTTTTTCTCTTTTTTTCTTATTCTTTCTTCCTTTTTTCCTCTTATTTTCCCCTTTTTTTCTTTTTTCTGAAGTAACACCTCTGTATCAAAATATAAGATGTTTTTGCAGTTTAAATTCAAGTGCAAAAACGTCTTATATTTTGATACAGAGGGAGTATTTCCTTTTTCCTATTCTTTTGTTTTTCTGCTATTTTTAGGATAGCTATATTGCCACCACTTCATCACCAAAACCCCTTACATTTTTTTAGCCGGAATACTCTATATTCCATTAACCAGATCAATCAGCTAAATCGCTGGCAATCATCGCACGAACAAAGTCTGACGCCCCATCCGGCCACAAGGCTGAGGATGCATGGGCCATGCGCACACCATGAGCAGCTAAAACGTCAGCTACTTTATTACAATTTACAACCCCTTGGGAAAAAAACAATCTCAAAACGAGAAAATTTTAACCCAGCAAAATTTTTAATCCCTCTGAAGATGACACCAACTATAGACTGGTCTTGGTCCCTTCCTTTTATTGCATGCATGAGAGTGGTGGAGTCCGTCTCCACAATCACAGAAGTCATACCCAGCTGTTGAACGGCATGTAGGCTCTTTAAACATGCAATCGTTTCTGTGTGCAGTGGGCTGGCAATACAAGGTATATTACCTGATCCAGCAGCAATCGCTTGACCTCGTACATAGAGAAGGGACCAAATTCGGTAGAGAGTTTCGGGACCAAACTTTGATTTGGCAATAATTAATGAAGAAACAAGGCCTTTTATATATGTAGTTATAAGCAGTTTGTCAGTGGGTCGAGGACAGTGGGTGGCAATTTGGAATTGGTCAAGGCCAAACTCGTTTCCACCATGTGTTCTCTGCTAGCAGGGAGATGAGAACGCTTCTTTTCAATAGTATGTCATTGGCGTACTCTCGAAAAAAAGAACGCTTCTTTCCTAGAAGAAATATAGACATGGCTAATCGTCTGTTCGGAATAGGTGTAAAATTTGTGTGGCCACCAGAATCTTGGGCCTTTCCTTCTTCATATTCAAGGTACGTAAATATTCAAGTTCACCCATCTTGAAGCCTCTTAACTAGATGGAAGAAAGGAGGAATAAACTGGTTATGCCATATGTGGTTGTTCATTGGTTTATTTTAATTAAGTCCTATATGCAGGGGTCATGTATTGGCATGTGAGAGAGGCCCATGTAAAATCAATCAATGGTGCTAATATGATACTATTAATTGATCAGTCAATTAGAATTCGATTGATACACATACTCTGGCATGTGATGGCAGAGTTAGAGCCAAATTGATTGTTGAATCCTCATGATATGAGGCTTTCAGAAAATGATGGATGTGATCTCAGAAGTACAACAGTCCAACTTCATTGAATTCAAGTTAAATGTCATAAGCTCTGCCTGACTCGCAGTGTCAAATTTACCAAGACCAAGATAGGAAAACTGCAAAAACAATTCACAACAGATACTCTGTTGTGAAAATTTCAGATAATATTTATCACTACTCATTTACCAGATGAGTAGATGACACCAGTAGTGGTCCGACAATTACAAACACTACTCCTAGTTAAAATTTCAGATAATATTTCACACTACTCATTCACAATGAACACACTAGCTACTACTAACATATAAATATTGCTATTAATTCCTTGACCGCAAGATATTCATGTTTACTTTTGCCATGCTTTTGGATCTTTTCTGCTTGAGTGCACGAAGGTCTCCAAGTGTAACGAAGGACTTGCTCAAGAACAACTCATTCATCGGATGTGATGTAGTACTATAGCGTTTGAACTCATCATCGGTATAGTCAGCAAATCCGTTGGTACGAAAAGCAGGGGGCTTGCCTTGCTTGATGAGCTCCTCATTCCTGGGTCAACACGCTTAGTAGTCGCCTTGAAAAACTCGTACCGCCGAGCCTTCTCGTAGATCCAGTTCCAGCTCGTACTCCTCCATCCACTCCTTAAGTCGCGCCTTCATGATGGCCTCTTTCCTTGCTTTCTCCACGCCATTGTTCGTTGCCTCCTTCCTCATTGCCTTCTCAACGTCGTTGTCCCTCGCGTCCTCCGTTGTCCACACCAGAAACCACCTTCTGCGAGAAGATCTTGCTTGCATTGCTCACAGTATGGGCCTAGACTCAACTTCTCATTAGTGGCGACGACGAGGGCTGTGAGTGTGTAGAGGAGGGTTGGCGGTGGTGGAAATAGGCTTTCCCGGCAACGCCTATAAGAGGGACACGAGATGTGGCAGTTTGACCGTTCCAGCATGCTAGTACAGTTTTGGCTTTGAAACTCAATGCAGATTAACTAAGGACACCGTGTTATAATTAAGCATAGGTGGAGCTGCATGAGCATGAGTTACTTAGAATTAACTTGGGAACTGTTCCACCGCATCGCCCGCGCTCGGGGCGACTCCTCCAACCCTACCGCGCCGCCACCAGACCGCCACATCAGGACGCCGCCGGGCGAAGCCCGCATGGCCGACGGCAGCGGCGGGGCTTCTCCTCGTTGCTCCCCTGCGTCCGTGAGCGGTGGCTCTCAGAGGGATCCAGTGGTGCCCCGGGAGCGCATGTGTCTTGGCGTCCTGATGCGCGGCGGCGGAGCTCGGCGAAGGGTGACGGGGCGCGGTTGCTGGTGCTCCTGTGCACCATGTGCGGCCGTGTCGGATGGCCAGCGGGACGAGCGCTTGGCCAGGACGATGGCCCATGTGTTGGGTGTTGTCTGATGGGCGTGTGCTAAGTCCTCTGGTGGCGCATGGGGATGGGTCGTCGGGCCTTGCTCTGGTGACCTCACCTACTCTCGTCGGTGAGAAGGGCAAGATGCCTCCGTTCTTGGTGATTGATGTGATGGGGAGGGCATGAAGGGAGCTGGTGAAACCATGTCTCGGCTTTGTGCGAGCGGCGACGACGACGCCCTTGGGCGTCGTGATCCTTGTCGAAGGCGTCGCTACATTGTTTCCCTCCTCCCCTCGTATTATGTGCTTCGGAGAAATCCTTGCTCCCCTCGTGGGACAAACAGTGGTGACGATTTCCTCGTCGTTGACCTTCTTGGAGGCATTGTCTTGGAGCTGACTCAATCGCCAGGGCAAGCGGTAGCTTGTTCAACGTTGCTTCGGACTGAGATCTATAGACGGTGGCTTGATGCAGTTGGGATGGATGTGCAGCGACGGCGGTGGATTTCTGGCTGGGTTGATGGTCTCTGGTTGTGAGACGCCGGTGGCCATGATCTCATCCGCAGGTGTGCGGGCAACAGTGTCTGCCTGCGGCGTCATGGTATGGCGGTTTTCCCCTAGGGCACGGAGGAGAAGATGTGGTCCTGCACTGCTAGGTGATGGCCGAGATGGGACCGGGAATCTTGGATCTTTAGATCGGGCGGCAACGACGAGTTTGTTTTGCTGCATAATTCTGCCGCCAAGGACGAGAACGACGAAGCATGAGGATGGTGGAAGACTGTTGGAGTGTCCCGCTTTGGGATTTGATGGTGTGGGTGACCATCCTCCCTTGATCTCTGTTACAAAGTGCGACGGCGACCTTCATCGTTCGAACGACTCTTGTCTTGGCTTGACTGTCTGCTTGTGAGAGCATGGGCTTTAGTTGCGTGGGACCTCACGTCATGACCATGCTATGTATGTAGCTGCCGGGATCGCAGAAAGTGTTGGCGACATCATTGCTTATGTCAAAAGATGATTGGTGCGGATATGGTTGCTGCTGTAAATTGTTGATCATTGATTTGATCGCTTCAGATTTTTTTTATTTTTTATTTTTATTCCACTGAGGCATAGCTGTGGTCATGTTTGACTTTGCTAGTTGTCGGTGTGATTTTCATGTGTGTGCGTTGGTGTTGGTTGTGTGCATCCTAACTATGCAGAGGCCGGATGTGGGCTCATTGTGTTTGTATCCACTTGATGCTCCATTTTAAGCTAATACCATCCACCCTTTGTAAATTTTTTTTAACTTCGGATACAAAATGTACAAAGGTTCATAACCCCCGAGTGGGCCTTACGAAAAGAATGCTGAGTATGGTACATTTATATGATGCGTTTTTCTTCTGAGGTACTTCCTTCGTCTCGTAATATAAGGCGTTTATATTGTGGGACGAAGGGACTATTTTGTATGATGCAGTTCAGCAGTATGCAACTTTTGATATTTTTACAAGAAAAGGAAGGTCTGAACATTTTTTAGATCTTTTACTGCATATGGAACTACTAATTCACTGATTTAAACGATAGGCCGTATGGATGGGTGTTCTTAACCTGGCCTTGTCACCAGGCCCACCTCATTTGCAATCCACTGGCCTGTGATTCCACTGAACTGGGCCGCGCACCACCTCGGCAATCGTTTCCCTCCGAAAATGCCAAAGGAGGAATACATCCGGATACCACAACTGGAATCTAAAGTTTCTCTGAAAAGAAGCTGGCATCTAAGACGAGCTATACGAGTAGATCTTGGAGACATGCACCACCGCATGAGCACACCCACACCCCAAGATGAGCACACAATGACGACACAAAAAGATATAGCACATCAACAATTGATTATAAATTTAATTATCAGGAACCTGGCCTTGTCTCTTATCAGAATGCACGCCACTGCTTTGCGGCCAGCTCTAAATTTATTTTCTTCATCCTATCACGCATACTAATAATACTCAACTGGCATCTTCGCACAAGCTAGGGTACATCAAAACGAGAATGTAGGGCCTGAACGATATACAATAGTAGTTATATGGAACACACTGTTTTATACTATCATGCATGCATCGGTATTATTTATTTTGATTATTTGTTATATAGGTATGTCATGCATTTTGATTCATGGTAGTCTTAAATATGATCGCATCCTTCTACTAGTAATGTGGATGTAGTCCCGTCTTTTGCTTCACAGCGTTCTCCAGTTCGTCACAAAATGCTGAACACTCCTTGCCCATTGTTCGTTGAGTTCTCTGTTTCAGAAAAGATGATAGAATTGTAAGTATTTTTGTGTAATGTATCCATTCCGACAAATGTAAATTGGATCATAAGACACAGGTGAACATATCTAGTCAATGTTAGAATATTTTGACACATCCATAGAACTATCGTGTTAATTCTTAATATGTATGATGATAATTTTGGACACTGTTGCATGACAATTGATCATCAATGAGTGTTGATACATTGCTGTTGGAGCCCTCGAAATCCTGGAAGATGGAACCCGAAAAACCTAGCTAGAATGACGAGGGTTTCGCAGAATCCAGGCTACATATGGCTAGAGGGCACATGTAACCTCATTTATCCTCCAACTCCAATGCTAGAACCGAGAAACATTTCGCAGTAGGAGAAACTCGTTGTGATCCGTTTGACACTTATAGTACATTATACAGATGCCCCGCATCAGAACCTTAATTACATGTTATCGGTCAAGGTAAGCAAAATGTACCATTCACCGTTCATTGCACTATGTTAACATTTTTTATTGAGGGTCATGTGGGGTGGGGGGATTGAAGCAAAAAATCATTCAACTGCACAATAAACTAATTAACTTTCATTTGACAATGTTGATAAGTCGTTTACCTTGATAGAGTGAATAAATATTGCATGAGTCATATGGTGGATAACCCAGAGTAGGGCCTCAAAAAATGTCCACAAATTCGTATATACCCTTTCGCTAAATCCACCTCAATCAACGTCCCAGAAAAAAGTTTTTTATTGAGTTTAGTCCATCATAAAGTATTACTTTACAATATATTAGAACGTCAACGGTTAAGATCAATCAAATCATAAGCATCGATGACACGACACCAGCAGAAATTTAAGTCAGTTCCATGTGTGTACCTGAAGATGAAGGCTATAGAAAGTCCTGTTCTGAAAAGCGGAAGAGGACGAGCTGATGAGGCAGAGTCCTTGGTTCTCCAGCACCTTGATGCATTTGGACATTGGCAGAGCGCCGGCCATGGTGTTCAGAAAGCTGACCTGGACCATGATTTCCCTATCGTCGAGGCAAGTGGCGGAGACGATAGGAGCCGTGTCATCTCCCGGCCTGCAACTGCCCCGCGGCAGCTGCTCCTTCTTCTTCTCCAGGCCGTCTACCTCCTTCTGCAGCTCCGGGATGTACTTGATCACCCGCGACACAATGGTCGGATTGCTCAGCTTCCTCTGCGACGTCAGCGAAAGAAAAATCGATCAGATGCTCAGTAAAGAATCTTGCACATGTGCGTGCCCAAGAGAAGATGAACGAGAGTTGGGTTTAGTTAAGCGGTTTTAATTATTACGGTGTGATGATCATCGTCGGGGAGGAGGGAGCGGAGGTTGGAATAATGCTCGTTGAGCTGCTTGCGGCTGTCGCGTTCGTACGCGTTGTGGCTCATCTTTTGGTGGGATCCCGAGCCGCCGGAGGTGGCGTTGTTGGCAGCCGGCGCCGCCGGGATGTCGTGGTCTAGGCCCGGCCACTGCGGGGACGACGCGAGGTGGTGGTGGCCACCGGAGAAGATGTCCACTTCCAGTGACGATATGCTGCTCGCGAACGGGTCGTTGAACATCTGGTGGTCCATTGCTCGCAGCTAGCTTCTGCTTGATCTCGTTCGTATGAAGAGGTTGTAGAGATGATGGTGGATGTTAACCTAGCTTGCATCGGTAGCCTACTTGATCTTGATTGATCAGCATGAACTAATTCTCATGGCTGGTTTGATCCATGCAGTCAGCTTGAGCAAGTTCCGCAGTGGCGACCTCCTTTATATAGGGCTGGCAGTGTCCAGAGAACTGATTTGGCCTGGATGTCTAAAAGTCATATATACTCCAGAGAACATTATAAAAGTGAGGTAAAGTGGGGAAAAGCAATTCTATCGTGTACACGATATCTCGGTCATGGCTCAGCCATCCATTTACTTCACGATCAGATCTACATGCTTGTATTCTTGTGAATCTTATTGTTTATTAGCCCATTATGTGACATCCTCGACGTTACCTTTACGCCAAGTAATGACCGGGATTCCGGCAACCTCTCTCGTCATTTCCCTCTCACAGTCCAAAGCAATAGTACACCCATTCATGATTTTCCTATGATTTCACATTTTGAATCTATTTTAACTTTTGAACCACAAATACAGTTTATGATATGTTTGCTACGTTCCTTGAAACTACGACACTGAAACAATATCACTTTCGAATATATTTTGATAAATTTTAAAATTTGAGTTCCAAAACATGATGGTACTATATGAAACATAGTGATGCATTCTAGTACGCAAAAAAACCATTGGAAAACTTCATGAGAATGAGTTTTTACTAAAAATTGTAGCATTATGTTTGAAGCATGTTGAGATGTAATGAAACATTATGATATGTTGTCGATCACGACGAAGCACAGTGAAACAATATGTTTGTTTTTTAGAACATAATAAAACTTAATATTACGTTTTAATAAACATTTGTGCTTATCAGATTTTACTAGCTTTTCTCGTGTTCTAGAGTGTATCACTATGATTCATAGAGTTTCACCATATGTTTCAGAATTTGAATTTGAAAAGTAATAAATTATATTCAAGATTGATCTTCTTTCAAAGCCCTAGTTAAATTGAACATAATTGTACAAGGAGACTGTATATCCGACTTTATGTTCAATACATATTGGTCCATTTAACTTCCCTGGAAAATGTAAATTCATGCCTTACTATGGGCTTGGAGAGTCTATGTAGCTAGTGGTGATTATATGTGATTTTTGGGAAAAAGAATCAACGCAAGATGATGCCCGAGGGCCTAACAAGCCCTAGGGGCGCCCTGGACGCGCCCCTTGATCTTGTGACAAATCCCTAAGGCGGTTGGGCCCCTTCTTTTCGCAAGAAAACTAATTTCTTTTCTCAAAAAAGAAAGCTAATTTCCTTAGAAAATCGTGTGAAAATTTCAGCCCAATCGGACTTATGGATCTCCGGCTATAAAAAAACGGTGAAGGGCCATAAAACAGCTGCAGACGAGAGAAGAAAACAGAGAGAGATCCAATCTCGGAGGGGCTCTCGCCCCTTCGGGAGCCATGGAAGCCAAGAATCAGAGGGGCGAACCTCTCCCCATGATGGGGGCAGGGCATGGAGGAGCAATCCGGAGGGGAGGGTCTCTCCCTTTCTCTCCGAGTGGTGCTGGAGTGTCGCCGGGGGAACCATCGTTGTGGTGACTGTCTTCATCAACGCCGCCGTCTTCATCACCTTACTCATCTATTTTCATTGGTCCACTCTCCCGCAACCCGTTGTAATCTCCTATTTGAACATGGTATTTTTGTGCTATGAATTATTATACGATGATTTGGGTCATCGCTATTGTGTTTGGGTAGATTTTTGTTGTCCTATGGGTAATTGTAGAATTGCTATGATTGGTTCAAACTGCTTGTGGTTATGTTGCTGTCCTTTGGTGCCCATCATATGTGCGCGCACATGGATCACTCGATAGAATTAGTCGTATGAGGATAGGACAATGCAGGGGGGAGGGGCAAGAGTGACATAATTAAACTTCTTCCTACTATAGAAATTGGTACATACGAAATTGAAGGGGACCAATATATTTTAATGCTATGGTTGGTTTTTACTTTAATGAACTTTAGTAGTTGCGGATTCTCGCTAATAGTTCCAATCATAATTTCATAGAATTCCAAGTAAGGGATCACTATTCCACACTCATTATTTCATATTATACTGTAATATATTCTATCTTTATTTAGGCAACACTCACTTTTATGTTTATGATCTTTCATCACTATCCCTTTATACCCACTTCGTAGTTTTATTTCTCTTTTCTAGATAGAAGCAAACGCTCGGTGTTCGTAGGGTCATATCAATGGCTATTAGGACTTGAGAGAAAATTGATCTTACCTTTATCTCCTTGTGGGTTCGACACCCATACTTACCACTGCCATATTTGAAGAGTGCTACGATCATTCCTTGCACATGGGGATTATCACATTCGTAATATGGAAGATCTCTACGCGTTGATCAAAGTTGCTCACCGTTGGAAAAAGATCATCAACAGAGAGTGGATCAGTGTGTACGTTGAGTGCCGAGACAATGGGCTGTTACTCCATGTCTAGGCCGGCGATGATGAAGGAGATTACTTGGTCGATGGACATGGGGTCGCCGGCCATGGCCAGTTCATTCGCGAGGGATTTCATGTGGCCGAAGTAGGCAGCTGTGGATTGATTATCCTTCTGTGCGTTCGTCAGGCTTATTCTAAAGTTTTTGATGCGAGATCTCGATTGCGAGGTGAACATGCTTGTCAGGGCTATCCAGATCGCATGAGACTTCTGATGTGAGGCGACCTGAATCAAGACCTCCTTGCAGAGATTGTTTAGCAAGTACGCAAGCACCTGTCGGTCCTCCCTTGTCTAGACCGTATAATCTTGGTTTACAACACTCTTCTCTTTGCCCTCGGCATTTTTGGTTGTGATTATTTTGGGAGGCTTAGGAAAGGTTTTTTCTAGATAGTCGTACATGCGGGCGGCTCGAATCTGCGATAGCACTTGGGTGTGCCACTCAATGAATTTTGTTTTGGTCAGTTTTTCAGAGGCTTGGGAATTTGGGGCAAGGGTTGATGCCAATCTAGAGAAGGACACCATGGCAGAAGGTTGATGGAGGTAGCTAGATGAGATGGAATTTAAGGCAATTCTATGTATACAATGTGAAAAAGTGTAAAGCATCTCAACCCTCCAGAGGAGAGCCCACAGCTATATATTGATTGATACGAGAGAATTCCTCTCTTGAGTTTACAAGAGTCAATTGACTACAACCGTGAGAGAAACAAAAGGAAAGATCGAAAGTTAAAAAGGAAAATATCCCTAACAACTCTTACTACTCTTATAGAGATATAAGTTGTAGTACAAGAGATGGGACGTGCCAAACATAACGTGACAAATGAAAAAATGTGATGTTTAACACAGTGAACACACTAGCTATTAACATATAAATATTGTGATTAATTCCTTCACCGTTAGCAACTCATGTTTAATTTGCCACGCTGTTGTAAATCTTATCCTTGAGTGCACGTGGTCTTTAGTGCAACGAAGGACTTGCTCAAGAACAACCCAGTCAACTCAGGATGTCGGGGAGTACTATTATGTTTGAAGTCTTCATCAGTATAGTCAGCAAATTTGTTGGTACCATAATCAGTGTGCTTGCGTTGCTCGATGAGCTCCCCAGTCTTGGCGTCAACACGCTCAACGGTCGCTTTGAACAACTCGTACCATCGGGCCTTCTCCCAGATCCAGTACCTGCAGTGTACTCCTTCATCCACTCCTCGAACTGTGCATTCATGGCCGCCTCCTTCTTCTTCGGGCCCTTTGCATCACCGATTGTTACTTCCTTCCTTGCCTCAACAACGCCGTTGTTCTTGGCCTCCTTCTTGTCGCTGCTAATGGCATCCACCTTCTTATCCTCTTCGGCACGAGGTTGCTGCTCTACCGGTGCTAACAATGTCCTAGCCGCCTCATTGAAACTAATCAAAAACACTGTTCCACCAATGGCAGATGGGATGCTAGTGAAAACCGGTATATGATGCTTGTGCTTCCCGCAGGAGGAATTTAATTAGTAGGATTTTCAGTCAACATGAAATCATGCGGGTTGTTCCTCCCCCCACCCCCCGAGTGCACGACCCAATCAATTCGACTAACAACCGAGATCATGTCGCCGAGCTGTTGCTCTAGATCTGGCGCGAGAAGAATCTCCCAACAACAACACCGGACATCTCGGTCTACAAACCAAAATGGTCACTAATGTATAATACTATCTTCACAATGTAGTATCGTAGCTTGGTATCATGGTGACATCATTTATTGCCATGCATGACACATACTAGTACATCATTTAATATGATACGGTATATATCATATCATGCTACTCATTCTTCTCTTCCCTTATTTAATTGTGTGACACCTCAGAAAAATGCCTAGTTGGCATGCATGATACTAAGGGTTAAAAACTTCAATGAAATTTTAGTGAAATTTCTGAAATTTCGCATATTTCAGTGGGGTCCAAAATATTTTTAACCTCCTAATTTTGAGGCAGTTTCAAATTGATTTCAAAATAAATTTAAATTATGTTAAAATTGACTACAATTAAGTTAAATTTGAAATATGAAAATCCAAAATAATTTCCAAAATATGTAAATTTCCAAAATTTCACATATTTCGGTGAGGTCTGAAATTATTTTGTTTCTGAAATTTAAAACCTACCTATGATACTATCATTGTGACCATCCTTAGAAGTTAGCATAACCAGACGAGACGATTGACTGAGGGGTGGGAAGGAACGATGCGTCAGTAGATTCAAACGTACATGGAGTAAGGAAGACCAGGCCACCGCCGTGCCCGCAGCGTAGATCCGACATGACAACCAATAACCCATTACAGCAAATGACAAGCCTACCCTATGATCTACGTTATGGTTTAGGGTTTTTTAGTACATATGACGTGGTCCAGTTTGGAACCTCCATTTTTCTACTCTTGTCTGCTGGACATAAACAAATTCATGTAATAAATTCTTTTGCATAGAACAAATTCATATTACACAGCTTAATGTGACAAAAATCAACGATGGGTGTTACAATTGGTGAAGAAAAAACAAAGTTCTGTACCACTATATTTTTTCAAAAACAAATTCATACATATTAATTGTCCGCGTCCTCTAAACGCATGAAAAATTCAAACTAAATTGTATATTCGGTGCAAAATGAAGAGTCTAGTATTGAAAAGTTGTCATTGTAGGGTGCCCAAAATGTTTCAAGAATATGAAAGTATTTTTTTTACTTGATGAAAAAAACTTTATTAAGATGCAATACTAATGAGCATATTCAAGATTCTAATGCGGAGTATAAAAGCCATGATTGAAGCAAACCCGAGCCAATTTTGTTTGGGAAATGATACCTCGCGAACGTTCATCGGGAAGATTTTGTTAGCTTTTCAAGCTGTTAGCTACAACCAACTTCAGGCGAACGTCCACTCCTTTATTTTGTTATGTTTTCAAGCTGTTTGTTAGGTTTTGTTAGGTGCGCGAACTCTCAATCTTCAGTAGGAAGGACATGCGGGCTTACCACTTGAACTGGGGAAGAAGGTTGTGAACATATGTGGTAAAATTTGCATATATTGTTTCGAGCTAAAATGTTTTAAATTCGATGTTTCATTTGAAATTTTCGATTGAATTTTTTGGACGAGCCCTTCCTCTCCCGATTTCTTAAATGTTTTTAACACATCATCCCGCAGCTTAACGATGTATGAATCCTTCATAGGTGTAGCATATCTCTTGAGGTTTTGCTGCTCCTATTCCTTCCTTCCCCGCCAAGCGTACAAATGGATCAGCCTTTACGTTTACCTCTGCTGAGGAATGGGGCCGTTCGCGGAATAGGTAGGGAAAACCAAGGGTCGGGTTCAAAGAGAACACGTACATTATGTGACGCGCTATATCCATGGCCTGTAAAACTTGTGGATTTGGATGAGCAGTGGACTAGTCAGAGCATTTACGTTGATGGGAAAATTTTCTGGACTTTACACCAGTAACATTATTAGTTGAGGAAGAGGAGTCAGTCTACCAAAGCAACAGTCCAACCCATGGTGGCTAAAAAAACCAACATGTGTGGCTATTCTTTTCAGAGAAAAGGCTTCTTGCCCGGACTTATAAATAAAGCCATACGACAATGTCATCGAAAAAATGACGATGCTAGCAAAGCGCGACAACACACAAGGCATCACTAGACTAAACAACAAGAGATAATTTCTCGAAGACCATGCAGGCCAGCAAAAGGCGACAAAAGATTGGAGGGTGCCAAGTTGACAGCAGCAACTCAAATCTTGGAGATCATCCTGGCAATGGCGACAGCTTTTGCACCTCTAGCGAGCGGCTTCCACTATTGCTGGTAAGCAATCATTTTGAACAAGCAATCAAAGGACCGGTTAGGAAAATAATGTTCAATAGATAACTCTTGCGAGTAGTCCAAAGAGACCAACAGAACTCAACAATGGCAACACATAACGGTTGTGGCTAAAAGTGCATATACTAAGGCAATTCTGGCTTTGGATATCAATTGTTTTAAGGTTAATTCTTTGGAGGTCAATTCAGATTAACTAAAACACAGTTACATTTAAGCATAGGTGGAGCTGCAAGAGCATGCGTTAGTTAGAATTAATCTGCGATGTTACGGGATACAACGTATATAGAGACAGTTTAGATTGCGCCATAGCCAGCCCCGCCAATCTGTGGGCAAGCCAAATAAGTAGTGGATGATTTTCCCTCCCATAGTGCATCAACAATTTGATAGAAATTGAACTACGGGAAGGGAGGTGGGCTTGGGGAACCAAATAATTAGTGCTCAATCGAACGTGCAACCTGGGTCAACACCCCTTTTTTTGAAAGGGCACCTCATGGGGGGGAGGGGCTCCTATATGCAGCTCACTCTTTCAATAGATATGTGCTGCACTAGGGCCTCCCCAAGACCAAAATTCCTGTGACATTCTTGGCTAGCCAGCGGTGTTGAAGATGTTTGGTGACTAATAGGCAGCGGGGAACATAAAACTATTAGCAACAATAGATATAAACATTGTTTGTATTTCAAGCGAGATATTGTAAATGAATATCTCCAAATTTGGGAACAATTCTATAAAAAATTGAAGATCTTTTTTAAAATAGAACATTTTTTGGATATCTTGAACATTCTTTGAAAACACGAACACTTTCAATCCTTGATTTTTTTTAGAAAAGCAGGACCATTTTGGAATTTGTGAACATATTTTGAAAACACGAACATTTCTTGAAACTGTTGAACGAAAATGCCAAATATTTCGCACCTTGAATTTTTAAATTTCGAAAGCAGAAACATTTGCTGAAACTTAAAACAAAATTTGGAAATGCAAACAATTAATGAAAATCATTAACATCTTTTACGAAGTCACAAATATTTTTGGAAATAGTGAATGTTTCGAAATAGAAAATGAAAGGGCAGGCCAATATACTCGCTCATGTACGATCCAACGACAGTTATACGTAATAAGCGTCATATAAGAAATTTCAGCTCATGGCTCCCATCCAAACAACCCCATAGATTCAGTACCCTGAAAGTTTATTAAAAAAGAGATTCGCTACCCCTCTTGAAAAAGAATGCTGAGTATGATACAATTATCGGATGCGTTTTTTAGGTAATTTGTATGATGACTAGTCTGCAACTTCTTGTTTTTCAGAAAAGGAACGTCTGAGCTTATGTTTTCTTTTGTACGTCTGAACTTACATCAATCCTGAAATAACAAACTATGTCATCAAAAATAAAATTATAAACTTGGTTCGGTTCATCGATAGGCCAGACAAATTGTGTGCCTTGTCACCCGGGAGCTCCTATATTTGCAGCAGAATGCCGCAAATAGTTGGAGTGACGCACACAAGTGCCTCCACTTGGCCGGCCCATCAGCATACAACGAGCGCATCACTATAAAGAGATGTAAAAATAGAGAGGTCCCAAGGATTCGAACTCGTGACTTCAGATTCAAGGTGAGTGCGGCACGCCGCTAGAGAAGACAGAGATAACTGATCGTAGGTAGCACAAATATTATAAGAACTCAAAGCCATGTTCAAATATAAAACAATTTCAGAAAAAAAAACAAAATATTTCCCGAAAAATGTGTTTTTTTAGATTTTGAAATTCCAAACATTTTTTAAAACTGGAATATTTAAAAAAAATGATGAACAACTGTTTTTGATTCAGAACATTTTTGTAAATGATGAAGATTTGTTTTAAATGGGCACTTTTTTGGAAATTCCAAATTAAAGTTCCAAATGCGAACATATTGTCAAAATCCCTAAGAAAATCCGGACACATCTTTTTTTAAGAAATTTGTGAACAATTTTTGAAACTTGAAATTTTTTGTAACTCCTGAAAAATTAAAACGTGACCATTTTCTAAAAAATTTGACGTTTTTCAAAAGCATGAATTTTTAAAAAAAATTCTAAACAATTTTCGATACGTGAATTTTTCTGGAAAACGAAAATAAAGTTCAAAAATAAAAAAGGACGAGAAAAAGAAACTAAAAAGGAACAGCAAACAAAGAGAGAAGAGAAAGATACAAAAAAAATGAAAAAAATGAAAAATAAAAAGAACCCTGAAAACCCAAAAGGACAAAGGAAAACCCTGAAATAACCCAGGAAAAACCGGCTGGGCCGGTGTAGGTCAGTGATTGATCGCTAGGTCTGTGCAAAATCTCGATAGATGGACGTATAATGCGTGAAATAGGACATTTCCGAAACCATTAACTAAGGAGCACACTTTGCAAAGATGACTCCCACCTATTCAGGTTGCGACAAGTGTGCCACTTGTCGCAACCTGACAGTTTTCCCCCTTTTTAGATCCGTTATTTAAAACGCTTTATCTCTTAAACCATGCGTCCAAATCTCGAACCGATTACACTACTGATAAATTTTTACAAAACTTTTTTTTTCATTTAAAAACTGGACGAAAAAACCTCGCATCTCGCGAAAGAGATAAAAAAGAGAAAACACATTTTTTTCGTTTACTAGAGGCACGACCGTGGTTCTCGCGGAAGTAAATCTGTGCCTCACGCGGAAACAAAACCGTGCCTGTTGCGGAAGGAAAAAAACACATTTTGCTTTCTTTTTCTGAGAGGCACGTGAAAGCAAATCCGTGTCTCTCGCAGAAGAAAAACCGTACCTCTCCTGGAAGGAAAAAACACATTTTTTTCGTTTTCGAGAGGCACGGCCATGCCTCTCGCAGTCCCGTGGAAAACAAATCCGTGCCTCTCGTGAAAGCAAAATCGTTCCTCTCGAGGAAAGAAAAAAACTTGTTTATATTTTCGTTTCCGAGAGGCATGTCGTGCCACTCGTGGAAGCAAAAACCGTGCCTCCCGACAAAGGAAAAAATACGCATTTTTTCATTTTCGAGAGGCATAGTCTTGCGGAAGCAAATATGTGCCTCTCACGGAAGCAAATATGTGCCTCTCAAGGAAGAAAAAAAAACAAAACGCGTTTTTTCGCGAAACTTTTTTTTCATTTTTTTATTCAAAAGCTAATAAAGACGTGTAGAAAAGCGAAAAGCAAAAAAAAACCGAAAAAACCATCTAAAAAGGCGAAACGCGTGCAAAAAAATATAAAAACAAAATCAGAAGGGAGCGCCCAGAGAGCGACACGCTTGGAGAGGCTCCCGAAGGAGTGCTTCTTCCTTAGTTGCTCCTGAATATTCCTTGTCACCTGACTGGCTTAGCAGTCGCTCCTCCCCATTCCACACGGGTCTTCGCTGCAATGAGCTGGGCTGCTCGCACCTAGGCCAGCGCCACACCGCTGGTTTGTAGCGTGCCTGCTAGAATTTCAAAAGGAAAACGTTCCCCTTCGACCCCGAGAAAAAATGTTTCCCTTCGAACAATGCCAAACGTGAACACGAACAAGCCAGAAGCTTATTTTCCTTCGGTTGGACCCATCCCCTCCCTCCTGGGACGCTCCCGCGAGCATCGGGAAGGGGAAACCCTAACGCTGGCCCGCGGCCCCTCCTCCTCGTGCCTGCCTCCCCTAGCCGTCGCCCGGACATGTTGGTGAACTAAGCCCTGCCAGCACGGGAGGCGACAGTGTGTTCCTCCTTCGCCAACTCAGGCCGACGGGCGTGGGTTCCCCGCCTCTGCCCTGGCTATGGCTGGTGGGGGCGGATTCGCAGCGGCGGTAGCAGGTGGGTGGGCTGGTCGGTTTCCAGACATCCCGCCGGCTAGATGGCGACAACCTCGCAGATGGACTCCTCAGTGAGTTTCCTTGGTTGTCGGTGGCGGTCCTGGTGGGTCCGCCTTGTCGGTGGCTGGGGCTGTTGGTGGCCTTGAACGGTTCTATGATGGACGCCGAGGCGGGGCGGCATGGGGGGGTGTCCGTCAGGGGGAGTTTGGCTGGAGGGATGAGCGGCGCCGACATGCTCGAGCCCTAGCACCAGCAGAGGGGTGTGCCGGTCTGGATGCGTCCGCTCCCCCACCTCCCCCCTTCCCCGACCACGTGCGGGCGGTTGCAGCGCCGACGATATTCAAGGTAGGGCACATTCTGTGGTTCGTCGGTCTAGGGTGTCCTCCTTTGTTCAAAGCTGGTCCTTTTGGATGGTCTGGGGGGTGTCTGGATGATGGGAGGTGACCCTGGCGGCTGGAGGCGTGGAGTTCATGAATGGAACCTACGTCTCAGGTGTGGGCGCGCAGCCATGGCGTCGCGGGGGTTTGGTTGCGGGTGGTTGGCGGAGCGAGGGTATGTCGGAGGGGTGCGAGCGCCGAAGTTCATCACTTGCTCAGTTCTTGTACTGGTCGACGGCGACGGCGGCCGTGTACGTCGTATCCTTCATGAAGTCGCCACAGCGGTGCTCCCACTCCTCGCATGTGACTCCGGGTGAAAACTTGACCTACAGATCGGAAGATCAGACGGTGGCGGCTAGCCATGGGCATTCCCTTCTAGGAGGCATTGTCTTGGAGTCCCTGCTCTATCATGGACCGTCTCACACCTCCTCGTTGTCTTCGTGAAGGCCTCGTCCTCTTCAAGCACTTATCCTTTGCTCATTTTTAGTTAGCTTTGTAGGCAGTGGCATGGGGTGACGGTGCCCGGCACCTTTGTATCTTGCTTTGGGTGTGTGTGTTGTGCGGTGTTGGTGTGTGTTGTGTGAATGGTTTCTTTATAATATAAAGCAGGAGGAAACCCTTTTTGGTCACAAGCCAGAAGCATTACAGGCCATAAACCTATATACGAACAGTAATCACACATGCTTTCGGCATTGTAATGTAATTATATACCCATTTATACGTAAGAATTACATCGACAATTGCCTCTTTTATGTATGCCACTGCTTCGCGGCCATCTCTATATTTATTTTCTCCACTGCTTCATGCATACTAATTATACTCATCGCGAAGTTGCGGACATGCCAGGCTACATGACGAAGAGTAAAATATAGGGCCAGTACACTATATTAGTTATATGAAACACACTGTATTATACTATTATGCATGCATCAGTACTATTTATTTGACATTATACTATCATGCATTTGTCCTATATCCTTCTCATGCATTTTGATTCATGGTAGTTATGTATGATGACTTGCACCATTATTATGTTATAGTCCACTAATGATGCAAATGCAGTCCGGACTTTTGCTTCACGGCGTTCTCCAGTTCGTTGCAAAATGTTTGGCACTCCTTGCTCATTGTTCGTTGGGTTCTCTGTTCCAATACAAAATATGATACAATTGTAAGTACTTCTGTATAAAATTCAGGGGGAGAAATTTCCTAGAACTAAAATTTATTTATTATCATCCTCTGATGATAAATAAATTGTGTTCTTTCCTTATGAGTTTTCCAACGGACCCTTGATACAATTTTGACTGAGATAATTAATTATACTAACAATATATATATCAAATTCCTATTTGTTCTCCTTATATTTTTACAGAATTTTTGAAAAACATAGGCGGTACAAGATCAGATATTTTCAGATTTTCAAGATCAATACAATAAAAAAGATGCCAGATTTTTCGGTACATGAGATATATGAAAATTCTCAAGACAATGAAGCTTATAAACAGAGTTGTCCAAGGGGGGGTGTTAGGAATTAATTAGCAATAGTTTAGACTAATTTAGCAGTTAATATATTCCTTAGAATATTCTATGTGACAGTTAGGATATTGCTTTGTCCATACGCTGCCTATTAGCGAACCATCGCTGCGTCTTTTGGAATCGACGCAAATCATTGTAACCTACCATTTAAACGCCTGTTCAGGTCATATAAATACTGATCTCAAGATCAATGAAAACAACTCTTCACTTCAATCTATTTCTGTTCTCTTCATTAATGACGAACTATTGCGCCATGGAAGACTGGCTAACCAAGCACGGGCCCCAAAGCTGCAACTCAGGATCAATCAAGACGACACGGGCGAACAAGCACAACCCTCATAATTGTAGATATAACGGTGTTATGAGCATGGTGATCTGTTCCCACACAAAACGTGTCCGGTAGGCCACAACAATGTCAAATCACAGTTGGATATCATACTGAACTAGTTGTGCGCAATCCACTCTGCCACGTCGGATAAACCGACTACCCACATAAATAGATAGTGCTGGGTACTCAAGTAGGTGGCGAAAGAAGGCCTGGTTTACCTCGACAACTCTGATACCATACCAAGGACACTTCCCATCCGAAGTCAAGGATGCATACATGGTTTATGACACACACTCCTCGTGAGATCAACGAAAGAGAGCTCTTCGAGAGATCTGCGTCACCGGAAAGACTGCGATGCCGGAAATGAAGCGGACGGACGTTTATATCACTTTTGATCATCAGTATCAACTGGAAGGTGCCCACAAATGAGGAGTTGCCACTCTCATCCCTGACCCCATAATTGATGGCTATCGCTTATCAAAAGTTATAACGAAAGCTTGAGCACATAGAGAAGTAGGTAAATAAATCCAAGATCAATCAACCAATTATATAATTTTGAGTTGACCGGTATTGGCATAATTATATGATAGCACGAGCTTTTCAGAATAACTTCGTTGTGAAATTAATTTTGGGGAAGTTTCAGAACAAATCACTTTTCTGCTAGAAACCACATTTGCATTTGAACAAAGTTTGGGGAAGTTTCAGAACAAATCACTTTTCTAAGAAATGATCGTGTATTCAAAACAAATTCGGGAATTTGAAAACAATGTCCATGAAATTCTAGAAAATGTTCATAGAAATTAAAACAGATTCGCAAAGCTGTCAGAATCGAGATTCCGAATCGGATCGGAGCTCCGTTGATAGGATCGTGAATTATAGAGTCATAACTATCATGATTGTAGAAACTTAGATTCTATTTGCAAAATTGTAGAATCAAAGGGGCGAGTTTGGATCGTAAGGTCGTAAGATTCTAAGACTTGAGTCGCGGTTCTGACAGCTTTGTAGATTCGTAAATAACGAACAAAACGAACCGTCGCTTAGATAGAGGTTTTATTAGGGGATTTGTAGAGTTTATTCTATGATTTTATTTAGTCCCTCGTGCATCGGGTAAGAATATGATTCCTTGTTCTGTATTGCGTTGAGCCCCAAAATAAATTGACACAACTTTGCACGTGTTAGTTTTTGTAAGTTATATGAAAATGATTAAATGTCTATTTGGCTTCATACACAACTATGTTTATTCTAGTACCTCGGTATTACTGATTATGGAAAACATCGTTCCGCTAGGTCAAGGCGATACACATCATTCATCAGCCTAGCTAAAGCATGGTCCATCAATGTAGTTTGCTCAGTCAAAAATATTTTGTTGTGGTGCGTTAGAAAATCAAGTCGTGGTGAGACACATTTTTAGTTTTTGAAATGACTTTTTAAAAGTCCCTTATCTCATCATGACATTCAGACATAGTTTGTAAAATGATATTTAAAAGTCCTTATCCCATCCTCGCATTTGTTTCAGTTTTTTTAATCTATACCACATCTGCATAATCTGATTGTTTTTCATCCGTTGCAACGCACGGACACATTTGCTAGTTCTTTATAGAAAAGAACTCCTTTTGGTAAGTAATGCAAGGAGAGTCTCTCAAAATAAGTTTTCGTCCCGCTTTATAAACAAAATAACAATGTAAGGAAAGTCCCACTATCACAAGATCGAATGTGATGTTCTTGGGCATTGTCCCCGGCTACCGCCAAGCCGAGAAAGGAAGAATGCCAACCAACTCATTTGCAATGGCACGACATCCACACGGTTAGCATGACGTTTAGGCCAATCTATCAGCTCCTCCACCGTCTCGGTTTCAAGGTCGTCGACATACACGCGCAAACTACTGCCCTGGGCAATTATCGTGCCGTACTTTTCTCCTAACATGTGGAAGCTTGATATTCTTTGAGTAAGCCTCTTACCTGGTTCTTTTAACTCGATAGTGCGAGTGCACAGCCGCTTTGTAGTCTCGTCCACAATTTCCCAGATCACTACCCGGGCCTCTTCCCTGTCGATATAGATTAGCGAAAGTGTCCCATCGGTGGAGAGGGTAAGGCATGGGTGGCATCGCATGTAGTCCATCTCAAAGGGGATCCTTGTCAAGGAGACGTGGCCCGTCTTAGCTTCCATACCAACAATGCATAAACATGGCATACCCCCTTCGTAAAAGAGCCAGTGTGCTGTGCCGCGGCAAACGACGGCAGGGCCATGATAAACCGCGGTGTAGTTGCTGGTAGCCTCACCGCCGAAGCACCTGGTCGCCGTGCTCCAGCTCCTTTCATTAGACGAGAAAATGTAGAGATTGTAGTCCAAGTCGATGATTACCACTTTGAAGGGCGCATAGTTGCTCGGTGGTGGCTGCTCGTTGTGAGAGCAGCTATCCACACCTCTCAAAATAGCGTATCCATTCCAGTCCAAGTGAAGGGGGTCGACCTTGCCGCACTTTAGAGGTGGTAGCACGTGGCACTCGCCGACGAGCAAATTGCACACCGCCAGGTGGACGACCCCGTCTCATGGTTGGGAAGGCGCACGAGTAGGAGGCCGTGGCGACACAAGAGGCTCCGCGTGGTCTAAGACGTGGTTGGCGGGCTGCATGAAGGTGGTAAGGGCACGGCAACCACGGCCCATCACCGACCGCGGCGCAGGGACGAAGCACGGCGCCCCCACCCCTTGTACGGGGCGTTGCTCCCTGGTGAAGAAGCCGATGATGGAGGCGGACGTGTCCTCTGGCCAACAACGCCGGAGGAAGGAGGGGTTTGCCACGAGGCGGTGCCACAGCTTGCACACCATGGCGCACCGAAAGAGCGCCGCCATGTCGTCCTTGAGCCGGACGAGGATCTCGAGGAGCAAGTCATCAAGGAGCGGAAGCGAAACAGCCGCCTGTTCCATCGGTGCAGGCGTGCAGCTAGGACAGGGCTACACCGGCCACACCAGCGTACGTGTGTGCCATAATATTTTTGTATCCAATATATATAAGATGGAGTTTTGCTTGGGTTGCTATGGAGTAGCGTACGGAAATAGGCTTCGGAGGTTGTGGCCGGAGTCCGTCTACAACCCAAACTGCCCAAGGTCTCCCAGTACCTTACGTATGCATGGCTGTAGTTTTCTTTCTTTGAAATTGAGGTAATATCATCAGTGGTGTCTAAACTTGGTACGGATGTTCACTTTAGTGCCTGAAGTTGAAAAATACGTTGAACTGGTTCTAAAACTTGACGCTAACATGCAGAAACAGTGCTAAATCCATTCGTACACGTAAAGAGTGCTGGTGTGGCACTGTATTTAGCTGACATGACATGGGGTCCACTTGTAACAGGAAACATGATTTTAGTTGAACAACTATGTCTCTATGACAAGTGGGTCCTGTTTGTTAGTACGCATGTAAAACTAAAATGAAAAATAGTGTCCGACAAGGTTCGAACGTGCGAACTGAACATTGGAGGCTGCATCCAATGTCCAGTCGATCAAGCAACTTTTAATGTAGAATGTGGCCCCTCGTTCTTAATATACTGTAAGAGAAAAGGCTTGTGCTACCTAAATGCGCCGCAGTCGGCGCGGCCCATTTAACACTGTTTTTTTTTTTACAATCTGTAATTTATAATCACACTAATACAAATGCTACTACTCTGAATTTTGCACACACTATTTTTTAAAGAAAATGTGAAACGTTTGTAGAATACATTCACAATAAACGGATGTATTATTTAAAAAAAATCGATAAACCATGCCATGCCATGTTGTGGGTTATAAATATTTCCCGTACAAAAATATTCATGTGCACACAAACTAAATACATAGATGTATGCATGTAATTTTCAGAAAATACTATTTTAAATACAATCCATGAGTGTTTAAAAATGTTTACTAACTACAAGAATTCCATATATACAGTCATGGATAATATTTTAAAATGTGTTTATTTTTATAAATGTATATTGAATACAAACATTTATATACACGCATGGTTATATTTAATTTATAGAAATTTTTAGTTAACAACATTTATTAAATATTTAAATATACATTTTTATATAAAAAATTTATAAACATTTTTATATACATTTTTTATTATTATATTCCTAGTTTTTATATAATTTAAATATAATCCAGTAAGACATGCTTTTTGTAAAAAAAAGGGATTTTACTTCTGGGTTACATGATGTCTGTGAGGCTAAGTTTACACTTGAAGCTGTGTATTGGAGTGGTTGGCACAGGTTGCTCGCACGTTATAGGTCGTATGTTTGATCTCTGTTGGTCACTTTTTTCGTCTCAATTTTCCTTCTAGCCTGACAGGCGGGACCCAGCAGTCATAATATTTAACTAAAACCATGTTTCGTTGCTAGATGTGGATCCATGCCACGTCAACCAAATACGGTGTCAAATCAGCACACTTTACATCTATATAAATAGGATTAGCACCGTATTTGCACATCCAGTCCAAGTTTTAGAACCACTTCGACGTATTTTTCAAGTTTAGGCATTAAAGTGAACATCCATGTCAAGTTCAAGCACCACTGGTGATATTACCTATTTGAAATTCATATAGAAACTCCAATGACTTTTCTGAAGTAACACCTCTGTATCAAAATATAAGATGTTTTTGCAGTTTAAATTCAAGTGTAAAAACGTCTTATATTTTGGTACAGAGGGTGTATTTCCTTTTTCCCATTCTTTTGTTTTTCTGCTATTTTTAGGATAGCTAGATTGCCACCACTTCATCACTAAAATCCCTTACATTTTTTTCAGCCGGGATACTCTTTATTCCATTAACCAGAACAATCAGCCGAATCGCTGACAATCATCGCACGAAACAAAGTCTGACGCCCCATCCAGCCACAAGGCTGAGGATGCATGGGCCATACGCACACCATGAGCAGCTAAAGTGTCAGCTACTTTATTACAATTTACAACCCATTGGGAAAATAACAATCTCAAAACGAGAAAATTTTAACCTAGCAAAGATTTTAATCTCTCTGAAGATGACACCAACTATAGACTGGTCTTGGTCCTTCCTATTATTGCATGCATGAGAGTGGTGGAGTCCGTCTCCACAATCACAGAAGTCATACCCAGCTGTTGAACGACATGTAGGCTCTTTAAACATGCAATCGTTTCAGTGTGCAGTGGGCTGACAATACAAGGTATATTACCTGATCCAATAGCAATCGCTTGACCTCGTACATTGAGAGGGGACCAAATTTGGTAGAGAGTTTCGGGACCAAACTTTGATTTGGCAATAATTAAGGAAGAAACAAGGCCTTTTATATATGTAGTTATAAGCAGTTTGTTAGTGGGTCGAGGCCAGTGGGTAGCAATTTGGAATTGGTCAAGGCCAAACTCGTTTCCAACATGTGTTCTCTGCTAGCAGGGAGATGAGAACGCTTCTTTTCAATGGTACGCCATTGGCGCACTCTCGAAAAAAAAGAACGCTTCTTTCCTAGAAGAAATATAGACATGGCTAATCGTTTGTTCGGAATAGGTGTAAAATTTGTGTGGCCACTAGAATCTTTGGCCTTCCCTTCTTCATATTCAAGGTACCTAAATATTCAAGTTCACCCATCTTGAAGCCTCTTAACTAGATGGAAGAAAGGAGGAATAAAGTAGTTATGCCATATGTGGTGGTTGATTGGTTTATTTTAATTAAGTCCTATATGCAGGGGTCATGTATTGGCATGTGAGAGAGGCCTATGTAAAATCAATCAATGGTGCTAATATATGATAGCATTAATTGATCAGTCAATTAGAATTGGATTGATACACACACTCTGGCATGTGATGGCAGAGTTAGAGCCAAATTGATTGTTGAATCATCATGATATGAGGCTTTCAGAAAATGATGGATGTGATTTCAGAAGTACAACGGTCCAACTTCTTTAAATTCAAGTTAAATGTTATAAGCTCTGCCGACTCGCAGTGTCAAATTTACCAAGACCAAGATAGGAAAACTGCAAAAACCATTCACAACAGATACTCTGTTGTGAAAATTTCAGATAATATTCATCACTACTCATTTACCAGATGAGTAGATGACACAAGTAGTGGTCCGACAATTAGAAACACTACTCCTAGTTAAAATTTCAGATAATATTTCACACTACTCATTTACAATGAACACACTAGCTGCTACTAACATATAAATATTGCTATTAATTCCTTCGCCGCAAGATATTCATGTTTACTTTGCCATGCTTTTGGATCTATTCTCCTTGAGTGCACGAAGGTCTTCAAGTGTAACGAAGGACTAGCTCAAGAACAACTCATTCATCGGATGTGATGTAATACTATAACATTTGAACTCTTCATCAGTATAGTCAGCAAATCCGTTGGTACGAAAAGCAGGGGGCTTGCCTTGCTTGATGAGCTCCTCATTCCTGGGGTGAACACGCTTAGTAGTCGCCTTGAAAAACTTGTATCGCCGGGCCTTCTCGTAGATCCAGTACCAGCGGTCGTACTCCTCCATCCACTTCTTAAGTCGTGCCTTCATGACGGCCTCTTTCCTCGCCTTCTCCACGCCATTGTTCGTTGCCTCCTTCCTCATCGCCTTCTCAACGTCGTTGTCCCTCGCCTCCTCTGTTGTCCACACCAGAAACCACCTTCTACGAGAAGACCTTGCTTGCACTGCTCACAGTATGGGCCTAGACTCAACTTCTCATTAGTGGCGACGACGAGGGCTGTGGGTGTGTAGAGGAGGGCTGGCGGTGGCGGAAATAGGCTTTCCCGGCAACGCCTATAAGAGGGACACGAGATGTGGCCGTTTGACCATTCAAGCATGCTAGTGCAGTTCTGGCTTTGAAACTCAATGCAGATTAACTTAGGACACCGTGTTATAATTAAGCATAGGTCGAGCTGCATGAGCATGAGTTACTTAGAATTAACTTGCAAACCGTTCTCCCGCGTCGCTTGTGCTCGGGGCAACTCCTCCAACCCTAGCGCGCCGCCACATCCCCTGCGCTGCCGCCGGAGGACACCGCCGGGCGAAGCCCGCATGGCCAACGGCGGCGGCTGGGCTTCTCCTCATGGCTCCCCTGCGTCCGTGAGCGGCGGCTCTCAGCGTGATCCAGCGGTGCTCCGGGAGCGCGTGTGTCTTGGCGTCCAGATGCGTGGCGGCGGAGCTCGGTGAAGGGTGGTGGGGCGCGGTTGCTGGTGCTCCTGTGCACCATGTGCGGCCGTGTCGGATGCGGTCGGTGGGACGAGCGCTTGGCCAGGACGATGGCCCGCCTGTTGGGTGTTGTATGATGGGTGTGTGCTAAGTCCTTTGGTGGCGCTTGGGGATGGGTCGTCGGGCCTTGCTCTGGTGACCTCGCCTACTCTCGTCGGTGCGCTGGGCAAGATGCCTCCGTTCTTGCTGATTGATGTGATGGGAAGGGCATGAGGGGAGGTGGAGAAACCCTGTCTCGGCTTTGTGCGAGCGGCGGCACCGCCGCCCTTGGGCGCCATGATCCTTGTCGAAGGCGTCACTACATTGCTTCCCTCCTCCCCTCATGGTCTTTGCTCCGGGGAAATCCTTACTCCCCTCGTGGGACAGACTATGGCGGCGATTTCCTCATCGTTGACCTTCTTGGAGGCAATTTCTTGGACCTGATTCGATCGCCGGGGCAAGCGGTAGCTTGTTCAGCGTTGCTTCGGAGTGAGATCTATAGACGGTGGCTTGATGCAGAGGGCATGGATGTGTAGCGGCGGCGGTGGATTTCTGGATGGGCCGATGGTCTCTGGTTGTGAGACGCCGGTGGCCATGATCTCATTCGCAGGTGTGCGGGCAACAGTGTCTGCCTGCGGCGTCATGGTATGGCGGTTTTCCCCTCGGGCGCATAGGTGAAGATGTGGTCCTGCACTGCTAGGTGATGGACGAGATGGGACCGGGAATCTTGGATCTTCAGATCGGGCGGCAACGACGAGTTTGTTTTGCTGCATGATTCTGCCGCCAAGGACGAGAACGACGAAGCATGAGGATGTCGCAAGACTGTTGGAGCGTCCCACTTTTGGATTTGATGGTGTGGGTGACCATCCTCCCTTGATCTCTCCGTTGCAAAGTGCATCGGCGACCTTCATCGTTCGACCGACTTTTGTCTTGGCTTGACTGTCTGCTTGTGCGAGCATGGGCTTTAGTTGCGAGGCGCCTCACGTCATGACCATGCTATGTATGTAGCTGCCGGGATCACGGAAAGTGGTGGCGACAACCTTGCCGATGTCAAAAGATGATTGGTGCGGATATAGTTGCTGCTGTAGATTGTTGACCATTGATTTGATCGCTTCGGAGTTTTTTTTTCCTTTTTTCTTTTTACTCCACTGAGGCATAGCTTTGTCACGTTTGACTTTGCCGGTGTGATTTTCGTGCGTATGCGTTGATGTTGGCTGTATGCATCCTAGCTATGCAGAGGCCGGATGTGGGCTTATTGTGTTTGTATCCACTCGATGCTTAATTTTAAGCTAATAAAATCTACCCTTTGTCGAGGAAAAAGAATTAACTTGGGGTACAAAATGTACAAAGGTTCACAACCCCCGAGTAGGCCTTATGAAAAGAATGCTGAGTATGGTGCAGTTATATGATGAGATTTTCGTCTGAGGTACTTCCTTCGTCACATAATATAAGGCGTTTATATTGTGGGATGAAGGGACTAATTTATATGACGCGGTTTCAGCAGTATGAAACGTCTGACTTTTTTACAAGAAAAGGAAGGTCTGAACATTTTTTAGATCTTTTGCTGCATATGGAACTACTAATTCATGTGCGGAAAATTCAGTTCAACGATAGGCCGTATGCATGGGTGTTCTTAACCAGGCCTTGTCACCAGGCCCACCTCATTTGCAATCCACCACTGGCCTGTGATTCCAGTGAACTGGGCCGCGCACCACCTTGGCAATCGTTTCCCTCCGAAAATGCCAAAGGAGGAATAGATCCGGATACCACAACTGGAATCTAAAGTTTCTCTGGAAAAAAAAGCTGGCATCTAAGACGAGCGATATGAATAGATCTTGGAGACATGCACCACTGCATGAGCACACCCACTCCACAAGATGAGCACACAATGATGACACAAAAAGATATAGCACATCAACAATTGATTATAAATTTAATTATCAGGAACCTGGCCTTGTCTCTTATCAGAATGCCTGCCACTGCTTTGCGGCCAGCTCTAAATTTATTTTCTTCGTCCTATCAAGCATACTAATAATACTCAACTGGCATCTTCGTACAAGCTAGGGTACATCAAAACGAGAATGTAGGGCCTGAACGATATACAATAGTAGTTATATGGAAGTGGAACACACTGTTTTATACTATCATGCTGCAAGCATCGGTATTATTTATCATTGATTATTTGTGATAAAGGTATGTCATGCATTTTGATTCATGGTAGTCTTAAATATGATCGCATCCACCATTAATATGTTGTCTTCTACTACTAATGTGGATGTAGTCCCGCCTTTTTCTTCACAACGTTCTCCAGTTCGTCACAAAATGCTGAACACTCCTTGCTCATTGTTCGTTGAGTTCTCTGTTTCAGAAAAGATGATAGAATTGTAAGTATTTTTGTGTAATGTATCAATTCCGACGAATGTAAACTGGATCATAAGACACAGCTGAACATATCTAGTCAATGTTAGAATATTTTGACACATCCATAGAACTATCGTGTTACTTCTTAATATGTATGATGATAATTTTGGACACTGTTGCATGACAATTGATCATCATTGAGTGTTGATACATTGCTGTTGGAGCCCTCGAAATTCCGGAAGATGGAACCCGGAAAACCTAGCTAGAATGACGAGGGTTTCGCGGAATCCAGGCTACATATGGCTAGAGGGCACATGTAAGAGCATCTCTAGCAGACCCGTATAACTGGTCAAACCCGTAAATTTTTTGCGTTTTACGGTTCTGGTCGAAAAAAGTGTGCAGAACAGAAACCGTAAAAGTGGTCCAACCCGTAAATTTTTTAAGGGGCACGGAAAATCCACACCCGAAACCCTTATATCTGAAGGTTGGAAGGCCAAACCGAAGGGGCCCCGTATACCGGTCAAACCTCGTCGGAGCAAACACGCCGCCGCGGAGTTTGTCGGAATCCGCCCTAAACTCGTCGGAATTCATCACACCACACCGGAAAAGGCCGCTGGACGCCGCAATCGATCGCCGCCGGTTCGAATTGGACGAGCTCGACCTCGCCGTGGCCTCCCATGACCTTAGCCTGGTCGCCGGAATCCTCCCGGCGCGGCCGTCAAAGGGGCACGGCTCGGCCGGCGGGGCTGGCAACGGAGCAGGGCGCAACCGGCGGGCGATGGGGCGTGGCCGGCGGGCAATGGGGCACGGCCGGCGAGGCTGGGCGCGGCCGGCATGGTGATGGGGTGCGGCCAGCGGGGACGGGGCGCGGCCGACGGGCGACGGGGCACGGCCGACGAGCGACGGGGCACGGCTGAAGGGGTTGGGCGTGGCCGGCGTGGCCGGCACGGCCGGCTGGAGGAAGGGGCGGCGGCCGCTGGACTGGAGAAAGGAGCTCTTTATCTCAGTTTTACAGTTTGTTTTACAGTTTCTGTTTGGACGTAGCTAAAATGGACCCTTAAAATGCCTTTTTTTCGACCCGTATTCCAGTTTTACAGTTTGCGGTCTTAAGGGGTCTGCTAGAGATGTTCTACCTCATTTATCCTCCAACTCCAATGCTATAACCGATAAACATTTCGCAGTAGGAGAAACTCGTTGTGATCCGTTTGACATTTACTGTACATTATACAGATGCCTTGCATCAGACCTTAATTACATGTTATCGGTCAAGGTAAGCAAATGTACCATTCACGGTTCATCGCACTATGTTAACATTTTTTATTGAGGGTCATGTGGGGTGGGGGGATCGAAGCAAAATTCATTCAAATGAGCAATAAACTAATTAACTTTCGTTTGACAATGTTGATAAGTCGTTTACCTTGATAGAGTGAATAAATATTGCATGAGTCATATGGTGGATAACCCAGAGTAGGGCCTCAAAAAATGTCCACAAATTCGTATATACCCTTTCGCTAAATCCACCTCAATCAACGTCCCAGAAAAAAGTGCTTTATTGAGTTTAGTCCATCATAAAGTATTACTTTACAATATACTAGAACGTCAACGGTTAAGATCAATCAAATCATAAGCATCGATGACACGACACCAGCAGAAATTTAAGTCAGTTCCTGTGTGTACCTGAAGATGAAGGCTATAGAAGGTCCTGTTCTGAAAAGCGGAAGCGGACGTGCTGATGAGGCAGAGTCCTTGGTTCTCCAACACCTTGATACATTTGGACATTGGCAGAGCGCCGGCCATGGTGTTCAGAAGGCTGACCTGGACCATGATTTCCCTATCGTCGAGGCAAGTGGTGGAGACGATAGGAGCCGTGTCATCTCCCGGCCTGCAACTGCCCCGCGTCAGCTGCTCCTTCTTCTTCTCCAGGCCGTCTACCTCCTTCTGCAGCTCCGGGATGTACTTGATCACCCGCGACACGATGGTCGGATTGCTCAGCTTCCTCTGTGACGTCAGCGTAAGATAAATCGATCAGATGCTCAGTACAGAATCTTGCACATGTGCGTAGCCCAGAGAAGATGAACGAGAGTTGGGTTAGTTAAGCGGTTTTAATTATTACGGTGTGATGATCATCGTCGGGGAGGAGGGAGCGGAGGTTGGAATAATGCTCGTTGAGCTGCTTGCGGCTGTCGCGCTCGTACGCGTTGTGGCTAATCTTTCGTTGGGATCCCGAGCCGCCGGAGGAGGTGGCGTTGTTGGCAGCCGGCGCGGCCGGGATGTCGTGCTCTAGGCCCGGCCACGGCGGGGACGGCGCGAGGTGGTCGAGGCCACCGGAGAAGATTTCCGCATCCAGTGACGACATGCTGCTCGTGAATGGGTCGTTGAACATCCGGTGGTCCATTGTTCGCAGCTAGCTTCTGCTTGATCTCGTTCGTGTGAAGAGGTTGTAGAGATGATGGTGGATGTTAACCTAGCCTGCTTCGGTAGCCTACTTGATCTAGATTGATCAGCATGAACTACTTCTCATGGCTGGTTTGATCCATGCAGTCAGCTTGAGCAAGTTCCGGAGTGGCGACCTCCTTTATATAGGGCTGGCAGTGTCCAGAGAACTGATTTGGCCTGGATGTCTAAAGTCATATATACTCCAGAGAACATTATGAAAGTGAGGTAAAGGGAAGAAAAGCAATTCTGTCGTGTACACGATATCTCGTGCATGGCTCAGCCATCGATTTACTTCACGATCAGATCTACATGCTTGTATTCTTGTGAATCTTATTGTTTATTAGCCCATTATGTGACATCCTCGACGTTACCTTTACGCCAAGTAGTGACTGGGATTCCTGCAACCTCTCTCGTCATTCCACTCTCACAGTCCAAAGCAATATAGTACACCCGTTCATGATTTTCGTCTGATTTTAAATTTTGAATCTATTTTAACTTTTGAGCCACAAATCCAATTTATGATATGTTTGCTATGTTCCTTGCAACTAGGACACTGAAACAATACCAATTTCGAATATATATTGATAAGTTTTAAAATATGAGTTCCAAAACATGATGGAACTATATGAAACATAGTGATGCATTCTAGTACGCGAAAAAACATAGGAAAACTTGATGAGAATGAGGTTTTACTAAAAATTTCTGGCATTATGTTTGACGCATGTTGATATATAATACATTATGATATGTTGTCAATCACGATGAAGCACAGTGAAACAATATGTTTGCTTTGGTGGAACACAATAAAACTTTTTTTTGCTTAATATTATGTTTTTAATAAACATTTGTGCTTATCAGGTTTTACTAGGTTTTCTCGTTTTCTAGAGTGTATCACTATGTTTCATAGAGTTCCACCATATGTTTCAGAATATAAATTCCAAAAGTAAAAAATTATATTCAACATTGATCTTCTTTCAAAGCCCTAGTTACATTGAACATAAATGTACAAGGACACCGTAAATATGACTTTATGTTCAATACATATCGGTCCTTTTGACTTCCCTGGAAAAACTAAATTCATGCCTTACTATGGGCTTGGAGAGTCTATGTAGCTAGTGGTGACTATATGTGATTTTTGGGAAAAAAGAATCAACACAAGACGATGCTCGAGGGCCCCACAAGCCCTTGGGGCGCGCCCCTTGAGCTTGTGGCGAATCCCTAAGGCGGTCGAGGGCCTTCTTTCGCCGCAAGAAAGCTAATTTCCGGAGGAAAATCGTGTAAAAGGTTCCGCCGAATCAGGGTTATGGATCTCCGGCTATAATAAAATGGTGAAGGTCCAGAAAATAGGTGCGAACCAGAGAAGAAAACAGGGAGAGATCCAATCTCGGAGAGGCTCTCGCCCCTTCGGGGACCATGAAGGCCAAGGATCAGAGGGACGAACCTCTCCCCATCAAGGGGCAAGGCCATGGAGGAGCAAGCCAGAGGGGAGCCTCTCTCCCCTTCTCTCCCGGTGGCGCCGGAGTGTCGCCAGGGAAACCATCACCGTGGTGATCGTCTTCGTCAACGTCGTCGTCTTTATCACCTTCCTCATCTATTTAGCGGTCCACTCTCCTGTAACCCATTGTAATCCCCTACTTGAACATGGTATTTTTGTGCTATGAGTTATTACCCGATGACTTGGGTCATCGTTATTGTCTTTGAGTAGATTTTTGTTGTCCTATTGGTAATTGGTGAATTGCTATGCTTGATTTGAACTGCTTGTGGTTATGTTGTCCTTTGGTGCCCATTGTATGTGCGCGCGCGTGGATCACCCCATAGAGTTAGTTGTATGAGGACATGACTATGCATTGGGGGGCAAGAGCGACATAAACTTCTTCCTACCATAGAAATTGATACATACATTATTGAAGAGGGGTCAATATATTTTAATGCTATGGTTGGTATTTACCTTAGTGAACTTTAGTATGTGCGGATTCTTGCTAATAGTTCCAGTCATAAGTTCATAGAATTTCATGTAAGGGATGACATGCTAGCAGTGGCCTCTCCCACATAAAAACTTGCCATCAGTCTAGTAACTTAGCCAATTGCTTAGGGACAATTCCGTACACCATGCCATCACTACTCCACACTAGCTATTTGTATTATATTGTAATATATTCTATCTTTATTTAGGAAAAACACACTTTTATGTTTATCATCTTGCAACGCTATCCCTTTATACCGACTTTGTAGTTATATTTCTCTTTTCTAGATAGAAGCAAACAATCGGTGTACGTAGGGTCATATCAGTGACACATAAGACTTGAGAGAATATTGATCTTACCTTTAACTCCTTGTGGGTTCGACACTCGATACTTATCACGTCCATATTTGGAAAGTGCTATAATGATTCTTTGCAGTTGAGGATTATTACACCCGTAATATGGAAGAGCTCTACATGTTTGATAAAGTTGCTCATCGTTGGAAAAAGATCATGAACGGAGAGTGGATCAGTACGGACGTCGTGTGCCGGGACAATGGGTTGGTTCTCCATGTCTAGACTGACAATGATGAAGGAGATAAGTTGGTCGGTGGATATGAGGTCGCATGCCATGGTCAGCTCATTCGCGAGGGATTTCATGTGGCCAAAGTAGGTAGCCATGAATTTATTACCCTTCCGTGTGCTCGTCAGGCTGATTCTAAAGTTGTTGTTGCGGGACCTCCATTATGAGGCAAACATGCTTGTCAGGGCTGTCCAGATCGCGTGAGACTTTTCATGCGAGGCGTCCTGAATCAAGACCTTCTTGCAGAGATTGTCGAGCAAGTACGCAAGAACTTTCTAGTCCTCCCTCGCCCAGACCGTATAATGTGGGTTTATAACGATCTGCTCTTTGCCCTCGGCATTTTTGATGGTGATTGTTTTGGGAGGCTCGGGAAAGGTTTTGTCTAGATAACCGTACATGCCGGCGGCTCGAATCTGAGATAGCACTTGGGAGTGCCACTAGATGAATTTTGTTTTGGTGATTTTTTCAGAGACTTGGGAATTTAGGGCAAGGGTTGATGCCGAGCTAGAGAAGGAAACCATGGCAGAAGGTTGATGGAGGTAGCTAGAAGAGATGGAATTTAGGCCAATTCTCTGTATACAATTTGAAAATTTGTAAAGTATCTCAATCCTCCAGAGGAGAGACTATAGGTATATATTGATTGATACGAGAGAATTCCTCTCGTGAGTTTACAAGAGTCAATAGACTGCAACCATGAGAGAAACAAAGGGAAAGATATAAACTTAGAAAGGAAAATATCCCTCCAACAACTCTCACTACTCCTATAGAGATATAAGTTGTAGTACAAGCAGTGGCGGACCCACCATTGGGGCGAGTTGGGGCGGCTGCCCCGGGTCGCCGGCGGCGGTGGATCGACCCCCACCTACATGTCTTTCCTCCGATAGAGGACTAGTCAGTCATTATGTGACATGCTATATCATTGGCCTTCAAGACTTGTGGATTTGGATGAATAGAGGACTAGTCAGAGCATTTATGTTGATGGGAATATGTTTGTGGACTTTGCACCAGTAACATTATTAGTTGAGGAAGAGGAGTGAGTCTACCAAAGCAACAATCCAACCAATGGCGGCTAAAAAAATCCAACATTTGTGGCTATTCTTTTTAGAGAAAAGGCTTCTTGCCCGGACTAAAAAGAAAGCCATATTGGTAATGTCATCGAAAAAATGACAAGGCTAGCAAAGCACGACAGCACACAAGGCATCACTGGACTAAATAACGAGAGATAGTTTCTCCGAGACCACGCAGGCCATCAAAAGGCGACAGAAGTTTGGAGGGTGCCAAGTTGATAGTAGTAGCTCAAATCTTGGAGATCATCCTGGAAATGGCGTCGGCTTTTGCACCTCTAGCGAGCGGTTTCCACTATTGCTGGTAAGCAATCATTTTAAGCAAGCAATCAAAGGACTGGTTAGGAAAATAATGTTCGATAAATAACTTGACGCGATTAGTCCAAAGAGACCAACACAACTCAACAATGGCAACACATAACGGTTGTGGCTAAAAGTGCATATACTAGGGCAATTCTGACTTTGAAGGTCAACTATTTTTAAGGTCAATTCTTTGGAGGTCAATTCAGATTAACTAAAACACGGTGTTACATTTAAGCATAGGTGGAGCTGCAAGAGCATGAGTTAGTTAGAATTAATCTGCAATGTTATGGGATACAATGCACATAGACACAGTTTAGATTGCGCCACAGCCAACCCCACCAATCTGTGGGCAAACCAAATGATTAGTGGGTGATACGCCCTCCCGCGGCGCATAAACAATTTGATAGAAATTGAGCTGCGGGATGTGAGGTGGGTTGGCGCACCAAATAATTGGTGCTCAACCAAACATGCAACCTGCAGATCCTCAAGTTTTTTAAATAGTCAATTACACCAATGGTACTAGAACTTGGTTCAAATGGTCAGTTTGGTGCTAGAACTTGTGGCATACATTGAACTGGTGCAATAACTTGGTTTGGACGTGCAAATACTGTGCAAATCAGGTTTGATACGAAAATCAGGGTGAATTGGCACGCCGGCATGGCGTGGGTCCCGCTATAAGCGACTGAAAGGAAGGGAGGAATGCGTGCATCCCTTTTTTGCGAAAACACCATAGAATAAAATAGCCCGCGAAATAGCCGCGATAGCTGCGCTATAGCTGCCCAGGAGCCTCGCCCTACGCTATGGCTGCTGCCGCGAAATCATTCACATATCCCTCTAAATGGTTCAAAAAGAAGCAAAACCCTCTAGAAATCATCTCTCCCATAAAAAAAAAATTCCGCTATTTGCCGCAATTGCCCGCTATGGCGGCCGCTATAGCTGCTGGGAGAGTCTGCCGCGAAATCGTTTCTCCCGCGATTTTAATCTATGGAAAACACCCTTGATATTTTTTCTCATAAAAAACAACTATGTACGTGTAATAAGGCATTTTATTATTTTATTTTTCTGCTTCTATGACACATGGGGCCTAGCTGTCTGTACAGAAAAGTTAAACGAAAATAAGACGGCCTCAACAGGTCGAAATCGTGACCAACCGATGGAATACTGGAGAGTTGACAACTCCACCACTCACTATTCCCCAAAGTACTGATAACAAGTCTTCATGTATTATAAACTGGACGCATGGGAGGCTTAAATGGGTTGCAAATAGTGCCGGCCATTTTGCACGCATTAATTTTTTTTAAGATATTTATAAAACGTATGGAATAAAAATAATGTTCGAATATTCATGTGTTATAATTATATTTTGTGTGTGGATATAAATAGTACACATAAAGATGATTATTAGTAAATAAAAACATTTAAATGTACACCTGTGTATTATATAAAAATGTTGAGTAAATACAGATATTTAAAATATTTAAATAGAAAAAATATACACTTGCAGCTTATATGTATATTATACAAAATGATGAATACAAACATTTACTAAATATTCACTTGTGTATAATTTTAACCCGTGATTCATATTCAAAAATGTTATCTAATTTATATATTATCCATCAGTGAATATTCATATGAACATTTTAAAATTTAAATGACATATGTTTTTTATTATAAAAATCTTGAACTATGCTGTGCGTATAATTATTTAAATGTTTGCAATTATAGAAATATTTTTATTTGTATGTATATAACTGTATTAAGGAGGGCCCTTGGGAGGAAGGAGGTGATGTAGACAACATGTGGATGAAGATGGCGACTTGCATTCGTAAGATGGCCTCAGAGGAGTTTGGAGTGTCCAGGGGAAGTAGAAGAGAAGCTAAAGATACCTGGTGGTGGAACGATGATGTCCAGAAGGCAATTAAGGAGAAGAAAGAGTGTTTTAGACGCCTATATCTGGATAGGAGTGCAGACAACATAGAGAAGTACAAGATGGCAAAGAAGGCCGCAAAGCGAGCTGTGAGTGAAGCAAGGGGCCGGGCGTATGAGGACATCTACCAACGGTTAGACACGAAGGAAGGCGAAAGGGACATCTATAAGATGGCCAAGATCCGAGAGAGGAAGACGAGGGATGTTGACCAAATCAAGTGCATCAAGGACGGAGCAGATCAACTCCTGGTGAAGAACGAGGAGATTAAGCATAGATGGCGGGAGTACTTTGACAAGCTGTTCAATGGGGAGAGTGAGAGCTCTACCATTGATCTGGACGACTCCTTTGCTGATACTAGCAGGCTTTTTGTGCGGCGAGTCCAGGAGTCGGAGGTCAAGGAGGCTTTGAAGAGGATGAAAGGAGGCAAGGCGATGGGCCCTGATTGTATCCCCATTGAGGTGTGGAGAGGCCTCGGGGACATTTTCAACCAAACTTTTCAACCTCATTTTTCGGGCAAACAAGATGCCAGAAGAATGGAGACGGAGTATATTAGTACCAATCTTCAAGAACAAGGGGGATGTTCAGAGTTGTACTAATTACCGTGGAATTAAACTGATGAGCCATACAATGAAGCTATGGGAGAGAGTCATTGAGCACCGCTTAAGAAGAATGACAAGCGTGACCAAAAATCAGTTTGGTTTCATGCCTGGGAGGTCGACCATGGAAGCCATTTTCTTGGTACGACAACTTATGGAGAGATATAGGGAGCAAAAGAAGGACCTGCATATGGTGTTCATTGATTTGGAGAAGGCCTATGATAAGATACCGCGGAATGTTATGTGGTGGGCCTTGGAGAAACACAAAGTCCCAGCAAAGTACATTACCCTCATCAAGGACATGTACGATAATGTTGTGACAAGTGTTCGAACAAGTGATGGCGACACTGATGACTTCCCGATTAAGATAGGACTGCATCAAGGGTCAGCTTTGAGCCCTTATCTTTTTGCCTTGGTGATGGATGAGGTCACAAGGGATTTACAAGGAGATATCCCATGGTGTATACTCTTTGCGGACGATGTGGTGCTAGTCGATGAGAGTCGGACGGGGGTCAACAGGAAGTTGGAGTTATGGAGGCAAACTTTGGAATCGAAAGGTTTTAGACTTAGTAGGACTAAAACCGAGTACATGAGGTGCGCTTTCGGTACTACTAGGCACGAGGAGGAGGAGGATGTTAGCCTTGATGGGCAGGTGGTGCCGCAGAAGGACACCTTTCGATATTTGGGGTCAATGTTGCAGAAGGATGGGGATATCGATGAAGATGTGAACCATCGAATTAAAGCCGGATGGATGAAGTGGCGCCAAGCTTCTAGCATTCTCTGTGACAAGAGGGTGCCACAAAATCTAAAAGGCAAGTTCTATAGGACGGCGGTTCGACCCGCAATGTTGTATGGCGCTGAGTGTTGGCCGACTAAAAGGCGACATGTGCAACAGTTAGGTGTGGCGGAGATGCGCATGTTGAGATGGATGTGTGGCCACACAAGGAAGGACCGAATTCGGAATGATGATATACGAGATAGAGTTGGGGTAGCACCAATTGAAGAGAAGCTTGTCCAACATCGTCTGAGATGGTTTGGACATATTCAGCGCAGGCCTCCAGAAGCCCCAGTACATAGCGGACGGCTAAAGCGTGCTGATAATGTCAAAAGAGGCCGGGGTAGACCGAACTTGACATGGGAAGAGTCCGTAAAGAGAGACCTGAAGGATTGGAGCATCACCAAAGAACTAGCCATGGACAGGGGTGCGTGGAAGCTTGCTATCCATGTGCCAGAACCATGAGTTGGTCGCGAGATCTTATGGGTTTCACCTCTAGCCTACCCCAACTTGTTTGGGACTAAAGGCTTTGTTGTTGTTGTTGTTGTTGTATATAACTGTATTAAACAAACATTTTGATTTTAAATTTTAAAATTACGAATATTCATATTTTTGTAATTATAAAAAAAGTTATTACTTATAAATATTATTTCAAATGTTGAATGAAGGCGCACTTTTTTTTAGGGGCTCTTTTTTTAGTTTTTCTTTTAGGCAATCTTTTCAACTACATTATGTTTAGTTATCCACATAACACATGAATGTGTTACGGGTGGAGTGGCTAGGGCCGTCTATTTGCTAGTGAGAGGTCTGTGGTTCGTGGCGCCGATCAATCTTTTCCTTCTTATTTAAAAAAAAATGAGATTCCACCGCAGCAAATAACGTCAGGAGCTTTTTGTGATAAATAAAAAACTCAAGGTGGTTTCTGCAAAAAAATAGCCACACGCCGCCTCACTACCATCGAGTCACTGACAGCGGGCCCCATGCCACGCAGGCATGCCTAGTCAGTGGTTCGGGTGTACATAATTAAGATTTGCACCGTATTTGCACGATGGCGCCAAGTTATTGCACCAGTTCGATGTATGATGCAAGTTCTAGCATCAAAGTGACCATTTGCGCCATGTTCTAACACCAACAGTGTAATTGACTCTTTTTTAAAGGGCGGCTCATTGAGGGCCTCCTATATGAAGTGGACTCCATCAATAGACATGTACCGCATAGGTTGCTCCCCCAGCCACTGGCGGAGCTTAAGCAAGGCCAAATGGGCCATGGCCCGCCCAGTCCACAGCAAAAACAGTAAGGGATTAGATCAAAGTGGCCCATGAGAGGAAAAATACTAGGCGTTTCTATGTACTGGCCCGCCCAGGATTGGAACTGTAGCTCCGCCACTGCCCCCAGCCCAAAATTCCTATGAGCATTCCTCGCTAGCCATTGGTGTTGACGATGTTTGGTGACCAATAGACAGGGGGGTACATGAAAACTATCAGCAACAACATATCTACACATTGTTTGATATTTCAAACGAGATTTTTTTCAACGAATATCTTCAAATTTGTGAAAAAATGTATAAAACTTTCGCCATATATTTAGAAAGAAACCATTTTTTAGAAATCTTGAAGATTCTTTGAAAATGTAATATTTTTGAATCCTTGAACAAATTTAGAAAAACAGGACCTTTTTTTAAATTTGAACATATTTTGAAACATGAGCATTTTTTGAAACTCTGAACAAAAATGCAAAGGTCTTCTGCATCTTGGAACTATTTTCGAAAGCGGAAACATTTTCTGAAACTCCCAACCAAAATTTGAAAATGCAAACAAACTATGAAAATCATTAAAAAACTTTATGAAATCACATATACTTCTGGAAAATTGTGAATGCTTGAAAATAGAAAACGAAAGGGAAACAATGTGAATTTATGAAATTCCTAATATTTCCTAAAAGAGCAAACAATTGTTAAAGATGTTGAACATTTTATGAATTTTGCGATTTTTAAAAAAGGAAGAAAGAAAAGAATAAAGAAACAGAAAAAAAAGGAAACCAAAAAAATCATTATAAAAAGTTAAAAACAGTTAGAGAAACATGTGCAGAAAGATTGCAGAATGTTTCTAAAACTGATAAAAAACAGACTGAAATTTTCAGAACATTCCCAAAACTGGAGTGAGAAAACGCTTTTCACTCGCTCATGTATGATTGAGGGACAGTTACACATAATAAGCGTCATATAGGAAATTCCAGCTCACGGCTCCCATCCAAACAAGCCCATAGATTTGCTACCCCTGAAACATCAGCAAAAAAAACAGAGATTCTCTACCCCTGAGGGGGGCCTAGAAAAAGAATGTTGAGTACGATACAATTATAGGATGCAATTTTTAGGTGATGTATAGGGAGCAAATAATCAATCAGTACTCCTTCGGGAGCCCTTGCAAGAGTCACTTGGGGGTGGCCTGAGATGATTTTTTTCGCACTCTTTTGGGTGATTTATATGGAGTAACTAAATGTTTATTTTTTTTCTGCATTTAGATGATTTTTTCGGCTCTTTAGTTTTCCTCGGCTTTTCTTAGCTTTTGGACCCAAAAAAAAATTTGACGCGAATAAACACGTTTTATTTTTTTTCCTTCCGCTAGAGGCACAAATTTACTTCTCGTGGAGGCACATATTTGCTTCCGTGAGAGGCACGCAAAAGGAAAAAATACGGGATTTTTTCATACTGCGAGAGGCACCAAGTTACTTTTCGTATAGGCACGGATTTGCTTTCGCGAGAAGCAATTGCCTCTCGGAAAGGAAAAACAATGTGTTTTTTTCTTCCGCGAGAGACACGGATTTACTTCTCGTGGAGGCGCGGATTTGATTTCGTGAAAGGCACGGCCGTGCGTCTCACAAAATGAAAAAGAAATGCATTTTCTTTTTTTTTCTACCACGAGAGGCACGAATTTACTCCTCGTAGAGACACGGATTTGCTTCTACGAGAGCAACGACCGTGCCTCTCGAAAGGAAAAAAAAACACGTCTTTTTTTTTCTTTTTTCGTGAGAGGCACGGATTTACTTCTCGTGGAGGCACGAATTTGCTTATGCTAGATGCATGGTCGTGGCTCTCACAAAAGGGAAAATAACGCGTTTTTCCCCTACCACAAGAGGCATGGATTTTTTGTGAAATGAGAGGAATGGACTTACCTGTCGTGGAGGTACAGATTTGTTTTCACGAAGGGCACAGACGTGCGTCTCGGAAAGGGAAAAAAGTTTTGAGATTTCAACATGGGATCTTATTTTAAAGATCTAGACACGAATCCAACGATGAAAACGGTTCGAGATTTGGACTCACGGTTTAAGATATAAAATATTTTGAATAAATAAATCTACGAAAAAAAGAGAAAACTCTTAGGTTGCGACAAGTGGCGTACATTGCGACACTTGTCACAATCTGGGATGATTGGAGTGACCTTTATAAAGAGTGCTTTTTAACTAATGATTTCGCGATTATATGATAAGTAGTCTGCAACGTCTTGTTCTTGAGAAAAGGAACGTCTGAAGTTATGTTTGGTTCATCGATAGACGACGATAGGCCGGAGCCGCCGGACACATTGTGTGCCTTGTCACCCAGCCGGGTTAATAGTAGGTCCTCCCCACTCTACACGGGCCTTCGCTCCAATGAGCTGGGCTGCACGCAGGACAAGCGGGCCAGCTTGAAATTCAAACGGCAACTGTTTCCCTTGGACCACCCAAAATTAAAATTTGTTTCCCTTCGAAGAATGCCAAACCTTGAACACGAACAAGCCAGAAGCACTACAGGCCATACACCGATATACGAACAGTAATCACACATGCTTTTGACATTGTAACATCATTATATATTCATTTATACGGAAGAATTACATCGACAATGGCCTATCTTTTATGCATGCAACTGCTTCGCGGCCATCTCTACATTTGTTTTCTCAACTGTTTCATGCATACTAAATTATACTCATCGTGAAGTTGCGCACATGCTATGGTACATCATGAAGAGGAAAATATAGGACCAGAAATGTATACACTATATTTTTTTTTGAGGAAAAATGTATACACTATATTAGTTATATGGAACACACTGTATTACACTATCATGCATGCATCAGTGCTATTTATCTTAGATTATTTGTCCTATATCTATGTCCTGCATTTTTATTCATAGTAGTTATGTATGATGACATGCACCATTATTATGTTATAATCCACTAATGATGCAGATGCAGTCCCGCCTTTTGCTTCACGGCGTTCTCCAGTTCGTTACAAAATGTTTGGCACTCCTTGCTCATTGTTCGCTGGGTTCTCTGTTTCAATACAAAATATGATATAATTGTAAGCACTTTTGTATAAAATTTTCATTCTGTCGCACGTAAGTAGGATAATATATAATACACACATGCATGCATTTATTCAAAATTGATTTTTTTGACACATTTGTAGCGTTACTACTTAGTTTGTCATAAAACAGATAACATGTAGAAATATGCATGAAGATTCAGAAAAAATGCATCCGCATATCCATTGTCCACCGGTGCTATGGATGGTCTAGGGTGGTAGGGTCGATGCCTAGAGGGTAGGAAGGGTCCACCCCTTCCATTGCGTTGTCCTAACAAATTAAGGGGATGTTTCTTGTCCGCTTGTTACACTTCCCGTGGTTAATCGATTCGATTGGCCACACAATCACAATGTCATTTCAAGAGTTTTGGTACTTCATCATGGAATATTTATCTCTTTTTTGTTCCTTCGCATAAGTTTAGATACAACAATCTAGATCCATCCCATTAGTTGTATTGGCACGAGTATAATGACTCCCCCTATGTTGGGGTTGAAAGGACATGAGATAAAAACGAATACCAGTTGAGGTCAATGTCGGTCTAACCACAATGATCAACACACTAGCACACCAACATTTAGTCTAGTATAAAATGACCCTAGCCTAAGTAGCTATGTGAGGAAGCAAAATTCACATCCACCTGAGTGCATGTATGCATGCCCAAAAGACGAGGGTGTGATGATTTATCACCAAGGAACGTTCATCTTCGTAGTTCAAATCCGAGGGAGCCTATAAGATGTAAGCCCTAGAAAGATGGTTTTGTGGAATCCGTATTATATATCGGTAGAGGGACATGTAACCAGGGCCGGTCCTGAGATTTCAGGGGCCCGGGGCGAAACTAAAATTCGGGGCCCTTTGAGGCCTTTAGTATAAATGTCTAACTAGTAATAATAATATGTATATATAATTTTATGAAAGAAAACAATTAAGTACATCCAAAATCAGTATGCATATCACATAACGTGTTACATATTACTATCAAAAATTTCTCCTAACATTCTGAGATGCAAAATCGCTAATGATAGTATCAATATCAATTTCATCAAGCATTTTTTTCTCAATGCATAAAGTAGCCAAGCCATTTAACCTCTCTTGCGACATTGTAGATCTCAGGTAGTTCTTCAATAATTTCAACTTTGAGAAACTTCTTTCAGCTGATGCCACAGTCACAGGCATAGTAAAGAAAATCCGATATGCAATAGAAATATTGGGATAACAATCTGCTTCTCTGACAAACTCAAAAATCTCCATAGCAGACATTGCTCTATCAGGCAAAGTTGACTGCATAACAGTTAACTCAGAAATCAGATCATTTAAATCAACATCAGATGAACCACTTGAGGAGAATGAACTTGCAAATTTAGTGCAACTGTCTTTAAGTTCAGAATTGTCCAATGACTTCAAGGTCGTTGAACTCATTAAAAATCCAAATATATTTTTGAATGATTCAAGTTCTTCAAATCTGATTTTCAGTGAAGTGGTCGCCTTATCAACCATGACCAAAAAATAATTGACTTTAAAGTCCTTCTCAGCTTCGAACATTGCTTCATCATTGTCATCTTCATCAAATTGTTTCTTCCTAGAAACACGACGCTTTACTGGAAATGATGGCTCAACACCCATTTCAGCTGCAATTTCTTTGGCAGATATCACACTAGAAACAAACCCTTCATCTCTATAAGTGTCAAAATAAGTCCGCATACCATCTATTTGCGTTAAGGCGGCCTCAATGCACATGGATGGTGATTGCAGCTTCCTGCTCACTGTATCTACGGCAAATAGAATGTCATGCCAAATGACCATGCCAAGTATGAACTCATAGCTGCCAAGCACATCAAACAAATTTTTTGCATCACTCCTATCCTTGGGTTCGGTACCACTATCTTCACTTAACTCAAGTAGAGCAGATCTTATGTTCGGAGCTTGATATCTAATTGCTTTAACACTTTTGATCCTACTCTCCCAACGAGTATTGCTCAAAGATTTCACAGTTAGATCTTTCACATGGCTAACAAAAACTTTCCATCTTTTGGTAGAACCACTAAATAGTACATATATTCGTTGCACAATTCCAAAAAAAGAAACAGCTTTACCACAAGATTTGGCCATATCACAAAGAGTGAGATTGAGACTGTGGCAAGCACATGGCATATACAAAGCTCTTGGATTTACCCCAAGCAACCGACTTTGCACCCCCTTGTATTTTCCTTTCATGTTGGATCCATTGTCATAACCTTGGCCCCTAATGTCATCAATATTAAGATCGAAGGACTTCATAGAATCAACCAGTACATTGAAAATTCCCAAACCAGATGTGTCCTCCACTACCAAAAAACCAAGAAAGTACTCCACAATTTGTATTTTCCCATCAGACATATGAACACATCGAACCAACAAACTCATTTGTTCTTGATGACTCACATCCGGGGTACAATCTAGGATAACGGTGAAATATTTGGCCACTTTGACAATCTTGGCGATAGAATTTCTAATATCAGCATCCATAAGAGAAATCAACTCATTCTGAATTTTATGACTAAGATAATGGTAATGTATATCTTTGTTTTGAATACGCCTAAGATGATCTTGCATTACCAAATCAAATTCTGCAACCATCTCCACACAAGCTAAGAAATTTCCATTGGAATCATCATAAAGTTGCTCGCTGGATCCTCTAAAAGCCAAATTACGCTTACCAAGAAATTTCACAATGGCAACTATTCTTAATAAAACTTGCCTTATGCGTTCCTTCTCCTTTGTGATTTGCTGTTGTAACTCTTTGTCAATTGTTTCATGCTTGCTCAGTCTAATTCTCAGTTCATTCCAAGAGTTCATGTTGGTAATGTGGTCGACACTGGCTTCATGTTCTTTCAGTCTCTCACTAATGTGCCGCCAATCACAAAAGCCATCATGCCCCAATGCACTCTTGCATTTATCGGAATTGAAAAGCTTACAACAAAAACAAAACACTTTGTTTGCATGTTTTGAAAAAACTAACCATCTCCTATCACGCACCTCTCCATTGCTCATTTTTCTGGAGTAATGGTTGTATGAAAAATGTCGTGAAGTTTCATCCAAAGGATATTTAGTGTTTTCTTCTTCCCTTTTAGGCCCCCTTTCCACTAATATGTCCCTCGTTTTGTTATCAAGACTACCCCAGTTGCTTGGATCATAAATATCCACAGTAATAACCGGTTCCTCATCAACACTAGCAGATTCTGTCGCAGATGAATTAAATATGGGCTCATGATCACTCACATTGGTATCATCCATGTTGATGTCAACATCATCTTCTGTAGGAGTATGACCATCATCTTCCCGATTGGCATTAGCTTGGTCATCCGCAAGAACTATCGCCAACTCCTCTGGATTTCTTGATGAAGTGCTGGTGTTGCTCTTGTAATATTTAAAAAGGGATCCACTCAATGCCTTTTTTCCGCATCTTCCTCTTCCTTCTTTTTCCTTTTCTGACTTCCGGATGGATATTTTCTACCCAAACCCGACATGACCTAGCTGAAATTGAAAGGAACAATTAGCTCTTACAATTACCACAAAGCTTATTTTTAGCTAATTAAAACATTAGATTAATTACAGAAGATCTTCATATAATATGATTACAAAATCTGGTAGGGCATAATACCTTCTCTCTGTAATCTAATTAAAGCTCTGTGTGCTCAATGATTTATTCACCCAGGCACCCAGCTATCAATTCCCTATTGACCTGTTGTTTTGGGGAATCGGGATTAGAAAAAAAACAGGAAGAAGAACGTGGGAACGTGAGGGCAGACGGCGGCAGGCCTGGACGGCAGAGGCCGCAGAGCGCAGCGACGCACAGTACCTGCTGCAGTCGGCGACGGCGTTCGTCAGGAGGCACTCAGGCAGAGCGCAGCGACCGAGCGACGCAGAGTCGAGTCGAAGACGGCGTCGGCGATTAGACTAGACGAACATCGGCCTGCGTGCTGCGGTCAACGAAAGAAACTACGATCCGAAGAAAAAGGAATTAAGGAAACCGGGAATCCAGCGTCCAGCGATTCTTGCTTTCCCTGTACACGTCCAAACGTCCTGTGCACGTACGTGATGCAAACATAGGCCAGGCCGGCAGGCCCACATCTCTCTTTTTGTTTCCTAGGCTGAGATGTCGCTGAGTTCGGCTACAATTTCTCTTTTCGCTCGATAAAGTCACATGTATTGCAGCGGCTGCAACCTACGTGCTTGCTTAGCAGCCTACGTACACATACGCAGGAGGGGGCCCCTGACTTTTGGGGGCCCGGGGCGGCCGCACCGTTCGCCCCCCCCAGGGCCGGGCCTGGCAATACATGTGACTTTATCGAGCGAAAAGAGAAATTGTAGCCGAACTCAGCGACATCTCAGCCTAGGAAACAAAAAGAGAGATGTGGGCCTGCCGGCCTGGCCTATGTTTGCATCACGTACGTGCACAGGACGTTTGGACGTGTACAGGGAAAGCAAGAATCGCTGGACGCTGGATTCCCGGTTTCCTTAATTCCTTTTTCTTCGGATCGTAGTTTCTTTCGTTGACCGCAGCACGCAGGCCGCTGTTCGTCTAGTCTAATCGCCGACGCCGTCTTCGACTCGACTCTGCGTCGCTCGGTCGCTGCGCTCTGCCTGAGTGCCTCCTGACGAACGCCGTCGCCGACTGCAGCAGGTACTGTGCGTCGCTGCGCTCTGCGGCCTCTGCCGTCCAGGCCTGCCGCCGTCTGCCCTCACGTTCCCACGTTCTTCTTCCTGTTTTTTTTCTAATCCCGATTCCCCAAAACAACAGGTCAATAGGGAATTGATAGCTGGGTGCCTGGGTGAATAAATCATTGAGCACACAGAGCTTTAATTAGATTACAGAGAGAAGGTATTATGCCCTACCAGATTTTGTAATCATATTATATGAAGATCTTCTGTAATTAATCTAATGTTTTAATTAGCTAAAAATAAGCTTTGTGGTAATTGTAAGAGCTAATTGTTCCTTTCAATTTCAGCTAGGTCATGTCGGGTTTGGGTAGAAAATATCCATCCGGAAGTCAGAAAAGGAAAAAGAAGGAAGAGGAAGATGCGGAAAAAAGGCATTGAGTGGATCCCTTTTTAAATATTACAAGAGCAACACCAGCACTTCATCAAGAAATCCAGAGGAGTTGGCGATAGTTCTTGCGGATGACCAAGCTAATGCCAATCGGGAAGATGATGGTCATACTCCTACAGAAGATGATGTTGACATCAACATGGATGATACCAATGTGAGTGATCATGAGCCCATATTTAATTCATCTGCGACAGAATCTGCTAGTGTTGATGAGGAACCGGTTATTACTGTGGATATTTATGATCCAAGCAACTGGGGTAGTCTTGATAACAAAACGAGGGACATATTAGTGGAAAGGGGGCCTAAAAGGGAAGAAGAAAACACTAAATATCCTTTGGATGAAACTTCACGACATTTTTCATACAACCATTACTCCAGAAAAATGAGCAATGGAGAGGTGCGTGATAGGAGATGGTTAGTTTTTTCAAAACACGCAAACAAAGTGTTTTGTTTTTGTTGTAAGCTTTTCAATTCCGATAAATGCAAGAGTGCATTGGGGCATGATGGCTTTTGTGATTGGCGGCACATTAGTGAGAGACTGAAAGAACATGAAGCCAGTGTCGACCACATTACCAACATGAACTCTTGGAATGAACTGAGAATTAGACTGAGCAAGCATGAAACAATTGACAAAGAGTTACAACAGCAAATCACAAAGGAGAAGGAACGCATAAGGCAAGTTTTATTAAGAATAGTTGCCATTGTGAAATTTCTTGGTAAGCGTAATTTGGCTTTTAGAGGATCCAGCGAGCAACTTTATGATGATTCCAATGGAAATTTCTTAGCTTGTGTGGAGATGGTTGCAGAATTTGATTTGGTAATGCAAGATCATCTTAGGCGTATTCAAAACAAAGATATACATTACCATTATCTTAGTCATAAAATTCAGAATGAGTTGATTTCTCTTATGGATGCTGATATTAGAAATTCTATCGCCAAGATTGTCAAAGTGGCCAAATATTTCACCGTTATCCTAGATTGTACCCCGGATGTGAGTCATCAAGAACAAATGAGTTTGTTGGTTCGATGTGTTCATATGTCTGATGGGAAAATACAAATTGTGGAGTACTTTCTTGGTTTTTTGGTAGTGGAGGACACAGTTTGGGAATTTTCAATGTACTGGTTGATTCTATGAAGTCCTTCGATCTTAATATTGATGACATTAGGGGCCAAGGTTATGACAATGGATCCAACATGAAAGGAAAATACAAGGGGGTGCAAAGTCGGTTGCTTGGGGTAAATCCAAGAGCTTTGTATATGCCATGTGCTTGCCACAGTCTCAATCTCACTCTTTGTGATATGGCCAAATCTTGTGGTAAAGCTGTTTCTTTTTTTGGAATTGTGCAACGAATATATGTACTATTTAGTGGTTCTACCAAAAGATGGAAAGTTTTTGTTAGCCATGTGAAAGATCTAACTGTGAAATCTTTGAGCAATACTCGTTGGGAGAGTAGGATCAAAAGGGTTAAAGCAATTAGATATCAAGCTCCGAACATAAGATCTGCTCTACTTGAGTTAAGTGAAGATAGTGGTACCGAACCCAAGGATAGGAGTGATGCAAAAAATTTGTTTGATGTGCTTGGCAGCTATGAGTTCATACTTGGCATGGTCATTTGGCATGACATTCTATTTGCCGTAGATACAGTGAGCAGGAAGCTGCAATCACCATCCATGTGCATTGAGGCCGCCTTAACGCAAATAGATGGTATGCGGACTTATTTTGACACTTATAGAGATGAAGGGTTTGTTTCTAGTGTGATATCTGCCAAAGAAATTGCAGCTGAAATGGGTGTTGAGCCATCATTTCCAGTAAAGCGTCGTGTTTCTAGGAAGAAACAATTTGATGAAGATGACAATGATGAAGCAATGTTCGAAGCTGAGAAGGACTTTAAAGTCAATTATTTTTTGGTCATGGTTGATAAGGCGACCACTTCACTGAAAATCAGATTTGAAGAACTTGAATCATTCAAAAATATATTTGGATTTTTAATGAGTTCAACGACCTTGAAGTCATTGGACAATTCTGAACTTAAAGACAGTTGCACTAAATTTGCAAGTTCATTCTCCTCAAGTGGTTCATCTGATGTTGATTTAAATGATCTGATTTCTGAGTTAACTGTTATGCAGTCAACTTTGCCTGATAGAGCAATGTCTGCTATGGAGATTTTTGAGTTTGTCAGAGAAGCAGATTGTTATCCCAATATTTCTATTGCATATCGGATTTTCTTTACTATGCCTGTGACTGTGGCATCAGCTGAAAGAAGTTTCTCAAAGTTGAAATTATTGAAGAACTACCTGAGATCTACAATGTCGCAAGAGAGGTTAAATGGCTTGGCTACTTTATGCATTGAGAAAAAAATGCTTGATGAAATTGATATTGATACTATCATTAGCGATTTTGCATCTCAGAATGTTAGGAGAAATTTTTGATAGTAATATGTAACACGTTATGTGATATGCATACTGATTTTGGATGTACTTAATTGTTTTCTTTCATAAAATTATATATACATATTATTATTACTAGTTAGACATTTATACTAAAGGCCTCAAAGGGCCCCGAATTTTAGTTTCGCCCCGGGCCCCTGAAATCTCAGGACCGGCCCTGTGTATTGCAGCGGCTGCAACCTACGTGCTTGCTTAGCAGCCTACGTACACATACGCAGGAGGGGGCCCCTGACTTTTGGGGGCCCGGGGCGGCCGCACCGTTCGCCCCCCCCAGGGCCGGGCCTGCATGTAACCTCACTTAACTTCCAACTCATATAATTGTGAACCATTTTAGTAGGAGGAGAAACCCATTTTGGGACGGATGACACTTATGGTGTATTATACAGATTCCATGCATCAGCTACATCCTCGCATGTTCCAGTTAATGTAAACAAAATATACCATTCACGGTTCATCATACTATGCTACCATCTTAAACTCAAGGGGTAAGGGGGGGGGGGGGGGGGGGGGGCAGGCCCGGCCCTGGGGGGGGGGGGGGGGGGGGGGGGCGAACGGTGCGGCCGCCCCGGGCCCCCAAAAGTCAGGGGCCCCCTCCTGCGTATGTGTACGTAGGCTGCTAAGCAAGCACGTAGGTTGCAGCCGCTGCAATACATGTGACTTTATCGAGCGAAAAGAGAAATTGTAGCCGAACTCAGCGACATCTCAGCCTAGGAAACAAAAAGAGAGATGTGGGCCTGCCGGCCTGGCCTATGTTTGCATCACGTACGTGCACAGGACGTTTGGACGTGTACAGGGAAAGCAAGAATCGCTGGACGCTGGATTCCCGGTTTCCTTAATTCCTTTTTCTTCGGATCGTAGTTTCTTTCGTTGACCGCAGCACGCAGGCCGCTGTTCGTCTAGTCTAATCGCCGACGCCGTCTTCGACTCGACTCTGCGTCGCTCGGTCGCTGCGCTCTGCCTGAGTGCCTCCTGACGAACGCCGTCGCCGACTGCAGCAGGTACTGTGCGTCGCTGCGCTCTGCGGCCTCTGCCGTCCAGGCCTGCCGCCGTCTGCCCTCACGTTCCCACGTTCTTCTTCCTGTTTTTTTTCTAATCCCGATTCCCCAAAACAACAGGTCAATAGGGAATTGATAGCTGGGTGCCTGGGTGAATAAATCATTGAGCACACAGAGCTTTAATTAGATTACAGAGAGAAGGTATTATGCCCTACCAGATTTTGTAATCATATTATATGAAGATCTTCTGTAATTAATCTAATGTTTTAATTAGCTAAAAATAAGCTTTGTGGTAATTGTAAGAGCTAATTGTTCCTTTCAATTTCAGCTAGGTCATGTCGGGTTTGGGTAGAAAATATCCATCCGGAAGTCAGAAAAGGAAAAAGAAGGAAGAGGAAGATGCGGAAAAAAGGCATTGAGTGGATCCCTTTTTAAATATTACAAGAGCAACACCAGCACTTCATCAAGAAATCCAGAGGAGTTGGCGATAGTTCTTGCGGATGACCAAGCTAATGCCAATCGGGAAGATGATGGTCATACTCCTACAGAAGATGATGTTGACATCAACATGGATGATACCAATGTGAGTGATCATGAGCCCATATTTAATTCATCTGCGACAGAATCTGCTAGTGTTGATGAGGAACCGGTTATTACTGTGGATATTTATGATCCAAGCAACTGGGGTAGTCTTGATAACAAAACGAGGGACATATTAGTGGAAAGGGGGCCTAAAAGGGAAGAAGAAAACACTAAATATCCTTTGGATGAAACTTCACGACATTTTTCATACAACCATTACTCCAGAAAAATGAGCAATGGAGAGGTGCGTGATAGGAGATGGTTAGTTTTTTCAAAACACGCAAACAAAGTGTTTTGTTTTTGTTGTAAGCTTTTCAATTCCGATAAATGCAAGAGTGCATTGGGGCATGATGGCTTTTGTGATTGGCGGCACATTAGTGAGAGACTGAAAGAACATGAAGCCAGTGTCGACCACATTACCAACATGAACTCTTGGAATGAACTGAGAATTAGACTGAGCAAGCATGAAACAATTGACAAAGAGTTACAACAGCAAATCACAAAAGGAGAAGGAACGCATAAGGCAAGTTTTATTAAGAATAGTTGCCATTGTGAAATTTCTTGGTAAGCGTAATTTGGCTTTTAGAGGATCCAGCGAGCAACTTTATGATGATTCCAATGGAAATTTCTTAGCTTGTGTGGAGATGGTTGCAGAATTTGATTTGGTAATGCAAGATCATCTTAGGCGTATTCAAAACAAAGATATACATTACCATTATCTTAGTCATAAAATTCAGAATGAGTTGATTTCTCTTATGGATGCTGATATTAGAAATTCTATCGCCAAGATTGTCAAAGTGGCCAAATATTTCACCGTTATCCTAGATTGTACCCCGGATGTGAGTCATCAAGAACAAATGAGTTTGTTGGTTCGATGTGTTCATATGTCTGATGGGAAAATACAAATTGTGGAGTACTTTCTTGGTTTTTTGGTAGTGGAGGACACATCTGGTTTGGGAATTTTCAATGTACTGGTTGATTCTATGAAGTCCTTCGATCTTAATATTGATGACATTAGGGGCCAAGGTTATGACAATGGATCCAACATGAAAGGAAAATACAAGGGGGTGCAAAGTCGGTTGCTTGGGGTAAATCCAAGAGCTTTGTATATGCCATGTGCTTGCCACAGTCTCAATCTCACTCTTTGTGATATGGCCAAATCTTGTGGTAAAGCTGTTTCTTTTTTTGGAATTGTGCAACGAATATATGTACTATTTAGTGGTTCTACCAAAAGATGGAAAGTTTTTGTTAGCCATGTGAAAGATCTAACTGTGAAATCTTTGAGCAATACTCGTTGGGAGAGTAGGATCAAAAGTGTTAAAGCAATTAGATATCAAGCTCCGAACATAAGATCTGCTCTACTTGAGTTAAGTGAAGATAGTGGTACCGAACCCAAGGATAGGAGTGATGCAAAAAATTTGTTTGATGTGCTTGGCAGCTATGAGTTCATACTTGGCATGGTCATTTGGCATGACATTCTATTTGCCGTAGATACAGTGAGCAGGAAGCTGCAATCACCATCCATGTGCATTGAGGCCGCCTTAACGCAAATAGATGGTATGCGGACTTATTTTGACACTTATAGAGATGAAGGGTTTGTTTCTAGTGTGATATCTGCCAAAGAAATTGCAGCTGAAATGGGTGTTGAGCCATCATTTCCAGTAAAGCGTCGTGTTTCTAGGAAGAAACAATTTGATGAAGATGACAATGATGAAGCAATGTTCGAAGCTGAGAAGGACTTTAAAGTCAATTATTTTTTGGTCATGGTTGATAAGGCGACCACTTCACTGAAAATCAGATTTGAAGAACTTGAATCATTCAAAAATATATTTGGATTTTTAATGAGTTCAACGACCTTGAAGTCATTGGACAATTCTGAACTTAAAGACAGTTGCACTAAATTTGCAAGTTCATTCTCCTCAAGTGGTTCATCTGATGTTGATTTAAATGATCTGATTTCTGAGTTAACTGTTATGCAGTCAACTTTGCCTGATAGAGCAATGTCTGCTATGGAGATTTTTGAGTTTGTCAGAGAAGCAGATTGTTATCCCAATATTTCTATTGCATATCGGATTTTCTTTACTATGCCTGTGACTGTGGCATCAGCTGAAAGAAGTTTCTCAAAGTTGAAATTATTGAAGAACTACCTGAGATCTACAATGTCGCAAGAGAGGTTAAATGGCTTGGCTACTTTATGCATTGAGAAAAAAATGCTTGATGAAATTGATATTGATACTATCATTAGCGATTTTGCATCTCAGAATGTTAGGAGAAATTTTTGATAGTAATATGTAACACGTTATGTGATATGCATACTGATTTTGGATGTACTTAATTGTTTTCTTTCATAAAATTATTATATATACATATTATTATTACTAGTTAGACATTTATATTAAAGGCCTCAAAGGGCCCCGAATTTTAGTTTCGCCCCGGGCCCCTGAAATCTCAGGACCGGCCCTGGGGGGGGGTCATGGAGGTGATAGTTTTATTTGTAAGGTAGATAACCCATAATAGGGCCTGACAGCATCGAATTGCGCATATAGCCCAAAAAATATCCTCAAATTCTTATACTCTTTAGATAAATCCCTATCATGTTATCTGGACCCACCTCAATCAACATCGCAGAAATAGAAGTGCTTTACTGAGTTTTAGCTCAAAAGTACTACCTCCGTCTCAAAATATAAGACGTTTTTTAGGCTAAACATTAAGATCAAATCATAAGCATCAATGACCACAACAATGCAATTACATCACCGAAAGACAGATGCGTACCTGAAGATGGAGGCTATAGAACGTCCTGTTCTGGAACGCGGAAGTCGAGGAATTTATGAGGCGAAAGCCTTCGTTTTCCAGCACCTTGATGCACTTGGACATGGGCAGAGCTGCGGCCATGGCGCTCACCAGGCTGACCTGGACCATGATTTCCCTGTCGTCGAGGCAGGTGGCGGAGACGACAGGAGCCGTGTTCTGCCTCATGGTCAGGATGCCTTGCTCGCAGCTGGCTCGCCTCAGCTCCTCCTTCTTCTTCTCCAGACCGTCTACCTCCTTCTGTAGCTCCGGGATGTACTTGATCACCCGCGACACCGTGGTCGGAATGCTCATCTTCTTCTGTGCGACAGTAGCCAAAGATAAATCAATCAGACGCTCAGAATATCTCACATGCATGTACGTAGCTCAGAGGAAAAATGAACGAGTTGTGTCTAGTTAAGTGATTTAATTACATTGTGATCGTCATCGGGTAGTAGGGAGCGGAGGGAGGAATATTGCTCGTTGAGCTGCTTGCGGCGATCGCGCTCGTACGCGTTGTGGCTCATCTTGCGGTGGGATGATCCCGAGCCGCCGGAGGAGGTGGCGTTGTTGGCAGCCGGCGCCAACGGTATGTCGTTATTGACGCCCGGCCACTGCGGGGATTGCGCGAAGTGGTGGTAGCCGCCGGCGCCGGAGAAGATGTCCGCCTCCAGTGACGACATGCTGCTTGCAAACGGGTCGTTGAACATCTGGTGCTGGTGCCCCATTGCTCGCAGCTAGCTTCTGCTTGATCTCGTACGTGTGGAGACAGTAGAGATGATGCTGGATGAGAGAGGGAACCTAGCGTGGTAGTAGGGTGCAGCCTGAGCAAGTTCCGGAGTGGTGACCTCCGTTTATATCGGGTGAAAGACGAGTGTTGGCAGTGTCTAGAACTCCAGATAACTGATTTAGCCTGGAGTCCTGGACGTCTGAGGCACAGGGCTGCTTGTTACCTTTTTATGGGAGCGAGGTAAAGGGCTGCTTGTTACCTTTTTTTTTGTGAGTGTTTGTTATCTTTTATTTTTGCGAGTGTTTGTTATCTTATCCTTTCAGTGGAAAAAACAAAAAACTTGCGGGAATGACTAGCACTCAGTTAACTCTGGTCAAATTTACAAATTTGTCCATATATATGTTAAAAAAATTCACTTGTTATAAAAATTTGTTCAACTAATATAACATAAATTATGTTTCTATTTTTCAGAATTTAGGAAAAAAATTGTATGTTAACGTAAGATCAATGGTACTCGTTGTCGACTGAGATTTAACTAATTCTCTTTCACTAAGAGAATAAGCAAACCCAAAAACTTTCACATCCATTAAAATACTTTAATCATCTCAATGAAATAAGGTTCTACATATCATAGTCATAGCATCAATGAATTACGAGAAGGCCAAGAACATATATGAAAGTTATTCAACCCTTACAAGATCATAGCACATAGCTCTTGGGTAAAGCAATGTCGTCTGCTAATGGCCCTCACATCGCTCCTAAGAGGGGTCACTCGGGTGGAACTCTAGCAGACTTCTTCGGCGACCTTGACTGCCTCTGTAGCTGCGAGGGCGACACGTCGACTGGCTCGGTGCGGTTCAGCTACTCATCTCCGCACTATGCAGGTGGTGGCGCCGGTGCCCGCTGAGATCTTCGGCCTGGTGTAGGGAACCGGCGAGTGTTGCGATCCTTGGGTTCTTTTTGCACTAAGATGGTGTTCTACCGGGTGCCAGCCCTCATGGATCTGGCCGTTGACGATTTCCGAAATGCTCTGTCGGAGATCTTCATTGGGTGCTTGATGCATGTAGATTGCTGGATTGGATGGGATTCGGTCCCTATTTCACCACGAGTGGCTTCAACAGGATGTGACGCGAAGCTTCGGTATCTGTTGACATTATGGGACACGTCAGTATTTCGATTTCCATGGTGAAGACAGTGGCGGAGAACGTCATGGCTGCTGAGGTCTGAGGCCTTGTAATGGTGGATCGAGTCTTCGTGGCGATGAGGAATTTGCTTGGTGCTTCGTGACTTGTAGCAACGACATAGGCAAGTGGGGGCGGCAGCACAGGCGGATTACACAGTCTTAGCTTTCATGGTGAAAACCCATGGCCTGACCTTAATTGGTTGTATTGGGTAGTGATCTTCTTGAAGGCATTGTTTTGAGATGCGGATTTTCTCCAAGGTGAAAACCTAAGATCTAGTTTCGGGCCATGGTGGTACTTGTACACTGTTTCCTTCTTGGAGGCGTTGCTTTTGGAGTATTTGGATTTCGGGTGTTGTCTAGGTGGTGGTTCGTGCTCTAGCTACAAGGAATTGATCAATGCAGAGGGATCTTTCTTTTTGTTCTACTTCTTTTTGTCTTTTGGATGTGTGCATCCGTAATGTCTTTACGACATTACGTTGTTGCAGAGGCTGGGTGTAATTGGTATCACCATGATATTAATATATTCCCCTTTTCGTAAAAAGAAATGTCGTCTTCCTCATGCTCGCTGGAGGTGCGTCGTGAGCAAAGTTTGATGCAACATGTACATCTCCGGAAAACCCTCGTACCTAGGCAAATGTTGTTGATGCAATGGTCGAAAAGCGGTGTGTCAGAGCCAGAGGATGCTAGTGAATCCGAGGAATAGATGACCCCCCCTCTTCCACGAGAAGAAGGAAATGCATAGGGATCATGCCAAACAGAATGAGGTGGCCTTACTTCATTAGCTTCCAAATCAAGCCAAATTTGGCCATGCTTCGCCTACCGGATAGAAGGCCAAAACATGAAGTATCTCCGTCCACCCCACCATATGACATCGTTGAAGACGCAGATGAACCGAAGAACAATCCAGGCCCTAGATCAGATCATGAGCAAAGTTTCACACTCTTCATCTAGGGCGACCTAAACTACACGACCAAACCAGCCCTAAACTGGGGTTTCCCCTACCTTGCCAGCGTCGGAAGGCACCCTGATATGAGGGGAACTAATAGTGACGGTTGCACGTATGCGATTGAGAAGCCCTACTTGTTTCTTTGTCGTGGGAGTTGGGAATTGGTTTCTATTATAAAGCAATTGTGGATTTTGTGAGTTCAGTTGTACATTTTGAATACTTTGAAGATTAGTGACATCAATTCGAGGTTCAGATCGGTGTTCCAGAGAAGAAGGCGATGTATAGGGTTGGACACCCACGCCAGATCATTCCAGGCAGAATCAGTGGAGGCATGACCTCACTAGCTTCTAGAGGAAGCCGAAGTCATTCATGCTTCACAAAACAAAGAACAAGGTACAAGACGAAAAATTAACATCGTTGTGCGACGTCGTTGAAGCCACCCACAAAAAAGATAAATTCGGGATTGTAGATAGAGCCATGACTGAAGCTCCACACACTTCGGCTATACTGACCTATACTACACGACCAACCCCAAACTGGGGTTCCCCTACCTCGCTGGCACCGGAAGGCACCCTGAGACAAGGGGGACCAGCGGTGACAGTGCACTTACGCGTGAAGCCCTAATTGCTCTTTTGGTGCCTGGAGTTGGGAGTTCGTTGCCAACTACAAGTTTATGATTTTAATTACACATTTTGAGCACTTTGAAGACCAGGCAGTGTAATTCTACTACAACATGGTTTACCTCGCTCTGGTTTGGGAAGGGCGATGACGGCGGCGCTTCGGCTCTTTCCAATTCTTTTGGTAGCTGGAGTTGCGAGTTGGTTGCCATTACAAAAACAATTCTGTCCACACATACGTTGTTGTCGGAGTATTTTTTGTGTAATTAAAACTCTAAGGACATGTACAATGGTTAATAAGACATTCTTATCTTAAACCCATCACGAAATTTAGAGATAAAAAGATGTGCAATGGGTTTATCTCTTAGTCATATATTTATTAACTAGAAATACCTAAATATGTGGTGAGAGGATTGTTGCTAAGAGATCATCTCTTAAATAAGTGAATGCAATAATTTTCTTCTGATTTCTCTCTCCTTCATGTCAGCATTTATTCGATGTTGCACTCTTAAGATAACACCATTGTAAATGCCCTAAGTTAGCCGTGCTAAGTTGTTGGGTGTATTTTTAATTCCCTCCATGATCCATCCCTATGTGAATCTTAAAGGCAAACTTTTTGTGGCAAAATGAATCTTAAAGGCAAGAGATAGCTGATGTCTCAGGCCAACTTAGATTTAAGAAAATCTCTTGTAATTTAAAATATGCAAAACAGAAGAAGATAAATATGATATATGTTTTTTGCGAAAGAATAAGATATGGCTACACACATATAATGTTGGAATTTACTATTAGCTATCAATTATAGTCAACTAACGAATGATTTGTATGCTGGTTTTTGAGTTCTAGTTATATTGGACTCCTTTTCTTGTGAAGAATATTTGTAGACTTCTCGGAGTTTGTACTCTCATATATGATGAAAATGCATCAGTTTTACCTCTTTATCATCTTGTATATACTATGTTAATAATTACTTTCTCTGTAAAGAAATATAAAAGCGTTTAAATCACTACATGGAGTACTTAATATTGTTTCGATGTGAGTTTCAATATTAACTATCGTATATATCTACCATCTGGGCCGTTTTGACCGGTTAAAAGTAAGTTAATATTGAAGTAAGCAGCACATTCTGGGATCCTCGCGTATTCCTAAATACTGTGATTAAACTAAGCGAGTATGACAAGTACAGGGACCGGGAATGCATTTTATGCCCATCTAAAGATTGGTCTCTGATTCGAATATATCTCGCTGGGACCTATGACTGGATCGGATTCGTGCCATCCTTGTTGGCAAAACTTTATTAGCGATATATTCACTCAGCGGCCAGGGTGTATACCATCAGAGGTACGTAGCAGCAGATTAAGCTAGCTCGCCGAATGATGAAGGATCTCGCCGTGTGCTTGCCTTAATTTAGGAATGGACGGCTTTATTGATCGCGTGATCGCGCCTGCGGCGAGACGCGCGTCGACTAACGTAGCGCCCGGCCGGCCTCCATGGAGGCACGCGCGGTGGCCGTGCCCGTGCGCGCGCCGCGCATGCCGGCTCGTGCCGCCGACGCGGAGGGCACAGGCCAGGGACCGCTAAGGCTGGAATCGATACCCAAGTAGTATACAGTATTCGTATAATCGTATTCAAGAAGAGGAAACCGCTATTAGAATATATTATGGCGAACAATATTCGCACCCGAGCTGAACCGTGGATACTATCTAGTCTAGGTTTATTGGTTGTGTGAGATATCTGCGTCTAAGTAAGTAAGTTGGGGAAAAAGTAACTGCTGAATCCACCCTTTACCTCCGTACTAAGCATTTTTTTTCTTCAAAAATGATGGATTTTATTGACTTAAAATGAAGCACCACGAAGATACAGACACAATGAGCACACACTCGGTCTCTCCATAGTTAGGACGCACACAACCAACATAAAAACACGCACAACAACACGTCGATAACGAGCAAAGTCATATGAGACCAAAGCTACGTGTTCGCGATGAAAAAATATAAAAGCTCCAAAAGTGATCGGAACTGCAATCCACAAACACCGGCAATGACCATATCATGACATCACATGAACGGCGAGATTTTTCAACTGAAGCGATGCTCAACCATCGCCATCACCGGATCCAGACACAAAGGCCCTGAATCTAGGTTTTAATCCTGTAAAATCAGTAGAGCATATCCAACCAATGCGTTCAAGAAGGTAACAACGTAAAAAAAAAAAAAACATCATCATTGCCAGGTTTCCGCACAAACCATATCATGACATCACATGAACAACGAGATTCTTCAACCGGAGCGACGCTGAAGCACCGCCATCACCGGATCCAGACACAAAGGCCCTAAATCTAGGTTTTCATCCTGCAAAATCAGTAGAGCATATCCAACCAATGCATTCAAGAAGGTAACAAACGTAAAAAAACATCACCATTGCCAGGTTTAACCAACTCAGGTCCGACTTAGGCTTTCACCCCGAAGCTCAAGACAGGGTGCTCGAGTAGCACCACCATCGAAGTCACTCGTCATGTATTGTCGCCACCCCTTTTTCGCGATCCTGGTAGCTAAATGCAATGTGCGAACGCCGCCGCTGCACAATCACCCCTCTGCGTTAAGCCGTCATCCATAATTTGCATCTCATCGTTGAAGCCAACCATCGGATTTGGAGATATGAACCCTCCTTAAGACCTTTCGATGACCACCACCGTCGTGGAGCCGCAGGAGGTCACTGTAACACAGTCTGCATCCACCACCACCCGACCGACCGAATATGAATAACCACTACCAAGCCGTCCAGATCTGAATCAATGCAACCGTTGAGTCGACCATGAACGAAGCCGAAGCCGCGGCCGCCTGACATCATATCCGACCACCACGACATCGGCACGGCCACGAACAGTCGCCGCCACCTAGAAGCCCATGGCTCGGCGTCCATCTTCCATGACACCGCCGCGAAGAGGGAAGAAGTGGCCCCACCGCTGCCCGAACTTTGTCCGGCGGCGTCCTTCAGCGGCGGTGGTGAGGAAGAGGATAGGTGGGGGAGAGTCGAGGACCTGGCAGTGCGAGGGTTCGCTTCGTCGCTTGCGAGAGCGACGCGAGCGAACGAGCTCGAGGTGTTATGTTTCGTCGTACTAAGTAGACGGTATCGATGGTATGTGGATAGCGTAACTGCATGCTAAACTACTAAAATAATATTTAAATTCAATTTATTTATAATATGTTTAATTGATAAAAAAATTGACGTTCCTTTACAAATGTTTGGGTATTTAAACACACATTCATCTAAAATTTAAATGTCTTCAAGCATTTAAAAATATAATCATCTAACTACAAAAATGTCAGCATATTTAGAAATTTTCGTATGGTTTTTAAAAGTTTCAAGTAATTCTACGAAATATTTGTGTACTTTAAAAAAGTTTCAAGGACTAATTAAGAAGAATGTTCATCTACTTTATAAAATCTCTGTATACTTTTAAAAGGTGTTCGTGCCTATTAGAAAAATATTTAGGTAGTTTTGAAAGGGCCGACACATATTGACAAATTTTTCAAATATATCAAAATACAATTTTATACTTTTTGACAAAAAAACAAACAACAATAGATAATGGAAACAAAATTATAAACAGAGAAAAAAAAGAAATAAAAACAGAAAGTGGAAAAGGAACAAGAAAAGGAAATTTGATGAAAAACAGAGAAACAAAGAATAGAAAAACAGGAAAAAAAGAATAAAAAAATGAAGAAAACCCCCAAAACCGACAAAACCGAATGGAAAGTACCATGAAAAACCAACTAAATACCTATAAAAACCGTACCATCTGGCTGGGCTAGTACCTAGTGCCGGCCCAATCATGAGGACATCGATGTATATCGCTTATCCGCTATATCAATACCTTTATACCACACTATATAGTGTACAATTAACTTTGATTAACAACCCTTAGATGAAGTCGATATGATGGCAGAGAGGTGGCTAATCTGAGGACTGTCGAATATTCTCTTTACTATACTATATTTTACTACGTGTACTGTTTGGATGATTCTATTGTTAGGCATAAGTCATATTGGCATTTTGCACAAACCTTAAAACACACCTCTACTCCGTTCTTCCATCTTAGACTCTCTTGACTCTTTTCTCTACTGAACTATCATTCCTTTTTAGTTGGTGATTTTTTTTGTGTGTTCATGATGATGGTTTTACCTTCATAACACATATTTTTCTTTGTAGATAGAGCAGTAGTTCTTCTTGTTATTTACTATATGAGATACAACAGAAACCTAGAAAGCTCATTTTGTTGCAACTTCATTAATGGTGTAAAATTATAGGACATGCCTCGGGATTGAACGGCTAATGAGTTACTAGTATAAAACACGCATAACTAATGAGTAAAACACGCATAACTAATGAGTTACTAGTATAACACGCATAACGCGTATAGGACATGCCTCGGGATTGAAATGCTATCTTCTCACGTGTAAAACACGCATAACTAACGAGTTACTAGTAGCATTTTGTGGTGTAAAATGATCAATGCAAAACCCGATAGTGCTAACACACACATGGAAGATTATAGGCCATGCCTCGGGATTGAACGGCTAATGATTATAAGAAATCGACTATTAAGTAACACTAAATGAATTGCTCTGTTGCCCCATGTGTGATACCTGCACTTGAATGATTAGAGCAAGTACAATAAGGTAATATAAGCATGCTATAAGGATTTAAATATAATGTTTATACTTAGTTGAAGGATAGATAAGAGGAGAGAGAACAGAAAAATGTTGTATATTAGTAGTCAGTTGCATCACAAGTTGGAAGAAACTTTGTGAGAGGAGAAGTTGCGCCAAGCAGTTACGACGTAGTAAATGTCCATATATAACTATTGTATGAGTTGATTTTTAGGTTGGATGTGGATGAGATGGATACTAGATATATTTAACAGTTGGCTCTACTATTAATCATGCTCTTATATGCTTTTTTTATTTTGTTCTACTTCATGAATACTAAATATACTATAACACTAATCTTCCTAGAATTGAAGAGCCCACATTCAATTGAGGTCTCCAATTTACATTGTGAGACCCGATTTTGACCTGGTCAACAATTTCTCAAAGCTCTCTCATTTAATTATTCTATTTATACCTCTATAACATTATACTCCTTAGTTTTAAAGGGTCCACATTCAATTGAGGTCTCCAAGACTCCAATTAAAATTGGGTCACCTGATTTTGACCGGGTCAATAATTTCTCAAAACTCTCTCGTTCAATTCCTTAGACAAATACACTATACTTCCGAGTGAGTTTGGTTTACGATTTTGACCGAACCAACAGTTTTTAAAATCAATCAACAGCAACGGGCCTAAAAAACATATCAATCACGCCCATGCAACCATCGATGTAGAAATTTTCCCACATATATATGGTTGGTTAGCATATAATATAGAATCACAGCACGAAAGGCCCATCAAATTATCGATTTATAAATAAAAATAAAACACACTATGTCATCTCCCTCACACATCAAATGAAATATTCCATTAGTTTCAAAATATAAGGGGTATTAGTTTTTTAGAAAGTCAAATTCTACAACTTTGACCAAGTTGAAAGCAAAAATATCGACGTCCACAATATTAAATAAAAATAATATGAAAACTAATTTAAAGATGAATCTAATCATAACAATTTGATATTATGGATTTTGATATATTTATCTACAAATTTAATCAAATTTAAAAGGTTTGACATGTTCAAAAGTAATACATATTGTATTTTGAAACAGAGTGATTATGTTTTTTTAATCTAACGGCGTAGCAAATCGCGCCCAGTCCTTCTAGTATTTAACAAAGTGAAATCGAATCAGTTTAACAGAATCAGAAACACTTGAGCATAAAATTCCGTACTATGGCATGTTCAAAGTTTTCAAACCCATAAATATTGAACGACAAGTTGATGGGGAAAGTAGTAAAATTAAAAAATTCTACCGTATGTACGCACAAACCCAGGATCACTATAAAAAATGCAAAGAGATAGATCAAATCTTTACCAACAAATGCAATGGAAAGAAGAGGTTGGCGAAGATCTGTAGATTCTAAAACTCGGTTAAACCTCCCAACCGCGAGATATTTTCCTGATCTAGGATCAAACGTATGATCCCTCTACGGTATCCATGTTCAACAATTCACCAGAGCTTCGTCATCAAGGACGAAGAATAACTGGAGAAGAAGAGTGTCGTGTTTTTGTCACGACAGATGTCCTCGCGAGAGAGCTAAGTAGTAAAGCTATCGCAAATAGATGGTGGCTTGAACGGGGTTGGTTGGAATCGAGAGTCGTGAGTTTTACCCAGGTTCGGCCCCGCTCTGTGGAAGTAAAAGCCTACATCCTGCTTGATTACTATTGATGATGATGATCTCGATTACAAGGGCGGTGTTTTGCTATCTCTATTTCGAGAGCTGCTAATTTGTCTGTCTCTAATCACATCTCCCCTTGGGGTGCCTTGCTCCTCCTTATATAAGTTGAAGGGGTCGGCTTACATGTAGAGTCCTAGTAGGACTACAACTAGTCTCTTTTCTATTACAAGCTGGATACTAGTCCGGGTCTTATTCGAACGGTCCAAAACCGGCCTACTGGTTCTACCTCCGTGAGGTCACCCGTATTCTCGTCCGCATCAATCAACCCAGGCCGGGTCAGTCATCGGCCGGGTCTTGTATCCCTCGCCGGGTTCCTTCCAGGCTCCCAACCTACGGAGAGCCGGCTCGTATGGCACCTTGGACAACCCGGGCATGGGCCTTCTGGTCTAGCCGGGTCATACTTCCTTTGTCGGGTCTTGCTATTTTGGCCGGGTGATCTTCTAGGCTTCCGTAATCCGGCTTTAGCAGCCCTAAGGGTAAGCCGGCTCTTGTCCTCTTGGGTTCATCGGCGGGTCTTGACCTTGTGCTTAAGTGTCAGGTTATCCTCAACGGGGTTAATCCCCGAAATTAGCCCCCAGGTTGACACGAATTTATTCACGCCAAGCTTCTGAAATAAGAATAATTAATACGTTAAGGGACCGACTTGCTCAAATGGCTGGCTTATTAAATGAACAAGCTACTAGAAAAATCCGGGTTTCTTTGTCATGTCAACATTCTGGATTGACAATCAACTTACTGAGACTGGTTCCTCGCAGAAAAATGGCTCCGGGCCGATCGGCCGAAAAATTGGGCCGGCGCGCCGGCGCCTAGCAGTGGCTTTCATATAACTAGGAAGACTGATTGTTCTTCTAAAATGAATCCACATTTTACCTTGGTAGATGCTATCACTGGTAAAGGGGAAGAGTAACTGTAAAACTGCTAAACATATATTAATTTTATTTATTTATATAATATGTGTTAATTATAAGAAAAGTGTTGATGTTTCATATAAAAGTGTCCAAGTATTTTTCGAAAATATTTAAGTTATTATTTAAAGTGTTCACACATTTTTATTAAATGTTCATATTGTCCCGACCTACTTTGGGCGTCACTCTTCGTTTTGTTATTCTGTAGTTTTTTTTCTTTAGGTTTCTTTTGTTTACGTGTTATATTTTTGTGCAATTTTATCTATACTATTTTTTATTATTTAATTTTTCTTTATTTCTATGTTAAAATTTGTGAACACTTGTTAGTAAACAAACATTAATAATTTTTTAAAAAATTCGTATATATATTGTAAAAAATTACAAAAAATAGAGAATTAATTTTTAAAATATTTTTATATTTTTTAAAATCATAATCATTTAAAAAATCTATCATGTAAATTGAATATTTCAGGTTCCAAAATTTGTTCAAGAAAATGATTTCTGGCAAAACGAACACCGTGTAAACTCGTTTCATGGGCTGGTCCAATATGTGTCAAACAAAAAACAAAGCTACTCTAGAGACTAAATGAACCACAGACCGTAGACAAGGGTACGAATAGAAAGACTGCTTACAGTTGCTCCACAATGCGCGATCCGAGTGATCTTATTCGTCGCTGTTTACGACGTTCTATCAAGGAAACACAAATAGACGGCCGACTGGGTTGGACCTTTCCATGCTAGCGTATCATTTCACCGAAATCATTCAACTTCTAATTATGTCATGTTCAAGTTTATAACTACAATATTTTTCTTCCAGTTTTAGCCAATTTTCTCCAAAAAAGAAAACTGATGTTGGATTTGTTATAGATTTAACATGCTCACAAATTTTGTGAAAAAAAATCCTGAATTTCTAAAAACATTTATCATCTCAAAAAATTCTATTTAATTTAGAAAAAATTGTGTTAAAAACACTATCAAAGTTTTATAAATATTCGTACATATTCTAAAACTCTTATGTAAATTTAAAAATATTCCTGAATTGTAAAAAATGTTATTTAATTTTAAAAATATTCCTGAATTGTAAATTTAAAAGCCGAAAATAGCCATGAAAAATCACCTACGAAACGGTCCGAAGACCCGCCCCCGCGCGTTTAATATGGCCGCCCATATGGTCGCTCTGTGTGTGACAGCAATCATTCATGCTATAAACTAATAACAAATCTTATATTTACTAATTGGATGCACCATATGAGCCTCCACGTTAATCCTAAGAATTAAGGAAAATTGTCCGTTAGATATCCTCATTAGTTACGTCCAACCGTCGGATGAAATTTGACCAAGAGTCCTGGCCGACTATCCCACGCGAGAGCCTGTTCCTAACCTAACTCTTCTATGGTTTAATAAATAAAGTAATATCGCTACAAGATGCCAAATCCCATCCTCCATCGCTCTCCCCATCCTCCTCCTCGCATGTCGGCTACCGCTTTAGCAAGAACTTCTGCGCGTCCATGCTGCACGAAAGCTAGCTTGGAGGAGAAAGGTAAGATTTGCATGTTAAAATATACATGGCGTCTGAAGTTATATATCGATCAGCGTATGCTAACCATGCTGGTCTTCGGCAGTGTAGACGGCAAGGCGTTCCCGGAGGCGACGGCCAGCGTGCATTGGTGCGACGGCGACGGAGGGATGTGTGCAAGGATGACGTTCATGCACTGAAAAGTTGATGCGTGCAGCAGGCAACCCCATAAATTAAGTAGAGATCCAGTGTATCACAACCCAGGCAAGTAATTTGCCAATGAAGACATGCTCTCTTTGATCATCCATTGGTTTCCGCTCCTCTTTGCAGCTAGTGTAGCCGTCTTGCCGGCATCCGAGTCATGTTTCTGAACATTCCACTCTTAAGTTATGCCCATGTGGTCTTCTTCCTTCAGTCCTTGAGGCTTTCACGGCACAGTTTGAGTAGGAGCGTCACCTCCGGCTAGCGTCTAGAATTCTAGATCGAGAAGTTGCATTGTTGGTTGTGTGTTGCCGACGCTGTGTTGTCCGTGGTTCCTAAGCTAATACTGTAAACCAGTACTGTTCTTGCATTCTTTCATGGATACTCCGTATATATGGTTAGTAGGGTATTTATATTGATTTTTAGATTATACATGTCTAGAATCACTCTAACTATTGTGTACTGTCACAGTTTTTTCCGTCAGTAGTATTCAGGGATCCAAGGTTGTCTTCTCGCGGTGTTCAGTTTTTCTGGGTTAGGAGTTAATTAAGAGTAATTTCTAGAATCCAATTGATGGCGTTTTCAGTTCTCGGATTTATTATAATCTGTTTGATTCCATGCTAGATGAAGGGCTCACGTGAGCAAAAGCTTTTAGTATTAGTGATATAGGGTGCAACGTGGAGGTGAAAGAGATTTTTTTGCATAAGATGCACGATGTCCCTGAGCCCATCAATTCCTGTCCTCCAAATCCACGAAGTTTTAATAATATGTCAAAATATGAGTTTGTACCTAATTTCCTACAACTCCAATTGGTTACTAATTTTTCTAAGATACATTTGAGGCTTCAGATGCATGGTTCTTCGGCTGGACGGAGTTGGTGCAGAATCAACATCACAAGCATCAGAAGTTCGGGATTGGAGGTGACTTCCTTCTGCTCAAGTTTTTTTATGGATCCACACATATATGCATCCCTACGTTAGCTGTAGTATGCTAATATGTTCAAACCATTGTTACAATCTAGAGATATCTGCAGCACGCCAGTGGCAAGTACGTCTTCCATATACAGTATCATCTCGACAAACCGTGAGAGTTTCAGTACCTCTGTTAAAGTTCTACTTCCTCCGTTCCTAAATATAAGTCTTTTTAAAGATTTCACTACGGACTACATACGAAGCAAAATGAGTGAATCCACACTCTAAAGTATGTCTATATACATCCGTATGTAGTACGTACAAGAATCCCTAAAAAGACTTATATTTAGGAACGGAGGGAGTATATGTGTATGAAAAGTTTAATCTTTGTTATAAATATTTCTTTTGGTATTTTTAGCTAGCCAATCTCTATATCTCTTCACAAGCTTCAATTCTTTAATAGTAGGGTTTATATTTTCTTTCCATGTTAAGATTGTAGATGCCATTGCTTTTGAATTTTAGTTATATTTGGCAGTATAATATGTTAGTTCTCCTATGGAAGAACTAGCATAGCACATGAACAAATGATCAAGCATCAACATATGCCATGAATTGACTAAGTTATTTAATGCGTTTTCATCCAATTTTGTCATTGTTAGAATAAGACAGTGGTCTAAGCTTTTCATCCCATATATTTCCCTTGGCACAATCTCTAGCAGCCTCTTCTCCCATGCTCTTTGCGAGGTCCCAGATTTTTTTTTCAGAATAAAATGAGGGGAAAAGGCAGGCTAACCACTTGCTTGCTTTTATGTTGAATGTTTGATTTTCTTTAATTACATATTCACTTCATTTCATACATAACATCCCTGAAGGTATAAGGTCGTGGCTTTGTGACAGTTACGCACTACGTTTGGTACTGTAGAAGCTCTATCAAAATGCGTGAACAGAAATAATGGACGAACTAGACTAATTAGTTAATTTAGATGCTTCAACTGGTAATATATACAGGGCCGTCTCAACGTTTTGCTACTAACAGGGTAATCTATTTTACTCGGACAAACTTGGACGCCTGCCATATTATAGTCTGATTTGACTTATATAGTCGTTGAAGATTTAGGAGCGCAGGATGGCTCCACCACTAAACATATTGCCCTTTTCTTTAATAAAAATTTAAACGCTCCACATTTTTCTGTATTGCAGATATGTATAACTTATTCTTTTGTCAGGAAGCTCAACATGATTGCCAAATTATGTTCTCTACTCCACCTTGGGATTTTGGGAACTTTGATCGCGTTTTTTTTGCATTCCAATCCATCCGTAGTACTTTTCTCTAATGATCCGAAATGTATTCTGTTAATTCTAAACAAGAACATATTCTTCATTTTGCATTACGTGAATGTGCTAGCTTTGATCATAGCTGTTCTTTTGTCTATATATTGTTTCTGTAACCTAATAAAAAAATCACAATATTGTTTCTGTTGGGTTCACTTCAAAAGTTCAAATTAAGGAAAACTATGAAAAGTTGTTGTATTCCAGTTTATTTGAATCCTTAATACGACTAAACTTTGATGACATTTCCTTGCAATCGACCAACTTTGAAAGATTTATTTTTTCACTGATACATTGTTGTCTGTTAATGAAATAACCGTGTAAAACTAACATATAATAGTACATTTATTGACCAACACAAGTTTTGGATTGCATAAAAAAATCCTATTTAATAGTTGATGGATGTCATGGTCATAAAACACTTACGAAGATTTTTACATCCTTTTAGTTATTTTTCATCCTCCATTTACGAAAAGGCGGCTTATATTTTTTTGCGTTGTGCAAAGTTTTACCAATTTTGTAGGAAAAGGTACCAGGAACTACAATCACAATAAATTAGTACAAACATGATCAAACTATATATGCACCGTTTCACTACGGAGAAAATGTGTTGTCTTCTATTCGGAGATGAAGTGTGTAATAACATCTCTAACTGAATGCCCATGTTCTCCTATAAATTAACAGATAAACTAAATGTCTCAGAAATAATATTTTTAATTGTATATGCTCTTTCCCAAATAGTTAGCCCATGCAACTACATATGTTGAATAACAGTGTACAACATATGCAAGCTCAGTATAGTACTAACATATGCAAGCTGAGTATAATACATTCATCGACCAATACAAGTTTTGGATTGCATCAAAAAATCCTATAGATGATGGATGTCACGGTGATAAAAAACTTACGAAGATTTCTACAAGCTTTTAGTTATTATTTCACGGTGCAAAGTTTTACACTTTTGGTAGGAAAGGTATCAGGAACTACAATCACAATACATAGTGCAAACATGATCAAACTATATATGCACCGTTTAACTTCGGAGAAAATTAATTATCTTAATTTCAGATATAAAGTGAGTAATAACTTCTCTAAAGCGAATGCCTTCTCCTATTAATTAACAAATACAATAAATGTTTCTGAAATAACATTTTTATTGTAATGCTCTTTTCCAAATAGCTAGCCCGTGCAGCTGCACGGGTTGATGACTAGTTTTACATAATCCAATCATGCTATTTCAATGTTATAGGCTAGTAGAAGCCACTTTTTATTTATTATGAGGCCAAACGATCGACTCAACATGTTCCTGCCAATAACCACGGCCGCTGAATAAAAACATTAAACTCAAGACCCAGGCAAAATAAGCACTTAAAAACCCATATGCAAATAATAAAGAACTATAAGACTAAATAAATTGCAATGCATGTGGCCACAAGAAATCTCGTAGCCACCGATTCAGGCAAAAGATGCCGTTATTACCGCTAGGACAGTTAGGAAACCAACGTGTAATCACAACAACCCAATTGTAAGAGGGAAGCTCTACCACTTTTCTTTTTTTGAGGGATGTGAAGCTCTACCACCTTTTTTGTTTTGAGAAGGGAAGCTCTACCACAGTCCACAGCTATATCCCAAGCACATGGACGATTATAACCCGGGCATCAGGATTGAACAACCGATGAGGCCTCTGTTGCCCCGGCCGTAGCCCAGTTGTGAGCACCCGATCCAACCTTACTGGCTGGTCGACGTTTCAGCCCACAACCAGCATGCGAGCAAGAATGTCCCTGTACTTTGCTCAAAGAAAAAGAAAAAGAAAACCTGTACTTGTCGCCGGTGGTGTACTACCGCCAGTACTGCGGTACTTGCGAAGTTGGTAATCCATCCTTTGGCTTCCCCACCTAAACTATAAACACAATAATACATTACGCTACTGCTACCCCAATCCATCCGTGCGTCACGCAAAGGTATAGAGTATACTATATCATTCAGTACGATTCAGCTCATATCAGTGCGTCAATTTTTAAAAATCGGGTCTGCCGCCGTAAGCACTTTTCTTACGATGCGACGTCTCGCTAATTAAATCATGCACTAACCAATCTCCAACGTTGTACCCATGGATGCATTGTAGTATTTTTTTTCGCGGGAAGGATGAATTGTACTATAAAAATGCACCAAGCGTATCTCCAGCGAGCTGATCATTAAACGGGTGTCCTGAAATATCCGCGCAAACATCTGAAGGCGTCCATGGACAAACGGTGGTGCGAAGGTCATCCAACTGTGTCCATCAAATATTCACCTTCTTCTTCTTCTTCCTCTTATTTTTTCTGTATTATAGTATTGAAAAAAAATACCACAATGCATCACTCAAAGATAAATATATAAATGCAACAATAAGTCAGATATAAATATTACAACCCAAACAATAATTTGGGCACATGTTCTAGTTGTCCATATGAAACACCCAGAAATGCTCAATGAGGTCATTACGAAACTGTGTATGTGTTACTCGATTTGCGAATCTGATGATGTATTTGTAGAAATTCCTCAACGTGGTCCGATTCTACTCTCGAAGTTGGATAGGATCAATCGTCTTTTATAACCAGACCCTAGTGACTGAATCACTCGCATCCTCCATATTCATATTGCGCATGACCACACAACATGTCGTCATTTTCCACAATGTCTCTTGATCCCATTGTTTAGCAGGTCCACAAACAACTACAAAACGGGTTTGAAGCATTGCAAGTGCCCTCTCCACATCCTTTCTTGCAACAACCGAGAATTTTTGTTACATATTGGATCGAAGATGGTTTTGACAAAGATCGCCCAAGGAGGATAGATACCATCATAAAGATAGTATACCTTGTTGTACTTATGTCCATTGATGGTATAGTTGCATGGAGAAGCTACCCCCACACACAACAATGCAAAAAACGAGACCGGTGTCGCACGTTGATGTCATTGTGTGACCCTGGCATGCCAAAGAAAGAGTGTCAAATTAAGAGGTCTTGTAATGCAACTGCTTCAAGAATAATGGTGGGCTTTTTATGATGTTACTAGTATTGCCCTTGTTGAACACTTGAGCAACTGTTCCGTTTTCCCTACATGCAATCAAGACATCAGAGCATACCTGGAAATCCTTTTGATTTTTCAAGCGCCATGAGCCTTGTTGTGTCTTAGGCATTTTATTCTCTCAAGTGCTTCGGTGAAACACCTTGACCATTGCGGTAGTGAATCTAGCCATGGCCTGCATACATGTTCTCTCATACAATACTCATCACACTACTCTGCAGCGTGCCATACGCAAACATCCTTGTGCCTTCTGGAGACCATAGAGCTCAATGCGGCCAACAATATCCTTCTTCAGCTTGAAGTAATAATCATAGTCCATGACACATTGCATGATGCGCATGACTAATGGTCACTGGATCCGAAATCGACGTTGGGATCGTGTTTGAATAGCACATCAGGTTCAATGTTATCCTTGCAGAGATAAACATTTCCCCATGCCCAAAAACAATTCAACACTCAATGTGCTAGCAAACCCTTGAAGTTGAGAACATGCTCCTACGCACGCTCTATTTCTTCAATAGTTGCCAGCATCACCAACGTTTCATCCCCATCTGTCAAGGACGTATCCATGAACTCGGCGTAGAAGTACTCCTCGTCCAAACCAATCGTGTTTGCCTCAAAATAAAAAAAAAGAATGTCAAAAGTTGTAGTATGACATTTGTTCAAAACTTTGTCGGATGAGGTCTCCGCTGTGGACAGCGTCGACGGAGGCGGAGCGTACTTGGGCAGCGACCGAATCTAGTTGAGTGCGGCCTTGGATGTATCGCACCAGGGGATGTGTCGTGAGCAGTCTTTGGGAGCGGAGTTAAGGAGTGGAGCATGAGGGAAGGATTGTGTACAAACATGTGCTTTGGGTGGCATTTTGGAAGGGACGTGGGTGTAAGATTTTGATGTGGCGGACTGATACTTGTAAACTGCGTTGGGATTTTCTCCGAAGAGGAGGGGATGATCCAGCAAAGCATAGGTAAGTATTTCTCTCAGTGAAAACCAAGGTTATCGAACCAATAGGAGAACCACGCAAATTCCCATCTTCAGCGCCTACGCACAAAAGAGCAAACACGTGCACCCAACGCGGGCAAGAGGGTTATCAATCCCCTTGAACTCGTTACTTGCAAGCGATAAGTAGTGATAGATAGATAATTTGATAAATATAAATAGTAAATAAAAAGAAAGTAAATAATGGTAGCAAGGTATTTAGAGTTTTTGTAAATATAATTGTGAGGAGACCCCGGGGTCATAGTGTTCGCTAGAGGCTTCTCTCTCGAAAAAGGCCTACGGTGGGTAAACAAATTACTGTTGGGCAATTGATAGAAAATCGCATAGTGATGCAATATTTATTCACGACAATGATCATAGGTATCACGTCCATAAACAAGTAGACCGACTCCTTCCTGCATCTACTGCTATTACTCCACCCATCGACCACTATCCAGCACACATCTAGACTATTAAGTAAAAACGGAGTAATGCTTGGAGGACGTTGACATGCTGTACACAAAGTAAATCCAATCAATATGAATAAACCACATCGTTGTACCCTTAGTGGCAGCAATACAATACGTGTCATGTCTCATTCTGTCACTGGGATTGAGCACCGCAAGATTGAAACCACTACAACGCACCACTCTCACTTGAAGATAAATCAATCTAGTTGGCCAAACCAAACCGATAGAGCGGAGAGCATTACAAATCTATAACAATCATGCAAATAAAACACCAGCAAGTATTCAACATATTTTCATAAATAATCTGAACATAAACCCACAATTCATCGGATCCCAACCACCACACCGCAAAGATAGATTATATAAGATAGATCACCGCGTGAATCGCGGTGATCTTGGAAATGAAGAACATAGAGAAAGACAGCCATCTAGGTACTAACTACGGACCCGTAGGTGTATGGTGAACTACTCACACATCACCATGGGAGCAGCAAGGTTGATGTCTAGGCCCTCCATGATCGATCCCCCCTCTGGCAGGGCACCGGAACAGGGCTCTAGATGGGCACACGGCGGAACAGAGACTTGCGGCGGTGGAAAAAGTGTTTCGGGAGGCTCTCCAGGGTTTCTCCAATATTAGAGAATTTATAGGCCAGAGATCAGGGCCAGAGAGCCGGGGAGGTGGCCCCAAGCCATCAGGGCGAGGCCAGCCCCCTAGGGCGCGCCCTGTTGGCTTGGGGGCATCTCGTGTGCCCTCCGATCTTCCTCCGAAGCTTCTAGGTATTATTTTGGTCCAGAAAATATCATCAAAAAGTTTTTGTGTACTTGTACTTCCTTTGGTATAGTATTCCTGAAAAGCCAAAAACACGCAGAAAACAGCAACTGGCACTTGGCACTGGGTTAATAGGTTAGTGCTTAAAAATAATATAAAATAACAAGTAATTTCCTAAAAAGTATCCTAGAATTATAATATAATAGCATGGAACAATAAAAAGTTATAGATATGTTGGAGACGTATCATCATGCCCAAGCTTAATTCCTGATCGTCCTTGAGTAGGTAAATGATAAAAACAGAAATTTTTATGTGACATGCTACCCAACATGTAATCTTTTCAAGTATGATCATTGAGAAACGATGAATCGACAAAAATTAACATAGTAATATCCATAAGCATAAATAACACAATCATCAACTTTCAAAATATACGATCCTTAAAGAATGTTTACCCCCATTCATTTTATCATATTAGCATCGTATGGCTCCGTCTTCACCGCATAAAATACGAATGTCAAGCACCACGGTATTAAGTCAAGCAATTGGATCGTACTTTTTCACGCGCTTCAACATTTTATACCTCACTCAATAATACATGAGCATGAACCATGGACATAGCATATAGGTGGAATAGAATGTGGTGGTAGATTTTTGAAGGGGTAAAAGTGGAGAAGAAAGTCTCGCATCAACTCGGCGGATCAACGGGCTATGGAGATGCCCATCAATCGATATCAACGCGGGGAGTAGGGATTGCCATGCAACGGATGCACTAGAGCTATAAGTGTATGAAAGCTCAAATGAAACTAAGTGTTTGTGCATCCAACTTGCTTGCTCATGAAGACCTCGGGCATTTGAGGAAGCACGTCATCGGAATATACAAGCCAAGTCCTATAGTGAAAAATTCCCACTAGTATATGAAAATAACAAAACATGAGACTCGCTATATGAAAAACATGGTGCTTTCTCTAAGCACAAGTGTGGAAAAAGAGGTAGTAGCACTGTCCCTTCTCTCTTTATCTCTCATTTATTTCTTTTTTCTTTTTCTTTTTTCTCTTTTTTTCTTATTCTTTCTTCCTTTTTTCCTCTTATTTTCCCCTTTTTTTCTTTTTTCTGAAGTAACACCTCTGTATCAAAATATAAGATGTTTTTGCAGTTTAAATTCAAGTGCAAAAACGTCTTATATTTTGATACAGAGGGAGTATTTCCTTTTTCCTATTCTTTTGTTTTTCTGCTATTTTTAGGATAGCTATATTGCCACCACTTCATCACCAAAACCCCTTACATTTTTTTAGCCGGAATACTCTATATTCCATTAACCAGATCAATCAGCTAAATCGCTGGCAATCATCGCACGAACAAAGTCTGACGCCCCATCCGGCCACAAGGCTGAGGATGCATGGGCCATGCGCACACCATGAGCAGCTAAAACGTCAGCTACTTTATTACAATTTACAACCCCTTGGGAAAAAAACAATCTCAAAACGAGAAAATTTTAACCCAGCAAAATTTTTAATCCCTCTGAAGATGACACCAACTATAGACTGGTCTTGGTCCCTTCCTTTTATTGCATGCATGAGAGTGGTGGAGTCCGTCTCCACAATCACAGAAGTCATACCCAGCTGTTGAACGGCATGTAGGCTCTTTAAACATGCAATCGTTTCTGTGTGCAGTGGGCTGGCAATACAAGGTATATTACCTGATCCAGCAGCAATCGCTTGACCTCGTACATAGAGAAGGGACCAAATTCGGTAGAGAGTTTCGGGACCAAACTTTGATTTGGCAATAATTAATGAAGAAACAAGGCCTTTTATATATGTAGTTATAAGCAGTTTGTCAGTGGGTCGAGGACAGTGGGTGGCAATTTGGAATTGGTCAAGGCCAAACTCGTTTCCACCATGTGTTCTCTGCTAGCAGGGAGATGAGAACGCTTCTTTTCAATAGTATGTCATTGGCGTACTCTCGAAAAAAAGAACGCTTCTTTCCTAGAAGAAATATAGACATGGCTAATCGTCTGTTCGGAATAGGTGTAAAATTTGTGTGGCCACCAGAATCTTGGGCCTTTCCTTCTTCATATTCAAGGTACGTAAATATTCAAGTTCACCCATCTTGAAGCCTCTTAACTAGATGGAAGAAAGGAGGAATAAACTGGTTATGCCATATGTGGTTGTTCATTGGTTTATTTTAATTAAGTCCTATATGCAGGGGTCATGTATTGGCATGTGAGAGAGGCCCATGTAAAATCAATCAATGGTGCTAATATGATACTATTAATTGATCAGTCAATTAGAATTCGATTGATACACATACTCTGGCATGTGATGGCAGAGTTAGAGCCAAATTGATTGTTGAATCCTCATGATATGAGGCTTTCAGAAAATGATGGATGTGATCTCAGAAGTACAACAGTCCAACTTCATTGAATTCAAGTTAAATGTCATAAGCTCTGCCTGACTCGCAGTGTCAAATTTACCAAGACCAAGATAGGAAAACTGCAAAAACAATTCACAACAGATACTCTGTTGTGAAAATTTCAGATAATATTTATCACTACTCATTTACCAGATGAGTAGATGACACCAGTAGTGGTCCGACAATTACAAACACTACTCCTAGTTAAAATTTCAGATAATATTTCACACTACTCATTCACAATGAACACACTAGCTACTACTAACATATAAATATTGCTATTAATTCCTTGACCGCAAGATATTCATGTTTACTTTTGCCATGCTTTTGGATCTTTTCTGCTTGAGTGCACGAAGGTCTCCAAGTGTAACGAAGGACTTGCTCAAGAACAACTCATTCATCGGATGTGATGTAGTACTATAGCGTTTGAACTCATCATCGGTATAGTCAGCAAATCCGTTGGTACGAAAAGCAGGGGGCTTGCCTTGCTTGATGAGCTCCTCATTCCTGGGTCAACACGCTTAGTAGTCGCCTTGAAAAACTCGTACCGCCGAGCCTTCTCGTAGATCCAGTTCCAGCTCGTACTCCTCCATCCACTCCTTAAGTCGCGCCTTCATGATGGCCTCTTTCCTTGCTTTCTCCACGCCATTGTTCGTTGCCTCCTTCCTCATTGCCTTCTCAACGTCGTTGTCCCTCGCGTCCTCCGTTGTCCACACCAGAAACCACCTTCTGCGAGAAGATCTTGCTTGCATTGCTCACAGTATGGGCCTAGACTCAACTTCTCATTAGTGGCGACGACGAGGGCTGTGAGTGTGTAGAGGAGGGTTGGCGGTGGTGGAAATAGGCTTTCCCGGCAACGCCTATAAGAGGGACACGAGATGTGGCAGTTTGACCGTTCCAGCATGCTAGTACAGTTTTGGCTTTGAAACTCAATGCAGATTAACTAAGGACACCGTGTTATAATTAAGCATAGGTGGAGCTGCATGAGCATGAGTTACTTAGAATTAACTTGGGAACTGTTCCACCGCATCGCCCGCGCTCGGGGCGACTCCTCCAACCCTACCGCGCCGCCACCAGACCGCCACATCAGGACGCCGCCGGGCGAAGCCCGCATGGCCGACGGCAGCGGCGGGGCTTCTCCTCGTTGCTCCCCTGCGTCCGTGAGCGGTGGCTCTCAGAGGGATCCAGTGGTGCCCCGGGAGCGCATGTGTCTTGGCGTCCTGATGCGCGGCGGCGGAGCTCGGCGAAGGGTGACGGGGCGCGGTTGCTGGTGCTCCTGTGCACCATGTGCGGCCGTGTCGGATGGCCAGCGGGACGAGCGCTTGGCCAGGACGATGGCCCATGTGTTGGGTGTTGTCTGATGGGCGTGTGCTAAGTCCTCTGGTGGCGCATGGGGATGGGTCGTCGGGCCTTGCTCTGGTGACCTCACCTACTCTCGTCGGTGAGAAGGGCAAGATGCCTCCGTTCTTGGTGATTGATGTGATGGGGAGGGCATGAAGGGAGCTGGTGAAACCATGTCTCGGCTTTGTGCGAGCGGCGACGACGACGCCCTTGGGCGTCGTGATCCTTGTCGAAGGCGTCGCTACATTGTTTCCCTCCTCCCCTCGTATTATGTGCTTCGGAGAAATCCTTGCTCCCCTCGTGGGACAAACAGTGGTGACGATTTCCTCGTCGTTGACCTTCTTGGAGGCATTGTCTTGGAGCTGACTCAATCGCCAGGGCAAGCGGTAGCTTGTTCAACGTTGCTTCGGACTGAGATCTATAGACGGTGGCTTGATGCAGTTGGGATGGATGTGCAGCGACGGCGGTGGATTTCTGGCTGGGTTGATGGTCTCTGGTTGTGAGACGCCGGTGGCCATGATCTCATCCGCAGGTGTGCGGGCAACAGTGTCTGCCTGCGGCGTCATGGTATGGCGGTTTTCCCCTAGGGCACGGAGGAGAAGATGTGGTCCTGCACTGCTAGGTGATGGCCGAGATGGGACCGGGAATCTTGGATCTTTAGATCGGGCGGCAACGACGAGTTTGTTTTGCTGCATAATTCTGCCGCCAAGGACGAGAACGACGAAGCATGAGGATGGTGGAAGACTGTTGGAGTGTCCCGCTTTGGGATTTGATGGTGTGGGTGACCATCCTCCCTTGATCTCTGTTACAAAGTGCGACGGCGACCTTCATCGTTCGAACGACTCTTGTCTTGGCTTGACTGTCTGCTTGTGAGAGCATGGGCTTTAGTTGCGTGGGACCTCACGTCATGACCATGCTATGTATGTAGCTGCCGGGATCGCAGAAAGTGTTGGCGACATCATTGCTTATGTCAAAAGATGATTGGTGCGGATATGGTTGCTGCTGTAAATTGTTGATCATTGATTTGATCGCTTCAGATTTTTTTTATTTTTTATTTTTATTCCACTGAGGCATAGCTGTGGTCATGTTTGACTTTGCTAGTTGTCGGTGTGATTTTCATGTGTGTGCGTTGGTGTTGGTTGTGTGCATCCTAACTATGCAGAGGCCGGATGTGGGCTCATTGTGTTTGTATCCACTTGATGCTCCATTTTAAGCTAATACCATCCACCCTTTGTAAATTTTTTTTAACTTCGGATACAAAATGTACAAAGGTTCATAACCCCCGAGTGGGCCTTACGAAAAGAATGCTGAGTATGGTACATTTATATGATGCGTTTTTCTTCTGAGGTACTTCCTTCGTCTCGTAATATAAGGCGTTTATATTGTGGGACGAAGGGACTATTTTGTATGATGCAGTTCAGCAGTATGCAACTTTTGATATTTTTACAAGAAAAGGAAGGTCTGAACATTTTTTAGATCTTTTACTGCATATGGAACTACTAATTCACTGATTTAAACGATAGGCCGTATGGATGGGTGTTCTTAACCTGGCCTTGTCACCAGGCCCACCTCATTTGCAATCCACTGGCCTGTGATTCCACTGAACTGGGCCGCGCACCACCTCGGCAATCGTTTCCCTCCGAAAATGCCAAAGGAGGAATACATCCGGATACCACAACTGGAATCTAAAGTTTCTCTGAAAAGAAGCTGGCATCTAAGACGAGCTATACGAGTAGATCTTGGAGACATGCACCACCGCATGAGCACACCCACACCCCAAGATGAGCACACAATGACGACACAAAAAGATATAGCACATCAACAATTGATTATAAATTTAATTATCAGGAACCTGGCCTTGTCTCTTATCAGAATGCACGCCACTGCTTTGCGGCCAGCTCTAAATTTATTTTCTTCATCCTATCACGCATACTAATAATACTCAACTGGCATCTTCGCACAAGCTAGGGTACATCAAAACGAGAATGTAGGGCCTGAACGATATACAATAGTAGTTATATGGAACACACTGTTTTATACTATCATGCATGCATCGGTATTATTTATTTTGATTATTTGTTATATAGGTATGTCATGCATTTTGATTCATGGTAGTCTTAAATATGATCGCATCCTTCTACTAGTAATGTGGATGTAGTCCCGTCTTTTGCTTCACAGCGTTCTCCAGTTCGTCACAAAATGCTGAACACTCCTTGCCCATTGTTCGTTGAGTTCTCTGTTTCAGAAAAGATGATAGAATTGTAAGTATTTTTGTGTAATGTATCCATTCCGACAAATGTAAATTGGATCATAAGACACAGGTGAACATATCTAGTCAATGTTAGAATATTTTGACACATCCATAGAACTATCGTGTTAATTCTTAATATGTATGATGATAATTTTGGACACTGTTGCATGACAATTGATCATCAATGAGTGTTGATACATTGCTGTTGGAGCCCTCGAAATCCTGGAAGATGGAACCCGAAAAACCTAGCTAGAATGACGAGGGTTTCGCAGAATCCAGGCTACATATGGCTAGAGGGCACATGTAACCTCATTTATCCTCCAACTCCAATGCTAGAACCGAGAAACATTTCGCAGTAGGAGAAACTCGTTGTGATCCGTTTGACACTTATAGTACATTATACAGATGCCCCGCATCAGAACCTTAATTACATGTTATCGGTCAAGGTAAGCAAAATGTACCATTCACCGTTCATTGCACTATGTTAACATTTTTTATTGAGGGTCATGTGGGGTGGGGGGATTGAAGCAAAAAATCATTCAACTGCACAATAAACTAATTAACTTTCATTTGACAATGTTGATAAGTCGTTTACCTTGATAGAGTGAATAAATATTGCATGAGTCATATGGTGGATAACCCAGAGTAGGGCCTCAAAAAATGTCCACAAATTCGTATATACCCTTTCGCTAAATCCACCTCAATCAACGTCCCAGAAAAAAGTTTTTTATTGAGTTTAGTCCATCATAAAGTATTACTTTACAATATATTAGAACGTCAACGGTTAAGATCAATCAAATCATAAGCATCGATGACACGACACCAGCAGAAATTTAAGTCAGTTCCATGTGTGTACCTGAAGATGAAGGCTATAGAAAGTCCTGTTCTGAAAAGCGGAAGAGGACGAGCTGATGAGGCAGAGTCCTTGGTTCTCCAGCACCTTGATGCATTTGGACATTGGCAGAGCGCCGGCCATGGTGTTCAGAAAGCTGACCTGGACCATGATTTCCCTATCGTCGAGGCAAGTGGCGGAGACGATAGGAGCCGTGTCATCTCCCGGCCTGCAACTGCCCCGCGGCAGCTGCTCCTTCTTCTTCTCCAGGCCGTCTACCTCCTTCTGCAGCTCCGGGATGTACTTGATCACCCGCGACACAATGGTCGGATTGCTCAGCTTCCTCTGCGACGTCAGCGAAAGAAAAATCGATCAGATGCTCAGTAAAGAATCTTGCACATGTGCGTGCCCAAGAGAAGATGAACGAGAGTTGGGTTTAGTTAAGCGGTTTTAATTATTACGGTGTGATGATCATCGTCGGGGAGGAGGGAGCGGAGGTTGGAATAATGCTCGTTGAGCTGCTTGCGGCTGTCGCGTTCGTACGCGTTGTGGCTCATCTTTTGGTGGGATCCCGAGCCGCCGGAGGTGGCGTTGTTGGCAGCCGGCGCCGCCGGGATGTCGTGGTCTAGGCCCGGCCACTGCGGGGACGACGCGAGGTGGTGGTGGCCACCGGAGAAGATGTCCACTTCCAGTGACGATATGCTGCTCGCGAACGGGTCGTTGAACATCTGGTGGTCCATTGCTCGCAGCTAGCTTCTGCTTGATCTCGTTCGTATGAAGAGGTTGTAGAGATGATGGTGGATGTTAACCTAGCTTGCATCGGTAGCCTACTTGATCTTGATTGATCAGCATGAACTAATTCTCATGGCTGGTTTGATCCATGCAGTCAGCTTGAGCAAGTTCCGCAGTGGCGACCTCCTTTATATAGGGCTGGCAGTGTCCAGAGAACTGATTTGGCCTGGATGTCTAAAAGTCATATATACTCCAGAGAACATTATAAAAGTGAGGTAAAGTGGGGAAAAGCAATTCTATCGTGTACACGATATCTCGGTCATGGCTCAGCCATCCATTTACTTCACGATCAGATCTACATGCTTGTATTCTTGTGAATCTTATTGTTTATTAGCCCATTATGTGACATCCTCGACGTTACCTTTACGCCAAGTAATGACCGGGATTCCGGCAACCTCTCTCGTCATTTCCCTCTCACAGTCCAAAGCAATAGTACACCCATTCATGATTTTCCTATGATTTCACATTTTGAATCTATTTTAACTTTTGAACCACAAATACAGTTTATGATATGTTTGCTACGTTCCTTGAAACTACGACACTGAAACAATATCACTTTCGAATATATTTTGATAAATTTTAAAATTTGAGTTCCAAAACATGATGGTACTATATGAAACATAGTGATGCATTCTAGTACGCAAAAAAACCATTGGAAAACTTCATGAGAATGAGTTTTTACTAAAAATTGTAGCATTATGTTTGAAGCATGTTGAGATGTAATGAAACATTATGATATGTTGTCGATCACGACGAAGCACAGTGAAACAATATGTTTGTTTTTTAGAACATAATAAAACTTAATATTACGTTTTAATAAACATTTGTGCTTATCAGATTTTACTAGCTTTTCTCGTGTTCTAGAGTGTATCACTATGATTCATAGAGTTTCACCATATGTTTCAGAATTTGAATTTGAAAAGTAATAAATTATATTCAAGATTGATCTTCTTTCAAAGCCCTAGTTAAATTGAACATAATTGTACAAGGAGACTGTATATCCGACTTTATGTTCAATACATATTGGTCCATTTAACTTCCCTGGAAAATGTAAATTCATGCCTTACTATGGGCTTGGAGAGTCTATGTAGCTAGTGGTGATTATATGTGATTTTTGGGAAAAAGAATCAACGCAAGATGATGCCCGAGGGCCTAACAAGCCCTAGGGGCGCCCTGGACGCGCCCCTTGATCTTGTGACAAATCCCTAAGGCGGTTGGGCCCCTTCTTTTCGCAAGAAAACTAATTTCTTTTCTCAAAAAAGAAAGCTAATTTCCTTAGAAAATCGTGTGAAAATTTCAGCCCAATCGGACTTATGGATCTCCGGCTATAAAAAAACGGTGAAGGGCCATAAAACAGCTGCAGACGAGAGAAGAAAACAGAGAGAGATCCAATCTCGGAGGGGCTCTCGCCCCTTCGGGAGCCATGGAAGCCAAGAATCAGAGGGGCGAACCTCTCCCCATGATGGGGGCAGGGCATGGAGGAGCAATCCGGAGGGGAGGGTCTCTCCCTTTCTCTCCGAGTGGTGCTGGAGTGTCGCCGGGGGAACCATCGTTGTGGTGACTGTCTTCATCAACGCCGCCGTCTTCATCACCTTACTCATCTATTTTCATTGGTCCACTCTCCCGCAACCCGTTGTAATCTCCTATTTGAACATGGTATTTTTGTGCTATGAATTATTATACGATGATTTGGGTCATCGCTATTGTGTTTGGGTAGATTTTTGTTGTCCTATGGGTAATTGTAGAATTGCTATGATTGGTTCAAACTGCTTGTGGTTATGTTGCTGTCCTTTGGTGCCCATCATATGTGCGCGCACATGGATCACTCGATAGAATTAGTCGTATGAGGATAGGACAATGCAGGGGGGAGGGGCAAGAGTGACATAATTAAACTTCTTCCTACTATAGAAATTGGTACATACGAAATTGAAGGGGACCAATATATTTTAATGCTATGGTTGGTTTTTACTTTAATGAACTTTAGTAGTTGCGGATTCTCGCTAATAGTTCCAATCATAATTTCATAGAATTCCAAGTAAGGGATCACTATTCCACACTCATTATTTCATATTATACTGTAATATATTCTATCTTTATTTAGGCAACACTCACTTTTATGTTTATGATCTTTCATCACTATCCCTTTATACCCACTTCGTAGTTTTATTTCTCTTTTCTAGATAGAAGCAAACGCTCGGTGTTCGTAGGGTCATATCAATGGCTATTAGGACTTGAGAGAAAATTGATCTTACCTTTATCTCCTTGTGGGTTCGACACCCATACTTACCACTGCCATATTTGAAGAGTGCTACGATCATTCCTTGCACATGGGGATTATCACATTCGTAATATGGAAGATCTCTACGCGTTGATCAAAGTTGCTCACCGTTGGAAAAAGATCATCAACAGAGAGTGGATCAGTGTGTACGTTGAGTGCCGAGACAATGGGCTGTTACTCCATGTCTAGGCCGGCGATGATGAAGGAGATTACTTGGTCGATGGACATGGGGTCGCCGGCCATGGCCAGTTCATTCGCGAGGGATTTCATGTGGCCGAAGTAGGCAGCTGTGGATTGATTATCCTTCTGTGCGTTCGTCAGGCTTATTCTAAAGTTTTTGATGCGAGATCTCGATTGCGAGGTGAACATGCTTGTCAGGGCTATCCAGATCGCATGAGACTTCTGATGTGAGGCGACCTGAATCAAGACCTCCTTGCAGAGATTGTTTAGCAAGTACGCAAGCACCTGTCGGTCCTCCCTTGTCTAGACCGTATAATCTTGGTTTACAACACTCTTCTCTTTGCCCTCGGCATTTTTGGTTGTGATTATTTTGGGAGGCTTAGGAAAGGTTTTTTCTAGATAGTCGTACATGCGGGCGGCTCGAATCTGCGATAGCACTTGGGTGTGCCACTCAATGAATTTTGTTTTGGTCAGTTTTTCAGAGGCTTGGGAATTTGGGGCAAGGGTTGATGCCAATCTAGAGAAGGACACCATGGCAGAAGGTTGATGGAGGTAGCTAGATGAGATGGAATTTAAGGCAATTCTATGTATACAATGTGAAAAAGTGTAAAGCATCTCAACCCTCCAGAGGAGAGCCCACAGCTATATATTGATTGATACGAGAGAATTCCTCTCTTGAGTTTACAAGAGTCAATTGACTACAACCGTGAGAGAAACAAAAGGAAAGATCGAAAGTTAAAAAGGAAAATATCCCTAACAACTCTTACTACTCTTATAGAGATATAAGTTGTAGTACAAGAGATGGGACGTGCCAAACATAACGTGACAAATGAAAAAATGTGATGTTTAACACAGTGAACACACTAGCTATTAACATATAAATATTGTGATTAATTCCTTCACCGTTAGCAACTCATGTTTAATTTGCCACGCTGTTGTAAATCTTATCCTTGAGTGCACGTGGTCTTTAGTGCAACGAAGGACTTGCTCAAGAACAACCCAGTCAACTCAGGATGTCGGGGAGTACTATTATGTTTGAAGTCTTCATCAGTATAGTCAGCAAATTTGTTGGTACCATAATCAGTGTGCTTGCGTTGCTCGATGAGCTCCCCAGTCTTGGCGTCAACACGCTCAACGGTCGCTTTGAACAACTCGTACCATCGGGCCTTCTCCCAGATCCAGTACCTGCAGTGTACTCCTTCATCCACTCCTCGAACTGTGCATTCATGGCCGCCTCCTTCTTCTTCGGGCCCTTTGCATCACCGATTGTTACTTCCTTCCTTGCCTCAACAACGCCGTTGTTCTTGGCCTCCTTCTTGTCGCTGCTAATGGCATCCACCTTCTTATCCTCTTCGGCACGAGGTTGCTGCTCTACCGGTGCTAACAATGTCCTAGCCGCCTCATTGAAACTAATCAAAAACACTGTTCCACCAATGGCAGATGGGATGCTAGTGAAAACCGGTATATGATGCTTGTGCTTCCCGCAGGAGGAATTTAATTAGTAGGATTTTCAGTCAACATGAAATCATGCGGGTTGTTCCTCCCCCCACCCCCCGAGTGCACGACCCAATCAATTCGACTAACAACCGAGATCATGTCGCCGAGCTGTTGCTCTAGATCTGGCGCGAGAAGAATCTCCCAACAACAACACCGGACATCTCGGTCTACAAACCAAAATGGTCACTAATGTATAATACTATCTTCACAATGTAGTATCGTAGCTTGGTATCATGGTGACATCATTTATTGCCATGCATGACACATACTAGTACATCATTTAATATGATACGGTATATATCATATCATGCTACTCATTCTTCTCTTCCCTTATTTAATTGTGTGACACCTCAGAAAAATGCCTAGTTGGCATGCATGATACTAAGGGTTAAAAACTTCAATGAAATTTTAGTGAAATTTCTGAAATTTCGCATATTTCAGTGGGGTCCAAAATATTTTTAACCTCCTAATTTTGAGGCAGTTTCAAATTGATTTCAAAATAAATTTAAATTATGTTAAAATTGACTACAATTAAGTTAAATTTGAAATATGAAAATCCAAAATAATTTCCAAAATATGTAAATTTCCAAAATTTCACATATTTCGGTGAGGTCTGAAATTATTTTGTTTCTGAAATTTAAAACCTACCTATGATACTATCATTGTGACCATCCTTAGAAGTTAGCATAACCAGACGAGACGATTGACTGAGGGGTGGGAAGGAACGATGCGTCAGTAGATTCAAACGTACATGGAGTAAGGAAGACCAGGCCACCGCCGTGCCCGCAGCGTAGATCCGACATGACAACCAATAACCCATTACAGCAAATGACAAGCCTACCCTATGATCTACGTTATGGTTTAGGGTTTTTTAGTACATATGACGTGGTCCAGTTTGGAACCTCCATTTTTCTACTCTTGTCTGCTGGACATAAACAAATTCATGTAATAAATTCTTTTGCATAGAACAAATTCATATTACACAGCTTAATGTGACAAAAATCAACGATGGGTGTTACAATTGGTGAAGAAAAAACAAAGTTCTGTACCACTATATTTTTTCAAAAACAAATTCATACATATTAATTGTCCGCGTCCTCTAAACGCATGAAAAATTCAAACTAAATTGTATATTCGGTGCAAAATGAAGAGTCTAGTATTGAAAAGTTGTCATTGTAGGGTGCCCAAAATGTTTCAAGAATATGAAAGTATTTTTTTTACTTGATGAAAAAAACTTTATTAAGATGCAATACTAATGAGCATATTCAAGATTCTAATGCGGAGTATAAAAGCCATGATTGAAGCAAACCCGAGCCAATTTTGTTTGGGAAATGATACCTCGCGAACGTTCATCGGGAAGATTTTGTTAGCTTTTCAAGCTGTTAGCTACAACCAACTTCAGGCGAACGTCCACTCCTTTATTTTGTTATGTTTTCAAGCTGTTTGTTAGGTTTTGTTAGGTGCGCGAACTCTCAATCTTCAGTAGGAAGGACATGCGGGCTTACCACTTGAACTGGGGAAGAAGGTTGTGAACATATGTGGTAAAATTTGCATATATTGTTTCGAGCTAAAATGTTTTAAATTCGATGTTTCATTTGAAATTTTCGATTGAATTTTTTGGACGAGCCCTTCCTCTCCCGATTTCTTAAATGTTTTTAACACATCATCCCGCAGCTTAACGATGTATGAATCCTTCATAGGTGTAGCATATCTCTTGAGGTTTTGCTGCTCCTATTCCTTCCTTCCCCGCCAAGCGTACAAATGGATCAGCCTTTACGTTTACCTCTGCTGAGGAATGGGGCCGTTCGCGGAATAGGTAGGGAAAACCAAGGGTCGGGTTCAAAGAGAACACGTACATTATGTGACGCGCTATATCCATGGCCTGTAAAACTTGTGGATTTGGATGAGCAGTGGACTAGTCAGAGCATTTACGTTGATGGGAAAATTTTCTGGACTTTACACCAGTAACATTATTAGTTGAGGAAGAGGAGTCAGTCTACCAAAGCAACAGTCCAACCCATGGTGGCTAAAAAAACCAACATGTGTGGCTATTCTTTTCAGAGAAAAGGCTTCTTGCCCGGACTTATAAATAAAGCCATACGACAATGTCATCGAAAAAATGACGATGCTAGCAAAGCGCGACAACACACAAGGCATCACTAGACTAAACAACAAGAGATAATTTCTCGAAGACCATGCAGGCCAGCAAAAGGCGACAAAAGATTGGAGGGTGCCAAGTTGACAGCAGCAACTCAAATCTTGGAGATCATCCTGGCAATGGCGACAGCTTTTGCACCTCTAGCGAGCGGCTTCCACTATTGCTGGTAAGCAATCATTTTGAACAAGCAATCAAAGGACCGGTTAGGAAAATAATGTTCAATAGATAACTCTTGCGAGTAGTCCAAAGAGACCAACAGAACTCAACAATGGCAACACATAACGGTTGTGGCTAAAAGTGCATATACTAAGGCAATTCTGGCTTTGGATATCAATTGTTTTAAGGTTAATTCTTTGGAGGTCAATTCAGATTAACTAAAACACAGTTACATTTAAGCATAGGTGGAGCTGCAAGAGCATGCGTTAGTTAGAATTAATCTGCGATGTTACGGGATACAACGTATATAGAGACAGTTTAGATTGCGCCATAGCCAGCCCCGCCAATCTGTGGGCAAGCCAAATAAGTAGTGGATGATTTTCCCTCCCATAGTGCATCAACAATTTGATAGAAATTGAACTACGGGAAGGGAGGTGGGCTTGGGGAACCAAATAATTAGTGCTCAATCGAACGTGCAACCTGGGTCAACACCCCTTTTTTTGAAAGGGCACCTCATGGGGGGGAGGGGCTCCTATATGCAGCTCACTCTTTCAATAGATATGTGCTGCACTAGGGCCTCCCCAAGACCAAAATTCCTGTGACATTCTTGGCTAGCCAGCGGTGTTGAAGATGTTTGGTGACTAATAGGCAGCGGGGAACATAAAACTATTAGCAACAATAGATATAAACATTGTTTGTATTTCAAGCGAGATATTGTAAATGAATATCTCCAAATTTGGGAACAATTCTATAAAAAATTGAAGATCTTTTTTAAAATAGAACATTTTTTGGATATCTTGAACATTCTTTGAAAACACGAACACTTTCAATCCTTGATTTTTTTTAGAAAAGCAGGACCATTTTGGAATTTGTGAACATATTTTGAAAACACGAACATTTCTTGAAACTGTTGAACGAAAATGCCAAATATTTCGCACCTTGAATTTTTAAATTTCGAAAGCAGAAACATTTGCTGAAACTTAAAACAAAATTTGGAAATGCAAACAATTAATGAAAATCATTAACATCTTTTACGAAGTCACAAATATTTTTGGAAATAGTGAATGTTTCGAAATAGAAAATGAAAGGGCAGGCCAATATACTCGCTCATGTACGATCCAACGACAGTTATACGTAATAAGCGTCATATAAGAAATTTCAGCTCATGGCTCCCATCCAAACAACCCCATAGATTCAGTACCCTGAAAGTTTATTAAAAAAGAGATTCGCTACCCCTCTTGAAAAAGAATGCTGAGTATGATACAATTATCGGATGCGTTTTTTAGGTAATTTGTATGATGACTAGTCTGCAACTTCTTGTTTTTCAGAAAAGGAACGTCTGAGCTTATGTTTTCTTTTGTACGTCTGAACTTACATCAATCCTGAAATAACAAACTATGTCATCAAAAATAAAATTATAAACTTGGTTCGGTTCATCGATAGGCCAGACAAATTGTGTGCCTTGTCACCCGGGAGCTCCTATATTTGCAGCAGAATGCCGCAAATAGTTGGAGTGACGCACACAAGTGCCTCCACTTGGCCGGCCCATCAGCATACAACGAGCGCATCACTATAAAGAGATGTAAAAATAGAGAGGTCCCAAGGATTCGAACTCGTGACTTCAGATTCAAGGTGAGTGCGGCACGCCGCTAGAGAAGACAGAGATAACTGATCGTAGGTAGCACAAATATTATAAGAACTCAAAGCCATGTTCAAATATAAAACAATTTCAGAAAAAAAAACAAAATATTTCCCGAAAAATGTGTTTTTTTAGATTTTGAAATTCCAAACATTTTTTAAAACTGGAATATTTAAAAAAAATGATGAACAACTGTTTTTGATTCAGAACATTTTTGTAAATGATGAAGATTTGTTTTAAATGGGCACTTTTTTGGAAATTCCAAATTAAAGTTCCAAATGCGAACATATTGTCAAAATCCCTAAGAAAATCCGGACACATCTTTTTTTAAGAAATTTGTGAACAATTTTTGAAACTTGAAATTTTTTGTAACTCCTGAAAAATTAAAACGTGACCATTTTCTAAAAAATTTGACGTTTTTCAAAAGCATGAATTTTTAAAAAAAATTCTAAACAATTTTCGATACGTGAATTTTTCTGGAAAACGAAAATAAAGTTCAAAAATAAAAAAGGACGAGAAAAAGAAACTAAAAAGGAACAGCAAACAAAGAGAGAAGAGAAAGATACAAAAAAAATGAAAAAAATGAAAAATAAAAAGAACCCTGAAAACCCAAAAGGACAAAGGAAAACCCTGAAATAACCCAGGAAAAACCGGCTGGGCCGGTGTAGGTCAGTGATTGATCGCTAGGTCTGTGCAAAATCTCGATAGATGGACGTATAATGCGTGAAATAGGACATTTCCGAAACCATTAACTAAGGAGCACACTTTGCAAAGATGACTCCCACCTATTCAGGTTGCGACAAGTGTGCCACTTGTCGCAACCTGACAGTTTTCCCCCTTTTTAGATCCGTTATTTAAAACGCTTTATCTCTTAAACCATGCGTCCAAATCTCGAACCGATTACACTACTGATAAATTTTTACAAAACTTTTTTTTTCATTTAAAAACTGGACGAAAAAACCTCGCATCTCGCGAAAGAGATAAAAAAGAGAAAACACATTTTTTTCGTTTACTAGAGGCACGACCGTGGTTCTCGCGGAAGTAAATCTGTGCCTCACGCGGAAACAAAACCGTGCCTGTTGCGGAAGGAAAAAAACACATTTTGCTTTCTTTTTCTGAGAGGCACGTGAAAGCAAATCCGTGTCTCTCGCAGAAGAAAAACCGTACCTCTCCTGGAAGGAAAAAACACATTTTTTTCGTTTTCGAGAGGCACGGCCATGCCTCTCGCAGTCCCGTGGAAAACAAATCCGTGCCTCTCGTGAAAGCAAAATCGTTCCTCTCGAGGAAAGAAAAAAACTTGTTTATATTTTCGTTTCCGAGAGGCATGTCGTGCCACTCGTGGAAGCAAAAACCGTGCCTCCCGACAAAGGAAAAAATACGCATTTTTTCATTTTCGAGAGGCATAGTCTTGCGGAAGCAAATATGTGCCTCTCACGGAAGCAAATATGTGCCTCTCAAGGAAGAAAAAAAAACAAAACGCGTTTTTTCGCGAAACTTTTTTTTCATTTTTTTATTCAAAAGCTAATAAAGACGTGTAGAAAAGCGAAAAGCAAAAAAAAACCGAAAAAACCATCTAAAAAGGCGAAACGCGTGCAAAAAAATATAAAAACAAAATCAGAAGGGAGCGCCCAGAGAGCGACACGCTTGGAGAGGCTCCCGAAGGAGTGCTTCTTCCTTAGTTGCTCCTGAATATTCCTTGTCACCTGACTGGCTTAGCAGTCGCTCCTCCCCATTCCACACGGGTCTTCGCTGCAATGAGCTGGGCTGCTCGCACCTAGGCCAGCGCCACACCGCTGGTTTGTAGCGTGCCTGCTAGAATTTCAAAAGGAAAACGTTCCCCTTCGACCCCGAGAAAAAATGTTTCCCTTCGAACAATGCCAAACGTGAACACGAACAAGCCAGAAGCTTATTTTCCTTCGGTTGGACCCATCCCCTCCCTCCTGGGACGCTCCCGCGAGCATCGGGAAGGGGAAACCCTAACGCTGGCCCGCGGCCCCTCCTCCTCGTGCCTGCCTCCCCTAGCCGTCGCCCGGACATGTTGGTGAACTAAGCCCTGCCAGCACGGGAGGCGACAGTGTGTTCCTCCTTCGCCAACTCAGGCCGACGGGCGTGGGTTCCCCGCCTCTGCCCTGGCTATGGCTGGTGGGGGCGGATTCGCAGCGGCGGTAGCAGGTGGGTGGGCTGGTCGGTTTCCAGACATCCCGCCGGCTAGATGGCGACAACCTCGCAGATGGACTCCTCAGTGAGTTTCCTTGGTTGTCGGTGGCGGTCCTGGTGGGTCCGCCTTGTCGGTGGCTGGGGCTGTTGGTGGCCTTGAACGGTTCTATGATGGACGCCGAGGCGGGGCGGCATGGGGGGGTGTCCGTCAGGGGGAGTTTGGCTGGAGGGATGAGCGGCGCCGACATGCTCGAGCCCTAGCACCAGCAGAGGGGTGTGCCGGTCTGGATGCGTCCGCTCCCCCACCTCCCCCCTTCCCCGACCACGTGCGGGCGGTTGCAGCGCCGACGATATTCAAGGTAGGGCACATTCTGTGGTTCGTCGGTCTAGGGTGTCCTCCTTTGTTCAAAGCTGGTCCTTTTGGATGGTCTGGGGGGTGTCTGGATGATGGGAGGTGACCCTGGCGGCTGGAGGCGTGGAGTTCATGAATGGAACCTACGTCTCAGGTGTGGGCGCGCAGCCATGGCGTCGCGGGGGTTTGGTTGCGGGTGGTTGGCGGAGCGAGGGTATGTCGGAGGGGTGCGAGCGCCGAAGTTCATCACTTGCTCAGTTCTTGTACTGGTCGACGGCGACGGCGGCCGTGTACGTCGTATCCTTCATGAAGTCGCCACAGCGGTGCTCCCACTCCTCGCATGTGACTCCGGGTGAAAACTTGACCTACAGATCGGAAGATCAGACGGTGGCGGCTAGCCATGGGCATTCCCTTCTAGGAGGCATTGTCTTGGAGTCCCTGCTCTATCATGGACCGTCTCACACCTCCTCGTTGTCTTCGTGAAGGCCTCGTCCTCTTCAAGCACTTATCCTTTGCTCATTTTTAGTTAGCTTTGTAGGCAGTGGCATGGGGTGACGGTGCCCGGCACCTTTGTATCTTGCTTTGGGTGTGTGTGTTGTGCGGTGTTGGTGTGTGTTGTGTGAATGGTTTCTTTATAATATAAAGCAGGAGGAAACCCTTTTTGGTCACAAGCCAGAAGCATTACAGGCCATAAACCTATATACGAACAGTAATCACACATGCTTTCGGCATTGTAATGTAATTATATACCCATTTATACGTAAGAATTACATCGACAATTGCCTCTTTTATGTATGCCACTGCTTCGCGGCCATCTCTATATTTATTTTCTCCACTGCTTCATGCATACTAATTATACTCATCGCGAAGTTGCGGACATGCCAGGCTACATGACGAAGAGTAAAATATAGGGCCAGTACACTATATTAGTTATATGAAACACACTGTATTATACTATTATGCATGCATCAGTACTATTTATTTGACATTATACTATCATGCATTTGTCCTATATCCTTCTCATGCATTTTGATTCATGGTAGTTATGTATGATGACTTGCACCATTATTATGTTATAGTCCACTAATGATGCAAATGCAGTCCGGACTTTTGCTTCACGGCGTTCTCCAGTTCGTTGCAAAATGTTTGGCACTCCTTGCTCATTGTTCGTTGGGTTCTCTGTTCCAATACAAAATATGATACAATTGTAAGTACTTCTGTATAAATTTCAGGGGGAGAAATTTCCTAGAACTAAAATTTATTTATTATCATCCTCTGATGATAAATAAATTGTGTTCTTTCCTTATGAGTTTTCCAACGGACCCTTGATACAATTTTGACTGAGATAATTAATTATACTAACAATATATATATCAAATTCCTATTTGTTCTCCTTATATTTTTACAGAATTTTTGAAAAACATAGGCGGTACAAGATCAGATATTTTCAGATTTTCAAGATCAATACAATAAAAAAGATGCCAGATTTTTCGGTACATGAGATATATGAAAATTCTCAAGACAATGAAGCTTATAAACAGAGTTGTCCAAGGGGGGGTGTTAGGAATTAATTAGCAATAGTTTAGACTAATTTAGCAGTTAATATATTCCTTAGAATATTCTATGTGACAGTTAGGATATTGCTTTGTCCATACGCTGCCTATTAGCGAACCATCGCTGCGTCTTTTGGAATCGACGCAAATCATTGTAACCTACCATTTAAACGCCTGTTCAGGTCATATAAATACTGATCTCAAGATCAATGAAAACAACTCTTCACTTCAATCTATTTCTGTTCTCTTCATTAATGACGAACTATTGCGCCATGGAAGACTGGCTAACCAAGCACGGGCCCCAAAGCTGCAACTCAGGATCAATCAAGACGACACGGGCGAACAAGCACAACCCTCATAATTGTAGATATAACGGTGTTATGAGCATGGTGATCTGTTCCCACACAAAACGTGTCCGGTAGGCCACAACAATGTCAAATCACAGTTGGATATCATACTGAACTAGTTGTGCGCAATCCACTCTGCCACGTCGGATAAACCGACTACCCACATAAATAGATAGTGCTGGGTACTCAAGTAGGTGGCGAAAGAAGGCCTGGTTTACCTCGACAACTCTGATACCATACCAAGGACACTTCCCATCCGAAGTCAAGGATGCATACATGGTTTATGACACACACTCCTCGTGAGATCAACGAAAGAGAGCTCTTCGAGAGATCTGCGTCACCGGAAAGACTGCGATGCCGGAAATGAAGCGGACGGACGTTTATATCACTTTTGATCATCAGTATCAACTGGAAGGTGCCCACAAATGAGGAGTTGCCACTCTCATCCCTGACCCCATAATTGATGGCTATCGCTTATCAAAAGTTATAACGAAAGCTTGAGCACATAGAGAAGTAGGTAAATAAATCCAAGATCAATCAACCAATTATATAATTTTGAGTTGACCGGTATTGGCATAATTATATGATAGCACGAGCTTTTCAGAATAACTTCGTTGTGAAATTAATTTTGGGGAAGTTTCAGAACAAATCACTTTTCTGCTAGAAACCACATTTGCATTTGAACAAAGTTTGGGGAAGTTTCAGAACAAATCACTTTTCTAAGAAATGATCGTGTATTCAAAACAAATTCGGGAATTTGAAAACAATGTCCATGAAATTCTAGAAAATGTTCATAGAAATTAAAACAGATTCGCAAAGCTGTCAGAATCGAGATTCCGAATCGGATCGGAGCTCCGTTGATAGGATCGTGAATTATAGAGTCATAACTATCATGATTGTAGAAACTTAGATTCTATTTGCAAAATTGTAGAATCAAAGGGGCGAGTTTGGATCGTAAGGTCGTAAGATTCTAAGACTTGAGTCGCGGTTCTGACAGCTTTGTAGATTCGTAAATAACGAACAAAACGAACCGTCGCTTAGATAGAGGTTTTATTAGGGGATTTGTAGAGTTTATTCTATGATTTTATTTAGTCCCTCGTGCATCGGGTAAGAATATGATTCCTTGTTCTGTATTGCGTTGAGCCCCAAAATAAATTGACACAACTTTGCACGTGTTAGTTTTTGTAAGTTATATGAAAATGATTAAATGTCTATTTGGCTTCATACACAACTATGTTTATTCTAGTACCTCGGTATTACTGATTATGGAAAACATCGTTCCGCTAGGTCAAGGCGATACACATCATTCATCAGCCTAGCTAAAGCATGGTCCATCAATGTAGTTTGCTCAGTCAAAAATATTTTGTTGTGGTGCGTTAGAAAATCAAGTCGTGGTGAGACACATTTTTAGTTTTTGAAATGACTTTTTAAAAGTCCCTTATCTCATCATGACATTCAGACATAGTTTGTAAAATGATATTTAAAAGTCCTTATCCCATCCTCGCATTTGTTTCAGTTTTTTTAATCTATACCACATCTGCATAATCTGATTGTTTTTCATCCGTTGCAACGCACGGACACATTTGCTAGTTCTTTATAGAAAAGAACTCCTTTTGGTAAGTAATGCAAGGAGAGTCTCTCAAAATAAGTTTTCGTCCCGCTTTATAAACAAAATAACAATGTAAGGAAAGTCCCACTATCACAAGATCGAATGTGATGTTCTTGGGCATTGTCCCCGGCTACCGCCAAGCCGAGAAAGGAAGAATGCCAACCAACTCATTTGCAATGGCACGACATCCACACGGTTAGCATGACGTTTAGGCCAATCTATCAGCTCCTCCACCGTCTCGGTTTCAAGGTCGTCGACATACACGCGCAAACTACTGCCCTGGGCAATTATCGTGCCGTACTTTTCTCCTAACATGTGGAAGCTTGATATTCTTTGAGTAAGCCTCTTACCTGGTTCTTTTAACTCGATAGTGCGAGTGCACAGCCGCTTTGTAGTCTCGTCCACAATTTCCCAGATCACTACCCGGGCCTCTTCCCTGTCGATATAGATTAGCGAAAGTGTCCCATCGGTGGAGAGGGTAAGGCATGGGTGGCATCGCATGTAGTCCATCTCAAAGGGGATCCTTGTCAAGGAGACGTGGCCCGTCTTAGCTTCCATACCAACAATGCATAAACATGGCATACCCCCTTCGTAAAAGAGCCAGTGTGCTGTGCCGCGGCAAACGACGGCAGGGCCATGATAAACCGCGGTGTAGTTGCTGGTAGCCTCACCGCCGAAGCACCTGGTCGCCGTGCTCCAGCTCCTTTCATTAGACGAGAAAATGTAGAGATTGTAGTCCAAGTCGATGATTACCACTTTGAAGGGCGCATAGTTGCTCGGTGGTGGCTGCTCGTTGTGAGAGCAGCTATCCACACCTCTCAAAATAGCGTATCCATTCCAGTCCAAGTGAAGGGGGTCGACCTTGCCGCACTTTAGAGGTGGTAGCACGTGGCACTCGCCGACGAGCAAATTGCACACCGCCAGGTGGACGACCCCGTCTCATGGTTGGGAAGGCGCACGAGTAGGAGGCCGTGGCGACACAAGAGGCTCCGCGTGGTCTAAGACGTGGTTGGCGGGCTGCATGAAGGTGGTAAGGGCACGGCAACCACGGCCCATCACCGACCGCGGCGCAGGGACGAAGCACGGCGCCCCCACCCCTTGTACGGGGCGTTGCTCCCTGGTGAAGAAGCCGATGATGGAGGCGGACGTGTCCTCTGGCCAACAACGCCGGAGGAAGGAGGGGTTTGCCACGAGGCGGTGCCACAGCTTGCACACCATGGCGCACCGAAAGAGCGCCGCCATGTCGTCCTTGAGCCGGACGAGGATCTCGAGGAGCAAGTCATCAAGGAGCGGAAGCGAAACAGCCGCCTGTTCCATCGGTGCAGGCGTGCAGCTAGGACAGGGCTACACCGGCCACACCAGCGTACGTGTGTGCCATAATATTTTTGTATCCAATATATATAAGATGGAGTTTTGCTTGGGTTGCTATGGAGTAGCGTACGGAAATAGGCTTCGGAGGTTGTGGCCGGAGTCCGTCTACAACCCAAACTGCCCAAGGTCTCCCAGTACCTTACGTATGCATGGCTGTAGTTTTCTTTCTTTGAAATTGAGGTAATATCATCAGTGGTGTCTAAACTTGGTACGGATGTTCACTTTAGTGCCTGAAGTTGAAAAATACGTTGAACTGGTTCTAAAACTTGACGCTAACATGCAGAAACAGTGCTAAATCCATTCGTACACGTAAAGAGTGCTGGTGTGGCACTGTATTTAGCTGACATGACATGGGGTCCACTTGTAACAGGAAACATGATTTTAGTTGAACAACTATGTCTCTATGACAAGTGGGTCCTGTTTGTTAGTACGCATGTAAAACTAAAATGAAAAATAGTGTCCGACAAGGTTCGAACGTGCGAACTGAACATTGGAGGCTGCATCCAATGTCCAGTCGATCAAGCAACTTTTAATGTAGAATGTGGCCCCTCGTTCTTAATATACTGTAAGAGAAAAGGCTTGTGCTACCTAAATGCGCCGCAGTCGGCGCGGCCCATTTAACACTGTTTTTTTTTTTACAATCTGTAATTTATAATCACACTAATACAAATGCTACTACTCTGAATTTTGCACACACTATTTTTTAAAGAAAATGTGAAACGTTTGTAGAATACATTCACAATAAACGGATGTATTATTTAAAAAAAATCGATAAACCATGCCATGCCATGTTGTGGGTTATAAATATTTCCCGTACAAAAATATTCATGTGCACACAAACTAAATACATAGATGTATGCATGTAATTTTCAGAAAATACTATTTTAAATACAATCCATGAGTGTTTAAAAATGTTTACTAACTACAAGAATTCCATATATACAGTCATGGATAATATTTTAAAATGTGTTTATTTTTATAAATGTATATTGAATACAAACATTTATATACACGCATGGTTATATTTAATTTATAGAAATTTTTAGTTAACAACATTTATTAAATATTTAAATATACATTTTTATATAAAAAATTTATAAACATTTTTATATACATTTTTTATTATTATATTCCTAGTTTTTATATAATTTAAATATAATCCAGTAAGACATGCTTTTTGTAAAAAAAAGGGATTTTACTTCTGGGTTACATGATGTCTGTGAGGCTAAGTTTACACTTGAAGCTGTGTATTGGAGTGGTTGGCACAGGTTGCTCGCACGTTATAGGTCGTATGTTTGATCTCTGTTGGTCACTTTTTTCGTCTCAATTTTCCTTCTAGCCTGACAGGCGGGACCCAGCAGTCATAATATTTAACTAAAACCATGTTTCGTTGCTAGATGTGGATCCATGCCACGTCAACCAAATACGGTGTCAAATCAGCACACTTTACATCTATATAAATAGGATTAGCACCGTATTTGCACATCCAGTCCAAGTTTTAGAACCACTTCGACGTATTTTTCAAGTTTAGGCATTAAAGTGAACATCCATGTCAAGTTCAAGCACCACTGGTGATATTACCTATTTGAAATTCATATAGAAACTCCAATGACTTTTCTGAAGTAACACCTCTGTATCAAAATATAAGATGTTTTTGCAGTTTAAATTCAAGTGTAAAAACGTCTTATATTTTGGTACAGAGGGTGTATTTCCTTTTTCCCATTCTTTTGTTTTTCTGCTATTTTTAGGATAGCTAGATTGCCACCACTTCATCACTAAAATCCCTTACATTTTTTTCAGCCGGGATACTCTTTATTCCATTAACCAGAACAATCAGCCGAATCGCTGACAATCATCGCACGAAACAAAGTCTGACGCCCCATCCAGCCACAAGGCTGAGGATGCATGGGCCATACGCACACCATGAGCAGCTAAAGTGTCAGCTACTTTATTACAATTTACAACCCATTGGGAAAATAACAATCTCAAAACGAGAAAATTTTAACCTAGCAAAGATTTTAATCTCTCTGAAGATGACACCAACTATAGACTGGTCTTGGTCCTTCCTATTATTGCATGCATGAGAGTGGTGGAGTCCGTCTCCACAATCACAGAAGTCATACCCAGCTGTTGAACGACATGTAGGCTCTTTAAACATGCAATCGTTTCAGTGTGCAGTGGGCTGACAATACAAGGTATATTACCTGATCCAATAGCAATCGCTTGACCTCGTACATTGAGAGGGGACCAAATTTGGTAGAGAGTTTCGGGACCAAACTTTGATTTGGCAATAATTAAGGAAGAAACAAGGCCTTTTATATATGTAGTTATAAGCAGTTTGTTAGTGGGTCGAGGCCAGTGGGTAGCAATTTGGAATTGGTCAAGGCCAAACTCGTTTCCAACATGTGTTCTCTGCTAGCAGGGAGATGAGAACGCTTCTTTTCAATGGTACGCCATTGGCGCACTCTCGAAAAAAAAGAACGCTTCTTTCCTAGAAGAAATATAGACATGGCTAATCGTTTGTTCGGAATAGGTGTAAAATTTGTGTGGCCACTAGAATCTTTGGCCTTCCCTTCTTCATATTCAAGGTACCTAAATATTCAAGTTCACCCATCTTGAAGCCTCTTAACTAGATGGAAGAAAGGAGGAATAAAGTAGTTATGCCATATGTGGTGGTTGATTGGTTTATTTTAATTAAGTCCTATATGCAGGGGTCATGTATTGGCATGTGAGAGAGGCCTATGTAAAATCAATCAATGGTGCTAATATATGATAGCATTAATTGATCAGTCAATTAGAATTGGATTGATACACACACTCTGGCATGTGATGGCAGAGTTAGAGCCAAATTGATTGTTGAATCATCATGATATGAGGCTTTCAGAAAATGATGGATGTGATTTCAGAAGTACAACGGTCCAACTTCTTTAAATTCAAGTTAAATGTTATAAGCTCTGCCGACTCGCAGTGTCAAATTTACCAAGACCAAGATAGGAAAACTGCAAAAACCATTCACAACAGATACTCTGTTGTGAAAATTTCAGATAATATTCATCACTACTCATTTACCAGATGAGTAGATGACACAAGTAGTGGTCCGACAATTAGAAACACTACTCCTAGTTAAAATTTCAGATAATATTTCACACTACTCATTTACAATGAACACACTAGCTGCTACTAACATATAAATATTGCTATTAATTCCTTCGCCGCAAGATATTCATGTTTACTTTGCCATGCTTTTGGATCTATTCTCCTTGAGTGCACGAAGGTCTTCAAGTGTAACGAAGGACTAGCTCAAGAACAACTCATTCATCGGATGTGATGTAATACTATAACATTTGAACTCTTCATCAGTATAGTCAGCAAATCCGTTGGTACGAAAAGCAGGGGGCTTGCCTTGCTTGATGAGCTCCTCATTCCTGGGGTGAACACGCTTAGTAGTCGCCTTGAAAAACTTGTATCGCCGGGCCTTCTCGTAGATCCAGTACCAGCGGTCGTACTCCTCCATCCACTTCTTAAGTCGTGCCTTCATGACGGCCTCTTTCCTCGCCTTCTCCACGCCATTGTTCGTTGCCTCCTTCCTCATCGCCTTCTCAACGTCGTTGTCCCTCGCCTCCTCTGTTGTCCACACCAGAAACCACCTTCTACGAGAAGACCTTGCTTGCACTGCTCACAGTATGGGCCTAGACTCAACTTCTCATTAGTGGCGACGACGAGGGCTGTGGGTGTGTAGAGGAGGGCTGGCGGTGGCGGAAATAGGCTTTCCCGGCAACGCCTATAAGAGGGACACGAGATGTGGCCGTTTGACCATTCAAGCATGCTAGTGCAGTTCTGGCTTTGAAACTCAATGCAGATTAACTTAGGACACCGTGTTATAATTAAGCATAGGTCGAGCTGCATGAGCATGAGTTACTTAGAATTAACTTGCAAACCGTTCTCCCGCGTCGCTTGTGCTCGGGGCAACTCCTCCAACCCTAGCGCGCCGCCACATCCCCTGCGCTGCCGCCGGAGGACACCGCCGGGCGAAGCCCGCACGGCCAACGGCGGCGGCTGGGCTTCTCCTCATGGCTCCCCTGCGTCCGTGAGCGGCGGCTCTCAGCGTGATCCAGCGGTGCTCCGGGAGCGCGTGTGTCTTGGCGTCCAGATGCGTGGCGGCGGAGCTCGGTGAAGGGTGGTGGGGCGCGGTTGCTGGTGCTCCTGTGCACCATGTGCGGCCGTGTCGGATGCGGTCGGTGGGACGAGCGCTTGGCCAGGACGATGGCCCGCCTGTTGGGTGTTGTATGATGGGTGTGTGCTAAGTCCTTTGGTGGCGCTTGGGGATGGGTCGTCGGGCCTTGCTCTGGTGACCTCGCCTACTCTCGTCGGTGCGCTGGGCAAGATGCCTCCGTTCTTGCTGATTGATGTGATGGGAAGGGCATGAGGGGAGGTGGAGAAACCCTGTCTCGGCTTTGTGCGAGCGGCGGCACCGCCGCCCTTGGGCGCCATGATCCTTGTCGAAGGCGTCACTACATTGCTTCCCTCCTCCCCTCATGGTCTTTGCTCCGGGGAAATCCTTACTCCCCTCGTGGGACAGACTATGGCGGCGATTTCCTCATCGTTGACCTTCTTGGAGGCAATTTCTTGGACCTGATTCGATCGCCGGGGCAAGCGGTAGCTTGTTCAGCGTTGCTTCGGAGTGAGATCTATAGACGGTGGCTTGATGCAGAGGGCATGGATGTGTAGCGGCGGCGGTGGATTTCTGGATGGGCCGATGGTCTCTGGTTGTGAGACGCCGGTGGCCATGATCTCATTCGCAGGTGTGCGGGCAACAGTGTCTGCCTGCGGCGTCATGGTATGGCGGTTTTCCCCTCGGGCGCATAGGTGAAGATGTGGTCCTGCACTGCTAGGTGATGGACGAGATGGGACCGGGAATCTTGGATCTTCAGATCGGGCGGCAACGACGAGTTTGTTTTGCTGCATGATTCTGCCGCCAAGGACGAGAACGACGAAGCATGAGGATGTCGCAAGACTGTTGGAGCGTCCCACTTTTGGATTTGATGGTGTGGGTGACCATCCTCCCTTGATCTCTCCGTTGCAAAGTGCATCGGCGACCTTCATCGTTCGACCGACTTTTGTCTTGGCTTGACTGTCTGCTTGTGCGAGCATGGGCTTTAGTTGCGAGGCGCCTCACGTCATGACCATGCTATGTATGTAGCTGCCGGGATCACGGAAAGTGGTGGCGACAACCTTGCCGATGTCAAAAGATGATTGGTGCGGATATAGTTGCTGCTGTAGATTGTTGACCATTGATTTGATCGCTTCGGAGTTTTTTTTTCCTTTTTTCTTTTTACTCCACTGAGGCATAGCTTTGTCACGTTTGACTTTGCCGGTGTGATTTTCGTGCGTATGCGTTGATGTTGGCTGTATGCATCCTAGCTATGCAGAGGCCGGATGTGGGCTTATTGTGTTTGTATCCACTCGATGCTTAATTTTAAGCTAATAAAATCTACCCTTTGTCGAGGAAAAAGAATTAACTTGGGGTACAAAATGTACAAAGGTTCACAACCCCCGAGTAGGCCTTATGAAAAGAATGCTGAGTATGGTGCAGTTATATGATGAGATTTTCGTCTGAGGTACTTCCTTCGTCACATAATATAAGGCGTTTATATTGTGGGATGAAGGGACTAATTTATATGACGCGGTTTCAGCAGTATGAAACGTCTGACTTTTTTACAAGAAAAGGAAGGTCTGAACATTTTTTAGATCTTTTGCTGCATATGGAACTACTAATTCATGTGCGGAAAATTCAGTTCAACGATAGGCCGTATGCATGGGTGTTCTTAACCAGGCCTTGTCACCAGGCCCACCTCATTTGCAATCCACCACTGGCCTGTGATTCCAGTGAACTGGGCCGCGCACCACCTTGGCAATCGTTTCCCTCCGAAAATGCCAAAGGAGGAATAGATCCGGATACCACAACTGGAATCTAAAGTTTCTCTGGAAAAAAAAGCTGGCATCTAAGACGAGCGATATGAATAGATCTTGGAGACATGCACCACTGCATGAGCACACCCACTCCACAAGATGAGCACACAATGATGACACAAAAAGATATAGCACATCAACAATTGATTATAAATTTAATTATCAGGAACCTGGCCTTGTCTCTTATCAGAATGCCTGCCACTGCTTTGCGGCCAGCTCTAAATTTATTTTCTTCGTCCTATCAAGCATACTAATAATACTCAACTGGCATCTTCGTACAAGCTAGGGTACATCAAAACGAGAATGTAGGGCCTGAACGATATACAATAGTAGTTATATGGAAGTGGAACACACTGTTTTATACTATCATGCTGCAAGCATCGGTATTATTTATCATTGATTATTTGTGATAAAGGTATGTCATGCATTTTGATTCATGGTAGTCTTAAATATGATCGCATCCACCATTAATATGTTGTCTTCTACTACTAATGTGGATGTAGTCCCGCCTTTTTCTTCACAACGTTCTCCAGTTCGTCACAAAATGCTGAACACTCCTTGCTCATTGTTCGTTGAGTTCTCTGTTTCAGAAAAGATGATAGAATTGTAAGTATTTTTGTGTAATGTATCAATTCCGACGAATGTAAACTGGATCATAAGACACAGCTGAACATATCTAGTCAATGTTAGAATATTTTGACACATCCATAGAACTATCGTGTTACTTCTTAATATGTATGATGATAATTTTGGACACTGTTGCATGACAATTGATCATCATTGAGTGTTGATACATTGCTGTTGGAGCCCTCGAAATTCCGGAAGATGGAACCCGGAAAACCTAGCTAGAATGACGAGGGTTTCGCGGAATCCAGGCTACATATGGCTAGAGGGCACATGTAAGAGCATCTCTAGCAGACCCGTATAACTGGTCAAACCCGTAAATTTTTTGCGTTTTACGGTTCTGGTCGAAAAAAGTGTGCAGAACAGAAACCGTAAAAGTGGTCCAACCCGTAAATTTTTTAAGGGGCACGGAAAATCCACACCCGAAACCCTTATATCTGAAGGTTGGAAGGCCAAACCGAAGGGGCCCCGTATACCGGTCAAACCTCGTCGGAGCAAACACGCCGCCGCGGAGTTTGTCGGAATCCGCCCTAAACTCGTCGGAATTCATCACACCACACCGGAAAAGGCCGCTGGACGCCGCAATCGATCGCCGCCGGTTCGAATTGGACGAGCTCGACCTCGCCGTGGCCTCCCATGACCTTAGCCTGGTCGCCGGAATCCTCCCGGCGCGGCCGTCAAAGGGGCACGGCTCGGCCGGCGGGGCTGGCAACGGAGCAGGGCGCAACCGGCGGGCGATGGGGCGTGGCCGGCGGGCAATGGGGCACGGCCGGCGAGGCTGGGCGCGGCCGGCATGGTGATGGGGTGCGGCCAGCGGGGACGGGGCGCGGCCGACGGGCGACGGGGCACGGCCGACGAGCGACGGGGCACGGCTGAAGGGGTTGGGCGTGGCCGGCGTGGCCGGCACGGCCGGCTGGAGGAAGGGGCGGCGGCCGCTGGACTGGAGAAAGGAGCTCTTTATCTCAGTTTTACAGTTTGTTTTACAGTTTCTGTTTGGACGTAGCTAAAATGGACCCTTAAAATGCCTTTTTTTCGACCCGTATTCCAGTTTTACAGTTTGCGGTCTTAAGGGGTCTGCTAGAGATGTTCTACCTCATTTATCCTCCAACTCCAATGCTATAACCGATAAACATTTCGCAGTAGGAGAAACTCGTTGTGATCCGTTTGACATTTACTGTACATTATACAGATGCCTTGCATCAGACCTTAATTACATGTTATCGGTCAAGGTAAGCAAATGTACCATTCACGGTTCATCGCACTATGTTAACATTTTTTATTGAGGGTCATGTGGGGTGGGGGGATCGAAGCAAAATTCATTCAAATGAGCAATAAACTAATTAACTTTCGTTTGACAATGTTGATAAGTCGTTTACCTTGATAGAGTGAATAAATATTGCATGAGTCATATGGTGGATAACCCAGAGTAGGGCCTCAAAAAATGTCCACAAATTCGTATATACCCTTTCGCTAAATCCACCTCAATCAACGTCCCAGAAAAAAGTGCTTTATTGAGTTTAGTCCATCATAAAGTATTACTTTACAATATACTAGAACGTCAACGGTTAAGATCAATCAAATCATAAGCATCGATGACACGACACCAGCAGAAATTTAAGTCAGTTCCTGTGTGTACCTGAAGATGAAGGCTATAGAAGGTCCTGTTCTGAAAAGCGGAAGCGGACGTGCTGATGAGGCAGAGTCCTTGGTTCTCCAACACCTTGATACATTTGGACATTGGCAGAGCGCCGGCCATGGTGTTCAGAAGGCTGACCTGGACCATGATTTCCCTATCGTCGAGGCAAGTGGTGGAGACGATAGGAGCCGTGTCATCTCCCGGCCTGCAACTGCCCCGCGTCAGCTGCTCCTTCTTCTTCTCCAGGCCGTCTACCTCCTTCTGCAGCTCCGGGATGTACTTGATCACCCGCGACACGATGGTCGGATTGCTCAGCTTCCTCTGTGACGTCAGCGTAAGATAAATCGATCAGATGCTCAGTACAGAATCTTGCACATGTGCGTAGCCCAGAGAAGATGAACGAGAGTTGGGTTAGTTAAGCGGTTTTAATTATTACGGTGTGATGATCATCGTCGGGGAGGAGGGAGCGGAGGTTGGAATAATGCTCGTTGAGCTGCTTGCGGCTGTCGCGCTCGTACGCGTTGTGGCTAATCTTTCGTTGGGATCCCGAGCCGCCGGAGGAGGTGGCGTTGTTGGCAGCCGGCGCGGCCGGGATGTCGTGCTCTAGGCCCGGCCACGGCGGGGACGGCGCGAGGTGGTCGAGGCCACCGGAGAAGATTTCCGCATCCAGTGACGACATGCTGCTCGTGAATGGGTCGTTGAACATCCGGTGGTCCATTGTTCGCAGCTAGCTTCTGCTTGATCTCGTTCGTGTGAAGAGGTTGTAGAGATGATGGTGGATGTTAACCTAGCCTGCTTCGGTAGCCTACTTGATCTAGATTGATCAGCATGAACTACTTCTCATGGCTGGTTTGATCCATGCAGTCAGCTTGAGCAAGTTCCGGAGTGGCGACCTCCTTTATATAGGGCTGGCAGTGTCCAGAGAACTGATTTGGCCTGGATGTCTAAAGTCATATATACTCCAGAGAACATTATGAAAGTGAGGTAAAGGGAAGAAAAGCAATTCTGTCGTGTACACGATATCTCGTGCATGGCTCAGCCATCGATTTACTTCACGATCAGATCTACATGCTTGTATTCTTGTGAATCTTATTGTTTATTAGCCCATTATGTGACATCCTCGACGTTACCTTTACGCCAAGTAGTGACTGGGATTCCTGCAACCTCTCTCGTCATTCCACTCTCACAGTCCAAAGCAATATAGTACACCCGTTCATGATTTTCGTCTGATTTTAAATTTTGAATCTATTTTAACTTTTGAGCCACAAATCCAATTTATGATATGTTTGCTATGTTCCTTGCAACTAGGACACTGAAACAATACCAATTTCGAATATATATTGATAAGTTTTAAAATATGAGTTCCAAAACATGATGGAACTATATGAAACATAGTGATGCATTCTAGTACGCGAAAAAACATAGGAAAACTTGATGAGAATGAGGTTTTACTAAAAATTTCTGGCATTATGTTTGACGCATGTTGATATATAATACATTATGATATGTTGTCAATCACGATGAAGCACAGTGAAACAATATGTTTGCTTTGGTGGAACACAATAAAACTTTTTTTTGCTTAATATTATGTTTTTAATAAACATTTGTGCTTATCAGGTTTTACTAGGTTTTCTCGTTTTCTAGAGTGTATCACTATGTTTCATAGAGTTCCACCATATGTTTCAGAATATAAATTCCAAAAGTAAAAAATTATATTCAACATTGATCTTCTTTCAAAGCCCTAGTTACATTGAACATAAATGTACAAGGACACCGTAAATATGACTTTATGTTCAATACATATCGGTCCTTTTGACTTCCCTGGAAAAACTAAATTCATGCCTTACTATGGGCTTGGAGAGTCTATGTAGCTAGTGGTGACTATATGTGATTTTTGGGAAAAAAGAATCAACACAAGACGATGCTCGAGGGCCCCACAAGCCCTTGGGGCGCGCCCCTTGAGCTTGTGGCGAATCCCTAAGGCGGTCGAGGGCCTTCTTTCGCCGCAAGAAAGCTAATTTCCGGAGGAAAATCGTGTAAAAGGTTCCGCCGAATCAGGGTTATGGATCTCCGGCTATAATAAAATGGTGAAGGTCCAGAAAATAGGTGCGAACCAGAGAAGAAAACAGGGAGAGATCCAATCTCGGAGAGGCTCTCGCCCCTTCGGGGACCATGAAGGCCAAGGATCAGAGGGACGAACCTCTCCCCATCAAGGGGCAAGGCCATGGAGGAGCAAGCCAGAGGGGAGCCTCTCTCCCCTTCTCTCCCGGTGGCGCCGGAGTGTCGCCAGGGAAACCATCACCGTGGTGATCGTCTTCGTCAACGTCGTCGTCTTTATCACCTTCCTCATCTATTTAGCGGTCCACTCTCCTGTAACCCATTGTAATCCCCTACTTGAACATGGTATTTTTGTGCTATGAGTTATTACCCGATGACTTGGGTCATCGTTATTGTCTTTGAGTAGATTTTTGTTGTCCTATTGGTAATTGGTGAATTGCTATGCTTGATTTGAACTGCTTGTGGTTATGTTGTCCTTTGGTGCCCATTGTATGTGCGCGCGCGTGGATCACCCCATAGAGTTAGTTGTATGAGGACATGACTATGCATTGGGGGGCAAGAGCGACATAAACTTCTTCCTACCATAGAAATTGATACATACATTATTGAAGAGGGGTCAATATATTTTAATGCTATGGTTGGTATTTACCTTAGTGAACTTTAGTATGTGCGGATTCTTGCTAATAGTTCCAGTCATAAGTTCATAGAATTTCATGTAAGGGATGACATGCTAGCAGTGGCCTCTCCCACATAAAAACTTGCCATCAGTCTAGTAACTTAGCCAATTGCTTAGGGACAATTCCGTACACCATGCCATCACTACTCCACACTAGCTATTTGTATTATATTGTAATATATTCTATCTTTATTTAGGAAAAACACACTTTTATGTTTATCATCTTGCAACGCTATCCCTTTATACCGACTTTGTAGTTATATTTCTCTTTTCTAGATAGAAGCAAACAATCGGTGTACGTAGGGTCATATCAGTGACACATAAGACTTGAGAGAATATTGATCTTACCTTTAACTCCTTGTGGGTTCGACACTCGATACTTATCACGTCCATATTTGGAAAGTGCTATAATGATTCTTTGCAGTTGAGGATTATTACACCCGTAATATGGAAGAGCTCTACATGTTTGATAAAGTTGCTCATCGTTGGAAAAAGATCATGAACGGAGAGTGGATCAGTACGGACGTCGTGTGCCGGGACAATGGGTTGGTTCTCCATGTCTAGACTGACAATGATGAAGGAGATAAGTTGGTCGGTGGATATGAGGTCGCATGCCATGGTCACCTCATTCGCGAGGGATTTCATGTGGCCAAAGTAGGTAGCCATGAATTTATTACCCTTCCGTGTGCTCGTCAGGCTGATTCTAAAGTTGTTGTTGCGGGACCTCCATTATGAGGCAAACATGCTTGTCAGGGCTGTCCAGATCGCGTGAGACTTTTCATGCGAGGCGTCCTGAATCAAGACCTTCTTGCAGAGATTGTCGAGCAAGTACGCAAGAACTTTCTAGTCCTCCCTCGCCCAGACCGTATAATGTGGGTTTATAACGATCTGCTCTTTGCCCTCGGCATTTTTGATGGTGATTGTTTTGGGAGGCTCGGGAAAGGTTTTGTCTAGATAACCGTACATGCCGGCGGCTCGAATCTGAGATAGCACTTGGGAGTGCCACTAGATGAATTTTGTTTTGGTGATTTTTTCAGAGACTTGGGAATTTAGGGCAAGGGTTGATGCCGAGCTAGAGAAGGAAACCATGGCAGAAGGTTGATGGAGGTAGCTAGAAGAGATGGAATTTAGGCCAATTCTCTGTATACAATTTGAAAATTTGTAAAGTATCTCAATCCTCCAGAGGAGAGACTATAGGTATATATTGATTGATACGAGAGAATTCCTCTCGTGAGTTTACAAGAGTCAATAGACTGCAACCATGAGAGAAACAAAGGGAAAGATATAAACTTAGAAAGGAAAATATCCCTCCAACAACTCTCACTACTCCTATAGAGATATAAGTTGTAGTACAAGCAGTGGCGGACCCACCATTGGGGCGAGTTGGGGCGGCTGCCCCGGGTCGCCGGCGGCGGTGGATCGACCCCCACCTACATGTCTTTCCTCCGATAGAGGACTAGTCAGTCATTATGTGACATGCTATATCATTGGCCTTCAAGACTTGTGGATTTGGATGAATAGAGGACTAGTCAGAGCATTTATGTTGATGGGAATATGTTTGTGGACTTTGCACCAGTAACATTATTAGTTGAGGAAGAGGAGTGAGTCTACCAAAGCAACAATCCAACCAATGGCGGCTAAAAAAATCCAACATTTGTGGCTATTCTTTTTAGAGAAAAGGCTTCTTGCCCGGACTAAAAAGAAAGCCATATTGGTAATGTCATCGAAAAAATGACAAGGCTAGCAAAGCACGACAGCACACAAGGCATCACTGGACTAAATAACGAGAGATAGTTTCTCCGAGACCACGCAGGCCATCAAAAGGCGACAGAAGTTTGGAGGGTGCCAAGTTGATAGTAGTAGCTCAAATCTTGGAGATCATCCTGGAAATGGCGTCGGCTTTTGCACCTCTAGCGAGCGGTTTCCACTATTGCTGGTAAGCAATCATTTTAAGCAAGCAATCAAAGGACTGGTTAGGAAAATAATGTTCGATAAATAACTTGACGCGATTAGTCCAAAGAGACCAACACAACTCAACAATGGCAACACATAACGGTTGTGGCTAAAAGTGCATATACTAGGGCAATTCTGACTTTGAAGGTCAACTATTTTTAAGGTCAATTCTTTGGAGGTCAATTCAGATTAACTAAAACACGGTGTTACATTTAAGCATAGGTGGAGCTGCAAGAGCATGAGTTAGTTAGAATTAATCTGCAATGTTATGGGATACAATGCACATAGACACAGTTTAGATTGCGCCACAGCCAACCCCACCAATCTGTGGGCAAACCAAATGATTAGTGGGTGATACGCCCTCCCGCGGCGCATAAACAATTTGATAGAAATTGAGCTGCGGGATGTGAGGTGGGTTGGCGCACCAAATAATTGGTGCTCAACCAAACATGCAACCTGCAGATCCTCAAGTTTTTTAAATAGTCAATTACACCAATGGTACTAGAACTTGGTTCAAATGGTCAGTTTGGTGCTAGAACTTGTGGCATACATTGAACTGGTGCAATAACTTGGTTTGGACGTGCAAATACTGTGCAAATCAGGTTTGATACGAAAATCAGGGTGAATTGGCACGCCGGCATGGCGTGGGTCCCGCTATAAGCGACTGAAAGGAAGGGAGGAATGCGTGCATCCCTTTTTTGCGAAAACACCATAGAATAAAATAGCCCGCGAAATAGCCGCGATAGCTGCGCTATAGCTGCCCAGGAGCCTCGCCCTACGCTATGGCTGCTGCCGCGAAATCATTCACATATCCCTCTAAATGGTTCAAAAAGAAGCAAAACCCTCTAGAAATCATCTCTCCCATAAAAAAAAAATTCCGCTATTTGCCGCAATTGCCCGCTATGGCGGCCGCTATAGCTGCTGGGAGAGTCTGCCGCGAAATCGTTTCTCCCGCGATTTTAATCTATGGAAAACACCCTTGATATTTTTTCTCATAAAAAACAACTATGTACGTGTAATAAGGCATTTTATTATTTTATTTTTCTGCTTCTATGACACATGGGGCCTAGCTGTCTGTACAGAAAAGTTAAACGAAAATAAGACGGCCTCAACAGGTCGAAATCGTGACCAACCGATGGAATACTGGAGAGTTGACAACTCCACCACTCACTATTCCCCAAAGTACTGATAACAAGTCTTCATGTATTATAAACTGGACGCATGGGAGGCTTAAATGGGTTGCAAATAGTGCCGGCCATTTTGCACGCATTAATTTTTTTTAAGATATTTATAAAACGTATGGAATAAAAATAATGTTCGAATATTCATGTGTTATAATTATATTTTGTGTGTGGATATAAATAGTACACATAAAGATGATTATTAGTAAATAAAAACATTTAAATGTACACCTGTGTATTATATAAAAATGTTGAGTAAATACAGATATTTAAAATATTTAAATAGAAAAAATATACACTTGCAGCTTATATGTATATTATACAAAATGATGAATACAAACATTTACTAAATATTCACTTGTGTATAATTTTAACCCGTGATTCATATTCAAAAATGTTATCTAATTTATATATTATCCATCAGTGAATATTCATATGAACATTTTAAAATTTAAATGACATATGTTTTTTATTATAAAAATCTTGAACTATGCTGTGCGTATAATTATTTAAATGTTTGCAATTATAGAAATATTTTTATTTGTATGTATATAACTGTATTAAGGAGGGCCCTTGGGAGGAAGGAGGTGATGTAGACAACATGTGGATGAAGATGGCGACTTGCATTCGTAAGATGGCCTCAGAGGAGTTTGGAGTGTCCAGGGGAAGTAGAAGAGAAGCTAAAGATACCTGGTGGTGGAACGATGATGTCCAGAAGGCAATTAAGGAGAAGAAAGAGTGTTTTAGACGCCTATATCTGGATAGGAGTGCAGACAACATAGAGAAGTACAAGATGGCAAAGAAGGCCGCAAAGCGAGCTGTGAGTGAAGCAAGGGGCCGGGCGTATGAGGACATCTACCAACGGTTAGACACGAAGGAAGGCGAAAGGGACATCTATAAGATGGCCAAGATCCGAGAGAGGAAGACGAGGGATGTTGACCAAATCAAGTGCATCAAGGACGGAGCAGATCAACTCCTGGTGAAGAACGAGGAGATTAAGCATAGATGGCGGGAGTACTTTGACAAGCTGTTCAATGGGGAGAGTGAGAGCTCTACCATTGATCTGGACGACTCCTTTGCTGATACTAGCAGGCTTTTTGTGCGGCGAGTCCAGGAGTCGGAGGTCAAGGAGGCTTTGAAGAGGATGAAAGGAGGCAAGGCGATGGGCCCTGATTGTATCCCCATTGAGGTGTGGAGAGGCCTCGGGGACATTTTCAACCAAACTTTTCAACCTCATTTTTCGGGCAAACAAGATGCCAGAAGAATGGAGACGGAGTATATTAGTACCAATCTTCAAGAACAAGGGGGATGTTCAGAGTTGTACTAATTACCGTGGAATTAAACTGATGAGCCATACAATGAAGCTATGGGAGAGAGTCATTGAGCACCGCTTAAGAAGAATGACAAGCGTGACCAAAAATCAGTTTGGTTTCATGCCTGGGAGGTCGACCATGGAAGCCATTTTCTTGGTACGACAACTTATGGAGAGATATAGGGAGCAAAAGAAGGACCTGCATATGGTGTTCATTGATTTGGAGAAGGCCTATGATAAGATACCGCGGAATGTTATGTGGTGGGCCTTGGAGAAACACAAAGTCCCAGCAAAGTACATTACCCTCATCAAGGACATGTACGATAATGTTGTGACAAGTGTTCGAACAAGTGATGGCGACACTGATGACTTCCCGATTAAGATAGGACTGCATCAAGGGTCAGCTTTGAGCCCTTATCTTTTTGCCTTGGTGATGGATGAGGTCACAAGGGATTTACAAGGAGATATCCCATGGTGTATACTCTTTGCGGACGATGTGGTGCTAGTCGATGAGAGTCGGACGGGGGTCAACAGGAAGTTGGAGTTATGGAGGCAAACTTTGGAATCGAAAGGTTTTAGACTTAGTAGGACTAAAACCGAGTACATGAGGTGCGCTTTCGGTACTACTAGGCACGAGGAGGAGGAGGATGTTAGCCTTGATGGGCAGGTGGTGCCGCAGAAGGACACCTTTCGATATTTGGGGTCAATGTTGCAGAAGGATGGGGATATCGATGAAGATGTGAACCATCGAATTAAAGCCGGATGGATGAAGTGGCGCCAAGCTTCTAGCATTCTCTGTGACAAGAGGGTGCCACAAAATCTAAAAGGCAAGTTCTATAGGACGGCGGTTCGACCCGCAATGTTGTATGGCGCTGAGTGTTGGCCGACTAAAAGGCGACATGTGCAACAGTTAGGTGTGGCGGAGATGCGCATGTTGAGATGGATGTGTGGCCACACAAGGAAGGACCGAATTCGGAATGATGATATACGAGATAGAGTTGGGGTAGCACCAATTGAAGAGAAGCTTGTCCAACATCGTCTGAGATGGTTTGGACATATTCAGCGCAGGCCTCCAGAAGCCCCAGTACATAGCGGACGGCTAAAGCGTGCTGATAATGTCAAAAGAGGCCGGGGTAGACCGAACTTGACATGGGAAGAGTCCGTAAAGAGAGACCTGAAGGATTGGAGCATCACCAAAGAACTAGCCATGGACAGGGGTGCGTGGAAGCTTGCTATCCATGTGCCAGAACCATGAGTTGGTCGCGAGATCTTATGGGTTTCACCTCTAGCCTACCCCAACTTGTTTGGGACTAAAGGCTTTGTTGTTGTTGTTGTTGTTGTATATAACTGTATTAAACAAACATTTTGATTTTAAATTTTAAAATTACGAATATTCATATTTTTGTAATTATAAAAAAAGTTATTACTTATAAATATTATTTCAAATGTTGAATGAAGGCGCACTTTTTTTTAGGGGCTCTTTTTTTAGTTTTTCTTTTAGGCAATCTTTTCAACTACATTATGTTTAGTTATCCACATAACACATGAATGTGTTACGGGTGGAGTGGCTAGGGCCGTCTATTTGCTAGTGAGAGGTCTGTGGTTCGTGGCGCCGATCAATCTTTTCCTTCTTATTTAAAAAAAAATGAGATTCCACCGCAGCAAATAACGTCAGGAGCTTTTTGTGATAAATAAAAAACTCAAGGTGGTTTCTGCAAAAAAATAGCCACACGCCGCCTCACTACCATCGAGTCACTGACAGCGGGCCCCATGCCACGCAGGCATGCCTAGTCAGTGGTTCGGGTGTACATAATTAAGATTTGCACCGTATTTGCACGATGGCGCCAAGTTATTGCACCAGTTCGATGTATGATGCAAGTTCTAGCATCAAAGTGACCATTTGCGCCATGTTCTAACACCAACAGTGTAATTGACTCTTTTTTAAAGGGCGGCTCATTGAGGGCCTCCTATATGAAGTGGACTCCATCAATAGACATGTACCGCATAGGTTGCTCCCCCAGCCACTGGCGGAGCTTAAGCAAGGCCAAATGGGCCATGGCCCGCCCAGTCCACAGCAAAAACAGTAAGGGATTAGATCAAAGTGGCCCATGAGAGGAAAAATACTAGGCGTTTCTATGTACTGGCCCGCCCAGGATTGGAACTGTAGCTCCGCCACTGCCCCCAGCCCAAAATTCCTATGAGCATTCCTCGCTAGCCATTGGTGTTGACGATGTTTGGTGACCAATAGACAGGGGGGTACATGAAAACTATCAGCAACAACATATCTACACATTGTTTGATATTTCAAACGAGATTTTTTTCAACGAATATCTTCAAATTTGTGAAAAAATGTATAAAACTTTCGCCATATATTTAGAAAGAAACCATTTTTTAGAAATCTTGAAGATTCTTTGAAAATGTAATATTTTTGAATCCTTGAACAAATTTAGAAAAACAGGACCTTTTTTTAAATTTGAACATATTTTGAAACATGAGCATTTTTTGAAACTCTGAACAAAAATGCAAAGGTCTTCTGCATCTTGGAACTATTTTCGAAAGCGGAAACATTTTCTGAAACTCCCAACCAAAATTTGAAAATGCAAACAAACTATGAAAATCATTAAAAAACTTTATGAAATCACATATACTTCTGGAAAATTGTGAATGCTTGAAAATAGAAAACGAAAGGGAAACAATGTGAATTTATGAAATTCCTAATATTTCCTAAAAGAGCAAACAATTGTTAAAGATGTTGAACATTTTATGAATTTTGCGATTTTTAAAAAAGGAAGAAAGAAAAGAATAAAGAAACAGAAAAAAAAGGAAACCAAAAAAATCATTATAAAAAGTTAAAAACAGTTAGAGAAACATGTGCAGAAAGATTGCAGAATGTTTCTAAAACTGATAAAAAACAGACTGAAATTTTCAGAACATTCCCAAAACTGGAGTGAGAAAACGCTTTTCACTCGCTCATGTATGATTGAGGGACAGTTACACATAATAAGCGTCATATAGGAAATTCCAGCTCACGGCTCCCATCCAAACAAGCCCATAGATTTGCTACCCCTGAAACATCAGCAAAAAAAACAGAGATTCTCTACCCCTGAGGGGGGCCTAGAAAAAGAATGTTGAGTACGATACAATTATAGGATGCAATTTTTAGGTGATGTATAGGGAGCAAATAATCAATCAGTACTCCTTCGGGAGCCCTTGCAAGAGTCACTTGGGGGTGGCCTGAGATGATTTTTTTCGCACTCTTTTGGGTGATTTATATGGAGTAACTAAATGTTTATTTTTTTTCTGCATTTAGATGATTTTTTCGGCTCTTTAGTTTTCCTCGGCTTTTCTTAGCTTTTGGACCCAAAAAAAAAATTGACGCGAATAAACACGTTTTATTTTTTTTCCTTCCGCTAGAGGCACAAATTTACTTCTCGTGGAGGCACATATTTGCTTCCGTGAGAGGCACGCAAAAGGAAAAAATACGGGATTTTTTCATACTGCGAGAGGCACCAAGTTACTTTTCGTATAGGCACGGATTTGCTTTCGCGAGAAGCAATTGCCTCTCGGAAAGGAAAAACAATGTGTTTTTTTCTTCCGCGAGAGACACGGATTTACTTCTCGTGGAGGCGCGGATTTGATTTCGTGAAAGGCACGGCCGTGCGTCTCACAAAATGAAAAAGAAATGCATTTTCTTTTTTTTTCTACCACGAGAGGCACGAATTTACTCCTCGTAGAGACACGGATTTGCTTCTACGAGAGCAACGACCGTGCCTCTCGAAAGGAAAAAAAAACACGTCTTTTTTTTTCTTTTTTCGTGAGAGGCACGGATTTACTTCTCGTGGAGGCACGAATTTGCTTATGCTAGATGCATGGTCGTGGCTCTCACAAAAGGGAAAATAACGCGTTTTTCCCCTACCACAAGAGGCATGGATTTTTTGTGAAATGAGAGGAATGGACTTACCTGTCGTGGAGGTACAGATTTGTTTTCACGAAGGGCACAGACGTGCGTCTCGGAAAGGGAAAAAAGTTTTGAGATTTCAACATGGGATCTTATTTTAAAGATCTAGACACGAATCCAACGATGAAAACGGTTCGAGATTTGGACTCACGGTTTAAGATATAAAATATTTTGAATAAATAAATCTACGAAAAAAAGAGAAAACTCTTAGGTTGCGACAAGTGGCGTACATTGCGACACTTGTCACAATCTGGGATGATTGGAGTGACCTTTATAAAGAGTGCTTTTTAACTAATGATTTCGCGATTATATGATAAGTAGTCTGCAACGTCTTGTTCTTGAGAAAAGGAACGTCTGAAGTTATGTTTGGTTCATCGATAGACGACGATAGGCCGGAGCCGCCGGACACATTGTGTGCCTTGTCACCCAGCCGGGTTAATAGTAGGTCCTCCCCACTCTACACGGGCCTTCGCTCCAATGAGCTGGGCTGCACGCAGGACAAGCGGGCCAGCTTGAAATTCAAACGGCAACTGTTTCCCTTGGACCACCCAAAATTAAAATTTGTTTCCCTTCGAAGAATGCCAAACCTTGAACACGAACAAGCCAGAAGCACTACAGGCCATACACCGATATACGAACAGTAATCACACATGCTTTTGACATTGTAACATCATTATATATTCATTTATACGGAAGAATTACATCGACAATGGCCTATCTTTTATGCATGCAACTGCTTCGCGGCCATCTCTACATTTGTTTTCTCAACTGTTTCATGCATACTAAATTATACTCATCGTGAAGTTGCGCACATGCTATGGTACATCATGAAGAGGAAAATATAGGACCAGAAATGTATACACTATATTTTTTTTTGAGGAAAAATGTATACACTATATTAGTTATATGGAACACACTGTATTACACTATCATGCATGCATCAGTGCTATTTATCTTAGATTATTTGTCCTATATCTATGTCCTGCATTTTTATTCATAGTAGTTATGTATGATGACATGCACCATTATTATGTTATAATCCACTAATGATGCAGATGCAGTCCCGCCTTTTGCTTCACGGCGTTCTCCAGTTCGTTACAAAATGTTTGGCACTCCTTGCTCATTGTTCGCTGGGTTCTCTGTTTCAATACAAAATATGATATAATTGTAAGCACTTTTGTATAAAATTTTCATTCTGTCGCACGTAAGTAGGATAATATATAATACACACATGCATGCATTTATTCAAAATTGATTTTTTTGACACATTTGTAGCGTTACTACTTAGTTTGTCATAAAACAGATAACATGTAGAAATATGCATGAAGATTCAGAAAAAATGCATCCGCATATCCATTGTCCACCGGTGCTATGGATGGTCTAGGGTGGTAGGGTCGATGCCTAGAGGGTAGGAAGGGTCCACCCCTTCCATTGCGTTGTCCTAACAAATTAAGGGGATGTTTCTTGTCCGCTTGTTACACTTCCCGTGGTTAATCGATTCGATTGGCCACACAATCACAATGTCATTTCAAGAGTTTTGGTACTTCATCATGGAATATTTATCTCTTTTTTGTTCCTTCGCATAAGTTTAGATACAACAATCTAGATCCATCCCATTAGTTGTATTGGCACGAGTATAATGACTCCCCCTATGTTGGGGTTGAAAGGACATGAGATAAAAACGAATACCAGTTGAGGTCAATGTCGGTCTAACCACAATGATCAACACACTAGCACACCAACATTTAGTCTAGTATAAAATGACCCTAGCCTAAGTAGCTATGTGAGGAAGCAAAATTCACATCCACCTGAGTGCATGTATGCATGCCCAAAAGACGAGGGTGTGATGATTTATCACCAAGGAACGTTCATCTTCGTAGTTCAAATCCGAGGGAGCCTATAAGATGTAAGCCCTAGAAAGATGGTTTTGTGGAATCCGTATTATATATCGGTAGAGGGACATGTAACCAGGGCCGGTCCTGAGATTTCAGGGGCCCGGGGCGAAACTAAAATTCGGGGCCCTTTGAGGCCTTTAGTATAAATGTCTAACTAGTAATAATAATATGTATATATAATTTTATGAAAGAAAACAATTAAGTACATCCAAAATCAGTATGCATATCACATAACGTGTTACATATTACTATCAAAAATTTCTCCTAACATTCTGAGATGCAAAATCGCTAATGATAGTATCAATATCAATTTCATCAAGCATTTTTTTCTCAATGCATAAAGTAGCCAAGCCATTTAACCTCTCTTGCGACATTGTAGATCTCAGGTAGTTCTTCAATAATTTCAACTTTGAGAAACTTCTTTCAGCTGATGCCACAGTCACAGGCATAGTAAAGAAAATCCGATATGCAATAGAAATATTGGGATAACAATCTGCTTCTCTGACAAACTCAAAAATCTCCATAGCAGACATTGCTCTATCAGGCAAAGTTGACTGCATAACAGTTAACTCAGAAATCAGATCATTTAAATCAACATCAGATGAACCACTTGAGGAGAATGAACTTGCAAATTTAGTGCAACTGTCTTTAAGTTCAGAATTGTCCAATGACTTCAAGGTCGTTGAACTCATTAAAAATCCAAATATATTTTTGAATGATTCAAGTTCTTCAAATCTGATTTTCAGTGAAGTGGTCGCCTTATCAACCATGACCAAAAAATAATTGACTTTAAAGTCCTTCTCAGCTTCGAACATTGCTTCATCATTGTCATCTTCATCAAATTGTTTCTTCCTAGAAACACGACGCTTTACTGGAAATGATGGCTCAACACCCATTTCAGCTGCAATTTCTTTGGCAGATATCACACTAGAAACAAACCCTTCATCTCTATAAGTGTCAAAATAAGTCCGCATACCATCTATTTGCGTTAAGGCGGCCTCAATGCACATGGATGGTGATTGCAGCTTCCTGCTCACTGTATCTACGGCAAATAGAATGTCATGCCAAATGACCATGCCAAGTATGAACTCATAGCTGCCAAGCACATCAAACAAATTTTTTGCATCACTCCTATCCTTGGGTTCGGTACCACTATCTTCACTTAACTCAAGTAGAGCAGATCTTATGTTCGGAGCTTGATATCTAATTGCTTTAACACTTTTGATCCTACTCTCCCAACGAGTATTGCTCAAAGATTTCACAGTTAGATCTTTCACATGGCTAACAAAAACTTTCCATCTTTTGGTAGAACCACTAAATAGTACATATATTCGTTGCACAATTCCAAAAAAAGAAACAGCTTTACCACAAGATTTGGCCATATCACAAAGAGTGAGATTGAGACTGTGGCAAGCACATGGCATATACAAAGCTCTTGGATTTACCCCAAGCAACCGACTTTGCACCCCCTTGTATTTTCCTTTCATGTTGGATCCATTGTCATAACCTTGGCCCCTAATGTCATCAATATTAAGATCGAAGGACTTCATAGAATCAACCAGTACATTGAAAATTCCCAAACCAGATGTGTCCTCCACTACCAAAAAACCAAGAAAGTACTCCACAATTTGTATTTTCCCATCAGACATATGAACACATCGAACCAACAAACTCATTTGTTCTTGATGACTCACATCCGGGGTACAATCTAGGATAACGGTGAAATATTTGGCCACTTTGACAATCTTGGCGATAGAATTTCTAATATCAGCATCCATAAGAGAAATCAACTCATTCTGAATTTTATGACTAAGATAATGGTAATGTATATCTTTGTTTTGAATACGCCTAAGATGATCTTGCATTACCAAATCAAATTCTGCAACCATCTCCACACAAGCTAAGAAATTTCCATTGGAATCATCATAAAGTTGCTCGCTGGATCCTCTAAAAGCCAAATTACGCTTACCAAGAAATTTCACAATGGCAACTATTCTTAATAAAACTTGCCTTATGCGTTCCTTCTCCTTTGTGATTTGCTGTTGTAACTCTTTGTCAATTGTTTCATGCTTGCTCAGTCTAATTCTCAGTTCATTCCAAGAGTTCATGTTGGTAATGTGGTCGACACTGGCTTCATGTTCTTTCAGTCTCTCACTAATGTGCCGCCAATCACAAAAGCCATCATGCCCCAATGCACTCTTGCATTTATCGGAATTGAAAAGCTTACAACAAAAACAAAACACTTTGTTTGCATGTTTTGAAAAAACTAACCATCTCCTATCACGCACCTCTCCATTGCTCATTTTTCTGGAGTAATGGTTGTATGAAAAATGTCGTGAAGTTTCATCCAAAGGATATTTAGTGTTTTCTTCTTCCCTTTTAGGCCCCCTTTCCACTAATATGTCCCTCGTTTTGTTATCAAGACTACCCCAGTTGCTTGGATCATAAATATCCACAGTAATAACCGGTTCCTCATCAACACTAGCAGATTCTGTCGCAGATGAATTAAATATGGGCTCATGATCACTCACATTGGTATCATCCATGTTGATGTCAACATCATCTTCTGTAGGAGTATGACCATCATCTTCCCGATTGGCATTAGCTTGGTCATCCGCAAGAACTATCGCCAACTCCTCTGGATTTCTTGATGAAGTGCTGGTGTTGCTCTTGTAATATTTAAAAAGGGATCCACTCAATGCCTTTTTTCCGCATCTTCCTCTTCCTTCTTTTTCCTTTTCTGACTTCCGGATGGATATTTTCTACCCAAACCCGACATGACCTAGCTGAAATTGAAAGGAACAATTAGCTCTTACAATTACCACAAAGCTTATTTTTAGCTAATTAAAACATTAGATTAATTACAGAAGATCTTCATATAATATGATTACAAAATCTGGTAGGGCATAATACCTTCTCTCTGTAATCTAATTAAAGCTCTGTGTGCTCAATGATTTATTCACCCAGGCACCCAGCTATCAATTCCCTATTGACCTGTTGTTTTGGGGAATCGGGATTAGAAAAAAAACAGGAAGAAGAACGTGGGAACGTGAGGGCAGACGGCGGCAGGCCTGGACGGCAGAGGCCGCAGAGCGCAGCGACGCACAGTACCTGCTGCAGTCGGCGACGGCGTTCGTCAGGAGGCACTCAGGCAGAGCGCAGCGACCGAGCGACGCAGAGTCGAGTCGAAGACGGCGTCGGCGATTAGACTAGACGAACATCGGCCTGCGTGCTGCGGTCAACGAAAGAAACTACGATCCGAAGAAAAAGGAATTAAGGAAACCGGGAATCCAGCGTCCAGCGATTCTTGCTTTCCCTGTACACGTCCAAACGTCCTGTGCACGTACGTGATGCAAACATAGGCCAGGCCGGCAGGCCCACATCTCTCTTTTTGTTTCCTAGGCTGAGATGTCGCTGAGTTCGGCTACAATTTCTCTTTTCGCTCGATAAAGTCACATGTATTGCAGCGGCTGCAACCTACGTGCTTGCTTAGCAGCCTACGTACACATACGCAGGAGGGGGCCCCTGACTTTTGGGGGCCCGGGGCGGCCGCACCGTTCGCCCCCCCCAGGGCCGGGCCTGGCAATACATGTGACTTTATCGAGCGAAAAGAGAAATTGTAGCCGAACTCAGCGACATCTCAGCCTAGGAAACAAAAAGAGAGATGTGGGCCTGCCGGCCTGGCCTATGTTTGCATCACGTACGTGCACAGGACGTTTGGACGTGTACAGGGAAAGCAAGAATCGCTGGACGCTGGATTCCCGGTTTCCTTAATTCCTTTTTCTTCGGATCGTAGTTTCTTTCGTTGACCGCAGCACGCAGGCCGCTGTTCGTCTAGTCTAATCGCCGACGCCGTCTTCGACTCGACTCTGCGTCGCTCGGTCGCTGCGCTCTGCCTGAGTGCCTCCTGACGAACGCCGTCGCCGACTGCAGCAGGTACTGTGCGTCGCTGCGCTCTGCGGCCTCTGCCGTCCAGGCCTGCCGCCGTCTGCCCTCACGTTCCCACGTTCTTCTTCCTGTTTTTTTTCTAATCCCGATTCCCCAAAACAACAGGTCAATAGGGAATTGATAGCTGGGTGCCTGGGTGAATAAATCATTGAGCACACAGAGCTTTAATTAGATTACAGAGAGAAGGTATTATGCCCTACCAGATTTTGTAATCATATTATATGAAGATCTTCTGTAATTAATCTAATGTTTTAATTAGCTAAAAATAAGCTTTGTGGTAATTGTAAGAGCTAATTGTTCCTTTCAATTTCAGCTAGGTCATGTCGGGTTTGGGTAGAAAATATCCATCCGGAAGTCAGAAAAGGAAAAAGAAGGAAGAGGAAGATGCGGAAAAAAGGCATTGAGTGGATCCCTTTTTAAATATTACAAGAGCAACACCAGCACTTCATCAAGAAATCCAGAGGAGTTGGCGATAGTTCTTGCGGATGACCAAGCTAATGCCAATCGGGAAGATGATGGTCATACTCCTACAGAAGATGATGTTGACATCAACATGGATGATACCAATGTGAGTGATCATGAGCCCATATTTAATTCATCTGCGACAGAATCTGCTAGTGTTGATGAGGAACCGGTTATTACTGTGGATATTTATGATCCAAGCAACTGGGGTAGTCTTGATAACAAAACGAGGGACATATTAGTGGAAAGGGGGCCTAAAAGGGAAGAAGAAAACACTAAATATCCTTTGGATGAAACTTCACGACATTTTTCATACAACCATTACTCCAGAAAAATGAGCAATGGAGAGGTGCGTGATAGGAGATGGTTAGTTTTTTCAAAACACGCAAACAAAGTGTTTTGTTTTTGTTGTAAGCTTTTCAATTCTGATAAATGCAAGAGTGCATTGGGGCATGATGGCTTTTGTGATTGGCGGCACATTAGTGAGAGACTGAAAGAACATGAAGCCAGTGTCGACCACATTACCAACATGAACTCTTGGAATGAACTGAGAATTAGACTGAGCAAGCATGAAACAATTGACAAAGAGTTACAACAGCAAATCACAAAGGAGAAGGAACGCATAAGGCAAGTTTTATTAAGAATAGTTGCCATTGTGAAATTTCTTGGTAAGCGTAATTTGGCTTTTAGAGGATCCAGCGAGCAACTTTATGATGATTCCAATGGAAATTTCTTAGCTTGTGTGGAGATGGTTGCAGAATTTGATTTGGTAATGCAAGATCATCTTAGGCGTATTCAAAACAAAGATATACATTACCATTATCTTAGTCATAAAATTCAGAATGAGTTGATTTCTCTTATGGATGCTGATATTAGAAATTCTATCGCCAAGATTGTCAAAGTGGCCAAATATTTCACCGTTATCCTAGATTGTACCCCGGATGTGAGTCATCAAGAACAAATGAGTTTGTTGGTTCGATGTGTTCATATGTCTGATGGGAAAATACAAATTGTGGAGTACTTTCTTGGTTTTTTGGTAGTGGAGGACACAGTTTGGGAATTTTCAATGTACTGGTTGATTCTATGAAGTCCTTCGATCTTAATATTGATGACATTAGGGGCCAAGGTTATGACAATGGATCCAACATGAAAGGAAAATACAAGGGGGTGCAAAGTCGGTTGCTTGGGGTAAATCCAAGAGCTTTGTATATGCCATGTGCTTGCCACAGTCTCAATCTCACTCTTTGTGATATGGCCAAATCTTGTGGTAAAGCTGTTTCTTTTTTTGGAATTGTGCAACGAATATATGTACTATTTAGTGGTTCTACCAAAAGATGGAAAGTTTTTGTTAGCCATGTGAAAGATCTAACTGTGAAATCTTTGAGCAATACTCGTTGGGAGAGTAGGATCAAAAGGGTTAAAGCAATTAGATATCAAGCTCCGAACATAAGATCTGCTCTACTTGAGTTAAGTGAAGATAGTGGTACCGAACCCAAGGATAGGAGTGATGCAAAAAATTTGTTTGATGTGCTTGGCAGCTATGAGTTCATACTTGGCATGGTCATTTGGCATGACATTCTATTTGCCGTAGATACAGTGAGCAGGAAGCTGCAATCACCATCCATGTGCATTGAGGCCGCCTTAACGCAAATAGATGGTATGCGGACTTATTTTGACACTTATAGAGATGAAGGGTTTGTTTCTAGTGTGATATCTGCCAAAGAAATTGCAGCTGAAATGGGTGTTGAGCCATCATTTCCAGTAAAGCGTCGTGTTTCTAGGAAGAAACAATTTGATGAAGATGACAATGATGAAGCAATGTTCGAAGCTGAGAAGGACTTTAAAGTCAATTATTTTTTGGTCATGGTTGATAAGGCGACCACTTCACTGAAAATCAGATTTGAAGAACTTGAATCATTCAAAAATATATTTGGATTTTTAATGAGTTCAACGACCTTGAAGTCATTGGACAATTCTGAACTTAAAGACAGTTGCACTAAATTTGCAAGTTCATTCTCCTCAAGTGGTTCATCTGATGTTGATTTAAATGATCTGATTTCTGAGTTAACTGTTATGCAGTCAACTTTGCCTGATAGAGCAATGTCTGCTATGGAGATTTTTGAGTTTGTCAGAGAAGCAGATTGTTATCCCAATATTTCTATTGCATATCGGATTTTCTTTACTATGCCTGTGACTGTGGCATCAGCTGAAAGAAGTTTCTCAAAGTTGAAATTATTGAAGAACTACCTGAGATCTACAATGTCGCAAGAGAGGTTAAATGGCTTGGCTACTTTATGCATTGAGAAAAAAATGCTTGATGAAATTGATATTGATACTATCATTAGCGATTTTGCATCTCAGAATGTTAGGAGAAATTTTTGATAGTAATATGTAACACGTTATGTGATATGCATACTGATTTTGGATGTACTTAATTGTTTTCTTTCATAAAATTATATATACATATTATTATTACTAGTTAGACATTTATACTAAAGGCCTCAAAGGGCCCCGAATTTTAGTTTCGCCCCGGGCCCCTGAAATCTCAGGACCGGCCCTGTGTATTGCAGCGGCTGCAACCTACGTGCTTGCTTAGCAGCCTACGTACACATACGCAGGAGGGGGCCCCTGACTTTTGGGGGCCCGGGGCGGCCGCACCGTTCGCCCCCCCCAGGGCCGGGCCTGCATGTAACCTCACTTAACTTCCAACTCATATAATTGTGAACCATTTTAGTAGGAGGAGAAACCCATTTTGGGACGGATGACACTTATGGTGTATTATACAGATTCCATGCATCAGCTACATCCTCGCATGTTCCAGTTAATGTAAACAAAATATACCATTCACGGTTCATCATACTATGCTACCATCTTAAACTCAAGGGGTAAGGGGGGGGGGGGGGGGGGGGGGGGGGGCAGGCCCGGCCCTGGGGGGGGGGGGGGGGGGGGGCGAACGGTGCGGCCGCCCCGGGCCCCCAAAAGTCAGGGGCCCCCTCCTGCGTATGTGTACGTAGGCTGCTAAGCAAGCACGTAGGTTGCAGCCGCTGCAATACATGTGACTTTATCGAGCGAAAAGAGAAATTGTAGCCGAACTCAGCGACATCTCAGCCTAGGAAACAAAAAGAGAGATGTGGGCCTGCCGGCCTGGCCTATGTTTGCATCACGTACGTGCACAGGACGTTTGGACGTGTACAGGGAAAGCAAGAATCGCTGGACGCTGGATTCCCGGTTTCCTTAATTCCTTTTTCTTCGGATCGTAGTTTCTTTCGTTGACCGCAGCACGCAGGCCGCTGTTCGTCTAGTCTAATCGCCGATGCCGTCTTCGACTCGACTCTGCGTCGCTCGGTCGCTGCGCTCTGCCTGAGTGCCTCCTGACGAACGCCGTCGCCGACTGCAGCAGGTACTGTGCGTCGCTGCGCTCTGCGGCCTCTGCCGTCCAGGCCTGCCGCCGTCTGCCCTCACGTTCCCACGTTCTTCTTCCTGTTTTTTTTCTAATCCCGATTCCCCAAAACAACAGGTCAATAGGGAATTGATAGCTGGGTGCCTGGGTGAATAAATCATTGAGCACACAGAGCTTTAATTAGATTACAGAGAGAAGGTATTATGCCCTACCAGATTTTGTAATCATATTATATGAAGATCTTCTGTAATTAATCTAATGTTTTAATTAGCTAAAAATAAGCTTTGTGGTAATTGTAAGAGCTAATTGTTCCTTTCAATTTCAGCTAGGTCATGTCGGGTTTGGGTAGAAAATATCCATCCGGAAGTCAGAAAAGGAAAAAGAAGGAAGAGGAAGATGCGGAAAAAAGGCATTGAGTGGATCCCTTTTTAAATATTACAAGAGCAACACCAGCACTTCATCAAGAAATCCAGAGGAGTTGGCGATAGTTCTTGCGGATGACCAAGCTAATGCCAATCGGGAAGATGATGGTCATACTCCTACAGAAGATGATGTTGACATCAACATGGATGATACCAATGTGAGTGATCATGAGCCCATATTTAATTCATCTGCGACAGAATCTGCTAGTGTTGATGAGGAACCGGTTATTACTGTGGATATTTATGATCCAAGCAACTGGGGTAGTCTTGATAACAAAACGAGGGACATATTAGTGGAAAGGGGGCCTAAAAGGGAAGAAGAAAACACTAAATATCCTTTGGATGAAACTTCACGACATTTTTCATACAACCATTACTCCAGAAAAATGAGCAATGGAGAGGTGCGTGATAGGAGATGGTTAGTTTTTTCAAAACACGCAAACAAAGTGTTTTGTTTTTGTTGTAAGCTTTTCAATTCCGATAAATGCAAGAGTGCATTGGGGCATGATGGCTTTTGTGATTGGCGGCACATTAGTGAGAGACTGAAAGAACATGAAGCCAGTGTCGACCACATTACCAACATGAACTCTTGGAATGAACTGAGAATTAGACTGAGCAAGCATGAAACAATTGACAAAGAGTTACAACAGCAAATCACAAAAGGAGAAGGAACGCATAAGGCAAGTTTTATTAAGAATAGTTGCCATTGTGAAATTTCTTGGTAAGCGTAATTTGGCTTTTAGAGGATCCAGCGAGCAACTTTATGATGATTCCAATGGAAATTTCTTAGCTTGTGTGGAGATGGTTGCAGAATTTGATTTGGTAATGCAAGATCATCTTAGGCGTATTCAAAACAAAGATATACATTACCATTATCTTAGTCATAAAATTCAGAATGAGTTGATTTCTCTTATGGATGCTGATATTAGAAATTCTATCGCCAAGATTGTCAAAGTGGCCAAATATTTCACCGTTATCCTAGATTGTACCCCGGATGTGAGTCATCAAGAACAAATGAGTTTGTTGGTTCGATGTGTTCATATGTCTGATGGGAAAATACAAATTGTGGAGTACTTTCTTGGTTTTTTGGTAGTGGAGGACACATCTGGTTTGGGAATTTTCAATGTACTGGTTGATTCTATGAAGTCCTTCGATCTTAATATTGATGACATTAGGGGCCAAGGTTATGACAATGGATCCAACATGAAAGGAAAATACAAGGGGGTGCAAAGTCGGTTGCTTGGGGTAAATCCAAGAGCTTTGTATATGCCATGTGCTTGCCACAGTCTCAATCTCACTCTTTGTGATATGGCCAAATCTTGTGGTAAAGCTGTTTCTTTTTTTGGAATTGTGCAACGAATATATGTACTATTTAGTGGTTCTACCAAAAGATGGAAAGTTTTTGTTAGCCATGTGAAAGATCTAACTGTGAAATCTTTGAGCAATACTCGTTGGGAGAGTAGGATCAAAAGTGTTAAAGCAATTAGATATCAAGCTCCGAACATAAGATCTGCTCTACTTGAGTTAAGTGAAGATAGTGGTACCGAACCCAAGGATAGGAGTGATGCAAAAAATTTGTTTGATGTGCTTGGCAGCTATGAGTTCATACTTGGCATGGTCATTTGGCATGACATTCTATTTGCCGTAGATACAGTGAGCAGGAAGCTGCAATCACCATCCATGTGCATTGAGGCCGCCTTAACGCAAATAGATGGTATGCGGACTTATTTTGACACTTATAGAGATGAAGGGTTTGTTTCTAGTGTGATATCTGCCAAAGAAATTGCAGCTGAAATGGGTGTTGAGCCATCATTTCCAGTAAAGCGTCGTGTTTCTAGGAAGAAACAATTTGATGAAGATGACAATGATGAAGCAATGTTCGAAGCTGAGAAGGACTTTAAAGTCAATTATTTTTTGGTCATGGTTGATAAGGCGACCACTTCACTGAAAATCAGATTTGAAGAACTTGAATCATTCAAAAATATATTTGGATTTTTAATGAGTTCAACGACCTTGAAGTCATTGGACAATTCTGAACTTAAAGACAGTTGCACTAAATTTGCAAGTTCATTCTCCTCAAGTGGTTCATCTGATGTTGATTTAAATGATCTGATTTCTGAGTTAACTGTTATGCAGTCAACTTTGCCTGATAGAGCAATGTCTGCTATGGAGATTTTTGAGTTTGTCAGAGAAGCAGATTGTTATCCCAATATTTCTATTGCATATCGGATTTTCTTTACTATGCCTGTGACTGTGGCATCAGCTGAAAGAAGTTTCTCAAAGTTGAAATTATTGAAGAACTACCTGAGATCTACAATGTCGCAAGAGAGGTTAAATGGCTTGGCTACTTTATGCATTGAGAAAAAAATGCTTGATGAAATTGATATTGATACTATCATTAGCGATTTTGCATCTCAGAATGTTAGGAGAAATTTTTGATAGTAATATGTAACACGTTATGTGATATGCATACTGATTTTGGATGTACTTAATTGTTTTCTTTCATAAAATTATTATATATACATATTATTATTACTAGTTAGACATTTATATTAAAGGCCTCAAAGGGCCCCGAATTTTAGTTTCGCCCCGGGCCCCTGAAATCTCAGGACCGGCCCTGGGGGGGGGTCATGGAGGTGATAGTTTTATTTGTAAGGTAGATAACCCATAATAGGGCCTGACAGCATCGAATTGCGCATATAGCCCAAAAAATATCCTCAAATTCTTATACTCTTTAGATAAATCCCTATCATGTTATCTGGACCCACCTCAATCAACATCGCAGAAATAGAAGTGCTTTACTGAGTTTTAGCTCAAAAGTACTACCTCCGTCTCAAAATATAAGACGTTTTTTAGGCTAAACATTAAGATCAAATCATAAGCATCAATGACCACAACAATGCAATTACATCACCGAAAGACAGATGCGTACCTGAAGATGGAGGCTATAGAACGTCCTGTTCTGGAACGCGGAAGTCGAGGAATTTATGAGGCGAAAGCCTTCGTTTTCCAGCACCTTGATGCACTTGGACATGGGCAGAGCTGCGGCCATGGCGCTCACCAGGCTGACCTGGACCATGATTTCCCTGTCGTCGAGGCAGGTGGCGGAGACGACAGGAGCCGTGTTCTGCCTCATGGTCAGGATGCCTTGCTCGCAGCTGGCTCGCCTCAGCTCCTCCTTCTTCTTCTCCAGACCGTCTACCTCCTTCTGTAGCTCCGGGATGTACTTGATCACCCGCGACACCGTGGTCGGAATGCTCATCTTCTTCTGTGCGACAGTAGCCAAAGATAAATCAATCAGACGCTCAGAATATCTCACATGCATGTACGTAGCTCAGAGGAAAAATGAACGAGTTGTGTCTAGTTAAGTGATTTAATTACATTGTGATCGTCATCGGGTAGTAGGGAGCGGAGGGAGGAATATTGCTCGTTGAGCTGCTTGCGGCGATCGCGCTCGTACGCGTTGTGGCTCATCTTGCGGTGGGATGATCCCGAGCCGCCGGAGGAGGTGGCGTTGTTGGCAGCCGGCGCCAACGGTATGTCGTTATTGACGCCCGGCCACTGCGGGGATTGCGCGAAGTGGTGGTAGCCGCCGGCGCCGGAGAAGATGTCCGCCTCCAGTGACGACATGCTGCTTGCAAACGGGTCGTTGAACATCTGGTGCTGGTGCCCCATTGCTCGCAGCTAGCTTCTGCTTGATCTCGTACGTGTGGAGACAGTAGAGATGATGCTGGATGAGAGAGGGAACCTAGCGTGGTAGTAGGGTGCAGCCTGAGCAAGTTCCGGAGTGGTGACCTCCGTTTATATCGGGTGAAAGACGAGTGTTGGCAGTGTCTAGAACTCCAGATAACTGATTTAGCCTGGAGTCCTGGACGTCTGAGGCACAGGGCTGCTTGTTACCTTTTTATGGGAGCGAGGTAAAGGGCTGCTTGTTACCTTTTTTTTTGTGAGTGTTTGTTATCTTTTATTTTTGCGAGTGTTTGTTATCTTATCCTTTCAGTGGAAAAAACAAAAAACTTGCGGGAATGACTAGCACTCAGTTAACTCTGGTCAAATTTACAAATTTGTCCATATATATGTTAAAAAAATTCACTTGTTATAAAAATTTGTTCAACTAATATAACATAAATTATGTTTCTATTTTTCAGAATTTAGGAAAAAAATTGTATGTTAACGTAAGATCAATGGTACTCGTTGTCGACTGAGATTTAACTAATTCTCTTTCACTAAGAGAATAAGCAAACCCAAAAACTTTCACATCCATTAAAATACTTTAATCATCTCAATGAAATAAGGTTCTACATATCATAGTCATAGCATCAATGAATTACGAGAAGGCCAAGAACATATATGAAAGTTATTCAACCCTTACAAGATCATAGCACATAGCTCTTGGGTAAAGCAATGTCGTCTGCTAATGGCCCTCACATCGCTCCTAAGAGGGGTCACTCGGGTGGAACTCTAGCAGACTTCTTCGGCGACCTTGACTGCCTCTGTAGCTGCGAGGGCGACACGTCGACTGGCTCGGTGCGGTTCAGCTACTCATCTCCGCACTATGCAGGTGGTGGCGCCGGTGCCCGCTGAGATCTTCGGCCTGGTGTAGGGAACCGGCGAGTGTTGCGATCCTTGGGTTCTTTTTGCACTAAGATGGTGTTCTACCGGGTGCCAGCCCTCATGGATCTGGCCGTTGACGATTTCCGAAATGCTCTGTCGGAGATCTTCATTGGGTGCTTGATGCATGTAGATTGCTGGATTGGATGGGATTCGGTCCCTATTTCACCACGAGTGGCTTCAACAGGATGTGACGCGAAGCTTCGGTATCTGTTGACATTATGGGACACGTCAGTATTTCGATTTCCATGGTGAAGACAGTGGCGGAGAACGTCATGGCTGCTGAGGTCTGAGGCCTTGTAATGGTGGATCGAGTCTTCGTGGCGATGAGGAATTTGCTTGGTGCTTCGTGACTTGTAGCAACGACATAGGCAAGTGGGGGCGGCAGCACAGGCGGATTACACAGTCTTAGCTTTCATGGTGAAAACCCATGGCCTGACCTTAATTGGTTGTATTGGGTAGTGATCTTCTTGAAGGCATTGTTTTGAGATGCGGATTTTCTCCAAGGTGAAAACCTAAGATCTAGTTTCGGGCCATGGTGGTACTTGTACACTGTTTCCTTCTTGGAGGCGTTGCTTTTGGAGTATTTGGATTTCGGGTGTTGTCTAGGTGGTGGTTCGTGCTCTAGCTACAAGGAATTGATCAATGCAGAGGGATCTTTCTTTTTGTTCTACTTCTTTTTGTCTTTTGGATGTGTGCATCCGTAATGTCTTTACGACATTACGTTGTTGCAGAGGCTGGGTGTAATTGGTATCACCATGATATTAATATATTCCCCTTTTCGTAAAAAGAAATGTCGTCTTCCTCATGCTCGCTGGAGGTGCGTCGTGAGCAAAGTTTGATGCAACATGTACATCTCCGGAAAACCCTCGTACCTAGGCAAATGTTGTTGATGCAATGGTCGAAAAGCGGTGTGTCAGAGCCAGAGGATGCTAGTGAATCCGAGGAATAGATGACCCCCCCTCTTCCACGAGAAGAAGGAAATGCATAGGGATCATGCCAAACAGAATGAGGTGGCCTTACTTCATTAGCTTCCAAATCAAGCCAAATTTGGCCATGCTTCGCCTACCGGATAGAAGGCCAAAACATGAAGTATCTCCGTCCACCCCACCATATGACATCGTTGAAGACGCAGATGAACCGAAGAACAATCCAGGCCCTAGATCAGATCATGAGCAAAGTTTCACACTCTTCATCTAGGGCGACCTAAACTACACGACCAAACCAGCCCTAAACTGGGGTTTCCCCTACCTTGCCAGCGTCGGAAGGCACCCTGATATGAGGGGAACTAATAGTGACGGTTGCACGTATGCGATTGAGAAGCCCTACTTGTTTCTTTGTCGTGGGAGTTGGGAATTGGTTTCTATTATAAAGCAATTGTGGATTTTGTGAGTTCAGTTGTACATTTTGAATACTTTGAAGATTAGTGACATCAATTCGAGGTTCAGATCGGTGTTCCAGAGAAGAAGGCGATGTATAGGGTTGGACACCCACGCCAGATCATTCCAGGCAGAATCAGTGGAGGCATGACCTCACTAGCTTCTAGAGGAAGCCGAAGTCATTCATGCTTCACAAAACAAAGAACAAGGTACAAGACGAAAAATTAACATCGTTGTGCGACGTCGTTGAAGCCACCCACAAAAAAGATAAATTCGGGATTGTAGATAGAGCCATGACTGAAGCTCCACACACTTCGGCTATACTGACCTATACTACACGACCAACCCCAAACTGGGGTTCCCCTACCTCGCTGGCACCGGAAGGCACCCTGAGACAAGGGGGACCAGCGGTGACAGTGCACTTACGCGTGAAGCCCTAATTGCTCTTTTGGTGCCTGGAGTTGGGAGTTCGTTGCCAACTACAAGTTTATGATTTTAATTACACATTTTGAGCACTTTGAAGACCAGGCAGTGTAATTCTACTACAACATGGTTTACCTCGCTCTGGTTTGGGAAGGGCGATGACGGCGGCGCTTCGGCTCTTTCCAATTCTTTTGGTAGCTGGAGTTGCGAGTTGGTTGCCATTACAAAAACAATTCTGTCCACACATACGTTGTTGTCGGAGTATTTTTTGTGTAATTAAAACTCTAAGGACATGTACAATGGTTAATAAGACATTCTTATCTTAAACCCATCACGAAATTTAGAGATAAAAAGATGTGCAATGGGTTTATCTCTTAGTCATATATTTATTAACTAGAAATACCTAAATATGTGGTGAGAGGATTGTTGCTAAGAGATCATCTCTTAAATAAGTGAATGCAATAATTTTCTTCTGATTTCTCTCTCCTTCATGTCAGCATTTATTCGATGTTGCACTCTTAAGATAACACCATTGTAAATGCCCTAAGTTAGCCGTGCTAAGTTGTTGGGTGTATTTTTAATTCCCTCCATGATCCATCCCTATGTGAATCTTAAAGGCAAACTTTTTGTGGCAAAATGAATCTTAAAGGCAAGAGATAGCTGATGTCTCAGGCCAACTTAGATTTAAGAAAATCTCTTGTAATTTAAAATATGCAAAACAGAAGAAGATAAATATGATATATGTTTTTTGCGAAAGAATAAGATATGGCTACACACATATAATGTTGGAATTTACTATTAGCTATCAATTATAGTCAACTAACGAATGATTTGTATGCTGGTTTTTGAGTTCTAGTTATATTGGACTCCTTTTCTTGTGAAGAATATTTGTAGACTTCTCGGAGTTTGTACTCTCATATATGATGAAAATGCATCAGTTTTACCTCTTTATCATCTTGTATATACTATGTTAATAATTACTTTCTCTGTAAAGAAATATAAAAGCGTTTAAATCACTACATGGAGTACTTAATATTGTTTCGATGTGAGTTTCAATATTAACTATCGTATATATCTACCATCTGGGCCGTTTTGACCGGTTAAAAGTAAGTTAATATTGAAGTAAGCAGCACATTCTGGGATCCTCGCGTATTCCTAAATACTGTGATTAAACTAAGCGAGTATGACAAGTACAGGGACCGGGAATGCATTTTATGCCCATCTAAAGATTGGTCTCTGATTCGAATATATCTCGCTGGGACCTATGACTGGATCGGATTCGTGCCATCCTTGTTGGCAAAACTTTATTAGCGATATATTCACTCAGCGGCCAGGGTGTATACCATCAGAGGTACGTAGCAGCAGATTAAGCTAGCTCGCCGAATGATGAAGGATCTCGCCGTGTGCTTGCCTTAATTTAGGAATGGACGGCTTTATTGATCGCGTGATCGCGCCTGCGGCGAGACGCGCGTCGACTAACGTAGCGCCCGGCCGGCCTCCATGGAGGCACGCGCGGTGGCCGTGCCCGTGCGCGCGCCGCGCATGCCGGCTCGTGCCGCCGACGCGGAGGGCACAGGCCAGGGACCGCTAAGGCTGGAATCGATACCCAAGTAGTATACAGTATTCGTATAATCGTATTCAAGAAGAGGAAACCGCTATTAGAATATATTATGGCGAACAATATTCGCACCCGAGCTGAACCGTGGATGCTATCTAGTCTAGGTTTATTGGTTGTGTGAGATATCTGCGTCTAAGTAAGTAAGTTGGGGAAAAAGTAACTGCTGAATCCACCCTTTACCTCCGTACTAAGCATTTTTTTTCTTCAAAAATGATGGATTTTATTGACTTAAAATGAAGCACCACGAAGATACAGACACAATGAGCACACACTCGGTCTCTCCATAGTTAGGACGCACACAACCAACATAAAAACACGCACAACAACACGTCGATAACGAGCAAAGTCATATGAGACCAAAGCTACGTGTTCGCGATGAAAAAATATAAAAGCTCCAAAAGTGATCGGAACTGCAATCCACAAACACCGGCAATGACCATATCATGACATCACATGAACGGCGAGATTTTTCAACTGAAGCGACGCTCAACCATCGCCATCACCGGATCCAGACACAAAGGCCCTGAATCTAGGTTTTAATCCTGTAAAATCAGTAGAGCATATCCAGCCAATGCGTTCAAGAAGGTAACAACGTAAAAAAAAAACATCATCATTGCCAGGTTTCCGCACAAACCATATCATGACATCACATGAACAACGAGATTCTTCAACTGGAGCGACGCTGAAGCACCGCCATCACCGGATCCAGACACAAAGGCCCTAAATCTAGGTTTTCATCCTGCAAAATCAGTAGAGCATATCCAACCAATGCATTCAAGAAGGTAACAAACGTAAAAAAACATCACCATTGCCAGGTTTAACCAACTCAGGTCCGACTTAGGCTTTCACCCCGAAGCTCAAGACAGGGTGCTCGAGTAGCACCACCATCGAAGTCACTCGTCATGTATTGTCGCCACCCCTTTTTCGCGATCCTGGTAGCTAAATGCAATGTGCGAACGCCGCCGCTGCACAATCACCCCTCTGCGTTAAGCCGTCATCCATAATTTGCATCTCATCGTTGACGCCAACCATCGGATTTGGAGATATGAACCCTCCTTAAGACCTTTCGATGACCACCACCGTCGTGGAGCCGCAGGAGGTCATTGTAACACAGTCTGCATCCACCACCACCCGACCGACCGAATATGGATAACCACTACCAAGCCGTCCAGATCTGAATCAATGCAACCGTTGAGTCGACCATGAACGAAGCCGAAGCCGCGGCCGCCTGACATCATATCCGACCACCACGACATCGGCACGGCCACGAACAGTCGCCGCCACCTAGAAGCCCATGGCTCGGCGTCCATCTTCCATGACACCGCCGCGAAGAGGGAAGAAGTGGCCCCACCGCTGCCCGAACTTTGTCCGGCGGCGTCCTTCAGCGGCGGTGGTGAGGAAGAGGATAGGTGGGGGAGAGTCGAGGACCTGGCAGTGCGAGGGTTCGCTTCGTCGCTTGCGAGAGCGAACGAGCTCGAGGTGTTATGTTTCGTCGTACTAAGTAGACGGTATCGATGGTACGTGGATAGCGTAACTGCATGCTAAACTACTAAAATAATATTTAAATTCAATTTATTTATAATATGTTTAATTGATAAAAAAATTGACGTTCCTTTACAAATGTTTGGGTATTTAAACACACATTCATCTAAAATTTAAATGTCTTCAAGCATTTAAAAATATAATCATCTAACTACAAAAATGTCAGCATATTTAGAAATTTTCGTATGGTTTTTAAAAGTTTCAAGTAATTCTACGAAATATTTGTGTACTTTAAAAAAGTTTCAAGGACTAATTAAGAAGAATGTTCATCTACTTTATAAAATCTCTGTATACTTTTAAAAGGTGTTCGTGCCTATTAGAAAAATATTTAGGTAGTTTTGAAAGGGCCGACACATATTGACAAATTTTTCAAATATATCAAAATACAATTTTATACTTTTTGACAAAAAAACAAACAACAATAGATAATGGAAACAAAATTATAAACAGAGAAAAAAAAGAAATAAAAACAGAAAGTGGAAAAGGAACAAGAAAAGGAAATTTGATGAAAAACAGAGAAACAAAGAATAGAAAAACAGGAAAAAAAGAATAAAAAAATGAAGAAAACCCCCAAAACCGACAAAACCGAATGGAAAGTACCATGAAAAACCAACTAAATACCTATAAAAATCGTACCATCTGGCTGGGCTAGTACCTAGTGCCGGCCCAATCATGAGGACATCGATGTATATCGCTTATCCGCTATATCAATACCTTTATACCACACTATATAGTGTACAATTAACTTTGATTAACAACCCTTAGATGAAGTCGATATGATGGCAGAGAGGTGGCTAATCTGAGGACTGTCGAATATTCTCTTTACTATACTATATTTTACTACGTGTACTGTTTGGATGATTCTATTGTTAGGCATAAGTCATATTGGCATTTTGCACAAACCTTAAAACACACCTCTACTCTGTTCTTCCATCTTAGACTCTCTTGACTCTTTTCTCTACTGAACTATCATTCCTTTTTAGTTGGTGATTTTTTTTGTGTGTTCATGATGATGGTTTTACCTTCATAACACATATTTTTCTTTGTAGATAGAGCAGTAGTTCTTCTTGTTATTTACTATATGAGATACAACAGAAACCTAGAAAGCTCATTTTGTTGCAACTTCATTTAATGGTGTAAAATTATAGGACATGCCTCGGGATTGAACGGCTAATGAGTTACTAGTATAAAACACGCATAACTAATGAGTAAAACACGCATAACTAATGAGTTACTAGTATAACACGCATAACGCGTATAGGACATGCCTCGGGATTGAAATGCTATCTTCTCACGTGTAAAACACGCATAACTAACGAGTTACTAGTAGCATTTTGTGGTGTAAAATGATCAATGCAAAACCCGATAGTGCTAACACACACATGGAAGATTATAGGCCATGCCTCGGGATTGAACGGCTAATGATTATAAGAAATCGACTATTAAGTAACACTAAATGAATTGCTCTGTTGCCCCATGTGTGATACCTGCACTTGAATGATTAGAGCAAGTACAATAAGGTAATATAAGCATGCTATAAGGATTTAAATATAATGTTTATACTTAGTTGAAGGATAGATAAGAGGAGAGAGAACAGAAAAATGTTGTATATTAGTAGTCAGCTGCATCACAAGTTGGAAGAAACTTTGTGAGAGAAGAAGTTGCGCCAAGCAGTTACAACGTAGTAAATGTCCATATATAACTATTGTATGAGTTGATTTTTAGGTTGGATGTGGATGAGATGGATACTAGATATATTTAACAGTTGGCTCTACTATTAATCATGCTCTTATATGCTTTTTTTATTCTGTTCTACTTCATGAATACTAAATATACTATAACACTAATCTTCCTAGAATTGAAGAGCCCACATTCAATTGAGGTCTCCAATTTACATTGTGAGACCCGATTTTGACCTGGTCAACAATTTCTCAAAGCTGTCTCATTTAATTATTCTATTTATACCTCTATGACATTATACTCCTTAGTTTTAAAGGGTCCACATTCAATTGAGGTCTCCAAGACTCCAATTAAAATTGGGTCACCTGATTTTGACCGGGTCAATAATTTCTCAAAACTCTTTCGTTCAATTCCTTAGACAAATACACTATACTTCCGAATGAGTTTGGTTTACGATTTTGACCGAACCAACAGTTTTTAAAATCAATCAACAGCAACGGGCCTAAAAAACATATCAATCACGCCCATGCAACCATCCATGTAGAAGTTTTCCCACATATATAAGGTTGGTTAGCATATAATATAGAATCACAGCACGAAAGGCCCATCAAATTATCGATTTATAAATAAAAATAAAACACACTATGTCATCTCCCTCACACATCAAATGAAATATTCCATTAGTTTCAAAATATAAGGGGTATTAGTTTTTTAGAAAGTCAAATTCTACAACTTTGACCAAGTTGAAAGCAAAAATATCGACGTCCACAATATTAAATAAAAATAATATGAAAACTAATTTAAAGATGAATCTAATCATAACAATTTGATATTATAGATTTTGATATATTTATCTACAAATTTAATCAAATTTAAAAGGTTTGACATGTTCAAAAGTAATACATATTGTATTTTGAAACAGAGTGATTATGTTTTTTTAATCTAACGGCGTAGCAAATCGCGCCCAGTCCTTATAGTATTTAACAAAGTGAAATCGAATCAGTTTAACAGAATCAGAAACACTTGAGCGTAAAATTCCATACTATGGCATGTTCAAAGTTTTCAAACCCATAAATATTGAACGACAAGTTGATGGGGAAAGTAGTAAAAATAAAAAATTCTACCGTATGTACGCACAAACCCAAGATCACTATAAAAAATGCAAAGAGATAGATCAAATCTTTACCAACAAATGCAATGGAAAGAAGAGGTTGGCGAAGATCTGTAGATTCTAAAACTAGGTTAAACCTCCCAACCGCGAGATTTTTTCGTGATCTAGGATCAAACGTATGATCCCTCTACGGTATCCATGTTTACCATGTCAACAATTCACCAGAGCTTCGTCATCAAGGACGAAGAATAACTGGAGAAGAAGAGTGTCGTGTTTTTGTCACGACAGATGTCCTCGCGAGAGAGCTAAGTAGTAAAGCTATCGCAAATAGATGGTGGCTTGAACGGGGTTGGTTGTAATCGAGAGTCGTGAGTTTTACCCAGGTTCGGCCCCGCGCGGTGGAAGTAAAAGCCTACATCCTGCTTGATTACTATTGATGATGATGATCTCGATTACAAGGGCGGTGTTTTGCTATCTCTATCTCGAGAGCTGCTAATTTGTCTGTCTCTAATCACATCTCCCCTTGGGGTGCCTTGCTCCTCCTTATATAAGTTGAAGGGGTCGGCTTACATGTAGAGTCCTAGTAGGACTACAACTAGTCTCTTTTCTATTACAAGCTGGATACTAGTCCGGGTCTTATTCGAACGGTCCAAAACCGGCCTACTGGTTCTACCTCCGTGAGGTCACCCGTATTCTCGTCCGCATCAATCAACCCAGGCCGGGTCAGTCATCGGCCGGGTCATGTATCCCTCGCCGGGTTCCTTCCAGGCTCCCAACCTACGGAGAGCCGGCTCGTATGGCACCTTGGACAACCCGGACATGGGCCTTCTGGTCTAGCCGGGTCATACTTCCTTTGTCGGGTCTTGCTATTTTGGCCGGGTGATCTTCTAGGCTTCCGTAATCCGGCTTTAGCAGCCCTAAGGGTAAGCCGGCTCTTGTCCTCTTGGGTTCATCGGCGGGTCTTGACCTTGTGCTTAAGTGTCAGGTTATCGTCAACGGGGTTAATCCCCGAAATTAGCCCCCAGGTTGACACGAATTTATTCACGCCAAGCTTCTGAAATAAGAATAATTAATACGTTAAGGGACCGACTTGCTCAAATGGCTGGCTTATTAAATGAACAAGCTACTGGAAAAATCCGGGTTTCTTTGTCATGTCAACATTCTGGATTGACAATCAACTTACTGAGACTGGTTCCTCGCAGAAAAATGGCTCCGGGCTGACCGGCCGGCGCCTAGCAGTGGCTTTCATATAACTAGGAAGACTGATTGTTCTTCTAAAATGAATCCACATTTTACCTTGGTAGATGCTATCACTGGTAAAGGGGAAGAGTAACTGTAAAACTGCTAAACATATATTAATTTTATTTATTTATATAATATGTTTTAATTATAAGAAAAGTGTTGATGTTTCATATAAAAGTGTCCAAGTATTTATTGAAAATATTTAAGTTATTATTTAAAGTGTTCACACATTTTTATTAAATGTTCATATTGTCCCGACCCACTTTGGGCGTCACTCTTCGTTTTGTTATTCTGTAGTTTTTTTTCTTTAGGTTTCTTTTGTTTACGTGTTATATTTTTGTGCAATTTTATCTATACTATTTTTTATTATTTAATTTTTCTTTATTTCTATGTTAAAATTTGTGAACACTTGTTAGTAAACAAACATTAATAATTTTTTAAAAAATTCGTATATATATTGTAAAAAATTACAAAAAATAGAGAATTAATTTCTAAAATATTTTTATATTTTTTAAAATCATAATCATTTAAAAAATCTATCATGTAAATTTAATATTTCAGGTTCTAAAATTTGTTTAAGAAAATGATTTCTGGCAAAACGAACACCGTGTAAACTCGTTTCATGGGCTGGTCCAATATGTGTCAAACAAAAAACAAAGCTACTCTAGAGACTAAATGAACCACAGACCGTAGACAAGGGTACGAATAGAAAGACTGCTTACAGTTGCTCCACAATGCGCGATCCGAGTGATCTTATTCGTCGCTGTTTACGACGTTCTATCAAGGAAACACAAATAGACGGCCGACTGGGCTGGACCTTTCCATGCTAGCATATCATTTCAACGAAATCATTCAACTTCTAATTATGTCATGTTCAAGTTTATAACTACAATATTTTTCTTCCAGTTTTAGCCAATTTTCTCCAAAAAAGAAAACTGATGTTGTATTTGTTATAGATTTAACATGCTCACAAATTTTGTGAAAAAAAATCCTGAATTTCGAAAAACATTTATCATCTCAAAAAATTCTATTTAATTTAGAAAAAATTGTGTTAAAAACACTATCAAAGTTTTATAAATATTCGTACATATTCTAAAACTCTTATGTAAATTTAAAAATATTCCTGAATTGTAAAAAATGTTATTTAATTTTAAAAATATTCCTGAATTGTAAATTTAAAAGCCGAAAATAGCCATGAAAAATCACCTACGAAACGGTCCGAAGACCCGCCCCCGCGCGTTTAATATGGCCGCCCATATGGTCGCTTTGTGTGTGACAGCAATCATTCATGCTATAAACTAATAACAAATCTTATATTTACTAATTGGATGCACCATATGAGCCTCCACGTTAATCCTAAGAATTAAGGAAAATTGTCCGTTAGATATCCTCATTAGTTACGTCCAACCGTCGGATGAAATTTGACCAAGAGTCCTGGCCGACTATCCCACGCGAGAGCCTGTTCCTAACCTAACACTTCTATGGTTTAATAAATAAAATAATATCGCTACAAGATGCCAAATCCCATCCTCCATCGCTCTCCCCATCCTCCTCCTCGCATGTCGGCTACCGCTTTAGCAAGAACTTCTGCGCGTCCATGCTGCACGAAAGCTAGCTTGGAGGAGAAAGGTAAGATTTGCATGTTAAAATATACATGGCGTCTGAAGTTATATATCGATCAGCGTATGCTAACCATGCTGGTCTTCGGCAGTGTAGACGGCAAGGCGTTCCTGGAGGCGACGGCCAGCGTGCATTGGTGCGACGGCGACGGCGACGGAGGGATGTGTGCAAGGATGACGTTCATGCACTGAAAAGTTGATGCGTGCAGCAGTCAACCCCATAAATTAAGTAGAGATCCAGTGTATCACAACCCAGGCAAGTAATTTGCCAATGAAGACATGCTCTCTTTGATCATCCATTGGTTTCCGCTCCTCTTTGCAGCTAGTGTAGCCGTCTTGCCGGCATCCGAGTCATGTTTCTGAACATTCCACTCTTAAGTTATGCCCATGTGGTCTTCTTCCTTCAGTCCTTGAGGCTTTCACGGCACAGTTTGAGTAGGAGCGTCACCTCCGGCTAGCGTCTAGAATTCTAGATCGAGAAGTTGCATTGTTGGTTGTGTGTTGCCGACGCTGTGTTGTCCGTGGTTCCTAAGCTAATACTGTAAACCAGTACTGTTCTTGCATTCTTTCATGGATACTCCGTATATATGGTTAGTAGGGTATTTATATTGATTCTTAGATTATACATGTCTAGAATCACTCTAACTATTGTGTACTGTCACAGTTTTTTCCGTCAGTAGTATTCAGGGATCCAAGGTTGTCTTCTCGCGGTGTTCAGTTTTTCTGGGTTAGGAGTTAATTAAGAGTAATTTCTACAATCAGGGGCGGACCTACGTTGATGGCTGTGGGGGCAGCTGCCCCCACTTGATTTTCCCATCGGCTCATAGGTGGTCAACGTGCAACGCCATGTGCCCCCACTCAGCCCAATAGCCTGCCCCCACTCAGCCCAATCTTTTTCTGTTGTATATTTCTAAAAGCCCAACTCTCTAACTCTCTAAGGAAGCAGCCGAACAAATTAACAATTCATGTGTATGTGTCGTTGTCTCATGGACTACAGCCTACGGCCCAACGCAAGTACGCATTACACACCGTTGCCTAACTCAATCGCAACATTAAACCTAGACGCGCACCTCACGCCCGCAGCCACGCACGAGATGGAAGCCCTGACTTCGCCTCTCACGCCATCGCGCGGTCGCCGGCGCCGGCAATATCCGACGGTCCTTCGCGTCATGATGGCCTTGCACCACACTGCCGCAGCGGCAGCACTACTCCATGGTCACCGATTCCCTAATTCTAATTGACATTAAGGTAAGCCGTATAAATCATCTAGGGTTTTCTTTTTCCAAAGTTTTTGTTCTTTAATTTCTGTATTAGAAAGCATTAATTTATATGTATAATCTATCAATTTAGGTGCTTAGGTCAGTTCAAATATTGTTTCCTGTAATAACATATGAATTAACTATGCAATTTTGTACTTACAATCAATGGGTAGTCCAGATAATATATTTCTACTTCCTACTCCCTAGCACACTTTGTCTTCCTGTACCAAGTAATACCAATTTGGTAATTCATTTAACATTTTATTTTTCGGTACTTAAAGTTCCAGGGAAGCTAATGGAGAGGTGTGTTGTTCAAAATCAATAACTTCCAAAATGCACGAAATAGTTGATTTGGACAAGCTTCTTAGGGATACATCTAAAAGGAAGATGATTGTAGATTACAATCGTAATCAGCATGAGGATGAAGATACAAAAAGTACCTGATGATTTTATGAACCATAGCCTTATCCGCTTTGTCAAAAAAGGATTGGTGAACAAAATTCGTAATGAAGTGGTAGTCATACGTTTTCATGCGGTATGAGATCGTCGTGGGACTAAACGAAAGGTAATGGGCTAAATCTCCTTTTCAAAATTTTAGTACCGTCCTTCTTCAATATTTTCATTGTCCCTCGGTTTAATAACGCTTTTACTTTCAGGTAGAAGATTTGATTCTTAGGACAATGTGGGGATGTTCTCTGAAGCAACTTTAGAAAAAGATATTTTCATATTGACACAATTCATTTTGTCTCAAATGGTTAGTTTTCTCTCACTTTTCAGTGACTTTTAATACCATGCCTAGAATGAAGTCATTACGCCCATGTTTTAGTTTATATGGAATCTTTTGCCTTGTTGGTTCACGAATATGGTTAAAAAGTTTGCCCCCTCTCAACTTTTTTCTTGGGTCCGCCGCTGTCTAGAATCCAATTGATGGCGTTTTCAGTTCTCGGATTTATTATAATCTGTTTGATTCCATGCTAGATGAAGGGCTCACGTGAGCAAAAGCTTTTAGTATTAGTGATATAGGGTGCAACGTGGAGGTGAAAGAGATTTTTTTGCATAAGATGCACGATGTCCCTGAGCCCATCAATTCCTGTCCTCCAAATCCACGATGTTTTAATAATATGTCAAAATATGAGTTTGTACCTAATTTCCTACAACTCCAATTGGTTACTAATTTTTCTAAGATACATTTGAGGCTTCAGATGCATGGTTCTTCGGCTGGACGGAGTTGGTGCAGAATCAACATCACAAGCATCAGAAGTTCGGGATTGGAGGTGATTTCCTTCTGCTCAAGTTTTTTTATGGATCCACACATATATGCATCCCTACGTTAGCTGTAGTATGCTAATATGTTCAAACCATTGTTACAATCTAGAGATATCTGCAGCACGCCAGTGGCAAGTACGTCTTCCATATACAGTGTCATCTCGACAAACCGTGAGAGTGTCAGTACCTCTGCTAAAGTTCTACTTCCTCCGTTCCTAAATATAAGTCTTTTTAAAGATTTCACTACGGACTACATACGAAGCAAAATGAGTGAATCCACACTCTAAAGTATGTCTATATACATCCGTATGTAGTACGTACAAGAATCCCTAAAAAGACTTATATTTAGGAACGGAGGGAGTATATGTGTATGAAAAGTTTAATCTTTGTTATAAATATTTCTTTTGGTGTTTTTAGCTAGCCAATCTCTATATCTCTTCACAAGCTTCAATTCTTTAATAGTAGGGTTTATATTTTCTTTCCATGTTAAGATTGTAGATGCCATTGCTTTTGAATTTTAGTTATATTTGGCAGTATAATATGTTAGTTCTCCTATGGAAGAACTAGCATAGCACATGAACAAATGATCAAGCATCAACATATGCCATGAATTGACTTAGTTACTTAATGCGTTTTCATCCAATTTTGTCATTGTTAGAATAAGACAGTGGTCTAAGCTTTTCATCCCATATATTTCCCTTGGCACAATCTCTAGCAGCCTCTTCTCCCATGCTCTTTGCGAGGTCCCAGATTTTTTTTTTCAGAATAAAATGAGGGGAAAAGGCAGGCTAACCACTTGCTTGCTTTTATGTTGAATGTTTGATTTTCTTTAATTACATATTTACTTCATTTCATACATAACATCCCTGAAGGTATAAGGTCGTGGCTTTGTGACAGTTACGCACTACGTTTGGTACTGTAGAAGCTCTATCAAAATGTGTGAACAGAAATAATGGACGAACTAGACTAATTAGTTAATTTAGATGCTTCAACTGGTAATATATACAGGGCCGTCTCAACTTTTTGCTACTAACAGGGTAATCTATTTTACTCGGACAAACTTGGACGCCTGCCATATTATAGTCTGCTTTGACTTATATAGTCGTTGAAGATTTAGGAGCGCAGGATGGCTCCACCACTAAACATATTGCCCTTTTCTTTAATAAAAATTTAAACGCTCCACATTTTTCTGTATTGCAGATATGTATAACTTATTCTTTTGTCAGGAAGCTCAACATGATTGCCAAATTATGTTCTCTACTCCACCTTGGGATTTTGGGAACTTTGATCGCGTTTTTTTTGCATTCCAATCCATCCGTAGTACTTTTCTCTAATGATCCGAAATGTATTCTGTTAATTCTAAACAAGAACATATTCTTCATTTTGCATTACGTGAATGTGCTAGCTTTGATCATAGCTGTTCTTTTGTCTATATATTGTTTCTGTAACCTAATAAAAAAATCACAATATTGTTTCTGTTGGGTTCACTTCAAAAGTTCAAATTAAGGAAAACTATGAAAAGTTGTTGTATTCCAGTTTATTTGAATCCTTAATACGACTGAACTTTGATGACATTTCCTTGCAATCGACCAACTTTGAAAGATTTATTTTTTCACTGATACATTGTTGTCTGTTAATGAAATAACCGTGTAAAACTAACATATAATAGTACATTTATTGACCAACACAAGTTTTGGATTGCATAAAAAAATCCTATTTAATAGTTGATGGATGTCATGGTCATAAAACACTTACGAAGATTTTTACATCCTTTTAGTTATTTTTCATCCTCCATTTACGAAAAGACGGCTTATATTTTTTTGCGTTGTGCAAAGTTTTACCAATTTTGTAGGAAAAGGTACCAGGAACTACAATCACAATAAATTAGTACAAACATGATCAAACTATATATGCACCGTTTCACTACGGAGAAAATGTGTTGTCTTCTTTTCGGAGATGAAGTGTGTAATAACATCTCTAACTGAATGCCCATGTTCTCCTATAAATTAACAGATAAACTAAATGTCTCAGAAATAATATTTTTAATTGTATATGCTCTTTCCCAAATAGTTAGCCCATGCAACTACATAGGTTGAATAACAGTGTACAACATATGCAAGCTCAGTATAGTACTAACATATGCAAGCTGAGTATAATACATTCATCGACCAATACAAGTTTTGGATTGCATCAAAAAATCCTATAGATGATGGATGTCACGGTGATAAAAAACTTACGAAGATTTCTACAAGCTCTTAGTTATTATTTCACGGTGCAAAGTTTTACACTTTTGGTAGGAAAGGTATCAGGAACTACAATCACAATACATTAGTGCAAACATGATCAAACTATATATGCACCGTTTAACTTCGGAGAAAATTAATTATCTTAATTTCAGATATAAAGTGAGTAATAACTTCTCTAAAGTGAATGCCTTCTCCTATTAATTAAAAAATACAATAAATGTTTCTGAAATAACATTTTTATTGTAATGCTCTTTTCCAAATAGCTAGCCCGTGCAGCTGCACGGGTTGATGACTAGTTTTACATAATCCAATCATGCTAATTCAATGTTATAGGCTAGTAGAAGCCACTTTTTATTTATTATGAGGCCAAACGATCGACTCAACATGTTCCTGCCAATAACCACGGCCGCTGAATAAAAACATTAAACTCAAGACCCAGGCAAAATAAGCACTTAAAAACCCATATGCAAATAATAAAGAACTATAAGACTAAATAAATTGCAATGCATGTGGCCACAAGAAATCTCGTAGCCACCGATTCAGGCAAAAGATGCCGTTATTACCGCTAGGACAGTTAGAAAACCAACGTGTAATCACAACAACCCAATTGTAAGAGGGAAGCTCTACCACTTTTCTTTTTTTGAGGGATGTGATGCTCTACCACCTTTTTTGTTTTGAGAAGGGAAGCTCTACCACAGTCCACAGCTATATCCCAAGCACATGGACGATTATAACCCGGGCATCAGGATTGAACAACCGACGAGGCCTCTGTTACCCCGGCCGTAGCCCAGTTGTGAGCACCCGATCCAACCTTACTGGCTGGTCGACGTTTCAGCCCACAACCAGCATGCGAGCAAGAATGTCCCTGTACTTTGCTCAAAGAAAAAGAAAAAGAAAACCTGTACTTGTCGCCGGTGGTGTACTACCGCCAGTACTGCGGTACTTGCGAAGTTGGTAATCCATCCTTTGGCTTCCCCACCTAAACTATAAACACAATAATACATTACGCTACTGCTACCCCAATCCATCCGTGCGTCACGCAAAGGTATAGAGTATACTATATCATTCAGTACGATTCAGCTCATATCAGCGCGTCAATTTTTAAAAATCGGGTCTGCCGCCGTAAGCACTTTTCTTATGATGCGACGTCTCGCTAATTAAATCATGCACTAACCAATCTCCAGCGTTGTACCCATGGATGCATTGTAGTATTTTTTTTTCGCGGGAAGGATGAATTGTACTATAAAAATGCACCAAGCGTATCTCCAGCGAGCTGATCATTAAACGGGTGTCCTGAAATATCCGCGCAAACATCTGAAGGCGTCCATGGACAAACGGTGGTGCGAAGGTCATCCAACTGTGTCCATCAAATATTCACCTTCTTCTTCTTCTTCCTCTTATTTTTTCTGTATTATAGTATTGAAAAAAAATACCACAATGCATCACTCAAAGATAAATATATAAATGCAACAATAAGTCAGATATAAATATTACAACCCAAACAATAATTTGGGCACATGTTCTAGTTGTCCATATGAAACACCCAGAAATGCTCAATGAGGTCATTACGAAACTGTGTATGTGTTACTCGATTTGCGAATCTGATGATGTATTTGTAGAAATTCCTCAACGTGGTCCGATTCTACTCTCAAAGTTGGATAGGATCAATCGTCTTTTATAACCAGACCCTAGTGAACTGAATCACTCGCATCCTCCATATTCATATTGCGCATGACCACACAACATGTCGTCATTTTCCACAATGTCTCTTGATCCCATTGTTTAGCAGGTCCACAAACAACTACAAAACGGGTTTGAAGCATTGCAAGTGCCCTCTCCACATCCTTTCTTGCAACAACCGAGAATTTTTGTTACATATTGGATCGAAGATGGTTTTGACAAAGATCGCCCAAGGAGGATAGATACCATCATAAAGATAGTATACCTTGTTGTACTTATGTCCATTGATGGTATAGTTGCATGGAGAAGCTACCCCCACACACAACAATGCAAAAACCGAGACCGATGTCGCACGTTGATGTCTCATTGTGTGACCCTGGCATGCCAAAGAAAGAGTGTCAAATTAAGAGGTCTTGTAATGCAACTGCTTCAAGAATAATGGTGGGCTTTTTATGATGTTACTAGTATTGCCCTTGTTGAACACTTGAGCAACTGTTCCGTTTTCCCTACATGCAATCAAGACATCAGAGCATACCTGGAAATCCTTTTGATTTTTCAAGCGCCATGAGCCTTGTTGTGTATTAGGCATTTTATTCTCTCAAGTGCTTCGGTCAAACACTTTGACCATTGCGGTAGTGAATCTAGCCATGGCCTGCATACATGTTCTCTCATACAATACTCATCACACTACTCTGCAGCCTGCCATACGCAAACATCCTTGTGCATTCTGGAGACCATAGAGCTCAATGCGGCCAACAATATCCTTCTTCAGCTTGAAGTAATAATCATAGTCCATGACACATTGCATGATGCGCATGACTAATGGTCACTAGATCCGAAATCGACGTTGGGATCGTGTTTGAATAGCACATCAGGTTCAATGTTATCCTCGCAGAGATAAACATTTCCCCATGCCCAAAAACAATTCAACACTCAATGTGCTAGCAAACCCTTGAAGTTGAGAACATGCTCCTACGCATGCTCTATTTCTTCAATAGTTGCCAGCATCACCAACGTTTCATCCCCATCTGTCAAGGACGTATCCATGAACTCGGCGTAGAAGTACTCCTCGTCCAAACCAATCGTGTTTGCCTCAAAATAAACGAAAAGAATGTCAAAAGTTGTCGTATGACATTTGTTCAAAACTTTGTCGGATGAGGTCTCCGCTGTGGACAGCGTCGACGGAGGCGGAGCGTACTTGGGCAGCGACCGAATCTAGTTGAGTGCGGCCTTGGATGTATCGCACCAAGGGATGTGTCGTGAGCAGTCTTTGGGAGCGGAGTTAAGGAGTGGAGCATGAGGGAAGGATTGTGTACAAACATGTTCTTTGGGTGGCATTTTGGAAGGGACGTGGGTGTAAGATTTTGATGTGGCGGACTGATACTTGTAAACTGCGTTGGGATTTTCTCCGAAGAGGAGGGGATGATCCAGCAAAGCATAGGTAAGTATTTCTCTCAGTGAAAACCAAGGTTATCGAACCAATAGGAGAACCACGCAAATTCCCGTCTTCAGCGCCTACGCACAAAAGAGCAAACACTTGCACCCAACGCGGGCAAGAGGGTTATCAATCCCCTTGAACTCGTTACTTGCAAGCGATAAGTAGTGATAGATAGATAATTTGATAAATATGAATAGTAAATAAAAAGAAAGTAAATAATGGTAGCAAGGTATTTAGAGTTTTTGTAAATATAATTGTGAGGAGACCCCGGGGTCATAGTGTTCGCTAGAGGCTTCTCTCTCGAAAAAGGCCTACGGTGGGTAAACAAATTACTGTTGGGCAATTGATAGAAAATCGCATAGTGATGCAATATTTATTCACGACAATGATCATAGGTATCACGTCCATAAACAAGTAGACCGACTCCTTCCTGCATCTACTGCTATTACTCCACCCATCGACCACTATCCAGCACACATCTAGACTATTAAGTAAAAACGGAGTAATGCTTGGAGGACGTTGACATGCTGTACACAAAGTAAATCCAATCAATATGAATAAACCACATCGTTGTACCCTTAGTGGCAGCAATACAATACGTGTCATGTCTCATTTTGTCACTGGGATTGAGCACCGCAAGATTGAAACCACTACAACGCACCACTCTCACTTGAAGATAAATCAATCTAGTTGGCCAAACCAAACCGATAGAGCGGAGAGCATTACAAATCTATAACAATCATGCAAATAAAATACCAGCAAGTATTCAACATATTTTCATAAATAATCTGAACATAAACTCACAATTCATCGGATCCCAACCACCACACCGCAAAGATAGATTATATAAGATAGATCACCGCGTGAATCGCGGTGATCTTGGAAATGAAGAACATAGAGAAAGATAGCCATCTAGGTACTAACTACGGACCCGTAGGTGTATGGTGAACTACTCACACATCACCATGGGAGCAGCAAGGTTGATGTATAGGCTCTCCATGATCGATCCCCCCTCTGGCAGGGCACCGGAACAGGGCTTTAGATGGGCACACGGCGGAACAGAGACTTGCGGCGGTGGAAAAAGTGTTTCGGGAGGCTCTCCAGGGTTTCTCCAATATTAGAGAATTTATAGGCCAGAGAGCCGGGGAGGTGGCCCCAAGCCATCAGGGCGAGGCCACCCCCCTAGGGCGCGCCCTGTTGGCTTGGGGGCATCTCGTGTGCCCTCCGATCTTCCTCCGAAGCTTCTAGGTATTATTTTGGTCCAGAAAATATCATCAAAAAGTTTCTGTGTACTTGTACTTCCTTTGGTATAGTATTCCTGAAAAGCCAAAAACACGCAGAAAACAGCAACTTGCACTTGGCACTGGGTTAATAGGTTAGTGCTTAAAAATAATATAAAAAAACAAGTAATTTCCTAAAAAGTATCCTAGAATGATAATATAATAGCATGAAACAATAAAAAGTTATAGATATGTTGGAGACGTATCATCATCCCCAAGCTTAATTCCTGATCGTCCTTGAGTAGGTAAATGATAAAAACAGAAATTTTTATGTGACATGCTACCCAACATGTAATCTTTTCAAGTATGATCATTGAGAAACGATGAATCGACAAAAATTAACATAGTAATAACCATAAGCATAAATAACACAATCATCAACTTTCAAAATATACGATCCTTAAAGAATGTTTACCCCCATTCATTTTATCATATTAGCATGGTATGGCTCCGTCTTCACCGCATGAAATACGAATGTCAAGCACCACGGTATTAAGTCAAGCAATTGGATCGTACTTTTTCACGCGCTTCAACATTTTATACCTCACTCAATAATACATGAGCATGAACCATGGACATAGCATATAGGTGGAATAGAATGTGGTGGTAGATTTTTGAAGGGGTAAAAGTGGAGAAGAAAGTCTCGCATCAACTCGGCGGATCAACGGGCTATGGAGATGCCCATCAATCGATATCAACGCGGGGAGTAGGGATTGACATGCAACGGATGCACTAGAGCTATAAGTGTATGAAAGCTCAAATGAAACTAAGTGTTTGTGCATCCAACTTGCTTGCTCATGAAGACCTCGGGCATTTGAGGAAGCACGTCATCGGAATATACAAGCCAAGTCCTATAGTGAAAAATTCTCACTAGTATATGAAAATGTCAAAACATGAGACTCGCTATATGAAAAACATGGTGCTTTCTCTAAGCACAAGTGTGGAAAAAGAGGTAGTAGCACTGTCCCTTCTCTCTTTATCTCTCATTTATTTCTTTTTTTTTCTTTTTTCTCTTTTTTTCTTTTTCTTTCTTCCTTTTTTCCTCTTATTTTCCCCTTTTTTTCTTTTTTCTGAAGTAACACCTCTGTATCAAAATATAAGATGTTTTTGCAGTTTAAATTCATGTGCAAAAACGTCTGCAAAAACATCTTATATTTTGATACAGAGGGAGTATTTCCTTTTTCCTATTCTTTTGTTTTTCTGCTATTTTTAGGATAGCTAGATTGCCACCACTTCATCACCAAAACCCCTTACATTTTTTTAGCCGGAATACTCTATATTCCATTAACCAGATCAATCAGCTAAATCGCTGGCAATCATCGCACGAACAAAGTCTGACGCCCCATCCGGCCACAAGGCTGAGGATGCATGGGCCATGCGCACACCATGAGCAGCTAAAATGTCAGCTACTTTATTACAATTTACAACCCCTTGGGAAAAAAACAATCTCAAAACGAGAAAATTTTAACCTAGCAAAATTTTTAATCCCTCTGAAGATGACACCAACTATAGACTGGTCTTGGTCCCTTCCTTTTATTGCATGCATGAGAGTGGTGGAGTCCGTCTCCACAATCACAGAAGTCATACCCAGCTGTTGAACGGCATGTAGGCTCTTTAAACATGCAATCGTTTCTGTGTGCAGTGGGCTGGCAATACAAGGTATATTACCTGATCCAGCAGCAATCGCTTGACCTCGTACATAGAGAAGGGACCAAATTCGGTAGAGAGTTTCGGGACCAAACTTTGATTTGGCAATAATTAATGAAGAAACAAGGCCTTTTATATATGTAGTTATAAGCAGTTTGTCAGTGGGTCGAGGACAGTGGGTGGCAATTTGGAATTGGTCAAGGCCAAACTCGTTTCCACCATGTGTTCTCTGCTAGCAGGGAGATGAGAACGCTTCTTTTCAATGGTATGTCATTGGAGTACTCTCGAAAAAAAGAACGCTTCTTTCCTAGAAGAAATATAGACATGGCTAATCGTCTGTTCGGAATAGGTGTAAAATTTGTGTGGCCACCAGAATCTTGGGCCTTTCCTTCTTCATATTCAAGGTACGTAAATATTCAAGTTCACCCATCTTGAAGCCTCTTAACTAGATGGAAGAAAGGAGGAATAAACTGGTTATGCCATATGTGGTTGTTCATTGGTTTATTTTAATTAAGTCCTATATGCAGGGGTCATGTATTGGCATGTGAGAGAGGCCCATGTAAAATCAATCAATGGTGCTAATATATGATACTATTAATTGATCAGTCAATTAGAATTCGATTGATACACATACTCTGGCATGTGATGGCAGAGTTAGAACCAAATTGATTGTTGAATCCTCCTGATATGAGACTTTCAGAAAATGATGGATGTGATCTCAGAAGTACAACAGTCCAACTTCATTGAATTCAAGTTAAATGTCATAAGCTCTGCCTGACTCGCAGTGTCAAATTTACCAAGACCAAGATAGGAAAACTGCAAAAACAATTCACAACAGATACTCTGTTGTGAAAATTTCAGATAATATTTATCACTACTCATTTACCAGATGAGTAGATGACACCAGTAGTGGTCCGACAATTACAAACACTACTCCTAGTTAAAATTTCAGATAATATTTCACACTACTCATTCACAATGAACACACTAGCTACTACTAACATATAAATATTGCTATTAATTCCTTGACCGCAAGATATTCATGTTTACTTTTGCCATGCTTTTGGATCTTTTCTGCTTGAGTGCACGAAGGTCTCCAAGTGTAACGAAGGACTTGCTCAAGAACAACTCATTCATCGGATGTGATGTAGTACTATAGCGTTTGAACTCATCATCGGTATAGTCAACAAATCCGTTGGTACGAAAAGCAGGGGGCTTGCCTTGCTTGATGAGCTCCTCATTCCTGGGTCAACACGCTTAGTAGTCGCCTTGAAAAACTCGTACCGCCGAGCCTTCTCGTAGATCCAGTTCCAGCTCGTACTCCTCCATCCACTCCTTAAGTCGCGCCTTCATGATGGCCTCTTTCCTTGCTTTCTCCACGCCATTGTTCGTTGCCTCCTTCCTCATTGCCTTCTCAACGTCGTTGTCCCTCGCGTCCTCCGTTGTCCAGACCAGAAACCACCTTCTGCGAGAAGATCTTGCTTGCATTGCTCACAGTATGGGCCTAGACTCAACTTCTCATTAGTGGCGACGACGAGGGCTGTGAGTGTGTAGAGGAGGGTTGGCGGTGGTGGAAATAGGCTTTCCCGGCAACGCCTATAAGAGGGACACGAGATGTGGCAGTTTGACCGTCCCAGCATGCTAGTACTGTTTTGGCTTTGAAACTCAATGCAGATTAACTAAGGACACCGTGTTATAATTAAGGATAGGTGGAGCTGCATGAGCATGAGTTACTTAGAATTAACTTGGGAACTGTTCCCCCGCATCGCCCGCGCTCGGGGCGACTCCTCCAACCCTACCGCACCGCCACCAGACCGCCACATCGGGACGCCGCCGGGCGAAGCCCGCATGGCCGACGGCAGCGGCGGGGCTTCTCCTCGTTGCTCCCCTGCGTCCGTGAGCGGTGGCTCTCAGAGGGATCCAGTGGTGCCCCGGGAGCGCATGTGTCTTGGCGTCCTGATGCGCGGCGGCGGAGCTCGGCGAAGGGTGACGGGGCGCGGTTGCTGGTGCTCCTGTGCACCATGTGCGGCCGTGTCGGATGGCCAGCGGGACGAGCGCTTGGCCAGGACGATGGCCCGCGTGTTGGGTGTTGTCTGATGGGCGTGTGCTAAGTCCTCTGGTGGCACATGGGGATGGGTCGTCGGGCCTTGCTTTGGTGACCTCGCCTACTCTCGTCGGTGAGAAGGGCAAGATGCCTCCGTTCTTGGTGATTGATGTGATGGGGAGGGCATGAAGGGAGCTGGGGAAACCATGTCTCGGCTTTGTGCGAGCGGCGACGACGACGCCCTTGGGCGTCGTGATCCTTGTCGAAGGCGTCGCTACATTGCTTCCCTCCTCCCCTCGTATTATGTGCTTCGGGGAAATCCTTGCTCCCCTCGTGGGAGAAACAGTGGTGACGATTTCCTCGTCGTTGACCTTCTTGGAGGCATTGTCTTGGAGCTGACTCAATCGCCAGGGCAAGCGGTAGCTTGTTCAACGTTGCTTCGGACTGAGATCTATAGACGGTGGCTTGATGCAGTTGGGATGGATGTGCAGCGACGGCGGTGGATTTCTGGCTGGGTTGATGGTCTCTGGTTGTGAGACGCCGGTGGCCATGATCTCATCCGCAGGTGTGCGGGCAACAGTGTCTGCCTGCGGCGTCATGGTATGGCGGTTTTCCCCTCGGGCGCGGAGGCGAAGATGTGGTCCTGCACTGCTAGGTGATGGCCGAGATGGGACCGGGAATCTTGGATCTTTAGATCGGGCGGCAACGACGAGTTTGTTTTGCTGCATGATTCTGCCGCCAAGGACGAGAACGACGAAGCATGAGGATGGTGGAAGACTGTTGGAGTGTCCCGCTTTGGGATTTGATGGTGTGGGTGACCATCCTCCCTTGATCTCTGTTGCAAAGTGCGACGGCGACCTTCATCGTTCGAACGACTCTTGTCTTGGCTTGACTGTCTGCTTGTGAGAGCATGGGCTTTAGTTGCGTGGGACCTCACGTCATGACCATGCTATGTATGTAGCTGCCGGGATCGCAGAAAGTGTTGGCGACATCATTGCTTATGTCAAAAGATGATTGGTGCGGATATGGTTGCTGCTGTAAATTGTTGATCATTGATTTGATCGCTTCAGATTTTTTTTATTTTTTATTTTTATTCCACTGAGGCATAGCTGTGGTCATGTTTGACTTTGCTAGTTGTCGGTGTGCTTTTCGTGTGTGTGCGTTGGTGTTGGTTGTGTGCATCCTAACTATGCAGAGGCCGGATGTGGGCTCATTGTGTTTGTATCCACTTGATGCTCCATTTTAAGCTAATACCATCCACCCTTTGTAAAAAAATTTTAACTTCGGATACAAAATGTACAAAGGTTCATAACCCCCGAGTGGGCCTTACGAAAAGAATGCTGAGTATGGTACATTTATATGATGCGTTTTTCTTCTGAGGTACTTCCTTCGTCTCGTAATATAAGGCGTTTATATTGTGGGACGAAGGGACTATTTTGTATGATGCAGTTCAGCAGTATGCAACTTTTGATATTTTTACAAGAAAAGGAAGGTCTGAACATTTTTTAGATCTTTTACTGCATATGGAACTACTAATTCACTGATTTAAACGATAGGCCGTATGCATGGGTGTTCTTAACCTGGCCTTGTCACCAGGCCCACCTCATTTGCAATCCACTGGCCTGTGATTCCACTGAACTGGGCCGCGCACCACCTCGGCAATCGTTTCCCTCCGAAAATGCCAAAGGAGGAATACATCCGGATACCACAACTGGAATCTAAAGTTTCTCTGAAAAGAAGCTGGCATCTAAGACGAGCTATACGAGTAGATCTTGGAGACATGCACCACCGCATGAGCACACCCACACCCCAAGATGAGCACACAATGACGACACAAAAAGATATAGCACATCAACAATTGATTATAAATTTAATTATCAGGAACCTGGCCTTGTCTCTTATCAGAATGCACGCCACTGCTTTGCGGCCAGCTCTAAATTTATTTTCTTCATCCTATCACGCATACTAATAATACTCAACTGGCATCTTCGCACAAGCTAGGGTACATCAAAACGAGAATGTAGGGCCTGAACGATATACAATAGTAGTTATATGGAACACACTGTTTTATACTATCATGCATGCATCGGTATTATTTATTTTGATTATTTGTTATATAGGTATGTCATGCATTTTGATTCATGGTAGTCTTAAATATGATCGCATCCTTCTACTAGTAATGTGGATGTAGTCCCGTCTTTTGCTTCACAGCGTTCTCCAGTTCGTCACAAAATGCTGAGCACTCCTTGCCCATTGTTCGTTGAGTTCTCTGTTTCAGAAAAGATGATAGAATTGTAAGTATTTTTGTGTAATGTATCCATTCCGACAAATGTAAATTGGATCATAAGACACAGGTGAACATATCTAGTCAATGTTAGAATATTTTGACACATCCATAGAACTATCGTGTTAATTCTTAATATGTATGATGATAATTTTGGACACTGTTGCATGACAATTGATCATCAATGAGTGTTGATACATTGCTGTTGGAGCCCTCAAAATCCTGGAAGATGGAACCCGAAAAACCTAGCTAGAATGACGAGGGTTTCGCAGAATCCAGGCTACATATGGCTAGAGGGCACATGTAACCTCATTTATCCTCCAACTCCAATGCTAGAACCGAGAAACATTTCGCAGTAGGAGAAACTCGTTGTGATCCGTTTGACACTTATAGTACATTATACAGATGCCCCGCATCAGAACCTTAATTACATGTTATCGGTCAAGGTAAGCAAAATGTACCATTCACCGTTCATTGCACTATGTTAACATTTTTTATTGAGGGTCATGTGGGGTGGGGGGATTGAAGCAAAAAATCATTCAACTGCACAATAAACTAATTAACTTTCATTTGACAATGTTGATAAGTCGTTTACCTTGATAGAGTGAATAAATATTGCATGAGTCATATGGTGGATAACCCAGAGTAGGGCCTCAAAAAATGTCCACAAATTCGTATATACCCTTTCGCTAAATCCACCTCAATCAACGTCCCAGAAAAAAGTTTTTTATTGAGTTTAGTCCATCATAAAGTATTACTTTACAATATACTAGAACGTCAACGGTTAAGATCAATCAAATCATAAGCATCGATGACACGACACCAGCAGAAATTTAAGTCAGTTCCATGTGTGTACCTGAAGATGAAGGCTATAGAAAGTCCTGTTCTGAAAAGCGGAAGAGGACGAGCTGATGAGGCAGAGTCCATGGTTCTCCAGCACCTTGATGCATTTGGACATTGGCAGAGCACCGGCCATGGTGTTCAGAAAGCTGACCTGGACCATGATTTCCCTATCGTCGAGGCAAGTGGCGGAGACGATAGGAGCCGTGTCATCTCCCGGCCTGCAACTGCCCCGCGGCAGCTGCTCCTTCTTCTTCTCCAGGCCGTCTACCTCCTTCTGCAGCTCCGGGATGTACTTGATCACCCGCGACACAATGGTCGGATTGCTCAGCTTCCTCTGCGACGTCAGCGAAAGAAAAATCGATCAGATGCTCAGTAAAGAATCTTGCACATGTGCGTGCCCAAGAGAAGATGAACGAGAGTTGGGTTTAGTTAAGCGGTTTTAATTATTACGGTGTGATGATCATCATCGGGGAGGAGGGAGCGGAGGTTGGAATAATGCTCGTTGAGCTGCTTGCGGCTGTCGCGTTCGTACGCGTTGTGGCTCATCTTTTGGTGGGATCCCGAGCCGCCGGAGGTGGCGTTGTTGGCAGCCGGCGCCGCCGGGATGTCGTGGTCTAGGCCCGGCCACTGCGGGGACGACGCGAGGTGGTGGTGGCCACCGGAGAAGATGTCCACTTTCAGTGACGACATGCTGCTCGCGAACGGGTCGTTGAACATCTGGTGGTCCATTGCTCGCAGCTAGCTTCTGCTTGATCTCGTTCGTATGAAGAGGTTGTAGAGATGATGGTGGATGTTAACCTAGCTTGCATCGGTAGCCTACTTGATCTTGATTGATCAGCATGAACTAATTCTCATGGCTGGTTTGATCCATGCAGTCAGCTTGAGCAAGTTCCGCAGTGGCGACCTCCTTTATATAGGGCTGGCAGTGTCCAGAGAACTGATTTGGCCTGGATGTCTAAAAGTCATATATACTCCAGAGAACATTATAAAAGTGAGGTAAAGTGGGGAAAAGCAATTCTATCGTGTACACGATATCTCGGTCATGGCTCAGCCATCCATTTACTTCACGATCAGATCTACATGCTTGTATTCTTGTGAATCTTATTGTTTATTAGCCCATTATGTGACATCCTCGACGTTACCTTTACGCCAAGTAGTGACCGGGATTCCGGCAACCTCTCTCGTCATTTCCCTCTCACAGTCCAAAGCAATAGTACACCCATTCATGATTTTCCTATGATTTCACATTTTGAATCTATTTTAACTTTTGAACCACAAATACAGTTTATGATATGTTTGCTACGTTCCTTGAAACTACGACACTGAAACAATATCACTTTCGAATATATTTTGATAAGTTTTAAAATTTGAGTTCCAAAACATGATGGTACTATATGAAACATAGTGATGCATTCTAGTACGCAAAAAAACCATTGGAAAACTTCATGAGAATGAGTTTTTACTAAAAATTGTAGCATTATGTTTGAAGCATGTTGAGATGTAATGAAACATTATGATATGTTGTCGATCACGACGAAGCACAGTGAAACAATATGTTTGTTTTTTAGAACATAATAAAACTTAATATTACGTTTTAATAAACATTTGTGCTTATCAGATTTTACTAGCTTTTCTCGTGTTCTAGAGTGTATCACTATGATTCATAGAGTTTCACCATATGTTTCAGAATTTGAATTTGAAAAGTAATAAATTATATTCAAGATTGATCTTCTTTCAAAGCCCTAGTTAAATTGAACATAATTGTACAAGGAGACCGTATATCCGACTTTATGTTCAATACATATTGGTCCATTTAACTTCCCTGGAAAATGTAAATTCATGCCTTACTATGGGCTTGGAGAGTCTATGTAGCTAGTGGTGATTATATGTGATTTTTGGGAAAAAGAATCAACGCAAGATGATGCCCGAGGGCCTAACAAGCCCTAGGGGCGCCCTGGACGCGCCCCTTGATCTTGTGACAAATCCCTAAGGCGGTTGGGCCCCTTCTTTTCGCAAGAAAACTAATTTCTTTTCTCAAAAAAGAAAGCTAATTTCCTTAGAAAATCGTGTGAAAATTTCAGCCCAATCGGACTTATGGATCTCCGGCTATAAAAAAACGGTGAAGGGCCATAAAACAGCTCCAGACGAGAGAAGAAAACAGAGAGAGATCCAATCTCGGAGGGGCTCTCGCCCCTTCGGGAGCCATGGAAGCCAAGAATCAGAGGGGCGAACCTCTCCCCATGATGGGGGCAGGGCATGGAGGAGCAATCCGGAGGGGAGGGTCTCTCCATTTCTCTCCGAGTGGTGCTGGAGTGTCGCCGGGGGAACCATCGTTGTGGTGACTGTCTTCATCAACGCCGCCGTCTTCATCACCTTACTCATCTATTTTCATTGGTCGACTCTCCCGTAACCCGTTGTAATCGCCTATTTGAACATGGTATTTTTGTGCTATGAATTATTATACGATGATTTGGGTCATCGCTATTGTGTTTGGGTAGATTTTTGTTGTCCTATGGGTAATTGTAGAATTGCTATGATTGGTTCAAACTGCTTGTGGTTATGTTGCTGTCCTTTGGTGCCCATCATATGTGCGCGCACATGGATCACTCGATAGAATTAGTCGTATGAGGACAGGACAATGCAGGGGGGAGGGGCAAGAGTGACATAATTAAACTTCTTCCTACTATAGAAATTGGTACATACGAAATTGAAGGGGACCAATATATTTTAATGCTATGGTTGGTTTTTACTTTAATGAACTTTAGTAGTTGCGGATTCTCGCTAATAGTTCCAATCATAATTTCGTAGAATTCCAAGTAAGGGATCACTATTCCACACTCATTATTTCATATTATACTGTAATATATTCTATCTTTATTTAGGCAACACTCACTTTTATGTTTATGATCTTTCATCACTATCCCTTTATACCCACTTCGTAGCTTTATTTCTCTTTTCTAGATAGAAGCAAACGCTCGGTGTTCGTAGGGTCATATCAATGGCTATTAGGACTTGAGAGAAAATTGATCTTACCTTTATCTCCTTGTGGGTTCGACACCCATACTTACCACTGCCATATTTGAAAAGTGCTACGATCATTCCTTGCACATGGGGATTATCACATTCGTAATATGGAAGATCTCTACGCGTTGATCAAAGTTGCTCACCGTTGGAAAAAGATCATCAACAGAGAGTGGATCAGTGTGTATGTTGAGTGCCGAGACAATGGGCTGTTACTCCATGTCTAGGCCGGCGATGATGAAGGAGATTACTTGGTCGATGGACATGGGGTCGCCGGCCATGGCCAGTTCATTCGCGAGGGATTTCATGTGGCCGAAGTAGGCAGCTGTGGATTGATTATCCTTCTGTGCGTTCGTCAGGCTTATTCTAAAGTTTTTGATGCAAGATCTCGATTGCGAGGTGAACATGCTTGTCAGGGCTATCCAGATCGCATGAGACTTCTGATGTGAGGCGACCTGAATCAAGACCTCCTTGCAGAGATTGTTTAGCAAGTACGCAAGCACCTGTCGGTCCTCCCTTGTCTAGACCGTATAATCTTGGTTTACAACACTCTTCTCTTTGCCCTCGGCATTTTTGGTTGTGATTATTTTGGGAGGCTTAGGAAAGGTTTTTTCTAGATAGTCGTACATGCGGGCGGCTCGAATCTGCGATAGCACTTGGGTGTGCCACTCAATGAATTTTGTTTTGGTCAGTTTTTCAGAGGCTTGGGAATTTGGGGCAAGGGTTGATGCCAATCTAGAGAAGGACATCATGGCAGAAGGTTGATGGAGGTAGCTAGATGAGATGGAATTTAAGGCAATTCTATGTATACAATGTGAAAAAGTGTAAAGCATCTCAACCCTCCAGAGGAGAGCCCACAGCTATATATTGATTGATACGAGAGAATTCCTCTCTTGAGTTTACAAGAGTCAATTGACTACAACCGTGAGAGAAACAAAAGGAAAGATCGAAAGTTAAAAAGGAAAATATCCCTAACAACTCTTACTACTCTTATAGAGATATAAGTTGTAGTACAAGAGATGGGACGTGCCAAACATAACGTGACAAATGAAAAAATGTGATGTTTAACACAGTGAACACACTAGCTATTAACATATAAATATTGTGATTAATTCCTTCACCGTTAGCAACTCATGTTTAATTTGCCACGCTGTTGTAAATCTTATCCTTGAGTGCACGTGGTCTTTAGTGCAACGAAGGACTTGCTCAAGAACAACCCAGTCAACTCAGGATGTCGGGGAGTACTATTATGTTTGAAGTCTTCATCAGTATAGTCAGCAAATTTGTTGGTACCATAATCAGTGTGCTTGCGTTGCTCGATGAGCTCCCCAGTCTTGGCGTCAACACGCTCAACGGTCGCTTTGAACAACTCGTACCATCGGGCCTTCTCCCAGATCCAGTACCTGCAGTGTACTCCTTCATCCACTCCTCGAACTGTGCATTCATGGCCGCCTCCTTCTTCTCCGGGCCCTTTGCATCACCGATTGTTACTTCCTTCCTTGCCTCAACAACGCCGTTGTTCTTGGCCTCCTTCTTGTCGCTGCTAATGGCATTCAACTTCTTATCCTCTTCGGCACGAGGTTGCTGCTCTACCGGTGCTAACAATGTCCTAGCCGCCTCATTGAAACTAATCAAAAACACTGTTCCACCAATGGCAGATGGGATGCTAGTGAAAACCGGTATATGATGCTTGTGCTTCCCGCAGGAGGAATTTAATTAGTAGGATTTTCAGTCAACATGAAATCATGCGGGTTGTTCCTCCCCCCACCCCCCGAGTGCACGACCCAATCAATTCGACTAACAACCGAGATCATGTCGCCGAGTTGTTGCTCTAGATCTGGCGCGAGAAGAATCTCCCAACAACAACACCGGACATCTCGGTCTACAAACCAAAATGGTCACTAATGTATAATACTATCTTCACAATGTAGTATCGTAGCTTGGTATCATGGTGACATCATTTATTGCCATGCATGACACATACTGGTACATCATTTAATATGATACGGTATATATCATATCATGCTACTCATTCTTCTCTTCCCTTATTTAATTGTGTGACACCTCAGAAAAATGCCTAGTTGGCATGCATGATACTAAGGGTTAAAAACTTCAATGAAATTTTAGTGAAATTTCTGAAATTTCGCATATTTCAGTGGGGTCCAAAATATTTTTAACCTCCTTATTTTGAGGCAGTTTCAAATTGATTTCAAAATAAATTTAAATTATGTTAAAATTGACTACAATTAAGTTAAATTTGAAATATGAAAATCCAAAATAATTTCCAAAATATGTAAATTTCCAAAATTTCACATATTTCAGTGAGGTCTGAAATTATTTTGTTTCTGAAATTTAAGACCTACCTATGATACTATCATTGTGACCATCCTTAGAAGTTAGCATAACCAGACGAGACGATTGACTGAGGGGTGGGAAGGAACGACACTTCAGTAGATTCAAACGTACATGGAGTAAGGAAGACCAGGCCACCGCCGTGCCCACAGCGTAGATCCGACATGACAACCAATAACCCATTACAGCAAATGACAAGCCTACCCTATGATCTACGTTATGGTTTAGGGTTTTTTAGTACATATGACGTGGTCCAGTTTGGAACCTCCATTTTTCTGCTCTTGTCTGCTGGACATGAACAAATTCATGTAATAAATTCTTTTGCATAGAACAAATTCGTATTACACAGCTCAATGTGACAAAAATCAACGATGGGTGTTACAATTGGTGAAGAAAAAACAAAGTTCTGTACCACTATATTTTTTCAAAAACAAATTCATACATATTAATTATCCGCGTCCTCTAAACGCATGAAAAATTCAAACTAAATTGTATATTCGGTGCACAATGAAGAGTCTAGTATTGAAAAGTTGTCATTGTAGGGTGCCCAAAATGTTTCAAGAATATGAAAGTATTTTTTTTACTTGATGAAAAAAACTTTATTAAGATGCAATACTAATGAGCATATTCAAGATTCTAATGCGGAGTATAAAAGCCATGATTGAAGCAAACCCGAGCCAATTTTGTTTGGGAAATGATACCTCGCGAACGTTCATCGGGAAGATTTTGTTAGCTTTTCAAGCTGTTAGCTACAACCAACTTCAGGCGAACGTCCACTCCTTTATTTTGTTATGTTTTCAAGCTGTTTGTTAGGTTTTGTTAGGTGCGCGAACTCTCAATCTTCAGTAGGAAGGACATGCGGGCTTACCACTTGAACTGGGGAAGAAGGTTGTGAACATATGTGGTAAAATTTGCATATATTGTTTCGAGCTAAAATGTTTTAAATTCGATGTTTCATTTGAAATTTTCGATTGAATTTTTTGGACGAGCCCTTCCTCTCCCGATTTCTTAAATGTTTTTAACACATCATCCCGCAGCTTAACGATGTATGAATCCTTCATAGGTGTAGCATATCTCTTGAGGTTTTGCTGCTCCTATTCCTTCCTTCCCCGCCAAGCGTACAAATGGATCAGCCTTTACGTTTACCTCTGCTGAGGAATGGGGCCGTTCGCGGAATAGGTAGGGAAAACCAAGGGTCGGGTTCAAAGAGAACACGTACATTATGTGACACGCTATATCCATGGCCTGTAAAACTTGTGGATTTGGATGAGCAGTGGACTAGTCAGAGCGCAGGATGGCTCCACCACTAAACATATTGCCCTTTTCTTTAATAAAAATTTAAACGCTCCACATTTTTCTGTATTGCAGATATGTATAACTTATTCTTTTGTCAGGAAGCTCAACATGATTGCCAAATTATGTTCTCTACTCCACCTTGGGATTTTGGGAACTTTGATCGCGTTTTTTTTGCATTCCAATCCATCCGTAGTACTTTTCTCTAATGATCCGAAATGTATTCTGTTAATTCTAAACAAGAACATATTCTTCATTTTGCATTACGTGAATGTGCTAGCTTTGATCATAGCTGTTCTTTTGTCTATATATTGTTTCTGTAACCTAATAAAAAAATCACAATATTGTTTCTGTTGGGTTCACTTCAAAAGTTCAAATTAAGGAAAACTATGAAAAGTTGTTGTATTCCAGTTTATTTGAATCCTTAATACGACTGAACTTTGATGACATTTCCTTGCAATCGACCAACTTTGAAAGATTTATTTTTTCACTGATACATTGTTGTCTGTTAATGAAATAACCGTGTAAAACTAACATATAATAGTACATTTATTGACCAACACAAGTTTTGGATTGCATAAAAAAATCCTATTTAATAGTTGATGGATGTCATGGTCATAAAACACTTACGAAGATTTTTACATCCTTTTAGTTATTTTTCATCCTCCATTTATGAAAAGACGGCTTACATTTTTTTGCGTTGTGCAAAGTTTTACCAATTTTGTAGGAAAAGGTACCAGGAACTACAATCACAATAAATTAGTACAAACATGATCAAACTATATATGCACCGTTTCACTACGGAGAAAATGTGTTGTCTTCTTTTCGGAGATGAAGTGTGTAATAACATCTCTAACTGAATGCCCATGTTCTCCTATAAATTAACAGATAAACTAAATGTCTCAGAAATAATATTTTTAATTGTATATGCTCTTTCCCAAATAGTTAGCCCATGCAACTACATAGGTTGAATAACAGTGTACAACATATGCAAGCTCAGTATAGTACTAACATATGCAAGCTGAGTATAATACATTCATCGACCAATACAAGTTTTGGATTGCATCAAAAAATCCTATAGATGATGGATGTCACGGTGATAAAAAACTTACGAAGATTTCTACAAGCTCTTAGTTATTATTTCACGGTGCAAAGTTTTACACTTTTGGTAGGAAAGGTATCAGGAACTACAATCACAATACATTAGTGCAAACATGATCAAACTATATATGCACCGTTTAACTTCGGAGAAAATTAATTATCTTAATTTCAGATATAAAGTGAGTAATAACTTCTCTAAAGTGAATGCCTTCTCCTATTAATTAACAAATACAATAAATGTTTCTGAAATAACATTTTTATTGTAATGCTCTTTTCCAAATAGCTAGCCCGTGCAGCTGCACGGGTTGATGACTAGTTTTACATAATCCAATCATGCTAATTCAATGTTATAGGCTAGTAGAAGCCACTTTTTATTTATTATGAGGCCAAACGATCGACTCAACATGTTCCTGCCAATAACCACGGCCGCTGAATAAAAACATTAAACTCAAGACCCAGGCAAAATAAGCACTTAAAAACCCATATGCAAATAATAAAGAACTATAAGACTAAATAAATTGCAATGCATGTGGCCACAAGAAATCTCGTAGCCACCGATTCAGGCAAAAGATGCCGTTATTACCGCTAGGACAGTTAGAAAACCAACGTGTAATCACAACAACCCAATTGTAAGAGGGAAGCTCTACCACTTTTTTTTTTGAGGGATGTGAAGCTCTACCACCTTTTTTGTTTTGAGAAGGGAAGCTCTACCACAGTCCACAGCTATATCCCAAGCACATGGACGATTATAACCCGGGCATCAGGATTGAACAACCGACGAGGCCTCTGTTGCCCCGGCCGTAGCCCAGTTGTGAGCACCCGATCCAACCTTACTGGCTGGTCGACGTTTCAGCCCACAACCAGCATGCGAGCAAGAATGTCCCTGTACTTTGCTCAAAGAAAAAGAAAAAGAAAACCTGTACTTGTCGCCGGTGGTGTACTACCGCCAGTACTGCGGTACTTGCGAAGTTGGTAATCCATCCTTTGGCTTCCCCACCTAAACTATAAACACAATAATACATTACGCTACTGCTACCCCAATCCACCCGTGCGTCACGCAAAGGTATAGAGTATACTATATCATTCAGTACGATTCAGCTCATATCAGCGCGTCAATTTTTAAAAATCGGGTCTGCCGCCGTAAGCACTTTTCTTATGATGCGACGTCTCGCTAATTAAATCATGCACTAACCAATCTCCAGCGTTGTACCCATGGATGCATTGTAGTATTTTTTTTTCGCGGGAAGGATGAATTGTACTATAAAAATGCACCAAGCGTATCTCCAGCGAGCTGATCATTAAACGGGTGTCCTGAAATATCCGCGCAAACATCTGAAGGCGTCCATGGACAAACGGTGGTGCGAAGGTCATCCAACTGTGTCCATCAAATATTCACCTTCTTCTTCTTCTTCCTCTTATTTTTTCTGTATATAGTATTGAAAAAAAATACCACAATGCATCACTCAAAGATAAATATATAAATGCAACAATAAGTCAGATATAAATATTACAACCCAAACAATAATTTGGGCACATGTTCTAGTTGTCCATATGAAACACCCAGAAATGCTCAATGAGGTCATTACGAAACTGTGTATGTGTTACTCGATTTGCGAATCTGATGATGTATTTGTAGAAATTCCTCAACGTGGTCCGATTCTACTCACGAAGTTGGATAGGATCAATCGTCTTTTATAACCAGACCCTAGTGAACTGAATCACTCGCATCCTCCATATTCATATTGCGCATGACCACACAACATGTCGTCATTTTCCACAATGTCTCTTGATCCCATTGTTTAGCAGGTCCACAAACAACTACAAAACGGGTTTGAAGCATTGCAAGTGCCCTCTCCACATCCTTTCTTGCAACAACCGAGAATTTTTGTTACATATTGGATCGAAGATGGTTTTGACAAAGATCGCCCAAGGAGGATAGATACCATCATAAAGATAGTATACCTTGTTGTACTTATGTCCATTGATGGTATAGTTGCCTGGAGAAGCTACCCCCACACACAACAATGCAAAAAACGAGACCGATGTCGCACGTTGATGTCATTGTGTGACCCTGGCATGCCAAAGAAAGAGTGTCAAATTAAGAGGTCTTGTAATGCAACTGCTTCAAGAATAATGGTGGGCTTTTTATGATGTTACTAGTATTGCCCTTGTTGAACACTTGAGCAACTGTTCCGTTTTCCCTACATGCAATCAAGACATCAGAGCATACCTGGAAATCCTTTTGATTTTTCAAGCGCCATGAGCCTTGTTGTGTCTCAGGCATTTTATTCTCTCAAGTTCTTCGGTCAAACACTTTGACCATTGCGGTAGTGAATCTAGCCATGGCCTGCATACATGTTCTCTCATACAATACTCATCACACTACTCTGCAGCGTGCCATACGCAAACATCCTTGTGCATTCTGGAGACCATAGAGCTCAATGCGGCCAACAATATCCTTCTTCAGCTTGAAGTAATAATCATAGTCCATGACACATTGCATGATGCGCATGACTAATGGTCACTGGATCCGAAATCGACGTTGGGATCGTGTTTGAATAGCACATCAGGTTCAATGTTATCCTCGCAGAGATAAACATTTCCCCATGCCCAAAAACAATTCAACACTCAATGTGCTAGCAAACCCTTGAAGTTGAGAACATGCTCCTACGCACGCTCTATTTCTTCAATAGTTGCCAGCATCACCAACGTTTCATCCCCATCTGTCAAGGACGTATCCATGAACTCGGCGTAGAAGTACTCCTCGTCCAAACCAATCGTGTTTGCCTCAAAATAAATGAAAAGAATGTCAAAAGTTGTAGTATGACATTTGTTCAAAACTTTGTCGGATGAGGTCTCCGCTGTGGACAGCGTCGACGGAGGCGGAGCGTACTTGGGCAGCGACCGAATCTAGTTGAGTGCGGCCTTGGATGTAACGCACCAGGGGATGTGTCGTGAGCAGTCTTTGAGAGCGGAGTTAAGGAGTGGAGCATGAGGGAAGGATTGTGTACAAACATGTGCTTTGGGTGGCATTTTGGAAGGGACGTGGGTGTAAGATTTTGATGTGGCGGACTGATACTTGTAAACTGCGTTGGGATTTTCTCCGAAGAGGAGGGGATGATCCAGCAAAGCATAGGTAAGTATTTCTCTCAGTGAAAACCAAGGTTATCGAACCAATAGGAGAACCACGCAAATTCCCGTCTTCAGCGCCTACGCACAAAAGAGCAAACACTTGCACCCAACGCGGGCAAGAGGGTTATCAATCCCCTTGAACTCGTTACTTGCAAGCGATAAGTAGTGATAGATAGATAATTTGATAAATATAAATAGTAAATAAAAAGAAAGTAAATAATGGTAGCAAGGTATTTAGAGTTTTTGTAAATATAATTGTGAGGAGACCCCGGGGTCATAGTGTTCGCTAGAGGCTTCTCTCTCGAAAAAGGCCTACGGTGGGTAAACAAATTACTGTTGGGCAATTGATAGAAAATCGCATAGTGATGCAATATTTATTCACGACAATGATCATAGGTATCACGTCCATAAACAAGTAGACCGACTCCTTCCTGCATCTACTGCTATTACTCCACCCATCGACCACTATCCAACACACATCTAGACTATTAAGTAAAAACGGAGTAATGCTTGGAGGACGTTGACATGCTGTACACAAAGTAAATCCAATCAATATGAATAAACCACATCGTTGCACCCTTAGTGGCAGCAATACAATACGTGTCATGTCTCATTCTGTCACTAGGATTGAGCACCGCAAGATTGAAACCACTACAACGCACCACTCTCACTTGAAGATAAATCAATCTAGTTGGCCAAACCAAAACGATAGAGCGGAGAGCATTACAAATCTATAACAATCATGCAAATAAAATACCAGCAAGTATTCAACATATTTTCATAAATAATCTGAACATAAACTCACAATTCATCGGATCCCAACCACCACACCGCAAAGATAGATTATATAAGATAGATCACCGCGTGAATCGCGGTGATCTTGGAAATGAAGAACATAGAGAAAGATAGCCATCTAGGTACTAACTACGGACCCGTAGGTGTATGGTGAACTACTCACACATCACCATGGGAGCAGCAAGGTTGGTGTATAGGCCCTCCATGATCGATCCCCCCTCTGGCAGGGCACCGGAACAGGGCTTTAGTTGGGCACATGGCGGAACAGAGACTTGCGGCGGTGGAAAAAGTGTTTCGGGAGGCTCTCCAGGGTTTCTCCAATATTAGAGAATTTATAGGCCAGAGAGCCGAGGAGGTGGCCCCAAGCCATCAGGGCGAGGCCACCCCCCTAGGGCGCGCCCTGTTGGCTTGGGGGCATCTCGTGTGCCCTCCGATCTTCCTCCGAAGCTTCTAGGTATTATTTTGGTCCAGAAAATATCATCAAAAAGTTTCTGTGTACTTGTACTTCCTTTGGCATAGTATTCCTAAAAAGCCAAAAACACGCAGAAAACAGCAACTAGCACTTGGCACTGGGTTAATAGGTTAGTGCTTAAAAATAATATAAAAGAACAAGTAATTTCCTAAAAAGTATCCTAGAATGATAATATAATAGCATGGAACAATAAAAAGTTATAGATATGTTGGAGACGTATCATCATCCCCAAGCTTAATTCCTGATCGTCCTTGAGTAGGTAAATGATAAAAACAGAAATTTTTATGTGACATGCTACCCAACATGTAATCTTTTCAAGTATGATCATTGAGAAACGATGAATCGACAAAAATTAACATAGTAATATCCATAAGCATAAATAACACAATCATCAACTTTCAAAATATACGATCCTTAAAGAATGTTTACCCCCATTCATTTTATCATATTAGCATGGTATGGCTCCGTCTTCACCGCATAAAATACGAATGTCAAGCACCACGGTATTAAGTCAAGCAATTGGATCGTACTTTTTCACGCGCTTCAACATTTTATACCTCACTCAATAATACATGAGCATGAACCATGGACATAGCATATAGGTGGAATAGAATGTGGTGGTAGATTTTTGAAGGGGTAAAAGTGGAGAAGAAAGTCTCGCATCAACTCGGCGGATCAACGGGCTATGGAGATGCCCATCAATCGATATCAACGCGGGGAGTAGGGATTGCCATGCAACGGATGCACTAGAGCTATAAGTGTATGAAAGCTCAAATGAAACTAAGTGTTTGTGCATCCAACTTGCTTGCTCATGAAGACCTCGGTCATTTGAGGAAGCACGTCATCGGAATATACAAGCCAAGTCCTATAGTGAAAAATTCCCACTAGTATATGAAAATGACAAAACATGAGACTCGCTATATGAAAAACATGGTGCTTTCTCTAAGCAAAAGTGTTGAAAAAGAGGTAGTAGCACTGTCCCTTCTCTCTTTATCTCTCATTTATTTCTTTTTTCTTTTTCTTTTTTCTCTTTTTTTCTTTTTCTTTCTTCCTTTTTCCCTCTTATTTTCCCCTTTTTTTTCTTTTTTTTCGTTCGTAGTCTCATCCCGACTTGTGGGGGAATCATTGTCTCCATCATCCTTTCCTCACTGAGACAGTGCTCTAATAATGATAATCATCACACTTTTATTTACTTACAACTCGATATGAAAAACTACTAAACAATATGACTCTATATGAATGCCTCTGGCTGTGTACCATGATGTGCAATGATCTAGCGTAACATGTAAACAATGATGAATGGTGGCTTTGCCAAAAATACTATGCCAGCTACATGATCATGCAAAGCAATATGACAATGAGTGTACAAGTCATATGATATAACGATGGAAGTTGCATGGCAATATATCTCGGAATGGCTTTGGGAATGCCATGATAGGTAGGTATGGTGGCTGTTTTGAGGAAGATATAATGAGGCTTATGTGCACCAGAGCGTATCATGTCATGGGGTTTGGATGCACCAGCGAAAGTTGCATCGATCCTCGAGGTGAGAATGGGCAATGCACGGTACAGAAGATATGAAAAGGTGAGTGTGTGTACATCCATGGATTCACATTAGTCATAGAGAACTCACATACTTATTGGAATACTTTATTAGATCTCTCCAAGCAAAGTACTATTAGAATGCCCCTAGGGAGGAGGTTGGTAGGAGTTAACCATCGCGCGCCTCCGACCTAAACAACACTAGATTTTCAACGAGGAATAAGAATGTCACACATCATCACCATGCTCTAAACAATATTTAGATGAACAACAAGCTAACACCCTCTAATTCTAGATATTTCTAATAATCAACAACCATGCACTCACGCCCTTTTATATTACCACATCAATATCATTAACCCACAATTTCTCTTTTATGTGCTACATGAAGGTTTTGATTATGCGCTCTTTGAATACCTATTATTTTTTGACTAGTATTATAATCCATGCAAATTACCGTCACTATATATTAGACTCTCAACCAAATTTAAGTGAAGAATGAAAGTGCAATTATTTCTATAAAATCTATACGCCACCGTGCTCTAAAAAATATAAGTGAAGCACTAGATCAACTGCTTAGCTCAAAAGATATAAGTGAAGCACATAGAGTATTCTATCAAATTATGGTGATCACGTGTCTCTCTCAAATAGGTGTGTCCAGAAAACAATGATTATGGAAAACTAAAACAAAATCAAACTAAAACACAAGAGGCTCCAAGCAATACTCATATCATGTGATGAATAAAAATGCAGCTCCAAGTGACATACTGATGGATTGAGACGAAAGAGGGGATGTCTTCCGGGGCATCCCCAAGCTTAGACACTTGAGTCTTCCTAGAATAGACCTTGGGGTGCCTTGAGCATCCCCAATCTTAGGCTCTTTACCGCTCCTTATTCCTTCATCCATCGTGATAGCTCCCAAAACTTGAAAACTTCAGCACACAAAACTCAACAGAAAACTCGTGAGCTCCGTTAGTATGATAGGTATATCAAAAACTTTAGGTACTGTTATAAATTGATTCATATTTTATTATTTCATGAGGTACTGTATTATAACTTCTCCATGGTTTATACCCCCCGATACAATCCATAGCATCATCAAAACAAGCAAACTATGCAAGCAAAAACACAATCTGTCTAAAACAAAACATTCTGTAATGATCTGCACAATCACCATACTTCTGTAACTCCAAAAATTCTGCAAAATTAGGAAAACCTGAGGAATTTGTATACCAATACTATGTCAAAAATTTAGATAAAAAATAAGTTCCAGTAAAATCATAGAAATTTTGCACTGGACTCAAAAGTTTCTATTTTTGCACTGTATCAATTCTACTTATCATGCAAGTCATCCCGAAGGCTTTACTTGGCACAAAGACTAATATAAACATAAAAACACAATCATTACAGTAGCAATAATCATGTTATCACATCATGACAGAAAGTATTAGGTTGTCTCCCAACTAGACATGTTCATCGACAACCCGGCCCGAAGACCCGAACACGAAGCCCGACGTTCGGGCCGGGCTCGGGATCCACTTTCTCGCCCGAAGCCCGGCCCAAAAGCCCAAATAAAGCCTGAAATGTCTTTATACATATTTTTTTGTTCAAAATATAGGTATAAAAATTTAATATAATACCCCGAATATGATTAATTTAATTAAAAATGTCACTGTTCATGTGTTACGGGCCGGGCTCGGGCTTGGGATTTTTCTTCGGGCTTTGCCAAGCCCGGCCCGAACCCGTCCCGGCCCGAGGAATGATCAGGTTTACTCCCAACAAGCTCTTTCTTTATAGCCATTAAGATAGGCTTGGGATAATAATGATGCTCACATAAAAGACAATAATTTAAGCACAAAGAGAGCATCATAAAACATGTGACAAACACATTTAAGTCTAACATACTTCCTATGCACAGGCATTTTATAAGCAAACAAATTATCAAGACAAGGAGTCTCTAGCATATGCAAATAGGAAAAATGAAGCATTAACAATTTTAACATCAAGAGAGGTAATTGAACATGAAAATTCCTATAACCACATTTGACTCTCTCATAATAGTTACATGTAGGATCATAATAAAATTCAACAATATAACTATCATATAAAATATTATCTTCATGATCCACATGCATAAAAGTTTTATAATCTTTCAAGATGGTGGGATTAACATCAGCTAAAGTCATGACCTCTCCAAACCCACTTTTATAAAAAACAAACATAATATTGATCATTCTCCAAAATAGTGGGACCATTATTACCTAAAGTTGATGCTCTTACAAACCCACTTTTAGTAGCATTGCAAAGATCATTATCAATAGTAGATTCGTCATGAAGTTCAGAATTCTCAAGATCACAAGAAACATCATGATTATCACCCCAATCATGATCATTAGCACAGTTGACATTCATAGAATTTATACTAAAAAATTGCAATCATGCTTTTCATTCAAGAAACTATCATGAATCACTTTATAAATTTCTTTTAACACTTCATCACAATTTTTAGATTCACGATTTTCAAGCAAGACCTCATAAAGATAATCTAGTGCACTCTCACTAGCAATTGCTTCAACATTAATGGGTCTTTTGAAAAGATTAGCAAGTGGATGAGGATCCATTTATCTTAAAGTTTTGCATTTACTTTATGTCTTGGTGTGACAAAGATAAAGATAACATGACTAGGCAAGTAAAAAAGTAGAACAAGTGAATGATAATTTGTGTGAAGTGTAGGAGATATGCCCTAGAGGCAGTAATATAAGTTACTTTTATATCTCAGAGTTTGTAATGAATGTTTATGTTCCATGCTATAACTGCAATGATTCTCGAGTCTACAAATTAAACGAGGCTTGGAGGGAAACTCATGTGCACGTGTGGTATAATAAACGGTAAATTGTATTCCTAGTCTTGCCTCTAAGACTGGCTCAAGTATTGCATGATGATCCTGTTTTCCTGATCATGGGCATGGCTATGCCGGCAATTTTGAGGGCACGATGTTGGTAGAACACTTGTGTTGAATCGATCCGTATTGATGTTATGCTATGAGATACATTCGTCATAAGTTAATGGTTAATAACACAGAGAAGTTAATGTTTGCATAATTCCTTAGACCATGAGAGTATCGAGTTTCTTCATGCTTGCTTCATGAACTTTGGGGTTTGTTAAACGTCATCCGTAAATGGGTGGCTATTACGGCGGCTTACGGGTTCATGGAAAAGTATGTCAAGTAACTTAATAGCTCAAGATTGGGATTTGCTCCTCCGGCGATGGAGAGATATCTCTGGGCCCTCTCGGTGTTACGATATCCATCATCGTCTGGCCAGACACTTTGTGATTTGATCACGGGAATGCCGGAACACGGGAACGAGAAAAGAGAACAATACCAGCAACGAGGTAACTGGCATAGTGGACAAGTTGTTGATCCACGGTGATGCCAACATGTCTCACCTCGGGTATTTGTAAAATATCGCGAAGCAACGGGAATAGCACACGGCAACTGGAGGTTCACTCGAATATTCATTCGTGTGGGTATAGGGGTCAATATGGGTGTCCACGGCTCCGATGTTGATCATTGATTGGAAGGGGTTCCGGGTCATGTCTATACTTCACCGAACCTATAGGGTCACACGCTTAAGGGTCATCTATCTGCTGAATACTAGACAAGGAGTCCGAGAGAAAGTCACTGAAAGAGTTTCGGAGACGACGGAAAAGTTCCGGAGAGAACACCGGAAAAGTTTCGGTAAAACCGAAAAGTTGTTTCGGATAAAACCATTGATCCTAAAAGGTTTCGGCAAGCACCGAAAATGTTTTGGAGGTTGCCAGATTGGTCTGGTAATTTCTGGAATTTTTTCAGAGAAAAAACCGAAAAAGGTTTTCGGAGCTGCCGGAATTGTTTACCGGGTAAACGAAGATGGTTTTAAATTAAACCACCATACCGGAAATGTTCCGGAGCGAGTCCAGATAATTTTAGAGGGTGCCAGAAATGTTCTGGGACCTTCCAGAATTTTTCAGAAGAAATAGTTTCGGAAAACATCTTGTCGCAGCGAGAGGGGACAAGATCCCACGGATCGTGGGGGCTGTTTTTGGGCTGTTTTTGGGGGCGCCCCCTTTAGGGGACAGCCCCCTTGTGGCTGGAAAAAGTGTTGGGGGGGCCCCCATGGTGGGGGGCAGCCCCCACAAATGGTGGAGAGTGTTGGGAGGAAGGTGGGGCCCCATGGGGGAACACCATGGACAAGGGAACATGGTTTCTCCATGTTTGGTGGGAACATGTTTTCCTTGTTTGGTGGGTGCATGTTTAGTGGGCTGAATTTCAGCCCCCCCCTCACCCCTTCCACCACTATATAAGGAGGTGGAGAGGAGCTCTCCATCCTCACTCCAACTCTCTCACACAAGCCATGCATGATCTGGCATTCTCTCTCCCTCCCAGCGAAATAGTTTCGTAGAGCCAAAAGGTTGTCTGGGTTCCGGCAGGAACTAGTTCTGGACGGCGAAGCCCTGCCGGATTGGTGACACCGTATGTGTGCAACCCCGTAGAGAGGTCTTAGTTTCGATCTTTTGCCCGAGGGGCTGTTCGTGTGTCCTCCCGAAGGGCTGTCCGAGTTTCCGTTCGAGTTTCGAGGGTCCTCCCGAAGGGCTGTCCGTGACATCGTCCGGGGGACTGTCCGGCCGCCTCCCGAAGGGCTGCCCGACGAGGGAGTACATCCTCGCGGTTGGGAGGTTGTAAAATCCTAGCTGCGGGGATCTGCACCAACGATCTCCACCGACTCTTCTTCCGCTGCGCTACGAGTCGGTACGGATCAGATCAAACCTTGTATGCAATCTCCATAGTGATCCTGGGCGTGCTCGCTATACCGAAATTTTTTGTTTTCTGTCGCATTCCCCAACAGTGGCATCAAGAGCCAGGATATGAGTAGATGCATGTTATGATCTAGAATACATGAGATGTATGGGTATTGCATAGTATAATTTTGTAGTAGATGAGATCTATTGCTGAAAATTATTTGTGCGGGTAGCAAATGAAATCTGTTACCCGATGTTCCTGTTGCTTCCCGTAAATTTGCGTAGTCCTGATCTTGACGGCATGGTGGAATCTTACAAAGTTCTGGCAATCCGCGATCCTTTCATGCTGCTCCTGAGTATGCTGATTGACAGATCAACGAAGTGCTAACAGTTCTTTGGGTTCCACCATAGTTAAAGAAAGATGGATGTTTCGCAGACGAAAGGGCAATGCAGATATGATCTGCACCGGGGTCACGCGTATGACGAAGTTTAGTATGGGGCTCGAGATTTTATTATCTCGTGTTTCATACACCCTGGAAAGTTAATCTAGCAACTTGAAGTATCATACTTGATGATAAACGGAGGTAGCTGCGGTTTGAGTCAAAACCTTAGAAGCCACGTAAAATAAATTTTTGCATAAACCGATTAGAGGCGTCTAACTTGGTTTTGCAGGATGGTTTGCATGTGATGTGGTATAGCAATGCTCATATTCAATTTGATTATGTATGAGATGGCTATATGATGTAATTAACATGACCTGCGTGTCATGATTCGGCATGATGACTGGAGCCATATGATTGCACTTTAATGACCTGCGTGTCAACCTTATGTAATGCACTTATTTTATTAGCTATAGAGATAGCAATATTATCTGGTGCATCGACAAGGTGGTGGCAATCTTCGCAAAGGTGAACACCGACGCGAATGCCGAAGACGAAGAAATACTTGACTTCTCCGTCAGAAGGGGCTATACCATATCATGCTATTATGAATTGCCTGAGATGTTTATCCCTTATGATGCACCCTTCTTGATTGCGCGGTAGTCGCTTTTATTAGGGTGATTTCTCACTTAAAATATCAAGTAGTTAGTGTTCTTCCAAGTGTAGCACCGTCACGGCACCTAACTTTTCGGGGTGCGCCATGCTGACATGGGTACGAACGATTAGGGATGTGTGAGGCGGGTGAGTTAAGACCTCGCAGCAAGATCACTTGGTTGTCTTGACGTTCAGGCATGAAAGTCATGAGCTCCGAACATACGCATCGAGAGATGAACAAGAGTCACATAGAGATGTGATTGGCAAGTTTGCCTAACAATTGAAGTTCTCGTCATCAGTGATGCTAACCATCAATGGCGTTGAATTAAAATTCGTGTCTTGAATCATTCATAATCAATTTTGAGAGATATTGATTTGAGTGGGAGCGCACTTTAGAATAAAATTGTTTATTCACTAGTGCCAAATATCATTATGAACAAAGTCTAAGTGAACTTGTGTTTTCCGTTGTAGATCAAATGGCTCGCAACACCGCGTTCAGCTTAGGCCCTATGTTAGAGAAAGAGAAGTTAGCTGCGAATGGAAACAACTATGCGGACTGGGTCCATGCCCTGAGGATTGTCCTCAGGGGTGCTAAGAAAGTGTACGTGCTTGACGGACCTCTTCCTCCTAAACCGGCGGCAACTGCCGCGGCAGACATACAAAATGTCTGGGCCACTAAGGATGATGATTACAACTTAGTGCAGTGCCTCATGCTGTCTTGCATGAGTTCAGGGTTTCAAAAACGTTTTGAATTCCATAACTCCTTTGATATGATCAAGGATTTGGATGCTCTTTACAAGTTTAATGCAAGGTCTGAACGTTTTGACATCATGAAAATGATGGCGGAGACCAAGATGGCTGAGGGCAGTTCAGTTGGCGAGCACGTAGTCAATATGATTGGCTACGCTGAAAGGCTTAAAACCCTGGAATTCCCACTTCCAGAAGAGCATGTTATGGACTTGCTGCTCGGTTCACTCCCCCCGTCTTATGGCGGTTTTATCATGAACTACAACATGAATGGGTTGGACAAAACAGCAAATGAGGTGCTTGCCATGCTGAAAACTGCTGAAGGAGGACTGCAGAAAAATCGCAAGCAAGTGTTGCTTGTGAATAAAACTGCCAGTTTCAAAAAGAAAAGCAAGCCAAAGAAAGGCAAGGGCGCCGGTAAGACCGGCTTCCAACGCAAATCTAAGGGCGGAGCCAAGAATGAAACTGAGTGCTTCTACTGCAAGGGCACAGGACACTGGAAGAGAAACTGCAAGAAATATCTGGAAGATAAGAAGTCCGGGAAAACTGGAAAAGGTATAATTGTTATACAAGCTAATGTCATTGACGTTTTGCTAGCTAGCGAAAATTCTAAGTCTTGCGTATTTGATACCGGATCGGTTTCTCACATTTGCAACTCGATACAGGGGCTTCAGAAGGTGCGCAAGCTAGCAAAGAATGAAGTCGTGATGCGTGTCGGGAACGGCGCTGGGATCGCCGCTCAAGCCGTCGGCATTATGCCTCTACGTCTCCCTTCAGGATTTATTTTGGAACTTAGTAACTGTTATTTTGTTCCGTTGTTGTGTAGAAACATTATCTCTGGATCATGTTTAGTACACGATGGGTACTCCTACAAGTCTGAGAACAATGGTTGTTCACTTTATTGTAAGGATATGTTTTATGGATTTGCACCCATTGTTGGGGGCCTTTTCATACTAAATCTTGAATGTGGAAATGATGTCTTTAACGTGAATGCTAAACGCCTTAAGAAGGCTGATACCACCACCACTTATTTGTGGCACTGTCGGCTTGGCCACATCGGAAAGAAACGCATGCAAAGACTCCATAAAGATGGAGTTTTACCGTCCCTTGATTTTGAATCATTTGACACATGTGAAGCTTGCTTGATGGGAAAAATGACCAAGACGCCGTTCACGGGTCATCCTGAACGGGCAGGTGAATTATTGGAAATAATACATAGTGATGTATGTGGTCCAATGAACACGGCCGCACGGGGTGGGTATTTTTACTTCGTGACTTTTACTGATGATTTAAGTCGGTATGGCTATATCTACTTGATGAAGCATAAGTCGGAAACCTTTGAAAAGTTCAAAGAATTTCAGAATGAGGTAGAAAATCATCGTGACAAAAAGATTAAGTTTCTGCGGTCTGATCGCGGAGGCGAATATCTTAGTCACGAGTTTGGCCAACATCTGAGTGACCGTGGAATCGTTTCACGGCTTACGCCTCCCGGAACTCCACAAAGAAACGGAGTGTCGGAACGACGTAACTGAACCCTGTTAGACATGGTAAGGTCGATGATTTCTCTTACAGATCTACCGATATCTTTTTGGGGTCACGCACTACTCACTGCCGCTCACACATTAAACAGAGCACCGTCTAAGTCTGTTGAGACGACACCATATGAGTTATGGCTTGGGAAGAAACCCAATTTGTCGCATCTCAAAGTTTGGGGTTGTGAAGCTTATGTAAAACGTTTACAACCGAGCAAACTCGATCCCAGATCAGACAAATGTAACTTTGTAGGTTATCCCAAGGAAACCTTTGGGTATTCCTTCAACCACCCATCCGAGGGCAAAGTGTTTGTCGCAAAAACCGGAATCTTTGTTGAAAAGGAGTTTCTCGCTAAAGAAGTGAGTGGGAGGACAGTACAACTTAATGAGATTAGTGAATCTTCGGCAACCGTTGATATGGCTAAGGAACCGGAAGTAATTCCGCAAATTATCCCTACAACCGAGCCGGAAGTTGTCGCATGTGATGCGGAAACTTCAAACAATGTTGTTACTGAACCGCGCAGATCAGGTAGGGCTATCCAGCCACCTGAATGGTTTCATAACGAAATCTTCATTCTTGAAGACGATGAACCTGCGCACTACAAGGAAGCGATGGCGGGGCCTAGCTCAAAGGAATGGCACAAAGCCATGAGATCCGAAATGGAATCCATGTACGAAAACCAAGTTTGGAACTTGGAAGAACTTCCAGATGGCGTAAAACCCATTGGTCGTAAATGGATTTTCAAAAGAAAGACGGACGCGGATGGTAACATTACTATCCACAAAGCTAGACTTGTCGCGAAAGGGTTCACGCAAGTTCTAGGGGTAGACTACGACGAGACTTTCTCGCCCGTAGCTATGCTAAGGTCTGTTCGGATATTACTAGCAATTGCTGCTTATTTCGATTATGAAATATGGCAGATGGATGTCAAAACGGCTTTCCTAAATGGAAACCTTGAACAGGATGTATACATGATACAGCCAGAAGGTTTTGTCGATCCTAAGAATGCTGGAAAGGTATGTAAGCTTCAGAAAGCTATTTATGGTCTGAAGCAAGCATCAAGGAGCTGGAACATTCATTTTGATGAAGTGGTCAAAGAGTTTGGCTTCATCAGGAACGATGAAGAATCTTGTGTGTACAAGAAGTTTAGTGGGAGCGCAAAAGCATTTCTAATCTTGTATGTAGATGACATATTGTTGATTGGAAATGATGTGAAATTTCTTAGCGAAATAAAAGACTCATTGAAGAAGAGTTTTTCAATGAAAGACTTAGGCGAAGCGGCATATGTATTGGGCATCAGAATCTATAGAGATAGATTAAGACGCCTGATAGCGCTTAGCCAAAGCACGTACATTGACAAGGTGTTGAAAAGGTTCAACATGGAGAACTCCAAGAAAGGCCTACTCCCCATGTCACCTGGCACAGTGCTTTGCAAGAATCAGTGTCCTCGGACCCTCGATGAGCGAGTACAAATGAATGATATTCCATATGCTTCGGCAGTTGGTTCTATTATGTATGCCATGCTATGTACAAGACCGGATGTTTCCTATGCGCTAAGTGTTAGCAGCCGGTACCAAGGTGATCCAGGATTGGAACACTGGGCCACAGTTAAGGGTATTCTTAAGTACCTCAGAAGGACCAAGGATTTACTCCTTGTGTACGGAGGTGATGAAGAGCTCATTGTAAGTTGTTACACTGATGCAGGCTTCATGACTGACCCAGATGACTTCAAATCTCAATCAGGCTATGTTTTCATATTGAACGGCGGCGCAGTTGATTGGAAAAGTTCCAAACAAAAGACTATGGCGGATTCTACGACGGAGGCGGAATATGTTGCTGCTTCAGAAGCCTCCAAGCAAGCTGTCGGTATCAAGCAATTCCTTGAAGACCTTGGTGTGGTTCCAAGTGCTCTGGACCCGGTGGAGATCTATTGTGATAATAGTGGCACCATGGCTCAGGCAAGGGAGCCATGTTCGCACCATAAGACAATGCATATTCAACGCAAATTTAAACTCATTCGACATCATGTCGAAGAAGGTTTAGTGAAAGTACGCAAAGTTCACACGGATCTGAATGTGTCAGACCCGATGACGAAGCCTCTACCACGAGCAAAGCATGAGCAACACCGGATAGCCATTGGTGTTAGGGAAGCCATGTAACTGGATTATGACTCTAGTGCAAGTGGGAGACTGTAGGAGATATGCCCTAGAGGCAGTAATATAAGTTACTTTTGTATCTCAGAGTTTGTAATGAATGTTTATGTTCCATGCTATAACTGCAATGATTCTCGAGTCTACAAATTAAACGAGGCTTGGAGGGAAACTCATGTGCACGTGTGGTATAATAAACGGTAAATTGTATTCCTAGTCTTGCCTCTAAGACTGGCTCAAGTATTGCATGATGATCCTGTTTTCCTGATCATGGGCATGGCTATGCCGGCAATTTTGAGGGCACGATGTTGGTAGAACACTTGTGTTGAATCGATCCGTATTGATGTTATGCTATGAGATACATTCGTCATAAGTTAATGGTTAATAACACAGAGAAGTTAATGTTTGCATAATTCCTTAGACCATGAGAGTATCGAGTTTCTTCATGCTTGCTTCATGAACTTTGGGGTTTGTTAAACGTCATCCGTAAATGGGTGGCTATTACGGCGGCTTACGGGTTCATGAAAAAGTATGTCAAGTAACTTAATAGCTCAAGATTGGGATTTGCTCCTCCGACGATGGAGAGATATCTCTGGGCCCTCTCGGTGTTACGATATCCATCATCGTCTGGCCAGACACTTTGTGATTTGATCACGGGGATGCCGGAACACGGGAACGAGAAAAGAGAACAATACCGGCAACGAGGTAACTGGCATAGTGGACAAGTTGTTGATCCACAGTGATGCCAACATGTCTCACCTCGGGTATTTGTAACATATCGCGAAGCAACAGGAATAGCACACGGCAACTGGAGGTTCACTCGAATATTCATTCGTGTGGGTATAGGGGTCAATATGGGTGTCTACGGCTCCGATGTTGATCATTGATTGGAAGGGGTTCCGGGTCATGTCTATACTTCACCGAACCTATAGGGTCACACGCTTAAGGGTCATCTATCTGCTGAATACTAGACAAGGAGTCCGAGAGAAAGTCACTGAAAGAGTTTCGGAGACGACGGAAAAGTTCCGGAGAGAACATTGGAAAAGTTTCGGTAAAACCGAAAAGTTGTTTCGGATAAAACCATTGATCCTAAAAGGTTTCGGCAAGCACCGAAAATGTTTTGGAGGTTGCCAGATTGGTCTGGTAATTTCTGGAATTTTTTCAGAGAAAAAACCGAAAAAGGTTTTCGGAGCTGCCGGAATTGTTTACCGGGTAAACGAAGATGGTTTTAAATTAAACCACCATACCGGAAATGTTCCGGAGCGAGTCCAGATAATTTTAGAGGGTGCCAGAAATGTTCTAGGACCTTTCGGAATTTTTCAGAAGAAATAGTTTCGGAAAACATCTTGTCCCAGCGAGAGGGGACAAGATCCCACGGATCGTGGGGGCTGTTTTTGGGCTGTTTTTGGGGGCGCCCCCTTTAGGGGACAGCCCCTTTGTGGCTGGACAAAGTGTTGGGGGGGGGCCCCATGGTGGGGGGCAGCCCCCACAAATGGTGGAGAGTGTTGGGAGGAAGGTGGGGCCCCATGGGGGAACACCATGGACAAGGGAACATGTTTTCTCCATGTTTGGTGGGAACATGTTTTCCTTGTTTGGTGGGTGCATGTTTAGTGGGCTGAATTTCAGCCCCCCCTCACCCCTTCCACCACTATATAAGGAGGTGGAGAGGAGCTCTCCATCCTCACTCCAACTCTCTCACACAAGCCATGCATGATCTGGCATTCTCTCTCCCTCCCAGCGAAATAGTTTCGTAGAGCCGAAAGGCTGTCTGGGTTCCGGCAGGAACTAGTTCTGGACGGCGAAGCCCTGCCGGATTGGTGACACCGTATGTGTGCAACCCCGTAGAGAGGTCGTAGTTTCGATCTTTTGCCCGAGGGGCTGTTCGTGTGTCCTCCCGAAGGGCTGTCCGAGTTTCCGTTCGAGTTTCGAGGGTCCTCCCGAAGGGCTGTCCGTGACATCGTCCGGGGGACTGTCCGGCTGCCTCCCGAAGGGCTGCCCGACGAGGGAGTACATCCTCGCGGTTGGGGGGTTGTAAAATCCTAGCTGCGGGGATCTGCACCAACGATCTCCACCGACTCTTCTTCCGCTGCGCTACGAGTCGGTACGGATCAGATCAAACCTTGTACGCAATCTCCATAGTGATCCTGGGCGTGCTCGCTATACCGAAATTTTTTGTTTTCTGTCGCGTTCCCCAACATGAAGATACTTGATAAGAATTTGGTGATGCTCCCCGACAGCGGTCCAGAAATCCTTCCCGATACTTGTAAACTGCGTTGGATTTTCCTCGAAGAGGAGGGGATGATGCAGCAAAGCGTAGGTAAGTATTTTCCTCAGTGAGAACCAAGGTGATCAAAAAAATAGGAGAACCACGCAAATTCCTGTCTTCAGCGCCTACGCACAAAAGATCAAACACTTGCACCCCACGCGGGCAAGAGGGTTGTCAATCCCCCTTGAACTTGTTACTTACAAGCGATAATTAGTGATAGATAGATAATTTGATAAATATAAATAGTAAATAAAACGAAAAAAAATAATGGCAGCAAGGTATTTAAAGTTTTTGTAAATATAATTGTGAGGAGACTCGGGGGCCATAGTGTTTGCTAGAGGCTTCTCTCTCGAAGAAGGCATACGGTGGGTAAAGAAATTACTGTTGGGCAATTGATAGAAAAGCGCATAGTTATGAAATATTTATTCATGACAATGATCATGTATGTAGGCATCACATCCATAGAGAAGTAGACCGACTTCTGCCTGCATCTACTACTATTACTCCACCCATCGACCGCTATCCAGCATGCATCTAGAGTATTAAGTAAAACGGAGTAATGCTTGGAGGATGATGACATGATGTAGACAAAGTAAATCCAATAAATATGAATAAATCCCATCATTTTACCCATAGTGGCATCAATACAATACGTGTCATGTCCCTTTCTGTCACTGGGATTGAGCACCGCAAAATTGAACCCACTACAATGCACCGCTCCCACTTGATCATAAATCAATTTAGTTGGCCAGACCAAACCGATAGATCGGAGAGCATTAAGAAGCTGTAACAATCATGCAAATAAAATACCAACAAGTATTCAATATCTTTTCATGAGTAATCTGAACATAAACCCACAATTCATCGGATCCCAACAAACACACCACAAAGATTGATTACATAAGACAGATCACCGCGGGAATCGCAGTGATCTTGGCAATGAAGAACATAGAGACAGATAGCCATCTAGGTGTTGGGGAACGTTGCATGGGAAACAAAAATTTTCCTACGAACACCTAAGATCTATCTATGGCGATCAACAGCTACGAGAGGGAGAGTGGATCTACATACCCTTGTAGATCGCTAAGCGGGAAGTGTTAAGAAACACGGTTGATGTAGTCGAACGTCTTCGCGATCCAAATCGCAATCCATCTCGCGATCCAATCACGATCCGTCCCGATCTAGCGCCGAACGGACGGCACCTCCGCGTTCAGCACATGTATAGCTCGATGACGTCTCCGCCTCCTTGATCCAGCGAGCGAGGTCGGAGTAGTAGATGAGTTCTCCGGCAACATGGTGGCGTGGTGGCGGTGGTGGTGGTGCTATCCCGGCAGGGCTACGCCTAGCGCAACCGAAACTGCGAACGGAGGAGAAAACGATCTAGGGAGAGAGAGGGGCGCCAAGGGCTTCATGTGTGCTCTTGGGGCACCCCCTCCCCTCTATATATAGGTGGAGGGGCGTGCAGATCAGCCCCTCCAAGCCCTAGGACGCAGCCAAGGGGGAGGAGTTGGACTCCTAGTCCAATTCCCTCCCTTTCCATAAACAGGTGGACTTTCCACCTCTCCCAAGCCACATGTGCCTTGAGGGACTTGTGCGCCTGGCCCAATAAGGCCAGGGCGCCGCCCCTCAGCCCATGCAAACCCTTGGGACGTGGTAGAACCCTTGGTGGACTTCCGGAATCCTCCGGAAGTTTCTAGAACCTTCTAGAAGCTTCCCGGTACAATACCGGAAAAACCCGAAACCTTTCCAGTAGCCAAAATATGACTTCCCATATATAAATCTTTACCTCCAGACCATTCCGGATCTCCTCGTGACATCCCTGATCTCATCCGGGACTGCGAACAACCTTCGGTCACCAACATACATAACTCAACAATACCAAATCGTCACCGAACGTTAAGTGTGCAGATCCTGCGGGTTCGAGAACTATGTAGACATGACCGAGACAACTCTACGGTCAATAACCAATAGCGGGACCTGTATGCCCATATTGGTTCCTACATATTCTATGAAGATCTTTATCGGTCGAACCACGATGTCAAGGCTTCAGACAATCCCGTATGCAGTTCCCTTTGTCCATCAGTATGTTACTTGCCCGAGATTCGATCGTCGGTATCTCCATACCTAGTTCAATCTCGTTACTGGCAAGTCTCTTTACTCGTTCCGTAATACAAGATCTCGTGACTAACTCCTTAGCCACATTGCTTGCAAGCTTCTTGTGATGTTGTATTATCGAGTGGGCCCAGAGATACCTCTGCATCATATGGAGTGACAAATCCCAGTCTCGATCCACGCCAACCCAACAGTCACCTTCGGAGATACCTGTAGAGCACCTTTATAGTCACCCAGTTACGTTGTGACGTTTGATACACACAAGGAATTCCTACGGTGTCAGGGAGTTGCGTGATCTCATGGTCGTAGGAACATATATTTGACATGGATATAGCAGTAGCAATAAACTAACACGATCATATGCTATGCTTACCATTGGGTCTAGTCCATCACATGATTTTCCTAATGATGTGATCCCGTTATCAGATGACAACTCATGTCTATGGTCAGGAAACCTTGACCATCTCTGAACAACGAGCTAGTCTAGTAGAGGCTAACTAGGGACACTTTGTTGTCTATGTATCCACACATGTATTTGAGTTTCCAATCAATACAATTCTAGCATGGACAATAAACGATTATCATGAACAAGGAAATATGATAATAACTAATTTATTATTTCCTCTAGGGCATATTTCCAACAGTCTCCCACTTGCACTAGAGTCAATAATCTAGTTCACATCACCTTGTGATTTACACCCAATGAGTTCTGGGGTTTGATCATGTTTTGCTTGTGAGAGAGGTTTTAGTCAACGGGTCTGCAACATTCAGATCCGTGTATACTTTGTAGATCTCTATGTCATACTATAGATGCTGCTACTACGCCCCATTTGGAGCTATTCCAAATGTCTGCTCCACTATACGTATCCGGTTTGCTACTCAGAGTCATCCGGATCGATGTCAAAGCTTGCATCGACGTAACCCTTTACGACGAACTCTTTATCACCTCCATAATCGAGAAACATTTCCTTAGTCCTCCAGTTACTAAGGACAGTTTTGACCGCTGTCCAGTGATCCACTCCTAGATTACTCTTGTACCCCCTTGCCAGACAAGCGGCTAGGCACACATCAGGTGCGGTACACAGCATGGCATACCGTATAGAGCCTATGGCTAAGGCATAGGGGACGACCTTCGTCCTTTCTCTTTCTTCTGCCGTGGTCGAGCTTTGAGTCTTACTCAGCTTCACACCTTACAAATCAGGCAAGAACTTCTTCTTTTACTGATCCATTTTGAACTCTTTCAAAATCTTGTCAAGGTATGTACTCATTGAAAGTCTTATCGGGCGTCTTGATCTATCTCTATAGATCTTGATGCCCAATATATAAGTAGCTTTATCCAGGTCTTCCTTTGAAAAACTCCTTTCAAACAACCCTTTATGCTTGCCAGAAATTCTACATAATTTCCGATCAACAATATGTCATCTACGTATACTTATCAGAAATTCTATAGTGCCCCCACTCACTTTCATGTAAATACAAGTTTCTTATAAACTTTGTATAAACCCAAAAGCTTATCAAAGTGTATATTCCAACTCCGAGATGCTTGCTCCAGTCCATAGAAGGATCACTGGAGCTTGCATACCTTTTAGCATCCTTAGGACTGACAAAACCTTCTGGTTTTATCACATGCAACCTTTCCTTAAGGAAACCGTTAAGGAAACGATGTTTTGACATCCATCTGCCAGATTTCATAATCGAAAAATGCAGCAACTGCTAACATAATTCCAACAGACTTCAGCATCGCTACGGGTGAGAGAGTCTCATCGTAGTCAAATCCTTGAAGTTGTCGGAAACTACTTTGCGACAAGTCGAGCTTTATAAATGGTGACATTTACCATCAGCGTATGTCTTCTTCTTAAAGATCCATTTGTAATTAATGGCCTGCCGTTCATCGGGCAAGTCTACCAAAGTCCATACTTGGTTTTCATACATGGATCCTATCTCGGATCTATGGCTCGTAGCCATTTGTTGGAATCCGGGCCCACCATCGCTTCTTCATAGTCCGTAGGCTCATCGTTGTCTAACAACATGATTTCCAAGACAGGATTGTCGTACCACTCAGGTCAGTACGTGTCCTTGTCGACCTACGAGGTTCGGTAGTAACTTGATCCGAAGTTTCATGATCATCATCATTAGCTTCCTCTTCAACTTGGTGTAGGCACCGCAGAAACATCTTTCTGCGCCGTGCTACCATCCAACTAAAGTGATGGTTCAATAACCTCATCAAGTTCTACCTTCCTCCCACTCAATTCTTTCGAGAGAAACTCTTTCTCGAGAAAGGACCCGTTTTTCGAAACAAACACTTTGTCCTCGGATCCGAGATAGAAGGTATACCCAACTGTTTCCTTAGGGTATCCTATGAAGACGCATTTGTTCGCTTTGGGTTCGAGCTTATCAGGTTGAAGTCTTTTCACATAAGCATCTCATTCCCAAACTCTAAGAAATGGCAGCTTAGGTTTCTGCCAAACCATAATTCACACGGTGTCATCTCAATGGATTTAGATGGTGCCCTTATTAAAGTGAATGTAGTTGTCTCTAATGCATAACCCCAAAACGATAGTGGCAAAACGATAAGAGACATCATAGTACGCACCATATCCAATAGAGCACGACTATGACGTTCGGACACACCATTACACTATGGTGTTCCAGGTGGCGTGAGTTGTGAAACAATTTCCACGTTGTCTTAAGTTACATACCAAACTCGTAACTCGGATATTCACCTCCACGATCATATCGTAGACATTTTATCTTTTTGTCATGATGATTTTAAACTTCACTCTGAATTTGCTTGAAGTTTTCAAACGTTTTAGACTTGTGTTTCATAAAGTAAATATACCAATACCTACTCAAATCATCAGTGAAGGTAAGACAATAACGATATCCACTGCACGCTTCAACACTCATTGGACCGCATACATCAACATGTATTATTTCCAATAAGTCACTTGCCCGCTCCATCATATCGGAAAACGGGGTCTTTAGTCATGTTGCCTATGAGGCATGGTCCGCATGCTAAACCGATTCAAAATCGAGTGAGTCCAAAGATCCATCAGCATGGAGTTTCTTCATGCACTTTACACCAATATGACCTTTAGCGGCAGTGCCACAAGTATGTGGTACTATCATTATTAACTTTGCATCTTTTGGCATCAATATTATGAACATGTGTATCACTACGATCGAGATTCAATAAACCATTCACATTGGGTGCATGACCATTGAAGGTATTATTCATGCAAACAGAATAACCATTATTCTCTGACTTAAATGAATAACTGTATTGCAATGAACACGATCTAATCATGTTCATGCTCAACGCAAACACCAAATAACATTTATTCAGGTTTAACACATCCCGAAGGTAGAGGAAGCGTGCGATGGTGATCACAACAACCTTGGAAACACTTCCAACACTCATCGTCACCTCGCCCTTAGCTAGTCTTCGTTTATTCCGTAGCTTTTATTTCGAGTTACCAATATTAGCAACTGAACCGGTATCCAATACCCAGGTACTACTAGGAGTACTAGTAAGCTACACATCGATAACACGTATATCAAATATACTTCTGTTGACGTTGCCAGCCTTCTTACCTACCAAGTATCTAGGGCAGTTCCGCTTCAGTGACCGTTCTCCTCATAATGGAAGCACTCAGTCTCGGGTTTGGGTTCAACCTTGGGTTTCTTCCCTGGAGAAGCAACTGGCTTGCCATTCATGAAGTTTCCCTTCTTGCCCTTGCCCTTCTCGAAACTAGTGGTTTTACTAACCATCAACATTTGATGCTCCTTCTTGATTTCTACCTTCGCGGTGTCAAACATTGCGAATAGCTCAGGGATCATCTTTTCCATCCCTGGCATGTTTATAGTTCAGCACAAAGCTCTAGTAGCTTTGTGGCAGTGACTTGGAGAACTATATCAATCACTATCTTATCTGGAAGATCAACTCCCACTTGACTCAAGCGATTGAAGCACCCAGACAATCTGAGCACATGCTCACCGATTGAGCTATTCTCCTTCATCTTGCAGGCAAAGAATCTTGTTGGAGGTCTCATACCTCTCAACACGGGCACGAGCCTGAAATCTCAAAACGTCTTTGGAGCCTCAATTCTAAGCCGTAAAGCATGACGCATTGAACTATCAAGTAGTAATCAAAACGTGTCTGTCTGATGTTCTCAACACCCATAGACGACGCTCGAGGGGTTGGCGCACCGAGCGGTGCATCAAGGACATAAGCCTTCTGTGCAGCAATGAGGACAATCCTCAGTTTACGAACCCAGTCCACATAATTACTACTATCATCTTTCAACTTACTTTTTCTCTAGGAACGTATCAAAATTCAGAGGAGCTACAACGCGAGCTAGCGATCTACAACATAATTTGCAAAGACATTTTGACTACGTTCATGATAGTGAGTTCAATAAATCATATTACTAAAGAACTCCCACTCAAATCAACATCCCTCAAGTTGTCTAAGTGTGACATGATCCAAATCCACCAACCCAAGTCCGATCATCACATGAGATGAGGTGGTTTCAATGGTGAACATGTCCATCTTGATCATATATACTATATGACTCATGTTCGACGTTTCGGTCTCTTGTGTTTCGAGGCCATGTCTGTACATGCTAGGCTCGTCAAGTTTAACCCGAGTGTTCCACATGTGCAAAACTGGCTTGCACCCGTTGTATATGAACGTAGAGTCTATCACACCCGATCATCACGTGGTGCTTCGAAACGACGAACTTTCGCAATGGTGCACACTCGGGGAGAACACAATTTTATCTTGAAATTTTAGTGAGGGATCACCTTATAATTCTACCGTCGTCCTAAGCAAAATAAGATGCATAAAAGGATTAACATCACATGCAAATCATAAGTGACATGATATGGCCATGAACTTGTGCTTTTGATCTCCATCTCCAAAGCACCGGCATGATCTCCATCATCACCGGCATGACACCATGATCTCCATCAACGTGTCGCCATGAGGTTGTTGCGCCAACTATTGCTCTTATAACTATTGCTAACTCATAGCGATAAAGTAAAGCAAATGACACAAATTAATTAAAGACAACCCTATGGCTCCTGCCGGTTGTCGTACTCATCGACATGCAAGTCGTGATAATCTATACAAAACATGATCATCTCATACATCACATATATCACATCACATCTTGGCCATATCACGTCACAACATGCCCTGCAAAAACAAGTTAGACGTCCTCTACTTTGTTGTTGCAAGTTTTACGTGGATGCTATGGGCAACTAGTAAGAACCGTTCTTACCTACGCAAAGCCACAACGGTGATAATCAAGTTGCCTTTTAACCTTCTACAAGGATCGCCTCCATCAAATCCGATTCAACTAAAGTGGGAGAGACAGACACCCGCCAGCCATCTTTAAGCAACAAGTGCATGTCAGTCGATGGAACCGGTCTCTCGTACGTGGACGAGTAAGGTTGGTCCGAGCCGCTTCATCCCACAATACCGCCGAATCAAGATAAGACTAAGGAAGTAAGGAATCTGAACATCAACACCCACAAACTCTTTTGCATTCTACTCGTGCATGTTATCTACGCATAGACCTAGCTCATGATGCCACTGTTGGGGAACGTTGCATGGGAAACAAAAATTTCCTAAGAACACCCAAGATCTATCTATGGAGATCAACAGCTACGAGAGGGAGACTGGATCTACATACCCCTGTAGATCGCTAAGCGGGAAGCGTTAAAAAACGCGGTTGATGTAGTCGAACGTCTTCGCGATCCTAATCGCAATCCGTCCCGCGATCCAATCACGATCCGTCCCGATCTAGCGCCGAACGGACGGCACCTCCGCGTTCAGCACACGTACAGATCGATGACGTCTCCGCCTCCTCCATCCAGCGAGCGAGGTCGGAGTAGTAGATGAGTTCTCCAGCAACACGATGGCGTGGTGGCGGTGGTGGTGGTGCTATCCCGGCAGGGCAACGCCTAGCGCTACCGAAACTACGAACAGAGGAGAAAATGATCTAGGGAGAGAGAGGGGCGCCAAGGGCTTCGTGTGTGCTCTTGGGGCACCCCCTCCCCTCTATATATAGGTGGAGAGGCATGGAGATCAGCCCCTCCAAGGCCTAGGGCGCAGCCAAGGGGGAGGAGTTGGACTCCTAGTCCAATTCCCTCCCTTTCCATAAACAGCTGGACTTTCCACCTCTCCCAAGCCACATGGGCCTTGAGGGACTTGTGCGCCTGGCCCAATAAGGCCAGGGCGCCCACCTCAGCCCATGCAAACCCTTGGGACGTGGTGGAACCCTTGGTGGACTTCCGGACTCCTCCGGAAGTTTCCGAAACCTTCTAGAAGCTTCCCGGTACAATACCGGAAAAACCCGAAACCTTTCCAGTAGCCAAAATATGACTTCCCATATATAAATCTTTACCTCCGGACCATTCCAGATCTCCTCGTGACATCCGTGATCTCATCCGGGACTCCGAACAACCTTCGGTCACCAACATACATAACTCAACAATACCAAATCATCACCGAACGTTAAGTGTGCAGACCCTGCGGGTTCGAGAACTATGTAGACATGACCGAGACAACTCTACGGTCAATAACTAATAGCAGGACTTGGATGCCCATATAGGTTCCTACATATTCTACGAAGATCTTTATCGGTCGAACCACGATGTCAAGGATTCAGACAATCCCGTATGCAGTTCCCTTTGTCCATCAGTATGTTACTTGCCCGAGATTCGATCGTCGGTATCTCCATACCTAGTTCAATCTCGTTACCGGCAAGTCTCTTTACTCGTTCTGTAATACAAGATCCCGTGACTAACTCCTTAGCCACATTGCTTGCAAGCTTCTTGTGATGTTGCATTACCGAGTGGGCCCAGAGATACCTCTCCGTCACACGGAGTGACAAATCCCAATCTCGATCCACGCCAACCCAACAGTCACCTTCGTAGATACCTGTAGAACACCTTTATAGTCACCCAGTTACGTTGTGACGTTTGATACACACAAGGCATTCCTACGATGTCAGGGAGTTCCTGATCTCATGGTCGTAGGAACAGATACTTGACATGGATATAGATGTAGCAATAAACTAACACGATCATATGCTATGCTTACGGTTGGGTCTTGTCCATCACATCATTCTCCTAATGATGTGATCCCTTTATCAGATGACCACTCATGTCTATGGTCAGGAAACCTTGACCATCTCTGAACAACGAGCTAGTCTAGTAGAGGCTTACTAGGGACAGTTTGTTGTCTATGTATCCACATGTGTATTTGAGTTTCCAATCAATACAATTCTAGCATGGACAATAAACGATTATCATGAACAAGGAAATATGATAATAACTAATTTATTATTGCCTCTAGGGCATATTTCCAACACTAGGTACTAACTACGGACCCGTAGGTTTGCGGTGAACTACTCACACATCACCATGGGAGCAGCAAGGTTGATGTAGAGGCCCTCCGTGATCAATCCCTTCTTTGGCAGGGCACCGGAACAGGGCTCCAGATGGGCACACGGTGGAACAGAGACTTGCGGCAGCGGAAAAAGTGTTTCGGGAGGCTCTCCAGGGTTTTTGCAATATTAGAGAATTAATAGGCCAGAGATCAGGGTCAGAGGGCCGGGGAGGTGGCCCCAAGCCATCAGGGCGCGACCACCCCCCTGGGCGTGCCCTGTTGACTTGGGGGCACCTCGTGTGCTCTCCGGTCTTCCTCCAAAGCTTACAGGTCTTATTTTGGCCTAGAAAAAATCATCAAAAAGTTTCGGGGTATTTGGACTTCGTTTGGTACAGTATTCCTGAAAAGCCAAAAACACGCAGAAAACAGTAGGCACTTGGAACTGGGTTAATAGGTTAGTGCTCCAAAATAATATAAAACAACAAGTAATTGCCTAAAAAGTATCCCAGAATGATAATATAATAGCATGGAACAATAAAAAATTATAGATACGTTGGAAACGTATCACGGACCTCTCGACTCCTCTACCCCCCCCCCCCCCCTCCCCCCCCCCCCCCCCCCATCGGGGCCGGTTTGTGGGATCTCAAACGTCCGTACCATTACTCCAAGTAGCGTAAGTCTTCTTTGTTTGCAAATAAACGAATTAAACATCTATTTTCTTAATATGGCTTGAAGGCCCGATTTAGTGATTTGTGTTGGATGGCTAAAAGTGTCCAGGAGGACCGGTCCGGACATTTAGGGCATTTTGATGATCCATGTTGGAGATGCCATAACTATATTCACATATGTACTGGAGTTACTTTGCAGTCGCTAGAATAGGATTTATGGTCTCTTTGGTTCATAACAGTCTAAAAATATAAAAGTGGAAAAACACGTGATTGATATGTCACATACCATATTTGAATTCAACAGAAATAAAAACCAAATTAATTTGAAATATAAGCTATCTTGTTGCACTACAAAAAATATATAAACTTTCCCATTGGGCACATGACATAGTCGTCCTAGAAATAAAGGAAGTTTTCATCTTGTTGAAACTCAATTAAGTAAATTGTTTGGAATTGCATGTAAAGTTTGTAGGCCATAGGAATTTATTTTATTTCTAATCCACAGACGAAAAATGCTAGATATACTGAAAAATTGTTAAGGGTCTTCTTAGGGGTATTTTGTGTGTGCTTCCGAGGCTATATACAAAGGGAACACACACAAGTTACACTCAATCCAGATTCATAGGACACCTAGCGACGACTACAAGCACTGAAGCGAGTCAAAGTTGCGCTGCCGTCATCATTCCTTTCTCACTGCAGCTGAACAAAACTTGTTGTAGTAGACAGTCGGGAAATCATCGTGCTAAAACCCCATAGGACTAGCACATGAAAACAACAACCATCGTTGATGAAGAGAAGCATAGACCAGAAGGATCCAACCTGAAAACACAATGACGTTGACTGAATCCGAGCGGATCCATAAAAGACAACCACTGATCGAATCCTAGGAGATCCGCGCGAGACATACCTCCACACGCCATCCGACGATGCTAGACACACCACCGGAAAGGGGCCTAGGTGAGGAGAACCTTATTCCAATTTCAAGGAGCTTCAAGGAGCCACTACCATCTCATCGTCTTGAACTGGACACACACCCTAGCAAATTTCAAAGAAACATATAAAAACGGAGCCCTTCCGCCGGCAAGGGTCGGGATCGTCTGTGCCTCCATGACCCTAAGGCACAAAAGACGAGGCAGATTGGCGGTGCCGCCGAGGCAGAAACCCTAGCCACATGTTCACTTGGAGGAGAGGCAAAGGGGTAATTACGTTGCTTCTACCATCCTTTCAACCCAGCAGTCACCCGGATTTGCTGGTGGTTGCACCATGTGATTCTCTCTGGTGATTTATTTTAAAAGAAAAAATAATACCAGTACTCCCTCTGATCCGTATTAATTGACGCCGCTTTAGTATAATTCTAGTATAAAGTTGTATTAAAGCAACACTAGTTAATATGGATAGGAGGGAGTACCTTATTTATATTTTGAAAGAAAAAAAAAGACTTTATTTTAGCCTGAAAAAAGTACCTCAGGCTCACTGATTTGTGGTAAATTTGCTCGGACCATGAGAATTTCCTTTTCATCCATCCTAAACCTCTCCACAGCTACGGTACTCAATAGATATCATACTACAACACTCTGAGTGCGCGTGTGTCATGATATACATGAGCGCGCCGTGCTGGCTCGACACCTGTAAGCTCCTCTCCAGACTCCGATCAAAATACTCCTGTACAGGGGAGTATAACACAACAGAGAGTACAGGCGATGCTAGGTAACGGGCGTGTCAGCAGCAAAGGTTTTTAATCAAAGGCAGGCTGAACGGAGAGAGACAGCTTCGAGAGATGCTGAAGGATGGAGCCACACAGATGCTCCCAGGACGGACGCAGGCACGCGGGCGCCTGTGCGTGCTGCGCCAGGGGAGCCCGGTCCGGGGCACGGGCGGGCACGCGCCGGGCGCGCTCCGGCACGCCCACGGCGCGTGGCCGCGCCCCCCGCCACGCTACGTGGACGCGCGCGATTATCATAAGCCCCGGCGATTAAGATAAAGCCGCAGCTAGCTGGACCCTCCGTCGTCGGCGTAGATCCACCTGCAGCGGCGAAATCCTTCCTCATTTGGCGCATCTAGCTAATTGTAGCTAGCGGATAGCTTAAACTAATCCGCTTGGGTGAGCACCTAGCCAATAGTAGCCGCCCACTTGCTGCTTGATTACTGCATATGCATTGGCTCCTTCAGCCAAGTTAGTAGGGATGCAATTCTGACCTGAACCTAACACAGCATGTATTATAAATTATGTTTTGTGTATGACAGCAGGAGAACTGCTTTATTCTGTATATAATACTTCCTCGGTACGTTGTAGGTCACTAAAGTATAGTCACCTAAAACATCTTACAAAAATTTACAGAGGGAGTATAATTTGTTTAACTATTTTGTTTGGTGATGGTCATTGTATTGTACTCCAGTATTCGACCAGCCAAAAATGGAATCCAATCCGGTCCCGGCTAAAGCTAACCCGAATATATTGGAAAGGCACACTAGCTGGATGCTAGATACTATATACGTGAGCTTCTTTCTCGTTTCAAGGAAAGGGGGAAATGTTAGGTCCACCGGTCCAATAACCACCAGTACTAATGGACCTACTATATTTATCATTCATCAACATAAACAATTTGGTTGTCAGATTATTTTTTAAATAAGTATCTAATGTAAAATCATAGATGGCCAGCCCTAGATATCCGGGACATCTGCTTGTTTACTAGATACTTATAAAATCATAGACGCGGTGTGAAAAACAGCTTACATGGACGCTAGCAGACACAAAATGAGAAGAAAACGCATGGCTTGAACTCGAACAAGCCCTAGATAATCCAAACGGCTTCAACCAAAGGCAAGGAAAAAAAACAGATCTTGAAGAAGAAATAAATCGTCCGATTATGAATCATACCCACATGTACCGCAAAAAGTTGGATATCGCTGTACCGCTGTTAAGGGTCACTTTTGTTCACGGGGTTTTTAATACATAAGAATTGGAGTAGGATGTTATGTCATGTTGAATCCTACAAGAGGTTTACAAGGACAATAATATGCAATAGATGTTGCTTGGCTACACCACATGAATTATAAATTTCGAAAAGATTAGATCTATGACGTAGTTGGCATTGAAGAGAAGGAAACTTGCCATGATATTATAATCAATAAAAAACATCCTTTGATATTGAACTAACTAAACCAATTGAGAAGAATCCTATGGTTTCTAATCCTCAAAAACATAAAAAAAATCTAAGAAATAAAAAAAAATCTGTGAAACTCCTTTGAAGCAAATCATGCCCTTGATGGATCTTGTACTAATTAATTAATTAGTGGGTGTTTTGTGTAGAGGCAGACAGAATAACAATCACAGATGCTCACATATATGCACATACATTTACCCTATGAACGCACACGCACATCCTACCCCTACGAGCATCTCCACCATACTGAGCTGACACAGTATCTTGAGATTGATGAAGTCACCAGATGTGCCACGTAGTCGGCGGGAATGTCTCCTCCAATTCTGGAAAGTCTGAAATAAATCCGGAAAAATGCGAGCACTAGTCCCAAATCTAGGACTTGAACCCTAGTGGGCCGGTTCCATCACAAAAAAACTAACCATCTGAGCCACGCTCAGTTTGCAGGCGCATTTTCTATTCTAGTATATAAAAAGAATGCAACCCCTATCAAATTAATTTATACAATACACTCAAAATTTGCATAGAATCAGGCCTAGCCATTCGCAGTATGTGTCCGTGACAAAATTCATTTATACCTGATAAATACATATATGTATGTCCACGAAATGATTAGTTCATTTTTTTTGTGTGAAATTGTTTAGTTGATTTTAGTTTTCTTCACATCATTAAGAGTTTTTCCACATGGATTTGGAAGAGCAACATAAGGTAAAACCCTTCACTTCACTCTAAAAGTTTAGATTACTAGACTTAGGCATCCATGTTAGTTAGCTATAGGTAAAATTCGTTATCTAGAAAGTCGTATGTGACACTGACGTCCCCTCATCTCTGGCCCTATATAAATGGGAGGTCGCCACTCTGGAACTGGCTCAAGCAGCTGACTCCATACATCAAACCCTGCCATGAGAAGTAGTTAATGCTATTCAAGTATTCATCCCAAATAAAATTCCATTAGCTCGGAGAGGGTCTTCCCCTACCACTAGGCTATTACTTCCTCTTCATCTAGCGTATCACGAAGAATAATGTCAATCATTAGCAGCTAGATAGCGCGGTGGTTAGGTTGCTAATTAAGCTAGGTTGTCTCCCTCTCGCATCCACCATCACCCCTAAGCTCTCCACACGAACTCGATCGACCAGAGAAGCAACCTGCTGCGAGCAATGGGGCACCAGACCCAGATGTTCGACGACCCGTTCATGAGTAGCATGTCGTCGCTGGAGGCGGACATCTTCTCCGTCGCCAGCGCCCACCACCAATCACAGTGGCCGGGCCTCGACCACGACGTCCCGCTGGCGCCGGCTACCAATAATGGCACCTCCTCCGGCGGTTACGGCTCCCCCGGGGGCGGCGATGGCTCGGGCTCCCACCGCAAGATCAGCCACAACGCGTACGAGCGCGACCGCCGCAAGCAGCTCAACGAGCTCTACTCCGACCTCCGCTCCCTCCTCCCCGACTCCGATCACACCGTACGTAAATAAATTTCTCAGTCAAACTAACTTATCGACCTTCCTCTGAGCTACACGTGAGTGATTCCGTCCTCAACATCTGCTCGATTTATCCGGTGTTGCAGAAGAAGCTGAGCATTCCGATCACGGTGTCGAGGGTGCTCAAGTACATCCCGGAGCTGCAGAAGCAGGTGGAGGGCCTGGAGAAGAAGAAGGAGGAGCTGACGCGCGCCAGCTGCAAGCCGGGCGTGCTGACCATGAGGGAGAACACGGCTCCGATCGTGTCCGCCACCTGCCTCGACGACAGGGAGATCATGGTCCAGGTCAGCCTGGTGAGCACCATGACCGGAGCTCTGCCCATGTCCAAGTGCATCAAGGTGCTGGAGAACGAAGGCCTTCGTCTCATCAGTTCGTCGACTTCCGCTTTCCAGAACAGGACGTTCTATAACCTCCATCTTCAGGTACACATCAACAGATGCATCTGCCTTTAGCTCCTGTTGTTTTCATGTCAAAGATGCTTGTGATTTGATCTTTTTTGGATTCTTTTTTAGACCGCTTGCTTACCGCGTATGACATGTGGTTGCTTATGATTTGATCTTAACAAGTAGTAGTATATAGTACTTGACGAGCTAAAACTCAGCAAATCACTTCTTTTTCAGTGATGTTGACTGTGGTGGGTCCAGATAAAAGGATAGGGATTTATCAAAATCTAAAGAGTACATGAATTTGGGGACATTTATTTTGGCTATATATGCAATATATAGGATCTTTTGCCATGCCCCACACTGAGTTATCTAGCATAGAATTAAAACTATTTGGATTCAATCCATAAAGGTAAAAACCCTATGGGAACTTGTACTAGTTCTCCCCAACTACAAGTTTTATGGTACAGATGGAGTAGTTAACTTACTGCGCCCATAATAGGTTATGGTTGTTAACTCAGATCAGTGGTGGAGATTAAAGGCCACCCATTGAGTTAAAAATGGTAGCATCACAGAAAATGGTAGCATAGTTCGAGGGTTAAAAATGGTAGCATAGTACAACGAACAGCGAATGGTACATTTTTTTTTCCTCGGGCGGAATATGCAAGGATGAAGCCAATGAAACGAATCTGTACAATGCACCATTAGTGTCAAACAGACCACAAAGGGTCTCTCCTAGTGCTAAAATGTCCCTCTAGCTATATAGTGTACGGATTCCACAAAACCCTAGTCATTCTAGGTTGACCGAGTTCCATCTCTCGGGCGTCGGAGGGTTTATACTACTACAAATGTGTCAACATTCATTGGTGATCAATCCTTACAATCTTGGCAAAGAGGACGACCCAGATCCCTCTGTTTTGATCATTTGTTTTATTTCTGGACATGGAAAACAAAGCACTTGGGTGGATGAAGTTCTTGCTTCCTCCCGTATCAGCCGGGCCAATTGATACTTGACTAGATATAGGTATACTATTTTTTTAAACAGAGGCAAAAGATTAAGCCAAAAGAATTGCCTAGTTAATTGCGAAAACCGGGACGAAAACCGTGATCTAGGTATTCTAGGGTGTGGTTGCAGTGTGGCTACACCCACATAGATCTTCGTTCGCCTTGGATTTTGTCTCACATCCTTTCCAGCCCCAACTTAAAGGGGTGGGATGGATCTGGTTGTTACATCTAGACTTCAAGGCACAAGAAAGAGATATGCCATGATGAGACCAAAAACTCACGAGACGGCGACATGATTGAGTGGCCAAGCGATTCCATTAAGCATGAGACATGTTAGCCAACAAAGTTAACTGGAAAAATATAGGCCAACAAACAGCATGGTCCAAGTTCAGCCGACCTTGATTAGTGAAGGACCATATGGCCCAAGTTTAGCTGTCTGGTGGAATCAGTTCCACGTGGAAAGTGTAGAGAAAGTTTGGCTAGCATATATACTCTTGTGTGCCAACCATATATAGCATTTCTGGGTTAACCCTTTTACATGAACCGATGATGAAATTGTAGTAGCGGGAATAGGTATGTATGGTCCATCAGTACAGGTGGAAAATGTTTATCCAGATAACTATTTATCCAAATCACTATACAGATTTCCCCGCTAAAAGAAAATAATCTTCATGCAGATATGTATGCATTATCCACTTTATTTGACAAACTAAGCAGCAAACACTATAAAGGTGTGAAAAATATATATGAATGACTAAAAGTGTGTGCACGTGTGCATGAAAACCAGGCTGCATGTGACAGAACGGTAATTTTATATCAAAGAACTTACAATGACATCCTTTTTTTTGGTATTGAAACAGAGAACCCAACGGACGATGAGCAAGGAGTGTCCAGCATTTTGTGAAGAACTGGAGAACGCCCTTACACAAAAGGCGGGACTACGTCTACATCACCAGTAGATTATATGTAACATAATAATAGTGTATATTGTTGTGTGTTAACCACCATGAATCAAAATGCATGCATGCCATAGATATAGGACAAATACCTAAATAGTTGTGCTGATATGCATGCATGATAGTACATATAGTGCAACGTGTTCCATATATACTCCCTCTGTGCCATAATACTTGTGGTTGGGGAGAATTAGTACAAGTTCTTCTAACTACAAGTATTACAGAGGGAGTAGTAATTATGATTGTATATACATTTCTATATGTATCCCTGTACGCAGCTGCGCGCTGAGGATAACTAGTAAAACAGATATATAATACTATCTATATTTCTAAATATAAAACGTTTTGGCAGTTCAATTTCAGGAACAGAGATAGTAGAAAATAAATGTAGAGCTTGGCACAAAGCAGTGGCATTGTGATGAAACAGTACGGACCATGTCCTTGTATGATTCACATATACAGTACATAAATGGAGTATGAAATAAGGATGATTTGCCTCCACGGCTCCGCAGTCGACACACACACACGAACAGTGCTTTGACATAAACTATCCAGCAGGGTCCGCTCCAGGCACGCAAATGTCGACATCTGGTGTACCACGGAACTAATCTATCACTTGCTGTCAGTGAGGGCAATGGTGATTTTTAATGTCCTAGTATCATGCGTTTTGTGTCACGGTGTGATCATCTTGTACTGCGGTGTGCATGCATCTGCGAACTGATCGAGCACATGGCGGCGAGGTGAACCCCTTTCATCAACGGTCTCCAAGAGCTCGATCGAGCTGACCGTACTTGCTCTCCTGTCCTGCAGTACTGTTGTACTACTGCACCCGTACTTCCGGAGCTGTCGACGAAAAAAAAAAAAAACTGAATCTGAAGGAGAGGAACAGGTTGCGTTTGAAATTCCCGCGCGACTGGCCTAGGTGCCGAGCGGCCCAGTAGTTTGTTGGAATGAAAGGCCCGCGGAGTGTAGCGCCTTGCAAAGGAGGCCGGCCGGGTGACAACTGACAAGGCCTGGTTAAGTTGTGTAGAGAGCAAATTAATCCTCAAAACGAAAAAAAAAATGTGTACAGAGCATGCCTCCTTGTGTTGTTGAGGACATCACATCAGATTAGGACAAGCTCATGGACTCAATTCCCTAAAGAAAAGTTCATCAACTCAAAAGTGAAATAAAGTTTTGTTATTCTAGCGATGCACTTTTAAGTGTAGAGGTAATTGTCATTTTTTTTCAGGACACCACATTTTTTTTTCTTATTTGTGTAATCCTTCTTTTTTAGAACACAAATTGCTCGGTTCAAGCCATTTGACAGGATCTCATGGCTCCATGGCCCAAAAGTCAGACCACCCGCGTCACTGACTTGACAGTTGACACGCCGTGCTGCTGTCTGTACTTGACAACCACTCAACTCAGTGTTAGTGAGGTGCTGTACTCTATGCGTGGAAGAGCTAGAGCCAGCCCCTCCATTGCTGCCTTGCACCAATCTCAGCCTCGACCCAACGAATTACGCAGCTCTCTTCTGCCTGCCCTTAGTCAGCTTCAGTCTTCTTTCTTTTTTGCGGGTAGAGTCAGCTTCAGTCTGCCGGTTCCTGTCTACACATCCAGCATATTATTTCGCGGGAATGGTGGGACTATTTTGATCCTGCTAAGTCTCAGTCGACTGAGGGTTCATTAAGTCTTAGTCAATGCTCTATTTGTAAGATCATACATTCAAATTCGTGTAAAAAATTATAATTTTTTACATGTTACGTCTTTTGACAGTCGAATGAGAGCTAGTCACGCCCTTTGATAAGACACTACCATCATATCAGCGTTCCTCAATCTCAACCGCATGATATAATTTTTTACATGTTATGTCTTTTGACAGTCGAATGAAAACCTGTTGAAGTTTCGAAAAAAGGAAGAGCAAAATAAGTCTGGCAAGAGCTGCTACGTTGCCATTTCTTGTCAGGAGAAGTGGTAAAACACAGCAGGTGTCGGTCGCGTTCATGCACGGACGTACCTCGACATCGACGATTCGCGGTTGGCTCGGCTCCACGCGTGCGTACGTGGAAGCGTCTGTTCCATGCGTGGAATCCCAAGTGCTCAGACCTAATCCAGCGCAATAACCCCTCGCTCAAGAAACAAGCTAAACCAAGGGGTTCCTTTGCTTCTGAAACAATGCTACCTATGGGTGGGAGTGGGACCGCCCATAGGATGGGAGCAAGAATTTGGCAAGAAAAGCAGCATACTTGAGTACACACACAAGCCAACTATTTTGTGCAATGATATAACTAGTTTCACATCTACAATGATCAATGATCTACAGCTTTTCAGCAAGTGTGCACACTCTCTCCTCAAGGTGGTTCGGAGCAGATCTGACCAAGCAATCTTGCCTGGCAGGCTGATGCCTACATGAAACTTCATTCCACTCCACATGTTGCTCCTAGGGCATCTGTTGATCCGCAGACCGGACACCCCATTTGTTTGCAGATTGGGGCGCCAGTTCGTGACACGGATACGGGAGCCGACCATCCAACGCTATCCGAATACATTTCAAACCGCATTTCAACTAACGCTACATAATTCGTCAAAGTTTTCCGAGAAAGGGTTTCCCCCGCTTTTATTACAAAGCAACCATCCGATACAACCAACGATAGGTGCTGGGGTGGAAACAGCATAGGCACGCCCAAAAGAAATGACAAAGAAGCAAAAAAGAAACAAATGCCGCTAACGGCGGATCAACGAAAACGGAGAAGCCCCGCGACCGCTGCGCCCACCAAAGACCTCCCACTAAGCACCTAAACTCCGAAGCGCCGGTACCCATCAACACCTCCAAGAAGGAACGCGACGATGACGACGCTGCTGCAAAGGGTTTCCCCCGGTACTCGACGAGGAGAACGGAGGGGTAGCCCCGACGCCCCCCAGGAAGGTCCGGCGGCACCCTCAGGCGCCACCGCGTCGGTGTCGGCCAAGCCGACAGGGATTTCTCCCGATCCCAACCTTCACCTCTGGCGCTCCGGAGTCTGCCACCCACCCGTCAACCTCCCTGCGCCAAGACGGACTAGAAGCTTCCCACGCCGTCTCACCACAGCACCGCGAAGTAGGGCCTGCCCAACGAAGAAGAAGAGCCGGGACTAGGGGCAGCAACACCGTCATCACGCGGGAGGGCCCAACCTCCACCGTCAACGACAGTAACCGACCGGACGCAATGGCAGGAGCAGACCAGGCCCGTGGGCCCACAGGCCCGGCCGGGACTTCAAATGCCCGTAAAGCTCCCGCCTTCGCGCTACAGAAGGCACGCCGTCGACGTCACCGCCCCCAGACCAAGCCGCTCCTCCTCTTCCCTGCGCAGAAGATAGCGAGGTAGCGTTGGAACCGGCCCGCTAGGACCCAGATGGGGCCCTTAGGGCCCAGATCTGGGCCGGGGGCGCGCAGCCGGCCACCCACAACCACCAGCACCGCCCCGCCGCCAAGTGGAGGCACCACCACCACGAGCACCGCCGGCCACCTCCGCCAGGTAGCCGGACCACCACCGGCCTAGCCTCACTGCCGCCGCACGCCCACGACGGGATGACACACCGTAGCCGCAGGGGACCGAAGCCGGCCCCCAGTCGTCGCCCATGCCGCACGCAGCCCGCGCCGCCGGAATAGCCCGCGCGCACCTCCGCATCTGCCCACGCCCACCTCACCGGAGGCCGGCCAGCCAAGCTAGCCGGCGAGCCCTGCCCGCGCCGCCGCAGCCCGCGGCGCCCGTCGCCAGATCTGACGGGCCCGGCCCAGCCAGCCCCGCCATGGCGTCGCACAGGCCCGCCCCACCAGCTCCGCCACGCAGCCGCCGCAGCACCATCGCGCCGCCGCGCCCGAAGCCCGGCCGCACGAAGCGCCGCCGCGCCGCCCTGCGCGAGCGCCGCGCTCCCCGCCCGCTCGTCGCGTCTCGCGCCGCAACCACCAGAGGAGGAGGGAAGAGGGGCCCCGCCGCCGCCGACGCCAGCCGGGGTTCGCCCGGCGGCGCCCTCCGGCGGCGGCGAGGGGAGGAGGAGGCGGGGAAGGGAGCGGGCGGCGGCGGCTAGGGTTACGCCCAGCCCGCTCGCGAGAGCGACCCGAGCGTCCGTCATAATTCGTCAAAGTTAGGATAGAAAATAACACAAATCATCCATACATTGCATGCAAATAAGTCTAGTACAACAATAGTTCAAATTCAACGAAAATGTTTCAAATTCAACTACATTAATCGGATGTTCAATAAGTTTTTCAAATTCAATGAGAAATAATTCAAATTCAACCGTCCCTTGAGTTTCATCTAACAATGTATGTGCATAGATGGTCTGCCTTTTATCATGTGGTACATCACGACATCATGTACAAACTACACAATGTGTAGAGTAAGAGCATCTACAGCCGAACTTGGCAAATATGACCCCCTCAACGCCTGCGGACGCGCCCGGTCAATGACCGGGCGTGTCCCCTATTTGTCCGTCCACGCAGCCACACTCCTTATTTTCTTTCTCATATGTCCTGTCACTTGCACTTTATTGGTGGAGAGGAAGAGAGAGAAAGAAAATAATGAATAAAGAAAAAGAAAAGATGGTCCGGGGTAGGGTCGCGTCCTACGAGGGGGACTGACCGGACGCGTCCGCGAGCCCTCATATCCTCCCTATATTTGAGATGGACATGAGGGTTCGCGGATATCCCGGCCGTATAAGGATGATATGAGGGGTCCGGTTGGGTTACTTTTTTCCTTCTCTCTCCTGTCCGGTCACTGACCGGGCACGTCCGCGGGCGTATGAGAGGTCGTTTGAGGCGTCCGGTTGTAGATGCTCTAACATTGAGTGAATGAATAAATCAATCAACAAGTTGAGCAAGAAGAAGCAAAACTTACGATCTCCTCGTCTGTCGCGAGCAATGGACACCTTCCCTCCAGCAATATCAACCTTGCCACAAAACTTGATGATGGTGGTCTAGATGATGTACCATTGATATGCTAATGGCTTCACGTTGCGTTCATGGATGATGTGGATGTCGTAGGGCGCAATGTGCTTTCGCACGTGAAATGAATCATGTGCGTGCTGCCAGAAGAGCCCTCTTCTACTCCTGCCTACGAAATCCACGAATACGGCCAAACACGCATCGCGCAACAATTCATTCTCCATCCTCTAGTACGCCATCATCATTCGTACTCTAAGAAAAATGACATGAAGTTCGAAAATAAGTTCAAGGGCGTACGTCGTCAACATGGGGTGAAGTTACCTGGCTGTGGATGGATCATGAGTGGACATCGATGTAGTACAAGGTGAGCGGCCTTGTGGGTGGTGGTTGCGGATGTCCAACAATGCCTGGGTGACAGCCAGAGAGGTACAACGACGGTGTCGGAGGAGGAGGGCGGAGATGCAAAATAAAGGAAGCGGTGATGGAGTGAAATAGAATGAGACCCGAAGGGAGGTTTGAGTGGACCAGGAGTGTCAAAGTACAACGTGGTTGTTGTCTAGACTACCACAATCCCCCACTTTGCTTTCAATTTGCGGAAAAAAAACGTGTCCGAACCACCGCTAAATGACAAAATACGTGCGCTCTAGATGCGAGCGATTTGAGGGTCCCTTTCGGGATGCCCTCAAACATGTCACATATACTCGTAGGAGTTTGTAATTGTGAGCAGAAACGACGATTAACAATCAAAACCTTTGCAGGCAGAGATCCGATTTTCCTCACTCTCAATAACCGCAGTTTTCATCTCAAAAATAAAAATAAAAAAAACAACCGCAGTTTTTATACAGAACACTCTGAATAATTGTAGTATTCTACAGAAGAACGAAAGCTCTGCTTCCGCTGGACACACGCAAAACTCCATTCCACTCCACATGTTAATCTTAGCTAGAGGTATACTGTACTAACGAACAAATCAAGTCAACAACGATGATGAACAATCAAAACCTAGTGACCATCAAACCGCACTCTGATCGATCAATATCTTTGCAAGAAGAGATCATATTTTCCTCACTCTGAATAATCGTAGTAGGTTCTCCTCACAACACTCTGAATAATTGTAGTCTTCTTCAGAAGAAAGCTCTGCTTCCGTAGAATACCCTCGCCCCGTCCTTCCTCGCCTCTGCCTCCGGCTTCTTCTCGTCCCTCTGGACGACCACCCCGGCGCCGCTGTCGCCGTCGAGCTCCATCGGCAGCTTCATCGCGCCCAGCGACTCGGTGAACTGCTGCATGCTCTTCACGTACATCTCCATGATCTGCCGCTGCATCGCGCTCTGCTCCGCCTCCATGTCGCACGTGGCCATGGGAGACTTGAAAACGTCACCCTTCTCCTCGCCCTCCATCGTACCTCCGTTGGACATCGGCGTGTCCTCTGAGGCGCGGCACATCGGCGCCCAGACGGTGGCCTCGCTGTCGCCGTCGTCCCGATGCGGCTTCTTTGTCGCCGGCGAGGAGGAGACATCGATCGCCCTGTCGTCGCTGGTCGTGGTGGTCGTCGAGGCGTTCTTGCTTCCGTCCGAGGACACCGGCATCGAATTCTCGCCGCGCGGGCTCGTGCCCGTCTCCATGGCGTCCGGCGGCGCCACCCCGAGGTGCAAGAACGGAAGGTACTGCACGGCCATGTCCTCGTTCTCTTTCGCCGTGTTGAGGTCTGGGAACTCGATACCCAAGTAGTCCACCGGAGGCGGCGGCGGCTCGAGGATGACCACCTCCGACGTGATCAACGGCTCCGCCGCCACGACGCTCTCCGACGGCCCCACGCAGCACGCGTCCCCGCGGCCGGAGCGGAGGGCGAGGGAGAGGCTCACCGTGCCGGCGGGCGAGTGGGTGAGATCCGTGGACGACAGAGAGAACTCCCGCCGCGCGATCCGCGCGCCGTCCGAGGCCGCGACAGCGGCGAGCGGCACGAGCGCGAACCAGAGGAGCTGGTGGTCGAGGACGCTCTCGGCGCAGCTGCGCATCCACACCTCGCACTTGAGCGCGTCGGTGCCGAGCTTGCCCCTTCGGACGCGCAGCGGCGGGAGGCGCTCGTCGAAGCGCGGGCTGGCGCCGCCTCCTTTGGCCACGCGCGTGGAGAGCGCCGGCGCGTGGCCCGGGCTGGACGTGAGGGAGAAGCGCGCGTACACATCCTGGTCTGCGTAGATGCAGATGTTGTGGATGCCGCGCGCGCCGTGCACGTATACGTCCAAAAAGCATCCGCCGATGCTCTGCTCGTCTTCGTCGTCGTCGTCCCCATGGTCCGGCACGCACCGGAAGAACCTCGCCGGCTCCATCGATCGGCACTAGACGATCATGGACCTTAAATCTCTAGCAGCGTGCTCCTTGCTTGCTGTGGAGTCTTCGCCGTTGCAGACGGTTTCTCACTGACTCTTGGAATTGTTTGTTTGTTAGGACTTGGGAAGAGTAGGTGGTGGCCGGCGAGGGAGAAAAAATGGTGCCGAATGCACACGACGCATCATCCATGTCCACTACGAGTGCTCTTTTCCCGTTGCTTCTTGTCCACACCCTTGCACCGCAATTCTTCGCCTCGACGGGTCAGCCACGCATCGGGCTCGCCATGGCGCCATCGTGTAGTAGTTGTTGCTGCACTTGTTTATCACCAGGGAAATGCAGACGCATGATGGCTGAGGAAAAAGAAAAGTATAGCTGGGTCTGTCTACATTGATGAAGGATGACTTGACAGCAACATTTAAGGAGAAATTGGGCAGTAAGCACAGTGTCATGGGGTCGTGTCAACTGTCCAAGTTTCACAGTGGAAAGGGGACAGTTCACATCGGTCGGTGGTGCATAGCTCTGTTTCTGCTTAACTCGTGGGGTGTGTGTTGTTTTGTTAGAGCATCTCCAACAACCGTGCAACCGTCTCGCACGCTAAAAACATTTTACAGAGTCGAAATAGCCTCTTTTAATGCGTCGGAGAGCGCTGGCATCAGCGGCCGCTGCAAAAATTTGCACGCGCCGTTCCGGCAGACGCGCTAAACTTACAGCACGCATATCCGGCACTTGCAACATGTCCATTTTAAAGACAATATGGTGATATTTCAAACATAAAAAAAGACATAGCAATTGCACGGCACATCAACAATCATGCTACATCATCTCATCCAACCAAGTTCAAAATCACCCAACCAAGTTCATGACATAAAAAGTTCACACAAACAAAATGGCACATCAACAATCATGCCGCATCCTCATCTTCGTCCTCCTCTTCCTCCAATTCTTCATCCTCATCCGAAGACGATTCTTCCTCCTTCTCTTCATTGTCGCGAGCCGCATCATCATGGGGAGCTCGGAAGGTGTTGGCAAGATCTCCAACGACATCATGCGAAGGTATGTGAGGCACACCGGAAGACATGCGTCCAACCATGTCATCCGGAGGTGCTCCCATGCCTCCCATGAGAGACGCAAAACTCATGCCTTCCATGCCTCCCATGGTAGCTCCGAAGCCACCCATGCCTCCCATGCCCCCCATGATAGCTCCGAAGCCACTCATGCCTGCCATGCCGCCCATGGTAGCTCCGAAGCCACCCATGCCTCCCATGGTAAGCATGCCTCCCATGCCACCCATGCCTCCCATGCCTCCCATAGTAGCTCCCACGCCTCCCATGGCCATGGCTCTTTTTTGGACCAAGACTTCTTCACGGGCAAGATTGACATACTCCTTTTACTTCTCATCGAGGGTAGATGTCTCCATGACGAACAAGTACTTCTCCCATTCCAACAATCTAGTTCACTCCTCCATGGCCAATTTCTTCTCCTCCAATGCCACCTTCCTCTCCTCGGCGGCCACCCTCCTCTCCTCGGCCGCCAACCTCCTCTCCTCGGCCGCCGCATCTTGGTTCCTTGCCATCTTCCTATCCTCGTTCGTTTGCTTTCTTGCGTTCACAATAGCTTCCATAACATTTTTTAGGTCATCATCTCCTTTCCTCTTCTTCTTTTCTTGTCCTTCTTTCTTGTCTCCATTTGGTCTTTTTGGCTTCGAGTAGGTAACCGAGTTTGGTGTAGGGCTTCTCTTGCCGTCATCACTTGATGCCTCCTCCTCATCATTATCCAAATCAATAGTTCGCTTGCGTTTGTTGCTCTCCTCGTCGACAACTTCACGGGGCTTCCATTTCTCATCATCCTTCAACTCATCATAGCAATGGGGCAAGGTAAATGGTCTCCCTTTCTTGATCTTCCCTTTCTTGGTCTTCTTCTCCTCTCCTTGAAATATTTTTTGTGCAATAGTGAGCTACAAACAAAAGAACAAGTTAGCACTTGAAATACCGAAGAAGAAGCATGAACATGGAAGAATCATGAAAGAAATGCCACTTATCCTATCGCTATCATTAGTGCCACTTGGGTTTAGCGTGTCAACCGCCTTAAGTGCGGCCGCCCATCTTTGACAATCTTTGTTGATTGTCGACCACCGGGAGCGAAGAGATCTATCCGTGCGGTCAATTCCACTTTTGTTGTGTAAATCAAAGTGCTCCTTCATCCGGATCCAATATGCATCTCTACTTTGGTCCCCTCCAACGGTGGCATCCCTAGACACCTTCAACCATGTATTGCATAGCAAGATGTCTTCGTCCATGGTGTAGTTGCCCGCTCTTCCTTTCGGTGCATTGACGATACCCTCACCATCACTACTAGGAGAAAGCCTATAGATAGGATTTTAGCAGTAGCGCTGGAAAGAGGGAAAGCGCTATTCATAAGTAGTAGTAGCGCGGGAAACCTACCAGCACTATAAGTAGACTAGTAGCAGTAGCGCGGGCTACCGAACAAGCGCTACTTATAAGTGGTCCCGTTGTCAGTGCCGGTGGCTACCTGTAGTAGTAGCGGCTGTCCAAAACCGGCGCTACTACTACTGCGGTAGCAGTAGCGTGTGTCTGTGGACCACCGCTACCGCTATGGCTGTACGTTGCCAGCAGGTGGGCCCCGATTATCAGCAGCGCTGGATTCCCGACCAGCGCTACTGCTATGATGCTTAGCAGTAGCGGATTTCTGTTCCAGCGCTACTGCTTCTCGTCGCACCCACATACCAACCTCCCCCATCGTCTCCCTCTCTCCCCATTCGATCCCCTCTCCCTCTGACCCGACCGCCGCCGTCGCCATCGCCTCTCGACGCCGCCACCGTCGCGCCCCCTCCCTCGCCGTCTCCTACCCCCGAGCCCCGACCCGACCGCAGGTAGCCCCTACTCCCTCCTTCCTCCCTCTTCCCTCTCCCCTCACTCCCTTCATCCCCCTCTTGATTCTAGGGTTAATTAGGTTGATTCTAGGGTTAGGTTGATTCTAGGGTTAATTAGGTTGATTCTAGGGTTAGGTTTGTTAGCTAAATTAGTTTAGAGCAAAATATGAATGTGCCCAAGTGCCCAAGTACTTTGAATTGTTCGATAATTGTGCCCAAGTGCCCTATATAATTGTGCCCAAGTGCCCTATTAGATAGAAATTTAGCTAGGTTTCAAATAAGACAAAAATTTAGGTAGACTGAATTTAGTTTCAAATATTGTGAAGAAAAACCTTATTGCATTTTCTTCAAGTTCTATAGTTTTCTTACTGTTATATGCAAATGATCCGAGTGGCCTATGTTTCGCCGGAATGTTGATTCATTTCCGTTCCGGTGAATTTCAGGCGCTCGATATGTCCACTTTTTAGCAAAGGTCATTTCGAAATTTTGGCATGACTTGTGCTAGAAAGTAGGCATATCGAGTGCCAGGATTTGCTGGGAAACGGCATTCCGGAAAACCGAGTCAAAAATGAGTCTAAAAAGAGTTTAAGAAATTAAGCATTTCTGAAATAGCAAAACATTAAACGATAAGAAAATGTTCTCATAGGATTTGTCTCGATGTCGACGATGCCTGGCCCGCACCCTCGTCGTCGTTGAGTCGGCGGCGACATCATGCTTGAGAGGCGCAATGTCCGGGACTGGGCTCCGCCGGGCTGGCACTGGGAGGTGCTACCTTCCCGGGCTCGGAGCTTGGTGAGGAATCCTGGTCTCGTCGTCGACCCGGAGCTTCTTTGGTGGCGGTCGCGTGGGCCACTTTCGGTGCAGAGGGAGCGCCCCCCCCCCCCCCGGAGGTGGTACGTCGCCGTGTCAGGGAGGAGGACGAGCACGTCCGTCGCTACATGGCGGCGTTGGACGCCAGGTTCTCCAATACCTGGCAGGTTCTTCAGGGATCTCACCCGAGTTATGATCCGGTGATGGTTCCTTATCTTTGGGTGTCCACCGCCAGCGACTCAGAGACCGCTAGTGAACCAAGTTCACCGTCCTCCACTTTGGATTCTAGGATATTCGATCTGTATTAGTGATCTTATATGATAATATTCGAGATGTATTAGTTAATATTTGATGATGCATTAATTGGATTATTCGAGATGATGTATTAGTGATATTATATTCGAGTTCATTATAAATGTATTAGTGATATTATATTCGAATTCAACACTTATGGTCACATCTAACTTGGGAGGAGAAGGCTGATCTTATCAACTTTGTTATTGGTGTCCTAGTTGGTAGGGAGATCTTCCCGTATAATTTGGGAACTGGCCCAAATTATACATTGTACAGGACACTAGTGCATAGGTTGAGGGCGGATGACATTCACCGAAATATCTTGGTAAGAGTTGCTAATTAAGTACACTACTATTGCGTAAATCGTATTGATTACTTTGCTAACTAGGCTACTATTATGTTCTTCAACAGAAACTGCCAAATGAAGTTGTGCCTCCGTTGATGCAACCCGAAGGTAATATGACAATTAAAAGCCCCTTCCAGCCCGAGTTCTCTTTTGCATACTCGACTGAGCGCAAACCATCAAGACGGCTCCAAATTGAAGCATGGGGACAAATAAAGAAGGATCGCAAGCCACAAGTTGGAGACCGTTGGATCTCTTTGCTTCATCATGGAGACATAGGTGTTATTTTGTTTTATGTCATTTTACCTAGGAGGGAGGACTAGGTCCTATGAGAGAGAAGTTTAGTTAACTTGTATGATCGATTAGGATGATTACTATTATGATGTTTTTTTGTTTTGTGAGATTTTAACTTGATATGATTAAGATGATGATGAGTTGTTAGATGAGTAAGATGATGTTGAGTTATATGACATATTTGATTAAGGTGGATGGATGGAAGTGATCATGTTGAGTTAGAGGAAAATATGATGTTGATTACAACATCATATTTTCCTCTAACTCAACATGATCACTTGCATCCATGCACTTTAATCTAAATGTAGTTGTTGGCACAATAATTATTGATGTTGTCATATGATGAAACTACTGTATAGAGCATGCACAAATACGTAGAGGGGAATGCAATTTGTGAAAGCAGGAATACTAGCAGCAGCGCTGGAAGGCATCTAGCGGCAGCGCTGGATTAGCAGCAGCGCTTGCATTTCTGCAGCGCTACAGATAGTTAGCAGTAGCGCTTGTAAGTGCAGCGCTACTGATAACCAGACTTAGCAGTAGCGCTGCACCAACCAGCGCTACTGTTACAACTTAGTTGTAGCGCCTTAGCAGTAGCGCTGGACCCAGCGCTACTGCTATAGGTTTTTCAAGCGCTACTAGTAGGCTTTCTCCTAGTAGTGCATCCTCGTCCACCTCAAACTCAAGATCATCTAAATGCACATCATTGGTTTGAGACCAATGAGAATTGTTGGAGCCAACACCCATAGTTGACATATATGTCTCATCATTGAAACTACAAAGTATATACAACAAAACAAATAAGCTATCCATTCATGTAAAAAACAAGAACAAAAAATTGGACAAAATCATACCTTGTGGGTATTTCATCGAACACCTTGTGCGCATCGGCCGACGGCGCAACAAGCGAGCTCGCCGGCGCTTCGGTCGCCGCCGCATCCTTTGCACGCCCTGCAAGTTTCTTCTTCAGACGCCTAGAGGAGCCGTCCACTGCCTTCTTCTTCTTTTCCGGACACCATGCCCGCCTTCGCCACCGCCGCATTTGGGAGCTTCGAGAGGGGGGCACGTGGCTTCACGGCCGGCGCCGGCGCGACGCCACCCGCCGAGGTCGTCCGTGGCGCCATGAAAAGCCCGTGCGCGAGCCCAGTGCTTGGAGGAGCACCGGCGGTGGCGAAGCCAAAGCTCCCCGCGCTAGGGTTTGCGCTGCCGGTGGCGGCGGCGGCGGAGGGGTCGCGGCTGTAGGAAGGGGTGAGGGGGATCTCGGCGTGGCCGTCCATCGGGCGAATTCGCCGGCGGCAGCGCGGGGCGGGGCGAAAGCGCCGCGGCCGGAGAGGGTGGCGGCAGTGCGACGCGGGCGCACGAGTGGTTCAGCGCGCGGGAGCGGGTGCACGAAATAAGCGGCGCACGATGCCGTTTCGCTCTGCGCGCTGAACTACTTATGCCGCGTGCGCGTTTTTTGCGCGTCCGCTGGAGCGCCCGTTCCGACTGCGCGCACGCAAAAAATGATAATTTTCGAGCGCGACGCTAATATCGCGCGCCTGTTGGAGATGCTCTTAGTGATTACAAAGCTCTGTTCACATGGTAAGCCTTGATTGCGAATACCTCCTACAAAATTACAATGGAGTAGATGCTGGCGCATCAGGAAGGGATTTGGCGCTAGGGAGTATACTTGGGCATATGTCGGGCCAGGCTGGGTTTTGGTCCGGGCTGAAAAAGCTTGATGCTGAAAACCTAGGTCCAAGCCCACTCTGGCCCGCCCGATTAGATTGGTTATATTAAGACTAATGAGATAACATGAACACACTATTGGATTATATTAATTATTGTGTAATAGTGTTTCTACAACAGAAATACATCCAATTGTTTAAATTCAAATTTATCCAAATTTAAATAAAAAATTGTTGATATGTCAAATTTGATTTCAGAATTTACGTTTTTTGATGGTTTCGAGAGTTAAAGATTTTTTTTCTGTCAAGCTCAAAAAAATTTGTGACAATTGAACACTTTACGTAGGATTTTTCTTAAAAAAACTATATTTATTTATTGATTTTGACATCATTCAGTAATTCTCGGAAATATATTTAACAAATATAAAAATATTACTTATTACGTACTGATAAATTTTTCAATAATTGAACATTTATAATATTAGAATGTCAATCATAAACAAAATATTATTTGTTTTTACTACTAAGATTTGCATAATGTTCTATTTTTTCATAATTTTAGTTTAATGTAATAATAAAATATTTGAATTGTTTATGCTAAACTTTTTTACTTATTTATGAGTTGCTCTGTTAACATAATATATTTGTTATTAACTTTACTATCACAATTAGCACAATTAACCACATATATTTTGCTGCTAAATTTAAGATACAATATTCATTATTGCAATTCATGAATCTATTTATTGCAAAATACACTTTCGCCAAATTGAGATTGTATTCCATAGTAGAAGTTATATCGGCTTATTTTTTTTAACATTTCATTTGAGATTTATGTAAGAAACTTTTTATTGAATTGGCTTTACTTTAGATTTAAGATAAACAACAAACACCAAATCGTGTCCCTTTGTATTTTTTTAGTTTCGTTCCGTCTGTATCTTAACATGCTTCATTAGATGTGTTATCATGCGTTATATATGTTTGATTTTTCTTAGTATCTTAATAAAAAGTTCCAGAACACACTCGTCTAACAAATATCTTGACATAAGTTGTATAATTGTCTATCTTAAGGGTAACAAATTGAACCGAGTGCACACGGTGCATCACCCAAATCCACCATGAGTGCCCTTTACCTGGTACTTCTTGTTACACCCTTGCGCCGAAATTCTTTGACAGGCCAGCGATGGTGGCCATCGAGTAGTAGTTGTTGTTGCACTGGTTTATCATCAAGTAGTCAGATCTCTCTACATTGACGAGGGATGACTTGACAACCACATTGTCAAGAATTCACATTATGCAGATCAGTGTTATTAAGACACATCTATCGCATACTCTAGCGCCTTATACTATGCGCGATGATGGCATCATACATGTTAAAAAAATTAATTGTGTCTCTGGAAATATAATGTGTGTAATGACAATACATCGCACACAATTGGGAAAGGGGAACCGTGTGTAATTCCTTGCACACAATTCTTCTCGAAGAAGTGTGTGTGATGAACTGAACTGCCACATGAAATATTTAAAAACATGCATACAAACTCGAAATGATATAGTAACAGAGCTTCATAGGTTCAGAATCATACAAAATATTTACAAGATAATATAAAAACTAGCTAGGCAAATGCATATAAAACGATCATCGTCTATCACTTCTTGGCATGTTTTCTTGCGTTGTGGCTGCTGCGGCGTGACCATCGGCATCAAGGGGAAAGAGTCAGGTCCTCATGTCAACCATCCACCTATGCATCCCATAGCTTGTGTAGGCGTCCTTGGCCGCGTATGTGATGTTTGATCTAGATCCAGACGTTGCTCCCACACCGAGTGCATGCAATGATTTTCGATATCATCCTTCGTGCCTTTGTAGGAGGGGTCGGTGATGGACACGACAATCTCAGCCAAAGTGTCCATCTGCATCCCATTATCGAGGATCTGGTATTGCTTTTGGATGTCGATGAGACTCGAGAAATGAAATGGCTGACATTGGTGGTGTCCACCATAGAGAATTCATAGTGAGGGTGGTTGTCAAACCTGAATTTTCTTATCAGACCCAAGAAACATAGATGGTACGAGGCGACACATTGTTGGTCGGCTTCTTATGCTGGTCTTGATCGCGAGATCATGATTTGCTGGGACATGACGAAGATGAGCTGCCCATGTCCCCGAACATCCCCGGGTGGCTCTTTGACTTGGCGTAGGCATCTTGTTGACGCTCTGCCGTCCTTTAAAGTTGCATGGCCTCCTTGATGTGCTCTCTGTTCGGATGGCCAGTCAGGAATTCGATCATGGACAGCCTCTCGGCCGCCGCCCACATGTTCTTTTCCGGCTTGCTGAACGAGGGTTGTCGGTGTCAAAACTAGCAGACCTCGGGTAGGAGGGGGGGCGAGCTGTGAGATCGGAGAGATGGTAACAGGACACGACGAACACGAGGCTTTTACCCAGGTTTGGGCCCTCTTGATGGAGGTAAAACCCTATGTCCTGCTCTTGTCGTATTGATGTTGTAGAGGTTGCTGAGTTCCACAATCTAGTGCATGCGTGCATGCAACTTTGGACAGAGTTTACCCTTGGGAGAATGATGGGCGCCACAACAGAGTGCGCACATGGGTGTAAGACAAACTTGCATGCAGGGTTATTTTGGTTCAAAGTACAATAGCCAGCTCATGCAATGGTATTGCTGTTAGAATCTATGCACACTACAAATAGGAACAGATGGAGTATATGCTATGAACTTGTACCGTTATCAACTAAATTTATTTGCTGTGTATTGTGTGAACCATTTATGTACTTGTACTATCATGTTAACATCTTCTGTGCTATGAACGTGTACTATCTTTTTGGTAACATGTTTGTGGTAGATGGATATTTCAAAAGAAGAACAAGAACATGAGTAAATTGAATTGGCTATGGTAACATTTGCTTTGGATGTGGCGTTCTCATAGAAGAGGCATTCATATGCACCAAGAAAAATACTATTAGAAAAACAAGCATTAGTAGCGGCCCTTGGAAGTGGTTGTGACCAAGCATACAAAAATCATATGTAATAAGCTCACCGGACGACACTAGTAGAAAACAGGCCTTTGGACCGGTGCATTAGTCCCGGTCGGGTTTTGGACCGGGACTAATGTGACCACTAGTCCCGGTTCGTGAGGAACCTCTAGTCCCGGTTGGTAACGGTGGTGGCAGGCTGGCGTCAGTCTGAGGCCCCTGTGAGCCCCTTTAGTCCCGGTTGGTAGCACCAACCGGGACTAGACATGGACCTTTAGTCACGGTTGGTGATACCAACCGGGACTAAAGATATCACTACATATAGTGCTTCGTCCAGCCCGAGCCCAAGCTCTCCTTTCTCTCCTCTGTTCTCTCTTCCCCTTGCTCGAGCTCATCCTCCATTTTTGCCAAGATTTGTCAAGATTTGAGGCACCCCATCTATCCAAGTGTTCACAAAGGTTAGCAACTTTGTCCTTTCATCTCTCATTGCTAGATTTTCTCGTGCAATGCTCTATAAGTATAGTTATTTGTGGGTTTTAGTTTGGGATTAATTATGTGGGAGTTTATTTGATTTATATGCAATTTGAGCTCAAATTAACTTCTTAGTTTGCATATGTGTAGGTGTGGTTTACTTAGTGCCTTCCCGGCCCCGTCCTAACCACCGTCGATCGCCCGCACTATCCCGTCACCGGCACCACCTTGGTGAGCCTCTTGTTCTTGTCTTTTTTATAAAACTAGCCAGGTATGCGAGGGCTACATCTTTATTGCATGAAAAACGTTGATTAGTTATTTTTATCTTTTGTACATATTGTATACTCATATTTACCACTTTCATTGTATATACACAATATTTTAGACACCGGTATATTTTTAAGGTGTAACTTCGATATTTATTCTATAGATGAACATATGATTAGGTAATTTTTTAGGAAATATGATTAGGCTGCTCAAAGATAGTTAACAATGTATTATGAAAACATATATAATGATACCGTTTCATGCCATTCAAGCAATATGTTTACAAAGTCCGAGGCATCGAGAGTTCAAGAACACCAAGCAAATTAACCAACAGTTTGCACATTCGCTTGATCAGGTGTTCATGTTCTCTAGATTAGGTCTGTAGATCTGTTGTTGTATTGTGTATCGCCATATAAAATACTCTGACAATATTCCTATTTGGCCTCCTTGTATGATTGATGCTTGCATTCATAACCGGGTTTTATAAAAGGTCAAAAGTTAACAAATAACTTGGGAGCACAGCCTAAGGCCTTCGGTTGCGAAATCAACATTGCGAATTCAAACATCCAAAATAATTTATATTAAACAAAGGAGTTTGTTATGTTGCCGGTGATAGAAATTGTGTATAGAGCATAAGATTGTGTGAGGATCATGAACACTCGCTATAAATTTGTAGATCTCCAATTGTCTTCTATTTAGAACTATGACAATATTAGTTTATATATTTTCTCTAACTATCTTTCTATTACCTCAATCCATACTCTCCAATGCAGTCAATGTATGCTCTTGCCCACATGTACTTATTTTGTCTATATTTCCATTTCATCTGAAAAAGTAATCGACCTTTACTTTATTTTCACCCACGTAATATTTTTCACTCCCATGGGACAAACGAATTTGGCATCAAACCAGTCATCAACACTCCTTATTAATATCGTTATACCACTGCAGTATTCTAGCCAATTATTCATATGATTAGAAAAACAAAGAAAACGTTATTTGATTCCGATGAGACATGTTCTTAAATCATATTAGAGGATTAGAAATCTTAGAAATTTACATAAAACTTTGTTTAATTATATTGTATAAATGAGTTCTATTAGCCTTGAGAGTCTTTGCCAGTTTTCCAAAAGGTGTGATTTGCACATATTTATTTATCTTATGTTACTAAAGAAACTTTGTCATGCCTTTTTCTCTTATTAGATTGATAGATTCTTGCATCAACATGGAATTTGTGCAAGGCTATGTCATAGGTGAATTTAGCATGTTTCAATAAGGAGTCCTTCACACTAGTAGAAAAAGGGCCATTTGTCCCGGTTCGTAAGGGCCTTTAGTCCCGGTTCTGGAACCGGGACTAAAGGGTCGGGACTAAAGCCCAAAACCTTTAGTCCCGGTTTGCTTACGAACCGGGACCAAAGGCCCTCCACGTGGCGCTGCCTGGGGCGGGGGAGGGAGGACCTTTAGTCCCGGTTGGTGTTACCAACCGGGACTAAAGGCTCCACCTTTAGTCCCGGTTGGTAACACCAACCGGGACTAAAGGTCCTTGCCGGGGGGCCACCTTTAGTCCCGGTTGGTAACACCAACCGGGACTAAAGGTCCTTGCCGGGGGAAAAAATTGAATTTTTTTTTGATTTTCTTTTTAAATTTTTTTTGATTATTTTTTTGATTTGTTTTTAAGTTTTATTCCGAATTTCAAATCTTTGAATTATTTGACAATTTAATCTCTAATCACCCCTCCTCACTGCTTCAGAATTTAATCTCTAGAGTCTCTAATCAGCACTCATTCCAAATCGTCTAACTTCCCGGCCAGTCACCCATCCTCTCACTACTCCAGCCCCAGCACGCTTAACTTTCAGGTTCTATCTCCCCTAGTTTCCAAGTCTGCACTTGTTGTTTTCCTGACAATCTTAAGCTATCAATCCTGTTAACCCTTAGGTCTTGATGTCACATGATTTAATTTTTTGAATTCTAAACAATTATTAAAATAAACAAAATAAGTACTAATAATATTGAATTTCAATGAAAATAAAATAAGTAATAATATTATTTTATTCATTTTTTGCCATTTATTCAATTAATATCTTTAAATCTGTAAATCAAAATTCGACAAATAATATATCCATTATTATCAGAAAAATGTGAGGAATCCAAATATGACATCATTTATTTTTTTTAAATAAAATTAATTTTTAAAATTATTAAAATTATGTTTTTTTGATTTGAAATAACTTTTTTTACTTTTGGAATTTTGAGAATCTGAGAAAACTTCATCGGGTAAACCCGGGTGAAATCGAGTCCCAATTTTTCTCTAGTTTTTTTTATATATTAAACTTTTTTTTTCGACGTCGTAAGCAAAAGTTATGGCCGTTTTACATTTTTTTTCGTTTTTTTGCAAAAAAGGTCAAAATTCATATTTCAAAATTTCTATACCAACTAGACACTAAAACCTAACTACATCTCGAAGGATTTTATTTTTTGAAGATTTTATCATTTTTGTTTATTTTCTTAGGGGGGGGGGGTAGAGTTTGAAAATTTCAGAACCCCTTTAGTCCGTGTTGGTGTCCATCCAATCATACCGTCGACTACACATCTGCTAGCACCGTGCCATCAAATATCTTAAAAGATATAAGCAATTTAAAACAGAAACTAAAAACAGAAAACAAATGTAAAAACAGGAAAAAAAACTTTCAGAACCCCTTTAGTCCCGGTTGGTGTCTCCAACCGGGACTAAAGGTCCAACCTTTAGTCCCGGTTGGTAACACCAACCGGGACTAAAGCCTCAACCCCTTTAGTCCCGGTTGGTGTTACCAACCGGGACTAAAGCCTCAACCCCTTTAGTCCCGGTTGGTGTTACCAACCGGGACTAAAGCCTCACCATTTGGTCCCGGTTCCACCCACAAACCGGGACCAATGGCCCACGAGGCGCATTGGTCCCGGTTCGTGTCTGGAACCGGGACCAAAGGGGTCAGACGAGGCCCGGCCGGCGCCCTGGCCTCACGAACCGGGACCGATGCTCCCATGGGTCCCGGTTCGTGAGTGAACCGGGACTAATGGGCTTTTCAGGGTGGACCAAAGCCCTGTTTTGTACTCGTGTCATGTTTTTCAACATATCTCATAGGTGAATTTAGCATGTTTCTTGATCACCTGGCTAGTATCTACTGGTGAATAATCTAGCTCTTCTACCCATCACACATTTTTAAGATCCTTATGCATCACACCTTGTCGACCTAGCGTGGTAGGAAACATGTGGCAGAGAAGGAATATCTAGGTGTTCTTGCAGTTTTTCCATGCAAGTACGTAGCATTTTTATTTTATTTTTAGAGGTGGATTCTAAAATAGTTACAGTTTGCAAACCTCTATATAGATGGTGCAAAGGGACAGCTCTAAAAAATATACTGAAGGGGGACTCTACCGACCACAACTTTGAGGTTTGTTTGCTACGCCCGTACTTGCACAATCGGACCTTGTCGAACGGGATAATATTTACTTTACACATCTTATTAAATCTTAGTCATAATTTACACATCTTATGGTCCGAATAATTTGGATGATGTATATCAACATGGTGTCTTGAAAGAAACTCCGATTGTGCTTGTAATATACCAACGTGGTGTATGATATTATTTAAAAAAATTATATGTAGCATATACTGAAATAAGAAAATATAAAATAATTTTTTGTGAGTTTTATAATTTATATTGAAATTTATGAAGATCTAATAGTTCCTATGTCTGCATTGCATTTTGAAGGCTGCTACTATTAAATGAGAGTATGGTGTGTAGCCTTTCATAAAATTCTGTAGTGAATGGAGTTTTGAAACATTTGTATTGCTTTTTGTGTTTTGTACCGAACGCCTATTAGAAATGTATTTGTGTCTTGTTCATTTATTTTATAATCAACAATGCGCGCATAAGCACATAACAGCACTCAACTACGTACTCACCAGCAAAAAAAAACACTCAACTATGTACACCTATTGATTATTTCATTATACTGTATTTTTTTTTGAACACAGTACAGACGCAAGCACTCATACATACACGCATACACTCACCCCTATGAACGCACACACGCACACCCTACCCCTATAAGCACCTACGAGAGACTGAGCCGGCATATCATCTTGAGATTTTACGAAGTCACCGTAGGCGCCTCGTCGTCGACGGGAACGTCTCCTCCCACTGAAAGCGCATTGCCGGAAATCCTGAAATAAATTCAGGAATAATGCGAGCACCAGGACTTGAACCCTGGTGGGCTGGGGATACCACTGTCCCTCTAACCATCCAACCACAGATTGGTTCGCTATTTCATTATACTGTATTTACATCCTTTACATGCTACCAGTTTTTATCTTGCCACGACATATTTTTTTCCGGGGATCTTGCCACCACGTACTACTTAGCTAATACGTAATCCCAGAATAATAAAAACAAAAAAAAAACTATTTTCTTGATTGAACATGTATTAATGGAGAGGTATTTTATCAAACAAAGAGTCCTAGTCCTATGAGTTGCACGATACCCATGGACGTGTACCCTTTTTATCTTTACCTAATATCTTTATCTTTACCTAATATTAAAGTACGGAGCGTTTCTCCATTTTTTTTGGTTTGCGATGGGACCTAAACGTTTTTTCGTCCGTCGTGGGGCCAACGAAGAAACGATTTTCGTCCGTCCCGAATCCTCTCGCGCCAGAGGTTCATTTTTCATCCAGTAAAAAAATCTGGCCAAAGTTGGAATCGAACTCCGAACCTGCAATCATACAACCACCGCCCTAACCACTGCGAACAAGTGACTTTAGTGCTAAGTTTGCAGCAGAACACTTAATTAACAATGACGGAACAAAAATACACCATATAAAAAAATGGGCTTGAGTGGGATCGAACAAAAGAACTCCCGTGAGTTAACCCCATTCCTAGCCACTGTACTTCCTTAATTTGTTGCCTAAAGTTGCAGCTCAGCTTATATAAACTATAGATTTTTTATATATAAAAACTATAGACAGCAAAAGATTTAAACTTTTTTACAATTTTGATTGTGATTTTATTTTTCCCAAAAATAAATACATTTGCAAAAACGAACAAATTAGAAATATGTTAACAGATTTTTAAAGACTCGAACATTTTTTGGGAATCTCAAACATTTTTTTAAGAAACAAAATTGAAAATGAGAACATGTTTTGAAACTACAAATAATTATTTGAAAATGTGATTTTTCTTTAAAAACAACAGGAACAAATTTACAAAAACATGAACATTTCCTAAAATTATTAACATATTTTCAAAATGCAAACATTTTATGAAATTCCCCTAACATTTTTTGAATTTGCGAACAAATTATGAGAACACAAACATTTTTTAATTTGTGTAGAAAAGATTGAAAGTGGAAACCTTTTTTTTAAAAACCTGAACATTTCTCGAAGTTATGAACATTTGTTCAAAACCAGAACATTTTTTAATTTATTAACAAAATATAAAACGCGGAAATTTTCATAAATTTCAAACTTTCTTGATGTTTTGCAAACATTTTTAAATTTCTGAACATTCGTTGGAAAGAGAAAAATAAACCTTGAGTGAGTAAATTTGGCTAGCTCATACTTCTATCTATTACATGCATCCATTATTATTAAGTGGGGTGCAATGAGTACATCCGTTCCTTTTGGATCGTTGGAGAAAAATGCTTGATTTAATCTCTCCAGCAGATCGTTTTAGAGCACCAGCCAATGTATGCAATGAGTTTTCTTTCCTCCAATTGATGCATTGCATGCGGGCCCAATTGGCCCAAGTGGCAGTCAATATATATTTTTTATGTAGATACTGCTTCTTCAGGTCATCACTGGCTACAGTTAGATGCATTTAATCTTCATGCGAGGTTGTCTCTTGGTCGTAGAGTTTTCTCCCTCAAACTCTTTAAATCCATATGAGAGGGTTTGTTTACTTATCAAATTAAATAATCGCTTCTCCTTTTTTACACTAAATTTCATTAGTTTATATACATTTGCAAGTTGTATGGAAAATCAATAAACTGCTCGAGGAATCAATAGAGAATGAAGAGTGGGTCCTGACTATCCCTAGACCATTGTTTTGTTACAGATGAGCGGGAAGGATTTAACTCCGCTTTTCTCAACAAAAAAAAAACTCCCAATACATTGGATGCTTTGTACGCAGGATTGTGGGTGAACATGAGATAGGGGTATATTATGAGACTGCGGAGTATGATATAACTTAATATATAATTGCAATCGGATAGTGTTTAACTTGGTTGTGTTGTAGATTCATCGACTGCACGTTCAACCTGGATTTAGGGCTAATACATATGATTATAACTTCAAATATAATGGGGACTACCCTTATGGAAATTGAGTGTTTGAGTTAAACTACTTAATTATTTGATATGTTGTGCTTGCACATCCCATGTTCCCTAAATTTGAGTACACATTAATTTTTTCTCCCGTTGCAACGCACGGGCATATGTGCTAGTAATATATTAAAGGGAGGACTGTTTCTCCACTTTTTTTGGTTTGTGGTGGGACCCACATGTATTTTCGTCCGTCGTGCGATTAATGTTTTTTGATCGTCGCAAATCCTCTCGTGCGACTTTGCTCTTCGTCCGATGGAAAATCAACAAAAAAAAAACTCAGATGGGAATCGAACCCGCAACCAGCGGCTGCTACACCCGTGCTCCAAGCCACTACGACAGGCAAAATTTACTGCAATATTTGGAGCCCGGCTCTTAAAGAAACGAACGACGGTGACAAAACATAAAACAGTTAGCAAAAAGTTGTGCGTGAGTGGGACCAATCACATGACCCCCCGTAAGTTAACAATGTCCTAGCTGCTGTAGTTCTTCGATTTTTTGTCTAAAAATTGCAGCGGAAGATTTAAACTTTTTCGAGTTTTCAAACTTTTTTGAAAAGAAATGAACAAATTTTGAAATACTAAACTATTTTTGAATTTCTGGACAAAATTTAAAAACAGGATTCTTTTCTTAAAACATGAAATAAATTTGAAAAAAGCAAACATTTTTTAAGATTCTGAATATTTGTTGAAAAAAGAAAAAGAAACCTTAAGTGAGTAAACTGGGCTAGCCCGTACTTCTGTCTATTACCTCCATCCATCATTATTAAGCCATGTGCAATTAGTACATTCATTATTTTTGGATCGTTCAAGAAAAATGTTTGATTTAGTCTGTCCAGCAAATCGTTATACAGCACCAGCCAATGCATGCGACAGGGTTTCTTTCCTTCAATTGATGCATTGTATGTAAGCCCAATTATCCCACGTGGCAGCCAAAATATAATATTTACGCGGAAAGTGCTTCTTCACACGGTCGCTGGCTACAGTTAGATGCATTTAATCTTCGCGCGAGGTTGTCTCTTGGTCGTAGAGTTTAGGCTCTCGAGCCCTTTAAATCCAGATGAGAGGGTTTGTTTACTTATCAAAATAAATAACCGCTTCTCATTTTCTTACACTAAATTTCATCAGTTTATAAACGTTTGCAAGTTGTATGGAAAATCAATAAACCACTCCATGAATTGATAGAGGGTGAGGAGCGGGTCCCGGTTATCCCTGGAGAAACAAACACACAATTGTTTTGTTATAGACAAGCAGGAAGGATTTAACTCACATTTTTCAAAAAGAAGAAATTAACACCCAGTACTCTGGATGCTTTGTTCGCGGGATTGTCGGTGAACATGAGATAGACGGTATATTATGAGACCATGGGAGTATGATATAACTTAATATATAATTGCAATCCGACAGTTTTTAACTTGGTCGTGTTGTAGGTTCATCGACTACACATTCACAATCTAGATTTAGGGTTAATACATATGATTATAAGTTCAAATATGGTGGGGAGTGCCCTTAGGGTAATTGAGTGTGTCAGTTAAAACTACTTAATGAGTTGATATGTTGTGCTTGCACATCTAATGTTCTCTAAATTTAAGTACATATCAATTTCCGTCCCCGTTGCAACGCACAGGCATATGTGCTATCTATATCTATATCTATATGTATACCTCTATACCTACCTTATTTTTTTTACTAATATATATATAAATATATATATATATTATATATATATAATAATATATATAATATATATAATATATATAAATATATATTATAATATATATATATATATATTAACCTTTTTTATTTATATATATATATATATTATTATTATTATTTTTTATTAATAATAATAATATATAATAATATAATATATATATATATAATATATATTATTATATATATATATATTTTATATATATATATATATATATATATATATATATATATATAAAATATATATATATATATATATATATATATATATATATATATATATATATATATATAATAAAGCAAGGTGATATTCTTGGTTTCGTCCCGCTTAGGTGATTTTATTGGTTTCGAACTCTTTTTGCTAATCGCTAATTAAAATTAAAATTAAAAGCCGAGCCAGCGAACCAGCCGGCAAAAAAGATGGGTAGTAGCAGAATCGTTGGCTCGTGGGCCAGTCGGTCTCCCAAGGGCTCCTAAAAAAATCATGTACGTACCCGATCTGAACTTCTCATCGAGTAAGGAATAGCAAGCCTGAGCCTCCACCTATAAATACAGCTCCTATCGTGCACTAGCGCCGTAGTTATTGATCCTTGCATCAATGCGGTCACGTCACCAACGAAGACAACCCCTGTCGTAGAGACGAACTTGCGGAAGTCGGCGGCGAGTTGTGTCCAAAGAAGACGACCCCTGCCGCGGAAGTCGGCGGCGAGTTGTGTCGGGAGCGTGAAGCTGGCGCAGTTGACAGATTCCATGCCGGTGGCACTGACAGCAAGGGATGGCGCTCCCGCGCAGCCCGTGGAGCAGTCGTTCGTCCATGCGAGTACCTTACACCGGGACCTTGCATCAACTGCCATATGTGGAACATTGCTTCGCCAAGAGCAGCACCCGTGAGCCGGTGAAGCAGGCGATGGCCACCCGATCACCCTGCCGGAGGCCGGCATGTAGATCCGTGACCCGAGCACCACTTCGTATGACGACGGCCTGTAGGCGAAGCCAGGCTACTACCCGATCGTCCCATAGGGGGGCGGCATGAGCGTGACGCAGTTTCATGACTCGGCCACCACCTGATACGCCGATGGCCTGTGGCGTATCATCTTGCTGGCGTTGACGAATACAATGCATGTCTCCAGATCATGCATCTCCCGCGAGGAAAGACAAAAGGATTCTGCGTTGACTGGTGCATGAGCCCTGAGTCTATCATAAATGATGCCATGAAAAGGCGGCGCGGTGAGTTATCATATTCAAATCCGTTTATTTTTCAGTCTCACGGTAGTTCTCTTCATGTGTCGGTTCATCGTATTGATTCTTCACTGGCAGCAGCTATAGCTATACGAGATGCCTAGATTGATGCATTCCAAATAAAGTTGTGCCCGGCTTTTAAATTTGGGGCATAGATGTAGCTACTTGGTACAGTTAATCTTTGGATCCTCGATAAGTTTTCTGGAGTCATGAGGGTCATTATACTTTGTAACATTGATCGAGCTCGCAATGATGTAATTCTAAACATGTTTCTTTTTCTTTTTGGGGGAATAAGGCAGTTCGTTTTGGTCCAAACCAAAAATAAACTTTTGATCAATTCCTTGTACAATTCATGGAAGTGGTCTATATTTACCATGATTAGTCAGCTTGATCTATAAGTAATTTTTGTATTTTTTTCTAAACAATATTAACTTGGTTCTCAAGGATTAATCTTGCATCCGGACAGTTGCATTGTTGCCCAACAGTTTCAAACCAAAGAGAAGATATGGTGACGCAGGAGTAGATGAATTGAAAGCTACAACTCAGTGGTACACCACAATTGGTAAATTCTGTAATACCATACAAAATCTTGAATTTATTTTCTATCTATTGTAATGCATGAACTATTTTGGTTAAACTTGAAAGCACATCTATTTATTCCTCCGTTGCAACGCACAGGCATATGTGCTAGTAAAATACTAATATGCGCTGTAATACTAACACACACGCTGCTCTTCCTTTTTTTCTGAGATGTAAGCATCTCTTCCTTTTTGATAGGCAATCTGTACGTGACTTTTTAGGAAACCTGCAGGTGTTGTAGCACTTATGCTATCTCTGTATTTCTGAAAGGAGCATTTATCCAATGTTAATGTGACATATGCTAAAATATATATATATATATATATATATATATATATATATATATATATATATATATATATATATATATATATATATATATATATATATATATATATATTTCATTTTCTACATACACATGTCATCCGAGGCCCACCATGTTATGTTATGTAAATTGAACGGTTACGGATTTAAAATTTTATAAGATCCACAAGATCAAGGGCTAGCATTTTCCGATTAACGTGATAATTTCTAGCTTATTCTCTACTTTTGACCCGTATTTTGCTTTTAGTAGATAACTAGCAAAGTGTCCCTCGCAATGCGAGGGCAACATCTTTTATGTGCTAAAAACTTTTAAAATATGTTCAAGGGTTTATGGATATTCATATTATCTAAACTGAATTATCGTGATTATATAGTCAACGCAAACAACACAATTGTGTGTGATTATATTTTTAATCATATTAAATTTGCGGACCTAATTATTGGAGCTTTTTTAATATGCTTAAAGTTACCACTTAGGAGGTGAGTGTTGTTAACAAATCCATAATGTTTATTGTTATGCTACATGGACCAAATATTAAAGGACATGCACCCCTTAGCTCAGTTTGCATCTAATGTGGTCACACATATTAAGGAAATTAATTCATTTTTAGACCATCGCAAAATTCTATTGTCTTGTCATATCTATCATCAAATCCGGCCTTCACCATGGCGGGTTTGCCATGCTTGCAAGACGCTTGAGCTTAATACAACCATTTGTTATTACATGCTCATCGATAGATTGTTTCTGTTAACTTGATGCTTTAGTAAAACATTGATTTAGCTAAATAAAAATTCATGATATATTAAAACTTCATTACGCCATATAGTAAAAATATTACATGACTTTTTAAAATAGGTGTTGTCAAATATGTGGTACACAATTCCCATTTCCATCATCAATAACCAGGGCATGGAAAAAGGAAAAAGTTTATGCTATATAAGCATTGTCCTTCTACAAATTAAATCTTTGGTGTCAAAATAATTTGGATTCTTTTATGTTGCTATCCCATACAAACACACTAATTAATTACTACTTCTTCCTAAGCATTGGACCATCAACATCTATAATACCAAACCAGTTACATTAAGCTATTTATTTAATATTGTAGAGCTTGATAGGTTTTCTATGAACTTCATTCAATATTAAAATAAGTTTGCCTTCTAAAGAATCTAATACACCAGATAAAATTGAACAATGGGGATATTTGTGGCCATTGATAATTTATTACCTACCAGGAGGTAATAGGTCAATGTGTTCAATTTACACAGTTGGATCAAAATAAATGAGTGGTGTATGATAGTTGGGAGCATCATAAAACTTCTCTAATGGTTAAAATACCAATTCCATAACACCATATTAATAAAAACATTGATCCAAATAGTTGGTACCATCAGTATGTCATGTTATAATGCAAATTGTCTATCCTTGCTATTAGATGTACACCTATAAATGTCATAATTTTGGTCTCCAGATCATTGGCGAGATGCCGTTTAAGTAACCTTTGGAAGATCTATCGGTTGCGTCATACTAATTGTTTAATGTTATTTATGTACAATAATTTTCAAGATATATCAATTGTTAATAATTTAAAAAAGTTGATATATCTTTTATTTTAGCTTGTAAAAAAGATATATTGGGTTTTCAATTATTATTATGGTGAAGTAGATCAAAGCTAGGATATATCTTCATATAGTACTTTCATATTAATGTACACGTCGTAACAATGTTGGATTACGGCAGTATGTAATTTTGCTCCCTCTTTGTTGCTAGAATCTCTAAGTTGTGCTTTCGCTTGATCAATGCAACTATAACTCTAGTATACATTTGTAGGTCAGTACATATATTAGTTCCAGTTTAATCTTTCATGTTTCCCAGTTGATGTACGCACAATATTATGATGATATTCAGTTCAATTACACTCCCAGGATATCTAAAACGTGGTACTTTGGGTGGTGGCCTAGTGTAGAAAACAACACTTTATCACAAATTTAGTAATATATTGTGAAATCAGATAAGGTTTCCAACGTGGTTTCCTATAACTAATCGACTTCTATGCCTTTTATGCCGCTTCAAATAATTTTAAGAAGTAGCTAATTTATATTTCACCCACACACAAAAAAAGCTACTTTATATTTAATCCATGTAGACCTCAGGTTACATGTATGTTTCTTATGTCGCTCCAAATAGTTAAAAAATATCTGTACTCACAATAATATTGATTCCATGTAATTATAAGTAGTAGCTATATACAAATATATTTACCCTATGTGACCTCGAGTCTTCAGTATAGGTGGTGATGGTCGTGAGTAATTATTGCATGAATTTAAAATCTGATATATGGGACACTAATGAAAAGACCAAGCATCTTCACTTTTTATAGATTACTCTCAGATTAATTAATTAATACCAGTTAGGAGCCATGCTCAAGTACTTATTTATTCTTCTACTGTTTTCATACCAAGTGAATTGTGCTAAAGCAGACCAACCTGTGGTTGGATGGTTAGAGGGACTGTGGTATCCCCAGCCCACCAGGGTTCAAATCCTGGTGCTTGCATTTATTCCTGAATTTATTTCAGGATTTCCGGCGATGCGCATTCAGTGGGAGGAGACGTTCCCGTCGACGACGAGGTGCCTACGGTTACTTCGTAAATTTCAAGATGATATGCCGGCTCAGTCTCTCGGAGGTGCTCATAGGGGTAGGGTGTGCGTGTGTGCGTTCATAGGGGTGAGTGTATGCACGTGTATATGAGCGCTTGCGTCTGTACTGTGTTCAAAAAAAAAAGAATTGTGCTAAATAAAAAAGAAATTGTTAAATAGATGAGGAAGAGACGACATATACACCTCCTTGGTGAGTATCCCAGATATTGGCTCCAAAAAAGAAGTCGAAGTCTCGTTGCCATGTCCAACACTGTGAGACTTGCAAATTGGGCTACTGCGCTGTCCTCTGCTACCCAGTTTATTCTTTGTAGAATAACCTGAGTTTATTCTCGCTCAATGCAATTGAAAGTTTGTAAATTTTAAATATTAGTACACAGTAATTTAACTACACAGTTTTTATGGTTTGAGATACCTAAACTCAAAATGTTAGAATGGTTTTTCTTCAAAGTACATTGCTGACCCGCCGAAACCTTGTTAGTACTAATAATTTATGAACATATTATATGGTAAAACTACTATGGTTGTTTTCAAGAGTCTGCAGTCACATGATTTCTCTCTCTCTCCCTCTATCTATCTCTATCTCTCCCAATAATATAAAAATACTGATAGCCGAAATAACGAATTATATATTGGCTCCATGTAATGTAGCGGCGGATATATTTAATCCTCATCGACCTTGACTTTTACGGAGGTGATGAATCGGGTGAGTGATTAGGAGCACATGAGGCACTAATGAAAGATACTTAGAACCTTGAAATCTTAGCTCAAATTAATTAATATCAAAACTGTATGCAGTCAAACTTCACATGCGCATAATGATATACATAGAAGTTGACATGCTGATTGGGTGTGCACCGGACGTTATGACGTGTTTCACACTGTTACGATTCAGTCCGCTCACGTTAATGCATGCGTAATCAGACATACATCAAGCTGATTGCCCTCTGGAGATAGGCCTGCATCCGTACAATTGCCATCCAATGGCTTGCCGTCAGTAGCCTGATCGGCTACACAATGTTGCCGGCACCGGTCAAAACTGAGCTTCGTCGGCCATCTCCTAGAATGGACGTACGTGAGGGGTCCTCCCGTTCATCTGTCTCTACTTCCATAGAAAATCTGAGCGTACCGTCCTCCAATCTGACGCCGAAGTAGAGGACCCGTGTCAGATAAAATTAGCGAGTGCATGATGGAGAAGCCTCCTCTGCCACCACATGCCTTTTTGCATCATATTGATTTAGCGGCTCCGCGTCTCCATAGCCGAAGATTGCATATCCACGTCAGACGCATCTTGCTTGTGGCATCTGAGCCGGCCAGTCTGCCGATGCGCAATCTTGTGATCTCGTGGAAGAGAAGAGGAGATTACCTTTCGCGTTGAGAAATTAGGTCAAGAAGACAGAGCATAAAGTGCACCAGAGGACGCAAACACATCTAGCTCGTGGGTTCCGGCACCGGCCGGCCGGCCAGACGGCGCAGTCTTGCAATCCCACGGGGAGAAGTGAAGATTAGGTTTTTTTCCTTCTCTCCCAACAAAGAAGTTGCGTTCCATGTACAATGGCATAGGTGGGTAATTTATCTGTGTTTAAGATCAACGACCATTAATGAATCAAGGGTCGGATGTTTCTGATTAACGTGGGATTTTCTAGTTAAAATCCCAAATTTTTCCTCCGTATTTTCCTTTTAGTAGATAATAGATAGATAGATAAAATCTTATTTGTATGATTTAGATAGTTACTCGTATAATTTTTTTACTTGTATGATTGTTTGTTATACATAGTGCCATGGTTTTGATATCCGTGCCCATCGGCTCTCATCCGGTTTATGATTCGGATGTGGTATATTCTCTTTTATAACTATTTGTTGCATTTCGTGTTTTTGACAATTATGCCCATCAAGTTCACATAGATATTTTTATCTAGGAGGTATGTGAACCGGAAATTGCAACTGACCCTCTTGTCCAGAAGTTAAATTTAGTTGAAAAAGAAAACGAGTATTTGAAAGAAAAATTGAAAAGAATTGAAGAAGAGAAGATGAAATTGGAGTTGTATGTTGCCGATGTCGTCGATGATCACAAGATCAAGATGGATGCAATGCGCTTGAAGATTAGAAAGATTAGAAAATATGCCGTTAATAAAGAGGCTTGGTATCATTATGCTGTTGGATCAATTATTACCTTAGTTGCGATTTTGATCGCAATTGTTGTTGCATTTAAGTGCTTTAGGTAGATAGTTTTATGTTGTTTTTATGAGAATAAGTGTGTATGAACTTGTATTAATTTGGTCTTTTCGGTATTGTGTAATGAAGATGAGTCGGCAATGGATGTACGATGACCGACGCTCTCCCCAGTTCATTAATGGCGTGCAGGGTTTTCTGCGTGCGGCCGAGGCAAACAAGCGGGATGGTTTTATGTGTTGTCCATGTGGTGTCTGTAAGAATGATAAGAATTACTCTAGCTCAAAAGTCATTCACGTCCACCTGTTTACGTCCGGTTTCATGTCCGGCTATAACCGTTGGACCAAGCACGGAGAAAGAGGGGTTCTAATGGAAGAGAATGAAAAAGAAGAGGATGATGACAACTATCCTAGGTTCCCTGAATATGATGGTACTACAATGGGGGAAGAGAATGAAGAAGAAGAAGCTGAAGAAGAGGCATCAAATGAGCCCGCTGATGATCTTGGTCGGGCCATTGCTCATGCAAAGAGAAACTGCGAAAGTCAAAAGGAGAAGTTGAAGTTGCAGCACACGTTAGAGGATCACCAAAAATTGTTGTACCCAAATTGCGAAGATGACAAGGAAAAGCTGGGTACCACACTGGAATTGCTGCAATGGAAGGCAGAGAATGGTGTATCTGACAAGGGATTTGAAAAGTTGCTGAAAATAATGAAGAATAAGCTTACAAAGGACAACGAATTGCCCGACAGTTCGTACGAAGCAAAGAAGGTTGTCTGCCCTTTAGGATTATAGGTGCAGAAGATACATGCATGCCCTAATGACTGCATCCTCTACCGTGGCGAGAAGTACGAGAATTTGAATGCATGCCCGTTATGCGGTGCATTGCGCTATAAGATCAGTCGCGATGACCCTGGTGATGATGTTGAGGGCGAGCGCCCCAGGAAGAGGATTCCTGCCAAGGTGATGTGGTATGCTCCAATAATACCACGGTTGATACGTTTGTTCCAAAACAAAGAGCATGCCAAGTTGTTGCGATGGCACAAAGAAGACCGTAAGAAAGACGAGAAGTTGAGAGTACCCGCTGATGGGTCGCAGTGGAAAAAAATCGAAAGAAAGTGGCCGGAGTTTCCAGGTGACGCAAGGAACTTATGGTTTGGTATAAGTGCAGATGGCATCAATCCTTTTGGGGAGCAAAGTAACAAGCATAACACCTGGTCTGTGACTCTATGTATCTATAACCTTCCTCCTTGGTTGTGCAAGAAGCGGAAGTTCATTATGATGCCAGTGCTCATCCAAGACCCTAAGCAACCCGGCAACGACATTGATGTGTATCTAAGGCCATTAGTTGATGAACTTTTACAGTTGTGGGACATAAAAGGTGTACGTGTGTGGGATGAGCACAAACAGAAGGAATTTGACCTACGAGCGTTGTTGTTTGTAACCTTCAATGATTGGCCTGCTCTTAGTAACCTTTAAGGATAGACAAACAAGGAATACAATGCATGCACACACTATTTAGATGAGACCGGAGGTATATATTTGGATAAATGTAAGAAGGTTGTGTACCTGGGACATCGTCGATTTCTTTCGATCAAGCATCTCTTAAGAAAGAAAGGCAAGCATTTCAAAGGTGAGGCGGATAACCGGAAGAAGCCTGACCACCGTACTGGTGATCATATACTTGATATGGTCAAGGATTTAAAAGTAATCTTTGGAAAGGGTCATGGCGAACAATCTGTTCCGAATGACGCTGACGGACACGCACCCATGTGGAAGAAGAAATCTATATTTTGGGAGCTAGAGTATTGGAAAGTCCTAGAGGTCCGCTCTGCAATCGACGTGATGCACGTGACGAAAAATCTTTGCGTGAACCTGATAGGCTTCCTGGGCATGTAAGGGAAGACAAAAGATACACCGGAGGCACGGGAGGACCAGCAACGTATGCACGAAAAAGACGGCATGCATCCAAAGCAGTATCAAGGTCCTGCCAGCTACGCTCTTACCAAAGAAGAGAAGGATATCTTTTTTGAATGCCTGCTCAGTATGAAGGTCCCGTCTGGCTTCTCGTCGAATATAAAGGGAATAATAAATATGGCAGAGAAATAATTCCAAAACCTAAAGTCTCATGACTGCCACGTGATTATGAGACAATTACTTCCGGTTGCATTGAGGGGGCTTCTACCGGAAAATGTTCGATTAGCCATTGTGAAGCTATGTGCATTCCTCAATGCAATTTCTCAAAAGGTAATCCATCCAGAAATCCTACCAAGGTTACAGAATGATTTGGTGCAATGTCTTGTCAGTTTCGAGTTGGTGTTCCCACCATCCTTCTTCAATATCACGACGCACGTCCTAGTTCACCTAGTCAAAGAGATTGCCATTCTGGGTCCTGTATTTCTACACAATATGTTCCCCTTTGAGAGGTTCATGAGAGTCTTAAAGAAATATGTTCATAACCGTGCTAGGCCAAAAGGAAGCATCTCCAAGGGCCATGAAACAGAGGAGGTTATTGAGTTTTATGTTGACTTTATTCCTGACCTTAAGCCGATTGGTGTTCCTGAATCGCGGCATGAGGGGAGACTGAGTGGAAAAGGCATGCTAGGAAAGGATTCAGTAATATGTAGGGATGAGCATTCTTGGGCCCAAGCACACTACACAGTTCTCCAAAATTCCACCTTGGTGACCCCGTATATCAATGAACACAAGAATATTCTATGCTCCAAACACCCGGAGCAGTCCGATGACTGGATTACACGTGAACACATGGAGACTTTCGGCGGTTGGTTGCAAACACATCTCATGAATGACGACAGTGGTGGAGATGAGCTGTACTTGTTGTCCAAGTCACCATCTTCGACAATATTGACTTTCGAAGGGTACGGGGATTAATGGGAATACATTTTACACAATCGCACAAGATAAAAAGAGCACCAACCAAAACAGTGATGTCCGCTTTAATGCAACAAACAACAATAGGGAAAATGACACATATTATGGTTACATAGAGGAGATATGGGAACTTGACTATGGACGTGATTTTGAGATCCCTTTGTTTCGGTGCAAATGGGTCAATCTGACAGGGTTAAGGTAGACCAGAAGTTCGGAATGACAACAGTGGATCTCAGCAAACTTAGGTACACAGAGGAACGATTCGTCCTAGCCAATGATGTGGCGTAGATTTTCTATGTGAAGGACATGTCTACCAAACCGAGAAAAATGAAAGATAAGGAAGCGAATACATCATACGGTGAGCCAAAGCGCCACATAGTTCTTTCAAGGAAAATAAACATCGTGGGAGTGGAGGACAAGACAGACATGTCAGAAGATTATGAAAAGTTTCATGAAATTCCTCCCTTCACAGTGAAGACTGACCCAAGCATCATGTTAAATGATGAAGATTGTCCATGGTTACGGCGCAAAGGGACACACGTGAAGAAAACGTTTTATACCCCAAGATCCCACTCTGGGATGTGATTGGCTTTACCGTCATCACTTTCTACTCAAGTGAGTAGCCGAGATAGGCCAGTTTGTACACGAAGTGCATCCAGTTTTTGTCGTGACCCTCTCAACTTTTTAGCACATTCTATGTGTGTGAAATGATGATATCATGCCAAGTTTCAACCTTTTCAGAGTTCATTTGTACTGCTTTTCAATTTCAGGGACATTCAGCGCAAAAAAATCATTAAATACATGAAAAATAGCAAATGAAGTTAGAAAGGGTTGAAATTTGAGGATGTGGCTTTGAATGGTGCATATTGAATGCACAAAAAGTATGGAGTTGAAATAAGTTTAAAAAAATGGAATGCCTTTGTAACAGATGACTTTTCGTCCCAAACCCTCATACTTCAAAGGAGATGGTCCAGTTTGTACACAAAGTGTTGGGTAACGTTGCATGGGAAACAAAAATTTTCCTACGCACACACAAGATCTATCCATGGTGATGAGCATCTACGAGAGGGAGAGTGAATCTACATACCCTTGTAGATCGCTAAGCGGAAGCGTTTAAGAAACGCGGTTGATGTAGTCGAACGTCTCCGCGATCCAAATCGCAAGTCGTCCCTCGATCCGATCACGAACTAGCGCCGAACGGACGGCACCTCCGCGTTCAACACACGTACGGCTTGATGACGCCTTCACCTCCTCGATCCAGCGAGCGATGATGAAGTAGTGGTTGAGTTCCAGCAGCACGACGGCGTGGTGATGGTGGTGAGGAACAATCTCTGCAGGGCTTCGCCAAGCGCTACGGAGATTATGACGGAGGAACTAGAGGGTTAGGGTTGCCGCACACGGCTTGGGGAAATCTTGATCGCTCCCGTGTGCTAGCCCTGCCCCTCTATTTATATGTTGAGCCTTGGGGTCTAAACTTGGAGTAAAAGCCTCCTCCAGGTCGGTTTTGCCCGCACAAGGTCGGTTTGGCCCGCAGGAAAAGAGTCCAACTCGGATCCCTGCCGAACCGTGCACAGCCGCGCACAAGCGGTAGTACCGCTTACAAGCGGTAGTACCGCTTGGGCGGTAGTACCGCTTCACACAAGCGGTAGTACCGCTCGGGCGGTAGTACCGCTTCACACAAGCGGTAGTACCGCTTACGCGGCAGCAAAACTACTTTTTGCACTTTCCAATACCTCGTGGGCTTTATCCCTTTGGCCCATATAAAGTGTTGCTGCACCCGAACACTTCGGTAAACATCCGGAACCCCTTCCGGTGAACTCCGGAACCCTTCCGGAGATCAAAACACTATTATCACATATATCAATCTTTACCTCCGGACTATTCCGGAGATCCTCATCATGTCCGGGATCTTATCCGGGACTCCGAACAACTTTCGGTCACCAACATAATAACTCAATTATACTAATCGTCACCAAACGTTAAGTGTGTAGACCCTGCGGGTTCGAGAACTATGTAGACATGACCGAGACACCTCTACGGCCAATAACCAATAGCGGGACCTGGATGTCCATATTGGCTCCTACATATTCTACGAAGATCTTTATCGGTCGAACCTCTATGTCAAGGATTCAGTTAATCCCGTATGTTGTTCCCTTTGTTCTTCGGTATGTTACTTGCCCGAGATTCGATCGTCGGTATCACTATACCTAGTTCAATCTCGTTACCGGCAAGTCTCTTTACTCGTTCCGTAATACAAGATCCTGTGGCTAACTCTTTAGTCACTTTGCTTGCAAGGATCAATGTGATGTTGTATTACCGAGTGGGCCCTGAGATACCTCTCCGTCATACGGAGTAACAAATCCCAGTCTTGATCCATGCCAACCCAACAGACACCCTCGGAGATACCTGTAGAGCACCTTTATAGTCACCCAGTTACGTTGCGACGTTTGATACACACAAGGTATTCCTCCGGTGTCAGTGAGTTGCATGATCTCATGGTCAAAGGAACAGATACTTGACATGCAGAAAACAATAGCAATAAACTGACACGATCAAATGCTACGTTTACAGTTTGGGTCTTTTCCATCACATCATTCTCCTAATGATGTGATCCCGTTATCAAATGACATCTCATGTCCATGGCTAGGAAACCTTAACCATCTTTGATCAACAAGCTAGTCAACTAGAGGCTTACTAGGGACACAGTGTTGTCTATGTACCCACACATGTATTTGAGTTTCCAATCAATACAATTATAGCATGGATAATAAACAATTATCATTAACAAGGAAATATAATAATAACCAATTTATTATTGCCTCTAGGGCATATTTCCAACAGTCTCCCACTTGCACTAGTGTCAATAATCTAGTTCACATCACTATGTGATTTACATTGTAATGAATCGAACACCCATGCAGTTCTGGTGTTGTTCATGTTTAGCCCTTGGAAGAGGTTTAGTCATCGGATCTGCAACATTTAGATCCGTGTGTACTTTGCAAATATTTATGTCGTCCTCCTTGATGTAATCGCGGATGGAATTGAAACGTCACTTTATGTGTCTGGTCCTCTTGTGAAATCTTGGTTCCTTGGCTAGAGCAATGGCACCAGTATTATCACAAAACAGAGTCATTGGGTTAAGCGCACTAGGCACTACTCCAAGATCTGTCATGAACTCCTTCATCCAGACACCTTCCTTCGCCGCCTCCGAGGCAGCGATGTACTCCGCTTCGCATGTAGAATCAGCTACCACGCTTTGCTTGGAACTGCACCAGCTAACCGCACCCCCATTAAGAATAAATACGTATCCGGTTTGCGACTTAGAGTCATCCGGATCAGTGTCAAAGCTTGCATCGACGTAACCCTTTACGACGAGCTCTTGATCACCTCCATAAACGAGAAACATGTCCTTAGTCCTTTTCAGGTACTTCAGGATATTCTTGACCGCCGTCCAGTGTTCCATTCCTGGATCACCTTGAAACCTTCCGACCATACTTATGGCAAGGCTGACATCGGGTCTTGTGCACAGCATTGCATACATGATAGAGCCTATGGCTGAAGCATAGGGGATGACACTCATCTTTTCTCTATCTTCTGCAGTCACTGGGCATTGAGTCTTACTCAACTTCACACCTTGCAAAACAGGCAAGAACCCCTTCTTGGACTGATCCATTTTGAACTTCTTCAAAATCTTATCAAGGTATGTGCTTTGTGAAAGTCCTATTAAGCGTCTCGATCTATCTCTATAGATCTTGATGCCTAATATGAAAGCAGCTTCTCCTAGGTCCTTCATTGAAAAATTCTTGTTCAAATATTCCTTCACGCTTTCCAGCATTTCTATATTGTTTCCAATCAGCAATATGTCATCCACATATAATATTAGAAACGCTATAGAGCTCCCACTCACTTTCTTGTAAATACAAGCTTCTCCGTAAACTTGTATAAACTCGAACGCTTTGATCACCTCATCAAAACGAAGATTCCAACTCCGAGATGCTTGCACCAGTCCATAAATGGATCGCTGGAGTTTGCAAACTTTGTCAGCATTCTCTGGATCGACAAAACCTTCTGGTTGCATCATATACAACTCTTCCTTAAGGTAACCGTTAAGGAACGCTGTTTTGACATCCATCTGCCAAATTTCATAATCGAAAAAGGCAGCTATTGCTAACATGATTCTGACGGACTTAAGCATCGCTACGGGTGAGAAGGTCTCATCGTAGTCAACTCCTTGAACTTGTGAAAAACCCTTTGCCACAAGTCGAGCTTTATAGACGGTGACATTACCGTCCGCGTCCGTCTTCCTCTTAAAGATCCATTTGTTCTGAATGGCCTTACGCCCTTCAGGTAATACTTCCAAAGTCCATACTTTGTTTTCATACATGGATCCCATCTCGGATTTCATGGCCTCTAACCACTTCTCGGAATCCGGGCCCATCATCGCTTCTCCATAGCTCGTAGGTTCATCGTTGTCTAACAACATGACCTCTAAGACAGGGTTGCCGTACCACTCAGGAGTAGTACGCGTCCTTGTCGACCTACGAGGTTCGATAGCAACTTGATCCAAAGCTTCATGATCATCATCATTAACTTCCTCTTCAGCTAATGTAGGCTCCACAGAAACAACTTTCTGCGCTGCGCTACTCTCAGGTTGAAGTAAAGGTTCAACAACCTCATCAAGTTCTATCTTCCTCCCACTCAATTCTTTCGAGAGAAACTCTTTCTCAAGAAATGTTCCATTTTTAGCGACAAACACTTTGCCTTCGGATCTGAGGTAGAAGGTATACCCAACTGTCTCTTTTGGGTATCCTATGAAGACGCATTTCTCCGCTTTGGGTTCCAGCTTTTCAGGCTGAAGCTTTTTGACATAAGCATCACATCCCCAAACTTTAAGAAACGACAGCTTTGGCTTCTTGCCAAACCAAAGTTCATATGGCGTCGTCTCAACGGATTTCGATGGTGCCCTATTTAAAGTGAATGCAGCTGTCTCTAATGCATAACCCCAAAACGATAGTGGCAAATCGGCAAGAGACATCATAGATCGCACCATATCTAATAAGGTTCGATTACGACGTTCGGACACACCATTACACTGTGGTGTTCCAGGCGGTGTTAATTGTGAAACAATTCCACACTGTCTTAAGTGACTGCCAAACTCATAACTCAGATATTCTCCTCCTCGATCAGATCGTAGGAATTTAATCTTCTTGTTACGATGATTCTCAACTTCACTCTGAAATTGTTTGAACTTTTCAAATGTTTCAGACTTGTGTTTCATTAAGTAAATATACCCATATCTACTTAAGTCATCAGTGAAGGTGAGAAAGTAACGATAACCACCGCGCGCCTCAATGCTCATCGGACCGCACACATCAGTATGTATGATTTCCAATAAGTCACTTGCCCGTTCCATTGTTCCAGAGAACGGAGTTTTAGTCATCTTGCCCATGAGGCATGGCTCACATGTGTCAAGTGATTCAAAATCAAGTGACTCCAAAAGTCCATCAGCATGGAGCTTCCTCATGCGTTTTACGCCAATATGACCTAAACGGCAGTGCCACAAGAAAGTGGTATTATCATTATCAATTCTACATCTTTTGGCATCAATGTTATGAACATGTGTATCATTACTATCGAGATTCAATAAGAATAAACCCCTCACATTGGGTGCATGACCATAAAAGATATTACTCATATAAATAGAACAACCATTATTCTCTGATTTAAATGAGTAACCGTCTCGCAATAAACAAGATCCAGATATAATGTTCATGCTTAACGCAGGCACCAAATAACACTTATTTAGGTTCATCACTAATCCCGACGGTAATCGAAGAGCGAGCGTGCCGACGGCGATCACATCAACCTTGGAACCATTTCCCACGCGCATCGTCACTTCGTCCTTTGCCAGCCTCCGTCTATTCCGCAGTTCCTGTTTTGAGTTGCAAATATGAGCAACCGCACCGGTATCAAATACCCAGGCACTACAACGAAAGTTGGTAAGGTACACATCAATAACATGTATATCATATATACCTTGTTTGTTGTTGGCCGCCTTCTTGTCAGCCAAATACTTGGGGCAATTCCGCTTCCAGTGTCCAGTTCCCTTGCAATGAAAACACACAGTTTCTGGTTTGGGTCCAGCCTTGGGTTTCTTCACGAGAGGAGCAACTGCTTTGCCACTCTTCTTGGAGTTACCCTTCTTACCCTTGCCATTTTTCTTGAAACTAGTGGTTTTATTGACCATCAACACTTGATGCTCCTTCTGAATTTCAGACTCAGCGGCTTTCAGCATCGCAAACAGCTCGGCGACTGACTTGTTCATCCCGTGCATGTTATAGTTCAACACGAAGCTCTTATAGCTAGGTGGCAATGATTGAAGAACTCTGTCAGTGATAGCCTCTGGCGGAAGGGGCATCCCTAACTCAGCCAGACGGGTGGAGTACCCAGACATTCTGAGCACGTGATCACTGATAGACCCGTTCTCCTCCATCTTGCAAGCATAGAACTTATCGGAGATCTCATATCTCTCGATCCGGGCATTCTTCTGAAAGATAAACTTCAACTCCTGGAACATCTCATATGCTCCATGATGTTCAAAACGTCTTTGAAGTCCCGGTTCTAAGCCATACAACATTGCACATTGAACTATTGAGTAATCATCAGAACGAGCCTGCCAGGCGTTCACAACGTCTAGAGACTCAATTGGAGCGGGTGGATCACCAAGCGGTGCATCAAGGACATAAGCCTTCTGGGAAGCCGTAAGGATAATCCTTAGATTACGGGCCCAGTCCACAAAGTTACTTCCATCATCTTTCAACTTAGCTTTCTCTAGGAACGCATTAAAATTCAGGGGTGCTACTGCGCGAGCCATGATCTACAACATAAATATAGCAAAGACAACTTAGACTATTGTTCTAGATAATGAGTTTAGTTAATCATATTACTTAAAAACTCCCACTCAAATTGACATCCCTCCGATCATTCGAGTGTAACATGATCCAAATCCACCAACTCAAGTCCGATCATCACGTGAGTTGAGGTGGTTTCAATGGTGAACATCTTCATGTTGATCATATCTACTATATGACTCATGTTCGACCTTTCGGTCTCTTGTGTTCCGAGGCCATGTCTGTACATGCTAGGCTCGTCAAGTTTAACCCGAGTGTTCCGCACGTGCAACATGGCTTGCACCCGTTGTATGCGAACGTAGAGTCTATCACACCCGATCATCACGGCGTGTCTCGAAACGACGAACTTTCGCAACGGTGCACACTTGGGGAGAACACAATTTATCTTGAAATTTAAGTGAGGGATCACCTTATAATGCTACCGTCGTCCTAAGCAAAATAAGATGCATAAAAGGATTAACATCACATGCAAATCATAAGTGACATGATATGGCCATGAACTTGTGCTTTTGATCTCCATCTCCAAAGCACCGGCATGATCTCCATCGTCACCGGCATGACACCATGATCTCCATCATCTTGATCTCCATCAACGTGTCGCCATAAGGTTGTCGCGCCGACTGTTGCTTCCACGACTATTGCTAACGTTTAGCGATAAAGTAAAGCATTACATAGCGCTTAATGATTGACACGCAGGTCATACAATAATTAAAGACAACTCTATGGCTCCTGCCAGTTGCCGTATTCATCGACATGCAAGTCGTGATATTCTATACAACACATGATCATCTCATACATCACATATATCTCATCATGTAATTGGCCATATCACATCACAACATACCCTGCAAAAACAAGTTAGACGTCCTCTAATTGTTGTTGCAAATTTTACGTGGCTGCTACGGGTTTGCAAGAACCGTTCTTACCTACGCAAAAACCACAACGTGGTGTAGTGATTGCTTTTTGATCTTCTAAAAGAACCCTCTTCATTGAAATCGATTCAACTAAAGTGAGAGAGACAGACACCCGCTAGCCATCTTTATGCAACGAAGTTACATGTTAGTTGAAGGAACCTGTCTCGCGTAAGTGTACGCGTAATGTCGGTCCGGGCCGCTTCATCTCACAGTACCGCCGAATCAAATATCAACTAGTAACGGCAAGCAATATGTATACACACACGCCCACAACTCGTTTGTGTTCTACTCGAGATCTCATCTACGCATAGACCTGGCTCATGATGCCACTGTTGGGTAACGTTGCATGGGAAACAAAAATTTTCCTACGCACACACAAGATCTATCCATGGTGATGAGCATCTACGAGAGGGAGAGTGAATCTACATACCCTTGTAGATCGCTAAGCGGAAGCGTTTAAGAAACGCGGTTGATGTAGTCGAACGTCTCCGCGATCCAAATCGCAAGTCGTCCCTCGATCCGATCACGAACTAGCGCCGAACGGACGGCACCTCCGCGTTCAACACACGTACGGCTTGATGACGCCTTCACCTCCTCGATCCAGCGAGTGATGATGAAGTAGTGGTTGAGTTCCAGCAGCACGACGGCGTGGTGATGGTGGTGAGGAACAATCTCTGCAGGGCTTCGCCAAGCGCTACGGAGATTATGACGGAGGAACTAGAGGGTTAGGGTTGCCGCACACGGCTTGGGGAAATCTTGATCGCTCCCGTGTGCTAGCCCTGCCCCTCTATTTATATGTTGAGCCTTGGGGTCTAAACTTGGAGTAAAAGCCTCCTCCAGGTCGGTTTTGCCCGCACAAGGTCGGTTTGGCCCGCAGGAAAAGAGTCCAACTCGGATCCCTGCCGAACCGTGCACAGCCGCGCACAAGCGGTAGTACCGCTTACAAGCGGTAGTACCGCTTGGGCGGTAGTACCGCTTCACACAAGCGGTAGTACCGCTCGGGCGGTAGTACCGCTTCACACAAGCGGTAGTACCGCTTACGCGGCAGCAAAACTACTTTTTGCACTTTCCAATACCTCGTGGGCTTTATCCCTTTGGCCCATATAAAGTGTTGCTGCACCCGAACACTTCGGTAAACATCCGGAACCCCTTCCGGTGAACTCCGGAACCCTTCCGGAGATCAAAACACTATTATCACATATATCAATCTTTACCTCCGGACTATTCCGGAGATCCTCATCATGTCCGGGATCTTATCCGGGACTCCGAACAACTTTCGGTCACCAACATAATAACTCAATTATACTAATCGTCACCAAACGTTAAGTGTGTAGACCCTGCGGGTTCGAGAACTATGTAGACATGACCGAGACACCTCTACGGCCAATAACCAATAGCGGGACCTGGATGTCCATATTGGCTCCTACATATTCTACGAAGATCTTTATCGGTCGAACCTCTATGTCAAGGATTCAGTTAATCCCGTATGCTGTTCCCTTTGTTCTTCGGTATGTTACTTGCCCGAGATTCGATCGTCGGTATCACTATACCTAGTTCAATCTCGTTACCGGCAAGTCTCTTTACTCGTTCCGTAATACAAGATCCTGTGGCTAACTCTTTAGTCACTTTGCTTGCAAGGATCAATGTGATGTTGTATTACCGAGTGGGCCCTGAGATACCTCTCCGTCATACGGAGTAACAAATCCCAGTCTTGATCCATGCCAACCCAACAGACACCCTCGGAGATACCTGTAGAGCACCTTTATAGTCACCCAGTTACGTTGCGACGTTTGATACACACAAGGTATTCCTCCGGTGTCAGTGAGTTGCATGATCTCATGGTCAAAGGAACAGATACTTGACATGCAGAAAACAATAGCAATAAACTGACACGATCAAATGCTACGTTTACAGTTTGGGTCTTTTCCATCACATCATTCTCCTAATGATGTGATCCCGTTATCAAATGACATCTCATGTCCATGGCTAGGAAACCTTAACCATCTTTGATCAACAAGCTAGTCAACTAGAGGCTTACTAGGGACACAGTGTTGTCTATGTACCCACACATGTATTTGAGTTTCCAATCAATACAATTATAGCATGGATAATAAACAATTATCATTAACAAGGAAATATAATAATAACCAATTTATTATTGCCTCTAGGGCATATTTCCAACACAAAGTGCATTCAGTTTTTGCCGTAACCCTCTCAACTTTTTAGCATATGCTATGTGTGTGAAATGATGATACCATGCCAAGTTTCAACCTTTTCAGAGTTCATTTGTACTGCTTTTCAATTTCAGGGTCATTCAGTGCAAAAAATCATTAAATGCAAGAAAAAAGCAAATGAAGTTAGCAGGGTTGAAATTTGAGGATGTGGTTTTGAATGGTGCATACTGAATGCACAAAAAGTATGGATTTGAAATAAGTTTAAAAAAATGAAATGCCTTTGTAACAGATGAGTTTTCGTCCGAAACCCTCATACTTCGAAGGAGATGGTCCAGTTTGTACACGAAGTGCATCCAGTTTTTACCGTAACCCTCTCAACTTTTTAGCACATGCTACGTGGGTTAAATGATGATACCATGCCAAGTTTCAACCTTTTCAGAATTCATTTGTACAACTTTTCAATTTCAGGGTCATTCAGCGCAAAAAAATCATTAAATGCATGAAAAATAGCAAATTAAGTTAGAAAGGGTTGAAATTTGATGATGTGGCTTTGAATGGTGCATATTGAATGAACAAAAAGTATGGAGTTGAAATAAGTTTAAAAAATGAAATCCCATTGTAACAGATAAATTTTTGTCCGAAACCCTCATACTTCGAAGGAGATGGTCCAGTTTGTACACGAAGTGCATCCAGTTTTTGCCGTAACCCTCTCAACTTTTTAGCACATGCTATGTGTGTGAAATGATGATACCATGCCAAGTTTCAACCTTTTCAGAGTTCATTTGTACTGCTTTACAATAAAACTAATGAAGGTATAAAACTAAAAGAGTTAAACAGAATATGGTTTTGATTAAAACACCTATTTAAAATATCCTAAAAATTCCAAATTTTAACATACTGATAAAACATACTAATGTTAAACGACAGGAAAAACAATCACTCAAAAATCTATTTTTAAACTAAAGTTATTCACAAACTAGTGATTAAAACAAATTTCAAAAGAATTCAAATTTAAACTATTTAAATTTGAAAACTACTGGCACTAATAGACAGTTTATAATTATTCCGACCTAAAGCAAAAAGATTCATTCAAAAACTATAAATATTCTAACAATTATTCCAAATCTAAAAACAGAAATTGTCTTGTTTAGAAAAACAAAACAAAACAAAAAAGAGAAAATAGACATTTAGTCCCGGCTGGTCTCACTAACCGGGACTAAAGGTCCCTTCCCGCGCGACTAAAGGGTCTTTAGTCCCGGTTGGTGCCGGGACTAAATGTGCCGCCCTATTAAAAAAAAACCCTTCTTCCTCCCCATATCAGCCCATCACGCCCGCTCGACGTCGCCGCCAGGCTGCCCCGCGCGCTCCCTCGACGTCGCCGTCTGGCCGCTTTGCTCCCAAGCGCCGCGCGTGCCTGCGCCGGCGCCGCCACGCTGCCCGCCGCCGCCGCTCCTTCGTGCGCGCCCGCCTTGATCCCCGCCCGCCCACTCCTCCAAGCGCCGCCGCGACCCGATCCCACGCCGGCGCCGCTCCTCCTCGCCTCCGTCGTCCTCCTCCGTCTTCGGCGCCGCTCCTCCGTCTCCGCCTTGACGATCCCGGCCGGTGAGCATCTCCTCCTCGATTTTTTTTCCATTTTTTGTATGTTAGATAAAATGCATATGTGTATTTGTTTTATATTGATGTTTAGATGTTTAGATGTTTGATGTTTAGATGTTTGATGTTTAGATGTTTGGATGTTTAAATGTTTGATGTTTAGATGTTTGATGTTTAGATGTTTATAGATGTTTAGATATTTAAATGTTTGATGTTTAGATGTTTTAGATGTTTAAATGTTTAGATGATGCTGATTTGCTAATGTTTAGATGTCAACTAAAACACTCAAAGCTTGATGTTTAGATGTTGCTGATTTGCTAATTGAGATATTGCATATAGAAATTTGAGTAGGAATTTGTTTATAAGTTTGAGTAGGAATTTGTTTATAAATATGAGTAGCATAATAAAATGATAATTATTGTTATGCAAATCCCATGTTTATAAGTTCTCGACATCGACGATGCCCGGCTCGCATCCTCGTCGTCGACTCGGCGGCGACAACCTGCTTGAGAGGCCCCATGTCCGGGACTGGGCTCCGCCGGGCTGGCACTGGGAGGTGCTACCTTCCGGGGCGCGCAACTTGGTGAGGAATCAGGCTCCCGTCGTCGACCCGGAGGTTCTTTGGTGGCGGTGGTGTGGACCACTATCGGTCCGGAGGGAGCCGGCCCCCGCGGAGGTGGTACGTCGCCGGGTCAGGGAGGAGGACGAGCACGTCCGTCGCTACATGGCTGCGTTGGACGCCAGGTTCTCTAATACCTGGCAGGTTCTTCAGGGATCTCACCTGAGCTATGATCCTGTCATGGTTCCTTCTCTTTGGGTGTCCACCACCCGCGCCTTAGGAACCGCGAGTCAATTGGATTATTCGATAGTATTCGAGCTGTATTAGTGATGTTATATGATAATATTCGAGACGTATTAGTGATAATATTCGATAATATTCGATGGTGCATTAACTGGATTATTCGAGATGTATTAGTGATATTATATGATAAATACTAAATTGTTTTATCTTTCATCTGGATTAGTTAAGCTATGGACGATAGAGGCAAAGACCGTGAAGAGGATCTCTTTAGGATTATACGCTCCCAAGACCCAGAGATTGAACTAGATGACGGCTCACAATAGCTGAATGATTCCGGTGAGGGAATTGAGGAAGAACCAATAGACGAAGGGCAGACAAACAATGATGGTGAAGGAAATATTCTTCAAATAACAAAGTCCGGCATGTATTAATTGATTTGTGTGTGTGTGTGTGTCTATATATATATATATATATATATGTATATATATATATATATGTATATATATATATATATATAGATAGATAGATATTACTAATCTTTCTTCTTTTAGCCCTCCGGATCGAGTAAATCTTCTACAAGGGTAGTACGAGGCCTGGCCAAAAAGTTAGACGCGGGCATAAAGTACAACACCGATGAAGTCAGTTCGGGTGGCCAACCGATTGCTCCTAAAAAGAATGCGGACAAATTTATACGTCGATGCGGAGTTATTGTTAGGGACCAAATCCCGCTCAGCGTTCAAGAATGGAATAAGCCAAAGGAAGATCGAGGAGTTAGTTTTGTCGACGAAAGAGCAAAAAATACGCTTTTAGGAAACGCTCATGTCACATTTCCCCCTACTAGAGTGTTTGACAGATCGCCAATGGGAGAAAGTCAAGAAGTGTGCTCTTAAGAAGATGGCCACACAATTCCAGAGTTGGAAGAAAAGATTATGGTCTAGGTACGTCAGCGCAGGAAAGAAGACTCCAGAATTCAAAGGAGAACTAGTGAAGGTAAAATATCACTGGGACTTATTTGTGCAGCGCAAGGAATCGGAAGAAGCTAAGGAACGGTCGTGAATAAACAAGATAAATGCTGAGAAAAAAAAGTTTCACCATGTTCTGGGGCCAGGTGGCTACAAGACTAGGTTGCCTAAGTGGGATGAATCTGAGAGAAAGATGATTGCTGCAGGGGTCACTCCAAAAATAGTGGGTTGGCCCGACAGGTGCAGGACTTGGTTTTATGCGCATGGGGGAAAGTTGGACCCACAGACATGGGAGATTATTGAACTGGCAAGTCTTAAAGAAGCCTCGGACGCTTTACTTGAAGCAATAGAAGGGGCTCTAAGGGGCACGTTCGTTCCCGATAGAGAGAACGACGAGCTTACACGCGCCCTTAAGAATCCTGAACACCCGGGATGAACACGAGGCAAAGGCTTTGTTCCGTGGGTTGAGGGGTTTGCAGGGTGGAACGACACTTACAGAAGCCGTGCAAGAAAGAAGAAGCAGGATGCAGACTGACTTCAAAAGTTGGAACGCGCTGTCATGCGGCAGCAAGAGCAGATCGACACACTTAGCCAACAAAGGGCATCTCAGCGGCAGGATGAGCAACCAGATCCAGCATTGGATAGTACCATCCCATCTATGCCGAAAAGCAGCGTGGGTTCCACGGGGGTCCCGGCCGATGGTGCACTGCTGGCTCGCTACCCCGTGGATGATATCCAAGAGACTACACCTTGTGAGCTACACATGAAAATGAAGAACATATCCATGAAGATGGCGGGCGGCTTTGCTTTACCGAATCCACCTGAAGCAACCATCCATGGCAATCCGATTCCACCTGGCTATGCTCGTGTCGGGGTGGACGAAGTTTTGTCGGGATATGACTCACTAGAGCTTGACTATCATGGAGATCAAGGGGAGCAGACACTGGGAGAAGCCATACGTGGTCTCATTGTATGCAAAAAGGAATAATGCATCGTGTTTCCAAACTCGGTGCCAAGGCCACCAACTCGTCCTCCAAGTCCGCCGCGTTAGCCGACTCCAACCCACCCCGAGACGGAGCGCAGCGCGAGTCTGCCGCGTCAGTCGACTCCACCCCACCCCCAGACGGAGCACAGCGCAAATCCGCCGCGTCAGCCGAATCCACCCCACCCCAAGACGGAGCCTAGAACGAGTCCATGATATCGATCTCCGCCGTGTCAGCCGACTCCAAAGCGTAAGAGAGGAGCAAAGAAGAAACCCGAGCCTCCTGCCAAAAAGAAGTTAGCTTACGAGATGTCTGTGGAGGAAAACAATGCCGAAGTGGCTTCCCAAATGCGGGCCCATTTTGGACCAAAACCGCCCCCGCCGCCAAAGGAGAAAACACCTGAGAAAGTCGTACAACACTTTGTGGATCTTGCTAAACAGGATGTGGAGAAAAAGCGATCAGACTATGAACGCTCTATTAGCAAGTCATATCATGAACAAAAAGATCAGCAGTCGAGCCTTACAGGTAGTAATAAATGCGGGAAAACAGTTCCCCAGCTCGGAGAACAGGCAGTGCACTTGATACCCCCGCTGAAGGTGAGTACCGAGAAGGCGGTAACCGACGCTAATAGAAAGAAGGCTAGAGAGTTGGGTATCACTGTTGAACAACTCCTAGGCATGGAGGAAGTCCCCACTGTCACAGAGAACGAACTAGCAAGGAAATATGTCCTCGGGGAACCTCTAGTCTGTAAAGACGAGGAGAAGCTTCTATCAACGCAAATGCGCAATTTGCATGAGTGGTACCTGAGAGAAATAAAGGTCGGACGAGAGAGCCTCATGGTGAAAGTCAAGCGAGAGCATTACTACCACGAAAAAGATTTGTGGATTGAAAATGAAGAATTATTTCAGTTATTCAATCAAGACGCACTCGACAAATCTCTCGTCAGTTGCTATTGTCTATAAATGATTTCTTTCTGTAATTTAAGTCTCTAGCTCAACTCGTTCATTGCCTGTAATTATCCTCACTATATTCTTTTGTGTGGTATTATGCAGAATGAAGATTTTTGAAATGAAAAGATATGGACTCTATGGCATTGGGTTCATTGACCCAAATACCGTTAATGAAGAGGTGTTAAATAAGTTCAAACAAGACACGGAGAAAAGCTTGCTAATGTTTTTGAAGGAACTAAATACCAAACCAGAAATACTACTTCGGTACAACTTCAGGTGAGTGTCACTGTCTTGTACTACAAATTCTATTTTTGCTTACTCGATGTTAAGTGTAGTTGATGAGTTATGCATGCCCGCTTATACAAACGTGTGCGCAATTACCATTGGATCCTGCTAATCATAGAGTTGACGAAGGAACTGTTGAAGTACTGGACTCACTAGACCCTAAAGAATACAAAACCCTGGTATTGATGCTCGACAGGTAATTTCAATCATTATTGCACATGTCAGCCTCTTTAGTTCATTTGCTGATATATCAAGCAATTAATAACTCCTTTATTCATTTTCTTTGCCGGGCAGGGTTTGGGAAAAGTTCACCAAAGAGATTGTCGGTGATTGGGAACCAGAGCTGAAATGGCGACGGACCAAGGTAATTAAGTAGTATCTCTTTAATTCTAGTTTCAATACCATTATCATGCTTGATTATTATCTGATTGAATTCTATTCTCGTAAAGTGTATGAGGCAGCCACAGGGGACTAATTTATGTGCATACTACGTTTGCGAGAACATTCTCTTTATGACCGAAAGGAGCCGAGATGCAAGACATCTTTGGGTACGTAAACACTATTTACAATTTTTTTTATCATGATCTAATATATATATACACACAACTAATATATTCATATTGATCTCCTTCTTTAAAGATGGTGGAGATGCGGGATAGTCTCCTACCAAGGGACCGCATAGAAACACTTCAAGAGGAAATGACGGAATTTTTGCTTGAGCAGGTCATATCTCCCGACGGAGAATACTATTTCACCTAATGCCTGCATGTAATGATCTGCAAATTGTAGGAGAAATTGTATATACCAAATTGTATGTATATAAATATAAATATAAATATATATATATATATATATATATATATATATATATATATATATATATATATATATATATATATATATATATATATATGCATGGTCGTACGAGAAATTCTATGATATATATATATGATCGGTTCTACGAGAAATTCTATTTTATATGCATAACGTGTACAGTATGTAGTAGCGTAGAATATGTTTGAAATGAAAAAGAATTAAATTAAAAACACAAAATGAAAAGGAAAAATAGACAATAAACCCTAACACTAGTAGAAAACAGGGCTTTGGTCCAGGCCTGATCAGAGCTTTAGTCCCGGCCGTGTTACGAACCGGGACTAATGTGAGCATTAGTCCCGGTTCGAGCGGCTAGGACGCCGGCCGGGGTTCGTCACGCATCAGTCCCGGTTCGGACGGGACCTTTAGTCCCGGTTGGTGACACTAACCAGGACTAAAGGGGTGGTGGCAACCGTTCGCCTGGCGCGAGCCCTTTTAGTCCCGGTTCGTGAATCAAACCGGGACTAAAGGTCCCAACCGTTCAAATCCGACGCCTTGGAAGTTGTTCCGCGCGAGATCATACATGGGAAACGCTACAGTAACGTGACCGGCCTCCATTTCTGTTCATCTCCCTCTCCTCTCTTCTTCCCCATCCTCCACCATGAAGCCACGAACTCGCTACGGGAACGTGCTCGCACATGGCACGACCAATCTCCATGTCGTCTACACGAACGACAACGCCAAAGTCGAGGGTTTTCTTTCCATGTTCGAGGAATGGCTTCAAGAGGAGAAACACAAGTTCATGGGCCTCGATCTCGAGTACACGGTTGATGGTCGCAATGTTGCCGTCGTCCAACTTTGTTTGAAGCAACATGTCATGGTCTTCCAGTGGGCAAGGTAAGACGAAACTTGTCATAGTTTTAATTTGGGCTTTTCTTTGATTCATAGGATAGGAAAATTGCATAGGAATAGGAGGATTGGGAATGTCGAGAACATGTCATAGTTTCCTTGATTCATAGGAAAAATGCATATGAAATTGGGGCTTTTCTTTGATTCATAGGAAAATTGGGGCTTTTCTTTGATTCATAGGAAAATTGGGGCTTTTCTTTGATTCATAGGAAAATTGCATAGGAATAGAAAATTGAATAGGAATAGGAGGATTAGGAAAATTGCATAGGAATAGGAATAGGAGGATAGGAAAATTGCATAAGAATTTTCCTTGTAGTTGCATATTGGCCATCGTGGGAGAACATGTCATAGTTTAGGGGCTTCTTTTGATTCATAGGATAGGAAATGCATGGGAATAGGAAACTTGCTATGATTCTTATTATACTTTTTATGATTCTTATTATACTTGTTATATGATTCTTATTATACTTGTTATGATTCTTATATTATACTTGTGCCGAAATATACTTGTTATGATTCTTATTAGACTTGTTATATGATTCTTATTATACTTGTTATGATTCTTATATTATACTTGTGCCGAAATATACTTGTTATGATTCTTATTATACTTGTTCTAAAATATACTTGTTGCAGCAGTATTTAACACATTTGTTCCATTTTGTTGTTGCAGTAGTGACAAGCACTGTCCAAAACTCATGGAGTTCCTTCGCAGTGGCATATATTTTGCTAGCATTGATATAACGAATGACAAGATCAAGATGAGGCACACCTGGGGATTGAGATACCAGCTGAATGCCACATTGATCTTCAGGGCAGGTTCAGGCTTGAGCATGACAATACTTCAATGGCTGATATGGCAGCCGCCCTGATCGACGAGGACTACGCTGATATGAAGACAAAATTCCCCAATTCAGGGCACAAACATTGGGAGAAGACCCCACTTGACCCTATCAACATTGAGTATGCAACAATAGATGGGTACGTTGCATACGAGTTGTACCGCAGGATTGGAATCTTCAATTATGGGCAGCGTCACCTCATACCGCTAGTATCTCCTGCTTGGGGGTATTCTGATCCGGACGACGAGTAGTGTTTGCAATGGCGAACACTTTTATCTCTATTATGTAGTGCTTGGGGGTCTCCTGATTCGGACGAGTAGCTTTCCAATCCAGAAGAGTAGGATTGGTATCTTCAATTATGCAGTACTTTCTGTAATGGATATCTGAAGTATTATTTCTATTATGTCCCTGTTTAAGTACGGTTTGTGTATAAGAATATTTAGTATGATGTGAGCAAGCTTTCTGAAGCATTGTGATGTATGTGATGAAGATTGTCCATGGTTACGGCTCAATAAGCAAGGGACACACGCGAAGAAAAAGTGAAGACTTTCTCTCCACAACTATTCTGATGATGGCTTTGATCTACAATATCACTGCAGTTAAATATAATATTAACTAAAATTATAAAAATATTTATTTGTTAAAAAGAATGAACTAAAAAGAATCAACTAAAATATTAACTAAAAAGAATGAACTAAAAAGAATCAACTAAAACATTAACTAAAAAGAATGAACTAAAAAGAATCAAAATAATATTAACTAAAATTATCAAAGTATTTATTTGTTAAAAAGAATGAACGAAAAAATCAACTAAAATCACCCACATAGCATGTGCTAAAAAGTTGAGATGGTCTAGTTTGTACACGAAGTGCATCCAGTTTTTGACGTAACCCTCTCAACTTTTTAGCACATGCTATGTGGGTGAAATTATGATACCATGCCAACTTTCAACCTTTTCAGAGTTCTTTTGCAGTGCTTCTCACTTCAGGGTCATTTTAGCTCAAAATAAATCATGAAATGCATGAAAAATAGCAAATGAAGTCAGAAAAGGGTTGAAAAGTGATGATGCGGCTTTGAATGGTGCATATTGAATGTAGAAAAAGTCTTGAGTTCAAATATGTTTAAAAAATTGAAATCCTTTTGTAACAGAGGAGTTTTCGTCCGAAACCCTGACACTTCGAAAGAGATTCTCCAGTTTGTACACGAAGTTCAACCAGTTTTTGCCGTTACCCTCTCAACTTTTTAGCACATGCTATGTGGGTGAAATTATGATGCCATGCCAACTTTCAACCATTTCAGAGTTCATTTGCAGTGCTTCTCAATTCAGGGTCATTTTAGCTCAAAATAAATAATGAAATGCATGAAAAATAGCAAATGAAGTCAGAAAAGGGTTGAAAAGTGATGATGTGGCTTTGAATGGTGCATATTGAATGGAGAAAAAGTCTTGAGTTCAAATATGTTTAAAAATTGAAATCCTTTAGTAACAGATGAGTTTTCGTCCGAAACCCTGACACTTCGAAAGAGATTGTCCAGTTTGTACACGAAGTGCATCCAGTTTTTGCCGTAACCCTCTCAACTTTTTAGCACCTGCTATGTGGGTGAAAGATGAAACCATGCCAACTTGCAACCATTTCAGAGTTCATTTGCAGTGCTCCTCAATTCAGGGTCATTTTAGCTCAAAATAAATCATGAAATGCATGAAAAATAGCAAATGAAGTCAGAAAAGGTTTGAAAAGTGATGATGTGGCTTTGAATGGTGCATATTGAGTGCAGAAAAAGTCTTGAGTTCAAATATGTTTCAAAATTTGAAATCCTTTTGTAACAGATGAGTTTTCGTCCGAAACCCTGACACTTCGAAAGAGATTGTCCAGTTTGTACACGAAGTGCATCCAGTTTTTGCCGTAACCCTCTCAACTTTTTAGCACATGCTATGTGGGTGAAATGATGATACCATGCCAACTTTCAACCATTTCAGAGTTCATTTGTAGTACTTCTCAATTCAGGGTCATTTTAGCTCAAAATAAATCATGAAATGCATGAAAAATAGCAAATGAAGTCAGAAAAGGGTTGAAAAGTGATGATGTGGCTTTGAATGGTGCATATTGAATGCAGAAAAAGTCTTGAGTTCAAATATGTTTAAAAAATTGAAATCCTTTTGTAACAGATGAGTTTTCGTCCGAAACCCTGACACTTCGAAAGAGATTGTCCAGTTTGTACACGAAGTGCATGCAGTTTTTGCCGTAACCCTCTCAACTTTTTAGCACATGCTATGTGGGTGAAATGATGATTCCATGCCAACTTGCAACCATTTCAGAGTTCATTTGCAGTGCTTCTCAATTCAGGGTCATTTTATCTCAAAATAAATCATGAAATGCATGAAAAATAGTAAATGAAGTCAGAAAAGGGTTGAAAAGTGATGATGCGGCTTTGAATGGTGCATATTGAATGTAGAAAAAGTCTTGAGTTCAAATATGTTTAAAAATTGAAATCCTTTTGTAACAGAGGAGTTTTCGTCCGAAACCCTGACACTTCGAAAGAGATTGTCCAGTTTGTACACGAAGTTCAACCAGTTTTTGCCGTTACCCTCTCCACTTTTTAGCACATGCTATGTGGGTGAAATTATGATGCCATGCCAACTTTCAACCATTTCAGAGTTCATTTGCAGTGCTTCTCAATTCAGGGTCATTTTAGCTCAAAATAAATAATGAAATGCATGAAAAATAGCAAATGAAGTCAGAAAAGGGTTGAAAAGTGATGATGTGGCTTTGAATGGTGCATATTGAATGGAGAAAAAGTCTTGAGTTCAAATATGTTTAAAAATTGAAATCCTTTAGTAACAGATGAGTTTTCGTCCGAAACCCTGACACTTCGAAAGAGATTGTCCAGTTTGTACACGAAGTGCATCCAGTTTTTGCCGTAACCCTCTCAACTTTTTAGCACCTGCTATGTGGGTGAAATGATGATACCATGCCAACTTGCAACCATTTCAGAGTTCATTTGCAGTGCTCCTCAATTCAGGGTCATTTTAGCTCAAAATAAATCATGAAATGCATGAAAAATAGCAAATGAAGTCAGAAAAGGTTTTAAAAGTGATGATGTGGCTTTGAATGGTGCATATTGAGTGCAGAAAAAGTCTTGAGTTCAAATATGTTTAAAAAATTGAAATCCTTTTGTAACAGATGAGTTTTCGTCCGAAACCCTGACATTTCGAAAGAGATTGTCCAGTTTGTACACGAAGTGCATCCAGTTTTTGCCGTAACCCTCTCAACTTTTTAGCACATGCTATGTGGGTGAAATGATGATACCATGCCACCTTTCAACCATTTCAGAGTTCATTTGTAGTGCTTCTCAATTCAGGGTCATTTTAGCTCAAAATAAATCATGAAATGCATGAAAAATAGCAAATGAAGTCAGAAAAGGGTTGAAAAGTGATGATGTGGCTTTGAATGGTGCATATTGAATGCAGAAAAAGTCTTGAGTTCAAATATGTTTAAAAAATTGAAATCCTTTTGTAACAGATGAGTTTTCGTCCGAAACCCTGACACTTCGAAAGAGATTGTCCAGTTTGTACACGAAGTGCATGCAGTTTTTGCCGTAACCCTCTCAACTTTTTAGCATATGCTATGTGGGTGAAATGATGATTCCATGCCAACTTGCAGCCATTTCAGAGTTCATTTGCAGTGCTTCTCAATTCAGGGTCATTTTATCTCAAAATAAATCATGAAATGCATGAAAAATAGTAAATGAAGGCAGTAAAGGTTTGAAAAGTGATGATGCGGCTTTGAATGGTGCATATTGAATGCAGAAAAATTCTTGAGTTCAAATATGTTTAAAAAATTGAAATCCTTTTGTAACAGATGAGTTTTCGTCCGAAACCCTCACACTTCGAAAGAGATTGTCCAGTTTGTACACGAAGTGCATCCAGTTTTTGCCGTAACTCTCTCAACTTTTTAGCACATGCTATGTGGGTGAAATGATGATACCATGCCAACTTGCAACCATTTCAGAGTTCATTTGCAGTGCTTCACACTTCAGGGTCATTTTAGCTCAAAATAAATCATGAAATGCATGAAAAATAGCAAATGAAGTCAGAAAAGGGTTGAAAAGTGATGATGCGGCTTTGAATGGTGCATATTGAATGTAGAAAAAGTCTTGAGTTCAAATATGTTTAAAAAATTTAAATCCTTTTGTAACAGAGGAGTTTTCGTCCGAAACCCTGACACTTCGAAAGAGATTGTCCAGTTTGTACACGAAGTTCAACCAGTTTTTGCCGTAACCCTCTCAACTTTTTGGCACATGCTATGTGGGTGAAATGATGATACCATGCCAACATTCAACCATTGCCGAGTTCATTTGCAGTGCTTTTCAATTCAGGGTCATTTTAGCTCAAAATAAATCATGAAATGCATGAAAAATAGCAAATGAAGTCAGAAAAGCGTTGAAAGTGATGATGTGGCTTTGCATGGTGCATATTGAATGCAGAAAAAGTCTTGAGTTCAAATATGCATAAAAAATTGAAATCCTTTTGTAACAGGAGAGTTTTCGTCCAAAACCCTGACACTTCGAAAGAGATGGCCCAGTTTGTACACGAAGTGCATCTAGTTTTTGCCGTAACCCTCTCAACTTTTTAGCACATGCTATGTGGGTGAAATGATGATACCATGCCAACTTGCAACCATTTCAGAGTTCATTTGCAGTGCTTCTCAATTCAGGGTCATTTTAGCTCAAAATAAATCATGAAATGCATGAAAAATAGCAAATGAAGTCAGAAAAGGTTTGAAAAGTGATGATGTGGCTTTGCATGGTGCATATTGAATGCAGAAAAAGTCTTGAGTTGAAATATGTTTAAAAAATTGAAATCCTTTTGTAACACAAGAGTTTTCGTCCAAAACCCTGACACTTCGAAAGAGATTGTCCAGTTCGTACACGAAGTGCATCCAGTTTTTGCCGTAACCCTCTCAACTTTTTAGCACATGCTACGTGGGTGAAATTATGATACCATGCGAACTTGCAACCATTTTAGAGTTCATTTGCAGTGCTTCTCGATTCAGGGTCATTTTAGCTCAAAATAAATCCTGAAATTATATAACTAAAAATAACACTTCTGCAAGTAAAATCATGAAATCAAAGAATCAATAAAAAATAAAACTTATGCAACTAAAATTATATAACTAAAAATAACATATGCAAAAAATAAGATTAAAAATCATAATATATGCAAAAAAAGCCCGCCTACTAGGCATGACGGCCTGCATACGACTAGAAACCCTACAAATGGGCCAGGATGCAGGCCCGCAGTGCTAGAAGGCCCAATAGGGCGTCAAATAGGCATGTACTGCCTGCATTAGAGAGGAGCTCGAGAGGGCAGCGGCAGCAGCGCTTATAAACCACTCCGAGCCCCTCTCGACTAGCGAGGTGGGACTAAACTTTTGGTACGGGAAGCGCAGCCCTTTAGTCCCGGTTGGTAGCTCCAACCGGGACTAAAGGGGGGGCATTAGTCCCGGTTGTTGCCACCAACCGGGACTAAAGGTCTCTGCTTCCCGCCCTTTGGGCTGCTGGAAATTGACCTTTATTCCCGGTTGGTGGCTGCAACCGGGACTAAAGGCGGCATTAGTCCCGGTTGCAGCCACCAACCGGGACTAAAGGTGGGGCTATATAAAGGGCACTTAGAAAAATTTCCAATCCATTGCAGTTTCCTCTCTCCTCGGCGCCGACGACGACATCGACGCCGCCAGGCTGCCGGATTTTGCCGTCGCCCTTGCCGACGCCCTGCCGTCCCCGAGCCCGCTGACCGTCGCCGGCGCCGGAGCTCCTCGCGCGCCCTCCTCCCCGTCGCTATCGCCGCGCCCTGCCCCGCCGTCGCCGTCGCCTCGCCCTGCCCCGCCGTCGTCGCACCCCTGCCCCTACGTCGTCGTCGCCATCGCCGCGCCCTATCCCTATGTCGCCGTTGCCATCGCCGTCGCCTCGCCCTGCCCCGCTGTCGCCGTCGCCTGGACCGCCATCGCCGTCGCCTCGCCCTGCCCCGCCGTCGTCGCGCCCCTGCCCCTATGCCGTCGTCGCCGTCGCCACGCCCAGCCCCTACGTCACCGTCGCCGTCGCCTCGCCCTGCCCCGCCATCGCCGTCGCCTCGCCCTTCCCCGTCGTCGCTGTTGCCGCGCCCCTGCCGTTCTCGACGTCGCCGCGCCGGCCCCTTCCCCCACAGTGAGCCCATTGAACATGGCTTGTTGATGCTGATGGCTTGTTGCTTTTTGAGAGTTCTTGTTTATTGCCGTATCCCGTATCGTCGTATCGCCTTATTGCTTATATATGTTTACCATATATGTTTACCGTATCAATGTCCAGTCCATGTCATTTTATCTTTCCCTAATAATAAAGTGGCTATTGCTTCCGTCGGGTTCACCGTCGTCCACTCCCCGTATACAGTATTATTTTCGCTATCCGAGGTGATACTAATATCTTTTCTTCTAGAAAACGAAAAGAATTTTACGTCGCATGAGTTTGTGTTGGTCTACCATGGTCCATGAGCCGTCGCTTTTTTGTCTGACCATTGAAGAGGAAGGGAGCAGAGAAAAATAAATGCAGGCGCGTGATGTTCGAACTCGCAACCACCCCTTCGGCAAAGGAGCCTACAGCCAGCAGAACTAACCTTCCCCATTCTAACAAAGTTGGATTCCTTTTCTAATAGTCCCACCTCGACGTTTTGATGGCGTTTTTTAAAACTAATCACATTGTTGTTGTTGGCGTTTTGATGTTTGATTTTCATACACTTGCACAATTATGCAATCTACTGTTGTGAAATTGGAGTTTGTGCATCGGGCAGAAGGTTTCACTTCAGAGTCGTCTTATTCTCTTAGCTGGTGCCTCCACAGTTTCATATCTTATTTTGAAAAAGCCTGAATTTAGTGTTCAAGGATACGTCAATGCTATTGCACGTATGTTTATTGGATATAGATAGCCATTACTGAATTTCTACTACTATAGTTTGACATCTAATATTTGCAGAAACTATGGCCGACACAGACTTAGAAAAAGAACAGTTGTTGGGGGATATAATCCGCGACGGAGGTGATATCGATCTCACTTGCTTGTCGTTTCTCAACGAGACCGATGGTGAGGAAAGAGAGGATGGCGGCTCCGGTGAGGAGGAAGGAGATCATGACTGCTCCGGTGATCGAACTGGGGACGAAGGAGATCATGACAGCTCCCGAGATGGAATGGAGAAGGGAGCCATAACTGCTTCAAAGTCCGGTGAGGTATATATTAATTAATCCTTTGCTGACTAGATGCATTAATTTTTTTGTATGTACATATATTAATGCTTCTTTCTTCTTTTAATTAGCCATCCGGATCGAGCTCCACTTCGGTAAGGAGACGAGGCCCGATGAGAAGGTTGGACGTGCAAGAAAGGTTCACGATCGAAGAAGTCTCTCCAGAAGGCCAACCGATTGCTCCCTACCGGACCAAGAACAAATTTATACATCAGTGCGGATTGGTTGTTAGGGACATCGTCCCAATCAGCTGCCAAGAATGGAATAAGAAGAAGGACCCTCAAGTTCCTTATGTCAACGATAGACTGAAAGATGATCTTTGGACCAATCTGATGAGAAATTTCAGTCTACCGCCAGAGGAGGATCCGAATAACCCAGTTGTACAGCGAAAGGTCAGGGCGTTTGCTCTTAAGAAGATGACAGAACTATTCAAGAACTGGAAGAAAGTATTGAACAGGAAGTTTGTCGAGAAAGACAAGACTCCAGAATTCAGAGGTCAATATGAGAAGATGAGAGATCACTGGCCCGCATTTGTGGCCTACAAGAAATCGGAGAAGGCTAAGAACAGGTCACTTACAAATAAGAAAAATGCCGCAAGGAAGGAGTATCACTATGTTACGGGGTCAGGTGGCTACAGAAAAGCCCGGCCTACGTGTGACAAAGCTGAGCAAGAACTGCTTGCTAAATATGTCCAACCAGCGACATTGCACTGGCCAGATCGGGCAAGGACTTGGTTCTTCGGGGTTGGGGGAACTTTGGACCCAGAAACAGGGAAGTGTATCTGGACGAAAGCTCAACTTGCAATACCATTCAAAAAGCTTGAGGAAACAATCAAGAAATCGCTGGAAGGGACGTTCGTTCCCGACAGAGAGAAGGACGAGCTGTCATTTGCCCTCGGGAATCCTGAACACCCTGGACGAACACGAGGCACATCAGGCTCCGTTCCGTGGAAGGTTGGGTTTCCCGACAGCGCTGGTTACAGAAGCGGACAGAGAAAGAAGAAAGAGGAAGAAAGCGAAATGCATAAGTTGAATGAAAGATTAGCGAAACTAGAGGCACTTGAGAGCCAGCGAGCTACCGGCTAACCATCTCAGCGGCACGAAGATCCTTCATTGGTGACTACCCACGATGCTACCCCACCATCTCAGCGGAGAAGCAGCGTGGCTTCCACTGAGCTCATTCATCCTGATAGCACGGCTCCTCGCTACCCCGTGGATGGTATCACGCAAAATGAACATTGTGTGCTAATGGCGAAATGTCATAACCTGACCTTGAAGGCGGCGGTCGGCCATGTCTTACCTCCTCGACCTGATGCAACTTTCCATTGCACTTCGGTTCCAGCTGGCTTTGCTATTGTCGGGGTGGATGAAATAATGAACGGATTTGATGGGCTGGAGCTTGAGTACGCTACAGGTGAAGGGGAGCTTCTTCTTCGATATGCCTTAAGGACTACCTGTCTATGGAGAAAGGAACACATCGTGCTTCCATACTGGACGCCGCCTCAGCAGACTCAGGCGGAGGAGGCCCCGGTGCCTGAGTCGTCTCCGGTGCGTGAGCCGTCTCCGGTGCGTCAGCCGTCTCCGGTGCGTCAGCCGTCTCCGCCGCCTCAACGGACTCCGACGGAGGAGGCCCCTCAGCAGAATCCTCCTCCGCCTCAGCTGTCTCCGCCGCGTCATCGGACTCCGCCTCCTCCGCCGCCTAAGCAACAGCGGAAGAGAGGCGCCGCCGCTCCGGCGGCTAGCAGCAGTATGAAACAGAGGAGATTCAGATACGGCCCAAGCCTCAAGCCTCTTCCCAAGTTACCCTACGAGAGGTCAGAGGAGGAACTCGATGAGATCATGGATGCCGATGTGAAACGTCAGCTCGCACCGAAACGCCCACCTGAAGAGGAGAAAATAGATCCGGTGAAAGCGAAGCGAACTCTGGATGCCCTTAGGCGACCACCACCGCCTCCGCTGCCATCAAACTATGACCGATGTATTCAAAAGAAACATGATCAAGCGAGGCGGTTGGGAAGCTTAAGTAGAAGTGGCTCAAGAAGTGGGAAAACAATTCCCCAGCTCAGCGAACAAGAACTGCAATCGTGCCCTCCGCTCAAGGTGGTTACCGATATCGCTAATGATCCAGAGAAAGCGGCCGATGGTCTTGCTATCACTGCTGATGATTACTTACCCGATTCGGTACAGTTCGAAACGGCTGAGGTAGTACCATCCTTAAGCTATGAGCACGGGAAGCCTCTCGTCACACGTGAGGAGCTCAAGGGTCTACCAACGAGGATGCGACATTTGCATGAATGGTACTTGGAAGCCTGCAAGGAGGGGAAGAACGATATCTTGGTGGGAATAAAAAATGAGCACTTCTTCAATGGAAAGCAGATGTTGTTCGTTGAATTTGAAGAAATTTTTCAGTTATACAACCAAAAGGAGCTCGACAAAACTATCGTCAGTTCCTATTGTCTGTAAGTATTTTTTCTGTAATTAAGTCTCTAGCTCAGCTCGTTCATTGCATGTATTAATTATCCTCACACTATATTATGCAGAATGAAGATCCTCGAATGCAAACAACTACAAATCTATGACATTGGGTTCATTGACCCAAATTTCATAAATGAACGTACGTTAAAAGATTATCCCGCCGATACAGAGAAAAACTTGCTAGATGCGTTACTTGGACAACAAACCAGAAAGGAAATACTATTTCCTTACAACTTCAAGTGAGTGTTACTATCATGTGCACATTCTGTTTCGCTTACTCGAGGTTAAGTGCAATTAACGAGTTATGCGTGCGCAGTTTCCACTTTATTCTGCTAGACATTCAGCTTGAAGAGGGAAAAGTAACTGTCTTGGACTCGAGACGTAAAGACCCTAAGGAGTGGACGAGCATGAGGGAAATGCTTCAGAAGTAAGTTCAATCATTATCGCACCATATCGGCAACTTTCGTTCATTTCTTGATATCAAGTAATCATTTTCTTTGCCGGGCAGGGTTTGGAAAAAGTTTACCAAACAGGTTAAGGGTGTCAAATGGAAAAAAGAGCTGAAATTTGTACACCCCAAAGTAAGTACTACTCTAGTACCGCGCATCTCTCATTGATTCTAGTTTCAATACCATGATCATGCTTGATTATCATTTTGATTGAACTCAATTCTCGTAAAGTGCTTGTGGCAGGCACCCGGGACTAATTTATGTGCTTACTACGTTTGCGAGTTCATTCGCCACTCGACCACTGAGCGGGGCCGGGGCATATCTTTAGAACAATTTGAAGTACGTAAACAATATTCACATTTTTATTTTATTACCATCAATTGTGTTGAGTTTTATTGACCCCCTTCTTTAAATTAGATCTGGCAGAAGCGGGACGAACTCCTACCAACTGATCGCGTATGAGCAATTTAAGAGGAATTAGTGGGATTCTTTGTTGAGCATGTCATACCTAAAGACGGAGAATGCCATCAGGATTGGTAATAGAAGTTAGAATCGTAAGAGATGTTATATTGTATATATGCATGAACGTGTACTATATGTAATAGCGTCGAATAGATTTACGAAAACTTGTTGCATATTGTTCGACCAAGCACGGAGAAAGAGAGGTCACTTCTCTCTATATATTGATCATGACGATGTTGTGTAATGGTTCCTTCATTGCTATATGTAGTAGCTAGCGTCGAGTTGAATGAAAAGCATAAAATAAAAATGGTAAACACAAAAATAAAAGGGGGAAACACAATAGGAAAACCCCTAAACCCCTCCATTCAAAAAAAGAACAAAAAACCCCAGCGCCTGGCAGGTGCTGACGCGTGGCTGCCTTTTAGTCCCGGTCGGTGTTACCAACCGGGACTAAAGGTCCTCCTGCCTGGGTGCCCCGCAGCGGCCACGTGGAGCCCCTTTGGTCTCGGTTCGTAAGGAAACCGGGACTAAAGGTTTTGGGTATTAGTCCCGCTTGGTTTGTCCCGGTTCCAGAACCGGGACTAAAGGCCCTATGAAACCGAGACTAGTACCCTGTTTTCTACTAGTGTAAACCCCTAAACCCATTGGCCACAACCCGGGACTAAATCCCTACCACGTGGCCGGCAGCGTGCGCCGAGGGCTGGGGACCTTTAGTCCCGGGCTTTAGTCCCGTGCCCGGGACTAAAGGTCCCCAGCCCCCGGCGCGCGCTGCCGGCCACGTGGTAGGGATTTAGTCCCGGATCGTGACCATTCGTGACTAAAGGATGGAAGCCTTTAATCCCGTTTTATCAGTCACGGTTGGGGAATCGGGACTAAAGGCTCTTCCCAACCGGGACTAAAGGCCGTTTTTATACCAGTGCGAGGTTACTTCTCCTATACGAAGCACCGGAGGCTGTTAGAACTACGAAAACGCCTGAAGTAACTTGTCAAGAAACACTGGAGGCTTTTACAACCACGAAAACGCTCGCAGGATATACTGTAGGCGGTTGGTAATTTGTAACCGCCTATAGTTTCTCACTGTGGGGGGCGGATTCACTGCAGGCGACAGCGACTACCGGCACGAGCGCGAACCAGAGGTGCTGGTCCTCGAGGACGCTCTCGGCGCAGCTACGCATCCAGACCAGAGACCACGCACTTGAGCGCGTCGGTGCCGAGCCCTCGCCGTCGGACGCGTAGCGGCGGGAGGCTGGAGGCGCTCGTCGAAGCGCGGGCTGGCGCCGCCCCCGGCGGCAACGCACATGGAGAGCGCCGGCGTATGGCCCGGGCTGGACGTGAGGGGGAAGCGCGCGTACACGTCCTGGTCCGCGTAGATGCAGATGTTGTGGATGCCGCGCGCGCCGTGCACGTACACGTCCAAGAAGCATCCGCCGCTGCTCTGCTCCTCCTCATCGTCGTCGTCCTCCAACCCTCTGCCTCCCCAGCTGTGATCCGGCCGGCACGCACCGGAAGAACCTCACCGGCTCCATTGATCAGCTCGCCGGGAGGGAACCGATCGAGCATGTCGCCCTCGAAACAGCTGGAGCGGCTAGCTAGTCGTGAAGTTGCATGCAGATAGTTGGTTAGTGCATGCATGCATCAGGATATGGACGTGCCTGTAGGATAGTGCGTGCTGCGTGCGTGCGTGGCCGAGTGTGGCAGCCGGCACTGTGTGTGCTGGGCTATATAAGCCGATGTATTGCGTCTTGTTTGGTTTGAGCCGAGAGGAAGAAATACAAGAGAGAAAAAGGCCCCGACGTTCGTCGCCGGGGAGGGGTTCGTCGCCACGGGCGTTTGTCGCCTGGTAAAATTGTCTCCTCGTATTCTTATGATTGTTTGTCGATCCTCGGTTTCAACAGTCTTTGTAGTTGCAGACGGTTTTCCAATTCCCACTGACTCCTGAAATGGTTTGTTTGTTAGGACTTTAGGGAGGGGGAGAGAGTAGGTGGTGGCCGGCGAGGGGGGAAAATTGGAGCCGAATGCACACGACGCATCATCCATGTCCACTACGTGTGCTCTTTTCCCGTTGCTTCTTGTCCACACCCTTGCACCGCAATTCTCCGCCTCGACGGGTCAGCCACGCATCGGGCTCGCCATGGCGCCATCGTGTAGTAGTTGTTGCTGCACTTGTTTATCACCAGGGTCTGTCTACATTGATGCGGGATGAGTTGACAGCAACATTTCCGGAGAAATTCAGCAGTAAGCACAGTGTCATGGGGTCGTGTCAACTGTCAAGTGTCGAAGTTTCACAGTGGAAAGGGGACAGTTCACATCGGTCGGTGGTGCATAGCTCTTTCTCTGCTTAACCGATAGTGGTGTGTATGTGTGTGTTAGTTGTTTTGTTTAGTGATTACAAAGCTCTGTTCACATGGTAAACAATGACTACGATTTACTCCTACAAAACTTCCAATTGAGTAGACGTAGGCGCATCATGATGGCGATTTGGTGCTAGGGAGCATCTCCTCCCAGTAAAATCAAAGTAGTAGTAAAAAAATAAACAAATCTGTTTTTTTCTTTTGCATCACGAACAAGTTTTCTAGGGACGTGCAAAATTTCATGGTGATTGGGCGTCGGACGAGCTCTGGACAAAAGCAAAATCGGTGTTTTGGGAAAGGTTCAATTTTTTTGACTTTGGAGCAATGATTTTTTTTTCTGCCCGGAGCTCCTCCGATGTCAAATCACCATAAAATTTCGCACCCTTAGAAAACTTGTTCATCTTTGATCTGTGTATTTTTTTTAGGTGTTTCGATTTTTTTGGCTTTTACTGTTCATCCGGGAGCATTTGTGGTTGTGATAAGCTATGGATTACCGTAGGCGCCTTCCAAAATTTGTGGATGACGGCAAACTTCGTGCCATAATTATGATTTATTTTCTTCCTTGAGATATTCACCACTCCATAATTCAAAATAACAAGTTTAATTACTTCCATTCCATTTGTACTCCTATTATATGTTGTGTGTTTATTGTTTTATGATAAGAGTGAATTGACCTAAGAGAAAGATATTTCTATCTAGATTAAGTATATTTTAAATAGTCTCATGGACATAGAAAAATGTTTGATTATGACAATCCAGGATTTTATTTTGATAAAATTTCGATGGATTTATTTATAATATTTAGCTTTTTAAGTTTTTTTTGTAAAGAAGGATGGAATACTTATTTACACATAACTTCCTACCATTACCCAGTGGTAGGTTCGTCTACTCTTATCTTGTGCAAGCCTAGGGGTGTGAAACCCATGACTGCTTTGTTTTATTTCTATTTCAACTTAAGACTAATGAGGTAAAATGAAGGCAAAATGGACAAATCTGACCTGAAGACGCAAATAATTCACAAAGTGAACCGTCTTCGAAAAAATTTCACTGGCATAACCTTTTAGTGTGGCGCCCGACAGCAAGGCGCCACACTACACTGTGTGACGCGTGAGGGCTAGGCACCACACCTCCTGCCACGCTGGCGCCCCGTGTCAAGGACCGGCACCACCACCCGCAGTGTGGCGCCTAAGCCATAGGCGCCGCACTTGCAATTTGTGGCGCCTAGCCCTTAGGCGCCACACCTGCTGTTAACGAGCCGCGCCCCGGCCCTCCCCCCACCCCCACTCCCGCTCACTCCCACCTAGCAAGAACATAGAGCTCGGGAGCCCACAAGTTCCTCTCTCCCCCTTCTCAAATCCCTCCCCAAATCAAGCAGATCTGAAGGTTTGGTCCGTGGATTTCGACCCCAATCCCTCTCTGAAGGTAATCTCCTTCGATCCCCTCCCTCTCTCATCTAGAAAAAGATCTTATTTGCTCATTTTTTTGCAAATTTGAGCAAACCCTAGTTCTTCATGAATTTTGAAATGTGTATGTTTTTGTTGTACTTTGTTAGGGTTAGGCTTGTTGCTATGTAAAGGTTATGCTTATTGGTATGTTAGGGTTAGGGATTTTAGTATGTAAGGGTTAGGTATATGTTGGGGTTAGTAGTAGCCAACAAGGTGCTAGCCAACAATTTGGTAGCTAGCAATATGCTAGCCAAGCAAGTAGTAGCCAACAAGGTCCTAATAACCAACAAATAGGGAGCCGACTTGGACTTACAAGAGGTCATGGTCGTGGTAGAGGTGGTGGTGGTAGAGGTCGTGGTGGTGCTAGAGGTGGTGGTGTTAGAGCTCGTGGTGGTGCTAGAGGTGCTGGTGGTGAAATTGGTGTTGGTGAGACTAGGATTGGTATGCGTGGATACCTACGAGGACCATTTCCGTATGTCACAATTATTCACTTACCTTTTCATGTTGTTTTTAATGCTCACTTCTTTGTTTATCATGTACTATTGTTGTTTATGATAATATTGTATTTTCTGTAAACATAGAAGTGAGATGATTACAGTTCCATCTTTTCAAATAAACACGAGATAAAAATAACAACTAGTAAGCTCTCATTACCATTCCCTTCTCTCACATCAAATAGGCCCGGTGTTCAACGTCATAGCCATCATTCAAAAGCCACGCCATCCAACAAGTTTCAAGATAATAGACATATATCAGCATTTTTCCCATATGCGAGCAAAGTTTTGGTTTCTAACCAAATAAAAGCTAACTAAAACAATTAGGTACAATAGTCACTACAAACTATGGTTCAACAAATCTCAACATTTATACATCCATGCATATGTTCATCTCAACATGCATACATATGTTCATCTCAACATTCACACACTAGGGTTCCACAAATAAACTAATCAACAAATCATCTACAAATTACATACCCATCTACAAATCAACTAATCAACAAATCATCCACAAATTACATACTCATCTAGCACAAATACATGCAAAACAAGGATTTCACACGAACTCACAAATCTGAAAAAATTGCAAATTTTTTGGGATAGAAAGAAGGGGATCGGAGGAGATTATCTTCTAGGAGCGTTTGGGGAAGAAATCCACGGAAGAACTCATCGGATCTGAGGGATTTGGGAGAGGGGGTTGCGAGGGGGAGAGAGGAGAGCCGCCATAGCAGCCTGGGATGAATGGGTGAATGGGGTGGGTGGGGGAGGAGAGGGCCGGGCCGCGATTACTACACAGGAAGTGTGGCGCCTAAGGGCTAGGCGCCACACATTGCAAGTGCGGCGCCTATGGCTTAGGCGCCACACTGCGGGGGGTGGGGCCGGGCATTGACACGGGGCGCCAGCGTGGCCGGAGGTGTGACGCCTAGCCCTCAGGTGTCACACAGTGTAGTGTGGCGCCTTGCTGTCACGCGCCACACAAAAAGGTTATCCGAGTGAAAAAAATTCAGACACGGTTCACTCTGTGGCCATTTTGCCTAAAGTGAATGCATCAATGATATTAATTATTGCGTAATAGTGTTGCTACATCATAAATATATCAAACTGTTTAAATTCAAATTTATCCATATTTAATTAAAAAAATGTTGACTTGTCGAATTTAATTTCATAATTTATGTTTTTTATGGTTTCGAACGTCAGCAATTTTCTTTTGCTGTAAAAATTCGAAAAATTAGTGACAATTGATCATTTTTTGTATGATATTTTTGTTTTAAAGTAAAATATTATTTATTTATAGACTTTCACATCGTTTAGTAACTAGATGCAATTATAATTATCAAAAATATAAATAGACAACTATATTTGTTATGTACTGATAAATATTTTAACAGTTGTGAAAACATTTATAATATTAGAACCCTGATCATGATAGTGTTGTACTCTTCTTCATCTTAGTTTAAGCTAATAATAAATTATTTTAATTATTTATGCTAAACGTTTTTACTTATTTATGACTTACTCTACTAACATAATATGTTAGTTATTAACTTTTTTATCGCATTTAACACAATTATCCACATAAATTGTGTTGCTAAATTTAAGATACAATATTCATTGTTGCAATTCATGAATCTAAGCAAAATGCACTTTCACCAAATTGAATTCGTATTGCATAGTAGAAGTTATATCGGCTTAGTTTTTCTTAACATTTCATTTGAGATGCAAGTAAGAAACCTTTCATTGAATTGGCGTTACTTCAAATTTAGAAAAAACAAAAAACACCAAATCGTGTTCCTTTGTATTTGTTTAGTTTTGTTCCCTTTGTAAATTAATATGCTTCATTATTTGTGTTATGGTGCATTATATGTGTTTGGTTTTTCTTAATATCTTAATAAAAAGTTCTAGAACATACTTGTCTAACAAATATCTTTACATAGGTTGTAGAATGTATAATTGTCTATCTTAAGTGTAATACTGAAATTATATACTAATAAATTGAACCGAGTGCACACGGTGCATCACTCAAATCCACTATGTGTGCTCTTTACCCGGTGCTTCTTGTCACACCCTTGCACCGCAATTCTTTGACGGGTCATCGACGCATCGGCCTCCTTGATCGGCATCGAGTAGTAGTAGTTGTTGCACTTGTTTGTCATCAAGTAGCCGGGTCTCTCTACATTGACGAGGGATGACTTGACAACAGCATTTTCAAGAATTCACACGATGCAAATCAGTGCTATTAAGGCACTTCTATCGCATACCCTAGCTTTATAGCATGCGCGATGAAGGCATCATACACGTTATAAAAATAAACCGTGTCTCCGAAAATGTAATGTGTGTAATGGCCAATACATCGCGCACACTTGGGAAAGGAGAACTGTGTGCGATTCCTTGCACACAATTCTTCTCAAAGAAGTGTGTGTGCTGAACTGAACTATTGCACATGTTTTGGCAAAAAGAACCATGTGTTCTGCATAGCACACGGTAGTCTATGACTTCATGAACCATCGTAGACATAATTTTTGGATACATCGTGTGCGATTAATAAGAGATAATTCATTTTGAGAATTCTCATTTTGACAAATCGTGAGATATGGTTACCATCGCAGACGGTTACGCCTAAGAAGTCGTGTGTGATAATGTTCACACAGATTCAAATAACCAAAAGTTTTACCCGCATCACACTGGCCTCCTCGCCTAACTGCCACATGGAATATTTAAAAACATGCAACAGAGCTTCATAGGTTCAAAATTATACAATATATTTACGACATAATATAGAAACTAACTAGGCATATGCATATAAAATGATCATCATCTATCACTTCTTGGCATGTTTGCCAGCGTCGTCTGCGGCGCGACTCATCAGCATCAAGGGGAAGGAGACAATTCCTCATGTTAACCATCCACCTATGCATGTCGTAGCTTGTGTAGGCGTCTTGGCCGCGCACGTGACATGTTCTCTAAATCCAGAAGTTTCTCCCACATCGAGTGCATGCAATGCTTTTCGATATCATCCTTCATGCTTTTGTAGGAGGGGCCGATGATGGACGCGGCGATATGAGCTAGGGACTCCTTCTGCTTCCCATTATCGAGGATCTTGTATTGCTTTTGGATGTTGATGAGACTTGAGAAATGAGATGGCCGTATTACGTAGCGCATTTGTATCGTTGGTGGTGTCCATCATAGAGAGTTCATACTGAGGGAGATTGTCAAACCTGGTTTTTTTATCAGAACCAAGAAACATAGATGTCACAAAGATGAGCTACCCATGTCGTCGAACATCCCGAGGTGGCTCTTTGACTTGGTGTAGGCATCTTGGGACGCGTTTGGTTGGTCGCATTAGGTCGGGCCAGGCCCGCGCGGGAAGAATCTGGCCCGTTTGGTTGCCTCGGCCGCATCAAAAACCAGGCCCGCACGAACTTCAAAGCAGGCCTCAGCCTGGCTCTGGAGGAACGGCCGAATCGGCCGTTTTTTGCGAGCCAGGCTCGCTCGAGCCACGCGTGGCGAGCGCCTGCACGCCTTGGGACGTGCGGGAGACGACGCGACTTCTCATAAGTCCCCACGCCCTCTCCCGTCACCTCCCTCGCCAATTCACACCCACTCCCTCTCTCTCACCTCACCACCCGTTCGGTTTCTCCGATGGCCACGCCGCCGTCTCGCCACGCCCCACCCACTCCAGTCATCGCCGGCAGCAATCCCATCCAAGAGAGGTGGGTTGCCGGCCTTTCCGCGGCCGGAGTAGATATGGCTACGGCACTGCGAGCTCCCTCCCCTTTCTCCACCATGCCACCTCCCCGGGCCAATGCAGCGCCGGCGCCGGTCACTCCGGCTCCGCCACCGGAGTGATGACCCACAAGTATAGGGGATCAATCGTAGTCCTTTCGATAAGTAAGAGTGTCGAATCCAACGAGGAGCAGAAGGAAATGACCAGCGGTTTTCAGTAAGGTAATTTCTGCAGGCACTGAAATTGTAGGTAATAGATAGTTTCATAGCAAGGTAATTTGTAACGAGCAAGTAACGGTAACGGTAAACTAGGTGCAGCATGATAGCCCAATCCTTTTGAGGCAAAGAACAGGCCAGAACAATCACTAGTAATAGGCAAAGTGTTCTTCAGGGTACACGGGAATTTCGTCTAGTCACTTTTATCATGTTGGTTTGATTCGTGATCGCTACTTTGATAATTTGATATGTGGGTGGACCGGTGCTAAGGTGTTGTTCTTACTTGAACTAACAACCTACTTATGATTAACCCCCTCGCAAGCATCCGCAACTACGAGAAAAGTATTAAGACAAAGTCTAAACATAGCATTAAACATGTGGATCCAAATCAGCCCCTTACGAAGTAGCGCATAAACTAGGGTTTAAGCTTCTGTCACTCTAGCAACCCATCATCTAATAACTACTCAACAATGCATTCCCTTAGGCCCATGAATGGTGAAGTGTCATGTAGTCGACGTTCACATGACACCACTAAGGGAATCACAACATACATATCATCAAAATATCGAACACATATCAAATTCACATGATTACTCGCAACATGACTTCTCCCGTGACCTCAAGAACAAGGGTAACTACTCACAAATAATAATCAAGCTCAAGATCAGAGGAGTAATGAAAAGCATAATGGATCTGAACATATAATCTTCCACCAAATAAACCATATAGTAATCAACTACACAAGGTAATCAACACTACTAGTCACCCACAGGTACCAATCTGAGGTTCCGGTACAAAGATTGAACACAAGAGATGAACTAGGGTTTGAGAGGAGACGGTGCTGTTGAAGATGTTGATGAAGATTGGCCTCCCAAAGATGAGAGGGGTGTTGGTGATGACGATAGCTTCGATTTCCCCCTTCGGGAGGGAAGTTCCCCCGGCGGAATCGCTCCGCCGGAGGGCAAAAGTGCTCCTGCCCAAGTTCTGCCTCGAGGCGGCGGCGCTTCATCCTGAAAGTCCTCCTCCTCATTTTTTACGTTTTTTGGGAATTTATACCAGAAGATGGGCACCGAAAGTGGGCCAGGCTGGGCACGATACACCAGGGCGCGCCCAGGAGGGCCTGGCGCGCCCTGGTGGGTTGTGCCCACCTGGGGGCCCTCCTCCGGTAGTTTTCAGCTCCAGTAATTTTTATTAAATACAAAAATAATCTCCGTAAATTTCCAGCTTCATTGGAGTTGTGCAAAATAGGTATCTCTGACTTGCTTTTCTTGGGTCCAGAATTCCATCTGCCGGTATTCTCCCTCTTTGTGTAAACCTTGCATATTATGAGATAAAAGACATTAGAATCACTCCCCTAAGCATTATTATTCAACAAAACAAAGTAAATAACAGTAGGAAATCATGATGCAAAATGGACGTATCAAGTCCCCGAAGCTTAGACCTCGCTTGTCCTCAAGCGAAAGTCGATATTGAAAAGCATGTCCACATGGTTTGAGAGAGAGGTGTCGATAAAAACAAAATACGGACATAGAAGCATCATGCTTATTAACATAACAACAACAAACTCTAACATAAGAACTTATTTCAATATATTTCTATCATAAGGCTTCTCATGAACAAGTAACAATTCATCACAACATAGAAGTATGAAGCATAAACTTTATTGGAAACCAACAAACTATGTTCTCAGTCAACTTTGCAACTACAATTCATCATATTTTCAGGAAGGGTCTCATGTCGGAGCCTTTTGGCAAGTCCACATACTCAACTATCATTTAGTCTTCTATGATTGCTAATGCTCATGGCATACCCATGAAGAAAAAGTTTCAACCGGACACATAGGAAGATAGGGGCTTATAGTTTTGCCTCCCAACTCACTCACCTCAAGGATGATGTCAGCAATAATAACTCATGCCCACCCATATCCAACTGGATATATGTGCCTAGATCTTTCCTCACCACATGATGCTTGCAAAGGAAAAAGTAAAAAGGAATAGAGAAGAATACTTTGACTCTTGCATAAAAGTAAGTGCATAAAAGTAAAAGATAGGCCCTTCGCAGAGGGAAGCAGAGGTTGTCATGCGCTTATTGGTTTGTATGCTCAATCCCTTAATGTAAAAGAACGTCACGCTATATTGCCCCCTATGATAGCAACCTTTATTATGCAGTCCGTCGCTTTTATTACTTTGCCATCATAAGTTCGTATAACGCTCAATTTTCTCTTACACTAATTGATCAAAACACTTTTAGAAGCAATTTTTATTGCCTTGTTGCACCGATGACAACTTACTTGAAGGATCTTTCTCGATCCATAGGTAGGTATGGTGGACACTTAAGGAAAGAGTTTGGGTTTGGGTTTTTGGATGCACAAGTAGTATCTCTACTTAGTGCGGAATTTTTGGCTAGTAAAGATATTGGGCAAGCACCACACATTAAAGGATCTACGACAATATAGCTTCTATGTGGATATGAACAAACATAATTCATTACATTGTCTTCCTAGTCCAACGTCAACAATTTTGACATATAATATTTGATGGGGGCTCAAAATCATAAAAGATGTCCAAGATAGTGTATTTGCATGTGAATCTTCTCTTCCCTAATTAATTCTTTCATGAATTGCATCATTGACCAATGCTATGTGTGTCAACCTCCAATAAATTTTACTACTTATACTTTTCCTTATGTGATGTCATTACTCACCATAAGATTAGCATATGATTCTTTTCATTTATTTGTCTTTCTTTTATTTGATTGCAACAAGAAAGTAGAGAAGCAAAAACTCAAACTAAACTTTATTATATAACTTTCACTCGATTACATAGATAGATAGGCCACGAAACTAACACACGAAAATAGATCACGCTAAACTTTTATTCGACTAAGGCAAAGGGAAACTAAAGATAGAACCAAAATATGTAAAGGTGAATAAAAAAAGAGTGGTGGTGATACGATACCAGGGCACGTCCCCCAAGCTTGGCTCAAGCCAAGGGGAATGCCCATACCGATGTACTCAAGTCTCCTTTTGTGGTGGTGATGAAGAAGGTGGAGGTGTTTATGTAGGTGGTGGTGATGTGATGTCACACTTTAGCTTCAGAAGATGCTCCAATTTGTGGATGATTCTCCTAAGATTGTCGATGTGTTCTTGCAACAAGATGTTTTCACAGATGAGAAATTTATTCTGAACACGAACCGCTTCGAAGGCTCTAAAGGCTTCGATTTCAATAGGGGTGCGATGACTGTAATAAGGTTGAAGGATATCTTCTTCCTCTCCCTCCTTTGCTGGCGTGAATTGATCTCCTTCAGGGAGATAATCCACCTTAGCTTCATTGTCCTTCTCCTCCTTGTAGGCGTCTTCCGGCTCCTCCCTCTTCAACTCTTTCTTCATTAGCCAGGCATCTTCTTCCACATTGTTAGGAGAGGGAGAAGACATGATGCCTGACTTAACAGATCTGATAGGAAAACAGCAAGAAACAATAACAGAGGATTTCTCTATGATGCGGTCGTCAAAACAGTCGGGGGTATATATATAGAGAATTTTTATTCTTGGGAAACAAGTATTTGGAAGGAAAACGGAGTTGGGAAGGCATCCGAGGTGGGCACAACCCACCAGGGCGCGCCCAGGGGTGCCTGGCACGCCCTGGTGTATCGTGCTCACCTCGATCACCTTCTGGTTTAAATTTTTATTCCTAAAATTCGAAAATATTCCAAAACTAACAGAAAATATTTTTGCGGATTTTTCGGAGTCCGTTTACTTACCTTATCACGTACCTCCTAGTTTTAAGTATTCTGGAGTGTCATGGTTTGGATAACAATACTTTCAATGTTAATTGGCATACCTAAGATATAATGCTTGATTCTTTATCCATTGACTACCTTCGGATTAGTACCTTCGGCGTTATTAATCTTGATAGCTCCAGAACGATAAGCCTCTTCAATAATATATGGTCCCTCCCATTTTGAGAGAAGCTTTCCTGCAAAAAATCTTAAACGAGAGTTGAACAAAAGAACATAATCTCCTATTTTGAATTCCCGCTTTTGGATTCTTTTGTCATGCCATCTTTTTACTTTTTCTTTGAATAGTTTGGCATTTTCATACGCTTGGGTTCTCCATTCATCTAGTGAGCTAATATCAAATAGCCTCATCTCACCGGCAAGTTTGAAGTCATAATTGAGTTCTTTAATTGCCCAAAATGCTTTGTGTTCTAGTTCTAGAGGCAAATGACAAGCTTTTCCATACACCATTTTATATGGATACATACCCATAGGATTTTTATAAGCTGTTCTATAGGCCCAAAGTGCACCATCTAATTTCTTAGACCAATTCTTTAAAGACCTATTAACAGTTTTTTGTAATATTAATTTTATTTCTCTATCGCTAAGTTCTACTTGACCACTAGATTGAGGATGATAGGGTGATGCAATTCTATGGTTAACAACATATTTAGCAAGCATCTTACGGAAATCACCATGAATAAAGTGTGAAGCACCATTGGTCATTAAATATCTAGGACTCCAAACCTCGGAAAGATAACCTCTTTAAGCATTTTAATGGAGGTGTGGTGATCAGCACTACTAGTTGGAATAGCTTCTACCCACTTAGTGACATAATCAATCGCAACTAAAATATGAGTGTACCCGTTAGTGGAAGGAAAAGGCCCCATATATTCAAAACCCCACACGTCAAATGGTTCAACAACAAGAGAAAAATTCATAGGCATTTCTTGACGCTTACCGATATTACCAATTCTTTGACATTCATCACAAGACAAGACAAACTTACGGCCATCCTTGAAGAGAGTAGGCCAATAAAAACCAGATTGCAATACCTTGTGAGTAGTTCTATATACCGCATGATGTCCTCCATAAGCTTCGGAATGACATTTCCGTAGGATTTGTTCCTGTTCATGCTCAGGTACACAACGTCTAATAATACCATCTACTTCTTCTTTATAAAGATGTGGGTCATCCCAAAAGTAATGTCTCAAATCATAGAATTTTTTTCTCTTTTGTTGGTATGTGAAACTAGGTGGTATATATTTAGCAACAATGTAATTAGCATAATCAGCATATCAAGGTGTGTTGTGTGAGACACTTATTGCAGCTAGTTGTTCGTCAGGAAAACTATCATCAATAGGTAGTGGGTCATCAAGAATATTTTCTAACCTAGACAAGTTATCAGTTACGGGGTTCTCAGCTCCTTTCCTATCAACAATATGTAAGTCAAATTCATGAAGCAAAAGAACCCACCTAATGAGTCTAGGTTTAGCATCTTTCTTTTCCATAAGATATTTTATAGCAGCATGATCGTTGTGAACAATAACTTTGGAGTCAACAATATAGGATCTAAATTTATCACAAGCAAACACAACTGCTAAAAATTCTTTTTCAGTAGTAGCATAATTTCGTTGGGCACTGTCTAGGGTTTTACTAGCATAATGGATAACATTCAATTTCTTATCAACTCTTTGTCCTAGGACAGCACCAACAACATAATCACTAGCATCACCCATAATTTCAAAAGGCAAGTTCCAATCAGGTGGTTGAACGATAGGTGCAGAGGTTAAGGCTTTCTTGAGTGTTTCAAAGGCTTCCACACAATCATCGTCAAAGACAAAAGGAATATCCTTTTGCAAAAGATTAGAAAGAGGCCTAGAAATTTTAGAAAAGTCTTTAATGAACCTCCTATAAAAACCAGCATGACCAAGGAAACTTCGAATACCTTTAATTTCTTTAGGACATGGCATTTTCTCAATTGCATCAACTTTAGCTTTATCCACCTCAATACCTCGCTCAGATATTTTATGCCCCAAGACAATACCTTCATTAAGCATAAAGTGGCACTTCTCCCAACTCAAGACAAGATTAGTTTGTTCACATCTCTGCAAAACTCGATCAAGGTTGCTTAAGCAATCATCAAAAGAAGTTCCGTAAACGGAAAAATCATCCATGAAAACCTCCACAATCTTTTCATAAAAATCAGAGAATACAGCAGTCATACATCTTTGAAAGGTAGCAGGTGCATTGCATAAACCAAAAGGCTTACGTCTATAAGCATAGGTTCCAAAAGGGCAAGTAAAGGTGGTTTTCTCTTGATCAGATTGTGACACAGGTATTTGAGAGAAGCCAGAATATCCATCTAGGAAGCAAAAGTGTGTGTTCTTAGATAGTCTCTCTAACATTTGATCAATGAAAGGCAAAGGGTAATGATCTTTTCTAGTTGCTTTATTTAATTTTCTAAAATCAATTACCATTCTATAGCCAGTGACAATTCTTTGTGGAATGAGTTCATTCTTATCATTAGGAACAACGGTAATACCTCCTTTCTTAGGGACACAATGAACGGGACTTACCCATCTACTATCAGCTATGGGATAGATTATACCTGCTTCCAGAAGCTTTAATATTTCGGTTCTTACCACTTCTTTCATCTTAGGATTCAATCGCCGTTGGTGATCAACAACGGGTTTAGCATCTGGTTCCATATTGATCTTGTGCTGACATAGAGTGGGACTAATGCCCTTAAGATCATCAAGAGTATATCCAATAGCAGCCCGGTGCTTCCTTACAACTTTCAATAATCTTTCTTCTTCATGTTCTGAATGGTTAGCACTAATAATAACAGGATATATCGTTTTCTCATCAAGATAAGCATACTTCAAAGTGTCAGGAAATTGTTTCAATTCAAACACAGGATCACCTTTAGGTGGAGGAGGACCTCCAAGAGTTTCAATAGGAAAATTGTGTTTCAAGAGAGGTTGTTGTTCGAAGAAAATTTGATCTATTTCATTTCTTTCACGCATGTGCATATCATTTTCATGGTCGAGCAAATATTGTTCTAAAGGATCAGTAGGGGGCACAGCAATAGAAGCAAGACCAATTATCTCATCCTTACTAGGTAACGCTTTATCACGAGGTTGTCTACTAAATTTGGAAAAATTAAACTCATGAGACACATTACCAAAACTGACACCTACAGTTTGTTTTTCACAATCTATCTTAGCATTGACGGTGCACAAGAAAGGTCTACCAAAGATAATGGGACAAAAGTCATCTTGTGGGGAACCAAGAACTAGAAAATCAGTAGGGTATTTCACTTTCCCACACAAGACTTCAACATCTCTAACAATCCCAAGTGGTGTGATAGTTTCTCTATTAGCAAGCTTAATAGTAACATCAATATCTTCCATTTCAGCAGGTGCTATTTCATCCATAATTTCTTGGTATAAGGTAAAAGGGATAGTACTCACACTAGCACCTAAATCACATAAACCATGATAGCAATGATCTCCTATTTTAACTGAGACAACAGGCAAGCCTTCTATAGGTCTATGTTTATCTTTCTTAACAGGCTTGGCAATTCTAGCAGCTTCATCACAAAGGTAAATGACATGCCCATCAATATTTTCTTCCAAGAGATCTTTAACCATAGCAACACTAGGTTCTACTTTAATTTGCTCAGGGGGTTTAGGTGCTCTTATATTACTCTTACGAACCACAGTTGATACCTTAGCATGTTCCTTTATCCTAACAGGGAAAGGTGGTTCTCAATATAAGCGGTAGGCACAACTGGATCAACACTGTAAAAGATGGTTCCTTCTTTAGCTATGACCGGTTCTTTAATTTCTTCTTTAATAGGGGGATGATATTTAAACCACTTCTCCTTAGGGAGATCAACGTGAGTGGCAAATGCTTCACAGAAAGAGGCTACTATCTCAGAGTCAAGTCCATATTTAGTGCTAAACTTGTGAAAAGTATCGGTATTCATAAAAGATTTAACACAATCAAATTCAAGCTTTATACCTGACTCATTACCTTCGTTGAGTTCCCAATCTTCAGAGTTGCGTTTAATTCTTTCTAAGAGATCGCACTTGAAATCAATAGTCTTCTTCATATAAGAACCAGCAGAAGAAGTATCGAGCATGGATTGATCATTATGAGAAAGCCGAGCATAAAAATTCTGAATGATAACTTCCCTCGGAATGTCATGATTGGGGCATGAATATAACATTGACTTAAGCCTCCCCCAAGCTAGAGCGATACTTTCTCCTTCACGAGGCCAAAAGTTATATATATAATTCCGATCACGATGAACTAGATGCATAGGATAAAACTTTTGATGGAATTCCAATTGCAAACGATTCCAGTTCCACGATCCAAGATCATCGCATAGCCTATACCATGTCAATGCTTTTCCCTGCAAAGATAAAGGGAAAACCTCCTTCTTAACTTCATCTCCGGGTAAACCTGCAAGCTTAAATAATCCATATATTTCGTTCACATATAAGAGATGCATATCAGGATGTTCCGTTCCATCTCCTGCATAAGGTTTAGGAAGCAGTTGTTCCAGCATACCCGAAGGAATTTCATAAGTAACATTTTCAGTAGGTGCTGTAGGTTGAGGGGCAACTAATTGTGGTTCCGGTCGAGGTGAAGATACCCCGAACAAACCCCTCAAAGGATTGTTCTCCATAGTAGCAAGTAGCAATAAATTTCAGCACGTAGTACAAGTTTTTCCTTACCGATTTCCACTTACCAAGAGCGCTTCACTCCCCGGCAACGACGCCAGAAAAGATTCTTGATGACCCACAAGTATAGGGGATCAATCATAGTCCTTTCGATAAGTAAGAGTGTCGAACCCAACGAGGAGCAAAAGGAAATGACAAGCGGTTTTCAGTAAGGTAATTTCTGCAGGCACTGAAATTGTAGGTAATAGATAGTTTGATAGCAAGGTAATTTGTAACGAGCAAGTAACGGTAACGGTAAACAAGGTGCAGCAAGATATCCTGATCCTTTTGAGGCAAAGGACAGGCCAGAACAATCACTAGTAATAGGCAAAGTGTTCTTGAGGGTACACGGGAATTTCGTCTAGTCACTTTTATCATGTTGGTTTGATTCGTGTTCGCTACTTTGATATTTTGATATGTGGGTGGACCGGTGCTAAGGTGCTGTTATTACTTGAACTAAGAACCTACTTATGATTAACCTCCTCGCAAGCATCCGCAACTACGAGAAAAGTATTAAGACAAAGTCTAACCATAGCATTAAACATGTGGATCCAAATCAGCCCCTTACGAAGTAGGACATAAACTAGGGTTTAAGCTTCTGTCACTCTAGCAACCCATCATCTAATAACTACTCCACAAAGCATTCCCTTAGGCCCATGAATGGTGAAGTGTCATGTAGTCGACGTTCACATGACACCACTAAGGGAATCACAACATACATATCATCAAAATATCGAACACATATCAAATTCACATGATTACTCACAACATGACTTCTCCCGTGACCTCAAGAACAAGGGTAACTACTCACAAATAATAATCATGCTCAAGATCAGAGGTGTAATGAATAGCATAATGGATCTGAACATATAATCTTCCACCAAATAAACCATATAGTAATCAACTACACAAGGTAATCAACACTACTAGTCACCCACATGTACTAATCTAAGGTTTCGGTACAAAGATTGAACACAAGAGATGAACTAGGGTTTGAGAGGAGACGGTGCTGTTGAAGATGTTGATGAAGATTGGCCTCCCAAAGATGAGAGGGGTGTTGGTGATGACGATAGCTTTGATTTCCCCCTCCGGGAGGGAAGTTCCCTCGACGGAATCGCTCCGCCGAAGGGCAAAAGTCCTCCTGCCCAAGTTCCACCTCGAGCCAGCGGCGCTTCGTCCCGAAAGTCCTCCTCTTATTTTTTAGGTTTTTTGGGAATTTATACCAGAAGATGGGCACCGGAAGTGGGCCAGGCTCGGCACGATACACCAGGGCGGGCCCAGGGGGGCTGGCGCGCCCTGGTGGGTTGTGCCCACCTGGGGGCCCTCCTCCGGTAGTTTTCAGCTCCAGTAATTTTTATTAAATACAAAAATAATCTCCGTAAATTTTCAGCTTCATTGGAGTTGTGCAGAATAGATATCTCTGACTTGCTTTTCTTGGGTCCAGAATTCCAGCTGCCGGTATTCTCCCTCTTTGCGTAAATCTTGCATATTATGAGAGAAAAGGCATTAGAATCACTCCCCAAAGAATTATTATTCAACAAAACAAAGTAAATAACAGTAGGAAATCATGATGCAAAATGGACGTATCACGGAGCTGGTGGTCCTCTCCATCGGTTCGAACATCGCGGGGATCCAATACCCGCCGGCGTCGTCCTTTGCAGGCCCCTCTTATGGGGGCATTTTTACCCCCATAAGAGGGTTTTCACCTCTGCGTCCGGTGCAAGGGGAGGGGAGCTCCAGGACGCCGGCGTCATCTTCGAGCCGGCGCAGGCTGAGGTGCACGGCCGCGGCCCTGGGAATGGTCGGGTCCTCTTCATCGGCGGCGGCATCACCCCTCTTCCCGTCGGGGTTTTCACCACGGCCGGTGTACGGTACACCGGCAACCCCCAATGTAAGCTCTCAAATCCCCCTCTGCTTCTTAGTTAGGGTTCTTAGGGTATTTCATAGTGTGCTAGATTAGATTGTGGCCCGTACATTTGACCCGATTCGATCCGATTTGATCCGATTCGACTGGATTCTACTAGATTCGACCGGATTCGATGATAATCCAATGTTTTGGGGATGAACAAGAGTGCATGCTTACTTTGTTCATCCCACATGCCTATATTGTTCATAATGTAGTGGTAGTTTGCATCGTTTTAGTGCCACATTGTTACTTTCTACTGCCAAATTGTTAGTTTGTAGTGCCACATTGTGTGTTCCTGATGCTATTACTAGTGTATATGGTACCGTTGTTAGTTCTTACTGATGTTGTTCATGCTACTCTTTTGCTGCTGTTGTTGATGCTACTCTTCTTGCTGTTGTTGTTATGTTGCTCTTGTTGCTAGGGTACATGAGTGCATGTGGCATGCAAGTAGGACATACCTGAATGCCAAAAATAGTAGGTGCAAGTACGACATGTGAGCGGTGGCTTCATCTGATCAGTGTTAGCACTGATAACTGTAACCACTGATCAGAGTAGCACTGATAATGTGTTAGTACTTAGTAGTGATCATTGTAAGCTATGTTCAGTGAGCATGCATCATGTTCTACTTGTTAGTTTTGATCATGTGTCATATGTGTTGCTAACTGATGGCAATCTTGCTGACAAGATAATGAAGACGGAGTGGGACAGAGCCAGCAGTGGTGCGCAGGCCGTCGCTGGCGCAGAGGGGGCGGAGGACCTCATCCCCACCAACCGGTGGCTGAAGAGGGTGGTGCTCCCTGGCAGGGTGGAGTTCATGAGGATGCCGCTGGGCGCTAGCAGGAGGCCGAGGACGGGGCACGAAGAGGGTGCATGGGAACCTATCAGGTTCTATGTGCAGATCGCTGACCAGGAGGACATCGCCATGCTCATCATCCCGCGTAAGTTCAGGCCGGTGATGAAGCAATGGCTGGTCAGCGGCGCTCCTCGCGTCGTCAGCCTCTCCGCCAACAAGTGGTGCGAGTTTTGGGTCGAGGTGCAGATGTTCAAGGGGCACATGGTGCTGGGGCGCGGCTGGGAGTACTTCTGCGGCTGGCCAAAAGATCGTCCCCGGCGACCTTGTAGTCTTCATGCTCTCCGGCCTGGGGCTCAAGGTGCAGATCTACAACGCCAACAGCTCCAACATCTGCACTGTCCGGTGCACGAGGCACAGTTGTGTCGGCGACATCACTCAGGCCCTCTAGTTCGTCTGTCTAGTCTGAACCATGCATAGTACTCTGAACCATGCGTAGTACTCTGAACTGAAGTAGTGTAGGTTTGAACTTATGCCTAGTGTAGGTTTTAAACTTATGCCTTGCTGTTTTAAACTTGCCAGCATGTTCTTGTCGGCATGCGGAACGAGGATGATCTGTGAGCTGAGGCGTTCCTCTTGTCGGACTTTGCCTGCCGCCCCTGCCTGGCCAACGATGCCTTAACAGTAGCTGTGATGTTTTCCTTCACTGGTGGGGCGGCTTTGAGTGAGGCCGGGATTGCCTCAATTTTCCGTTCAGCGGCTTGTACCCGCTCCCAAGCGTTGTTGAGCTCGATCGTCTTTCATGCGCACCAGGCGATGTTTCTCGCTCAAAGCGTAACCATCCATATTGAAGACGCATAGGCGAGTGTCCTCATGTCTTTGGCTGCCCTGAGTTGTGTCCAGGGCCTCAATTGCCATGTTGCTGACCTCGCATCCCGCCCCAGCCGCCGGCTCATCAGTACGTGTTTGCACTGATGTGTGGGTCATAGCCGGGATCGCCGAGGTTGTCGAGTTGACTCATGTTTGGGGTTTCTACAATGTAGCACTCCTAGAATGGCATCCAGGGCCTCAATATCCCTGCCACAGGCACAAATGCATCGCTGCTGGTGGTCGTCTGTCCGCAGACTCACTAGTTTCCATCTCCTGAGTTGCGACCTCAAGCACCCTGGTGAGATCCTCAATGTTTGCGATTCGATCTCCCGTTGCTGCTCATGATCCCGACATGACGCCATGCCCTGGAAGATCAGATGTCCGCGTGAATCTGCGGTGTATCCCAAATTATCAAATCTGAAGATTCTACCTAGAGCGAAGTTCTCTTTCTGGCCGATGTGGCCAGTCGAGTCAGCAACGAAGGTGGCGGAGCCGAAGATGAACATCGATCCCGGCGTGTAGATCGCATTGGATTAGATTTAAGCTCTAATCAAGACTTTATATTCACCTAGCTGGACCTGCATGGGCCATCATTGTCGGAGACGATTCCGGTAGATGCCAAGGTAGGGTATTCCGTCCAGGCGATGAGGTTGTATGGTAACAGGAGGCAAGCTTTTACCGAGGTTCGGGCCCTCTTGATCGAGGTAATACCCTACTCCTGCTGTCCTATTTTGCAATAGGGGTGTGCACACAGTATAAGTAAAGTAACTAGGGATTGTTTTACCCAAATGATAACGCCCACACGTGTGGCATGTTTGGAATTCGCCCACACGCATCGATCTCCATTGATTTTGTGTTGCCCGAATCTTGACAACGTTTGACGAATTTTGTGTGCCACGTAGGCATCATCGGGTGTGTTGGCATTGGAGAGTTCGCCCACACGACCCGCAGCGCGCAGTTGCCAGCTGCGCCGTGTGGGCGAACCAGTTCCCGCCAACACAGTCAGCACCCAGTCCGCGCGCGTGTGGGTGAACTGCTCTTCACCCACACGACGCTTGTACGGTGCTAGATGGCAACTACAGTTGCGCGTATGTGGCAACCAAGTACTCACACATGGCAACTATGGTTAACCATACATGGCAATTATGGTTGGACCACACGTGAGAACTAGTTAATCATACATCGCAACTATTGTTTGACCACACGTGGCAAGTAGTTAACCACACATGGCAACTATCGTTTGATTACACGCGGCAACTACAATTAATTAGACATGGCAACTATAGTTAACCAAAACAGAAAAGTTGCCATGCTTTACAACTACAGTTGCCATCTTGGGTAACTAAAGTTGCCATCCCCTGGGTAACTAAAGTTGCCGCGCCAAGACGTGTGGGTAGATTTTGCTTCATGCCACACGCGTGGGGTGAGGATGAGTAGTAGCTATTGTGCGTGTGGCACGAAGTAGCTGAGCCCACATGTGTGGGCAGTTCTAATGTTTCGCCCACACATGACCGTCTGGGCTACCTCCTGGGTATGTTACATACGGTGTGTGGACGGATGTCTAATATGCCACACGTGTGGTGAATAAAGGGACCCTTGTTTTATCTACTGCGACTAGCCTAGACCCCGGCTTATATAACACACTGGGGCCCCTTGGGTTACAGATCCTTGTCGGCTACATCGATGAAGGTAGAGTCCTCCATGACTCCGGTATTTTCGGCTTATAATGCAAGTCCTCTAAAGTCCTACGCATAATTGACATGAACCACGGTGCCCAACGTGGCCCAGGATGGAATCAGCCTAGGGGTTCTCAGCTCGGCTCACCATGCCATGCCAGGGACCAACATTGTGAGAGAGTCGGGATACCGTCATCAAAGCATACAGACCCATATAATCATAAGCACGACATGCACATGTTTTCATGCTTAAGTCTCGGCGGTGCAGATTAAGTTAAGCAAGATACCTCCAAATCATAGTGGAACAGTGACTCTCAAGCTGAAAGAATAATTAGTACAATAAGACATATGTTCTTTTCATAAAAATATGACCATTTTTTTGATGATTTTAATACAAAGCTATGATTCACTTTTGGTGGATCATCTTAATTATCAGTTGGTTTGATAATTCTCGAATATGAGTTTTCCTGAAAGATATCAGCTTCAATTACCCTTATGTCCATAATATTAGTTAATGCATTCTTACTAGTAATATTTCTCCAGCAGATCCTCGTACAATACAAATTAAAACAACATGTTTACTCACCTGTTGTACACTATTTAACAAAATTAAAGTCAAGAATAATCAAACCACAAAGTCAGTAAGATTGCAGAGGTAGCTAAGATTAGGCTTGAGAAATATCCTAAAGACTTGGCAATCACATTATTAACTGATTAGGTGGTTAACAATTTTACACGAAAACCAAACCACACATTTGTGAATGTTAAATGACATGAATAATCCGATACATTATACAGTGCTTTAGAAGTTTAACACTAAACCATAGTCCATAGGCACGCATGTTAAGGTGGACACTATCCGGGTCAGTCCAAACCCTGATCGAGCCACCATTTGGACTGGCCACCAACAGACCGAACCGGACCAGACCGAAACGCTCAGCAGTCCCCTTTTCTTGCACCGGACCAGCCACACACAAGCTCGGTCTGGACAGACAGATCGTCCATCCACCATTAACGGCGAGGTGGTGACCATGGCATCGATGCTAGACGACTTCAGGCGCTAATTAGGAGGCCATAGGGGAAATGGGTGGTGGCTCACGGCAAACTCGATGGGGAGGTTGGGGAGGCGGCGGCTGACGAGGAGGAGACCGGGTGCATTTTGTTTTAGCGAATGATGACCTGGTGAGTGCGTGCGAATGCAATATAAGGTGGGCTAGGTCATAAACATGAGTCTGGGATGGGCTGGGCCTCATCCGTATAATTCAGGAAAATGCAGGAAAACAATGTTTCCGTCCGACCGAGCAGATTGGCCCAAAACAAGAGTCTGGGATAGACTGGATAGGCTATTTTTTTGTCGGTCCTACGCAATTCGGTCTGGGTTTTGCCAAAAAAAACGCAATTTGATCTGGGCCGGGCCGGTCCACAAACGGGCCAAAAGGCCTGTTCGGTACGCCCGGATTTGAACCCGCAACCTCCTCCATCGTAGAGACCCAAGTGACCAGTAAGCCATCGCGGTGGATGTGATCTTTGCCTTCTTTTCCACCTTTTATACTCAGTATATCTAGTTTCTATAAGCCCGGTTTTGGGAAGGTTCTAGAAGCTTCCCAAAACCGGGTTTTTCCGGTTCATTACTCAGGCTTCGGAGGGTTTTGTTCTGTTTTTGTCTTCTTAAATTTGTGATTTTTTTTCAAATCCGTGAACGATTTTTCCAATTTGATGAACTATTTTTTAAAATTCGATGAACTTTTTTCAAATTTGATGAACTTTTTCAAAAGATGATGATTTTTTTAAAAAAATCGATGAACTTTTTTTCAAAATTGATGAATTTTCTCAATTTTCGATGAACTTTTTTCAAAATCGATGAACTTTTCTCAAATTTCGATGAACTTTTTTCGAAATTGGTGAACTCTTTTCAAATTCGATGAACTTATTTTTCTAAAATTATAAACGTTTTTTATAACTTGTGAACTATTTTTCAAACGAGCAAATCAACGGAACCCATGAACGAGCGATTCTAGTGTCATCTGATCGAGGAGGGAAGCTGACGCTCATCCCAATGGGCCAGCCAGCTAGGCTGTTCCTGCAGGCGCCAGCAGCGCTAACGGGCGCTTAAAGCACTGAGCAGGAGCTCCCGCACAACATAGACTAAAAACAATGTATGTGGCACCGCATGCTTTTTTTTACTAATTGGAGGCACCTTTCAGGTACTCTCATTAATCCACATCATTCATATTAATTACACCGTTGGATTGTAAAATATACGTCCAGGATAAAGAGAAAACTTACGTAACATAGATGGCCCCGTTCAATAAAAAAGGCATCTGACATGTTCATTGTTTGTGGTATACAAATCAAATAAAGCCTCGATCTGTTTCCTCAAAATAGAAAGGAAAGCCTCACGTCAAAATAAAAGGAAACCTCAATCCGTTTCCTCAAAAAAAAAAAGAGGAAAGCCTCACGTAGAAAAAAAAGGAACGCCTAAATAAAAAAAGGAAAGACTCACGTAGAAAAAAAAAGAGGAACGCCTAAATAAAAAAAAGGAAAGACTCGCGTAGAAAAAAGAAGAGGAACGCCTAAATAAAAAAAGGCCTCCATCCATAAAAACTACAACGAAAAAAAGGAATGATTTCCACGACCATTAAATATTATGCCAATTAAAATCACCGTGCTCCTTTACAGGGCTGTTGCCTTCTACTCCCCTTCAATCATCTCTCCTATATATGGCCGGCAGTTGTGATTTTTGACTGTACACAATAGGCATTGAAATTTCATTCTACGATTAGGAATAAATTATCTATGAGATAATATACGCTCATACTTAGCTGTCTATACACGTTTAGAAATCTTGATTGGATTACATTTTTTTCCTTGAGACGTACTAATACAATTTATTTTTTTGCGCAGGAAGTACTAATACAATTACCCATGCATGCACGGTAAATGCAGCTTGCAATATACTCGCGAACCAACCTGTGGTTGGATGGTTAGAGGGACTGTGGTATCCCCAGCCCACCAGGGTTCAAATCCTGGTGCTCGCATTTATTCCTAGATTTATTTCAGGATTTCCGGCGATGCGCATTCAGTGGGAGGAGACGTTCCCGTCGACGACGAGGTGCCTACGGTGACTTCGTAAATTTCAAGATGATATGCCGGCTCAGTCTCTCGGAGGTACTCATAGGGGTAGGGTGTGCGTGTGTGCGTTCATAGGGGTGAGTGTATGCGCGTGTATATGAGCGCTTACGTCTGTACTGTGTTCAAAAAAAAAAAGCTTGCAATATACTCCGTATCACAAATAAATGTTTTTTTTTTCATTTCTTATAAAAACCAGCGTACAATTTTTAGCTTTGTGGTATGTACATCTAGGTACGACAGACTAGCTGTTCGCTTACCCGGAAAAAAACTAATTGCTCTCTTCCAAAAAAAACCCCGTACACTTTCTCTTCCAAAAGTTACCACCTACACAATAACAATGCATGTAGGCATGCTTTCAATACCAGTCCTGTCTATGAATCACTTTTACAAATATTATTTGTTCTCTCAAATTTGTATGTGCTATGCACTTACTGTTTTCTGAAAATATAAAGAACTTAGTGAAACATAATATTCTAAATCCAAGTGGAAAATATATGTAATAACCAACTCCAAGATTATAAAATCGTTATAAATTGCTAACCGGATGCAAGTGCGCCATAAAAATTCCGACTTTAAAATTTAAGGTATGTGCCCTTTAAGTTCAATAATTAAGATATTTCATTAATATGCACATAACAATACGAGAGCGTGTAATCACGAAAAAATGTAAGTTCATATTAACAAGTAGAAGGGATGTGCTCACATCCAGATAAAATTAGGGCATTGGTGTCTCTAGATAAACCTATAGATCATAGGCTAGAGTATGAGCTAGCTTTCACAAGCCAAACGAAGGCATGCCATTATTTTTTTGGATGGATCTTTTGAGATGCTGGAAGCATATTCTAAACTAAAATCGGTTTTAAACAATATTAGCCAGTGTGACACCTCCAAAAAATTTAAAAGGTTTCAGTAATCCAAGAATTTTGTCTGCATAATATGCATCTCTGCTTGACAAAACATACAACCCGTCTTACGCTAGCGGGGTTAGTTTCCAAAAAGATACTAACTTCCAAAATCTAAAAGCTGGGATTCCAATAATGTAGTGGAACTTTGAGGATAGACAAGGTTGTGATTCCGGAAATCAGTACAAACTAACTTCTAAAAATTCAATTGAACTTCCAAAATTTAAAATATAAGGATGGCATCCAGAACTTTGTTCTCTAAGTAAAAAAATATTCAGTCAAAAACCAAAATATAGATAATTAGGAAATATACAATGAATTTGTAGGGCCATGAGGGCTTATCGATATTGACCATGGTTCAAAGCCTTTTGGAGCCAATTTTGGATATGTCCCCCGGTGGGCTCTATATTCTTCAAATTCCATGGGACGCCAATCTATTGAATTTTATATTTTGTCCGAAGACAGGGAATGTTCCACAAGTTTAAAAAAACTTTAAAAAGTTCAAGGATCTTCTAAATATTCTAGAAATACAAGGATAAGCTTGAATGCAGTTGTCGGTCGCTGCCTATTGTGGGGCGTAGAACTTACTCACAGTTAGCGGTGACTAACACGTGACCTATAGGGAGGTGATGAGTTGGAGATATCCATAGGTGAGTGAGTGTGAAATATACAAACATACCCATAACATGAGCGAGATGCAGAGAGTGAGAACGAAAACTCCATAGAGAGCGTGAGAGAGAACATGTGGATTAAGCTGAGAGTGACCGACTTTTGTTGTATAACATTCAATACAATAGTGTCACCAAAAACTTTTGTGGCACAAGGGATAATACAATTTTTTTATTAATATAAAGACTGACCATGACCTACTAATTCCTGATTCATATCAAGCTAGAATTGCACTCGCATGTATTCATATATATATATATATATATATATATATATATATATATATATGTACTATGGACTAGACCGTGCGGATGCACGGGTTGATGACTAGTTACATTAACCATGAATCCATGATAGCTATCAAGGGAAGACCAACGCCTCTAAGGAAGCAAAGGGCAGCGTCATCAACTTCAACTTACCTGCAAAAATTAAGGGGGGAAGGGTGGAGCAGTCATCTCAGGGTTGGCAGCACTCTAATGAGAACAGCACGAGAACAATTTTTATGTAATAGTTTATCAGGCAACACATGTTGAAGGAACACAGGGTTGGCCGTATGTAAGACGCCTATGTCTTTCCAAGTGTAAGTCAATTTTCCCCGGCCGTTGGATATTGAAAGTTTGAAACCCAACGGTTGGGACCCTCTTCTTCCTCCTCTAGCCTAACTCCTTCGTCCATCGGATCTTTCATCACCCCGTCAAAGAAAAACTTCCTTCACTCCGGCCTGCCTCCCGAGCACACTCCTCCCGTTACCACCTTGCATCTGGCTGCGACACTGTGGCTCGCTACCGCTCCCCCTCCCCGCCTCCAACGAGGTCTCTATTTAATCTGAGCAGCAACAACAGCAAAAAGCACCCCCCCCCCCCCCCCCCCCCCCCCACACACACACACATGCGATAGCCCCATCTCTGCCGGTAATGTCTCAGTCTACCGCAACGTCCCTGCCTTCAGTCCTAGCTAGGCCTCACTGGGACGTCGCGGCAAATTGCGTCGCCCCCTGTTGGCCTCCGAGCCCAGCTAGCGCCTCCTCTTCTTGCCCACGGAATCGACGTACACAAATTCTGATTTCAGGGAACTTACAAATAGCAAACACATAAAAGAATAACAGCTAGGTTGGAAAATGACATTCACTATTTATTAAAATGTGGTTTCACTGTGCTCTTTTTCTATACTTGTGAAGCAAACACCCAAGTTTTATAAAATTCTTGTGCGTTTTCCAATTTTTTGACCACCAGTCTAGGAAATGCATTTCTATCAGCTTATTATGTGTTTCCTCAATCCTATGTTTTTCAGAATCCTGCGAACCAGAAGCCCAGCTTCATCTATGGCTCAAATAAAATTAGCAAAACTCCTTTTCCAGCATCAAGAGAAAAAGTGTGTCCTGGTTCCAGGAAAATACAGGGACATCGTCTTTTTCATGCTTCACAATTCTTGGTGTCCATACTGGTTGGCCGCTTTCTACAACACGGGGAAGCAACAGGAAGGGCTGGAAGGCATATGCCATACACTGTAACTTGTCAGGCAGGCATCCATATATTGTACTGGAAAACAAAGCATACATCAGAAACTGGACTGAAAACGCCGAATACTAAACAACGCAACTTAAGGATCACATACCACTCTTGAATCAGTCTAAATCAAAGCGTCCTTACTTCATCCAGGGAAACTTTTGTGGTACAACATGTTGATTAAAATTGTACAACTAGATAAGTATTATTAATGACTGAAATGTAAACAATTGCCTAATTGCATGGATCGAAGGTAGGATCCTGAATTTTCTTGTATATTGCTCCAGCAGTCCGAAGGAAACCCTGAATTTTCAAATGGCATGAGGAAATGATTAAAAGCAGAGAAGCCTTAGTTGCACAGAAATGCACCCATGAATCAAATATTACCTGCACAACATTATGTGCAGTTTTTGCAGACGCCTCCATGAAGAGCGACCATGGTCCTTTGCGAACCGCTCGTGTTCCTGGTAGCTCACAGTGCGGCTGTGCGATAGATCACATTTGTTTCCAATCAGCATTATTGTCATGCCAGGGTGCGCATATTGCCCCGCATCATGCAGCCAGTTCGCGAGATGGTTAAAAATCTCCCTCCTGAATGAACTCATTGATAATGACACAAATACCAGGATAATTAAAGTTCAGGAAACCATGCACTTCATCGAACAGGGCAGCATTTCTGCTCTCTTGTGTGCAGATAGCAGGAGGTTGAACTGAACTATAGCTGTTGCACTGGCTTTCAAAAACAATTACTTGATCATCAACAGCAAGCACAGGAGGCGCACTGGGATCATACACAACTTGTGGTTGATAAACAATTGGGTCTAATTCTTTTATGTGATATACACTACTGACAGGTTATGTTGCCCTCACTAACAAACTCAAAATTCTAGTCTCCTCATCAAAGTTTTAAATAGCGCGCTAAGCCTCTTAGCGGCGGACCTTTAGTAAACGCTATAGTGTGCTATAGCGAAGCTATAGCACGCTATTTTAAATGTTTGTTCACGTGTTTGGACCAAAGACCCTTAGCGTTGGACCTCTTCTAAACGCTATAGCGCGCTATAGCAGAGCTATAGCGCGCTATTTAAAATCATGCTCCTCATACCACTTCTTAATTTCCTGCAGTTTCAAATTACTCTCTATCAATTATAGGCCTTGCTCTCTCTGCTCTCCTATTCTTGTATTCTCTATGTGGTACAGATCATCAGAGTATCTAGCGTTATGTTTCCATCAGTGCATAAAGATTCAGAAAGGTAACATCTGAACTACATAACTTCCTATCCAAATTTTGCTGACCATCAAAGTGCATCATAACATCCCAAACATCATCATCCAAAGTACAAATGACAGCCAATTTGCATAATTCATTAAAGCCCAACCCTAGCCCCCAAGTATGGTAGTAAATTCAACACAGAAAGAAGAGAGGAGAGAAACTTACAGCACGCGCCACCCACTCCATGGGTCCACCGGCGGCTAGTGGTAGGGTTGGTCACCCGACCGCATCTGCTGCTCCATGGACAGCGACGACTGCAAGCACTCTCGTGGTCACTAGAGTAATATGATGAACTGGAGTACCTGCCGTCGAGTCCTGCGTGCGCATTGCTCCCAAGGCTGGGAAGGTCTTCGTAGCCGCCATCGCTGCTACACCCACCGGCACCGCCACCCATAGTCGCCGCCTCCATCACCTGAGAGCCGCGTGTGGAGAGGGAGAGGAAGAGAAGAAAATTAGGGTTTGTCGATTCGGTTCGACCCAGCCCACAAGACCGAACGAGCCGGACTCGTCCATGTCAGCGAGGCGGCACGCACCGATTGGCACGATGGCGTCTGACGCGGGGGGGGGCGGGGGGGGGGGGGGGAGGGGGGCAACGGTCAGATACACAGTCAATACGTTCTTATACGCGGTTTAGATCGTTTTGTTGCGGCTTCCCCCAAACATGGTATTGACATGTGAAAAAATTGAATGGTACTGATTTGTAATCGCTGCCTCAAATGTGGTACTAACATGCAATTATCTTTGGTGCATAGCTCTGTTTCTGCTAGCTGAAATTTCATGCAGGCGTGTTGGTTGTTTTGTTTTGTGATTACAAAGCTCTGTTCACATGGTAAGCCTTGATTACGATTTACTCCTACAAAACTTCCAATGGCGCCATGGTGCTAGGGAGCATCTCCTCACTAGGATGCACAATAAAATCAAAAGGGTGGAAGAAAAAAATCAAAAAATTAAATTTGATTTTTTTGGCATCGAAGATGAACAAGTTTTTCTAAGGACGTGCAAAATTTCATGGCGATTTGCGTTGGAGGAGCCGGAGAAAACAAAAATCGGCATTTTAATAAAGGTTGAAAAAACAGTTCACTTTGGAGCAATGATTCCATTTGTACTCCTATTATGTGTTGTGTGTTTATTGTTTCAAGATCGGAGGGAATTGACCTAAGAGGAAGATATTTCAACCGAGCTTCCGTGTATTTTAAATGGTCTCATGGACATAGAGTAATGTTTAATCATGACAATCCATGAATTTTGCTTTTGATGAAATTTCGATGGTTTCGAGAGTGAGACAAATATTTGGGTTTCATTTAAAATATTTAAGGGTTTTAAAGGGTGGAATCCTGATTGGAAATAACCTCCTATCATTACTCAGTGGTAGGTTGTTGTGCTCTCATATTGGGTAAGTCTAGCACGACTGGTTTGTTTTATTTTTATGTAATCTTAAGTATATTGTAAATAAAATGAACGCACCATTGGGTTATATCAATTCTTGCATAGTGGCCTTGCTAAAACATGAATATATCGAATTGTTTAAATATAAATTTATCCAAATTTAAATAAAAAATGTGTTGATTTGTCAAATTCATTTCCGTAAATTACAATATTTTGATATTTTCGTGGGTCAGAGAATTTTATTACTGTCATAGTTTTAAAAAAATAAATAATAATTGAAAATTTTATGCATGATAATTGTGTGTAAAATTTTATTTTAATTTTATTATCAGGTTGAATTTATTCACTAATTTGATGCCATTATAATTCTTTAGAGTGTATATATACAAATAAAACATTTTTGTCATTACATATGGATATAGATATTTAATAGTTATGATAACCATTTACAGTATTACAATGCCGATCCTAACCATAATAAAAATTTATGTTATTACTGAGATTTATACAATGTTGTACTATTCTTAATATTATGTTAAGCTAATAATAAGAAATTTAAATTATTTATACTAAACTTTTTTACTTATTTATGACTTATTCTGCTATAACATGTTATCTACTAACTTTTTATCGCATATATTGTGTTGCTAAATTTAAAATACATCATGCGTTGTTGTGATTCACGCATCTACTTATTGCAAAATAAAATTTGCCAAATTGAGATCGTATTCCGCAGTAGAAGTTATATCTGTCTATTTTTCTGAACAGTTCATTCGAGGTGTTACTAAGAAACCTTTCATTGAATTGATTGTACTTCATATTTAAGAAAAAAACAAGAAAGACCAGATTGTGCCTCTTTGAATTGTTTTGAGTTGCGTTCCCTTTGTAAATTAATATGATTCATTATATGTGTTATCATGGATTATATGCGCTTGAATTTTCAAGTATCTTAATAAAAAGTTCCAGAACATACTTGTTTAACAAATATCTTGACATAGGTTGTAGAACATATAATTGTGCATCTTTAGTGTAATAAATTAAAATTATATACTAATAAATTAAACTGAATGGATGCGGTGCATCACCCAAATGCACTATTGTCCTGTTTCGCTACCTGCATGAAGCTCATGCACTAGTAGAAAACAGACTTTTGGATCGAAGCATTAGTCCCGGTTGGCTTCTGGACCGGGACTAATGCCACCAATAATCCCGGTTCATTAGGCTAGGCATTGGTCCCAGTTCATGATGAACCTTTAGTCCCGATTAGTGTTAACAACCGGGACTAAAGGGGTGGTGGCAGGTTGGTGGCAAGGTGGGGCCCCTGCGAGCGACTTTAGTCCCGGTTGCTAACACAAACCGGGACTAGAGATGGAACATCTAGTCCCGGTTGGTGTTACAAACCGAGATTAAAGGTGTGGTGGCAGGCTGGTGTCAGACTGGGCCCTGCGAGCACCTTTAGTCCCGGTTGGTAAGACCAACCGGGACTAGAGATGGACCTCTAGTCCCGGTTTGTAGGACCAACCGGGACTAAATGTATCCCTATATATGGATGTGCTTCTTCCAGCCCGATCTCATCCTCTCCATTTCTCTGTTTTCTCTTCCTCTTCTCGAGCTCATCCCTCCATTTTTGCCAAGATTTGTCAAGATTTGAGGCACCCCAATCCATCCAAGTGTTCACAAAGGTTAGCAACTTTGTCCTTTCATCTCTCATTGCTAGATCAGCTCGTGCAATGCTTTATAAGTATAGTGATTTGTGGGTTTTAGTTTGGGTGTAATTATGTGGGAGTTTTTTGATTTATATGCAATTTGAGCTCAAATTAACTTCTTAGTTTGCATATGTGTGTAGGTGTGGTTTACTTAGTGCCTTCCCGTCCCCGTCCTAACCACCGTCGATCGCCCGCACCGTCCCGTCGCCGGCACCACCTTGGTGAGCCTCTTCTTGTTTCTTATCCTTTTTATAAAAAGAAAATCTTATTTGTATGATTTAGATAGTTATTTGTATAATCTTCTTACTTGTATGATTGTTTGTTATACATAGTGCCATGGTTTTGGTATCCATGCCCGTCGGCCCTCGTCCGGTTTATGATTCGGATGTGGTATATTCTCTATTATAACTATTTGTTGCATTTCGATCGTGTTAATGACAATTATGACCATCAAGTTGACATACATATTTTTATCTAGGAGGTAGTTGAACCGGAAATTCCAACCGACCCTATTGTCGAGAAGTTAAATTTAGCTGAAAAAGAAAACGAGGATTTGAAAGGACAATTAAAAAGAGTTGAAGAAGAGAAGATGAAATTGGAGTTGTAAGTTGCCGATGTCGTCGATGATCACAAGATCAAGATGGATGCAATGCGCTTGAAGATTAGAAAGATTTGAAAATATGCCATTAATAAAGAGGCTTGGTATCATTATGCTGTTGGATCAATTGTTACCTTAGTTGCGATTTGGATCGCATTTGTTGTTGCATTTAAATGTTTTAGCTAGATAGTTGTATGTTGTTTTATGAGAATAAGTGTGTATGAACTTTATGTATGAACTTGTATTAATTTGGTCTTTTCGGTGTTGTGTAATGAAGATGAACCGGCAATGGATGTACGATGACCGATGCTCTCCCCAGTTCATTAATGGCGTGCATAGTTTTCTGCGTGCGGCTGAGGCAAACAAGCGGGATGGTTTTATGTGTTGTCCATGTGGTGTGTGTAAGAATGATAAGACTTACTCTAGCGCAAAACAAATTCACGTCCACCTTTTTACGTCCGGTTTCATGTCCGGCTATAATTGTTGGACCAAGCACGGAGAAAGAGGGGTTCTAATGGAAGAGAATGAAGAAGAAGAGGATGATGACAACTATCCTGGGTTTCCTGAATATGATGGTACTACAATGGGGGAAGAGAATGAAGAAGAAGAAGTTGAGGCATCAGATGAGCCCGCTGATGATCTTGGTCGGGCCATTGCTGATGCAAAGAGAAACTGCGAAAGTGAAAAGGAGAAGTTGAAGTAGCAGCGCATGTTAGAGGATCACAAAAAAGGGTTGTACCCAAATTGCGAGCATGACAACACAAAGCTCGGTACCACACTGGAATTGCTGCAATGGAAGGCAGAGAATGGTCTATCTGACAAGGGATTTGAAAAGTTGCTGAAAATAATGAAGAAGAAGCTTCCAAAGGAAAACGAATTACCCGACAGTACATATGAAGCAAAGAAGGTTGTCTGCCCTCTAGGATTAGAGGTGCAGAAGATACATGCATGCCCTAATGACTGCATCCTCTATTGCGGTGAGGAGTACGAGAATTTGAATGCATGCCCGGTATGCGGTGCATTGCGATATAAGATCAGTCGCGATGACCCTGGTGATGATGTTGAGGGCGAGCGCCCGAGGAAGAGGATTCCTGCCAAGGTGATGTGGTATGCTCCTATAATACCACGGTTGAAACGTTTGTTCCAAAACAAAGAGCATGCCAAGTCGTTGCGATGGCACAAAGAAGACCGTAAGAAAGACGGGAGAGTACCCGCTGATGGGTCGCAGTGGAGAAAAATTGAGAGAAAGTGGCCGGACTTTGAAGATGACCCAAGGAACGTATGGTTTGGTTTAAGTGCAGATGCTATTAATCCTTTTGGGGAGCAGAGCAGCAAGCATAGCACATGGCCTGTGACTCTATGTAACTATAACCTTCCTCCTTGGTTGTGCATGAAGCGGAAGTTCATTATGATGCCAGTGCTCATCCAAGGCCCTAAGCAACCCGGGAATGACATTGATGTGTACCTAAGGCCATTAGTTGATGAACTTTTACAGTTGTGGAATAAAGAAGACGTACGTGTGTGGGATGAGCACAAACAGCAGGAATTTGACCTGCGAGCGTTGCTGTTTGTAACCATCAATGATTGGCCTGCTCTTAGTAACCTTTCAGGACAGACAAACAAGGGATACCATGCATGCACGCACTATTTAGATGAGACTCAAAGTATATATTTGGAAAAATGCAAGAAGAATGTGTACCTGGGACATCGTTGATTTCTTCCGACCAAGCATGCCTTAAGAAAGAAAGGCAAGCATTTCAAAGGTGAGGCGGATCACCGAAAGAAGCCTGTCCTCCGTACTGGTGATGATATACTTGATATGGTCAAGGATTTACAAGTAATCTTTGGAAAGGGTCTTGGCGGACAATCTGTTCCGATTAACGCTGACGGAGGCGCCCCCATGTGGAAGAAGAAATCTATATTTTGGGAGCTAGAATATTGGAAAGTCCTAGAGGTCCGCTCTGCAATCGACGTGATGCACATCACGAAGAATCTTTGCGTGAACCTGCTAGGCTTCCTAGGAGTGTATGGGTAGACAAAAGATACACCGGAGGCACGGCAGGACCAGCAACGTATGAACGCAAAAGACGGCATGCATCCAAAGTAGTATGAAGGTCCTGCCAGCTACGCTCTTACCAAAGCAGAGAAGGAAAAAAATTGAATGCCTGCTCAGTATGAAGGTCCCGTCTGGCTTCTCGTCGAATATAAAAGGAATAATAAATATGGCAGAGAAAAAAATTCCAGAACCTAAAGTCTCATGACTGCCATGTGATCATGACGCAATTGCTTCTGGTTGTGTTGAGGGGGCTTCTACCAGAAAATGTTCGATTAGCCATTGTGAAGCTATGTTCTTTCCTCAATGCAATTTCTCAGAAGGTAATCGATCCGGAAATCCTACCAAGCTTACAGAATGATTTGGTCCAATGTCTTGTCAGTTTCGAGTTGGTGTTCCCACCATCCTTCTTCAATATTATGACGCACGTCCTAGTTCACCTAGTCGAAGAGATTGCCATTCTGGGTCTTGTATTTCTACACAATATGTTCCCCTTTGAGAGGTTCATGGGAGTCTTAAAGAAATATGTTCGTAACCGTGCTAGGACAGAAGGAAGGATCTCCAAGGGCCATGAAACAGAGGAGGTTATTGAGTTTTGTGTTGACTTTATTCCTGACCTTAAGTCGATTGGTGTTCCTCAATCGCGGCATGAGGGGAGACTGCGTGGAAAAGGCACGCTTGGACCAAAATCAATAATATGTAGGGACGGGCATTCTTGGGCGCAAGCACACTACGCAGTTCTACAAAATTCTACCTTGGTGACCCCGTATATCGAGAAACACATGGATATTATACGCTCCAAGAACCCGGAGCAGTCTGACCCCTGGATTAAACGTACACACATTGAGGCTTTCGGCGGTTGGTTGCGAACACATCTCATGAATGACGACATTGTTGAAGATGAGCTGTACTTGTTGGCCAAGAGACCATCTTCGACTATATTACACGATCGCCCAAGGATACGAGATAAATGGGAATACATGTTACACGATCGCCCAAGATAAAAAGAGCACCAACAAAAACAGTGGTGTCCGCTTTGACGATGCAGCAAACACCAATAGGGAAAAGGACACATATTATGGTTACAGAGAGGAGATATGGGAACTTGACTATGGAAGTGATTTGAAGGTCCCTTTGTTCCGGTGCAAATGGGTCAATCTGACTGGAGGAGGGGTAATGGTAGACCAGCAATACGGAATGAAAACAGTGGATCTCAACAATCTTGGGTACACAGAGGAACCATTCGTCCTAGCCAATGATGTGGCGCAGGTTTTCTATGTGAAGGACATGTCTACCAAACCAAGAAAAATAAAAGATAAGAAAGCGGATACATCATACGATGAGTCAAAGCGCCACATAGTTCTTTCAGGGAAAAGAAACATCGTGGGAGTGGAGGACAAGACAGACATGTCAACAGATTATGAAAACTTTGATGAAATTCCTCCCTTCACAGTGAAGACTGACCCAAGCATCCTGTTAAATGATGAAGATTGTCCATGGTTACGGCGCAATAAGCAAGGGACACACGAGAAGAAAAAAAATTATACCCCAAGATCCCACTCTGGGATGTGATTGGCTTCACCGTCATCACTTTTCTTCTCTACTGAGTAGCCGAGATGGTCCAGTTTGTACACGAAGTGTATCCAGTTTTTGTTGTATCCCTCTCAACTTTTTAGCACATGCTATGTGGGTGAAATTATGATACCATGCCAAGTTTCAACCTTTTCAGAGTTCATTTGTAGTGTTTTTTAATTTCAGGTTCGTTTAGCTCAAAAAAATCATTAAATGCATGAAAAATAGCAAATGAAGTTAGAAAGGGTTGAAATTTGAAGATGTGGCTTAGAATGGTGCATATTGAATGCACAAAAAGTCTGGAGTTGAAATAAGTTAAAAAAATGAAATGCCTTTGTAACAGATGAGTTTTCGTCCGAAACCCTCATACTTTGAAGGAGATCGTCCAATTTGTACACGAAGTGCATCCAGTTTTTGCCGTAACCCTCTCAACTTTTTAGCACATGCTATGTGGGTGAAATGATCATACCATGCAAAGTTTCAACCTTTTTGGATTTCATTTGTAGTGCTTTTTAATTTCAGGGTCATTTAGCTCAAAAAAATCATTAAATGCATGAAAATAGCAAATGAAGTTAGAAAGGGTTGAAATTGAAGATGTGGCTTAGAATGGTGCATATTGAATGCACAAACAGTCTGGAGTTAAAATAAGTTAAAAAAATCAAATGCCTTTGTAACAGATGAGTTTTCGTCCGAAACCCTCATAGTTCGAAGGAGATCGTCCAGTTTGTACACGAAGTGCATCCAGTTTTTGCCGTAACCCTCTCAATTTTTTAGCACATGCTATGTGGGTGAAATGATGATACCATGCCAAGTTTCTACCTTTTTAGATTTCATTTTTAGTGCTTTTAAATTTCAGGGTCATTTAGCTCAAAAAAAATCATTAAATGCATGAAAAATAGGAAATGAAGTTAGAAAGGGTTGAAATTTGAATATGTGGCTTAGAATGGTGCATATTGAATGCACAAAAAGTCTGGAGTTTAAATAAGTTAAAAAATGAAATGCCTTTGTAACAGATGAGTTTTCGTCCGAAACCCTCATACTTCGAAGGAGATCGTCCAGTTTGTACACGAAGTGCTTCTAGTTTTTGCCGTAACCCTCTCAACTTTTTAGCACATACTATGTGGGTGAAATGATGATACCATGCCAAGTTTCTACCTTTTTAGATTTCATTTGTAGTGCTTTTTAATTTCAGGGTCATTTAGCTAAAAAAATCATTAAATGCATGAAAAATAGCAAATGAAGTTAGATAGGGTTGAAATTTGAAGATGTGGCTTAGAATGGTGCATATTGAATGCACAAAAAGTCTGGAGTTGAAATAAGCTAAAAAAATGAAATGCCTTTGTAACAGATGAGTTTTCGTCCGAAACCCTCATACTTCGAACGAGATCGTCCAGTTTGTACACGAAGTGCATTCAGTTTTTGCCGTAACCCTCTCAACTTTTTAGCACATGCTATGTGGGTGAAATGATGATACCATGCCAAGTTTCTACCTTTTTAGATTTCATTTGTAGTGCTTTTTAATTTCAGGGTCATTTAGCTCAAAAAAATCATTAAATGCATGAAAAATAGCAAATGAAGTTAGATAGGGTTGAAATTTGAAGATGTGGCTTAGAATGGTGCATATTGAATGCACAAAAAGTCTGGAGTTCATTTGGGTGATTTTGATTAAAACAAATAAAGATATAAAACTAAAAGAGTTAAACAGAATCTGGTTTTGATTAAAACACCTATTTAAATTATCCTAAAAATTCCCTAGTTTAACATAATGATAAAACATACTAATATTAAACAACAGGAAAAACAATCACTCAAAAATCTATTTTTAAACTAAAGTTATTCACAAATTAGTGATTCACACAAAATTCAAATGAATTCAAATTTAAACTATTTAAATTTGAAAACTACTGGCACTAACAGAAAGTTTGTAATTGTTTTGACCTAAAGTAAAAAGATGCATTAAAAAACTATAAATATTTTAACAGTTATTCCAAATGTAAAAACAGAAATTAGAAAAACAAAACAAAACAAAAAAGAGAAAATACAGCTTTAGTCCCGGTTGGTGGTACCAACCGGGACTAAAGGTCCCTTCCCGCGCGGAATTTGGGCCGCCGAAAAGATGGGCCATTAGTCCCGGTTGGTAGCACCGACCGGGACTAAAGGGTAGTCCTTTAGTCCTGGTTGGTCCCGGTTGATAGCACCAACCGGGACTAAAGGTCCTTGGGTATTTAACCCCGCCTTCTCCTTCCTCTCCTTAGTTTCTCCCCCCGACGCTGAACCACACGACGCCGCCAGGCTGCCAGACATCGCCGTCGTCGTTCTGTCGCCTCCTCGCCGTTCCCGAGCCCGCTGACCGTCGCCGACTGCCTCAGCCTCCTCCCCGAGCCCGCTGACCGTCGCCGATTGCCTCGCCCTCCTCGCAGGTGAGCTCCTGCCCTGCTCCCCCTCCTCCTCACCTCCTCATCCTCCTCCTTCGCGGCCACCGTGGCCGCGTGCGCCGACACCGCTGCCCTGGCCACCCACTCGCCCTCCGCCACCACCTTCGTCGCCGAACCCCGGCCCGGCATCGTCGGCCTCCTCCACCCGGGGGATTTTTTTTTATGTTTTAGTTATTTTAGTTAATTATAAGTGTTCATATTGTTTTAGTTAATTTAGTTGTTTTAGTTGTTTAGTTTTTTTATGTTTTAGTTAATTTAGTTGTTTTAGTTGTTTTATGTTTGAGTTGTTTTAGTTGTTTAGGTTTTTTTATGTTTTAGTTAATTTAGTTGTTTTAGTTGTTTTATGTTTTAGTTGTTTTAGTTGTTTAGTTTTTTTTATGTTTTAGTTGTTTTAGTTAATTAAGTGTTCATATTGTTTTAGTTAATTTAGTTGTTTTATGTTTTAGTTGTTTAGTTTTTTTTTATGTTTTAGTTGTTTTAGTTGGAAATAATGTAGTATCGTCGGTCGTCGGTGACGCGATATCGAGGAGTCCCCGACGATCGTCGGTTAGGAGTCCCCGACGATCGCCGGTGAGGAGTCCCCGACGATCGTCGGTGATGAGTCCCGGACGATCGTCGATGAGGAGTCCCCGATGATCGTCGGTGAGGAGTCCACGACTATCGCCGGTGAGGAGGAGGTGACGATCGCCGATGATATATGATGTTTAGATGTTTAGGGTTTAGATGTTAATATGTTTTAGTAAATGAGACTTTTTATTAGGCATTAGCTATTTTATATTAGGCAGATATATGATGTTTAGATGTTTAAATGTTTAGTTGCATAGCGTAGCCGTTGAGTCGATGATGCCCGGCCAGCATCCTCGTCGTCGACTCGGTGGCAACAACCTGCTTGAGAGGCGCCATGTCTGGGACTGGGCTCCGTCGGGCTGGCATTGGGAGGTGCTGCCTTCCGGGGCGTGCAGCTTGGTGAGGAATCAGGGTCCCGTCGTCGACCCGGAGGTTCTTTGGTGGCGGTCGCGTGGACCACTGTCGGTGTAGAGGGAGCCGGCCCCCGCGGAGGTGGTACGTCTCCGTGTCAGGGAGGAGGATGAGCACGTCCGACGCTACATGGCTGCGTTGGACGCCAGGTTCTCCAATACCTGGTAGGTTCTTCAGGGATCTCACCCGAGCTATGATCCTGTCATAGTTCCTTCTCTTTGGGTGTCCACCGCCTACGCCGCGAGACGTCAACTAGATCTGTATTACTGATATTATATAATAATATTCGAGATGTATTAGTGATAATATTCGATGATGTATTAGTGATATTATATAATAATATTCGAGATGTATTAGTGATACTATTCGATGATGTATTAGTGATATTATATGATCATATTGTTGCATTGCCTTGTATTGATTTGCAAATCTCCGGCTTTGCTTAGTGAATGCATTCTAATTGTTTTATATTTGTTCTGGATTAGTTAAGCTATAGACGGTAGAGACAGAGACCGTGATCAAGAGAATGTCATGTACGACATGATACGCTCCGGAAACGAAGAGAATGAAGAAGTTGATGATGGATCACAATACCTTAACCCATGCGATGAGGGAATTGAGGAAGAACAACCAAGAGACGAAGGGGAACCAGCTGACAATGATGGCGAAGAAATTTTTCTCCATCATCAGAAGTCCGGCGAGGTATTAATTTGCCCTTTGGTGATCATCAAAAGTATTGATTGATTTGTATATATTAACGAATCTTTCTTCTTTTAGCCCTCCGGATCGAGCAAATCTTCTACAAGGGTTAAACGTGGCCCAACAAAAAAGTTGAAAGAAGGCATAAAGTACAACATCGATCAAATAAGAGCAGATGGCGAACCGATTGCTCCTAAAGTTAATGCAGACAAATTTATACGTCAATGCGGAGTTATCGTTAGGGACCAAATCCCGATCACCGCTCAAGAATGGAATCAGCCAAAAGATCGCGGAGTTCCTTTTGTCAGCGAAAGAGCAAAAGATCTGCTTTGGGAGGCGCTCATGAAACATTTCACCCTACCAGAGGGTCTCACAGATCTCCAACGGGAGAAAGTCAAGAAGTGTGCTCTTAAGAAGATGGCCACACAATTCCAGACTTGGAAGAAAAGATTATGGACCAATTACTTGAAAGGAGGAAATAAGACTCCAGAATTCAAAGGAGAATATACGAAGTTAAAAGATGACTCGGACAGATTTTTGCAGTTCAAGGAATCAGAAGCAGCTAAGGAACGGTCGAGAGTAAACAAAATAAATGCCGAGAAAAAAACGTGGCACCATCATTTGGGGCCAGGTGGCTACAAGTATGGGTTGCCTAAGTGGGAAGAATCCGAGAGAAACATGAAGGCTGCAGGGGTCACTCCAGAAATAGAGACTTGGCCCGACAGGTGCAGGACTTGGTTTTATGCACATGGGAGAAAGTTGGACCCAAAGACAGGGAAGGTTCTTGAACAGGCAAGTATTAAAGAAGCCACGGACGAGTTACTTAAAGCAATAGAAGAAGCTCGAATGGGTGTGTACCAGCCCGAGAGAGAGAACAACGAGCTTACACGCGCCCTCAAGAATCCTGAACACCCGGGACGAACACGAGGCAAAGGCCTTGTTCCGTGGCTTCTGGGGTTTGCGGATTGGAAAGGCAGTTACAGAAGCCGTGAGAGAAAGAAGAAGCATGAAGTAGATCGGATTCAAATGGTAGAATTAAAGAACGCGGACTTGGAACGCAAATACATGCTGCAGCAAGAGCAAATCAACAAACTTAGCCAGCAAGGCGTGTCTCAGCAGCAGGAGCATCCAGATGCAGCATTGGATGGTACCATTCCATCATCTATGCCGAAAAGCAGCGTGGGTTCCACGCGGGTCCCGGCCGATGATGCACTGCTGGCTCGCTACCCCGTGGATGATATCCTAGAGTCGACAATTTGTGAGCTACACGTGATACTGAAGAACATATCCATGAAGGTGGCGGACGGCTTTGCTTTACCAAGTGGACCTGAAGCAACCTTCCACGGCAATCCGATTCCACCTGGCTATGCTCGTGTCGGGGTGGATGAAGTTGTGTCGGCATATGAATCACTAGATCTTGACTACCTTGGAGGTGAAGGGGAGCGGACACTGGGAGAAGCCATTCGTTGTCTCATTTTATGGAAAAAGGAATGCATCGTGTTTCCAAACTCGGTGCCTAGGCCATCGACTCCTCCTCCAAGTCCGCCGCGTCAGCAGACTCCAACCCACCTCGAGACGGAGCGCAGGGCGAGTCCGCCATATCGATCTCCGCTGCGTCAGCGTAATCCATCCGAGACGAAGCCTAGCGCGAGTCCGCGATATCGATCTTCGTCGTCTCCAAAGCGGAAGAGAGCACAAAAGAAGAAACCCGAGCCTCCTGTCAAAAAGAAGTTAGCTTACGATAAGTTACCTTACGAGAAGACTGACGAGGAAATCGATGAACAAGTGGCTAAGGAATTGCAGGCCCATTTTGGACCGAAACCGCCCCCGCCGCCAAAGGAGAAAATACCTGCGGAAGTCGTACAACAATTTTTGAATGCAGCTAAACCGGCGGAGAAAAGGCCGCTATCAGACTATGAACGCTCTATTAGCAAGTCCTATCATAAACAAAAAAACAGAAGTCGAGCGGTAGTAGTAAATGCGGGAAAAGTGTTCCCCAGCTCGGAGAACAGGCAGTGCAATCGATCATCCCGCTCGAGGTGAGTACCGATAAGGTGGTAATAACCAACGCTGATAGAGAGAGGGCTAGAGAGATCAATATCACTGTTGAACAACTCCTAGAGATCGAGGAATTCCCACCGGAGGATCCGAAGGAACTAGCATGGAAATATGTCCCCGGGAACCTTCTCGTGAGTCCTGAAGAGGAGAAGCTTCTATCAACGCAAATGCACAACTTGCATGACTGGTACATGAGAGAAGTAAAGAGCGGGCGACAGAGCCTCATGGTGAAAGTCGAGCGAGAGCATTACATCCATGAAAATGATTTGTTGATTGAAAATGAAGAATTCTTTCAGTTATGCAATCAAAAAGCACTCGACAAATCTATCGTCAGTTGCTACTGTCTGTAAGTGATTTCTTTCTGTAATTTAATTAAGTCTCTAGCTCAGCTCGTTCATTGCATGTAATTATCCTCACTATAGTCTTTTGTGTGGTATTGTGCAGAATGAAGATTTTTGAATTGGAAAGAGATGGAGTCTATGGCATTGGGTTCATTGACCCAAATACCGTTAATGAAAAGGTGTTAACTAGTTACTCTAAAGAGACGGAGAAAATGTTGCTAAGGTTTTTGAAGGCCCTAAATACCAAACCAGAAATACTTTTACCTTACAACTTCAAGTGAGTGTTACTGTTTTGTACTACAAATTCTCCTTTTGCTTATATATATATATACTCGATGTTAAGTGTAGTTGATGAGTTATGCATGCCCGCTTATACAAATCGTGTCCGCAGCTTCCACTGGATCCTGCTAATCATTAGAATTGACGATGGAACTGTTGAAGTACTGGACTCACTAAGTAAAGACCCTGAAGAATACAGAAGTCTGCATTCGATGCTCGACAGGTAATTTCAATCATTTACGCACTATGTCGGCCTCTTTAGTTCGTTTCCTGATATCAAGTAATTAGTAACTCCTTTATTCATTTTCTTTGCCGGGCAGGGTTTGGAAAAAGTTCACCAAAGATGTTAGAGGTGAATGGAAAGAGGAGCTGAAATGGTGAAAGTCCAAGGTATTTAAGTAGTACTAGCTACGTCCGCGCATCTCTTTAAGTATAGTTTCAATACCATTATCAAGCTTGATTATTATCTGATTGAATTATATTCTCGTAAAGTGCATGAGGCAGGAACAAGGGACTCATTTATGTGCATATTACGTTTGCGAGAACATTCGCTTTATGACCGAAAAGATCAAAACTACAAGAGATCTTTGGGTACGTAAACACCATTCACATTTTTTTATCATGATGTAATATATATACAGACAACTAACATGTTCATATTGATCTCCTTCTTTAAAGATGCACGAGATGCGGGATAAGCTCCTATCAAAGGACCGCATACGAGCAATTCAAGAGGAAATTGCGGGTTTTTTGCTTGAGCAGGTCATATCTCCCGACGGAGAATACCATTACACCTAATGCCTGCATGTAATGATTTGCAAATTGTAGGAGAAATTGTATATACCAAATTGTACATATGTGTATGCATGGTCGTACAAAAAGTTCTATGTATATGATTGGTTCTACGAGATATTCTATTATATATGCATAACGTGCACTAGTAGAAAAAGGCCCATTTGTCCCGGTTCCCGAGGCCCATTTGTCCCGGTTCTGGAACCGGGACTAAAGGGTCGGGACTAAAGCCCAAAAACTTTAGTCCCGGTTCGCTTACGAACCGGGACAAAAGGGGCTCCACGTGGCCGCTGTGGGGAGCCCAGGCAGGAGGACCTTTAGTCCCGGTTGGTCACACCAACCGGGACCAAAGGGCATCCACGCGTCAGCATCTGGCAGGAGCTAGGGTTTTTGTTGTTTTTTTGGAAGGGGGGGTGGGGGGGGGGGTTTGGAGGGTTAATTTAGGGGTTTCATATTGTGTTATAGCTAGCTAATAGAGAGAAGTGTCCTCTCTTTCTCCGTGCTTGGTCGACGCTAGCTACTATACATATAGAGAGAACTCGACGCTAGCTAATAAGAAAATGAAGGAAACCATTAATTACACAAGATCGTCATGCTGACCATATATAGAGAGAAGTGACATCTCTTTCTCCGTGCTTGGTCGAACAACAAGTTTTCGTATATCTATCCGACGCTACTACATATATACAATATAACATCTTTTACAATCCCTAACATCATCTACCTAAGATCCAATCACAAATCCACATGGTATTCTCCGTCTTTAGGTATGACGTGGTCAAGAAAGAATCCCGCCAATTCCTCTTGAATTGCTCGTATGCGATCATGTGGTAGGAGTTCATCCCGTATCTGCCAGATCTAATTTAAAGAAGGGGGTCAATACATGCATATATATGAATAAAACTCAACACAATTGATGGTAATATATAAAATAAAATTGTGAATATTATTTACGTACTTCAAATTGTTTGTCAGAGAAGCCCCGCTCAGAGGTCGAGTGGCGAATGAACTCGCATACGTAGTATGCACATAAAATAGTCCCTTCTTTCTGGTACAAGCACTTTACGAGAATAGAGTTCAATCAAACTGATAAGCAAGCATGGTAATGATATATTGATGAAAATTTGAATCAATTAGAGATGCGCGGAACTAGCTAGTACTACTTACTTTGGGGTGCGTAAACCGCAACTCTTTGTTTAGACCGGGAACCTTTCGGGTGAACTTCTTCCAAACCCTGCCAGGCAAAGAAAATGATTACTTGATATCAGGAAATTAACGAAAGTTGCATGCCGATATGGTCCCGGTATTGACTGAACTTTTAGAAAGAAGATAATAACAAACAATAATAAAAGTAAGAAAATTACACAAGTATCTATCTAAATCATACAAGTAAGAACTTTTTTCTTTTAGAAAGAAGATAAGAAGAAGAGGCTAACCACGGTGGTGCCGGCGCCGAGATGGGCGCGGGCGATCGACGGCGGTGAGGACGGGGACGGGACAGGACGGACTGCTAAACCTAGACAAATCTTGAGGAAAATGGAGCTTGGACAAATAGCTTCGAGAGGAGAAAGCTTAAGTGTGGCTCGGGCATTTCATCGAACACCTCATGTGCATAGGAGGTGAGCTAGAGCACCACAAAGCTCGCGGGCAGGGGGGTATATATAGGCCAACCATTGGTCCCGGTTTGTGGCTGGAACCGGGACTAAAGGACACCATTTGGTCCCGGTTCCAGCCACAAACCGGGACCAATGGTTGTGGGCCAGGAGCGAGGCGCATTGGTCCCGGTTCGTGTCTGGAACCGGGACCAAAAGGGTCAGACGAACCGGGACCAATGGCCCACGAGGCCCGGCCGGCGCCCTGGCCTCACGAACCGGGACCGATGCCCCCATGGGTCCCGGTTCGTGAGTGAACCGGGATTAATGGGATTTCAGGCCTGGACCAAAGCCCTGTTTTCTACTAGTGGTGTATAGTATGTAGCAATGTAAAATATGTTTGAAATGAAAAAGAATTAAATCGAATACACAAAATGAAAAGGAAAAATAAACAATAAAACCTAAACCCATAAACCCCAAAGCCCCTAAATCTTTAGTCCCGGTTGGTGTTACCAAGCGGGACTAAAGGTCCCCATCCCCTGGCGCCCGCTGCCGACCACGTGGCAGGGGTTTAGTCCCGGTTCGTAGCCAACCGGGACTAAAGGCTTGGACCCTTTAGGGGCTTGGACCCTTTAGTCCCTATACATTAGTCCCGATTGGGGAACCGGGACTAAAGGCCCTTCCTAACCGGGACTAATGGCCTGTTTTCTACTAGTGATGTATGCTTTTAGTGGGCCAAGTTTTCGTGGTTTGCTTGCCCGCATGCTTGCCTACAACTGCACGACATGAAACTTAAAGCACCCCTGAGCCAAGCTCTGGAGGAATGCTAGATCGACCGTTTTCCCGGATGCAGGCTCGTTGTAGTGCAATTTACACTAGGGGGAAGTTGCATATTGAGGTAAATGCAGACGACCTAACAACACGTAGAACGTGAGCTAGAGCCTGCATACCCTCAAACAGGCTTCACTGTGACAGGCTCCTGAGAAACACGCAAAGCATGCAGGTAGCCAAACACCTCCTATGTGTGATTTTTTCTCAGTGCTTCTTGTCACACCCTTGCACCGCAATTGTTCGACGGGTCAGTGACGCATCAACCTCCTAGATCGACATCGTGTAGTAATTGATGTTGCACTTGTTTGTCACCAAGACGAGAACACATGATTATTAGCTAAAGAAAAGTAACCGGTCTCTCTACATTGACGAGAGATGACGTGACGTCAAAATTGTCAAGAATTCAAACTGGTGCATATCAGTGCTATTCAGAGACATCTATCACATACCCTATGCCATAAACCAAGAGAGCACCAACAGCCTCGTCGTAGAGTGGTGTAGTTAACGATCTGAATGCGCCTCAGCCGGGCTGTAATATTAATACAGACAGCATAAGATAGATTATTTGCCCCGACAACTGAACGTGACACTAGGGTTTATGGCATGACAACTGAACCTTGTGGAACTCAAAATTCAGACTGTGCTATCTCAGGAGAGCTACTAACAAATCAGAAAGAGAAACTCGTATAGGCCACAAGTACCAACAGTGAACCCATAATCTAGTAGGTACAGATTTCGCTTCCAATTGGGACACAATAATTCAGTAACATATTGTAAGGCGTGCATCCACATTTTGTACTGTGGTCCACATCAGAAACTGGACAGAAATCGTGGAATCAATCTAAAGGCATCTCTACTTCATCACTCTAAAGGATGACATAACACTCCTGAATCAATCTAAAGGCATCTCTACTTCATCCCAGAGAAACTTATGTGGTAGAACATGTTATTAAAATGTACAGCTACATAAGTAGTATGACCGAAATGTAAAACATTACGTAGTTTTATAGATCAAAGGAAGGATCCTGAATTTTCTTGTATATTGCTCCAGCAGTCTGAAGGAAACCCTGCATTTTCAAATGGCGTGAGGAAATGATTAAAATCAGAGAAGCCTTAGTTGCACAGAAATGCACCCATGAATCAAACATTACCTGCACAACATTCTGTGCAGTTTTTGCAGAAGCCTCCATGAAGAGCAGACCATGGTCCTTTGCGAACCGCTCGCCTTCCTCATAGCTCACAGCACGGCTGTGCGATAGATCACATTTGTTTCCGATCAGCATTATTGTCATGCCAGGGTGCGCATATTGCCTTGCATCTTGCAGCTAGTTGACGAGATGGTTAAAAGTCTCCCTCCTGAATGTCATCATTGATTGTGACACAAATACCAGGACAATTAAAGTTCAGGAAACTATGTACTTCTTCGAACAGGGCAGCTGTCGTTGTGTGTGGCAAGTACCTGGTGATGTCATAAACCAAAAGAGCACCAACAGCCTCGTCGTAGAGTGGTGTAGTTAACGATCTGAATGCGCCTCGGCCTGGCTGTAATATTAACACAAACAGCATAAGATAGATTATTTGCCCCGACAACTGAACATGACACTAGGGTTTATGGCATGACAACTGAACCTTGTGGAACACAAAATTCAGACTGTGCTATCTCAGGCCACAAGTAATAATTCAGAAACAGAAACTCATATAGGCCACGAGTACCAAGGGTGAACCCATAATCTAGTAGGTACAGATTTCGCTTCCAGTTGGGACACAATAATTCAGTACCATATGCAGAGCTGGCACTAATTGCTATAGTGGGTCAGAGGAGAGGAAAGAGTGCAGTACCGTGTCCCAAATCAGGAGCTTGACGGGCTTGTTGTCGATGGTGATCTTCTTGTCTCCGCGCTCGGTGTCGATGTTGAAATCAACGACGGGGTGGAACTCATTGTGGAGGAACTGCACCAGCAGGCATGTCTTGCCGACACCTGCAGTAGGAGGACCATCCAATCAGATCTCCCCGAAAAAGAGGGCTACATGGACGAAAACGAGGAGCGGGAGGAGGGGATCGATCGATCGGGGGAGCGGACCTGAGTCGCCGATGACGACGTACGTGAAGTTGTAGAGGGACATCTCCGATCCTCCCCTGTTCTCCGTGAACTCCCCGCAAGGATGGAGACTAGAGTGAGTGCGGCGGACTGTTTGATGAAGAGAACTGTTCGCCGAGCCACAACCTTACTTTGGGAAACGAGTGGGTTCGGCGCGCTCGGACGAACCTTGCGCCGGTCTCCTCTCTCGCGCGCCTGCTTGGTGGACCCTTCACCTTATCTTTTTTTTATCACTCGTTCTTCTTCACGTGGATCCACCCGTGTCGCCGCACCCGATGTTGCTCGGAGGGGTCGCGCCCGATCACGGCTGCAATGGGGACAGAGCTGGAACCAGCAGGTGATTTTGGTGCATCCATCATGACGGAGCTTCGATCGGTGACGGCGGTGAGATTTTTTAGTTGCAACCACCGTTTGATTTTGCTACTACCGGTGAGGAATTTTGCTACATGCATCACGGCGGAGCCGCGACCTGCGACGACGACAACGACGACGAATTGTTGCAACCGTCGTTTTTTTTGCTACGACCGACGTTTTTTGTTGCTACATCCATGAACGACATTGACTCTTGGCCATCGCTGATGCAACCCCCGGCAGCGAGCTTCGACGGCGAGGGGCGGCGACGACGCATCGGGTGCTGCAACCATGGAGCTCACCGGCGAGCTGCTACCATCGCCACCGGAGCTGCCACCGCGGGCCCACGTGGTTACATGCGTGGAGTCGGCAAGAACCGTAGATGGCAACCAGCGACGACGACGACGGTGATGGAAGACGAGGAGGCGAGGCGCCTGGCGCATGCGGGGGCGGCGCTCCTTTTTTCCTCGCCTTCTCGTGCGGGAGGTAGACAATGAGGGGGACGGGAACATATCTTTTTTTTAAGGATGGAGACAATTCTGATGGCTGTTTGCATGCTGATCGAATGGCTACGGGCCGACCGGCCGAATTACCTTTTTGCCTCCCTATTGGATCGGCGAGTGCTCTGCGCCAGTGCGCCGGCCCAAACTTTCGGCCGGCCGCCTGGCAGCCGCACGATGCGAGCATCCGCAACCACGCGATTAAGTCGCTTCGCGACTCGTGCACGAGTCCACCTTCCTCACGGAAGCTTCTTCCTCCCCTGCAGCGCATGCTTGCCCGCGCGGCCTCCCGCTTGCAGCTCCGATCGCCCCCGGGCCAGCGCGCCCTCCGACGAGAGCAGCAGCACCTCTGCTTCCCTCCTCGCTCCGCCGCCGTCGTCTCCTACCTTTCTCACCGGCTCCGCGTACGCAGTAGCGTGCCCCCTTGTGGTTGCAGCTCCCCATGACGACAGCTGCAGCTTCGGTGGTGGCGGTCCTGACTCCAATGAAGATGGCCGTGCCTTCGACGGGGACGGCCTCATGGTAGCAACTCCGGTGGCGTCGTGTGGCCGTCTGGTGCTCGTGTTGGTTCCAGCAAAAACACTTGCCGGTTGCAACATTTTTTTACCATGGATGCAGCTCCGTCATGTAAACGCTCGACTGGTTCCAGCCAAAACAAATACCGGCTGTAGCAAATTGGTATAATGGTTGTAGCATTTTTCAGTTGTGGTTGCAGCTCCACCATGCTAACTCTCGTTTATGATGCTCGACCGGTTCCAGCAAAAACGAATACCGGCGGTAGCAAATTGATACAATGGTTGTAGCATTTTCGAATAGTGGTTGCAGCTCCGCCATGCCAACTCTCGTAGACGATGTTCGTCTGGTTCCAACAAAAACAAATACCGGTTGTAGCAAATTGGTATAGTGGTTGTAGCATTTTCCAGTTATGGTTGCAGCTCCGCCATGCTAACTCTCATAGACGACCCTCCAGCAAACTAAAACGCCAGTGTTGTGCCCCTCGGAGTAGCTCTCATGAATAGAACGGGTCATAGCAGCGCCCCCATGGCCTCGCGACGCATGCCGGAGATGCCTTCGCATCACCGCTCGCCTGCTTCATCCGGCAGCGCCGCGGCCCCTCCCTTTTGCCGGTTGCAGCTCGTGGGCGGCCTTGGCCTGCATCAGAAAAAGCAGCAGCAAACCTTGATGGTGAAGGAGAGAAGGAGATAGAGAAAGGAATGGGGACGAGTGAATGAGAGCAACGCTGCCTGTGAGAAAGAAAAGCGGTGTGTGGCCCCACTGCTGTGGAACTCCCGCATAGAATAAGGTGGGCCTCTGTAGTGAGCGAGCGGCACGACCGGCCGAACGCTCCGCCGGTCATCCGTATACAATCGTTTCCCTATTGGATCTATTGGATCATGCATTTTCCCTCACGCGATCCATACTGATTCGGCCCAGTTCACTCCCGAGCCCACTGATGGGCCTCTCCTCTGTCCCCTCTCGTTGCTAGGTTCGGAAGAAATCGCGCCGCCGTCTCCCCCGCGACCGATCCAGTCCGCCGCTGCCGGCCCCGCGCCCCCGCTCCCCCGTCCCCTCCGCGACCGAGCTCCAGTTCTCCTTCTCCGGCCCCGTTCCTGCTCTTGCCGGCCGCCGGACTCCGCTCCTGCTCTCGTCAGCCGCCGAGAGCAGCCGCCGGATACCGCCCCTGCTCTCGCCAGCCGCCGGAAGCCGCCCTGCTTCCCCTCCGTCCATCCTCGACCTCTTCACCGGCAAGCACCTCAACCGAGCTCGGTGAGTGCCTCAACTCCTCTGTGTCTCCCCTAACCAACAAACATTTTGTGCGTGTGCTGTCACTGATTGATGTGACTAGTCTTGAGTGTATGCTGCCACTGATTTGCTTGACATGCTCTCATTTTGCTGCTAGTCCTTGTTGTGTTGATATGTGCATCTAATAGATGTAGAAGGAGAATGACAAGTCCGTAGCAAGATGTGAGAGTGGCAAATGCGAGTGCAAAAGAGGCCGTTGATCCGGTGAGGCGTGAGATTACATGACATGTTGCCCATGGTCATTGCAGATGGAGCCGTACATGGTTGGGATGAGGATTTCTATGCTTTAAAACCTTAATTTCGAGCAGAAATATCGTGATGTTTTCACTCCGTTCAAGGGCCTTGCTCTTAGTGTGAGGCTTGAATGGATTAAGAGGACATGAGAACTCAACAATAAGGAGAATATGTGATGTTTTAAATTCTTTGAACCAAACTATTTTCTATGTGTCTGTGAACCTCATATATGATACGAACCTGTACCATTGTGAACTAAGTTTATTTGCTATGTGTCGTGTGAACCATTTATCTGCTTGTACTATCATGTTGTTAACATTTTGTGTGCTATATATGAACTCGTGGTATCTTGTTGTTAGCATCTTGTCTGCTATCTTATTTTTGTGTCAGATGGATATTTCCAATGAAGAACGAGAAGAAGAGGAATTTGAATTTGTCATGGTAGCATTAGCTTTGGATGTGATGTCGTTAGAGCAGAGACTGCCATATGCACGAAGAAAATTACAATTTGTGTCAGACCTCCAAGAAAAAGAGACCGTTGATCCGATGAAATTACACCTTGTGTCAGGCCTCCAAGAAAGAGAGACCGTTCATCGGTTGAGACATGAGATACATGACATGATGGCCATGGTCATTGCAGATGGAGCCGTACCTGGTGGTGATGAGCATTTCTATGCTTCCCAACTTTTGTTGGAGCGGAAATATCGTGATGTTTTCTCTTCATTCAAGGGTTTTGCTCCTAGTGTGAGGCTTGGATGGATTAAGAGGACATGGGAACTCAACAATGGTTAAAATCTATAATGATTTAAATCCTTTAAACCAAACTATTTGCTATGTATCGTGTTAACCTCATATGTGATACGAACTTGTCCCATATTCTGAACTAAGTTTATTTGCTATGTATTGTGTGAACCATTTATGTACTTGTACTATCATGTTGTTAGCATCTTGTGTGCAATGAACTTGTACTATCTTCTTGGTAACATCGTGTTTGTTATCTTGTTTTTGTGGTAGATGAATATTTCAAATGAAGACAAGACAGAGGAATTTGAATTTGCCATAGTAACATTCAGGCCTCACTCGTACAAGAATGAGCATGAGCAACGGCCCTTGGAATCGGTATAGGTTGTGACTAAGCATACCAAACTCGCATGCAATAAGCTCGCTTGAGGCGGCTAATTGTCGTTGAGTATCGTGGTTAGATTCAAAATATAGAATAGATTAGGAAGTATTTTAGTTTGCATTGTAGTCAAAAAAAATAATGTATCCTATATATATGTCCACCAGGCTCAAGCAATAAACATAATTTCCATTAATCTCTCTCTATCCCCTTCTAACACGGTATCAGCCTAACCGATCAAAACCCTAGCTGTCGCCCCGCGCAACACCTTCGGGGCAGTCGGCCTCCATTACTGCCTGTCTTTGCCAAGCACATCCCCGAGCAAGCGCCTACCGTCGATCGAGCCACAGGTTGCCCTCGCATCATCCCTTCGGACCGCTGCGTCACCGCCCGGAGATCCTCCCACCGGCTACCACGACTAGCGCGCCACTCCCGTCGACGCCCCGAGATCCTCCTAACGGCTACCCCCGTAGCCGTCGCCGCCTTTGCGTCGCCCCTTCGGGCTGTCGCGCCGCGACACGGGGTCCAGCCACCGCCCGTTGGGTCTTCGCCACAGGCCAGTGCTTCTCTCATGACTGCCCCGACCCGCGAGCCGCCGCTACACCTCCCCTTCGAGCTGTAGAGCCACGGCACGCGGTACCCGCGACCCACGCACTGCCGCTGCAACGCCTCATCAACATCGTCTTCTTCCCGGCACACAACTGCTTCGACAGCACTGCGCCTATGACTAACTCCACGCCTTCTTGCTCCCGTGGCTCCACGACGACTACCTCGACGCCGGCCACCCCGACTCGTCATTGACCACAACGTTCTTCGCATGGCTACATTGACCACGGCTACACCACCCTACACTCTTGGCTACCTCGACAACGGTTCAAAGGGCTACCGCCTTGCTTGATCAACCTCGTCAGTTCCACTCTAGCCACGACTTCCACGATTCATCGACCGTTACGACTGTGTGTGTGTGGGGGGGGGGATGTCCATCGGCTTACCTTTGGATTCTTCTCTAGTCTCACCGTCTGCGTCGCTAGCGTTGTGACTGCAGGGGGATGTTGAGTATCATGGTTAGATTGGAAACATAGGATAAACTAGGAAGTATTCTAGCTTGTCTTGTACTCCAAGAAGATCATGTACTCCTATATATATGCCCACGAGGCTCAAGCAATAAATATTAATTCTCTCTATCCCCTTCTAACACTTGTCCTATGCGAAGCACCAAAGGTGGTCAGAACTATGAAAGGGCATTCATGATATACTAGAGGCGGTTGGTGAATTTTTAACCGCCTATAGTTTCTCACAGTGGCAGGAAGATTTGCTCCAGATACCTCCTACATTATTTGAGTAGCTCGTGGCGTCGCCTTTTCTTCCTCTTGTCTACATTCTCAAGTACGACACCTTCATTTCTCTCCCTTATCCGATCCATGGTAGTCGAGTGGTGCTCACAAAAGGGGTGTCTCTAGCGTCGATCCGCGGTGGCGCAATGTCACCCTCATCCAACCGTGGTGGTGCGGTGGCACACCCTCCCAACCGACGAGGTGTAGTAGCAGTTCAAGTTCGACCATTTTATTGAACAAGATCTCCACCATGGACCATCATGCGCAAATCTGGTGAGTAGTGCTACGTAGTCAACCCACACGGCTCACCTGGAGTGGAATGCCACCATTACCCACCACCACCGACTCCTCCTGGGGAGGACTCTGACACGGTGAGCTCCCATTGCCCCTCCCCCTTGCAACTTAAGTATAAATCAACGCGGAGGGGGAATCCCTAATTTTGATACAAGCACAAGGATGTCGGAAATATGCCCTAGAGGCAATAATAAATTGGTTATTATCATATTTCCTTGTTCATGATAATCGTTTATTATCCATGCTATAATTGTATTGACCGGAAACTCAGATACATGTGTGGATACATAGACAACACTGTGTCCCTAGTGATCCTCTACTAGACTAGCTTGTTGATCAAAAGATGGTCAAGGTTTCCTGACCATAGACATGAGTTGTCATTTGATAACAGGATCACATCATTAGGAGAATGATGTGATGGACAAGACCCAACCATAAGCATAGCAGTTGATCGTGTCAGTTTATTGCTACTGTTTTATCCATGTCAAGTATCTGTTCCTACGACCATGAGATCATGCAACTCCCGGACACCGTAGGAATACCTTGTGTGTATCAAACGTCGCAACGTAACTGGGTGACTATAAATGTGCTCTACAGGTATCTCCGAGGGTGTCTGTTGGATTGGCATGGATCGAGATTGGGTTTTGTCACTCCGTATGATGGAGAGGTATCTCTGGGCCCTCTCGGTAATACAACATCACAAGAAGCTTGCAAGCAATGTGACTAAGGAGTTAGTCATGGGATCTTGTATTACGGAATGAGTAAAGAGACTTGCCGGTAACAAGATTGAACTAGGTATGGAGATACCGACGATCGAATCTCGGGCAAGTAACATACCGATGGACAAAGGGAACTGCATACGGGATTGATTGAATCATTGACATCGTGGTTCGACCGATAAAGATCTTCGTAGAATATGTAGGAGCCAATATGGGCATCTAGGTCTCCCGCTATTGGTTATTGACCTTAGAGGTGTCTCGGTCATGTCTGCATAGTTCTCGAACCTGCAGGGTCTGCACACTTAACGTTCGGTGATGATTTGGTATTGTTGAGTTATGTATGTTGGTAACCGAAGCTTGTTCGTAGTCCCGGATGAGATCCCGGACGTCACGAGGAGCTTCAGAATAGTCTGGAGGTAAAGATTTATATATAGGAAAGTGGTATTCGGGTTCCAGAAAGGTTTCGGGTGTTTCCGGTAGTGTACCGGGAGTGCCGAAAGGGTTCCGGGGGTCCATCGGGAGGGGCCCACCCATCCCGAGGGCCCACATGGGCTTAGGAGGTGGCGCACCAGCCCCTGGTGGGCTGGGCAGCCGACCAACTAAGGGCCCATGCGCCCTGGTGGTAGGTGGGAGGAGTCCCAAAGGAGATGGACTCCTCCCTAGGCGCCCCACCTCCCTTGTGGGGGGTGGACACCTCCCTTTGGCCGCCGGCCAGGCCCTAGGGGAAACCCTAGGGCGCCTCCCCACCTACCCCCTCCTCCTATATATAGAGAGGGAGAGAGAGGGCAGCCTCACCCAAGGCATATATGCAGCCCTCTATCTCTCCCTAGATCTGTTTCTCCTCCAAACGCATCTGCGGCAGCGCTTGGCGAAGCCCTGCTGACATTGCTCCACCACCACCGCCATCACGCCGTCGTGCTGTCGGAGAACTCATATACCTCTCCGTCCTTGCTTCCTAGATCAAGGAGGCAGAGAACGTCATCGAGCTGTACGTGTGCTGAACGCCGAGGTGCCGTCCGTTCGGCGCTAAATCGGGACGGGTCGTGATTGGATCGCGGGACGGATTGTGATTTGGATCGCGAAGACGTTTGACTACATCAACCGTGTTTATTAACGCTTCCCTCCTAGCGATCTACAAGGGTATGTAGATCCAATCTCTCCTCTCGTAGATGGTCATCTCCTAGATTGATCTTGGTGAGGCGTAGAATTTTTTTTGTTTCCCATGCAACGTTCCCCAACAAAGGACAAGAGAATTCACAAGAGCACAATGATAGTGATTGGGAATTTGATCATGAAGGTTGTTCTGGTGAGGATGACCTAAAGGATTGTTCTGATGAGGATGAGCATGAGCATGAGGATGTTAATGAATTTCCTGAAAATGAAGAAAATGACCAACCTGAAACTGAAAATGTTCATGAACAGGAAGTAACTGCACAATATGATGTTAGTGATGAATGTGAATACCTTGATTGGTGTCCTAGATATGAATTTTTCTCAAGGGAAGATGATGGAGCACAAGACCTTAGAAAGCATGCTACGGAAGTGCTTACAAAGATGAGGATGAACTTGCCACTTCATTAAGAGAAAGATGTCAAAGGAAATACATCACAACTAAATCTTGTAGATGAAATGGATGAGGGAAATGACACTCCTTTACATGGATTTTATTGAGGAGTATAGTTAGGATGAGTATGGAAATTCAACTAGGAGGAAAACTAGATTTCCCATGTTTCGTAGCAAGGATGCAATTCCTGTCTTCAGCCTATGCATGACATTTAGGGGAAGAAAACAATTTAAGTAGGTTGTTGTGAAATATGGTCTAGCAGTGAAGAGGCACATTTCCTTCCCAAAGGATGAGGCTGGTAGGATTAGGACAAGATGCTCATTGCCTAATTGTCCATGGGTGATATATGCTGCAAAGAGAAGCACAAGTTCGGGTTTCAATTCATAATATTTGTAGATAACCACATGTGCCCTCGGAGGGGAGACAGTAGATTGATCACTGCCCCTAAGATAGCAGATAAGTATGAGAGAATTATGAAGGCAAATCCAAGATGAAAAGTGAAGTCTATTAAGGACACTGTCGAGATTTTCAGATGTGCATGTCTCCAAGATACAAAAAGGCAATTGTTAGAAGTATAGTTAGAGAAGCCATGCATGAAGAATATGCTACAATATTTGATTACCAACTAGAGATCTTAAGGAGCAATTCAGGCAACACCGTTGCAGTAGTGCGTAATCCAAAACAAAATGTCCCTATTTTTCAAAGGTTTATGTATGTTTTCATGCCTGGAAGAGAGGTTTCATAGAAGGGTGCATGAAAGTTCTTGGCTTTGATGGATGTTTCTTTAAGGGAGCTCAGAGTGGAGAATTGTGGTGTGCTCTTGGAAGATATGCCAATGGTTAGATGTATCCCATTGCTTGGGCTCCAGTAGAGGTTGAGAATAAAGACTCTTGGTTTTAGGCTATGGCTCTGTTACACAAAGACTTGGAGGTTACAAATAAATGAGAAGTATGGGTCTTCATATCAGATCAACAAAAGGGACTTATCAATGTTGTCTATCAATGTTGTCTCCAAGGTGTGCAAAATGATAAGCATAAAAATCGTGCTAGGCATATTTACGCTAACTGGAAAACAGGGCACAGGGATCAAGCTACCAGAAAAGATTCTAGGATCGTGCTAAAGTTTCAAATAGGATACAGTTCAACCTAAAGATTCTAGGATCGTGCTAAAGTCTCACCTGATAGATCAAGAGACATGATGCAGTCAGGGCCAGGGCATTGGTGTATAGCTTGGTTCAAAGAAGGTTCATGTTGTAATTCGGTGATAATAACATGTGTGAGAGTTTTAATAACTGGATAGTAGAGCGCAAGTTATTCCTATTATCAACATGTTTGAAGTAATTAGAGCAAAGTTAACTATTAGAATTCAAGTTAACAGAGGGATGCCTGCAAAATGGAATGAAACTATCTGTCTTAAGTTTTTGAAAAACGTCAACAAATTGATACAACTTACCGAGGAGTGTGAATCAATATGGAATGGAAAATATGAATATGAGGTAAAGTTAGAGCAACATGGTTTCAAAGTTGACATGCAAGCAAGAACATGTTCTTGCAAATATTGGCAACCATATGGAATTCCATATTGGCAAACATTGGCTCATTAATTACCCTCTGTTATAGCACTAAAGCATATAACATGACTGTAACAGCCCCGGACCGATGCTCCAGAAGATTCCCGTTGTTTTCCGTTGTCGTCATGTGATTCGTTTGGGTGTCGCATTCATCATCGCATCATGTGCATAGCATCGTCACTCGTTTTCGAAAATTTGCATCCGTTCGTAGTTGCCGGTTCTCTTCGTTTGTGTCGTTGACCGTTTTGAGACCAACCACACTCGCACGCGCCCGCGGCATCGGTAAAAGAAATGTTTTAAAAGGTGCGCGAAAAATATTCTCGGATTGGGTCGAAAGTTGGCATGCGGTCTTGTTATATTGTAGGTAGACCGCCTGCCAAAATTTCGTCGCAATCAGAGGTGGTTTGATACCCGGACGGTCGACCGTAGCGGCACCGTCATCGGTTTATTCGTCGGACGTTTTCGGTATTTCAAAAACATGTCACGAGCCTCAATATCCCTCTCATCTCAGCCCATGGCCACTCTACACAGCCCACGCAGCCCAGCTAACCCCCTCTCCGCTTCCGGACAGTCCGATCTAGATCGCACGGTCCGAAAACGGATGAAACCAGCAAACCCTAGACCTTGTTTCCTATTTAAGCAGCTCCACATGTCCATATTTGTAACCCTAGCCTACCCGCCTCGGAATCCGCACGCAGCCATCCACCAGCCGCCACTCGACCGCGCCTGTCTCGCACCTCGCGCCGGCCCGCCGAAGCTCATCCGGAGCCCGCCCGGGCCCGGATCGAGCCGCCGTCGCCCGCGCCCCATGCTCGCTCGGGGAGAGGAGCTCCCGAGCTTGCACAGGCCTCGACCTGCCTCCCTGGTCAGCCCCACCGGAGCTCCGGCGAGCAGCCCCGCCAGACCAGCCGCCGTATCCGGCCAGGTCAACCCCGCCGCTGCGCCTTTCTGCTCCCCATCTCTCTCTCCGGCTCCTCCTCCTCTCGCTAACCTCCTTCTCTCTCTCCCGTTGCTATTAGGAGCAGCCATGGATGTGCCGAAGACCTCCAGCTGCGCCTCGATCTGTCGCCACCGGTGACCGGAGTCGTCAACGAGCTCGGATCCGGGACCCTCACCCCCGGATCTATCCATTCCCGACGGATCCGGCCTCGTCCCCGCCTTCAGGTCGTCGTGCCCCCGCCGGAGTCCCCGACATGGATGCGTTCCTCCCTGCATCGAGCTTCTTCAGTCGCCGTTGACCGAACGGGCGCCCGTGCGTGTCGTGCGCGTGGCCAGCGCCTCGCCTTGCGGCCCAGCTCCGCAAGGGCCCAGCCGTGCCAGGCCAGGAGCTCCAAGGCCCAACCGTCGGCCTTCCTTGCTCCAAGACCCGCGCCAGGGCCCAGCCTCCTCCTCACCGACCGGCCTGATGGCCCAATGGTGAGCTGCCTATCCCGTGCCCCAGGCGCTGCACTGCTATGTTGCGCCCATGCTCCTGTTGTAGCCCGTATGCAGTTTCGGCCCAATAGAACTTTGACTATATTGCGCTCATAGGCGTAGTTTATTATGTTGCGTCCACCGTTAGGCCCTTTTGCGTTTTTATAATTCAGGGAAAAGCTTGTTTTAAAATTGCTATTAAATAATTAACCGTGTGCCGGATTAAAATGTTTTATATATGTAAAATGGCGTCGTATCACGTGAATCTGGCATTCATTGTGCATCCATGTATCCGTTCCTTTTCAATCATCCGATCTAAATCGTGTGTGTCTCCTCATCTGAATGTAATTTTACACTAAACCGCCCGCCTCCGGAATTGTTATTTGCAAAAGTGCCCCTGGACAATGGAAAACATCACAACCTCAGTCTGTTCCCAATCCCTTCCGCCCACGCTGCTCTCCCGACGGCCCCGCCGATCTGGCTCGTCCTGTCCAGGCGCCGGCGAACCTCTGCGCTCGTACAGCGCGTTGGCGGTCCCCGCCGCCGAGTCAACCGCCTGCCCCAACCTCCGGAGTCGTCCACCTCGTCGCCGGCCCAGCCGGCGAGGCCACCGACGGCCGTAACCTCTGCGCTCCGCACTCGTCCAGCACGTCGGCGGCCCCGGCGCCGAGGCAACTGCCCGCCCCAACCTCTGCAGTCGTCCACCTCGTCGACAGCCCAGCCACCGAGGCCACCGACGGCCGTAACGTCTGCACCTTCTAGTTACACGCTGCAGACTTGCGTGGGCAGCGAGTACAGAGTGTGCTGCGACTTGCCTGACAATCAAGATGTAGCGTAGTAATGACAACCAAGTCTCTGAATGCCTGTAGTACTTGCACATTGAGCTTCTGAATGCCTGTACTACTTGTTCTTGTTCGATGTAAGTATGTAGTACTTGCAAATGAGCTTCTGAATGTGGATTGTGATCATGTAGAATGCAACTGTTGTTGGGTGTACGTGCAGCTTCAGAGTTGTGAATGAAAATTAAAGAAACACACATCTATTTCTTATTACCTGTTCCTATTGCAATTGAGGTGTCCCTTACATAGTGCATGATGCAATATAACTCAAATGCTGGTAGTCTGATGTATCTTCAAAATTTCTGCACCTGATGCAAGCTAACAGTAGCTAGCAGCCCAAATGAATCCATCGATAAAACAGCCTGTTGCTGCTCGTTGGAAATCTGGTGACTCTATCTGTACTCAAATTTTCTCGAAGACATACATAAACAAGAACAAGCTTACAAAGCACCATACACAATTGGAACTCAGTAGCATGTTCTGATCAGTACATAGATTGAATTAAGCATGCATCCAATGTGATAGAAATAAGACAAAAGCTGGAGTATAAAAACAACTTCTCATCTAATACGCAGACTGAAAAATTCAGTAAAACTAACAAAATGGAATTAATAAGCCATGTGTCTTTTACGGAGTTGCGGCTATCATGATTCACCATTTGGAAGCATGTCTTGCACATTCATGGCTTCTTTTCCTTGACCTTTCTTCCTTGGACAATTGCGACTGTCATGAAACCCTATTTGGTTGCATGTCTTGCACAAGCGTGCAACCTTGACCTTGGCTTCTTTGTTCTTCTCTTTTTGCTTTTCCCCGTTCATTTCCTTTGCTCTCTTTATTCTTTTACACCTCCCTACCGAGTGAGCATCATTTGGCGGGTGTATGTCAACTTGAGTAGGAATGTTGCAACCAATAAACGCCTCGTATTCCTCCTGCCTAGTATGCTTGACTGCATTAGGAACCATTTGGTTCAGAGGCTCCTCAATGCTCAACACACTTGATACTAAAAAGTCCATGCCTTCGTCTGATTGCTTGGCTCTTTGAATTAGCTCTTCCAACTTGTTACGAACTGTTGAAATCTTCTTCCTTGCGGCTGCATCCAAGGAGTCAGTGGGCTTCTCTTCCAAAAGGTTCCCTTGTTCATCATAAACACTCGCACTAGAAGAAGAAAAATGATGTCAACCATATGATTTGCAAAAAAAAACTATGATTAATGACTTTTATAATTTGTGTACCTTTTACACCTTTTGTGCCATCTTTCCATAATATAGAAGGCTGGAAGCTCCTTTTGATTTTCAATTCGCATCACTTGTATAATATGGCGGCATGGGATTCCATGGGACTCAAATAACTTGCACGAACAGTTAGCTATCATGGTTGTCGTGTCACAGCGGACCTCCCTTACCCTACTGGCACCCGTTTTAAAGCTGACTATTTTTATTCCCTCGTCTTGTGCAATTCCTTGAACACAACAATAGTCTCTTGCAGCAATAAGTTGTTCTTGAAATTTCTCAAACACCTCATATGTGAATACTTCACTACCTTGTTTCTCCATTTCCCAAGGTGTCACTAATTGGGGGGTCCTATGGATGCTTGAATTGTCCGCAATCAACTCTTCTTGACGTTGACATTCTAAAGACGTTTCAAACCTAAGCCAGAACTCAACAAAAGTGAGCCTGCGATGAATGAATCGATTAAAAAATGAATTTGCACTTTCAGACCTTGAAGTAGTTCGAAGAATGCCTGCGAGTGATATGTCCATAAAGTATGCTGGTATCCATGACTCTCTAAGGCTAAACCTTTTAGTCAACCACTCATTATCCTCCAACCCGAAGTCTGAAATTACAGAATTCCACTCTAACTCAAACTCGGTCACGGTTTCCGAACCCCATACACATGTGTTCATCCTCTTCCAAAATTCAGAATCTTCTCTAATCATAGGTCCAATCTTCTCAGGAAGTTTTTCCATTATATGCCACATGCACAATCTGTGTACGGCAGTTGGAAAAACTTCATCAATTCCATTCTTGATGCTAGTAGCTTCATCGGTTATTATGAGTGTTGGTGCTACACCTCCCATTGCCCTTAGGAACGTCTCAAACAACCAAACATATGACTCTGTCTTCTCATTTAGTAAGAACGCAGCACCAAAGAACACACTTTGTAAGTGATGATTAACTCCTGTGAATGGTGCAAAGATCATGTCATACTGATTAGTAGTATATGTAGAATCAAAGGATACCACACTACCGAAATGCTTGTAGTTTTTCCTACTTGTGGCATCTGCCCAGAACACATAAATCAGCCTTCCTTCATCACTCACAACGAAATCATAAAAAAATGCTGAATTGACTTCTTGCTTTCGAGCCAGCTGGGCCACAAACATTTGGGCATCTGCATTCTTAATTTTTAATCTGAGTCCACGGTAGTAGTTTTGCAAGTCCCTCTTTGTGCATCCAGCATTCGCAAACCCACCCTCGCTGACATGGAGGAGCCTGTATGCCTGGCAGGTGCCTATGCTTGCTTTACTGCATGTGTACAATGTTGGGGAACGTTGCATGGGAAACAAAAATTTTCCTACGCACACGCAAGATCTATCCATGGTGATGAGCATCTACGAGAGGGAGAGTGAATCTACATACCCTTGTAGATCGCTAAGCGGAAGCGTTAATAAACGCGGTTGATGTAGTCGAACGTCTTCGCGATCCAAATCGCCGAGCGTCCCGCGATCCAATCACGATCCTTCCGATCTAGTGCCGAACGGACGGCACCTCCGCGTTCAACACACGTACGGCTTGATGACGCCTTCACCTCCTCGATCCAGCGAGCGATGGTGAAGTAGTGGTTGAGTTCCAGCAGCACGACGGCGTGGTGATGGTGGTGAGGAACAATCTCTGCAGGGCTTCGCCAAGCACTACGGAGATTATGACGGAGGAACTAGAGGGCTAGGGTTGCCGGCACACGGCTTGGGAAATCCTGATGTGTCCCGTGTGCTAGCCCTGCCCCTCTATTTATATGTTGAGCCTTGGGGTCTAAACTTGGAGTAAAAGCCTCCTCCGGGTCGGTTTTGCCCGCACAAGGTCGGTTTGGCCCGCAGGAAAAGAGTCCAATTCGGACCCTGCCGAATTGTGCACAGCCGCGCACAAGCGGTAGTACCGCTTGGGCGGTAGTACCGCTTCACACAAGCGGTAGTACCGCTCCGGCGGTAGTACCGCTTCACCAAGCGGTAGTACCGCTTACGCGGCAGCAAAACTACTTTTGCACTTTCCAATACCTCGTGGGCTTTATCCCTTTGGCTCATATAAAGTGTTGCTGCACCCGAACACTTCGGTAAACATCCGGAACCCCTTCCGGTGAACTTCGGAACCCTTCCGGAGATCAAAACACTATTATCACATATATCAATCTTTACCTCCGGACTATTCCGGAGATCCTCGTCATGTCCGGGATCTTATCCGGGACTCCGAACAACTTTCGGTCACCAACATAATAACTCAATTATACTAATCGTCACCAAACGTTAAGTGTGTAGACCCTGCGGGTTCGAGAACTATGTAGACATGACCGAGACACCTCTACGGCCAATAACCAATAGCGGGACCTGGATGCCCATATTGGCTCCTACATATTCTACGAAGATCTTTATCGGTCGAACCTCTATGTCAAGGATTCAGTTAATCCCGTATGCTGTTCCCTCTGTTCTTCGGTATGTTACTTGCCCGAGATTCGATCGTCGGTATCACTATACCTAGTTCAATCTCGTTACCGGCAAGTCTCTTTACTCGTTCCGTAATACAAGATCTCGTGGCTAACACTTTAGTCACATTGCTTGCAAGGCTCATTGTGATGTTGTATTACCGAGTGGGCCCTGAGATACCTCTCCGTCATATGGAGTAACAAATCCCAGTCTTGATCCATGCCAACCCAACAGACACCCTTGGAGATACCTGTAGAGCACCTTTATAGTCACCCAGTTACGTTGCGACGTTTGATACACACAAGGTATTCCTCCGGTGTCAGTGAGTTGCATGATCTCATGGTCAAAGGAACAGATACTTGACATGCAGAAAACAATAGCAATAAACTGACACGATCAAATGCTACGTTTACAGTTTGGGTCTTGTCCATCACATCATTCTCCTAATGATGTGATCCCGTTATCAAATGACATCTCATGTCCATGGCTAGGAAACCTTAACCATCTTTGATCAACGAGCTAGTCAACTAGAGGCTTACTAGGGACACAGTGTTGTCTATGTACCCACACATGTATTTGAGTTTCCAATCAATACAATTATAGCATGGATAATAAACGATTATCATGAACAAGGAAATATAATAATAACCAATTTATTATTGCCTCTAGGGCATATTTCCAACAGTCTCCCACTTGCACTAGAGTCAATAATCTAGTTCACATCACTATGTGATTTACATTGTAATGAATCGAACACCCATGCAGTTCTGGTGTTGTTCATGTTTAGCCCTTGGAAGAGGTTTAGTCAACGGATCTGCAACATTTAGATCCGTGTGTACTTTGCAAATATTTATGTCGTCCTCCTTGATGTAATCGCGGATGGAATTGAAACGTCGTTTTATGTGTCTGGTCCTCTTGTGAAATCTTGGTTCCTTGGCTAGAGCAATGGCACCAGTATTATCACAAAACAGAGTCATTGGGTTAAGCGCACTAGGCACTACTCCAAGATCTGTCATGAACTCCTTCATCCAGACACCTTCCTTCGCCGCCTCCGAGGCTGCGATGTACTCCGCTTCGCATGTAGAATCAGCTACCACGCTTTGCTTGGAACTGCACCAGCTAACCGCACCCCCATTAAGAATAAATACGTATCCGGTTTGCGACTTAGAGTCATCCGGATCAGTGTCAAAGCTTGCATCGACGTAACCCTTTACGACGAGCTCTTGATCACCTCCATAAACGAGAAACATGTCCTTAGTCCTTTTCAGGTATTTCAGGATATTCTTGACCGCCGTCCAGTGTTCCATTCCTGGATCACTTTGAAACCTTCCGGCCATACTTATGGCAAGGCTGACATCGGGTCTTGTGCACAGCATTGCATACATGATAGAGCCTATGGCTGAAGCATAGGGGATGACACTCATCTTTTCTCTATCTTCTGCAGTCACTGGGCATTGAGTCTTACTCAACTTCACACCTTGCAAAACAGGCAAGAACCCCTTCTTGGACTGATCCATTTTGAACTTCTTCAAAATCTTATCAAGGTATGTGCTTTGTGAAAGTCCTATTAAGCGTCTTGATCTATCTCTATAGATCTTGATGCCTAATATGAAAGCAGCTTCTCCTAGGTCCTTCATTGAAAAACTCTTGTTCAAATATTCCTTTACGCTTTCCAGCATTTCTATATTGTTTCCAATCAGCAATATGTCATCCACATATAATATTAGAAACGCTATAGAGCTCCCACTCACTTTCTTGTAAATACAAGCTTCTCCGTAAACTTGTATAAACTCGAACGCTTTGATCACCTCATCAAAACGAAGATTCCAACTCCGAGATTCTTGCACCAGTCCATAAATGGATCGCTGGAGTTTGCAAACTTTGTCAGCATTCTCTGGATCGACAAAACCTTCTGGTTGCATCATATACAACTCTTCCTTAAGGAAACCGTTAAGGAACGCTGTTTTGACATCCATCTGCCAAATTTCATAATCGAAAAAGGCAGCTATTGCTAACATGATTCTGACGGACTTAAGCATCGCTACGGGTGAGAAGGTCTCATCGTAGTCAACTCCTTGAACTTGTGAAAAACCCTTTGCCACAAGTCGAGCTTTATAGACGGTGACATTACCGTCCGCGTCCGTCTTCCTCTTAAAGATCCATTTGTTCTGAATGGCCTTACGCCCTTCAGGTAATACTTCCAAAGTCCATACTTTGTTTTCATACATGGATCCCATCTCGGATTTCATGGCCTCTAACCACTTCTCGGAATCCGGGCCCACCATTGCTTCTCCATAGCTCGTAGGTTCATCGTTGTCTAACAACATGACCTCTAAGACAGGGTTGCCGTACCACTCGGGAGCAGTACGCGTCCTTGTCGACCTACGAGGTTCGATAGCAACTTGATCCAAAGCTTCATGATCATCATCATTAACTTCCTCTTCAGCTAATGTAGGCTCCACAGAAACAACTTTCTGCGCTGCGCTACTCTCAGGTTGAAGTAAAGGTTCAACAACCTCATCAAGTTCTATCTTCCTCCCACTCAATTCTTTCGAGAGAAACTCTTTCTCAAGAAATGTTCCGTTTTTAGCGACAAACACTTTGCCTTCGGATCTGAGGTAGAAGGTATACCCAACTGTCTCTTTTGGGTATCCTATGAAGACGCATTTCTCCGCTTTGGGTTCCAGCTTTTCAGGCTGAAGCTTTTCGACATAAGCATCACATCCCCAAACTTTAAGAAACGACAGCTTTGGCTTCTTGCCAAACCAAAGTTCATATGGCGTCGTCTCAACGGATTTCGATGGTGCCCTATTTAAAGTGAATGCAGCTGTCTCTAATGCATAACCCCAAAACGATAGTGGCAAATCGGCAAGAGACATCATAGATCGCACCATATCCAATAAGGTTCGATTACGACGTTCGGACACACCATTACGCTGTGGTGTTCCAGGCGGTGTTAATTGTGAAACAATTCCACACTGTCTTAAGTGACTGCCAAACTCATAACTCAGATATTCTCCTCCTCGATCAGATCGTAGGAATTTAATCTTCTTGTTACGATGATTCTCAACTTCACTCTGAAATTGTTTGAACTTTTCAAATGTTTCAGACTTGTGTTTCATTAAGTAAATATACCCATATCTACTTAAGTCATCAGTGAAGGTGAGAAAGTAACGATAACCACCGCGCGCCTCAATGCTCATCGGACCACACACATCAGTATGTATGATTTCCAATAAGTCACTTGCCCGTTCCATTATTCCAGAGAACGGTGTTTTAGTCATCTTGCCCATGAGGCATGGTTCACATGTGTCAAGTGATTCAAAATCAAGTGACTCCAAAAGTCCATCAGCATGGAGCTTCCTCATGCGTTTTACGCCAATATGACCTAAACGGCAGTGCCACAAGAAAGTGGTATTATCATTATCAATTCTACATCTTTTGGCATCAATGTTATGAACATGTGTATCATTACTATCGAGATTCAATAAGAATAAACCCCTCACATCGGGTGCATGACCATAAAAGATATTACTCATATAAATAGAACAACCATTATTCTCTGATTTAAATGAGTAACCGTCTCGCAATAAACAAGATCCAGATATAATGTTCATGCTTAACGCAGGCACCAAATAACACTTATTTAGGTTCATCACTAATCCCGACGGTAATCGAAGAGCGAGCGTGCCGACGGCGATCACATCAACCTTGGAACCATTTCCCACGCGCATCGTCACTTCGTCCTTTGCCAGCCTCCGTCTATTCCGCAGTTCCTGTTTTGAGTTGCAAATATGAGCAACCGCACCGGTATCAAATACCCAGGCACTACAACGAGAGTTGGTAAGGTACACATCAATAACATGTATATCATATATACCTTGTTTGTTGTTGGCCGCCTTCTTGTCAGCCAAATACTTGGGGCAATTCCGCTTCCAGTGTCCAGTTCCCTTGCAATGAAAACACACAGTTTCTGGTTTGGGTCCAGCCTTGGGTTTCTTCACGAGAGGAGCAACTGCTTTGCCACTCTGCTTGGAGTTACCCTTCTTACCCTTGCCATTTTTCTTGAAACTAGTGGTTTTATTGACCATCAACACTTGATGCTCCTTCTGAATTTCAGACTCAGCGGCTTTCAGCATCGCAAACAGCTCGGCGACTGACTTGTTCATCCCGTGCATGTTATAGTTCAACACGAAGCTCTTGTAGCTAGGTGGCAATGATTGAAGAACTCTGTCAGTGATAGCCTCTGGCGGAAGGGGCATCCCTAACTCAGCCAGACGGGTGGAGTACCCAGACATTCTGAGCACGTGATCACTGATAGACCCGTTCTCCTCCATCTTGCAAGCATAGAACTTATCGGAGATCTCATATCTCTCGATCCGGGCATTCTTCTGAAAGATAAACTTCAACTCCTGGAACATCTCATATGCTCCATGACGTTCAAAACGTCTTTGAAGTCCCGGTTCTAAGCCATACAACATTGCACATTGAACTATTGAGTAATCATCAGAACGAGCCTGCCAGGCGTTCACAACGTCTAGAGACTCAACTGGAGCGGGTGGATCACCAAGCGGTGCATCAAGGACATAAGCCTTCTGGGAAGCCGTAAGGATAATCCTTAGATTACGGGCCCAGTCCACAAAGTTACTTCCATCATCTTTCAACTTAGCTTTCTCTAGGAACGCATTAAAATTCAGGGGTGCTACTGCGCGAGCCATGATCTACAACATAAATATTGCAAAGACAACTTAGACTATTGTTCTTAGATAATGAGTTTAGTTAATCATATTACTTAAAAACTCCCACTCAAATTGACATCCCTCCGATCATTCGAGTGTAACATGATCCAAATCCACCAACTCAAGTCCGATCATCACGTGAGTTGAGGTGGTTTCAATGGTGAACATCTTCATGTTGATCATATCTACTATATGACTCATGTTCGACCTTTCGGTCTCTTGTGTTCCGAGGCCATGTCTGTACATGCTAGGCTCGTCAAGTTTAACCCGAGTGTTCCGCACGTGTAACATGGCTTACACCCGTTGTATGCGAACGTAGAGTCTATCACACCCGATCATCACGGCGTGTCTCGAAACGACGAACTTTCGCAACGGTGCACACTTGGGGAGAACACAATTTATCTTGAAATTTAAGTGAGGGATCACCTTATAATGCTACCGTCGTCCTAAGCAAAATAAGATGCATAAAAGGATTAACATCACATGCAAATCATAAGTGACATGATATGGCCATGAACTTGTGCTTTTGATCTCCATCTCCAAAGCACCGGCATGATCTCCATCGTCACCGGCATGACACCATGATCTCCATCATCTTGATCTCCATCAACGTGTCGCCATAAGGTTGTCGCGCCGACTGTTGCTTCCACGACTATAGCTAACGTTTAGCGATAAAGTAAAGCATTACATAGCGCTTAATGATTGACACGCAGGTCATACAATAATTAAAGACAACTCTATGGCTCCTGCCAGTTGCCGTATTCATCGACATGCAAGTCGTGATATTCTATACAATACATGATCATCTCATACATCACATATATCTCATCATGTAATTGGCCATATCACATCACAACATACCCTGCAAAAACAAGTTAGACGTCCTCTAATTGTTGTTGCAAATTTTACGTGGCTGCTACGGGTATCTAGCAAGAACGATTCTTACCTACGCAAAACCACAACGTGGTGTAGTGATTGCTTTTTGATCTTCTAAAAGAACCCTCTTCATTGAACCGATTCAACTAAAGTGAGAGAGACAGACACCCGCCAGTCACCTTTATGCAACAAGTGCACGCAGCGGTGAAACCAGTCTCGCGTAAGCGTACGCGTAATGTCGGTCCGGGCCGCTTCATCTCACAATACCGCGGAATCAAGTATCAACTAGTAACGGCAAGCAATATGTATACACCCACGCCCACAACTCGTTTGTGTTCTACTCGAGATCTCATCTACGCATAGACCTAGCTCAGATGCCACTGTTGGGGAACGTTGCATGGGAAACAAAAATTTTCCTACGCACACGCAAGATCTATCCATGGTGATGAGCATCTACGAGAGGGAGAGTGAATCTACATACCCTTGTAGATCGCTAAGCGGAAGCGTTAATAAACGCGGTTGATGTAGTCGAACGTCTTCGCGATCCAAATCGCCGAGCGTCCCGCGATCCAATCACGATCCTTCCGATCTAGTGCCGAACGGACGGCACCTCCGCGTTCAACACACGTACGGCTTGATGACGCCTTCACCTCCTCGATCCAGCGAGCGATGGTGAAGTAGTGGTTGAGTTCCAGCAGCACGACGGCGTGGTGATGGTGGTGAGGAACAATCTCTGCAGGGCTTCGCCAAGCACTACGGAGATTATGACGGAGGAACTAGAGGGCTAGGGTTGCCGGCACACGGCTTGGGAAATCCTGATGTGTCCCGTGTGCTAGCCCTGCCCCTCTATTTATATGTTGAGCCTTGGGGTCTAAACTTGGAGTAAAAGCCTCCTCCGGGTCGGTTTTGCCCGCACAAGGTCGGTTTGGCCCGCAGGAAAAGAGTCCAATTCGGACCCTGCCGAATTGTGCACAGCCGCGCACAAGCGGTAGTACCGCTTGACACAAGCGGTAGTACCGCTTGGGCGGTAGTACCGCTTCACACAAGCGGTAGTACCGCTCCGGCGGTAGTACCGCTTCACCAAGCGGTAGTACCGCTTACGCAGCAGCAAAACTACTTTTGCACTTTCCAATACCTCGTGGGCTTTATCCCTTTGGCTCATATAAAGTGTTGCTGCACCCGAACACTTCGGTAAACATCCGGAACCCCTTCCGGTGAACTTCGGAACCCTTCCGGAGATCAAAACACTATTATCACATATATCAATCTTTACCTCCGGACTATTCCGGAGATCCTCGTCATGTCCGGGATCTTATCCGGGACTCCGAACAACTTTCGGTCACCAACATAATAACTCAATTATACTAATCGTCACCAAACGTTAAGTGTGTAGACCCTGCGGGTTCGAGAACTATGTAGACATGACCGAGACACCTCTACGGCCAATAACCAATAGCGGGACCTGGATGCCCATATTGGCTCCTACATATTCTACGAAGATCTTTATCGGTCGAACCTCTATGTCAAGGATTCAGTTAATCCCGTATGCTGTTCCCTCTGTTCTTCGGTATGTTACTTGCCCGAGATTCGATCGTCGGTATCACTATACCTAGTTCAATCTCGTTACCGGCAAGTCTCTTTACTCGTTCCGTAATACAAGATCTCGTGGCTAACACTTTAGTCACATTGCTTGCAAGGCTCATTGTGATGTTGTATTACCGAGTGGGCCCTGAGATACCTCTCCGTCATATGGAGTAACAAATCCCAGTCTTGATCCATGCCAACCCAACAGACACCCTTGGAGATACCTGTAGAGCACCTTTATAGTCACCCAGTTACGTTGCGACGTTTGATACACACAAGGTATTCCTCCGGTGTCAGTGAGTTGCATGATCTCATGGTCAAAGGAACAGATACTTGACATGCAGAAAACAATAGCAATAAACTGACACGATCAAATGCTACGTTTACAGTTTGGGTCTTGTCCATCACATCATTCTCCTAATGATGTGATCCCGTTATCAAATGACATCTCATGTCCATGGCTAGGAAACCTTAACCATCTTTGATCAACGAGCTAGTCAACTAGAGGCTTACTAGGGACACAGTGTTGTCTATGTACCCACACATGTATTTGAGTTTCCAATCAATACAATTATAGCATGGATAATAAACGATTATCATGAACAAGGAAATATAATAATAACCAATTTATTATTGCCTCTAGGGCATATTTCCAACATACAATGTGTTCTTTGCTCTCTCACTAACTCGGCGGTTTGATCTGATCAAATGAAGCTTATCAGGTGACACAAGACCATGACTGTGGTGCTCGACCCATGATTCTATCTTGTAGGTATCATTGCCGTACAATTTCACAAAGATATGTGCATCACAGCCACACCTTGTATCTGTGTTTTTACGCCTTTTCTTTGATGGATCATCAATCGTTTTACACTTTTCCGACTTGAATCCTTCTCGGTTACACATGTATCGTTTAGTGCGAACTACGTCATTTTCTAACTTCTTCTGTTGTCCAATACGAACTCCAAAACCAGATTGGTGTGCATAAGACTTATAGAAATCCTCCACTGCCTTCAATCCTTCAAATGTCATCCCCACTTTAGGCTTCAAATCATCTTCACATTCAGGTATGAACGACGAGCACTGCAACATAAAGAATGAATCAATAAGCACCTTATAATGTACAAATAACTGAACTAAATAATCAAGCTCGGTGAAAGCAATTGACTTACAATGAGAGGAACACTTGTTTTCTTTATGGGTGTATGAAATACTTCCTCATTCATCTGCATCTGCCCCATATTTGTAGATCCCATTGCTGCACCAACAGGCAAATGATAAGCTTGAAAATAACCAGAAAAATGAAGTGCTATTTGACATGAGAAGTACAGCCCAATCTGGATTCAGCCAGCAACACCGGTGGAAACACCCGATCGATGACATCATGTCTACCACCGAAATTCATGTTTACATCAAGTTAAGAAGACTCATAAGGTGAATATGCATACACACTGTATCATTGTTTTACCCAGTAATGATTCCGAGGTCCTGAAGCAAAGCGATCAGATTTGAAAAACTAGGAACAGGGCACCACAAGGCAAGGGCAGAAGAGATGGATTTGAGACACTGTATTAACCTCTAAGCACCACAAGGCAGCCGGGATCCCGTTTTTCTTGAAGTTTAGGGCGTACGATGAGTTCCTCGTCTCTAGCCGCAGGTCGCCGCCATGGTGATTGGGAATGTGGGCTTCGTGCGTCTGGTGTGTGTGCAGGGGTGCCCGTGCAAATCCGCATGACTATCTTACCAAGGTAGGGGCCCAAAGGTAGGCACTTTATTGCAAAATTTCCCATAACAGAGCTGAGACGCACGATTTGGATCTGATGATTAAAAATGAGTGGATACATGGATGCACGATGGATGCCAGATTCACGTGATACGACGCCATGTAAAATGCTCAGAAAAATGTGTAGATTAATAATATGACATTTCCATCCATGTTTAAAATACCTAAGCTCACTGTTTTGCATCATTTTTGCACAAATGCCATGTTTTGCATCACGCATAATTATTTAACATGCATTGGAATTTAATCCAACAATATATTAAAAATGTTCATATTATCGGCATCGCATTTTCATGCATGACAAACTGGTTCATTGTAATATTTGCATTTAACTTGCATTTATAGTTGCAAAAAGGGGTTACTCCATTAATTTGCATAATTAATTGTGACATATTTCCCTACATGAACCTATGCATATTATATGTGTTTTCGGGGTAGAAAAAATCCATAGAATTTAACTGTGCATTTAGTTTTGGTCATTGGAGGAAGTTCGTGTGCATGTCATTTTGCCATGATGCCCGTTTGTCTATTTTGTGGGATTTAATCCATGCACCATATGAAATAATTTTGAACATGAGATATGCCCTTGGACATGTATGCTAGGCCCTGGTAATTTTGGTTGTCATAGAAATGCACGTTTAGGTGTTGTTTCCTTGTTGCCAACATGCTATAAAAATCTGATGTTTTGAGGGTCCAAAATATTTTTAAGTCTGGAAATCTGTTATTTTATTGCTGTCTTGCCATGTGATTTGCTAGTGTTCTAGGAGTCTTTTGGTGATGCCGCCAAGGAGTCTTTTGTTAAGCATGTTGTTGCATATCATGTTGTGCCAATAGTTTGCATGAATAGGTTTAGCATCATAATTAATTCTGTTGGTTAATGTGCCAATCTGTTAAAAACTGCTGCACATGTCTACTCTAATTTTCACTAAGTCTGAGAATCTGTTTTCTTCATGATGCCATGTTGTGTTGATGTTTGCCATGAATCTGAGCATAATTTGATGTTGCCATAAAGTAATGATTTGTAATGCATCATGTCCTCTACCATGCTGTAGATTTTCATGTCATAATATGCCCTGTAGCATATAGTTTTACTGCTGCCAATATGCCTCCGTGAAAATCTGCTATGCAAAAACCTGTTATTTTCAGTCCTAATCTGCTATATTTTGTTGCCATGTTGTGAGCTTCGTACCATGTGATCCATGACTCTTTTGAGTATGATATGTGAAGATGAAATGAAGTGTGTGTTATATGCTATTGCCCCATGCTTAGTTTGTGCATTTTCGAATCTTGTAGCTTGTTGTTTTCATGTGTGCAAAACGCTATCTTGCTGTTTTGGGCAGATTTCAAATAAAACTTGTGTTGGTTGTTGTGGTTGAACCGTAGCTCCGTTTTGAACATGTGGCACATGAAACTTGCTTAGAATCTCATGTAGTTTCATAATATCTTGCTGCATATATGATTTAACATGTTGTGGTGGGTGTTTGCATGCATTTTGCATTCATGTCATATGCATCTTGCGAATGTCATATCTTTTAGACCGTAGCTCCATTTCAAACGTTCTATATATGTAAATCGACTAGAATGACGAGTAGAATCTCATTGTGCACTTTATTTCCCTGTTTAATAAATATAAAACATGGTTAGTTCAGATCTGGACCAATTTCGAAATTAACATATGGGGTCATTTCGGAAATGCTATATGTTGTTTCCGGCCTCATTTAAACTTGACTAGATGTGTAGATTACTTATGCTTCACCTCTTGACATGTTTAACAACATTTAATATTGTCGTGTACCTAAACGAGAGTGAACTAAATATTCGAATGTGGCGTTTCGTCAATATGCAACTCGTTGCATATTGAGCTTCACTTAATGTGTAGAAGTTGATTGTTGTGCTTGCCATGTCATGCATAACATGCATCATATTTGAAGTGCATTATGTCATGCATATGTCGTGGTGTATCATGTGTTGATTGTTGTTCCGGATTGTTTCTTCTCGATAGAGTTCCGAAAGCGTTTGGAGTGTGAGGATTCGTTCGACTTTGTTGGTTCGTCTACTTCACGGATTCGTTCTTCGTCCAAGCGGGATCTCAGGCAAGATGATCATTTCCCTGGATACCACTACTATCATTGCCATGCTATATGTCTCGTTTCTATCACTGTCTCGCTACCTACCACTTGTATGTCAAGCCTCCCAAATGCCATGATAAGCCTCTAACCCTTCACATCCCAGCAAACATTTTTTGGCTATGTTACCGCTTGCTCAGCCCTTCTTATAGCGTTGCTAGTTGCAGGTGCAATTGTTTCCAGCTATCACAATATTATTGCTATTTAATTTAATGCACATATATACTTGGTAAAGGGTGGAAGGCTTGGCCTTTTGCTGGATGTTTTGTTCCACTCTTGCCGCCCCTAGTTACTTGTGTACCGGTGTTATGTTCCATAATTGAGCGCTCCTAACATGCTCGGGGTTGTTATGGGGACCCCCTTGATTTTCATTTTAGGATAAAACTTGTCTGGCAAGGCCCAACATTGGTACTACATTTGCCTAATAACTAATAAACCATTGGGAGTAATTAACCCGAGGATCTTTAATCAACAACCTGGGCTAGTGCTCCTCATGAGTGTTGGTCCAACCCAGAGCAGCTTATTAACGCTACCTGGGGCAACTCGGTGATTGGCGTGGTAACCATAGCTCATCCGTCGTGTCCTGAGAACGAGATACGCGGCTCCTATCGGGTACGTCGACACGTCGGGCGGCCTTGCTAGATTTGTTTTACCTTGCTCGAATATCTTGTGCGAGGAATTCCGAGAATACTTCGGGCTATCTCGAGGTTGCGGTTTTCCAGTGGAATTGCCTAGGAAGATCACGAGATTCGTGGTCGAGGTTATTCCCGCTGCGTGTGTTTAATTTGTGATGGATGAGTTGGAGCACCCCTGTAGGGTTAAATCTTTCGGAAAGCCGTGCCCGCGGTTACGTGGCAACTTGGAAACTTTGTTTAACACCCGGTCATAGCAAACTTGAAGTAAACTCAAATAAAATACACCAACCGTGTGCGTAACCATGACTGTCTCTTCTCGTGTGTCCTTATCCGGGAGAGAACATGGCGGGGTTATGATTGACGTAAGTAAGTGTTCAGGATCTCTTAGAGATCATTACTAGACCACGTCCGTTTATTCGACAATCATCCCCCTTTATTCTTGTACTCGTAAGTTAGCCACTCAAACAAATGCTTAGTGCTTGCTGCAACCTCACCACTTAATCATATCGCACCCATTAAGCTTTAATAGTCTTGATACCCTTGGAAATGAGATTGTTGAGTCCCTGTGGCTCACAGATTACTACAACAACAGTTGCAGGTACAGGTAATGCGATGAATTGATGTGAGAGCGATGCTTGTTTGATTTGGAGTTCTTCTTCTTCTTCTTCATCAATCTAGGATGGGTTCCAGGCGACAGCCTGTGATAGCAAGGATGGATGTCATTTTATCGTTTGTTTTCGTCCGTAGTCGGACCCTGCTCTTCTGTATGATGTTTGGATATGTTGTTGTATTGATGTGTTATTGATGTAGCTTGTGGCGAGTGTAAGCCAATTCCATATACTCATCTCTTCTTTACATGTACTTGTAATGATATCCATTCTTGCAAAACGACGAGATGCGCTTCTATCCCTGTCGAGGCCCTCGTGCCAAAATAAGGATAGGATCGCATCTTGGGCGTGACAATGACCTATGAGCACTACATGATGCCAACTCTAACATCCCAATGTTTTTCAAATTTTGGAATGTTAATTATAAGATAACATTATCTGAGTTGCTTAGATTTTTAGGGGAAATTAATTTTTTTGAGTCTTGCTTAAACTTTTTCAAGCCAAGTTATAAAAGTTTGATAGTTTTTATCCAATAAAGAAAGTCTTTGTTAAAGGGTTTATTAAAACTTCAAAAGGATTTCCTTTATTTTTGATTATTTTCAAATATTTGAAACCACATTCAAATATATAGTTCAAAATGAAATGACCTTGTCAATTAAGGTTGAAAAATATTCCATAAAGGATTTTATTTGAAAGTTGGAGATTCCCTTTTGAATTTGGTGTTATTTGCATTTAGAGCTATTTAAAATTTTCCAGTAACTCATTTAAATAAAAATTGACAGGAGATAATATGACTTCTCCAAAACTAGTATTGGGAATATTTAATATTTATTTTTTGTCATTTTGGGTATCCATAAAACCCTAAATAGTATGTTGCGAAAATTACGAAGCGGATAATGCAATATTAAAACAAGTTGTGCACAAAAATAATTTTATATAATTCTAAAATTAGTTTTCCTAGACTCCAAATGAAAAATATGTGAATGTGAACATTTGTGTTTTCTTTAGTTAATATTTTTCTACACCAAATAGCTAAATTATTAAAAAAACAATAAATCAGACCTAGCCTACTAGGCGTAGCCCATATCTTCCTTCCCTATGTCCCGCCCACATGCGCTTCCCTATGGCTGCCCAATAGGAGCACAACCAGCCAAGCCCACCTCTATTCTACATTTACTTTCCTTTCCATATCCCCTCGGGCCTAGCTATTCCACTAAAGCTCATTAAATTTTTTCTCAAAAAAGGTCATTAATTTTTTTCTTAGGTAGAGCCTAGGCAACTGTCCTCCTTCCTCTGTATGCTCTCGAAACAGGCTCGCGTCCCGCTTTATAGATAAAGCATAGACCAAAGTTCACGGCAGAACGATACATAGTGGAGAGGTAGCCCTCTTACATAGCGGAACCTGAGATATCGGTACAACGTAGAACCTATACGATACCGAAGGAGAATAAGGGGAGATCAGAGTACAACGCCACGCCACACCCTAGCACACCTAGCCTCCATGATAGCGCACTCAGGAGGGGGAACGACGTAGAGCGTCACTGCGGCCGAGTCCGGAATGGATATAGATTTTCACCCGGAGCCCGGACACGGAGAAGAGGACCACAACGATGTCTTCATGAAGATAGCGGCGCCCACGGGCATCGCCGTCGTCGGCGCCAAAGCGCGGAGCTTTCGCTCGGTAGCTCACCAGTGTCGCACGATGGAACCAGGACAGACGCGACAAACTCTGACTCCCAGATCCGAATCCGGGCACAACAGATAAGGGTGTGCCCGAGCCACCTGCCGCTAGACTTCTCGCCGCCCATATGACCAAGAGGAGAAGCCACCACCGCCGCCATGAGGCCCGCCAGAGAGCCAATCATGGGGACCATCGCTCGGGGCCGCCACCCCGGCATCCCTGTCCCAAGACTCCACCACCCAACCGCCACACGGCACACCAACCATGGCCGGTAGGGTATAAGGCCGTCCTTCCACACCTAGCCCGGCATTAGTCCCTAGATCTGGGTCAACACCTCCACCGTAGGAGGCACCAACGCCTGCATCCCCAACCAGTCCCCGTGGACCTGGGGACACGACTCTAGGACTGCCGACGGCCGCCGCAAAGCCGCGCTTGCACGACGCCAACTCCGAGATCGCAGGTGCCGCACGGCCTGGCGAGTAGGCTATGGCAGGTCCACCACCACAGCCACCGCACCCACGAGGACAATGCTCACGTGGACATCCCGGGTCGATCCCAACCTCACCTACCCGGAGACCACCCCGATCAGCCTCGGGCCCAGATCCGGATCGCCCGAACGCAAACCCTCGGTCAGGGGAGCCGTCGTCATGCGCGCCGCCGACCAGCACCGCACGCCACCGGCTCCAACCCACGAGAAGGAAGGCCGCCACACCGCCACCCCGCTCCACCAGCCAGACCACGGATGCCGTGTCGCCAAAGCCCGCACCAGCCCGCACCTCCGTCCACATCCCCCGCAACCACGAAGACCGCCACCACATGCGCCGTCTGCAGGAATGCCACGCCCAGACAACCGCCACGACCCCTGCAGAACACGCCCCATCACGGGAGCAGCAGCAGCCGACGGCCGCTGGACCCAACCGCAGCCAACGACGCGCCCAACCTCCTCCCCCGACCCTCCAACGCGGCCCCGTCAGATCCGAGTCACCGCGCGTCCAGGATAGGTAGGGGGAACGCACGCGCCACCCAGGCAGCCACGACCGGCCATATGCCAGGCCCGAACCGCCCTGAGCACCCCGTCCAGCATGAAGCGAACGTCGCACCGCCGCCCCAGATCCGTCGCGCACCAGCCGCCACGCTCCCTCCTGACTCCACGCAGCTACCGCGGCTCACGTGAGCACCCACGCCACTAGCGCGCCCTCGTGGGATCCTGCCGCCGCGCACTGCATCCCCCGCAGATCCGCCATGGCCCGCGCCACGGAGCAGCAGCCAGGGGGGGAGGGAGAAGCCCCGCCGCCGCCGATGGCCAGGCTTTGCCTGGTGACGCCACCTGGCAGTGGCGGGGGGTTGAGTCGGGGAGGAGAGCGGGGGCTGGCGGCTCGCTAGGGTTCGCCTGGTCTCTCGTGGGAGAGACGCGGGCGAAGGAAGGGTCCTGCTGAATTCTCTCGGTCCTATCTTTCTCTTTACGCTCGACCATCGGGAGGAACGGAACGTGAACAACCATGACTGCCACCTCTTCCTCTCCCTCTAGTGGCCACTACAGACATCATTTCATCTTGCCATCAACATGAAAAATGTTTAGAATTCACAAGCTCGCTCGTTAGCCTACAACATGATGCATTGGGCTAGAGATATTTAGCAAGGAGTGCTCAATGAGTTTCTCCATCTATGGCCGAGAATCACGGCCGTACAGTTAGAAGAAAACGTGGATGACTCGATTGCTTTGTCATGGGCGGAGGAGGGGCAATTCTCGACACGGTCTAGTTATGCGTCGAAGTTCATGGGACTGGAGGTGTCATCTACGACATCATTCACGTGGAAGTCGAGGGCGCCATTGCAATGCCATTTTTTCACCTGGCCTGCAATTAAGGACCGGTGTTGGACATCAGATAGGCTGGCGAGACGTGGACTGCCCACTAGTAGAAAATAGACCTTTCGTCCGGAGCATTAGTCCCGGTCGGGTTTTGGACCGGGACTAATGTGCCCACTAGTCCCGGTTCAAACGGCCTGGCTTTAGTCCCGGTTCAGTTGTGACCTCTAGTCCCAGTTGGTGCTACCAACCGGGACTAAAGGGTGCCCCCCTGCGAGCCCCTTTAGTCCCGGTTGGTAGCACCACCCGGGACTAGAGATGGACCTTTATTCCCAGTTTGTATCACCAACCGGGACTAAAGATATCACTATATGGAGTGGTTCGTCCAGCTCGAGCCCAAGCTCTTCTTTTTCTGTTTTCTCTTCCCCTTGCTCGAGCCCATCCTCCATTTTTGCCAAGATTTGTCAAGATTTGAGGCACACCATCTATCCAAGTGTTGGCAAAGGTTAGCAACTTTGTCCTTTCATCTCTCATTGCTAGATTAGCTCGTGCAATGCTCTATAAGTATAGTGATTTGTCGGTTTTAGTTTGGGAGTAATTATGTGGGAGTTTATTTGATTTATATGCAATTTGAGCTCAAATTAACTTCTTAGTTTGCATATGTGTAGGTGTGGTTTACTTAGTGCCTTCCCGTCCCCGTCCTAACCACCGTCGATCACCCGCACCGTCCCGTCGCTGGCACCACTTTGGCGAGCCTCTCGTTCTTATCCTTTTTATAAAAAAAATCTTATTTGTATGATTTAGATAGTTACTTGTATAATTTTCTTACTTGTATGATTGATTGTTATACATAGTGCCATGGTTTTGATATCCGTGCCCGTCGGCCCTCGTCCGGTTTATGATTCGGATGTGGTATATTCTTTTTTATAACTATTTGTTGCATTTCGTGTTTATGACAATTATGCCCATCAAGTTGACATAGATATTTTTATCTAGGAGGTATGTGAACCGGAAATTGCAACCGACCCAATTGTCGAGAAGTTAAATTTAGTTGAAAATGAAAACGAGTGTTTGAAAAGAAAAATTGAAAAGAATTGAAGAAGAGAAGATGAAATTGGAGTTGTATGTTGCCGATGTCGTTGATGATCACAAGATCAAGATGGATGCAATGTGCTTGAAGATTAGAAAGATTAGAAAATATGTCGTTAATAAAGAGGCTTGGTATCATTATGCTGTTGGATCAATTATTACGTTAGTTCCGATTTTGATCGCATTTGTTGTTGCATTTAAATGCTTTTGCTAGTTAGTTGTATGTTCTTTTATGAGAATAAGTGTGTATGAACTTTATGTATAACTTGTATTAATTTGGTCACTTTGATGTTGTGTAATGAAGATGAACCGGCAATGGATGTACGATGACCAACGCTCTCCCCAGTTCATTAATGGCGTGCATAGTTTTCTGCGTGCGGCTGAGGCAAACAAGCGGAATCGTTTTATGTATTTTCCATGTGGTGTCTGTAAGAATGATAGGACTTACTCCAGCTCAAATGTCATTCACATCCACCTGTTTACATCCGGTTTCATGTCCGGCTATAACTGTTGGACCAAGCACGGGGAAAGAGGGGTTCTAATGGAAGAGATGAAGAAGAAGAGGATGATGACAACTATCATGGGTTCCCTGAATACGATGGTACTACAATGGGGGAAGATAATGAAGAAAAAGAAGCTGAAGAAGAGGCATCAGATGAGCCTGCTGATGATCTTGGTGGGGCCATTGTTCATGCAAAGAGAAACTGCGAAAGTGAAAAAGAGAAGTTGAAGTTGCAGCGCATGTTAGAGGATAACAAAAAAGGGTTGTACGCAAATTGCGAAGATGACAACACAAAGCTCGGTACCACACTGGAATTGCTGCAATGGAAGGCAGAGAATGGTGTATCTGACAAGGGATTTGGGAAGCTGCTGAAAATAATGAAGAAGAAGCTTCCAAAGGACAACGAATTGCCCGACAGTACGTATGAAGCAAAGAAGGTTATCTGCCCTCTAGGATTAGAGGTGCAGAAAATACATGCATGCCCTAATGACTGCATCCTCTACCGCGGTGAGGAGTACGAGAATTTGAATGCATGCCCGGTATGCGGTGCATTGCGATATAAGATCGGTCGCGATGACCCTAGTGATGATGTTGAGGGCGAGCGCCCCAGGAAGAGGATTCCTACCAAGGTGATGTGGTATGCTCCTATAATACCATGGTTGAAATGTTTGTTCCAAAACAAAGAGCATGCCAAGTTGTTACGATGGCACAAAGAAGACCGTAAGAAATACGGGAAGTTGAGAGTACCCGCTGATGTGTCGCGGTGGGGAAAAATCGAAAGAAAGTGGTCGGACTTTGCAGATGACCCAAGGTACTTATGGTTTGGTTTAAGTGCTTAAGGCATTAATCCTTTTGGGGACCAGAGCAGCAAACATAGCACATGGCCTGTGACTCTATGTATCTATAACCTTCCTCCTTGATTGTGCTTGAAGCGGAAGTTCATTATGATGCTAGTGCTCATCCAAGGCCCTAAGCAACCCGGCAACGACATTGATGTGTACCTAAGGATATTAGTTGATGAACTTTTACAACTGTGGAATAAAAAAGGTGTATGTGTGTGGGATGAGCACAAACAGCAGGAATTTGACCTACGAGCGTTGCTGTTTGTAACCATCAATGATTGCCCTGCTCTTAGTAACCTTTCAGGACAGACAAACAAGGGATACCACGCATGCACACACTGTTTAGATGAGACTCAAAGTCTATATTTGGACAAATGCAAGAAGAATGTGTACCTGGTACATCGTCGATTTCTTCCGACCAAGCATGCATTCAGAAAGAAAGGCAAGCATTTCAAAGGTGAGGCAGATCACCGAAAGAAGCCTGTCCTCCATAAAGGTGAGGTCCTTTTGTTCCGGTGCAAATGGGTCAATCTTACAGGAGGCGGGGTAATGGTAGACCTGCAGTACGGAATGACAATAGTGGATCTCAACAATCTTTGGTACCTAGACGAACCATTCGTCCTAGCCAATGATGTGGCGCAGGTTTTCCATGTGAAGGACATGTCTACCAAACTGAGATAAAGAAAAGATAAGGAAGCGGATACATCATACGATGATCCAAAGCGCCACATAGTTCTTTCAGGGAAAAGAAACATTGTGGGAGTGGAGGACAACACAGACATATCAAAAGATTATGAAAAGTTTGATGAAATTCCTCCCTTCACAGTGAAGACTGACCCAAGCATCCTGTTAAATGATGAAGATTATCCATGGTTACAGCGCAATAAGCAAGGGAAACACACGAAGAAAAAGTTTTATACCCCAAGATCCCACTCTGGGATGTGATCGGCTTCACCGTCATCACTTTCTTCTCTAGTGAGTAGCCGAGATGGTCCAGTTTGTACATGAAGTGCATCCAGTTTTTGCCGTAACCCTCTCAACTTTTTAGCACATGCTATGTGTGTGAAATAATGAAACCATGCCAATTTTCAACCTTTTCAGAGTTCATTTGTACTGCTTTTTAATTTCAAGGTCATTCAGCGCAAAAAAAACATTAAATGCATGAAAAATAGCAAATGAAGTTAGAAAGGGTTGAAATTTGAGGATGTGGCTTTGAATGGTGCATATTAAATGCACAAAAAGTTTGGAGTCGAAATAAGTTTAAAAAAATGAAATGCCTTTGTAACAGATGAGTTTTCGTCCGAAACCCTCATACTTCGAAGGAGATGGTCCAGTTTGTACACGAAGTGCATCTAGTTTTTATCGTAACCCTCTCAACTTTTTAGCACATGCTATGTGTGTGAAATGATGATACCATGCCAAGTTTCAACCTTTTCAGAGTTCGTTTGTACTGCTTTTCAATTTCAGGGTCATTCAGCGCAAAAAAATCATTAAATGCATGAAAAATAGCAAATGAATTTAGAAAGGGTTGAAATTTTAAGATGTGGCTTTGAATGGTGCATATGGAAGGCACAAAAAGTCCGGATTTCAAATAAGTTATTCAAATCAAAGAACTGAAACTGTTCTGTTTAGAAAAAGAAAACAAAAAAGAAAAATAAATCTTTAGTCCCGGTTGGAGCACCTAACCGGGAGTAAAGGTCCTTCTCCTGCACGGACTTTTGGCCGCCAAAAAGAATCAACTTTAGTCCCGGTTGGTGGCTCCAACCGGGACTAAAGGTTACTGCCAGTGGGCCAGGCGCCCCACCTTTTGTCCCGGCTGGTGGCTGGAGCCGGGACTAAAGGACCTTTAGTCCCGGTTCCAGCCACGAACCGGGACTAAAGGTTCCTCCTATATATACTTCTTTTTCTCCCAGTGCTAGCCACCGCCCGGGAGATTAGATTGACGCCGCCAGGCTGCCCAATTTCTCCGGCGATCCGCACTGCCACTCGCGTAGCCTCCCCTCCGGTGCCCGCGCACCCCCTCCGTCGGCCGGTGAGGCCAGCGCATCCCCTCCAATGCCCGCGCGCCCCCTCTGTCGGCCCTCGTTTACTCCGCCGGCACCATCGCCCGTGCGTCCCCGTCGCCACGCCCAGTGCATCGTCGTCGCCGTCGGCACCTTCCTCTCGACGCCGGCCAACACCGCCACCACCTTGGCGCCGTCCAACATCACCTCGCCGCCGGCCAACACCAACACCACCGGAGGTATATATGGCCGGCCGCTAGCTATTTTCTTTTTGTTTTTTCTATTTATTCATAATCTTGTTCTAGTATGATGATATGGATATGATCTATATTTGTATATGAAAATTTGATATATGTATGGATATTGTATGGATAATTTGGAGAGACTATATGATAATATATAGTGTTACATATATATGGATATTGGTGTATATGTATACGTGCTTTTATTTTTTGTTTTGTAGATGGATGCATGCATGTATGAGTTTGAGAGAATACATATGTGTGTGAATGCTATCAAAAATATAGGTAGACGTAGGTCAATTCATGAGTCCTCGATGATCGCTGGAGGAGTCCCCGACCATCGCCGGTGAGGAGTCCCCGACGATCGCCGGAGGAGTCCCCGACGATCGCCGGTGAGGAGTAAATTTGATTGCAAATTTGATTGCAAACATCATCACAATTTGATTGCAAATTTGTAAATAATATGTTTTACTAAATGACACTTCTTAGGCATTAGCTATTTTATATTAGGCAGATTGTTCTCGACGTCGACGATGCCCGGCCCGCATCCTCGTCGTCGACTCGGCGGCGACATCCTTGAGAGGCGCCATGTCTGGGACTGGGCTCCGCCGGGCTAGCACTGGGAGGTTCTACCTTCCGGGGTGCGCACCTTGGTGAGGAATCCGGGTCTCGTCATCGACCCGGAGCTTCTTTGGTGGCGGTCGCGTGGGCCACTATCGGTGCGGAGGGAGCCGGCCCTTGCGGAGGTGGTATGTCGCCGTGCCAGGGAGGAGGACGAGCATGTCCGTCGCTATATGGTTGCGTTGGACGTCAGGTTCTTCAATACCTGGCAGGTTCTTCAGGGATCTCACCCGAGCTATGATCCTGTGATGGTTCCTTCTCTTTGGGTGTCCACCGCCCGCACCGCGAGACGTCAACTGGATCTGTATTAGTGATATTATATAATAATATTCGAGATGTATTAGTGATACTATTCGATGATGCATTGACTGAATTATTCGAGATGTATTAGTGATATTATATGGTAATATTATATATGATCATATTGTTGCATTGCCTTGTATTGATTGCATATCTCCGGTTTTTCTTATTGAATGCATTCTAATTGTTTTATATTTGTTTTGGATTAGTTAAGCTATGGACGGTAGAGACAGAGACCATGATCAAGAGTATGTAATGTTCAACATGATACGCTCCAGAAACAAAGAGAATGAAGAAGCAGATGATGGCTCAGAATATCTTAACCCATCCGGTGAGGGAATGGAGGACGAACCAAGAGACAAAGGGGAAACAAACAATGATGGCGAGGAAATTTTTCTCCAATTAACAAAGTCCGGCGAGGTATATATATTTGGCCTCTGGTGATCATTAGATGAATTCGAGATGTATTAGTGATATATTAACGAATCTTTCTTCTTTTAGCCCTACGGATCGAGCAAATCTTCTGCAAGGGTAGTACGAGGACCGGCCAAAAACTTGCCCAGTGGCATAAAGTACATCATCGATGAAATCAGAGCAGATGGCGAACCGATTGCTCCTAAAAAGAATGCGGACACATTTATACGTCAATGCGGAGTTATTGTTAGGGACCAAATCCCGATCACCGTTCAAGAATGGAATTACCCAAAAGATCCACGAGTTAGTTTTGTCGACGAAAGAGCAAAAATGTGCTTTGGGAGACGCTCATGTCACATTTCACCCTACCAGAGGGTTTCACTGATCTCCAACGGGAGAAAGTCAAGAAGTGTGCTCTCAAGAAGATGGCCACACAATTCCAGACTTGAAAGAAAAGATTATGGTTTAACTACGTCAACGCAGGAAAGAAGACTCCTTAATTCACTAGACCACTAGTGAAGGTAAAAGATCAGTGGGACTTATTTGTGCAGTTCAAGGAATCGGAAGCAGCTAAGGAACGGTCGAGAAAAAACAAGATAAATGCTGAGAAAAAAACTTGCACCATCATCTGGGGCCAGGTGGCTACAAGATTGGGTTGCCTAAGTGGGATGAATCTGAGGAAAAGATGATTGCTGCAGGGGTCACTCCAAAAACAGTGGGTTGGCCCGACAGGTGCAGGACTTGGTTTTATGCGCATGGGGGAAAGTTGGACCCAAAGACAAGGGAGATTATTGAATGGGCAAGTCTGAAAGAAGCCTGTGACGCTTTACTTGAAGCAATAGAAGAGGCTCGAACGGGGGCGTTCCAGCCCGAGAGAAAGAACGACGAGCTTACACGCGCCCTCAAGAATCCTGAACACCCGAAACAAACACGAGGCAAAGGTGTTGTTCCGTGGGTTCAGGGGTTTGCGGAGTGGAACGACACTAACAGAAGCCATGCGAGAAAGGAGAAGCAGGATGTAGACCGGCTTCAGAAGGTAGAATCAAAGAACGCGGAGTTGGAACACGCTTTCATGCGACAGCAGGAGCAGATCGACACACTTAGCCAGCAAAGGGCGTCTCAGTGGCAGGAGCAACCAGATCGAGCATTGGATAGTACCATCCCATCTATGCTGAAAAGCAGCGTGGGTTCCACGGGGGTCCCGTCCGATGATGCACTGTTGGCTTGCTACCCCGTGGATGATATCCAAGAGACGACAACTTGTGAGCTACACATGAAATTGAAGAACATATCCAACAAGGTGGCGGACGACATTGCTTTACCGAATGCACATGAAGCAATCATCGACGGCAATCCGATTCCACCTGGCTATGCTCGTGTCGGGTGATACGTCTCCAACGTATCTATAATTTATGAAGTATTCATGCCATGTTTATAATAATTCTATATGATTTTGGTATGATCTTATTAGAACTAACCCGGACTGACGCTGTTTTCAGCAGAACTACCATGGTGTCGTTTTTTGTGCAGAAATAAAAGTTCTCGGAATGAGCTGAAAATTTACGGTGATTTTTTATGGACCAAAAGAGACCCCCGAAGCATTGGAGTTGGGCCAGAAGAGCCACGAGGCCACCACAAGCTAGCAGGGCCCCCCCTAGGGCGCGCCCTCCTAGCTTGTCGCCTCCTCGTGGCCCCCCTTGACATGAGACCGACGCCAAAAATTCCTATAAATACCAAAAACCCCAGAAACAAACCTAGATGGAAGTTCCTCCGCCGCAAGTCTCTGTAGCCACGAAAGATCAATCTTGGCCCTCTCCGGCACCCAGCCGCAGGGGGTCACCTTCACCGGAGACAATGGAGGAGGAAGGAGGGGCCATCATCGCCATGGAGGCCAAGGACCAGAGGGAGAACCTCTCCCCAACCAGGGGGGAGGCCATGGAGGAGGAAGCACAAGGGGGAGACCCTCTCCCCCTCTCTCTCGGTGGCGCCGGAGTGCCATCGGGGGAACCATCGCCGCGGTGATCGTCTTCATCAACATCACCTTCTTCATCACCATCCTCACCTCCTTTCAGCGGTCCACTCTTCCGCACCCCGCTGTAATCCCCTACTTGAACATGGTGCTTTATTCCACATATTATGATCCAATGATGTGTTGCCATCCTATGATGTTTTGAGTAGATTACTTTTGTCCTTTGGGTTGATTGATGATCTAGATTGGTTTGAGTTGTATGTTTTACTTCGGTGCTGTCCTATGGTGCCTTCCGTGCCACGCACACGTGGAGGATTCCTGCTGTAGGGTGTTGCAATACGTTAATGATTCGCTTATAGTGGGTTTCTTGAGTGACAGAAGCATAAACCCGAGTAGGTGGGTTGTTGCGTATGGAATAAAGGGGACTTGATGCTTTAATGCCATGGTTGGGTTTTACCTTAATGATCTTTAGTAGTTGCGGATGCTTGCTAGAGTTCCAATCATAAGTGCATATGATCCAAGTAGAGAAAGTATGTTAGCTTATGCCTCTCCCTCATATAAAATTGCAATAATGAATACCGATCTTGTTAACAATTGCCTAGGACAATTCCGCACACCGACCCATCATTATTCCACCCTCGCTGTTTGTAATACATTGTAATATATTCTAGCTTTATGATAATAGCACCTATTTTTATATTTTAGTTCTCTGATTTCATGCAAAGCTATTCTCTTCATACGCACAACGTAGTTCTATTTCTCGTTCCTAGTTGGAAGCAAACGTTCGGCGTGCGTAGAGTCGTATCAGTGGCAGATAGGACTTGAGAGAATATTGATCTTACATGTAGCTCCTTGTAGGTTCAACACTCCATACTTATCACTTCCACCTTTGGAAATTGCTACGATGATTCCTTGCACTTGGGGATTATCAAGCTCTTTTCTGGTGCCGTTGCCGGGGAGCAATAGCGTGGGGTTGATATTCTCGTGTGTGCTTGTTTGCTTTCTTCACTAAGTAGATTTTGTTTTCCCTTTTTGCTTTCTTTAGTTGTGGGTGAAACAAACAAAAAAATTAAATAATGAAAAATACAAAAATAATTACTTGCCTCTTGCCTAAGAAGTTTTTCAAAAAGAGAAGTGATTGGAAAGTTGTGCATTGGAGAAGTGAGGGTCGACCTTGAACACTTGTGTTCATGCTCATGGAAACAATGTAGAATTTTTCATGGAAGCTTCTCAAAAATAATTATCCCCTTGTATATATCCATTGTATTATAAAAATAATGTGCCAAGATTTGCTTTTAGGATGATTAGATTGCTTGTTTGCTTTGTGCGGTGCAAAAACAGAAACTTTTACTGTAGTGCATGAATTTACATTTATTACTGGAACGTCAAAAGTTTCTGAAATTTTTACAAAGTACTGATATACAAATTTTTTAATTTTTCCTAAATTTTCAGAATTTTTTGAGTTACAGAAGTATACGAAGTTTCCAGATTGCTACAGACTGTCCTGTTTTTGACAGATTCTGTTTTCTATGCATTGTGCTCTTATTTTGATGAATCAATGGGTAGTACCAGGGGGTATGAACCATGGTGAAGTTGGACTACAGTAGATATAATGCTAATATGAATTTGGAATGAGTTCACAACAGTACTTAAAGTAGTATTTTGCTTTATTATACTAACGGATCACACGAGGGTTTTGTTAAGTTTTGTGTGAATGAAGTGTTCGAAGATCGAGGAGGTATCGATATAAGAAGAATACGGAGAGACAAGAGTTCAAGCTTGGGGATGCCCAAGGCACCCCAAGTAATTATTTCAAGGAGATTCAAGCATCTAAGCTTGGGGATGCCCCGGAAGGCATCCCATCTTTATTCTTCAACAATTATCAGTATACCTCGGTTTTTGTTTTGTTCACATGATATGCGTCTTTAGTGTTTTTCTTTTCCTTTTATGCACCCTTCTAGTATGAGTTAGTACTTCATTGATTTATAGAATTCTTCATGCACTTCACTTATATCTTTTGAGTATGGCTTTGTAGAATGCTCTTTGTGCTTCACTTATATCTTTTGAGTATGGCTTGGTAGAATGCTCTTTGTGCTTCACTTAAATCTTTTTGAGTATGGCTTTATAGAATGCTTAGTGTGCTTCACTTATATATTTTGAGCTTGGGTATTGGTTAATATTCATTAGTTGGTGAATGCTCTATGAACTTCACTTATATCTTTTAGACTATGAATAAAATTTCTATCGGAATTAGGCTTGGAAGTGTATCAATGTCATGCCTAGCTAGAAAGGCACTAAAGAAAAGCGCTTGTTGGGAGACAACCCAATATTTACCCCTACTTTTTTTGTGTGTCCACATGATTAAGATACTGTATAATCATGTTTTATAGCTTTTTTTTCAATAAAGTGCCAAGTAAAGCCTTTGGGATAGTGTGGATGATAGTTGACTTGATTCTGTGCAAAAACAGAAACTTTTGCTCTCAGTCGAGGAATTTTGTAATTCACTGGAATGTGCTTTTGATCTGAATTTTTTACACATGATTGATATACAAATTTCCTAGGTTTTCTTAATTTTTCAGAATTTTGCAAGACAGGGAAGTATGGTTACACTACAGATCTTCACAGACTGTTCTGTTTTTGACAGATTCTGTTTTGCATGCATAGTTTGCTTGTTTTAGTGTTTCCATAGCTTATATTTAGCGGTATAAACTATGGGAATGATAGAATACAGTAGGTATCATGTGGGAGCAATTATGAATCTTGTCTTGACAGTACCTAAGTGAATTATTTATCTTTATTACACTAACCCTTCTCACGAAGTTCCATTAAGTTTGTGTGATTGAAGTTTTCATGTTTTGGGTGAGACACCAATATGAGGAGAATAAGGAGTGACAAGAACCTAAGCTTGGGTATGCCCAAGGAACCCCTAGGTAATATCCATGGAAGACTCAAGCGCCTAAGCTTGGGGATGCCCCGGAAGCATCCCCTCTTTCGTCTTCAACATTGTCGGTAACCTCACTTGGAGCTATATTTTTATTCGTCACACAATATGTGCTTTGCTTGGATCGTCATTATATTTTGTTTTTCCATGTTAGGTGTTATTTATATTCTTGTTTTTAAATAAAAAGTTCCAAGAATTGCCTTAGGATGCTTGCATTGCATGTTTGATGTGTGCTGTGTAAAAAATAGAAACTTTTGCTGTAGTGTTTGAATTTTCATATTTTACTGGAACGTGGAAAGTTTCTGAAATTTTTACAAAGTATTTTCATATAAATTCCTTAGCATGTCCTAAATTGTTATGAATTTTTGAGTTATGGAAGTACACTTTTTTCATAAATTGCTACAGACTGTTCTGTTTGGACAGATTGCTGTCATAGTTTCGTTATCTACTTATCCTATAGTTTCGATAGCCTATATTGGTAGATATAAATTGTGGAGATGATATTATACAGTACCTAATGTTTGAAAATTATTATGCAACTTGTCTTGGCAGTACATAAAGAGTTGATTTATTATTATGTGTACTAACCTATCTCACGAGTCCTTTTCAAGTTTTGTGTGGAAGATGTTTTTGAGAATAGGTGAAACCATGATATGAGAGGATTGAACGAGATACAAAAGCTCAAGCTTGGGGATGCCCAAGGCACCCCAAGTAAATATTTCAGGAAGCCTCAAGCATTTAAGATTAGGGATTGTTGGGGATATAACCCCGTGGTAAGACCCGCCCAGGAGGGGCCGGGTCATACCTGGCGGCTCATAGCTCAAGACCCATAAGGTGGGCCGGAAGATGAAGGCCAGGCCGCGTGGCGGCTTACCAGATGGGCTAAGGCGGAGGCCGGAGACAGAAGATGGTATGAAGACCCGGGCGGTTAAGCCGCCCGCAGGCGGCTTGCCCAAGACGGCAAGGCGGCTTAGAGGCAGGATTCACTATGATGTATGAGTCAGTTTAGGACTCGTGTAACCCAGGGCCTTGACCTCTTATATAAAGGCAAGACCCTGGGGCGTCTTAGACAAGAAACCGACAAGTCTAGAACTAGGTCAAGCGAAACCGCTCCCTTCTAATCGATACTCCAATCAATACAACACAAGCAGGACGTAGGCTTTTACCTCTTATTGAGGGGGCGAACCTGGGTAAACTCGTGTCCTTCGTCTCGATCAACCCCTTTGAGTCCACCCCTTTGGCGATGGCCTCAAACCTAAGTCTTCGGACATCTGCCCTGACAAACCCACGACAGTTGGCGCCTACCATGGGGCTAGCGCTCGGTGGTGTTGAGTTCTCAAAGGGTTCTCTCCCACAGATCGAGGGGTACGCTGTTGGCAGGATGACCAAGAGTCGCCGCGGCCGGCTCTACATCTATGACGCCAGCTGGGGCCCCGAGGCCGACTCAATTGAGTACGGTTTCCGTGTCCCCTTTGACGGAATCCATGTCTTCATCGGCAAGATCGGCGGATGTAAACCCAGGCCGGACACCTGCACCGACATCATCGAGCCGGCCCGGCGCAAGCAACCCGCCCGACGCGTGCAACCCGCCCGTATTAATCCGGGCAGGAATCATGTCTTCATCGGCTTCACTCAGGGCATGGATCTCGAAGGATCTATGTCGCGGGAGGAAACTCTCATCTGCTCCGAGGACGGGTCTTCGAGCGGAGAGACGGAATCAATCTATCAGCTTCACAATGGTGGGCTCGGGGACTACATCGAGCCTTACCCCGAGTCAGAATATCATGAGCCGGAAGAGTATGAGCCGCCGAACCGCGCTGCCGTCTTCATGGCGGGTTCAGCAGCGGCTCCTGGAAGCTCAGCCGCCAGTGCGACTGGGACTGGGGCTAGCAGGCCGCCGGCTCAGGTTCTTCTGGATCTGATGAATGAGCTTACAACCCTGATGGCAACTGAGGTCACGCCTAAAAACCAAGCGGCCCGTAACACGGAGATCGCAAGGTTGAAGAACCAGATGACCGAGGTCCAACAGGAAATCAATGCGTTGAAGGCTCAGATGGATGCTGAGGCGGAATGCCTTAGGACAGATGCTTTCCGTCTTGAGTTAGAGCAGCAGTCAGCAGCGGCGGTTCAGCGGATGAGGCATCAATCCCGCTTGCCGGATCAGTATGAAGCCAGGAATCTTTTCAACACGCCAGGGACGGGACGGAACGTGCCTTTGACCGTAACCCGGACGGCGGAAGTTTCTGGAAGCCGGGCGGCGGTTCAGCATCAGCAGCTTAACCCGCCCCGGTGGAACCAGACCCCACCAGCTCTTTCCCAACGCCGGCGGGCCATTATTCTAACCCGGCGGAGAACTTGGTGGCGGCGGCTACCAGGCTTCATACAATTCCCATCCCCGACGAGGCGCCTTTTGCAGAGGAGGTGCGGAACGCTATTGGATATCTGCGGACGGCGGTGGCCCAGCAGGAGAAGTATACTTACAGCCGGAGCCGCGTGCATTCAACTCCCATCCCCAGCCGCAGCTACAGCCGGCGTTATGAGTCGCCGGCGGTTTCTAGCAGTGAACGACATCGGAACCCGCCGCGAGTCGATCGGGCGGCTCTGGATGCTCAGGCGCTGGTGGACCGGGCGAGAGCATAGCGATAGGCGGCGGCTCAGGCGGCGGCGGCAGCTTATCAAGAACCTGAAGTTGCACCTTCTGTCTCAGTTGGGGCAGGATTAACCTCCAGGGCTGTGGGAGTGCCGTGCTTGTCGCCGGCTCTGCGGAACGAGCGTCTGCCGAAGGATTTCAAAGGTCCTCGCAAGGTACCCAATTATACCGCTGACCTACCTCCGGAGGCTCGGATCGAAAGCTACGAGCTGGCCATGGAGATGTTAGATGTTAGTGATGCAGTATGTGCCAAATACTTTATCATGATGCTGGAAGGGCCGGCTCGCACGTGGTTGAAGGGACTGCCACCCAACACCATTACTTCCTGGGCCGAGTTGAAGGCGAAATTTATCAAAAAATTCAAAGGAACGTGCAAGCAGCCCATGACGATCGTGGATTTGCATCATTGTGTGCAACAGGCGGACGAGTCGGCTCATCACTGGGTCCGGCGGGTCTCAACCATCATCCATTCTTCAGAAGAGATTACGGCGGCTCAAGCGGTTTTGATTCTGGAGAAGAATTGCCACTTTACGCCTTTGAAGCAGAAGCTTGGCCGACTCAAGCGCTCGTGTCAAGACATGGGGGAACTCATGGCGGCTCTCACCAAATATGCAGATTCTGATAATACGAAGGACCCGGGCTCTGAAGATGAAAAATCAGGTCAGGGGAAGAAGAGTAACAATGGAAAGGGTCAGCAGCAAAACGCGGCCGGAAACAATAATTCTGGCAAGCGGAAGAACCCGGACGGCGGGTCAGAGCTGGTGGCGAACACCAGCGCTGGAAACAATCGTGCTAAGGGCAACGGGAACTTCAGGCAACCATTTAACAAGGGCAAAGCTCCTTTGAACTTGGAAGCGGTGCTCAACAAACCTTGTCCAGAGCATAGCCGGCCAGATAAGCCGGCAAATCACACTTGGAGGGACTGCAGTATCATGCGACAGTTCCGGGACTACAGCCTTCAACAACATCATAATAATGGTAATGGTTCGTCAGGCGGCTCAGGGCCAGGCGAATCAGGAGCTGGCTTTGGTCCCGGCGGCTCAGGGTCCGGTTACCAGGGTCAAGGCAATCAAGGAGGTCATCATCAACAATCTAGTGGTGGAGGCCAGCAACAGCATAACCAGTCGGGATTCCAGAGTAACCCAAAGCAGCTCAGTGGGGGTCAATATCATTTTTTCACAACCAGCCTTGACAAGCGAGACCGGAAGGTGCGCAAGCGGGCGGTTAATACGGTCATGCCGGCTCTCCCGCAGTATTTCAAGTGGTCTGAGTATGACATCACTTGGAGCAGGGCGGATCACCCGCCGCGGGTTGACAACCCGGGGCAGCTAGCTTTGGTGGTTGCCCCCCAAGTGGGTGGATACATATTCACTAAGGTGCTTATGGATGGTGGCAGCAGCATCAACATCCTGTATTATGACACTTTTCGCCGGATGGGTTTGCTTGATAAGGATCTTAAGCCCTCTTCGACGGTTTTTCACGGTGTGGTGCCTGGAAAATCAGCTTACCCAGTGGGGAGGATATCTTTGGAAGTTGCTTTTGGTGATGTTATTCAACTACAGGGTGGAATCTTTGTGGTTTGAGGTGGTCAAGATCAAGAGCCCATATCATGCTCCGTTTGGACGGCCGGCTTACGCTAAATTCATGGTTAGGCCTTGCTATGTTTACTTACAGCTCAAGATGCCCGGGTTGAACGGGACGATCACTGTGCATGGTGATCGGAAGACGGCTCTTGAGTGCGAGGAAGGGGACGCAGCTTATGCAGAGTCAAGTTGTGCTGAGGCATAGCTCAAGTTCTATAAGGAGAATGTTGACTCGGAAGACATGACTCCACTCAAGAAGCCTAACATGGAATCTGAGCCGCCCCTGAAGTTTGCGGCAGATGATACCAAGCTGGTGGATTTCACTGAGGGCGACTCATCACAGCAGTTCACTATCGGGGCTAACATGGACCCCGCATAGGAAAGCGCGCTTGTCGAATTCATCCATGAGAATCGGGACATCTTTGCATGGAAGCCATCTGACATGCCGGGTGTACCGAGAGAATTCGCTGAGCACCACCTTAATGTGGATCCTAAGTTCAAGCCGATCAAGCAGTTCCTTCGTCGTTTCAATGAAGAGCAGCGTAAGGCTATTGGAGAAGAGGTGGCCCGGCTCTTAGCAGCAGGGTTCATCGTGGAGGTTTTTCACCCGGAGTGGTTAGCTAACCCGGTGCTGGTACTTAAGAAGAACGGCACGTGGCGCACGTGTGTGGATTACACGGATCTTAACAAGTCCTGTCCAGTTGACCCGTTTGCTCTCCCCCGTATCGACCAGATTATTGATGCAACGGCGGGTTGTGAGAGTTTATGCTTCCTAGATGCTTATTCAGGTTATCACCAGATCAAGATGGTAGTCAAACACCAAGAGAAGACGGCTTTCATCATGCCTTTTGGTGCTTTCTGCTATGTATCTATTCCTTTCGGGCTCAAGAGTGCCCAGGCGACTTACCAGCGTTGTATACAGAACTGTCTTCACAGTCAAATTGGACGCAATGTTCATGCTTATGTGGATGATATTGTGGTCAAGTCAAGGAAGAAGGAAACTCGGCTGGACGACCTGAAGGAAACTTTCGACAACTTGCGGGTCTACAAGATGATGCTTAACCCAGCCAAGTGTGTCTTCGGAGTTCCTGCAGGCAAGCTCTTGGGATTTTTGGTCTCTGAGCGTGGTATTGAAGCTAACCCAGACAAGATAAAGGCTATCACTTCCCTGTCCGAGCCGGCGTGCGTCAATGACGTTCAGCGCCTGGCGGGTCGGATCGCTGCTTTAAGCCGGTTCATAAGCCGCCTGGGTGAGAAGGCTATCCCTTTGTATCAAATGATGAAGAAAACAGACAACTTTGTCTGGAGCAAGGCAGCGGGTGAGGCGTTCGAGGCGCTCAAGAAGCAACTGACTGAGCCGCCAATCTTGCCCGCTCCGGCTGAGAAGGAACCTTTGCTCCTCTACATGGTGGCTAACAACAGAGCAGTCAGTGATGCGGTCGTTGTGGAGCGTAAGGAGGCAGGAAAGGAGTATCCAGTTCAGAGGCCGGTTTGCTATGTCAGCGAAGTCTTGGTTGAGTCCAAGCAAAGGTACCCGCATTGGCAGAAGCTGATCTATGGAGTGTTCATGGCGAATCGTAAGCTGAAGCATTACTTTCTAGGACACCAGATCACGGTGGTTAGCTCTGCTCCGTTGGGAGACATAATTCAAAACAGAGAAGCCACTGGCAGGATTGCTAAGTGGGCATTGGAGCTTGGGCCTCTTAATCTGAAGTATGTGCCTCGCACAGCTGTTAAGTCTCAAGCCTTGGTGGACTTTATAAACGACTGGACAGAGTGTCAGTCGCCTGAGGAGAAGCCGGATAACACATACTGGACGATTCACTTTGACGGATCGAGGCAGCTGGAAGGCTCGGGGGCTGGAGTGGTCTTAACTTCCCCTAAAGGTGACAAGTTATGTTATGTGCTAAGGTTGATGTTTCCTTGTACTAACAATGCAGCTGAAGATCAACTCCGGCGCCAACTCTTCCAGTTCATCTAGCACATCAGGCGATTGTTCTTTCGCACAAAGAGCACGGAAGAAATAGCTCAGCTCTGCCAGTACTAGCCATTCATCCTCAGGGATAAAGCCACGCAACATCATCGGCATTACCTGCTCAAGCCATATGTGCCAATCATGACTCTTGAGACCAAATATTTTCAATTTGTCAAAACTCGCTCCCCTCTTCAGATTCGCTGCATACCGATCGGGGAACATCAACTGCATTTTCACCCACAAGATCATTTCCCTCATAGCTGGCCTTCCAAGATTGAACCATGCCTTTGGCTTCCTCCAGTTCTTCTTTCCTTTCGGTTGTCGCATGATTTGTAACGGTCTATCACATAGAGCCTCCTGATCGACTCTAGCCTTAGGATTATCCTTTGACTTCCCCTCTATGCCGAACAATGTACCAAAAAGGGCCTCGGCGATATTCTTTTTAGTGTGTGTCACGTCGATGGTGTGCGGGCAAAGGAGGTCTTTAAAGTAAGGCAGATCCCACAAGCATATCTTGTGAGTCCAGGCGAGGATCCAGGAACTGTTTATGCAAGTCGAAGCAAGAATACTTGCGACCCGCCTGCAGCCAATGGAACTGAAGAGCTGCCTTGCATGTGGGGCACGTGAACCTTCCATGCACACACCAGCCAACGAATAGCGCATACGCCGGCAAGTCATGCGTCGAGTACATGTACCACACATGCATATTTTGAAGTTTTGTTTTGTAGCGGCGTTATATGTCTTGATCCCATTATCCCAAGCTTCTTGCAATTCATCCTTAAGCGGCTGCATGTACACATTCATATTCTTCCCCGGATAGTTGGTCCCTGGAATTAGCAACGTCAAGAAAATGTTCTTTCTTTTCATAATCTCTCCTAGGGGGAGATTGAGTGGAATGACAAATACAGGCCAACAACTGTATTGGGTTGCCATCATACCAAACACAATGAACCCATCCGTGATGATGGCGACTCGAGGATGCCTTGGATCTGCCGCTTTATCCTTATGTAATGCATCGAAGTGCTTCCACGCAAAAGCGTCTGAAGTGTGTCCCAACATCGGATTTCCATCTGCATCTAGTTCGGTTCTTTTACCCAATTTGTGCCACGTCATCTGTCTGGCCGTCTCTTCGACCATGAAAAGACGTTGAAGTCTTGGTATGATTGGCATATACCGAAGAACATTAACTGGGATTTTGGTCTGACTCTTCTCACCCATACCATTGTCTACCACAACATACCTGGAAGACTTGCAAATGGGACAATAGTTCAAGCCCGCATACTCAAGCCTAAATAAGGCACATCCATTCTCACAGGCATCTATCTTCTCATAGGGCATCTTAAGCGCGCGTAGGATTTTGTACGACTGGTACATGTTTGCAGGCAATACATGGCCTGTGGGTAGAAAGCGTCCAAATATTATCATCATCGCGTCGTAGCATTCTCTGCCTGGGTTGAGCTGAGCCTTCAGAGTCATTACTTGCGCGATGGCATCCAGCTAACAAAGCTCAGTGTGCTCGTGGAGAGGACGTTTTGAAGACTCCAACATTTCATAGAAGGTCTTTGCAGATTCCTCCATCTCATCGTCCGAATCCCTAGCATCATCAAAGTCTTGCACCATGTCTTCGATCCCGATACCATGCTCGTCGGTGCGACGACGAACCACCTCAGCTCTGGCACGTTGGGCAGACTCACCATGAAATCTCCACACCGTTTAATCAGGCGTAAAACCCCACTTCTGCAAGTGTTTACACATTTCATCCCGTGTCCACTTTTTATGGTTGTCGCACCGGACACAGGGGCACCAGGTTATTTCCTGGCCATTTGCAAATGCGGCTCTCAGAAACCCCTTGGTTTTTGTTAACCATTCAATGGTCATGTCTTTCTGACTAGGGTGACCGGTGTACATCCACGCACGATCACTCATCTTGCCTACCTACTAAACACACAAGAAATATATATATAATTCATCATCTATATTCATCAGTTAATCAAGTTTGTCAGTTTTATTACGTCCATGCAACCTACATGCTAATAGGTAAAGATAGGTCCTAATCCCACAAGAGTATGTGTAGATTGGGTTCGTTTTCCCATGCTCTGCTCCGGATCCGACGCAGAATTTCGGCAGCACCTCCCCGTTGTTCTCCTGATACACGTCTCGGCAACAAGAAGAGAGGATGTGTACCCGGAGAACAACAGGGAGGCACTGACGAAATTCCGCATCGGATTCGGAGCAGAGCATAAGGGAAAACGAACCCAATCTACACATACTCGGTCTGTCCATGGATAACGTTGGACAATTCGAAAGGATGGAGGTTATAAATATGCAAAGACATGCATATTTATAGATGCCGCCCTTTCGAACGGGAGACACATACTGGTCACGCATACTAATGATTGAAGACACCTATAGCTAGCAAGTTTCATCGGCACGAAGACCGTAACAGAGCAAATTAAGGGGGGGAGGAGATGTCATTTGTGCTCACCCACGAACGCAGGGGAGCTCGTCAAACGCATAGGGAGGTCATCGAACAGCAGACCCTCGCAGCGACGAAAGAACTGCACATTGAAATCCACCCGATCAACACAAATATTCAATCCCGATAGAAAAATCTCTCTATATGTAACTACTTTTGCACTTCTATTTTATTATTTTTATCCTCTATTTCTTCTTCTTCTTCTTCTTCTTCTTCTTCTTTTGTTCTCCTCTTCTTCTTCTTTTCTTTCTCCTCCTCTTCTATTTTTCCTCTTCTTCTTCTCCTCTTCTCCTCTTTTTCTTCTTCTTCTTCTTCTTCTTCTTCTTCTTCTTCTTCTTCTTCTTCTTCTTCCTCCTCCTCCTCTTCTTCTTCTTCTTCTTCTTCTTCTTCCTTCTTTTCCTTTTTCCTATTCTTTTCCTCTTATTCTTCTCCTCTTCTCATCTTTTCTTATTTTTCTTCTTCTTCTTCTTCTTCTTCTTCTTCTTCTTCTTCTTCTTCTTCTTCTTCCTCTTCTTCCTTTTTTCCTTTATCCTCTTCTTCTACTTATTCTTCTTTTCTTCTTTTTTCTCTTCTAACCTAACTAACTAACCTAATAAACCAAGCTAACTAACTAACCTAACTAACCTAATAAACTAAAAAACTAACCTAACTAATATAACAGAAATAAAAAAAACAGGAAAAACAAAATAAAAATAGGGCGGCTGGTGGGGGGGGGCACCGGCGGGGGCGGCTGGGGTGTCGTGGGCGGCGGGGCGCCGGGGCGGTGAGGCACCGGGGCGGCGGGGAGGACGGGCGCGACGAGGGCGGTGGGGCGGCGGCGCGATGCGGGCGATGGGGGTCAGCGCGACGGGGGCGGTGGGGCGGTGGCGCGACGGGGCCGGTGGGGCGACGACGACGGTGGCCGCGGCAGTGGCGGCGGTGGGCGTCGGTGAGAGAGGGGAGTGGGAGTGGGAGTGGGTGAGAGAGAGAGAGGGGCCGGGGTGGGGGCGGGACGGCCGTTAGTAGCGTTAGGGCATTGCCGTCTGCTGGCGGACGGCAAAGAAGCTAGCCTCTTTGCCGTCTGCTTTAGGACTCATTGTCGTCCGCTAGCAGACGGCAAAGAAGACACCAAATTTAACCTACCCACCCCGCGGTCAAGTGGGGCCCAACCATCGCTTTGCCGTCTGTTGTGCGGCTCTTTGCCGTCTGCGAGCTGACGGCAAAGAGCTGACTGATGGCAAAGACCCTCTGTGCCATCTGCCAACTCTTTGCCGTCTGCTTTCTGGCAGCTGACGGCAAAGACCCTCTTTGCCATCTGCCAGGCGACGACAAAGAGCTGGCAGACGGCAAATAACTGAATTCCAGTAGTGCAAGTTACATATATAGATCATTTTAAATGGAGCTACGGTTACTTAGTTATGAAATAAATCTTTTTAACATGTCATTTACGCAAATCTCTACCTAATAACAAAGCACGGACTGCTTCAGGTCGTCCGTCATCCGTACTACCCTCAAAGTTGATAAAATTACCCACCAATGCCACCCGTAAGTGAAAAAAACGTTTCACACTGCGAAATCTGTGTCTGGGCCGGCCCATGCAATAGGGACTTCCTATACCACGCCCTGCGCGCTGGGAGAAGTCGCAGCGCCCCAGTTTGGGCCGGCCCATGTCCGGGCGGCCTCTTTTTAAATTTTGGTTTTTTGTTTTTTATTTTCGGTCTTTATTTTTTACTTTATAATTTATAAGTTCCCAAAATTAAAAAAATGAATTTTTTGATATAAAATGTTTAATAAATCATAAAATGTTTGTGCATTTAAAATAAATTTGCAATTTTGTAAAAAAATTGTGTGCTTATTTGAATTTTTTTGGCAACATTAAAAACAATTGTTTGGAAAATAATAAAATATTCATGATTTTTCAAAAAGTTTGTGTATTAAAAATTGTTAATGAAATTGAACGCCGAGGCAGAACGGACGTGCATGCGCTTTCTCATCGTCCGTCTCAGGGACGCGTGGCGGCCTTCCAACTACCTCCACAGCCAAAAGTAAATGCATACGCGCGGCGGTCCCGGTCGTCAGCCACCCATGTTCGGGTCGTCGTCCTTCTTTAAATGGAAACTGGCCAGTCCACAGTAGCTTCCATCCTTCCAGAGCCACGCCTGCCCCCTCCACCCCCGGCAGGATCTACAAACCCTAGCCCGCCGGCGACAAAACCCTAGCCAGTAGCCACCATGGGCATCTTCTCAGGGGCCGGCTGGAGCTCCGGCAAGAAGAAGGGCAAGGCCCCCGCCGTCCCTTGGCACGCGCTACCCCCGCCGTCGTCTTCCCATCCACCTCGGCAGCGGATTAGTGTCCAAGTGCATCAGGTGAGGTGGCACTGGGAGCACAACATCCCTCTCCCCTACCCTGACGTGATCCTGCCACACTAGTGGCACTTGGATCCGGAGAGGATCCCAGTGCCGGCGGTGCCACGGTCGGCGCGAGCGCATGCGGAGGAGGAGAGGCGACGGCGGCAGCAGCTCACGCCTGAGCAGCGGCTCAATCCGGCCTACGTTGGAGACTCTCCCAATTGGGAGGTCTGGTTTGCGTTGGAGACATGCGGGCTAGCACCCCGCCGCCCCTCATCGTGCGCGATGAGTACCAGGAGGCAGAGGCCGCATACCAGGTGGCGCTGGCGCTGGCAGCTATCCTCCATGAAAGCGAGGAGGAAGAGCGGCGCAGGGAGGAGGAGGAGGAGGCGGCTTACCAGGCATGGATGGCGGAGGCCATTGCGCTCTCCGCTGTCGGTGACTGCGTCGTGCCGCCGCTGGCCCCGCCGTCCCCCGCCAGGCTCCAGCCGGCGCCGATCGCCTTCAAGCCCGAGGAGTACGTCTGAGAGGGGGTGGTGCGCGAGTGGGTGAGCGCGCTGCCCATCTGGATGATGGCGACGCCGAAGCAGGAGTAGATCTAGCTAGAGCAGTGGCGACAGACGCACCTGCGGGCGGAGCGTTGCGAAGGTAGGAGGCTGGAGGAGCTGGAGAAGGACGCCGAGGCAGAGGAGGAGGAGCGGCGTGCCGAAGCCCAGGCAGCGGCGGTGCAGCCACCGGCGGACGACGTCGCCACCGCCAGGGAGACCCTCGTCAACCTCACCGGCCCCGACGGCGACGACGAGTAGGACACCTAGGGCAGCACGCCTCCTCGTTTTCATTTTAGTTTTTAATGTTTTAGTTTTAGTGTTTTTAGTAAATGGCCGGCAGACTTGCGAAGTATCGCCGGCCTCTGTGGCCGGCATTAATGTATAATATTTTTTTGCGAGAAAGGCATTAATGTATAATTAAAGTTACTGCATGGAGATATGATGTGTGAACGTGAACGTGATGTGATATTTAAATTAGGGCATAAACAAAGCTTTGGTGATTACACATGTTAGTTGATCCTAATTTGAATTTGAACTAACCCTTTGAATTATTACACATGTTAGATGATCATGTTAGCCTATGTGAATTATTACAGATAAACAAAGCTTTCATATGAGAGATATGGCATGGTGATGAGCTCCGAAGTTAGGTCAAACATACCATTTCTAATGTAAATCATTGTAAAAAAAGTTAAAAATTCAAATAATGAAAAAATAAGTTCAGATCCTTCTTATTCACACTAAAATGAAATTTGGTGGTTTTCTTTTTAAAAAAAATTTCATAAACTTAAACCCACTATCATTCTCTTCTCGAACTCTATACAATCTCGTGCGTGATGGCTCATTTATGTGAAGGGGTTTTCATGAAAATGCCCCTAAACCAAGGTTATATTTTTTTATGGTAACTACGTATTATAAAACGACGAACCGCGAAGATTTACTATTTTTTTGATTTTTTTTTATTAGTTAACGTCATTTGAAAGTGGGTCAAACCTAAGATAGCCCCGCTGACCGGCTCAAAACCCCACAGCACCTCTTCAAACCCTAGCGACGAACTACACCCGTTTGATCATACCCTAGCGCCAAGCCACAGCCCTCAGATATGGGATTCTAGAAGGAATTGGGGGATCCGTGAGAGGTTGGTTCCGCGCCGTTGGATCACATGGATGGCTCCGCATCGTTGGATCGTTGGGCGATCTATGAGAGGTTGGTTCTGCTCGCACACTCGTCTGCCCAAAACAAAGCCAAATCTTGGTTGGGCCTTCGCAAGCACTTGACTGTCGAAGGCCCACAAACATAGATGAGGCCTATAAACAGTGCACGCGCTGGTTCTGTTTTTTTTCTCTTTATTGATTTTAGTGCATAGTTTTTTTTCTTTATTAATTTGATTGGACCGTTTTTCCTTTTTCTTTATTGATTTGATTGCACCATTTTTTCTGTTTCTTTTTTGATTTGATTGCATCGACTTGTTTCATTTTTATTTTTGAGGAAAGTGCTAAGATTTATTGATGATAATCCACATGGGGTGGGATACAATTCAGATCATGTGGATTGACCAACCAAACGATGTTGTTTGTGACATCGTTTTGTTTCATGCAGTATGGCCACCACCAAGTAAAAAATGGGCTAAAACAAGTAAAAAACGGCTTATATTATATTCAAAAGCATCATTCCACAAAACTGTACATCTCATATTAAAAAGGATGAATCCATAGAAAGGCATGCACCTACGTACTACAAAGAACCTATCTACTCTCCGTCGAAGACGTCGACGATCTCTGTGCCCTCCGGCGCTTGCGGCCACTCCGCTGCCGCCTCCTCCGCCTCTATCTCCACCTCCAGCTCATCGAAGAGGGCGTCGGCCTCCGCCTGCCTCTGGCGGATGAGCCGGCGGTTGGCCTCCACCTCGGCCTCATCCCAGATGGAATCCAGGATGGCCTGCTGCTCTGCCATGTCCTCCGACTAGGCGCCGGTGAACTCCTCCTACTGCCGCTCCTCCTCCATGGCCGCCGGCTGCTCCTCCATGGCCGCCGGCTGCTCCTCCCACTACTGGAATCAGGAGATTTGCCGTCTGCCATGGCAGACGGCAAAGGGCAAAAGGCGGACGGCAAAGGCCTTTGCCGTCCGCTAGCGGACGGCACAATTTCAGGCCCAACGAGCTCCGGCAAAGGGGTTCTTTGCCGTCTGCTTCGGCCCAGCGGACGGCAAAGATTCTTTGCCGTCAGCTTGCAGACGGCAAAGGACCTAGACGGCGTAGTACTGACGGTGCCACCGTCAGGCTGCTAACGGACCCCCACCCTTTGCCGTCTGCCTCGCGCCCCCCTTTGCCGTCTGCCATGTGGCAGCTTTGCCGACGGCGGCCGTCGGCATAGCGCCTCTCTTTGCCGTCTGCCTCCCGCCCCCCTTTGCCGTCTGCCTCCCACCCCCCCCTTTGCCATCTGCCTCCTCCCCCTTTGCCATCTGCTGCGGACGGCAAAGAGGCAAAATGGGCCAGCCTTGTTTTCCTAGGTTTCACAGGCGGCCGCCACGTGGCAGCTTTGCCGACGGCGGCCGTCGGCATAGCTGCCTTTGCCGTCCGGGGGAGACGGCAAAGAGGCTCTATTGCCTCTTTTTTTTTGTTTTTGTTACATTCAACAATTTTCAAACAAACAATATATGATATATACATAAATAATTCACAGAAACAATGTGCAACAGCCATATATGATCAACCAACAATTATACCAAATTAAAAGTATCAAATGCCACATTGTTCGCCATATTACAATAGGTTCATCCATACATACATATAGTCTCATCGACACAAACGACTCAATACATGAAAACAGAAAGTAAACCTAGCACTACATCAAAGCAAGCTGCCGTGAACTCGTCTCAAATCTGCAAAATTGGAAATAAGAAAGTTAGAAAAATAATACTAGAATTAAGAAGCAGAAGAAGATCTAGAATTAGAAGAAGATGAAGGGGCTGTTTGGTTTCAAGACACAACTAGCCACACTTTGCCACAACTCAATTTAGGCAAGTTTGACCATGTTAGGTGTGTGTTTGGTTCTTGCCACAACTAAGGCAAGAATTTTTTTTATTAGCAGTAAGACCCACATGTCATAGATAGAAAAAGTGTGGCAAGATTCCCTTAGGCAAGCCAAAGTGTGGTAACTATTTGAGCCAAAGTGTGGTAAAATTGCGACAAGCCAAAGTGTGGTAAAATTGTGGCAAGCCAAAGTGTGGTAAAATTGCGGCAAGCCAAATTGTGGCTAACTATTTGAGAACCTAAAGCCAAAGTGTGGCAAGCCAAAGTGTGGCAAGATTCTTTCTCTGTCTCCTCTTGTTTTTCTTCTTCTTATTGCTTATTTGTGTCATTTTAGAGCTAACCTAGGTAATTATCACATTATTTAGCTAACTAAGCTTATTGTGTCATTTTGCAAGAAAATAAGCTAAGTCTATGGCATCTATGAGGTTACCAAGTCTATTATGTCATTTTTGAGTTAACTAAGCTTGTTATGTCAGTGTGGAGGAAACAATGCTAAGTATAGGTCATGTTAGAGCTAACTTAGGTACAGTATGTCATTTTGGAGGTAAGTAAGCTTACTATGTCATTTTATAGGAAACAAAGCTAACTTAGGTAAAATATGACATTTGTCTAAGTGCTAAGTTTGTCTAAGTGCTATGTTTGTATTTGTTTGAGAAAATGAGCCAAGTAAGTGGCATATTACACTACTAGAAAAAGGGCTATCCCTAATATCAACATTAGTGGCGCACTATAGCTAGATGTGGTGCGCCACTACTATATAGCAGTGGCGCACCAGTTGTAGGTGCTCCATTGCTATTTTTTTACCAGTGGCGCACCACGGGAGGAGTGCGCCATTGCTATTTTTTTTCTGGGTCCACCCCCCTCCCCAGGCTTACCAGTGGCGCACTATTGCCAAGTGAGCCACTGCTATTTTAGGTAACAGTGGCGCACCTGGCAATAGTGCGCCACTGGTAAGCCTGGGGAGGGTGTGAAAATTTTGGGCAGCACTTACCAGTGGCGCACCATGTCTTGGTGCGCCATTGGTAAGTGCTGCCCAAAATTTTCACCAAATGCACCCCCCCAGTGGACCGCCTTTTCAGTTTCAAAAAAAATAAAAGAAAATGATAGAAATGTCAAAAAAATAAAAGAAAATAAGATTCCCATGTGATATGTGGTCTAGTTGTTAGCAAAATTTACAAACATGAATTTTCCACTTTTTTGCAAAATCTCTCGAGAATTTGTAAAATGAGCATAACTTTTGCATACGAACTCCGATGAAAAAGTTTTTTATATGAAAAATCATCTACTCAAAAAGTTATATCTGAATTCAACTGGGGGAACCCCGTTGAAGATTTTTAGAATCCTCAAAAACCTAACAGAAAAAAAGTTACGGGGCTTTCAAGATCTGGAGAGGCAAAAAAATTCAAAAAAAATCAAACTCAGTAATGGCGCACCTGCCCATGGTGCGCCATTACTATCTTCCCGCCTTCAAAATTCAAACTATATCAAAAAAATAAAAAAAGTTAGTAATGGCGCACCTGCCCAAGGTGCGCCATTACTATCTTCCCGCCTTCAAAATTCAAAATAAATAAAAAAAATAAAAAAAAGTTAGTAATGGCGCACCGTGGGCAGGTGCGCCATTACTATGCCGTATATATGGCTGGGCGGGGTCCTCTCCTCCTTACCTCTTCATTTTTCTCCTCCACTCCACCTCTCCTCCACTCCATCTCCTCCTCTCCTCCACTCCATCTCCCCTCCTCTCCTCCACCATACTCCCCTCCTCCTCTCCGGCGACCTCCTCCTCCTCCTCTCCGGTGACCTCCTCCCACTCCTCTCCGGCGACCTCCTCCTCCTCTCCGGCGACCTCCTCCTCCTCCTCCCTCCTCTCCTCCCCTCCCCTCACGGTTTCTCCTCCCTCCTCTCCGGTGAGCTCCTCCTCCCTCCTCTCCGGTGATCTCCTCCTCCCTCCTCTCCGGTGAGCTCCTCCTCCCTCCTCTCCTCCCCTCCCCTCACAGTTTCTCCTCCCTCCTCTCTGGTGAACTCCTCTCCGGCGACCTCCTCCTCCTCTCCGGCGATGAAGGCGAGCTCCTCTCCGGTGACCTCCTCCTCCTCCCTCCTCTCCTCCTCACGGTCCCTCCTCGGCCCTCCTCTCCGGCGAACTCCTCTCCGGCAAAAGAACGTACAAGATCCAAAAACGAGAACAAAATTTGAAAAAATATCGTGCAAAAAAACGAGCAAAAAAAAGGGCAAAAAAATCGCGATCCAGATCCAGATTCAAAATTCAAAATAGTAATGGCGCACCGTGGGGGTTAGAATGTGCGCCATTACTATTTCCCGCTTCCAAATTCAAAAAAAAAAATCGACAAAAAAAAAATAAAAAAAAATTACCAGTGGCGCACCTGAAAAGGTAGTAATGGTGCACATGTGGTGCGCCATTACTACCTGAGATAGTAATGGCGCACTATGTGGTGCGCCACTATTATCTGGGATACTAATGGCGCACCAGAGGTGCGCCATTACTATTTGTTACTAGTGGCGTGTTAATAGTGGCGCACCTATAGTGCGCCATTAATAGCAAAAACTGGTGCGCCACTAACAGCCTTTTTTCTAGTAGTGTTAGGGCTTACCGTCCTCGTCATCACGGAGGTGAAGCACTGGGGTTGCTCGGGTCGTGCGATGCGGCTCGAGAGTTATGTTGTACCAAAGATCATTTGCGTTAGCATGATGACGCTGAAATGTTAAGACTAGTAACTAATGAACATTGAAATGGAACTCACCGTTCCAGCCATGGTAATGACTGGCATCGACGGAGGGGTCTGGCTGTTCTTCTCGCACAAAGTCTGCACATTTGGTTTTGCCAAGTCAATCATATTTGTTATTAATGAAAAGAACATGTAGTGCATGATTTGGCTAATATGAAGAAGAAACTTACCACGATGAGCTCGTACATGGCCCGGTTAGACGCATCGTTCCGTGCCCGCCCTCTCCTCCTCCAACAACCTAGCCGTCCTCTCCTCCAGATCCCTCTTCTCCTCCGCCGCCTGCCGGGCCTGTTCCGCCAGAAGCGCCTGGGTTGTCTCTCTCTCTTTCTGCAGAGAAGCCTGCAACACAACTCCTCGTTAGCATTGTAATCATCTTTGTTCGCACACACAATGTATTGGAGGAAACCTATCTGAGTCCGTATGACTAACCTCGATGGCGAGCTGGACTGGCCGTGGACGAGGCGGCATCTCAGGACAGGAGCTCGTTTGGCGCGCCTTGATCTGCGGGAGAGTGCTCGAAGACCGTATATGTCCATCTCCAATGGCTATCGAGCCATGGGGCCTCCCGTGGCCAGCTATCATCACCAGGTTTGGATCTAGTGGATGCTGGCTTGGGTTGAAGTCCTCCCCATTCACCGCCTTCCCCACATCTCTGTACCTCACGAGCTTGTGGTGGGAGGAGATATTGCTGAAGTTCTCGGGATCATCGAGGTCAGACTCAGAGAATGCCTTGACCTTCTTGTATGAGGCAGTATGGGCCATGGCATAGAGGTCGTACACCGCTGGCACCTCCGTCTTATTGTGATGAGCCTACAAGAGAGGAACAAAGTATTAATAATGGGTAAACCTAGCACTACAAGAATGAATTGCAGGAATCATGAAGCAAACCACATACCCAGTTCCGCCCGAACTGATAAATGTTGGCGCTGCCTTGATGGTGTGGCACACCTTCCATTTGGGCACGCCGTGCCTTGGCATCTTCGTGGACGACTCGCCATTGGTCAGAGCACCATTCATTCACCAACGCCTCCCAACAACCCATCTTATCCGCACACCATCTAGGGGGCACCTAAGTTAATAAAGAGAAATTTGAGAGCTACGCCTACGAATCAAAGCAAAGGAAACTAAGTACAAGGCCTTAAGAATAGCTAATTACCTTCATGTATTGCTCCTTGTCCAGAAACTTTCGGCGGGACGACGACTTGGCCTTCTTAATACGCCGCGAGGCGTAGTAGTCTCGAACAGCCTGTACCCGAGCCTCGTGCCGTAAGTTCTGTAGTAGGCGCCTGCACTCGTAATGGATAAGCTTTGCCGCAGCCTCCTTGTATCCCTCCTCACACCTGTAGAAGGTCTACAATCAAAAGAGACAACACTGATTAGTACAATAACTAGCTATTATTGATTTTTAATTGTGTAAAGGAGAAATTACCCAGAACTTCCTGATGACCATGTCGGCCCTCGTGTGGCACAACACACCGTCGATCATCTCGTCCGGCGCTGCTGGGGCAGCCAAGTAGTGCTCCCATTTCAATCCTACCTCTTCTTGTTGACCCTCCCCGGGCAACGTGACAAACCCCGGGAAGTTATGCCGGAAAATCACACCAAGGATGGAGTTGGGCCTGCGGACATCCTTGGCGTGAATGCCTCGGCTATCGATGCTTCAATTCTACGTTTATTTTTACATTTTGCTCGAAGCGCCTTCTGCATCCTCTCAGTTGCGAAGCACCAACGATTTTGCACGGGCCCCCCCAATCTTGCCTCGGTCGGGAGATGCAAAATCAAATGCTGCATTGGATTAAAGAATCCCGGTGGAAAGATCTTTTCTAACTTGCAGATCAACTCCGGCGCCAACTCTTCCAGTTCGTCTAGCACGTCAGGCCATAGTTCTTTCGCACAAAGAGCACGGAACAAATAGCTCAGCTCTGCCAGTACTAGCCATTCATCCTCAGGGATAAAGCCACGCAACATCACCGGCATTACCCGCTCAATCCATATGTGCCAATCATGACTCTTGAGACCAAATATTTTCAATTTGTCAAGACTCGCTCCCCTCTTTAGATTAGCTCCATACCCATCGGGGAACATCAACTGCATTTTCACCCACAAGATCATTTCCCTCATAGCTGGTCTTCCAAGATTGAACCATTCCTTTGGCTTCCTCCAGTTCTTCTTTCCTTTCGGTTGTCGCATGTTTTGTAACGGTCTATCACATAGAGCCTCCTGATCCACTCTAGCCTTAGGATTATCCTTCGACTTCCCCTCTATGCCGAACAATGTACCAAAAAGGGCCTCGGCGATATTCTTTTCAGTGTGCATCACGTCGATGTTGTGTGGGCAAAGGAGGTCTTTAAAGTAAGGCGGATCCCACAAGCATATCTTGTGAGTCCAGGCATGTTTCGAATTATACCCTTTGAAATACCCTGGACGATTTGGATCCGGCTCGAGAGCGTTTATCTGATCCAGGGTCTGTTGGCCTGTCAATGCAGGTGGTGTAGAGTTTTTGACAACTCTACCTTTCATGAAATTCTTCTTGTCTTTTCTGAACTTATGGCGAGGATCCAGGAACTGTCTATGCAAGTCGAAGCAAGAATACTTGCGACCCGCCTGCAGCCAACGGAACTCAAGAGCTGCCTTGCATGTGGGGCACGGGAACCTTCCATGCACACACCAGCCAATGAATAGCGCATACGCTGGCAAGTCATGCGACGAGTACATGTACCACACATGCATTTTGAAGTTTTTTTTGTAGCGGCGTCATATGTCTTGATCCCATTATCCCAAGCTTCTTGCAATTCATCCTTAAGCGGCTGCATGTACACATTCATATTCTTCTCCGGATAGTTGGGCCCTGGAATTATCAACGTCAAGAAAATGTTCTTTCTTTTCATAATCTCTCCGGGGGGAAGATTGAGTGGAATGACAAATACAGGCCAGCAACTGTATTGGGTTACCGTCATACCAAACACATTGAACCCATCCATGCTGATGGCGACTCGAGGATGCCTTGGATCTGCCGCTTTATCCTTATGTAATGCATCGAAGTGCTTCCACGCAAAAGCGTCTGAAGTGTGTCCCAACATCGGATTCCCATCTGCATCTAGTTCGGTTCTTTTGCCCAATTTATGCCACGTCATCTGTCTGGCCGTCTCTTCGACCATGAAAAGACGTTGAAGTCTTGGTATGATTGGCATATACCGAAGAACATTAACTAGGATTTTGGTCTGACTCTTCTCAACCATACCGTTGTCTACAACAACATACCTGGAAGACTTGCAAATGGGACAATAGTTGAAGCCCGCATACTCAAGCCTAAATAAGGCACATCCATTCTCACAGGCATCTATCTTCTCATAGGGCATCTTAAGCGCACGTAGGATTTTGTCCGACTGGTACAGGTTTGCTGGCAATACATGGCCTTTGGGTAGAAAGCGCCCAAATATCGTCATCATCGCGTCGTAGCATTCTCTGCCCAGGTTGAACTGAGCCTTCAGAGCCATTACTTGCGCGATGGCATCCAGCTGACAAAGCTCAGTGTGCTCGTGGAGAGGACGTTTTGAAGACTCCAACATTTCATAGAAGGCCTTTGCAGATTCCTCCATCTCATCATTCGAATCCCGAGCATCATCAAAGTCTTGCACCATGTCTTCGATCCCGATACCATGCTCGTCGGTGCGACGACGAACCACCTCAGCTCTGGCACGTTGGGCAGACTCACCATGAAATCTCCACACCGTATAATCAGTCGTAAAATCCCACTTCTGCAAGTGTTTACCCATTTCATCCCGTGTCCACTTTTTATGGTTGTCGCACCGGACACAGGGGCACCAGGTTATTTCCTGGCCATTTGCAAATGCGGCGCTCAGAAACCCCTTGGTTTTTGTTAACCATTCAATGGTCATTTCTTTCTGACTAGGGTGACCGGTGTACATCCAAGCACGATCACTCATCTTGCCTACCTACTAAACACACAACAAATATATATATAATTCATCATCTATATTCATCCGTTAATCAAGTTTGTCAGTTTTATTACGTCCATGCAACCTACACGCTAATAGGTAGAGATAGGTCCTAATCCCACCCGAGTATGTGTAGACTGGGTTCGTTTTCCCATGCTCTGCTCCGGATCCGACGCAGAATTTCGGCAGCACCTCCCCGCTGTTCTCCTGATACACGTCTCGGCAATAAGCAGAGAGGATGTGTACCCGGAGAAAACAGGGAGGCACTGACGAAATTCCGCATCGGATCCGGAGCAGAGCATAAGGGGAAACGAACCCAATCTACACATACTCGGGCTATCCATGGATAACGTTGGACAATTCGAAAGGATGGCGGTTATAAATATGCAAAGACATGCATATTTATAGATGCCGCCCTTTCGAACGGAAGACACATACTGGTCACGCATACTGATGATTGAAGACACCTATAGCTATCAAGTTTCATCGGTACGAATACTGGAACCAAGCAAATTAAGGGGGCCGGGGGAGATGTCATTTGTGCTCACCCACGAACCCGTTGGGAAGCTCGTCAAACGCACGGGGAGGTCGTCGAACAGCAGACCCTCGCAGCGACGAAACAACTGCACATTGAAATCCACCCGATCAACACAAATATGATGTTTTTCATAACAAAATTAGAATATATATATGACCTAACTCACAATTTACAAAACTATGACCCCGTCGGCCTCTGGAAGGCCGAAGAGCACCTCTTCGGTCAACAAGAGGCCGAAGAGGTGTCGGGGGGTCAGTGACGTCGGGGGCGGCGTATTAACAATTGCTCGGAGTGTCGTGCCGGGGTGTCATGTCTGGGTGTCGGGGTGTCGTGTCGTGTCTGGGTGTCGGGGTGTCGGGGCGTCGTGTATGGGCATCGTGTCTGGGTGTCTGGGTGTCGTGTCGGGGTGTCGCGGTTCTTGGTGGGGCGTCGTGTCGGGTGTCGTTTTCTTCTTCTTCTCTTCTTCTCTTCCTTTTCTTCTTCTTTTCCTTTTTCCTCTTCTCCTTCTCCTCCTCTCCTCTTTCTTCTTCTTCTTCTTCTTCTTTTTTCTTCTAGTTTTTTTTTCTTCTAAGTTTTTCCTTTTCTATCTAAGTTTTTCCTACCTAATAAACTAACTATCTAATTTAACAGAAAATAAAACAGAAAATAAACTAACTATCTAATTTAACTAACTAACTAACTAACTAACTAACTAACTAAAAAACTGGGAAAAACAAAAAAAATGTGAGGGGGGCGATGGCCGGGCACTCACCGGAGTTGGGTGGGGGCGGCCGGGGCGGCGTGGGGAGGGGGGATCCGTGGGGAGGGGGGCCGCCGGGAGGGGGCGGCTTCGGGAGCCGGCGAGATGAGGGGGTGGCTCGGGGAGGGGGGCGGCGTGGGGGCGTCGCCGAGGGGATTGGGGCGGCGCAGGGAGGGGCTCATTGCGGTTGTGGGGGCGGCGCACGGAGGGCGGCGGCGCAGTGGTGGGGGCGGCGCAGGGAGGGGGCCGGCGAGGGGAGGGGGGCGGAGCGGGGGAGCCGCCGAGGTGATGGGGGTGGCACGGGGTGGGTGGCGGCGCGGTGGTGGGGGGCGGCGCAGGGAGGGTGGCGGAGCGGTGGTGGGGGGCGGCGCGGTGGTGGGGGCGAAGCAGGGAGGGTGGCTGCGCGGTGGTGGGGGGCGGTGCACAGGGAGGGGGCCGGTGGTGGGGGGCTGGCGGCGCAGGGAGGGGCGCGCGGGGCGGGAAAGATTGAGATTCGGGAGAGTGAGGGGGTGGAGGAGGGATCCGGCCGTTATAGGGGCGTCCTCTTTGGCGTCTGCTAGCGGACGGCAAAGAGAGGGGAGGCAGACGACAAAGATATACCCGACGACAACGAGGCTGTCCTCCGAACCCACGGTGCGGTGGGGCCCTCTCGTGACCGTTGCCGTATGCCTGCCCCATCTTTGCCGTCTGCTAGCCGACGGTAAAGACCTGGCTGACAGCAAAAAGACCCTTTGTCGTCTGCCATTCCTTTGTCGTCTGTTTTCGGGAAGCTGATGGCAAAGGCCTTCTTTGTCGTCTGCCAGTAGACGGCAAAGACCTGGCAGACGGCAAATGTCCTGATTCCAGTAGTGTCCTCCTCCTCCTCCGGCGAATCCGGAGGGAGACCCGCAGCGATGCGGGCGGCGCGGCGAGCCTGTATCTCCGCCTCGATTTGCAGGCGCCGCTCCGGAGTGAGCTGCGCGTAGGTGGTGATGAGGCGCCGGACCATCCTGACGGCGAGGGAAGTGCGAGAGGAAGTGGATGGGCTCGGGCGGCGATTGGTTGGGAGGAGAAGGAGAATGTGATAGGGATGGGGGTCGCCGGCCGCTTAAATAGCCGGCTATGGCCTCGGATGGCGATCCGAAGCGGCGCCACGCGGTGTTCATACCGCGCCGATGGTCGAGGCGCCCGTCGGACCGTCGGGTTTCCCGGCAAGTCCGCGTGGGGCCATGCCGTCAGCCCGCGACGTGGCGGGTGCCTGTAAAAAGACTCCTGTAAAAATGGATGGACGCCTGTAAAGTTGGCGTATCGTGGCGGTGCGCATTGGCACATGCAGGCTGGATCACGTGGCATGCATGGCAGACTTGTGTACCGTGGCGGCGGGCATCGGGCCAACAACCCAACGAAAGCAAGGCCCCACTCGTCAGCACTTAACGGTCATACCATTGACCCGACGGCATCCTCCGATGTGACCATTTGTAAGGGTGTCGGACAAGAGAGTGGGAAAAGTGAGCAAACATTAAGAGCGTGGGGATGAATGAGTACAACTAAGGAACCAGGGGCACAGGAATAGAAATCCCTTTTTAAAAAGTGTTTGCAAATAGTATTCAATGTTCATTAATTCAAAAAAAATTCTAGATTTTAGAAAATGGTCATGAATTCATAAGTGTTCATGAATTTGAAAAATGTTCACGCTTTCAAATATGTGCACGAGTTTAAAAAAATGTTCGTGATTTCACGAAATTGAAAGTGATATTTTATCTCGGTGATGCAGCAAAAAATATTCATGGCCATTGAAGATTATGAATTTTTTTTCTCTCGTTGCAACGCACGGGCCCTTTTGCTAGTTTAAATAAACATCAAGTTTAAACATTTTAAACATGATTGAAAGTTGTGTATTGTGAAACTAGACAAAATTCTAAGCATTATATATATCGGTAAATGTAACTTCCAAACGTTCGGATCTTTACCATTGATCCGAACGATCGATCGTCTCCCACTCATGCTAGCCCAGCCCGCATCGAGATCGAGATTTATTTTTCCAGTAGCTGATCGATCGTCTCCCATGCACGCTAGCCCAGCCCACGTCCAGATCGAGGATTATTTTTCCACTCGCTGATATGAGAAAAAACAATCTGCTAAGTGGGACTCGAACCCACGACCCCTCGCCTCTTCCAACAACGTACTAACCAACTCGCCTTGTCTTGTTGGTTGTCTAATAGATAGAAAGATTACAGTTAACCTGTTTTTTCACCTCCATTCAACAGTAAAAGGAAATTTCTTTGTGTTTTTTTGGATATCTCGAGTTGTCTTGCCGGCTCCCATATACCAGTGGGTTGAAAAGTTTCCTATGTAACCTCGTCGTGCCTATTGAAGATTTGCCGTTCTACCTGATAGTATATTCTTCCGTGCTACTTGGACCATCTTTTGAACTTTGATGTACACACACGCTCTTCTACTAAATCGACATTAATCAAGAGTTGGGTCCGGGTTTTCTTCTCGGACGTTCCATCCCATTCCCATCCATGCCCAAGTGTACAGATTATTGACCTGAGATAACAGTTGGTTTAACAACATACCCCAATAACTTTTGTGTAAATATCATGATAACATACTCACAACATAGCTGATAACTTACTCAGTCTTGGCATGGTAACTTTTTGACCCGAGGAAAAATGATGTTGACAAACATCCCCGATAACTGATGTGTAAAAAGCATGGTAATATACGCTTAACTTAGCTGATAACTCATGTAAAAACACTGTGGTAATTTTTTGACCTGGAGGAAAAAAAGTTGATGAAAAACATACCACGGTAACTTCTGTACAATTAACATGATAATATGCACACAACAATGCTGATAACTTATTACAAACTTTTGACCCCATGATAATATATGCATAGGAGAGCTGATAACTCATGTACAAACAACGTGATAATTTTCTGACCCAAGGAAAAAAGTTGTCGAAAAGCACGGTTATATATACACAACAAAGACGATACACTACAAACACCATGATAACTTTTGATCCATTGTGCATGTGGGAAGAAGGTTGGATGAACCATTTTAATGCTCCGGTAAATTCTGCGTAAATAGCACTGTAATTTATGCATCACGAACATGATAATTTATGTAGCACATGCGTGATAACTTTTCAGACGAAAGAAGTCGTCGAAAAATATGAACATGTGATCTAGTTTCGAAGGCCTCATCGTGCATTTGCATGTGGGGAGAAAGTTGGACGGGCCATATTTTTGGCCCGGTAATTTCTCTCTAAACATGATGATAACTTATATACCAAAGACGTGATAACTTACTTAGCTAGGCCTGGTAACTTCTGACCCGAAAAAAGTCGTCGAAACATATCAACATGAGATCTAGTTTTGAAGGTCTTGTCGAGCCGGATTTTGCATGTGAAAATAGTTTTTCAATCGGACTGACGGTTCGACCTACAAAACTTTTTGAAGTTTAGAAACGAAGAGAATATATGATGACATTATCATTTTGTCATTTTTGCATGCATGCAATTAGTTACTCTAATACAAGTTAGGATGGAAAAAGGTGAAGCAAGAATATGCGTGATTTGATATTAATAGGAGGAAAAGATGAGGAGAAGTACACGCATGCATGATTAGACGGAATTGTGCGGGATTACTCGAGGTTGTGTCATTCGGATCTATTGTCATGCTAAAATCCACAGCGCAGAGAAAAAAACAAACATCGGCCGAAAGCAACACAGTGCAGCGCATCAGGCCCAACGGCCATGTGTGCACGATTGAAAAATAAATAGCACAGAGGCAAAAGAATTGAGGGCCCTAGGATTCGTTCCCAGAAAATATAGGTGCTAGCGTTGTGGGTTGACCAGTAGGGCTGGCTTGGTGTTCGTGACAAAATGAGCAAGTTACCCTATATGAACTAGCGCAAAAAGGCTGAGCTTGAGCCATGGCTAGGCGGAGATTTTTGCTGGCGACAGGAGCAAGCAACGACGGCTGCTGCAGCTCCAGAGCACCCGCGGGCTTGCGGGAAAGGCAGGGGAGGCTCCTCACCTTGCTGGGGCTGCCGCGCGGCAGTCCAGGGGGACGCGAGCGGTCGAGGCGTCGTCCTCCTCTGCCCGAGTGCTGCTGCTCCATCTTCACGAAACGATGACGGCGCTGTTGGAGTAATCTTGAGTTAGTAGTATTTTGTGTCTAAATAGTAGCCTGATTATTGTGGTGACAGATGAGTCCGGCTAGGAGCGAGCAATTGGCTGCGTGTCATGGTAGTATACGTCTATGGTGTATGGATGCATGCATGTTTGTGTTGGTTAGGACTAATTAGCATGAGCTGTCGTGTGCTATCCGAGTAGTCCTAGTTGTGTAATTAGAATAGGAAAGTAGACTCCGTGTAGTTCTAGGAGAGGTCCAAGGGTCGGCTGCCTGATGTATATTTATACTCACGGCGGCAGGTGAGTTTATTGTATCGAGTTGAGAAAAGGAGAAAATAAAAAAGAACAAGGCACGACACGTGTCTTTGGCAAAAGTTTTTGCGTGTGCGTGTTAGTCGTAATTTGATATGATCGATCCTAAGGACGAATTTCCAACAGGCGCGATGCTAGAGAGGTAGGAGGCGAGGGTTCGCGACGCGGATCCGGAAAAGGCCGACATCGATCCGGATGATGGCTGCGGACGAGCTTGAACGGCTGCGGAGCTTGATCCATGGGCAGCTGGCGAAGGTTCCATGGGAGTTCCTCGCAGCAAAAGAAACATAGATATGTTCAGGGTGAGAGAGGAGCAGAGAGAAGAAATGAGTTGGGCGGCCATGACGAGATGCTCACCGAGGAAACGAGGCGTGCGACGATGGCGACCACGGGAAGCGCAGGGCAACGCGACGGGAACGACGCTTGGAAGCCAAGCACAGCAGCGGCGGGCATGGTGCAGAAGCTTGAACCGCCGGCCATGGCGACGCGGGCAAGCTCCGTTCGTTTCCTGGCAGAGAAGAAAACGAACGAGAAATGAAGAGAAATTAAAATTAGAGGAGAAAGAGGAGAGCAACGGAAGAAAGAGAGCACAGAGGAAGGACGGCACTCATCTGCTGGCTCCGGCGAGATGCGGCTTGCTCGGGGCGGAGCACGGGCGCTTGCGCGGCTGCGGGAGCTCATGCTCCTGTGGTCGCGTGGACAAAGGCGGCTGCGGTCTGCCGGACGCGTCCAGGAGGCAGAGGCAATGCGGGAGCTCGAGGTCGAGCTCCCTGCTCGAACTGGAGGTGGTCGCTCGGGTTGTTGAGGCAGCCTCGGGTGGCTGCGGTCGACAAGAGAGCTGGAGGGATTGGTTGGCCGATGCGAAAATTGCTGGAGGTGCTCGGAGGCTGCTGGTGGAGGATTTTTTGGATCGGGAGCATAGTTTTAAATAGCCCGCTGTAGCCCCGCTATAGCCTTGCTATAGCCTTTTCATCATGGTGCCGCTAAATGGTCTCATGTACAAAAAGCACGCTATAGCCTGCTATAGCACGCTATACCTCCGCTATAGTCTATTTGGAGGTCCGCCGCTATTTGCCATAGCCCGCTATTTAAAACATTGATCGGGAGGGAACAAGATGGTTGGTTCTGTTCCGCAACTTCGCCGGCGAGTCCGGTCCAAGGTTTGGCAGCGAGAGCGAGCGTCGTAGACGAAGTAGTCGAAGTAGTTGAACACGCGAAAAGTAGATGAACACAGGAAGTAGGGAGGAGACTATCTTTATTAATGTTTGATCTCTGTTATAATGATTGCTCCTCATCTGGAGCGTCGGTCTCGGGCTGTTACACAAGTACTACAAGACTACTCAATGTCTCGTCCAACATCATTTAGGTAGAAAATTAAATTGTTAACTAGAAAGGCAAAATGTACCACTATACAGATCTGAAAACTAAATTTCGATCTTCAATAGAAATTTCTTCGACATATAGAAGTTCTTTGCACAGACATAACGATGCAACACATGTAAATTATTTGACACAACAACTAGATTGGATAGGGAAGAGGAGAAAGAGGGCATGGACGGGGAGGGAGTCACCTCTTAATGACGAGGGACGTGGATCTGGAAGTCGTTGACCGGGGAGGCGGATCCAGAAGTTGCCGACCAGGATGGCGGATCTGGCAGTCCCCGACCAAGGAGGCAGATTTGGAAGACACTCGAGAGGGGATAGCCATCAACAACAGAGGGTAGGGGCGCTCGACGACGAGGTGGGCACCTCTAGAATGGGAGGGAGGCGGTAGATCATAACTGGATGGCCAGTACGGGGGAAGTAGTGGCGCTGGACGGGGGTGGTAACGCCATCGTGGGAGTGGGGCGAGTAGCACGATGGGGGGAATACTGGGTCGTGTTTTAGGTATTTTGACCCAACCCTCCATATGAGAGCGCAAGTCGTGCGAAAACCAACTTGGGAGCGAAATATCCGTGTGCTTTTCACTCTCCAAATGAAAAATCATACGCCTCAGAACTGAAAATGTCGTCGGGTACCGTTCCTGAATTTGTGAAAATTGATTCGTGTATATTCTGTACAAGCACATACATGTTCCTGAATTTGTGAAAATTGATTCGCGATGTAGATATACTACCGACGCAAACGTTCTACTCCATTCCTGAAGGTTATTCTCATTCATGAAGGTTATTATCTAGACCGTGAGGAAGGTAATCTCGTTTTGCCTCGGCTGACCATCCATGTCAGGAACAGGTACATATTCCTGGAGGAGGCTTCGGGGACGTCACAAAAAACCTAGTTTAGGGTAGTGAATTTGGGTTGGTAAAATAGTCTCCTGTAAAATCATCTTTGGATTTTTAGCAAGCATCTTTGGAATTAAGTCGAGAAGTTGCCGCCTAGGATGGCGGATCAATTTGCACAAATTCACTACCAACCATATGTTCAAAATTATATTACCAACCATTTCCGAACTCTACAACGCTCCAGTGCTTCCTGGATCTGATCCATTTTCTAATTGCGATCATGTTAGCAACTCAATTGATAGCAGCGGTTAATAGCATTTAATTGAGCACAGTGATTCCAATTTGAATTGTTTTTGTTATATTCCAATTATGGACCCTACTAGAACAAGGGTTATGCATCATATGAATAAAACTTTGTTTACCCATGGCCATGTCCACAATATTTTGGTAAATGTTATTGACCCTACCGTATATGTTGTTGCAAGTGTGCGATCTCTCAATACTTGGGAGATTCCGAGGAGCGAGATCAACAACTACATAGTGGAAGATGTTACACAAAGACTGTCCAAGATTACATTCCTCGATGTAAGCAGCTACACCATGATTGGTGCCCGTGCTCTCGATGAATTTGGCAAGGACTGCAAATCCCTCATCAGACATCGGCGAGTCATGCACCACATAGATTTCGTTGGGAAGGTGTGACAGAATGACGATGCCCATGCTATTCCTAGCAACTTGCCAAAGCTACGCCGGAGCTTTGGCAAGTTGCTAGGAATAGCATGGGCATCGTCATTCTGTCACACCTTCCCAGTGACATCTATGGGGTGCATGACTCGTCAAAGTCTGGCGAGGGATTTGTAGTTCTTGCCAAATGCCTCTAGAGCATGGGCACCAATCTAGGTGCAGGTGCTTACATCCATGAATGTAACCTTGGGAAGTCTTTGTGCAGCATCTTCCACTATGCAGTCGCTGATCTCGCTCCTCGAAATCTCCAAAGTATTGAAAGATTGCACACTTCAAAAACAAATATGGTAGCGTCAGTAAGGTTTAACAAAATATTATGGATAGGGTCATCAGTAAATAAAGTATTATACATATGATGCATAACCCTTGTTCTCGTGGCGTCGATAAGTAGAATGTAGAAAAAAAAGTCCAAATGGAAACATGATGCTTAATTAAATGCTCTTAACCGCAGCTATGAACTGAGTTTCTAACATCATCACAATCAGAAAATAGATCAGAGTCAGGTAACACGGGAGCATTGTAGAGTTTGGAAATGATTGGTAATATAATTTTGAACATGCTCTTCTGAACGGGTGTGCATGATCTGATACCATGATCACAACATTTCTCACTATCAGAAAACAGATTAAGCAAGAGGAGCATTATTGTGCTAGCTAGCATCTTGAATAGACCAAAAACCGAATTTATCACAAGTACTACAAGATTACTCAATGTCTCGATCAACATCGTTTAAGTACGCAATGAAAGTGTTAACTAGAAAGACAAAATGTACCACTGTACACATATTTGAATACTAAATTTCAATATTAAATAGCAATTTCTTTGACGTGTCGAATTTCTTTGCACAGACATAAAGATGCACAAAGTGACATATTCAGAATTAAGAACGTAATAAATTTACTTGTAACTACAGCAGATATAAATTATTTGACCCAGCAACCAGATTGGGTAGGGAAGAGGATAAATAAGGAATTGATGGGGAGGGAGTCACCTCTGCATGGCGTGGGAGGCGGATCCGGAAGTCGTCGACCAGGTAGATGGATCTAGAAGTTGCTGACAACGAAGGCGGATCTGGAAGCCGTCGACCACGGAGGCGGATCTGGAAGCCGCCGAACAAGAAGGCGGATCTGGAAGCCGCCGATCACGGAGACTGATCTGGAAGCCGCCGACCAGGAAGGCGGACCTGGAAGCCGCCGTACAAGCACGTACACGTTCCTGAATTTGTGAGAATTAATTCGCGGTGTAGATATACTACCGACGCAAACGTTCCACTCCATCCCTGAAGGTTATTCTCATTCATGAAGGTTATTATCTAGATGTGAGGAAGGTAACCACGTTTTGCCTCGGCTGACCATCCATATCAGGAACAGGTACATATTCCTGGAGGAGGCTTCGGGGACGTCACAAAAAAGCTAGTTTAGGGTAGTGAATTCTGGTTGGTAAAATAATCTCCTGCAAAATCATTTTTAGATTTTTAGCAAGCATCTTTGGAATTAAGTCGAGAAGTTGCCGACCAGGATGGCGGATCAATTTGCACAAATTCACTACCAACCAAATGTTCAAAATTATATTACCAACCATTTCCGAACTCTACAACGCTCCAGTGCTTCCTGGATCTGATCCATTTTCTAATTGCGATCATGCTAGAAACTCAATTGATAGCAGCGGTTAATAGCATTTAATTGAGCACAGTTATTCCACTTTGAAATGTTTTTGTTATATTCCGATTATGGACCCTACTAGAACAAGGGTTATGCATCATATGAATAAAACTTTGTTTACCCATGGCCATGTCCACAATATTTTGCTAAATCTTATTGACCCTACCGTATATGTTGTTGCAAGTGTGCAATCTCTCAATACTTTGGAGATTCCGAGGAGCGATATCAACAACTACATAGTGGAAGATGTTACACAAAGATTGTCCAAGATTACATTCCTGGATGTAAGCAGCTACACCATGATTGGTGCCCGTGCTCTCGATGCATTTGGCAACAACTGCAAATCCCTCAGAAGACATCGGCGAGTCATGCACCACATATATTTCGTTGGGAAGGTGTGCCAGAATGACGAGGCCAATGCTATTGTCAGCAACATGCCAAAGCTACGTCGGAGCTTTGGCAAGTTGCTGAGAATAGCATGGGCATCGTCATTCTGTCACACCTTCCTAGCGACATCTATGGGGCGAATGACTCGTCAAAGTCTGGCGAAGGATTTGTAGTTCTTGCCAAATGCATCTAGAGCATGGGCGCCAATCTTGGTGTAGTTTCTTACATCCAAAAATGTAACCTTGGGAAGTCTTAGTGCAGCATCTTCCACTATGCAGTCGCTGATCTCGCTCCTTGAAATCTCCAAAGTAATGAAGGATTGCACACTTGCAAAAACGAACAGGGTAGCGTCAGTAAGGTTTAACAAAATATTGTGGATAGGGTCATCAGTAAACAAAGTATTATATATATGATGCATAAACCTTGTTCTCATGGCGTCGATAGTTGGAATGTAGAAAAAATATTTCCAAATGGAAACATCATGCTTAATTAAATGCTATTAACCGCAGCTATGAACTGAGTTTCTAACATCATCGCAATCAGAAAATAGATCAGAGTCAGGTAACACGGGAGCATTGTAGAGTTTGGAAGTCTTATATTTACTAATTGGATGCACCATACGAGGCTCCACGTTAATTCTACCGAAACAACAGTGATAGCCGTGGATCGTTAAATATACGACTAGGATCAAAAGAGGTCTATTTGTTTCACATAACAGTCCTATAAGGTTACGATGCATCCAAAATAAACACGCTATCTCCTGTTGGAAAAAAAATCACATACCAACGAACGTAAAAGAGTCCTCAAGGCCAATATCCAAGTTGGGTCCAGTAGAAAATCCACTTTGCTTATCCCTTCTTATAAAGTAAAACAAATATGCACACATGAAAAAGTTCCCAAGCCTCACGCTAAGAGTCCACATCTATAATCCCAGAAAAAAAATGAACGTGCATGTTCCCTTGAAAAAAAAGGACACGTACAAATTTTTATTATTCTAAGGAAACATGTACAAATAAATTTCCCCGAAAGCCTTATATGTTTAGGAAAATAAAGAGTCTAGGACTAAATTATTATTTTCCTACTGTAAGGAAAGAATACCTGCCCAAGATGAAAAAAATATAAAAAAAATACAAAAATACCACTTCCAAGGTCATTAATTTAATGTATGAAACCACCTAACGTTAAAATAAGTTGGAAAATATTTATAAATTTTGAAACACCAAAAATTCCTTTCTCTAAAATAATCCTTTAGTTATTATGTTATTTCGAATAGGGATATTTTGAAACAACATCCGTTAAAATTTGAATTTACATGGGTTATTTTTTCCAAGTATTTATATATACTCTACAGTTTAATATTATATACTCCCTCCGTTCCTAAATATAAGTCTTTTTAGAGATTGCATTAGTGAACCACATACGGAGCAACATGAGTGAATCTACACTCTAAAGTATGTCTATATACATCCGTATGTAGTCTCCTAGTAAAAACCTCTAGAAAGACTTATATTTAGGAACGGAGGAAGTAGCACAGTAGATTCCCAATTAAAAATAACATGTCAAGGGAGCAACATTGCCAATGCATTAAGAATAATTAGATACAATATAAATGATAAGACTAGCATTGTTGTAGTGGCACCTGATGTATACGGAGTAATCGACCATGACTAACCAATACAACCTTAGATAATCTTATAGCTTATATATAGTTTACTAATTTGTGGCACATGTTAATTCCATAGTTTTAAATAGCCCGCTATAGCCCTGCTATAGCCTTGCTATAGCCTTTTCATCAGGCTGCCGCTAAATGGTCTCATGTACAAAAAACACGCTATAGCCTGCTATAGCCCGCTATAACTCCGCTATAGCCTATTTAAAGGTCCGCCGCTATTTGTCATAGCCCGCTATTTAAAACATTGGTTAATTCCCACAAAATAAGGCCAAATAACCTTTAGTTTCATGTAATACTAACCATCAGTTTTGGCTGAGATCCGCCTCAAGTATGTCCTTTTCATCTATCCACGAAACAGTTTAGAATAAAAGAAAACTACTCAAGCCTACCTTCACATTATGGTCGTCATGTCCATCGAAGTCGCGGATGCACTAACCTCCGATCCAGTAGCCATGTTCGTCTTGTCGTCGCGTTTTCTGCAAATTCATATCCAACGGCTATGTTCGACTCCCCATCGTTGTTTCTTGCCGAGTTGCTTCCGCCGAGTGATTCCAACAGCACAACCCCAAGCCCCACCTATGAATCTTCTACCGATATGATTCAGTCCCCAGCTAGATGACACCAAGAATCACCGGACCGCTAGCTTGGGTACGTAATGAAACAATATTTGTGTAGATTAGGGGACTTAGTTTGTTTGTATATTTTGTAGAGGTAGCCACCCTGTATGTCAAAGTTGGGTTGAGACTGTAGTCGATCTGGAAAAAAGGCCAAGATTCAATCTGGCCTCTCACCAATTACTTTCTTCTTCAATCTTTTAATCTCTTCAGATTTTAAGTTCCAACCATGATGCTTGCTGCAATACAACACTTTTTTCGTTGCAATTAGTAAATTAATCTCACATTTTAAATAGATCGGTTACCCGCATTGCCGCAAAGGCTTCCAACTAGAAAAAATGGAGCATGTCGTGCAAGTCTTTTCTCTGGCCGTTATATTTCTATCATTAATGTCTAATCCCTATTATTTGAGCGAGAAGCTGGTGTGTACAAGTGTAAATCTGTGAGCGCTGCTCTGTATGCGAGAAACCAAGCGAATTTGTTGACATTTTTATGTACACAATATTATGTTGTATTTTACATTATTGCCTCCAATACATGCTAAATTTCTGATTATGTGTGGTATATCAAACCTTTTCGTCTTTCACCATAGAACCAAGGTACAATAATGGCTGCACTTTTAATTTGTTTCCCATATATATGACATTTAACGTGATGACAGCATTTAAAGATTTCTCATAATCATATCTAATAGATTACTATTTGGTGCCAGGTTCGAAATTGTTCGTGATACAGTTAGTTGCATGGAGTACTTGAGTTACACAGGATTGCTCCGGACCGATGCAAAGGAAACAATTCATATGAAGTTTTCCTTAATATTCTATCTGTGGACGTGTGTGAGGCATATATGGCCATGTTATATTTATATATAGCCTGCACCAAATAAGTTCATTTCATTCCAAACTTGCAGATCTACTAACGGAACTTTAAGTTTATTGAATTGTATTTCTCTATTGGCACTATCCTATGCAAATTCAAAAGTCCAAATAGTTAGTCTGTGGTTGCTAATTAACTATGGTCAGTCCATTGTCCATGCTGTTATGTGAACAATTTTTAGCTTCAGCCAAACCATGAGGAAGTCCTTTCATAGCTCTTAGAACATTCATAATTAGTGCTCTCTCTAACTCTATACTACTTAGCGGTTGTTTTTCCATGAGCAACTTATTTTAACCATGAATTCATATGTTAGCATGTTGTGTTTAATAAGATGGTACTACGTGACATCAATGACTATTACATCATTTTACAAATGTAGCTCAGTCATCTATCATGTAGTTTACACCTTTGTGGATCAAATTTAAGTTTAGGTTATCCCATGAATGATTATGGTTCCTGTTAAATGTCTGCCATAGAATAATTTTATCTTTCTTCATCTGTATTGATTTAATACACCTGTTATTTACAAAGTCCTATAAAATATATTTATTTTGTCCATCTATTATTGTCAAATCTATGTCAATTTAGGTATTCCATAAGGAAATAGTGAACTTCGAGATTGAGTGGGGGCATACGTTGACATGGAGGGATATCGAGACACATGGAGCACATACAAGACACCAAGGTAGCAATTCGTTGGTGATTTTGGGCTCATTTGTGAGTTATTTTATAGTGTTTGAATTTTATAATGCATAACATATGTGTGCTCTAAATGCTAGGCCGTGCAGGTAGCACGGGTTGATGACTAGTGATTGGTAATATAATTTTGAACATGCTCGTCTGCACGGGTGTGCATGATCTGATACCATGTTGACAACATTTCTCACTATTAGAAAACAGATTAGGCAAGAGGAGCATTATTGTGCTAGCATCTTGAATAGACCAAATATCGAATTTATCACAAGCACTACAAGATTACTCAATGTCTTGATCAACATCGTTTAAGTACGCAATGAAAGTTTTAAAATGAGAGACAAAATGTACCACTGTACATATATTTGAATACTAAATTTCAATGTTAAATAGCAATTTCTTTGACGTATCGAATTTCTTTGCACAGACATAAAGACGCATGAGGTGACATATTCAGAATTAAGAATGAAATAAATTTACTTGTAACTATAGCAGATATAAATTATTTGACCCAGCAACCAGATTGGATAGGGAAGAGGAGAAATAAGGAATTGATGGGGAGGGAGTCACCTCTGCACGGTGGGGGAGGCGGATCCGGAAGTCGTCGACCAGGTAGACGGGTATGGAAGTTGCTGACCACGAAGGCGGATCTGGAAGCTGCTGACCACGGAGGCGGATCTGGAAGCCGCCGAACAGGAAGGCGGGTCTTGAAGCCGCCGACCAGGAAGGCGGATCTGGAAGACGACGGTGAGGGGCTAGTCCTCAATGACATGCGGTAGGGGGGCCTCAACGGCGAGGTGGAGACCTCTATAAAGGGAGGGAGGTGGTAGATCGGAATTGGATGGCCGGTATGGGGGAAGTGGCGGCGCTCGGTGTTTGAGGCAGCCTCGGGTGGCTATGGTCGACACGAGAGGTGGATGGATTGGTTGACCGACACGAAAATTCTGAGAGGTGGTCGGAGGCTGCTGGTGGAGGATTTTTTGGATCAGGAGGGAACGAGATGGTTGGTTCGATGGGGAAAATGAGGAAGATGTGGTATGCAGTGGCCGATGGATGGACGGGACAGTTAAATGCTAGGGTTTCATCCACTATATATAGCAGGTAGGTTACATTAGAGGCTATTTGGACCCTTTGATTTAGATCGGACGATCGAGGTTTAGGCCAAGGGTGGTCTACTGAGAATACGGAAGACGTTTGCGGAAGAACGGAGATGAACCGGACCCACTAGCCCCGGCCGCCGGGTTCGGGTTGTTGGGGTTTGATCACCTCATCAAAGCATATATTCCAACTCCGAGATGCTTGCTCTAGTCCATAGAAGGATCGCTGGAGTTTGCATACATTTTAGCATCCTTAGGACTGAGAAAACCTTCCGGTTGTATCACATACAACCTTTCCTCACGGATACCGTTAAGGAAACGATGTTTTGACATCCATCTGCCAGATTTCATAATCGAAAAATGCAGCAACTGCTAACATAATTCCAACAGACTTTAGCATCGCTACGGGTGAGAAAGTCTCATCGTAGTCAACTCCTTGAACTTGTGAAAAACCCTTTGCCACAAGTCGAGCTTTATAGATGGTGACATTACCCTCCGCGTCCGTCTTCCTTTTAAAGATCCATTTGTTCTGAATGGCCTTTCGCCCTACAGGTAATACTTCCAAAGCCCATACTTTGTTTTCATACATGGATCCCATCTCGGATTTCATGGCCTCTAACCATTTCTCGGAATCCGGGCCCATCATCGCTTCTCCATAGCTCGTAGGTTCATTGTTGTCCAATAACATGACCTGTAAGACAGGGTTGCCGTACCACTCAGGAGCAGTACGCGTCCTTGTCGACCTACGAGGTTCGATAGTAACTTGATCCGAAGCTTCATGATCATCATTATTAACTTCCTCTTCAACTAACGTAGGCTCCACAGGAACAACTTTCTGCGCTGCGCTACTCTCTGGTTGAAACAAAGGTTCAACAACCTCATCAAGTTCTATCTTCCTCCCACTCAACTCTTTCGAAAGAAACTCTTTCTCAAGAAAGGACCTGTTTTAGCAACAAACACTTTGTGCTTGGATCTAAGATAGAAGGTTTACCCAATTGTTACGTTAGGGTATTCTATGAAGATGCATTTGTCCGCTTTGGGTTCGAGCTCATTAGGTGAAAACCCTTTTTCACATAAGCATCGCAGCCCCAAACATTAAGAAATGACAGATTAGGTTTCCGCCAAACCAAAATTCATATGGTGTCATCTCAACGGACTTAGATGGTGCCCCTTTTAAAGTGAATGTGGTTGTCTCTAATGCATAACCCTAAAACGATAGTGGTAAATCGATAAGAGACATCATAGTTCGCACCATATCCAATAGAGCACGACTACGACGTTCGGACACACCATCACACTATGGTGTTCCAGGTGGCATGAGTTGTGAAACAACTTCCACATTGTCTTAAGTTGTATACCAAACTCGTAACTCAGATATTCACTGTTGGGGAACGTTGCATGGGAAACAAAAAATTTCCTACGCACACACAAGATCTATCCATGGTGATGAGCATCTACGAGAGGGAGAGTAAATCTACATACCCTTGTAGATCGCTAAGCGGAAGCGTTTAAGAAACGCGGTTGATGTAGTCGAACGTCTCCACGATCCAAATCGCAAGTCGTCCCTCGATCCGATCACGAACTAGCGCCGAACGGACGGCACCTCCGCGTTCAACACACGTACGGCTTGATGACGCCTTCACCTCCTCGATCCAGCGAGCGATGGTGAAGTAGTGGTTGAGTTCCAGCAGCACGACGGCGTGGTGATGGTGGTGAGGAACAATCTCTGCAGGGCTTCGCCAAGCGCTACGGAGATAATGACGGAAGGAACTAGAGGGTTAGGGTTGCCGCACACGGCTTGGGGAAATCTTGATGTATCTCGTGTGCTAGCCCTGCCCCTCTATTTATATGTTGAGCCTTGGGGTCTAAACTTGGAGTAAAAGCCTCCTCCAGGTCGGTTTTGCCCGCACAAGGTCGGTTTGGCCCGCAGGGAAAGAGTCCAACTCGGATCCCTGCAGTACCGCGCACAAGCGGTAGTACCGCTTAACACAAGCGGTAGTACCGCTTGGGCGGTAGTACCGCTTCACACAAGCGGTAGTACCGCTTGGGCGGTAGTACCGCTTCACACAAGCGGCAGTACCGCTTGGGCGGTAGTACCGCTTCACAAAACGGTAGTACCGCTTACGCGGCAGCAAAACTACTTTTTGCACTTTCCAATACCTCGTGGGCTTTATCCCTTTGGCCCATATAAAGTGTTGCTGCACCCGAACACTTCGGTAAACATCCGGAACCCATTCCGGTGAACTCCGGAACTCTTCCGGAGATCAAAACACTATTATCACATATATCAATCTTTACCTCCGGACTCTTCCGGAGATCCTCGTCATGTCCGGGATCTTATCCGAGACTCCGAACAACTTTCGGTCACCAACATAATAACTCAATTATACTAATCGTCACCAAACGTTAAGTGTGTAGACCCTGCGGGTTCGAGAACTATGTAGACATGACCGAGACACTTCTATGATCAATAACCAATAGCGGGACCTGGATGCCCATATTGGCTCCTACATATTCTACGAAGATCTTTATCGGTCGAACCTCTATGTCAAGGATTCAGTTAATCCCGTATGCTGTTCGCTTTGTTCTTCGGTATGTTACTTGCCCGAGATTCGATTGTCGGTATCACTATACCTAGTTCAATCTCGTTACCGGCAAGTCTCTTTACTCGTTCCGTAATACAAGATCCTGTGGCTAACTCTTTAGTTACTTTGCTTGCAAGGCTCAATGTGATGTTGTATTACCGAGTGGGCCCTGAGATACCTTTCCGTCACACGGAGTAACAAATCCCAGTCTTGATCCATGCCAACCCAACAGACACCCTCGGAGATACCTGTAGAGCACCTTTATAGTCACCCAGTTACGTTGCGACGTTTGATACACACAAGGTATTCCTCCGGTGTCAGTGAGTTGCATGATCTCATGGTCAAAGGAACAGATACTTGACATGCAGAAAACAATAGCAATAAACTGACACGATCAAATGCTACGTTTACAGTTTGGGTCTTGTCCATCACATCATTCTCCTAATGATGTGATCCCGTTATCAAATGACATCTCATGTCAATGGCTAGGAAACCTTAACCATCTTTGATCAACGAGCTAGTCAACTAGAGGCATACTAGGGACACAGTGTTGTCTATGTACCCACACATGTATTTGAGTTTCCAATCAATACAATTATAGCATGGATAATAAACGATTATCATGAACAAGGAAATATAATAATAACCAATTTATTATTGCCTCTAGGGCATATTTCCAACAGTCTCCCACTTGCACTAGAGTCAATAATCTAGTTCACATCACTATGTGATTTACATTGTAATGAATCGAACACCCATGCAGTTCTGGTGTTGTTCATGTTTAGCCCTTGGAAGAGGTTTAGTCATCGGATCTGCAACATTTAGATCCGTGTGTACTTTGCAAATATTTATGTCGTCCTCCTTGATGTAATCGCGGATGGAATTGAAACGTCGCTTTATGTGTCTGGTCCTCTTGTGAAATCTTGGTTCCTTGGCTAGAGCAATGGCACCAGTATTATCACAATACAGAGTCATTGGGTTAAGTGCACTAGCCACTACTCCAAGATCTGTCATGAACTCCTTCATCCAGACACCTTCCTTCGCCGCCTCCGAGGCAGCGATGTACTCCGCTTCGCATGTAGAATCTGCTACCACGCTTTGCTTGGAACTGCACCAGCTAACCGCACCCCCATTAAGAATAAATACGTATCCGGTTTGCGACTTAGAGTCATCCGGATCAGTGTCAAAGCTTGCATCGACGTAACCCTTTACGACGAGCTCTTGATCACCTCCATAAACGAGAAACATGTCCTTAGTCCTTTTCAGGTACTTCAGGATATTCTTGACCGCCGTCCAGTGTTCCATTCCTGGATCACTTTGAAACCTTCCGACCATACTTATGGCAAGGCTGACATCGGGTCTTGTGCACAGCATTGCATACATGATAGAGCCTATGGCCGAAGCATAGGGGATGACACTCATCTTTTCTCTATCTTCTGCAGTCACTGGGCATTGAGTCTTACTCAACTTCACACCTTGCAAAATAGGCAAGAACCCCTTCTTGGACTGATCCATTTTGAACTTCTTCAAAACTTTGTCAAGGTATGTGCTTTGTGAAAGTCCTATCAAACGTCTCGATCTATCTCTATAGATCTTGATGCCTAATATGAAAGCAGCTTCTCCTAGGTCCTTCATTGAAAAACTCTTGTTCAAATATTCCTTTATGCTTTCCAGCATTTCTATATTGTTTCCAATCAGTAATATGTCATCCACATATAATATTAGAAACGCTATAGAGCTCCCACTCACTTTCTTGTAAATACAAGCTTCTCCGTAAACTTGTATAAACTCGAACGCTTTGATCACCTCATCAAAACGAAGATTCCAACTCCGAGATGCTTGCACCAGTCCATAAATGGATCGCTGGAGTTTGCAAACTTTGCCAGCATTCTCTGGATCGACAAAACCTTCTGGTTGCATCATATACAACTCTTCCTTAAGGTAACCGTTAAGGAACGCTGTTTTGACATCCATCTGCCAAATTTCATAATCGAAAAAGGCAGCTATTGCTAACATGATTCTGACGGACATAAGCATCGCTACGGGTGAGAAGGTCTCATCGTAGTCAACTCCTTGAACTTGTGAAAAACCCTTTGCCACAAGTCGAGCTTTATAGACGGTGACATTACCGTCCGCGTCCGTCTTCCTCTTAAAGATCCATTTGTTCTGAATGGCCTTACGCCCTTCAGGTAATACTTCCAAAGTCCAGACTTTGTTTTCATACATGGATCCCATCTCGGATTTCATGGCCTCTAACCACTTCTCGGAATCCGGGCCCATCATCGCTTCTCCATAGCTCGTAGGTTCATCGTTGTCTAACAACATGACCTCTAAGACAGGGTTGCCGTACCACTCGGGAGCAGTACGCGTCCTTGTCGACCTACGAGGTTCGATAGCAACTTGATCCAAAGCTTCATGATCATCATCATTAACTTCCTCTTCAGCTAATGTAGGCTCCACAGAAACATCTTTCTGCGCTGCGCTACTCTCAGGTTGAAGTAAAGGTTCAACAACCTCATCAAGTTCTATCTTCCTCCCACTCAATTCTTTCGAGAGAAACTCTTTCTCAAGAATTGTTCCGTTTTTAGCGACAAACACTTTGCCTTCGAATCTAAGGTAGAAGGTATACCCAACTGTCTCTTTTGGGTATCCTATGAAGACGCATTTCTCCGCTTTGGGTTCCAGCTTTTCAGGCTGAAGCTTTTTGACATAAGCATCACATCCCCAAACTTTAAGAAACGACAGCTTTGGCTTCTTGCCAAACCAAAGTTCATATGGCGTCGTCTCAACGGATTTCGATGGTGCCCTATTTAAAGTGAATGCAGCTGTCTCTAATGCATAACCCCAAAACGATAGTGGCAAATCGGCAAGAGACATCATAGATCGCACCATATCCAATAAGGTTCGATTACGACGTTCGGACACACCATTACGCTGTGGTGTTCCAGGCGGTGTCAATTGTGAAACAATTCCACACTGTCTTAAGTGACTGCCAAACTCATAACTCAGATATTCTCCTCCTCGATCAGATCGCAGGAATTTAATTTTCTTGTTACGATGATTCTCAACTTCACTCTGAAATTGTTTGAACTTTTCAAATGTTTCAGACTTGTGTTTCATTAAGTAAATATACCCATATCTACTTAAGTCATCAGTGAAGGTGAGAAAATAACGATAACCACCGCGCGCCTCAATACTCATCGGACCACACACATCAGTATGTATGATTTCCAATAAGTCACTTGCCCGTTCCATTGTTCCAGAGAACGGCGTTTTAGTCATCTTGCCCATGAGGCATGGCACACATGTGTCAAGTGATTCAAAATCAAGTGACTCCAAAAGTCCATCAGCATGGAGCTTCCTCATGCGTTTTACGCCAATATGACCTAAACGGCAGTGCCACAAGAAAGTGGTATTATCATTATCAATTCTACATCTTTTGGCATCAATGTTATGAACATGTGTATCATTACTATTGAGATTCAATAAGAATAAACCCCTCACATCGGGTGCATGACCATAAAAGATATTACTCATATAAATAGAACAACCATTATTCTCTGATTTAAATGAGTAACCGTCTCGCAATAAACAAGATCCAGATATAATGTTCATGCTTAACGCAGGCACCAAATAACACTTATTTAGGTTCATCACTAATCCCGACGGTAATCGAAGAGCGAGCGTGCCGACGGCGATCACATCAACCTTGGAACCATTTCCCACGCGCATCGTCACTTCGTCCTTTGCCAGCCTCCGTCTATTCCGCAGTTCCTGTTTTGAGTTGCAAATATGAGCAACCGCACCGGTATCAAATACCCAGGCACTACAACGAGAGTTGGTAAGGTACACATCAATAACATGTATATCATATATACCTTGTTTGTTGTTGGCCGCCTTCTTGTCAGCCAAATACTTGGGGCAATTCCGCTTCCAGTGTCCAGTTCCCTTGCAATGAAAACACACAGTTTCTGGTTTGGGTCCAGCCTTGGGTTTCTTCACGAGAGGAGCAACTGCTTTGCCACTCTTCTTGGAGTTACCCTTCTTACCCTTGCCATTTTTCTTGAAACTAGTGGTTTTATTGACCATCAACACTTGATGCTCCTTCTGAATTCCAGACTCAGCGGCTTTCAGCATCGCAAACAGCTCGGCGACTGACTTGTTCATCCCGTGCATGTTATAGTTCAACACGAAGCTCTTGTAGCTAGGTGGCAATGATTGAAGAACTCTGTCAGTGATAGCCTCTGGCGGAAGGGGCATCCCTAACTCAGCCAGACAGGTGGAGTACCCAGACATTCTGAGCACGTGATCACTGATAGACCCGTTCTCCTCCATCTTGCAAGCATAGAACGTATCGGAGATCTCATATCTCTCGATCCGGGCATTCTTCTGAAAGATAAACTTCAACTCCTGGAACATCTCATATGCTCCATGACGTTCAAAACGTCTTTGAAGTCCCGGTTCTAAGCCATACAACATTGCACATTGAACTATTGAGTAATCATCAGAACGAGCCTGCCAGGCGTTCACAACGTCTAGAGACTCAACTGGAGCGGGTGGATCACCAAGCGGTGCATCAAGGACATAAGCCTTCTGGGAAGCCGTAAGGATAATCCTTAGATTACGGGCCCAGTCCACAAAGTTACTTCCATCATCTTTCAACTTAGCTTTCTCTAGGAACGCATTAAAATTCAGGGGTGCTACTGCGCGAGCCATGATCTACAACATAAATATAGCAAAGACAACTTAGACTATTGTTCTAGATAATGAGTTTAGTTAATCATATTATTTAAAAAACTCCCACTCAAATTGACATCCCTCCGGTCATTCGAGTGTAACATGATCCAAATCCACCAACTCAAGTCCGATCATCACGTGAGTTGAGGTGGTTTCAATGGTGAACATCTTCATGTTGATCATATCTACTATATGACTCATGTTCGACCTTTCGGTCTCTTGTGTTCCGAGGCCATGTCTGTACATGCTAGGCTCGTCAAGTTTAACCTGAGTGTTCCGCGTGTGCAACATGGCTTGCACCCGTTGTATGTGAACGTGGAGTCTATCACACCCGATCATCACGGCGTGTCTCGAAACGACGAACTTTCGCAACGGTGCACACTCGGGGAGAACACAATTTATCTTGAAATTTAAGTGAGGGATCACCTTATAATGCTACCGTCGTCCTAAGAAAAATAAGATGCATAAAAGGATTAACATCACATGCAAATCATAAGTGACATGATATGGCCATGAACGAAGCTTTTGATCTCCATCTCCAAAGCACCGGCATGATCTCCATCGTCACTGGCATGACACCATGATCTCCATCATCTTGATCTCCATCAACGTGTCGCCATAAGGTTGTTGCGCCGACTGTTGCTTCCACGACTATTGCTAACGTTTAGCGATAAAGTAAAGCATTACATAGCGCTTAATGATTGACACGCAGGTCATACAATAATTAAAGACAACTCTATGGCTCCTGCCAGTTGCCGTACTCATCGACATGCAAGTCGTGATATTCTATACAACACATGATCATCTCATACATCACATATATCTCATCATGTAATTGGCCATATCATATCACATCATACCCTGCAAAAACAAGTTAGACGTCCTCTAATTGTTGTTGCAAATTTTACGTGGCTGCTACGGGTTTGCAAGAACCGTTCTTACCTACGCAAAACCACAACGTGGTGTAGTGATTGCTTTTTGATCTTCTAAAAGAACCCTCTTCATTGAAATCGATTCAACTAAAGTGAGAGAGACAGACACCCGCTAGCCATCTTTATGCAACGAAGTTACATGTCAGTTGAAGGAACCTGTCTCGCGTAAATGTACGCGTAATGTCGGTCCGGGCCGCTTCATCTCACAGTACCGCCGAATCAAATATCAACTAGTAACGGCAAGCAATATGTATACACCCACGCCCACAACTCGTTTGTGTTCTACTCGAGATCTCATCTACGCATAGACCTGGCTCATGATGCCACTGTTGGGGAACGTTGCATGGGAAACAAAAAATTTCCTACGCACACACAAGATCTATCCATGGTGATGAGCATCCACGAGAGGGAGAGTAAATCTACATACCCTTGTAGATCGCTAAGCGGAAGCGTTTAAGAAACGCGGTTGATGTAGTCAAACGTCTCCACGATCCAAATCGCAAGTCGTCCCTCGATCCGATCACGAACTAGCGCCGAACGGACGGCACCTCCGCGTTCAACACACGTACGGCTTGATGACGCCTTCACCTCCTCGATCCAGCGAGCGATGGTGAAGTAGTGGTTGAGTTCCAGCAGCACGACGGCGTGGTGATGGTGGTGAGGAACAATCTCTGCAGGGCTTCGCCAAGCGCTACGAATATAATGACGGAAGGAACTAGAGGGTTAGGGTTGCCGCACACGGCTTGGGGAAATCTTGATGTATCTCGTGTGCTAGCCCTGCCCCTCTATTTATATGTTGAGCCTTGGGGTCTAAACTTGGAGTAAAAGCCTCCTCCAGGTCGGTTTTGCCCGCACAAGGTCGGTTTGGCCCGCAGGGAAAGAGTCCAACTCGGATCCCTGCAGTACCGCGCACAAGCGGTAGTACCGCTTAACACAAGCGGTAGTACCGCTTGGGCGGTAGTACCGCTTCACACAAGCGGCAGTACCGCTTGGGCGGTAGTACCGCTTCACAAAACGGTAGTACCGCTTACGCGGCAGCAAAACTACTTTTTGCACTTTCCAATACCTCGTGGGCTTTATCCCTTTGGCCCATATAAAGTGTTGCTGCACCCGAACACTTCGGTAAACATCCGGAACCCATTCCGGTGAACTCCGGAACTCTTCCGGAGATCAAAACACTATTATCACATATATCAATCTTTACCTCCGGACTCTTCCGGAGATCCTCGTCATGTCCGGGATCTTATCCGAGACTCCGAACAACTTTCGGTCACCAACATAATAACTCAATTATACTAATCGTCACCAAACGTTAAGTGTGTAGACCCTGCGGGTTCGAGAACTATGTAGACATGACCGAGACACTTCTACGATCAATAACCAATAGCGGGACCTGGATGCCCATATTGGCTCCTACATATTCTACGAAGATCTTTATCGGTCGAACCTCTATGTCAAGGATTCAGTTAATCCCATATGCTGTTCCCTTTGTTCTTCGGTATGTTACTTGCCCGAGATTCGATCGTCGGTATCACTATACCTAGTTCAATCTCGTTACCGGCAAGTCTCTTTACTCGTTCCGTAATACAAGATCCTGTGGCTAACTCTTTAGTCACTTTGCTTGCAAGGCTCAATGTGATGTTGTATTTCCGAGTGGGCCCTGAGATACCTCTCCGTCACACGGAGTAACAAATCCCAGTCTTGATCCATGCCAACCCAACAGACACCCTCGGAGATACCTGTAGAGCACCTTTATAGTCACCCAGTTACGTTGCGACGTTTGATACAAACAAGGTATTCCTCCAGTGTTAGTGAATTGCATGATCTCATGGTCAAAGGAACAGATACTTGACATGCAGAAAACAATAGCAATAAACTGACACGATCAAATGCTACGTTTACAGTTTGGGTCTTGTCCATCACATCATTCTCCTAATGATGTGATCCCGTTATCAAATGACATCTCATGTCAATGGCTAGGAAACCTTAACCATCTTTGATCAACGAGCTAGTCAACTAGAGGCATACTAGGGACACAGTGTTGTCTATGTACCCACACATGTATTTGAGTTTCCAATCAATACAATTATAGCATGGATAATAAACGATTATCATGAACAAGGAAATATAATAATAACCAATTTATTATTGCCTCTAGGGCATATTTCCAACATTCACCTCCACGATCATATCGTAGACATTTTATCTTGTTGTCACGATGATCTCAAACTTAACTCTGATTTTGTTTGAACTTTTCAAACGTTACAGACTTGTGTTTCATTAAGTAAATATCCCCATATCTACTCAAATCATCAGTGAAGGTAGGAAAATAACAATATCCACCGCACGCTACAACACTCATTGGACCGAATACATCAACATGTATTATTTCCAATAAGTTACTTGCCTGCTCCATCATACCGGAAAACGGGGTCTTAGTCATCTTGCCCATGAGGCATGGTCCGCATGTCTCAACCGATTCGAAATCGAATGAGTCCAAAGATCCATCAGCATGGAGTTTCTTCATGCGTTTTACACCAATATGACATTTAGCGGTAGTGCCACAAGTATGTGGTACTATCATTTTATTAACTTTGTATCTTTTGGCATCAATATTATGAACATGTGTATCACTACGATCAAGATTCAATAAACCATTCTCATTGGGTGCATGACCATTGAAGGTTTTATTCATGTAAACAGAATAACCATTATTCTCTAACTGAAATGAATAACCGTATTGCAATAAACATGATCTAATCACGTTTATGCTCAACGCAAACACCAAATTACATTTATTTAGGTTCATCACTAATTCCAAAGGTAGAGAGAGCGTGCGATGGTGATCACATCAACCTTGGAAACACTTCCAACACTCATCGTCACCTCACCCTTAGCTAGCCTCCGTTTATTCCGTAGATTTTATTTCGAGTTACTAACATTTAGCAACCAAATTGGTATCTAATACCCAGGTGCTACAAGGAGTACTAGTAAGGTACACATCAATAACACATATATCAAATATACTTCTGTCGACGTTGCCAGCCTTCTTATCTACCAAGTATCTAGGGCAGTTCCGCTTCAGCGACCGTTCTCCTCATAATAGAAGCACTCACTCTCGGGTTTGGGTTCAACCTTGGGTTTCTTTACTGGAGCAGCAACTGGCTTGCCATCCATGAAGTATCCCTCCTTGCCCTTGCCCTTCTCGAAACTAGTGGTTTTACTAACCATCAACACTTGATGCTCCTTCTTGATTTCTACCTTCGCGGTGTCAAACATCGCGAATAGCTTCGGGATCATTATTTCCATCCCTGGCATTTTATAGTTCACCACGAAGCTCTAGTAGCTTAGTGACAGTGACTTGGAGAACTATATCAATCACTATCTTATCTGGAAGATCAACTCCCATTCGGTTCAAGCGATTGTAGCACCCAGACAATCTAAGCACATGCTCACCGATTGAGCTATTCTCCTTCATCTTGCAGGCAAAGAATCTTGTTGGAGGTCTCATACCTCTCAACACGGGCACGAGCCTGAGATCCCAAGAACATCTCATATGTTCCGTGATGTTCAAAACGTTTTGGAGCCTCAATTCTAAGCCGTAATGCATGACGCACTAAACTATTAAGTAGTCATCGGAACGTGCCTGTCAGATGTTCACAACATCTACAGACGACGCTAGAGGGGGTGGCGCACCGAGCGGTGCTTTAAGGACATAAGCATTCTGTGCAGCAATGAGGACAATCCTCAGATCGCGGACCCAGTCCGCATTATTGCCACCATCATCTTTCAACTCTAGTTCTCTAGGAACATATAAAAATTCAAGGGAGCTACAGCGTGAGCTAGTAATCTACAACATAATTTGCAAAGACATTTTGACTATGTTCATAATAATGAGTTCAATTAATCATATTACTTAAGAACTCCCACTCAAATCAACATCCCTCAGGTTGTCTAAGTGTGACATGATCCAAATCCACCAACCCAAGTCCGATCATCACGTGAGATGAGGTGGTTTCAATGGTGAACATCTCCATGTTGATCATATCTACTATATGACTCATGTTCGACCTTTCGGTCTCTTGTGTTCCGAGGCCATGTCTGTACATGCTAGGCTCGTCAAGTTTAACCCGAGTGTTCCGCATGTGCAACACTGGCTTGCACCCGTTGTATGCGAACGTAGAGTCTATCACACCCGGCAACCAGATATTAAGAATTAAAAATGAAATAAATTTACTTGTAACTACAGCAGATATAAATTATTTGACCCGGCAACCAGATTGGGTAGGAAAGAGGAGAAATAAGGAATTGATGGGGACGGAGTCACCTTTGCACGGCGGGGGAGGCGGATCCGGAAGTCGTCGACCAGGTAGACGGGTCTGGAAGTTGCTGACCATGAAGGCGGATCTGGAAGCCGCCGACCACGGAGGCAGATCTGGAAGCCGCCGAACAGGAAGGCGGATCTTGAAGCCGCCGACCAGGAAGGCGGATCTCGAAGACGCTGGCGAGGGGCTAGTCCTCGATGACAGGCGGTAGGGGGCCCTCGACGGCGAGGTGGACACCTCTATGAAGGGAGGGAGGTGGTAGATCGGAACTGGATGGCCGGTACGGGGGAAGTGGCGGCGCTCGGTGGTTGAGGCAGCCTCGGGTGGCTGTGGTAGACAGGAGAGGTGGAGTTATTGGTTGGCCGACGCGAAAATTCTGAGAGGTCATCGGAGGCTGCTGGTGGAGGATTTTTTGGATCGGGATCGAAGGAGATGGTTGGTTCGATGGGGAAAACGAGGAAGATGTGCTTGGCAGTGGCTGATGGATGGATGGGACAGATAGATGCTAGGGTTTCATCCGCTATATATAGGAGGTAGGTTACATTAGAGGCTATTTGGACCCTCTGATTTAGATCGGATGATCTTGGTTTAGGCCTAGGGTGGTCTACTGAGAATACAGAAGACGTTTGCGGAAGAACAAAGATGAATTGGACCCACTAGCCGCGATCCTCTGGTTCGGGTGCGGGGGACTTTTCGGATTAGGTTGCGAGTGGATCGGTGCACTGTGGAGAGAGGCTAGGTGGAGATGAGAGGGAAAATAGGTAGTCCGGCGACACGTTTTTTTAAACTGCGTAAACGTCCCATAATTTGACCTGCTATAGTGCCGTTATAGTTATGCATTGGGATATCAAAACGACGTCTGAATGCGACGAAATTTGGCAGGCAGTCTACCTCCATTATATTAAGACTGCACGCCAACTTTCAACCCATTCCGGAAAAGTTTTATATGCACGTTTTAAACAATATTTTAACGATGTCGCGGGCGCGTGCGTGTGTGTTTGGTCTTAAAACGGTCAACGACGAGAACGCGAAAAACCGGCAACTATGAACGTATGCAAGTTTTGGAAAAAGAATGGCAATTAAGTGCCGATGCAATGTGAATGATGCGATGATGAATGAAACAAACAAATAAAACACATGGCGAAACTCGAAATAACTAAAAGACATCTAGAGCGTCTGTCTCGGGCTGTTACACAAGTACTACAAGATTACTCAATGTCTTGTCCAACATCATTTAGGTATAAAATGAAATTTTGAACTAGAAAGGCAAAATGTACCACTATACACAGATCTGAAAACTAAACTTCAATCTTCAATAGAAATTTCTTTGACATATAGAAGTTCTTTGCATAGACATAAGGATGCAACACATGTAAATTATTTGACACAACAGCCAGAATGGATAGGGAAGAAGAGAAAGAGGGCATGGACGGGCAGGGAGTCACCTCTTAATGACTAGGGATGTTGATCTGGAAGTCGTTGACCAGGGAGGCGGATCCAGAAGTTGCCGACCAGGATGGTGGATCTGGAAGTCACCGACAAGGGAGGCGGATCTGGAAGACGATCGAGAGGGGATATCCATCAACGATAGAGGGTAGGGGCGCTCGACGATGAGGTGGGCACCTCTAGAATGGGAGGGAGGCGGTATATCATAACTGGATGGCTTGTACGGGGGAAGTGGTGGCGCTCGACGCGGGAGGTAACGCTATCGTGGGAGTGGGGCGAGTAGCACGATGGGGGGAAGATTGGGTCCTGATTTAGGTATTTTGACCTAAGCCTCTTTATGAGAGCGCAAGTCATGCGAAGAGCAACTTCGTAATGAAATATCCGTGTGCTTTTCACTCCCCAAAGGAAAAATCATGTGCCTCATAACTGAAAATATCTTCGGGTACCGTGTACGTATATTCCGTACAAGCACGTCCATGTTCCTGAATTTGTCCAAATTGACTCGCGATGTAAATATACTACGGACACAAACGTTCCACTCCATTCCTGAAGGTTATTCTCATTCATGAAGGTTATTATTTAGAACGTGAGGAAGGTAACCATGTTTTGCCTCGGCTGACCATCCATGTCAGGAACAGGTACATATTCCTGGAGGAGGCTTCGGGGACGTCACAAAAAAGCTAGTTTACGGTAGTGAATTTGGGTTGGTAAAATAATCTCCTGCAAAATCATTTTTAGATTTTTAGTAGGCATCTTTGGAATTAAGTCGAGAAGTTGCCGACCAGGATAGCGGATCAATTTGCACAAATTCACTACCAACCATATGTTCAAAATTATGTTACCAAGCATTTCCGAACTCTACAACGCTCCAGTGCTTCTTGGATCTGATTGTAACATCCCAAATTTTGGAATGTTATATTAATAAATTGGATGATTGATTGTTTGAATGGTTGTTTGAAACTGAATGAAATTTGAAACCTTTTAAATACTTTTGAATGAGAGGGAATAAAATGACTTTCCCTTTATTTTGATTTCAAATTCATCCAATTCAAATCAATGAGAGGAGATGACATGACTTCTTCAAATAAAAGGATTTGAAAAGTGGATTTGAAAGTCTATTGGAATCCATTTCATATTTGGTTCTATTTCAAAGTTTGAATGACTTCAAATCCATTTGCCCAAAAATGCAAAATCTTGAGAGGAGCAATATGACACTCCAAACCAGGGGCAATTGGAATTATATTTGAATTCATAAAACTCAGAAAACTATTTGGAAAATATTTGAATATTCAAATTCGAAGTCACTCTTGAAGTGATTTTATAAATTTATTTTTCTCCAAAAATAAAATATATGGAAAATAGGGTAAAATGATTCCCTTCAATATAAAAATGGAGAGAAATGAATTTGAAATCATTTTGGTATTTTTGTAAATATTTATTGCACTTTAATATTCAACAGTAGCACTGTTTGAATTATTTGAATTTGTGAGTATTTTGTTTGACCTTGAAAATATGTTCATGTTGTAGGAAATATTTTTCTGGTCATTTTTATATATAATATGTCTATATAGAAGTATTTTAGTTTTCCTTTTTTTCAACTTCCTTTTCTGTTTTGTTTTATAAAAAGGAAAATTCTCTTTTATTAGGAAAACCCACGTGGCCCATAAGGAAGGAACCGGCCCAGGATCGACCTCGCCAGACTCGAAGAAGATTCGGATCGGCCACCGATCGCCCTCGCCCCCTCTCTCTCTCTCGCCGATACGCGGGCCCCACCCTGGCCGACCGGATCAGCCCCGCGCTCGCCTTCCTCCTTGCGCCCCCTCCATCCATACCTCGCCGGAGCCCACACCGGAGCCGATCCCCTCGCTGATTCGCTGCCATATGAGCACCCCGACCCCCTGGCTATATAAGCCGAGGCCCCTCGACTCGTTTCCGCCCGCAGCCCAACCCAGAGCCCCTCTCGCCGCCGCAATTGCTGGCCGGAGTCAGAGCATCGCCGCCGCGCCATTGCATCGCCCTGCTCGCCCTGGTTAACCCCCTCGCCACATGAACCCACCAACAGCACCCCCTCGCTCGTGCGCACCTCCCCGTGCACTCTCTTGAGCTCCAGAGCCGCCGTAGCAACCTCCCCGTCGACCACCCGAACGCCACCGCCGCTCATGAGCTTGCCGCCGTCAACCCCGACCTCCCCAACCGACCCCGAGTCCACCAACGTGCTCGCCGTCACCGTCCGCGTCGCCGGAACACCTCACCGTCGCCGGAGGACCCCTGGAACGCCGTCCCCGTCAAGCCCGCCGCCTCGGACATCGCCGGAACCTCGCCGGAGAACTTCTCCACCGCGGTAAGTCACCGGAGCCCCCCCTCACCGTTAGATCTCGATCCTAAGGCCAAGATTAGATCACTTAATAGGCCGAATCGTTTTCTGTTAATTATCGGCCGTCCGCCCAAAGCACTCGCTCACGCGCACCTCTTGGCAAATCACAAGCCGCCACGTGTACCCCTGTCCGTTAGTTAGATTAGTTTTTCTTTTTCTGTTTCTGTTTTAAAAACAGAATAGTTTCAGTTTTGTAAATTGGGTATCTCTTAGGATTTTTATTGTTTTAATTTGATTCTTTTTGCATCGTGTCACAATTCTTGTCTAGTTTCTGTAGATATAAATTTGGACCATGTTTGAAAATTGTAAATTTGAATTCAAACAGATTTGATTCAAACACTAAATTGCTTATATCTTGAGTTTAAAAATAGATTTTGAGTTGATTCATTTTGCTACTAGTCACTAGTGACTTTATTTAACAATAGGTAGAATTTGATAATTTTTAGAATATTTTAAATTAGGGTTTCAAGCAAAACAGATTCTATTTTAATTCTTTTTAGGTTTATTTCTATTTCTTTTGTTTTTATAGTTTTAAAATTATTTTCTTTTATATTAGTTGACAAGTTTTACCTTGTTTTCTGTTAGTTAGCAGTAGTATTTCAACCAAGTTTATTTCTATGTTGTTTATTATTTTTGTTTGCATGAAATCTATTCTAGTTCAGTTATAGCTTGCAATTGATTTTCATTGCTAGATTGATTTCCTATTTGAAAATATTTTTATAAATTGTTTTATAAGTTTTACTTTCTGTTAACTTAGCTGTTTTATATTTTGTTTTCTCTTATGTTAGTATTTTATTGTTTTTCTTGTTGTTAAGTTTATGAGACAAAAACTTATGTTGTTAGGGTGTTGTCTTCATAGTTCTCACTTGTTCTTCAAAAGTAATTCTTTTTGCTAGTAAAACTATTTGCTAAATGCCTTTGCTAGAATTTTACTTTGTTGTTGTTTTGTTGCTGTTGATAATAGGTTAATTGTAGGAAAACCTTTTCTTAGTTGCTTGATGAAGTTTTGTTGTTTTAAATTTTGTCTTAAGTATTTCCTTCATCACAACCCTTTTGTGTTTCGTTTTTGTGTTGCCTTTTGATTGATAGTATTGATTGCTAGTACGATTGCTTATATGAGTGCAATGTTTTAATTTATATAGATTTTCATCGGAGAGTGACGAATAGTTCTATCAAGTTATTTCTGAGAGCGATATTTATCTTCATCAACCTTACCAGGCAAGTTCACTTTGACCATCTATTTCATACCTATGTTTTATTGCATGTAGTGACATCATTCAACAAATCCCTCCAGTAGTGTTGTTGAAATCCTTGTAGTTGAGTAGAATGCATGAGGTAGGAACCCACCACTTGTTACTAAAGCCCCGGGAACGCTAGTTATTTTAAAGCTATGCTAAAGTAGACAGGGTCTAGTATGAGTGTTCGTGAGTTTTGTGAGAAGGAGGACTCCACGTCAACACGACAACTTCATGAAGGCATCTTCAAGCCCTGCATCTTCAAGACCTCAAGACTTCGAGACTCGAGAAACAAGTTTTCAATACACACTACTGGGTGAAGGATGGATTTGATGGGCACCCTGGAGTAACCAGTGAATGGCCGGGATGCATGGAGAAGCGCCATGACATCTTGCGGAAAGCTTCACCCAGACTCAAAGAGACGGATGCATACTTCATGCTCGGAAGCTTACCTGTGTAGCCACAAGTCATTATGGGCTCTGGCTTGGTTGATCTTTGTTGTGACTCTGGCTGGGCAGTGCTACGAGATGTAGTCGACGTTAGGATTGGATGGGCACTGACAGTAGTCAGGGAAACACTCTGAAAGACCATGTTTCGTTCGTCCTGTTCTCAAACACCCGGCAGTGCGAGGACTTACAAGGAGGGAACGAATCTTGTGGGTAAAGTACACAACACTCTATAGAGTTAAACCTAATCGATTAGCCGTGTCCCCGGTTACAGACAATTTGAGCCTCTGGACTTGGATCTATCTCTGAACTCTCAACACTAGACTGAAAACTAATTGTGGGCAACTCATGATGATTTTGGGTTATGAGACATTGGTTGGTGGAACCATGTCATGATAGATAACTCTGTAGTAAAAACTCCTGATATTCCTTTGTTGTAGGAAAAAGAAAATAAAACCAGCTTTTATGCAAAAAAAAGGCAGACACAGAGCCACAATGCCTTATTGCATATAGAATAGTCTTATCATCTGCTTTCTTATAGTGATCTTGCCAGTACATTCAATGTACTGACCTACACGGCTGGAACGTCTTATGTTGCAGATATTTCTACGACAAGAAAGAATACGGTATAGGGTTACGGTCTGCACTCAACCTGCCGTTGGTGTTAATTGGGACTCCACTCCCGTTGACTGTTTCCGCTGAGATTTATGAGGTATATATCAGTTTACATTAATTACATGTGATTGCACTTTCATATATACATTGATGTACTGTGTGTACCAGCATACTGATCTAGGGATGGCACGGTCACACAGAGGCTTGACTCGTTTTGAGTCGGGACGCTACTGAAATGGTATCAGAGCACATGTTGACTATAGAACGTGACCCTAGGAAATGCCTTAGAAATAGGAAGACATTGATAGGAACAACTATTGTTTTCACTACTCCCGTATCCTCTTGATTTTTCTTCTACTGAACCCTCCTTATTTCAAACTATAGATGGAGAGCTACATTCTGAACGAAAGAGAGCACTACGAGGATGTTCTTGGAGGTCCATTCCTCATGGAGCTGGTCCAGATGATGAAGCTGTCGATACCTGAGATTAAGGTGACTAAGAGGAAGTCTGGATTCTGGGGCGTCAGAACTAAAGTTTTTGGACGTAAAGAAGACCCCAAGACTGAAGACATCAACTATGGCACATTGAGCCATGACTGTGACATGGGCATGAACACTGCCGTCCATGATGCCATCGCACGCTTGAGTTATCGTCATCGTGCTGAGTTAGGCACCCACTATTTTGGAAGGCTCGGATGGCAGAAGCCTGATGGAGCATACATCATCCTGACAGACGAACAGAAGAGGAAGTGTTCACCTGTACTGGAGTATAATCAAGGACTGGAGGAGTACGTCAGGAAACTTCAAATGGACCTTCTCGCAGCCCTATTTGAGCAGGAAGCACTTCGTGAGGACCTCAAGAGCGAGAAGCTAAAGGTAATCAATCTGAAGAAACATGATCCTGAGAATGAGAAGCTTCGTCAAGACTTGAAGAACAGTCAGGCCATGGCACATGCTGGTGATGTTGAAATCCAGAAGCTGAAGAACCAACTCCTGGAACTACAGGGACGACATCGGAAACTCCACATCAACAGGGATAATCTGGCAGAAGAACTTGAGAAGATCAAGCATGACCAGAAGAAGCCCACTAGCGATGAAGACATGATATAAGCTAGCTTAGTAGTAGCCCCCCCCCATGAGAGAATAAAAGAAAAATGTTTTGCGATTTGACTGATCGACCATACCAACCTTATGTGGGTGGCGATACTATAGTATTGATTGAACTTTATGAATGTGTGGACTTGAGATTTTGATGTTTTGTGTCTTTGAGTTGTTTGTATCCCTTCCCTCTCTCTCTCTCTTACCCATCTCATCCCCAAAACCTTGAACCCAATAGATGATGAATGAAGATGGACTCGTGTATTCTGGATCGATGACTCGGTTGGAGACGGAAGAATGGATTCAGAACATGGAGGATCACCTAAGGAGTAACCATGTTGCAAGGAACGAGATGGTCCACTATGCTCTTCGGTACTTTGCAGAAGGTGCTGCATCTTGGTGGAGGATGCATGAAGCTATCCATGGAAGGCAAGAAACAATCACCTGGGAAGAATTCAGGGTGACTCTGCGAAAATCTCATGCGGTCACCAACACCCAGAAACCCCGTTGCAATGGTGTAAAGGGGATTTGTGCATGCAAAATATGTGGAGAGATAGGACACACTCAGGAAGAACACAAGGATGGATGCCCTCATTGTGAAGAAGATCACCCAGCTGAGGAATTCCCGACTGGGCAAGTGACTTGTTTCTTGTGTGAAGGAACTAGTCATTTTCCGGCACAATGCCAACTCTACACCAAGGTACAAGAAGTCATGAAGCAGCAGAAGGAAGCAATGAAAGAAGTCCTCGGGAAAAAGTTAGAAGAACCCATGAAGATCGGAGATATACCAGACCCAATCGTAGATACCAAGTCATGTTATTCATGTGGAGAAGAAGGACATATTTCCTAGAATTGTCCGAACGAGTACCTCGGAGACTTCCCGACAACAGAAGTGCAATATGATCCTTAGGAGATAGAAGGAATGATCAAGAAGAAAGGTCAACTAAGTGGAGGCATCAGATGTTTGCATTGCAGCTTGGAGAGACCTCATTGTTATTGCAAGAAATATGAGCCAAGCATCAAGCAAGGAGCCCAACCCAAGAAGAAGAGGAAGACTCCGTGGTTTTCAACACGGAAGGATCTGAGTCACATCACTTGTCATCGGTGCAACAAGACAGGACACTACTCCTATACCTGTCCGGGGAAGAAGACTAAATATGAGTAGTTGAGTTGTGGATTTTTTTTGGAAGTAATAAATGTAATAGGAAGCACTCTTACTCTACTTGAGGCTATGGAGTTGAACTATATAACGGAAGTCTCAGAGATTATAATAACTTCATGAATCAATAGAATTTATTGTGTCATGATTTCCTATGTTGAATTGTATGAGTTGTTACTCTGTAAGCAAGATCTCTGACCATTTTATCGAGGATATGAGAAAATATGGCCTATGCAGGCATATGTACATTTCATTTTAAGTGTGGTAGTAACCGGTAAAACCACAGGATCCAAGGAATAAGAATGTACCGTTCCTCCCAAGGAGTCTGGATCCAATGGATACAGTTGAAGGTAATGCTGGACCATATCAAACTATGTGGATGACAGCATTTGCAACAAAGTACTTTTGAAGTTGGAATTTTGATAATAGAATAAGGATGAAATGAAGGAATGATTGTGATGAACCAATACCTAAGGGTAAACAGACCAATGGAAAGGAAAATGAAATTCCACGGAGTGGAGTCTGTAACCAGAATAAGTCTGTGATTTATTACCCCGGAGGTATGATGGAATGAATTGAAGTAATGTTGGAATATGAAACGATAGTAACCCCAGGGGTGAGTTAAAGCTATTCAAGTATTCAAGTGAGCCCACAACTCACCGACCTCAGGATTGATAAGGATCAAGCACTACCCTTATGAAGGAAGGAACTTCGAAGAAGCTTTGACTGGTCAGCAGACGTTTTTCCTAGGAGGATACGAAAACCTGAGAGTGGTGAAGAAACGATAGATATTTTTGTTCAGCTTGCAGAATCAATGGATTTATCCGAACTTCGTTCGTTGACAAGAGAAATTTCTGCAACGCTTGTGAGGAAGCCCAAGTGTTAGAATACGAGATTCACTGAACCTTATACAAGGTAATGATTTCAGTGTGACATGGCTTGGCCACCATGACGACTTACTCTTATCATTTCTCTTGCTATTTGGGATGGTAAATCTGAGTGCCTTACCCATAGTAAAGAGACGATGTTCTTTGAAGCTTTTGGTTTTAAGCCTTAGAATGGTATGGTGAAGACCCGTCGTGCATGGCAGCTGTTGTCACACGTAGGAAAATTTTACGGTGAGGATGAAGCCAAGACCCATTTCACTGCAGGATAACCACAAATGGTACACCACCATGAGAATCACCGATAAGCTATTTAGAATGACCACGAGACTTGTCAGATAAGAAGACCTAGTAACGAAAAAACTTTGTAATGGCCAAGGAAACACCGGATTTTGAAGAAAAAGTTATGAATATAACAGAAGAGCATCACCAAAGTAGTTACTGTGAAGAATGTGAAGAGGCAGATACTGCCAAGACCCCAGAGGATTGTCATGATTTTTTGAGGGACGAGTAACTCTCATTTTAAGTGTGGTAGCACCCACACTCTGCAGGCCAATGGATTTGCTAGAAGACCCCAAACCCTAACCATTTCTTTCTAGCCCTTTCGAATCTCGAGGACGGGATTCATTTTAAGTGTGGTAGGTTTGTAACATCCCAAATTTTGGAATGTTATATTAATAAATTGGATGATTGATTGTTTGAATGATTGTTTGAAACTGAGTGAAATTTGAAACCTTTTAAATACTTTTGAATGAGAGGGAATAAAATGACTTTCCCTTTATTTTGATTTCAAATTCATCCAATTCAAATCAATGAGAGGAGATGACATGACTTCTTCAAATAAAAGGATTTGAAAAGTGGATTTGAAAGTCTATTGGAATCCATTTCATATTTGGTTCTATTTCAAAGTTTGAATGACTTCAAATCCATTTGCCCAAAAATTCAAAATCTTGAGAGGAGCAATATGACACTCCAAACCAGTGGCAATTGGAATTATATTTGAATTCATAAAACTCAGAAAACTATTTGGAAAATATTTGAAAATTCAAATTCGAAGTCACTCTTGAAGTGATTTTATAAATTTATTTTTCTCCAAAAATAAAATATATGGAAAATAGGGTAAAATGATTCCATTCAATATAAAAATGGAGAGAAATGAATTTGAAATCATTTTGGTATTTTTGTAAATATTTATTGCACATTAAAATTCAACAGTAGCACTGTTTGAATTATTTGAATTTGTGAGTATTTTGTTTGACCTTGAAAATATGTTCATGTTGTAGGAAATATTTTTCTGGTCATTTATATATATAATATGTCTATATAAAAGTATTTTAGTTTTCCTTTTTTTCAACTTCCTTTTCTGTTTTGTTTTATAAAAAGGAAAATTCTCTTTTATTGGGAAAACCCACGTGGCCCATAAGGAAGGAACCGGCCCAGGATCGACCTCGCCAGACCCGAAGAAGATTCGGATCGGCCACCGATCGCCCTCGCCCCCTCTCTCTCTTGCCGATACGCGGGCCCCACCCTGGCCGACCGGATCAGCCCCGCGCTCGCCTTCCTCCTTGCGCCCCCTCCTTCCATACCTCGCCGGAGCCCGCACCGGAGCCGATGCCCTCGCTGATCCGCTACCATATGAGCACCCCGACCCCATGGCTATATAAGCCGAGGCCCCTCGACTCGTTTCCGCCCGCAGCCCCAACCCAGAGCCCCTCTCGCCGCCGCAATTGCTCGCCGGAGTCAGAGCATCGCCGCCATGCCATTGCATCGCCCTGCTCGCCCTGGTCAACCCCCTCGCCACATGAACCCACCAACAGCACCCCCTCGCTAATGCACACCTCCCCGTGCACTCTCTTGAGCTCCAGAGCCGTCGTAGCAACCTCCCCGTCGACCACCCGAACTCCACCGCCGCTCACGAGCTTGCCGCCGTCAACCCCGACCTCCCCAACCGACCCCTAGTCCACCAACGTGCTCGCCGTCACCGTCCGCGTCGCCGAAACACCTCACCGTCGCCAGAGGACCCCTGGAACGCCGTCCCCGTCAAGCCCGCCGCCTCGGACATCGCCGGAACCTCGCCGGAGAACTTCTCCACCGCGGTAAGTCACCAGAGCCCCCCTCACCATTATATCTCAATCCTAAGGCCAAGATTAGATCACTTAATAGGCCGAATCATTTTATGTTAATTATCGGCCGTCCGCCCGAAGCACTCGCTCACGCGCACCTCTCGGCAAATCACAAGCCGCCACGTGTACCCCTGTCCGTTAGTTAGATTAGTTTTTCTTTTTCTGTTTCTGTTTTAAAAACAGAATAGTTTCAGTTTTGTAAATTAGATATCTCTTAGGATTTTTATTGTTTTAATTTGATTCTTTTTGCATTGTGTCACAATTCTTGTCTAGTTTCTGTAGATATAAATTTGGACCATGTTTGAAATTTTTAAATTTGAATTCAAACAGATTTGATTCAAACACTAAATTGCTTATATCTTGAGTTTAAAAATAGATTTTGAGTTGATTCTTTTTGCTACTAGTCACTAGTAACTTTATTTAACAGTAGGTAGAATTTGAGAATTTTTAGAATATTTTAAATTAGGGTTTCAAGCAAAAGAGATTCTGTTTTAATTCTTTTTAGGTTTATTTCTATTTCTTTTGTTTTTATAGTTTTAAATTTATTTTCTTTTATATTAGTTGACAAGTTTTACCTTGTTTTCTGTTAGTTAGCAGTAGTATTTCAACCAAGTTTATTTCAATGTTGTTTATTATTTTTGTTTGCATGAAATCAATTCTAGTTCAGTTATAGCTTGCAATTGATTTTCATTGCTAGATTGATTTCCTATTTGAAAATATTTTTATAAATTGTTTTATAAGTTTTAATTTCTGTTAACTTAGCTGTTTTATATTTTGTTTTCTCTTATGTTAGTATTTTATTGTTTTTCTTGTTGTTAAGTTTATTAGACAAAAACTTATGTTGTTAGGGTGTTGTTTTCATAGTTCTCACTTGTTCTTCAAAAGTAATTCTTTTTGCTAGTAAAAATATTTGCTAAATGCCTTTGCTAGAATTTTACTTTGTTGTTGTTTTGTTGCTGTTGATAATAGGTTAATTGTAGGAAAACCTTTTCTTAGTTGCTTGATGAAGTTTTGTTGTTTTAAATTTTGTCTTAAGTATTTCCTTCATCACAACCCTTTTGTGTTTAGTTTTTGTGTTGCCTTTTGATTGATAGTGTTGATTGCTAGTACGATTGCTTATATGAGTGCAATGTTTGAATTTATATAGATTTTCATTGGAGAGTGACGAATAGTTCTATCAAGTTATTTATGAGAGCGATATTTATCTTCATCAACCTTACCATGCAAGTTCACTTTGACCATCTATTTCATACCTATGTTTTATTGCATGTAGTGACATCATTCAGCAAATCCCTCGAGTAGTGTTGTTGAAATCGTTGTAGTTGAGTAGAATGCATGAGGTAGGAACCCACCACTTGTTACTAAAGCCCCGGGAACGCTAGTTATTTTAATGCTATGCTAAAGTAGACGGGGTATGGTATGAGTGTTCGTGAGTGGTGTGAGAAGGAGGACTCCACGTCAACACGACAACTTGATGAAGGCATCTTCAAGCCCTGCATCTTCAAGACCTCAAGACTTCGAGACTTGAGAAACAAGTTTTCAAAACACACTACTGGGTGAAGGATGGATTTGATGGGCACCCTGGAGTAACCAGTGGATGGCCGGGATGCATGGAGAAGCGCCATGACATCTTGCGGAAAGATTCACCCAGACTCAAAGAGACGGATGAATACTTCATGCTCGGAAGCTTACCTATGTAGCCACAAGTCACTATGGGCTCTGGCTTGGTTGATCTTTGTTGTGACTCTGGGTGGGCAGTGCGACGAGATGTAGTCGACGTTAGGATTGGATGGGTACTGACAGTAGTCAGGGAAACACTCTGAAAGACCATGTTTCGTTCGTCCTGTGCTCAAACACCCGGAAGTGCGAGGACTTACAAGGAGGGAACGGATCTTGTGGGTAAAGTACACACCACTTTGCAGAGTTAAACCTAATCGATTAGCCGTGTCCCCGGTTATGGACAATTTGAGCCTCTGGACTTGGATCTATCTTTGAACTCTCAACACTAGACTGAAAACTAATTGTGGGCAACTCATGATGATTTTGGGTTATGAGACATTGGTTGGTGGAACCATGTCATGATAGATAACTCTGTAGTAAAAACTCCTGATATTCCTTTGTTGTAGGAAAAAGAAAATAAAACTAGCTTTTATGCAAAAAAAAGGCAGACACAGAGCCACAATGCCTTATTGCATATAGAATAGTCTTATCATCTGCTTTCTTACAGTGATCTTGCCGGTACATTCAATATACTGACCTACACGGCTGCAACGTCTTATGTTGCAGATATTTCTTTGACAAGAAAGAATATGGTATAGGGTTACGGTCTGCACTCAACCTGTCGTTGGTGGTAATTGGGACTCCACTCCTGTTGACTGTTTCCGCTGAGATTTATGAGGTATATATCAGTTTACGTTAATTACATGTGATTGCACTTTGATATATACATTGATGTACTGTGTGCCAGCATACTGATCCAGGGATGGCACGGTCACACAGAGGCTTGACTCGTTTTGAGTCGGGACGCTACGCTGATCCATTTTCTAATTGCGATCATTTTAGAAACTCAATTGATAGCAACGGTTAATAGCATTTAATTGAGCACAGTGATTCCACATTGAAATGTTTTTGTTATATTCCGATTATGGACCCAACTACAACAAGGGTTATGCATCATATGAATAAAACTTTGTTTACCCATGGACATGTCCACTATATTTTGGTAAATCTTATTGACCCTACCGTATATGTTGTTGAAAGTTTGCAATCTCTCAATACTTTGGAGATTCCGAGGAGTGAGATCAACAACTATGTAGTGGATGATGTTACACAAAGACTGGCCAAGATTACATTCCTGGATGTAAGCAACTACACCATGATTGGTGTCCGTGCTCTCGATGCATTTGGCAAGAACTGCAAATCCCTCATCAGACATCGGCTAGTCATGCACCACATAGATTTCGTTGGGAAGGTGTGCCAGAATGACGAGGCCAATGCTATTGTCAGCAACATGCCAAAGCTACGCCGGAGCTTTGGCAAGTTGCTAGGAATAGCATGGGCATCGTCATTCTGTCACACCTTCCTAGCGACATCTATGGGGCAAATGACTCGTGAAAGTTTGGCGAAGGATTCGTAGTTCTTGCCAAATGCATCTAGAGCATGGGTGCCAATCTTGGTGTAGTTTCTTACATCCATGAATGTAACCTTGGGAAGTCTTAGTGCAACATCTTCCACTATGCAGTCGCTAATCTCGCTCCTTGAAATCTCCAAAGTAATGAATGATTGCACACTTGCAAAAACAAACAGCGTAGCGTCATTATGGTAGGCAAACTATTGTGGATAGGGTCATCATTATATATATGATGAATAAACCTTGTTCTCATGGCGTCGATAATTGGAATGTATTAACAATGTTTCCAAATGGAAACATCATGCTTAATTAAATGCTGTTAACCGCAGCTATGAACTGAGTTTCTAACATCATCGCAATTAGAATATAGATCAGAGTCAGGTAACAGGGGAGAATTGTAGAGTTTCGAAATGATTGGTAATATAATTTTGAACATGCTCTTCTGCACGGGTGTGCCTGATCTGATACCATGTTCACAACATTTCTCACTATCAGAAAAAAGATTAAGCAAGAGGAGTATTATTGTGCTAGCATCTTGAATAGACCAAATATCGAATTTATCACAAGTACTACAAGATTACTCAATGTCTCGAGCAACATCGTTTAAGTACGCAATGAAAGTGTTAACTAGAGAGACAAAATGTACCACTGTACACATATTTGAATACTAAATTCTAATGTTAAATAGCAATTTCTTTGACGTATTGAATTTCTTTCCACAGACATAAAGAAGGACAAAGTGACATATTCAAAATTAAGAATGAAATAAATTTACTTGTAACTACAGCAAATATAAATTATTTGACCCGGCAACCAGATTGAGTAGGGAAGAGGAGAAATAAGGAATTGATGGGGACGGAGTCACCTCTGCACGGCGGGGGAGGCGGATCTGAAAGTCGTTGACCAAGTAGACGGGTCTGGAAGTTGCTGACCACGAAGGCGGATCTGGAAGCCGCCGACCACGGAGGCGGATCTGGAAGCCGCCGAACAGGATGGCGGATCTTGAAGCCGCCGACCAGGAAGGCGGATCTGGAAGACGCTGGCGAGGGGCTAGTCCTCGATGACAGGCAGTAGGGAGCCCTCGACGGCGAGGTGGACACCTCTATGAAGGGAGGGAGGTGGTAGATCGGAACTCGATGGCCGGTACGGGGGAAGTGGCGGTGCTCGGTGGTTGAGGCAGCCTCGGGTGGCTATGGTAGACAGGAGAGGTGGAGTGATTGGTTGGTCGACGTGAAAATTCTGAGAGGTGGTCGGAAGATTTTTTGGATCGGGAGGGATGGTTGGTTCGATGGGGAAAACGAGGAAGATGTGGTTGGCAGTGGCTGATGGATGGATGGGACAGTTAGATGCTAGGGTTTCATCCGCTATATAGGAGGTAGGTTACATTAGAGGCTATTTGGACCCTCTGATTTAGATCGGATGGTCGAGGTTTAGGCCAAGGGTGGTCTACTGAGAATACGGAAGACGTTTGCGAAAGAACAAAGATGAACCGGACCCATTAGCCGCGATCGTTGGGTTCGGGTCCGGGGGACTTTTCGGACTAGGTTGCGAGTGGATCAGTGCACTGTGGAGAGAGGCTAGGTGGAAATGAGAGGGAAAACAGGTAGTCCGGCGACATTTTTTTTAAACTACGAAAACGTCCCATAATTTGACCTGCTATAGTGCCATTATAGTAATGCGTTTGGATATCAAAACGACGTCTGAATGCGACGAAATTTGGCAGGCAGTCTTCCTCCATTATATTAAGACTGCACGCCAACTTTCAACCCACTCCGGAAAAGTTTTATACGCACTTTTTAAACAATATTTTAACGATGTCGCGGGCGCGTGCGTGTGTGTTTGGTCTTAAAACGGTAAACGACGAGAACGCGGAAAACAAACAACCACGAACGGATGCAAGTTTTGGAAAAAGAATGGCAATGAATTGCCGATGCAATGTGAATGATGCGATGATGAATGAAACAACAAAATAAAACATACAGCGAAACTCGAAATAACTAAAAGACATCTGGAGCGTCGGTCTCGGGCTGTTACACAAGTACTACAAGATTACTCAATGTCTCGTCCAACATCATTTAGGTAGAAAATGAAATTGTTAACTAGAAAGGCAAAATGTACCACTATACATAGATCTGAAAACTATACTTCAATCTTCAATAGAAATTTCTTCGACATATAGAAGTTCTTTGCACAGACATAAGGATGCAACACATGTAAATTATTTGACACAACAACCGGATTGGATAGGGAAGAAGAGAAAGAGGGAATGGACGAGGAGGGAGTCACCTCTTAATGACTAGGGACGTGGATCTGGAAGTCGTTGACCAGGGAGGTGGATCCAGAATTTGCCGACCAGGATGGTGGATCTGGAATTCACCGACCAGGGAGGCTGATCTGGAAGACGCCCGAGAGGGGATATCCATGAACGACAGAGGGTAGGGGCGCTCGACGATGAGGTGGGCACCTCTAGAATGGGAGGGAGGCGGTAGATCATAACTGGATGGCCGGTAAGGGGGAAGTGGTGGCGCTCGACGGGGGAGGTAACGCCATCGTGGGAGTGGGGCGAGTAGCACGATGGGGGGAAGATTGGGTCGTGATTTAGGTATTTTGACCCAACCCTCGTTATGAGAGTGCAAGTCGTGCGAAAAGCAACTAGGGAGCGAAATATCCGTGTGCTTTTAGCTCCCCAAAGGAAAATTCATGCTCCTCGGAACTGAAAATCTCTTCGGGTACCGTGTACGTATATTCCGTACAAGCACGTACACGTTCCTGAATTTGTGCAAATTGATTCGCGATGTAAATATACTACGGAGGCAAACTTTCCACTCCATTCGTGAAGGTTATTCTCATTCATGAAGGTTATTATCTAGAACGTGAGGAAGGTAACCATGTTTTGCCTCGGCTGACCATCCATGTCAGGAAGAGGTACATATTCCTGGAGGAGGCTTCGGGGACGTCACAAAAAAGCTAGTTTAGGGTAGTGAATTTGGGTTGGTAAAATAATCTCTTGCAAAATCATTTTTAGATTTTTAGCAAGCATCTTTGGAATTAAGTTGAGAAGTTGCTGACCAGGATGGCGGATCAATTTGCACAAATTCACTACCAACCATATGTTCAAAATTATATTACCAACCATTTCCGAACTCTACAACGCTCCAGTGCTTCCTGGATCTGATCCATTTTCTAATTGCAATCATGTTAGAAACTCAATTGATAGCAACGGTTAATAGAATTTAATTGAGCACAGTGATTCCACTTTGAAATGTTTTTGTTATATTCCGATTTTGGACCCTACTAGAACAAGGTTATGCATCATATGAATAAAACTTTGTTTACCCATGGCCATGTCCACAATATTTTGGTAAATCTTATTGACCCTACCGTATATGTTGTTGCAAGTGTGCAATCTCTCAATACTTTGGAGATTCCGAGGAGCGAGGTCAACAACTACATAGTGGAAGATGTTACACAAAGACTGTCCAAGATTACATTCCTGTATGTAAGCAGCTACACCATGATTGGTGCCCGTGCTCTCGATGCATTTGGCAAGAACTGCAAATCCTTCATCAGACATCGGCGAGTCATGCACCACATAGATTTCGTTGGGAAGGTGTGCCAGAATGACGAGGCCAATGCTATTGTCAGCAACATGCCAAAGCTACGCCGGAGCTTTGGCAAGTTGCTGGGAATAGCATGGGCATCTTCATTCTGTCACACCTTCCCAGCGACATCTATGGGGCAAATGACATCTAGAGCATGTCGCGAATCTTGGTGCAGTTTCTTACATCCATGAATGTAACCTTGGGAAGTCTTAGTGCAGCATCTCCCACTATGCAGTCGCTGATCTCGCTCCTTGAAATCTCCAAAGTAATGAAAGATTGCACACTTGCAAAAACAAACAGGGTAGCATCAGTAAGGTTTAACAAAATATTGTGGATAGGGTCATTTGTAAACAAAGTAATATATATATGATGCATAAATCTTGTTCTCATAGCGTCGATAATTGGAATGTAGAAAAAATATTTCCAAATGGAAACATCATGTTTAATTAAATGCTATTAACCGCAGCTATGAACTAAGTTTCTAACATGATTGCAATCAGAAAAGATCAGAGTCGGGTAACACGGGAGCATTGTAGAGTTTGGAAATGATTGGTAATATAATTTTGAACATGTTCTTCTGCACGGGTGTGCAGGATCTGATACCATGTTCACAACATTTCTCACTATCAGAAAACAGATTAAGCAAGATGAGCATTATTGTTCTAGCTACTTGAGTAGACCAAATACCGAATTTATCCCGAGCACTACAAGATTACTCAATGTCTCAATCAACATCGTTTAAGTACGCAATAAAAGTGTTAACTAAAAAGACAAAATGTACCAGTATCACTACAGGAATCAGCTTCTTTGTTGTCTACCATGGCGGACGGCAAAGTACCAGTCCACGGACGGGAAACGTCTTTGCCGTCCGCTGGCTGACGGCACCAGTTTCGGCACTGTTGGTGCCGGCAATGAGCTTGTTTGCCGTCAGCCAGAGCACAACGGACGGCAAATCTGATTTGCCAACAGCTGGCGGACGGCAAAGGCCGTGGACGGCAATGTATGGATGTTAGCCCCATTAGGTCGCTAACAGCACACTTTGCCATCCGCCAGCTGACGGCAAACTTTGCCGTTTGCCCGTTGACCTCATCAGTCCGGCGGCAGCACGTCACCGCCTGCCCAAGCTTTGTCGTCTGCCTGGCCTATCTTTGCCGTCTGCCAGCGGACGGCAAAGTGACCAAATGGGTTGGCCTGGTGCTACCAGGTTGCACAGGCTGCTGCCACTTGGCACCTTTGCCATCGGCTGGCAGACGGCAAAGGGCTTTGCCATGGGCTGGCAGACGGCAAAGTGCCTGTATTGCCCCTTTTTTGTTTGTTTTCTTTTATTTCCCTGTATTTGCACAGCACATATATGATATATATAGTTTCAGAAAGAGGCATAGGCCATGTATCCAACATCATCATGAAATATTTAACAAGAGAACACATAGGCTAGCAAAATACATAGTTTCACATTGTTCATCCATATATACACACATAGTTTCACATTGTTCGTCAAATCTGCTTGCTTCCATCAATGAAAACAAAAAGTAAACACTAGCAGTCCATCAATGCTAGCTTCCAAGTGAATCAAATCTGCAAAAAATGAAGTAATTAAGACAATTATAAGAATAAGAAGAAGAAGAAGAAGACTAAAAGAAGAAGAAGAAGAAGAAGAAGAAGAAGAAGAAGAAGAAGAAGACTAGAAGAAGAAGAATAAGAAGAAGAATAAGAAGAAGAAGAAAAAGAAGAAGAAGAAGAGGAAGAAGAAGAAGAAGGAGTAGAAGATGGAGAAAAAGAAAGAAGAGAAAAAGGAAGAATAAGAATATATTTTCTTCTTCTTCTTCTTCTCTCTTCTATCTTTTTATTCTTTTCCTTCTCATTCTTCTTCTTTTATTCTTTCTATTTCTTCTCTTTCTTCTTCTATTCTTCCTTTTTCTCCTCTTCCTTGTTTTTCTTCTTATTATTCCTTATTTGTGTCATTTTAGAGCTAACTAAGCTTATTATGTCATTTTGGAGGAAAATAGGGTAAGTATAGGTCATTATTAAGCTAACTTCGGTAATTATGCCATTTTTGAGCTAACTAAGCTTATTATGTCAATTTGGAGGAAAACAAGCTAAGTATATGACATTTATGACCTAAGCAAGGTTATTGTGCTATTTTTGACCTAACTAAGCTAATTATGTCATAAATGAACTAAATAAGCTAATTATGTCATTTTGGAGGATAATTAGCTAAGTATGTCTTTCTTTGGGAAAATGAGCCAAGTAAGTGGCATATTAGGGCTAACTAGCATGTACGAAGTTAAGTGTGCATTTGTTAAGCAAAACACGAGAGAAATTACCGTCCTCGTCATCACGGAGGTGAAGCACCGGGGTTGCTCGGGCCGGTTTCACCTTGAGAAGGATGCCCTCGAGAAGGGTTGTGCGATGCGGCTCGGGAGTTATGCTGCACAAATGATCATTTGCAATGTCTCATTAGCATGATGACACTCAAATGTTAAGACTAGTAACTAATGACCATTCAAATGAAACTCACCATTCCCGCCGCGGTAATGGCTGGCATCGGCGGAGGGGTCTGACCGGTCTTCTCGCACATAGACTGCACATTTGGTTTTGACAAGTCAGTCGTATTAGTTAGTAATGAAACGAACATTACATGCATGATTTGGCTAATATGAAGAAGAAACTTACCACGAAGAGCTCGTACATGGACCGGTGAGATGCCTCGTTCCGTTCCCTTTCCTCCTCCAACAACCGAGCCATCTTCTGCTCCGTGGCCAGTTGCTGCTCCGACGCCAACCGGTCCCTCTCCTCCATAAGTGCCTTGGTTTTTGCCCTCTCTCTCTCTCTCTCTCTCTGAATAGCAGCCTGCAACACCACTCCTCGTTAGCGTTCTAATCATCGATGGCCACACAATCAATGTAATGGAGGAAAGATAGCTGAGTCCGTATAACTAACCTCGATGGCGAGATCGACTGGCCGTGGACGAGGCCTCATCTCAGGACAGGAGCTCATTTGGCGTGCCATGATCTCCGGGAGAGTGAGGGGACAACGTATCAGTCCATCTCCAATGGCTATCGAGCCATGGGGCCTCCCGCCACCAGATATCATCACCAGCTCTGGATCGAAAGGATGCTGGCTCGGCTTAAAGTCCTCCCCTTTCCTCGCCTTCCCCTCCTCGTTGTACCTCACGAGCTTGTGGTGGGAGGAGATGTTGGTGAAGTTTTCCGGATGATCGAGGTAAGACTCGAAGAATGCCTTGGCCTTCTTGTAAGAGGCAGTATGGGCCATGGCATAGAGGTCGTACACCTCTGGCACCTCCGTGTTATTGTACTTCGCCTAAAAGAGAGGAACAAAGTATTAGTAAAGGGCTCAAGCTAGCATGAAGAATGAATTGCATGAAAAATGAAGCAAACCACATACCTAGTTCTGCCCGAACTGAAATAAGTTAGCGCTGCCTTGATGGTGTGGCACACCAACCATTTGGGCATGCCAGTCCTTCGCACTGTCGTGGACGGCTCGCCATTGGCATGTGCACCACCCACCCAACGCCTCCCAACAATCCATCTTATCCGCACACCATCTCGGGGGCACCTAAGTTAGTAAAGAGAAATTTGAGCGCTATGCCAACGAATCAAATCAACGAAAGTAAGTACAAGGCCTTAAGAATAGGTAATTACCTTCATGTACTGAGGCTTCTTCAGAAACTTATCGCGGCACGACGACTTGTCCTTCTTAATACCACGCGTGGCGTAGTAGTCTCGAACAACCTGCACCCATCTGTAGAAGGTGCACCTAAGTTAGTAAAGAGAAATTTGAGCGCTATGCCAACGAATCAAATCAACGAAAGTAAGTACAAGGCCTTAAGAATAGGTAATTACCTTCATGTACTGAGGCTTCTTCAGAAACTTATCGCGGCACGACGACTTGTCCTTCTTAATACCACGCGTGGCGTAGTAGTCTCGAACAACCTGCACCCGAGCCTCGTGGCGTAAGTTCTGTAATAGGCGCTTGCACTCGGTATCGATAATAGTTGCAGCGGCCTCCTCGTATCCCTCCTCACACCTGTAGAAGGTGTAAAATCAAAAGTGACAACACTTAATAGTACAATAACTAGCTATTTTTAATTTTTAATTGCGTAAAGGAGAAATTACCCAAAAGCTATTGATCACCATTTCGGCTCTCGTGTGGCACAAGACATCGTCGATCACCTCCCCCGGCGGGGCCTGGGCAGCCTTGTAGTGCTCCCAGCTCCATCCTACCTCTGGAAGCTGACCCTCACCGGGCAACTTGACAAACCCTGGGAAATTTTGCCGGCAAAGCACACCAAGGACGGTTTTGGGCCTGCGGACTCCATTGGCGTGATGCCAACCCCTGCAGTATGACAAGGCCAACGCATTAGATATTTGAAGAAACGTGAAGGCAAAAGGTACAAAAAGAGTAAATGCACTTACTTCTCCCCATCAGGCCTAATCACCGGCCTCTGCTCGCGGGTCGCCGGCAGGGGTGGGAGCCATGTACCACCACTCTGGTACACTTTTACCACCTCAACCACCTCGCCCCCACTATCAGTAGACTCTACCCCGCCACCATCAGCATGGCCACCCGGCCCCTCAGGCAGATCCGTCCAGGTATCCCATACGGACATCTCCTGTGATGTAGCCCCTGTATCCAGAGTCTCGTGGGCCGAAGCCTCTAGGACCGGAGTCGCCTGGGACATAGCCCCTGGGACCGGAGTCTCGTGGGCCGCAGCCAGTGTGACCGGAGTCTTGTGGGCCGTAGCCTGTGGGACCAGAGTCTTGTGGGCCAAAGGCCCGTCGACCCGAGGCTCGTGCTCCGGAGTCCCCATAGCCTCCACCTCAAACGGGTCCACCCTAGCAGTCCTGTGCTCGGGTGAATTAGCTGGGGGTGGCGGCGAGGAAGACGTAGCAGTCCGCCTACCTCTCCCGCGGCCACGTCCTGTAGCTCTCAGCTTCTTCCCTCCCCGACCTCCTCTCCCGGTGGGCAACGACGCCGACGAAGAAGCGCCCACGGGTGTCCCAATACAGTATATCAACCCTCTCCGGAGAGAGTGGGGTGGAATGGAAGTAGGCCTCCGACGGGCCACCGAAGAAGTACCCGCGGAGCGCTCTGGACCCGCTCCCACCATCTTTCAACACCTTCCATGACAAAGAGTAAAAGAATTAGTACAACATAAAAAATATATTCAGATATGTACATAATTTAAGTTTGGATGCATACAAACTAATAATAGTCTGGATCGTCTATATATGCTCCGGGATCAATAAATGCATCATCATTATCACTATCACGCGTGTCATCCTGAATGACGTGCTCATCGGGTTCGGCGGCATCAACATGTGGAAGGACTTTCTGTAATCGGTCAAGCATTGACAGGTCATCCGCGACAGTAACCTTCTAGTTCCGGCTCTTCTTGTTCCGGCTCAGGGGTGAAGTCGGATACACTATCGCTGTCTACTTCCATGTTCTGGGGTGAAGTAGAGCGGTTCTTGGAACGTTTTTTGGAAAGACGTGTTTCTTGGAAGAATTCTCCTTCATATGTGTCTGGGTTAATGTGAGGTTCATAATCCTCTTCATTGGGGGGAGGTGGTCTAGCACGTGGCGGAACTTCATAAACCTCATCCCAACCATTCAGATTCTTATCAGTTTGGCAGGCCCACGGTAGATAGAAAACCTGGGTCGCCTATTGAGCCGTAAGATAGACATCGGGAACATCTAAATGCGTGCTTTGTTTGATTTCGACTAGCCCTATATGTTCATGAGTCCTTCTAGTCTCCTTCGGCTGGAACCAATAACATTTGAAGACTACGACGTTCAGTGGGTTTTGACCATAGAATTGAAGTTCATAAATTGCTTCAACTCTTCCATAATACTCGGTACCTCCTTCGCCGATAGAAGAGACAACACAATTTGTAGATTTTCGGTCGGCCATAGATAGCTCTTTGCCAAAGGTAGGAAAGCGATAACCGTTGATGTTGTATTTCTCAAATGAACGGACCTTATAGTTAAAACCATTAGCCACTTGTCTCAATTCGGCGTCCATAGACTCTAAATTAGCCTACAAGTTCAATACGAAAGGATTGTTGCATTAGCTGCAAATTAGACAAAGAAATGAAATGGTCCATTAATGGTAATTACCGTTTTTTTGAACCAAGAGATGAAACCGGGATAGCCACCTCCATGCTTTGCCAGAAGCTCATACTCTTCGACGAAATCCTTTTGGATCACCGCTCCATCCGAAAATTTGTCGACATATCGACTATATAAAATATCCGGGAATAAGAAAAGTTCAAAGAAATTAGAAGTTGCGAAACAATGTACCGAGAACTTACTCGATGTACGGCGGAACTTCTGTTAGGTTGTTGAAGATATACAACGAAATGGTCCACCAATCTTCAACATCCAACGTTATTGGTTTCGAAGCACCGGCTGGTGCGAGCTTCCCTTTGAATAGCCTGAGGTTGGATCCACCTTTTTTAGGGTCGCCAGCATTGTACCGAGGCTTCGTATTATGCAAATGATGATTTTTGTCTTCGTAGTGTGCTGATACGTCTCCAACGTATCGATAATTTATGAAGTATTCATGTCATATTTGCCTATGTTTTTACTATGGTTTTATGATTTATTGGGACTAACCTATTAATGGTTGCAAAAGTGCACAAGTTCTTGTTTCACACTTTTGATGTTCAGGAATTAATTGGAAATTGTCGAAAAAACGCAAAAGGAGCCTTGTTGGAGGAGGACTCTGACTTTTCTGAAATCTGTCCACGAACAGTTTTTAGAGATCGTCAGTTTGACCGCCGAAGACGGCGTTAAATGGAAAAAGATAAAACTAGGAAAGTGTGGGAAATTTAATGAAATTGACTGTGGACTCCCAATTTTTCCAAAACGGAGTTCGGTTGCGATCTGTAGACCCATTTTACTGGAGGAAAATATCTGAGTATGGGATTACGAGAATTGATGACATGATTGAGTCCAACTCTTACAATATCTGATGTATTCGGCCAAGCCACGACTTTGAGACCTCATGAGGGCTGTGAGGAGTCCCTAGGAAGGTTCTAGAGGTGACCAAGAGCCATTGGATCAAGGTTCCATCCATCGAAGGGTCATAGAGCACCACACATGCACATATAAGGAGAGAAAAACCCTAATTTCGGGAGAGCCACCAAAAGCCACGAATTTGCCTCTCCCTTGGCAGCCGCCAAGAAGGGGAGAGGGTCCTCCATTGCAGCACCAAGACCAAGGAAGAAGGGGGGCAAGGGGCCACCGCCCGTCACTGGGGCCGTGGCCGCCATCGCCTCCACCTCTTTGGGGCTGCGCCTCTCCGTCAACAACTCTCTCTTTCTCACCATGATAATGTGTGAGTAATCCACCTTGGGGCTGAGGGTTTGTACAGGTAGCTATGTGTTTAATCTCTCTCTCTCTCTCGTGTTCTTGAGATGGCACGATCTTGATGTATCACGGGCTTTGTTAATATAGTTGGATCATATGGTGTTTTCCCCTCTCTATCTTGTTGTGATGAATTGAGTTTTCCATTTGAGATTTTGTTATTATCGGATTGAATACTTTTATGGATTTGAGAGCACTTGATGTATGTCTTGCATGCGGATACCCGTAGTGACATTGGGGTATTCAAGTGATTCACTTGATATATGTTATGGCGTCAACTTGCGGATTCCGGTGACCTTGGGGATATACGCATAGGGGTTGATTGCACGTTTTCATGCCTTGTTCTCCGATAGAAATCTTGGGGCACTCTTTGAGGTTCTTTGTGTTGGATTGAGTATTACGAATCTGAAATTGTTTGATGCATATCGTATAATTAACTCATGGATACTTGTGGTGACATTGGAGTATCTAGGTGACATTAGAGTTGGTTGATGCGTATCATATGGTGTTGTTCTAGTACGTCTTAGATAGATCAATCAAAAATGATAACTTGGTGTTATTTTAGTACGAACTCTTGGATAGATCGATCGGAAAGGATAACTTTAAGGTGGTTTCGTACCCTACAATCAATTTCTTCTTATGTTCTCCGCTAGATAAGAACTTTGGAATGATTCTTCGTTGCCCATTGAGGGATGGTTATGTGATCCAATTATATTAGCATTGTTGAGAGATTGCACTAGTGAAAGTACGGACCCTAGACCTTGTTTTCAAGCATTGCAATACCGTTTGTGCTCACTTTTGTTACTTGCTACCTTTCTGTTTTTATATTTTCAGATTACAAAAGCCTATATCTACCATCAATTTTGCACTTGTATCACCATCTCTTTGCCGAGCTAGTGCACCTATACAATTTGCCATTGTATTGGGTGTGTTGGGGACACAAGAGATTTCTTGTATTTGATTGCAGGGTTGTTTGAGAGAGACCATCTTCATCCTACACCTCCCACGGATTGATAAACCTTAGGTCATCCACTTGAGGGAAAATTGCTACTGTCCTACAAAACTCTGCGCTTGGAGGCCCAACAAAGTCTACAAGAATAAAGTTGCGTAGTAGGCATCAAGCTCTTTTCTGGCACCGTTGCCGGGGAGGTGAGTGCTTGAAGGTATATCTTTAGATCTTGCAATTAAATCTTCTAGTTTGTTGTTTTTCACTAGTTTGGTTTTATAAAAGAAAGCTAAAAAATGGAGTTTATGTTGCATCATTTGCTTCGTCTTTTTAATGTCTTTCATGAAAATGATGGTTCAGAAAATTGTGCTCAATTAGTAGAGTAAGAATTTATGAAAATACTTAATGAGAATTCCTTGAATGATGAGCATGATTGCAATGTTGCTAGTATGAATTCTCTAAATATCCATGATGCTAATGATATGCAAAGCCACAAGCTTGGGGATGCTATGTTTGATGAAGAAGATATTTTTAGCCCCCCAAGTTTTGATGAGGAAATTTATGATGATGGTGGCATGCCTCCTATCTATGATGATTATGATGATGACATGTATGATATAAAGAATAATTATAATTATGAAACTTGTCATCATAATTTTAATTTTCAATTTGGTTATGTCAATCATGTATCTCATGATAGTTATTTTGTTGAGTTTGCTCCCACTACTATGAATGAGAAGAAAATTGCTTATGTGGAGAGTAATGAAAATTTTATGTTTGTAGATCATGAAAAGAATGCTTTACGTGATAGTTATATTATGAAATTCCTTCATGATGCTACTGAAAATTATTATGAGAGAGTAACATATGCTGGTAGGAATTGCAATAATATCAAGTTTCCTCTCTATGTGTTGAAAATCTTGAAGATATGTCTGTTTTACCTTCCTATGCTAGTTGATTCTTATTCACATAAATTGTTTGCTCACGAAATCCCTATGCATAGGAAGTGGGTTAGACTTAAATGTGTTTGTCATGCGATTCATGATGCTCTCTTGCATGTTTCAATTACTACTTTTTATGTGAGCATCATTGAAATCACATCATGCCTAGCTAAAAGGCTTTAAAGAAAAGCGCTTGTTGGGAGACAACCCAACACTTTTACTTTCGGTTTTTGTGTGTTCATATGATTAAGATACTGTATTAATCATTTTTTGTATCTTTTATTTCAGTATTGTGGCAAGTAAAGCCTTTGGGATGACTCACAAGATGAGTAGAATTGATGCTGAACCAAAACAGAAACTTTTGACTCCAGTCCAGGAATTTTCATTTTTTTTACTAGTGCGTGATAATGATCTGAAATTTTTACACAATCTTAATATACAAATTCTTCATGTTTTCCTAAGTTTTCAGAATTTTTAGACACAGGGAAGTATGACTATACTACAGATCTTCACAGACTGTTCTGTTTCTGACAGATTCTGTTTTGCATGCATAGTTTGTTTGTTTTAGTGCTTCCATAGCTTATATTTAGTGGTATAAATTATGGGAATGATAGAATACAGTAGTTATAATGTGGGAACAATTATGAATCTTGTCTTGACAGTACCTAAGTGAATGATTTATTTTTATTACACTAACCCTACTCACGAAGTTCCGTTAAGTTTTGTGTGATTGAAGTTTTCAAGTTTTGGGTGAGACACCGATATGAGGAGAATAAGGAGTGAGAAGAACCTAAGCTTGGGGATTCCCAAGGCACCTCCAAGGTAATATCCATGGAAGACTCAAGCGCCTAAGCTTGGGGATGCCCCGGAAGACATCATTTTATTTTGTTATTTTCTGTTAGGTGTTATTTATAATCTTGTTTTTCAATAAAAAGTTCCAAGAATTGCCTTTAGGATGCTGGAATTGCATGTTTGATGTGTGCTGTGTAAAAACAGAAACTTTTGTTGTAGTGTTTGAATTTTCATATTTTACTGGAACGTGGAAAGTTTCTGAATTTTTACACAGTATTTTCATATAAATTCTTTAGCCTGTCCTAAATTTTCATAATTTTTTGAGTTACAGAAGTGCACTAGTTTAATAAATTGCTACAGACTGTTCTGTTTGGACAGATTGCTGTCATAGTTTTGTTATCGACTTATCCTATAGTTTCCATAGCCTATATTGGTAGATATAAATTGTGGAAACGATAGTAAACAGTAGATGATGTTTGAAAATTATTGTGCAACTTGTCCTGGCAGTACATGAAGTATTGATTTATTCTTATGTGTGCTAACCTATCTCACGAGTTCTTTTCGAGTTTTGTGTGGATGAAGTTTTTGAGAATAGGTGAAACCATGATATGAGAGGATTGAACGAGATACAAAAGCTCAAGCTTGGGGATGCCCAAGGCACCCCAAGCAAATATTTCAAGAAGTCTCAAGCATCTAAGCTTGGGGATGCTACGCATCCCACCTCTCTTCGTCAACTATCGGTTAGCCTATGTTGAGCCTAAATTTTAATTCGTTCACATGATGCGTGCTATTCTTGGAGTTCTATTTTTATTTAGTTTGTTGTTTGAATAAAATACTCAGATCTGAAAATCTTTATTGAGAGAGATTCCTCACATAGCTACTTAATTGTTTGACTACTCATTGATCTTCACTTATATCTTTTGAGAGTAGTTTGATGTTTACTATTGTGCTTCACTTATATCCTAAGAGTAAATTGTGAATGAATGAAATATCATAAATCTGAAATTATCAATGTGCTATATTCTTAGTAGCAAGTTCACATTTGGTTTAGAAAGTAAAATCTATTAAAGTTTAACAATCACAATATTGGTCATAAAAGCAATCCGTGAATGATTAGTATAAGGAAGAGAACTTTCACATACAAATATATTATCTTGGACATCTTCTATGATTGTGAATACCCATTAATTATTTTCAAACTTGAGCAAATTAGTTGAAGTTTGACAAGGAAGACAACGTAATGAGTTATGGTTGTGTATATTTGCATAGAAGTTATATTGTTATGGATCCTCCAACATGTGGTGTTTGTTTAGAACCTTTTGCTAGCCAACACTTCATACTAAGTAGAGATACTACTTGCACAAGTTCTTTTTTCACACTTTGATATGCAGGAATTAATTGGAAATTGTCGAAAAAAACGCAAAAGGAGCCTTGTTGGAGGAGGACTCTGACTTTCCTGAAATCTGTCCACGAACAGTTTTTAGATATCGTCAGTTTGACCCCCGAAGACGGCGTCAAATGGAAAAAGCTAAAACTAGGAAAGTGTGGAGAATTTTATGAAATTGATTCTGGACTCCCAATTCGTCCAAAACGGAGTTCGGATGAGATTTGTAGACCCGTTTTAATGGAGGAAAATATCTGATTACGGGATTACGAGAATTGATGACATGATTGAGTCCAACTCTTACCATATCTGATGTATTCGGCCAAGCCACGACTTTGAGGACTCATGAGGGCTGTGAGGAGTCCCTAGGAAGGTTCTAGAGGTGCCCAAGAGCCATTGGATCAAGGGTCCATCCATCGGAGGGCCATAAAGCACAACAGAGGCGCATATAAGGAGAGAAAAAAGCTTACTTCGGGAGAGCCATCAAAAGCCACGAATTTGCCTCTCCCTTGGTAGCCGCCAAGAACGGGACAGGCTCCTCCATTGCATAACCAAGACTAAGGAAGAAGGGGGACAAGGGGCCGTCGCCCGTCGCCACCGACGCCGCCCGTCGCCGGCGTTGTGGCCGCCATAGCCTCCATCTCTTTGGGGCTGCACCTCTCCATCAACAACTCTCTCTTTCTCACCATGATAATGTGTGAGTAATCCACCTTGGGGATGAGGGTTTGTACCGGTAGCTATGTGTTTAATCTCTCTCTCTTGTGTTCTTGAGATGGCATGATCTTGATGTATCACGGGCTTTGTTAATATAGTTGGATCAAATGGTGTTTTCCCCTCTCTATCTTGTTGTGATGAATTGAGTTTTCCCTTTGAGATTTTGTTATTATCGGATTGAATACTTTTATGGATTTGAGAGCACTTGATGTATGTCTTGCATGCGGATACCCGTAGTGACATTGGGGTATTCAAGTGATTCACTTGATATATGTTACGGCGTCAACTTTCGGATTCCGGTGACCTTGGGGATCTATGCATAGGGGTTGATTGCACGTTTTCATGCCTTGTTCTCCGATAGAAATCTTGGGGCACTCTTTGAGGTTCTTTCTGTTGGATTGAGTATTACGAATCTGAAATTTTTGGATGCATATTGTATAATTAACTCATGGATACTTCTGGTGACATTGGAATATCTAGGTGACATTAGAGTTGGTTGATGCGTATCATATGGTGTTATTCTAGTACGAACTCTTAGATAGATCGATTGGAAATGATAACTTGGTGTTATTTTAGTACGAACTCTTGGATAGATCGATCGGAAAGGATAACTTTAAGGTGGTTTCGTACCCTACAAACAATTTCTTCTTATGTTCTCCACTAGATAAGAACTTTGGAGTGATTCTTCGTTGCACATTGAGGGATGGTTATGTGATCCAATTATATTAGCATTGTCGAGAGATTGCACTAGCGAAAGTACGGACCCTAGGCCTTGTTTTCAAGCATTGCAATACCGTTTGTGCTCCCTTTTGTTACTTGTTACCTTGCTGATTTTATATTTTTCAGATTACAAAACCTATATCTACCATCCATATTGCACTTGTATCACCATCACTTCGCCGAACTAGTGCACCTATACCATTTGCCATTGTATTGGGTGTGTCGGGGACACAAGAGATTTCTTTAATTTGATTGCAGGGTTGTTTGAAAGAGACCATCTTCATCCTACACCTCCCACGGATTGATAAACCTTAGGTCATCCACTTGAGGGAAAATTGCTATTGTCCTACAAAACTCAGCGCTTGGAGGCCCAACAAAGTCTACAACAATAAAGTTGCGTACTAGACATCATGTGTTGTCACGAAGTTTGCCACCTCCTCAGTAATGAATGCCTCCGCCATCGATGCTTCAATTCTACGTTTATTTTTACATTTTGCTCGAAGCGTCTTCTGCATCCTCTCAGTTGCAAAGCACCAACGATTTTGCATAGCCCCCCCAATCTTGCCTCGGTCGGGAGATGTAAAATCAAATTCTGCATTGGATTAAAGAAGCCTTGTGGAAAGATCTTCTCTAACCTGCAGAGAAACTCCGGTGCAAACTCCTCCATGTCATCTACCACAACAGACGATAGTTCTTTTGCACAGATAACACGGAAGAAATACCTCAGCTCTGCCAGTACTAGCCATTCATCCTGAGGAATAAAGCCACGCAACATCACCGGCATTACCCGCTCAAGCCATATGTGCCAATCATGACTCTTGAGACCAAATATTTTCAATTTTTCAAGACTCGTTCCCTCTTTAGATTCGCTGCATACCCATCGGGGAACATCAAGTGCATTTTGACCCACAAGATAATTTCCCTCATAGCTGGCCTTGCAGGATTGAACCAGGCCTTTGGCTTTGACCAGTTCTGTTTTCCTTTCGATCGTCGCATGTTTTGTAACGGTATATCACATAGAGTCTGTTGATCGACTCTAGCCTTAGGGTTATCCTTGGACTTCCCCTCTATGCCAAACAATGTACCAAAAATGGCCTCTCCGATATTCTTTTCAGTGTGCATCATGTCGATGTTGTGTGGAAGAAGGAGGTCTTTGAAGTAAAGCATATCCCACAAGCATGTCTTCTGAGTCTAGGCGTGTTCCGAATTATACCCCTTGAAATACCCTGGACGCTCTGGATCAGGCTCGAGACCGTTTAACTGATCCAGGATCTGTTGGCCTGTCAACGCAGGTGGTGCCGAGTTTTTCACAATTGTACCTTTGATGAAGTTCTTCTTGTCTTTTCTGAACTGATGGCCAGGATCTAGAAACTGTCTATGCAAGTCGAAGCACGAAAACTTCTGACCCGCCTGCAGCCAATGAAACTGAAGAGCTGCCTTGCATGTGGGGCACGGGAACCTTCCATGCGTACCCCAGCCAGCGAATAGCGCATACGCCGGCAAGTCATGCATCGAGTACATGTACCAGACATGCATTTAGAAGTTTTGTTTTCTAGCGGCGTCGTATGTCTTGAACCCATTATCCCAAGCTTCTTGCAATTCATCCTTAAGCGGCTGCATGTACACATTCATATTCTTCCCCGGATAGTTGGGCCCTAGAATTATCAACGTCAAGAATATGTTCTTTCTTTGCATAATCTGTCCGGGGGGGGGGGGGGGAGATTGAGTGGAATGACAAATACAGGCCAACAACTGTATTGGGTTGCCGTCATACCAAATGGATTGAACCAATCCGTGCCGGCGCAGACTCGAGGATGCCTTGGATCTGCCGCTTTATCTGGATGTAATGCATCGAAGTGCTTCCACGCTTCCGCATCCGATGTGTGTACCAACATCTTATTCCCATCTGCATCTAGTACGGTTCTTTTGCCCAATTTGTGTCATGTTATCTGTCTAGCCGTCTCTTCGACCATGAAAAGACGTTGAAGTCTTGGTATGATTGGCATATACCGATGAACATTAACGGGGATTTTGGTCTGCCTCCTCTCACCCATACCGTTGTCTACCACAACATACCTGGAAGAGTTGCAAATGGGACAATAGTTCAAGCCCGCATACTCAAGCCTAAATAAGGCACATCCTTCCTCACAGGCATCTATCTTCTCATAGGGCATCTTAAGTACACGGGGTATGTTGTCCGACTAGTACAGGTTTGCAGGCATGACATGGCCTTTGGGTAGAAAGTGTCCAAATATTGTAATCATCGCGTCGTAGCATTCTCTGCCCAAGTTGAATTGAGCCTTCAGAGCCATTACTTGTGCGATGGCATCCAACTGACAAAGCTCAGTGTGCTCGTGGAGAGGACGTTTTGAAGAATCCAACATTTCATAGAAGGCCTTTGCAGATTCCTCCATCTCATCGTCCGAATCCCGAGCATCATCAAAGTCTTGCACCATGTCTTCAATCCCGGTACCATGCTCGTCGGTGCGACGACGAACCACCTCAGCTCTGGTACGTTGGGCAGACTCACCATGAAATGTCCACACCGTATAATCAGGCGTAAAACCCCTCCTCTGAAGGTGTTTACCCATTACATCCTCTGTTTGTTGTTTAAAGTTGTCGCAACCAAGACAGGGGCACCAGGTTTTTCTCTGACCATTTGGAAATGCGGATTTCACAAACCCCTTGGTTTTTGTTAACCATTCATTGGTCATGTCTTTCTGACTAGTGTGACCGGTGTACATCCATGCACGATCACTCATCTTGCCTAGCTACTAAACACACAAGAAATATATATAATTCAGCCTATATATTCATCCGTTAATCAAGTTTGTCAATTTTATTATGTCCATGCAACCTACACGCTAATAGGTAAATATAGCTCCTAATCTCACCCGAGTATGTGTAGATTGGGTTCGTTTTCCCATGCTCTGCTCCGGATTCGACGCAGAATTTCGGCAGCACCTCCCCGCTATTCTCCTGATACACGTCTCGGCATTAAACAGAGAGGATGTGTTCCCGGAGAACAACAGGGAGGCACTAACGAAATTCTGCATCGGATCCTGAGCATAGCATGGGAAAACGAACCCAATCTACACATACTCGGGCTGTCCATGGATAACGTTGGACAATTCTAAAGAATCACGGTTATAAATATGTAAATGCATGCATATTTATAACTGTAACCCTTTCGAATGGGAGACGCATACTGGTCACACATACTGATGATTGAATCTACCTATAGCTAGCAAGTATCATCGGCATGAAGACCAAAACAGAGCAAATGAAGGGGGGAGGAGGAGATGTCTTTTGCGCTCACCCACGAACGCAGGGGAGCTCGTCGACCGCACGTGGAGGTCGTCGAACACCAGAACCTCGGAGCGACGAAACAACTGCACATTTAACCATGCATCATTCAATCAATAGCACAAAAATCTCAAACAATATGAATAGCACAAAATGTCAATCAATATGACTACCACATCCATAGCATCCATCCATACACTGGCAGAGCATCGGCCAAGCCAAATGGGCCATGGCCCGCCAATGGTTGGAGCAATTTTTTTATGAAGCCCACCTACAACACTGACACACATATATGTGTGGCACGCAGCAGCCTCGCACGCGAGCAACACTCGGCCCTAGAAAAAAGCACATAGGAGACAACGGATGTGCATGCATGGGTTGTTTTTTCAGCCAAATGGACGGCCTCCATAGTTTGAAACTCCATCTTCAGGCCTAACTGCTGCTGGATGAATATGACTATCTGCTTCACATTTTGGTTCCGTTTTTTAGTTTCGAGTGATGTGCCTTGGCTGAGCCAGCTACTGTTAATGCACGGGCTGGGCAACGGCGAGCGCCATGCCGTCGTGCCACTGCCCGGTGCCATGGGACTGAACTTGGTGCTATGGTACGGCACAAGGTGTATAAAAGTACTGGATAATATTGAAGTAAATTCACAGCGGTGTCAATTCAAGATGTTGATCCGGTCGGTGAAAGTAGCAACCAATTAAGGATCTTCGCGCGCCATACTTGTAGTGACACATAAGTTCACAACATCTTGCACATAAGTAGGTATAACCATGTTATGCGGTCATTTCGCGTGAGGGCAACACTAGCCGACCCCTTATCTTTCAACTACTCAAATGCACTCTTAAATCTTCACTCCTCAAAACTGAGGAGTTAAGAAAGCAGCCAGACCAACCGAATTTGGAAAAAGAAACCTGATCCACAACGTTGCTCCGGTATTGCTTTACTCAACAAACTGGTTTATATCCCGGCACTCATATCTTATTTGCACCAAGTACGGTCTCAATGTGATCGCATTCCTTGCAGTTTGTGGCCACTCAATCTTCCTCGGCTGCGGCATGTCATTAGGGCATGTTAATGTTCTTGAAATCACAAGGAGAAACAAACAAAACACATCTATTTTTGTGAGAGAAAAAAAGACAATCCAAAGTATTTTTTGAGATACAAGATCATCTAAATTAGTCCCTTCTGATCTACATGATACATCCATCCATCCACTAAAAAAAGAACAGAGGGGGGCGGTGCTCACCTTGGGCAGATGGGGCAGAGGGGCCGGAAGCGGGCCGGCGGCGGTGCGGCTGCTTCCCTGCCGTGCAGCTGCCTCCAACACAGGCAGAGGTGGTGCCAGGATATGGTGGTGCCGGCGGTGGCGGCGCTAGGGCACGGGAGCAGAGGAGGTGGGGATAGGAGGCGACCGGGGGCGGCCGGGTGGGGCCGGCCGTGCTGGGCGGCCTGGCAGCGAGGCGACGGGGCTAGAGGGGCGGCGTGGTGGCAGAGGAGCTCGGGGGCGAGAGAAAGAGAGAAAGAGAGAGGGGGGTGGGGGTCGGGCAAACGGCCGTTAGTACCCAGTCGCTTTGCCGTCTGCTGGCGGACGGCAAAGAGCCTCCAGGCAGACGGCAAAGAGCTGGTAGACGGTCCAATTGACCTTACCAACCCCACGGACCAATGGGGCCCAGGTGGGCTCTTTGCCATCTGTCTGGTGGCAAAGAACTAACTGATGGCAAATAATATCTTTGTCATCAGTGCATTCTTTGCCATCTGTTTTTTGGAAGCTGACGGCAAAGACATTCTTTGTCGTCTGCTGGCAGACGGCAAAGAACTGACTGATGGCAAATTCTCTGTTTCCAGTAGTGTGTACACATATTTGAATGCTAAATTCCAATGTTAAATAGCAATTTCTTTGACATATCGAATTTCTTTGCATAGACATAGAGATGCACAAAGTGCCATATTCAGAATTAAGAATGAAATAAATTTACTTGTAACTACAGCAGGTATAAATTATTTCGCCCAGCAACCAGATTGCATAGGGAAGACAAGAAATAAGGCATTGATGGGGAGGGAGTCACCTCTGTATGGCGGGGGAAGCGGATCCGGAAGTCGTCGACCAGGTAGATGCATATGGAAGCCGCCGACCACGGAGACTGTCGTGGTTTTGTCACGGCAGATGTCCGAAGTTTTAGGTTCGAGGCCATCGCCAAAGGGGTGGACTCAAAGGGGTTGATCGAGACAAGGGACACGAGTTTACCCAGGTTCAGCCCCTCAAGAAGAGGTAAAAGCCTACGTCCTGCTTGTATTGTATTGATTGGAGTGTCGATTACAAGGGAGCAGTTTCGCTTGACCTAGTTCTCGACTTGTTGGTTTCTTGTCTAAGCCGCCCCAGGGACTCGCCTTTATATCGGAGGTCAAGGCCCCGGGTTACATGAGTCATAAACTGACTCATACTACGTAGTCTATTCTGTCTCTAAGCCGCCTTGCCATCTTGGGCAAGCCGTCTCCGGGCGGCTTAACCACCCGGGTCTTCTTACCATCTTCTGTCTCTGGGCCCCCGTCTTAGCTCATCAGGTGAGCCGCCACGCGGCCTGGCCTTATCTTCCAGCCCACCTTATGGATCTTGGGCTATGAGCCGCCAGGTATGACCCGGCCCCTCCTGGGCGGGTCTTACCACGGGGTTATATCCCCAACATTAGGCCCCAGGTTGATTTGAGCCAGCTCATGTCAATCTTCAAACTCACTTGGCGGCGAGTCTCACCTTTATGTCTTCTAAAAGAAGCTTATAACCCGCCATGACGTCATATCGGATATCCTGAAAAGATTCTGTGACGTTTCAACGGATCCTCGCATTGAAGGGTCATCCCGAAAATCGAGGCGCCACCCTCGGTCCATCATCACCGCACTTCCTTGATTTTCGCGCGCACGGTTGCCGTTCCAACTTATAAATAGGGACACATGGTGTTCTTTTCCCCTCCTTTGCTGTCGCTGTCATCCTCCTCCTTCAAACGACCGCGCCTCCAGAGCTCCGCTGCCGCCGACTGGACCTCGCCGTCGTCCCCATCGCTGGCCGCTGCATCGGCCTGAACTAGACCAGAGCTTCGCCAGCGCATCCGCATTCGCAAGGTATCGTCCTTAGCTCTCCTTTAATCTGTACTTCCCCCATTAGGGTTCCCGAGTTCTTCGTCCTTTCTAGTGTTCTTCGCTGTTCTTCAAGTTCATCATAGCATAGGCCACTGAGCACCACCTTGCGTCCAGTGGCACTGCCTATCTATTGCGGTTTTCCCTTTAGTACCAATGCCCATATAGCACTTATCTTCGCGTTCTGATTAACTTGTCCTTCCACTGCCATCTTTAGGTCATGAATATATTTCCCTTTACCTTCGCCCGTAGATCCTGCAGCTATAATGACGATATGTGAAACCTATTTGTCCACACTTAGCCGTATTTTCCAGCGTTGCCTTGCCCATCTAACCCGCCATTGCATTGGCGGCTCTCGAAGATATATTCCGGCGGCTTAGCACCTTACCATTATGCTGACCATAATTGCTTTGACTGCCGATCATTTTTCTAAGCCGCCATACTTTGGACTTTTTCGTAGTTTGACCCTCCATCATGTCGAGAGCACCTTCGTCTTGTGATTGGGTTAGCTCCGGAGTCACCGAACAGCTCTTACTCGACTTCGTAGAATCTGGTATTCTGCCGGCTCAGGATGTCATACACTGGCGTGTTCCAGGATCAGAGAAAAGACCTGAGCCTAAAGAAGGAGAAGTTGTCGTGTTTACTGATCACCTCCTACGCGGCTTCAGCCCACCCGGGTCAAAATTCTTCCGAGATGTTCTTCATTTTTTCAAGCTTCATCCTCAAGATATCGGTCCGAACTCTGTCACCAACATGTGTCAGTTCCAAGTGTTATGTGAAGTTTACTTGCAAGAAGAGTCGTCCGTCGACCTCTTCCGTGCCTACTACTACGTCAACCGCCAAACCGAAGTGGCGGCTGGACCGAGCTTAGAACTTGGCGGCGTCTCTATCCAAAGGCGGAGAGACTTGCCCTACCCAGCAGCTACCTTACCAAGCCACCCCAAGGATTGGAACAAGACTTGGTTTTACTGCAAAGACACTTCCCCTGAAGAAGAGAATCCACTGCCAGGTTATCGTCCCACTCGGCTTTGCTACACCGAACTCCCAGACCGGATGTCCGCCGCAGAACGAGCAAAATATGCTCCGGCTTTCGCGAAGGTCAGGGCCTTGATGGCCAATGGCTTGACTGGTGTCGACCTAACCCGCTGCTGGGTTAGCTGGAAGATCTTGTCACTGAGCCGGCGTGACCATCTCATGTACCAATACTCAGGTGAACCTAATGATCCGCTCTGCTTCAGCACCGTTCCTCTGACCGAAGATAACATCAACTCCTCCGTCAAGGGCCTCCTTGGCGAAAAGCAAGCGGTTTGCAACAAAGTTGGGTTAGAACCCTTTTGCGTCAAGAACCCAGCTCCAGCCGTAAGAAACCCCCTTTTCCATCAAACAGGTCAAATTTATTTTTACTTTGTCTTGCTCCTTCTTACCTTTACTGGCGGCTTATGCACAGGCCGGCTCTTCTTTCTGGAAAAAGAAGTATAATCCTCCTGTGAGGAAGCCTAAGGCGGCTAAGACTCGCGTTCAAAAGAAAAAAGCCGCCACTCAAGACCCGCCTGAGCTTGACGACTCAGAGGTAGAACTTGATTCCCTTGGCCGTCTCTTTATGCAACTTATTGACAATAATTATTCACAGGAGGAAATGGAGACCAGCCACACAGACGCCCATGAGGTAACTTACATTTCTTCTGACTCAGAAAACCTTCCACCAGAGAAATTGCGGCGGGTCATCCGAAAAGTCCCTTTTTCTCATCCTCTTGCTCATTTAGACCCCAATTTTCTTTTGAAAACGCAACAGCACAACTCTCGGCGTCAGACCCGGAGCGCCGGCTCTGAAGATCTTGTGGCCGGGTTATCGCACGCTCCGGCTCCGCGGAAGCGGCCAGCTGAGGTACTCTTTAACTGAGATGTAACTTTAATCAAACTTGCATTGTAACCTTACTCTGCTTTGTATTGACTTAACTGTCCTCAGGATTCTCCACCTTCATCTGGCGACTCGACTGCCACCAAACTGCCTCCAATGAAGATCAACCCAGAGTGCGTATCTTTACCTTTGCACCATACATTTTAATACCCTTGTCCCATATGTAACAATCTTTCACGTCTTCCAGGGCCCAAGCAAAACGAAGGAAAACCAACAGGCCTAAAGCCGGCCAAACTGCCTGAGAGCCGGAGATGACTAAGCCGGCCGCTCCTTCAACTCACGCTGAGCCAGCTGATATGACAAGAAATGCACCTGAAGACGTTCCTCAGCCCTCTGAGCCGGCTGATCCTGACATGGCACCTGAAGACCCTACCAGGGACGATCCTAAGCCGCCCAGCCCTTCAACAGCCGTCGAAGACACAACTCTTCCAAATGTTATCTTCACTGGGATGGGTCATCAATCTCCCGAGCCTCATGTGTTGACAAGGCATTCCGGCAAGGCTGGAACTTCCTCTCCTGAGAAGCTTGAGTTTGAATTCCTTGTGCTGGAGAAGCTGACTGCCGACGAGCTTCACGCTGGTTATCTGAACCGCCTGACCACAAGTCGGAATATGGAGCTCAAGCTTGTTGGTCTGATGAAGAAAAAATATGAGGTAATATCTTTGCCTACTTTTTTCCTTGTACCCTTACGTAGCCCCCAAGAGCTGGTTTAGTATTGCAAATGGTAGACCAGGTCTTTCAAACTATGTCACACTGCAACGTGCTTAGCCTGTAGCCCCCAAGTATTTGGTTAGTATAGATAGTAAACTGATACTCATTGTGCAGAGTTGATCAATGGTAGCCCCGAAGTTCGGGTCAGTATTACAATGATGAGCCGGAACTTTACTTAGAAAAACTTGGAAAGCGCATAGTAGCCGCCAAGTGCCGGCTTATCTTGAAGAAAATGAGCCGGGACTTCACTTGTAAACTTCGAGAGCGCGTCTGTAGCCCCCAAGTGCCGGCTTATCTTGAAGAAGATGAGCCGGAACATCACTTGTAAACTTGGAGAGCGCGTCTGTAGCCCCCAAATGCCGGCTTATCTTGAAGAAGATGAGCCGGAACTGCAGTATAGCCTTGAAGAGCAAACAGACATTAGCCCCCAAGTGTCGAGTATATTGCTTGCAATCTGCTTGAGACTTGTAGCGTAATTGCTTCATCAATTATCCTTCAATAACTCATCCTGGCGACTTAAACGTGTTTTGTACTTGTATGATACAGGATGCTTTAGAAGCGGCTGAGTCTGAGCTGACCAGCCTAAAAGGAAATCTTGCTTCACAACAAACTGCTCGGTCCGAGGCGGAAAATAAATGGCGGGTTGCCATCGAAGATCTTAAGAAGATGCAAGTTGATTTTGCTCTTTTCAAGAAAACTGCCGAAACAGAACAAGCCGCCCTGACCAAGCGCGCAGATGACGCTGAGGGGCGGCTTACAGTTGTATCAGAAGAACTGCCAAGCCTCAAGCGCCATATCTCCAGGATGACCTCTGCCATCTTTGGTGAGTTTCAAAGACTTAGCCAATTTCTTTGCTTTGAAAATCTTGTGGGGGCGGCTTATAACGCCAAACACGTCTTGCAGGTCAGAGAAGCCGCCAGTTGTCATCTGATAGCTTGTTGAAACTGAAGGCAGTGTACTCCTTAGTGGAACAACTATACTGCGGGACTCTTTGCACCATCAAGACGATGTTAACTGAGAAGAGCATCCCTCAGCATATGAAGGGAGTCATCGAACTTTTATCCACGCTGCCCAAGCAGGTTGAAGAGCTTAAACGATTAGCCGCCCGGCAGGGAGCTATGGCCGCGCTAAGCCGATGTCTAGCCTTTGCTCCTGAGCTGACTGCTGAAGAGATGATGGATAGGTTCCCATCCAGAAAAGATGACGGCTCAGAATTGACAGCAGAAGACTATGCCCGATGCAGGAAAGATTCCAGGGTGCTTGCATCAACGCTGGTGGATGAACTTGATCTATCAACATACCAGGCGGCTTACAGCGAGCCCAGCAAGAGAGTGCGCGGTCCGACTTTTGAAGCCAAAAACTTGACTCCTGCATGCTGTAAGCACCTTTTTGCCCCTGAGATTGACCCATCTACCCTCTTCAAAGAGGCTCAGTTTGACGCTCTAACAAACTGCAACTGGGATGTGGACAATCTTTAGATAGAAGAGGTCGAAGACCTGGCGCAGGATGACCCGCCATCGAGCTGAACACTGTAAATTTGATAACTCTACTGCCTGAGCCGCCAAACTGAAAGTTGTACAAAAATCTGTTGCCTTTTGAGCTCTCGTGGAGAGCTTTCTAATAGGCTTAGAAAAACTTTAACTGTCTGAGCCGTGCCATCATGCACGTATGAATCTTTTGCCTAACTTGATATATGCCTTGTTTGTCTTTGTCCGGCTTATGATGCCAGCTAAACCCTGTAAAAAATACACAAGACAGAATATGCTCTGTTTCGCTTTAAGGGCAGCTTGAAAAAGCACAACCCGGTGACGTTAAATCTCATGATTATTCCTTTTTCCCAAAAACGCATAAACCGGTTCCTCTGGGTAGTCTCACTACTTGAAATCTTAACAGTACAGGGTCTCTAGTGAGAGTGACCGTCAATTCTTTGACCGGCTTAGGGTCTCTAGGCGAGATTAACTGATAAGAGCGTAGCGAACTAGAAAGAGACGCAGCAGGGGGTGAATACCCATAGAGCCCATAAGCTACTTCTCACGTGACGTAAATCCATCGTTTGAACCTCAAGGGTACGACGGGCCACTTGGCGGAGAGTACGCAGCAGATGGGAGAGTTTGCCTCGCCGCTGTAAGAGGCCCTTGCAGGGGGTAAGTTTACAACTCGCTGCACCCCTGGCAAAGCGGCAGCAACTTACAGGCAGGTATAACCCGGCCTTGCAGATTGAAAAGGGGGTAAGCTCACAACTCACTGCACCCCTAGTGATCCTTGTTGACTGAGTCAACGTTTGGGTCCACGACCCGCCTTACAGTGGCTGAGAAGCCTGATCGAAAGAGTTGAAGCTTAACCCGGTGGGTTGAAAGCCCCCAAACGACCTTGTTGACGGAGTCAACTTTTTGAGTCCACGACCCGCCTTACAGTGGCTGAGAAGCCTGATCGAAAGAGTTGAAACTTAACCCGGTGGGTTGAAAGCCCCCAAACGACCTTGTTGACGATATCAACTTGCACACCATCTTTTAAGCCGCCGTCTTGTAAGCCGCCATATGATGGTGCTATTTTGGCTGAAGAGCCGATCAAGAGGGTTGAAGCTTAACCCGGCGGGTTAGAAGCCCCCAAATGACCGTATGATTGTATCCATCTTTGCACAATTGTAGATACGTAAGAACGGCATAGGCCCCGGCTTGGAGGGATGCCAACTTTATTATATATATATGTGATATGTACAATGACGATGTACAATGAAGGGAGTCGATGACTCAAGTATAGTAGGGCCGCAGATGAGCTATGTTCCACGGCCGGTGGGTCTCCTGCCCAGAAGTGCGTGATTCGTCTCGTACGTCAATTAGATAGTATGACCCGTTGTTCAGGTTTCTGCTAACCACAAAAGGTCCTTCCCATGGAGGAGATAACTTGTGCACGTCCGTCTGATCTTGAATCAGGCGCAACACTAAGTCGCCTTCTTGAAACGTCCGGGTCTTGACTCTACGGTTGTGATAGCGACGCAGGTCTTGTTGATAAATCGCCGATCGAGCCGCCGCCAGATCACGCTCTTCATCCAAAACATCTAACGCATCCTAACACGCCGTCTCATTGTCTGCCTCAACATAAGCCGCCACCCTTGGCGAGTCATGACGTATGTCGCTTGGTAACACGGCTTCTGCGTCGTAAACCATGAAGAAAGGCGTATAGCCTGTTGACCTGTTGGGAGTTGTATTGATGCTCCATAGAACTGATGGTAACTCCTCAACCCAACAACCCGGTGTTCTCTGTAGAGGAACCATAGGCCGGGGCTTGATACCTCTCAGGATCTCCTGGTTAGCCCGCTCCGCCTGACCATTGGACTGTGGATGAGCCACAGCAGAGACGTCAAGCCGGATGTGCTCACTTTCACAGAACGCTTGCATAGCCCCCTTGGATAGGTTTGTGCCGTTATCTGTGATAATACTATGAGGGTAACCAAAGCGATAGATCAGTTTTTTGACAAACTGAACCGCCGTAGCCGCGTCACACTTGCTGACCGGCTCAGTCTCCACCCACTTGGTAAACTTATCCACCGCCACCAGAAGGTGGGTATTCTTGTCTTTGGATCTCTTGAAGGGCCCGACCATGTAAAGCCTCCAGACTGCGAATGGCCAGGTAATTGGGATCATGCGCAATTCCTGAGCCGGCACATGAGCACGTCGCCCGAACTTCTGACATCCATCACACTTGAGAACCAAGTCTTCTGCGTCCTTATGAGCCGTCAGCCAGAAGAAACCATGTCAAAAAGCTTTGGCCACCAGAGATTTTGAGCCGGCATGATGACCACAATCTCCGGCGTGGATTTCATTCAAGATCTCCTTGCCTTCCTCAGGTGAAACACAACGTTGAAAAACGCCGGTAACGCTGCGCTTATGCAACTCGCCATTGATGATCGTCATGGACTTTGATCGCCTGATAACTTGCCTTGCCAAGGTCTCGTCCTCAGGTAACTCGCCGCGAGTCAGATACGCCAGGTAAGGTAACGTCCAATCAGGAATAGCATGCAGAGCCGCCACCAGCTGCCCCTCCGGGTCAGGCACAGCCAGATCCTCCTCCGAAGGTAGCTTAACTGATGGGTGATATAACACGTCCAAGAACACGTTAGGCGGCACCGGCTTACGCTGAAAGCCCAGCCGTGACAAGGCGTCAACCGCCTCGTTCTTGCGACGGTCAATATGATCTACTTGATAACCTTTGAAGTGGCCTGCAATTATATCCACCGCCTGACGATAAGCCGCCATCCGTGGGTCTTTGGAATCCCACGTGCCTGAAACTTGCTGAGCCACGAGGTCTGAGTCGCCGAGGCATCTAACCCGGCTCAGATTCATCTCTTTAGCCACCCGGAGGCCATGTAGCAAGGCCTCATACTTAGCTGCATTGTTACTAGATGGAAACATCAACCTTAGCACATAACAGAACTTATCACCTTTAGGGGAAGTTAAGACAACTCCGGCCCCCGAGCCTTCCAACTGCCTAGACCCGTCGAAGTGAATCATCCAGTATGTGTTATCCAGCTTCTCCTCGGGCGACTGACACTCTGTCCAGTCGTTTATAAAGTCCACCAAGGCTTGAGACTTAACCGCCGTGCGAGGCACGTATTTCAGATTAAGAGGACCAAGCTCCAATGCCCACTTAGCAATCCTGCCAGTGGCTTCTCTGTTTTGAATTATGTCTCCCAACGGGGCAGAGCTAACCACCGTGATCTGGTGTCCCAGGAAGTAATGCTTCAACTTACGATTCGCCATGAACACCCCATATATTAGCTTCTGCCAATGTGGGTACCTTTGCTTGGACTCAATCAAGACTTCGCTGACATAGTAAACCGGCCTCTGAACCGGATATTCCTTCCCTGCCTCCTTGCGCTCCACAACAATCACAGCGCTGACTGCTCTGTTATTAGCCGCCACATAGAGGAGCACAGGTTCCTTCTCAACCGGAGCGGCCAAGATTGGCGGCTCAGTCAGTTGCTTCTTGAGCGCCTCGAACGCCTCACCCGCCACCTTGCTCCAGACAAAGTTGTCTGTTTTCTTCATCATCTGATACAAAGGGATAGCCTTCTCACCCAGGCGGCTTATGAACCGGCTTAAAGCAGCGATCCGACCCGCTAGGCGCTGAACGTCATTGATGCATGCCGGCTCAGACAGGGAAGTAGTAGCCTTTATCTTGTCCGGGTTAGCTTCAATACAACGCTCAGAGACCAGAAATCCCAAGAGCTTGCCGGCGGGAACTCCGAAGACACACTTGGCCGGGTTAAGCATCATCTTGTAGATCCGCAAGTTGTCGAACGTTTCCTTCAGATCGTCAAGTAGAGTCTCCTTCTTTCTTGACTTGACCACAATATCATCCACATAAGCATGAACGTTGCGCCCAATTTGACCATGAAGACAGTTTTGCACACAATGCTGATAAGTCGCCTGGGCACTCTTGAGCCTGAAAGGCATAGACACATAGCAGAAAGCACCAAAACGCGTGATGAAAGTCGTCTTCTCTTGGTCTTTGACTGCCATCTTGATCTGGTGATAACCTGAATAGGCGTCCAGGAAGCATAAACACTCGCATCCCGCCGTTGCATCAATAATCTGGTCGATACGGGGGAGAGCAAACGGGTCAACTGGACAGGCCTTGTTAAGGTCCGTGTAATCCACACACATACGCCAAGTGCCTTTCTTCTTAAGCACCAGCACCGGATTAGCTAACCACTCCGGGTGAAAAACCTCCACGATGAACCCTGCTGCCAAGAGCCAGGCCATCTCTTCTCCAATAGCCTTGCACCGCTCTTCATTGAAACGACGAAGGAACTGCTTAATCGGCTTGAACTTAGGATCCACATTAAGATGGTGCTCAGCAAATTCTCTCGGTACACTCGGCATGTCAGGCGGCTTCCATGCAAAGATGTCCCGATTCTCACGGATGAATTTGACGAGCGCGCTTTCCTATGCGGGGTCCATGTTAGCCCCGATAGTGAACTGCTGTGATGAGTCGCCCTCAGTGAAATCCACCAGCTTGGTATCATCCGCCGCAAACTTGAGGGGCGGCTTAGATTCCGTGTTAGGCTTCTTGAGCGGAGTCATATCTTTCGGGTCAACATTCTCCTTATAGAACTTGAGCTCTGCCTCAGCACAACTTGACTCTGCGTAAGCTGCGTCCCCTTCCTCGCACTCAAGAGCCGTCTTCCGATCGCCATGCACAGTGATCGTCCCGTTCAACCCGGGCATCTTGAGCTGTAAGTAAACATAGCAAGGCCTAGCCATGAACTTGGCGTAAGCCGGCCGTCCAAACAGAGCATGATATGGGCTCTTGATCTTGACCACCTCAAACCACAAAGATTCCACCCTGTAATTGAATTCATCACCAAAAGCTACCTCCAAAGAAATCTTCCCTACTAGATAAGCCGACTTGCCAGGCACCACACCGTGAAAAACTGTTGAAGAGGGCTTGAGATCCTTGTCAAGCAAACCCATCCGGCTGAAAGTGTCATAGTATAGGATGTTGATGCTGCTGCCACCATCCATAAGTACTTTGGTGAACACATATCCTCCAACCTGGGGGGCAACTACCAAAGCTAGTTGCCCCGGGTTATCAACACGCGGCGGGTGATCCGCCCGGCTCCAAGCTATATCATACTCAGACCACCTCAGATATTGTGGAAGAGCCGGTGTGACCGCGTTAACTGCCCGCTTGCGCACCTTCCGGTCTCGCTTGTCGAGGCTGGTCGTAAAAACATGATACTGACCCCCACTGAGCTGTTTCGGGTTAGTCTGGTACCCGGATTGGTTATGCTGCTGCTGGCCTCCACCGCCAGACTGTTGATGTCCTCCTTGATTGCCTTGACCCTGGTAACCGGACCCTGAGCCGCCAGCGCCAAAGCCGGCCCCTGACCCGCCTGGTCCTGAGCCGCCAGACGGACCATTGCCGTTATTGCGGTGTTGTTGAAGGTTGTAATCTCGAAACTGCCGCATGATGCTGCAATTCCTCCATGTATGGCCTCCCGGCCTATCAGGCTGACTATGCTCCGGACAAGGTTTATTGAGCAGCTCTTCCAGGTTAAAAGGAGCTTTACCCTTGTTAAAGGGCGCTCTGAAATTCCCGTTGCCTTTAGCACGGCCGTTTCCAGCGCTGGTGTTCGCCACCAGTTCTGACCCGCCGTCCGGGTTCTTCCGCTTGCCAGAATTGCCGTTTCCAACTGCGTTTTGTTGTTGACCTTTTCCATTGTTACCCTTCTTCCCCTGACCTGATTTTTCATCATCAGAGCCCGGGTCCTTCGTGTTGTCAGAATCTGCATATTTAGTGAGAGCCGCCATGAGCTCCCCCATGTCTTGACACGAGCGCTTAAGCCGTCCAAGCTTCTGCTTCAAAGGCGTAAAGTGGCAATTCTTCTCCAGAATCAAAACCGCTTGAGCCGCCGTAATCTTTTCTGAAGAGTGGATGATGGTTGAGACCCGCCGGACCCAATGATGAGCCGACTCGTCCGCCTGTTGCACACAATGATCCAAATCCACGATCGTCATGGGATGCTTGCACGTTCCTTTGAAATTTTTGATGAATTTCGCCTTCAACTCGGCCCAGGAATTGATGGTGTTGGGTGGCAATCCCTTTAACCACGTGCGAGCCGGCCCTTCCAGCATCATGATAAAGTATTTGGCACATACTGCATCACTAACATCCAACATCTCCATGGCCAGTTCATAGCTTTCAATCCAAGCCTCTGGATGTAAGTCGGCGGTGTAGTTGGGCACCTTGTGAGGGCCCGTGAAATCCTTCGGCAGACGCTCATTCCGCAAAGCTGTCGTTAAGCATGGCACTCCCACAGCCCAGGAAGTTAAGCCTGCTCCAACTAAGACGGAGGGTTCTTGGTGAGCCGCCGCTGCCGCCAGAGCCGCCGCCTCTCGTTGTGCTCTCGCTCGATCCACCAGTGCCTAAGCATCAAGAGCCGCCCGATCGGCTCGTGGCGGATTCCGATGCCGTTCACACTACTGGAATTCAGTTATTTGCCGTGTGCCAGGTATTTGCCGTCTGCTGGCGGACGGCAAAGAAGGGCTTTGCCGTCTGCAGCCGTCAAGCAGACGGCAAAGAGCTGGCTGACGGCAATGGTTCTGTTTGCCTTCTGATGTTCCTTTGCCGTCTGCCAGCAGACGACAAAGACCCTAAAGGCAGACGGCAAAGAGGCTAGATAGGTCCCCTTAACTGCCTGGTCTTTGCCGGCTGCCGTGCTCGGCTTTGCCGTCCGCAAGCGGACGGCAAAGGGGATGCCCCTTAACGGCTGTTTTCCCTCCGGCCCAATTATTCCCGCGCTCTCCTCCCGCCCCCGGCCCCCCTCTCTCCACCCACACACACCGCGCGCGGCCCCCCTCCCCCGAGCCGCCCCCCACCACCGCAGCTCCCCCCTCGCCCCTCGCCGGCCCCCTCCCCCGTGCCACCCCCACCACCGCAGCTCCCCCCTCCCCCTCGCCGCCCCTCCCCCGCGCCGCCCCCACCACCTCACCCCCCACGGCGGCGCCCTCACCACCCCGCGGCGGTGACCCCCTCCCCGTGGCGCCCTCACCACCGCAGCTCCCCCCTCCCCCTCGCCGCCCCTCCCCCGCGCCGCCCCCACCACCTCACCCCCCCGCGACGGTGCCCTCACCACCCCGCGGCGGTGACCCCCTCCCTGCGGCGGCGAGCCCCTCCCCGCAAGCGCCCCGGACACCCCTCCCCTCTGGCGACGCCCTCACCACCACGCAGCGGCGACCCCCTCCCCGCGGCGGCGACCCCCTCCCAGCAAGCGCCCCCGACACCCCCACCCCCCCACGCCGGCCTGCCTCCCCCGCGCCGGCCTGTCTCCACCACCGCGTCTGGCTCCTCTCTGTAAGTGACATTTTTTTTTGTTTTTTCTGTTTAGTTTTAGGTTTTAGTTTTGTTTTGGTTTAGGTTTAGTTTTTAGTTTAGGTTTAGTTTTAGTTTAGTTTAGGTTTAGTTTTAGTTTAGTTTAGGACATCTGTTTTTTGTTTTTTCTGTTTAGTTTTAGGTTTTGGTTTTGTTTTGGTTTAGGTTTAGTTTTCGTATAGTTTTAGTTTTAGTTTAGTTTAGGTTTAGTTTTAGTTTAGTTTAGGACATTTGTTTTTTTATTTCTGTTTAGTTTTAGGTTTTAGTTTTTTTGTGCTTTAGGTTTAGTTTTAGTATAGGTTTAGTTTTAGTTTAGTTTATGTTTTGTTTTAGTTTAGTTTAGTTTTAGTCTTAGGTTAGATTCCTGTTTAGTAGAACAAAAGAAGAAGAAGTAGAAGAAGAAGAATAAGTAGAACAAGGAAAAAAGGAAAAGAAGAAGAAGAAGAGAGGAGGAGGAGGAGAAGAAGAAGAATAAGAAGAAGGAAAAAAGGAAATGGCTCGACACTGACCCCACTGAACCCCGACGCTATGGACCCCCGACCCCCGACGCCACTGACCCCCAACGCCACCGACCCCCGACGCCACTAACCACCTACCCCCGACGCCACCGACCCCCGACCCCCGACCCCCGACCCCCCGACGCCACCGACCCCCGACCCCCGACGCCATCGACCCCCGACCACCGATGCCACCGACCCCCGACCCCCGACACCACCAACTACCGACCCCCTACCCCCGACGCCACTGACCCCCGACGCCACTGACTCCCGACGCCACTGACCCCCGACGCCACTGACTCCCGATGCCACTGACCCCCGACCCCCGACACCTATTCTGCCTCCTGTTGACCGAAAAGCTGCTCTTCGGCCTTCCAGAGGCCGAGGAGGTCATAGTTTTGTAAATTATGAGTTAGGTCACATATTTTCTGATTTTGTTATAAAAAACATCATATTTGTGTTGATCGGGTGAATTTTAATGTGCAGTTGTTCGACGACCTCCCCGTGCGTTGGACGAGCTCCCCTGCTGCGTTCGTGGGTGAGCACAAATGACATCTCCTCCCCCGGCCCCCTTAATTTGCTCGGTTCCGGTCTTCGTGCCGATGAAACTTGCTAGCTATAGGTGTCTTCAATCATCAGTATGCGTGACCAGTATGCGTCTCCCATTCGAAAGGGCGGCATCTATCAATATGCATGTCTTTGCATATTTATAACCGCCATCCTTTCGAATTGGCCAACGTTATCCATGGACAGCCCGAGTATGTGTAGATTGGGTTCGTTTTCCCTTATGCTCTGCTCCGGATCCGATGCCGAATTTGGTCAGTGCCTCCCTGTTGTTCTCCGGGTACACATCCTCTCTGCTTATTGCCGAGACGTGTATGAGGAGAACAGCGGGGAGGTGCTGCCGAAATTCTGCGTCGGATCCGGAGCAGAGCATGGGAAAACGAACCCAATGTACACATACTCAGGTGGGATTAGGACCTATCTCTACCTATTAGCGTGTAGGTTGCATGGACGTAATAAAACTGCCAAAACTTGATTAACGGATGAATATAGATGATGAATTATATATATATTTCTTGTGTGTTTAGTAGGTAGGCAAGATGAGTGATCGTGCTTGGATGTACACCGGTCACCCTAGTCAGAAAGAAATGACCATTGAATGGTTAAGAAAAACCAAGGGGTTTCTGAGCGCCGCATTTGCAAATGGCCAGGAAATAACCTGTTGCCCCTGTGTCCGGTGCGACAACCATAAAAAGTGGACACGGGATGAAATGGGTAAACACTTGCAGAAGTGGGGTTTTACGCCTGATTATACGGTGTGGAGATATCATGGTGAGTCTGCCCAACGTGCCAGAGCTGAGGTTGTTCGTCGTCGCACCGACGAGCATGGTACCGGGATCGAAGACATGGTGCAAGACTTTGATGATGCTCGGGATTCGGACGATGAGATGGAGGAATCTGCAAAGGCCTTCTATGAAATGTTGGATTCTTCAAAACGTCCTCTCCATGAGCACACTGAGCTTTGTCAGCTGGATGCCATCGCGCAAGTAATGGCTCTGAAGTCTCAGTTCAACCTAGGCAGAGAATGCTACGATGCGATGATGACGATATTTGGACGCTTTCTACCCAAAGGCCATGTTTTGCCAGCAAACCTGTACCAGTCGGACAAAATCCTACGTGCGCTTAAGATGCCCTATGAGAAGATAGATGCATGTGAGAATGGATGTGCCTTATTTAGGCTTGAGTATGCGGGCTTCAACTATTGTCCCATTTGCAAGTCTTCCAGGTATGTTGTGGTAGACAACGGTATGGGTGAGAAGAGTCAGACCAAAATCCCAGTTAATGTTCTTCGGTATATGCCAATCATACCAAGACTTCAACGTCTTTTCATGGTCGAAGAGATGGCCAGACAGATGACATGGCATAAATTGGGCAAAAGAACGGAACTAGATGCAGATGGGAATCCGATGTTGGGACACACTTCAGACGCTTTTGCGTGGAAGCACTTCGATGCATTACATAAGGATAAAGCGGCAGATCCAAGGCATCCTCGAGTCGCTATCAGCACGGATGGGTTCAATGTGTTTGGTATGACGGCAACCCAATACAGTTGCTGGCCTGTATTTGTTATTCCACTCAATCTTCCCCCCGGAGAGATTATGAAAAGAAAGAACATTTTCTTGACGTTGATAATTCCAGGGCCCAACTATCCGGGGAAGAATATGAATGTGTACATGCAGCCGCTTAAGGATGAATTGCAAGAAGCTTGGGATAATGGGATCAAGACATATGACGCCGCTACAAAAAAAAACTTTAAAATGCATGGGTGGTATATGTACTAGTCGCATGACTTGCCGGCGTATGCGCTATTCATTGGCTGGTGTGTGCATGGAAGGTTCCCGTGCCCCACATGCAAGGCAGCTCTTGAGTTCCGTTGGCTGCAGGCGGGTCGCAAGTATTCTTGCTTCGACCTGCATAGACAGTTCCTGGATCCTCGCCATAAGTTCAGAAAAGACAAGAAGAATTTCATGAAAGGTAGAATTGTCAAAAACTCTGCACCACCTGCATTGACAGGCCAACAGACCCTGGATCAGATAAATGCTCTCGAGCCGGATCCAGATCGTCCAGGGTATTTCAAAGGGTATAATTCGAAACATGCCTAGACTCACAAGATATGCTTGTGGGATCTACCTTACTTTAAAGACCTCCTTTGCCCACACAACATCGACGTGATGCACACTGAAAAGAATATCGCCGAGGCCCTTTTTGGTACATTGTTCGGCATAGAGGGGAAGTCGAAGGATAATCCTAAGGCTAGAGTCGATCAGGAGGCTCTATGTGATAGACCGTTACAAAACATGCGACAAACGAAAGGAAAAATGAACTGGAGGAAGCCAAAGGCATGGTTCAATCTTGGAAGGCCAGCTATGAGGGAAATGATCTTGTGGGTGAAAATGCAGTTGATGTTCCCCGATGGGTATGCAGCGAATCTAAAGAGGGGAGCGAGTCTTGACAAATTAAAAATATTTGGTCTCAAGAGTCATGATTGGCACATATGTCTTGAGCAGGTAATGCCGGTGATGTTGCGTGGCTTTATCCCTGAGGATGAATGGCTAGTACTGGCAGAGCTGAGCTATTTCTTCCGTGCTCTTTGTGCGAAAGAACTATCGCCTGACGTGCTAGACGAACTGGAAGAGTTGGCGCCGGAGTTGATCTGCAAGTTAGAAAAGATCTTTCCACCGGGATTCTTAAATCCAATGCAGCATTTGATTTTGCATCTCCTGACCGAGGCAAGATTGGGGGGGCCCGTGCAAAATCGTTGGTGCTTCGCAACTGAGAGGATGCAGAAGACGCTTCGAGCAAAATGTAAAAATAAACTTAGAATTGAAGCATCGATGGCCGAGGCATTCATTACTAAGGAGGCGGCAAACTTCGTGACAGCACACTACAAAGCCAAGAATCGTCATTTGCATAATCCGAAGCCTTGGTACAATGATGGCGACCGTGAAAAAGGTCGATCCAACCTAAGCCTATTCAAAGGGAAGCTTGCACCAGCCGGTGCTTCGAAAGCAATAGCGTTGGATGTCGAAGAATGGCGGACCATTTCGTTGTATATCTTCAACAACCTAACAGAAGTGCGGCCGTACATCGAGTAAGTTCTGGGTACATTGTTTCACAACTTCTAATTCCTTTGAAATGCTCTTATTCCCGGAAATGTGATACAGTCGATACGTCGCCAAATTCTCGGATGGAGCGGTGATCCAAAAGGATTCCATCGAAGAGTATGAGCTTCTGGCAAAGCATGGAGGTGGCTATCCCGGTTTCATCTCTTGGTTCAAACAAACGGTAATTTCCATTAGACCATTTCATTTCTTCGTCTAGTTTGCGGCTAATGCAACAATCCTTTCGTATTAAACTTGTAGGCTAATGCAGAGTCTATGGACTCCGAATTGAGACAAGTCGCTAATGGTTTTGACTCTAAGGTCCGTTCATTTGACAAATACGACATCAACGGGTATCGCTTTCGTACTTTTGGCAAAGAGCTATCTATGGCCGACCGAAAGTCTACAAATTGTTGTGTCTCCGCTGTCGGCGAAGGAGGGATCGAGTATTATGGAAGAGTTGAAGCAATTTATGAACTTACATTCTTTGGTGAAAACCCACCAAACGTCGTAGTCTTCAAATGTTATTGGTTCCAGCCGAAGGAGACTAGAAGGACTCATGAACATATAGGGCTAGTCGAAATCAAACAAAGCACCCATTTAGATGTTCCCGATGTCTATATTACGGCTCAACAGGCGACCCAAGTTTTGTATCTACCGTGGGCCTGCCAAACTGATCCAAATCTGAATGGTTTGGATGTCGTTTATGATGTGCCGCCACATTTTAGACCACCTCCCCTCAATGAAGATGATTATGAACCTCACATTAACCCAGACACATATGAAGGAGAATTCTTCCAAGAAACACGTCTTTCCAAAAAAACGTTTCAAGAACCGCTCTACTTCACCCCGGAACATTGAGGTAGGTAGCGATAGTGAATCCGACTTCACCCCTGAGCCGGAACAAGAAGAGACGGAAGAAGAAGAGGTTACTGCTGCGGAAGACCTCTCAATGCTTGACCGATTACACAAAGGAGGCCTTCCGCATGTTGCTCCCGATAGTGATGACGATGCATTTATTGATGATAGTGATGATGATGATGCATTTATTGATCCCGGAGCATATATAGACGATGAAGATTATTATTAGTTCATGTCAGGTATACATGATGATGATATACTCAAATTATATATATACATATTATTATTCATGTCGGTATTCAATTTTTATTATATACATGATGATGATACACTTAAATTATATACATATTATTATTCATGTCGGTATTCAATTTTTTTATGTTGTGTACTAATTTCGTTTACTCTTTGTCATGGCAGGTGTTGAAAGATGGTGGGTGCGGGTCAAGAGCGATCTGAGGCTCCTTCTTCGTCGGCGCGTGGTGGGAGGGGTACTTCCATTCCACCCCAATCTCTCCGAAGAGCGTTGTACGAAGGTATGGGGACGCCCGAGGGCGCTTCTTCGTCAGCGAAGTTGCCCACCGGGAGAGGAGGCCGTGGGAAGAAGAGAGCTCCTAAAGCTACACGTGGTGGCCGCGGGAGAGGTACGAAGGATGCTACGCCTTCCTCGCCGCCACCCCCAGCTGATTCACCCGAGCACAGGACTGCTACGGTGGACTTGTCTGAGGTGGAGGCTACGAGGACTCCTATCCACGAGCCTCGGGTCGACAATCCTTCTGTCCCAGACGCTTTGACACGCGAGACTCCTGTGCCAGATGCTACGTCCCGCAAGACTCATGGGCCAGACGCTTCGTCCCGTGAGACTCCACAGGCTTCCACCGGATGGGATGCCTGGCCGGATCTGCATCAGGCGGAGCCGAGTGGCCATGCTGATGGTGGCGGGGATCAGCTTTCTGATAGCGGGGACGAGGTGGTTGAGGGCACCGTCTACCAGCATGGGTGTACACGGCTCCCGCCCGTGCCGGCGACCCGCGAGCAGAGGTGGCTGATTAATCCCGAGTCGCTGAAGTGAGTGCATTTACTCTTTTTAAACATTTTGCCTTCATGTTTCTTCACATATCTAATGCGTTGGCTTTGTCATACTGTAGGGGTTGGATTCACGCGAAGGATGTCCGCAGGCCCAACTCCATCCTTGGTGTGCTTTTGCGGCATAACTTCCCGGGATTTGTCACGTTGCCTGGCGAGGGTCAGCTTTGAGAGTTAGGATTGAAATGGGAGCACTACTTGGCTGCCCCGGCACCGCCGGAGGAGATGATCGACGATGTGTTGTGCCACACAAGGGCCGACATGGTGATCAGGAAGTTCTGGGTAATTTCTCCTTTACACAATTAAAAATCAATAATAGCTAGTTATTGTACTAATCAGTGTTGTCTCTTTTGATTGCAGACCTTCTACAGGTGTGAGTAGGGATACGAGGAGGCCGCGGCAAAGCTTATCGATCAAGAGTGCAAGCGCCTACTACAGAACTTACGACACGAGGCTCGGGTACAGGCTGTTCGAGACTACTACGCCTCGCAGCATATTAAGAAGGCCAAGTCGTCATCCCGCCGAAAGTTTCTGGACAAGGAGCAGTACATGAAGGTAATTACCTATTCTTAAGGCCTTGTACTTAGTTTCCTTCCTTTGATTCGTAGGCGTAGCTCTCAAATTTCTCTTTACTAACTTAGGTGCCCCCGAGATGGTGTGCGGATAAGATGGATTGTTGGGAGGCGTTGGTGAATGAATGGTGCTCTGACCAATGGCGAGTCCTCCACGACGACGCCAAGGCACGGAGTGCCCAAATGGGAGGTGTGCCACACCATCAAGGCAGCGCCAACATATATCAGTTCGGGCGCAACTGGGTATGTGGTTTGCTTCATGATTCCTGCAATTCATTCTTGATGCTAGCCTCGACCCCTTTATTAATACTTTGTTCCTCTCTTGTAGGCTCATCACAATAAGACGGAGGTGCCAGAGTTGTACGACGTCTATGCCATGGCCCATACTGCCTCATACAAGAAGGTCAAGGCATTCTCTGAGTCTGACCTCGATGATCCCGAGAACTTCACCAATATCTCCTCCCACAACAAGCTCGTGAGGTACAGAGATGTGGGAAAGGCGGTGAATGGGGAGGACTTCAACCCGAGCCAGCATCCTATTGATCCCGACCTGGTAATGATAGCTGGCCATGGGAGGCTGTTGGAAATATGCCCTAGAGGCAATAATAAATTGGTTATTATTATATTTCCTTGTTCATGATAATCGTTTATTATCCATGCTATAATTGTATTGATTGGAAACTCAAATACATGTGTGGGTACATAGACAACACTGTGTCCCTAGTAAGCCTCTAGTTGACTAGCTTGTTGATCAAAGATGGTTAAGGTTTCCTAGCCATGGACATGAGATGTCATTTGATAACGGGATCACATCATTAGGAGAATGATGTGATGGACAAGACCCAAACTGTAAACGTAGCATTTGATCGTGTCAGTTTATTGCTATTGTTTTCTGCATGTCAAGTATCTGTTCCTTTGACCATGAGATCATGCAACTCACTGACACCGGAGGAATACCTTGTGTGTATCAAACGTCGCAACGTTACTGGGTGACTATAAAGGTGCTCTACAGGTATCTCCGAGGGTGTCTGTTGGGTTGGCATGGATCAAGACTGGGATTTGTTACTCCGTGTGACGGAGAGGTATCTCAGGGCCCACTCGGTAATACAACATCACAATGAGCCTTGCAAGCAATGTGACTAAAGTGTTAGCCACGAGATCTTGTATTACGGAACGAGTAAAGAGACTTGCCGGTAACGAGATTGAACTAGGTATAGTGATACCGACGATCGAATCTCGGGCAAGTAACATACCGAAGAACAAAGGGAACAGCATACGGGATTAACTGAATCCTTGACATAGAGGTTCGACCGATAAAGATCTTCGTAGAATATGTAGGAGCCAATATGGGCATCCAGGTCCCGCTATTGGTTATTGGCCGTAGAGGTGTCTCGGTCATGTCTACATAGTTCTCGAACCCGCAGGGTCTACACACTTAACGTTTGGTGACGATTAGTATAATTGAGTTATTATGTTGGTGACCGAAAGTTGTTCGGAGTCCCGGATAAGATCCCGGACATGACGAGGATCTCCGGAAGAGTCCGGAGGTAAAGATTGATATATGTGATAATAGTGTTTTGATCTCCGGAAGGGTTCCGGAGTTCACCGGAAGGGGTTTCGGATGTTTACCGAAGTGTTCGGGTGCAGCAACACTTTATATGAGCCAAAGGGATAAAGCCCACAAGGTATTGGAAAGTGCAAAAGTAGTTTTGCTGCCGCGTAAGCGGTACTACCGCTTGGTGAAGCGGTACTACCGCCCGAGCGGTACTACCGCTTGTGTGAAGCGGTACTACCGCCCAAGCGGTACTACCGCTTGTGTCAAGCGGTACTACCGCTTGTGCGCGGCTGTGCACGATTCGGCAGGGTCCGAATTGGACTCTTTTCCTGCGGGCCAAACCGACCTTGTGCGGGCAAAACCGACCCGGAGGAGACTTTTACTCCAAGTTTAGACCCCAAGGCTCAACATATAAATAGAGGGGCAGGGCTAGCACACGGGACACATCAGGATTTCCCAAGCCGTGTGCCGGCAACCCTAGCCCTCTAGTTCCTCCGTCATAATCTCCGTAGTGCTTGGCGAAGCCCTGCAGAGATTGTTCCTCACCACCATCACCACGCCGTCGTGCTGCTGGAACTCAACCACTACTTCACCATCGCTCGCTGGATCGAGGAGGTGAAGGCGTCATCAAGCCGTACGTGTGTTGAACGCGGAGGTGCCGTCCGTTCGGCACTAGATCGGAAGGATCGTGATTGGATCGCGGGACGCTCGGCGATTTGGATCGCGAAGACGTTCGACTACATCAACCGCGTTTATTAACGCTTCCGCTTAGCGATCTACAAGGGTATGTAGATTCACTCTCCCTCTCGTAGATGCTCATCACCATGGATAGATCTTGCGTGTGCGTAGGAAAATTTTTGTTTCCCATGCAACGTTCCCCAACAGTGGCATCTGAGCTAGGTCTATGCGTAGATGAGATCTCGAGTAGAACACAAACGAGTTGTGGGCGTGGGTGTATACATATTGCTTGCCGTTACTAGTTGATACTTGATTCCGCGGTATTGTGAGATGAAGCGGCCCGGACCGACATTACGCGTACGCTTACGCGAGACTGGTTTCACCGCTGCGTGCACTTGTTGCATAAAGGTGACTGGCGGGTGTCTGTCTCTCTCACTTTAGTTGAATCGGTTCAATGAAGAGGGTTCTTTTAGAAGATCAAAAAGCAATCACTACACCACGTTGTGGTTTTGCGTAGGTAAGAACGGTTCTTGCAAACCCGTAGCAGCCACGTAAAATTTGCAACAACAATTAGAGGACGTCTAACTTGTTTTTGCAGGGTATGTTGTGATGTGATATGGCCAATTACATGATGAGATATATGTGATGTATGAGATGATCATGTATTGTATAGAATATCACGACTTGCATGTCGATGAGTACGGCAACTGGCAGGAGCCATAGAGTTGTCTTTAATTATTGTATGACCTGCGTGTCAATCATTAAGCGCTATGTAATGCTTTACTTTATCGCTAAACGTTAGCTATAGTCGTGGAAGCAACAGTCGGCGCGACAACCTTATGGCGACACGTTGATGGAGATCAAGATGATGGAGATCATGGTGTCATGCCGGTGACGATGGAGATCATGCCGGTGCTTTGGAGATGGAGATCAAAAGCACAAGTTCATGGCCATATCATGTCACTTATGATTTGCATGTGATGTTAATCCTTTTTATGCATCTTATTTTGCTTAGGACGACGGTAGCATTATAAGGTGATCCCTCACTTAAATTTCAAGATAAATTGTGTTCTCCCCAAGTGTGCACCGTTGCGAAAGTTCGTCGTTTCGAGACACGCCGTGATGATCGGGTGTGATAGACTCTACGTTCGCATACAACGGGTGTAAGCCATGTTACACGTGCGGAACACTCGGGTTAAACTTGACGAGCCTAGCATGTACAGACATGGCCTCGGAACACAAGAGACCGAAAGGTCGAACATGAGTCATATAGTAGATATGATCAACATGAAGATGTTCACCATTGAAACCACCTCAACTCACGTGATGATCGGACTTGAGTTGGTGGATTTGGATCATGTTACACTCGAATGATCGGAGGGATGTCAATTTGAGTGGGAGTTTTTAAGTAATATGATTAACTAAACTCATTATCTAAGAACAATAGTCTAAGTTGTCTTTGCAATATTTATGTTGTAGATCATGGCTCGCGCAGTAGCACCCCTGAATTTTAATGCGTTCCTAGAGAAAGCTAAGTTGAAAGATGATGGAAGTAACTTTGTGGACTGGGCCCGTAATCTAAGGATTATCCTTACGGCTTCCCAGAAGGCTTATGTCCTTGATGCACCGCTTGGTGATCCACCCGCTCCAGTTGAGTCTCTAGACGTTGTGAACGCCTGGCAGGCTCGTTCTGATGATTACTCAATAGTTCAATGTGCAATGTTGTATGGCTTAGAACCGGGACTTCAAAGACGTTTTGAACGTCATGGAGCATATGAGATGTTCCAGGAGTTGAAGTTTATCTTTCAGAAGAATGCCCGGATCGAGAGATATGAGATCTCCGATAAGTTCTATGCTTGCAAGATGGAGGAGAACGGGTCTATCAGTGATCACGTGCTCAGAATGTCTGGGTACTCCACCCGTCTGGCTGAGTTAGGGATGCCCCTTCCGCCAGAGGCTATCACTGACAGAGTTCTTCAATCATTGCCACCTAGCTACAAGAGCTTCGTGTTGAACTATAACATGCACGGGATGAACAAGTCAGTCGCCGAGCTGTTTGCGATGCTGAAAGCCGCTGAGTCTGAAATTCAGAAGGAGCATCAAGTGTTGATGGTCAATAAAACCACTAGTTTCAAGAAAAATGGCAAGGGTAAGAAGGGTAACTCCAAGCAGAGTGGCAAAGCAGTTGCTCCTCTCATGAAGAAACCCAAGGCTGGACCCAAACCAGAAACTGTGTGTTTTCATTGCAAGGGAACTGGACGCTGGAAGCGGAATTGCCCCAAGTATTTGGCTGACAAGAAGGCGGCCAACAACAAACAAGGTATATATGATATACATGTTATTGATGTGTACCTTACCAACTCTCGTTGTAGTGCCTGGGTATTTGATACCGGTGCGGTTGCTCATATTTGCAACTCAAAACAGGAACTGCGGAATAGACGGAGGCTGGCAAAGGACGAAGTGACGATGCGCGTGGGAAATGGTTCCAAGGTTGATGTGATCGCCGTCGGCACGCTCGCTCTTCGATTACCGTCGGGATTAGTGATGAACCTAGATAAGTGTTATTTGGTGCCTGCGTTAAGCATGAACATTATATCTGGATCTTGTTTATTGCGAGACGGTTACTCATTTAAATCAGAGAATAATGGTTGTTCTATTTATATGAGTAATATCTTTTATGGTCATGCACCCGATGTGAGGGGTTTATTCTTATTGAATCTCGATAGTAATGATACACATGTTCATAACATTGATGCCAAAAGATGTAGAATTGATAATGATAATACCACTTTCTTGTGGCACTGCCGTTTAGGTCATATTGGCATAAAACGCATGAAGAAGCTCCATGCTGATGGACTTTTGGAGTCACTTGATTTTGAATCACTTGACACATGTGAGCCATGCCTCATGGGCAAGATGACTAAAACGCCGTTCTCTGGAATAATGGAACGGGCAAGTGACTTATTGGAAATCATACATACTGATGTGTGCGGTCCGATGAGTATTGAGGCGCGCGGTGGTTATCGTTACTTTCTCACCTTCACTGATGACTTAAGTAGATATGGGTATATTTACTTAATGAAACACAAGTCTGAAACATTTGAAAAGTTCAAACAATTTCAGAGTGAAGTTGAGAATCATCGTAACAAGAAGATTAAATTCCTACGATCTGATCGAGGAGGAGAATATCTGAGTTATGAGTTTGGCAGTCACTTAAGACAGTGTGGAATTGTTTCACAATTAACACCGCCTGGAACACCACAGCGTAATGGTGTGTCCGAACGTCGTAATCGAACCTTATTGGATATGGTGCGATCTATGATGTCTCTTGCCGATTTGCCACTATCGTTTTGGGGTTATGCATTAGAGACAGCTGCATTCACTTTAAATAGGGCACCATCGAAATCCGTTGAGACGACGCCATATGAACTTTGGTTTGACAAGAAACCAAAGCTGTCGTTTCTTAAAGTTTGGGGATGTGATGCTTATGTCAAAAAGCTTCAGCCTGAAAAGCTGGAACCCAAAGCGGAGAAATGCGTCTTCATAGGATACCCAAAAGAGACAGTTGGGTATACCTTCTACCTCAGATCCGAAGGCAAAGTGTTTGTCGCTAAAAACGGAGCATTTCTTGAGAAAGAGTTTCTCTCGAAAGAATTGAGTGGGAGGAAGATAGAACTTGATGAGGTTGTTGAACCTTTACTTCAACCTGAGAGTAGCGCAGCGCAGAAAGTTGTTTCTGTGGAGCCTACATTAGCTGAAGAGGAAGTTAATGATGATGATCATGAAGCTTTGGATCAAGTTGCTATCGAACCTCGTAGGTCGACAAGGACGCGTACTGCTCCTGAGTGGTACGGCAACCCTGTCTTAGAGGTCATGTTGTTAGACAACGATGAACCTACGAGCTATGGAGAAGCGATGATGAGCCCGGATTCCGAGAAGTGGTTAGAGGCCATGAAATCCGAGATGGGATCCATGTATGAAAACAAAGTATGGACTTTGGAAGTATTACCTGAAGGGCGTAAGGCCATTCAGAACAAATGGATCTTTAAGAGGAAGACGGACGCGGACGGTAATGTCACCGTCTATAAAGCTCGACTTGTGGCAAAGGGTTTTTCACAAGTTCAAGGAGTTGACTACGATGAGACCTTCTCACCCGTAGCGATGCTTAAGTCCGTCAGAATCATGCAAGCATCTCGGAGTTGGAATCTTCGTTTTGATGAGGTGATCAAAGCGTTCGAGTTTATACAAGTTTACGGAGAAGCTTGTATTTACAAGAAAGTGAGTGGGAGCTCTATAGCGTTTCTAATATTATATGTGGATGACATATTGCTGATTGGAAACAATATAGAAATGCTGGAAAGCGTAAAGGAATATTTGAACAAGAGTTTTTCAATGAAGGACCTAGGAGAAGCTGCTTTCATATTAGGCATCAAGATCTATAGAGATAGATCGAGACGCTTAATAGGACTTTCACAAAGCACATACCTTGATAAGATTTTGAAGAAGTTCAAAATGGATCAGTCCAAGAAGGGGTTCTTGCCTGTTTTGCAAGGTGTGAAGTTGAGTAAGACTCAATGCCCAGTGACTGCAGAAGATAGAGAAAAGATGAGTGTCATCCCCTATGCTTCAGCCATAGGCTCTATCATGTATGCAATGCTGTGCACAAGACCTGATGTCAGCCTTGCCATAAGTATGGCCGGAAGGTTTCAAAGTGATCCAGGAATGGAACACTGGACGGCGGTCAAGAATATCCTGAAGTACCTGAAAAGGACTAAGGACATGTTTCTCGTTTATGGAGGTGATCAAGAGCTCGTCGTAAAGGGTTACGTCGATGCAAGCTTTGACACTGATCCGGATGACTCTAAGTCGCAAACCGGATACGTATTTATTCTTAATGGGGGTGCGGTTAGCTGGTGCAGTTCCAAGCAAAGCGTGGTAGCTGATTCTACATGCGAAGCGGAGTACATCGCTGCCTCGGAGGCAGCGAAGGAAGGTGTCTGGATGAAGGAGTTCATGACAGATCTTGGAGTAGTGCCTAGTGCGCTTAACCCAATGACTCTGTTTTGTGATAATACTGGTGCCATTGCTCTAGCCAAGGAACCAAGATTTCACAAGAGGACCAGACACATAAAACGACGTTTCAATTCCATCCGCGATTACATCAAGGAGGACGACATAAATATTTGCAAAGTACACACGGATCTAAATGTTGCAGATCCGATGACTAAACCTCTTCCAAGGGCTAAACATGAACAACACCAGAACTGCATGGGTGTTCGATTCATTACAATGTAAATCACATAGTGATGTGAACTAGATTATTGACTCTAGTGCAAGTGGGAGACTGTTGGAAATATGCCCTAGAGGCAATAATAAATTGGTTATTATTATATTTCCTTGTTCATGATAATCGTTTATTATCCATGCTATAATTGTATTGATTGGAAACTCAAATACATGTGTGGGTACATAGACAACACTGTGTCCCTAGTAAGCCTCTAGTTGACTAGCTTGTTGATCAAAGATGGTTAAGGTTTCCTAGCCATGGACATGAGATGTCATTTGATAACGGGATCACATCATTAGGAGAATGATGTGATGGACAAGACCCAAACTGTAAACGTAGCATTTGATCGTGTCAGTTTATTGCTATTGTTTTCTGCATGTCAAGTATCTGTTCCTTTGACCATGAGATCATGCAACTCACTGACACCGGAGGAATACCTTGTGTGTATCAAACGTCGCAACGTTACTGGGTGACTATAAAGGTGCTCTACAGGTATCTCCGAGGGTGTCTGTTGGGTTGGCATGGATCAAGACTGGGATTTGTTACTCCGTGTGACGGAGAGGTATCTCAGGGCCCACTCGGTAATACAACATCACAATGAGCCTTGCAAGCAATGTGACTAAAGTGTTAGCCACGAGATCTTGTATTACGGAACGAGTAAAGAGACTTGCCGGTAACGAGATTGAACTAGGTATAGTGATACCGACGATCGAATCTCGGGCAAGTAACATACCGAAGAACAAAGGGAACAGCATACGGGATTAACTGAATCCTTGACATAGAGGTTCGACCGATAAAGATCTTCGTAGAATATGTAGGAGCCAATATGGGCATCCAGGTCCCGCTATTGGTTATTGGCCGTAGAGGTGTCTCGGTCATGTCTACATAGTTCTCGAACCCGCAGGGTCTACACACTTAACGTTTGGTGACGATTAGTATAATTGAGTTATTATGTTGGTGACCGAAAGTTGTTCGGAGTCCCGGATAAGATCCCGGACATGACGAGGATCTCCGGAAGAGTCCGGAGGTAAAGATTGATATATGTGATAATAGTGTTTTGATCTCCGGAAGGGTTCCGGAGTTCACCGGAAGGGGTTTCGGATGTTTACCGAAGTGTTCGGGTGCAGCAACACTTTATATGAGCCAAAGGGATAAAGCCCACAAGGTATTGGAAAGTGCAAAAGTAGTTTTGCTGCCGCGTAAGCGGTACTACCGCTTGGTGAAGCGGTACTACCGCCCGAGCGGTACTACCGCTTGTGTGAAGCGGTACTACCGCCCAAGCGGTACTACCGCTTGTGTCAAGCGGTACTACCGCTTGTGCGCGGCTGTGCACGATTCGGCAGGGTCCGAATTGGACTCTTTTCCTGCGGGCCAAACCGACCTTGTGCGGGCAAAACCGACCCGGAGGAGACTTTTACTCCAAGTTTAGACCCCAAGGCTCAACATATAAATAGAGGGGCAGGGCTAGCACACGGGACACATCAGGATTTCCCAAGCCGTGTGCCGGCAACCCTAGCCCTCTAGTTCCTCCGTCATAATCTCCGTAGTGCTTGGCGAAGCCCTGCAGAGATTGTTCCTCACCACCATCACCACGCCGTCGTGCTGCTGGAACTCAACCACTACTTCACCATCGCTCGCTGGATCGAGGAGGTGAAGGCGTCATCAAGCCGTACGTGTGTTGAACGCGGAGGTGCCGTCCGTTCGGCACTAGATCGGAAGGATCGTGATTGGATCGCGGGACGCTCGGCGATTTGGATCGCGAAGACGTTCGACTACATCAACCGCGTTTATTAACGCTTCCGCTTAGCGATCTACAAGGGTATGTAGATTCACTCTCCCTCTCGTAGATGCTCATCACCATGGATAGATCTTGCGTGTGCGTAGGAAAATTTTTGTTTCCCATGCAACGTTCCCCAACAGAGGCCCCATGGCTCGATAGCCATTGGAGATGGACATATACGGTCTTCGAGCACTCTCCGAGAGATCAAGGCGCGCCAAACGAGCTCCTGTCCTGCGATGTCGCCTCGTCCACGGCCAATCCAGCTCGCCATCGAGGTTAGTCATACGGACTCAGATATCTTTCCTCCATTACAATGTGTGCGAAAAAGATGATTACAATGCTAACGACGATTTGTGTTGCAGGCTGCTCTGCAGAAAGAGAGAGAGAAAACCCAGGCACTTCTGGCGGAATAGGCCTGGCAGGCGGCGAAGGAGAAGAGGGATCTGGAGGAGAGGACGGCAAAGTTGTTGGAGGGGGAGAGGGCACGTAACGATGCGTCTAACCGGGCCATGTACGACCTCATCGTGGTAAGTTTCTTCTTCATATTAGCCAAATCATGCACTACATGTTCTTTTCGTTAATAACCAATATGATTGACTTGTGAAAACCAAATGTGCAGACTATGTACGCGCAGAACGGCCAGACCCCTCCGCCGATGCCAGTCATTACCACGGCTGGAACGGTGAGTTTCATTTCAATGTTCATTAGTTACTAGTCTTAACATTTCAGCGTCATCATTCTAACGCAAATGATCTTTGGTACAGCATAACTCCCGAGCCGCATCGCACGACCCGAGCACCCCCGGTGTTTCACCTCCGTGATGACGAGGACGGTAAGCCCTAATATGCCACTTACTTGGCTCATTTTCTCAAACAAAGACAAACATAGCACTTAGACAAACTTAGCACAATTAGCTTATCCTCCACAATGACATAATTAGCTTATTTAGTCCATTTATGACATAATTAGCTTATTCGTTTCAAAAATGGCATAATAACCATGGTTACCTCATAAATGTCATATACTTAGCTTATTATTCTCAAAAATGACATAATTACCTAAGTTAGCTCTAAAATGACCAATACTTACATAATTTAGCTCAAAGATGGCATCATTACCTAGGTTAGCACAAAAATGACCTATACTTACCTAATTTTCCTAGGTTAGCACAAAAATGGCATACTTACATAGGTTAGCTCTAAAATGACACAAATAAGGAATAAGATGAAGAAAAACAAGGAAGAGGAGAAAAAAGGAATAGAAGAATAAGAAGAAAAAGAAGAAGACTAGAAGAAGAAGAAGAAGAAGAAGAAGAAGAAGTCTTCTTCTTCTTCTTCTTCTTCTTCTTCTTCTTCTTCTAGTCTTCTTCTTCTTCTTCTTCTTCCTTCTTCTTCTTCTTCTAGTCTTCTTCTTCTTCTTCTTCTTCTTCTTCTTTTTCTTCTTCTTCTTCTAGTCTTCTTCTTCTTCTTCTTCTTCTTTTTCTTCTTCTTCTTCTAGTCTTCTTCTTCTTCTTCTTCTTCTTCTTCTTCTAGTCTTCTTCTTCTTCTTCTTCTTCTTCTTCTTCTAGTCTTCTTCTTCTTCTTAGGTTATTTTCCCCAAAAAAGACATACTTATATAGCTAATTATCCTCCACAATGACATAATTAGCTTATTTAGTCCATTTATGACATAATTAGCTTATTCGTTTCAAAAATGGCATAATAACCATGGTTACCTCATAAATGTCATATACTTAGCTTATTATTCTCCAAAATGACATAATTACCTAAGTTAGCTCTAAAATGACCTATACTTAAATAATTTAGCTCAAAGATGGCATCATTACCTAGGTTAGCTCAAAAATAACCTATACTTACCTAATTTTCCTAGGTTAGCACAAAAATGGCATACTTACATAGGTTAGCTCTAAAATGAAACAAATAAGGAATAAGATGAAGAAAAACAAGGAAGAGGAGAAAAAAAGGAATAGAAGAATAAGAAGAAAAAGAAGAAGACTAGAAGAAGAAGAAGAAGAAGAAGAGAAGTTCTTCTTCTTCTTCTTCTTCTTCTTCTTCTAGTCTTCTTCTTTTTCTTCTTCTTCTTCTAGTCTTCTTCTTCTTCTTCTTCTTCTTCTTCTAGTCTTCTTCTTCTTCTTCTTCCTTCTTCTTCTTCTTCTAGTCTTCTTCTTCTTCTTCTTCTTCTTCTTCTTCTTCTTTTTCTTCTTCTTCTTCTAGTTTTCTTCTTCTTCTTCTTCTTTTTCTTCTTCTTCTTCTAGTCTTCTTCTTCTTCTTCTTCTTCTTCTTCTTTTTCTTCTTTTTCTTCTTCTTCTAGTCTTCCTCTTCTTCTTAGGTTATTTTCCCCAAAAAAGACATACTTATATAGGTAATTATCCTCCACAATGACATAATTAGCTTATTTAGTCCATTTATGACATAATTAGCTTATTCGTTTCAAAAATGGCATAATAACCATGGTTACCTCATAAATGTCATATACTTAGCTTATTATTCTCCAAAATGACATAATTACCTAAGTTAGCTCTAAAATGACATATACTTACATAATTTGGCTCAAAGATGGCATCATTACCTAGGTTAGCACAAAAATGACCTATACTTACCTAATTTTTCCTAGGTTAGCACAAAAATGGCGTGCTTACATAGGTTAGCTCTAAAATGACACAAATAAGGAATAAGATGAAGAAAAACAAGGAAGAGGAGAAAAAAAAGGAATAGAAGAATAAGAAGAAGAAGAAGGAGAAGTTCTTCTTCTTCTTCTTCTTCTCCTTCTACTTTTTCTTCTTCTTCTAGTCTTCTTCTTCTTCTTCTTCTTTTCTTCATCTAACTTTCTGATTTTCCATTTTGCAGATTTGATTCACTTCACGGAAGCTTGCGTTCATGGAGTCCTTGTCCTTCCTTTTTTGTTTTGATTTTGTAGGATGAACAGTGTGCAACTATTGTAATATGGTGGAACTTGCATATGTTTTGATTTGGTATATGTGTTGGATGATCATATATGGTATATGTGTTGGATATAGTGTTGGATATATGTGTTGGATATGATTTGTAGATTTGATTTGGTATATGTGTTGGATATAGTTTATTATGTGTTGGATGAGACTATTGTTTGCCTTATTATGTGAAATATATATATATCATATATTTGCTTTGAAATTGCTTTGATATAACAAAAAACAGAATAAAAAGAGGCAATACAGCCCCTTTGCCGTCTGCCGCGGACGGCAAAGTTGCCACGTGGCGGCCACCTGTAAACCTGTGAAGCTTCTTTGCCGTCCGCGGCAAACGGCAAAGAGGGGCTGGAGGCAGACGGCAAAGGCTGGGCCTGTTGCCAGGCTGGGCCCTTTTGCCTCTTTGCCGTCCATGGCAGACGGCAAAGAGGGGCTGGAGGCAGACGGCAAAGAGGGGCTGGAGGCAGACGGCAAAGAGGGGCTGGCGGCAGACGACAAAGAGGGGCTGGAGGCAGACGGCAAAGGCCTCTTTGCCGTCCACGGCAGACGGCAAAGAGGGGCTGGAGGCAGACGGCAAAGGTTGGGGTCCGTTAGCCGCCTAACGGTGGCGCCGTCAGCACTACGCCGTCCAGGTGCTTTGACGTCTGCAAGCGGATGGCAAAGAGAATCTTTGCCGTCCGCTTGACCGAAGCAGACGGCAAAGGACCCCTTTGCCGGAGTTCACTCGGCCCAAAATTGTGCCGTCCGCTAGCGGACAGCAAAGGTCTTTGCCGTCTGCTTTGTGCCCTTTGCCGTCTGCCATGGCACACGGCAAATGTCCTGATTCCAGTAGTGTCACTGCTAGAAACCGCCGGCGACTCATAACGCCGACTGTAGCTGCGACTGGGGATGGGGGTTGAATGCACGCGACTCTGGCTGTAAGTATATTTCTCCTGCTGGGCCACCGCCGTCCGCAGATATCCAACAGCGTTCCGCACCTCTTCTGCGAAAGGCGACTCGTCGGGGATGGGGATTGCAGCAAGCCGGGTTGCCGCCGCCACCATGTTCTCCGCCGGGTTAGAATAATGACCCGCCGGCGTTGGGAAAGAGGCTGGTGGGGTCTGATTCCGCCGGGGCGGGTTAAGCTGCTGATGCTGAACCGCCGCCCGGCTTCCAGGTACTTCCGCCATCTGGGTTACGGTCAAAGGCACGTTCCGTCCCGTCGCTGGCGTGTTAAAGAGATTCCTTGCTTCATACTGATCCAGCAAACGGGATTGATACCTCATCCGCTGAACCGCCGCTGCTGACTGCTGCTCTAACTCAAGACGGAAAGCATCTGCCCTAAGGCGTTCCGCCTTAGCATCCACCTGAGCCTTCAGCGCATTGATTTCCTGTTGGACCTCAGTCATCTGGTTCTTCAACCTTGCGATCTCCGTATTACGGGCAGCTTGGTTTTCAGCAGTGACCTCAGTCGCCATCAGGGTTGTAAGCTCATTCATCAGATCCAGAAGAACCTGAGCCAGTGGCCTGCCAGCCCCAGATCCAGTCGCACCGGCGGCTGAACTGCCAGGAGCTGCCCCTGAACCAGCCATGAAGACGGCAGCGCGGTTCGGCGGCTCATACTCCTCCGGCTCATGGAACTCTGACTCGAGGTAAGGCCCGACGTAGCCCCCGAGCCCGCCATGGTGGAGCTGGTAGATTGATTCCGTCTCACCGCTCGAGGATCCATCCTCGGAGCCGATGAGAGTTTCCTCCTGTGACATAGATCCTTCGAGATCCATGCCCTGAGTGAAGCCGACGAAGACATGCTTCCTGCCCGACTTAGCACGGGCGGGTTGCACGCGTCGGGCGGGTTGCTCGCGCCGGGCCTGCTCGACGATGTCGGTGCAGATGTCCGTCCTGGGTTCAGATCCGCCGATCTTGCCGATGAAGACGTGAATCCCGCCGAATGGGGCCCGGAAACCGTACTCAATGGAGTCAGCCTCGGGGCCCCAGCCGGCGTCGTCGATGTAGAGCGGCCACAGCGACTCTTGGTCATCCTGCCAACAGCGTACCCCTCGATCCCTGGGAGAGAGCCCTTTGAGAACTCAACACCACCGAGCGCTAGCCCCATGGTGGGTGCCAACTGTTGTGGTTTTGTCACGGTAGATGTCCGAAGACTTAGGTTCGAGGCCATCGCCAAAGGGGTGGACTCAAAGGGGTTGATCGAGACAAGGGACACGAGTTTACCCAGGTTCAGCCCCTCAAGAAGAGGTAAAAGCCTACGTCCTGCTTGTATTGTATTGATTGGAGTGTCGATTACAAGGGAGCGGTTTCGCTTGACCTAGTTCTTGACTTGTTGGTTTCTTGTCTAAGCCGCCCCAGGGACTCGCCTTTATATCGGAGGTCAAGGCCCCGGGTTACACGAGTCATAAACTGACTCATACTACGTAGTCTATTCTGTCTCTAAGCCGCCTTGCCATCTTGGGCAAGCCGTCTCCGGGCGGCTTAACCACCCGGGTCTTCTTACCATCTTCTGTCTCTGGGCCCCCGTCTTAGCTCATCAGGTGAGCCGCCACGCGGCCTGGCCTTATCTTCCGGCCCACCTTATGGATCTTGGGCTATGAGCCGCAAGGTATGACCCGGCCCCTCCTGGGCGGGTCTTACCACGGGGTTATATCCCCAACAGAGACGAATCTGGAAGCCGCCGACTAGGAAGGCGGATCTGGAAGACGCTAGCAAGGGGCTGGTCCTCGATGACAGGCTGTAGGGGGAACTCGACGGTGAGGTGGACACCTCTATGATGGGAGGGAGGCGGTAGATCGGAACTGGATGGCCAGTACAAGGGAAGTGGCGGTGCTAGACGGGGGAGGTAACGCCATCGTGGGAGCGGGACGACTAGCATGATGGGGGAGGACTGGATCAATCGTGTTCTAGGATTTTTGACCCAACCCTCCTGATAAGAGCGCAAGTCGTGCAAAAACACGTTGGGAGCAAAATATATGCATGCCTTTCACTCCCCAAATGAAAAAATCACGCGCCTCAGAAGAAAAAATTATCTTCAAATACCGCGTAGGTATATTCCAGACAGCCACGTACACGTTCCCGACTTTTTGCAAATTGATTCACGAGGTGGGTATACTACCGACGCAAACGTTCCACTCTGTTCCCGAAGGTTATTATTGAAAACGTCAGGAACGTAATCTGTTGACCATCCACGTCAGGAACAGGTACACATTCAGAATGAAAAATATAACAAACATTAGAACTGTAAGAAACTACAAAACCAATAAAAATATAGAAAAATGGGACAAAACCTTCCGAAAACTACACGCAAGATTCCTAAATCCTTCACTACTATACACTAGTAGAACGCCCGTGCGTTGCTACGGGCTAATGCATATAAATGGATTGAAGAAATGTTTAAGGCCATTTTCAAAGTCGAAGTTTATTTCTCCCTTTTACGTCTGGGCATGTTTAGACATCAAACACGCGCTCAACGGGCTCCCCAAAATTGAACCACGTGGGCAGTCCGGGCTCCCCCAAACCCGGCCCATATACGAACTAGAAATGTGGTTGTCTGGACTATCTGCTATCTTATCTTCAAGGCGTGATCCCAATAGAAAATCCTCACCCCACTACGCACCATTCTTTTTTCCTGTCGGATCCTCCCTTTCCATCTCGGTTTCCTTCCATAGCAGGACATTTCTTGCTGGAAGCCTCTTCTTTAAAATCAGATAACATCCATCTCATAATTTCCATGGCGCCCTTACTCCTTCACACTTTACTTCCCCTCAGACCGCCAAGGAGGAGTTCCCTACCAACCGCCCCGCTCTCCGCCCTGGCCCCTCCCCCCAATAGGATCTACATCTCCAAAAGACAGTCAAAACATCACTAGCATGCTAGCCGAAAATCTGGTTCCTGTGAATATGTAGTCTTAAACAATTATACTTGTTGACAATAGCCTATGTGTTTTACTGGATTCCTTGATGCGAATTTGAAATTTTGATGTGTCACTGTCTTGAACTAAGGCTGCAAAAGCGAACCAAAATTTGTGTTATGGTATTGACGTGAACACTCCCGATGTCAAAATCAAAGTGAAGATTTGATGCTCACGATAGCAAATTTGTCAAACTCTCATTTGCATCTCAATGCACTTATCAAATAATAAGGTAGCCTTGTAGTGTGATTGTAGTATTAGTGAAAATGGGGAGGATGGTGGTACCCGATAGATTTTGCTGCAGTACGCACGTTGTGGCAATCACGAAAAGTTCTTGCGCAGCTCACATGTATTGGTGAGTGGAAGTGAACAATAAAAATTTAGAAATGGTCCCCTAGACCGACAAGTGGAGGCATACACTTCCTGCAAACTCTATGCATTGCAGAGGCTAAAGATATAGCAAAGAGCTAGGATCCACAAGGACATGGTCGTGAATGAAATCATTCCAGGAAAGAAGAGGCAATTACTTGGGTGGCCATGGCGATGGGCGTGGCTTGCATGCCACTTGGGATCCCTCCGATGGTGATGTCAACCCGTCGTCCTTGTGGATCCGCTCCTCCATGAAGTTGTCCCTCGAGATGTGTCCATCAGCAAGGCTTCCCCGCAGTGCGGACGCACCTCGAACGGTTGTGCACCTAAGAGGCCTCCCACACATCACACGCGTTAGCAGCCGATGACCACTTAGATGGCATGTCTCTCCCAGTGGCGATCCGGATTACTCCGGATGGCTCCACAAGTGCTCTCAGTCTGGTTTCCTGACACATCCTCGAGTCACCTCCACATTTGTGCCCGCTTCCACCATCTTATTGTAGAACAAAGTGAGGGTTATCTTCCCGAGAAGCAGCTAGCGCTAGATACATGGCTGTGGCCATGCGGGGCTCCAGACCGGGCGATGGAACAAAATGGGTGGAGGTGTGATACGTCTCCAACGTATCTATAATTTTTGCTCGTTCCATGTTGTTATATTATCATTCTTGGATGTTTTACAATCATTTTATAGCGACTTTATATCATTTTTTGGGACTAACCTATGGAAATAGTGCCAAAGTGTCAGTTGCTATTTTTGCTTGTTTTTTACTTCGTAGAATACCAGTACCAAACGAAGCCCAAACACAGCGAAACTTTTTGGAGATTTTTTTTGGGCCAGAAGACATCCAGTGGGCCAAAGAAGTACCAGAGGGGTGGTCGATGAGACCACAACCCACCAGGGCTCGCTAGAGGCCCCAGGCGCTCCCTGATGGGTTGTGCCCTAATCGGGACCCCTCTCCACCGCCTCTGACGCCTACAAATTCCCAAATATTCCAGAAACCCTAGAGGAGTCGACGAAAAACACATCCAGCCACCGCAAGTTCCAAAACCGCGAGATCCAATCTAACACCATCACTGAGGGGTTCATCTTCCTCATAGGTGCCTCTCCGATGATGCGTGAGTAGTCCACCATAGACCTATGGGTCCGTAGGCAGTAGCTAGATGGCTTCCTCTCTCTCTTTCGATTCTCAATAAAATAGTCTCTTGGAGATCTATTTGATGTAAACTTTTGCGGTGTGTTTGTTTGGATCCGATGAATTTTGAGTTCATGATCAGTTTCTATCCATGAATATTATTTGAGTCTTCTTTGATCTCTTATACGCATGATTACTTATAGCCTCATATTTCTTCTTCGAATATTTGGTTTAGTTAGGCCAACTAGATCGATTTTTCTTGCCATGGGAAGAGGTGCTTTGTGATGGGTTCGATCTTGCGGTGTCCTTTCCCAGTGACAGAAGGGGCAGCAAGGCACGCATGTATCGCTTCCATTAAGGATAACACGATGGGGTCTATTCCTACATGAATAGATCTTGTCTACATCATGTCACCGTTCTTATTGCATTACTCCAGTTTTCCAAGAACTTAATACACTAGATGCATGCTGGATAGCGGTCGATGTGTGGAGTAATAGAGGTAGATGCAGGCAGGATTCGGTCTATCTATCTTGGACGTGATGCCTATATAATGATCATCGCCTTGGATATAGTCATGACTATTCGAGCTAGAAGACATCCAGCCTATCTTCTATCAATTCACCAACAGTAATTTGTTCACCCACCATGTGCTATACTCATGAGAGAAGCCACTAGTGAAACCTACGGCCGCCGGGTCTACTTTACCAACATATTGCTTTCCAATCTATCTTTTTGCCGCTTTTGTTTTCAGATCTATATTTCCAAAACCCAAAAATACCTTGTTGCACTTTTTATTTGCCCTTTTTATTTTGTGTTCTTGAGAGATCTATCTCTCCAATCTACCATTACCTAATCTATCTTTTTGCCGTATAGAGATAGACAACCTCTCTTTCGCGTCGGGTTGCAAGTATTTGTTCTTTGTGTGCAGGTGCTATTTACGTAGTGGTGGTGATCCTCCTACTGGTTCGATACCTTGGTTTCATAACTGAGGGAAATACTTATCGTCGCTGTGCTGCATCATCCCTTCCTCTTTGGGGAAATACCAACGCAGTCTCAAGCCATGTCAAAGGAATTTCTGGCGCCGTTGCCGGTGAGGAAGCAGTCTCTTCTACGTGCCAATCTCTGCCGCCGAGGAGACACCATCGTCATCTACCAGGTTCCAAATCACAAATATCATCTCCTTGTAATTACATTATTTGCCATTTGCCTCTCGTTTTCCTCTCCCCCACTTCACCCAATTTGCCGTTTTATTCGCCCTCTTTTCGTTTGCCTTTTTCTCATTAGATCTCTTGTTCACCTACCTTGTTGCTATGACTGGCGTTACTACTCCCCCTTTGTCACCGGATTTTGAAGTTCTATACTTCAAACAAAAACAAGGGGAAAATTTGAAAGATGACTGGTATAGGCTAATGGAATCCTATCGCATATGCAACCTAAAAGGAGATGCAAAAATTTTGCTTCGAAATTTTTACATAGGATTAGCTTTGCATCATAGACAACCCTTGGATTTTGCCGCTAAAGGGAACTTTATTGAGCTTGATGCAAACACCGCTTATGAAATTTTGGAAGGGATATTGGGGGTTCCTCCATCAAAGGGGCTTTCTTTTACAAAAGAGGGGGTTCAAATTTTAGACAAATTGGGTGACTTACATAAGCACTTGGTCGAGTTGCAAAAATATAATGAACCTCTCAAACATATTAGTGGGAACCTCAATCGCTTGAATACTTTGATTACTCTTTGCAATAAGCGTTTGGATATTTTGGATCTCAAGATGGTTTCTTCTCCTGGAAATTTGGGGAAGCGTAAAGAGCCCTGATAACCCACAAGTATAGGGGATCAATTGTAGCCTCTTTCGATAAGTAGGAGTGTCGAACCCAACGAGGAGCTAAAGGTAGAACAAATATTCCCTCAAGTTCTATCGACCACCGATACAACTCTATGCACGCTTAACGTTAGCTTTACCTAGAACAAGTATGAAACTAGAAGTACTTTGTAGGTGTGATAGGATAGGTTTGCAAGATAATAAAGAGCACGTAAATAAAAACTAGGGGCTGTTTAGATAAAGTAACAATTAAGTTAGTTTAACGAGTGTGGAAAAGTGGTGGTAGGAGTTGCGGAATTGTCCCTAAGCAATTGACTACGTTACTAGACCGATTGAAAGTTTTATGTGGGAGAGTGGACCGCTGAATATAGATGGGGGAAGGTGATGAAGATGTTGGGGAAGATGATGGAGGTATTTGTGTAGATCGCCGTCACACGATGATTGCCCCGGGGGCGTTCCGGCGCCACCGGGAGAGAGGGGGAGAGAGCCCCCCTCCTTCTTCTTCTTCCTTGGCCTTCCCCCTAGATGGGAGGAGGGTTTCCCTTCTATTCCTTGGCCTCCATGGCGGCGGAGGGGTGAGAGCCCCTCCGAGATTGGATCTCTCTCTCTCTGTTTCCTTCTGTTTCTGCCTTCCAGATTCTGGCCTTTCACCGTTTCTTAAATCCCCAGGGATCCGTAACTCCGATTGGGCTGAAATTTTAACACGATTTTTATCCCGATGTTAGCTTTCTTGAGGAGAAAGAAGGGCCCCAACCACCTTAAGGGGTGACCACAAGCCAGCCTGGCGCGCCCAGGGGGGTAGGGCGCGCCCCTATGGCTTGTGGGCCCCTCGGGCATCGTCTCGCGTTGATTCTTTTTCCCAAAAATCACATATATTCCAAAAAAAATCTCCGTAAGTTTTTATCGCGTTTGGACTTCGTTTGGTATGGATATTCTGCGAAACAAAAAACATGCAACAAACAGGAACTGGCACTGGGCACTGGATCAATATGTTAGTATCAAAAATAGTATAAAAAGTTGCCAAAAGTATATGAAAGTTGTAGAATATTGGCATGAAACAATCAAAAATTATAAATACGACGGAGACGTATCAGCATCCCGAAGCTTAATTCCTGCTCGTCCTCGAGTAGGTAAATGATAAAAAAGATAATTTTTGATGTGGAATGCTACCTAGAATAATCTTGATCATATAATCTAATCATGGCATGAATATTAAGATACGAGTGATTCAAAGCAATAGTCTATCATTCGACATTAAGAAAATAATACTTCAAGCATACTAAGAAAGCAATCATGTCTTCTCAAAATAACATGGCCAAAGAAAGTTATCCCTACAAAATCATATAGTCTGGCTATGCTCCATCTTCATCACACAAAGTATTAAATCATGCACAACCTCGGTTTTAGCCAAGCAATTGTTTCATACTCTAGTATTGTCAAACTTTTTCAACTTTCACGCAATACATGACCATGAGCCATGGATATTGCACCATAGGTGGAATAGAATATGGTGGTTGTGGAGAAGACAAAAAGAAAGAGATAGTCTCACATCAACTAGGCGTATCAACGGGCTATGGAGATGCCCATCAATAGATATCAATGTGAGTGAGTAGGGATTGCCATGCAACGGATGCACTAGAGCTATAAGTGTATGAAAGCTCAAAAAGAAACTAAGTGGGTGTGCATCCAACTCGCTTGCTTACGAAGACCTAGGGCAATTTGAGGAAGCCCATCATTGGAATATACAAGCCAAGTTCTATAATGAAAAATTCCCACTTGTATATGAAAGTGACAATATAGGAGACTTTCTATCATGAAGATCATGGTGCTACTTTGAAGCACAAGTGTGGAAAAAGGAATAGTAGCATTGCCCCTTCTCTCTTTTCTCTCATTTTTTTTTGGTGGGCTTCTTTGGCCCCTTTTATTTTTTTTGTAAAGTCCGGAGACTCATCCCAACTTGTGAGGGAATCATAGCTTCCATCATCCTTTCCTCACATGGGACAATGCTCTATAATGATGATCATCACACTTTTATTTACTTACAACTCAAGAATTACAACTCGATACTAGAACAAGATATGACTCTATATGAATGCCTCCGGCGATGTACCGGGATATGCAATGATCTAGCGTAGCAATGACATCAAAAAAGGACAAGCCATGAAAACATCATGCTAGCTATCTTACGATCATGCAAAGCAATATGACAATGATGGTGCGTGTCATAATAAACGGAATGGTGGAAGTTGCATGGCAATATATCTCGGAATGGATATGGAAATGCCAAAATAGGTAGGTATGGTGGCTGTTTTGAGGAAGGTATATGGTGGCTGTTTTGAGGAAGGTGGGTTTAATGCACCGGCGAAAGTTGCGCGGTACTAGAGAGGCTAGCAAAGGTGGAAGGGTGAGAGTGCGTATAATCCATGGACTCAACATTAGTCATAAAGAACTCACATACTTATTGCAAAAATTTATTAGTCATCGAAACAAGGTACTACACGCATGCTCCTAGGGGAAGGGTTGGTAGGAGTTAACCATCGCGCGATCCCGAACTCCACACAAAGGATGACAATCAATAAATAAATCATGCTCCGACTTCTTCACATAATGGTTCACCATACGTGCATGCTACGGGAATCACAAACTTTAACACAAATATTTCTACCAATCCACAATTACTCACTAGCATGACTCTAATATCACCATCTTTATATCGCAAAACTATTGCAAGGAATCAAACATATCATATTCAGTGATCTACAAGTTTTATGTAGGATTTTATGACTAACCATGTGAATGACCAACTCCTGTTAACTCTATAAATAGATATAAGTGAAGCATGAGAGTTTAATTCTTTCAACAAAAGATATGCCCACTCTCTAACAAATATAAGTGAAGCAAAAGAGCATTCTACAAATGGCGGTTTTCTACGTATAGAGAAACAGGCAATCCAAACTTCAAATGATATAAGTGAAGCACATGAAGCATTCTATAAAGCCATACTCAAAAGATATAAGTGAGGTGCAAAGAGCCTTCTATAAATCAACCAAGGACTTTCTCATACCATCATGGTGCATTATTAAAATAAAAATAAAAAGCACACGACGCTCCAAGATTTACGCATATCTTGTGACGAATAAAAATATAGCTCCAGGTAAAATTACCGATGGTTGTTAGAAGAAAGAGGGGATGCCTTCCGGGGCATCCCCAAGCTTAGTTTCTTGGGAGTCCTTGAATATTACCTTGGGGTGCCTCGGTCATCCCAAGCTTAGGCTCTTGCCACACCATATTCCTTCATCCATTGTGATCTCACCCAAAACTTGAAAACTTCAATCACACAAAACTTAACAAAACCCTCGTGAGATCCGTTAGTATAATAAAGTAAATCACCACTTTAAGTACTGTTGTGAACTCATTCCAAATTCATATTAGCATTATATCTACTGTATTCAAACTTCACCATGGTTCATACCCCCCGATACTACCCATAGATTCATCAAAATAAGAGAACAATGCATAGAAAACAGAATCTGTCAAAAACAGAACAGTCTGTAGTAATCTGAACATCTACCATATGTATGTAACTCCAAAAATTCTGAAACATTAGGACAAAATAAACAATTTGCATAGAAGTACTGTGTAAAAATTTCAGCAATTTTCGAAATTCCAGTAAAAAATGTAAATTCACGCACTATAGCCAAAGTTTCTGTTTTTGCACTGCACTCACCAAACAAGCAATCTAATCATCCTAAAGGCAAATCTTGGCACATTATTTTTATAATACAATTTATTTATGCAAGGGGATAATTATTTTTGGTGAAAAGTTTCTGTAATTAAGATTCGCAAAGTTTCGATGGGCATGAACAAAGTTCATGGAGCTCCCGCACTTCAACGGTGCTCGTCCTTCTTACTTTCACTTCTCTTTTTGAAAAAGTTTTAGGTTCCCCTCTTTATTTATTTTTTGTTTTTGAACTATATAAAAGCACACAACAGAATAAAATGACTCTCTAAAACTTCCGGGTTGTCTCCCAGGTAGCGCTTTCTTTAAAGCCATTAAGCTAGGCATAAAGTGCTCAAGTAATTGATCCACCCGGATCCCAAGGTATATCAAAGCCAATTTTAATTAACAATGATTTGTAATTTAGTAGTGAGCACAAATTAACATATATCATGCAACAACTAAGTCTAACTCTCTTCCTATGCATTGGCATATCATAAAAGAACAATTCATGCACATCAAGTAAAAGCCAATACATAGCATAAGCAGTTTCTTGCAATTTTATCGTATTGGAAACATAGAGAGGCGGAGATGTAGTTCCTCTCTCATAATAATTGCAAGTAGGAGCAGCAAGCACATGCATATTATATTTATCAAAATTATCATGTGCAATAGTAAAAGGCAACCCATCTATATAATCCTTAATAAGTGCAAAGTTCTCCGATATAGTATAGTTGGCAGAATTCAAAAAGATAATAGGACTATCATGTGTGGGTGCAATAGCAACAATTTCACATTTAACATAAAGAACTATAGCAAGTTCATCTCCATAAGCATCATTCATATTGGCATCATGGCCACAAGCATAGCAAGCATCAAGTTCATCAAAAAGGGATATTTCAAACGAATCCAAGGGATCATAGCAATTATCATAGCATTCATCCTTCGGTAAGAAGGAAGGGAAATTAAACAATGTATGAGTTGAAGAGTTACTCTCATTAGAAGGTGGGCACGGGTAGCTAGTCTGCTCTTCCTCCTTTTGTTCTTCGCTCTCCTCGTCATATTTTTCATCTAATGACCTCACAGTGTCAGGAATTTCTTCTTCCATAGATTCCTACAAAATATTAGTCTCTTCTTGGACAGCGGAGACTTTCTCAATAAAAGCATTAATACCGGCATTATATTTATAATTCTCATAGCAATATCAAAGTATAGCAAGATTTTCAGATCTGTAAACAGCATCATCATAATTTTCATACTCCTCAAACAAACATTTAATTTCACAAGCACCCATAAAAGCAACGAATTCTTCTATTCGTTCCACATCATAGTAATCATATATACCATTAGCATAAGAAGCCAAGGTTTCATTATCATTAAATTTACATGAAAAGGGAAGGTGTGGAGCCTTCATCCTAGAGCAACAAGTATAATCATATCTCAAGCATAAATTCCGAGCATACCAGCGTAACATATGAATTTGATCCCATAACAGTTTCCCTTTTTGAGTCAAGCGATAATCCCTAAAGTATTCACGTTGATCCAACGTGTGTCCCATTATATAATTGAATGGGGTTTTCTCAGCATTATTTAAGTAGTGCATAATATCTTTCACATAACGAGAATCGAGGGTTTTAGGAGGTTCCCCATCTCCATGAGTAGCAAGTACACCTAATTTTTTTGGTATTTCGTGTTCCATATCCATAACTAAAGATAGAGAACAACCTAGAACAGCAAATAAAATCTACTTAGTGATAAATCAAACAAGCACACACGAGAATATTCACCCCACGCTATTGCTCCCCGGCAACGGCGCCAGAAAAAGGTCTTGATAACCCACAAGTATAGGGGATCAATTGTAGCCTCTTTCGATAAGTAGGAGTGTCGACACCAATGAGGAGCTAAAGGTAGAACAAATATTCCCTCAAGTTCTATCGACAACCGATACAACTCTACGCACGCTTAACGTTCGCTTTACCTAGAACAAGTATGAAACTAGAAGTACTTTGTAGGTGTGATAGGATAGCTTTTCAAGATAATAAAGAGCACGTAAATAAAAACTAGGGGCTGTTTAGATAAAGTAACAATTAAGTTAGTTTAACGAGTGTGGAAAAGTGGTGGTAGGAGTTGCGGAATTGTCCCTAAGCAATTGACTACGTTACTAGACCGATAGCAAGTTTTATGTGGGAGAGTGGACCGCTGAATATAGATGGGGGAAGGTGATGAAGATGTTGGGGAAGATGACGGAGGTGTTGGTGTAGATCGCCGTCACCCGATGATTGCCTCGGCGGCATTCCGGCGCCACCGGGAGAGAGGGGGAGAAAGCCCCCCCTCCTTCTTCTTCTTCCTTAGCCTCCCCCCTAGATGGGAGGAGGGTTTCCCCTCTGGTCCTTGGCCTCCATGGCGGCAGAGGGGTGAGAGCCCCTCCGAGATTGGATCTCTCTCTCTCTCTCTGTTTCCTTCTGTTTCTGCCTTCCAGATTCTGGCCTTTCACCGTTTCTTAAATTCCTGCGGATCCGTAACTCCGATTGGGCTGAAATTTTAACACGATTTTTATCCGGATATTAGCTTTCTTGCAGAGAAAGAAGGGCCCCAACCGCCTTAAGGGGTGACCACAAGCTAGCCTGGCGCGCCCAGGGGGGTAGGGCGCGCCCCTATGGCTTGTGGGCCCCTCGGGCATCGTCTCCCGTTGATTCTTTTTCCCAAAAATCACATATATTCCAAAAAAATCTCCGTAAGTTTTTATCGCGTTTGGACTTCGTTTGGTATGGATATTCTGTGAAACAAAAAACATGCAACAAACAGGAACTGGCACTGGGCACTGGATCAATATGTTAGTCCCAAAAATAGTATAAAAAGTTGCCAAAAGTATATGTAAGTTGTAGAATATTGGCATGAAACAATCAAAAATTATAGATACGACGGAGACGTATCAAGCCCCCCCCCCCCCCCCCCCGGGTTTGTGAAAGACCTCAAAAAATTAGCAAAAACCAAAGATGACAATAGTTGAATCTATGTGTTATGCCTAGTTAGGGGCGTAAAACGATAGCGCTTGTTGGGAGGCAACCCAATGAATAAATTTATTTTCTTCTTTTTCTTTCTGTTTTTGAGTGTTGACACAATTATGCCTCTGTTATTATTGTGTTTTTATTTTTTATTTAGTGTTTGTGCCAAGTAAAGCCTTTAGGGTGATTCATAAGATGAGTAGAAAAAATGCTGAATCTAAAACAGAAACTTTGTCTCAAGTGTACGAATTTTCATTTTTTACTCTAATTTTATATTGAGATGAAATTTTAACACAGTATTTATATACAAATTCTTTACGTTGTCCTAATTTTTCAGAATTTTTAGAGTTACATAAGTATGGTTAGAGTACATATTACTACAGACTGTTCTGTCTGAAACAGATTCTGTTTTCGTTGCATTGTGTGCTTGTTTTGATGAATCTATGGTTTGTATCGGGGGGTATAAGCCATGGAAAAGTTAAAATACAGTAGGTATAATGCAATAAAAAAATTGAATGGGTTTGCAACAGTACTTAAAGTACTGATTTGCTTTATTATACTAACGGATCTCACGAAGATTTTGTGGAGTTTTGTGTGATTGAAGTTTTCAAGTTTTGGGTGAGATCAGGATGGATGAAGGAATAAGGAGTGAACAAGCAATTAAGCTTGGGGATGCCCCGAGTGGCATCCCCTCTTTCTTCTAACGACCATCGGTATTTTACTTGGAGCTATATTTTTATTCGTCACATATCATGAGTTTTGCTTGGAGCGTCTTGTATCATTTGAGTCTTTGCTTGCTTTGCTTTTTAGTTTGTCACGTGTCTCCTTGCTGGACAAACCTATTTGAGAGAGCCAAAATTATGCTAAGTTTTGTTATAATTGCTCTATATGCTTCACTTAAATTTTTTGAGCTATGGAATTGCTCTAGTGCTTCACTTGTATCTTTTTTAGCATGGTGTGCTTGGAAACTTTTGGAGAAACACTCTCATGCTTCACTTAGATTATTTTGAGAATTAGTAATTTTGAAGAAATCCTCTCATGCTTCACTTATACTATTTTGAGAGATGAAATATCTATGCTCATGTGCTTCACTTAAATTTGTTTGAGCTTGTCAAAAGCAATGGCAATATATGAAACTAGTTCCAAAGTGATAGATATTCAAGGAGGATATAATAAAAACTTTCATGAAGATCATGGGACAAATTAAACTTGATTCCTTGTAATAGTTTTGAGACATGATGATAGTAATATGTGAGTCATGTTAGTGAGTAATTATGCTTTAGTAAGAATATTGGTGTTAAGGTTTGTGATTCCCTATGCATGCACGAAAGTCAATAGTTTTGCAATGAAATTACATCCTACTTATGGTGCATTATTTGGTGTTAGTTATGCTCAATGCTCGCTTATGTGAATTTTCGTTTCTTGGTTGGTTGCTTCTCAATCTATTTGCTAGCCTCCACTTGTACTAAGTAGAAATACTACTTGTGCATCCAAAATCCTTAAACCCAGTTTTGCCTTATGAGTCCACCATACCTACCTATATGTGGAATTTCCATGCCGTTCTAAGCAAATTTGTATGTGCCATCTCTAGTTTTCAAAATAATTTTTCTTTTTTGTGTGCTCGTACTGCTCATGAAACGGTAGGGGGTGTCCAATATTTTTCCATGCTAGATGTGTTATTCTCAAGATGAGTGTTTATTCACTTGTCATTGCACGAGAGTACGGCGGTAATAGGGATGCCCAGTCCCGAAATGAAAAAGTAAAAAAAATTACTTTATGTTGTCAAGTAATAAATTCCTTGGAAAGTATTGGTATGGAAGGCAACCGTGGATACGGCCAGCCATGGATTGTGAAAGAATGGGGGGAAAAGGAATAAACTTTATTTTTTGTTTGGGAACCACCTATGATATATCTAGCATGGAAACTATTGTGAATTACTTTGTAGTTTTCGTTAACAGGAAAGGCATGCCACCCAAAATATTTTTCTCTCTCAATTTCAACTTTGAGCTCTGGCACCTCTACAAATCCCTACTTCCCTCTGCGAAGGGCCTATCTATTTACTTTATGCAATTTTTATTTTTATTTGAGTCTCCATCTTCTCTTATAAAGCACCAACTAGGGGGCACTATGATCGTACTTGAGCATTGGGTGTATTTAATATTTGAGTGTGTTTCATGAATGGATCAATGATTGAGCCTGATGGGCTAGGGATAACTTTCTTTAGTGTTGATATTTTGAAGGACATGGTTGCTTGATGGCATGCTTGAGTATTGAAGTCATTATGTTAATACTAGACTATTGCTTTGAACCACTAAAAGTCTAAATGTCCATGCTACAAAAGAAAAGAATAAGTGATGAACATGTTAGGCAGCATTCCACATCAAACAAATATTTTTATCATTTACCTACTCGAGGAAGAGTAGGAATTAAGCTTGGGGATGCTGATACGTCTCCAACGTATCTATAATTTTTACTTGTTCCATGTTGTTATATTATCATTCTTGGATGTTTTACAATCATTTTATAGCAACTTTATTGTGACACCCTGGGCTTATGCCACAGTGATCATTGTAATTAAGCTACAGTAATGATCATGAGCAGTGCCTAGTTATTTTGCTAAGTGAAGCTAGATCAAGTTGGAGTTCAAATTTCAATTCAAATTCCAATGCAAATGCCTTGTGGTTTTAGGTGATGAAATTAAATTTTCAAACATCAAAGATAAAATGTTCCAAAATTGTGGAATATTCCAAAACAAATAATGTTGAGGAAAACAACATCACCAAACATGTGGTGTGGACCCCACCAAATAAAACAGGAGCTGAAAGTATTTTGAATGCATTTAAATTCAATTTTAAACTATAAATAGTTACTAAAAATCCTCAAAGCTACTGTGGACCTTTGTAATATTGCAACTAAATATTTGGGCTATGTCTCACATTTTTTGTGTAAAGAGTAAATGCCTAAAAGAAAATTAAACAGAAAGATAAAAAGGAAAACCTGAAAGAGAAATAAAAGAAAGGGGCAAAGCCCACTTACCTGGCCACTGGGCCACTGGCACAGTGCCGGCCCAGCCCACCCAGAGGGTCCCCTACCTGCTCCCGCCTCGCTGTCGGCCACGCCATGGACGAGCTCGCCCACCGCCGCTCGCCGCTCGCCACCGCGACGAGGCAGGTGAGCGAGGGGATAAGGACGGCCCCGTCCCTATCCCCTGGCCTCCCTGGCCACTCACCCCCCCCTCGCTCGCTCCTCTCTTCCCTCCAGATCCAGTGCGCCCGCGCCGCCGCCGCCATGGCTCCGGCATAGCCGCTGCCCAGCGGCTCCGCCTCGACCCCCTCGACCTCCCCGATCACGAGCCCGACGCCCTGGACCCCTGCGACGCCTCCACGCCGTCGTCTTCAACCTCGGGCACCCGAGCTCGCCGCCGTCGATTCCGTCGCCGTCGAGCCTCCCCCGAGCACACTTGAACGGCTACATCCCGCGGTGAGCTCCTGCTACCTCCCCCGCTCCTCCTCGCGACGAGCCGTTGCTTGTGGTGCTCGTTTCCACTGGAGCCCGAACGTGCCGCCGCTCGAGCTCGTCGCCGGCGCCTCGCCGGTGACCAAATGGTCCTGCCGCCGCCGCCAATCGACTCCGCATCGCACGTAGGCTCGCCCAGCGCGCTTAGTTTCCCCTTTTGCACGCTGCTTCGCCGTTCGCCATCGCGCCCGAGCGCCGCCGTCCGCCATTGCCGTCGTAGCGCTCGCCACCGTCCACCGTAACTCGTGTCGATGGCCAAAATGGACCGGCGGCTCCACCAGCGTTCAAACGCGCCCGGCCGCGCTCGAAATGGTGCCCTGTGCGCCATTTCCGAGCCTCTCCGACGATTCGGGAGCTCGCTGGAGCAGCTCCGGTGGCCGGCCGGCGCCGCCGCTGACCTGGCAGGCCTGGGGCCACCCCCAGTGCCACTGCCAGTGGCCCCGCGGCCTCGGTTGACCAGTCAACGGTCGTCGCTGACCGCTGACTGGCCAGCTCAACCACTGACAGTGGGGCCCCACACCCCCTGTGTCTATGACAGATGGGCCCCATTCGTCAAATAGTTTAATTAGTGATATAGATTAATTAAAATTAATTAAATTGCCTAATCAGCCACTGACATATGGGCCCCACTTGTTAATTAAACTGTTTTAATTAAATTACAACCCTGGAAATTGAATGTGTCTATGACAGGTGGGACCCACTGGTCAGGTTTGACCTGGCCAGCCCCCTGTTGACTGCTGATGCAATGCTCACGCAATGCTGGCGTCATCATTCACTATTCTGGATAATGTTGATTTAATAAATAGATTTAATTCCAGAAAATCAATAAAACTTTAGAAAATCATAGGAAATAATCTATAAGTCAGATGAAAATAATTTATATATGAAAGTTGATCAGAAAAATGCCACGAATCCAAATATGCCATCCATTCATCTGTCACATGCCCCTAGCTATCTGAACATGCAACTTTTTGCCTGTTTCGGATAGATGAATAGTGCATGCCTACCGATTAATAAATCCAAATTAAATCCTAACAATAACTAGTATGACTTAGACATGATTTTAGGCAACCCTGCACTGCATCCTAGCTGACACATGCCTCTAGCACAGCCAACATGGAACCCTTCCCTCCGAATCGTCTGTCCGATAAATCAACAGACCCGGGAAATATCGTCAGATATTCTCCCACTTCGTCTGCAACGCGTAGTACTGCGTTAGTGCATGCCTAGCTAAGCATATTGCCATGTCATGCATCATGTTGCATCTGCGTGCTTTATATTTATTGTTTCTTCCCCCTCTTCTCTTCGGTAGACCCCGAGGCTGACGGAGCTGCCGAGATCGACTACACCGTTGACGTTCAGCCTTTTGCCGCAGAGCAGCAAGGCAAGCAAAAACCCCTTGAGCATTCCGATATCACCCATCTCTCTCCCTCTTATGCTTGCATTAGAATTTTGCTACTGTATTAGTTAGCTCCTATTCTGATGCATAGCCTGTTTTTGATGAACTGCTACTATACATGTTATCATATCAACTGCTTAGTATAGGACGGGCAATGAATCCCCTGAGACCCCTTAGTCACAGTTGCCCCTGCTTTCATCGACGACTCCGAGGACTTGAAGACAGAAGACTCAGTCGTCATGACTGACAAGCCGTTACCGACACATCACCCCACACCCCTTTAGTATGGCACTGTAGAGCTACCATCGAGTGCCGAGGGTGATACCTCACTAGCACTCCTGATGTTAATTCTATAGCGTAGTTATCGGTAATGGGTATCGAGGGTGATTCCTCTTTTCCATTTACCGGTATCGACTCTTGCCTTACTCTTACCTCGAGTGGGATCCAGCGAGGGTGAATCCTCAGATCTCCACTTGATGTACAGACACATAGTTACTATGACCGGGTTACTGCTACTTGTTAAGACGGGTCAGCCCCAAGGGTACCCACGAGAGAAAGATTTGGTGGGATGCGCCGCAATGCATCCGGAGATTTGGTGGGGTGCGCCGGTAAGGCACCCGAGTATTAGTGAACACTAATAAAATTGCTAATGGGTTGAGTATTTAATCTGAGTTAGGTCGTTGGCCTAATACGCACTAACCACCACGCGGGGTAATCAGTATGGGCTGCTCGGCGGCGTACATTCTCCCAAAAGCTCTTCAGATGCCACATTTTTCGACTCGCGCCCGGGTGGTCTAGAACGCAGGGACCCTGATGGAGGGCGTGCTAGGACTGATCCCGGCCGATGGCGTAACGTGCAGGATGGCGAGGGCGATGGCCCAAGACCCCGAGCCATTAGGATGTAGACCGGCGTGCTGGCCTCTCTGTTGAGCCTAGGTAGGACTACGTCGTGTCGATCTGCCGAGGCCGGGTATGACCAGAAAATTATATCCGGCCGGAGCTTATCGAGCATGTTGGGGAATTTGGTGCACCCCTGCAGGGAAGTAAACTATTCGAATAGCCGTGTCCACGGTAACAGGACGACTTGGAGTTGTGCTTTGACCTACTACAACTATAATCATAAACTAATAAAATGAATTGTGGCTCCGGGATTGCTTCCTCGCAGGGAGTCGAGGAAGGATCTCTGGGCGAGTTTACTTAATTAAAATGGTTACAACAATATGACTATATGCATGAGATACTAATCTGCACTCTTCTAATGTTGCAAGATGTTGAAGATGCTAGTCTTCGATAGGACTAGGCCTTCCCCCTATTCTTGCTTTCTGCAGTCAGTCCAGATATAACCCCTTTCCTTGATAATGGTGCATATCTAGCATAGTTCTGATGTAAGTCTTGCGAGTACATTGGATGAGTACTCACAGCTGCTTTGCTCCCCTTTTCCCCTTCGATACGTTGTTGCGTTCAGACGATGGAGCCCAGGACGTGGACTACGCTGGAGACGTCGACTACTACTACCCCGACGGAGGCCCCTACCCGCAGGATGGAGCTTATTACGACGTAGACTTCTCCGACGTCCAGGAGTAGTTAGGAGGTTCCCAGGCAGGAGGCCTCGCCTGTTTCGATCCGCTGTTTATGTTTATGCTAGCCTTCTTAAGGCAAAACTTGTCTAACTTATGTTTGTACTCAGATATATTTACTTTCGCTGACTTGTGCTTGTCGGAGCTTTATATTCGAGCCCTCGAGGCCCCTGGCTTGTAATATTAAGCTGTATGACTCTTTATTTATGTCGTTTGTCGTGTTGTGGTACTAATCAATGAGTCCCTAATCTTGGCCGTACGCATTGCGTGATTGATTAGCGTACGGACGAGAAAGGGGGCGTCACAAGTTGGTATCAGAGCCGACTGCCTGTAGGTAGCCCCCTTTCCAACTCCTTGGCCGAAGTTGAGTCTAGTCATTGAAACCGTTTTACTAACACTGATGCTGTGGCTTACGGGCCCACATCTCAATCGGGTGGTATTAGGATCTTTTATTCCTCGTCTATACTCTGGGTTCTGATCTCTCTTCTCTTTCAGGTTAAAGATTTTGCAAAAATCTAACATTAGGTTCTCGTGATCACATCCACCGGAGAATTGTTTCGTCGAAAATTGTCTTCTTTAAGGTTATGATGCACGCACTGTCATTTGACATCTTGAATCTCCTTGTTACACATGCGTCCCTCTAGGCAGATCGTCTGTCTGACCTACGCGCACGACATGACTGGGTTCCCAGCCATTCTGAACGGCCTCTTGAAGACACTAGGTTATCGTTGGTACCCCGAGTACACTGTTTACGAGGACTACCACGAGTTCAACCAGGAACAGTATGAGGCTGTGATGGTTATCTGGGATCGATGGGATCGCTCCATTACTGAGCTGCACACCTTCCGTGGTATTAGAGTGACTGTCGAGATGGCAGTACAGGATGCTGCTTATGCTGCTATTGTTCGTCTCCGTGCAGCGAACCCCAGCTTGGAGGATTCGGCATACCGGTACATCCCGTATGTCCCTGCTGGAGTTGATACGCCAGCCGACACTGAGGTCTTGATCCCTTTTGCACGGCAGCGTACCGACCGATCCTACACTGCTATCTGCGCCCCCTATGTGAGTCGCCGCTACGACCCACGGGTTCTGGTTCAGTACACTGAGGCTCTGGATCGCACTGTCAGGGCTCTTAACTTTGAGCTGTACGCCACCCGTGCTCGTCTTTACCGGGCTTTGGAGCAGTTGAGGCCAGCAGTCATTGCGGGGATGCATACAGAGTTTGTTCTCCACCCGTGTCCGACTGAGTTTCCTCCAGGACTTGAGTGGCCTGCTGTTGGAGGTCGTGCTCCCGCACTTGGGCCTAGGCTCCCAGTTGATATGCAGGTTCTGCATCAGGGTGTGCATGGGATGTTGTACTCCTTCACTAGATTTCAGGGTCACCTGCAGTTCCCCGGCTACTTTCGTTGTCCCGGACGCTGATGCATTGTTGTATCCCTCCACCGTGTGCCTGCGTGCCGCCTAGTTGTCTAGTTTAATTTCATGCCGGATCTATCGTCTATTTTGTAACGAACTTATGGTTTGTAATAGACTTATGTATGGATCTGTATGTTGAAATCTGAACTACTATGTCGTAATTATTGCACTTCCTTCTTTGTGCAATTTACTTCATGAATGATTCATTGATGTTGCAATTACCAAATACTAAACTACCACTGTTAAAATTGACAGAATGGTTAGGCCAGCTGGTCGTGGTCATGGTACGCCTGAGCAACCACCACCACCGGACTACATGGCTGCTATGATGCAACAGTTTGAACTGAACCGCCAGTTTATGCAAGGGCTTATGGATCACTTCCCAAGGCCGAACATGAATCAGCAGCCAACCCTAGTGACTCTGCAAGACTTCATGCGCCTCAACCCTACGATCTTCCGTAGCTCAACTCAGCCGCTTGACGCAGATGACTGGCTCCGTGACATCACTTATGAGCTGGAAGCTTCAGGCTCCCCAGAGGCTAGCTATGTCACTTTTGCCTCGTACTTTCTGAAGGGTCCCGCTACTCAATGGTGGGACAGCCACAGGCGCTCTCAGCCTGTTGAAACAATCATCACCTAGCCAGAGTTCCAAGCTGCGTTTCGTGCTCGTCATATTCCCCAGGGAACAATGGACAAGAAAAAGCGTGAATTCCGCAACTTAGTCCAGGGCAGCAAGACTGCGGATGCTTATCAGCGGGAATTTCTGGACTTATCTCGCTATGCGGAAGAAGATGTTGCAACTGATGCTCGCAGACAGGAGAAGTTCCGTGAAGGTCTTCACCCAGATATTCACCTTGCTCTTCTGGCTCACGACTTCCCTGATTTCGCCACCTTGGTGAATAAGGCTATCCAGATTGAGACAGGTCTGCAGAGGTACAAGGATCACACCAAGCGCAAGATTGACGTGGGTTCATCTTCGGGCCCACGTCCTCAGAAGCAAAGGATCTGGATCCCCAACAACTACTGTCCACCTGTTTATGCACCGAGGCCATCCTATGTGGCGCCTCGTCTGCCCCCTCCACCGCCAAGACAGCCAAGAGTTGTACCGCCAAGAGCACCTCAGCCTCCACCATCCCGTCCTGAGGATGGACTATGCTTCAAGTGTGGCCGTCCAGGTCACCGTGCTAGAGAATGCAGGCAGAATCAGAATCAACTTGCGCTGTCTACCAACCAGCCCCGCAACAACAACGCCAGGCCTAACACTGGTCGTGTTCAAGCCAACAATGTTGATCTGAATCAAGCTCAAGATCAGCCTTCTACTGTGATGGGTACACTTGTTAACTCAATACCCGCATCCGTATTATTTGATACTGGGTCAACGCATTCATTCATGTCGGAAGAATTTGCATGTAAGCATAACCTTAAGAGCGAGAACATGGACATTCAAATAATGGTATCCACACCCATGGGAAATTGTCGGACCTCTTTGGTATGCCCCAACGTCGCCATTGAGATCGAAGGACTAGAATTCCTCGTCTCGCCCATTGTGTTGGCATCTTCCAATATTGACTTACTCTTGGGAATGGAGTGGATGACAGCACATAGCGCTTCAGTCGTTTGTGCCACCAAAACCGTGCATATTCTGCACCCTTCCAACGAGTTAGTGGTTCATACCGCTCGTCTCGTTCGCAATGCCGAGACCCAGATTCATTTCATGAACGCATTGAATGCTTCACCTCTAGAGGGGATTGAAAACATTCCAGTGGTTCGGGACTTTCCGGATGTGTTTCCAGAAGAACTTCCAGGCATTCCCCCTGCTAGAGCTGTCGAGTTTGTCATCGACTTGGTACCTGGTACCACTCCTATAGCCAAGCGACCCAATAAAATGCCTCCTCATGAACTTCTTGAGCTTAAGGAAGAAATTGACAAATCGCTTCGCAAGGGTTTTATTCGTCCTAGTTCCTCAGCTTGGGGAGCACCTTCACTCTTTGTCAAGAAGAAAGATGGTACTAATCGGCTAGTCCAAGATTACCGGCCTATTAACCAAGCAACAATTCAGAATAAATATCCGCTTCCCCGGATCAATGACCCGTATGATCAGCTTGCTGGATCATCAGTGTTTTCTAAACTCGACTTGAGGTTGGGTTATCTTCAGATCCGTGTTCGTGAAGAAGATATTCCAAAGACAGCATTTGTTACTCGCTATGGATCATACGAGTACACCGTTATGTCTTTTGGCTTAACAAATGCCCCAGCAACCTTCTCTCGGTTGATGAATTATATCTTCATGGATTATCTCGACAAGTTTGTAGTGGTATATCTGGATGACATACTGATATATTCCAAAAATGAAGAAGAACATGCCGAACATCTTCGTCTTGTGCTCGAAAGGCTTCGAGAACATCAACTATATGCAAAGTTCTCTAAGTGTGAGTTCTGGCTAAGTGAAGTGACTTACCTTGGTCATGTGATCTCCAAGGATGGAATTGCCGTCAACCCTGAGCGAGTTCAGGCTATTCTTGACTGGACTCCCCCAAGGAATGTCAAGCAAGTCAGAAGTTTTCTCGGTCTCGCCAGCTATTGTCGTCGATTCATCGAGAACTTCTCCAAGATCGCAAAGCCCCTGACCAATCTGCTTCACAAAGGTGTTAAGTTTGAATGGACAGACAAATGTCAGGAAAGTTTCCAGACTCTCAAGGACAAGCTTACATCAGCACCGGTGCTTGCTCCTCCAGACACTCGTAAGGACTTTGCCATTTATTGCGACGCTTCTCGTCAAGGATTAGGCTGTGTCCTAATGCAAGAGCGCAGAGTAGTTGCTTATGCGTCAAGACAATTGCGTCCTCATGAAGAGAACTATCCAGTTCATGATCTCGAGTTAGCTGCAGTGGTCTATGCTCTATTGAATTGGCAACATTACCTTGTTGGTAATCGTTGCGAGATCTATACCGACCACCAAAGTCTAAAGTACTTGTTTACTCAACCGGACTTGAATCTCCACCAGCGAAGATGGATGGAATCCCTCACAGACTATGATTTCGGTATTTCTTATACCCCTGGCAAGGCTAATGTAATGGCTGACGCCTTGAGCCGTAAGTCATACTGCAACCACCTTCAGGTTCACAAGGTTCACCCCCTGCTTCAAGAAGAGTTTCGCAAGCTGAACCTCCATATAGTCCCTCAGGGTTATCTCACTCCTCCTACTGAGGAGTTCTTTAAGATGAACCTCCACGTTGTTGCTCAGGGTTCTCTTAATAACCTGATTGCTAAACCAGATCTTGTGGACGTCATCAAGTGGAACCAGAAGTGTGACGATGACGTCAGGAGGATTAAGCTCGAGCTCTCAGAAGGAAAGCCCTCACCCTTCTCCACTACTGAAGATGGCATTTTGTACTACAAAAACCGGCTAGTGGTACCAAGAGATGTGATTCTGGAGGTCACGAAGGAAGCACATGACACTCCGCTCTCTATTCATCCTGGTAGCACCAAGATGTATCAAGACATCCGTCAGAGGTTCTGGTAGCCAAAGATGAAGCAAGACATTGCACGCTATGTTTCAAAGTGTGACATTTGCTGTCGGATCAAAGCAGAACATCAAAAGCCTGCTGGAACTCTACAGCCTATTTCTATTCCTGAGTGGAAATGGGATCATGTTGAAATGGACTTCATTACTGGTTTTCCCAGGTCGTTGAAAGGTAATGATGCTATTCTTGTCGTCATTGACCGATTGTCCAAGATTGCACATTTTCTGGCTGTCAAGGAAACTATTACTGCTAGTCAGCTGGCAGATCTATACATGTCCAGAATGTTTCGCTCCACGGTATTCCATCGGTGATCAGTTCAGACCGTGGTAGTTTATTCACTTCAAGATTCTGGACAAGTTTCCAGGAAGCTATGGGGACTCGTTTGTCCTTCAGCACCGCTTTTCACCCGCAATCCCAGGGACAAGTGGAACGGGTCAATCAGATTCTCGAAGACATGCTTCGAGCCTGTGTCATTTCTTTCGGCAAGAAATGGGAAGAATCTCTTCCGTTTGCTGAGTTCTCCTACAACAATAGCTATCAAGCTAGTCTGAAGATGGCTCCTTTTGAAGTGTTGTATGGACGTAAGTGTCAGACTCCTCTGAATTGGTCAGAAACTGGGGAACGTACACTTATCGGTCCGGATATTATCCAACATGCCGAAGATCAAGTCCGCATTATTCAGGCAAATCTGAAGGCTGCTCAGTCTCGTCAGAAGAGTCAGTATGACCGTCATCACAAAGGTATGGTCTATCAACCTGGCGAAAAGGCTTATCTTCGAGTCACGCCAATGAGAGGAACACACCGATTTGGAATCAAGGGCAAGTTGGCTCCTCGTTATATTGGTCCTTTCACCGTTCTCGAAAGGCGTGGTAAAGTGGCATACCAATTGGAACTACCGCCAAACCTGTCACAGGTTCATGATGTGTTCCATGTGTCACAGCTTCGTCGCTGCTTCAAGGATCCTATCCGAGCAGTGGACCATGAAATGCTTGAACTGCAACAAGACCTTTCTTACAAGGAGCAGCCAGTCCGCATTCTCGATGAAACTGAACGTCGTACTCGTCAGAAGGTTACCAAGTTCTTCGAGGTGCAGTGGGCACATCATTCTGAAGATGAAGCCACTTGGGAACGCGAAGATCATCTTCGTGCAGAATACCCCGGGCTCTTCCCTTCTACTTCTTAATTCTCAGGACGAGAATTCTTGTTAGTAGGGGAGAATTGTGACACCCTGGGCTTATGCCACAGTGATCATTGTAATTAAGCTACAGTAATGATCATGAGCAGTGCCTAGTTATTTTGCTAAGTGAAGCTAGATCAAGTTGGAGTTCAAATTTCAATTCAAATTCCAATGCAAATGCCTTGTGATTTTAGGTGATGAAATTAAATTTTCAAACATCAAAGATAAAATGTTCCAAAATTGTGGAATATTCCAAAACAAATAATGTTGAGGAAAACAACATCACCAAACATGTGGTGTGGACCCCACCAAATAAAACAGGAGCTGAAAGTATTTTGAATGCATTTAAATTCAATTTTAAACTACAAACAGTTACTAAAAATCCTCAAAGCTACTGTGGACCTTTGTAATATTGCAACTAAATATTTGGGCTATGTCTCACATTTTTTGTGTAAAGAGTAAATGCCTAAAAGAAAATAAAACAGAAAGATAAAAAGGAAAAACAGAAAGAGAAATAAAAGAAAAGGGCAAAGACCACTTACCTGGCCACTGGGCCACTGGCACAGTGCCGGCCCAGCCCACCCAGAGCGTCCCATACCTGCTCCCGCCTCGCTGTCGGCCGCGCCATGGACGAGCTCGCCCACCGCCGCTCGCCGCTCGCCACCGCGACGAGGCAGGTGCGCGAGGGGATAAGGACGGCCCCGTCCCTCTCCCCTGGCCTCCCTGGCCACTCTCCCCCCCCCTCTCTCGCTCCTCTCTTCCCTCCAGATCCAGCGCGCCCGCGCCACCGCCGCCACGGCTCCAGCATAGCCGCTGCCACAGCCTCCCCCGAGCCCCGTTGAGACGCTCAGCGGCTCCGCCTCGACCCCCTCGACCTCCCCGATCACGAGCCCGACGCCCTGGACCCCTGCGACGCCTCCACGCCGTCGTCTTCAACCTCGGGCACCCGAGCTCGCCGCCGTCGATTCCGTCGCCGTCGAGCCTCCCCCGAGCACACTTGAACGGCTACATCCCGCGGTGAGCTCCTGCTACCTCCCCCGCTCCTCCTCGCGACGAGCCGTTGCTCGTGGCGCTCGTTTCGACTGGAGCCCGAACGTGCCGCCGCTCGAGCTTGTCGCCGGCGCCTCACCGGTGACCAAATGGTCCTGCCACCGCCGCCAATCGACTCCGCATCGCACGTAGGCTCGCCCCGCGCGCTTAGTTTCCCCTTTTGCACGCTGCTTCGCCGTTCGCCATCGCGCCCGAGCGCCGCCGTCCGCTATTGCCGTCGTAGCGCTCGCCACTGTCCACCGTACCTCGTGCCGATGGCCAAAATGGACCGGCGGCTCCACCAGCGTTCGAACGGGACCGGCCGCGCTCGAAATGGTGCCCTGTGCGCCATTTCCGAGCCTCTCCAGCGATTCGGGAGCTCGCCGGAGCAGCTCCGGTGGCCGGCCGGCGCCGCCGCTGACCTGGCAGGCCTGGGGCCACCCCCAGTGCCACTGCCAGTGGCCCCGCGGCCTCGGTTGACCAGTCAACGGTCGTCGCTGACCGCTGACTGGCCAGCTCAGCCACTGACAGTGGGGCCCCACACCCCCTGTGTCTATGACACATGGGCCCCATTCGTTAGATAGTTTAATTAGTGATATAGATTAATTAAAATTAATTAAATTGCCTAATCATTCACTGACATATGGGCCCCACTTGTTAATTAAACTGTTTTAATTAAATTACAACCCTGGAAATTGAATGTGTCTATGACAGGTGGGACCCACTGGTCAGGTTTGACCTGGCCAGCCCCCTGTTGACTGCTGATGCAATGCTGACGCAATGCTGGCGTCATCATTCACTATTCTAGATAATGTTGATTTAATAAATAGATTTAATTCCAGAAAATCAATAAAACTTTAGAAAATCATAGGAAATAATCTATAAGTCAGATGAAAATAATTTATATATGAAAGTTGATCAGAAAAATGCCACGAATCCAAATATGCCATCCATTCATCTATCACATGCCCCTAGCTATCTGAACATGCAACTTTTTGCCTGTTTCGGATAGATGAATAGTGCATGCCTACCGATTAATAAATCCAAATTAAATCCTAACAATAACTAGTATGACTTAGACATGATTTTAGGCAACCCTGCACTGCATCCTAGCTGACACATGCCTCTAGCACAGCCAACATGGAACCCTTCCCTCCGAATCGTCTGTCCGATAAATCAACAGACCCGGGAAATATCGTCAGATATTCTCCCGCTTCGTCTGCAACGCGTAGTACTGCGTTAGTGCATGCCAAGCTAAGCATATTGCCATGTCATGCATCATGTTGCATCTGCGTGCTTTATATTTATTGTTTCTTCCCCCTCTTCTCTTCGGTAGACCCCGAGGCTGACGGAGCTGCCGAGATCGACTACACCGTTGACGTTCAGCCTTTTGCCGCAGAGCAGCAAGGCAAGCAAAAACCCTTTGAGCATTCCGATATCACCCATCTCTCTCCCTCTTATGCTTGCAGGATGCTACGGCGTACATTCTCCCGAAATCTCTTCAGATGCCACATTTTTCGACTCGCGCCCGGGTGGTCTGGAACGCAGGGACCCTGATGGAGGGCGTGCTAGGACTGATCCCGGCCGATGGCGTAACGTGCAGGATGGCGAGGGCGATGGCCCAAGACCCCGAGCCATTAGGATGTAGACCGGCGTGCTGGCCTCTCTGTTGAGCCTAGGTAGGACTACGTCGTGTTGATCTGCCGAGGCCGGGTATGACCAGAAAATTATATCTGGCCGGAGCTTATCGAGCGTGTTGGGGAATGTGGTGCACCCCTGCAGGGATGTAAACTATTCGAATAGCCGTCTCCACGGTAACAGGATGACTTGGAGTTGTGCTTTGACCTACTACAACTATAATCATAAACTAATAAAATGAATTGTGGCTCCGGGATTGCTTCCTCGCAGGGAGTCGAGGAGGGATCTCTGGGAGAGTTTACTTAATTAAAATTGTTACAACAATATGACTATATGCATGAGATACTAATCTGCACTCTTCTAATGCTACAAGATGTTGAAGATGCTAGTCTTCGATAGGACTAGGCCTTCCCCCTATTCTTGCTTTCTGCAGTCAGTCCAGATATAACCCCTTTCCTTGATAATGGTGCATATCTAGCATAGTTCTATTGTAAGTCTTGCGAGTACTTTGGATGAGTACTCACAGCTGCTTTGCTCCCCTTTTCCCGTTCGATACGTTGCTGCGTTCAGACGATGGAGCCCAGGACGTGGACTACGCTGGAGACGTCGACTACTACTACCCCGACGGAGGCCCCTACCCGCAGGATGGAGCTTATTATGACGTAGACTTCTCCGACGTCCAGGAGTAGTTAGGAGGTTCCCAGGCAGGAGGCCTCGCCTCTTTCGATCCGCTGTTTATGTTTATGCTAGCCTTCTTAAGGCAAAACTTGTCTAACTTATGTTTGTACTCAGATATATTTACTTCCGCTGACTTGTGCTTGTCGGAGCTTTATATTCGAGCCCTCGAGGCCCCTGGCTTGTAATATTAAGATGTATGACTCTTTATTTATGTCGTTTGTCGTGTTGTGGTACTAATCAGTGAGTCCCTAATCTTGGCCGTACGCATTGCGTGATTGATTAGCGTACGGACGAGAAAGGGGGCGTCACATTTATATCATTTTTTGAGACTAACCTATTTACATAGTGCCAAAGTGTCAGTTGCTGTTTTTGCTTGTTTTTTACTTCGTAGAATATCAGTACCAAACGAAGCCCAAACACCGCGGAAGTTTTTGGAGATTTTTTTCAGCCAAAAGACATCCAGTGGGCCAAAGAAGTACCAGAGGGGGTGGTCGAGGAGACCACAACCCACCAGGGCGCGCTAGAGGCCCCAGGCGCGCCCTGATGGGTTGTGCCCTCCTCGAGACCCCTCTCCACCGCCTCTGACGCCTATAAATTCCCAAATATTCCAAAACCCTAGAGGAGTCAACGAAAAACACATCCAGCCGCCGCAAGTTCCAGAACCGCGAGATCCAATCTAACACCATCACGGAGGGGTTCATCTTCCTCATAGGTGCCTCTCCGATGATGCGTGAGTAGTACACCATAGACCTATGGGTCCGTAGGCAGTAGCTAGATGGCTTCCTCTCTCTCTTTTGATTCTCAATACAATGGTCTCTTGGAGCTCTATTTGATGTAAACTTTTGCAGTGTGTTTGTTGGGATCCGATGAATTTTGAGTTCATGATCAGTTTCTATCCATGATTATTATTTGAGTCTTCTTTGATCTCTTATATGCATGATTACTTATAGCCTCGTATTTCTTCTCCGAATCTTTGGTTTAGTTAGGCCAACTAGATCAATATTTCTTGCCATGGGAAGAGGTGCTTTGTGATGGGTTCGATCTTGCGATGTCCTTTCCCAGTGACAGAAGTAGTAGCAAGGCACGCATGTATCGTTGCCATTAAGGATAACAAGATGGGGTCTATTCCTACATGAATAGATCTTGTCTACATCATGTCACCGTTCATATTGCATTACTCCGTTTTTCCATGAACTTAATACACTAGATGCATGCTGAATAGCGGTCGATGTGTGGAGTAATAGTAGTAGATGCAGAATCGTTTCGGTCTACTAGTCTTGGACGTGATGCCTATATAATGATCATTGCCTTGTATATCGCATTCATTATTTGATCTTCTATCAATTGCCCGACAGTAATTTGTTCAGCCACCGTGTGCTATACTCATGAGAGAAGCCACTAGTGAAACCTACGGCCCCCGGGTCTACTTTTCCAACATATTGCTTTCCGATCTATCTTTTTGCCGCTTTTGTTTTCAGATCTATATTTCCAATAACCAAAAAATACCTTGCTACCCTTTTTATTTTGTGTTCTTGAGAGATCTATCTCTCCAATCTATCATTACCTAATCTATCTTTTTACCATAGAGAGATTGGCAACCTCTCTTTCGCGTCGGGTTGCATGTATTTGTTCTTTGTGTGCAGGTGTTGTTTACGTAGTGGTGGTGATCCTCCTACTGGTTCGATACCTTGGTTTCATAACTGAGGGAAATACTTACCGTCGCTGTGCTGCGTCATCCCTTCCTCTTTGGGAAAATATCGACGCAGTCTCAAGCCACGTCAAGGTGGAGGTGGGTTCGACGAAACCAAAATTAACATATCCTTCTAAAAAGAAACCAAAATTAACATATGATGAGGAAGGAAAGTACAGTGGATGTGTGGGTAAGGAAAGGAAAGCAAATATTTGATTGAGTTGGGATATTGATCGAAAATGTTAAATTTATTTGTTTCAGTTTAAGTTGAGCCCATGGGGACGAGTGTGGGTGTGCACATATCGATTCAAAATAAACCAATGGGGAGGGGTGGAGAGGTCAACGAATGTGAGAAAAAAAACGCGAGGGGAAAAAGCCGACGCGGTGGAGTGATGGTGGGATGTGGAGGCAAAAATAGATCGTGTATGCAAAAATAAACCATGCATACCGGACTAGCAACTCCCCTTTTAGGGTAGAGATATATGCAATCCGGTAGAATAAAAATATGTAATTTGATAAGATAAGAAATATGTCATTTTTGTTGATTTAGAAAAGTTTTGATTGTCATTTAATAGCAGAGATAATGATAACAATAAATGACAACACATTCAGGAATATTTTATTTTGTTTTGGAAGGTAATCGAGAAATATGTATGTCTTCTTGGAAGGTGATCACACATATATGTTATGATTTTTGAAGTCTTAATTACCTATTATTTACGTCATTAAATCGAATCAGCACCAACCAAAGCAAGGACGAAACAATATCTTCCCAATTAAAAGTGCATCTCGTTTTAAAAGAGGGAGAAAATAAACCAATGGGACAGGGTGGTGGGAGGTCGGACGAAATAAAACCGGACAAAAAAACCCGTGTACCAGGCTACAACCCCCCCCCCATGGAGTAGAGATTCACTGGGATAAAATATATGTAATCAGGTAAAATAAAAATATGTAATTTTGGTTGTGTTAGGAAAGTTGTGATTGTCATTTAATAATAGAGATAACGGTAACAATAAATGGCAGCACATTGAGGATTATCTTATTTTGTTTTAGAAGGTTATCGAGAAAAATCTTATGTCATTCTTCTTGGAAGGTGATCTCTGAAAGCACATTTCCTCCCTTGGTGGTTTTGGTAATTAATAACAACATATATGTCTTTGAACTAATGTTTCCACTAAGTATATTTCAGGAAAAGTTCAATGATGGGTTAGCGAAAGGATTGTGGAGAAACCCCTAGATGCAAGGAAATGGATTGGCAAAGCTTCAAGCAAGAGGACTCTACATTTTACTTTGTGAGAAATCACTTTGAGTCCATAGGAAAGCCAATACTATTAAAAGGGGGTAAGGTACTATTGGTGATATAGATGCTCCACGTGCACAAGTGACAGTCACAAAAAATACCCACAAACTCTTCCACAAAAGTATGTCCAAGCCTATCTTGAAAATCGGTGCTACCAACAATTTCCACTCGGTCCCACCGATTCCCACCTCACACAGACCCATGCAAAACCCTAGCACATCGGTGCAACCGATTCTCATTCGGTGCCACCGAGTTCAGCTTGCCAACTCTCTGTTACCTCAATTCTTAAAATCGGAAATTCCAAGTTTTTGGATCGGCGTCACCGAGTTTTGGAAACTGACCGTTGGTCACCAAATCGGTACCACCGAGATTTCTGTATCGGTCTCACCGAGATTCAACAGTTGCTACCTTTGGAGCAACTCGGAGTTTTACACTTCGGTGTCACCGAGTTGGTCACTTTAGGTGTAACGGTTGGATTTTGGGGATGCCTATATATAACGCTTCACCACCACCTACTCGAAACAGAAGCACTCAGTACAATTCCATACTTGCCCCATCCAATTTTCTGAGAGAGAGCCACCTACTCATGTGTTGAGATCAAGCCATTCCACTCCATCCATATGAATCTTGATCTCTAGCCTCCCCAAGTTGCTTTCCACCAAATCAATCTCTTCCACCATAGCCAAATCTGTGAGAGAGTGATTGTGTGTTGAGGAGTCTATCATCTTGAAGCACAAGAGCAAGGAGTTCATCGACATTACCGAGCCTATTACCTTTTGGAGGGTGGTGCCTCCTAGATTGGTTAGGTGTCGCTTGGGAGCCTCCTACTTCGTGTTGTGGAGTTGAACCAAGAAGTTTTTATGGGCAAGGAGATCGCCTACTTCGTGAAGATCTACCCATAGTGAGGCTAGTCCTTCGTGGACAGAAGCCGTTATGGAATAGTCAAGGCTGCTACTTCGTGGACCCTTATGGGTGGAGCCCTCAGTGGACTCTCGCGACCATTACCCTCCGTGGGTTGAAGACTCCATAAACATGGATGTACGATAGCACCACCTATTGGAACCACGGGAAAACTCATCGTGTCTCCAAATTGCGTTTGATCTTCCTACCTACCCTCTACTACATATGCTTGTTGTTACTTTCCACTGCTATACTCTTAGACATCCATGTGTAGGATGTACTTGAATTGCTATGATCGCTAAAATCTGCCAACACTTAAAATTGGGAAAAAGGTAGAATTTTTATTTGCTCAAGTGGTCTAAGAACCCCCTCCCCCCTCTAGACATACTTTCGATCCTACAAGTGGTATCAGAGCTTTGGTCTCCATTGCATTGGAATCACAACCTAGGAGAGTATGGCGTCTAGTGACGGAAATTATCAACGTAGAGGTCCGTACTTTGATGGCACAAATTTTGTTAGTTGGAAGCACAAAATGAAAATGCATATTCTTGGTCATAACCCTGTCGTTTGGTCTGTTGTTCATGTTGGCTTGCAAGGTGAATTCTTTGGTGATGGAAAGGAACCGGATCGTGAAGCGACCGCGGATGAACAGAAGATGTTGTAATACAACGCTCAAGCATGTGACATTCTCTTTAACTGCCTATGCCCCGAAGAATTCAACAAAATTAGCCATCTTGAGAATGCCAAGGAAATTTGGGATACTTTGGTTGATATGCACGAAGGTACCGAATCCGTGAGAGAATCCAAGTTGGATGTTCTTCAAAGTCAGCTTGACAAGTTCAAGATGAAGGATGGTGAAGGAGTCGTTGAGATGTACTCTAGGCTAGCTCTCATCACAAATGAGATTGCCGGCTTAGGAAGTGAAGAAATGACCGACAAATTCATCATCAAGAAGATACTTCGAGCTTTGGATGAGAGATATGACACCGTGTGCACATTGATCCAAATGATGCCCAACTACAAAGATCTCAAGCCTACGAAAGTCATTGGAAGGATTGTTCCTCATGAGATGACACTCAAGGACAAAGAAGAGCTTCACAACAAGTCTAGCGGTGCTTACAAAGCCACAAGTGATGCTCCCACAACATCAAGCGACAACCTTGTCACCAATGAAGAGATAAGCCTCATGGTCAAGAAATTCAACAAGCTCTACAAGAATAGAGGCAAAGAACGAAGCTCCAACTCAAGATACGAAGAGAAGCGTTCGTCAAGTTGTGACCGAAACTGCTACAATTGTGGGAAGCCCGGACACTACTCAAATGAGTGCACGGCTCCCTAAAAATGAAGAGAAGAGTCACCTAGAAGATGAAGCTCAAGAAATGAATCACGTCAGAGAGAGAGAAGGAGTAGATATGATCGTTATGAACGAAGACCCTCAAGGAGAAGTAGGGACTCGGAGAAGAAGGACAAGTACACCAAGAGCTACTCAAGAAGAAGACATCAAGCTTATGTTAGTGAATGGGTTTCCGGCTCCGAATCCGACAACCACTCCGAGAGAAGCTATCACTCCAACTCCGACTATAGTCAAGATGAAGGTGTTGCCGGACTTGCACTAGTGACTACCAACTCCTATGATCTATTTGATTCACCAAATGAATGGAGTGGAAGTTGCTTCATGGCTAAAGGCCCAAGGTATCACACCCCGAGTATCTTGATTTCAATAGTGATGAAGATGATTTACTTGGTGATGATGACTTGCTCTTTGATAAAACTAGTGATGTTAGTCAAAATGAACTTGATAATTTTCATGCTAGTCAAGATAAGTCGGTTGATCATGATAAGATGAAAATAGAATAACTAACTAAAGAATTAAACACTCTTAAGTTAGCCCATGAATCTACTCTAGAAGATCATAGAGGGCTTGTAAGGACTCATGAGAAGCTACGCTTCGAGAAGCTCACCTTGGAGCAAGAACATGAGTTTCTTAAAGCTATCTATGACTATCTCCGAAAGAAGATTTCATCTTATCTAGCCAAACGATTACTCTTGTCTACATTCATGCCACAAGTTAAACCTAGACAAACTAGTAACAAAGGCAAGAAAGGTTCTTCATCTAGTAGCAACAATAAAAAATGCTAAATCTAATGATGTTGCTTCTAGTAGTTCTATTGATTCCACTAATGATGATTCTCTTAGCCAAGTTACACTTGAGCAAGAAAAAGATTTATTGAAAGGGATTATAGAGAAAGGTATCTACAAGAGTCTTGCCGGGTGTAAGCAATTTGAGGAAATTGTACGCAAGCATGGAGGATACCGAAAGAACCATGGCATTGGCTACTTCAATGCAAATGGAGTTGAATGGGAAGAAGGTCAATACCCCAAGCCCAAGTTTGTTCCTCAAAGGGAGAAGTATGAACATACTCTTCCCAAGGGAACAAACACTCAAGATGACCTTCCACCACAAGACCACAAGCTCAAGGGCAAGGACAAGCTTCAAGAGGACATTGACTCATATGAAGATGAATCTCAAGCTTTGGTGGAGTGGGTTCCCAAGGCTACTTCAAGATCAACTTCTACAAGTTCCACTTCAACACCAAGGATCGCCATCAAGTTGATGTGGGTCCCCAAGAAGAAGAACTAGAGAAGTTCTTGAGGGGTGACTCCACCAATGAAATTCACTCACATTCATTATTGGCAAGAACTAGTTGCAATCCATGTCAACATCATGAAATAGTTCAAGGAGTCACATCTTCCCTCAAAGGTAAGCAAGGGACAAGGTAATCAACAAATCCATGGACATCATCATGTCACTACTAGAAAAAGGCTTATCCCCAATATCTCTACTAGTGGCGCACCATGATGGCAAAGTTACCAGTGGCGCACCTGTAGCAATAGTAATGGCGCACTACAAGGTGCGCCACTGTTACCTGCAATACTAATGGCGCACCAGAGGTGCGCCATTAGTATTTGTTACTAGTGGCGTGGTAATTGTGGTGCACCTATAGTGCGCCATTAATGGCAAAAATAGGTGCGCCACTAACAGTCCTTTTTCTAGTAGTGTGTATGCTTTGCACTCCATGTCCATAGATATCCTTGTATTTGTCTCTCGTATGCTGGGACTAACCCATGTAGGTGAGAAGAGTAAGGAAACAATAAGGATGCTCCCAACTCTTGGTGATCTTCATCAACCTTGAGCATCCACCACTACATCACCCACATGAAGTCTTCTATGACAACCTCAAGGTTAGTTTATCCCTCCTATGGGGGGATGTCACATCTAGGGGAGCTTTACTCTAAGACTTGAGTTAAAGCATCTCTTAGAATGTGACAACATTAAATGCTTTATGTAAAAGTGGTAACCCCACTTGTGCTTAAACAATGAGTATGACCTATGATCAAGTATTCTTGCTTGGCTCCTAAGTCAATATACTCATATATAGATGACTCCGTCATCGCCAAAATGCTTGATAGATGCTAGTATGTATGTGCATGTTTGCCATGATTTCATTTGACATCTTATTGTGTGAGCATGTTGGTCTGCATTTCTTTATTCATTCGATGACATCCAATTGTTGCTATTTGGACTTTGGTTTCTCTTTTGCCAATTGGATGGACAAGAATGCCTAGGACCACTCTCTAGCTATCTATGCTTTCTCGTCTCATATTCCATTCTTGCTGCATCACAAAATTTGAACAAGTACTTTTCGATCTCTCTGTGTGAGGAGCACTCGGAGTTCCGTATCGACAAAGGACTGACCATTAAAACCTCCCAAGTGCATCTCGGTGGAACCAATACCAAAGTCTCGGTCTCACCGAATGCCTAGGGTTGATCTGGTTTTCACACTCGGTATCACCGATCCCATCTTCTCGGTTACACCGAGTTTCCCTGTCAGCTGACAGTAGAGGAACTCGGTGACACCGAAAAGTTAGAACCAGTGTCACCGACAGCCACGGGTATATAAAGAGGCAGACCCGACTTTTGAAATTACTTTCTCAAATGTCATCCCCTCCAAAACCCTAGCTATCGAAAAAGGACCCCTGGTTATCTCCTTCGTCTTCCCGAGCGCCTCCGCCGTTGGAAGTCCACGACGTCGAAGGAATCTTCCCCGCCGTCGCCGCCGTAGCGAGATCGTCACCGAATTAGGGTATGGTTTCGACCCCTCGTGCGCTCCTCCCTCCAAACCTTGCGCATTAGGACTTTTCCATCGATAAGACAAACTTTGAGATTGATCTATCCACAAGAACTTCCATTAGAATAGAGAACGAAAGATTTTTTAGGGTTTGTCGTCCGCAAGTTGAATCCCGGTGAAACCGAAGCAAAAGAATCGGTAGCACGGATTCCCTTTTCTGGTCAACTGAGAACAACCTTGGTGAAACCGACTGCCCATTTTCGGTGTTACCGAAAGTGGTGCCAAGTTTCTATAATGCAGGTTCTTTGTCTCTGTGGGTCCGAAAAGTTTGCCTCGGTTGTACCGATATTCACTTGGCAGAATGCAAATCTTGAGAAATTTTAGTTCAAATCTTTGAGAAAATTGTCTGCATTTTGTGATGACTCAACCCTTCCACTCTTCTATACTCTTTTCACAGGGTCAGAGATGTTAGGTTCTGATGATAGCCAGAATGACTTCAGAGAGAAAAGTGTTGACATGAGCTCAGGCACTAGTCCTGATGGGAGCTATGATGATGTACCTAGCTCACCAGATCTGCCCAAGGCTGCAACCAGGGCAAGAAGGAAGCTCAACTCAGATGAGTCGGATGAAGAATTTATACCTGAGGAGCTACCGAAGAAAGATGCTACTGCCAAGAGCACTGCTGCTGCCACTTCATCTAAGAAGAAGGCAATAAGGAAAGAATATGCCAGCTCAGGGTTAGTAAGAGCACCAGAGAGTGCTAGGGCAACATTGACTGTTGAGACCTCAAAGAAGTCTATGCCTAAGAAGGCAGGAGAGAAGAAAAGGGAAAGGACAAGATATGTCAAAGCTACAGTTCTTCCTTCTACTCCAGAGTACTTAGATGAGGAAGAAGAGGAGGAAGAGCCAGCTACCATGGCTCCTCCTAAGAAGAAGAAGAAGCTTATGGCTGATGCTATGCCTAAGGATACATCATCCAAAGGCACCAAGACTGCCCCCAAGAAGGTTGCTGCTGTTTCTAAACCCAAGAGGTTTTCTAGAGACATCCCAGCTTCCAGCAAGAACAAGACTTCCAATTTCAGGGAAGCTGAGGATGATACACGGTTTGTTTTGATGAAGCTTAGACCACACCTTCCAGAGCATAATGCCAGCCATCCTGTTGCTGAAGACATGAAGAAGAGGAAGGACTCAGGTTTGAGAGAGTGGAGAGCTATTGATCCTTATTCTCAGAGGAGGAGGACAGCTGTGGACTACAGGTTCTATACAAAGGAACAACAAGATTTCTATGAAACAGTTTTGCTTGATAAGAGCCCCGCAGTAAGTGACATGAGATATGTGGATTGGAAGCACATCAAGGACAATGAAAACTACTTCCCAAGTGTGCAAGATAACTTCCACTGCATTGGTCTTGATGAGTTTGTTGGTAAGGAGTTCACCGCTTGGAACGACGAGATGATCATGCAATTCTACTCCACTGCACATTTCTATGGAGATGGTAGGATTGTATGGATGACAGAAGGCACCAGGTATGAATCCATAGTTGAGGAGTGGGCTGCCATCTTAGGAGCTCCACAGGTGGAAGATGGTGACCTAGATGTGTACTCCGAGTCCAAGGCAAATCATAATGCCATGAAGAACATGTACAATGAGATCCCTGCTGCAAACTTGCCATCTCACAAGTTTGGATCCATTTACTTCCTCCAGGCTGGTCTACGCACGATCAACACTATCTTAAGGCATACCTTGATGCCTAAGTCTGGAGATGAGAAGATGATAAGAGGATAATCTATCAACATGCTGCTCCATCTTGATCAACACACCAGATTCAGAGTGATGGACTTGATAGTTGAAACAGTGAAGAGGACTGCAGCAGATCAGAAGAGGTCATGTGGATACGCTCCATATGTACAGATGCTTATCAACTCCAAGTTAGAGAAGCACATATATGCACTTGATCGACCACATTTGCCACTCTTGCCAGAGCTAGAAGACAACGTTGTGGTGATGGACCCAGATCATCCCACCTCAGCTACAGCACAGGCACAGGCACAGGCACAGGCAGCCAGACACTCCAGTTCTCAGGTGCCAAAGAGTAGGAGTGAGCAGATGGATCTTCTACTTAGTTCTGTGCTCAGTATGCAGAAGGACATCGGGAACATTCTGAAGAACCAGGAGAGCCTCTCGAGGATTGTTGACACCAAATTCCATATTTTCAACAACAATGTGGATGAGCTCACAGTGACTGTGAATGAGCTCAAGAAGGAAGTTGATGGCGTGACCAGTCCCCACACTACTGATGATGATGACAATAGTCCACATCTCAGGACAGCCACTCAGTTCAGGACTCAGCCCAGATCTCCCACAGTGCAATTCCAGAGTCTAGACCTTCTTCATCAGCACCAGCCGCGGCTCCTTCAGCTCCTCCAGCACCTCCAGTTGCTACTCCGACTCCGTCCATGACGTCTGCAGAAGTCTTCGCTGATGCCATTCTCTTGACTCCTTCATCGGCCACCGGAGGAGATCAGCCCCAGAAGAGCGCTTAGTTATATACCTTTGAACTTTTTGGTAACTTTGTTGCCAAAGGGGGAGAAGATGTATATAGATCTTTAGGCTTCGAGAGAGAGAGAGAGAGAGAGCATTGTTTTTTTATCGCTTTTCAAAACATTGATATATTTTGGTTGGTTTGCTTGTGTTAAACTTTGTTGGTGTTTGATCATACACTTGATGTGTATTGCTACTATTTCCTATCCTTGTGATGCTTATGAAATGATCATTCACCTTTGCTTGATTGTGTTGTGCTATGATATTCATTCATATTATTCTCGCACACCACCAAGTTGTATGTGACATGAAAGAGTGCCCCATGTACCTAATCGATTGTGCATTTGCATTCAAACGCAAATTCAAAATAATGCACAAATTTAGGGGGAGCTCTTGCTTTTCACATACTTCTCAAAGCGACGATTATATTCATTGATTATATCATATGTCGAAGCTTTGATCTATATGTTGTCATCAATTACCAAAAAGGGGGAGATTGAAAGCACATTTGCTCCCTTGGTGGTTTTGGTAATTAATAACAACATATATGTCATTGAACTAATGTTTCCACTAAGTATATTTCATGAAACGTTCAATGATGGGTTAGCAAAAGGATTGTGGAGAAACCCCTAGATGCAAGGAAATGGATTGGCAAAGCTTCAAACAAGAGGACTCTACGTTTTACTTTGTGAGAAATCACTTTGAGTCCATAGGAAAGCCAATACTATTAAAAGGGGGTAAGGTACTGTCGGTGAACAAGATGCTCCACGTGCACAAGTGACAGTCACCAAAAACACCCACAAACTCTTCCACAAAAGTCTGTCCAAACCTATCTTGAAAATCGGTGCTACCAACAATTTCCACTCGGTCCCACCGATTCCAACCTCAGACAGACCCATGCCCAACCCTAGCACATCGGTGCAACCGATTCTCATTCGGTGCCACCGAGTTCAGCTTGCCAACTCTCTGTTACCTCGATTCTTAAAATCGGAAATTCCGAGTTTTTGGATCGGCGTCACCGAGTTTTGGAAACTGACTGTTGGTCACCAAATCGGTACCACCGAGATTTCTGTATCGGTCTCACCGAGATTCAAAAGTTGCTACCTTTGGAGCAACTCGGTACCACCGAGTTTTACACTTCGGTGTCACCGAGTTGGTCACTTTAGGTGTAACGGTTGGATTTTTGGGGATGCCTATATATAACGCTTCACCACCACCTACTCGAAACAGAAGCACTCAGTACAATTCCATACTTGCCCCATCCAATTTTCTGAGAGAGAGCCACCTACTCATGTGTTGAGATCAAGCCATTCCACTCCATCCATATGAATCTTGATCTCTAGCCTCCCCAAGTTGCTTTCCACCAAATCAATCTCTTCCACCATAGCCAAATCTGTGAGAGAGTGATTGTGTGTTGAGGAGTCTATCATCTTGAAGCACAAGAGCTAGGAGTTCATCGACATTACCGAGCCTATTACCTTTTGGAGGGTGGTGCCTCCTAGATTGGTTAGGTGTCGCTTGGGAGCCTCCTACTTCGTGTTCTGGAGTTGAACCAAGAAGTTTGTACGGGCAAGGAGATCACCTACTTCGTGAAGATCTACCCATAGTGTGGCTAGTCCTTCGTGGACGGAAGCCGTTATGGAATAGTCAAGGTTGCTACTTCGTGGACCCTTATGGGTGGAGCCCTCCGTGGACTCTCGCGACCGTTACCCTCCATGGGTTGAAGACTCCATAAACGTGGATGTACGATAGCACCACCTATCGGAACCACGGGAAAAATCATCGTGTCTCCAAATTGCGTTTGATCTTCCTACCTACCCTCTACTACATATGTTTGTTGTTACTTTCCGCTGCTATACTCTTAGACATGCATGTGTAGGGTGTACTTGAATTGCTATAATCGCTAAAATCTGCCAACACTTACAATTGGGAAAAGGTAGAATTTTTATTTGCTCAAGTAGTCTAATCACCCCCCCCCCTCTAGACATACTTTCGATCCTACAATCTCAAATATATGGTATACTTTCTGAATTCTTAATTACCTATTACTTACGTGAATAAATCGATTATACACCTGCAAAAGCAAGCACGAAACAAGATCTTTCCCTTTAATGGTGGATTTGGTTTTTTAATGAGAGGGAGAAAATAAACCAATGAGAGGGGATGATGGGAGGTGAGACGAAAATAAAACTGGAATACCAAAATAAAACCGGAGTACCAAGCTACCAACTGCTCCATTAGGAGTAGAGATTAGGAAAGTTGTGATTGTCATTTAATAAAAAAGATAATCATAACAATAAATGGCAGCACATTGAGGAATATCTTATTTTGTCTTAGAAGGTTATCAAGAAAAATCTTATGTCTGTCTTCTAGGGAGGTGATCTCACATATATGGTAGGATTTCTGAATTATTAATTACCTATTATTTACGTGATTAAATTGATTCAACACCTGCCAAAGCAAGCACGAAACAAGATATTTCCCGTTAATGGTGGATTTGGTTTTTTAATGAGAGGGAGAAAATAACCCAATGGGAGGGGACGGTGGGAGGTGGGACGAAAATAAAACCGTAGTACCAATAAAACCGATACCAGGCTACCAACTGCTCCATTAGGAGTAGAGGCTACACATGTTGCAAAGAACTAGGATCCACAAGGACATGGTCGTGAATGCAAACATTCTAGGAAAGAAGAGTCGGTTACTTGAGTGGCCGTGGTGACGGACGTGGCATGCATGCCGCTTGGGATCCCTCCCATGGTGATGTCGACCCGTCGTACTTGTGGATCCGCTCCTCCATGGCGTTGACCCTGGAGATGTGTCCATCAGCAAGGCTTCCCCGCAGTGCAGATGCACCTCGGACGGTTGTGCACCTGAGAGGCCTCCCACATAGCACACACGTTAGGAGTCGTCGACCACTTAGATGGCATGTCTCTCCCAGTGCCGATCTGGATTACTCGGGGTGGCTCCACACGTGCTCTCAGTCTGGTGTCTTGACACATCTACGAGTCACGCCTCCACAAGTTGTGCCCGCCTCCACCGTGTTGTTGCAGAACAAACAGAGGGTTATCTTTCCGAGAAGTCGCTAACACTAGATACATGACTGTGGCCATGCGAGAAAGACGCGGGGTTCCAGATCGAGCGATGGAACAAAATGAGAGGAGGTGGAGGCGGGTTCGACGAAACCAAAATGAACATATCCTTCTAAAAAACCAAAATTAACATATGATAAGGAAGGAAAGTACAGGGGATGTGTGGGTAAGGAAAGGAAAGCACATATTTGATTGAGTTTGGGATATTGATCGAAAATGTTAAATTTATTTTTTTCAGTTTAAGTTGAACCCATGGGGACGGGTGTGGGTATGCACATATCGATACAAAATAAACCAATGGGGAGGGGTGGAGAGGTCAATGAATGTGAGAAAAAACAATGGGAGGGGAAAAAGCCGACACGGTGGGGTGATGGTGGGATGTGGAGGCAAAAATAGATCGTGTATGCAAAAATAAACCGTGCATACCAGACTAACAACTCCCCTTTTAGGGGTAGAGATATATGCTATTCGGTAGGATAAAAAAATATGTAATTTGGTAAGATAAGAAATATGTCATTTTTGTTGTCTTAGAAAAGTTGTGATTGTCATTTAATAGCAAAGATAATGATAACAATAAATGACAGCACATTTAGGAATATTTTATTTTGTTTTGGAAGGTTATCGAGAAATATGTATGTCTTCTCGGAAGGTGATCTCACACATATGATATGACTTTTAAAGTCTTAATTACCTATTATTTACGTCATTAAATCGAATCAGCCCCTACCAAAGCAAGGACGCAACAATATCTTCCCATTTAATTGTGCATCTCGTTTTTAACGAGGGAGAAAATAAACCGATGGGAGAGGGTGGTGGGAGGTGGGACGAAATAAAATCGGACGAAAAAACCCGTGTACCAGGCTACCACCCCTCCCCCCCCCCCCCCCTCTCTCTCTTAAGAGTAGAGATTCGGTAGGATAAAAATATATGTAATCAGGTAAAATTAAAATATGTCATTTTTGTTGTATTAGGAAAGTTGTGGTTGTCATTTAATAATGGAGATAATGATAACTAAATGGCAGCACATTGAGGAATATCTTATTTTGTTTTAGAAGGTTATCGAGAAAAATCTTATCTCTGTCTTCTTGGAAGGTGATCTCACATGTATGGTATGATTTCTGAATTCTTAATTACCTATTATTTACATGAATAAATCGATTCAACACCTGCCAAAGTAAGCACGAAACAAAATCTTTCCCTTTAATTGGTGGATTTGGTTTTTTAATGAGAGGAAGAAAATAAAACAATGGGAGGGGACGGTGAGAGGTCAGCCGAAAATAAAACAGAAGTATCAAATAAAATCAGTACCAGCCTATCAACTGCTCCATTAGGACTAGAGATACAAGGTTCCTAATACCGGAACAATGGTTCTCCTTGCCCTGATAAATGTGTTTATAGGCGAGCGCTCAGTACTTCTTGCAATAAGCAAGATATAGCATTGGTACTAATTCATCGCCGGCCCTCCATGCACTTGTGTGCCGCTCGCTCATGTCGCTTGGGAAAATCACCAAAGTTCTCTCCTGACGAAAATACGACAGCTCTAGCTTGGAAAAAGAGGCGTCTATTGTTTCGTTTACATATTTAGAAATGATTTTGAAATAAAAAAAGTCATGAATTATAAAATATGCTTATGGCATTTAAAATATTTATATATTTTCAAAAATAGTCTACAATTTTTTTAGAATGTTCATGAATTTAAAAGATATACATGAATTTTAAAAACAAAATGTGCATCAGTGATAGTAAAGAACCAACAACGAAGGCATGACAAGTTTATTCTCACAGAACAACACGAAATATGCAAGTTTACTTCCACCCAAGCGCTTCAGAAATCATTTCCTTCTGTAGTCATAAAATTGGATAGTGCACTTTAGATGTAAAATGAATCCGTTCCAAAAACAGGTACCAAATCATTATGTTGGACAGCGTCGGGCTGGCAAAATCCGAGGCCCTGTGCGAAACTAAAAAATGGGGCTCTATCTTAGAAAAAAATGAACTAATAACAAACTATTATAGTGTATATATATCTCGCAGAAAAAAATACAATGTATACAATATAATGTCATACATAACAATTGGACATATAAAAAAGTCATACATATCCAACTCCCGGTTGCTATTTATTTGAACATTTTCCTTCTTTTAGTATTCTGTCCATACCACCTTTATAGATTTATTAATTAAAAAAATTCTTGTGTTTTTCTCTTGTGCTTATAGGCATCAGACTAATGTTTCCCCATGATGACTCAAATCTTTGCTATTGAAACACAAGCTAAAGAAGATGAATAAAATAAAATTGTAGATATACGGTAGCATATGTCAATTGAAGATCATGCGTCAATGTTTGACAATTAGACGAATCGTCTAACTCACCTAGTTTCGAGTCATGTCCGGTAGAACTGCAACACTATGATCCTTAATCAAGGAGGTAAGAACCAATCTCTAACGCAGTAACGATCCCTACTAATAGTTAGCTAGAAAATTAGGAATTAGAAGTAGGAACCGAAGCTAATCCAAAATAAGGACTCGATAAGCACCTGAAGGCTGGAGGAGTCGGTCACTTATCAATCCGACGAGACGATGTCGACGTATCTGAAATTTGAGAGAGGAGACGAGGAAGCCAGGAAGGTAGGAAGGCAGTGGCTTGTCGCCCTGAATCCGAATTCTGATGATCCGATTGATCTAATGAGTAATGACGAGGGACAAGGCGAGGAGACAAGGGCGAACTCATCGCCAGGGCCAGCTACTTATCAACACGTCACACAAGGCGGCGAGTGACGAGACGAGGCGATGGGCGACGAGACGAGGCGACAATTCTTCCGTTCCTGTAGCGATCGATTCGAGAGTTGTCAGTTGCCCGATCCCGATCCTATAGCTTTTTTAGGGGAATCTCGATCCTGTAGCGATAGGAGAAGGAGTGCGCTCGATGACTCGATCGATGGCCTCGTCTCTCGACTCCAGGCCGCCAGTGCCCCAACTCCAGCACCACCAGCCCAATAGCGCTCAGTTTTTTTTTCTTTCAATACTATGCCTATGTAAAAAAAATGAGGCCCCCGGAATTTTGGGCACTGTGCGGGCCACACTTTTGGCACCATTGTGGGCCTGGCTCTGATGTTGAACATAGAAATCACTAAGAGCAAGTACAATAATGGGCTTATAGCCCGCTTACATGACACTTTTGTCTGTGTGGAGGAGAGAGACATGAGAAAATGATGGCGGTGTGCTCTCATGCAAGAGCCTAGCTATATGCTTACTCCTAGGCAAACGCAATAAATATGAAGAAAAAGATAGGAAAAAGGTGAAAAAAGGTAATACTCTTATAGCCAAGCTTATAGCTAACTTATTGTATGAGTGACTATAAGTGATGATTATATATGAGACAGAAACATCATATAGCCAGCTATTGGCTATACTATTAACCATGCTCCAACACTGCGTTTCAATGTTTTTATTCGGGCTCGGAAACTGATTTGGTATTGGCAGGGTACCAATTTAACAAGACCTCCTGTATGCTGCTTAATGCGGCAAGGAGTAGCGGTTTCGCACAGGGCGCAACTCACCCTGGGTCGGCCCATTTGCGGTGGCTCCGCTTCGCGAGGACAAAATCGCAAAAATAGCTTGCCATAGGCATTGAACCCGCAACCTGTCCTTGATGCACATGTCGCGCTAACCACCACGACTGGCACGCCCGAATGAAAGAATTACAACGTAGAACTTAAAGAAACTAACAGCATAGATAGAACAAAAAAATAGCTTGTGAAATTTCATAAAAACAAATTGTAAACATTTTTTGAAAAACAAGAGCACAAGTAAAACGTAAACTAATTTCGAAATTACAAACAATTTTTACAAAAATCGAAACATTTTTCGAAATTCCCACCGAGCATTTTTTTGAATAGGCGAATAAATTGTGAAAACATGAAAAAAATTGAATTTGTAAATCAATTTCGAAAATATTACATTTATTGAATTCATGAATAAATTCGGGGAACAGGATCATTTTTTGACTTTGTGAACAAATTTTGAAACAAGAAAGTTTTTTAAATTTCTGAATAAATTTTAAAAAACTGGAACAATTTTTTGAAATCCTTGAACATTTTAGTTTGTGAAGAAAATTTATAAATGCCAACATTTTTTTGAAATTTTAAACTATTTTGATTTTTCAATATTTCTCGAAAAGAAGCAAACAAAATTTGAAATTATATTTTTTTTGGAATCTCTGAACAAAATTTGAAAACAGAAACTTTTTACGAAAATGTGGATTTCTTTTGAAAAAAAACGAACATATTCATAGTTACACAACATTTGTTGAAAAACAGAAAATAATTTTTAAAAAAGTAAATGAAAAATTGAAAAAGGGCAAGAAAAGGGAATAAGAAACATAAAAAAAGAAGAGATTTTTTTTGAACATATGAGCATTTTTGAAAATTTCTGATTTTTTTGAAATGGTTGAAACTTCAAAAAAAATGAAAACGTGAACATCTTTTCTAACGGGAACATTTTTTGAGATTTTGGAGCAGAAACAGTCCTAACTTTTTTTTACAAAATTCAAACAATTTTTGAATAAGGGACCATTTTTTCAAAAGGAGAACATGTTTTGAATTTACGAACAAAATTTAAAAAACGATCATTTTTTAAAAGATACATAAAAGAAAAAAAACATGAAAAACCCAAAAAGAAACAGAAAAACCGAGAAAAGAAACAAAACCCGGTGCAAGGAACCTTCTATAAGGTTCCTAAAACGGCATGAGGTTCTTATTTAGTCTTAGAGAAGCTGTGTAAGCAAATGGGTCGGCCCATTGCGACGCTTCGGGTGTTCGTCGGTACGAAACCTCGGCACTTTAACGCAACGAGCGTCAAATAGGATATTTCTAATTTAAGTGTTTGGATGCGTTCTGTATTAAAGCATTAAAACCTGGGCCGATACAGAGCGCAAACGTTCGTGCGTGAATGCACCCTCCCAGAGTTGGCCAAACGGGTCGGGCCAAATAGGCCAGCCCGCAAGCACGTCAGCACGGCCCGCCATGGGCCAGGCACGACACAAGCTAAATGGGCCGGGCCCGACACGCGGCACGACTTGGGCCGTGCTTGGACTCGAAGGCTGGGCATGCGGGCTGACACGGCACGGTCGGTTTATTTATTTATTATTTTTTCCATACATATGTATACTAAAATATAGCCTAATAGGCCTAAAAACAGCCCACCAGACTGAAAAAATACAACCTAGGGGGCTAAAGGTGCCATGGGCCGGCCCGTTTATTAGCTGGGCGATGCCTGGGCTGAAGGGCACAGCACGTGGGCCGGCACGACACGGCCCGGCTAATAATCATGCCACAGCGGGCCGTGTCGTGTCAGGCCCGATTAAGATGGGCCGGGCCGAGACGTTCGGCCAGGTCTGCACCCTCCCACGATACAGACCCTGGAGCGCTGCACCGCCTCCAGCGCGGCGGCCATCCGTGCCCTCCGCCGCCGGCCCGTGCCCTCCTCCCGGCGACCCGGCCTCTCCATCTCCTCCGATGAGGTAGCCCTTCCCTACCCTCCTGGACGCGCTGACCAGCTGAATCCAGAAGGCTGGCGACGGGGACAAGTTCAGCAGGGTGGCGACTGGGGCAGGTCCAGTCCAGGAGGCCGGCGGCTGGCGCCGGGGCAGGTCCAGGAGGCCAGTGGATTGAATGGTGCGCATTCCAGAGCAACCTGCGGTGGCGGTAACGACCGGCACATCGAATTCTGGAACACACACATCGGTGCATGCCAGAACTTTATTGATACTGGGTCACAGCCTCACAGGTGGGTGCTCCGTTCTCTGTAATGTCTGTACATGTTAGCTTTTAAATAATCCAACCTGTACCGTGTAACACAAACAGAGATGCCTGTACATGCTAGCTTTTACTCCAATTTGTATTGTGCAAATCTATAAAGTAGATCGTATATGTTAGCTTTTAATCCAATTTGTTGTGTGCAGATTTCATTTGATGCATATAATCTGCAACTCCAAAGTTTGCCACCCAAACATGATTTGGTATTGAAACCTAAATAGAATGCCATGCTTCAATTCTGTGACCAACCAAACAAAGGAATTCGTATTATACTCATTACAGTTTCCTGGTTGCACTACAGGAAAAATACAGTTTTGCCATGTGTTAGTCTACAAGGGATGAGCTATTTTTCGGAAACTCAGCTTATATTCCTTTAAGCTGAGTGCGGAAAGGAAAAAACACCCGGCAAACACACTGATATCCGCTTACATGGGCTTACATGATGTATACGGCATTTATACAAAAAAGCTCTCGGCTTATAGCGCTCGCTCGGCAAAGATACCTGCCGTGTGTTATATATAAACCGTGCGGCCGTCCTCGGCCCTCGGTTTATATATAAACCGTGTGTTCCGTCGGCTCTCGGCTTACATAGACGGACATGTGGTCCTATCGTTAATGCCCAGTTGTCGTCGCATATAAACCGCGTGTTTCGTTGGTCCTCAGCTTACATAGAAGTACTCGCATTATATATAAACCGAGTGTTTTTTCGTGGCTCTCGGCTTGCCCCTGATTAGTCAATCCTTAGTAAGAAGTGTCATGTTAGCCGGAAAAACAGTCGGCCTATATATAAACCAAGTGCAAATTAGCATAAGCCGAGTGTATTGAGTACTCGGCTTATAAATAATTTTGTAGTGTTAAATTGGTATTCCACCTAATTCAACATGAAGACATCCAATGCGAACATATAGAACATTACTTGTGATCCAAATAAATAAATATATTTTTTGAAACCCGGCCCCTGAGGATCTTGATTTCTTAAAAAAGATGAAGTACAGTTGCCCGGTTAATTAGCCAAGAACCGAGCGAAAACCGTTACATCACGCCCACAAAGAGGGCACTTCGACCGACATGGCACCCACAAGAACCAACACATCGCCGAGAAAAAGACACCATCAAGGCTGCCTACAATGTCATCGTCATCACCTCTCCTCGAGCAGGGGACTCCGACTTCGACGCAGACGACCCTTCAAGACCCTTCGGAATGAACGAGGCTCGAGAACCCTGTTGGCCAAAGCCAAACAATCGACCGGTGACGTCGAGGAACACACAACTCCAACTTTGATGATGAGCCTCACAGGAGCAAAGGAGCATGTCAGGCACCTACAGAGTCCGAACGGCCAATCGCCTGGCATCGTTGCCGCCGCGTAGCCCCACAGTGCCGCAACTCTGACTTCACGCTCATGAACCAGCCGGCTGTTGACGACGTATGCATGCCACAACCCTGCACATCTCTTCACCATAATCATTGCCACACAAGTCGCAACGCCAACAACCCACACCGCCGATCTGACACCTGCCGACCGTGATGTCGTGCACGTCCAGCCTGCAAGCAATGCCAACGGGACCAAGATCTTCAAGACGGCGCCCCAAAGAGGGATCAAAACGATGGAGACGACGTCGCCGTCCGATCCATATGGATCTAGAATTTCGCCTGAAGATCGTGCCCATGAGTTGAAGAAGCGTTGAATGCCCAGACAGCGCTTTCAGGAAGGATACCGAAGCCCACAGGCGGCGCCGCTGCTGGCCGTCACCGGCCAAGCCTTCGCCTTGAGAAGCACGACCACCAACCCCATCGAGGCGCCACCATTGGCCCGCACACCCCCGGCGCAGCAAGCACACCAACACCATGCCGGGCCACCTGTAGGGGAACGCAGCAGAAAACAAAAAATTTCCGACCTACACACCAGCCCAGGACCACTATGGAGACTGCATACAAGGTTTGATCATTTCGTTACCGACTCGTAGCGCAGCGGAAGTAGAGTCGATGACGAACGGCGGTGCAGATCCCCGCAGCTAGGATTTTACAACCTCCTAACCGCGAGGATGTATACCCTCATCTGCCCCGCGGACAGCCCTCCGGAAGGCGGTCGCACAGTCCCCCGGACGGTGTCGCGGACAGCCCTTCGGGAGGACCTTCGAAACTCGGACTGTCACTCGGACAGCCCTTCGGGAGGACCTCCAAAACTCGGACGGTCACACGGACAGCCCTTCGGGAGGCACTCTCGAACTAAGACCGAAACTACGATCTCTCTACGGAGTTGCACACATACGGTGTCATCTATCCGGCAGGGCTTCGCCGTCCAGAACTAGTTCCTGCCGGAACCCAGACATCCTTTCGGCTCTACGAAACTATTTCGTGGGAGGGAGAGAAGAAAGGCAGATCATGCATGCCATGTGTGTGAGAGTTGGAGTGAGGATGGAGAGCTCCTCTCCACCTCCTTATATAGTGGTGGAAGGGGTGAGGGGGGGGGGGCTGAAATTTCAGCCCACAAAACAAGCACCCACCAAACAAGGAAACATGTTCCCACCAAACATGGAGAAAACATGTTCCCTTGTCCATGGTGTTCCCCCATGGGGCCCCACCTTCCTCCCAACACTCTCCACCATTTGTGGGGGCTGCCCCCCACCATGGGGGGGCCCCCCAACACTTTGTCCAGCCACAAGGGGGCTGTCCCCTAAAGGGGGCGCCCCCAAAAACAGCCCAAAAACAGCCCCCACGATCCGTGGGATCTTGTCCCCTCTCGCTGGGACAAGATGTTTTCCGAAACTATTTCTTCTGAAAAATTCCGGAAGGTCCCAGAACATTTCCGGCACCCTCTAAAATTATCTGGACACACTCCGGAACATTTCCGGTATGGTGGTTTAATTTAAAACCATCTTCGTTTACCCGGTAAACAATTCCGGCAGCTCCGAAAACCTTTTTCGGTTTTTTCTCCGGAAAAATTCCAGAAATTACCAGACCAATCTGGCAACCTCCAAAACTTTCCCGGTGCTTGCCGAAACCTTTTTGGATCAATGGTTTTATCCGAAACAACTTTTCGGTTTTACCGAAACTTTTCCGGTGTTCTCTCCGGAACTTTTCCGTTGTCTCCGAAACTTTTCCACTGACTTTCTCTCGGACTCCTTGTCTAGTATTCAGCAGATAGATGACCCTTAAGCGTGTGACCCTATAGGTTCGGTGAAGCATAGACATGACCCGGAACCCCTTCCGATCAATGATCAACATCGGAGCCGTGGACACCCATATTGACCCCTATACCCACACGAATGAATATTCGAGTGAACCTCCAGTTGCCGTGTGCTATTCCTGTTGCTTCGCGATATGTTACAAATACCCGAGGTGAGACATGTTGGCATCCCCGTGGATCAATACCTTGTCCACTATGCCAGTTACCTCGTTGCCGGTATTGTTCTCTTTTCTCGTTCCCGTGTTCCGGCATCCCTGTGATCAAATCACCCTGTGCCTGGCCAGACGATGATGGATACCGTAACACCGAGAGGGCCCAGAGATATCTCTCCATCGTCGGAGGAGCAAATCCCAATCTTGAGCTATCAAGTTACTTGACATACTTTTCCATGAACCCGTAAGCCGCCGTAATAGCCACCCATTTACGGATGACGTTTAACAAACCCCAAAGTTCATGAAGCAAGCATGAAGAAACTCGATACTCTCATGGTCTAAGGAATTATGCAAACATTAACTTCCTGTGTTATTAACCATTAACTTATGACGAATGTATCTCATAGCACAACATCAATATTGGGTCGATTCAACACAAGTGTTCTACCAACAATTGTGCCCTCAAAATTGTTGGAAATATGCCCTAGAGGCAATAATAAATTGGTTATTATTATATTTCCTTGTTCATGATAATCGTTTATTATCCATGCTATAATTGTATTGATTGGAAACTCAAATACATGTGTGGGTACATAGACAACACTGTGTCCCTAGTAAGCCTCTAGTTGACTAGCTTGTTGATCAAAGATGGTTAAGGTTTCCTAGCCATGGACATGAGATGTCATTTGATAACGGGATCACATCATTAGGAGAATGATGTGATGGACAAGACCCAAACTGTAAACGTAGCATATGATCGTGTCAGTTTATTGCTATTGTTTTCTGCATGTCAAGTATCTGTTCCTTTGACCATGAGATCATGCAACTCACTAACACCGGAGGTATACCTTGTGTGTATCAAACGTCGCAACGTAACTGGGTGACTATAAAGGTGCTCTACAGGTATCTCCGAGGGTGTCTGTTGGGTTGGCATGGATCAAGACTGGGATTTGTTACTCCGTATGACGGAGAGGTATCTCAGGGCCCACTCGGTAATACAACATCACAATGAGCCTTGCAAGCAATGTGACTAAAGTGTTAGCCACGAGATCTTGTATTACGGAACGAGTAAAGAGACTTGCCGGTAACGAGATTGAACTAGGTATAGTGATACCGACGATCGAATCTCGGGCAAGTAACATACCGAAGAACAAAGGGAACAGCATACGGGATTAACTGAATCCTTGACATAGAGGTTCGACCGATAAAGATCTTCGTAGAATATGTAGGAGCCAATATGGGCATCCAGGTCCCGCTATTGGTTATTGGCCGTAGAGGTGTCTCGGTCATGTCTACATAGTTCTCGAACCCGCAGGGTCTACACACTTAACGTTTGGTGACGATTAGTATAATTGAGTTATTATGTTGGTGACCGAAAGTTGTTCGGAGTCCCGGATAAGATCCCGGACATGACGAGGATCTCCGGAATAGTCCGGAGGTAAAGATTGATATATGTGATAATAGTGTTTTGATCTCTGGAAGGGTTCCGGAGTTCACCGGAAGGGGTTCCGGATGTTTACCGAAGTGTTCGGGTGCAGCAACACTTTATATGAGCCAAAGGGATAAAGCCCACAAGGTATTGGAAAGTGCAAAAGTAGTTTTGCTGCCGCGTAAGCGGTACTACCGCTTGGTGAAGCGGTACTACCGCCCGAGCGGTACTACCGCTTGTGTGAAGCGGTACTACCGCCCAAGCGGTACTACCGCTTGTGTGAAGCGGTACTACCGCTTGTGCGCGGCTGTGCACGGTTCGGCAGGGATCCGAGTTGGACTCTTTCCCTGCGGGCCAAACCGACCTTGTGCGGGCAAAACCGACCCGGAGGAGGCTTTTACTCCAAGTTTAGACCCCAAGGCTCAACATATAAATAGAGGGGCAGGGCTAGCACACGGGACACATCAAGATTTCCCCAAGCCGTGTGCCGGCAACCCTAGCCCTCTAGTTCCTCCGTCATAATCTCCGTAGTGCTTGGCGAAGCCCTGCAGAGATTGTTCCTCACCACCATCACCACGCCGTCGTGCTGCTGGAACTCAATCACTACTTCATCATCGCTCGCTGGATCGAGGAGGTGAAGGCGTCATCAAGCCGTACGTGTGTTGAACGCGGAGGTGCCGTCCGTTCGGCACTAGATCGGAAGGATCGTGATTGGATCGCGGGACGCTCGGCGATTTGGATCGCGAAGACGTTCGACTACATCAACCGCGTTTATTAACGCTTCCGCTTAGCGATCTACAAGGGTATGTAGATTCACTCTCCCTCTCGTAGATGCTCATCACCATGGATAGATCTTATGTGTGCGTAGGAAAATTTTTGTTTCCCATGCAACGTTCCCCAACAGTGGTATCAGAGCTAGGTCTATGCGTAGATGAGATCTCGAGTAGAACACAAACGAGTTGTGGGCGTGGGTGTATACATATTTCTTGCCGTTACTAGTTGATACTTGATTCAGCGGTATTGTGAGATGAAGCGGCCCGGACCGACATTACGCGTACGCTTACGCGAGACTGGTTTTACCGCTGCGTGCACTTGTTGCATAAAGGTGACTGGCGGGTGTCTGTCTCTCTCACTTTAGTTGAATCGGTTCAATGAAGAGGGTTCTTTTAGAAGATCAAAAAGCAATCACTACACCACGTTGTGGTTTTGCGTAGGTAAGAACGGTTCTTGCAAACCCGTAGCAGCCACGTAAAATTTGCAACAACAATTAGAGGACGTCTAACTTGTTTTTGCAGGGTATGTTGTGATGTGATATGGCCAATTACATGATGAGATATATGTGATGTATGAGATGATCATGTGTTGTATAGAATATCACGACTTGCATGTCGATGAGTACGGCAACTGGCAGGAGCCATAGAGTTGTCTTTAATTATTGTATGACCTGCGTGTCAATCATTAAGCGCTATGTAATGCTTTACTTTATCGCTAAACGTTAGCAATAGTCGTGGAAGCAACAGTCGGCGCGACAACCTCATGGCGACACGTTGATGGAGATCAAGATGATGGAGATCATGGTGTCATGCCGGTGACGATGGAGATCATGCCGGTGCTTTGGAGATGGAGATCGAAAGCACAAGTTCATGGCCATATCATGTCACTTATGATTTGCATGTGATGTTAATCCTTTTATGCATCTTATTTTGCTTAGGACGACGGTAGCATTATAAGGTGATCCCTCACTTAAATTTCAAGATAAATTGTGTTCTCCCCGAGTGTGCACCGTTGCGAAAGTTCGTCGTTTCGAGACACGCCGTGATGATCGGGTGTGATAGACTCTACGTTCGCATACAACGGGTGCAAGCCATGTTGCACGTGCGGAAACACTCGGGTTAAACTTGACGAGCCTAGCATGTACAGACATGGCCTTGGAACACAAGAGACCGAAAGGTCGAACATGAGTCATATAGTAGATATGATCAACATGAAGATGTTCACCATTGAAACCACCTCGACTCACGTGATGATCGGACTTGAGTTGGTGGATTTGGATCATGTTACACTCGAATGATCGGAGGGATGTCAATTTGAGTGGGAGTTTTTAAGTAATATGATTAACTAAACTCATTATCTAGAACAATAGTCTAAGTTGTCTTTGCTATATTTATGTTGTAGATCATGGCTCGCGCAGTAGCACCCCTGAATTTTAATGCGTTCCTAGAGAAAGCTAAATTGAAAGATGATGGAAGTAACTTTGTGGACTGGGCCCGTAATCTAAGGATTATCCTTACGGCTTCCCAGAAGGCTTATGTCCTTGATGCACCGCTTGGTGATCCACCCGCTCCAGTTGAGTCTCTAGACGTTGTGAACGCCTGGCAGGCTCGTTCTGATGATTACTCAATAGTTCAATGTGCAATGTTGTATGGCTTAGAACCGGGACTTCAAAGACGTTTTGAACGTCATGGAGCATATGAGATGTTCCAGGAGTTGAAGTTTATCTTTCAGAAGAATGCCCGGATCGAGAGATATGAGATCTCTGATAAGTTCTATGCTTGCAAGATGGAGGAGAACGGGTCTATCAGTGATCACGTGCTCAGAATGTCTGGGTACTCCACCCGTCTGGCTGAGTTAGGGATGCCCCTTCCGCCAGAGGCTATCACTGACAGAGTTCTTCAATCATTGCCACCTAGCTACAAGAGCTTCGTGTTGAACTATAACATGCACGGGATGAACAAGTCAGTCGCCGAGCTGTTTGCGATGCTGATAGCCGCTGAGTCTGAAATTCAGAAGGAGCATCAAGTGTTGATGGTCAATAAAACCACTAGTTTCAAGAAAAATGGCAAGGGTAAGAAGGGTAACTCCAAGAAGAGTGGCAAAGCAGTTGCTCCTCTCGTGAAGAAACCCAAGGCTGGAACCAAACCAGAAACTGTGTGTTTTCATTGCAAGGGAACTGGACACTGGAAGTGGAATTGCCCCAAGTATTTGGCTGACAAGAAGGCGGCCAACAACAAACAAGGTATATATGATATACATGTTATTGATGTGTACCTTACCAACTCTCGTTGTAGTGCCTGGGTATTTGATACCGGTGCGGTTGCTCATATTTGCAACTCTAAACAGGAACTGCGGAATAGACGGAGGCTGGCAAAGGACGAAGTGACGATGCGCGTGGGAAATGGTTCCAAGGTTGATGTGATCGCCGTCGGCACGCTCGCTCTTCGATTACCGTCGGGATTAGTGATGAACCTGAATAAGTGTTATTTGGTGCCTGCGTTAAGCATGAACATTATATCTGGATCTTGTTTATTGCGAGACGGTTACTCATTTAAATCAGAGAATAATGGTTGTTCTATTTATATGAGTAATATCTTTTATGGTCATGCACCCGATGTGAGGGGTTTATTCTTATTGAATCTCGATAGTAATGATACACATGTTCATAACATTGATGCCAAAAGATGTAGAATTGATAATGATAATACCACTTTCTTGTGGCACTGCCGTTTAGGTCATATTGGCGTAAAACGCATGAGGAAGCTCCATGCTGATGGACTTTTGGAGTCACTTGATTTTGAATCACTTGACACATGTGAGCCATGCCTCATGGGCAAGATGACTAAAACGCCGTTCTCTGGAACAATGGAACGGGCAAGTGACTTATTGGAAATCGTACATACTGATGTGTGCGGTCCGATGAGTATTGAGGCGCGCGGTGGTTATCGTTACTTTCTCACCTTCACTGATGACTTAAGTAGATATGGGTATATTTACTTAATGAAACACAAGTCTGAAACATTTGAAAAGTTCAAACAATTTCAGAGTGAAGTTGAGAATCATCGTAACAAGAAGATTAAATTCCTACGATCTGATCGAGGGGGAGAATATCTGAGTTATGAGTTTGGCAGTCACTTAAGACAATGTGGAATTGTTTCACAACTAACACCGCCTGGAACACCACAGCGTAATGGTGTGTCCAAACGTCGTAATCGAACCTTATTAGATATGGTGCGATCTATGATGTCTCTTGCCGATTTGCCACTATCGTTTTGGGGTTATGCATTAGAGACAGCTGCATTCACTTTAAATAGGGCACCATCGAAATCCGTTGAGACGACGCCATATGAACTTTGGTTTGGCAAGAAGCCAAAGCTGTCGTTTCTTAAAGTTTGGGGATGTGATGCTTATGTCAAAAAGCTTCAGCCTGAAAAGCTGGAACCCAAAGCGGAGAAATGCGTCTTCATAGGATACCCAAAAGAGACAATTGGGTATACCTTCTACCTCAGATCCGAGGGCAAAGTGTTTGTCGCTAAAAACGGAACATTTCTTGAGAAAGAGTTTCTCTCGAAAGAATTGAGTGGGAGGAAGATAGAACTTGATGAGGTTGTTGAACCTTTGCTTCAACCTGAGAGTAACGCAGCGCAGAAAGTTGTTTCTGTGGAGCCTACATTAGCTGAAGAGGAAGTTAATGATGATGATCATGAAGCTTTGGATCAAGTTGCTATCGAACCTCGTAGGTCGACAAGGACGCGTACTACTCCTGAGTGGTACGGCAACCCTGTCTTAGAGGTCATGTTGTTAAACAACGATGAACCTACGAGCTATGGAGAAGCGATGATGGGCCCGGATTCCGAGAAGTGGTTAGAGGCCATGAAATCCGAGATGGGATCCATGTATGAAAACAAAGTATGGACTTTGGAAGTATTACCTGAAGGGCGTAAGGCCATTCAGAACAAATGGATCTTTAAGAGGAAGACGGACGCGGACGGTAATGTCACCGTCTATAAAGCTCGACTTGTGGCAAAGGGTTTTTCACAAGTTCAAGGAGTTGACTACGATGAGACCTTCTCACCCGTAGCGATGCTTAAGTCCGTCAGAATCATGTTAGCAATAGCTGCCTTTTTCGATTATGAAATTTGGCAGATGGATGTCAAAACAGCGTTCCTTAACGGTTACCTTAAGGAAGAGTTGTATATGATACAACCAGAAGGTTTTGTCAATCCAGAGAATGCTGACAAAGTTTGCAAACTCCAGTGATCCATTTATGGACTGGTGCAAGCATCTCGGAGTTGGAATCTTCGTTTTGATAAAGTGATCAAAGCGTTCGAGTTTATACAAGTTTACGGAGAAGCTTGTATTTACAAGAAAGTGAGTGGGAGCTCTATAGCGTTTCTAATATTATATGTGGATGACATATTGCTGATTGGAAACAATATAGAAATGCTGGAAAGCGTAAAGGAATATTTGAACAAGAGTTTTTCAATGAAGGACCTAGGAGAAGCTGCTTTCATATTAGGCATCAAGATCTATAGAGATAGATCAAGACGCTTAATAGGACTTTCACAAAGCACATACCTTGATAAGATTTTGAAGAAGTTCAAAATGGATCAGTCCAAGAAGGGGTTCTTGCCTGTTTTGCAAGGTGTGAAGTTGAGTAAGACTCAATGCCCAGTGACTGCAGAAGATAGAGAAAAGATGAGTGTCATCCCCTATGCTTCGGCCATAGGCTCTATCATGTATGCAATGCTGTGCACAAGACCCGATGTCAGCCTTGCCATAAGTATGGTCGGAAGGTTTCAAAGTGATCCAGGAATGGAACACTGGACGGCGGTCAAGAATATCCTGAAGTACCTGAAAAGGACTAAGGACATGTTTCTCGTTTATGGAGGTGATCAAGAGCTCGTCGTAAAGGGTTACGTCGATGCAAGCTTTGACACTGATCCGGATGACTCTAAGTCGCAAACCGGATACGTATTTATTCTTAATGGGGGTGCGGTTAGCTGGTGCAGTTCCAAGCAAAGCGTGGTAGCAGATTCTACATGCGAAGCGGAGTACATCGCTGCCTCGGAGGCGGCGAAGGAAGGTGTCTGGATGAAGGAGTTCATGACAGATCTTGGAGTAGTGCCTAGTGCACTTAACCCAATGACTCTGTTTTGTGATAATACTGGTGCCATTGCTCTAGCCAAGGAACCAAGATTTCACAAGACAGATTTCGTGGGAGGGAGAGAAGAAAGGCAGATCATGCATGCCATGTGTGTGAGAGTTGGAGTGAGGATGGAGAGCTCCTCTCCACCTCCTTATATAGTGGTGGAAGGGGTGAGGGGGGGGGCTGAAATTTCAGCCCACAAAACAAGCACCCACCAAACAAGGAAACATGTTCCCACCAAACATGGAGAAAACATGTTCCCTTGTCCATGGTGTTCCCCCATGGGGCCCCACCTTCCTCCCAACACTCTCCACCATTTGTGGGGGCTGCCCCCCACCATGGGGGGGCCCCCCAACACTTTGTCCAGCCACAAGGGGGCTGTCCCCTAAAGGGGGCGCCCCCAAAAACAGCCCAAAAACAGCCCCCACGATCCGTGGGATCTTGTCCCCTCTCGCTGGGACAAGATGTTTTCCGAAACTATTTCTTCTGAAAAATTCCGGAAGGTCCCAGAACATTTCCGGCACCCTCTAAAATTATCTGGACGCGCTCCGGAACATTTCCGGTATGGTGGTTTAATTTAAAACCATCTTCGTTTACCCGGTAAACAATTCTGGCAGCTCCGAAAACCTTTTTCGGTTTTTTCTCCGGAAAAATTCCAGAAATTACCAGACCAATCTGGCAACCTCCAAAACTTTCCCGGTGCTTGCCGAAACCTTTTTGGATCAATGGTTTTATCCGAAACAACTTTTCGGTTTTACCGAAACTTTTCCGGTGTTCTCTCCGGAACTTTTCCGTTGTCTCCGAAACTTTTCCACTGACTTTCTCTCGGACTCCTTGTCTAGTATTCAGCAGATAGATGACCCTTAAGCGTGTGACCCTATAGGTTCGGTGAAGCATAGACATGACCCGGAACCCCTTCCGATCAATGATCAACATCGGAGCCGTGGACACCCATATTGACCCCTATACCCACACGAATGAATATTCGAGTGAACCTCCAGTTGCCGTGTGCTATTCCTGTTGCTTCGCGATATGTTACAAATACCCGAGGTGAGACATGTTGGCATCCCCGTGGATCAATACCTTGTCCACTATGCCAGTTACCTCGTTGCCGGTATTGTTCTCTTTTCTCGTTCCCGTGTTCCGGCATCCCTGTGATCAAATCACCCTGTGCCTGGCCAGACGATGATGGATACCGTAACACCGAGAGGGCCCAGAGATATCTCTCCATCGTCGGAGGAGCAAATCCCAATCTTGAGCTATCAAGTTACTTGACATACTTTTCCATGAACCCGTAAGCCGCCGTAATAGCCACCCATTTACGGATGACGTTTAACAAACCCCAAAGTTCATGAAGCAAGCATGAAGAAACTCGATACTCTCATGGTCTAAGGAATTATGCAAACATTAACTTCCTGTGTTATTAACCATTAACTTATGACGAATGTATCTCATAGCACAACATCAATATTGGGTCGATTCAACACAAGTGTTCTACCAACAATTGTGCCCTCAAAATTGTTGGAAATATGCCCTAGAGGCAATAATAAATTGGTTATTATTATATTTCCTTGTTCATGATAATCGTTTATTATCCATGCTATAATTGTATTGATTGGAAACTCAAATACATGTGTGGGTACATAGACAACACTGTGTCCCTAGTAAGCCTCTAGTTGACTAGCTTGTTGATCAAAGATGGTTAAGGTTTCCTAGCCATGGACATGAGATGTCATTTGATAACGGGATCACATCATTAGGAGAATGATGTGATGGACAAGACCCAAACTGTAAACGTAGCATATGATCGTGTCAGTTTATTGCTATTGTTTTCTGCATGTCAAGTATCTGTTCCTTTGACCATGAGATCATGCAACTCACTAACACCGGAGGTATACCTTGTGTGTATCAAACGTCGCAACGTAACTGGGTGACTATAAAGGTGCTCTACAGGTATCTCCGAGGGTGTCTGTTGGGTTGGCATGGATCAAGACTGGGATTTGTTACTCCGTATGACGGAGAGGTATCTCAGGGCCCACTCGGTAATACAACATCACAATGAGCCTTGCAAGCAATGTGACTAAAGTGTTAGCCACGAGATCTTGTATTACGGAACGAGTAAAGAGACTTGCCGGTAACGAGATTGAACTAGGTATAGTGATACCGACGATCGAATCTCAGGCAAGTAACATACCGAAGAACAAAGGGAACAGCATACGGGATTAACTGAATCCTTGACATAGAGGTTCGACCGATAAAGATCTTCGTAGAATATGTAGGAGCCAATATGGGCATCCAGGTCCCGCTATTGGTTATTGGCCGTAGAGGTGTCTCGGTCATGTCTACATAGTTCTCGAACCCGCAGGGTCTACACACTTAACGTTTGGTGACGATTAGTATAATTGATTTATTATGTTGGTGACCGAAAGTTGTTCGGAGTCCCGGATAAGATCCCGGACATGACGAGGATCTCCGGAATAGTCCGGAGGTAAAGATTGATATATGTGATAATAGTGTTTTGATCTCTGGAAGGGTTCCGGAGTTCACCGGAAGGGGTTCCGGATGTTTACCGAAGTGTTCGGGTGCAGCAACACTTTATATGAGCCAAAGGGATAAAGCCCACAAGGTATTGGAAAGTGCAAAAGTAGTTTTGCTGCCGCGTAAGCGGTACTACCGCTTGGTGAAGCGGTACTACCGCCCGAGCGGTACTACCGCTTGTGTGAAGCGGTACTACCGCCCAAGCGGTACTACCGCTTGTGTGAAGCGGTACTACCGCTTGTGCGCGGCTGTGCACGGTTCGGCAGGGATCCGAGTTGGACTCTTTCCCTGCGGGCCAAACCGACCTTGTGCGGGCAAAACCGACCCGGAGGAGGCTTTTACTCCAAGTTTAGACCCCAAGGCTCAACATATAAATAGAGGGGCAGGGCTAGCACACGGGACACATCAAGATTTCCCCAAGCCGTGTGCCGGCAACCCTAGCCCTCTAGTTCCTCCGTCATAATCTCCGTAGTGCTTGGCGAAGCCCTGCAGAGATTGTTCCTCACCACCATCACCACGCCGTCGTGCTGCTGGAACTCAATCACTACTTCATCATCGCTCGCTGGATCGAGGAGGTGAAGGCGTCATCAAGCCGTACGTGTGTTGAACGCGGAGGTGCCGTCCGTTCGGCACTAGATCGGAAGGATCGTGATTGGATCGCGGGACGCTCGGCGATTTGGATCGCGAAGACGTTCGACTACATCAACCGCGTTTATTAACTCTTCCGCTTAGCGATCTACAAGGGTATGTAGATTCACTCTCCCTCTCGTAGATGCTCATCACCATGGATAGATCTTATGTGTGCGTAGGAAAATTTTTGTTTCCCATGCAACGTTCCCCAACAAAAATTGCCGGCATAGCCATGCCCATGATCAGGAAAACAGGATCAGCATGCAATACTTGAGCCAGTCATAGAGGCTTGACTAGGAATACATTTTACCGTTTATTATCCCACACGTGCAAATGAGTCTTCCTCCGAGCCTCGTTTTATTTGTAGACTCGAGAATCATTGCAGTTATAGCATGGAACATAAACATAATTATGAACAGGGAGATAATCAATAACATTTATTATTGCCTCTAGGGCATATCTCCTACACCACCTCCATCCTCACCACTTGCAAAGACGAGCCAAAGCTAACCAACCGGCCAGGTCTAGCGCCCGCGCTGCCGCACCGTCACGGAGCCGTCGCACATCATCACCATTGGGCTCCGCGCCGCACCTTCGCCGGAGAACACCGCCCTGGCCGAGCCAGCCATCCCACGGGCGCGAGTTAACCCGATATGGCCCGAAGCTGGCCAGATCTGGCGAGCCGCGACCTCCGAGCTGATCACCCACCCAGGAGACCTCGCACGGGAAGTAGAAGGGGCCTGCCACCCCGCCTTGACCTTCTGTCGGAGAAGACCCGTCGACGACGCCGCCCGCCACGCAACGCAGCAAAGGGGTTGAGCCTCCCTCACCGGATGCTCCCACCGCAAAGAAGGAGACCTGCCACCGCCGTCCGTTGCGGGCTTCGCCCTACGGCGTCCCCCGGCGAGGGCGAGGAAAGGGAGGTGGAGAAGGAGGGGACGGCCGGCGGCGCTCATCGGGATCGAGCCCGTGTCGCCAGAGAGACAACGCGAGGGTGGGTGGGGGGGTTAGTTTTTTATCCAAATATATGTATATATATATATATATATATATATATATATATATATATATCTTGATTTTTCCATCCCCAAAATGGTTCTTACATACGGCCACGAAGCAAGTTTGACCAATCATTATGACATACTTCCTAACATCCAAAGCGGTTCTTACATACTGCCACGAAGCAAGGTTGACCAATCATTATGATATGAGTGTGTCTAGGGCACATCTAGATGTGACATAGTTATTGTACATCTAAATGACTAAATCAAGCATAAAAAAAATACCCACACGAATCTCCATATAAGATCAATGATATAGGACTTAGATGTGCAATACTTATGTCATATCTAGATGCGTTTTAGCAAACCCGTTATGACATACTTCCTAACATAGATGACCTATATTTGGTGTACTCTGTTTTGATGTTCTTAAGCCTTAAGACTACATCGCTCATTGTTATCCTATCTCCAGGCGAGTCACTGGAGCAGAGCAAACCAACCTCTAGCAGTGGCACAAGAAAGCCAATGTCCATGTCAAAGCATTGCAGTAGCCGTCTATCCATAACATGGACAAGCTGGTCTGCCTGAAATAATTGATGAACCCATCGTCTAAGGCTCAGTTCGCCAACGAACATAGCATCCGTTGGTCTTTTTCCAGTAAACACTTCAAGGAGCATGATTCCATAGCTGAACACATCGCTCTTTCGTGAAGCTTTACCATATGACCCATACTCTGTGCAAAAAAGAAGTGATCAAATATTAGTTAACTAGTGGCTTAGCAATAAATTGATACAGTGAGCAAGGTAATCAGTAGTAACTACCTGGTGACATGTACCCAATTGTGCCATGCATGTTCATAGAGAACACAGAGTTATCATCAGCCTGCAAAAGTCTTGCAATCCCAAAATCTGCCACGTGCGCAATCATGTCCTCGTCAAATAGCACATTGCTTGGCTTCAAGTCGCAGTGTAAGACAATTTCATGATAGCCATGGTGTAGATATTCCATTGCCATCGACACTTCAAGCATAACGCACAACCTCTCGCAGAACCCGAATTGTGTTTCGCCCCCTTGTGAACAGTGAAGCAATGTCTCTAAGTTACCATTGGGCATGTATTGTAGCACCAACGCTCTGAAATCCGTGTTAGAACATGTATTGATTATCCGTATCAGGTTCCGATGCCGCGCCATGCGAAGCACACGACACTCGGCGTCGAAGCTTCTAATGGCACGCATGGACCGCATGTCAAGAACCTTTATTGCAACCATCAAACCATCGCTCAGTTGTCCCTTGAATACCTTTCCATGGGCTCCAGATCCCAACATGTTATCTTCACTGAAATTACGAGTGGCACGAGCAAGCTCTAGGTGTGAGACTAACCGATGGCTTGCTGGAGATGTCGGATCATCGGAAGATTTGATCTTGCTTTTGTCGAGGTTATTTCTCCATGATATGTAGTACAGTAAAATAGCAATAATGACAAGAACTAGCATGACAGCTGGGAGTAGGATTATTAGAAGGTCATACTTATTACTAGAAGTGATACTTAACACTGGAGGACTACCTTGGGGTTTCGAAAATGGTTTGCATGGAGGCAGAGGAAAGCCGCACAAACCAGAGTTGTATTCATACCGGCTCTCCGGGAAAGTGGCAAGCGATCCCATCTGTGGTATTGATCCATTCAGCCTATTGTACGATAGATCAATCTCTGACAATGATAGCAACGAAAATGAACTTGGTATTGGGCCTTCCAACTGGTTGTGTGACAGGTCAAGCATACCTAAATTCTTGGAACCTGCAAGCTCTGCTGGGATGCCACCAGAAAGTAGATTGTGCCCAAGATTCATGATCGCTAGATAGTTCATCTTACCAAGTTTCTTGGGGATCTCGGAGTCGAGCTTGTTAAAGGACAGGTCCAAGAATATCATGGAGCCATTGCTTTTCAAAGTGTGCTCTCTTCTACCCAGGATGTATACCCGTGTGAAGTTGCACAGATTCTTGCTAGCCACCCGGTTTAGTTGCTCCAAACGGATGCCGCCGATCTCAAGCAGGCTCCCGGCACCGCGACATTTGCTGGTTTGCTCGTCGTTGCGCAAGTATATATGCGGCCGCACGGTCATGAAGCCGATGGGCACCTTCCCGGACTGCTTCGCCAGTTCCGATGGTATCGGTCCGCTAAGCTGGTTGTCGTTCAGGTCGAGCCAAATTAAACTCTTGCAGTCTCCTAGCTCCGGCGGTATCCGCCCTGAGAAGGAGTTATTGTTGAGCTTCAAGATTGCAAGGTTGTCTAGCTGCCCCAGCCATGCCGGCACAGATCCAGAGAGCCGGTTGCTCCCGAGCGATATCCACTTCAGATTCTTGAAGTTCATAAATTCTGACGGAATGCTGCCTGTGAGCCCGTTGTACTCTAGTATGAGGTGCTCGAGTCGGCAAGCACCACCGAGCGACGCGGGAATCTCACCCTCCAGTTTGTTCCCCCACAGGATGAGGTCCCGGAGCCGGACAAGGCTGCCGAGGGACGTAGGGATGGAGCCATTAATGTGGTTGAGGCTGAGGTCTAGAGACTCGAGGCTTTCGCAGTTGGAGATTGTCGAAGGGATGCCGCCGGTGAGGTAGTTGTTCTGCAGGTAGAGCATCTCGAGCTTGGACTTGGAGCCGGTGCTCGGGCAGAGTGAGGACGGTACAACGCCGGTGAACTCATTCGAGCTGAAGTCCAGCATCGTCAAGTCCGGAAGCCCGCCTAGAGAGTCAGGCACCGAGCCGTGGAAGCGGTTGAGTGACAGAGTGAGCCACGAGAGCCGTGACAGCCCAGCGAGTTCGTCGCCAGGGAGCTCACCGGAGAAATTGTTGTTCGACAGGTTGAGATAGGAGAGCGACGCCAGCAGCGCGATGTCTAGCGGGAAAGCGCCATTCAAGTGGTTGCTGGAAATGTTGAGCGCAACAAGACCAGTGCAGCCGGACAGGACCCCTGGCAGCACCTCGCCGGAGATTAAATTTCCGGACAGATCAAGTGACTCCATCCTGGAACAGTTGACAAATGCCGGGACCGGGAGGGCACCGGAGATTTTGTTCCAGGCGAGGTTCAGCCGACGGACACCACCCATCCAGCTGAGATCACCTTCTCCGGTGATGTTGTTGTCCGACAGGTCAAGGACATCCAGGCGGGCAAAAATGTCCCCGCCATCTCCCTTCCCGTCGCCACCGCCAATGAGTGCGTTACCAGAAAGGTTCAACTCCCTCAGACAGTCGCACGCGCCAGCAAGCGCGCAGACGTCGGCGACGGATCCACCCATCATGCTGTTCCCGGACAGGTCCAGCCGAGCCAGCCTCTGGCCGCACCTCCACCCTCCGGGGCCGCCACCGCTTGCGAGCGAGCCGCTGATGTTGGCACCTCGCAAGCTCACGACCTCGACACCACCCAGCTGCAGCAGTGTGCCGGCGACGGCGCCGAAATCGACGTCAAGCGGGACACCCGAGAGGGAGAGCGACACGAGCCTCTTGCCTCCCCTTATGCACACGGCACCAGGGAAACTGCACGCGCCGTCGCCGCGGGTCCATCCCCCCAGCTCCCCGCGGTTCCGTACCGCCGCCTTGAAGCGCTCCAGCAGCTGCTCGTCGTCGCCGTCGTCGGCGGCCACCAACACCGGATCATTAGCAAGCAGCAGTAGCAGCCCCGCCAGCGCCAGGCACAGAGCAGTGCCCATGGTAGCGCCGCCGACGCCCAGTGCTCAGCTATGAGAATGTTTACAGTAGTCCGTTTGGCTTTGTGAACCGGATGAGCTGCACTGAGTGAACACTTGTAGCAGTACTAGACACCGGTAGCTATGATCGTTGGCCCTGCCGGTGGGTGGCTCGTCGTGTTCGTCCGTATATATGCGCCATGATCTGTAAAATCGATGTTTTCCTGCCTGATGCACGTAGGTGGTCCTGTATGTGGTGCCGAATTTCGCTGGTCCTCGAAAGTCGACGTCGTCAATCGAATTAGCAGAGATCATCGTGTATCTTGTTATACAAATTGAGTTGCTTCCTTGAAAGCGCACGCGTAGGCATTGCTGGAAAATGATTATCTGTACCGTGTGTGTGGATCCCATGCATATGCATGTACGACTTGTCGGAGATTCGTGCACCCATTTTTCATGATATACACGTGAAACATATGTTTCACTCTGAAACAAGATACGCTTTCTTCTATTGGTTACACTGAAAAACATTGTCACCACAGTAGAATTGTTCATGGCCGTTGGATCATTATTGGTTACAATAGCGCACGTCACTGGTAAACAAAATATGGAACTCGTGAGGCTACAATTGGGCACCGGTCACTGATAATGCCATACCAGAGACTCCTATAGAAAGCCAGTGGTGACATTCCAAATAGAAGCGGCGAGCACTATTACCCGCTCGCCACTAATAATTAAGAGTATTTATGGCGTGCTCTCTTAGCATAGTTCAGGCTATGCCTCTTACGGACGGACCTTTCTAAATGCTATAGTAAGTAGTTAATAGTTATATTCATGTATTAGGATCAAAGCCCCTTAGCACATGATCTCTCCAAATGATTCATGGTTCTTAGACTGCTTGGGAGCAGTTATTTGTGTCGTCTAATAATAATAAAGACTGGGATTCGAAATGGTTTGAATGCTAAGTCACTTGCCATCTTGCTGGTGCAAGGTTTATGCCAAAATGTTTTATATTTCTCTACTAGATCAATGTTTAATCGACGCACACTTAGTACAACTTTGGGTAGCATTCTTTCTCGAAAATAAAAAAGAAGTCTAGCATTCTCTCCCTGACAAACGCCGCCGTCCCTATGCTGACACTGAATACACCACGGCTGCACCATTGGAGGCAGCTTTGCCCGCATGTTTCCTGCTGTTGAAGTTTGCTGCGTGCCCCGTTCCCACCTTCGTGCTTTTCCGCCAGTGCATGTCGTCCCTTAGCCTATGAAGGCAAGCAGCCATGCCGCGGAAGCTGGCCAAATTAATTCACTGACAACGCTTCTACGGCCCTCCTCCTTAGAGCATCTCTAACAAATCCCGTAAACTATGCTACCAAAAATTTCATTTATGTGATATTGTAAACTAAATTTGCCGTATCGTGGACAGCAAGAAAAATGAGATCGTTCAACGCATACCGCATAATTTAAACATACTAGTTTCCGTTACATACTTCCCGTCATTGGAACATAGTTCATACGGCAAACTTGAAAACATACTAGATTAAAAACCTAATCTACTCATCATCATCCTTCATGACATGGAGATGATACTCCATTGCGGAGCTGGAGAGGGCTTGCGCGAAGTCGTACTCTTCCCTGGCCAATAGCATTCCCTCTCGTTGCCTGAGCTCCTCCCCCTCCGAATGGTGCTAGATTGTGGCAGAGGGGGGAAGGGATTTGCCGAATGCGAACCCCAAATCGGCCGGGTTTCGATATATATAGCGGATTCGGTAGAGTTTTACTGGTTGGGTCATTTCTACAATATCTAGTTGGGCCTTTTTTTTTCGGGTCCTATATATCAGCAGGAATTTAGCGGGGTGACGAGCTTTAAAGGGGTCTGCTAGAAATGCTCTTAGCCTCACCATCGCCCCTCTCCGGTGCCGCGCTCAAAGTGGACTATGGGCGACCACCACTCCTTCCCCTTAGAGCATCTCCAACAGGCGCCCAAAAATCGCCCCGCGCTGTAAAATTCGCTCTTCTAGCGCGGGCAGCGGAACCGGACGCTCTAGCGGCCGCGCAAAAACCGCGCACGCGGCATAAGTGCTTCCGCCCGTGGAGCAAAATGGCATCGCGCGCCGCTTATTTGGTGCGCCCGCTCCCGCGCGCGGAAGCACTTGAGCGCTCGCGCCTCCTCTCCCACCTCCCTCCACCTCGAGCGCCCGCCAGAGAACTCGGGCATAGCACCTTTCAAAAGGTGAGTGTCGCTTTGTGTATGTTAGCATACGGTATTCCGGCTGATCTAGTTGATGACCACTTGGCCATGGGTGAGAGTCGAGCCATCATGTGTGTCAAGCGTTTTGCAGTCGGAATTGTTCAAGTGTTTGGCCCAGAGTATTTAAGATTTCCCAATGACGAAGACACCGCAAGGCTTTTGAAGATGAACAAAGCTCGCGGGTTCCCAGATATGCTTGGCTCAATAGATTGCATGCATTGGAGTTGGAAGAAATGTCCTAAGGCATGGCATGGACAATTCCACGGCACGAAAAAGGGTTTCTCTATAATCGTTGAAGCGGTGGCCGATCAAGAGACTTGGATTTGGCATTCTTTTTTTGAATGCCTGGATCTTTGAATGACATCAACGTTGTTAATCGGTCACCACTGATGAATAAGATTGCAAATGGTGATCTGCCACCGATACAGTTCTTAGCAAATGGCCATACATACAACTATGGCTACTATCTTGCGGATGGCATCTATCCAAAGTGGCAAAAATTTGTGAAGCCGTTGAAAAAACCGCAAGGTAAGAAAAATCTAGATTTTCACAATGCTCAGGCGGCGGCTAGGAAAGATGTGGAGAGAGCATTTGGGATTTTGCAAGCCCAATTTGCTATTGTGAGAAGACCGGCTAGATTTTGGGATCAAAAGATCCTTTGGTACATCATGCATGCTTGTGTGATCATGCATAACATAATCATCGAGAATGAACGTGGCCAAAATTTAGACTACTCTCAGTACGAGCTCTTGGGACATCCCGTGCGAGTGCGGCGGAGTTCTGCGAGGGTGGCCCGATTTGTTACCTCCTATCATGCTATTCGGCGTGCCGAAACGCATGATGATCTTCAGAACGATCTCATCGAGGAGTGGTGGGAATGGAATGACCGACAAAACGCATGATTTATTTGGTTGTTTGATGTTGTATTGTTGAACTATTTGTTGTACTGGATGATAAACTATTTGTTTGAGTTGTAATAAAATTGAACTATTTATTGTTGATTTATTTCTTATGTATTTGATCTTTTGGTTTTGTTTTTGGAGTGCATATGTTGTTTCTGATGGGCGCGCGCGCCGTGTTTTTTCAGCGCCTGCTGGAGCGCCGCGCGCACGCTATATTTTACGACGGCCGCTGGAGCCAGCGCCCGCCGGCGCATTATAAACCGCTATTTGCGCGCGCTAAAACATTGTTTTGGGCGCCGCGCGTTACGCACTTGTTGGAGATGCTCTTAGCCTCACCATCGCGAGTGGCGCTCTCAATGTAGACCACCTATGCTGTGGTGCCCTGAGTGAACACTTGTACCAGTAGTACGTAGTAGGTATGATCGTTAGTGCAGCCGGTGGGTGGCTCGTCGTGTTTTCGCAAGGCAGAATTCGTACGTACGCATCATGATGCGTTACTGGTCCTGTATGTGGTGACGAATTTAACTGGTCCCTCAAAACTCGACGTCGTCAGCCACATTAGGGCAGATGTACATACGCATCTTGGAATCTTGGATTTTTTGTCCAAAAAGACCACGTACCGAACCGTATTGTTAAAAAGGACTACCTGCGGTATGTATTGTCAAAAAGGACCCCAGGTTTGTGGCGGCAGGCGTGCCAGGTGACATGTGTCACCTGCCGCCACGGCGGGCGGCGGCAGCACCTGTAGCCCGGCTGCAACGGATTCCTAGCCTCGAGGCCGTAACGGGAACCGCTGGTGGGGCCGGCCGCCACGGGGCCAGGCGGCCGGGTGGGACCTGCCGCCACCGTAGGAGGCGGCCTGTGGCCGGTTCCCTCGCCCGCCCCCGACGCTGCTCCCTCGCTCGCTTTATTCTCTTTCGCTGATTCCCATGCGCCACAGTGTCCTAACTATGCTGATTCCCATGCGCGGTGGGACTGATTCCTGTCTGCAGATTTCCCGCCTAAATTTTCGTTCGTTCATCCTTAATTTCCCGCCATTACATTGTTCATCTGAGCCTATAAAACGAGGCTGTCTTCGTCCATCGTCCAGCCACCCTTGAAAACACCAGCGCTCTTAGTCTGTCACACTTTGTATAGTCAGTATGAGTTTGCCTTGTTCGGATCAAAGCATTAGGCCTAGGAAAATGAAGAGTGCGAGTTTGCCTGCAGGGGTGGAAGTCTTGCGCTGTTGGTGCGGCGATCTTTGCAAGGTCAAGGAGGTGACGGATTTTTCGGATTGGTTGGGCATGAAATTTTTCATGTGCGCTAATTATGAGGAAGAACCACCCGTAGCTCTATCACCATACATCAGGCCTCCGGTATGTTTCAGTCACCAAGAATAAACACGTTGTTGATATTATTGTTGATTTGATATTTATATTTCTATTTTTGTTGTAGTCTCCTCCGCCTCTGTGCATGTACTATCGTTGGATTGACACGAAAAAAACGGACTGGGCGGTGACCGAGATTCGTGAAAGAGGTCGTCGTGCATGGGCAAGTTTGGACGCGGAAGAGCGCCGCGCGAAGGCGGCAGCAGAGGAGAAAGCAGAGCAGGAGAGAGAGTGGCAAGAGTACTGTGTGAAGCAGAGGGCTTTTCTTGATGAGATGAAGAAGAAAAACCGAGAAGAGGGACTACGACTGGCGGAGGTTCAACGACAGCGACAGGAGGCCCGTGAGGCTGAGAGGCAGATGAAGAAAGAAAGGCTCGTGCAGCCAAGGCAGCAGAAGAAGCTGGTGATGGAAAAGGAAAATATCCACGTTGGACTCAGTAGATTTATGTTATTGTATCATAAAATTCGCATTGCAGCAAGTTGTATCTTAAAATTCGCAACAAGTTGTATCTTAATTTGAACATGCTAATTTTTATGTATCTTATTTTATGCATGTTATTTTATGTATCTTATTTTATGCATGTTATTTTCAATGCATCTTAATTTCAACAGTTTAATGTATCTTATTTTATGCATGTTATTTTCAATTTAAAAAAAATGCCTCGAAATAAACCGAGAACTTTTATTTCGTCATAATACATAGATGTCTCGTACATACATCTGAAAGTTGGAAACTGACATAGATAGATACAATAGTTCGCACACATAGATAGACGAATCACCCTACGCGACGATGGCCAGCTGGCCTTTCCCGACGACCGGACGGTGACAAGCGAGTAGGGGGTCGGTGTTCACGAAGACCACGACCGTACTGCCCCTCTTCTTCCTGTGTCTGCCACTCATGCATAGGTGGTGGAGTCTGCAATCCATATTGAGATGATGATTCGAAATTATAGGTGTATGGTTGTGACTGGGAAGGGATATAAGATGGGCCAATAACGTCCATCTCGAAAAAGTCATGTACTAATCCTGGGACCGTGCATCGAGGATCAAGGGATTCTGTGAGTATGTCTTTGTTTACGCCACGCTGGGTTTCTTCATCTTCCCATGATGTATCATTACTTTCCTGCACAGAAAACCCGTATGTAAATAAAAGTCATGTAAATGTTGTACGCTTGTAAATGCTTATTATGGTTGAACATACCTGAGCGGTGTTGTAGCTTTGTGATCCCTCGCTGGCGGGGATATTACCCCGCGGTATGACCCGGCCTGAAGTATGACCCGGCCAGGACTTGGCGACTCACAGGAGACCCGGCCGAGTTTGACGGTTTATTGGTAACCCGCCAGGCGGGTCACAGGACGACCAGGCCCAAGGCCCGGCGTGTAAGCCGGCGCTAGGCGGCTCACAAGAGAAGGCCCGGAGAGAAAGGAAAGACTCCCTCAAGAAGGAAACAAGACCCGGATTAGGATTCTAGAGAGACTAGTCCTAATCCTACTCCCAGTGGGACTCTTCATATAAACTTACCCCTTCCACCTATATAAGGATGGGTAAGGCGCCCCTAGAGGGACAAGTTTTAGACGTCTCAATTGATAAGTTGAGATAGACAGATTAGACGCCACAATAGACAGATTAGAGGCTAGACATCACCCTTGTAACCAAGAGGTCTTCCTCATCATCAATGCCAGACAAGCAGGACGTAGGCTTTTACCTCCATCGGAGAGGCCGAACCTAGGTAAACCGCCTCGCGTCTCTCGATTCCGACCAACCCCTTCAAGCCGCCACATAGTTGCGACGCCTCGAACCTAAAGTCCGCTAACCCGGACATCTGCCGTGACAAATCCACGACAGTTGGCGCCCACCGTGGGGCCGAGCACGGTGGTGTTGTGTTCTTGAAGGGATCTCTCCTAGGGATCGAGAAGCTTATGACCCGCCGGATCCGCAAGAGCCGGCACGAAAGAATCTTCATCAACTCCGAGTTTATCGATCGAGGCGGAAGAAAGTTTCAACGGCGGCATAAAATTATTGCCACGCCTCAAAGATTATTGTGGAAGAGTTCCTGCGAGCAATCCAATCCGTACACTGCGGCCAGGAGAACCTCGAAATTAAATAGTCGGGTTAGAGATGATTTAAACGCTCTATCTGCCATGATCAATCACGGGAGAAGGTCAACACCAAATCAATATTCAACGCCGGCCAAGTAGTAGTATTGTTATCCCAATACAACCACTACTACGTGCCAAGGTTCATGCATAGATTCCAAAAAATATATTTTTATCCCACGTACATGAGCTTCCATGGCTGGCACAAGTATTGGTTTAAGGATTAAAAAGAGAAAGGAACAGCTCCCGTGTCAGATACGGCTCAGGCGTTGCGAGAGAGAGAAAAAAAGAAAGGAGAAGACCGGGACCCAGAGACAGACATACACACGGACTCGGCCTTCGCCTCCACCACCCCGTCGCGCCAACCGCCGTCCGCCTCGAGCTCGCCTTGCATCGTCACGCTAGCCAGCACCCGCCGTGGCACGCCTCACCTGCTGGCCTCGCCCCGAGCCAGGTCTCCGCCGCGGCTGCACCTTGCCTGCTGCGCCGCGACCCGGCCACCCTCACTAGGCGCTTGCGCCAGGCCGCGCTAGCCGCCGCCGCAACTGCTCAGCCACGCTCTTGCGCTGGCCCCTTCGCCAGCTCGCCTCTCTCACTCCACCTCGCCTCGAGCCGGACTTGCCCCGCTCAGCGCCGGCTTTCCGCACGCCGCATCGGCCTCCGCCGCCTTGGCTCATCTGCCGAGCCGCTCCGCGCTGTTGATTCAGCCGGCCTCTGCGCCGTGCCGCTGCTGCCTTCGGGCCTCCTCAAGCCACTGCTGCCTCCGAGTCTCCTTGCGCCGCCGCGCCACGAGCCGCCGTTGCGCCGACTCAACCTCGTTTTACCGCGCCTTGAGCCGGCCCGCCTTGGGTCACTCCCGCCTCGCATGCTGACTCCGAAGATGTGGTGACCCCGACGCAACGGCCTTCACCTCTGCACCCACCGGCGGGCATCCGAGCCGCCGCAGCTCCTCCTCGCGCGCGGGCGCTCCCGCCGTGGCTCCGCTCCATCGCAACCTGGCTTGCCGCCGGCTTCGCCAAGCCGCGTCGGCTCCGCCGCACCTCGCATGTGACGCTGCGCCGCCCCTTGCACCGCCCCTCACCCGTCCCCTTGCCGCCGGGCCACCGCTGCGTCTGCTCACCTCAAGTCACCGTCGCCCCGTGAGCCGCCACTACGGCCTGGGGCCCGCCTTCAAGTCGTCGTCACCCCATGAGCCGCCACCGCGCCATAGCTGCCTCTGAGCCTGCCTCGCAGCGACTCCTCCGCGCTTCTCGAGCCTCCCGCGCGCCGTCCTCTGCTCCGGTCGGCCTGTGCATGCGCTTCACCTCCTGACTCGCCGCTGCGGTCTCGCCTCCATGTCGGCCTCATCTTGGCCTTGAGCCACCCTCGCCGGTGCCTTCCTCGCTGCTTCGCCCCGCTCCGGCCGGCAGCCGCCGTCCGCGCCACCCGACGCACTGCTGCAAGCCGCCGTGTGCGCGCCTCCGCCCCGCGGCTCCCCCTCGCCCTGTGCATGCGCCTTCGCCGTGCCTCCCGACCGTATTGCAAGCCGCCTACAGCGTTGAGACTTGAGCGCTACAGCCGCGTCGGGCCGTGGCGCGAGCTGCCACTCCGTGAGCTAAAATGCGGTCAAAGGAGGAGGAGGATACGTTGAGCCGCTGAAGCTATGATAGCTTTGACCAAATCAGGTGCACTCGTTCCCCTAAATTGCTAGGTGCACTAAAACTGTTATATAAGGCATATTTCGTCTGCTGGTATTATTTTGTGTTTGCAGATCTATTCAAGACAAAAGTTATTTGCCGATGTTCAAGTACGTCACTTCTGACAATTTGTCGGGTCATCGCGATGACCAATTCAGACAGATGAATGTATACCATCAACACAACAGAGGTCACGTCAGCATTTCGTGTGCACCGGGTCACCTAAAAGATGCACACATGCCCTGTCATCGTATGATCCAAAGTGGAGGACAATTCTTCACTTCAAAGGTGGCGTTATATTACGCGCACGCATCCCGTTCAACATCAACAGTACTGTGGCCGCTTCGTGCGGAAGTGCTGGCCTACAACGACACAGGCGACTCACCGTCCGCGCCGGATTACAACGCCGCGGCCGTCTCTCGCGGCCGCACCGGCTTACAATGCCATGGCCTTCTCTCGCGATAGCACTGGCTCACAATGCCGCGACCGCACCGGCTTACAACGCCGCGGCCGTCTCTCGCGATCACGCCGTCTTCAAACGCTGCGGCTGACTTCTACATATACATCAACACGCATGTGCCGCGCCTGCTCACTTGAACCGACCAACGGACGCGCGCAAGCCGCCGTGCCCGCGGTCCGGTTTACATCGACTCATCGGTGCAGGGCTCGCCTATCTGAACCGCCCAACAGACTTGCCTTCAGCACATTTAAGTGTTTCCGGTGTCAACTATATGCCGGTTTATGCCACGGTCGGAGAATCTCAAGCCAACTCTTCGAGTCGACTTAAGACTCGGGGGCTACAGACATGGCTCGCCACACTTGGTCGTTTTCAACAAGAACCCCGGGTCATTGCAAGGAAGTTAACCCGGTCCTAGGGGCTATTACATTATTGGCGGAACAATTAAAAGTCGCCCAAGAGGACGAACCGCCATGATGCACCATTCAAACATGGGTGCCCAGATTTATTGGATCATCATAAAGTCACTTGGAGGCTTCTGCCGTTTCTTCATACAAGATGGCGGCTTACAAGATGGTCCAAAAAGTTGACTCCGTCAACAAGGTCATTTGGGGGCTTCCAACCCGCCGGGTTTAGCTTACACACCCTCTTGATCGGCTCTTCAGCCACTGTAAGGCGGGTCGTGAACCCAAAACGTTGACTCCGTCAACAAGGTCGTTTGGGGGCTTTCAACCCACCGGGTTAAGCTTCAACCCTTTCGATCAGACTTCTCAGCCATTGTAAGGCGGGTCGTGAACCCAAACGTTGACTCCGTCAACAAGGATCACTAGGGGTGCAGTGAGTTGTGAGCTTACCCCCTTTTCGATCTGCAAGGCCGGGTTATACCTGCCTGTAAGTTGCTGCCGCTTTGCCAGGGGTGCAGCGAGTTGTAAACTTACCCCCTGCAAGGGCCTCTTACAGCGGCGAGGCAAACTCTCCCATCTGCTGCATACTCTCCGCCAAGTGGCCCGTCGTACCCTTGAGGTTCAAATGATGGATTTACGTCACGTGAGAAGTAGCTTATGGGCTCTAAGGGTATTCACCCCCTGCTGCGTCTCTTTCTGGTTCGCTACGCTCTTATCAGTTAATCTCGCCTAGAGACCCTGAGCCGGTCAAAGAATTGACGGTCACTCTCACCAGAGACCCTGTACTGTTAGAGTTCAAGTAGCGAGTCCACCCAGAAGAACCGGCTTATAAGTTTTCGAACAGAAAAGCAAGAACATCATACATTGCATCATACATTACATCATACATTACATCATGCATTACATCATACATACATATCATGTCGGTTTTGCCAAACCGGGTCAGAGCAAGATTATGAAAGAAGAAGCAAGGCTATACAAGATTTTAACATCTCCGGGTTGTGCTTTTTCAAGCCGCCCTTACAACAATGCAGAATATATTCTGTCTTGTTTATTTTTGCAGGTCTTGTCTCTTAAGATGAGTCGCCCTATCAGATATAATGCCATGTCATCCAATTGACCGACTATTGGATTTCTTCAACCTGTGTTCTGTAGTATACTACAACACTCATGGATTTCTCAAACATATATTTTCCGGGTTGCACCGCAACTACGGGCAGGGATTTCATATCAAAGACAAAGGAATTATTCCAGGATATTCATTCCGGGTTATATTACAACCACGGTCAAGGATTCATTCAACAAATTATGATGAGTTATATTACTATCAAACAGTCCCGAGTCGCTGCAGGCAGACGACCCGGCACTTGGGGGCTACATTATTCAAGTCCAGTTTATATCAAAGTATGCAAAGTCCCATGTCGCTGCAAGCATGCACCACGGCACTTGGGGGCTAATGCAAGATGGTTTTCAAATCATTACATTGTCAACAAGACCCTGTTATCTCAAGGAAATGAGCCGGCCTTTCTATATTTTTCTAAGTCCTAGCCCAGTACTTCTTACTGACCCGGCACTTGGGGGCTACACTACTCAGATCAAAATTGTTAAAGTCCCAAGTCGCCGCAGGCGTGCGACCCGGCACTTGGGGGCTACAGTATTCAGCTGTTCAAGTAGATTATAAGGTCCAAGTTGAAAGACCCGGCCCATCACACGCTGATGAGCCGGCCCTTGGGGGCTACACTTGTGAAATACAAGGCACTCAGTATATATCTGGCGACTCAGATGACAACCCAGATTTCTCAACATTCAACGCCAAGTTCAAAAGTCCCAGGTTGTTGCAAGCAAAACAACCCGGTCCTTGGGGGCTACACCAGCTGAAGCTTTTATAAGGTATAAGACAGTTACAAGTCCCAGGTTGCTGCAGGCAAGACAACCTGGCACTTGGGGGCTACCCAATCAAAGATATTATTGCAAAGCACCAAGTCATCATGGATAAACTTGGATCTTGGGGGCTACATGTAATATGGATATATCAAAAAATTGAAGAGAGTTTTCAAGATGTCAATTTCAGCTGGAGTCTAGTTATTTGACCCGGCGTCGCCAACAATCATGACCCGGCATCATCAATGATTATGACCCGACGGTGATGACCTGCCAAGAGCATTGAAGGCCGACTCAATGGCATATGGGTGTTGTATTCCCAATATTTTATTTCAAAGGACACATACCTGCAAGACGATGGTGAAGACGGCTCATTCATATGGAAAAGAAACCCGGATTTGCAAGGAGCCACTTCATCGAAACAAGGCGACCAGGGGAGCGAGCCGGTCCCTTAACATATTTATTATTCTTATTTCAGGAGCTTACCATGAATAAATTCAAGCTAAGCTGGGGGCTAATGACGGGGATATTACCCCGCGGTATGACCCGGCCTGAAGTATGACCCGGCCAGGACTTGGCGACTCACAGGAGACCCGGCCGAGTTTGACGGATTATTGGTAACCCGCCAGGCGGGTCACAGGATGACCATGCCCAAGGCCCGGCGTGTAAGCCGGCGCTAGGCGGCTCACAAGAGAAGGCCCAGAGAGAAAGGAAAGACTCCCTCAAGAAGGAAACAAGACCCGAATTAGGATTCTAGAGAGACTAGTCCTAATCCTACTCCCAGTGGGACTCTTCATGTAAACTTACCCCTTCCACCTATATAAGGAGGGGTAAGGCGCCCCTAGAGGGACAAGTTTTAGACGTCTCAATTGACAAGTTGAGATAGACAGATTAGACGCCACAATAGACAGATTAGAGGCTAGACATCACCCTTGTAACCAAGAGGTCTTCCTCATCATCAATGCCAGACAAGCAGGACGTAGGCTTTTACCTCCATCGGAGGGGCTGAACCTGGGTAAACCGCCTCGCGTCTCTCTTTTCCGACCAACCCCTTCAATCCGCCACATAGTTGCGACGCCTCGAACCTAAAGTCCGCTAACCCGGACATCTGCCATGACAAATCCACGACACTTGCCCCTAGTGCGCTGGTTTATGTCAGGAAAACGAGTCTCCTCGGGCATCCTGATCCCTCGCGTGGAGGGATACTGCTGAGATCCGTCGCCTTGTGTGTATGCGCCATATCCTGTGTCCGCATTTTGGTCCACGAAATGAGTCTGCTCGGGCATCGAATCCATGCCTGCAACATGTACCTGGGATGTATGCCCCTGTAGTGGTAGAGACGAGCCATGCCGTGGAAATGTCGTTGTAGTATTTGGACCCTCTCCCCACCGCCTGGATGATGACGGCGCTGCACTCGTTCTAGCTGACCTCGGTTCCGGCATGTTGTACGCTCCAGTGTCAACATCGTTCCCTCTACCGCATCTCATCTTTTTTGCGACGTAGTCGCCAATTTTTTTTAAGGCAGACACTGGTCGACCTGGTATGTCTCGGGCTTGCATGCCTTCCCTCGCCATCACCCCTACTTCGTTGCAAATATCAATCTAAAAAAATAGGTTGTTGGTTGCTTGAATTGTTCATGAAATGATGGACTTGAATAGTAAGTTGTTGATGATTACCGTGTAGTCACGATAGTAAGCTGATGATGTGTCTATCCGTCTCTGCAACTGTTCCATATGTGTGGGATGTGTTGGCATCGTAGGTGGTTGATATGTCAGTCGAGTACGCTGTAGGAGATATGCCCTAGAGGCAGTAATATCAGTTACTTTTGTATCTCAGAGTTTGTAATGAATGTTTATGATCCATGCTATAACTGCAATGATTCTCGAGTCTACAATAACCACGAGGCTTGGAGGGAAACTCATGTGCACGTGTGGTATAATAAACGGTAAATTGTATTCCTAGTCTTGCCTCTAAGACTAGCTCAAGTATTGCATGATGATCCTGTTTTCCTGATCATGGGCATGGCTATGCCGGCAATTTTGAGGGCACGATGTTGGTAGAACACTTGTGTTGAATCGACCCAAATTGATGTTATACTATGAGATATATTCGTCACAAGTTAATGGTTAAATAACACAGAGATGGTTAATGTTTGCATGATTCCTTAGACCATGAGAGTATCGAGTTTCTTCATGCTTGCTTCATGAACTTTGGGGTTTGTTAAACGTCATCGTAAAAGGGTGGCTATTACGGCTGCTTACAGGTTCATGGAAAAGTATGTCAAGTAACTTGATAGCTCAAGATTGGGATTTGCTCCTCCGACGTTGGAGAGATATCTCTGGGCCCTCTCGGTGTTACGGTATCCATCATCGTCTAGCCAGACACTTTGTGATTTGATCACGGGGATGTCGGAACACGGGAACGAGAAAAGAGAACAATATCGGCAACGAGGTAACTGGCATAGTGGGCAAGTTGTTGATCCACGGGGATGCCAACATGTCTCACCTCAGGTAATTGTAACATATCGCGAAGCAACAGGAATAGCACACGGCAACTGGAGGTTCACTCGAATATTTATTCGTGTGGGTATAGGGATCGATATGGGTGTCCACGGCTCCGATGTTGATCATTGATCGGAAGGGGTTCCGGGTCATGTCTATGCTTCACCGAACCTATAGGGTCACACACTTAAGGGTCATCTATCTGTTGAATACTAGACAGGGAGTCTGAGAGAAAAACACCAAAAAAGTTTCGGACGCCGGAAAAGTTTCGGACAGCGGAAAAGTTCCGCAGAGAGAGGTCACCGGATGAGTTTCGGTGAAACTGGAAAAGTTGTTTCAGGGGATACCATAAAGTCAAATTGGTCTTGGCACATGCCTGATAATTCTTGGAGGGTGCCAGAATCGTTCTGAAAACTTTTTGGAATTTTCTGGAATGAAAACCGGAAATGTTCCGGAGCTGCCGAAACCGCTTCAGATGCTTTTCGCGGATGAAATCACTAAACCGGAATTGTTCCGGCTCGCGTTGAAAATTATTTTGGTGGGTACTGGAATTGTTCTAAGCCCACATGAATATTTTCAGTTCGATCAGACGCTGAAAAATGTCGTCGTGAATAGTGAAAGTGCTTTTTGGATATTTGTGGAAAAACACCTTTTTGGATATTTCCAAAAAGGCTTCTAGAAGGGATTGGGGAGCAAGCAAGCTCCTCATGGGGGACCCCCCAAGGGTGGCCGGCCAAGGAGGTGGGGCACCATGGTGCTCCACATGGCACTCCCATATGGCATATTCCTTTTATGAAAGGGATATTCCAAGGGCACTTTGGGGTTTTTTGTATGACAACTTTACCCCTTGGTTTTCCTATAAATAAGAGGTGAGTGGGCAGCCCACTTCCTCATCCTTTGCTCTCATACACATGCTTTGCTTTGCAAGCTCTCTCTTCTCCCTCACACGAAAAGAGTTTTTCGTAGAGTCAAAAGACTGTCTGGGTTCCGGCAGGAACTAGTTCTGGACGGCGAAGCCCTGCCGGATAGATGACACCGTATGTGTGCAACCCCGTAGAGAGGTCGTAGGTTCGATCTTTTGCCCAAGGGGCTGTTCGTGTGTCCTCCCGGAGGGCTGTCCGAGTTTCCGTTCGAGTTTCGAGGGTCCTCCCGAAGGGCTGTCCGCGACATCGTCCGGGGGACTGTCCGACCGCCTCCCGAAGGGCTGTCCGACGAGGGAGTACATTCTCGCGGTTGGGAGGTTGTAAAATCCTAGCTGCGGGAATCTGCACCAACGATCTCCACCGACTCTTCTTCCGCTGCGCTACGAGTCGGTACGGATCAGATCAAACCTTGTATGCCATCTCCATAGTGATCCTGGGCGTGCTCGCTATACCGAAAATTTTTGTTTTCTGTCGCGTTCCCCAACAGTGGCATCAAGAGCCAGGCTATGAGTAGATGCATGTTATGATCTAGAATACATGAGATGTATGGGTATTGCATAGTATAATTTTGTAGTAGATGAGATCTATTACTGAAAATTATTTGTGCGGGTAGCAGATGAAATCTGTTACCCGATGTTCCTGTTGCTTCCCTTAAATTTGCATAGTCCTGATCTTGACGGCATGGTGGAATCTCACAAAGTTCTGGCAATCCACGATCCTTTCATGCTGCTCCTGAGTATGCTGATTGACAGATCAACGAAGTGCTAACAGTTCTTTGGGTTCCACCATAGTTAAAGAAAGATGGATGTTTCGCAGACGAAGGGCAATGCAGATATGATCTGCACGGGGGTCACGCATATGATGAAGTTTAGTATGGGGCTCGAGATTTTATTGTCTCGTGTTTCATACACCCTGGAAAGTTAATCTAGCAACTTGAAGTATCATACTTGATGATGAACGTTGGTAGCTGTGGTTTGAGTCAAAACCTTAGAAGCCACGTAAAATAAAATTTTGCATAAACCGATTAGAGGCGTCTAACTTGGTTTTGCAGGATGGTTATGCATATGATGTGGTATAGCAATGCTCATATTAAATTTGATTATGTATGAGATGACTATATGATGTAATTAACATGACCTGCGTGTCATGATTCGGCATGATGGCTGGAGCCATATGATTGCACTTTAATGACCTGCGTGTCAACCCTATGTAATGCACTTATTTTATTAGCTATAGAGATAGCAATATTATTTGGTGCATCGACAAGGTGGTGGCAATCTTCGCAAAGGTGAACACCGACGCGAATGCCGAAGACGAAGAAATACTTGACTTCTCCGTCAGAAGGGGCTATACCATATCATGCTATTATGAATTGCCTGAGATGTTTATCCCTCTTGATGCACCCTTCTTGATTGCGCGGTAGTCGCTTTTTATTAGGGTGATCTCTCACTAAAATATCAAGTAGTTAGTTTTCTCCCAAGTGTAGCACCGTCACGGCACCTAACTTTTCGGGGTATCACAGGATCTCCCTGGGTACGAACGATTAGGGATGTGTGAGGCGGGTGAGTTGAGACCTCGCAGCAAGATCACTTGGTTGTCTTGACGTTCTGGAAGGATCTCCCTGAGCTCGGAACACGCCCATCGAAAGATGAACAAGAGTCACATAAAGATGTGATCGGCAAGTTTGCCCACCGATTGAAGTTCGCGCCATCAGTGTTCATCTCGTTTAATGGCGTTGAATGGATATGCGGATCTTGAATCACTCACAATCAATTATGAGAGATATTGATTTGAGTGGGAGCGCACTTTAGAATAAAACTGTTTATTCACTAGTGCAAAAATCATTATGAACAAAGTCTAAGTGAAATTGTGTTTTCCGTTGTAGATCAAATGGCTCGCAACAGCGCGTTCAACTTAGGCCCGATGTTAGAGAAAGAGAAGTTAGCTGCGAATGGAAACAACTATGCGGACTGGGTCCGTGCACTGAGGATTGTCCTCAGGAGCGCTAAGAAAGTGTACGTGCTTGACGGACCTCTTCCACCTAAGCCGGCGGAAACAGCCGCGGCAGACATACAAAATGTCTGGGCCACTAAGGATGATGATTTCAACTTAGTGCAGTGCCTCATGCTGTCTTGCATGAGTTCAGAGCTTCAAAAACGTTTTGAATTCCATAACTCCTTTGATATGATCAAGGATCTGGATGCTCTGTACAAGTTTAATGCACGGTCTGAACGTTTTGATATCATGAAAATGATGGCGGAGACCAAGATGGCTGAGGGCAGTTCAGTTGGCGAGCACGTAGTCAATATGATTGGCTACGCTGAAAGGCTTAAAACCCTGGAATTTCCACTTCCGCCAGAGCATGTTATGGACTTGTTGCTAGGTGCACTCCCCCCGTCTTATAGCAGTTTTATCATGAACTACAACATGAATGGGATGAACAAAACGCCTAATGAGGTGCTTGCCATGCTGAAAACTGTTGAAGGAGGACTGCAGAAAAATCGCAAGCAAGTGTTGCTTGTGAATAAAACTGCCAGTTTCAAAAAGAAAGGCAAGCCAAAGAAGGGCAAGGGCGCCGGTAAGACCGGCTTCCAACGCAAATCTAAGGGCGGAGCCAAGAATGAAACTGAGTGCTTCTACTGCAAGGGCACAGGACACTGGAAGAGAAACTGCAAGAAGTATCTGGAAGATAAGAAGTCCGGGAAAACCGGAAAAGGTATAATTGTTATACAAGTTAATGTCATTGACGTTTTGCTTGCTAGCGAAAATTCTAAGTCTTGGGTATTTGATACCGGATCGGTTGCTCACATTTGCAACTCGATACAGGGGCTTCAGAAGGTGCGCAAGCTGGCAAAGAATGAAGTCGTGATGCGTGTTGGGAACGGCGCTGGGATCGCCGCTCAAGCCGTCGGCATTATGCCTCTACGTCTCCCTTCAGGATTTATTTTGGAACTTAGTAACTGTTATTTTGTTCCGTTGCTGTGTAGAAACATTATCTCTGGATCATGTTTAGTACACGATGGGTACTCCTACAAGTCTGAGAACAATGGTTGTTCACTTTATTGTAAGGATATGTTTTATGGATTTGCACCCATTGTTGGGGGCCTTTTCATACTAAATCTTGAATGTGGAAATGATGTCTTTAACGTGAATGCTAAACGCCTTAAGAAGGCTGATACCACCACCACTTACTTGTGGCACTGTCGGCTTGGACACATCGGAAAGAAACGCATGCAAAGACTCCATAAAGATGGAGTTTTACCGTCCCTTGATTTTGAATCACTTGACACATGTGAAGCTTGCTTGATGGGAAAAATGACCAAGACGCCGTTCACGGGTCATCCTGAACGGGCGGGTGAATTATTGGAAATAATACATAGTGATGTATGTGGTCCAATGAACACGGCCGCACGGGGTGGGTATTTTTTACTTCGTGACTTTTACTGATGATTTAAGTCGGTATGGCTATATCTACTTAATGAAGCATAAGTCGGAAACCTTTGAAAAGTTCAAAGAATTTCAGAATGAGGTAGAAAATCATCGTAACAAAAGGATTAAGTTTCTGCGGTCTGATCGCGGAGGCAAATATCTTAGTCACGAGTTTGGCCAACATCTGAGTGACCGTGGAATCGTTTCACAGCTCACGCCTCCCGGAACTCCACAGCGAAACGGAGTGTCGGAACGGTGTAACCGAACCCTGTTAGACATGGTAAGGTCGATGATGTCTCTTACAGATCTTCCGATATCTTTTTGGGGTCACGCACTACTCACTGCCGCTTATACATTAAACAGAGCACCGTCTAAGTCTGTTGAGACGACGCCATTTGAATTATGGTATGGGAAGAAACCCAATGTGTCGCATCTCAAGGTTTGGGGTTGTGAAGCGTATGTAAAATGTTTACAACCAAGCAAACTCGACCCCAGAGCAGACAAATGTTACTTTGTAGGTTATCCAATTAACACCATTGGGTATTCCTTCTACCACAAGTCCGGGGGCAAAGTGTTTGTCGCAAAAGTTGGACATTTTCTCGAGAAAGAGTTTCTCGCCAAAGAATTAAGTGGGAGGACAGTACAACTTAATGAGATTAGTGAATCTTCGGCAACCGTTGATATGGCTAAGGAACCGGAAGAAATTCCGCTAATTATCCCTACAACTGAGCCGGAAGTTGTCGCATATGATGCGGAAACTTCAAACACTGGTGTAACTGAACCGCGCAGATCAGGTAGGGCTATCCAGCCACCTGAGTGGTTTCATAACGAAATCTTCATTCTTGAAGACGATGAACCTGCGCACTACAAGGAAGCGATGGTGGGGCCTAGCTCAAGGGAATGGCACAAAGCCATGAGATCCGAAATGGAATCCATGTACGAAAACCAAGTATGGAACTTGGAAGAACTTCCAGATGGCGTAAAACCCATTGGTTGTAAATGGATTTTCAAAAGAAAGACGGACGCGGATGGTAACATTACTATCCACAAAGCTAGACTTGTCGCGAAAGGGTTCACGCAAGTTCCAGGAGAGGACTACGACAAGACTTTCTCGCCCGTAGCTATGCTTAGGTCTGTTCGGATATTACTAGCAATTGCTGCTTATTTCGATTATGAAATATGGCAGATGGATGTCAAAACGGCTTTCCTAAATGGAAACCTTGATAGGGATGTATACATGATACAGCCAGAAGGTTTTGTCGATCCTAAGAATGCTGGAAAGGTATGTAAGCTTCAGAAAGCCATTTATGGTCTGAAGCAAGCATCAAGGAGCTGGAATATTCGTTTTGATGAAGTGGTCAAAGAGTTTGGCTTCATCAGGAACGATGAAGAATCTTGTGTGTACAAGAAGTTTAGTGGGAGCGCAAAAGCATTTCTAATCTTGTATGTGGATGACATATTGTTGATTGGAAATGACGTGAATTTTCTTAGCGAAATAAAAGACTCATTGAAGAAGAGTTTTTCAATGAAAGACTTAGGCGAAGCGGCATATGTATTAGGCATCAGGATCTATAGAGATAGATCAAGACGCCTGATAGCGCTAAGCCAAAGCACGTACATTGACAAGGTGTTGAAAAGGTTCAACATGGAGAACTCCAAGAAAGGCCTACTCCCCATGTCACCTGGCACAGTGCTTTGCAAGAATCAGAGTCCTCGGACCCTTGATGAGCGAGTACAAATGAATGATATTCCATATGCTTCGGCAGTTGGTTCTATTATGTATGCCATGCTATGTACAAGACCGGATGTTTCCTATGCGCTAAGTGTTAGCAGCCGGTACCAAGGTGATCCAGGATTGGAACACTGGGCCGCAGTCAAGGGTATTCTTAAGTACCTCAGGAGGACCAAGGATTTACTCCTTGTGTACGGAGGTGATGAAGAGCTCATTGTAAGTTGTTACACTGATGCAGGCTTCATGTCTGACCCAGATGACTTCAAATCTCAATCTGGCTATGTTTTCATATTGAACGGCGGCGCAGTTGATTGGAAAAGTTCCAAACAAAAGACTGTGGCGGATTCTACGACGGAGGCGGAATATGTTGCTGCTTCAGAAGCCTCCAAGAAAGCTGTCAGTATCAAGCAATTTTTTGAAGATCTTGGTGTGGTTCCAAGTGCTCTGGACCCGGTGGAGATCTATTGTGATAATAGTGGCGCCGTGGCTCAGGCAAGGGAGCCATGTTCGCACCATAAGACAATGCATATTCAACGCAAATTTAAACTCATTCGACATCATGTCGAAGAAGGTTTAGTGAAAGTACGCAAAGTTCACACGGATCTGAATGTGTCAGACCCGATGACGAAGCCTCTACCACGAGCAAAGCATGAGCAACACTGGATTGCCATTGGTGTTAGGGAAGCCATGTAACTAGATTATGACTCTAGTGCAAGTGGGAGACTGTAGGAGATATGCCCTAGAGGCAGTAATATCAGTTACTTTTGTATCTCAGAGTTTGTAATGAATGTTTATGATCCATGCTATAACTGCAATGATTCTCGAGTCTACAATAACCACGAGGCTTGGAGGGAAACTCATGTGCACGTGTGGTATAATAAACGGTAAATTGTATTCCTAGTCTTGCCTCTAAGATTGGCTCAAGTATTGCATGATGATCCTGTTTTCCTGATCATGGGCATGGCTATGCCGGCAATTTTGAGGGCACGATGTTGGTAGAACACTTGTGTTGAATCGACCCAAATTGATGTTATACTATGAGATATATTCGTCACAAGTTAATGGTTAAATAACACAGAGAAGGGTAATGTTTGCATGATTCCTTAGACCATGAGAGTATCGAGTTTTTTCATGCTTGCTTCATGAACTTTGGGGTTTGTTAAACGTCATCCGTAAAAGGGTGGCTATTACGACTGCTTACAGGTTCATGGAAAAGTATGTCAAGTAACTTGATAGCTCAAGATTGGGATTTGCTCCTCCGACGTTGGAGAGATATCTCTGGGCCCTCTTGGTGTTACGGTATCCATCATCGTCTGGCCAGACACTTTGTGATTTGATCACGGGGATGCCGGAACACAGGAACGAGAAAAGAGAACAATACCGGCAACGAGGTAACTGGCATAGTGGGCAAGTTGTTGATCCACGGGGATGCCAACATGTCTCACCTCGGGTAATTGTAACATATCGCGAAGCAACAGGAATAGCACACGACAACTGGAGGTTCACTCGAATATTTATTCGTGTGGGTATAGGGATCGATATGGGTGTCCACGGCTCCGATGTTGATCATTGATCGGAAGGGGTTCCGGGTCATGTCTATGCTTCACCGAACCTATAGGGTCACACGCTTAAGGGTCATCTATCTGTTGAATACTAGACAGGGAGTCTGAGAGAAAAACACCGAAAAAGTTTCGGACGCCGGAAAAGTTTCGCAGAGAGAGGTCACCGGATGAGTTTCGGTGAAACTGGAAAAGTTGTTTTAGGGGATACCATAAAGTCAAATTGGTCTTGGCACATGACTGATAATTCTTGGAGGGTGCCAGAATCGTTCTGGAAACTTTTTGGAATTTTCTAGAATGAAAACCGGAAATGTTCCGGAGCTGCCGAAACCGCTTCAGATGCTTTTCGCAGATGAAATCACTAAACCGGAATTGTTCCGGCTCACGCTGAAAATTATTTTGGTGGGTACTGGAATTGTTCTAAGCCCACATGAATATTTTCAGTTCGATCAGACGCTGAAAAATGTCGTCGTGAATAGTGAAAGTGATTTTTGGATATTTGTGGAAAAACACCTTTTTGGATATTTCCAAAAAGGCTTCTAGAAGGGATTGGGGAGCAAGCAAGCTCCTCATGGGGGACCCCCCAAGGGTGGCCGGCCAAGGAGGTGGGGCACCATGGTGCTCCACATGGCACTCCCATATGGCATATTCCTTTTATGAAAGGGATATTCCAAGGGCACTTTGGGGTTTTTTGTATGACAACTTTACCCCTTGGTTTTCCTATAAATAAGAGGTGAGTGGGCAGCCCACTTCCTCATCCTTTGCTCTCATACACATGCTTTGCTTTGCAAGCTCTCTCTTCTCCCTCACACGAAAAGAGTTTTTCGTAGAGTCGAAAGACTGTCTGGGTTCCGGCAGGAACTAGTTCTGGACGGCGAAGCCCTGCCGGATAGATGACACCGTATGTGTGCAACCCCGTAGAGAGGTCGTAGGTTCGATCTTTTGCCCGAGGGGCTGTTCGTGTGTCTTCCCGGAGGGCTGTCCGAGTTTCCGTTCGAGTTTCGAGGGTCCTCCCGAAGGGCTGTCCGCGACATCGTCCGGGGGACTGTCCGACCGCCTCCCGACGGGCTGTCCGACGAGGGAGTACATTCTCGTGGTTGGGAGGTTGTAAAATCCTAGCTGCGGGAATCTGCACCAACGATCTCCACTGACTCTTCTTCCGTTGCGCTACGAGTCGGTACGGATCAGATCAAACCTTGTATGCCATCTCCATAGTGATCCTGGGCATGCTCGCTATACCGAAATTTTTTGTTTTCTGTCGCGTTCCCCAACATACGCGTGCTCATGCAGTACTACTCGTAATACGCTTGTGTTGTAGTCGCGTCGTACATTCTGCATAATTAAATAATTACATCAACTTGTGTATGTACATAAATTACCGTAAATAAAATTTACCTATGTTCATGCACTATCATTTCCAGTGCTTCATTATTCCACTGGTTTACCCATTGAATGTTCTCTTCACGGTAATCGACACCAGTTCTGCCCATATTGCTCATCCTGAAATTTACGTAACAAAACGTAAGTTTCATGAATTAAAAAGACATTAACTATTTAGGGAGGTCACATCTTACTTATGAGTATCTTCGTCGATACATCTTGGAGCAGGTGGTGGAATATCTTGATGTAGACCGAACTGTCTCATGACACGGTCAGGATTGTACGGTTCAACAAACCACAGATATAGTAAATTGCAACGAGTCATCCAGAAGCCACTATCTCTCACGCATTCCACTGGGATGGGTTGCGAACCAAATATCATGTTAATGTGTAGCTCAGTCCACGTGTTCCATGTGATAAGTGAGTCCTCAAGAAGCTCAAACTGATCTTGGTATATGGGGTAACAACTTTTCGCAATTTTTGTAGCCCATTTTTTCCGACCGAGCGTCCACCGGCTGGACATAGTTACAATGCCCTCACCATAGTCGTATGGGGTTACGGGATTTACTATCTGGGGTCGTCCAACAGGTAGGTATTCCCATGACCACAATTGTAGAAACTCGTACGAGACACAAAGTATTGGAGCTTTAGCTGCGAATGAAGATTTCTGAGTGGCATCACGCAACCCTCTATATGTGTGAGAAAGTATAGCAGAACCAAAGCTGTATGTTGGATCCGCGGGTAAAGGTTCGTCCACTATCTTTGCGGCAAAGTAGATGAGACCAGGGAGAACTACTTCACCATGAGAATTAGGAAACATCACACCAAATAGCCACAACAAATATGCAAACAAGTGTCTCTTCCTCGTCTCAAGATCAGCGTAGCTAGATAACCTTTCAAAGTTATTAAAAAGCCAGCTGAGTGGGACACCCCGAGGCGGACCAGGACGATTTGATCTTGGCATTGTAAGCCCAAGACGGACCGAGACATCTTCTGGCCAAGTTGCAGAAACTAGTGGAGGGACCACTGGCTCACTTCTAATTGGTAAAGCTGTGATCATTGACACATCTTTTAGCGTAGGTGCGAGCTCTCCACAGCGAAAGCGAAAGGTGTGGGTCTCAGGTCTCCATCGGTTAACGAGGGATGTCAAAAGCGATGGGTCAGAAGTGAAAGTGCCTGGACGAGTTGCGAGGTTAGCAAAATAAAGGAGTCCATAAGCCTGAAGGCGTTGACGGAAACAATTGTGTATTGGCCATCTGTTCTTTACGGTTCGAAGCCTGAAGGTCTGAGGAGGATTTTTATGATTCGGGTTTAAGAAAAGGTGGCAACGGTGGTGGGCGTCGTGATGCCCCTGCAAAAGCTGTGGCATTTCGGCCATAACCTGCAATCACGACTAAATGAAATGAAATATCCGAAGATTACATCAAGATTAAATGTAATTAAATATCCGAAGATTACATCACGATGAAATGAAATTAAATATCCGAAGATTACATTACATCACGATTAAATGTAATTAAATATCCGAAGATTACATCACGATGAAATGAAATTAAATATCCGAAGATTACATTACATCACGATTAAATGAAAATAAAAAAGCATGATTAAATATCATGCGGTGTTGTTGGTACGATACGGACATTCCCTACGTGAGTGTCCAGGGCACCTGCAAACGCGACATCGCCTTGGTTCTCCTGACTGGCTATGGTCCATGTCATTGCGATGACGCCTAGACTGACGGTGTCCCTTGGTGGTTCTCATCAACTCGGGATCAGGAACCCATGTGGACCCGTTTGGCCACAATAGCTTGTAGTTCATATCAATGCCCCATGCCCAGAACTCACCGTTCCAAGTGTTGTATAAATTGTGCATGTTGAAGAACGGCGATACGTGAGGTTCGACACTGATTTTTTGATCGGCAGTTGCCCGGAGTACGTGACTGCAAGGGTATCCCAGAAGCTTGGGCTTGTTGCAAATGCAACTCACACGAGGTTGCGCCAAGGGTCACAGCTTGTTTTTTTACCCTCTGTGGTGACCCTTAACATACTTGGCTCGCACATTGACTTCCCATTTATTCCTAAGTGCATCTACCTTCCTGCAACCATGGCTTTGCGACTTCTTTGCTTTCTCATCAAGATGTCTTTGCATCTTCTCAGACCATGGCTTGTTCAAATCAACCAGTGCCTTGGCGACTGTGACTCTGTCTGCAAAGTATGACACATTCCGGTTCCAAGTTTCATCGATTAGGGCTGTCATAGGTAGGGACCTCACCCCTTTAAGAACACCATTGTACACCTCTGACATGTTGCTTGTCATTATACCGTACCGAGCCCCACTGTCGTGAGACTGCGCCCACTTGTACAAATGGGGACAATTCTCGCTGATCCACTGGCTCAAATTTATTGCTGTCCGACGACCCCTCCGGTCTTCTCTCTCCGACAGGGATGCGCGCTCGATCTCACCATTGATACCTGCCCAGATAGCATTCATTTTGGCTTCAGTTTTCTGCATGCACATCCTCTTGAATAGCTTGAACCAATCTTTGTTTTTGAATTTGGAATAAAAATTAGCTGCCAAATGCCGCATGCACCAAACACCGATCGGATGCACCTTCTAACTGCCGCATACCCTACATTAACCATGTCTCTCACTACAACCGTAGTCATCTCGCACCTAGACACATCCACACCGGAAGGACCGTCGCGTACGATGCCCCCATAGAACACTAACAAATTTTCCATAGTACCTAACAAGCAGACATATTTAAATCGTTAGTCAATATATATTCTAATAACTTACGGTAATAATCGTTTATTTAAATATAATAATTCGACTAATATTCACAACACAACAGTAACATCATTCACAGCAGTACACACTACTGGAATCAGAGACTTTGCCATCTGCCAGCTCTTTGCCGTCTGCTGGCTGACGGCAAAGAGGTTGTTTGCCGTCAGCTTTGGGAAAGCAGACGGCAAAGAGCTGGCTGATGGCAAAGACACTGTTTGCCATCAGCCAGCTCTTTGCCGTCTGCCAGCGGACGGCAAACTTTCTTTGCCATCCGCTCGCAGACGGCAAAGAGGTGGGGTGGGGCCCAGTGGAGGCCAGTTAACTGCAACGGCCCACCCCACCTCTTTGCCGTCTGCTAGCGAACGGCAAAGAAAGTTTGCCGTCCGCTGGCAGACAGCAAAGAAAATAACTCCTAACGGGCCGTTACCCCCCCCTCTCTCTCTCTCTTCTCTCTCTCCCTCTCTCTCTCTTCTCTTTCTCTCCCGCGCCCTTTTCCCCCTTAAATTTCGCCCCGCCGCCGCCGGTCGCCGCCGCCGCGCCGCCCGCTCCTCCCGAGCTCCTCCTGAGCCGCCGCCGCTCCCGACCGCGCCGCCCCGCCGGCCGCTCGACCCCGCCGCCGCGCCGCACCACAGAGCCCCCCCCCCCCCCCCGCGCTCCTCCACCTCTCCCTCGTCCTCTGCCTCGCCGTGCCTCGCCGGAGAGGCTCAAACCCGCCGGATCTCGCCGGAGTTCTAGAAGAAACCCTAGGTGAAAATCTGCTAAGTCCCCTTTTCTGTTATTTTTTTGCCCTGTTCATCTTGATGTACCGCTCGATCTGTGTGTCCGTTGCGATGTGCCAATAACGAAAGTTGTAGTGTTCTCTGTGATCTACACGATGGTAGTGGTTGCATCCATGTTTGAGTTCATCTAGTTGTTCAAATCTCTGTTGCAAAGTGGCATGTTGCTGTTAGCTGCTGTCACTGTTATATTTTGCGTTTTTGAGTTGATGTTTTCCACCAATCTAAAAGTCATATGCAGTAGGTTTCTTCATGAGTTTTGTAGCCCTTCATGTCTAGTTTGATGCCATGCCATTTGTTGCCATGTTAGGATTCATATGCATGATCATATCTTGTTGCAAAGTGCGCTAGTTTCTGTTTTCTGCAACACTTAGCAGTTTTTCACTAAGTGTTGACTGTCTGTTTTAAAACTTGTCATCTTGCTTGGATGATTGCCATGAATCTGTAGCTCATATGGAGATGCTCCCTTTGGATGTTTTGCTGTGCATTACTTGTAATTTAATGCCATGCCTTTGTATGCCATGTTCTTGCCCTGTAGCTTATTTAAATCTTGCTCCAAAGTATACTCCAGAATGTTGCTGTGACAGTGATTTTTCACTAAGTCCTCTGTCTGTTATATTGTGAGGGCTACTTCCCTTGATGTTTGCCATGAATATGTTGCTCCTTTGGAGATGCTTAGTGTAGATGATTTGTCGGGGTGTCAGGGTCGGGGTGTCAGGGTGTCGTGGTGTCGGGGGTGTCGTGTCTGGGTGTCGGGGTGTCGGAGTGTCAGGGTGTCGGGGTGTCGTGTCGGGGTCGGGGTGTCGGGGTCGGGGTGTCGTGTCGGGTGTCGGGGTGTCGGGGTGTCGGGGTGAGCACAAATGACATCTCCTCCTCCCCCTTCATTTGCTCTGTTCCGGTCTTCATGCCGATGAAACTTGCTAGCTGTAGGTAGGTTGAATCATCAGTATGCGTGACCACTATGCGTCTCCCGTTCGAAAGGGTTACATCTATAAACATAGGGCATTTTTTCTATGTCATTGCTCGATATATGGAACGGGTTGACTTTAGGTCTGTTTCGGCTCCTTGTGTGTCTTTCATTGAGGGAGAGTGTCCACCATATATATATATGAGAGAGGAAGAATCCCGACTGTTGTCGTGGGGGTCGCTTCTCCTTCTTTTCCTTGTGCTAGATATTTGTAATGCACTAGGGAAAGGAGGAGTAGAGACCATCACCGACGGTCGAAATATGAGAGAGGAAGAATCCCGACTGTTGTCGTGGGGGTCGCTTCTCCTTCGTTCCCGTGTGCTAGATATTTTGGTGTAATGCACTCGGGGACGAATGGAGGAGCCACCATCACCGACGGTCGCAATATCAGAGGGAGTGCCCACCATATACGTGAGATGAGAGTTTAGGAAGGAAAGACTCGACAGACCTAAAGTCAACCCGTTGCCTATTTTGAGTAATAGTGATCTGTGTGTTGATCAGTTTCCTGGTAGTTGCCTTAGATCGATTTTAAATGTTTCAACTATGAACATAGGAAATGTCTGACGACGATAGCGAAAGGGAATTCGGTATGTGCGAATACTGCGAAGACGAGCGCGGTCTGTGCGACACGACTCACCTAGTTGATGGTAGGCGCTTCAGCATCGTGCTGGATGAGACCTTCGAAGTGGATACAGTAAGTCAGAACGACAAGTCTTTTTTCGTAATTAAGCATGACTTCTGCTTCTTTTGCTTCAACTTATAATTTTAATTTTTTACTATTCTACTAGCGTATCCCCTGCCATGCAAGAAGATTTTTCTTGGATAAGATTGGTTTTAATACTAAAAAAAGTATGGAGGTAAAGAGAGTTCACTTGAGGACCGAGCATGGTTATACTTTTGCCGTAAAATTGTACAATGCAGACACCTACTCCTTTTTTGAATGCAAAAGTTGGCAAGCACTATGCAAGGCTTATGCATTTGAGCCTAATATGCTTATCACCTTTGATATTCGTCCGGAAGATGAAATTGAAGGTAATATCGACATCTGGGTCGATGTGCAGACGCCTCCAGTTCTACCATTATGTGAGTTTCTCAACCATATTTATTAAGTAATTTATATTGTTTATTTAAAAATAGTTGACAACTAATTTCCATTGACAGCTTATTTTCATTCTTCAAAAAATGTACGGGAGATGGTAGACAGAACCTACTACTACAATGATAAAGCAGAATTAACTTGTAAGGAGAAAGATCATCTTGTCGCATTTATTAATGATCTTGAGAATTACAATAGCTATTATCAAACTCCTCCACATTATGGTCAATATGTGCACGTGGTGAACTACGGTAACATCCATGGAGATTGCATGGTAAGATTTTCTACTATTACGACATCCGTGCATCTTTTGCATAAATTCTTCTAAAACTAAACTACATTGCTAACTACAAAGTTATTACTATGTTTTTCAACAGAAAATCCCGACGGATTGTGTGCCTAATCTGATGTTTCCGAGCGGTCACGTTGAAGTTATGAGCTTACGGCCAGCACAGCCAGGTCAGCCTACGCATCACTCCTGTCCATACCGGATTTCTAAAACCGATGAAGACATGACAATCAAAGAGTGGAAAAATGTATGGTCAATCCTAGAGAGCTACTTGGAAGCAACATTGTGCGTAGGCCAAGAATTGGAGACAGGATAATCTGCATTCTCCATAATGGAGAGTCAGGGCCTATCTTGTTTTATGATATTTTACCTAAGAGAGGGTAGAGTAGGTCCTATGAGAGAGGAGTAGGTCCTAGGTACAATGTGTTATTATGTGCTACAATGTGTTAGAGTTGATGATGATGAGGAGGAGGAGTTGTGATTATGACCGGTCCTTCTGCGTCTGCCGCAACCCCGACCGGTCCTTCTCCGTCTCACACTGGCGCAAGCCCGACCGGTCCTTCACCTCCGTGATGATGGTAAGTTTTCCCAAGTGTTTTGCTTAACAAATGCATACTTAGCTTAAGAAATGACCTACTTAGCTCCAAAATGACCTATACTTAGCTTTTTTTCCTCGAAAATGACATAATAACCTTACTTAGCTCCAAAATGACATATTTTACCTAGGATAGCTATAAAATGACCTATACTTAGCATTTTTTCCTCCAAAATGACTTGATATGCTTAGTTAGCTAAAAAATGGCATAACTACCTAGGATAGCTCAATAATGATCTATACTTAGCTTAGCTAGTTCATTTATGACATAATTAGCTCACTTAGGTAAAAAATGGCATAATAACCTTGGTTTAGCTCCAAAATGACCTAGTCTTCTTCTTCTTCTTCTTCTTCTTCTTCTAGTCTTCTTCTTCTTCTTCTTATTCTTCTTCTTCTTCTAGCTAGTCTTCTTCTTCTTCTTCTTCTTCTTCTAGTCTTCTTCTTCTTCTTCTAGCTAGTCTTCTTCTTCTTCTTCTTCTTCTAGTCTTCTTCTTCTTCTTCTTCTTCTTCTAACTTTCTTCTTTCCCAATTTGCAGATTTGCTTTCGATGAGGAAGCTTGCGTTGATGGAGTCTACTCTTCTACTTGTGCTTCCTTTTTGTTTTGATTTTGTAGGATGAACAATGTGAAACTTGCTACCTATATATGTATGTATGGATGAAACTATATGGACCTTTTGCTTAATTGTTGGATATGTTGGACTTTTCATTTGGTGTATATATGTGTTGGATGATCATATCCATATGGCAGGGATATGTTGGCTATATGTACTTGTTGAAATATTTTGAAATGAATATATATATATATATCTGTGAAATTGATTGAATTTAAGAAAAAAAAACAGGGGCAATATAGCCACTTTGCCGTCTGCTAGCAGACGGCAAAGTGGCCACGTGGCAGCAGCCTGTGAAACCTGGGCTGGCCTATTTTGCCTCTGTGCCGTCTGCTGGCAGACGGCGAAGACCTTTGCTTCTTTGTCGTCTGCTGGCAGACGGCAAAGAGCGCCGTTAGCCCCCTAACGGGGCTGGCACCTTTTGTCTGCCGTCCAGGGGCTTTGCCGTCTGCTTGCCGTCCGCCAGCAGACGGCAAAGGGGCCTTTGCCGGCAGCTGTTCGGCCGGACAGTTGGCCGTCTGCTGGCAGACGGCAAAGGCTTTGCCGTCCGCCAGGCAGGCCTTTGCCGTCTGCTATGGCAGACGGCAAAGACCCTGATTCCAGTAGTGACATCAACACAAAAAAAATTGTTCAAAAAATTACACCACAGCATTTATACCTCTTGTTCAATAAGGATATCCTTCCGAATAGAAAAATCCGTTAGCGTGAATATATCACCGGTAATATATCAACGGGGTCGACCTATTATCACATGAAAAAAAAATTAGATGCACAATTTTTTTCTGCTGCCAAAAGTTTCAAAATAGCAGTAGCATGCATGTGGTCATCACCTCTAAAGAGAAACCGAAGACCGAAAAACAATTTCATCAATCACGCCATCTCCTCCTAGTTTGCTACCCAGACGATATTTTCTTTACCTAATTACATACATCATCAAGGATATTAGCATTTATCTTGCATTTCATTTACGGTTTCATTCACAAGTCTACGTATGATTTCCTTACTACAGAACTTATTAAAAAACACGACACATGAAATAACAACACATTTAATCATGCAATGACCAATTATAGTACAATCATTTTCTCAATTAACATTTTAAGAACTTCTTGTTGGGGAACGTTGCATGGGAAACAAAAAATTTCCTACGCACACACAAGATCTATCCATGGTGATGAGCATCTATGAGAGGGAGAGTGAATCTACATACCCTTGTAGATCGCTAAGCGGAAGTGTTAAGAAACGCGGTTGATGTAGTCGAACGTCTTCGCGATCCAAATGGCAAGTCGTCCCTCGATCCGATCACGTACTAGCGCCGAACGGACGGCACCTCCGCGTTCAACACACGTACGGCTTGATGACGCCTTCACCTCCTCGATCCAGCGAGCGATGGTGAAGTAGTGGTTGAGTTCCAGCAGCACGACGGCGTGGTGATGGTGGTGAGGAACAATCTCTGCAGGGCTTCGCCAAGCACTACGGAGATTATGACGGAGGAACTAGAGGGTTAGGGTTGCCGCACACGGCTTGGGGAAATCTTGATGTCTCCCGTGTGCTAGCCCTGCCCCTCTATTTATATGTTGAGCCTTGGGGTCTAAACTTGGAGTAAAAGCCTCCTCCAGGTCGGTTTTGCCCGCACAAGGTCGGTTTGGCCCGCAGGAAAAGAGTCCAACTCGGATCCCTGCCGAACCGTGCACAGCCGCGCACAAGCGGTAGTACAGCTCACAAGCGGTAGTACCGCTTGGGCGGTAGTACCGCTTCACACAAGCGGTAGTACCGCTCGGGCGGTAGTACCGCTTCACCAAGCGGTAGTACCGCTTACGCGGCAGCAAAACTACTTTTGCACTTTCCAATACCTCGTGGGCTTTTATCCTTTGGCCCATATAAAGTGTTCTCGCACCCGAACACTTCGGTAAACATCCGGAACCCCTTCCGGTGAATTCCGGAACCCTTCCGGAGATCAAAACACTATTATCACATATATCAATCTTTACCTCCGGACTATTCCGGAGATCCTCGTCATGTCCGGGATCTTATCCGGGACTCCGAACAACCTTCGGTCACCAACATAAAACTCAACTATACTAATCGTCACCAAACGTTAAGTGTGTAGACCCTGCGGGTTCGAGAACTATGTAGACATGACCGAGACACCTCTACGGCCAATAACCAATAGCGGGACCTGGATGCCCATATTGGCTCCTACATATTCTACGAAGATCTTTTATCGGTCGAACCTCTATGTCAAGGATTCAGTTAATCCCGTATGCTGTTCCCTTTGTTCTTCGGTATGTTACTTGCCCGAGATTCGATCGTTGGTATCACTATACCTAGTTCAATCTCGTTACCGGCAAGTCTCTTTACTCGTTCCGTAATACAAGATCTCGTGGCTAACACTTTAGTCACATTGCTTGCAAGGCTCATTGTGATGTTGTATTACCGAGTGGGCCCTGAGATACCTCTCCGTCATACGGAGTAACAAATCCCAGTCTTGATCCATGCCAACCCAACAGACACCCTCGGAGATACCTGTAGAGCACCTTTATAGTCGCCCAGTTACGTTGCGACGTTTGATACACACAAGGTATTCCTCCGGTGTCAGTGAGTTGCATGATCTCATGGTCAAAGGAACAGATACTTGACATGCAGAAAACAATAGCAATAAACTGACACGATCATATGCTACGTTCGTAGTTTGGGTCTTGTCCATCACATCATTCTCCTAATGATGTGATCCCGTTGTCAAATGACATCTCATGTCAATGGCTAGGAAACCTTAACCATCTTTGATCAATGAGCTAGTCAACTAGAGGCTTACTAGGGACACAGTGTTGTCTATGTACCCACACATGTATTTGAGTTTCCAATCAATACAATTATAGCATGGATAATAAACGATTATCATGAACAAGGAAATATAATAATAACCAATTTATTATTGCCTCTAGGGCATATTTCCAACAGTCTCCCACTTGCACTAGAGTCAATAATTCTAGTTCACATCACTATGTGATTTACATTGTAATGAATCGAACACCCATGCAGTTCTGGTGTTGTTCATGTTTAGCCCTTGGAAGAGGTTTAGTCATCGGATCTGCAACATTTAGATCCGTGTGTACTTTGCAAATATTTATGTCGTCCTCCTTGATGTAATCGCGGATGGAATTGAAACGTCGCTTTATGTGTCTGGTCCTCTTGTGAAATCTTGGTTCCTTGGCTAGAGCAATGGCACCAGTATTATCACAAAACAGAGTCATTGGGTTAAGTGCACTAGGCACTACTCCAAGATCTACCATGAACTCCTTCATCCAGACACCTTCCTTCGCCGCCTCCGAGGCTGCGATGTACTCCGCTTCGCATGTAGAATCAGCTACCACGCTTTGCTTGGAACTGCACCAGCTAACCGCACCCCCATTAAGAATAAATACGTATCCGGTTTGAGACTTAGAGTCATCCGGATCAGTGTCAAAGCTTGCATCGACGTAACCCTTTACGACGAGCTCTTGATCACCTCCATAAACGAGAAACATGTCCTTAGTCCTTTTCAGGTACTTCAGGATATTCTTGACCGCCGTCCAGTGTTCCATTCCTGGATCACTTTGAAACCTTCCGACCATACTTATGGCAAGGCTGACATCGGGTCTTGTGCACAGCATTGCATACATAATAGAGCCTATGGCTGAAGCATAGGGGATGACACTCATCTTTTCTCTATCTTCTGCAGTCACTGGGCATTGAGTCTTACTCAACTTCACACCTTGCAAAACAGGCAAGAACCCCTTCTTGGACTGATCCATTTTGAACTTCTTCAAAATCTTATCAAGGTATGTGCTTTGTGAAAGTCCTATTAAGCGTCTTGATCTATCTCTATAGATCTTTATGCCTAATATGAAAGCAGCTTCTCCTAGGTCCTTCATCGAAAAACTCTTGTTCAAATATTCCTTCACGCTTTCCAACATTTCTATATTGTTTCCAATCAGCAATATGTCATCCACATATAATATTAGAAACGCTATAGAGCTCCCACTCACTTTCTTGTAAATACAAGCTTCTCCGTAAACTTGTATAAACTCGAACGCTTTGATCACTTCATCAAAGCGAAGATTCCAACTCCGAGATGCTTGCACCAGTCCATAAATGGATCGCTGGAGTTTGCAAACTTTGTCAGCATTCTCTGGATCGACAAAACCTTCTGGTTGCATCATATACAACTCTTCCTTAAGGTAACCGTTAAGGAACGCTGTTTTGACATCCATCTGCCAAATTTCATAATCGAAAAAGGCAGCTATTGCTAACATGATTCTGACGGACTTAAGCATCGCTACGGGTGAGAAGGTCTCATCGTAGTCAACTCCTTGAACTTGTGAAAAACCCTTTGCCACAAGTCGAGCTTTATAGACGGTGACATTACCGTCCGCGTCCGTCTTCCTCTTAAAGATCCATTTGTTCTGAATGGCCTTACGCCCTTCAGGTAATACTTCCAAAGTCCATACTTTGTTTTCATACATGGATCCCATCTTGGATTTCATGGCCTCTAACCACTTCTCGGAATCCGGGCCCATCATCGCTTCTCCATAGTTCGTAGGTTCATCGTTGTCTAACAACATGACTTCTAAGACAGGGTTGCCGTACCACTCAGGAGCAGTACGCGTCCTTGTCGACCTACGAGGTTCGATAGCAACTTGATCCAAAGCTTCATGATCATCATCATTAACTTCCTCTTCAGCTAATGTAGGCTCCACAGAAACAACTTTCTGCGCTGCGCTACTCTTAGGTTGAAGTAAAGGTTCAATAACCTCATCAAGTTCTATCTTCCTCCCACTCAATTCTTTCGAGAGAAACTCTTTCTCAAGAAATGTTCCGTTTTTAGCGACAAACACTTTGCCTTCGGATCTGAGGTAGAAGGTATACCCAACTGTCTCTTTTGGGTATCCTATGAAGACGCATTTCTCCGCTTTGGGTTCCAGCTTTTCAGGCTGAAGCTTTTTGACATAAGCATCACATCCCCAAACTTTAAGAAACGACAGGTTTGGCTTCTTGCCAAACCAAAGTTCATATGGCGTCGTCTCAACGGATTTCGATGGTGCCCTATTTAAAGTAAATGCAGCTGTCTCTAATGCATAACCCCAAAACGATAGTGGCAAATCGGCAAGAGACATCATAGATCGCACCATATCTAATAAGGTTCGATTACGACGTTCGGACACACCATTACGCTGTGGTGTTCCAGGCGGTGTTAGTTGTGAAACAATTCCACATTGTCTTAAGTGACTGCCAAACTCATAACTCAGATATTCTCCTCCTCGATCAGATCGTAGGAATTTAATCTTCTTGTTACGATGATTCTCAACTTCACTCTGAAATTGTTTGAACTTTTCAAATGTTTCAGACTTGTGTTTCATTAAGTAAATATACCCATATCTACTTAAGTCATCAGTGAAGGTGAGAAAGTAACGATAACCACCGCGCGCCTCAATGCTCATCGGACCGCACACATCAGTATGTATGATTTCCAATAAGTCACTTGCCTATTCCATTATTCCAGAGAACGGCGTTTTAGTCATCTTGCCCATGAGGCATGGCTCACATGTGTCAAGTGATTCAAAATCAAGTGACTCCAAAAGTCCATCAGCATGGAGCTTCCTCATGCGTTTAACGCCAATATGACCTAAACGGCAGTGCCACAAGAAAGTGGTATTATCATTATCAATTCTACATCTTTTGGCATCAATGTTATGAACATGTGTATCATTACTATCAAGATTCAATAAGAATAAACCCCTCACATTGGGTGCATGACCATAAAAGATATTACTCATATAAATAGAACAACCATTATTCTCTGATTTAAATGAGTAACCGTCTCGCAATAAACAAGATCCAGATATAATGTTCATGCTTAACGCAGGCACCAAATAACACTTATTTAGGTTCATCACTAATCCCGACGGTAATCGAAGAGCGAGCGTGCCGACGGCGATCACATCAACCTTGGAACCATTTCCCACCCGCATCGTCACTTCGTCCTTTGCCAGCCTCCGTCTATTCCGCAGTTCTTGTTTTGAGTTGCAAATATGAGCAACCGCATCGGTATCAAATACCCAGGCACTACAACGAGAGTTGGTAAGGTACACATCAATAACATGTATATCATATATACCTTGTTTGTTGTTGGCCGCCTTCTTGTCAGCCAAATACTTGGGGCAGTTCCGCTTCCAGTGTCCAGTTCCCTTGCAATGAAAACACACAGTTTCTGGTTTGGGTCCAGCCTTGGGTTTCTTCACGAGAGGAGCAACTGCTTTGCCACTCTTCTTGGAGTTACCCTTCTTACCCTTGCCATTTTTCTTGAAACTAGTGGTTTTATTGACCATCAACACTTGATGCTCCTTCTGAATTTCAGACTCAGCGGCTTTCAGCATCGCAAACAGCTCGGCGACTGACTTGTTCATCCCGTGCATGTTATAGTTCAACACGAAGCTCTTGTAGCTAGGTGGCAATGATTGAAGAACTCTGTCAGTGATAGCCTCTGGCGGAAGGGGCATCCCTAACTCAGCCAGACGGGTGGAGTACCCAGACATTCTGAGCACGTGATCACTGATAGACCCGTTCTCCTCCATCTTGCAAGCATAGAATTTGTCGGAGATCTCATATCTCTCGATCCGGGCATTCTTCTGAAAGATAAACTTCAACTCCTAGAACATCTCATATGCTCCATGACGTTCAAAACGTCTTTGAAGTCCCGGTTCTAGGCCATACAACATTGCACATTGAACTATTGAGTAATCATCAGAACGAGCCTGCCAGGCGTTCACAACGTCTAGAGACTCAACTGGAGCGGGTGGATCACCAAGCGGTGCATCAAGGACATAAGCCTTCTGGGAAGCCGTAAGGATAATCCTTAGATTACGGGCCCAGTCCACAAAGTTACTTCCATCATCTTTCAACTTAGCTTTCTCTAGGAACGCATTAAAATTCAGGGGTGCTACTGCGCGAGCCATGATCTACAACATAAATATTGCAAAGACAACTTAGACTATTGTTCTAGATAATGAGTTTAGTTAATCATATTACTAAAAAAAACTCCCACTCAAATTGACATCCCGCCGGTCATTTGAGTGTAACATGATCCAAATCCACCAACTCAAGTCCGATCATCACGTGAGTTGAGGTGGTTTCAATGGTGAACATCTTCATGTTGATCATATCTACTATATGACTCATGTTCGACCTTTCGGTCTCTTGTGTTCCGAGGCCATGTCTGTACATGCTAGGCTCGTCAAGTTTAACCCGAGTGTTCTGCGTGTGCAACATGGCTTGCACCCGTTGTATGTGAACGTGGAGTCTATCACACCCGATCATCACGGCGTGTCTCGAAACGACGAACTTTCGCAACGGTGCACACTCGGGGAGAACACAATTTATCTTGAAATTTAAGTGAGGGATCACCTTATAATGCTACCGTCGTCCTAAGCAAAATAAGATGCATAAAAGGATTAACATCACATGCAAATCATAAGTGACATGATATGGCCATGAACTTGTGCTTTTGATCTCCATCTCCAAAGCACCGGCATGATCTCCATCGTCACCGGCATGACACCATGATCTCCATCATCTTGATCTCCATCAACGTGTCGCCATAAGGTTGTCGCGCCGACTGTTGCTTCCACGACTATTGCTAACGTTTAGCGATAAAGTAAAGCATTACATAGCTCTTAATGATTGACACGCAGGTCATACAATAATTAAAGACAACTCTATGGCTCCTGCCAGTTGCCGTACTCATCGACATGCAAGTCGTGATATTCTATACAACACATGATCATCTCATACATCACATATATCTCATCATGTAATTGGCCATATCACATCACAACATACCCTGCAAAAACAAGTTAGACGTCCTCTAATTGTTGTTGCAAATTTTACGTGGCTGCTACGGGTTTGCAAGAACCGTTCTTACCTACGCAAAACCACAACGTGGTGTAGTGATTGCTTTTTGATCTTCTAAAAGAACCCTCTTCATTGAAATCGATTCAACTAAAGTGAGAGAGACAGACACCCGCTAGCCATCTTTATGCAACGAAGTTACATGTCAGTTGAAGGAACCTGTCTCGCGTAAGTGTACGCGTAATGTCGGTCCGGGCCGCTTCATCTCACAGTACCGCCGAATCAAATATCAACTAGTAACGGCAAGCAATATGTATACACCCACGCCCACAACTCGTTTGTGTTCTACTCGAGATCTCATCTACGCATAGACCTAGCTCATGATGCCACTGTTGGGGAACGTTGCATGGGAAACAAAAATTTTCCTACGCACACACAAGATCTATCCATGGTGATGAGCATCTACGAGAGGGAGAGTGAATCTACATACCCTTGTAGATCGCTAAGCGGAAGCGTTAAGAAACGCGGTTGATGTAGTCGAACGTCTTCGCGATCCAAATGGCAAGTCGTCCCTCGATCCGATCACGTACTAGCGCCGAACGGACGGCACCTCCGCGTTCAACACACGTACGGCTTGATGACGCCTTCACCTCCTCGATCCAGCGAGCGATGGTGAAGTAGTGGTTGAGTTCCAGCAGCACGACGGCGTGGTGATGGTGGTGAGGAACAATCTCTGCAGGGCTTCGCCAAGCACTACGGAGATTATGACGGAGGAACTAGAGGGTTAGGGTTGCCGCACACGGCTTGGGGAAATCTTGATGTCTCCCGTGTGCTAGCCCTGCCCCTCTATTTATATGTTGAGCCTTGGGGTCTAAACTTGGAGTAAAAGCCTCCTCCAGGTCGGTTTTGCCCGCACAAGGTCGGTTTGGCCCGCAGGAAAAGAGTCCAACTCGGATCCCTGCCGAACCGTGCACAGCCGCGCACAAGCGGTAGTACCGCTCACAAGCGGTAGTACCGCTTGGGCGGTAGTACCGCTTCACACAAGCGGTAGTACCGCTCGGGCGGTAGTACCGCTTCACCAAGCGGTAGTACCGCTTACGCGGCAGCAAAACTACTTTTGCACTTTCCAATACCTCGTGGGCTTTTATCCTTTGGCCCATATAAAGTGTTCTCGCACCCGAACACTTCGGTAAACATCCGGAACCCCTTCCGGTGAATTCCGGAACCCTTCCGGAGATCAAAACACTATTATCACATATATCAATCTTTACCTCCGGACTATTCCGGAGATCCTCGTCATGTCCGGGATCTTATCCGGGACTCCGAACAACCTTCGGTCACCAACATAAAACTCAACTATACTAATCGTCACCAAACGTTAAGTGTGTAGACCCTGCGGGTTCGAGAACTATGTAGACATGACCGAGACACCTCTACGGCCAATAACCAATAGCGGGACCTGGATGCCCATATTGGCTCCTACATATTCTACGAAGATCTTTTATCGGTCGAACCTCTATGTCAAGGATTCAGTTAATCCCGTATGCTGTTCCCTTTGTTCTTCGGTATGTTACTTGCCCGAGATTCGATCGTCGGTATCACTATACCTAGTTCAATCTCGTTACCGGCAAGTCTCTTTACTCGTTCCGTAATACAAGATCTCGTGGCTAACACTTTAGTCACATTGCTTGCAAGGCTCATTGTGATGTTGTATTACCGAGTGGGCCCTGAGATACCTCTCCGTCATACGGAGTAACAAATCCCAGTCTTGATCCATGCCAACCCAACAGACACCCTCGGAGATACCTGTAGAGCACCTTTATAGTCGCCCAGTTACGTTGCGACGTTTGATACACACAAGGTATTCCTCCGGTGTCAGTGAGTTGCATGATCTCATGGTCAAAGGAACAGATACTTGACATGCAGAAAACAATAGCAATAAACTGACACGATCATATGCTACGTTCGTAGTTTGGGTCTTGTCCATCACATCATTCTCCTAATGATGTGATCCCGTTGTCAAATGACATCTCATGTCAATGGCTAGGAAACCTTAACCATCTTTGATCAATGAGCTAGTCAACTAGAGGCTTACTAGGGACACAGTGTTGTCTATGTACCCACACATGTATTTAAGTTTCCAATCAATACAATTATAGCATGGATAATAAACGATTATCATGAACAAGGAAATATAATAATAACCAATTTATTATTACCTCTAGGGCATATTTCCAACACTTCTTGCATGTCTAACTAAAATGATGCATCTTAAAGGCTTAACGCTGATCGACAATACAGTCAAATATTTGTTATCGAGATTCCGGCTCTAACGCAACCAAAACGTTTAACATAAGTCCTAATTACGACTTACTGAGAAAAATAACAACATCTTGCATGTTAAAAAATAGTACTAATGGACATAGCTAACATTGATCTATAACATCTGTTCTGACAAATATTACTATAAATGCAAATGACGGGCTAAAAAATATCTTATATGAAAACGTTTATAACTTTCAAGAAGCAAACATCGCATAGCTAATAACGGGCTAAAATACTAACTAATTTCCAACGTGCATGCACAAAAAAATTCATGTATTGCAAACATCATACCTTGATCAAATTACTCCACTTAGTACTTCACTTCACACGGCAAATCGTACTCCTGAAGCTCCAAATTACTCCACAAAGTGATGAAATACTACCTAAAACAACAGATAATACATACTTAAAAACTAATGAAACAAAGTAAAAACATCATGCATGCGAACACAACCAACAAAAATGGACTGTTCTTACCTTGATCTTTCGTTTCTTCAACTACAACATCTTCAAAATCTTACTCTAAACCGTCAGAATAGTGTATTGTGAGGGCGAGAGAGCAGACAGAGTAGTGTAGGAAGAGAGCAGGCAGATTAGCGAGAGAGCATGCAGTGTATGTAGGAAGCAGCGGGATCGAATCAAATATAAAAGGAACGGGACTGTAGTGTCGGCAGAATAGCAATCAGCAGCAGCAGCATCGCAATCAGCAGCGGCAGCATCTTTCAATCAGTCCCACCGCGCATGGGAATCCGCGTAGTTAGGACACTGTGGCGCATGGGAATCAGCGAAAGAGAATAAAGCGAGCGAGGGAGCAGCGTCGAGGGCGGGCGAGGGAACCGGCCAGAGGCCGCCTCCTGCGGTGGCGGCAGGTCCCACCCGGCCTCCTGCCCCGTGGCGGCCGGCCCCACCAGCGGTTCCCGTTACGGCCTCGAGGCTGGGAATCCGTTGCAGCCGGGCTACAGGTGATGCCGCCGCCCGCCGTGGCAGCAGGTGACACATGTCACCTGGCGCGCCTGCCGCCACAAACGTGGGGGTCCTTTCTGACAATACATACCACAGGTAGTCCTTTTTGACAATACGATTCGGTATGTGGTGCTTTTGGACAAAAATTCGGAATCTTGACGATTATCATCGTATATCATGCATGCACGTATCAAAAGCACTCTCGCTCACATATTGCTTTGTAAAAAAGCTAGCTAGCTCCTCGTTCTCCATGGGACCACCAGCGTACGAGAATTTGAAATATGGGCACCGTACTTGTATCATCACTCAACACATCTAACATCTTCAACAGACGCGCGTTAGCACGGCGTGCAAAATTTTTTTTGCAATACCGAAATAGCGTTTTAACACGTGCGGACGTGTGGTAGCTTTAGCAGACGCTGCAAAATTTAGCGCGTCACTGTAGCGCTTCACCATGCGCGGTAAAATATAGCGCGCGTGCAACACAAATATATTTCTCACTCAAACATAGAACCAAAAATATCAAACCTACACAAAGTAAGTCAACAATAAATAGTTCAACGAAAAACATTTAAATTCAAATTCAAATTCATAATAGAACCACAAACAAGTTCATACAATGCTAAAATAAAAATACAAAATCCTAGACTACTCCCCGTACTCCTCGGTGGTGTTGTCCGACGACGTCTCCACACGTCGAGCCATCGAGGATCATCATCGTCCCAGTTCGACGACTCTCTGTTGGCCATCTAGGCTTCCGCCAATTCTTTCCGTGCACGCTTGGTCGTCCGAACTCTCCGCCCAGAACTGGTTCTCGGTGGTGACATCCTCCGGGAGCGCTCGCGCCACTCCGCTATGGCGATCTCGTCCGCCTCGGCGACAAGGAGGCGGTGCTACCGCTCACGCTGGAGGCGGCGATCCTCCCCGGTGACTAGACGCGGGGAAGGCGCGAGATCATGCGCCTGCTGCCGCGTCCTTCAGTGAAGTTCATCTGCGCCCGAGGCCGCCTGAGGCGCCACACCGCCGCGTCGTACGCGCGAGCGGCCTCGTGGGCTGTTTCAAACGTTTCGAGCCCGAGGCGTGTATCGCCGGAGCGGATCTCTGCGTAATACACGGAGGAGGGACGGAGGCGGACGCCGCGGTAGTCCGAGCTGCTCCGGGGGCGCGTCGGCGGCGAGGTGGGGGAGAAGGCGCGGCGGCGGCGAGGCGCGCGAAGAGGCGGGGAGAAGCCACGGGAGGGAAACTGGGTGGTTGGCGAGCGCGGAGGCGGACGGATTTTATAGCGCTCGCGTTGCCACTTTTCCCGCCGCGTGGGATAAAAAATTTCACGCGTCAAAATGGTGGTTTTTTCTGCACCCGGCTTTTATAGTGCGCATGTTGGAGATGCTCTAATGAATCAGAAACAGTTCACACGAAACCAAAAAAAGTTCTGATTTAGTTTATCAAATACATCACATACACCGACGTTCACATACACGCATCCCTAAGAACACACGCACACCTTACCGTTGTTATGAGTAAATCTTTCTCACATTGAAAGAACAATGTCAGAACATCGGTGCTGAAAGGCTTGAAAGTAAGGGGCCGGTGATGGCTTCCCTTCCCCTCTCCTCGCCTGCCTCCTCCCCTTCTCCGGCATCTCTCTGGGCCCCCGCTCCCCCATGTCGCTCCCCCATGTTCTCCGCTTTTCTTGGCCCCTAGCACCCCCCCCCTCTCGTTAGAGCATCTCCACTTTTTTATCGCCGGCTGGAAAAAATCGGCCTAGTCGCGCCCCCAGGAGCCCAATTTTCGCCCGTTAGGGCCGAAATTGGCGCCGGCGGACCTAGGCCGAACCCGGCGCGCTGGTTGGGCGCCTGGGGTGCCGGGGGAAACTTTTTTGGAGCGAAAATGGTGGGTCCGCCGAGTCAGCGAGAGAGGCGCTTCGTCATCATCATCGCCTCGGTTTCCCGCGGGAATCAATGCGAAGGCTGCCGCCGGTCAGCCTTCCATTGATGTCCCACGGGCGGCACAGTGAACGCGCGCCGATGCGCGCGTCCACACCTCTCTCGTCACGCGGCCACACGGTACCGCCCGCTCGCCACTATAAAAGTCGCCCTCCTCGCCGGTGGCTGGGATTGGAGGCAATTAGCAACATGGACACATGTCATGGCGCTACTCGACCAAAATTCGACCGAGAGCCAAATATTATACCAGTGGACTGGTCCTTGCCATGTTTGATGCACATGAACGATATTTTCCACAACTGAATTAATGCATTCACGCTGTTCACTTCCCCACAGCCACCCCGATACAATTCTATCGTAGTATTCTTGTGTACCGAGCTTTCACACTATTTCAATACAATTGCTGTCACAGATCCCCACAGGGATGACGTCTGTAGGGACAGTCCGGGCTAGCTGTCGTTGTGTCCAGGACGTCCGCTCTCTAATCCTACTAACATAGCCTAGCGATTAAAATGTAATCCCTTCATTTCTAAATATATATAAGTCTTTTTAAAGATTTTAATACGGACTACATACAGATACATATGTATATAGATGTATTTAAAGTACAAATTCATTTATTTTACTTCGTATGTTCATATTAAAGGGAGGAAGCGCGTCTTGACCAAGACCCAAAAATCTGACATCCCATGTTCTGACTAGTCAATCAATTTTTTTTTCGAAACGGAGGCAAAAGATTTGCCTCATCCATTAAATAAGAGGAGAATAGAGTTTGACAGTTTGCAAGTGACCCTACAAAAACGGCATGGCAATTACTCTCGTACAACAATACGCCCTAGTTTCTTAGCACCCGCCGTAACCCATAGGTTGGCCTCAAGCAAGATATTTTGGAGAAGAATGGGTGGCGGCGCACTCTTGTGGCGAAACACCCGGGCGTTTCTCTCATTCCAAAGAGTCCAAGAGACGAGCATGGTGAGGGAGGCCATCGCTCGTCTGTCGGGGTTTCGCATGTCGGTTCTTCTATCCCACCAACGCATAAGAGAGTCCTCAAGGTGCCAATCGGAGGTGTCAATGTGCGCAAGACCAAACTTGTCAATGACCGATCTCCAGAGTCTAATGGAGAAGCGGCACTTGACGAAAAGGTGGATGCCCGATTCTTGCTCCCTTTTGCAAAGTGGGCACAACCCACAATTTTCCCAACCGCGCCGCTCCAACCGATCCGCGGTCCAAATCCGGTCTTGCAAGGCCAGCCAAGCGAAGAATTTGACCATTGGGGGAGCCCAAGCTTTCCAGACCATGTAGTGAATGGGCGAGTGTGTCAGGCCAAGGAATTGCGCCTTATAAGCAGTGGCCGCCGAGTATATCCCATCTACAGCATGTTTCCAAACAATGTCGTCCTCAACCTGGTCGTCAAGGTGAAAGTCATGCAGAAGTGTCCAGAGCGAGAAAAGCTCTCGGACGTGGGCGGCGGAGACGACCGTGTCATGCTTGATGTGAGTCATCCAAGCGTTCCCGCGTATGGCTTCCCGCAGCTTCCAACTCTTCCTTTTCGAGGCTTCAAAAATAAGCGGGGCAACATCCTTGGGCTTGCGACCAAGCAACCACGGGGAGTCCCAAAAAGGTGTTTTAGCACCATTTCTGACGATGATTGTTGTTGAGGCATAGAAGAAATCCAGGTCTTCGTCGGTGCAAGGGTTGCCCAATCCGACCCAAAGTTTGTTAGGCTCCTTCCATTCGTACCAAAGCCATCTCAGCTGCAAAGCCCGAGCAAACTTGTCGGTGTTGAGGACCCCAAGGCCTCCATAACTCGTAGGCCTGCAGACCACGTCCCAATTGACCTTGCATTTTGCACCGGTCGTCCTGTCCGAACCAGACCAAAGGAAGGCCCTCTCCACCTTGTTGAGGTTATGAAGTGTGCCCTGTGGCACAATGAGAGGCGTGATGGAGAAGACCGCTTGAGAGGTGATGACCGATCTGACAAGGGCAGTGCGTCCAATGGTTATGATGGTTTGTCCCTCCCAAGTTACCAATTTCCCAGCGGCCTTGTCTTCGAGATATTGGAAGTCGACTTTTCGAAGTTGCCTGACCGAAAGCGGGAGGCCCAAATATTTTATTGGGAACATGGCGCGGGTCGCCGGGATGCTACTCAGAATATGCCCCAGCGGAAGATGATTGCATCGAATGGGCACCACCGAGCTCTTGTGGAAGTTGGTGCAAAGGCCTGTCACCTCGCCGAAACCCCTTAGGATGACAGAGAGGTTGTCAACGTCCCTCTTGATTGGGGCCATGAAGATGGCCGCGTCGTCCGCATAGAGGGAGGTTCTCATCATGGCACCGCGCCCGCGTATCTTGTGTAAGATGCCTTTACGAGTTGCGATGGCGAGGATTTGTTGAAGGGGGTCGATTGCAAGGACGAACAACAGCGGTGATATCGGGTCCCCTTGACGAAAACCGCGGCCATGCTTGATCGGGTGGCCCGGAAGCCCATTGAGGAGGATGCGCGACGAGGATGATGAAAGCAGAGCGGCGATCCAATTCCGGAATTTGCAAGGGAACCCCTTGCGTTGTAAAAGGTCAAGGATGTATTCCCACTTGACCGAGTCAAATGCTTTTCTAATGTCGAGCTTGAAGAGGAGGGCGGAAGTCTTGCGTTTGTGCAACCGGCGCGCGAAATTGCGAACATACATGAAGTTGTCATGGATACTCCTCTTCTTTATGAAAGCACTTTGGGCGTTGGAGACGAGCGCGTCCACGAGGCTAATTGGCCTATAATCGGAGACGCCTTCCGCCCCATCCTTCTTGGGCAACAACACCACATTGGCCGAGTTGAGCCATTGCAAGTGGGAAGTGTGGAGGGAGTCAAAATGTTGGATGACACGCATGAGATCATGCTTGATGATATCCCAACACCGTTTGAAGAAGATGCCCGTGAAGCCGTCCGGCCCGGGTGCCTTGTCATTCGGCATCGCTTTTATGGCCGCCAAAACCTCATCTTCCGTGATGGGGTCACCGAGATCATGCAAATCATGGGGTTGAATGTTCAGCTCATCCCAATTGAAGTCAACGTTGCTTGTGCTACCTCTGCCCATGACCTCCGAGAAGTGGTTGTGGATTATCTCTGCTTTTTGTTCATGCTCGGTCACCCAACCATGTGCATCCTTGATCCTATGGATGTGATTCTTTCTTCTCCTAGTGTTGATATGACGGTGGAAATTTTTTGTGTTAGCATCTCCATCCTTGAGGTTTGCGATCCTAGCGCATTGGCTCTTTCTTGCCCTCTGCAGGACCGCCAGACTAATCACCCGCCTCTTAAGCCTAGCGCGCAGGTCCATCTCCTCCGGGGATAGCAGTCGATCCTCTTGCGCAATGTCCAGCCGAAGAATGATCATGTTGGCTGCATGTAGCTGAACCTTGGCCTTGGAGAAGATACGCTTGCTCCACTCGGTGAGGCGGAGCGCCGTTTTTTTGAGCTTATGATGAAGGACATGGTACGGCTCAGAGTGACTGACCCTCTCGGTCCAAGCATTTTGGACGACCTCTTGAAATCCGGGCGCTTGAAGTTCTCGAATTTGAAGGTACGCGGCGCCTCGGGCCCTTGTCGTCGGCGAGCAAAAGCGGGCAGTGGTCGGAGAGGGAAGACGACAGGGGCGTGTAGCAAGTGACTGTTGTGAGTGGTGTCCCACTTGGCGTTGCAGAAGAAGGAATCAAACTTGCACAAGGTGGGGTTGGCGCGTTCGTTACTCCAAGTGAAGCGTCTGTTCTGTAGGTGGATTTCCTTGAGCTCACATGACTGAAGTGTCGAGCGAAAGCGGTTAATTCTGTTCGTGTTGACATTCCTTTTATTCTTGTCCCTCGCCCTGTAAATTTGGTTGAAGTCCCCGGCGACCAACCAAGCCACATCCGCGAGAGGTTTGTGGTTGAGCAACTCCGTAAAGAAGGCGTCTTTGCATGTCGAGTCAGTGGGGCCATATACCGAAGTGAGCTTGAAGCAGGAGCCCGACGCACGTATACAAAACGTGGCCGAAAGGCAGTATGCCGAGGCGACAATGTGGGAAGCATCAAGTAGGTTCTCATCCCATAGCAAGAGGATACCGCCCCTAGTACCGGTAGCCGGACGCTGAGCATAGCCAGTCAGTCTGTTCCCCCCAAGGGACGCGATGATGAATCTGTCCACAGTAGACAACTTGGTCTCCTGGAGGCAGACTAGCTGGCACGAGGACTCAGTTAACGTTGCCTTAACTGTAGCTCTCCGGTCTGGACAGTTAAGCCCTCACACATTCCAGCTGATTGTGTTTATTGGTTGTATTGTCATTGATCAACAACCTGACCCTTCAAGTCTGGACGAAACCCACCAAGTGGGCATACACATGCAAGTACAGGATGGAAGCAGAAATGCTTAAAACAAGGCCAGAGGCCATTCTCAGTTAGCACGTGCAGAGCAAAATACACACCACAACCATAGCTGTAGCCAACGACCAGGTTCAGACCCTTGCAGAATAAAAGAAGTTGCACTAACATGGGGAACAAAGCACCCAACAACATCTATGAGCTGATCACACCGATCAGACGCCCACGTCCAGCGAGCTAACACCATCAGCTGCACCCACAGTGTCGAGGACCCCCGCTCCACCATAGCCGATCAGAGCATCTTCTACAGCTGTAACAGCACCGTTGTCGAGCTCGAAGAACTCTCGCATGGCCACAATCACCTCAGGAGAGAGTTGCTCTTTGAACTTAACCGCAAAGGCATCCAGGGTGGCCGTGGTGACGTCCTCACCGTCCTTGGTGATGCCCAGGCTGTGGCTAACCATCCGCTCTGCCATCTTAGCTGCCGGAGCCGTTGCCGCGAGCACTGCAGGGCGCCTGATCCTCTGAAGAGAGAGGCCTCCCGCCTTGGAGATCTTCACACCAGCCAGTGTTTTCCGTCGGGCCGCCGGCTTTTTGGGTGGGGTTGAAGTTGGCGATGCAGGGGGAGCCGGAACAGACAGCATGAGCGCCGGCTGGCGGGCGCAGAACAGAGGCTCAGGGAGCGCCAAGCCCAGGCTGGGCACCAGAAGTTCGGCGAGACCCGTCGGCAGTCCATCATCATTTGCACGCCGGCGAGCCCGTGGAGAGGTCGGGGTACGCTGCAGGGGGCCGCTGCAGAGCAGGGGCGGCGTTGGAGAAGCCTCGAAGCCGGGCAGGCGCACCGGCGAGATGCTGAGGAGAGGGCTTAACATGGAGGCCGGCGAGCAAAGCTCAATGAGCGCCGGGCTCTTTTCCTGGATGGCCTCCAGAGCAGCCCTGGCCTCGTCACGCTTGGAGGGAGGGGGCAAACGGAGCACCGACGTGGGGGAGAGTGGAGGCGATGACGGGGGAGTGCGCGCATCCCTTGAGTTACGTCTGGCGTTGCCAGGGTGGTCCTGCCTGACCGGGCTGCGTCCCCGGGCCTCCACATGAGCAGTCGGAGCAGGGGTGGCTCGCTGCAGCTCCAGAGCGCCGGTCTCGGGGGCGCTGGCAGAGCCGGAGCCTAGGAGGAGCGAGGCGGCCGTTGGCGGGGGCGGTGGCGAGGCAGCGCGCCGGCGGCCATCGCGGTTGTCACGGCGGTCGTCCCTGCCACCCCTGTCGTGGCCGCACTGCTGCTGATCATCGCGTGGCACGCGGGACAGGCTCCTGTGGGCGCGCTCACCGCCGTCCGGCCCGCCCCTGGAAGCGTCTCGCCCGTCACGGCCACGGCCGCGGTCGCGGTCCCCATCTCCATCGCGGTCGCGACGATCCTGGCGCACGGGGCGGGAGACCTGCTCACGCCTGTCACGGGCCTTTGTCTCGCCATCAACGACGTTTGAGCACCAGTCGAACGGCTTGGAGACGAGCCTGCCCGAGGAGGGATCCTCGTGGATGTCGAGGTGCACGAGAACGCGATGCTCGAGCCCCTTCCTGCCGTAGACCGGAGCACCTCCGTTGCGCGCTGGAAGAGTGATCCAGCTCACACGCGGGACCTTGCTTAGGCAGGGCGTCCATGCCCACAGGCCCAGGGCCTTGGTGTCCGTCTTCAACTTGGACGCAGGCTCGATGTAGTCGAGGGAGCAACCGGAGCCGACGGCGTTGGCGACGGCGAGCTCGTCCCAGGCGTAGAGGGGGAGGCCCTCGAGGCAAAGCCGAACGTGGTGGCCGAGGTCGACGTGCTCCGCGTGCGCCTCAAGCCGCCACGCCCGGAGCTGCAGCTTGGTGTCCCCGAACGGCAGCACGCGGCGGGATGCGGCCAGCTCGGCGTGGTGTTTGTGGATGAACCGCACGAGGTACTTCTCTGGGTGGTGGAGGACGACTACGACATCAGCCTGCAGAGCCCCAATCTTGTCGGCGAGGAACGCCGCCATCTCGCTGATGGAGACATGGCGGTCCCGATCGAACCAGGCGACGACGGCGTTGGACTCCAGGAGGGCCATCTCCAACTGCATCGCGGGGGTGTTGTGGACGGTGGCGAACACCTCCGGGCGGACCGAGTGGTCGCCAGACCAGGCCGAGGTCGCCATCCGGGCAGGCGGAGGCGGCGGCGGGGGCGGTGGCACGTCCGCGCACCGCAGGGCTCGGGGCGGCGGAGGGGGGGGGGGGGGGGGGGGGGGGGCGCCTTGCGTGGCCTTGGCGCGCCGGGACGCAGGTGAGGACGCGGGGCGTGGAAGCATTCGCGCGCCCAATGGCCCGAGCGGAAACAACGCCTGCAGGTGACGGTGTTGCGGCAGTCGACGGCTCGGTGTCGGTGGCCAAGGCAGTGGAAACACAGCCCCTTTATCCACGCAGGGGGTGGAGCGCGCGTAGTGAATGCAGCTGGCTTGGCCGGTGAGCGTGGCCGCCGTGATTTGACCTCCACCCATGGCGCAGTCACCTCCGCCTCGAGCTCCGTGGCCGCCGCGCCGCGCGGCCTTGATTGCTCAGCGACTTGCTGCGAAGGTGGTGGGCGAAAGCAAGCCAGCCAGCCCGAGGGATGGCCTCCATTAACTTCACTGACGCTCGACGGGACGGCGGCATGGCCAGCCGCAGCCGCATTGAAGCCGGTAGGTACGGGCGCCGCGTGGGCGAGCAGGCCAGGGGGGATCTCAAGCACCACCTCCACCTCATCAGCAGAGCGGTGTGGCCGACCCGGAGGAGGAGGCGGCGGCGAGCCAAACGCCAGATCTGGATCGGGCGCACCTGGGGGCGCGGTGGCCGCGCCCAGCGAGGCAGGGAACTCCCAAAGGAGCTGCTGGGACGGGCGTTGGAGGCCGGCAAGGAGAGCAGCAGGAAAGGAGTGGGGGGTGGCCGACGTCGCCGGAGGGAGCGCCGCCGGTATGGGCTGGTGAAGGGGTGGTGGGTTGGGAGCGGGCATGGTTTCCTGAGGGTTGTTCTAGTCAATCAATCATTTCGCCCAAATAAGAGATATTCTGTGTATCGATCCGGTCTTAGTAGTCCGTTATCTTGATCTAGCTACGCGCGAAACCATTTTTCACATGTCTATTACCAGTCAAAGGGAATCTGGAGAGACAAGGAGAATCTGCACGTCGCGCAGAAGTTGCTGAACATGCAGTGTTCACGCGTTCCAGCTGCTACCTAGCTCTCCATTTCAGTTCAGAATACCATCGTAAACATTTTCTTCACCGACGCGGCGCTGATAGCTGAGCAGTGGCCGGCGGCGCTACTATGGGTACTGCTCTGCGCCTCGCGGTGCTGCTGCTGCTGCTTGTCAAAGCCCCGGCGTCAGAGGCGGCCGATGACGACGATGAGCAGCTGCTGGAGCTGTTCGCGGCAGCGGTAGGGAACCGCGGGGGGCTCGGGGGATGGACCCGCGGCGACGGAGCCTGCAGGTTCCCCGGAGCGGCGTGCAGAGGGAGGAGGATCGTGTCACTGTCGCTGGTGGAGGTGCAACTCGACGTCGATTTCCGCGCCGTCGCCGGCACACTGCTGCAGCTGGGTGACGTCGAGGTCGTCAGCCTACGAGGTGTCAACGTCAGCGGCTCGCTCGCGAGCGGCGCCGGTGCCGGAGGGTGGAGGTGCGGCCAGAAGCTGGCTCAGCTCGACCTGTCCCGGAACATCATGCTGCGTGGATCCGTTGCTGATGTCCGCGCTCTCGCCAGTGCGTGCGACGGACTGCGGGAGCTCAACCTGTCTGGTAACGCACTCGTTGGCGGTGGCGGCGGGAAGGGAGATGGCAGGGACATTTTTGCCCGCCTGGATGTGCTTGACCTGTCGGACAACAAAATCACCGGCGACGGCGAGCTCAGCTTGATGGGTGGTGTCCGCCGGCTGAACCTCGCCTGGAACAAAATCTCTGGGCCATTCCCCGTCCCGGCATTCGCCAATTGTTCCAGATTGGAGTCACTTGATCTGTCCGGAAATTTAATCTCCGGCGAGGTGCTGCCCGGGGTACTGTCTGGCTGCACTGCTCTTGCTTCACTCAACCTCTTCGGCAACCACTTGGAGGGCGCTTTCCCGCTGGGCATGGCGTTCCCGGCGTCTCTCTCCTACCTCAACCTGTCGAACAACAACTTCTCCGGTGAGCTCCCTGGTGACGCATTCGCTGGGCTCCCGCGGCTCTCGTCGCTCTCTCTATCCTTCAACCACTTCAGCGGCTCTGTCCCTGACTCTCTAGGCGCGCTTGCCGAGCTCAGGGTGATGGACCTTAGCTCGAACGCGCTCACCGGCAGCATACCATCCTCGCTTTGCCCGAGCACTGGCTCCAAGTCCAAGCTCCAGGTGCTCTACCTGCAGAACAACTACCTCACCGGCGGCATCCCGCCGACGATCTCCAACTGCGAAAGCCTCGAGTCTCTAGACCTCAGCCTCAACCACATCAATGGCTCCATCCCCGCATCCCTCGGCAGCCTTGCCCGGCTCCGGGACCTCATCCTGTGGGAGAACAAACTGCAGGGTGAGATCCCCGCATCGCTAGCTGGTGCTCGCCGACTCGAGGTTCTCATCCTCCAGTACAACGGGCTCACAGGAAGCATCCCATCGAATCTTATGGACTGCAAGAACCTGAGATGGATAGCACTCGGGAGCAACCGGCTCTCCGGATCAATGCCAGCATGGCTGGGGCAGCTAGACAACCTTGCAATCTTGATTCTCAACAACAACTTCTTCTCAGGGCCAATACCGCCGGCGCTAGGAGACTGCAAGAGTTTGGTTTGGCTGGATCTGAATGACAACCAGTTTAGTGGATCAATACCACCGGAACTGGCGGAACAGTCTGGGAAGATGGCTGCGACGAACATCTACCGTGGGCGGCAATACGTATACTTGGGCAACCACGAGCAGAGCAGCAAATGTCGTGGCACAGCGAGAGTGCTTGAGTTTGCCGGCATCCGTTCCGAGGATCTTACCCGGATGTCTATTAACAAGTTGTGCAACTTCACAGTGAGGTACATGGGCAGCACAGAGTTCAGCTTCAATCGCCATGGCTCAATGATATTCTTGGACTTATCCTTCAACCAGCTCAGCTCCGAGATCCCCAAGGAACTTGGGAAGATGTACCATCTGGTGATTATGAATCTTGGGCATAATTTACTTTCTGGTGCTATCCCAGCTGAGCTTGGAGGTTCCAAGAAACTGGCTATGCTTTACCTGTCACACAATCAGTTGGAAGGCCCAATCCCCAGTTCATTTTCGATGCTATCATTGTCGGAGATTGATCTATCATACAATAGGCTGAATGGATCTATACCGATGCTCGGATCCCTTGCCACTTTCCCGGAGAGTCGGTATGTGAACAACTCTGGGTTGTGTGGCTTCCCTCTGCCTCCGTGCCAACCATTTTCGAAAGACCAAGGCAAGTCTCCCTCCATCTCCAGTAATAAGTACCATCTGCTAAAGATCCTACTCCCAACTATTACACTAGTTTTTGTCGTTATTGCTATTTGCTTATACTACCCATCGATGAGAAACAAACTCAAGAAAAGTAGGATCAAAGCGTCCGATGATCTGACAGATCTAGCAAGCCATCAGGTAGTCTCACACCTCGAGCTTATTAATGCCACTGATAATTTCAGTGAAGATAACTTGTTGGGATCTGGAGGCTGTGGAAAGGTATTTAAGGGACAGCTGAGCAGCGGTTTAGTGGTTGCAATAAAGGTTCTTGACATGCAATCCAAGCGTGCCATTAGAAGCTTCGACGCCGAGTGCCGTGTGCTTCGCATGGCGCGGCACCGCAACCTGATACGGATAATCAACACTTGTTCTAACATGGATTTCAGAGCGTTGGTGTTACAGTACATGCCCAATGGCAACTTAGAGACACTGCTTCACTACTCACAAGGTGGCGAAAGACTTTTCGGGTTGCGCGAGAGGCTGGGCGTTATGCTCGATGTGTCAATGGCAGTGGAATATCTACACCATGATTTCCATGAAACTGTTTTGCATTGCGACTTGAAGCCAAGCAATGTGTTGTTTGACGAGGACATGATTGCGCATGTGGCTGATTTTGGCATTGCAAGACTACTACAAGCTGACGATAGCTCTGTGTTCTCCTTGAGCATGCATGGCACTACTGGGTACATGTCACCAGGTACTTAGTACTAATTATCTTGCTCAATCTACCCGATTTCTTGTTTTACAGTTGATTAACTATTATTAGTGAATCATACTGGAATTTGCATTATCCGTTTCTTCCACAGAGTATGGGTCGTATGGGAAAGCATCACGAAAGAGTGATGTGTTCAGCTACGGAGTCATGCTCCTTGAAGTCTTTACCGGAAAGAGGCCGACAGATGCTATGTTTGGTGGAGAACTGAGCCTTAGACGATGGGTTGACCAGTTATTTCAGGCGAATCAGCTTGTCCATGCCGTGGATAGACGGCTACTGCAATGCTCTGACATGGACATTGGCTTACTTGTGCCAATACTGAAGGTTGGTTTGCTCTGCTCCAGTGACTCGCCTCGCGATAGGATAACGATGAGCGATGTAGTCTTGAGGCTGAAGAACATCGAAACAGAGCACGCTAAAAATACAGCATCTACTTCAGGAAGTGCGTCATAATGATTGGCCACCCTTACTTCATGGCCACATGCAGGATTCTGGAGAAAGAAAAAGAAAAGTAGTGAATAATAAATATTTGGATATAGTTGGTAGTGTATTTTTTTTGGTTCATCACAATGATTTGCCCGACTTTGGAGCTGAAATTTGTGTGTTCATTCTGCCATGATATGGGTATGCGACCTAGTTCCTTTTATTCATTTGAAAGTGTATTGTCCAATTTTATGACAGCAAAATCACATTATTTCTAAAGCGTTTGGATGTTCATAAACTTGCACACTTCTATTGTTTTGAAGACATGAAGTAGTATCACTTTCTTTGCTGGTTCACCTCATCGAGTCATTGTTCTTACCTCTTACCGTCGTAAATGAAAAAAAACATGTCCTTGTCTGAATTCTCCTCATGGTTATCATACATAAAAACTTCAATCCATATCGTGCTACCAACTTCGCAGCCAATTTTGGTCGCCTGAAGCAATTCAGGGCCACATGCACAACCGTTCTTGTGAAAGAAAAAGAAAAAGGATTGAGCAATATATAATCTGGACACAAGCTGTAGCACTTTGTATGTTCAACACAATGATTTGCAACCGGTTTTCCAACTTAATTTTGTGTGTGTCGTTCTGCCAATGTGTGCTTCATGCTAGGTGAAATAAAACACAGAACGTTCACAGAGAGGTCGGCATGATGTCGATGGATAATTAAACCTGGAAAATGGGGGTATAGTTTACCTCTTACAGAGGACAACAAGATCAGCCAATTTGTGCATGGTATTCATATAAGCCAATATTTCAGTTGAACAATCAGGAAAAATGCTGAGTATATGTCATATAGTAGTATCTGGAAAAACCGACTGAATTTGCAGGACAAGGCGTATGATAAACCCTCGTAATGTTTTACAGTGGGGAAAGTGTCGATGTATCATTACAAGGTAAGGGAAAAATAACCTTGATCCTGTAGCTGAAAAATAACCTCGATAACAAATCATTAAACCCTCTACAAACAGTAGAGCAGCAGATTTATTACATATTTCAGTCTGCTGACAATACAACACCTGAATGTGAAGTTAAACTTACATCAAATAAGGCATATTATACAATACCCACAGCACAAAACACCAAAGAAAAAAAATGCAGATTAACATAGTCCTGTGTTGCTTCAATCCTTATTCTGGATCCTGAGTGTGAAGGCCTGGAGGGACAAGAGCACTTTCTTGATCCGCTCTCTGATCTCGGCGTCAATCAGATTTCCATCGCTGTCAAACTTGGGTGGCTGCTGAAATGCTTGGACGAACAGCTCTGGCTTGTTGATGAAATGAAGATCTAAGAACACCCCGACCTGCCGGAGATGGTACTGCGATCTACCACCTCCAAAGCCACCTCCTGCGCTGACAATCGCCGCAGGTTTGTCTGCCCAGCAATTATTTCCCCTAGAAGCCCAGTCAAGTGCATTCTTCAGAGGGGCTGCAGTTGAAACACAAAGCATGTGAAGCAAATACATATATGAGCATCAATGATACAATGTAACAGGAAAAGCAATCCCTCGGTTCCCCATTTAGGAATCATTGATGAGAACCATTGCAAATCAATTAAAACAGGCTCAAACGCAGTCAATTAATATAAACGGACAAAGGTTTACAGTTAACGTGAGTAGTTCATAGCAACATAGTCTGACGACATCTCGCGGTGCTGAGATATACTGCTAAAAGAGTCATATAGTTGGATTGCCAGTAGAAGTATATTCAATTGGAGTAGATGGTTAGTAATATCTTAGATCCTTTGGGCAAGTAATATAAGTGAAACAACCGAGTATCAAATTGCCATAATTGTTTAGTCAGACTGCTCAATTAGCTTATATAACTACTGAAAGACAGAGTAAGATCTGAAAATGTTACAGGGCAGGCATTCATGTGAACCAAACTTAACTGAGCAACAACTACAAGAATGCTGGTTGCTGCTGCACATGGGTAGAAGGAACATCAGCTGGGGATTTAGTGCGGTAGACATTAAACTACCACTAATTGGGACATTTTTCAGCTCCACCACTTATCATTGAACTAAATTAAAGAGAGCTAAAAGGATAGGGTAGAATATTGACACCCTTTTCTTTATAAAATTTGCAAGGGAAGGAATAAAGAAGCCACAATACTAAATGATGACATGCTTCTGTCCCCAGTACTAAAATTTGAGTATTCTTTTTTGAGATAACTAGTTTAGCTATAATCTACTATCTGGTCATGTTTGACAGGGAATCAATTCCACTGATAGTGCACCATGACAGACGTGGCACTGTGCAACCAGAGTTTTACCGACAGTTCCAGAGAACAAAATCCTTGGTAGAATTGGCACGAAACAAGTGTATGCAACATTAAACATCACTAGTCGTGCCCCAAATTACACTGACCATTATAATTTTGAACAATATATATGCCAATTCGTGCAGCAGCAGCAGCAGCAGAAGCAGCAGAAGCAGCAAGTGCCAATTTGGGCGGCATACGCATGGCTTGAGCAATTCAGAGAAAACGAAATTAAGGATGGGGAGGGGAGGAGGGGGAGGGCACTCACTGGCGATGGAGTAGTTGTACTCTGGCGAGCCGAAGAGGAAGCAGTCGGCGGCGCGGATGCGGTCGCGGAAGGCCTCGACGGCGGGCGGGAAGCCCCCGTCGGGCGTCTCGAGGTCGGTGTTGAGCAGCGGCAGAGCGGAGATGTCGACGTGCTCCACGCGCATCCCCGGGACCGACTCCTCGCACACCTCCGCCGCTGGCCAGTCAACCCCGGGGTCAGCACTCAGCAGAGGACATAGTGCTAATACTAAGAAGGGGAGAAGAGGTGAGAGCGTGCGTACCGGCGCGGAGGAGGCCGCGGTTGTAGGATGCCTTGCGGAGGGAGCCGCAGACGGCGGCCACGCGGAGGACGGGCTTCGCCGCGGCGACCTCCATGCTCTCCGTCTCCCGGCTTCTTTTTCGGCTCTGGGATGGGAGGGGGCCTTCGGGTGGGTGGGTTCTGCTTTGGGTTGCCCGAGTGAGTGTGACTGTGACCTGAACCTGAAGCTGAATATGTAGAGTTGTAGACGCAGTCTGAACCTGAATATGTTGACGCTGATGGTCAAAACTTGCCAAACTTTTTCAATTTTTTTTTATTTTTTCTGCTAAGCAAACCTATAAAATTCAGCAAAACAGAGTACCGCGCTGTCAATTTTTGAATTTTTGAAAGCAAGCTAAGCTAAACTGTACTGACCATTCGTTGCTCGTATGTCTGGGAAACTCGGACGACGACAAGGCGATCAGCATCCGTCGACCACGACGACGACCATTGTTTATGTTCTAGCCGCCTGGTGTTCCGGTACTTTACTTGCCATCTTTTCGATTTAAAATGGTCCTTTTTGCCCCCACGATGACCAATGGGCTCCACCGGTTCCATGGCGTTGCCTGGATTGAGAGGGGCTGCTACACCAACCGCCTTGGGATAATGTCGGCAGCCGGCGGCCAGGGCCTAGTGCTGCTCCGGGTTCGAGTTAGCCGCCGCCGATCTACTGACCTCTGACCACCGAGGATCGATCACAGATGACACTCCTTTCCTATGGGGGAAACGGACCGGCACCGCTGTGACCTTGCCTTCTCGGCGGGCCGTCATCGGAGGATAAAATACAAGTCCATGCCAAGCTTTTTAAATTTTTGCCTCTTTATCGAGCGTCGGTCACACTTGGCAACCTAGCTAGGTGATTCCGCTAGTGAATGCGACCTTTTACACTCGAATATTCAGGTTGTTCGGTTGGGATGTTTCTTTTTGAGCATTCTAGAATTTTTTTTGTTTCCTAAGTACTTCCTCTGTTCACAAATATAAGACGTTCTAGACTGAACATACAAGTCTCTAAAACATCTTATATTTATGAACAGAGGGAGTACTAGCTAGGCGTACCTTTTTTTCGAGCAACGACCGATTAATTTAGATGAGGCCGTAACAACTGCAGTTTCATAACGAAGACACTGCAAGGAAGAAAAACAAACATCCCATCACCCGCGGCCAGCCGAATCGACAACCACCCACAATGAAATGAACATCATATGGTACAAAGGACCGATCGGCAGAACCATAAAGATTCCATTCAGGGAATCCTTCTGAAGTTTTTAAAACCGCTTGAATCACCCAGGTTGTTCAGGATTAGTTGTCGATGAACGCACCTAGGCGTGACAGTTGGGTCCTCCGATCAGCATCACCTCCAACAGCGAGGAAGGGAACCTCCAGCAATTGTCGTCGAGAAAGAAGAAGAAGAATTGTCCCTGCCTTGCCAAGGAAAACACACACCTCCCTCCAAATCGAGGGAAACTCCAACGGGGAGGGGAACCAACACATCGCGAGGTCAAATTAAAAAATTATATATATATATATATATATATATATTGATTTAATAATAATAGTAAATTTATTTGTAGGTAATGAAAAAAGTCAAAACATATTTTTGATTAATGTATTTATAAAAATGTTCATGCAAGTAAAATTCTTCATGTAATTTTTTAAAAACATAAAGTACTTTAAAAAAAATATGTCATTAGTTTATTTTCACATATTTTTTAAAATGCTTGTGTAAATTTAGAAGTGTTCACATCTTTCAAAAAATGCCGACGTAACTTTTTTATTTAGTCATCTACAAAGTGCAGTGTATTTGCGACAAAATGTTTAATTTGCTGAAAAAACATAAAATGGAGAAAATTAGAAAAATAAGTAGAAAACTCATTAAAAGAAAAGCCCAACCCATGAGGCGTGCCTGAGATTTTACCTGAGGCAAAAGGTCCAAAAGATGACCACTATATATTCTGCCTCTTGGCCTAAACCTTGAACGTTTCTCTCTGCTTTCACCGCCATGATAATGTTGACTCAATACTCTCTCGTCCGCCTTCTAATCTCCTCACCGCAGGGAATATATATCTTATATTGTGCTGATTTCCTTAGTCCCGACGAATGTTACTTCATATTACTTAACTTGTTTTGACCAATAGTCCATCCACGCCTTCGGCGGCACCTCCTGTTGTCGGCTCCTCCAGTTAAATCGTCAACCCCCTTTTCAAGCTACGACGATATATTAACAATAAAGACCATACAGAAACATGACTCTTTATTAGAAATAGTGCTATGGGTGACCTATGACTGAAACAATAATCAGGATAAAGCACACACATAAACTATGTAATAAAGTGGGTGTTCACCATATTGTGTTCCTATAAAGCAATAGTGTAGGCTGATTCTCTAAATATTTCATACAATTCATTAAAAGAAATAGTACACAATGATGTTCTAAATCTGTAGCTTTTATCACATCTTAAGCAATTTCCTAGGACCATCATTTTTCTATAGCACTCGGTTAAACGTTGATGCCTATGTGTATATTTTTAACGATAACAAAATAAAAAATAGCACCTTTCAGCAAAAAGAAACAAAAGGAATAGGACACCCACAGATAAATTAAATTTACTGAGTTAGAACAAATAAACAAAAGACAAAAGGAAACTACAAGGAAAGGAAGTACCGGTAGAAAGCGTTAGGTTAGAAGTGTGGCGAGGCTAGCAGTGGGCATGAACTAATTATATCCTAGCCTACAAAGGTTCCAAGATTTTACATGTAACACACATCCAACCTGGCTTGCCTGTGGAGATGCCCATGCATGTATATTGTCACATTAGCTTAGCAAAGCAATTTTGAGCTTACGACCCTTAATTTTAATCATAGATTCGGCATAATGGCCAAGAATCATAAAAGAGAAGTAATCGAACGTACCCATCAGGATTTCTAACAGTTTCGAATTTGGACGTGGACAAAATAAAGACATTATTATTCATCAGATCCAATGTAGCTTCGATTTGTTCATCTGATCATAGCATGCAAGTCGTGTCACTCTGCAAAATTAAACCAAAATGTACAATGGTCTCATTCTTCTACCAAATTAATTTAGTTAGAAACTAAATCACCTACTCAGGGCTAGGAAAAGGATCACCTAAGTAGAAAAAATGAACATAAACATATATGGCCTGCTCTATTTCAAGAAAAAAAGGTTTTCTACATAAACCATACGGTCAGGTCTATCCCAGACAAGGTACACATGTGTTTGGTGAACTATTATTACCCTGTTACTAATACTAATTTCCCAAAAAAATCCATCGTATTTATAATTTTTTTTCTTCTAGTTGGAGCATAAATTCTTGCCACATTTAATCTGAGTGGCCTATTCACCCGAAAATACTTAACTTTATCACAACAGAAATAAAATGCGAACAACAAAAAAGTGGTGTCCCTGTTGGATTATTCATTAGTAAGAATTGTTGTCACTAGCAGGCAGAAGGCGCGGCGACACGCCGCGCCCATGTAAGTGCCCGTCGCTGGTTTAGTTATGATTTATCCAATTGTTAGTTTTTCTGAAAAATAAGTAAAGTAGTGTAGTAGATTGCGTTTCAAATTCTAGCAGTGAGCGGATATCCGTTTAACTTATGTTGATCGACAATATATGTTTTGCGTGTGGTGTAGGGCAATGCATCTGAAAACAGGCACCATGCAAGATTAAATTTTAATCAATGACCAAATCTTTTGCAAACTACAAAGATAATTTTGCCATCTATATAATAATTGGAGCAATGACAACTCAGGAGCAGTGAAAGAAGTAAGGAGAAAAGCAAAACTTGAGACTTTTTTTGCAGGCAGTAAACTTGAGACTACAACAATATAGTAGAAATCTGCAGGGAAATTTTGCCATCTATATTATAATTGGAGCAATGACAACTCAGGAGCAGTCAAAGAAGTAAGGAGAAAAGAAAAACTTGAGACTTTTTTTTTGCGGGCAGCAAACTTGAGACTACAACACTCTAGTAGCAATCTGCAGGGTATCGTTTCATACCAATATAACTCAACAACATAACAACAATCTTTGTTTTCATTTAAGATGGATAGGTTCTGATAAAAAGTCATTTCCCCATGGCGATTAGCTCTGTACCAATATATATTTCAAAGGAAACATGCCCCGTTGAGAAAGATAAAGACCCTAGTTGAGCAAAAATTCTAACTTGTTTGTAATTACACAACCTAACTGGCCACCAAATAGAAAAGGTCAATTTGCCTGTAATCCTAGTGTTAGAATTGAGTTAGTTTACATATTGAATCCTCCAATTATAATAATGCACAAATAGTAGAATTGAGTTAGTTTCTAAATAAGCAGTCTCCTAGTGTTAGCCGTGAAAAATTCATTTGTTCATTGGAGGGACATAAATTGCATTTGAAAGGAGTCGGTGACGAAGCAGAGGAAAACCCGGACAGAGCTGGCACTGCCCTCGCAGGCAGATGAATACCGGTGGAGTGGCAAAAGTCAGAGAATTGTTGGGCTAGGCGCCACCATACGTATCTGCACATATCAGTGATTTATCATCCAAATTTTGCACGTTTTAGCAAATTAGATATGTGTTAAAAAATCATCATTAATTTCATGCTACTACTTGTGGGAAAGTATCTCATATGTACAAATTAGATGGGTGCCCCTTTTTTCTAGAAGAAACTCAAATAAGATGAGTGCCCACAGTAAACCCCCAAAGTGTGATTCTTAATGATAAATTTTCCCTAGAAACTATGTGCACATTGAAATTACATACATGTACAGAAATTGATACAGTAAAATAAATGTAAATACTTGTTAAGGGGAAGATTGATTTTGCATAGAAACCAGTGTAGTCTCGACACATTAAACATTTATGGTGGATGAGATGGAGAACAGGAGCCTGGAGGAATGCCTGGAAGATATGTATGTGCACATATCAAACTTTCTTTAAAATCAGGGGCAAAAGAGAAGCATGACACCGGCACCTTTTTTTATCGTGCCGGAGCCCTACATCCTGATTTCTCCAAATATATTACAAATTTAAATGTAACTTGGGTACATTTCTGTTTCAGTTTCTTAACTTTCAGGTGCATCGAGAAAGAAAAAACGTCAGTGTATCTTGGACAGAAGTGTACCAGGCATTTGATGCATAATTTTGGATAAACACAATTTTACAGTTTGACCACAATTACCATAGATCAGAACATGAGTGGATTTTCTGTCTACCTACAGTCTCTAAAATTGATTTAGTTGCCTGAATGGAATTTAAATAGGCCAGTGCTAGGCGCCCGCGCGCCGGCCCAAATTTGGGCCGGTCGGCTGCCGCGTTCGATAAGATCGCTTCAGACCGTTAGATCCTCACGGACTGGTCAACGCGCAAAAAAACGCAGGCTCAACCTTCGACCTTTTCACGCGCTGACCTCTGTCCCGTCCAAATCGCATCATTCACGGGCCGCGTCCCTAGCAACCTCCTCCCCCCGTGCAAAGAGGCTGCCGTTGTGGCCGTCCCCCCCCATCTCGCTTCCTCCTATAGCCGGATGGCTTGCCGTCTCATGCCAGTGACCAGTTGTAGCAAAGAGCGGGGCGACTACGGTTTGAAAGCAAAAACACATGGTTGCAGCAAAAAATTGATACGGTTCCAGCAAAACAATAATGTGGTTGCAGCAAAAAATGATATGTTTCCAGCTAAACATTGACATGGTTGCAGCAAAAAATTGATACGGTTCCAGCAAAACAATAATGTGGTTGCAGCAAAAAATCAATGCAGCAAAAAAATCATGGCATTGCCGCCGTAGCCGCCCCATCACCATCCTCGCCGGTGGCAGCAAGTCAAAAAGCTGGTTCCAGAAAAAAACTTGTGCAGCAGAAATCATGGCGCCCGCCACCTTGGCCACCCCTTTCCTGTTGCAGCAAATCAAAAAACGGGTTCCAGCAAAAACAAATATCGGTTGAAGCATCGGAGGCTGCCGTCTCCACCGCCGGCAGCAGGTGGTTGCAACTTTTTGACCAGCCGGTTCCAGCAAAAAAACTAACCGGTTGAAGCACCGAAGGCGTTGTCTCCATCACCCAGTAGCTGCTAGTCGCCAAAAAGCCTCATCCATGGCCTCCCTCGTCCCCATTGCAGCACCGCCCCACCAGACTACCCTGCCGTATCCATGGGAGAGGGAGGAGTCACGCGAGCGCCACAGTCGTTGGGAGGCAGGAGCCGCACGAGCACCGCGTCGGGGAGCAGCTCGCCGGAAAAGTTGCGGTGCGTGGGCTGACCATGGCTGGGATTCAGACGTGAAAAGATTGGGAGGAGAGAGACCGACGGCAAATGAATGGCTGTGCTGCGTCGGTGAGGGATAAGACGAGGGATAGAAGAGATAAAGCGGTGTGCGTGGGGGCCCAAAGCTACGTGGCTCGCATGCGGGAGGACACAAACACGTTAGCGAACAAGGGGACTGGCCGAAGACTGCGCCGGCGCGCCGTCTCCAAACCTTTCCATTTAAATAATACCGTGAGCAGTGGAAACATGACAGCATGCATTATTTACTTGAATAAATGAATCAGATCATACTATATGAAAATTATTATCTTTATAAAGAATTACAATGATGTATTGATCGAGTAAAAAGAAATTATCTGAACCAAAATGCCATGAATAATCGGGACATGTATTGCATTTTTAACTACCAGAGCAACTTGCATGACTTACCCATAGAACATATTTATATAGCACACATTTTCTTTTCTGGTTCAGTTCAAACACTTGTCATTGTATACCAAGAGTATCTTTTGTATTGCTTATTAAAGGTAGCAAACAAACTTAATTAAGAAAGAAACTGAATTAGATAATTAGTACTACCTCCGTATCAAAATATAAGATGTTTTTTGACAGTGATAATTATATTTTTTTGACGGTCATGATAGTGAAAGTGTAGCAAAACTGAACCTTAAAATGCCATGCTGACAACAGAAACAGTAATTTTCCGTTCTGCTTGGCAAAACTTATGGCAGTTTAATCAAACTCATGAAGTCACCAACCAAATAATGGCCCATATTAACTCTGGTTTAAAAGATTGCTGGTTGTAGTGCAATAAGAGACAGAGAATTAACTCGTTGTGAACAGTATGATGTCGTGTTTCTCTGCAAAATTATGTACCATCGACTGGCCAGACTCGACTTGAAAGCCAAAGTCCCTGCATAAAAAGTTCAGCAAATGATTTTAAATGTTTGCTTATGTTGTACATGATGAACATGCACTGATGCTAAGTACTTACCTTTAAATTCGCTTACTCAGATGCTAACAAATAAAACTACAAAAGGTTCGTCTGTGGACCATCGTTGTAGTCTCTCTGCATCAAGAGATTTTGCTAATTTTCCCGAGAGCGTCACGACAGTAGGTGTCCTGAAAAGAAATGTGATTGTTTCAAGATAACAATGTGAAATGGAGAAACGATGAGAGTTAGTACATACTATCCATCTGTGATGTGAAATTGTCGCCTTTGGTCCATTGATCAGCCACTTGGTGGAAATATTCCTGTGATGCTGGTAAGAAATCCCGCCACTTCTGCATATAGAAGGTAGACGAAATTGTGAGTGAACTATAAAAAGTGAGAAATTGTTTATTTAGCATAGTATCTATGAATGTTCAACCTGATAACAGAATGTTCAGGCCGACATGGCTTTGAAATTGTGATATACGATAAGAATATCCATATTTCGAAAAGTTTGGTGGTTGAGGGATGACTGGTTCTACAATATTCTTTAGACAAACAGTTCCATGCTTGGTCCACCGTATTGTAATTTTCTCTTGTTTTTTGAACTTGGTACGCACGATGCCTATAAATTGGTTCATCGGCGATCTTGGTTTTGAAGGCATGTATTTTATCCTTTGGAATTGTTTCTCCCACTGTTCCAACACATCGTCAGCCCGAGATCTGTTTGTGGGCATATGCCTGCTTAGGAAGATAAACCCCAAAACAAACTTAATTCAGCGGATTTGATAGTTTTGTGAACACTTGGTGGGTAAAGCTGAGCAATATCAATAGTACTGAAAATGGAACTTGTATCTATGTAAAGAATTGACCTTCACGTCCTCATAATTCTGAAGAGTTAAAGACCTCCGACTGATTTCTTGCTGAACATCTTGTGCATCCCGTAATTGAAATATATCAGCCCACACACACAGAAGTTGGTGAATGAATCAAGGAGGCTGAGCATGCAATTCTACGAAAGATTTAAGGATTTGGGAGAAGGGGATTGGTAGGAAGGAAACAATGGGCAAAGGGGGGCTTGAATGGAATTACCTCATTGTACGCAGCTGGCCTAAATAAAACACAATTTTGCTCGTGGACAGTATGCGACGTGAGAGGATAGGAACGGCCCCCTCTTTGGTGGCCGTCGGCGCCGGCGCAGCCCACACTGCAACTCGGGTCCCAACGGCGTGACGGCTGCCATGGCGACAGGGACGACTAAGGCGGCACACAGGAGCAGCCCGCCATGGGAATTGGAGGACCTCGACGGTGAGCAACAGAAAGCCACCAAAATCCACCTCCCCTGGAACCGCCTCCAGATGGGAATGGGAGGGCCGCTGACTCCCATGGCCAGTAGGGGAAAGGCGTGGGGAGAGAAAGCTGTGCTGCTGGGTGGGATTGGGGGAAGAGGGCGCTGCCGCAGCCGTCGTTGCGCCGCCATCTCCGATGTGCGTGGCTGCGCGGAGAAGAGGGAGGACCAGTGGAGCGGTGAGAGGCCTTGCCCCCGTTTGATTTCGTCACCGGATGGTGGCGGGGCGGCGAGAGATCAACGGGGGGAGGCGGCGAACGGCCTGGTCTCCTTTCTCCGCCTCCTCCATCCTTAGCGGTGGACAGCGGGCCTCAGGTCCAGATATTTTGATGGAGACGTGGCAACCAAATAGATGTGGACACACGGCAGGCCAGCAAAGCCCAAGCGAAAGCACTCCAAACTCAGGATATCGTCGCTGGCTTAGCCGCTATAATATATTGTTATATTCCTAAGTCGTTGTTAGATAGGATGGATGCAACCATTATTCCTAAAGGTGCATTTGCAAAATCAAGCAAAAATAATAATTTGCATGATAGCCCAAACATCCATAACATATTATCTGACTTCTTGTTAAGGAAGTAATAAACTACATTCCATTCTAATTTAGAAATCATATAATACCTTTTGGCCCTCAGCGCCATTCTTCTCTTTTCTTTCTGCTCTAAATGAAGTGGTCCATCGTTCATTCTGTTAATGGTTCCGTGAGGGTGGGCACTGAGCAGAATAAGAAAACATATGCCTGAGTATTTGTCGTGAAGTGCGGTATAAACTTTTAAGTACCAAGAGCTGTGAACTCAAAAGTTAAAACAGGTCGTATGAACAAAACAAAATAAACCTTTATATTGTATGAAAGCTGAGTGCAAAACTACTAATATGGTAAAGCCATGGGATTAGATCTTTGGGACCATGAATACAATACTGTACTGGCCCCTTTTGGTAAAAAATTAAACCAATGGTGTGAACTAATAATAATACCGCACATAATCTATTAAGGGATCAGACAATGGTGGAAAATCGTTACCTTGGAAATTCAATGGAATTCCAATAACTATTTTCCATGACATAGGTAATGAACACCATCCTTTCACATGAGTATAGCAACAGTGCCTGCAATGAGAAGGTGGTAAGTAGTGTAAGAAATAACCTTGAAACATTGAATCATTGAAAGTCATGCCCTACAATACAACAACAAACTTATATATACTGTGACTACTTCTTTTATCATGAAACACTGAAAGTCAAAGTGTGCAGATTATCTCTTATCAAACATCAGATTGACATCAAGACCAATTATCAACCAAATGAAAAAAAATATGGCATATATAGATAGATACATAGAAGCATCTTACATAAACTACGCTCAATTGTTTCCAGCACATGGATGTTATTCATGTAACAATACAGCACAATTGCAAGAGCATCCAATGCATAGCAAGCTAGAACAAACTTTAATAGAGGCTAGCAGTAAAACAACATGTGATTTTTTGAACAAAAAAAAAACAGCAAGCTGCTACTTGCTCCATGGCCTGTAGGGGTAGGGACTTGATTCATACCTACGGCAAGCGAGCACACAGAGCTACTGCCCTCCTCATCAGATCATCCTGATCCACCACTTTGGGAGGATCTGCTTGCCTTGCAAAATTCATTACGGAAGGCTCCATGTGCATGCCTACACGTGCTCCATTAAAATGTGTCAAGGTCTCCAATGTTGCACATACCAAGACGAAAAGGCCCAAATCAGATCACTAGCATCACCGATATAATATATTTTTTCTCAAGAACACGAACCTCCTGCAGCAACACACAAAAAGCCTCCCGTGCTTAATTATTTTAGTTAGTCATGTGCAGCATGACACAAACTACCAGTATTTAGCAGCCAGTCTTGTGCATGAAGTGAATCATATTAGAACAAATATATAGACCAATTAATTGTTGGGGAACGTTGCATGGGAAACAAAAAATTTCCTACGCACACGCAAGATCTATCCATGGTGATGAGCATCTACGAGAGGGAGAGTGGATCTACGTACCCTTGTAGATTGCTAAGCGGGAAGCGTTAAGAAACGCGGTTGATGTAGTCGAACGTCTTCGCGATCCAAATCGCAAGCCGTCCCGCGATCCAATCACGATCTAGTGCCGAACGGACGGCACCTCCGCGTTCAGCACACGTACAGCTCGATGACGATCTCCGCCTTCTTGATCCAGCAAGAGGGATCGGAGAGGTAGATGAGTACTCCGGCAGCACGACGGCGTGGTGGCGGTGGTGGTGGAGTTGCTCCGACAGAGCTTCGCTAAGCAACGCGGAGTCCAACTAGAGGAGAGACAATCTAGGGGAGAGGGAGGGCTGCGTCGTGGCTTGTGTAGTCGGCACCCCTCCCTCCCCTCACATATATATAGGGGGAGAGGGAGAGGGGTCGCCCCCCTAGGGTTCCCACCCCTAGGGGCGGCGGCCGAGAGAGAGAGGGAGGGGCAGCGGCCAAGGGGTGCCTTGGCCCCCCAAGGCAAGGTGGCCGGCCCCCTCTAGGGGCTCCTCCCCTTTCCACCTTCGGCCGCATGGGCCTTGTGGGAGGGGCGGCCAGCCCACCAGGGGCTGGTGCGGCCCCTCTCACCGCCCATGGGGCCCTCCGGGGCTGGTGGGCCCCTTCTGATGGACTCCGAAACCCTTCCGGCACCCCCGGTACATTACCGGTGACGCCCGAACCCTTCCGGTGACCAACACGGAACTTCCTATATATAATTCTTTACCTCCGGACCATTCCAGAGCTCCTCGCGATGTCCGGGATCTCATCCGGGACTCCGAACAACCTTCGGTCACCAACATACATTACTCAATACTACCAAAACATCACCGAACGTTAAGTGTGCAGACCCTGCGGGTTCGAATTATGTAGATATGACCGAGACACCTCTTCGGTCAATAACCAATAGCGGGACCTGAATGCCCATATTGGTTCCTACATATTCTATGAAGATCTTTATCGGTTGAACCTCTATGTCAAGGATTCAGTTAATCCCGTACGCCGTTCCCTTTGTTTATCGGTATGTTACTTGCCCGAGATTCGATCGTCGGTATCTCCATACCTAGTTCAATCTCGTTACCGACAAGTCTCTTTACTCGTTCCGTAATACAAGATCCCGTGGCTAACACTTTAGTCACTTTGCTTGCAAGGCTTATTGTGATGTTGTATTACCGAGTGGGCCCTGAGATACCTCTCCGTCACACGGAGTAACAAATCCCAGTCTTGATCCATGTCAGCTCAACAGACACCTTTGGAGATACATGTAGAGCATCTTTATAGTCACCCAGTTACGTTGTGACGTTTGATACACACAAGGTACTCCTCCGGTGTCAGTGAGTTACATGATCTCATGGTCATAGGAACACATACTTTGACATGCAGAAAACAATAGCAATAAACTGACACGATCATATGCTACGTTCATAGTTTGGGTCTTGTCCATCACATCATTCTCCTAATGATGTGATCTCATCATCAAATGACAACTCTTGTCCATGGCTAGGAAACCACAGCCATCTTTGATTGACGAGCTAGTACATTAGAGGCTTACTAGGGACACATTTGTTGTCTATGTACCCACACATGTATTTGAGTTTCCAATCAATACAATTATAGCATGGATAATAATCATTTATCATGAACAAGGAAATATAATAATAACCATTTTATTATTGCCTCTAGGGCATATTTCCAACAGTCTCCCACTTGCACTAGAGTCAATAATCTTGCTCACATCACTATGTGATTTACATTGTAATAAATCTAACACCCATACAGTTCTGGTGTTGATCATGTTTCCCTCATGGAAGAGGCTTAGTCAGCGGATCTGCAACATTCAGATCCGTGTGTACTTTGCAAATACTTATGTCTCCTCCCTCGATGTAATCGCGGATGGAATTGAAGCGTCGCTTTATGTGTCTGGTCCTCTTGTGAAACCTTGGTTCCTTGGCTAGAGCAATGGCACCAGTGTTGTCACAGAACAGAGTCATTGGGTCCAGTGCACTGGGCACAACTCCAAGATCCGTCATGAACTGCTTCATCCAGACACCTTCCTTCGCCGCCTCCGAGGCAGCGATGTACTCCGCTTCACATGTAGAATCAGCTACCACGCTCTGCTTGGAACTGCACCAGCTTATCGCACCCCCATTGAGAATAAATACGTATTCGGTTTGAGACTTAGAGTCATTCGGATCAGTGTCAAAGCTTGCATCGACGTAACCCTTTACGACGAGCTCTTGATCACCTCCATAAACGAGGAACATGTCCTTAGTCCTTTTTAGGTACTTCAGGATATTCTTGACCGCCGTCCAGTGTTCCACTCCTGGATCACTTTGAAACCTTCCGGCCATACTTATGGCAAGGCTGACATCAGGTCTTGTGCACAGCATTGCATACATGATAGAGCCTATGGCTGAAGCATAGGGGATGACACTCATCTTTTCTCTATCTTTTGTAGTCACTGGGCATTGAGTCTTACTCAACTTCATACCTTGCAATACAGGCAAGAACCCCTTCTTGGACTGATCCATTTTGAACTTCTTCAAAACTTTGTCAAGGTATGTGCTTTGTGAAAGTCCTATTAAGCGTCTCGATCTATCTCTATAGATCTTGATGACTAATATGAAAGCAGCTTCTCCTAGGTCCTTCATTGAAAAACTCTTATTCAAATATTCCTTCACGCTTTCCAAAAATTCTATATTGTTTCCAATCAGCAATATGTCATCCACATATAATATTACAAACACTATAGAGCTCCCACTCACTTTCTTGTAAATACAAGCTTCTCCATAAACTTGTATAAACCCAAACGCTTTGATCACCTCATCAAAGCGCTTATTCCAACTCCGAGATGCCTGCACCAGTCCATAAATGGATCACTGGAGCTTGCAAACTTTGTCAGCATTCTCTGGATCGACAAAACCTTCTGGTTGCATCATATACAACTCTTCCTTAAGGAAACCGTTAAGGAATGCTATTTTGACATCCATCTGCCAAATTTCATAATCGAAAAATGCAGCTATTGCTAACATGATTCTGACGGACTTAAGCATCACTACGGGTGAGAAGGTCTCATCGTAGTCAACTCCTTGAACTTGTGAAAAACCCTTTGCGACAAGTCGAGCTTTATAGACGGTGACATTACCGTCCGCGTCCGTCTTCCTCTTAAAGATCCATTTGTTCTGAATGGCCTTTCGCCCTTCAGGTAATACTTCCAAAGTCCATACTTTGTTTTCATACATGGATCCCATCTCGGATTTCATGGACTCTAACCATTTCTCAGAATCCGGTCCCACCATCGCTTCTCCATAGCTCGTAGGTTCATCATTGTCCAACAACATGACCTCTAAGACAGGGTTACCGTACAACTCAGGAGCAGTACGTGCCCTTTTCGACCTACGAGGTTCGATCGCAACTTGATCCGAAGCCTCATGATCACCATCATCAGCTTCCTCTTCAACTGATGATGCAGGCTCTACAGAAACATCTTTCTGCGCTGCGCTACTCTCTGGTCGAAGTAAAGGTTCAACAACCTCATCAAGTTCTATTTTCTTCCCACTCAATTCTTTCGAGAGAAACTGTGACGCCCGGATAATTAGGCTACAGTAATTTCGGTAATTAAGCTACAATAATCCCACGCTAATGTTGCCACGTCACCGCGATCGCTGTTGCCGCGATCACTGTTGTTGAATTCGCGCCTGTGCAAACCCCGTCAGTTTCGTTGCAATTTAAATCGTCCGAAAAAGTGGATTATAAAGTTGTGCAAAACCGAGATTAAAAATGTTGGATGGGTTGGAAATATTTCCTAATATTTTATAAAATTGAAATCGGTAATTTTGGAATTTAATTGGAGCCCCAAAAGTATTTAAAACGAATTTTGAAACGGTGGGAAAATTGGACCTAACCGGGTCGAAATTAGGTGGCCCGTTCGCACACTATAAATACGAAACCGGGTCAAACCCTAGATCTCCCGTGCCCCAGCCATCCCATTCCCCCCCCCCGCGCGCCGCCGCTCGGGCGCTCGCCCGCGCCAGCCCCGCACCGGCCGCGCGGCCCCGCGCCGCCGCCCCGGTCGCCAGCCCTGCGCCCGCCCGCGCCCGGCCGGCTCGGCCCCGGCGGCCCGCGCCCCGTCTCCCCCGCCGCGTCCTCGCCGCCCCGCCGCCGTTGGCCACCGCCGGCGCCGCCACCACCGACGCTGCCGGCCCTCGCCCCCCCCCCCCCCCGATGTGAGCCTCCTCCTTCCCCCCCCTCCCCCGGCCGCCGGTCGATGGCCGCCGCACCGCCGGCCCGGTCCGGTGTGTGCGTGCGTGCGGTGTGTGTGTTGCGTGCGTGCGTGTGAGTGCAGTGTGTGTGTGTATATGTGTATGTATATACACATGTATGTGTGTATATACGTATATGTATACATATACACTAATAATAATATTAAAACAAAAATGAATTTAGAAAAGAAAGTAATTAGATAAATATTAATATTAATAATTAATTAATTAGATTAATTAATTAGTTAATTAGTGATTTAATTAACTAGATAATTAGCTAATTAATTAACTGATTAAGGTTAATTAGATTAACTAATTAATCTATTAATTAATTGATTTAAATAAACAGTAAATACTGTTTTAGATAATTGGGATTAAATAATTAAATTAAATTCAGAATATTGATTAATCTTATTAAATTAATATAAAATAAACCGTAGCCCGGATCGAAAAACTGTGAACATGAAAGCTGCTCAGAACGACGAGGGAATCCGGATACGCGGTCCGATCGTCTGCCACGTTCCTCTAGCATAGCACACCTGCGACTTTTCGTCTGTTTCCGGTAGATGAATAGTGCATGACTTTAGTAAAATAATTCCAGATAAATTCCTAAATTAACTAGAGCACGTAGATAGGCAGTATATCACCCTGCACTGCATCCTAGCTATCCTATGCCCTAACACCGCAAACCTGGAACGTTGCCCCTCCGGTCATCTGTATGACAGATGTCCGGAACCGGGAATATTTTCCTCGGATGTTATCCCCCTTCGCTAGCTTCACCCGGCACTGCGTTAGATCACCTCTGTCACCGCGTATTGCCATGTCATGCTTTATGACGCTATTGTTTGCGCTGTTATTTATTTGTTTCCCTCTCGTTGCTTCTTTTTCGGTAGACCCTGATACTGCGATAGACGCTGAGACTACCGATGAAACTGCTATGTACGACTACGTCGACGACGACGACCAGCCCTTTTTGCCGCAGAGCAGCAAGGCAAGCAAAACCCCCTTGAGCATTCCGATATCGCCCATCTCTCTCCCTCTTATGCTTGCATTAGATTTTTGCTACTGTATTAGTTAGCTCCTATTCTGATGCATAGCCTGATTTTGATGAACTGCTACTGCACTTGTTGTTATATCAACTGCCTAGATTAGGTGGATCAGTGAACCCCTGAGACCCCCTAGTCCCCGTTGCTCCTGCTTTCATCGTCGACACCGAGGATTTGAAGACAGAAGACTCGGTCATCATGACTGACAAGCCGTTACCGACACATCACTACACAACCCTTAAGTAGGGCACTGCAGAGCTACCATCGAGTGCCGAGGGTGATACCTCACTTAGCACTCCCGATGTTAATTCTGTAGCATAGCTATCGGTAATGGGTATCGAGGGTGATTCCTCCTTGCCACATACCGGTAGCGACTCTTGTCTTACTCATACCTCGAGTGGGATCCATCGAGGGTGATTCCTCGGACCTCCACTTGGAGTATAGCCACACAGTTACTATGACCGGGTGATTGAAACATGATTAAAGACGGGTCGGCCCCAAGGGTGCCCGCGAGAGATATTGGTGGGATGCGCCGCAAGGCATCCGGAGACTTGGTGGGGTGCGCCGGAAGGCACTCGAGTGTTCTTGGCGGGGCGACGGGCTGCAATATGTTCGAGCTTGCCCCGCACCTTAAATTGCTAATGGGTTGGGTACTGGACCTGAGTTAGGTCATTGGCCTTAATACGCACTAACCTTCGCGTGGGGTAGTTATGGGCACTCAGCGTCGTTGTATCAGCCGAAGCTCTTCAGACGTCAGCAATGGAGCGGCGCGCGACGGATTGGGCTGGAACGTACAGCTCTGGAGTGGAGTGTACTAGGTCTGTTTCCAGCCGCGTACGCACCGTGCAGGTGTGCAAAGGGTGATTGGGCCCATGAACCCTGAGCGCATAGGATTTAGACCGGCGGGCTGGCCTCTGCGATGAGTCTAGGTGGGGCGACGACGTGCTGATATCCCGAGGCCGGGCATGACCCAGGAAAGTGTGTCCGGCCGGAGGTGACTCAGGCGCGTTGGGGAATATGTGGTGCACCCCTACAGGGATGATATATCTATTCGAATAGCCGTGTCCACGGTAACAGGACGACTTGGAAAGGTGCCATGACCTTATACAACTTTAACCATAATTTAATTTAAAATGAATTGTGGCTCCGGGATTACTTCCTCGCGGGGAAGTCGAGGAAGGATCTTTGGGCGTGTTACTTAACTAAAATTGCTACAACAATATGACTATGTACATAAGATGCAGGTCTACTCTCTTCTCATGCTGCAAGATGCTAAAGATGCTAGTCTTCGATAGGACTAGGTCTTCTCCCTATTCTTGCTTTCTGCAGTCAGTCCAGATATTACCCCTTCATTGATAATGATGCATATCTAGCTTAGTTCTGATATAAGTCTTGCGAGTACTTTGGATGAGTACTCACAGCTGCTTTGCTCCCCTTTTTCCCCTTCGATTCGTTGCTGCGTTCAGAGGTTGTAGCCCCGGAGATGGAGTTCGCTAGAGACGGCTACTACACCGCCGATGGAGCTTATAACTACGTGGAGACCGCCGACGCTCAGTAGTAGTTAGGAGGTTCCCAGGCAGGAGGCCTCGCCTCTTCGATCCGCTATCTTATGTTTGTGCTAGCCTTCTTAAGGCAAAACTTGTCTAACTATGTCTGTACTCAGATATTGTTGCTTTCGCTGACTCGTGCTTGTCGGAGCTTTATATTCGAGCCCTCTAGGCCCCTGGCTTGTAATATTAAGCTGTATGACTCTTTATTTGTGTCGTTTGTCGTGTTGTGGTACTAATCAGTGAGTCCCTAACCTTGGCCGTACGCATTGCGTGATTGATTAGCGTACGGACGAGAAAGGGGGCGTCACAAGTTGGTATCAGAGCCGACTGCCTGTAGGTAGCCCCCTTTCCAACTCCTTGGCCGAAGTTGAGTCTAGTCAAAGAAAACTGTTTACTAACTTGGCTGTGTGGCTTATGGGCCCACGTCGCCAATCGGGTGGTATTAGGATCTTTTATTCCTCTTCTATACTCTGGGGCTCTGATCTCTCTTCTTTTCGGGTTAAAGATTTTACTAAGCTCTGACTCTAGGTTCTCGTAACTACTTCTCCCGGAGAGCCCTCATATCAGAAGGTCACCTTCTTCGTCAGAAGGTTCTGAAGATACCCTTTCGATGTTTTCCGAGACTTTGTGCTCATCGGCTTTGGGATTCCCTACCGCCGATAAATCCCTATGGATGACTAGTTGCACTTTTCATTCATACAATCTTTTATCGTTACTCTTGCTATTACAAGATGCCCCGAAATACTCTCCGTAACCCCGATAACCTTTTGAGTTTACTGCCTTGCAGTTCTTTCCAAATGAAAAACCTTGCGGATAATTCCTCACAATTGTCGAGGATCCGTTCATCCCAGTTGTTCATGTGTTTCACAAAATTCTTCGAAGTACTTTTCGATGTTCCGGAAATCCTCTGCAGCTTGTTGCTCTTGAAACTCTTGCCTGCTGGCATTATGGTTAATTCCATATGTCTAGTAGTCTACGTTGGCATCCCTCGTCCTTGCCGTTTTGAGCCTACTGATTCAATATGTGCGTATGCACGCAGTGTAGGAGATATGCCCTAGAGGCAATAATAAATGTTATTGATTATCTCCCTGTTCATAATTATGTTTATGTTCCATGCTATAACTGCAATGATTCTCGAGTCTACAAATAAAACGAGGCTCGGAGGAAGACTCATTTGCACGTGTGGAATAATAAACGGTAAAATGTATTCCTAGTCTGGCCTCTAAGACTAGCTCAAGTATTGCATGATGATCCTGTTTTCCTGATCATGGGCATGGCTATGCCGGCAATTTTGAGGGCGCAATGTTGGTAGAACACTTGTGTTGAATCGACCCGAATTGATGTTATGCTATGAGATACATTCGTCATAAGTTAATGGTTAATAACACAGAGATGGTTAATGTTTGCATGATTCCTTAGACCATGAGAGTATCGAGTTTCTTCATGCTTGCTTCATGAACTTTGGGGTTTGTTAAACGTCATCCGTAAATGGGTGGCTATTACGGCGGCTTACGGGTTCATGGAAAAGTATGTCAAGTAACTTGATAGCTCAAGATTGGGATTTGCTCCTCCGACGATGGAGAGATATCTCTGGGCTCTCTCGGTGTTATGGTATCCATCATCGTCTGGCCAGACACTTTGTGATTTGATCACGGGGATGCCGGAACACGGGAACGAGAAAAGAGAACAATACCGGTAACGAGGTAACTGGCATAGTGGACAAGGTGTTGATCCACGGGGATGCCAACATGTCTCACCTCGGGTATTTGTAACATATCGCGAAGCAACAGGAATAGCACACGGCAACTGGAGGTTCGCTCGAATATTCATTCGTGTGGGTATAGGGGTCAATATGGGTGTCCACGGCTCCGATGTTGATCATTGATCGGAAGGGGTTCCGGGTCATGTCTATGCTTCACCGAACCTATAGGGTCACACGCTTAAGGGTCATCTATCTGTTGAATACTAGACAGGGAGTCTGAGAGAAAATCAGCGAAAAAGTTTCGGACGCCGAAAAAGTTTCGGACAGCGGAAAAGTTCCGCAGAGAGGTCACCGGATGAGTTCCGGTGAAACTGAAAAGTTGTTTCAGGGGATACCAAAAAGTCAAATTGGTTTTGGCACATGCCTGATAATTCTTGGAGGATGCCAGAATCATTCTGGAAACTTTCTAGAATTTTCCGGGTTGAAAATCGGAAATGTTCCGGAGCTGCCGAACCCGCTTCAAATGCTTTTCGCAGATGAAAATCACTAATCCGGAATTGTTTCGGATGGCATTGAAAATTATTTTGGTGGGTACTGGAAATGTTCTAAGCCCACATAAATATTTTCAGTTCGACCAGACGCTGAAAATTGTCGTCGTGAATAGTGAAAGTGCTTTTTGGGATATTTTTGGAAAAGTGCCTTTTGGGATATTTTCCCAAAAGGCTTCTAGAAGGCTTGGGGACCAAGGACCCTCCCTTGGGGGGCCCCCCCTTGGGTGTGGCCGGCCAAAATGGTGGAGCTCCATGGAGCTCCACATGGCCCTCCCTTTTCCCTTCCATGCCCTTTATGTGAGACATAAAGTAGGGGTATTTTGGTATTTTCAAGTGCCAACCCTACCCTTGGTTTTCCTATAAATAGAGAAGTTGTGGGCTGCCATAAGACACGCTTACTCTCATACACAAGCCATGCATGATCTGGCATTCTCTCTCCCTCCCAGCGAAATAGTTTCGTAGAGCCGAAAGGCTGTCTGGGTTCCGGCAGGAACTAGTTCTGGACGGCGAAGCCCTGCCGGATAGATAACACCGTATGTGTGCAACTCTGTAGAGAGATCTTAGTTTCGGTCTTAGTTCGAGAGTGCCTCCCGAAGGGCTGTCCGTGTGACCGTCCGAGTTTTGGAGGTCCTCCCGAAGGGCTGTCCGAGTGACAGTCCGAGTTTCGGAGGTCCTCCCGAAGGGCTGTCCGCGACACCGTCCGGGGGACTGTGCGACCGCCTCCCGGAGGGCTGTCCGCGGGGCAGATGAGGGTATACATCCTCGTGGTTGGGAGGTTGTAAAATCCTAGCTGCGGGGATCTGCACCGGCGTTCGTCATCGACTCTACTTCCGCTGCGCTACGAGTCGGTAACGAAAGAGATCAAACCTTGTATGCAGTCTCCATAGTGGTCTTGGGCTGGTGCGTAGGTCGGAATTTTTTTGTTTTCTGCTCCGTTACCCTACAGTGGCATCAAGAGCCGTGCTATGCGTAGATGCAGGTTGCGATCTAGAATACATAGAGATGTATGGGTGTTGCACAATATAATTAGGTAGTAGATGAGTTCTATTGCTGAAAATTATTTGTGCGGGTAGCAGATGAAATCTGTTACCCGATGTTCCTGTTGCTTCCCCTGAATTTGCGTAGTCCTGATCTTGACGGCATGGTGGAATCTCACAAAGTTCTGGCAATCCGCGATCCTTTCATGCTGCTCCTGAGTATGCTGATTGACAGATCAACGAAGTGCTAACAGTTCTTTGGGTTCCTCCATAGTTGAGAAAGATGGATGTTTCGCAGACGAAAGGGCAATGCAGATATGATCTGCACGGGGGTCACGCGTATGACGAAGTTTAGTATGGGGCTCGAGATTTTATTATCTCGTGTTTCATACACCCTGGAAAGTTAATCTAGCAACTTGGATTATCATGCTTGATGATGGACGTTGGTAGCTTCGGTTTGTTTCGAAACCTTAGAAGCCACGAAAAACAAGTTTTTGCATAAACCGATTAGAGGCGTCTAACTTGGTTTTGCAGGATGGTTTGCATGTGCATATGATGTGGTATAGCAGTGCTCATATTAATTTGATTGTGTATGAGATGACTATATGATGTAATATTAACATGACCTGCGTGTCATGATTCGGCATGATGGCTGGAGCCATATGATTGCACTTTAATGACCTGCGTGTCAACCTTATGTAATGCACTTATTTTATTAGCTATAGAGATAGCAATATTATCTAGTGCATCGACTAGGTGGTGGCAATCTTCGCGAAGGTGAACACCGATGCGAATGCCGAAGACGAAGAAATACAAGACTTCTCCGTCAGAAAGGGCTATACCATATCATGCTATTATGAATTGCCTGAGATGTTTATCCCTTATGATGCACCCTTTTGATTGCGCGGTAGTCGCTTTTATTAGGGTGATCTCTCACAAAATATCAAGTAGTTAGTGTTCTCCCAAGTGTAGCACCGTCACGACATCTTTCCTTTCGGGGTATCACATGGATGCATGGGTACGAACGATTGTACGGGTGTGAGGCGGGTGAGTTGAGACCTCGCAGCGTGATCACTTGGTTGTCTTGACGTTCAGGCATGAAAGTCATGAGCTCGGAACACACGCATCGAAAGATGAACAAGAGTCACATAGAGATGTGATTGGCAAGTTGGCCTACCGATTACAATTCTCGTCACTTGAGATGGATGCATCCTTGGCGTTGAATTGTAATATGGATCTTGAATCACTCACAATCAATTATGAGAGATATTGATTTGAGTGGGAGCGCACTGTAGAATTGAATTCTTTTAATTCTCAGTGCAATTATTTTTGAACATTGTCTAAGTGTGTTTTGCATAATAGTTGTAGAATAATGGCTCGCGTTTCCACCTTCCCTATTAAAATTGAATAGCTGTTAAATATCTGGTTAAAACTTTACGGTTGGTAACGTAATGTGAGGATTGTCCTCTAGAGTGCCGAGAAGGATTTTGTCCTATCGCATACTTTCGGTATTCTCCCGCTAATGCTATGGATCATGTGACTCTCGTCCTTCGATCCAAAAGCTAGAATTCCTTTTCAGTCAAAGTGCAATATGTTTGCTTCCATGAGACCCGAACTTCGAAAGTTTGGATAGTTATGTGATATTCATGGAATCTGAAAATCATTTTCAGAGAAAGACAAAGGCTAAAAGATATGAGATATCCAAAGCAATGTTTGTTTGCAAACTATTAGTAAAGGAGTTTACTATGCATTAGACTGATAAAAGAGAGATCCAGGAGAACGCCTGTCATATGATGAAAGGTGAATAAAACAACAACTTAAAGAGAAAGGAAGTGTCCGAAGGGTGTTAGTAAGACTTTCACGCCTAGGAAGTCCGGGGCTAACGCCACTCTTAAGTTGGGTGCTTCTTCTGAGAGTAGGAGAAATACTGAAAGTTAAACTGTTAGAAGTATAATGGCAATAGGAAAGAAGACTGGAATATCCAACTCATGTATGAATGTCATACTAGTTTTTGATGTATAGAAGGCTGGTCAAAGATATAGTTCTTGGGAATTATGGTTAAACATGTTAATCACTAATTCTTGGGTATTGTGAGTTAATCACAAAGATACCCGCTCGATTGCATTCTGTTGCAACTCGATGTAAGAACTACTATGGCCTGAAAGACTAGCCAGGAATAACGTTAGATACACGCAGGGAACATAGTAAATGTTACTATGCCTTCCATAGGTGTATTCCCTATGTATTTACTTTCATAATTCATTTTAGAGTTTTACACTCTAGCCCATTGCATAAAGTATCTTGCAAGAAGGTTATTCATAAGAGAACTTTTGATGTTCGATGTTATGAATAACATAAGGGCCATACTTTCATTATGAATGAGATGTATGTTATGAATATTGATATTAATACATTGCCTCTGTATTTACTTTCATAATTCATTTAGAGTTTCATACACTCTAGCCCTTTGCATAAGGTATTTTGCAAGAAGGTTATTCATAAGAGAACTTTTGATGTTCGGTGTTATGAATAACATGAAGGGCCATGCTTCCATACAGGATGGGATGTATGCTATGAATATTGATGGTAATATGATACATCCATAACACTGACGCTAAATGTCGCAAGACTAAAATAATACCACACAAGTGTGGCACTGCATTTGGTCACATTGGAGAAACCCGCATGGAAAATTCCATTATGATGGATTTTGAAGTCATTTGATTTTGAATCATCTGACACTTGCAACTTTCCTCTGAAAGGTGAAGTGACTGAAATACCGTTCACAGGCCATAAGGAACGAGCAAAGAACATATTGGTAATCATACATTATGATGTGTGTAGTCCAATAAATGTTGTTGCAAGTAGTGGATTTATCTATCTTCAGAAATGACTCAAGTAGATATATGGATATTTACTTGTTAAAGACGTAAGTCTGGATCTTTTGAATTCATTCAGAAGGTTTTCAAAAATGAAGTAGAAGTTGTTGTAACAAGAAAATTATGTTTCTACAATTCGATTGCAGAAAGGAATATTTGAGTTACAAGTTTAGCGAATGTCTGATGAGTTGTGAAAGGGGTTTCATAACTTGCACCTCCCGGAACACCACTGCAAGTGGAAAGTCCGTGAAGATGTAATCGAACCATTTATGACATGGTAAGATCAAAGATGACATAAATAAATTTGCCATTATCCCTTTTAAAGTGATGCTTTAGAGACTGCGGCTTTTTACACTGAAAAGAGATCCATCAGGTCTGTTGAAATGACGCCATGGTATGGTATGCCCAACCATGTTATATCTTTTCTTAACATTTGGAATATGGGGCTTGTGTAAAAGGTTACAAACCTATTCCAAATCAGACAAGTGCTACTTTGTAGGTTATCCCAAGTCATTGGGTATTCCCCCACCACTATACCGAGGCAAAGGGTTTTGCCGCAAAACGGTATGCTTTTAAAGAGAATAGTTCTTACAAAAGGCGAGTGGGAGGACAGTGCAACTCGACGAGATAACCAGTATCTTCGTCATCAGTTCAAAGGAAAGAAACCTTGGAAGTGATTCCGGAGTTTTCTACAGCGACTGATACGGAAGCCTCTACATGAGATGTATGGACTTCAGTCGAACTTGCAGCTGAACCACGTAGGCAAAGCTCGTGCAAACCTATCAGGTGCGCAAACGAGATATTGTTGTTAGACAACAGTATACCTACAATACACAAGGAAGCGTTGATGGGCCCTGACTCCGGAATTGGCTAAATGCCAATACAATCCGAGATAGTTTCCATATATGTGTTTCAAGATTAAAATCTTGATACACCTTTCGGAAGACTTAGAGTCTAACGAATATTTATGGAACTAAAAACTGATACGGATAAAATGTTTTATCCATAAAGCTCGACTTGTTGCAATAACAAGTTCAAGGAGTTGACTACGATAAGATTGTCTCACCGTAGCGATGCTTGAAGTCGGTTCGGGTTGAACTAGCAATTAATACATAATTCAATCATGAGATATGAAACATGGATGACAAAAGGATTTCCATCTGATGGAGATAAAACCTAGGACTTGTATGTGATACAGTCCAAAGTAATTTGTCGATCCAGAGGATGCTAGTAAGTATGCAAACTTCAGAGTTCCAGCGATGGACAGAAGAGAGCAAAGTGGAGTTGGAATCTTCGGTTTTGATGGAATGGTCAAAGGGGTTTGACTTCATCAAATGGGTATCGAAGATGCTTGTGATTCAAGAAAGTAAGTGGGAGCATGATAATATTTCTAAAAACGTTGTGTGCTTAACACATTGTTAATTGGAAATAAATTTCTTGACACGAATTAAGGACTTCATTTGAAAATAGTTTTTTGATGAAGTGCTTGGGCTAAATAGCCTCAATATTAGGCATGATGATCTATGGAGATAGATTTACCTAATGGGGCTAAGCAATGAATACATATTGACAAGATGCTAAAACTTTTTGGCATTTAAAACGCCAAGGAGTGATTCTTGCCGAAGTCACATGGAAAGAGTTTTTGCAAGACTCGGTGTCCCAAAACACTGATGAGTAAAATACATGATGGAGATTCCACACACTCTTGTGTTTGGATTAATCATGTATTCCATGGTATGTAAAACAACCAGATATGTCCGATACTCCAAAAGTTGTTGCGAGTATAGATACCAAAGTGATCAAAGTACTGATCATAGGACAACAGTGAAAGATGTCACTGAGTACTAGAGTAGTACTGATGACATGTTTTCTCGCAAGCAGAGATTATGAAGTGCTCGTTGTAAGTAATTACATCGATACAGTCTTCATCAATGCTCCATGCGATTTTCGATTTAAGTTAAGGGTTTTGTGTAAAACACAACATGGTGGCACGGTAGTTGGAAATTTTTCCAAACAAGATACTGTGGCGAATTCTATAACAAAGGCTAAGTATGTTGACGCTTGAGAAGAGACAAAGAAGTTGTTGAATCATATAGTTCATTCATGAACTTAGTATGGTTCCAAGATGGCTTTGGTCAATGGGACACTATTGCAGATAGTTGCTCCATAGCTCAGTCTGAGGAATCAAGGTTTGACCTGTGATTCACATATATACAAAGCCAAGTCCACACAAAATATGAATTTTGTGAAAGCGTGAAAACGCGAGGATATGCAAAGTTACACACGGAGCTGAAGTCGTCAGATCCGTTGGACATCAGGCTATACCACAAGCGAAGCATATTTTACACCAGTATGCCATAGGTGTAAAGTGCACTAGCATTGACTAGATTATTGACTCTAGTGCAAGTGGGAATCTGTAGGAGATATGCCCTAGAGGCAATAATAAATGTTATTGATTATCTCCCTGTTCATAATTATGTTTATGTTCCATGCTATAACTGCAATGATTCTCGAGTCTACAAATAAAACGAGGCTCGGAGGAAGACTCATTTGCACGTGTGGAATAATAAACGGTAAAATGTATTCCTAGTCTGGCCTCTAAGACTAGCTCAAGTATTGCATGATGATCCTGTTTTCCTAATCATGGGCATGGCTATGCCGGCAATTTTGAGGGCGCAATGTTGGTAGAACACTTGTGTTGAATCGACCCGAATTGATGTTATGCTATGAGATACATTCGTCATAAGTTAATGGTTAATAACACAGAGATGGTTAATGTTTGCATGATTCCTTAGACCATGAGAGTATCGAGTTTCTTCATGCTTGCTTCATGAACTTTGGGGTTTGTTAAACGTCATCCGTAAATGGGTGGCTATTACGGCGGCTTACGGGTTCATGGAAAAGTATGTCAAGTAACTTGATAGCTTAAGATTGGGATTTGCTCCTCCGACGATGGAGAGATATCTCTGGGCCCTCTCGGTGTTACGGTATCCATCATCGTCTGGCCAGACACTTTGTGATTTGATCACGGGGATGCCGGAACACGGGAACGAGAAAAGAGAACAATACCGGTAACGAGGTAACTGGCATAGTGGACAAGGTGTTGATCCACGGGGATGCCAACATGTCTCACCTCGGGTATTTGTAACATATCGCGAAGCAACAGGAATAGCACACGGCAACTGGAGGTTCGCTCGAATATTCATTCGTGTGGGTATAGGGGTCAATATGGGTGTCCACGTCTCCGATGTTGATCATTGATCGGAAGGGGTTCCGGGTCATGTCTATGCTTCACCGAACCTATAGGGTCACACGCTTAAGGGTCATCTATCTGTTGAATACTAGACAGGGAGTCTGAGAGAAAATCACCGAAAAAGTTTCGGACAGCGGAAAAGTTCCGCAGAGAGGTCACCGGATGAGTTCCGGTGAAACTGAAAAGTTGTTTCAGGGGATACCAAAAAGTCAAATTGGTTTTGGCACATGCCTGATAATTCTTGGAGGATGCCAGAATCATTCTGGAAACTTTCTAGAATTTTCCGGGATGAAAATCGGAAATGTTCCGGAGCTGCCGAACCCGCTTCAAATGCTTTTCGCAGATGAAAATCACTAATCCGGAATTGTTTCGGATGGCATTGAAAATTATTTTGGTGGGTACTGGAAATGTTCTAAGCCCACATAAATATTTTCAGTTCGACCAGACGCTGAAAATTGTCGTCGTGAATAGTGAAAGTGCTTTTTGGGATATTTTTGGAAAAGTGCCTTTTGGGATATTTTCCCAAAAGGCTTCTAGAAGGCTTGGGGACCAAGGACCCTCCCTTGGGGGGGCCCCCCTTGGGTGTGGCCGGCCAAAATGGTGGAGCTCCATGGAGCTCCACATGGCCCTCCCTTTTCCCTTCCATGCCCTTTATGTGAGACATAAAGTAGGGGTATTTTGGTATTTTCAAGTGCCAACCCTACCCCTTGGTTTTCCTATAAATAGAGAAGTTGTGGGCTGCCATAAGACACGCTTACTCTCATACACAAGCCATGCATGATCTGGCATTCTCTCTCCCTCCCAGCGAAATAGTTTCGTAGAGCCGAAAGGCTGTCTGGGTTCCGGCAGGAACTAGTTCTGGACGGCGAAGCCCTGCCGGATAGATAACACCGTATGTGTGCAACTCTATAGAGAGATCGTAGTTTCGGTCTTAGTTCGAGAGTGCCCCCCGAAGGGCTGTCCGTGTGACCGTCCGAGTTTTGGAGGTCCTCCCGAAGGGCTGTCCGAGTGACAGTCCGAGTTTCGGAGGTCCTCCCGAAGGGCTGTCCGCGACACCGTCCGGGGGACTGTGCGACCGCCTCCCGGAGGGCTGTCCGCGGGGCAGATGAGGGTATACATCCTCGTGGTTGGGAGGTTGTAAAATCCTAGCTGCGGGGATCTGCACCGGCGTTCGTCATCGACTCTACTTCCGCTGCGCTACGAGTCGGTAACGAAAGAGATCAAACCTTGTATGCAGTCTCCATAGTGGTCTTGGGCTGGTGCGTAGGTCGGAATTTTTTTGTTTTCTGCTCCGTTACCCTACAGTGGCATCAAGAGCCGTGCTATGCGTAGATGCAGGTTGCGATCTAGAATACATAGAGATGTATGGGTGTTGCACAATATAATTAGGTAGTAGATGAGTTCTATTGCTGAAAATTATTTGTGCGGGTAGCAGATGAAATCTGTTACCCGATGTTCCTGTTGCTTCCCCTGAATTTGCGTAGTCCTGATCTTGACGGCATGGTGGAATCTCACAAAGTTCTGGCAATCCGCGATCCTTTCATGCTGCTCCTGAGTATGCTGATTGACAGATCAACGAAGTGCTAACAGTTCTTTGGGTTCCTCCATAGTTGAGAAAGATGGATGTTTCGCAGACGAAAGGGCAATGCAGATATGATCTGCACGGGGGTCACGCGTATGACGAAGTTTAGTATGGGGCTCGAGATTTTATTATCTCGTGTTTCATACACCCTGGAAAGTTAATCTAGCAACTTGGATTATCATGCTTGATGATGGACGTTGGTAGCTTCGGTTTGTTTCGAAACCTTAGAAGCCACGAAAAACAAGTTTTTGCATAAACCGATTAGAGGCGTCTAACTTGGTTTTGCAGGATGGTTTGCATGTGCATATGATGTGGTATAGCAGTGCTCATATTAATTTGATTGTGTATGAGATGACTATATGATGTAATATTAACATGACCTGCGTGTCATGATTCGGCATGATGGCTGGAGCCATATGATTGCACTTTAATGACCTGCGTGTCAACCTTATGTAATGCACTTATTTTATTAGCTATAGAGATAGCAATATTATCTAGTGCATCGACTAGGTGGTGGCAATCTTCGCGAAGGTGAACACCGATGCGAATGCCGAAGACGAAGAAATACAAGACTTCTCCGTCAGAAAGGGCTATACCATATCATGCTATTATGAATTGCCTGAGATGTTTATCCCTTATGATGCACCCTTTTGATTGCGCGGTAGTCGCTTTTATTAGGGTGATCTCTCACAAAATATCAAGTAGTTAGTGTTCTCCCAAGTGTAGCACCGTCACGACATCTTTCCTTTCGGGGTATCACATGGATGCATGGGTACGAACGATTGTACGGGTGTGAGGCGGGTGAGTTGAGACCTCGCAGCGTGATCACTTGGTTGTCTTGACGTTCAGGCATGAAAGTCATGAGCTCGGAACACACGCATCGAAAGATGAACAAGAGTCACATAGAGATGTGATTGGCAAGTTGGCCTACCGATTACAATTCTCGTCACTTGAGATGGATGCATCCTTGGCGTTGAATTGTAATATGGATCTTGAATCACTCACAATCAATTATGAGAGATATTGATTTGAGTGGGAGCGCACTGTAGAATTGAATTCTTTTAATTCTCAGTGCAATTATTTTTGAACATTGTCTAAGTGTGTTTTGCATAATAGTTGTAGAATAATGGCTCGCGTTTCCACCTTCCCTATTAAAATTGAATAGCTGTTAAATATCTGGTTAAAACTTTACGGTTGGTAACGTAATGTGAGGATTGTCCTCTAGAGTGCCGAGAAGGATTTTGTCCTATCGCATACTTTCGGTATTCTCCCGCTAATGCTATGGATCATGTGACTCTCGTCCTTCGATCCAAAAGCTAGAATTCCTTTTCAGTCAAAGTGCAATATGTTTGCTTCCATGAGACCCGAACTTCGAAAGTTTGGATAGTTATGTGATATTCATGGAATCTGAAAATCATTTTCAGAGAAAGACAAAGGCTAAAAGATATGAGATATCCAAAGCAATGTTTGTTTGCAAACTATTAGTAAAGGAGTTTACTATGCATTAGACTGATAAAAGAGAGATCCAGGAGAACGCCTGTCATATGATGAAAGGTGAATAAAACAACAACTTAAAGAGAAAGGAAGTGTCCGAAGGGTGTTAGTAAGACTTTCACGCCTAGGAAGTCCGGGGCTAACGCCACTCTTAAGTTGGGTGCTTCTTCTGAGAGTAGGAGAAATACTGAAAGTTAAACTGTTAGAAGTATAATGGCAATAGGAAAGAAGACTGGAATATCCAACTCATGTATGAATGTCATACTAGTTTTTGATGTATAGAAGGCTGGTCAAAGATATAGTTCTTGGGAATTATGGTTAAACATGTTAATCACTAATTCTTGGGTATTGTGAGTTAATCACAAAGATACCCGCTCGATTGCATTCTGTTGCAACTCGATGTAAGAACTACTATGGCCTGAAAGACTAGCCAGGAATAACGTTAGATACACGCAGGGAACATAGTAAATGTTACTATGCCTTCCATAGGTGTATTCCCTATGTATTTACTTTCATAATTCATTTTAGAGTTTTACACTCTAGCCCATTGCATAAAGTATCTTGCAAGAAGGTTATTCATAAGAGAACTTTTGATGTTCGATGTTATGAATAACATAAGGGCCATACTTTCATTATGAATGAGATGTATGTTATGAATATTGATATTAATGTTGGGGAACGTTGCATGGGAAACAAAAATTTTCCTACGCACACATAAGATCTATCCATGGTGATGAGCATCTACGAGAGGGAGAGTGAATCTACATACCCTTGTAGATCGCTAAGCGGAAGCGTTAATAAACGCGGTTGATGTAGTCGAACGTCTTCGCGATCCAAATCGCCGAGCGTCCCGCGATCCAATCACGATCCTTCCGATCTAGTGCCGAACGGACGGCACCTCCGCGTTCAACACACGTACGGCTTGATGACGCCTTCACCTCCTCGATCCAGCGAGCGATGGTGAAGTAGTGGTTGAGTTCCAGCAGCACGACGGCGTGGTGATGGTGGTGAGGAACGATCTCTGCAGGGCTTCGCCAAGCACTACGGAGATTATGACGGAGGAACTAGAGGGCTAGGGTTGCCGGCACACGGCTTGGGAAATCCTGATGTGTCCCGTGTGCTAGCCCTGCCCCTCTATTTATATGTTGAGCCTTGGGGTCTAAACTTGGAGTAAAAGCCTCCTCCGGGTCGGTTTTGCCCGCACAAGGTCGGTTTGGCCCGCAGGAAAAGAGTCCAATTCGGACCCTGCCGAATCGTGCACAGCCGCGCACAAGCGGTAGTACCGCTTCACACAAGCGGTAGTACCGCTTGGGCGGTAGTACCGCTTCACACAAGCGGTAGTACCGCTCGGGCGGTAGTACCGCTTCACCAAGCGGTAGTACCGCTTACGCGGCAGCAAAACTGCTTTTGCACTTTCCAATACCTTGTGGGCTTTATCCCTTTGGCTCATATAAAGTGTTGCTGCACCCGAACACTTCGGTAAACATCCGGAACCCCTTCCGATGAACTTCGGAACTCTTCCGGAGATCAAAACACTATTATCACATATATCAATCTTTACCTCCGGACTCTTCCGGAGATCCTCGTCATGTCCGGGATCTTATCCGGGACTCCGAACAACTTTCGGTCACCAACATAATAACTCAATTATACTAATCGTCACCAAACGTTAAGTGTGTAGACCCTGCGGGTTCGAGAACTATGCAGACATGACCGAGACACCTCTACGGCCAATAACCAATAGCGGGACCTGGATGCCCATATTGGCTCCTACATATTCTACGAAGATCTTTATCGGTCGAACCTCTATGTCAAGGATTCAGTTAATCCCGTATGCTGTTCCCTTTGTTCTTCGGTATGTTACTTGCCCGAGATTCGATCGTCGGTATCACTATACCTAGTTCAATCTCGTTACCGGCAAGTCTCTTTACTCGTTCCGTAATACAAGATCCTGTGGCTAACTCTTTAGTCACTTTGCTTGCAAGGCTCAATGTGATGTTGTATTACCGAGTGGGCCCTGAGATACCTCTCCGTCATACGGAGTAACAAATCCCAGTCTTGATCCATGCCAACCCAACAGACACCCTCGGAGATACCTGTAGAGCACCTTTATAGTCACCCAGTTACGTTGCGACGTTTGATACACACAAGGTATTCCTCCGGTGTCAGTGAGTTGCATGATCTCATGGTCAAAGGAACAGATACTTGACATGCAGAAAACAATAGCAATAAACTGACACGATCAAATGCTACGTTTACAGTTTGGGTCTTGTCCATCACATCATTCTCCTAATGATGTGATCCCGTTATCAAATGACATCTCATGTCAATGGCTAGGAAACCTTAACCATCTTTGATCAACAAGCTAGTCAACTAGAGGCTTACTAGGGACACAGTGTTGTCTATGTACCCACACATGTATTTGAGTTTCCAATCAATACAATTATAGCATGGATAATAAACGATTATCATGAACAAGGAAATATAATAATAACCAATTTATTATTGCCTCTAGGGCATATTTCCAACAGTCTCCCACTTGCACTAGAGTCAATAATCTAGTTCACATCACTATGTGATTTACATTGTAATGAATCGAACACCCATGCAGTTCTGGTGTTGTTCATGTTTAGCCCTTGGAAGAGGTTTAGTCAACGGATCTGCAACATTTAGATCCGTGTGTACTTTGCAAATATTTATGTCGTCCTCCTTGATGTAATCGCGGATGGAATTGAAACGTCGCTTTATGTGTCTGGTCCTCTTGTGAAATCTTGGTTCCTTGGCTAGAGCAATGGCACCAGTATTATCACAAAACAGAGTCATTGGGTTAAGCGCACTAGGCACTACTCCAAGATCTGTCATGAACTCCTTCATCCAGACACCTTCCTTCGCCGCCTCCGAGGCTGCGATGTACTCCGCTTCGCATGTAGAATCAGCTACCACGCTTTGCTTGGAACTGCACCAGCCAACCGCACCCCCATTAAGAATAAATACGTATCCGGTTTGCGACTTAGAGTCATCCGGATCAGTGTCAAAGCTTGCATCGACGTAACCCTTTACGACGAGCTCTTGATCACCTCCATAAACGAGAAACATGTCCTTAGTCCTTTTCAGGTACTTCAGGATATTCTTGACCGCCGTCCAGTGTTCCATTCCTGGATCACTTTGAAACCTTCCGGCCATACTTATGGCAAGGCTGACATCGGGTCTTGTGCACAGCATTGCATACATGATAGAGCCTATGGCTGAAGCATAGGGGATGACACTCATCTTTTCTCTATCTTCTGCAGTCACTGGGCATTGAGTCTTACTCAACTTCACACCTTGCAAAACAGGCAAGAACCCCTTCTTGGACTGATCCATTTTGAACTTCTTCAAAATCTTATCAAGGTATGTGCTTTGTGAAAGTCCTATTAAGCGTCTCGATCTATCTCTATAGATCTTGATGCCTAATATGAAAGCAGCTTCTCCTAGGTCCTTCATTGAAAAACTCTTGTTCAAATATTCCTTTACGCTTTCCAGCATTTCTATATTGTTTCCAATCAGCAATATGTCATCCACATATAATATTAGAAACGCTATAGAGCTCCCACTCACTTTCTTGTAAATACAAGCTTCTCCGTAAACTTGTATAAACTCGAACGCTTTGATCACCTCATCAAAACGAAGATTCCAACTCCGAGATGCTTGCACCAGTCCATAAATGGATCGCTGGAGTTTGCAAACTTTGTCAGCATTCTCTGGATCGACAAAACCTTCTGGTTGCATCATATACAACTCTTCCTTAAGGAAACCGTTAAGGAACGCTGTTTTGACATCCATCTGCCAAATTTCATAATCGAAAAAGGCAGCTATTGCTAACATGATTCTGACGGACTTAAGCATCGCTACGGGTGAGAAGGTCTCATCGTAGTCAACTCCTTGAACTTGTGAAAAACCCTTTGCCACAAGTCGAGCTTTATAGACGGTGACATTACCGTCCGCGTCCGTCTTCCTCTTAAAGATCCATTTGTTCTGAATGGCCTTACGCCCTTCAGGTAATACTTCCAAAGTCCATACTTTGTTTTCATACATGGATCCCATCTCGGATTTCATGGCCTCTAACCACTTCTCGGAATCCGGGCCCATCATCGCTTCTCCATAGCTCGTAGGTTCATCGTTGTCTAACAACATGACCTCTAAGACAGGGTTGCCGTACCACTCGGGAGCAGTACGCGTCCTTGTCGACCTACGAGGTTCGATAGCAACTTGATCCAAAGTTTCATGATCATCATCATTAACTTCCTCTTCAGCTAATGTAGGCTCCACAGAAACAACTTTCTGCGCTGCGCTACTCTCAGGTTGAAGTAAAGGTTCAACAACCTCATCAAGTTCTATCTTCCTCCCACTCAATTCTTTCGAGAGAAACTCTTTCTCAAGAAATGTTCCGTTTTTAGCGACAAACACTTTGCCTTCGGATCTGAGATAGAAGGTATACCCAACTGTCTCTTTTGGGTATCCTATGAAGACGCATTTCTCCGCTTTGGGTTCCAGCTTTTCAGGCTGAAGCTTTTTGACATAAGCATCACATCCCCAAACTTTAAGAAACGACAGTTTTGGCTTCTTGCCAAACCAAAGTTCATATGGCGTCGTCTCAACGGATTTCGATGGTGCCCTATTTAAAGTGAATGCAGCTGTCTCTAATGCATAACCCCAAAACGATAGTGGCAAATCGGCAAGAGACATCATAGATCGCACCATATCTAATAAGGTTTGATTACGACGTTCGGACACACCATTACGCTGTGGTGTTCCAGGCGGTGTCAATTGTGAAACAATTCCACACTGTCTTAAGTGACTGCCAAACTCATAACTCAGATATTCTCCTCCTCGATCAGATCGTAGGAATTTAATCTTCTTGTTACGATGATTCTCAACTTCACTCTGAAATTGTTTGAACTTTTCAAATGTTTCAGACTTGTGTTTCATTAAGTAAACATACCCATATCTACTTAAGTCATCAGTGAAGGTGAGAAAGTAACGATAACCACCGCGCGCCTCAATACTCATCGGACCGCACACATCAGTATGTATGATTTCCAATAAGTCACTTGCCCGTTCCATTATTCCAGAGAACGGCGTTTTAGTCATCTTGCCCATGAGGCATGGTTCACATGTGTCAAGTGATTCAAAATCAAGTGACTCCAAAAGTCCATCAGCATGGAGCTTCTTCATGCGTTTTACGCCAATATGACCTAAACGGCAGTGCCACAAGAAAGTGGTATTATCATTATCAATTCTACATCTTTTGGCATCAATGTTATGAACATGTGTATCATTACTATCGAGATTCAACAAGAATAAACCCTTCACATTGGGTGCATGACCATAAAAGATATTACTCATATAAATAGAACAACCATTATTCTCTGATTTAAATGAGTAACCGTCTCGCAATAAACAAGATCCAGATATAATGTTCATGCTTAACGCAGGCACCAAATAACACTTATTTAGGTTCATCACTAATCCCGACGGTAATCGAAGAGCGAGCGTGCCGACGGCGATCACATCAACCTTGGAACCATTTCCCACGCGCATCGTCACTTCGTCCTTTGCCAGCCTCCGTCTATTCCGCAGTTCCTGTTTTGAGTTGCAAATATGAGCAACCGCACCGGTATCAAATACCCAGGCACTACAACGAGAGTTGGTAAGGTACACATCAATAACATGTATATCATATATACCTTGTTTGTTGTTGGCCGCCTTCTTGTCAGCCAAATACTTGGGGCAATTCCGCTTCCAGTGTCCAGTTCCCTTGCAATGAAAACACACAGTTTCTGGTTTGGGTCCAGCCTTGGGTTTCTTCACGAGAGGAGCAACTGCTTTGCCACTCTGCTTGGAGTTACCCTTCTTACCCTTGCCATTTTTCTTGAAACTAGTGGTTTTATTGACCATCAACACTTGATGCTCCTTCTGAATTTCAGACTCAGCGGCTTTCAGCATCGCAAACAGCTCGGCGACTGACTTGTTCATCCCGTGCATGTTATAGTTCAACACGAAGCTCTTGTAGCTAGGTGGCAATGATTGAAGAACTCTGTCAGTGATAGCCTCTGGCGGAAGGGGCATCCCTAACTCAGCCAGACGGGTGGAGTACCCAGACATTCTGAGCACGTGATCACTGATAGACCCGTTCTCCTCCATCTTGCAAGCATAGAACTTATCGGAGATCTCATATCTCTCGATCCGGGCATTCTTCTGAAAGATAAACTTCAACTCCTGGAACATCTCATATGCTCCATGACGTTCAAAACGTCTTTGAAGTCCCGGTTCTAAGCCATACAACATTGCACATTGAACTATTGAGTAATCATCAGAACGAGCCTGCCAGGCGTTCACAACGTCTAGAGACTCAACTGGAGCGGGTGGATCACCAAGCGGTGCATCAAGGACATAAGCCTTCTGGGAAGCCGTAAGGATAATCCTTAGATTACGGGCCCAGTCCACAAAGTTACTTCCATCATCTTTCAACTTAGCTTTCTCTAGGAACGCATTAAAATTCAGGGGTGCTACCGCGCGAGCCATGATCTACAACATAAATATTGCAAAGACAACTTAGACTATTGTTCTTAGATAATGAGTTTAGTTAATCATATTACTTAAAAACTCCTACTCAAATTGACATCCCTCCGATCATTCGAGTGTAACATGATCCAAATCCACCAACTCAAGTCCGATCATCACGTGAGTTGAGGTGGTTTCAATGGTGAACATCTTCATGTTGATCATATCTACTATATGACTCATGTTCGACCTTTCGGTCTCTTGTGTTCCGAGGCCATGTCTGTACATGCTAGGCTCGTCAAGTTTAACCCGAGTGTTCCGCACGTGTAACATGGCTTACACCCGTTGTATGCGAACGTAGAGTCTATCACACCCGATCATCACGGCGTGTCTCGAAACGACGAACTTTCGCAACGGTGCACACTTGGGGAGAACACAATTTATCTTGAAATTTAAGTGAGGGATCACCTTATAATGCTACCGTCGTCCTAAGCAAAATAAGATGCATAAAAGGATTAACATCACATGCAAATCATAAGTGACATGATATGGCCATGAACTTTGTGCTTTTGATCTCCATCTCCAAAGCACCGGCATGATCTCCATCGTCACCGGCATGACACCATGATCTCCATCATCTTGATCTCCATCAACGTGTCGCCATAAGGTTGTCGCGCCGACTGTTGCTTCCACGACTATAGCTAACGTTTAGCGATAAAGTAAAGCATTACATAGCGCTTAATGATTGACACGCAGGTCATACAATAATTAAAGACAACTCTATGGCTCCTGCCAGTTGCCGTACTCATCGACATGCAAGTCGTGATATTCTATACAATACATGATCATCTCATACATCACATATATCTCATCATGTAATTGGCCATATCACATCACAACATACCCTGCAAAAACAAGTTAGACGTCCTCTAATTGTTGTTGCAAATTTTACGTGGCTGCTACGGGTTTGCAAGAACCGTTCTTACCTACGCAAAACCACAACGTGGTGTAGTGATTGCTTTTTGATCTTCTAAAAGAACCCTCTTCATTGAACCGATTCAACTAAAGTGAGAGAGACAGACACCCGCCAGTCACCTTTATGCAACAAGTGCACGCAGCGGTGAAACCAGTCTCGCGTAAGCGTACGCGTAATGTCGGTCCGGGCCGCTTCATCTCACAATACCGCGGAATCAAGTATCAACTAGTAACGGCAAGCAATATGTATACACCCACGCCCACAACTCGTTTGTGTTCTACTCGAGATCTCATCTACGCATAGACCTAGCTCAGATGCCACTGTTGGGGAACGTTGCATGGGAAACAAAAATTTTCCTACGCACACATAAGATCTATCCATGGTGATGAGCATCTACGAGAGGGAGAGTGAATCTACATACCCTTGTAGATCGCTAAGCGGAAGCGTTAATAAACGCGGTTGATGTAGTCGAACGTCTTCGCGATCCAAATCGCCGAGCGTCCCGCGATCCAATCACGATCCTTCCGATCTAGTGCCGAACGGACGGCACCTCCGCGTTCAACACACGTACGGCTTGATGACGCCTTCACCTCCTCGATCCAGCGAGCGATGGTGAAGTAGTGGTTGAGTTCCAGCAGCACGACGGCGTGGTGATGGTGGTGAGGAACGATCTCTGCAGGGCTTCGCCAAGCACTACGGAGATTATGACGGAGGAACTAGAGGGCTAGGGTTGCCGGCACACGGCTTGGGAAATCCTGATGTGTCCCGTGTGCTAGCCCTGCCCCTCTATTTATATGTTGAGCCTTGGGGTCTAAACTTGGAGTAAAAGCCTCCTCCGGGTCGGTTTTGCCCGCACAAGGTCGGTTTGGCCCGCAGGAAAAGAGTCCAATTCGGACCCTGCCGAATCGTGCACAGCCGCGCACAAGCGGTAGTACCGCTTCACACAAGCGGTAGTACCGCTTGGGCGGTAGTACCGCTTCACACAAGCGGTAGTACCGCTCGGGCGGTAGTACCGCTTCACCAAGCGGTAGTACCGCTTACGCGGCAGCAAAACTGCTTTTGCACTTTCCAATACCTTGTGGGCTTTATCCCTTTGGCTCATATAAAGTGTTGCTGCACCCGAACACTTCGGTAAACATCCGGAACCCCTTCCGATGAACTTCGGAACTCTTCCGGAGATCAAAACACTATTATCACATATATCAATCTTTACCTCCGGACTCTTCCGGAGATCCTCGTCATGTCCGGGATCTTATCCGGGACTCCGAACAACTTTCGGTCACCAACATAATAACTCAATTATACTAATCGTCACCAAACGTTAAGTGTGTAGACCCTGCGGGTTCGAGAACTATGCAGACATGACCGAGACACCTCTACGGCCAATAACCAATAGCGGGACCTGGATGCCCATATTGGCTCCTACATATTCTACGAAGATCTTTATCGGTCGAACCTCTATGTCAAGGATTCAGTTAATCCCGTATGCTGTTCCCTTTGTTCTTCGGTATGTTACTTGCCCGAGATTCGATCGTCGGTATCACTATACCTAGTTCAATCTCGTTACCGGCAAGTCTCTTTACTCGTTCCGTAATACAAGATCCTGTGGCTAACTCTTTAGTCACTTTGCTTGCAAGGCTCAATGTGATGTTGTATTACCGAGTGGGCCCTGAGATACCTCTCCGTCATACGGAGTAACAAATCCCAGTCTTGATCCATGCCAACCCAACAGACACCCTCGGAGATACCTGTAGAGCACCTTTATAGTCACCCAGTTACGTTGCGACGTTTGATACACACAAGGTATTCCTCCGGTGTCAGTGAGTTGCATGATCTCATGGTCAAAGGAACAGATACTTGACATGCAGAAAACAATAGCAATAAACTGACACGATCAAATGCTACGTTTACAGTTTGGGTCTTGTCCATCACATCATTCTCCTAATGATGTGATCCCGTTATCAAATGACATCTCATGTCAATGGCTAGGAAACCTTAACCATCTTTGATCAACAAGCTAGTCAACTAGAGGCTTACTAGGGACACAGTGTTGTCTATGTACCCACACATGTATTTGAGTTTCCAATCAATACAATTATAGCATGGATAATAAACGATTATCATGAACAAGGAAATATAATAATAACCAATTTATTATTGCCTCTAGGGCATATTTCCAACAATTAATACATTGCCTCTGTATTTACTTTCATAATTCATTTAGAGTTTCATACACTCTAGCCCTTTGCATAAGGTATTTTGCAAGAAGGTTATTCATAAGAGAACTTTTGATGTTCGGTGTTATGAATAACATGAAGGGCCATGCTTCCATACAGGATGGGATGTATGCTATGAATATTGATGGTAATATGATACATCCATAACACTGACGCTAAATGTCGCAAGACTAAAAGAATACCACACAAGTGTGGCACTGCATTTGGTCACATTGGAGAAACCCGCATGGAAAATTCCATTATGATGGATTTTGAAGTCATTTGATTTTGAATCATCTGACACTTGCAACTTTCCTCTGAAAGGTGAAGTGACTGAAATACCGTTCACAGGCCATAAGGAACGAGCAAAGAACATATTGGTAATCATACATTATGATGTGTGTAGTCCAATAAATGTTGTTGCAAGTAGTGGATTTATCTATCTTCAGAAATGACTCAAGTAGATATATGGATATTTACTTGTTAAAGACGTAAGTCTGGATCTTTTGAATTCATTCAGAAGGTTTTCAAAAATGAAGTAGAAGTTGTTGTAACAAGAAAATTATGTTTCTACAATTCGATTGCAGAAAGGAATATTTGAGTTACAAGTTTAGCGAATGTCTGATGAGTTGTGAAAGGGGTTTCATAACTTGCACCTCCCGGAACACCACTGCAAGTGGAAAGTCCGTGAAGATGTAATTGAACCATTTATGACATGGTAAGATCAAAGATGACATAAATAAATTTGCCATTATCCCTTTTAAAGTGATGCTTTAGAGACTGCGGCTTTTTACACTGAAAAGAGATCCATCAGGTCTGTTGAAATGACGCCATGGTATGGTATGCCCAACCATGTTATATCTTTTCTTAACATTTGGAATATGGGGCTTGTGTAAAAGGTTACAAACCTATTCCAAATCAGACAAGTGCTACTTTGTAGGTTATCCCAAGTCATTGGGTATTCCCCCACCACTATACCGAGGCAAAGGGTTTTGCCGCAAAACGGTATGCTTTTAAAGAGAATAGTTCTTACAAAAGGCGAGTGGGAGGACAGTGCAACTCGACGAGATAACCAGTATCTTCGTCATCAGTTCAAAGGAAAGAAACCTTGGAAGTGATTCCGGAGTTTTCTACAGCGACTGATACGGAAGCCTCTACATGAGATGTATGGACTTCAGTCGAACTTGCAGCTGAACCACGTAGGCAAAGCTCGTGCAAACCTATCAGGTGCGCAAACGAGATATTGTTGTTAGACAACAGTATACCTACAATACACAAGGAAGCGTTGATGGGCCCTGACTCCGGAATTGGCTAAATGCCAATACAATCCGAGATAGTTTCCATATATGTGTTTCAAGATTAAAATCTTGATACACCTTTCGGAAGACTTAGAGTCTAACGAATATTTATGGAACTAAAAACTGATACGGATAAAATGTTTTATCCATAAAGCTCGACTTGTTGCAATAACAAGTTCAAGGAGTTGACTACGATAAGATTGTCTCACCGTAGCGATGCTTGAAGTCGGTTCGGGTTGAACTAGCAATTAATACATAATTCAATCATGAGATATGAAACATGGATGACAAAAGGATTTCCATCTGATGGAGATAAAACCTAGGACTTGTATGTGATACAGTCCAAAGTAATTTGTCGATCCAGAGGATGCTAGTAAGTATGCAAACTTCAGAGTTCCAGCGATGGACAGAAGAGAGCAAAGTGGAGTTGGAATCTTCGGTTTTGATGGAATGGTCAAAGGGGTTTGACTTCATCAAATGGGTATCGAAGATGCTTGTGATTCAAGAAAGTAAGTGGGAGCATGATAATATTTCTAAAAACGTTGTGTGCTTAACACATTGTTAATTGGAAATAAATTTCTTGACACGAATTAAGGACTTCATTTGAAAATAGTTTTTTGATGAAGTGCTTGGGCTAAATAGCCTCAATATTAGGCATGATGATCTATGGAGATAGATTTACCTAATGGGGCTAAGCAATGAATACATATTGACAAGATGCTAAAACTTTTTGGCATTTAAAACGCCAAGGAGTGATTCTTGCCGAAGTCACATGGAAAGAGTTTTTGCAAGACTCGGTGTCCCAAAACACTGATGAGTAAAATACATGATGGAGATTCCACACACTCTTGTGTTTGGATTAATCATGTATTCCATGGTATGTAAAACAACCAGATATGTCCGATACTCCAAAAGTTGTTGCGAGTATAGATACCAAAGTGATCAAAGTACTGATCATAGGACAACAGTGAAAGATGTCACTGAGTACTAGAGAAGTACTAATGACATGTTTTCTCGCAAGCAGAGATTATGAAGTGCTCGTTGTAAGTAATTACATCGATACAGTCTTCATCAATGCTCCATGCGATTTTCGATTTAAGTTAAGGGTTTTGTGTAAAACACAACATGGTGGCACGGTAGTTGGAAATTTTTCCAAACAAGATACTGTGGCGAATTCTATAACAAAGGCTAAGTATGTTGACGCTTGAGAAGAGACAAAGAAGTTGTTGAATCATATAGTTCATTCATGAACTTAGTATGGTTCCAAGATGGCTTTGGTCAATGGGACACTATTGCAGATAGTTGCTCCATAGCTCAGTCTGAGGAATCAAGGTTTGACCTGTGATTCACATATATACAAAGCCAAGTCCACACAAAATATGAATTTTGTGAAAGCGTGAAAACGCGAGGATATGCAAAGTTACACACGGAGCTGAAGTCGTCAGATCCGTTGGACATCAGGCTATACCACAAGCGAAGCATATTTTACACCAGTATGCCATAGGTGTAAAGTGCACTAGCATTGACTAGATTATTGACTCTAGTGCAAGTGGGAATCTGTAGGAGATATGCCCTAGAGGCAATAATAAATGTTATTGATTATCTCACTGTTCATAATTATGTTTATGTTCCATGCTATAACTGCAATGATTCTCGAGTCTACAAATAAAACGAGGCTCGGAGGAAGACTCATTTGCACGTGTGGAATAATAAACGGTAAAATGTATTCCTAGTCTGGCCTCTAAGACTAGCTCAAGTATTGCATGATGATCCTGTTTTCCTAATCATGGGCATGGCTATGCCGGCAATTTTGAGGGCGCAATGTTGGTAGAACACTTGTGTTGAATCGACCCGAATTGATGTTATGCTATGAGATACATTCGTCATAAGTTAATGGTTAATAACATAGAGATGGTTAATGTTTGCATGATTCCTTAGACCATGAGAGTATCGAGTTTCTTCATGCTTGCTTCATGAACTTTGGGGTTTGTTAAACGTCATCCGTAAATGGGTGGCTATTACGGCGGCTTACGGGTTCATGGAAAAGTATGTCAAGTAACTTGATAGCTTAAGATTGGGATTTGCTCCTCCGACGATGGAGAGATATCTCTGGGCCCTCTCGGTGTTACGGTATCCATCATCGTCTGGCCAGACACTTTGTGATTTGATCACGGGGATGCCGGAACACGGGAACGAGAAAAGAGAACAATACCGGTAACGAGGTAACTGGCATAGTGGACAAGGTGTTGATCCACGGGGATGCCAACATGTCTCACCTCGGGTATTTGTAACATATCGCGAAGCAACAGGAATAGCACACGGCAACTGGAGGTTCGCTCGAATATTCATTCGTGTGGGTATAGGGGTTAATATGGGTGTCCACGGCTCCGATGTTGATCATTGATCGGAAGGGGTTCCGGGTCATGTCTATGCTTCACCGAACCTATAGGGTCACACGCTTAAGGGTCATCTATCTGTTGAATACTAGACAGGGAGTCTGTTGGAAAATCACCGAAAAAGTTTCGGACAGTGGAAAAGTTCCGCAGAGAGGTCACCGGATGAGTTCCGGTGAAACTGAAAAGTTGTTTCTGGGGATACCAAAAAGTCAAATTGGTTTTGGCACATGCCTGATAATTCTTGGAGGATGCCAGAATCTTTCTGGAAACTTTCTAGAATTTTCCGGGATGAAAATCGGAAATGTTCCGGAGCTGCCGAACCCGCTTCAAATGCTTTTCACAGATGAAAATCACTAATCCGGAATTGTTCCGGATGGCATTGAAAATTATTTTGGTGGGTACTGGAAATGTTCTAAGCCCACATAAATATTTTCAGTTCGACCAGACGCTGAAAATTGTCGTCGTGAATAGTGAAAGTGCTTTTTGGGATATTTTTGGAAAAGTGCCTTTTGGGATATTTTCCCAAAAGGCTTCTAGAAGGCTTGGGGACCAAGGACCCTCCCTTGGGGGGCCCCCCCTTGGGTGTGGCCGGCCAAGATGGTGGAGCTCCATGGAGCTCCACATGGCCCTCCCTTTTCCCTTCCATGCCCTTTATGTGAGACATAAAGTAGGGGTATTTTGGTATTTTCAAGTGCCAACCCTACCCCTTGGTTTTCCTATAAATAGAGGAGTTGTGGGCTGCCATAAGACACGCTTACTCTCATACACAAGCCATGCATGATCTGGCAGTCTCTCTCCCTCCCAGCGAAATAGTTTCGTAGAGCCGAAAGGCTGTCTGGGTTCCGGCAGGAACTAGTTCTGGACGGCGAAGCCCTGCCGGATAGATAACACCGTATGTGTGAACTCTGTAGAGAGATCGTAGTTTCGGTCTTAGTTCGAGAGTGCCTCCCGAAGGGCTGTCCGTGTGACCGTCCGAGTTTTGGATTTCCTCCCAAAGGGCTGTCCGAGTGACAGTCCGAGTTTCGGAGGTCCTCCCGAAGGGCTGTCCGCGACACCGTCCGGGGGACTGTGCGACCACCTCCCGGAGGGCTGTCCGCGGGGCAGATGAGGGTATACATCCTCGCGGTTGGGAGGTTGTAAAATCCTAGCTGCGGGGATCTGCACCGCCGTTCGTCATCGACTCTACTTCCGCTGCGCTACGAGTCGGTAACGAAAGAGATCAAACTTTGTATGCAGTCTCCATAGTGGTCCTGGGCTGGTGCGTAGGTCGGAAATTTTTTGTTTTCTGCTGCGTTACCCTACACGCAGTCATCAGGTGATTCTTTTAGATTATCTTTCCGGCTCAGACGTCATTTCGGACATGAGTTGGTTCTTGGCATTTCAAATCTTTATTGATTGTACGACTAAGTCTTTTCAACTTATCCATCCTTGATCAGAGCGTCTGCTTCTGATCCTTCATTTTGGAAATCATATTTCCTTTGTATTTAAGCATCAGACTATCCAGGTGTTTCTTGAATCCGATGCCTCTGCATTCTTTCTTCCTCTGATTGAGTACCGATACTCACATCAGGTCCTTTGTGGACCGCCAGATCCATTGCTGGGTTGTTAACCATTAGCATCCTTCACATTCAATATTCCTGTGATGGTTTTTCCCTGATACCTGATGCTATCGGTAAATTTTGTATTCTCCCTCTGATAAGTTGTATCCTATGCTTTTGTCAGCCATGCGCTGTTGTCAAGCATGTGTTAATTACTCTTGAAGCTTGTGGTATATGTTCCTAAGATTCCCCGATGGGTTGAACCTATGCCTTCGCTAATCCGTGTGAACCCGAAAGTTTTCACGAGTCATACTCTTTTGATGATTTGCCAGATAAAATTTCAACACCCAACTTTGTTAAAAGAGGGAAGTGAATGAAATGTTATGCATTGGAGAAGTGGGAGTCGACCTTGAACTTTGTGTTCATGCCCATGGAAACGATGTAGACCGTCTCGGAAGCTTCTTGCAAAAATAAATATTCATCCGTATGATTCTTTCGATATCCTTAATTTGATCGATTGCAGTTATGGTTCCGACCATGCTATCCTTATTAATTTATCCGAAAGGAATTCATTTCGATGCCTCGTCAATTTTTGACAAGATTAAAGTATCTGCTGTCACAGGTCGATGATCCAGTTCTACTTCTATCATATTATAACTTCGAGTTTTACCCTCTGGTATCTCGAGGATATCACGCCTTTGCAACATATCTTATCACCTTTGATAAGGTGATAATTGTTCTTGTCTTAATCACTCCACGGGTTCTGGGATTGTTGACAACCGAGAACACCGATTGAAAATTTTTATTCCACACTGCAATTCAATACCCCTTGTAATTGTTACTGGGGATAACTGAAGGGTAACGCAGTAGAAAACAAAAATTTTCCGACCTACGTACCAGCCCAGGACCACTATGGAGACTGCATACAAGGTTTGATCTCTTTCGTTACCGACTCGTAGCGCAGCGGAAGAAGAGTCGATGACGAACGGCGGTGCAGATCCCCGCAGCTAGGAATTTACAACCTCCCAACCGCGAGGATGAATACCCTCATCTACCCCGCTGATAGCCCTCTGGGAGGCGGTCGGACAGTCCCCCGGACGGTGTCGCGGACAGCCCTTCGGGAGGACCTCCGAAACTCGGACTGTCACTCGGACAGCCCTTCGGGAGGACCTCCAAAACTCGGACGGTCACACGGACAGCCCTTCGGGAGGCACTCTCGAACTAAGACCGAAACTACGATCTCTCTACAGAGTTGCACACATACGGTGTCATCTATCCGGCAGGGCTTCGCCGTCCAGAACTAGTTCCTGCCGGAACCCTGACAGCCTTTCGGCTCTACGAAACTATTTCGCTGGGAGGGAGAGAGAATGCCAGATCATGCATGGCTTGTGTATGAGAGCAAGGAATGAGGTTTGGGCAGCCCCCTCACCTCCTATTTATAGGAAAACCAAGGGGTAGGATGGGCATTTCAAAAATACCAAAACTTGCTCATGAAGGAAACACTTTCCAAGGGCAAAATGGGAAAGCAATTGGGCAAGTGGGGCTCCAAGGTGGAGCCCCCTTCTTGGCCGGCCACAACCCTTGTGGGCCCCCCCCAAGGTGGTCCCCATCCATCCATACCTTCTAGAAGCCTTTTGGGAAAATATCCCAAAAGGCACTTTTCCAAAAATATCCCAAAAACCACTTTCACTATTCACGACGACATTTTTCAGCGTCTGGTCGAACTGAAAATATTTATGTGGGCTTAGAACATTTCCAGTACCCACCAAAATAATTTTCAATGCCATCCGGATCTGCGAAAAGCATCTGAAGCGGTTTCGGCAGCTCCGGAACATTTCCGGTTTTCATCCCGGAAAATTCCAGAAAGTTTCCAGAATGATTCTGGCACCCTCCAAGAATTATCAGGCATGTGCCAAAACCAATTTGACTTTATGGTATCCTCTGAAACAACTTTTTAGTTTCACCGAAACTGTTCCGGTGTTCTCTTTGCGGAACTTTTCCGCTGTCCGAAACTTTTCCGGTGTCCGAAACTTTTTCGGTGATTTTCTCTCAGACTCCCTGTCTAGTATTCAACAGATAGATGACCCTTAAGCGTGTGACCCTATAGGTTCGGTGAAGTATAGACATGACCCGGAACCCCTTCCGATCAATGATCAACATCGGAGCCGTGGACACCCATATCGATCCCTATACCCACACGAATAAATATTCGAGTGAACCTCTAGTTGCCGTGTGCTATTCCTGTTGCTTCACGATATGTTACGAATACCCGAGGTGAGACATGTTGGCATCCCCGTGGATTAACACCTTGTCCACTATGCCAGTTACCTCGTTGCCGGTATTGTTCTCTTTTCTCGTTCCCGTGTTCCGGCATCCCCGTGATCAAATCACAAAGTGTCTGGCCAGACGATGATGGATACCGTAACACCGAGAGGGCCCAGAGATATCTCTCCATCATCGGAGGAGCAAATCCCAATCTTGAGCTATCAAGTTACTTGACATACTTTTCCATGAACCCGTAAGCCGCCGTAATAGCCACCCATTTACGGATGACGTTTAACAAACCCCAAAGTTCATGAAGCAAGCATGAAGAAACTCGATACTCTCATGGTCTAAGGAATTATGCAAACATTAACTTCCTGTGTTATTAACCATTAACTTATGACGAATGTATCTCATAGCATAACATCAATTCGGGTCGATTCAACACAAGTGTTCTACCAACAATTGTGTCCTCAAAATTGCCGGCATAGTCATGCCCATGATCAGGAAAACAAGATCATCATGCAATACTTGAGGCAGTCTTAGAGGCCAGACTAGGAATACATTTTACCGTTTATTATCCCACACGTGCATATGAGTCTTCCTTCAAGCCTCGTGGTTATTGTAGACTCGAGAACCATAGCAGTTATAGCATGGAACGTAAACCTAATTATGAACAGGGAGATAATCAATAACATTTATTATTGCCTCTAGGGCATATCTCCTACAGACTCCCACTTGCACTAGAGTCAATAATCTAGTCAACGCTAATGCACTTTACACCTATGGCATACTGGTGTAAAATATGCTTCGCATGTGGTATAGCCTGATGTCCAATGGATCTGACGACTTCAGCTCCGTGTGTAACATTGCATATCCTCGCGTTTTTCACGCGTTCACAAAATTCATATTTTGTGTGGACTTGGCTTTGCATATGTGTGAATCATTGGTCGAAACCTGATTCCTCAGACTGAGCTTTGGAGCAACTATCTGCAATAGTGTCCCATAGACCAAAGCCATCTTGGAACCATACTAAGTTCATGAATGAACTATATGATTCAACAACTTCTTTGTCGCTTCTAAAGCGTCAACATACTTAGCCTTTGTTATAGAATTCGCCATAGTATCTTGTTTGGAACAATTTCCAACTACCGTGCCACCATATTGTGTATCACACAAAACCCTCAATTTAAATCGAAAATCACATGGAGCATCGATGAAGACTGTATCGATGTAACCTTTTACAACGAACTCTTCATGATCTCCGTTTGCGAGAAAACATGTCATCAGTACTGCTCTAGTACTCAATGACATCTTTCACTGTTGTCCCATGATCAGTACTTTGATCACTATGGTATCTATACTCGTAACAACTTTGGAGTATTGGACATATCTGGTTGGTTTTACATACCATGGAATACATGATTAATCCAAACGCAAGAGTGTGTGGAATCTCCATCATGTATTTTACTCATCAGTGTTTTGGGACACCGAATCTTGCAAAAACTCTTTCCATGTGACTTCGGCAAGAATCACTCCTTCGCGTTTTAAATGCTAAAAAGTTTTAGCATCTTGTCAATATGTATTCATTGCTTAGCCCCATTAGGTAAATCTATCTCCATAGATCATCATGCCTAATATTGAGGCCATTTAGCCTAAGCACTTCATCGAAAAACTATTTTCAAATGACGTCCTAATTCGTGTCAAGAAATTTATTTCCAATTAACAATGTGTCAAGTACACAAGGTTGTTAGAAATATTATTATGCTCCCACTTACTTTCTTGAACCACAAGCATCTTCGATACCCATTTGATGAAGTCAAACCCCTTTGACCATTCCATCAAAAACAAAGATTCCAACTCCACTTTGCTCTCTTCTGTCCATCGCTGGAACTCTGAAGTTTGCATACTTACTAGCATCCTCTGGATCGACAAATTACTTTGGACTGTATCACATACAAGTCCTAGGTTTTATTTCCATCGGATGGAAATCCTTTTGTCATCCATGTTTCATATCTCATGATTGAAATATGTATTAATTACTAGTTCAACCCGAACCGACTTCAAGCATCGCTACGGTGAGACAATCTCATCGTAGTCAACTCCTTGAACTTGTTATTGCAACAAGTCGAGCTTTATGGATAAAACATTTTATCCGTATCAGTTTTTAGTTCCATAAATATTCGTTAGACTCTAAGTCTTCCGAAGGGTGTATCAAGATTTTAATCTCGAATCACTTATATGGAAACTATCTCGGATTGTATTGGCATTTAGCCAATTCCGGAGTCAGGGCCCATCAACGCTTCCTTGTGTATCGTAGGTATACTGTTGTCTAACAACAATATCTCGTATGCGCACCTGAGAGGTTTGCACGAGTTTTTCCTACGCGGTTCAGCTGCAAGTTCGACCGAAGTCCATACATTTTATTGTAGAGACTTCCGTATCAGTCGCAGTCGGAAACTCCGGAATCACTTCCAAGGTTCCTTTCCTTTGACCTGATGACGAAGATACTGGTTATCTCGTCGAGTTGCACTGTCCTCCCACTCACCTTTTGTAAGAATTATAATCTTTAAAAGTATACCGTTTTGTGGCAAAAAACCTTTGCCTCGGTATAGTGGTGGGGGAATACCCAATGACTTGGGATAACCTACAAATTAGCACTTATCTGATTTGGAATAGGTTTGTAACCTTTTACACAAGCCCCATATTCCAAATGTTAAGAAAAGATATAACATGGTTGGGCGTACCATACCATGACGTCATTTCAACAGACCCGATGGAGCTCTTTTCAGTGTAAAAGCCGCAGTCTCTAAAGCATCACCTTAAAAAGGGATAATGGCAAATTTATTTATGTCTTCTTTGATCTTACCATGTCATAAATGGTTCGATTACATCTTCACGGACTTTCCACTTGCAGTGGTGTTCCGGGAGGTGCAAGTTATGAAACCCCTTTCACAACTCATCAGACATTCGCTAAACTTGTAACTCAAATATTCCTTTCTGCAATCGAATTGTAGAAACATAATTTTCTTGTTACAACAACTTCTACTTCATTTTTGAAAACCTTCTGAATGAATTCAAAAGATCCAGACTTACGTCTTTAACAAGTAAATATCAATATATCTACTTGAGTCATTTCTGAAGATAGATAAATCCACTACTTGCAACAACATTTATTGGACTACACACATCATAATGTATGATCACCAATATGTTCTATGCTCGTTCCTTATGGCCGGTGAACGGTATTTCAGTCACTTCACTTTTCAGAGGAAAGTTGCAAGTGTCAGATGATTCAAAATCAAACGACTTCAAAATCCATCATAATGGAATTTTCCATGCGGGTTTCTCCAATGTGACGAAATGCAGTGCCACACTTGTGTGGTATTCTTTTAGTCTTGCGACATTTAGCGTCAGTGTTATGGATGTATTATATTTCCATCAATATTCATAACATACATCCCATCTAGGATGGAAGCATGTCCCTTCATGTTATTCATAATACTGAACAACAATTGTTGTTTTTATGAACAACTCTTTTGCAACAAACATTGTGCATTGGGCTAGAGTGTATGAAACTCTAAAATGAATTATGAAAGTAAACATAGAGGTAATATATTAATATCATTATTCATAACATACATCTCATTCATAATGAAAGTATGGCCCTTATGTTATTCATAACACCGAACATCAAAAGTTCTCTTATGAACAACCTTCTTGCAAGATACCTTATGCAAAGGGCTAGAGTGTGAAACTCTAAAATGAATTATGAAAGTAAATACATAGGGAATACACCGATGGAAGGCATAGTAACATTTACTATGTTCCCTGCGTGTATCTAAACCTCATTCCTGGCTAGTCTTTTAGGCCATAGTAGTTCTTACATCGAGTTGCAACAGAATGCAATCGAGCGGGTATCTTTGTGATTAACTCACAATACCCAAGAATTAGTGATTAACATGTTTAACCATAATTCCCAAGAACTATATCTTTGACCAGCCTTCTATACATCAAAAACCTGTATGACATTCATACATGAGCTGGATATTCCAGTCTATTTTCCTTTTGCCATTATACTTCTAACAGTTTAACTTTTAGTATTTCTCCTACTCTCAGAAGAAGCACCCAACTTAAGAGTGGCGTTAGCCCCAGACTTCCTAGGCGTGAAAGTCTTACTAACACCCTTCGGACACTTCCTTTCTCTTTAAGTTGTTGTTTTATTCTCCTTTCATCATATGATAGGCGTTCTCCTGGATCCCTCTCTTATCAGTCTAATGCACAGTAAACTCCTTTACTAATAGTTTGCAAACAAACATTGCTTTGGATATCTCATATTTTTTTAGCCTTTGTCTGTCTCTGAAAATGATTTTCAGATTCCATGAATATCACATAACTATCCAAACTTTCGAAGTTCGGGTCTCATGGAAGCAAACGTACTGCACTTGACTGTAACAGAATTCTAGCTTTTGGATCGAAGGACGAGAGTCACATGATCCATAGCATTAGCGGGAGAATACCGACAGTATGCGATAGGACAAAGTCCTTCTCGGCACTATTGAGGACAATCCTCACATTACGTTACCAACCGTAAAGTTTTAACCAGATATTTAACAGCTATTCAATTTTAATAGGGAAGGTGGAAACACGAGCCATTCTTCTACAACTTTTATGCAAATTACACTTAGACAGTGTTCAAAATTAATTGCACTAAGAATTAAAATAATTAATTCTAAAGTGCGCTCCCACTCAAATCAATATCTCTCATAATTGATTGCGAGTGATTCAATACCCACATTTCCATTCAACGCCATTGTTCGAGATGAACACCGATGGCACGAACTTCAATTGGTAGGCAAACTTGCCGATCACATCTCTATGTGACTCTTGTTCATCTTTCGATGCGTGTGTTCCGAGCTCAGGACGATCCTGCCATGAACGTCAAGAAAACCAAGTGATCTTGCTGCGAGGTCTGACCTCACCCGCCTTACACCCGTACAATCGTTCGTACCCATATAGATCATGGCGCACCTCGAAAGGAAAGATGCTGTGACGGTGCTACACTTGGGAGAACACTAACTACTTGATATTTTTGTGAGAGATCACCCTAATAAAAGCGACTACCGCGCAATCAAGAAGGGTGCATCATAAGGGATTAACATCTCAGGCAATTCATAATAGCATGATATGGTATAGCCCTTTCTGACGGAGAAGTCTTTATTTCTTCGTCTTCGGCATTCACGTCGGTGTTCACCTTCGCGAAGATTGCCACCACCTTGTTGATGTACCAGATAATATTGCTATCTCTATAGCTAATAAAATAAGTGCATTACATAAGGTTGACACGCAGGTCATTAAAGTGCAATCATATGGCTCCAGCCATCATGCCGAATCATGACACGCAGGTCATGTTAATTTACATCATATAGTCATCTCATACATAATCAAATTTATATGAGCACTGCTATACCACATCACATGCACATGCAAACCATCCTGCAAAACCAAGTTAGATGCCTCTAATCGGTTCATGCAAAAACTTATTTTTCGTGGCTTCTAAGGTTTCGAAACAAACCGAAGCTACCAATGTCCATCATCAAGCATGATAATCCAAGTTGCTAGATTAACCTTCCAGGGTGTATGAAACACGAGATAATAAAATCTCGAGCCCCATACTAAACTTCGTCATACGCGTGAACCCCGTGCAGATCACATCTGCATTGCCCTTTCGTCTGTGAAACATCCATCTTTCTCAACTAGGGTGGAACCCAAAGAACTGTTAGCACTTCGTTGATCTGTCAATCAGCATACTCAAGAGCAGCATGAAAGGATCGCGGATTGCCAGAACTTTGTGAGATTCCACCATGCCGTCAAGATCAGGACTACGCAAATTCAGGGGAAGCAACAGGAACATCGGGTAACAGATTTCATCTGCTACCCGCACAATTAATTTTCAGCAATAGATCTCATCTACTACCTAATTATATTGTGCAACACCCATACATCTCTATGTATTCTAGATCGCAACCTGCATCTACGCATAGCACGGCTCTGATACCACTGAAGGGTAACGCAGGAGAAAACAAAAATTTTCTGACCTACGCACCAGCCCAGGACCACTATGGAGACTGCATACAAGGTTTGATCTCTTTCGTTACCGACTCGTAGCGCAGCGGAAGAAGAGTCGATGACGAACGGCGGTGCAGATCCCCGCAGCTAGGATTTTACAACCTCCCAACCACGAGGATGAATACCCTCATCTGCCCGCTGATAGCCCTCCGGGAGGCGGTCGGACAGTCCCCCGGACGGTGTCGCGGACAGCCCTTCGGGAGGACCTCCGAAACTCGGACTGTCACTCGGACAGCCCTTCGGGAGGACCTCCAAAACTCGGACGGTCACAAGGATAGCCCTTCGGGAGGCAATCTCGAACTAAGACCGAAACTACGATCTCTCTACAGAGTTGCACACATACGGTGTCATCTATCCGGCAGGGCTTCGCCGTCCAGAACTAGTTCCTGCCGGAACCCAGACAACCTTTCGGCTCTACGAAACTATTTCGCTGGGAGGGAGAGAGAATGCCAGATCATGCATGGCTTGTGTATGAGAGCAAGGAATGAGGTTTGGGCAGCCCCCTGACCTCCTATTTATAGGAAAACCAAGGGGTAGGATGGGCATTTCAAAAATACCAAAACTTGCTCATGAAGGAAACACTTTCCAAGGGCAAAATGGGAAAGCAAGTGGGCAAGTGGGGCTCCAAGGTGGAGCCCCCTTCTTGGCCGGCCACAACCCTTGTGGGGCCCCCCCAAGGTGGTCCCCATCCATCCATACCTTCTAGAAGCCTTTTGGGAAAATATCCCAAAAGGCACTTTTCCAAAAATATCCCAAAAATCACTTTCACTATTCACGACGACATTTTTCAGCGTCTGGTCGAACTGAAAATATTTATGTGGGCTTAGAACATTTCCAGTACCCACCAAAATAATTTTCAATGCCATCCGGAACAATTCCGGATTAGTGATTTTCATCTGCGAAAAGCATCTGAAGCGGTTTCGGCAGCTCCGGAACATTTCCGGTTTTCATCCCGGAAAATTCCAGAAAGTTTCCAGAATGATTCTGGCACCCTCCAAGAATTATCAGGCATGTGCCAAAACCAATTTGACTTTATGGTATCCTCTGAAACAACTTTTCAGTTTCACCGAAACTGTTCTGGTGTTCTCTTTGCGGAACTTTTCCGCTGTCCGAAACTTTTCCGGTGTCCGAAACTTTTTCTGTGATTTTCTCTCAGACTCCCTGTCTAGTATTCAACAGATAGATGACCCTTAAGCGTGTGACCCTATAGGTTCGGTGAAGTATAGACATGACCCAGAACCCTTTCCGATCAATGATCAACATCGGAGCCGTGGACACCCATATCGATCCCTATACCCACACGAATAAATATTCGAGTGAACCTCCAGTTGCCGTGTGCTATTCCTGTTGCTTCGCGATATGTTACAAATACCCGAGGTGAGACATGTTGGCATCCCCCTGGATTAACACCTTGTCCACTATGCTAGTTACCTCGTTGCCGGTATTGTTCTCTTTTCTCGTTCCCGTGTTTCGGCATCCCCCTGATCAAATCACAAAGTGTCTGGCCAGACGATGATGGATACCGTAACACCGAGAGGGCCCAGAGATATCTCTCCATCGTCGGAGGAGAAAATCCCAATCTTGAGCTATCAAGTTACTTGACATACTTTTCCATGAACCCGTAAGCCGCCGTAATAGCCACCCATTTACGGATGACGTTTAACAAACCCCAAAGTTCATGAAGCAAGCATGAAGAAACTCGATACTCTCATGGTCTAAGGAATTATGCAAACATTAACTTTCTGTGTTATTAACCATTAACTTATGACGAATGTATCTCATAGCATAACATCAATTCGGGTCGATTCAACACAAGTGTTCTACCAACAATTGTGTCCTCAAAATTTCCGGCATAGCCATGCCCATGATCAGGAAAACAGGATCATCATGCAATACTTGAGCCAGTCTTAGAGGCCAGACTAGGAATACATTTTACCGTTTATTATCCCACACATGCATATGAGTCTTCCTTCAAGCCTCGTGGTTATTGTAGACTCGAGAACCATAGCAGTTATAGCATGGAACGTAAACCTAATTATGAACAGGGAGATAATCAATAACATTTATTATTGCCTCTAGGGCATATCTCCTATAATAACAAAGTCCATCTGGTCATTCCTAGACTATCAGCTACATCCTTGTCTTGCTATCTTTGACTGTGCTACATCGTCCTTCTCTGGTACGCAAATCCTTCAGAGTGTGAGAATTGCTTACGTTGAGCTTTCAACATTATTTTGTTTGTCTTGAAAAGCAACCCCGATATTGAACTTGCATCTTCTCTATTATTCCTATAACCATCCACGTTGTCATTCCCCTACTTGACGACACCGCTGTTCGGTTGCATTCTCTTGAAAACTCTCGACAAAAGGTGTCGTACTCATCGTCCACAATTTGACTTCTTCTGAGACGTCAATTGATTTATTGATGAGAAATACCTTCCTTGCCCTCGATGGTTTTTGTTATCATCGACAACCTCCTTGACTTCCTTCCATCGCAAATTTGTCCATGATATGGATGCCACTTGCTATCCATCTTGTGTTGTATTCTATCCTGAAGTATTACTATCTTTTGAGTTGAGAATGTTGTGAGGATTGCTCCACCTCTTAGAAGTTCTTGGCATAGTGATACTTCTCACCATCAAACGATGTTGCTCTGATTCTAACTTCTAGCAACTCTATTGCTTTGAGGATTGACGATCGACAGTTCGTTCTTAGGCTGTTGGTTATTGAATCGTCACTCTAACATTGATCTTGCTGCCTAAGGTCATATTTCGGACGCACTTTTCTACCAAAGATTAATGATGTATGTTTCCTCGAACATTCAACATTATATCATTTGAGCTGACAAATGTCATCTCCTTGTTCACATAATTGTGAAAATCCATTCGTTTGAAATTCTCGATGAATTGTTGTTGAACCCATCAGCCGCATCCCCATCTCTTTCGTGGTTCATGATGAGCATTTAAGCTAGTGTTGGAAACCTTGAGAGCATTCTCTTTGTGCCTAGTTCACGGAGAATATGTTTGATAAAAGAGGTGTCCTTCTATAAGTTCACGTGCATTTTTGCCACCGTGCTTATGGGAAAATTTTGTCTCGCTTCCTCTGGAATCGTTCCAATTCATTCAGGCATGTGCGAAGTATTCTATGGTTTGCTAGAATTCCTACCTTCACTCCAAATGTATTTCCTAGCACGCCAGGCCACTGATTGATTTCAATTGTCCTAGTCCAGACTTACACATGGAGCTTTGGTATCCTATATGAAGGTCTCCAATCAGAACTTGATTGCCCTCCATTTTAGAAACTTCCATGTGGGCACGAATGTCTTGACCTTGTGTTCATATATCTTGTAGTCTGGCTAATGATTCCAGTCTTGCTTCTGTCGTTCATTCCGAGATTCTTGCAACATCATCTCGTAAGTCTGTGTTGCATCCTTTTCTCCTCAGGCCTTCTTTTCCTGAGATATCCCGACACCGACCAGATCTGAATCTCGGACAGATATGATGGTTGGCACATTATCAAGGATTATAACTTTGGTCTTTATTACTCGGTAAGGTGATGTTGTAGCCCGCACACCTGGCCGGATGACCTATTGTTATAATGTTTTTGTTTAGCAAGGGTTGCCATCCTTCCATGTGGGAATTGTAAGATTTATTTTATAAGCTGATCCTCCTGGATCCTTTGTGTGTCCAAACTCCATCCTTTACTCGAAACACCATATCATTGCTATCCCGAAGCATGAGTGTGGTATGTCGATCATCAAAAGAAATAATGTAAGCTCGATACAAATTGTTTCTTGATCAATTATCCAAACATCGTTGTATGGATGAAATCATAAATTCCTTGTCCCTTGACTAAATGGCTACATCCTTGTAGCCCTGTCATGATTAATCCACTCTGCTTGCTCTTGGAAAGGATATACACCTGATGCTCGTGTATGCACATTTTCCTTTCCATTGTTCTGTTTGACCTTTCTTGAGAATTATTTGATCTGAGCAGTAATAGTTCCCTGCTTAGATAAATACCGCGGTGTACTACTCTATCAGTAAGACCCTGTTACTATTGTTGTTAACATTTCGGTAACCGCTGATGGACGAGAACTTTGCCTATTGGTCCGCCTCGTTTCAACGAGCAGGAAGATGGTTCTCTTCGTCCCCTGCCCTTGGTACAGATGATGTTGCTGACATAAATGACAGGTTATCCTCTGACATATCCTGCTATCATGACCGTGCAAGATGTCACCGCTCTTCCTACTCTTAATCCACATGATGGACCCATAATCCATGGTTCCACAGGATCGGAACCTGACTCTCCTGTACCACATTGATTCCAAGGTATCCTTTGCACATGGCTTCGATTGTAATTCCCGAGCCATCGCCCAAGGGATGATCTATCCTTTTATCAGACGCAATATTTATTTCGTTGCTCTGAACCCCTTTTTCACCGTCTGATCAGGCACCGAATGGTTGCCTACCCGTTTGAGACTTTCGTCCCATCGCTTATCGCTCCCGATGAATTACCTAAATTACGACTCGAGAGATGAATCATGTCTTTTACCTGGGTTCACCGTCAGATGCCCAACTGTGTGGAGATACGTCCTCCGACAGTTTCCCCCTTATCGCATTCGTAGGACGATGAAAATCTCGAAGAGAGGATAACGACTTCATCAGGATGACCCTGAAACAAAGAATTGAAGACATCAACGAAAGGGATCAACCTCTTCGATGAGATCAACAAGAACAAGAAGAATCGTTAAAATTACGTGGCCGAACCTTTTCCCCCTTACTCTACCTCTTAATTCTCGAGACTAGAATTCTTGTTAGACGAGGAGAATTGTGACGCCCGGATAATTAGGCTACAGTAATTTCGGTAATTAAGCTACAGTAATCCCACGCTAATGTTGCCACGTCACCGCGATCACTGTTGCCGCGATCACTGTTGTTGAATTCGCGCCTGTGCAAACCCCGTCAGTTTCGTTGCAATTTAAATCGTCCGAAAAAGTGGATTATAAAGTTGTGCAAAACCGAGATTAAAAATGTTGGATGGGTTGGAAATATTTCCTAATATTTTATAAAATTGAAATAGGTAATTTTGGAATTTAATTGGAGCCCCAAAAGTATTGAAAACGAATTTTGAAACGGTGGGAAAATTGGACCTAACCGGGTCGAAATTAGGTGGCCCGTTCGCACACTATAAATACGAAACCGGGTCAAACCCTAGATCTCCCGTGCCCCAGCCGTCCCATTCCCCCCCCCCCCCCCGCGCCGCCGCTCGGGCGCTCGCCCGCGCCAGCCCCGCACCGGCCGCGCGGCCCCGCGCCACCGCCCCGGTCGCGAGCCCTGCGCCCGCCCGCGCCCGGCCAGCTCGGCCCCGGCGGCCCGCGCCTCGTCTCCCCCGCCGCGTCCTCGCCGCCCCGCCGCCGGCCCCGACTCCCCGCCAGCCGCCAGCCCCCGCCGCCTGCGCCGCCTGGCCCCCGCCGCCGCCGGCCACCTTTGCCCGGGCCGCGTCGTCCCCGCCGCCTGTGCCCGCGCCACCGCCGGCCACCGCCGGCGCCGCCAGCCCTCGCCCCCCCCCCCCGATGTGAGCCTCCTCCTTCCCCCCCTCCCCCGGCCGCCGGTCGATGGCCGCCGCACCGCCGGCCCGGTCCGGTGTGTGCGTGCGTGCGGTGTGTGTGTTGCGTGTGTGCGTGTGAGTGCAGTGTGTGTGTATATGTGTATGTATATACACATGTATGTGTGTATATACGTATATGTATACATATACACTAATAATAATATTAAAACAAAACTGAATTTAGAAAAGAAAGTAATTAGATAAATATTAATATTAATAATTAATTAATTAGATTAATTAATTAGTTAATTACTGATTTAATTAACTAGATAATTAGCTAATTAATTAACTGATTAAGGTTAATTAGATTAACTAATTAATCTATTAATTAATTGATTTAAATAAACAGTAAATACTGTTTTAGATAATTCGGATTAAATAATTAAATTAAATTCAGAATATTGATTAATCTTATTAAATTAATATAAAATAAACCGTAGCCCGGATCGAAAAACTGTGAACATGAAAGCTGCTCAGAACGACGAGGCGAATCTGAATACGCGGTCCGATTGTCTGTCACGTGCCTCTAGCATAGCACACCTGCGACTTTTCGTCTCTTTCCGGTAGATGAATAGTGCATGACTTTAGTAAAATAATTCCGGATAAATTCTAAATTAACTAGAGCACGTAGATAGGCAGTATATCACCCTGCACTACATCCTAGCTGTCCTATGCCCTAACACCGCAAACCTGGAACGTTGCCCCTCCGGTCATCTGTATGACAGATGTCCGGAACCGGGAATATTTTCCTCGGATGTTATCCCCCTTCGCCAGCTTCACACGGCACTGCGTTAGATCACCTCTGTCACCACGTATTGCCATGTCATGCTTTATGACGCTATTGTTTGCGCTGTTATTTATTTGTTTCCCTCTCGTTGCTTCTTTTTCGGTAGACCCTGATACTGCGATAGACGCTGAGACTACCGATGAAACTGCTATGTACGACTACGTCGACGACGACCAGCCCTTTTTGCCGCAGAGCAGCAAGGCAAGCAAAACCCCCTTGAGCATTCCGATATCGCCCATCTCTCTCCCTCTTATGCTTGCATTAGATTTTTGCTACTGTATTAGTTAGCTCCTATTCTGATGCATAGCCTGATTTTGATGAACTGCTACTGCACTTGTTGTTATATCAACTGCCTAGATTAGGTGGATCAGTGAACCCCTGAGACCCCCTAGTCCCCGTTGCCCCTGCTTTCATCGTCGACACCGAGGACTTGAAGACAGAAGACTCGGTCATCATGACTGACAAGCCGTTACCGACACATCACTACACAACCCTTAAGTAGGGCACTGCAGAGCTACCATCGAGTGCCGAGGGTGATACCTCACTTAGCACTCCCGATGTTAATTCTGTAGCGCAGCTATCGGTAATGGGTATCGAGGGTGATTCCTCCTTGCCATATACCGGTAGCGACTCTTGTCTTACTCATACCTCGAGTGGGATCCATCGAGGGTGATTCCTCGGACCTCCACTTGGAGTATAGCCACACAGTTACTATGACCGGGTGATTGAAACATGATTAAAGACGGGTCGGCCCCAAGGGTGTGTTGGGGAACGTTGCATGGGAAACAAAAATTTTCCTACGCACACGCAAGATCTATCCATGGTGATGAGCATCTACGAGAGGGAGAGTGAATCTACATACCCTTGTAGATCGCTAAGCGGAAGCGTTAATAAACGCGGTTGATGTAGTCGAACGTCTTCGCGATCCAAATCGCCGAGCGTCCCGCGATCCAATCACGATCCTTCCGATCTAGTGCCGAACGGACGGCACCTCCGCGTTCAACACACGTACGGCTTGATGACGCCTTCACCTCCTCGATCCAGCGAGCGATGGTGAAGTAGTGGTTGAGTTCCAGCAGCACGACGGCGTGGTGATGGTGGTGAGGAACAATCTCTGCAGGGCTTCGCCAAGCACTACGGAGATTATGACGGAGGAACTAGAGGGCTAGGGTTGCCGGCACACGGCTTGGGAAATCCTGATGTCCCGTGTGCTAGCCCTGCCCCTCTATTTATATGTTGAGCCTTGGGGTCTAAACTTGGAGTAAAAGTCTCCTCCGGGTCGGTTTTGCCCGCACAAGGTCGGTTTGGCCCGCAGGAAAAGAGTCCAATTCGGACCCTGCCGAATCGTGCACAGCCGCGCACAAGCGGTAGTACCGCTTCACACAAGCGGTAGTACCGCTTGGGCGGTAGTACCGCTTCACACAAGCGGTAGTACCGCTCGGGCGGTAGTACCGCTTCACCAAGCGGTAGTACCGCTTACGCGGCAGCAAAACTACTTTTGCACTTTCCAATACCTTGTGGGCTTTATCCCTTTGGCTCATATAAAGTGTTGCTGCACCCGAACACTTCGGTAAACATCCGAAACCCCTTCCGGTGAACTCCGGAACCCTTCCGGAGATCAAAACACTATTATCACATATATCAATCTTTACCTCCGGACTATTCCGGAGATCCTCGTCATGTCCGGGATCTTATCCGGGACTCCGAACAACTTTCGGTCACCAACATAATAACTCAATTATACTAATCGTCACCAAACGTTAAGTGTGTAGACCCTGCGGGTTCGAGAACTATGTAGACATGACCGAGACACTTCTACGGCCAATAACCAATAGCGGGACCTGGATGCCCATATTGGCTCCTACATATTCTACGAAGATCTTTTATCGGTCGAACCTCTATGTCAAGGATTCAGTTAATCCCGTATGCTGTTCCCTTTGTTCTTCGGTATGTTACTTGCCCGAGATTCGATCGTCGGTATCACTATACCTAGTTCAATCTCGTTACCGGCAAGTCTCTTTACTCGTTCCGTAATACAAGATCTCGTGGCTAACACTTTAGTCACATTGCTTGCAAGGCTCATTGTGATGTTGTATTACCGAGTGGGCCCTGAGATACCTCTCCGTCACACGGAGTAACAAATCCCAGTCTTGATCCATGCCAACCCAACAGACACCCTCGGAGATACCTGTAGAGCACCTTTATAGTCACCCAGTAACGTTGCGACGTTTGATACACACAAGGTATTCCTCCGGTGTTAGTGAGTTGCATGATCTCATGGTCAAAGGAACAGATACTTGACATGCAGAAAACAATAGCAATAAACTGACACGATCAAATGCTACGTTTACAGTTTGGGTCTTGTCCATCACATCATTCTCCTAATGATGTGATCCCGTTATCAAATGACATCTCATGTCCATGGCTAGGAAACCTTAACCATCTTTGATCAACAAGCTAGTCAACTAGAGGCTTACTAGGGACACAGTGTTGTCTATGTACCCACACATGTATTTGAGTTTCCAATCAATACAATTATAGCATGGATAATAAACGATTATCATGAACAAGGAAATATAATAATAACCAATTTATTATTGCCTCTAGGGCATATTTCCAACAGTCTCCCACTTGCACTAGAGTCAATAATCTAGTTCACATCACTATGTGATTTACATTGTAATGAATCGAACACCCATGCAGTTCTGGTGTTGTTCATGTTTAGCCCTTGGAAGAGGTTTAGTCATCGGATCTGCAACATTTAGATCCGTGTGTACTTTGCAAATATTTATGTCGTCCTCCTTGATGTAATCGCGGATGGAATTGAAACGTCGCTTTATGTGTCTGGTCCTCTTGTGAAATCTTGGTTCCTTGGCTAGAGCAATGGCACCAGTATTATCACAAAACAGAGTCATTGGGTTAAGTGCACTAGGCACTACTCCAAGATCTGTCATGAACTCCTTCATCCAGACACCTTCCTTCGCCGCCTCCGAGGCAGCGATGTACTCCGCTTCGCATGTAGAATCAGCTACCACGCTTTGCTTGGAACTGCACCAGCTAACCGCACCCCCATTAAGAATAAATACGTATCCGGTTTGCGACTTAGAGTCATCCGGATCAGTGTCAAAGCTTGCATCGACGTAACCCTTTACGACGAGCTCTTGATCACCTCCATAAACGAGAAACATGTCCTTAGTCCTTTTCAGGTACTTCAGGATATTCTTGACCGCCGTCCAGTGTTCCATTCCTGGATCACTTTGAAACCTTCCGGCCATACTTATGGCAAGGCTGACATCGGGTCTTGTGCACAGCATTGCATACATGATAGAGCCTATGGCTGAAGCATAGGGGATGACACTCATCTTTTCTCTATCTTCTGCAGTCACTGGGCATTGAGTCTTACTCAACTTCACACCTTGCAAAACAGGCAAGAACCCCTTCTTGGACTGATCCATTTTGAACTTCTTCAAAATCTTATCAAGGTATGTGCTTTGTGAAAGTCCTATTAAGCGTCTTGATCTATCTCTATAGATCTTGATGCCTAATATGAAAGCAGCTTCTCCTAGGTCCTTCATTGAAAAACTCTTGTTCAAATATTCCTTTACGCTTTCCAGCATTTCTATATTGTTTCCAATCAGCAATATGTCATCCACATATAATATTAGAAACGCTATAGAGCTCCCACTCACTTTCTTGTAAATACAAGCTTCTCCGTAAACTTGTATAAACTCGAACGCTTTGATCACCTCATCAAAACGAAGATTCCAACTCCGAGATGCTTGCACCAGTCCATAAATGGATCGCTGGAGTTTGCAAACTTTGTCAGCATTTTCTGGATCGACAAAACCTTCTGGTTGCATCATATACAACTCTTCCTTAAGGTAACCGTTAAGGAACGCTGTTTTGACATCCATCTGCCAAATTTCATAATCGAAAAAGGCAGCTATTGCTAACATGATTCTGACGGACTTAAGCATCGCTACGGGTGAGAAGGTCTCATCGTAGTCAACTCCTTGAACTTGTGAAAAACCCTTTGCCACAAGTCGAGCTTTATAGACGGTGACATTACCGTCCGCGTCCGTCTTCCTCTTAAAGATCCATTTGTTCTGAATGGCCTTACGCCCTTCAGGTAATACTTCCAAAGTCCATACTTTGTTTTCATACATGGATCCCATCTCGGATTTCATGGCCTCTAACCACTTCTCGGAATCCGGGCTCATCATCGCTTCTCCATAGCTCGTAGGTTCATCGTTGTCTAACAACATGACCTCTAAGACAGGGTTGCCGTACCACTCAGGAGCAGTACGCGTCCTTGTCGACCTACGAGGTTCGATAGGAACTTGATCCAAAGCTTCATGATCATCATCATTAACTTCCTCTTCAGCTAATGTAGGCTCCACAGAAACAACTTTCTGCGCTGCGCTACTCTCAGGTTGAAGTAAAGGTTCAACAACCTCATCAAGTTCTATCTTCCTCCCACTCAATTCTTTCGAGAGAAACTCTTTCTCAAGAAATGTTCCGTTTTTAGCGACAAACACTTTGCCTTCGGATCTGAGGTAGAAGGTATACCCAACTGTCTCTTTTGGGTATCCTATGAAGACGCATTTCTCCGCTTTGGGTTCCAGCTTTTCAGGCTGAAGCTTTTTGACATAAGCATCACATCCCCAAACTTTAAGAAACGACAGCTTTGGCTTCTTGTCAAACCAAAGTTCATATGGCGTCGTCTCAACGGATTTCGATGGTGCCCTATTTAAAGTGAATGCAGCTGTCTCTAATGCATAACCCCAAAACGATAGTGGCAAATCGGCAAGAGACATCATAGATCGCACCATATCCAATAAGGTTCGATTACGACGTTCGGACACACCATTACGCTGTGGTGTTCCAGGCGGTGTTAATTGTGAAACAATTCCACACTGTCTTAAGTGACTGCCAAACTCATAACTCAGATATTCTCCTCCTCGATCAGATCGTAGGAATTTAATCTTCTTGTTACGATGATTCTCAACTTCACTCTGAAATTGTTTGAACTTTTCAAATGTTTCAGACTTGTGTTTCATTAAGTAAATATACCCATATCTACTTAAGTCATCAGTGAAGGTGAGAAAGTAACGATAACCACCGCGCGCCTCAATACTCATCGGACCGCACACATCAGTATGTATGATTTCCAATAAGTCACTTGCCCGTTCCATTGTTCCAGAGAACGGCGTTTTAGTCATCTTGCCCATGAGGCATGGCTCACATGTGTCAAGTGATTCAAAATCAAGTGACTCCAAAAGTCCATCAGCATGGAGCTTCCTCATGCGTTTTACGCCAATATGACCTAAACGGCAGTGCCACAAGAAAGTGGTATTATCATTATCAATTCTACATCTTTTGGCATCAATGTTATGAACATGTGTATCATTACTATCGAGATTCAATAAGAATAAACCCTTCACATCGGGTGCATGACCATAAAAGATATTACTCATATAAATAGAACAACCATTATTCTCTGATTTAAATGAGTAACCGTCTCGCAATAAACAAGATCCAGATATAATGTTCATGCTTAACGCAGGCACCAAATAACACTTATTTAGGTTCATCACTAATCCCGACGGTAATCGAAGAGCGAGCGTGCCGACGGCGATCACATCAACCTTGGAACCATTTCCCACGCGCATCGTCACTTCGTCCTTTGCCAGCCTCCGTCTATTCCGCAGTTCCTGTTTTGAGTTGCAAATATGAGCAACCGCACCGGTATCAAATACCCAGGCACTACAACGAGAGTTGGTAAGGTACACATCAATAACATGTATATCATATATACCTTGTTTGTTGTTGGCCGCCTTCTTGTCAGCCAAATACTTGGGGCAATTCCGCTTCCAGTGTCCAGTTCCCTTGCAATGAAAACACACAGTTTCTGGTTTGGGTCCAGCCTTGGGTTTCTTCACGAGAGGAGCAACTGCTTTGCCACTCTTCTTGGAGTTACCCTTCTTACCCTTGCCATTTTTCTTGAAACTAGTGGTTTTATTGACCATCAACACTTGATGCTCCTTCTGAATTTCAGACTCAGCGGCTTTCAGCATCGCAAACAGCTCGGCGACTGACTTGTTCATCCCGTGCATGTTATAGTTCAACACGAAGCTCTTGTAGCTAGGTGGCAATGATTGAAGAACTCTGTCAGTGATAGCCTCTGGCGGAAGGGGCATCCCTAACTCAGCCAGACGGGTGGAGTACCCAGACATTCTGAGCACGTGATCACTGATAGACCCGTTCTCCTCCATCTTGCAAGCATAGAACTTATCGGAGATCTCATATCTCTCGATCCGGGCATTCTTCTGAAAGATAAACTTCAACTCCTGGAACATCTCATATGCTCCATGACGTTCAAAACGTCTTTGAAGTCCCGGTTCTAAGCCATACAACATTGCACATTGAACTATTGAGTAATCATCAGAACGAGCCTGCCAGGCGTTCACAACGTCTAGAGACTCAACTGGAGCGGGTGGATCACCAAGCGGTGCATCAAGGACATAAGCCTTCTGGGAAGCCGTAAGGATAATCCTTAGATTACGGGCCCAGTCCACAAAGTTACTTCCATCATCTTTCAACTTAGCTTTCTCTAGGAACGCATTAAAATTCAGGGGTGCTACTGCGCGAGCCATGATCTACAACATAAATATAGCAAAGACAACTTAGACTATTGTTCTTAGATAATGAGTTTAGTTAATCATATTACTTAAAAACTCCCACTCAAATTGACATCCCTCCGATCATTCGAGTGTAACATGATCCAAATCCACCAACTCAAGTCCGATCATCACGTGAGTTGAGGTGGTTTCAATGGTGAACATCTTCATGTTGATCATATCTACTATATGACTCATGTTCGACCTTTCGGTCTCTTGTGTTCCGAGGCCATGTCTGTACATGCTAGGCTCGTCAAGTTTAACCCGAGTGTTCCGCACGTGTAACATGGCTTACACCCGTTGTATGCGAACGTAGAGTCTATCACACCCGATCATCACGGCGTGTCTCGAAACGACGAACTTTCGCAACGGTGCACACTTGGGGAGAACACAATTTATCTTGAAATTTAAGTGAGGGATCACCTTATAATGCTACCGTCGTCCTAAGCAAAATAAGATGCATAAAAGGATTAACATCACATGCAAATCATAAGTGACATGATATGGCCATGAACTTGTGCTTTTGATCTCCATCTCCAAAGCACCGGCATGATCTCCATCGTCACCGGCATGACACCATGATCTCCATCATCTTGATCTCCATCAACGTGTCGCCATAAGGTTGTCGCGCCGACTGTTGCTTCCACGACTATAGCTAACGTTTAGCGATAAAGTAAAGCATTACATAGCGCTTAATGATTGACACGCAGGTCATACAATAATTAAAGACAACTCTATGGCTCCTGCCAGTTGCCGTATTCATCGACATGCAAGTCGTGATATTCTATACAATACATGATCATCTCATACATCACATATATCTCATCATGTAATTGGCCATATCACATCACAACATACCCTGCAAAAACAAGTTAGACGTCCTCTAATTGTTGTTGCAAATTTTACGTGGCTGCTACGGGTATCTAGCAAGAACGATTCTTACCTACGCAAAACCACAACGTGGTGTAGTGATTGCTTTTTGATCTTCTAAAAGAACCCTCTTCATTGAACCGATTCAACTAAAGTGAGAGAGACAGACACCCGCCAGTCACCTTTATGCAACAAGTGCACGCAGCGGTGAAACCAGTCTCGCGTAAGCGTACGCGTAATGTCGGTCCGGGCCGCTTCATCTCACAATACCGCGGAATCAAGTATCAACTAGTAACGGCAAGCAATATGTATACACCCACGCCCACAACTCGTTTGTGTTCTACTCGAGATCTCATCTACGCATAGACCTAGCTCTGATGCCACTGTTGGGGAACGTTGCATGGGAAACAAAAATTTTCCTACGCACACGCAAGATCTATCCATGGTGATGAGCATCTACGAGAGGGAGAGTGAATCTACATACCCTTGTAGATCGCTAAGCGGAAGCGTTAATAAACGCGGTTGATGTAGTCGAACGTCTTCGCGATCCAAATCGCCGAGCGTCCCGCGATCCAATCACGATCCTTCCGATCTAGTGCCGAACGGACGGCACCTCCGCGTTCAACACACGTACGGCTTGATGACGCCTTCACCTCCTCGATCCAGCGAGCGATGGTGAAGTAGTGGTTGAGTTCCAGCAGCACGACGGCGTGGTGATGGTGGTGAGGAACAATCTCTGCAGGGCTTCGCCAAGCACTACGGAGATTATGACGGAGGAACTAGAGGGCTAGGGTTGCCGGCACACGGCTTGGGAAATCCTGATGTCCCGTGTGCTAGCCCTGCCCCTCTATTTATATGTTGAGCCTTGGGGTCTAAACTTGGAGTAAAAGTCTCCTCCGGGTCGGTTTTGCCCGCACAAGGTCGGTTTGGCCCGCAGGAAAAGAGTCCAATTCGGACCCTGCCGAATCGTGCACAGCCGCGCACAAGCGGTAGTACCGCTTCACACAAGCGGTAGTACCGCTTGGGCGGTAGTACCGCTTCACACAAGCGGTAGTACCGCTCCGGCGGTAGTACCGCTTCACCAAGCGGTAGTACCGCTTACGCGGCAGCAAAACTACTTTTGCACTTTCCAATACCTTGTGGGCTTTATCCCTTTGGCTCATATAAAGTGTTGCTGCACCCGAACACTTCGGTAAACATCCGAAACCCCTTCCGGTGAACTCCGGAACCCTTCCGGAGATCAAAACACTATTATCACATATATCAATCTTTACCTCCGGACTATTCCGGAGATCCTCGTCATGTCCGGGATCTTATCCGGGACTCCGAACAACTTTCGGTCACCAACATAATAACTCAATTATACTAATCGTCACCAAACGTTAAGTGTGTAGACCCTGCGGGTTCGAGAACTATGTAGACATGACCGAGACACTTCTACGGCCAATAACCAATAGCGGGACCTGGATGCCCATATTGGCTCCTACATATTCTACGAAGATCTTTTATCGGTCGAACCTCTATGTCAAGGATTCAGTTAATCCCGTATGCTGTTCCCTTTGTTCTTCGGTATGTTACTTGCCCGAGATTCGATCGTCGGTATCACTATACCTAGTTCAATCTCGTTACCGGCAAGTCTCTTTACTCGTTCCGTAATACAAGATCTCGTGGCTAACACTTTAGTCACATTGCTTGCAAGGCTCATTGTGATGTTGTATTACCGAGTGGGCCCTGAGATACCTCTCCGTCACACGGAGTAACAAATCCCAGTCTTGATCCATGCCAACCCAACAGACACCCTCGGAGATACCTGTAGAGCACCTTTATAGTCACCCAGTAACGTTGCGACGTTTGATACACACAAGGTATTCCTCCGGTGTTAGTGAGTTGCATGATCTCATGGTCAAAGGAACAGATACTTGACATGCAGAAAACAATAGCAATAAACTGACACGATCAAATGCTACGTTTACAGTTTGGGTCTTGTCCATCACATCATTCTCCTAATGATGTGATCCCGTTATCAAATGACATCTCATGTCCATGGCTAGGAAACCTTAACCATCTTTGATCAACAAGCTAGTCAACTAGAGGCTTACTAGGGACACAGTGTTGTCTATGTACCCACACATGTATTTGAGTTTCCAATCAATACAATTATAGCATGGATAATAAACGATTATCATGAACAAGGAAATATAATAATAACCAATTTATTATTGCCTCTAGGGCATATTTCCAACAGGGTGCCCGTGAGAGATATTGGTGGGATGCGCCGCAAGGCATCCCGAGACTTGGTGGGGGTGCGCCGGAAGGCACTCGAGTGTTCTTGGCGGGGCGACGGGCTGCAATATGTTCGAGCTTGCCCCGCACCTTAAATTGCTAATGGGTTGGGTACTGGACCTGAGTTAGGTCATTGGCCTTAATACGCACTAACCTTCGCATGGGGTAGTTATGGGCACTCAGCGTCGTTGTATCAGCCGAAGCTCTTCGGACGTCAGCAATGGAGCGGCGCGCGACGGATTGGGCTGGAACGTACAGCTCTGGAGTGGAGTGTACTAGGTCTGTTTCCGGCCGCGTACGCACCGTGCAGGTGTGCAAAGGGTGATTGGGCCCATGAACCCTGAGCGCATAGGATTTAGACCGGCGGGCTGGCCTCTGCGATGAGTCTAGGTGGGGCGACGACGTCCTGATATCCCGAGGCCGGGCATGACCCAGGAAAGTGTGTCCGGCCGGAGGTGACTCAGGCGCGTTGGGGAATATGTGGTGCACCCCTGCAGGGATGATATATCTATTCGAATAGCCGTGTCCATGGTAACAGGACGACTTGGAAAGGTGCCATGACCTTATACAACTTTAACCATAATTTAATTTAAAATGAATTGTGGCTCCGGGATTACTTCCTCGCGGGGAAGTCGAGGAAGGATCTCTGGTCGTGTTACTTAACTAAAATTGCTACTACAATATGACTATGTACATAAGATGCAGGTCTACTCTCTTCTCATGCTGCAAGATGCTGAAGATGCTAGTCTTCGATAGGACTAGGTCTTCTCCCTATTCTTGCTTTCTGCAGTCAGTCCAGATATTACCCCTTCATTGATAATGATGCATATCTAGCTTAGTTCTGATATAAGTCTTGCGAGTACTTTGGATGAGTACTCATAGCTGCTTTGCTCCCCTTTTTCCCCTTCGATTCGTTGCTGCGTTCAGAGGTTGTAGCCCCGGAGATGGAGTTCGCTGGAGACGGCTACTACACCGCCGATGGAGCTTATAACTACGTGGAGACCGCCGACGCTCAGGAGTAGTTAGGAGGTTCCCAGGCAGGAGGCCTCGCCTCTTTGATCCGCTATCTTATGTTTGTGCTAGCCTTCTTAAGGCAAAACTTGTCTAACTATGTCTGTACTCAGATATTGTTGCTTTCGCTGACTCGTGCTTGTCGGAGCTTTATATTCGAGCCCTCGAGGCCCCTGGCTTGTAATATTAAGCTGTATGACTCTTTATTTGTGTCGTTTGTCGTGTTGTGGTACTAATCAGTGAGTCCCTAACCTTGGCCGTACGCATTGCGTGATTGATTAGCGTACGGACGAGAAAGGGGGCGTCACAGAAACTCTTTCTCAAGAAATGACCCGTTCTTAGTGACAAACACTTTGCCCTCAGATCTGAGATAGAAGGTATACCCAACCGTCTCTTTTGGGTATCCTATGAAGACGCATTTCTCCGCTTTGGGTTCCAGCTTTTCAGGCTGAAACTTTTTGACATAAGCATCACATCCCCAAACTTTAAGAAACGACAACTTTGGTTTCTTACCAAACCACAGTTCATAAGGCGTCGTCTCAACGGATTTCGATGGTGCCCTATTTAAAGTGAATGCAGTTGTCTCTAACGCATAACCCCAAAACGATAGTGGCAAATCGGCAAGAGACATCATAGACCGCACCATATCCAATAAGGTTCGATTACGATGTTCGGACACACCATTGCGTTGTGGTGTTCCAGGCGGTGTCAATTGTGAAACAATTCCACATTGTCTTAAGTGATTGCCAAACTCATAACTCAGATATTCTCCTCCTCAATTAGATCGTAGGAATTTAATCTTGTTACGATGATTCTCAACTTCACTCTGAAATTGCTTGAACTTTTCAAACATTTCAGACTTATGTTTCATTAAGTAAATATACCCATATCTACTTATGTCATCGGTGAAGGTGAGAAAATAATGATATCCACCGCGCGCCTCAATGCTCATCGGACCACACACATCAGTATGTATGATTTCCAACAAGTCACTTGCCCGTTCCATTGTTCCAGAGAACGGGGTCTTAGTCATCTTGCCCATGAGGCATGGTTCACATGTGTCAAGTGATTCAAAATCAAGTGACTCCAAAAGTCCATCAGCATGGAGTTTCTTCATGCGTTTTACACCAATATGACCTAAGCGGCAGTGCCACAAGAAAGTGGTGCTATCATTATCAACTCTACATCTTTTGGCATCAATGTTATGAACATGTGTATCATCACTATCGAGATTCAATAAGAATAAACCCCTCACATTGGGTGCATGACCATAAAAGATATTACTCATATAAATAGAACAACCATTATTCTCCGATTTAAATGAGTAACTGTCTCGCAATAAACAAGATCCAGATATAATGTTCATGCTTAACGCAGGCACTAAATAACAATTATTCAGGTTCATCACTAATCCCGATAGTAGTCGAAGAGCGAGCGTGCCGACGGCGATCACATCAACCTTGGAACCATTTCCCACGCGCATCGTCACTTCGTCCTTTGCCAGCCTCCGTCTATTCCGCAGTTCCTGTTTTGAGTTGCAAATGTGAGCAACTGAACCAGTATCAAATACCCAGGCACTACAACGAGAGTTGGTAAGGTACACATCAATAACATGTATATCATATATACCTTGTTTGGTGTTGGCCACCTTCTTGTCGGCCACATACTTGGGGCAGTTCCGCTTCCAGTGGCCAGTACCCTTGCAATGAAAGCACTCAGTTTCTGGTTTGGGTCCAGCCTTGGGTTTCTTCACGGGAGGGGCGACTGCTTTGCCACTCTTCTTGGAGTTACCCTTCTTGCCCTTGCCATTTTTCTTGAAACTAGTGGTTTTATTGACCATCAACACTTGATGCTCCTTCTGGATTTCAGACTCTGCGACTTTCAGCATCGCAAATAGCTCGGCGACTCACTTGTTCATCCCTTGCATGTTATAGTTCAACACAAAGCTCTTGTAGATAGGTGGCAGTGACTGAAGAACTCTATCAGTGATCGCCTCTGGCGGGAGGGCAATTCCCAACTCAGCCTGATGGTTGGAATACCCAGACATTCTGAGTATGTGCTCACTAACAGACCCGTTCTCCTCCATTTTGCAAGCATAGAATTTATCGGAGGTCTCATACCTCTCGATCCGGGCATTCTTCTCAAAGATAAACTTCAACTCCTGGAACATCTCATATGCTCCATGACGTTCAAAACGCCTTTGAAGTCCCGGTTCTAAGCCATACAACCTGTCACACTGAACCATTGAGTAATCATCCGAACGCGACTGCCAGGTGTTCGCAACATCTGGAGACGACACTGGAGCGGGTGGCTCACCGAGTGGTGCATCAAGGACATAAGCCTTTTGGGAAGCCATGAGGATAATCCTCAGATTACGGGCCCAGTCTACAAACTTACTTCCATCATCTTTCAGCTTAGCTTTCTCTAGGAACGCATTGAAATTCAGGGGAACTACTGCGCGAGCCATTGATCTACAACATAAAAATTTGCAAAGACAACTTAGACTATTGTTCAAGATAATGAGTTTAGTTAATCATATTACTTAAAAAACTCCCACTCAAATTGAGATCCCTCAGGTCATTCGAGTGTCACATGATCCAAATTCACCAACCCGAGGTGGTTTCAATGGTGAACATCTCCATGTTGATCATATCTACTATATGACTCATGTTCGACCTTTCGATCTCTTGTGTTCCGAGGCCATGTCTGTACATGCTAGGCTCGTCAAGTTAAACCCGAGTGTTCCGCATGTGCAACACTGGCTTGCACCCGTTGTATGCGAACGTAGAGTCTATCACACCCGATCATCACGTGGTGTCTCGAAACGACGAACTTTTGCAACGGTGCACACTCGGGGAGAACACAATTTTATCTTGAAATTTTAGTGAGGGGTCACCTTATAATGCTACCGTCGTCCTAAGCATAATAAGATGCATAAAAGGATTAATATCACATGCAAATCATAAGTGACATGATATGGCCATGATCTTGTGCTTTTGATCTCCATCTCCAAAGCACCGGCATGATCTCCATCGTCACCGGCATGACACCATGATCTCCATCATCTTGATCTTCATCAACGTGTCGCCATGAGGTTGTCGCGCCAACTATTGCTTCTTACAACTATTGCTAACTCATAGCGATAAAGTAAAGCAAAAACAGCAAAAATAATTAAAGACAACCCTATGGCTCCTGCCGGTTGCCGTACTCATCGACATGCAAGTCGTGATAATCTATACAAAACATGATCATTTCATACATCACATATATCTCATCATGTTTCTGGCCATATCATATCACATCATACCCTGCAAAAATAAGTTAGACGTCCTCTAATTTGTTGTTGCATGTTTTACGTGGCTGCTATGGGTATCTAGCAAGAACGATTCTTACCTATGCAAAACCACAACGGTGATATACAAGTTGCTATTTCACCTTCTACAAGGACCGCCTCTATCGAATCCGATTCAACTAAAGTGGGAGAGACAGACACCCGTCAGCCATCTTATGCAACAAAGTTACATGTCAGTCGATGGAACCGGTCTCTCATACGTGGACAAGTAAGGTTGGTCCGAGCCGCTTCATCCCACAATACCGCTGAATCAAGAAAAGACTAAGGAGGGCAGCAATCTGAATATCAACGCCCACAAATTCCTTTGTGTTCTACTCGAGATCTCATCTACGCATAGACCTAGCTCATGATGCCACTGTAGGGGAACGTTGCATGGGAAACAAAAAATTTCCTACGCACACGCAAGATCTATCCATGGTGATGAGCATCTAGAGAGGGAGAGTGGATCTACTTACCCTTGTAGATCGCTAAGCGGGAAGCGTTAAGAAACGCGGTTGATGTAGTCGAACGTCTTCGCGGTCCAAATCGCAAGCCGTCCCGCGATCCAATCACCTAGCGCCGAACGGACGGCACCTCCGCGTTCAGCACACGTACAGCTCGATGACGATCTTCGCCTTCTTGATCCAGCAAGAGGGAGTGGAGAGGTAGATGAGTACTCCGGCAGCACGACAGCGTGGTGGCGGTGGTGGTGGAGTTGATCCGACAGAGCTTCGCTAAGCAACGCGGAGTCCAACTAGAGGTGAGACAATCTAGGGGAGAGGGAGGGCTCCGCCGTGGCTTGTGTAGTCGGCAGCCCTCCCACCCCTCACATATATATAGGGGGAGAGGGAGAGGGGTCGTCCCCCTAGGGTTCCCACCCCTAGGGGCGGCGGCCGAGAGAGAGAGAGGGAGGGGCGGCGGCCAAGGGGTGCCTTGGCCCCCAAGGCAAGGTGGCCGGCCCCCTATAGGGCTCCTCCCCTTTCCACCTTCGCCCGCATGGGCCTTGTGGGAGGGGCGGCCAGCCCACCAGGGGCTGGTGCGCCCCCTCTCACCGCCCATGGGGCTCTCCGGGGCTGCTGAGCCCCTTCCGATGGACTCCGAAACCCTTCCGGCACCCCCGGTACAATACCGGTGACGCCCGAACCCTTCCGGTGACCAACACGGAACTTCCTATATATAATTATTTACCTCCGGACCATTCCGGAGCTCCTCGTGATGTCCGGGATCTCATCCGGGACTCCGAACAACCTTCGGTCACCAACATACATTACTCAATACTACCGAAACGTCACCGAACGTTAAGTGTGCAGACCCTACGGGTTCGAGAACTATGTAGACATGACTGAGACACCTCTTCCGTCAATAACCAATAGCGGGACCTGGATGCCCATATTGGTTCCTAATTATTCTACGAAAAGATCTTTATCGGTTGAACCTCTATGTCAAGGATTCAGTTAATCCCGTACGCCGTTCCCTTTGTTTATGGGTATGTTACTTGCCCGAGATTCGATCGTCGGTATCTCCATACCTAGTTCAATCTCGTTACCGACAAGTCTCTTTACTCGTTCCGTAATACAAGATCCCGTGGCTAACACTTTAGTCACTTTGCTTGCAAGGCTTATTGTGATGTTGTATTACCGAGTGGGCCCTGAGATACCTCTCCGTCACACGGAGTAACAAATCCCAGTCTTGATCCATGTCAGCTCAACAGACACCTTTGGAGATACCTGTAGAGCATCTTTATAGTCACCCAGTTACGTTGTGACGTTTGATACACACAAGGTACTCCTCCGGTGTCAGTGAGTTACATGATCTCATGGTCATAGGAACACATACTTTGACATGCAGAAAACAATAGCAATAAACTGACACGATCATATGCTACGTTCATAGTTTGGGTCTTGTCCGTCACATCATTCTCCTAATGATGTGATCTCATCATCAAATGACAACTCTTGTCCATGGCTAGGAAACCACATCCATCTTTGATTGACGAGCTAGTCCATTAGAGGCTTACTAGGGACACATTTCTTGTCTATGTACCCACACATGTATTTAAGTTTCCAATCAATACAATTATAGCATGGATAATAAACATTTATCATGAACAAGGAAATATAATAATAACCATTTTATTATTGCCTCTAGGGCATATTTCCAACATTAATTAGATAGCAGGAATCACAAATTCTCTTGGATCAAACAATTAGCAGCACAACAAACTGAACCAAGTAAGAACAATGTCGATAACTAAATAGTACTCCCTCCATTCCACAATGTAGTGCCTATAGATTTTTCTAAAAGTCAAATATTACAAACTTTGACCATATTTATAGATAAAATTAAGCACATCTAGAATATCAAATGTACATTATTGGATGCATCATGAGTTATATTTTCATAATGTACATGTTTGGTATTATAGATGTAGACAGTTTTCCCTATAAACTTGGTCAAAGTTAGCAAAGTTTGACTTTCAAAAAATTCTATATGCACTACATTGTGGAATGGAGGGAGTATCTCTTCCGTACATGGAAGAACCAGAGGCAAAGCTGGAGGCTGCCACTATACTGGAAAAAATGAAACCAATGGATCAATCTAGAGAGAGGGGACAGAAAGACATATGTTAGCATGTCCTCATCGTTCTCCAGTAGGGGTGTGCTTGGATCCGACGTTCACAAGACCTTCCGATGGCAAAGGGTGACATCCGACATTGGATCCGGTGGAGGAGTAGCTTAAGGAGGCGCTGGAAGAGGCGTACAGGTGAAGAACTTGGATAATCCTCCTCGCCTAGATCTGTCGCACCTCTTCGCCGAACATACAACGCAAGATGACGCCTTCACCCCTTGATCAGGTCTCCTCCGCATGCGCCCCCGGCAGACCAAACCTGCGTCTGGTCCAAAGGACAGGGGGGCGTGCCCCTTTGTTGAGCACACAGAGGAGAGAGGCGGGAGGAAGCGTAGCAGGGGCGCAAGTGCGGCAGGAAGCGGCGGCTACGTTCTCTCCACGGAAGTTGCGACCTTTTTACAGCTTGTATGTCAAATGACCAAAATGCCCCTGTGGGGGTCATGGTATTTACATTTATTTGCAATTGAAATTTTATCCAATGGTTGTGGTCGATCGTGGTCAAAATCCAACAGCTCACATCAGATCTGCCTGAGATCCGATGATCTGCATCATTTAGAGATTTCGATCGAATGGTCCAGAATGGCTAATCGTTGTGATAAACCCCTTCCCTTTGGGACATTACTCATGGGATACATAGAGATAGCGTTGGCCAGTGAATGACTAAATGGGGCTCGCCCGCTTCCTAACCACGATGACGATGTCGCCCTAGTCCGCGGACTGAGGCTTCACTGACCTCGCGCTCTAGTTGGCCGCACTTTTCTCCGATATGATATTCCTAATTATACATTTGAGTTAATACAATCTAGTCAGCATAGCGAGTTTTGAACAATAATTTAAATTTATTTATATTAAACTTTTTTATATGCTAAGTCAACATAAAGACCTATTTTTTAAATGCATATTTTTTTCAAAATGATAGTGTGATACATTCTAAGGCTAGATGTTTTATGTTATAACTTTAATATGTATCTTTTCAAAATGACTTGACCTAAATTGATACTATATTTTGCAGCAAAAATTATACTCATTTTCCTTGGAATCTCGACTGGGACATTCTTAAGAAAATTCGTTAAATTGTCTCTCTCATAGGACTAAAGGAAAATATTTACACAATAATATTCCTTTGTGAATTAGTATGCATTTTTGGATGTTTTATAGTGTACTTTTATGTGTTTGCGTGTACTTTCCTATTGTTATAAATGTCTATGTAGCAAGAGCTCTACAGAGTATATGCCTAACTAGTACCTTTGTAGATATTACTGGAGTGTGAATGTCTATCTAAAATGTAAACAAATCTAAAAATAGAATATATAAGATGTCCACAAGTATCGTGAGATCACTGGAATTTCTTATTTCATAGTCCTCCATACGAACATAGCTTTCATGATTCCACAATTAGCCGCCAGCACATGTAATTCATAGTTGCAGGATCAAACTTGAATTGTGTGCAACAAACTTAGAACGCATTATGTTTTCTCCACAATCTGTGTAAATGTTGAACACGGGTAGCATATTGACACACCACGTGACGGAGAGTGTTTCGTTTGACTTCTTATTCAGTTTTTGTGTGTGTGTTTATACCTGAAAGGAGATGTCAAAGGCCAAAGTCGTCACTATAACACATATGCCATAGCCGTCACAGAAATCACTCAAACTCCAAGGCCCAAGCCGACCTCAAAGGTCATGGTTATAGGATGCATGAGAGCTTCTCCCCAGCACGGCAGCTTTATCTCGCCTTAAGCGAGATTAAAGCTGCTCTCGTTGAAGGGAAAAGCTCATCGCCCACTGGGCCAGCCCATTAGAGTTTACACTAAAAAGAAGTGAAAAGGAGAAAAAAGGAAGTAGATTGACCCATTAGAGTTTACACTAAAAAGAAGACAAAAGGAGGAAAAATGAAGTAGCCAGGATTCTAAACGTTTATCCTACAAACTAGCTAGTGCAGCCAACCAACGAGGCACGAAAGGCTTCAAGATAAAACAGAAGGCGTTATCTACATGATGCAATAATTCGGGTTTTCACTGGGGTTTTTCACTGTTTTTCAACAAAATAGAAATTGTGTTTTTTGCTTTCTTTTTTCACCGGTTTTCTTTCTGTGTTTTCACTTTTTTTTCCTTTTTCTTTGTTTTTCTTCGGTTCTATTTGTTTCCTTTTTGGTTTTTATTATATTTTTTCTTCTTCCTTCGGTTTTGTTTGGTTCTTCCTCGTTTTTCATAGGCTTTCTCAGTTTTCACAATTTTCATTCTTTTGCATTGGTTTTCTCCGTTTTTTCTTTGCTTTTTGTTTCTTTTCTTTGTTCTTCCTTTTGGTTTTCATTTTATTTCTCCTTTTCTTATAAATTTTAATTAGTTTGTTTTGTTCAACACATGTTTATTTTTTCAGTTCACATAATAAAATTGTATACATGAGAAAAAAAATTATACACGTTATAGATTTTTAAATACATTATTATCTTTTTTTGAAAACCTTTTGAATGTCTAATTATTTCTATACATACTGTATAATTTTGCGTATATATCTAATAGATTTTTTAATGCATGTTTAACATTTTTTGAATACAAGAATAACATTTTTTTAAACATGGTCAACATTTCCATATAAATTTAATATTTCTCAAACAAGTGATTTAACATTTTTCAAATACAAGATTAGTATTACATGGTAAAAAAATCTATACACATTTAACATTTTCACGTGCGTGATTTAAAAAATTTGAAATAGAGAATTAATTGTTTTTAATACATGTTCAACATTTTTGTAATACACATTTAACATTTTCCAAATGCGTCATTTAACATTTTTGAAATAAAAGATTAATATGCACATTTTACATGGTTAACATTTTTCCTATGCACATTTAACATTTGTCAGTGATTCATTTAACATTTTTTAAATTCAAAATCAACCTTTTTTAATACATGGTCAACATTTTTGTAATACACATTTAACATTTTGTATATGCGTCAGCTAATATTTTGCAAATACAAAATTAACATTTTCTGAATACATGGTCAACATTTTTTATACACATTTAATATTTTTCTTGATTAACATTTTTCAGATTCAAGATTAGCATTTTTTAATATATGGTAAACATTTTTTCTATACATATTTAACATTTTCAAAGCTTGATTAACATTTTTCAAATACAAGATTAACGGTTTTTAATACATGGTCAACATTTTTTCTATACACAACTAACATTTTTAAATGCTTCATTAACATTGTGCAAATACAATATTCACAGTTTTTATGATCCAACATTTTTTATACACAACTAACATTTTTCAACGCTTCATTAACATTTTTTAAATACAAGATTAATAGTTTTTTAATACATGTTCAACATTTTTTTTATTACGCACTAATGTTTTTGAAATGCTTGATTAACATTTGTCAAATACAAGATTAATGTTTTTTCCAAATGCTTGATTAATATTTTTTAAATACATGATCAACTTTTTTCATAAACATCTGTATTTTTCTTTATAAATTTTGTTTATACATGAGAAACACTTTCTCTGTACGCATTTTTTTTCGAAATGCTTGGTTAACATTTTCTCAAATGATTTTACGTAAAGTTTGATTAACGGTTTGTTCGTCTTTCCTTGATCAGTTCCTAGAACACATCCCAAGCACTTGCTCAGGTCGAAGCGACTAGGGTTCGAACGCTGGTACTCAATTTTTAGTTTTTCGGTGTGTTCCATTAGGTCTGTATAAAACATATCGTGGGCCGGCCCACTCACAAGTTCGCTTCAACGAGAGATCAGCAGTGAGCAGAGGTCAAGAAGAAGAAGTGGAAAGAGCAGTTAGAGAGCAAGCAGAAGCTCATCAGACCTTATATGACTCGCGTGAAAAGAGGTATAGACACGCCCTCTCCCCAGCGCCTTAAGCGCAAGTAGTGTAGCCAGCGGTCACGCACCCTTCACAGTGGGCCGGTCCAACAAAGAGCGAGCGCTCGCTCGAGGTTAACTGATCGTGCCGGTTTTCCCGGTTCGTTGGCTGTGGTTGGCCGGTTGACTGTTGGCTTTTCAAGAAAGTGCAATTTTAAAAAAGAAGTTCAACAATTGTAAAAAGATCATGAGTTCAAAAAAGTTAATGGATTTTTAAAAACTTCACAAATTCAAAAAGGGTTATGAATTCGAAAAAAGTTCGTGCTTTTGGAACAAATCATGAATTAGAAAATGTTGGTGAATTTGAAAAAAGTTTATAACCTTTTTGCGAATTCAAATCCGCAATCTGCTTTATAAATCCATGCACTTTTATCAAAATCCACAAACGTTTTTGGACTGGCACGATAGGTCAATGCCTCAATGGTAACGCCAGGCTCGACAGATCAAGACTCCCATTGATTCCTTGATTGATGGTCAAAACTTTTTTAACTTTGCTAGTGGTTGAGGACGACTATCGACCAGCCCTGCCGTCACAATGTGGCATGCAGTGAATGAGTGGTCCTACTCGTTCGCGTGCAGCGCAGGTATGCACGCACGTGTAGTCCAACATACGATCGCCGACGCCGCCGCTGGTGCCGTGCGTTGATCCTCGACGGGAAAGGTCGCTATGCATTGAGTACGACGAAAACGCCGATGACGGCAATACTGACTATTGATCAACCATTAACAAACCACGATCACTATTGTTTGTTTGACCGTTAACTTACACGTAGGGCCCACACGTAAGCTCTCTCTTCCTTCTCTCTCCTTCCCGTATCTCTCTCCCTCCCGAGCCATGGCTGGCTTTCTACTCGGGAATAGGGCAGCGGAGCTCGAGGGCGCAAGGAGCAGCAGAGCAGCAAGGGCAAGGAGCAGCAAGCAGCAGGCGAGTCCTTGATGTTGGAATTTGATTTAAACATGGGCCAGCCCAATAGCATTTTTCAGAATTCCTAATAAATCCTAGAGGCCCACTAAGCCTATTCGTGCAAGGCAAGAGGTGGGACAAAAGTTTAGTCCCATATTGCTAGTTTAGTAAGAGTTGGACCTCCTTATAAGGAAGGATGTTTCCCCACATGCATTAGCATAAGAACAAGAGAGACATACACGCGCGCTCCTCCTCCGCCGCCCGCCCTGACGCGGGTTGCGGGAACGAGCCGATGTCTAAATTTTTGCCACGCACGACTGGTATACGAAAGGTCACTCGGTAGCTGAAAAGTTTTGCTGTAGTGGAGATTAATTACGAACGCTGCACCCTTCGGCTGCTGCCTGTTCGTTTCGTCTCCCTCTTTTGCTTCGCCTCCCGTCGCTGCCTGTTCGCCTCCTTCTCCTGTGCCTATAAAAGGGAGGTCGCTCCTCTCCAGAGAGACACATCAGAACATCATCTCCCTCACGCCATCGAGTTCCAAACTCTGAGCTGCTGCTAGTTTCTTCCCCATCCCGACTTGCGGCGTGCACCGCAGGTCGGGACAGTAGGCCTCCGAAACCCCGCCGCTTCGAGTCAGAACGGTGATAAGGTTTTTGGGGAGCGCTTTGCACGCTACTGACTTCCTCACCACGGACGCCACGGACACCTACGACCACTTCCCAGACGATGACTTCTTTCCCAACGTCAACAACCTCTTCGACGACATGGCCGGTGACAACGCCAATGCTACTGCCACTGCTTAGTACGTGTTTGTTTCTTTTTTGTTCGATGTCCTGCTAGTGTTTCTTGGTCTAGTCTCTTCTCTACATATGTTTCGATTGAGTTCACATGTTCACATAATTTTTCCCTACTATCCTTTAGTCTGCCTGATGAGTCTAGTTCCTATTATTGTGACCTACTCTTATCTATTTTGCATGACTATGGTCGTTTCTGTTACTATGATCATGTTTTATCTACTGCTTATTACTTTTAAATCAATCGGTAAATTGCTCATATATCCAACAATCCAAAAACCTTATCATAGGCAATTTACCCCGAGTGGTTTTGCTGCTTCCATGAGGCCTCCTATGTTTGAGGGTGTGCACTATAAGAGGTGGCGTGTGAGGGCCGTTCTATGGTTTGAAACCATGAGCTGCTATGACGCCACTCTTGGCAAACCTGAAGGAGATCTTAAGCCTCAAGAGGAACAAGTTTTTCAAAAAATGGATACCTTGTTTAAGGCTGCTCTTTTGAGTGTTCTTATTGAGAACATAGTTGATGCTTATGCGTCAATCGATAATGGCAAAGATATGTGGGATGACCTCGAGGCCAAGTTTGGGGTCTCGGATGCCGGCACTGGGCTGTATATCATGGAACAATTCTATGACTACAGGATGACTGATGAGCGCTCCGTGGTTGAGCAAGCTCATGAGATACAGTCAGTTGCTAGAGAACTTGAGCACTTCAACTGTATGTTACCAGATAAGTTTGTTGCTGGAGGTATCATCACTAAGCTCCTTCCCTCGTGGAGGAACTTTCCTACCTCTCTGAAGCATAAGAGATAGGAGTTTTCTGTTCCGGATCTCATTGGTACTCTTGATGTGGAAGAAAAAGGGAGAGCAAAAGACATACGTGCTCGAGGTATTGAGGGAGGTTCTAGTGCCAATATGGTACAGAGGAAAAACTTCCAGCCCCACAAATTCAAGAACAAGGGCAAGTTTGATGGTAAGGGAAAGTTTGATGGGAAGAACAAGGCTTCGCAGCACACCAACTTCAAGGAGAAGACTGACAAGAAGAAAGGTGTTTGTCATGTCTGCGGAGATCCTGATCATTGGGCCCCTAGTTGCCCTAACCGTTATGACAAGCGTCAACATGGGAAAGGAGACAAGATCGCCAATGTTGTCATTGGTGACGCTGAGATGAAGGATGTTGGGTATGGTATACTTCCCACTATTCTCTCAGTATGTCGTTCTCCTGATTGGTTGATTGACACAGGTGCTAATGTGCATGTATGCGGTGATATTTCCATGTTTTCTTCCTATCAGGCCACATGAACTAGTTCCATGCTGATGGGCAATGGTTCAAGTGCTTCTGTTCATGGTGTTGGCACGGTCGATCTGAAGTTTACTCCGGGGAAGATCGTGCGACTGAAGAACGTGCATTATGTCCCCTCCGTCAATAAAAACCTTGTTAGCGGATCTATTTTGTGTAGAGATGGCTACAAGCTTGTCTTTGAGTCCAATAAATTTGTGATATCCAAGTATGGAACTTTTGTTGGTAAAGGTTATGAGTCGGGAGGTTTGTTCAGACTATCATTGTCAAATGTTTGTAATAAAGTTGTTAATAATGTTTGGAACAATAGTGAATCAAATGTCTGGCATTCACGTCTCTGCCATGTTAATTCGGTTGTATGACGCAGCTAGCCAAGTTGAACTTAATCCCTAATTTCTCTGTTGTTAAGGGATCTAAGTGTCAAGTTTGTGTGCAAGCTAAGCAACCTCGTAAGTCTCATACAACTGCGGAAACAAGAAATCTTGCACCACTAGAACTCATACATTTAGATCTTTGTGAAATGAATGGTGTTTTGACAAAAGGTGGAAAGAAATATTTCATGACGTTAATTGATGACTCCACTAGATATTGCCATGTGTATCATTTGAAATCAAAAGATGAGGCTTTGAACTTTTTCAAGAATTATAAAGTTGAAGTGGAAAACCAACTTGATCGGAATATCAAGAGGCTTAGGTCCGATCGTGGTGGAGAGTATTTTTCCAATGAATTTGATTCTTTTTGTGCGGAACATGGTATAATCCATGAAAGGACGCCTCCCTATTCATCTCAGTGAAATGGGGTAGCTGAAAGAAAGAACCGTACTTTAACTGATTTGGTTAACGCCATGTTAGACACATCGGGTCTCTCCAAGGCATGGTGGGGGGGAGGCAATATTGACTGCATGTCATGTCCTAAATCGAGTTCCCACAAAGAACAAAGAGATAACTCCATTCGAGGAATGGGAGAAGAAAAAGTTAAAACTCTCTTACCTACGAACTTTGGGCTGCTTGGCAAAAGTTAATATACTGATTCCAAAGAAGCGTAAGCTTGGACCAAAAAGTGTGGATTGTGTTTTCCTAGGCTATGCTTTTCATAGCATTGGTTATAGATTCTTGATTGTAAAATCTGAGGTATCTGACATGTACGTCGGTACAATCATGAGTCGAATGATGCGACATTCTTCTAAGATATCTTTCCCATGAAGGATATGGGTAGCTCATCAAATCAGGAGTTGCCTAGTTCATCGAGTCAAGATGTAGTTACTGTTTCTAAACCTACCATTCAGACACAACATCTTGAAGATCCCATGGAGGAAAATAATGAGACTCCTAAAAGGAGCAAGAGACAAAGGACTGCAAAGTCCTTTGGTGATGATTTTCTTGTATATCTCATAGATGACACTCCTAGTTCTATTTCAGAGGCCTATGCATCTGAAGATGCTGACTACTCGAAGGAAACGGTCCGTAGTGAGATGGATTCCATCTTGGCAAATGAAACTTGGGAGATAACTGATCGTCCTTATGGGTGCAAACCTATAGGGTGCAAATGGGTATTCAAGAAGAAGCTTAGGCCTGATGGCATTATTGAAAAGTACAAGGCACGACTCGTGGCCAAGGGTTATAACCAAAAGGAAGGTGAAGATTTCTTTGATACTTACTCACATGTGGCTCGACTGACCACTATTCGAGTGCTATTTTCACTAGTTGCCTCACATGGTCTTCTCGTTCGTCAAATGGATGTTAAGACTGTAGGGTAACGCAGCAGAAAACAAAAATTTTCCGACCTACGCACCAGCCCAGGACCACTATGGAGACTGCATACAAGGTTTGATCTCTTTCGTTACCGACTCGTAGCGCAGCGGAAGTAGAGTCGATGACGAACGGCGGTGCAGATCCCCGCAGCTAGGATTTTACAACCTCCCAACCGCGAGGATGTAAACCCTCATCCGCCCCACGGACAGCCCTCCGGGAGGCGGTCAGACAGGCCCCCGGACGGTGTCGCGGACAGCCCTTCGGGAGGACCTCCAAAACTTGGACTGTCACTCGGACAGCCCTTCGGGAGGACCTTCGAAACTCGGACGGTCACACGGACAGCCCTTCAGGAGGCACTCTCGAACTAAGACCGAAACTACGATCTCTCTACAGAGTTGCACACATACGGTGTCATCTATCCGGCAGGGCTTCGCCGTCCAGAACTAGTTCCCACCGGAACCCAGACAGCCTTTCGGCTCTACGAAACTATTTCGCTGGGAGGGAGAGAGAATGCCAGATCATGCATGGCTTGTGTATGAGAGCAAGAGTGTGTGAGATGGCAGCCCACTCACCTCCTATTTATAGGGAAACCAAGGGGTAGGGTGGTTTTACAATAAAACCCAAAATGCACATGAATGAAGTCCTTCCACAAGGGCATAAAAGTGAAACCAAGGAACAAGAGGGACTCCATGAAGGAGTCCACCATGTGTCCGGCCACACCCCCATGTGGGGACCCAAAATTGGCTCCAATCCATCCATGTCATCCCCAAGATCTTTTGGAGCAAAGCCCCAAAAGGTGCCTTTCCATAAAGTAGTCCAAAAAGCACTTTCACTATTCACGACGACATTTTTCAGCGTCTGATCGAACTGAAAATATTTATGTGGGCTTAGAACATTTCCAGTACCCACCAAAATAGTTTTCAACGCTATCCGGAACAATTCTGGTTTAGTGATTTTCATCTTCGAAAAGCATCTGAAGCGGTTTCGGCAGCTCCGGAACATTTCCGGTTTTCATCCCGGAAAATTCCAAAAAGTTTCCAGAACGATTCTGGCATCCTCCAAGAATTATCAGGCATGTGCCAAAACCAATTTGACTTTTTGGTATCCCCTGAAACAACTTTTCAGTTTCACCGGAACTCATCCGGTGACCTCTCTCTTCGGAACTTTTCCGCTGTCTCCGAAAAACTTTTTCCCGGAAACTTTCTCTCAGACTCCCTGTCTAGTATTCAGCAGATAGATGACCCTTAAGAATGTGACCCTATAGGTTTGGTGAAGCATAGACATGACCCGGAACCCCTTCTGATCAATGATCAACATCGGAGCCGTGGACACCCATATTGACCCCTATACCCACACGAATGAATATTCGAGTGAACCTCCAGTTGCCGTGTGCTATTCCTGTTGCTTCGCGATATGTTACAAATACCCGAGGTGAGACACGTTGGCATCCCCGTGGATCAACACCTTGTCCACTATGCCAGTTACCTCGTTACCGGTATTGTTCTCTTTTCTCGTTCCGTGTTCCGGCATCCCCGTGATCAAATCACAAAGTGTCTGGCCAGACGATGATGGATACCGTAACACCGAGAGGGCCCAGAGATATCTCTCCATCGTCGGAGGAGCAAATCCCAATCTTGAGGTATCAAGTTACTTGACACACATTTCCATGAACCCGTAAGCCGCCGTAATAGCCACCCATTTACGGATGACGTTTAACAAACCCCAAAGTTCATGAAGCAAGCATGAAGAAACTCGATACTCTCATGGTCTAAGGAATCATGCAAACATTAACCATCTCTGTGTTATTAACCATTAACTTATGACGAATGAATCTCATAGCATAACATCAATTCGGGTCGATTCAACACAAATGTTCTTCTAACATTGTGCCCTCAAAATTGCCGGCATAGCCATGCCCATGATCAGGAAAACAGGATCATCATGCAATACTTGAGCCAGTCTTAGAGGCCAGACTAGGAATACATTTTACCGTTTATTATTCCACACATGCATATGAGTCTTCCATCAAGCCTCGTGGTTATTGTAGACTCGAGAACCATAGCAGTTATAGCATGGAACATAAACTTAATTATGAACAGGGAGATAATCAATAACATTTATTATTGCCTCTAGGGCATATCTCCTACAGACTCCCACTTGCACTAGAGTCAATAATCTAGTCAATGCTAATGCACTTTACACCTATGGCATACTAGTGTAAAATATGCTTCGCTTGTGGTATAGCCTGGTGTCCAACGGATCTGACAACTTCAGCTCCGTGTGTAACTTTGCATATCCCCGCGTTTTCACGCTTTCACAAAATTCATATTTTGTGTGGACTTGGCTTTGTATATATGTGAATCACAGGTCAAACCTTGATTCCTCAGACTGAGCTATGGAGCAACTATCTGCAATTGTGTCCCATTGACCAAGGCCATCTTGGAACCATACTATGTTCTTGAATGAACTATATGATTCAACATCTTCTTTGTCGCTTCTAAAGCTTCAACATACTTAGCCTATGTTATAGAATTCGCCACAGTATTGTGTTTGGAACAATTTCCAACTACCGTGCCACCATATTGTGTATTACACAAATCCCTTAACTTAAATCGAAAATCGCATGAAGCATTGATGAAGACTGTATCGATGTAATTACTTACAACAAGCACTTCATAATCTCTGCTTGCGAGAAAACATGTCATCAGTACTACTCTAGTACCTAATGACATCTTTCACTGTTGTCCCATGATCAGTACTTTTGATCACTTTGGTATCTATACTCGCAACAACTTTGGAGTATTGGACATATCTGGTTGTTTTACATACCATGGAATACATGATTAATCCAAACACAAGAGTGTGTGGAATCACCATCATGTATTTTTGCTCATCTGTGTTTTGAGACACCGAGTCTTGCAAAACTCTTCCCATGTGACTTCGGCAAGAATCACTCCTTGGCGTTTTAAATGCTAAAAGGTTTTAGCACCTTGTCAATATATATTCATAGCTTAGCCCCATTAGGTAAATCTATCTCCATAGATCATCATGCCTAATATTGAGGCTATTTAGTCTAAGCACTTCATCAAAAAACTATTTTCAAATGAAGTCCTAATTCGTGTCAAGAAATTTATTTCCAATTAACAATGTGTCAAGTACACAAGGTTTTTAGAAATATTATTATGCTCCCACTTACTTTCTTGAATCACAAGCATCTTCGATACCCATTTGATGAATTCAAACCCCTTTGACCATTCCATCAAAGACGAAGATTCCAACTCCACTTTGCTCTCTTCTGTCCATTGCTGGAACTCTGAAGTTTGCATACTTACTAGCATCCTCTGGATCGACAAATTACTTTGGACTGTATCACATACAAGTCCTAGGTTTCATTTCCATCAGATGGAAATCCTTTCGTCATCCATGTTTCATATCTCATGATTGAAATATGTATTTATTGCTAGTTCAACCCGAACCGACTTTAAGCATCGCTACGGTGAGACAATCTCATCGTAGTCAACTCCTTAACTTGTTATTGCAACAAGTCGAGCTTTATGGATAAAACATTTTTATCCGTATCAGTTATTTAGTTCCATAAATACTCGTTAGACTCTAAGTCTTTCGAAAGGTGTATCAAGATTTTAATCTTGAATCACTTATATGGAAACTATCTCGGATTGTATTGGCATTTAGCCAATTCCGGAGTCAGGGCCCATCAACGCTTCCTTGTGTATTGTAGGTATACTGTTGTCCCACAACAATATCTCGTTTGCGCACCTGATAGGTTTGCACGAGCTTTGCCTACGTGGTTCAGCTGCAAATTCGACCGAAGTCCATACATATTATTGTAGAGACTTCCGTATCAGTCGCAGTAGGAAACTCCGGAATCACTTCCAAGGTTTCTTTCCTTTGATCTAATGACGAAGATACTGTTTATCTCGTCGAGTTGCACTGTCCTCCCACTCACCTTTTGTAAGAACTATTCTATTTAAAAGCATACCGTTTTGCGGCAAAAACCCTTTCCCTCGGTATAGTGGTGGGGAAATACACAATGACTTGGGATAACCTTACAAAGTAGCACTTGTCTGATTTGGAATAGGTTTGTAACCTTTTACACAAGCCCCATATTCCAAATGTTAAGAAAAGATATAACATGGTTGGGCGTACCATACCATGGCGTCATTTCAACAGACCTGATGGAGCTCTTTTCAGTGTAAAAGCCGCAGTCTCTAAAGCATCACTTTAAAAGGGATAATGGCAAATCTATTTATGTCATCTTTGATCTGACCATGTCATAAATAGTGATTTTCATCTGCAAAAAGCATCTGAAGCGGTTTCGGCAGCTCCGGAACATTTCCGGTTTTCATACCGGAAAATTCCAAAAAGTTTCCAAAACGATTCTGGCATCCTCCAAGAATTATCAGGCATGTGCCAAAACCAATTTGACTTTTTGGTATCCCCTGAAACAACTTTTCAGTTTCACCGGAACTCATCCGGTGACCTCTCTCTTCGGAACTTTTCCGCTGTCTCCGAAAAACTTTTTCCCGGAAAGTTTCTCTCAGACTCCCTGTCTAGTATTCAGCAGATAGATGACCCTTAAGCATGTGACCCTATAGGTTCGGTGAAGCATAGACATGACCCGGAACCCCTTCCGATCAATGATCAACATCGGAGCCGTGGACACCCATATTGACCCCTATACCCACACGAATGAATATTCGAGTGAACCTCCAGTTGCCGTGTGCTATTCCTGTTGCTTCGCGATATGTTACAAATACCCGAGGTGAGACACGTTGGCATCCCCGTGGATCAACACCTTGTCCACTATGCCAGTTACCTCGTTACCGGTATTGTTCTCTTTTCTCGTTCCGTGTTCCGGCATCCCCGTGATCAAATCACAAAGTGTCTGGCCAGACGATGATGGATACCGTAACACCGAGAGGGCCCAGAGATATCTCTCCACCGTCGGAGGAGCAAATCCCAATCTTGAGCTATCAAGTTACTTGACACACTTTTCCATGAACCCATAAGCCGCCGTAATAGCCACCCATTTACGGATGACGTTTAACAAACCCCAAAGTTCATGAAGCAAGCATGAAGAAACTCGATACTCTCATGGTCTAAGGAATCATGCAAACGTTAACCATCTCTGTGTTATTAACCATTAACTTATGACGAATGAATCTCATAGCATAACATCAATTCGGGTCGATTCAACACAAATGTTCTTCTAACATTGTGCCCTCAAAATTGCCGGCATAGCCATGCCCATGATCACGAAAACAGGATCATCATGTAATACTTGAGCCAGTCTTAGAGGCCAGACTAGGAATACATTTTACCGTTTATTATTCCACACGTGCATATGAGTCTTCCTTCAAGCCTCGTGGTTATTGTAGACTCGAGAACCATAGCAGTTATAGCATGGAACATAAACTTAATTATGAACAGGGAGATAATCAATAACATTTATTATTGACTCTAGGGCATATCTCCTACAAAGACTGCTTTCCTAAATGGAGAGTTGGACGAGGAAATTTACATGGAACAACCAGATGGGTTTATAGTGGACGGTCTGGAAGGAAAGGTGTGCAAATTGTTGAAGTCATTGTATGGACATAAACAAGCACCTAAACAGTGGCATGAAAAGTTTGAAAGAACTTTAACAACTGCAGGCTTTGTTGTAAATGAAGCTGACAAATGTGTGTACTATCGCCATGGTGGGGGCGAGGGAGTCATCCTTTGCTTGTATGTTGATGACATATTGATTTTCAGAACAAATCTGAATGTTATTAAGGAGGTCAAGGATTTCCTATCTCGTTGTTTCGAGATGAAGGATTTAGGAGTAGCTGATGTTATTCTGAATATCAAGCTGTTGAGAGATGATGATGGTGGGATTACATTGCTTCAATCTCACTATGTGGAAAAGATCTTGAGTCGCTTTGGTTATAGTGACTGCAAACCCTCTCCAACACCTTATGATGCTAGCGTGTTACTTTGAAAGAATCAAAGAATTGCTAGAGATCAATTGAAATACTCTCAGATTATTGGCTCACTTATGTACTTAGCCAGTGCCACGAGACCTGAGATCTCTTTTGCTGGTAGCAAACTGAGCCGGTTTGTCTCAAAACCAGGAGGTGTTAATTGGAAAGCTATAGAAAGAGTTATGCGCTATTTGAAGGGCACTACGAGTTATGGAATTCACTACACTGGGTACCCAAAGGTGCTTGAAGGGTATAGTTACTCAAACTGGATCTCTGATGCTGATGAGATAAAGGCCACGAGCGGACATGTATTCACTCATGGTGGTGGCGCCGTTTCTTGGAAGTCTTGCAAGCAGACCATCTTAACGAGGTCAACAATGGAAGCAAAACTCACAACACTAGATACAGCTACGGTCGAAGCAGATTGGCTTCGTCGGCTCTTGAATGACTTACCGGTTGTGGACAAACCTGTACCGGGTGTTCTTATGAACTGCGACAATCAAACTGTGATCGCCAAATTGAGTAGTTAAAAGGGTAACATGAAGTCATCAAGACATGTTCAGAGAAGGTTAAAGTCTGTCAGGAAAATGAGAAACCCCGGAGTTATTGCATTGGATTATATCCAAACGTCTAAAAATCTGGTAGATCCTTTTACCAAGGGTATATCACGTAATGTGATAGATAATGCATCGAAGGAGATGGGTGTCGTGGTTTTGTCACGGCAGATGTCCTCGTGGAAGGACTTAGGTGTGAGGCCATCGCCGCTAGGTGGCGACTCAAAGGGGTTAAACGGGAACGGGAGGCGAGTTTACCCAGGTTCGGCCCCTCCGATGGAGGTAATGGCCTACGTCCTGCTTTGTGTCTATATTGTTGGTGATCTTGATTACAAGGGTGCAGAATCGCTAACCTAGCTTTCAAGGGTGTCTAACTTGAGTCTTTCGGTCCTAGGGGCTCGCCTTTATATACAGGTCGAGACCCTAGGGTTTACGACAGAGTCTGAGTCATATTACAACTCATAACCTACCATGTCTCTAACACGCCTTGCCTCTCAAGCAAGGAATCCTTCAGCGTCTTCTGCCCTGTGGGCCATGAGTCGTCGTCTCCACGCGCTTGGGCCGCCCGGCGGCTTATTTAGCAACCGCCTCGTTCGCTTTATCTTCACGACACAGCCCATCTTGAGTATGATGCCAAAGCCGCCATTACCTTGACCCGGCCCAATAAGACGGGTTATACCGCGTGGTTATATCCCCGACATTAGGCACCTTATTGATTTGAATTTATTCATGTCAATTTCCTTTACCTTCTCTTGACGGCTCACCATCTGCTTGCATCAGTGTTCTTCGTAGACCCTGAAGCGCTGGCTCGCTACACTTCCAAACTTATCATTTTTCTTGTAAGTCTATTTAATGACGTCACCCGCCAAAAATCCAGGAAGCCAATGGTGACATCACGGTAAATCTGAGTGTATCCGCATATCCCGAAAATCGAGGCATTTTAGTTTTCCAAAATTTACTGCGTCTCCTTGATTTTCGCGCCTGCCGGTTTCCCCTTCGGGGTTCCCATTTTAAATATTCACTAGAGGGTCCCTTCTTTCACTTTTATCTCGCACTTCTCACTTCTTATTCCTCACGCCCGAGGGTTTCATCATGCCAGCGTCGCCGCTCGTCTGTCGCCGGTGACCGCCTTTGGGACTGCATCGACGCCGTATCTTCGTCGAGGTTCAGCCGGCCATGTCCACCACCCTCGGCCTCCTTTAGGTAAATCGTTCTGCCTTTGCAGATCCACAATAGTTCATCGAAGTTCTTGAACACTCTGGTAGCCTCCTTTTCGTTCATTGCCATTGTTTGTTAGTGTATAGATTCCATGAGCTTTATCATAGAAATAGAGCGGTTATATGGCAGATTCATTTCTCGCTTAACATCTTGAAACCCTCCTTAAGGTCCTGTATATTAGACCATCGTTGATCCCTTGCCTTGTCGCTAGGTTTAGCAAATATTTTTCCTTTCCGAACCATTCGTAGATCCGTAATTATAGCCGTTCTTGTAGAAACTTGTTTGTCCCACACTATAGCAAAATTTAGAGGTCTTTGGTTTTTAGCGTAAGTCGCCCTGACTCCTGCCGGCTCAATAGTTGTAATCCGCCATGCGTTAAACTACCGTGTTAAGGCTCCGTCTCCTCACAATGCAGCTTTTCCATTGTAAATAATTAGATCGTCTTATTTGAACCATTTGCTTAAGCCGCCCCTGTTTGCTTTATTCAGGCGACTCATTATGTCGGAATCCAAATTTTGCAACTGGGCGTCTTCCCAAGTTTTCGAGTCTATACTTCAAGATTATCAAGATCAGGATATTCTGTCATCCAAGGAAGTAGTAGGCTGGCGGGTTGCTCTTGGAGAAGACATTCCAAAACCTGGTGAGGGAGAAGTGGTAATATTCCTGGACCATCTTCTCAGAGGCTTCTCCCCTCCCAGGTCAAAGTTCTTTCGAGACATTTTACACTTTTTCCATCTTCATCCTCAAGACCTTGGCCCCAATTCTATATCCAATCTCTGCCAATTCCAAGTACTTTGTGAGGCGTATCTGCAGATAGAACCCTCTGTTTCCCTCTTTAGGGAATTCTCCTATTTGAATCGCCAAACTGAATGCGCTGATGGCCCGAGCCTAGAACTTGGCGGGGTCTCAATCCAAAGGCGGAGAGACATTGCCTTTCCTGCTGCTATTCTGCCAAGCCATCCTAAAGGGTGGAATAAAACTTGGTTCTATTGCCGGAATACGGCCCTTGCTAGTGAGAACCCTTTGCCGGGTTACAGACCAAATCGTCTTCCCATGGACCTCGAACTTCCTGGCTAGGCTCCTCCGGAAGAACATGCCCAACATGCTCCTATATATCCAAGCAGGGCTTTAACAACCAATGGGTTAACTGGAATTGATTTGACCCGGTGTTGGGTATCCTGGAGTATTTTACCTCTAAGCCGATGTGACAGTCTAATGTGCGCTTATTCTGGCGACTTAGACGACGCCCAAGATTTAACAATATAACTTTGGATGCTGATGAAATAAACCGGATTGTGAAGAAGCTATTGGGTGAAACTCTAGCCGCTTGCAGCAAAGACGGATTGAAGCCCTTTTACGGTCTTAACCCGGCTCCTCCAGTAAGGATCTTTGGTAAATCTTATGTCTAACTTGTATGAATGTTTTTCTTCTTCTAAATTCCAAATCCTTACCTGTTAATTTCGATCGTCAATTTCGTAGGCTAAGTCTTCATTTTGGCGCAAGAAACGAGTGAAAACCGCGGCCAAAAATCCTAAGGCCCTTCAAAGTTCAAAGAAAGATAAGGCGGTCATAGAAGAGCCGTCACTTATGGGTGAATCAGCGGCAGCCGATGTCCAATCGGAGGTAGAAATCAATTTTCTTTAGCCATATTTTATTGAATCTGGCTGACGCCTCCTTTTTTCTCTTAGGGAAATGTCGAGACAACCCGGGCTGAAGATGTTGAGGTAATTTCCATTTCCTCCGGCTCAGAATCCTTGCTTCCAACAAGAACAAGGCGGGTCATTCATAAAGTAAGCTTCTCTCATCCAGATACTTATTTGAATCCCAATTTTGTTTTGAAGAAAACTTAGCATAATTCGAGACGCAAGACTCGGAGTGGTAATGGCGATCTTACAGACGGCTTACCCAATAAACCAGTCGCCCGTAAATGACCAACTGAGGTACCTTTCAGCCCAATTCTTTCTTCCGAGGCTGGTTTAAATTAGCAACCTTTTAATCATTCCGATTCCATTTATCAGGAGTCGCCACCTTCATCAGGCGACTCAACCGCCTTCAAGCTGCCACCATTAGTTATCAACCCTGGGTAAATTTCGTCATATGTCTGCCTATGCAAGCCTTTTCGCATATTATTGATTCTCTGTTCTTGTTTTGTAGGGCTCAAGCCAAGGCCAAGAAGAGAAAAACTGGCTAGCCGTCCACTCACCCTGAGGCCCCTAAGCCGGGGAAACCTGATCTGGTAACCCCTGAAGTTCATGTAGTTCAGCCTGAAGATCATCAGGAGGCGCAGACTGATTTACCCCCTCAATTTGAGCCAACAAGTGCTGATGTTATGGACACTGAAGTTGACCCGGCATCCAATCTTAACCCGCCCAGTCCTCCAAAGACAGCTGAAAATGATCCTTGTGATAAAAATGAGGAGGTTGTCATTACTGGGTCGAGTTATACCGTTCCTGAGGTTTCCAGAGTGCTGGCAAAACTTGTTGCCAAGGATGAGACAGTACCGCCTGAGAAGGGAAAAGCCAAGCTAGAGCTTCCCAGTTATGAGAACATGAGTGCTGAAGAACTACATGCTGATTATTTGGACCGTCTAGCTACGAGCCGGGAGATGGAAGTCTTGCCTTGTCGGCATGATGAGAAACAAATACGAGGTATGTTCCTCTTTGCTGTGTACTCCACATATCCTTTTATAGCCCCCAAGGGCCGGCTCATCTCCTTGAGATGAGTCGGGTCTTGTGAATAATTATGAAGAATTCGACCTATAGCCCCGAAGGGCCGGCTCATCTCCTTGAGATGAGTCGGGTCTTGTGAATAATTATGAAGAATTCGACCTATAGCCCTCCAAGGGCCGGCTCATCTCCTTGAGATGAGTCGGGTCTTCTCATTAAATATGAAGAATTCGACCTGTAGCCCCCAAGGGCCGGCTCATCTTCTTGAGATGAATCGGGTCTTCTCCATATCCTTGCTTTGTACAAAATGACATGCATTAGCCCCCAAGTGTCAAATATAGTGCATTGCAATCTGTTTGAGACTTGTTATAGTTTTTCTTTGCCATATGATACTGTATCCTGCTACCGGCTTATTACCGTTGAATATCATGGCCCTTATTATGCAGAAAGCTCTGCAAGCAGCTGAATCAAGTGTGACCGGTTTGAAGAAAGATCTGGAAGCAGGGCAACACGCCCGAACTGTTGTTGAGGAGAAGCTTCGCCTTGCTTTGGAGGAGTTGGAGAAAACCAGGCACACTTTGAGAAGCAGAGTAAATCTTTTGAAGCTGAAAACGCCACCTTATTAGAGCGTGCAGAAAATGCTGAGGGTCAATTGAAACCCATCACGGAAGAGCTATCCGGGTTAACGCGGCATATTGCCCATATTACCCAGGCTATCTTCGGTAAGTATCTTGTATCTTGCAAAAAACACCTATGCTCGTGGATAAGCCGTCCGGTGACTCACATACTTTAAATTGTATTGTAGGTCCATGAACATGCAAACTTCAAGATGACAGCTTGCTTATGCTTAAGGCTGTATATACTTTGACCGAGCAACTCTATGCTGGAAGCTATCTGGCCATCAAGGCAGTTATGGGGAATAAAGAGCCGGTAAAGCTTATCAAGGACATGCTGAGGTTTCTCTCGACGATCCCCAAACAAGTTGAAGAGTAGAAAAGATCAGCCGCCCGAGTCAGTGCAACATCTTCTTTGAGCCAGGCTTTTGCTTATTCAGAAGAGCTTGATCCGGTAGAAATGGCCAAAGGATTTCCTGAGCTCAAGGATGATGGCTCGGCTTTCGGTGATGCTGACTATCTGAAATGTGTTAAGACATCTCGAGTGTTGGCCACACAACTTGTCGCTGAAATGGAGCTGAAGAGTTATCAGGCAGCTTATGATGCAAACAACTCCCGAGTTCGGCCACCATCATTTGTACCGGTGAACCTGACCCCTGAACGTCGTAAGCACATTTTCTCCCCTAACGTTGAACCGTCCTCCATCCTGAATAACGAAGCTGTTTTCCACCCCTTGACCCATTGCAACTGGGATGTGGACAACCTCTAGATCGAAGAGCCGGAAGATCCAGTGGAGGATGACCCAGAGGCGGCTTAGGTGAAAGGTCAGCCAGAGATCAATCCGAGCGGCGCAGAGGGCGAGTCAAAGAAGTGATATGTGAAAACAATTTAAGTAGCCCGTCTCTCTAGCCCCCAAGTGTTGGGTAAAAACAATGAAATTTTTGTGGCTCCTGAGATGAGCCTGTAATAGGAGTATTTTAAAAACTTCTTGAAAAGTTCATGCCTTCGTGCATGTTTGCATTGGTGAAGGTGCTTTACGAAACTTTTGATCCTTTGAAGCTGTGTAGATTATGCTACTTTCTTTGCTTGTCTTTAAATATCTCTGCTGTGCTCGATGAGTCTTTTGATTGAAACAAAGAGGACAAGCCAAAGAATGAGCCGGCAGGAGAAACTTGTCTTTTGAAACTCAAGTCCTAAAGAAAATAATGATTGAATCAGTCATAATATGAGGATGGCTAATAATCTGGATGCTCATGTATGAGCCGGTAAATGATGTTGTACCTACAAAATTTGTGAGGTAGTAATAATAGTTTTTCTTTTAGTCAACATCAAGTACTATTGACAGGTCGGCCTAGTGGGGATTGGCAAGAGGAGACTGGCTTTCGAGGCTCAGTAAGGTAAACCAGCTTTTCTGAGCTGGTTTTGGAAATTCCAACCATTGTAATCATGGTTATAAGAAACCATGATGAAGGCCGGGCAAAAAGATTTATTTCTTTCGTAGATTTTTACGATGTAATCCGGTTTTTGAAAAAACAGCTTTCATAGACAAATATAAATATGCTCGTATGATGCCATGATGTTATGCAAAATGATGTATGTATGCGATAACAGAATATAAAAAATGCCGGTTTTCGAGACTCGACATAAAGACCGGCTTTCGAGGCTCGAGTCTTGCTTTCATGAAGCGGGTGTGATAACCCATGGTTTATCCTCGCTTTCTATATGCCGGCTCTCACGTGACTCAAGCCAATGTTTTAACCTTAAGAAGTTCAGGGTCCAAAAAGGATTGACTTGCTAAGAGTACACGGGGTCACCTGATCGGGGTCGCATCAAGCATATAGGCAGGTTTAACCATATGTTGTGGCGTTTTTTTGCCGGGTCAAGAGGGTGAGAAAGCTGAACTCGGTGAGTTGGAAGCCCCCAAATGCCCAATAAATCGTGCATTCTTGCCGGGTCACAAGGGTGAGAAAGCTGAACTCGGTGAGTTGGAAGCCCCCAAGTGCCCAATGTTTCAGAGAATAAAGACTCACGCTCAATCTGTAGGCTGATGCAACAAAAACTCCGAATTTCGGGTGTGCCGGCTTTATTATATTTGAAACATAAAGAAGTGTATACATAATTTGCAAGGGGGATTACAAAAAGCTAAAGAGCTGGCAGCTCTAAGTGCAATATGGCGGTATGTGAGCAATGCTCCAAAGCCGAGTTATTTGAGAATTCGGGTACTAGTGGTACTGACCGCTATTAAACTGCTTGGGGTTACTCTAGAAACCACCTTGGTTGTTATGTTGATTTCCTGGGCCAGGATGCTGTCCATTTCCATTATTCGCCTGATGTTGGAAAACAGCTCTTGAACCTCCCTGTGACCCGCCAGGACCATGCTGACCCGGGTGTCCACCACCGTTGCCCCCTTGATGATTCTGAAAAGCTTGGTTGCGGAATTCCTGCATGATGTAACAGTTTTACCATGAGTGGGTAGCCGACTTGTCCTGAGTACTATGTTTGGGACACGGTCCCTTGAGCGCCTCCTCGTAATTACGAGGCTTATTCCCATTATAAGTCCCTCCAGGGCGACCATTACGGTGTTGGTTTTTGAAGCCAACATTGGTGTTGGCAACAAAGTCTAACCCGCCATCTGGCTGCTTCCGCTTGCCATTGTTATTCTGGGTTCCCTGGTTACCACCGTGATTATGCTGGCCTATACCACCTTCACCTTTCTTTCCTTTGCTAGTCTTGTCCTCATCTGAGCTGGGATCCTTCGTGTTGTCTGACTCGGTGTACCTGGTGAGGACATCCATTAAGTCACCCATATCCTGCACCTTACACTTGAGCCGCCCGAGCTTCTGGACCAGCGGTTGGAAGTGCCAATTCTTTTCTAGGATCAGGACGGCTTGAGCCGCCGTAATGCTATCTGACGAGTGTATGATCTCTGCAACCCGGTGAGTCCAATGATGGGCTGACTCGTCCACGCACTGGACACAATGTTGAAGGTCCACTATCGTCATCAGCTTCTTGCACGTTCCCTGAAATTCTTGATGAAGCGTTCCTTAAGTTCCGAGCAAGTGTTGATGGAATTGGGCGCTAAATTCTTCAGCCATGTTCGAGCCGGTCCTTCCAGCATCATGGTTAAGTACTTGGCACACACGACGTCACTAACATCCAACATATCCATTGATAACTCGTAGCTTTCAATCCATGCCGCCGGCTCAAGATCCGCTATGTAGTTTGGCACCTTGCGAGGCCCCTTGAAATCTTTGGGCATACGCTCGGCACGGAGGGCCAGTGATAGGCAAGGTATCCCAATCGTCCTACTGTTGGTCCCAGCCTCTGGTTGAGGATGAAGCTGTTGAATCGCCCATGCTGCTACTTCCGCCTCTGCCTGTCGCGCACCCCTAGCCGCATCAACAATCGCCTGAGCCCCTGATGGAACATGACGGGTCGGGGAAACTTGAGGCTCTTGACTGCGCCCACTGCTAAAAACGGCCGGAGACTCCACATGGCGACTCTTGCTATGGTTGGCATAAGGGGTGGAGTGCATCCGATCGCAGCTATAAGAATACTGTGCTTGCTGCACCACTGCGGTCTTCAGCATCTCTATGGCGTTCCTAGCCTCAACATCAACAGGGGTATTTCCATGAATAGGTAGTGCTTCCAGATGCTGGGTCGCCGCCAGTACATTGTCAACAGGGTTAGAAAAGTGACCCCGTGGCGTCTGAAAACGCCGTGGCGGCGAGTGAGTTGGTGGTGACTGAGGCGGCTAGTTTTGTTGATTTTTGAGCGGCTGTCCCGCCCCCGAAGTCTGCTAGGGGGTATTAAAAAGTTGCTGCGGCTCGAGGCTCGTTGGTAGCCAGATCCGGTGTCTCCTCTGGTAAACCGCCTTAGATGCGCTTCTCTGCAGTCCTAACTTCCAAGCCTCGGCTTTAAGGTGCTCTGACTCATTATGTATGCGAGCCTGTAGTTCCGCCATCCTGGCATTCTCAGCATCGATTTCCCTCTGTACCTCGGTCATGTGGTCACGTAGTTTGGTTAACTCCGTGTTGCGCTCATCCTGATTTTCTGCAGTGACAGGACTCTCCACGAGCTTTGCCATCTCAGCCATTAAATCTGTCATGGCTTGAGCTGGTGTCTTGCCAGACCCGCCAGATCCACCCGCCGCTCCAGCCGCGGACGGGTTCTCAGAAGCCGCGGTTCCTGCCATGTAGACAGCAACTTGACGAGGCGACTCATGGAACCCTCAGGGGCTTCAATCTCCAATGATCCCCCGAGTCTGCCATCATAGAGAGGACATATCGATTCAGTTTCTCCGGTGGAAGAATTGCCATCTGAGTTGACGAGGATGTCGCCGCTTCCCGCCGGCTCATCCAAAAGACAAACTCCCTGAGTAAAGCTGACGAACACATGACGCCGGCCTGTTTGATCCTGGCCGGGTCGTGCGCGCCGAGCCTGTTCGTCGATGTCGGTGCAGATGTCCTACTCGGAAACCGTAGCGCCGATTCTGCCAAAGGGTACCTGGTATTTGGGCTCAGTTGAGCCGGTCTCGGCGCCCCAGATTGGATCATCGATGTAGATCTTGTCGCGGAGACTCTTGATCATCTGATCAACCACGAATTTTCCGAACCCTGGACAGGTCCCCTTTGAGAACTCAACTCCACGGGGCGAGAGCCCCACGATTGGCGCCAACTGTCGTGGTTTTGTCACGGCAGATGTCCTCATGCAAGGACTTAGGTGTGAGGCCATCGCCCCTAGGTGGCGACTCAAAGGGGTTAAACGGGAACGGGAGGCGAGTTTACCCAGGTTCGGCCCCTCCGATGGAGGTAATGGCCTACGTCCTGCTTTGTGTCTATATTGATGGTGATCTTGATTGCAAGGGTGCGGAATCGCCAACCTAGCTTTCGAGGGTGTCTAACTTGAGTCTTTCGGTCCTAGGGGCTAGACCCTACTGTTTACAACAGAGTCTGAGTCATATTACAACTCGTAACCTACCATGTCTCTAACACGCCTTGCCTCTCAAGCAAGGAATCCTTCGGCGTCTTCTGCCCTGTGGGCTGTGAGTCGCCGTCTCCACACGCTTGGGCCACCCGACGGCTTATTTAACAACCGCCTCGTTCGCTTTATCTTCACGACACGGCCCATCTTGAGTACGATGCCAAAGCCGCCATTACATTGACCCGGCCCAATAGGACGGGTTATACCGCGGGGTTATATCCCCGACAATGGGTATGAGACCCACAACATGAGTTGTTCACTGTGGTAATCTATTCTATGTGATCGGAGATCTTGTGAATTAGATGTGGAAGACAAGTTGTTGGTCAACTGAGAGGAGAGTATCCTTACTATTAATAATACCACTCCATGAAGATGCAATACTTTCCTAATCTGCATGGCAGGTTGATATATATCTTAATGTGTTCTAGCTGGCTTATTTACGTAGAGATGTTGTCCTGCAGAACATCTTTCGAAGAACACACCTATATGAGTCTGATTGTTAATGTCGCAATCTATGAGAGTAGTGTGCTCTCTAGTAAACTCATGAAAGGCCTCAGAGTATGACGCATAAGCTCCACCCACGGGGAAGTCCCACGGTATCCTAGTATCGGTCAAGGCTTTGTGTGAAGCTAGATTCGCAGAAAACTTGCAGTTCAAGGTCTAGTCCACTTTTCAAGTTGCTTACTAGTGTAGCATAGAGTTCTAGGTAGAGTTTCAACTTAACAGTCTCCACTGCAGTACCGGTATATAAAACGGTATTTTGGAACCAAAAGCAAATTTTGTGTGCCTCTGGGATCTGGTGGGGGATTGCTGGAATTTGATCTAAACATGGGCCAGCCCAATAGCATTTTTCAGAATTCCTAATAAATCCTAGAGGCCCAATAAGCCCATTCGTGCAAGGCAAGAGGTGGGACAAAACTTTAGTCCCACATTGCTAGTTTAGTAGGAGTTGGACCTCCTTATAAGGGAGGATGTTTACCCACATGTATGAGCATAAGAACACACACGCGCGCTCCTCCTCCGTCCGCCTCCCCATGCCATGCCACGCCTCGTCACGACGCGCCGCGGGTTGCGGGAATGAGCCGAGCCGATGTCTAAATTTTTGCCACGCACGACTGGTACACGAAAGGTCACTCGGGAGCTGAAAAGTATTGCTGTAGTGGAGATTAATTACGAACGCTGCACCCTTTGGCTGCTGCCTGTTCGTTTCATCTCCCTCTTTTGCTTTGCCTCCCGTCGCTGCATGTTTGCCTCCTTCTCCTTTGCCTATAAAAGGGAGGTCGCTCCTCTCTAGAGAGACACATCAGAACATCATCTCCCTCACGCCATCGAGGTCCAAACTCTGAGCTGCTGCTAGGTTCTTCCGCATCCCGACTTGCGGCGTGCACCGCAGGTCGGGACAGTAGGCCTCCGAAACCCCGCCGCTTCGAGTCCTGTATGGGAGAACGGTGATAAGGTTTTTGGGGAGCGCTTTGCGCGACTACTGACTTCTTAACCACGGAAGCCACGGACACCGACGACCACTTCTTAGACGACGACTTCTTCCCCGACGTCAACAACCTCTTCGACGACATGGCTGGTGACAACGCCAATGCTACTGCCACTGCTCAGTACGTGTTTGTTTCTTTTCTGTTTGATGTCCTGCTAGAGTTGCTTGGTCTAGTCTCTGCTCTACATATGTTTCGATTGAGTTCACATGTTCACATAATTTTTCCCTACTATCATTTAGTCTGCCTGATCAGTCTAGTTCCAATTATTATGACCTACTCTTATCTAGTTTGCATGACTAGGGTTGTTTCTGTTACTATGATCATGTTTTATCTACTGCTTATTACTTTTAAATCAATCGGTAAATTGCTCATATATCCAACACCTGAGGCAGGCAGAGATCCTAGGTTCGATCCCCGCGGCGGCTACCTGCAAACGAGCCCCGCGTCAGCGCACAGAAGCTTCGCCACGACGAGCACTGCACCTGGCTCGGCGAAGCTAGCGGTCAAGCGGTCGCTGGCGGAGATGCGGCCGAGGAGAGCTGGCGGTCATTGGACGTTGCAGTTGCATGCCGACAGCGGTGCCACGCGCATGACCTCGATTCTGCACCATCGAGTCCCCTGAGGTGTGGCTGGCCGGGCATGGCGTCACCCGCCGTGGCTACGACGGACCTTGAGCTCAGCGGCGCGGCGTGCAGACCGGGGCTACACGACAGTCCCTTGGATCACAGTCACACCGCGTGCAGCAGCCGGCTCACCCTCGAGCTCCGCCGCAAGAGCAATGTCGGCCGACTCCGACGAGGGACCCGATTGCTTTTAGTTTTTTTTACAGAAACCTGATTGCCTTTTTAAAAAAAAAATTGGCCACACCTGTCATAACCTGTCAATGGTCAACGTAACGGTCAAAGCTAACAGTCCACCCGACGAGTGGAGCCAAGCTATCATAATCACGCTTAAAGTTAACCAACCTAGTCATTAGTGTGACATGGTAGTTTTTTGGAACAGCAAACCAAAATTATGGTAGATTTTTCAGAATTGAAGGAAAGTGGCAGTTTTCTGCCCGCAATGTGGTATTTTTTGCTATTTACTCTTTAAAATAGTGTCAAAATGGTATATTTGAAGTTTTAAAGATTCCGTGTTTATATGGATGTTTGTTACACGTAAATGACAAATTTGTGTTTTTGGAAAGTTGATAGTTCATGCATTATTCACTTTTTAGAAATGGCCATTTTGTCGTTTGTGTATAGTTCACATGTTTACTTATTTCATCACCAAACTTTACACATGTGTAATATCGATCCAGTAGAATTCTTTCCGGGATTTTTTAAAATTGTAAGTGTGAATTCTAAACTATTTAAAACAAAGTCCTACAATGCACCCATGTTTCAAAAATCCACTCTCGCGCTCGCAGATTGATCAACTAGTGTCCATCCATCGGGTGCACTATCCCAGCATGACAGGCACGCCGGCCACCACAGAACGTGCAGAAACAAAATGATATAATTATGCGATGAGGGACCATACCACATTGCGTACGTTGGTCGAAGAATCGTGGAAATGATTGAGTACTTTTGCCCATCCCCAAGCTTGAGCAATACGTATGACATTACCCGACAACATCTCAATGAAATAGAAGCCGGCCAGGTCGCTCTCTCCTTGAAAACGAGAGGTTTTCTACAAAATGATGTCGGGCTCGCACGCATTACTGTGTTTCTGTTTAATAATAAACTGTGTCGGTGGGTGAATCAGCGAGCGCAGCCCAACGTTGACGGTGAAACCCAGTCGTACGCCTATTCATACCCAGAGCACATGACACGAGAGGATTCAACCATAACCATGGAAACCATGGCGTCATCGTCGGCGGCGAAGCCAACCACCATCCTCCGCGTGGCCGCCTTCAGCGGCTCGCTCCGCAAGGGGTCCTGGCACGGCGGCCTCATCCGCGCGGCCGAGGAGCTGTGCGAGGAGTCCATCCCGGGGCTGCGCATCGACCACGTCGACATCTCCGGCCTGCCCATGGCCAACCCGGACCTGGAGAACGACGACAGCGACGGCTTTCCGCCGGAAGTCGAGGCGTTCCGCGACAGGGTCCGCGCCGCCGACTGCTTCCTCTTCGCCTCGCCCGAGTACAACTACTCCGTCACCGCCACGCTGAAGAACGCGCTGGACTGGGCGTCGAGGGGCAAGCACAAGTGCTGGGCCGACAAGGCGGCGGCGATCATCTCCGCCGGTGGCAGCTGCGGCGGGGGCAGGGCGGCGTTCCACCTCCGCCAGATCGGGGTGTTCCTCGACATCCACTTCATCAACAAGCCAGAGCTCCAGGTCAGGGCGTACGAGGACCCGCCCAAGTTCGACGACGACGGGAACCTCGTCGACGCCGAGACTAGGGAGCGGCTCAAGCAAGTGCTCCTCTCGCTGCAGGCCTTCGCGCTCCGGCTCCAACACAGGACTGGCTGAAGAAGAAATTTGGCACCGTACGTTGCGTAAACGTCAATCTGCATTTCCATTTGGGTGTTGGATATGTTCATATGTACGTACGTACTTTTAACTTTTGTTGCGCTGAGCACATTTTGCTCTTTATTCGTCACATCGCTGCTAATGCTGCTGTAAACAGTGTGCTTGTAAGAAATCACGGGAGTACCTTTTTATAAACGTTTTTGTTAAGATTTACTCGACTGATTTAAGTCTCAATCAACACTGAGATCTGGCATAGAGAGCCGTGCAAAATTTTCATTTTTAAGGCCTTGGAAATAAACTGTGCAGTACTTGTTTTGTAAGTCTTCGTCAACCCTGAGATCTGTCACAGAGAGCCGTGCCAAATTTACATTTTTTGTGGCCCTGAGAATAAACAGTACAATTTTTATATTAGATAAACAAAGTACTACAACACAGTTTCCCGCTATTAAACGGTGGAGTACATATCTGATGGAAACCACATATTCCGTGAAAACCTGGAAACTAGATCTTGGACCGTTGGATAGTAAGTGTGTGATATGAGATGAAAAGAGGTACAAATTGCAAATACAACCCCGCAGTCGCTATGTACGTTGGTACAGAAACATCGCCGATGGAAGCTGAGCCTTCCCGTGGCTTTCTCATGGAGCTATACCGATCCCGATTCGGATTTTTTTCCCCATCAACAGGTAGGGTGGTTTGCGTACATGAGGGACATGGTGCATTCCTCCAGCAGGATCCCGCGTTTAGCGCCTGGACGATGAGCGGCGAGTGTCGCGAGTGTCTCCTGTCCGGCTGCTGTCTGGCCAACCGTGCCAAACTGCCAATCCTCCTTTGAGCCTTCTCCATCGAAGTCGTACTGGATCTAGGTACGAGGATTTCTATTACACTCTGCATTTTATATGCTTTGCCCCTTTGCATCTTCCCGTGGCTCATGTATTACCTCTCCTCTAGGCTGGGGCAGATTTGCAAGGAAAACAGAGGAGAGGACAAGGTCGTGGATTGTGGGTTGTCTTCAGGATTAGCACATTATTTGAAGGAGGGAACGGCATACTAGCATCTTGGCTGATTTCCCCTAAAGCTGCTGTCCAAATTTTGGTCTTCAAGAACTTGACAAGGTATAAAGCATTTGCTCCTAATCGCAACATGTGTGCTGAAGTGAAAAATCATTATGACTTTATTAGTGAATAATGTTACAAGATTATTACAACCAATTGCGTTCAGTTTTTATTGTCTGAGGAATTAAGTGTTGCTTCGTTTACCCAAATGGGCGTTTGTTTGTATATGCAATGCATGTACGGAAAAGGATAAGCACAACCAATGTCACTGAGCTAGCTGTGATGACTTGTTACAACTAGGGAGGTAGTACTGATATTTGTTAGACTGAGTGGTTATGTGCAAAATAGCATGATTGCCAGCGGGCGTTCTTTTGCAAATAGGGCACAACAGTTACGGATGGATCTGGTCCATACATATTGTATCCAACAGACATCCCTCAGGTTTCCAAGATTCCACTGAAAACATGGTTTCCAACTGATATTGTCTCTAAACGGTGTCATGTTGTTGATAATAGAAAAATTATTACTCCTAGAGAGGGAAATCTTCTGTGTAAGGTTTCTAATCTTATTGACCCTACTAATAACTCATGGGACGAGGACCTCGTCAGATAGACTTTGTGGCCAACTGATGTACAACTGGTTCTTGCGATGCCGCTTTCAATGTTTGAGATGTCTGGTTTTATTGCCTAGAGTTTTACAAAAAAAAATTGGGAACATCTCTATGAGATCTGCTTATTTCGTGGAATGGGACCACCAGCATGGGAGAAATCTTCATCGGACTAATGGTTTGGGTCGCGCAACAACCAATTCTATTTGGTGTAAGATTTGAAATATGTCTTGTTCGACCAAGGTTAATTTTTTTGTTTGTCTTCTTTTCATGGCACCCTACCATGTCGTGTTATGTTTGCTAATAGACATCTGAAAGTTTCACCCCCATGCAATTCTTGCTCTAATGGAGCGGAGGACTCGGAGCACGTGATAATCCTATGCCAGAAAGCTAAAGATGTTTGGAGGATGTTGGGGTTGGACGAAATTATTAAAAGGGCTTGTGAAGTTGATCGGGCTGACAAGGCGGTACTTGAGTATTTACCCCTTCTACCCGATCAGTAATTATCTATTTTGGGTATCCAGAATGTACGTGAGATGATCACCATTACCACTTTATACTTACGGTGGGAAAGAAGCAAGCTGGCCAATGAGGAGAAGACTGAAGATGTCAATCAGATTAACATGGCGATTAGGACGCTTAGGTCTAATTATGTTAGTGCATCCTCCCCAATTGTTACTGTGAAAAAAGGGGGCTGGATTAGACCCCCTAAGGGTCTTGTAAAACTTTTTTTTGAAAGGAAAACTGTAAGGGAAGCCCCCCACAGCGAGATTTTTTTAAAATAATAAGTACCCAAATTCGCGCCTGAGAGGACTTGAACCTGGGTGGCTGGGTTGTACATCCACTCCACTAGCCAAGTGAGCTAGGCTCACTCTTCTTTTGATCAAGACTTGTTGTGTAGGGGAACGCAGCAGAAAACAAAAATATTCCGACCTACGTACCAGCCCAGGATCACTATGGAGACTGCATACAAGGTTTGATCTTTTTCGTTACCGACTCGTAGCGCAGCGGAAGTAGAGTCGATGACGAACGGCGGTGCAGATCCCCGCAGCTAGGATTTACAACCTCCCAACCGCGAGGATGTACTCCCACGTCAGCTCACCGGACGGATCTCCGGTCAGCCCTTCGGGAGGCATTGGGACAGTCCCTCGGATAGTCCCACCGGACGGATCCTCGGACAGCCCTTCGGGAGGCCCCTGGACAGTCCCTCGGATAGTCCCACCGGACGGATCCTCGGACAGCCCTCCGGGAGGCCTCTGGACAGTCCTTCGGATAGTCCCACCGGACGGATCCTCGGACAGCCCTCCGGGAGGCCTCACGGACAGCCCTCCGGGAGGCCTCACGGACAGCCCTTCGGGCGGGTCACTCGGACAGCCCTTCGGGAGGACACCCGAAACTCAAACTGTAACTCGGACAGCCCTTCGGGAGGCACTCTCGAACTAAGACCGAAACTACGATCTCTCTACAGAGTTGCACACATACGGTGTCATCTATCCGGCAGGGCTTCGCCGTCCAGAACTAGTTCCCACCGGAACCCAGACAGCCTTTCGGCTCTACGAAACTATTTCGCTGGGAGGGAGAGAGAAGCTAGAAATGTCATGGCATGTGTATGTGAGAGCAAGGATGAAGCATATGGGGCTGCCTCCTCCCCTCTATTTATAGGAAAAACAAGGGGTAGGATGGGCATATCCAAAATGCCATGTCATCCCAAAATATCTTGGGAAGATATTTGTGGAAAGCCAACTTCCAACCATATCCATAAATCTGATTTCACTATTCACGACGACATTTTTCAGCGTCCGGTCGAACTGAAAATATTTATGTGGGCTTAGAACAATTCCAGTACCCACTAAAATAAGTTTCAATGCGATTCGGAACAATTCCGGTTTAGTGATTTTCATCTGCGAAAAGCATCTGAAGCGGTTCCGGCAGCTCCGGAACATTTCCGGTTTTCATCCCGGAAAATTCCAGAAAGTTTCCAGAATGATTCTGGCACCCTCCAAGAATTATCAGGCATGTGCCGAAACCAATCTGACTTTATGGTATCCTCTGAAACAACTTTTCAGTTTTACCGGAACTATTCCGATATCCTCTCCGGAACGTTTCCGTTTCGTCCGAAACTTTTTCGGTGTATTTCTCTCAGACTTCCCGTTTAGTATTCAGCAGATAGATGACCCTTAAGCGTGTGACCCTATAGGTTCGGTGAAGTATAGACATGACCCGGAACACTTTCCGATCAATGATCAACATCGGAGCCGTGGACACCCATATTGACCCCTATACCCACACGAATGAATATTCGAGTGAACCTCCAGTTGCCGTGTGCTATTCCTGTTGCTTCGCGATATGTTACAAATACCCGAGGTGAGAAAACATCGGCATCCTCGTGGATCAACACTTGTCCACAATGCCAGTTACGTCGTTACCGGTTTTGTTCTCTTTTCTCGTTTCCGTGTTCCGACATCCCTGTGATCAAATCACACTTGTGTCTGGCCAGACGATGATGGATACCGTAACACCGAGAGGGCCCAGAGATATCTCTCCATCGTCGGAGGAGCAAATCCCAATCTTGAGCTATCAAGTTACTTAACATACTTTTCCATGAACCCGTAAGCCGCCGTAATAGCCACCCATTTACGGATGACGTTTAACAAACCCCAAAGTTCATGAAGCAAGCATGAAGAAACTCGACACTCTCATGGTCTAAGGAATTATGCAAACATTAACTTCTCTGTGTTATTAACCATTAACTTATGACGAATGAATCTCATAGCATAACATCAATCGGGTCGATTCAACACAAGTGTTCTACTAACAATTGTGCCCTCAAAATTGCCGGCATAGTCATGCCCATGATCAGGAAAACAGGATCATCATGCAATACTTGAGCCAGTCATAGAGGCTTGACTAGGAATACTTTTTACCGTTTATTATCCCACACGTGCACATGAGTTTCCCTCCAAGCCTCGTTTTATTTGCAGACTCGAGAATCATTGCAGTTATAGCATGGAACATAAACATAATTATGAACAGGGAGATAATCAATAACATTTATTATTGCCTCTAGGGCATATCTCCTACAGACTCCCACTTGCACTAGAGTCAATAATCTAGTCAATGCTAATGCACTTTACAGCTATGGCATACTGGTGTAAAATATGCTTCGCATGTGGTATAGCCTGATGTCCAACGGATCTGACGACTTCAGCTCCGTGTGTAACTTTGCATATCCCCGCGTTTTCACGCTTTCACAAAATTCATATTTTGTGTGGACTTGGCTTTGCATATGTGTGAATCATTGGTCGAAACCTGATTCCTCAGACTGAGCTATGGAGCAACTATCTGCAATAGTGTCCCATAGACCAAAGCCATCTTGGAACCATACTAAGTTCATGAATGAACTATATGATTCAACAACTTCTTTGTCACTTCTTAAGCGTCAACATACTTAGCCTTTGTTATAGAATTCGCCACAGTATCTTGTTTGGAACAATTTCCAACTACCGTGCCACCATATTGTGTATTACACAAAACCTTTAACTTAAATCGAAAATCGCATGGAGCATTGATGAAGACTGTATCGATGTAATTACTTACAACGAGTACTTCATAATCTCTGCTTGCAAGAAAACATGTCATCACTACTACTCTAGTACTCAATGACATCTTTCACTGTTGTCCTATGATCAGTACTTTGATCACTTTGGTATCTATACTCGCAACAACTTTGGAGTATTGGACATATCTGGTTGTTTTTACATACCATGGAATACATGATTAATCCAAACACAAGAGTGTGTGGAATCACCATCATGTATTTTGCTCATCAGTGTTTTGGGACACCGAGTCTTGCAAAAACTCTTTCCATGTGACTTCGGCAAGAATCACTCCTTGACGGTTTTCAATGCTAAAAGGTTTTAGCATCTTGTCAATATGTATTCATAGCTTAGCCCCATTAGGTAAATCTATCTCCATAGATCATCATGCCTAATATTGAGGCTATTTAGCCTAAGCACTTCATCGAAAAACTATTTTCAAATGAAGTCCTAATTCGTGTCAAGAAATTTATTTCCAATTAACAATGTGTCAAGTACACAAGGTTTCTAGAAATATTATTATGCTCCCACTTACTTTCTTGAATCACAAGCATCTTTGATACCCATTTGATGAAGTCAAACCCTTTTGACCATTCCATTAAAAACGAAGATTCCAACTCCACTATGCTCTCTTCTGTCCATCGCTGGAACTCTGAAGTTTGCATACTTACTAGCATCCTCTGGATCGACAAATTACTTTGGACTGTATCACATACAAGTCCTAGGTTTCATTTCCATCAGATGGAAATCCTTTTGTCATCCATGTTTCATATCTCATGATTGAAATATGTATTAATTGCTAGTTCAACCCGAACCGACTTCAAGCATCGCTACGGTGAGATAATCTCATCGTAGTCAACTCCTTGAACTTGTTATTGCAACAAGTCGAGCTTCATGGATAAAACATTTTTTTCCGTATCAGTTTTTAGTTCCATAAATATTCGTTAGATTCTAAGTCTTCCGAAAGGTGTATCAAGATTTTAATCTCGAATCACATATATGGAAACTATCTCGGATTGTATTGGCATTTAGCCAATTCCGGAGTCAGGGCCCATCAACGCTTCCTTGTGTATCGTAGGTATACTGTTGTCTAACAACAATATCTCGTTTGCGCACCTGATAGGTTTGCACGAGCTTTGCCTACGTGGTTCAGCTGCAAGTTTGACCGAAGTCCATACATTTTATTGTAGAGACTTCCGTATCAGTCGCAGTAGGAAACTCTGGAATCACTTCCAAGGTTTCTTTCCTTTGATCTAATGACGAAGATACTGGTTATCTCGTCGAGTTGCACTGTCCTCCCACTCGCCTTTTGTAAGAACTATTCTCTTTAAAAGCATACCGTTTTGCGGCAAAATCCTTTGCCTCGGTATAGTGGTGGGGAATACCCAATGACTTGGGATAACCTTACAAAGTAGCACTTGCCTGATTTGAAATAGGTTTGTAACCTTTTACACAAGCCCCATATTCCAAATGTTAAGAAAAGATATAACATGGTTGGGCGTACCATACCATGGCATCATTTCAACAGACCCGATGGAGCTCTTTTCAGTGTAAAAGCCGCAGTCTCTAAAGCATCACTCTTTTAAAAAGGGGTAATGGCAAATTTATTTATGTCATCTTTGATCTTACCATGTCATGAATGGTTCGATTACATCTACACAGACTCTCCACTTGCAGTGGTGTTCCGGGAGGTGCAAGTTATGAAACCCCTTTCACAACTCATCAGACATTCGCTAAACTTGTAACTCAAATATTCCTTTCTGCAATCGAATTGTAGAAACATAATTTTCTTGTTACAATAACTTCTACTTCATTTTTGAAAACCTTATGAATGAATTCAAAAGATCCAGACTTACGTCTCAACAAGTAAATATCCATATATCTACTTGAGTCATTTCTGAAGATAGATAACTCCACTACTTGCAACAACATTTATTGGACTACACACATCATAATGTATGATCACCAATATGTTCTTTGCTCGTTCCTTATGGTCTGTGAACGGTATTTCAGTCACTTCACTTTTCAGAGGAAAGTTGCAAGTGTCAGATGATTCAAAATCAAACGACTTCAAAATCCATCACAGTGGAATTTTCCATGCGGGTTTCTCCAATGTGACCAAATGCAGTGCCACACTTGTGTGGTATTCTTTTAGTCTTGCGACATTTAGCGTCAGTGTTATGGATGTATCATATTTCCATCAATATTCATAACATACATCCCATCTTGTATGGAAGCATGGCCCTTCATGTTATTCATAACACCGAACATCAAAAGTTCTCTTATGAATAACCTTCTTGCAAAATACCTTATGCAAAGGGCTAGAGTGTGTAAAACTCTAAAATGATTTATGAAAGTAAATACAGAGGTAATGTATTATTATCAATATTCATAACATACTTCTCATTCATAATGAAAGTATGGCCCTTTTGTTATTCATAACTCCGAACATTAAAAGTTCTCTTATGAACAACCTTCTTGCAAGATACTTTATGCAATGGGCTAGAGTGTGTAAAACTCTAAAATGATTTATGAAAGTAAATACATCGGGAATACACCTATGGAAGGCATAGTAACATTTACTATGTTCCCTGCGTGTATCTAAACCTTATTCCTGGCTAGTCTTTCAGGCCATAGTAGTTCTTACATCGAGTTGCAACAGAATGCAATCGAGCGGGTATCTTTGTGATTAACTCACAATACCCAAGAATTAGTGATTAACATGTTTAACCAAAATTCCCAAGAACTATATCTCTGACCAGCCTTCTATACATCAAAAAACTTGTATGACATTCATACATGAGCTGGATATTCCAGTCTTCTTTCCTTTTGCCTTGATACTTCTAACAGTTTAACTTCTAGTATTTCTCCTACTCTCAGAAGAAGCATCCAACTTAAGAGTGGCGTTAGCCCCGGACTTCCTAGGCATGAAAGTTTCACTAACACCCTTCCGGATACTTCCTTTCTCTTTAAGTTGTTGTTTTATTCACCATCATCATATGACAGTCGTTCTTCTGGATCCCTCTCTTATCAGTCTAATGCATAGTAAACTCCTTTACTAACAGTTTGCAAACAAACATTGCTTTGGATATCTCATATCTTTTAGCCTTTGTCTGTCTCTGAAAATGATTTTCAGATTCCATGAATATCACATAACTATCCAAACTTTTGAAGTTCGGGTCTCATGGAAGCAAACATATTGCACTTGACTGAAAACGGAATTCTAGCTTTTTGGATCGAAGGACGAGTGTCACATGATCCATAGCATTAGCGGGAGAATACCGAAAGCATGCGATAGGACAAAATCCTTCTCGGCACTCTAGAGGACAATCCTCACATTAGGTTACCAACCGTAAAGTTTTAACCAGATATTTAACAGCTATTCAATTTTAATAGGGAAGGTGGAAACGCGAGCCATTATTCTACAACTTTTATGCAAATCACACTTTAGACAGTGTTCAGAATTAATTGCACCGAGAATTAAACAAGTTAATTCTACAGTGCGCTCCCACTCAAATCAATATCTCTCAAAATTGATTATGAGTGATACAAGACCCGATTTTTGATTGTTCGCCATGATGGTAGCATCACAGATGACGAAAAATCTCAACCGGTAGGCCAACTTGCCAATCACATCTCTATGTGACTCTTGTTCATCTTTCGATGCGTGTGTTCTGAGCTCATGACTTTCATGCCTGAACGTCAAGACAACCAAGTGATCTCGCTGCGAGGTCTCAACTCACCCGCCTCACACTTCTCTAATCGTTCGTGCCCATGTTAGCATGTGACACCCCGAAAAGTTAGGTGCCGTGACGGTGCTACACTTGGGAGAACACTAACTACTTGATATTTTTGTGAGAGATCACCCTAATAAAAGGCGACTACCGCGCAATCAATAAGGGTGCATCATAAGGGATAAACATCTCAGGCAATTCATAATAGCATGATATGGTATAGCCCTTTGTGACGAAGAAGTCTTTCATTTCTTCGTCTTCGGCATTCGCGTCGGTGTTCACCTTCGCGAAGATTGCCACCACCTTGTCGATGCACCAGATAATATTGCTATCTCTATAGCTAATAAAATAAGTGTATTACATAAGGTTGACACGCAGGTCATTAAAGTGCAATCATATGGCTCCAGCCATCATGCCGAATCATGACACGCAGGTCATGTTAATCAATTTACATCATATAGCCATCTCATACATAATCAAATTATAATGAGCACTGCTATACCACATCACATGCACATGCAAACCATCCTGCAAAACCAAGTTAGACGCCTCTAATCGGTTCATGCAAAATTTTATTTTTCGTGGCTTCTAAGGTTTCGAAACAAACCGAAGCTACCAACGTCCATCATCAAGCATGATAATCCAAGTCGCTTGATTAACATTGCGGGGTGTATGAAACACGAGATAATAAAATCTCGAGCCCCATACTAAACTTCGTCATACGCGTGACCCCCGTGCAGATCATATCTGCATTGCCCTTTCGTCTGCGAAATTTCATCTTTCTTTTTAACTACGGTGGAATTCAATGAACTGTTAGCACTTCGTTGATCAATCAGGATCGCGGATTGCCAGAACATTGAAACTCCACCATACTGTTATCAAGATCAGAAATATGCAAATTCCAGGGAAGCAACAAGAACATCGGGTAACAGATTTCATCTGCTACCCGCACAAATAATTTTCAGTAATAGAACTCATCTACTACCTAATTATATTGTGCAACACCCATACATCTCTATGTATTCTAGATCGCAACCTGCATCTACGCATAGCACGGCTCTGATACCACTGTAGGGGAACGCAGCAGAAAACAAAAATATTCCGACCTACGTACCAGCCCAGGATCACTATGGAGACTGCATACAAGGTTTGATCTTTTTCGTTACCGACTCGTAGCGCAGCGGAAGTAGAGTCGATGACGAACGGCGGTGCAGATCCCCGCAGCTAGGATTTACAACCTCCCAACCGCGAGGATGTACTCCCACGTCAGCTCACCGGACGGATCTCCGGGCAGCCCTTCGGGAGGCATCGGGACAGTCCCTCGGATAGTCCCACCGGACGGATCCTCGGACAGCCCTTCGGGAGGCCCCTGGACAGTCCCTCGGATAGTCCCACCGGACGGATCCTCGGACAGCCCTCCGGGAGGCCTCTGGACAGTCCTTCGGATAGTCCCACCGGACGGATCCTCGGACAGCCCTCCGGGAGGCCTCACGGACAGCCCTTCGGGCGGGTCACTCGGACAGCCCTTCGGGAGGACACCCGAAACTCAAACTGTAACTCGGACAGCCCTTCGGGAGGCACTCTCGAACTAAGACCGAAACTACGATCTCTCTACAGAGTTGCACACATACGGTGTCATCTATCCGGCAGGGCTTCGCCGTCCAGAACTAGTTCCCACCGGAACCCAGACAGCCTTTCGGCTCTACGAAACTATTTCGCTGGGAGGGAGAGAGAAGCCAGAAATGTCATGGCATGTGTATGTGAGAGCAAGGATGAAGCATATGGGGCTGCCTCCTCCCCTCTATTTATAGGAAAAACAAGGGGTAGGATGGGCATATCCAAAATGCCATGTCATCCCAAAATATCTTGGGAAGATATTTATGGAAAGCCAACTTCCAACCATATCCATAAATCTGATTTCACTATTCACGACGACATTTTTCAGCGTCCGGTCGAACTGAAAATATTTATGTGGGCTTAGAACAATTCCAGTACCCACTAAAATAAGTTTCAATGCGATCCGGAACAATTCCGGTTTAGTGATTTTCATCTACGAAAAGCATCTGAAGCGGTTCCGGCAGCTCCGGAACATTTCCGGTTTTCATCCCGGAAAATTTCAGAAAGTTTCCAGAATGATTCTGGCACCCTCCAAGAATTATCAGGCATGTGCCGAAACCAATCTGACTTTATGGTATCCTCTGAAACAACTTTTCAGTTTTACCGGAACTATTCCGATATCCTCTCCGGAACGTTTCCGTTTCGTCCGAAACTTTTTCGGTGAATTTCTCTCAGACTCCCCGTCTAGTATTCAGCAGATAGATGACCCTTAAGCGTGTGACCCTATAGGTTCGGTGAAGTATAGACATGACCCGGAACACTTTCCGATCAATGATCAACATCGGAACCGTGGACACCCATATTGACCCCTATACCCACACGAATGAATATTCGAGTGAACCTCCAGTTGCCGTGTGCTATTCTTGTTGCTTTGCGATATGTTACAAATACCCGAGGTGAGAAAACATCGGCATCCTCGTGGATCAACACTTGTCCACAATGCCAGTTACCTCGTTACCGGTTTTGTTCTCTTTTCTCGTTTCCGTGTTCCGGCATCCCTGTGATCAAATCACACTTGTGTCTGGCCAGACGATGATGGATACCGTAACACCGAGAGGGCCCAGAGATATCTCTCCATCGTCGGAGGAGCAAATCCCAATCTTGAGCTATCAAGTTACTTAACATACTTTTCCATGAACCCGTAAGCCGCCGTAATAGCCACCCATTTACGGATGACGTTTAACAAACCCCAAAGTTCATGAAGCAAGCATGAAGAAACTCGACACTCTCATGGTCTAAGGAATTATGCAAACATTAACTTATCTGTGTTATTAACCATTAACTTATGACGAATGAATCTCATAGCATAACATCAATCGGGTCGATTCAACACAAGTGTTCTACTAACAATTGTGCCCTCAAAATTGCCGGCATAGTCATGCCCATGATCAGGAAAACAGGATCATCATGCAATACTTGAGCCAGTCATAGAGGCTTGACTAGGAATACTTTTTACCGTTTATTATCCCACACGTGCACATGAGTTTCCCTCCAAGCCTCGTTTTATTTGCAGACTCGAGAATCATTGCAGTTATAGCATGGAACATAAACATAATTATGAACAGGGAGATAATCAATAACATTTATTATTGCCTCTAGGGCATATCTCCTACATGTTGAGGGGTACAGCCGAGGTTGCTCTGAGATATCATAAAGGAAATTTTATTGCTAGGGGGAATTGGAGAATTTATTAGTGTACAGATGTCCTAATGCCTGAGGCATTGGCGCTACGATTTGGATTATTCCTAGCACAAAGGGTTGGGTGCAATCGAATTGTTATCAACTCGGATAATTTAGAGGCCAATGAAATCATGAAGAGCAGGGGCACCTATGCAGGAGCAGCGGTTGTGATTTTTGATGATTGCTATCATTTAGCCCGTGATTTCCCTTCACTAGGTTTTGAACATTGTAATAGGGAAGCTAATAAGGTAGCTCACGAGCTTATGAGATTAGCTAGGTCTTCTACAACAAATGATTGGTTTGAGGAGCCTCTGAATGTTCAACTGTTATTTCTAATTAATAAAATACTTTTATTGTTTCAAAAAAAATCCTGTCATGTTGTTCTTATTTTATAATGAGTTAATTTCATTTTCTACCCCCATGATTTACCCAATTTTATCCAATCAATATGCATATCATGTGGCACAAAGTCAATCAACGGAGGTATAAAGTGAGGATTTCCTCAAAATTGGGTAAAATCTATCAAAAGGATAAATCATAGGAGTAAAAAATGGAAATAACTCTGGTATAATCTACCGTGGGAGGAGAATCATGTAACTGAAGATAAGTTAGTGAGGACCAAACACTATATAAAACTAAAATAGGAAAAATATGGTCATATAAGTTGGATCGTCTTGATCCTCTGTGATAACAAACATAGCCTTGGACCAATCCTTGTACTTCTTCTTCTCCGTTCTAAATTATAAGGCGTGTTAATTTTCAAAAAACATAAATATTTTACCAAGCTTATAGAAAGTTATGTCACGGTGAATCTATTGATGTTGATTGTGTATGGTAGTTTTTCATTTTCTCTCTCAAAACTTAGTCAAACATAGAGAAGTTTGGCTTTACTTGACATTGATAAACTCTATATTTTGGAACGGAGGTAGTACTTTCTCAATGACCATTTATTTCTAGGAGGCTGGTGAGTACGTCAAAGCGGGCTACAACATTCATATAAAGTTTAGCAACGACGACGAGGAGAAAGACATTGATAGGCCCGACTACCATCATTTGTATTTTTAAAGGCAAGTACAAAATAGACATGCACACCATAATGATAACACACACACACTCATGCAACGCTTACTGAAGCCGAAATCATAGATTTCTTCGAAGGGAACACCACCTCCCACCAAAAGGAAGTTACGCCTTAACAAGACACACATGATGTAAAAATTGGAGATTGATTCCAGCTGGGCCAGGGGTCAATCCACTTCCTAATCATCCAATCACCAGTTGGTGTTTTTCATCTTTGTTTTTTTCTCATAGGAGGAGTTTTGGATTCTATGGTACGGGTAGAGTGGTACATTTGTTATGAATGCCCTCTTCTCCCAAAATATCCCGGCCTTTTGTTCGCTAAGTGGTTGAGAAAATATAATTAAATTTAGTATGTTGTTCTGATACTAGTTCAGATTTAAAAATGTCCTGAATTTGGTTTCTTGTTCAAAATTTAATAATGACCATGGAAATGAGGTAATTCATTTGCAAGTTATTGGGAAAACTAGGTAAGACCAAAATTCAAGTTTTCTCTTGGCTATATGAAAGGGTTTGCACACAGAATCGCCTTGAAAACAAAGGGTGGCCAAATATGGGGTGCGTCAATTACGCCAGAGGAAATATATCGGGCGGTGGGGTTTGTTATCCAAACGTTGGTCTTCAACACGGTTTTAGTTTACTATCCCAAGGAGTGGTTATGCTTATTAATTTGCTTGTCATCGTATGGAGAGGGATACTCAACAGTGAGAGATTGATGACCGAGATTTGTTCTCGCTGTTCACTACAACAATACAAAGATTAAGTAACACAACCATGTAACACATAGAAAAACGTGTTACAAAGAAAAATTGCAGTAATGCACCATGTGTGTTACAGAGTGCACAGTAAGACATAGTTGATAAGATTCGAAAATGTGTTACCGGCACATTACACAGTAACATATAAGTTTGTGTTGCTCCATTTGTGTTACAAGACTATTGATAGAGTAACGCATAATCATGGGTTGCATAGTGTTACAAGCTATATAACTTTAGAGAAAAAAGGAATAGTTTAATATAATATTTTAATAGAAAAGGAATAGTGTCATGGTACTTTTTTTTAAAGATCCGGTTTCGGCCGGCTTCATTGATTTGAAAGGTAGAAGGCGGAAAAACAGTGGTGATCAAGTGATCATGGGCAGAGCCAAGAGAACAAAAGGAAAAACTAAAGAAAAAGTGGGAGGGGTGTCCACGGTGACTATCTCATGGCCTCCTTCGCAAAAGGGGGCTCTAAGCAAGCAGCACCTGCCGATCTCCATTGTTCTCGGTCATTATGAATGGCGTGCAGTACGTCGTCGATGGAGGGATTCTTTGCTCTGAAGACACGGCGTTTCTTTCCTTCCAGATCTCCCAGGAGATCATCATTAGCATGGTTTAGAAGCCTTTTCCGAAAAATGGAGGAGTCAAGTTGATCATCTTCTGAAAATGCTTTACGGAGCTGTGAACATGAGCCATTGGAAGGCTCAGCTCCGTGCAACCAGGCTAGGTGGACGACCTCTGCCAGAATTGATTTTCTCAAAAACCATTTTCTATGACATAGGCTTGTACAAACGTCATGAATATTTTTCCATATTACTTGAACTTTATTTGAAAGACGTATATGCTCAAATTGGAATTACTTCCAATATGTACGCATAAATTCATTCATTTATATATAGAAAAAAGTGAATAAATTCAAAAATTGTTCTAAAATTTATAAATACTAGCATGGAAGCACACTGTATATACATAATCTTCCTATAAGAAATTGAAGACATGTGACGTGGAAGCATATTATATGTACATAATAATTTTGCTATAAAAAATTAAAAACAAGTGAGACCGGCTAAACAACCCAACTGAACACACGGTCATTTGACATGAATGAACAAAATAAAGTGACCAACAATGGGGGCCACGTGATTACCAAGTGGCCATTTTTGACATGCCTGAAAAAAAAATGATGCCCTAAAAAGATGAACCTGCTACCTCCTACTAGGGAGCACATGTGATTCCCAAGTGGCCATCACCGTTGTGCTTATTAATGAACAGTTGGCCCAAGGCCCATTTCAAAGAGAGGTGTGGGCTAGCCGATGAGGAGTTAAATAGGCGCCCCTATGTCTCGCTTTAAGCCGGCCTGACTGGGAAGCCTCGCATCTAGTAGCCGGCCTGACTGGGCCGGCCTGTATGGAAAAGTGGCCTTTCGCGATTTTTATTCTTTATTTTTCTTTATATTTTAACTTTCCTTTTTGGTCTATTTTTTACTATTGATTATATTTCCAAATATTAGAATATATAAATACTAAAATCTCTTTACATACAAAGACAAATATTAATAATATATTTTAAAAATATAAACGTGTATATAAAAATGTTCCTGATGTATAGTAAAAATGTAAAATGTGTATGGAAAAAACTAGACATCAAAACATATATATGAACAAAAATGTTTATAATGTATTCCACAAATAAAAAATATGTTTAAAAAATGTAAAGTGTTTATAAAAATATTCCACATAAAACATATATGTTTAAGAAATTATTTATCACGTATATCAAAAATGTTAAAAGTGTATAAAAATATACCGAATGTATACAAAAAATGTACAAATGTGCATCCAAAAAGTAGACATAAAAAACATATATTTGCATAAATGTTACTCGTGTATTTATAAAATGTTTGTGCAGTTTAAAGAAAATGTTTATTACCATAAGAATGTAGATCGCGTATTTGCAAAAATGTTGAGAATTCATTCAAAAAAGGGTCTGAAACATGTATTAAAGAAAATACACATTTTGTAATAAACAAATGTTCAACATGTTTCCAAAAATGTTTTATCCGTACACTCAAAGTGTTAATCACATATTAAGAAATGTATGCATTGTTTCTAATATATTTTTCTTACCTTGAAAAGATTCATTCTGTATTAGAATAAATGTCGACCATATATTTTTAAAAGTGCTAAAACATGTTTTTAATGAAAAAATGTACATTGTGTATTTGATAAATATGCAACGTGTAGGGTAACGCGGCAGAAAACAAAAATTTTCCGACCTACGTACCAAACCAGGACCACTATGGAGACTGCATACAATGTTTGATCATTTTCGTTACCGACTCATAGCGCAGCGTAAGTAGAGTCGATGACGATCGGCGGTGCAGATCCCCGCAGCTAGGATTTTACAACCTCCCAACCGCGAGGATGTATACCCTCATCTGCCCCGCGGACAGCCCTCCGGGAGGCGGTCGGACAGTCCCCCGGATGGTGTCGCGGACAGCCCTTCGGGAGGACCTCCGAAACTCACACTGTCACTCGGACAGCCCTTCGGGAGGACCTCCAAAACTCGGATGGTCACACGGACAGCCCTTCGGGAGGCACTCACGAACTAAGACGGAAACTACGATCTCTCTACAGAGTTGCACACATACGGTGTCATCTATCCGGCAGGGCTTCGCCGTCCAGAACTAGTTCCCACCGGAACCCAGACAGCCTTTCGGCTCTACGACACTATTTCGCTGGGAGGGAGAGAGAATGCCAGATCATGCATGGCTTGTGTATGAGAGCAAGGATGTGAGAGATGGCAGCCCACTCACCTCCTATTTATAGGAAAACCAAGGGGTAGGGTGGTTTTACAATAAAACCCAAAATGCACATGAATGAAGTCCTACCACAAGGGCATAAAAGTGAAACCAAGGAACAAGAGGGACTCCATGAAGGAGTCCACCATGTGGCCGGCCACACCCCCATGTGGGGCCCCAAAATTGGCTCCAATCCATCCATCTCATCCCCAAGATCTTTTGGAGCAAAGCCCCAAAAGGTGGCTTTCCATAAAGTAGTCCAAAAAGCACTTTCACTATTCACGACGACATTTTCAGCGTCCAGTCGAACTGAAAATATTTATGTGGTCCTAGAACATTTCTAGTACCCACAAAAAATAATTTTCAACGCGAACCGGAACAATTCCGGTTTAGTGATTTTCATCTGCGAAAAGCATCTGAAGCGGTTTCGGCAGCTCCGGAACATTTCCGGTTTTCATCCTGGAAAATTCCAGAAAGTTTCCAGAATGATTCTGGCACCCTCCAAGAATTATCAGGCATGTGCCAAAGCCAATTTGACTTTATGGTATCCCCTGAAACAACTTTTCAGTTTCACCGAAACTCATCCGGTGACCTCTCTCTTCGGAACTTTTCCGTTGACCGAAACTTTTCCGGTGTCCGAAACTTTTTCGGTGTTTTTCTCTCAGACTCCCTGTCTAGTATTCAGCAGATAGATGACCCTTAAGTGTGTGACCCTATAGGTTCGGTGAAGCATAGACGTGACCCGGAACGCCTTCCGATCAATGATCAACATCGGAGCCGTGGACACCCATATTGATCCCTATACCCACACGAATGAATATTCGAGTGAACCTCCAGTTGCCGTGTGATATTCCTGTTGCTTCGCGATATGTTACAAATACCCGAGGTGAGACATGTTGGCATCCCCGTGGATCAACAACTTGTCCACTATGACAGTTACCTCGTTACCGGTATTGTTCTCTTTTCTCGTTCCCGTGTTCTGGCATCCCCATGATCAAATCACAAAGTGTCTGGCCAGACGATGATGGATACCGTAACACCGAGAGGGCCCAGAGATATCTCTCCATCGTCGGAGGAGCAAATCCCAATCTTGAGCTATCAAGTTACTTGACATACTTTTCCATGAACCCGTAAGCCGCTGTAATAGCCACCCATTTACGGATGGCGTTTAACAAACCCCAAAGTTCTTGAAGCAAGCATGAAGAAACTCGATACTCTCATGGTCTAAGGAATCATGCAAACGGTAACCATCTCTATGTTATTAACCATTAACTTATGACGAATGAATCTCATAGCATAACATCAATTCGGGCCGATTCAACACAAATGTTCTTCTAACATTGTGCCCTCAAAATTGCCGGCATAGCCATGCCCATGATCAGGAAAACTTGATCATCATGCAATACTTGAGCTAGTCTTAGAGGCCTTACTAGGAATACATTTTACCATTTATTATTCCACACGTGCATATGAGTCTTCCTCCGAGCCTCGTGGTTATTGCAGACTCGAGAACCATAGCAGTTATAGCATGGAACATAAACCTAATTATGAACAGGGAGATAATCAATAACATTTATTATTGCCTCTAGGGCATATCTCCTACAGACTCCCACTTGCACTAGAGTCAATAATCTAGTCAATGCTAATGCACTTTACACATATGGCATACTGGTGTAAAATATGCTTCTCTTGTGGTATAGCCTGATGTCCAACGGATCGGACAACTTCAGCTCCGTGTGTAACTTCGCATATCCTCGCGTTTTCACGCTTTCACAAAATTCATATTTTGTGTGGACTTTGGCTTTGCATATGTGTGAATCATTGGTCGAAACCTGATTCCTCAGACTGAGCTATGGAGCAACTATCTGCAATAGTTTCCCATAGACCAAAGCCATCTTGGAACCATACTAAGTTCATGAACGAACTATATGATTCAACAACTTCTTTGTCGCTTCTTAAGCGTCAACATACTTAGCCTTTGTTATAGAATTCGCCACAGTATCTTGTTTGGAACAATTTCCAACTACCGTGCCACCATATTGTGTATTACACAAAACCCTTAACTTAAATCAAAAATCGCATGGAGCATTAATGAAGACTGAATCGATGTAATTACTTACAACGAGCACTTCATAATCTCAACTTGCGAGAAAACATGTCATCAGCACTACTCTAGCACTTAGTGACATCTTTCACTGTTGTCCCATGATCAGTACTTTGATCACTTTGGTATCTATACTCGCAACAACTTTGGAGTATCGGACATATCTGGTTGTTTTTACATACCATGGAATACATGATTAATCCAAACACAAGAGTGTGTGGAATCTCCATCATGTATTTCTCTCATCAGTGTTTTGGGACACTGAGTCTTGCAAAAAACTCTTTCCATGTGACTTCGGCAAGAATTACTCCTTGGCGTTTTAAATGCTAAAAGGTTTTAGCATCTTGTCAATATGTATTCATTGCTTAGCCCTATTAGGTAAATCTATCTCCATAGATCATCATGCCTAATATTGAGGCTATTTAGCCCAAGCACTTCATCAAAAAACTATTTTCAAATGAAGTCCTTAATTCGTGTCAAGAAGTTTATTTCCAATTAACAATGTGTCATCTACACAAGGTTTTTAGAAATATTATTATGCTCCCACTTACTTTCTTGAATCACAAGCATCTTCGATACCCATTTGATGAAGTCAAAATCCCTTTGACCATTCCATCAAAAACGAAGATTCCAACTCCACTTTGCTCTCTTCTGTCCATTGCTGGAACTCTGAAGTTTGCATACTTACTAGCATCCTCTGGATCGACAAATTACTTTGGACTGTATCACATACAAGTCCTAGGTTTCATTTCCATCGGATGGAAATCCTTTTGTCATCCATGTTTCATATCTCATGATTGAAATATGTATTAATTGCTAGTTCAACCCGAACCGACTTCAAGCCTCGCTATGGTGAGACAATCTCATCGTAGTCAACTCCTTGAACTTGTTATTGCAACAAGTCAAGCTTTATGGATAAAACATTTTATCCGTATCAGTTTTTAGTTTCATAAATATTCGTTAGACTCTAAGCCTTCCGAAAGGTGTATCAAGATTTTAATCTTGAAACATTTATATGGAAACTATCTCGGATTGTATTGGCATTTAGCCAATTCCGGAGTCAGGGCCCATCACCGCTTCCTTGTGTATCGTAGGTATACTGTTGTCCAACAACAATATCTCGTTTGCGCACCTGAGAGGTTTGCACGAGCCTTGCCTACGGGGTTCAGCTGCAAGTTCGACTGAAGTCCATACATTTTATTGTAGAGACTTCCGTATCAGTCGCAGTAGGAAACTCCGAAATCACTTCCAAGGTTCCTTTCCTTTGATCTGTTGACGAAGATAATGGTTATCTCGTCGAGTTGCACTATCCTCCCACTCACCTTTTGTAAGAACTATTCTCATTAAAAGCATACCGTTTTGTGGCAAAAACCTTTGCCTCGGTATAGTGGTGGGGGAATACCCAATGACTTGGGATAACCTACAAAGTAGCACTTGTTTGATTTGGAATAGGTTTGTAACCTTTTACACAAGCTCCATATTCCAAATGTTAAGAAAAGATATAACATGGTTGGGCGTACCATACCATGGCGTCATTACAACAGACCCGATGGAGCTCTTTTCAGTGTAAAAGCCGCAGTCTCTAAAGCATCACTTTAAAAGGGATAATGGCAAATTTATTTATGTCATCTTTGATCTTACCATGTCATGAATGGTTCGATTACATCTACACGGACTCTCCACTTGCAGTGGTGCTCCGGGAGGTGCAAGTTATGAAACCCCTTTCACAACTCATCAGACATTCGCTAAACTTGTAACTCAAATATTCCTTTCTGCAATCGAATTGTAGAAACATAATTTTCTTGTTACAACAACTTCTACTTCATTTTTGAAAACCTTATGAATGAATTCAAAAGGTCCAGACTTACATCTCAACAAGTAAATATCCACATATCTACTTGAGTCATTTCTGAAGATAGATAAATCCACTACTTGCAACAACATTTATTGGACTACACACATCATAATGTATGATCACCAATATGTTCTTGGCTCGATCCTTATGGCATGTGAACGGTATTTCAGTCACTTCACTTTTCAGAGGAAAATTGCAAGTGTCAGATGATTCAAAATCAACCGACTTCAAAATCCATCATAATGGAATTTTCCATGCGGGTTTCTCCAATGTGACCAAATGTAGTGCCACACTAGTGTGGTATTCTTTTAGTCTTGCGACATTTGGCGTCAGTGTTATGGATGTATCATATTTCCATCAATATTCATAACATACATCCCATCTTTGATGGAAGCATGGCCCTTCATGTTATTCATAACACCGAACATCAAAAGTTCTCTTATGAACAACCTTCTTGCAAGATACCTTATGCAAAGGGCTAGAGTGTGAAACTCTAAAATGAATTACGAAAGTAAACCCAGAGGTAATGTATTATTTATCAATATTCATAACACACGTTTCATTCATAATGAAAGTATGGCCCTTATGTTATTCATAACACCGAACATCAAAAGTTCTCTTATGAACAACCTTCTTGCAAGATACTTTATGCAAAAGGCTAGAGTGTGAAACTCTAAATGAATTATGAAAATAAATACATAGGTAATACACTGATGGAAGGTATAGTAAGTTTTACTATATTCCCAGCGTGTATCAAGACCTCATTCCTGGCTAGTCTTTCAGGCCATAGTAGTTCTTGCTTCGAGTTGCAACAGAATGCAATCGAGCGGGTATCTTTGTGATCGACTCACAATACCCAAGAATTAGTGATTAACATGTTTAACCATAATTCCCAAGAACTATATCTTTGACCAGCCTACTATACATCAAAAACTTGTATGACATTCATACATGAGCTGGATATTCCAGTCTCCTTTCTTTTTGCCTTTATACTTCTAACAGTTTAACTTTTAGTATTTCTCCTACTCTCAGAAGAAGCACCCAACTTAAGAGTGGCATTAGCCCCGGACTTCCTAGGCGTGAAAGTCTTACTAACACCCTTCGGACACTTCCTTTCTCTTTAAGTTGTTGTTTTATTCACCTTTCATCATATGACAGGCGTTCTCCTGGATCCCTCTCTTATCAGTCTAATGCATAGTAAACTCCTTTACTAATAGTTTGCAAACAAACATTGCTTTGGATATCTCATATCTTTTAGCCTTTGTCTTTCTCTGAAAATGATTTTCAGATTCCATGAATATCACATAACTATCCAAACTTTCGAAGTTCGTGTCTCATGGAAGCAAACATATTGCACTTTGACTGAAAAGGAATTCTAGCTTTTGGATCGAAGGACGAGAGTCACATGATCCATAGCATTAGTGGGAGAATACCGAAAGCATGCGATAGGACAAAGTCCTTCTCGGCACTCTTGAGGACAATCCTCACATTACGTTACCAACCGTAAAGTTTTAACCAGATATTTAACAGCTATACAATTTAATAGGGAAGGTGGAAACGCGAGCCATTATTCTACAACTATTATGCATAGTCAAATTTACTGATGTGTTTCTTTTCAACCATCGGGGGAGCAAACCATAATTTGTTCTTGGCTTAGAAATATTTTTCATAGACTACAATCAAAGAGGTCTGTTTGAAATTTACTAAAGTGGCTCTTTCGAACAAAAATATCATATGTGATTTTTCACTAAGTTCTCGTCGGCAAAAACTGATTAATCGTACTTTGTTTTACCTCAACAAGATGGACAACTTCCTTGTTGGTGAACTAGTTTTTTTTAGATCACTTATAGGTGTTTTCGTTGAAATATTGAAATGCAACGAGATTGAATCATCATGTTGGGCATAATGAAGCTTATATATTCTTAATAAATTTTGGAAATACATTTATTTGTTAAATTTTAAACTATTTCAAGATTTTTAGGCATCCCGCCACTTTTCCCTCATCTTCCTGAGTGTCCTTCAGAAATTTCCGGCCCGCAGCGCAATCAAAAGGCCCGATATTGTCTCTCTCCAAAAAATAGGGTCGTCATAAATTTCTGATGTAGACCACCACCGTCCCCATGGGTGAAGCCTTAACCTAATTCCCCATCTCCCGATCCCCTCTCCACTCCAAGATCCCAGATCCCAGCCGCCACCCCCATCATGCATCTTTCTCTTCCCGACGATGGTGGCCGCTGCCGTTGTTTGCTTGGCCTCCGCCGCGTCGATTCGCTACTAACCCGCCCTGCACGTCGCGGCAGCATCGTCCCAGGCGCTCGAGCTCCCAGTCGTCCAACGCACAAAATTCAATATTCGTGCTTTTATCACATGTATAGTCTCTTTAGATTGTTTTTGTACACCACAATGAGAGGTTAAAACATCTCATGTATAGTCTCTTTAGATTGTTTTTGTACACCACAATGAGAGGTTAAAACATGAGACCAAAGGATAAGGAACCCGTGGCCTTTATTATTGAGAAGATGAGAAACTAGGTGGAAATGTTTGCTCCACGGGAGGCGTCCTCGCACTACTAGGAGAATGCTTATAGATAGGACTATAGCAGTAGCGCGGATAAGACAACAGGCGCTACTCCTAACTAGCAGTAGCGCGGGTAAGTGTAAGCACTGCTACTGCGCAGTTATCAGTAGCGCTTGTTATCCCGAACGCGCTACTGCTAACTGGTTCCATCCCGACAGACGGGGGCACCTGTAGTAGTAGCGCTTTGCAGAAAGAAACGCTACTGCTAATGCGTTAGCAGTAGCGCTTTTCGGCCGACCGCGCTACTGCTAACTGGTCCCATCCCGACCGATGGGGGGGCACCGGTAGTAGTAGCGCTTTGCAGAAAGAAACGCTACTGCTAATGCGTTAGTAGTAGCGCATTTCTGCGGCCCGTTCTACTGCTACTCCGACCGGTACATATCCCCGCGGACGCCGCTGGCTCTCTCCCTCTCTCCCTCCTCTCGCCCTCCCTCTCGATCCGCCACCGCCGCCGCCGGTACTCCCACCGGCTGCTGGCCTCGACGAAGACCCCGCCGCCGCCACCCCGACCCCGACCCCGCCGCCGCCGACGCCCCGACCCCGACCCCGCCGCCGACCCCGACCTTCACCCCGACCGTCTCCTTCTCCGGCCGTCTCCGCCTATTCTTCTCCTCCGGCCATCTCCTCCGCGCGCCGGCCATCTCCTTCTCTGGTTAGAAATCCCCAGCTCCGTCCGTTTGATTGCTTGTTTACATTTCGATGGATTAATTGCTAGCTAGGGTTGTGGCTAGGACATTGCTAGCTAGGGTTGTGGCTAGGACATTGCTAGCTAGGGTTGATTTCTAGGGTTCTTGCTAGGATTGCTAGGATGAAATTTTTAATGAAATTAGATAGTTAATAAGAAAACTGGGTCAAAAATGAGTCAAAATGTGTTTTGGACATGTTTTATATAATGTTTTTTATGTGAAAAAATAAATTGTTCGCTTATTTGTAAGAAGATAACTAGAAAGTAAAACATTAAACGATAAGAAAATGTTCTCATAGGAATTTGTTTTCGACGTCGACGATGCCCGGCCCGCATCCTCGTCGTCGAGTCGGCGGCGAAATCCTTGAGAGGCGCAATGTCCGGGACTGGGCTCCTCCGGGCTTGCACTGGGAGGTGCTACCTTCCCGGGCTCGGAGCTTGGTGAGGAATCCGGGTCTCGTCGTCGACCTGGTGCTTCTTTGGTGGCGGTCGCGTGGGCCACTTTCGGTGCAGAGGGAGCGGGCCCCCGCGGAGGTGGTACGTCGCCGTGTTAGGGAGTAGGACGAGCACGTCCGTCGCTACATGGCGGCGTTGGACGCCAGGTTCTCCAATACCTGGCAGGTTCTTCAGGGATCTCACCCGAGTTATGCTCCGGTGATGGTTCCTTATCTTTGGGTGTCCACCGCTAGCGACTCAGAAACCGCTAGTGAACCGAGTTCACCGTCCTCCACTTTGGATTCTAGGATATTCGATCTGTATTAGTGATCTTATATGATAATATTCAAGATGTATATTAGTTAATATTTGATTATGCATTAACTGGATTATTCGAGATGATGTATTAGTGATATTATATTCGAGTTCATTATAAATGTGTTAGTGATATTATATCGGTATAATGCGTGTGTGACTTTCAGTCTGTAGTTGCTCCTTGTGTGACTTTCATGTGTGTTCTTGATGGAGGAATCCCGACTGTTGTCGTGGGGGGCACTTCCTCCTCTTCTCTTCTTGTGATATATACCTCGGTGTAATGCGCAAGGAGAGGAGAGGAGGTGCGCCCATCATCGACGGTCGAACTATTAGTGTGAGAGAGTGTCCACCAACATATATACACCACCATATCAGTGTGAGAGAGTGCACACCAACACACCATAAGATATGAGAGTTATTTAAGGAAAGCCTCGACACACCGAAAGTCAACCGATATTGAATTAGGTCTATTTGGACATGTGTGTATGTTATTACAGGGAACCCCTCCTAGTGCCTATGTTTTGCCGGAATGTTGATTCATTTCCGTTCCGGCAAATTTCAGGTGCTCAATATGTCTTATTTTAGTAATGGACATGCCAAAATTTTGAAACATGAACACAGGAAATGTCTGACGGCGATAGGATCCCTGAGTGTGAACTTTGCGGCAAAGATTACGGTCTGTGCGACAGGCCTCACCTGCGAGACGACAGGTTCTTCACCATCAAGCTTGACGAGACCTTCATTGTTTCTATGGTACGCAACGATGACAAGTGTTTTTTCGTAATTAAGCATGACTTCTGTTTCTTTGCTTCAACGTGTAATTTCTGTTTTATTCAATTCGACTAGTTCATCCCCTGCCATGCAAGACGGTATGTCTTCGAGAGGCTCGATTTCGAGGACCACCAGAGTATGGAGACGAGGAGAGCTAACCTGAGGACTAAACATGGTCACACATTTCTGGTGAAAGTAATGAATGTAGTTAATAACACAGAATTAGGGTGCTCAAATTGGGAAGCTCTTTGCAAGGCATATGGATTTCAGGAGGATATGGAAATAACCTTCGATCTTCGTCCTGAAGATCATATTGAAGGTAACATCGACATTTGGGTGGATGTCGATATGCTTCCTGTTTTACCTCCATCTGAGTTTGTCAACCATGCATATTTGTCAAGTAATTTGCATTCTATATTTAAAAATAGTTGATGTTCATCCATACTAAATTTGTTAATTTATAATTTACAGCTTATTTCGTTTCTTCGAGTGAAACACGGAAAATAGTTGACACGACACACTACACTTATGGATCACAACTAACTTGGGAGGAGAAGGATGTTCTTATCAACTTTGTTATTGATGTCCTAGTTGGTAGGGACAATTTCCCGTATAATTTGGGAACTGGCCCAAATTATACACTTTACATGCCACTAGTGCATAGGTTGAGGGCGGATGACATTCGCCGAAATATCTTGGTAAGAATTATTAAGTACACTACTATTGCGTAAATGGTGTTGATTACATTACTAACTAGGCTACTATTATGTTCTTCAACAGAAACTGCCAAATGAAGTTGTGCCTCCGTTGATGCATGATGAAGGTAATATGACAATTAAAAGCCCTGTGACGCCCCAGTTCTCTTTTGCATACTCGACTGAGCGCAAACCACCAAGACGGCTCCAAATTGAAGCATGGGGAGAAATAAAGAAGGATCGCAAGCCACAAGTTGGAGACCATTGGATCTCTTTGCTTCATCATGGAGACATAGGTGTTATTCTGTTTTATGTCATTTTACCAAGGAGGGCAGACTAGGTCCTATGAGAGAGAAGTTTTTCTGGTTTATATTAACTTGCATGATCGATTAGGATGATTACTATTATGATGTTTTTCTGTTTTATGAGATTTTAACTTGGTATGATTAAGATGATGATGAGTTGTTAGATGAGTAGATGATGATGAGTTATATGACATATATTTGATTATGTCCTATGAGAGAGAAGTTTTTCTGGTTTATATTAACTTGCATGATCGATTAGGATGATTACTATTATGATGTTTTTCTGTTTTATGAGATTTTAACTTGGTATGATTAAGATGATGATGAGTTGTTAGATGAGTAGATGATGATGAGTTATATGACATATATTTGATTAAGGTGGATGGATGCAAATGATCATGTTGAATTAGAGGAAAATATGATGTTGCGAGTGGCAACATCATATTTTCTTCTAATTCAACATGATCACTTGCATCCATCCACTTTAATCTAAATGTAGTTGCTGGCACAATAATTATTGATGTTGTATATTAATATCTGTAACCGTGTGTAAATACAACATAAATATAAAAAAGGGAATATTTACGTTTAACAGTGGCGCGGGTTAGAGAAACGCGCTACTGATAACTCGCTTAGCAGTAGCGCTGGTTAAGAGGCGCTACTGCTAAACTTTAGCTGTAGCGCTGGTTAACCAGCGCTACTGCTAAAAATTAGCTGTAGCGCCGTAGCAGTAGCGCAGGTACACGCGCTACTGATAGCTCAAAAACCGACGCTACTACTAGGGTTTTCCCTTGTAGTGTCGGCTGGCTTGGAGTACTAGACAACTCCCCTACCCATGATCGTGTGCTAAGTTAGACCTCTTGAGAAGTTTCGACACGTGTATGACAACTACATGCACTAAATAAAATCCCCCCTTTGAATCAAATGAATTTCTTAAGTTTTTCAAAATATTTGGATTCCAGAATTTTCCATATGTTGGTAGTTAGATTTCCAATATATGAATCCTTAGAATTGTCAATAATTTCTTTCTATTTTGGAGTAAAAACATTACACCACAAACATCTTGCTCATAATTATTGTGTTTTTTCTTGTGGTGTCGACCACTATTTGATGCAAATAAGAGACATGCTGAGTGACTGATTTTAACCTACCTTGTGATTTGTAGATTCACCTATTTCTCGGATCTTTAATCCAAATTAGTTGTGTAATCATACACGATTCAATATGACATGACACTCCTTTCCTTTATCTTTGGAGTGTCATTTCCTCTCTTTGGAGTCGTGTTGTGACTGTGTTTGTCTACATTTTGCATCAACTGATGTAACTCCTCCCCACCGCTCTCTTCTCAAGCAAACAGACGATTAGGATTCTTGCCTCCCATTGGCATCGCCGTAGATATGCCTCATCTCCTGTGGACTTAGGGCATTACGGGCGGGAGGCCTCCGTTTTAGATGTTTCTTTGAGTTTAGTTAGGATTTGTGTCTTGCCAAGGAAGGCGAGACGACGGTGGCTCCTTGGAGATGGAATAAGGTTCTTCCCATCTAGCCCCCCGCCCCGTTGGTTTGTCTAGCATCGTTGGAGGGCGCGTGGAGGTGTTTCTCCATTGGATAAAACATGATTCGGTTGGTACTTGCCTTTGGTACATCCGATCGAATCTAGTCTTCGTTTGATTGTGTTCGTGTGTCTATAGACTGGACCCTTTTGATCTACTCTTCTCTTCATCGACATTGGTTGTTGTTCTTGTGCGTTGATCATATGGGTCCTTTTTCGATAAAGTGTATATATTAATACCGTGAACATACCAATTACACCCAGCCTCTTCAACAACGCAATGCCATAATGGCATGCCGGATGCACACAGCGGAAAAAAGAATAAGAAGCTAAAAAAAGAAAAGTCCCGCTATAGCGTTCCAGGCCTTGCAACAGCAGCACAACCACCACCAAGACAACACATGATGTCTAAGTTCTCCAAAAGCAATGCCTCCAAGAAGGAAACAGCGCACCAGCGCCGTCGTCGCCCGATCGTAGATCTTGGGCTTTCACCCCAGAGATAATCCCCGCTCTAAAAAACAATGCCTTCAACAAGACCATTGCTAGGCACAACCAATTAAGGCCAGACCTTGGATTTTCACCCCAAAAAGCAAGACTTTGAACATCACCTATGTTGTCGCCCCCACTTACATACCGTTACTACGAATCCCAAAACTCGAAGCAAGTTCGTCAACACTGTAGGATCCAATCACCATTACTAGTCCTCCAATCTCGGCTTCCATGACATTTTCCACCTTCGACTTCACCATGTAGCTAAACATATCTCCTTGTGGCAACAGATAGCAGAGCTTCGCGCCGCTCGCTCCTTAACGGAGAACCAATGGGGAAGAATCCCACCCGATCCAGCAATCTCCAGGCATAACACGCCCATGGGAGTTCGCCGGCAGAGCCTTCCGAAACCCGCCACTCCGGCAAGATCAGGAAGGACAGACGTCAAGCATATCTTTGTCTTGGCACAAGAGGAACCCTAGGACCGCCGCCTTTATCCGAGCACACTAGCAGGCACCCACACCACCGGTCAGAGCATCATCAAAGAAGACAGCCGCAACGCACATCCACAAACCGACCATGGCAGGGGGCGACCCAGATCGGGCCCTAAGGCCCAGGTCGAGATGGGGGGCCCGTGATGAGCGGTTGCGAGTCCGTGGGGACCCGTGTTGAGGACGAGCCAAGTCGAGCGACCGACAATGCGGCATGCCATGGCGTCGCACGCGAAGGCGAGTGAGAGACTTCACTTGTGCGGGTGGGGGGGGCTAAACAGAATATCCAGCACCACATCGTGTGTCAAGGTCATACTGACAGTGCATCTATCTTTCAATTGATTTGCCACTCCGTGTTAGAGCGAGGCTGAGCACAGGGGGCGTTGGGTGTGGAACGAACCAAAGAAGGTGACTACGTGGCATGCCACGACGATGCATGCAGGCGAGACCAAGACATGACTTGTGTGAGTGGGGTCTAAGCAGAATAATTGACAGAGGTTCGGAACCGCCGGCCAAGCCAGCGGAGACTGGTTTTACTAAGGAATAGCCACATGGCTCTACCACTTCGCATCAGTTGAGGTTTGGTTCGTTTGGATCTTCTTCGGCCCCTGGCAGACTTTGGGGTGTCAGAGCGGAGATGAATGATCCGGTGGAGCAGGAGCTGCCACCACTATCACCTCCGGAGACACCGATGGCATCCAGGACGCCGTCGCCGGCCGCAGGGCCATTGTCGGAGGAGGCCTCACCAAGGACGTGCGTTTCACCGCGGTCCAAGGACCGGACTCTGGTTCGACAGACGGTCATGCCTGGGACAACGGACTACCCGGGGATGACAGCTGCAGTTGGGATGCTGGCAGGTGGCCATACCCCAACTGCTTCGGCGACGACACGATCTGCTGGCGGTGTGGTAGGTGACCACAACCCGGACATGGGCGTGACCGTTTTGGCGACGAGGCGTTCAGCTAGCGGTATGGTAGGTGACCACAACCCAGCTATGGGCGAGTATGCACAGAGAGACGCACGAGGGCCGGCCAGTCTCGCTGGGAACGCGACAGGTGGTCGCGTTTCTGCCGGCGGTGCCCAGGTTAGCCAAGTTGGACATGTGGCAGGAGGCCACATTCCGACAAGGCCCACCACCGAGGAGGTCATCGCGTTTGGAGGGATTCCAGACCCGCTGAGCGGGGGCACTCGGACGAGCGATCGTCTCCAGGCTCAGCCGGATGTTGATGACCTACAGATGGGTCGTGCCATGCGGGCGGCTAAGCTTCGGGACATTGAGACAACTACAGGTATGGCTATCGATACGAGCTTTTCTATTTTGCATTTTTCTGAAGAAGATATTATTTTAAATGCAAGAAAACTAGGGGTATCTCTGGCAGTAATGAGAAGGAAATCTCAAAATCGGTGAATGATCTTTTAGACTTAGAGGCTGAGAGGGCTATCGAGATGGTTAGAAATATTGCGGCGGTGAAGCCGATGAATGACTCGGATATTAATGCATTGGGGATGGGGGCATTAGAACGCCTATGTGAGGATCTTGTGCCACCATCATTAATGCCTGAAGAGGATAATGAAATAGTGCAGAGGGGTATATGGCCCCTTTGCAACCGAATGTTTGCGCATAGTCAGAGACAGGTTATGTGGACTGGTTGGCTAGACAGGATAAACCAAAACGCACCTGGAAGAGGAAGGTGTATCCTGTATCGGTCGTACGCAGAAGCGCAAGGTTTAAGACTGCAAAAAAAATTATGACGAAAGATGAAAGGAATCTTTTGGAAAAGCAGAGGTCTAGCAGACTTGGCTAAAAGAAGATTTCTAGCGGAAGCAACACTTGAACACAAACTTGATTTTATTGCACTAATGGAAACTGGTAGAGACAATTTTACATCACAATTTCTTAGTACTCTCTCCGGTGGTATTGATTTCGATTGGCACGGTCTACCGCCAAGAGGAAGGTCCGGAGGGATCTTACTTGGGGTCAGGTGCGAGACGCTCGAAGTCCGAAATGTGGTGTTTGGGGACTTTTCCGTCAAATTTAGAGTTTGCTCGAAGGAGGACGGGTTCCAATGGGCGCATGTAGCAGTGTACGGTGCGGCCCAGCCGGAGCTCAAGAGGGATTTCTTGGCTGACCTCGTCCGGATTTGTGGGGACGAGAGGTTGCCGATTTTAGTTGGGGGCGACTTTAATATCATCAGGAGAAGAGATGAGAAAAATAATGATAACTTTGATGGCACATGGTCATTCATGTTTAATACAATAATCGAAAGCTTAGACTTGCGTGAGATTGAGCTTTCAGGCAAAAAAATTACTTGGGCGAACACCTTGCCTAATCCAACTTTTGAGAAGTTGGATCAGATTCTTACGAGCGTGGAATGGGAGCAGAAATTCCCATGAGTGACTGTGCGAGCGATGCCGAGAGCAATTTCTTATCACACCACTTTGTTTGTTGACTCCGGGGAGGCAACACATGTGGGAAACAAAAATATATTCTCTTTCGAGTTGGCATGGTTTGAAAGAGAAGGTTTCATAGACATCACAGCTAGAGAATGGGCTAGGGGCCACGGGGGGAAACTCGAATGTTGATAGATGGCAAAATAAGATAAGACACCTGAGGCAGTTCCTACGGGGATGGGCAAGACATGAGAGCGGCATATATAAGATGGAGAAACAAAGGCTTCTCAATCTTATAAATGAGCTAGATATACAAGCCGAATCCTCTTTATTAGATGACAATGAAAGGGCATTGAGAGCAGAAGCGGAACAAGAGCTCAAAAAGCTCCTCAGAGAAGAGGAGTTGAAATGGCCACTTAGAGCGAAAGTGTGACAGGTAGTACAAGGTGATGATAACACACAGTTTTTCCATCTGATTGCTAATGGAAAACACAGAAAGAATTTTTTTTATCAACTGGAGCAGGATGAGGGTACAATTGTAGGGCACGAAAACCTCAAATTGTACATCTCTGATTATTATAAGCAACTTTTGGGGGCTCCAGAGGATAACTTTGTGTCCATGGATGAGCAGTTGGTCGGTGATATTCCTCAGCTCGGGACTGACGAGAATGAGATATTAACCGCACCGTTTACGGAGAAAGAGGTGTTTGAGGCCATATCGCAAATGAAGAATAATAAGGCACCAGGGCCAGATGGGTTTCCGGCTGAGTTCTATAAGAGATGTTGGCATATTATTAAAGGTGACTTATTACCGATGTTCCACAATTTGTTCAATGGCCACTTGCAGCTTTTCCACCTTAACTTTGGGACAGTGACGTTGTTGCCAAAGAAGGAGGGGGGCGGTGCGCATTGAACAATTCAGACCTATTTGCCTTCTTAATGTGAGCTTCAAAATTTTCACAAAGGTAGGGACGAATAGATTGACGTAGATTGCACATGTGGTGGTGCAACCTAGTCAGACGGCTTTCATGCCGGGCAGAAACATACTGGAGGGTCTGGTTGTCCTTCATGAAATGCTGCATGAAATTCATTCAAAGAAACTAGATGGGGTTATCTTCAAGGTGGATTTCGAGAAGGCATATGATAAGGTCAAATGGCCATTCCTACAACAAGCTTTACGTATGAAGGGATTTGACAAGATATGGAGGAAACACGTAGAATCTTTTGTACAAAAAGGGAGCATTGGAATTAAAGTCAATGATGATATTGGTCATTATTTCCAAACGCTCAAAGGTCTTAGGCAGGGAGACCCAATGTCACCCATTCTATTTACTGTAGTTGCGGACATGTTGGTAATTCTAATAGGAAGGGCTAAACAGGAAGGCCAGGTAGGTGGACTTGTACCACATCTAGTGGATGGTGGGGTGTCCATTCTACAATATGCAGATGCTACTATTCTGTTTATGGAACATGATATAGCAAAAGCAAGAAACATGAAACTTATACTTTGCTTATTTGAACAGTTGTCAGGCTTGAAAATTAATTTTCACAAGAGTGAATTGTTCTGCTTTGGGAGAGCCAAATTAAGATGAACAAGAGGCCTATAAACAATTGTTTGGTTGTGAATTGGGAAGCCTACCGTTCAGTTATTTAGGTATACCCATTCATCATCTTAAGCTATCCAACAAAGAGTGGAAGTGTGTTGAGGATCGCTTTGAGAAAAAACTGAGCTGCTGGAAGGGCAAGCTTCTGTCTTATGGATGACGGCTAATTTTGATTAACTCGGTTCTGACGAGTATGCCTATGTTCCTTCGGTCCTTCTTTGAGATACCGGTAGCGGTACGCAAGAGGTTGGACTTTTATCGATCCCGCTTCTTTTGGCAGAGTGATGAAGTTAAGAAGAAGTAGAGACTTACTAGATGGGACATTATATGTAGACCCAAGGACCAAGGAGGTCTGGGCATTGAGAATTTAGAGGTAAAGAACAGATGTCTGCTCAGTAAGTGGCTGTTTAGATTATCTGTGGAGACAGAAGGTATGTGGGTACAAATTTTGCATAATAAGTACCTACAATCTAAAACATTGGCCCAGGTCACGGTCAGATCCAATGATTCACCATTCTGGAAAGGGTCGATGAAAATGAAAGCAGCCTTTTTCCATAGAACTAAATTTATCATTGGAAATGGTAAGTCTACGAGATTCTGGAAGGATACGTGGTTGGAGGAGACACCTTTAGCCATACAATATCCATCTCACTATAATATTGTGCAACGTAAGGAGGCGTATGTTGCCACAATATTACAGTCAAACCCTCTAAATATTCAATTTCGACGAGCTTTGATAGGTCATCGTTGGGAAGCTTGGTTACATATTTAGTGAGGAGACTCATGGAGGTCCAGTTATCAGACGAGTCTGACATGCTTCAATGGAAGCTAATGAACACTGGCATCTTTTCAGTGAAATCGATGTACTTGAATCTTATTGATACATCGATAATCTCCAACTCGATTCATATTTGGAAGGTCAAAGTACCTTTACAAATCAAAGTCTTCATGTGGTTTGTTCACAAGAAGGTGATTCTCACTAAGGATAATTTGGCAAAGCGCAATTGGGAGGGAAATACACGATGTAGCTTTTGTGATCATGAGGAAACCATCAAACACCTTTTTCTCCAATGTCCGCTAGCAAGAATTTTATGGCAAACAGTTCGTATAGCCTCTAATATCACACCTCCTGGTAGCATTGACACGTTGTTTGGTACGTGGCTAAATGGGGTTGACACGATTAATGCCAGACATATTCGTATAGGAGTATGTGCACTTCTTTGGGCTATATGGAACTGCAGGAATGACATGGTTTTTAACAGACAAATGCATATAAATTTTTTGCAGGTACTACACAGGGCATCAGCGTTGATCCGTACATTGTCCTTACTCACTCCTGCGGAAACCAGGGAGCCTTTGGTTACTGGGTCTACCCGGTGTGAGACGGTAGCTCGGGATATCTACAACCGGTTTGGATGACGGTCCAGTAATAGGATAGATGGTTAGGCCTATTTTAGCCGGTTGTGGCATATATTTTTATTTATTTACTTTGCTTCTCATTCGGAGCTTGTTAGGAACCGTGGATTATTTGATTGCTTTCATTAATAAAGAGGTTGCATACATCGCACTGATGAGGCCGGAGGTATCCCTCCTTTTCAAAAAAAAAAAACTCCTTACAAATAGACTTAAACCTCTTATCCCTCTTCTAGTGCACGCTGATCAAACAAGCTTCATTTCTGGCTGTAACATTTCCGAAAACTTTCTTTATGCCCCTGACATTCCCCATTGCTGCGCGAAACGCAAGGCTCCAACCCTTATAGAAGATGCACTTTCGGAAGGCCTTTGACTCGGTTTGATGGTGCTCTCTCCAACACACCCTTCACGTTCGTGGCATTCCACAACACTGGTGTGACTCGATAAATTCCCTGCTTTCCACCGGCTCCACTGTTGTAATGTTAAACGGCATCCCCGGCAGGTGGATTAGGTGTAAAAATGGGCTACATCAAGGGGATCCTCTCTCGCCTTACGTTTTTATTATCATTGCTGACATTCTTCAGCAGCTGATGATCAAAGCTAATAGAGACGGCCTGCTCATGCACCCCCTTAACCCCACTCTCCCGTGTCCTGTCTTACAATACGCAGACGATACTCTCATCATTGTAAAAGCTGGCCCCGACTCTACCATTCATCTTAAGCAGATTCTCGACAACTTCGCAGCTGTCACCTTCCAACCAGTCATTGACAGATGCAATGTTTACCTGTCCGGGTGGTGTGCTCTTCTTCTCTCTCGTGGCGGTAAATTAGTACTTCTCTCGGCTGTCCTAGACAGTCTACCTACCTACTTCATGTTATGTTTTTCTCTCCCCATCCAAGTTCTGGAGGCCATCGACAAGCGTAGGCATACCTTTTTCTAGTCCAACGACAAGGTTTGCTCTATGGCTAAATGTTTGGTTGCTTGAGATAAAGTTTGTACTCCTCGAGAGGCTGGTGGTCTGGGTGTCAAAAACTTGCATGCACAAAACTTTTGTCTACTGCTGAAATTCGCTTACAATTTTTTACACTCTCACAACCTACCTTGGAAGGACTGGATACTACACCATTCCCCTCTCCACATTGGTCATGCTAAGAACAGCTCCTTCCTTGCAAAAGCGGTTTTTAAACAACTGCATAGCCCGAGAGAGATTTCTAGTTATTCCACTGGTAATGGACAGCCCACCTTCTTTTAGATCATTGGCTGCAGCCGGAGCCCCTGGCTGTAGCGTTTCCTGCTCTATTCTCCCACTACACTAAACGAAATTCCTTGGTAGCCACTATTTTGCAGGAAGGGATTGAACTTGCTCTACGTAATCGACTAACCAACACTGCAGTCGCCGAACTTGCCTCTCTAAACTCCTTGTTGCAGGGCGTCACTACCTCTCTGGAGTCGAACACGCGGAGACTGCTTAATGGGGATGCTTTCACCACACGCGGGGCCTACGTGGCACTTAATGATCTGCTCTCCAACCCCACACTAGCTTTGGTGTCGGCTCCCAAGGTCCCAAAGAAGGTCATGATCTTTGGGTGGCTTTTTTTCCTGGACCGCCTCAACACTAGGACGAACCTGCAGAATAAGCACATTCTGAGCTCAGATATTTGTCCACATTGTAACAACGCGGTGGAGGACCGCGTTCACCTGTTCTTCACTTGCCTGACGGTTCGTTCCATTTGGCATGCCACAGGCATTAGACCAAGTTACGATCCTATTGAGGACCACTTCACCACCAGCTTGCCGAATGCACTGCCTACTTCGATTCGCCCTTTTATGCTCCTCCTCATACTCTGGAAAATCTAGGACGCTCGAAACAAAAAGGTTTTCCGGAATATGGATATTGATGCTAGATTTTCCGTAAAAGCTATTTTAGAGGATCTTATTTACTAGTCCCACTGTCTCAAGACGGCAACTTCGAAGGAACGCACCGGGCTGTGGCGTGACTTCCTCTCCTCATGAAACGTGATTCTTGTAACACTTCTCCTTTTTTCAAATATATTCAGGTGGGGACCGACCATTTAAAAAAATACATTTTAATGGCCCTGATAATAAAAGGTACAATTTTTATTAGATAAACAAAGTACTACAACACAGTTTTCGGCTATTAAACTGTGTCCTGTTGTTGAAAATAGGAAAATTATTACTCTTAGAGAGGGAAATTTTCTTCTAAGGTTTCTGATCTTATTGACCCAACTTATAACTCATGGGACAATGATCTCATCAGACAGACTTTGTGGCCAACTCATACACATCTGGTTCTTGCGATCCCGCTTCCAATGTTTGAGACCTCGGATTTTATTGTCTGGAGTTTTACAAAAAACAAGGGAACTTCTCTGTGAGATCTGCTTATTTCGTGGAATGGGACCACCAACATGGGAGAAAACTTCATCGGACTAGTGGGTTGGGTCGCGCAACAACCAATCCTATTTGGTGTAAGACTTGGAATATGTCTTGTCCGACCAAGGTTAAAATATTGTTTGTCGTACGTTGCATGGCAGCCTACCATGACGTGTTATGTTTGCCAATAGACATCTGAAAGTTTCACCCCCCCCCCCCCCCCCCCCAATGCAGTTCTTGCTCTGATGGAGCGGACGACTCGAAGCACGTGATGTTCCTATGCCAGAAAGTTAAAGAGGTTTGGAGGATGTTGGGGTGGGATGAAATTATTAAAAGGGATTGTGAAGTTGATCGGCATGGCGAGGCGGTACTTGAGATTTACCCCTTCTACCTGATCGGGAATTATCTAGTTTGGATATCCAGAATGTACGTGAGATGATCATCATTACCACTTGGTACATATGGTGGGAAAGAAGCAAGCTGGTTAATAAGGAGAAGACTGAAGATGTCAATCAGATTAACATGGGGATTAGGACGCTTACGTCTAATTATGTTATTGCATCCTCCCCAACTGTTACTATAAAAAAAGGGGGCTGGATTAGACCCCCCAAGGGTCTTGTAAAACTTAGCGTTGATGCTTCTTTTGATCAAGACTTGTTGAGGGGTACAACTAAGGCTGCTCCGAGTGATCATGAAGAAAATTTTATTGCTAGGGGGAATTGAAGAATTGATTAGTGTACAGATTTCCTAATGGATGAGGCATTGGTGCAACGATTTGGATTATTCCTAGCGCAAAGGGCTGGGTGCAATCGAATTGTTATCACCTCGGATAATTTGGAGGTCATTGAAATCATGAAGAGCAGGGGAACCTATGAGGAACCTCTGAATGTGCAACTCTTATTTCTAATTAATAAAATACTTTTTTGTTTCATAAAAATTGTGTCTTGTTGTTCTTATTTTATAACGAGTTAATTTCATTTTATACCTCCATGATTTACCCAATTTTATCCAATCAACATGCGTATAATGTGGCACAAAGTCAATCAATGGAGGTATAAAGTGAGGATTTCCTCAAAATTGGGTAAAATCTATCAAAAAGGATAAATCATGGGGGTAAAAAAATGGAATTAACTCTTGTATAATCTGCCGTGGGAGAAGAATCATGAAATTGAAGATAAGTTAGTCAGGACCAAATACTATAAAACTAAAGTAGGCAAAAGATGGTCCTATAAGTTGGATGGTCTTGATCCTCTGTGATAACAAACATAGCCTTGGACCAATCCTTGTACTTCTTCTTCTCCATTCTAAAATATAAGTCGTGTTAATTTTTAGAAAAAATAAGATTTTACCAAGCTTATAGAAAGTTATGTCATGGTGAATCTATTTATGTTGATTATGTATTGTACTTTTTATTTTTCTCTCTCAAAATTTAGTCAAACATTGAGAAGTTTGGTTTTACTTGAAATTAATAAACTCTATATTTTGGAATGGAGGTAGTACTTTCACAACGACCATTTATTTAGAGGAGGCTAGTGAGTACGTCAAAAAGGGCTACAACAGTCATATAAAGTTTAGCAACTGCGACGAAGAGAAAGACATCGATAGACCCAACTGCTCTCTTTTGTTATTTTAAAGGCGAGTACAAAATAGACAAGCACAACATGCACATGCAAAGCTTACTGGAGCCGAAATCATAGATCGCTTGGAAGGGAACGCCACCTCCCACCGAAATGAAGTTACTCCTTAACAAGACACACACGATGTAAAAATTGGAGATTGATTCCAGCTGGGCCAGAGGTCAATCCACTTCCTAATCATCCAATCATTGGTTGGTGTTTTTCATCTTTGTTTTTTCTCATAGGAGGAGTTTTGGATTCTATGGTACGGGTAGCTGGTACATATGTTATTAATGCCCTCTTCTCCCAAAAATATCATGCCCCTTTGTTCGGGTAAGTGGTTGAGAAAAAAATTCAATATGTTGTTTTGATACTAGTTCTGATTTGAACATGTCCTGAATTTGGTTTCTTGTTCAAAATTTAATAATTACCATGGAAATGAGGTAATTTATTTGCAAGTGATCGGGAAAACTTGGTAAGACCAAAATCTGAGTTTTCTCTTGGCTATATGAATGGGTTTGCACACTGAATCACCTTGAACACAAAGGGTGGCCAAATATGGGGTGCGTCAGTTATGCCAGAGGGAATATATTGGGGGGGGGGGGGGGGGGGGGGGTTGTTATCCAATTGTCGGTCTTCAACGTAGTTTTGGTTTATGATCCCAAGGAGTGGTTATGTCATCAATTTACTTGTCACCGTATGGAGATGGATACCCACACCGAGAGATTAATGATCGGGCTCTAGTGATACTCGTCTCGTGGTACAAAATTCAATATTCGTTCTTTTATTACATGTATAGTATCTTTGGATTGTTTTTGTACACCACAACAAGAGGTTAAAACATGAGACCAAAGGATAAGGAACCCCTGGCCTTTTATTATTGAGAAGATGAGAAATTAGGTGGAAATATTTGCTCCACGGGAGGCGTCCTCGGCTGACTTGGAGCACTAGACAACTCCCCTACCCACGACCAAGTGCTAAGTTAGACCTCTTGAGAAATTTCGACACGTGTATGACAACTACATGCACTAAATTTTTATACAAGGCCCCATTTGAATGAAAGGAATTTCTTAGGTTTTTCAAAGGATTTGGATTCCGGAATTTTCCATATGTTGGTTGTTAGATTTCCAATATATAAATCCTTAGGGTTTTCAATAATTGCTTTCTAGTTTGGAGTAAACTATTACACCTCAAACCTCTTGGTCATAACTATTGTGTTTTAACCTGTGGTGTCGAACACTCTTTGATGCAAATGAGATACATGTAGAGTGACTGATTTTAACCTACCTTGTGATTAGTAGATTCGCCTATTTCCCGAAAAAAAATCATCTCTTATCCAAATTCTTGTAGTTGTCATACATGATTCAATATGACATGACACTTCTTTTATTATCTTTCTTTTCTCTTTGGAGCCATGTTGTGACTGTGTTTGTCTACATTTTGCATAAACTGATGTAACTCCTCCCCAAAGAAAAATAAGAAGAGGGAGAAACCTTAATCGTCTTACCCATCCATCTCTCTTCTCAAGCAAACAGACGACTAGGGTTCCTGCCTCCGTGTTGGCAGCGCTGCAGATATGCCCCATGTATTGTGGACTTAGGGCATTGCCGGCGGGAGGCCTCCGTTTTAGATGTTTCTTTGAGTTTAGTTAGGATTTGTGTCCCGACAAGGAAGACGAGATGACGGTGGCTCCCTGAAGATAGAATAAGGTTCTCCCCATCTAGCCCCTGTGTCGGTGGTGTGTCTAGCATCGTCGGATGGCGCATGGAGGTGTTTCTCCATTGGATCTCACATGATTCGGTTGGTGCTTGCCTTCGGTGGATCTGCTCGAATCTAGTCGTCGTTTGATTATGTGTCTACAGATTGGACCCTTTTAATCTACTCTTCTCTTCATCGGCATTGGTTGTTGTTCTAATGCGTTGGTCCTATGGGTCCTTTGCACGACGACTTCCCGATCATCTACGATAACAAGTTTTGCCCTGCTTGTTAGACAGTACAGTGTAGAGTGTACGCACGAGCCTGCGTGCTCGGTCAGCGCATGAGCGCACGACGTGCTCGCCGTGGTGGCGCACGTCCTGTAAGAGTAGTGGCACACAATCTCCACCGGCTGAGGCCTCTGTAACTATATATATACTCAGCCCGAGAGCTAATACATGTGTGCTGAATTCTCTCCCTTCTCTCCCTCGCACTCCCTCTCCCTTTTACATGGTATCAGATACCCCGGACGAGAGCAACCCCTTCGCTCCCGTCCCCGATCCTGCTTCCGCAACCATGGATGAGAATCCCATCCTGTCCCCTCACTCCTCTCGGGACGACGACGACGTCGTGGGCGCTCCTCACCTTCCTGCTCCGCAGGCCGGCGCTCCGCGCGATCCACCGCCCGCTCTCGCCCCGCCCGCGTCCATCCTCCCCACCGTCGACATCCGCCATCATGTGCCCGTCACCCTCGACCTGCTGGCCGGCAACTTCGCCCAATGGCGTCGTCACTTCGACACGGTGCTCGGCATGTTTGGTCTCCGTAATCACGTTGATGCTGCGGCGGTTCCTCGTCCCTTCGATCAAGAGTGGGTGATGGCCGACCACGCCGTCATCCACTGGCTGTACACCACGATCTCGCCGGACCTGCTGGACGCGGTGATGCAGCCGGAGGACTCGGCGCTCTCCATTTGGTCGGCGCTCGACGGCCTCTTCCGCGACAACCAGCTGTCGCACGCCGTCTACCTCGACGCCGAGTTCCACGCCGTCGTGCAAGGCGACTTGACGGTGATGCAGTACTGCACCAAGCTCAAGACCTTCGCCGATCAGCTCCGCGACCTCGGGCAGCCCGTCGCGGAGTCCCGCCAGGTCTTCCACCTCCTTCGCGGGCTCAGCCGCCAGTACCACGGCGTCATCCCGCACATCACGTCGCGCTCGCCTCTTCCTTCCTTCCTATAGGTCAGGTCCTTCCTGATGCTCGAGGAACACCACGCGGAACAGACCGCGCGCCTGCAGGGTGCTCACGCGCTCGTCGCCGCCCGCGGCACCGGCGCCGCGCCTCCTGCACCACCACCCTCGCCCGTCCCTGACAACGGCTCGGGGCGTGGCCGTGGCCGCCAGCGTCGTCGCGGGCGCGGCAATGGCTCCGGCGCTGGATCCTCCGCGCCTCCTGCACCATGCGTGCCCGGCCAGCCGGCCCCTGCTCCCCGCGCCAACTCCTGGACTGGCCTCGTCCAGGCTTGGCCCATGCCGTGGCGCGCGCCTGGCTCCGGCGTTCTCGGCCCACGCCCTGGCACCCCTCCACAGCAAGCCATGTACGCCGCTCCGGCGGCCCCTGGCCAGCCCGGTGTACCCGCGCCTGTCTACGGCGCGTACAGGGGCCCGCCGCCGGTCTATGGCGCGCCTCCACCCGGCTACGGTGCGTACGGCGCCCCTTCCCAGGGCAACCTCCCGCACCCCGGCGCGCCCCAGCCTTTGCAACAGCCCCTGGACATGGCGTCGCTGCAGGCTGCGCTCCACAGCGCCACCGCGGGTCCCTCCTCGTCCGGCAGCTCCTCCGACTGGTACCTCGACTCGGGCGCTGCCGCACACATGACCAACAACCCTGGTAACCTTCACTCGCTCACCCCCTGTTCTTCTCCTGCTCATGTCATCGTCGGGAGCGGTGAGCATCTCCCTATCACTCACACGGGCACTGGCTCCATCATCACTGGCACCTCTCCCATTCAACTGCGCAATGTCATTCCTGCTCCCTCCTTGATCAAAAATCTCCTCTCAGTTCGTCAGCTTTGCCGTCATAATTCCGTTTATGTGGAATTTGACTTACTTGGTTTCTCTGTCAATGATCTTCACACGGGGGAGGTGATCTTCCGCAGTAACTCTACCGGCGACCTGTACGCGGTGTCCGCCCCTGCTCCGTCCGTCCGGCGTCCTTTTGCTGGCATTGTCACCACTGACCTGCTACATCAATGCCTCGGCCACCCCAGAGCTGCACTGCTTCGTCAGATCGCCGCGTCTCCGTCTGTTAGTTTCAGCAAAACAGCTCCTCATGCCTGTCACGCTTGTCGAGTAGGCAAACACGCGCGTTTTCCCTTTCAACTTTCCGCTAGTTGCACTTATTTCCCCTTTCAGTTGCTGCACCTTGATGTATGGACGTCTCCTGTAATGAGCATTTCTGGTTATCAATTCTACCTAGTATTACTTGATGATTACACTCACTACGTCTGGACGTTTCCCCTAAAACACAAATCTGAAGTTCATGCCATTCTGACTGCATTTTACGCCTACGTCCGCACTCAGTTTCAGCTACCTATCCTCTCCCTCCAGACCGATAATGGGCGCGAATTCGATAACCTTGCCACCCGCGAGCTCCTCACTCATCACGGCTCGGTTCTCCGCCTCTCTTGCCCGTACACCAGCCAACAGAACTGCAAGGCTGAGCGGATCCTGCGCACACTAAATGATAGTGTTCGTGCCCTCCTCTTTCACGCGTCCATGCCGGCTCGTTTCTGGGCGGAGGCACTGAACACTGCCACTTACCTCCTCAATCGCCGCCCATGCCACGCCAGCCAGCCGCGCACACCGCATGAGCTCCTCCTTGGAACTCCTCCTGATTACGATCTATTGCGCGTGTTCGGCTGCCTATGTTACCCCAACACCACCGCCACTGCTCCTCACAAGCTCGCCGCCCGCTCCATCGCCTGCGTCTTCCTGGGCTATCCCTCCGACCACCGTGGCTACCGCTGCTTCGACCCCGTCATCCGTCGTGTCCTCACCTCACGCCATGTCCACTTCCACGAGCACATCTTCCCCTTTGCTCAACGTGCCCTTGCCCCCGCTGACCCTCCACTAGCACCGCCGCCCACAAGCGTCGTTCCCGTCTTCCAGGTTCCGGCGCATCGCTCGCCGGCGCCCGCCACGGCTTCCTCGCCCCGCTCATCCAGCGCGCGCACCGCTCTTTCAAACAGGGGCGTTGGATCTGGCGCATGCGGCTCCTGATCATCCAGCCTTGCCGCGCCACTTACCGCTTCGTCGTCCACCGCTGGATGTTCATCGTCCGGCTCCGGGGGGGCTCGTCGGGAGGGGATTCAAATCCCTCCCGTCCCGCCTCGCCGACTGGGTCTTCTTCCCCACCTGTCGCCCCGTCGGCTCCGCTGCGTCGGATGGTCACGCGCGCGCAGTCCGGCATTTCTCGACCGAACCCCCGCTACTATGATGCGGCGGCTGCTTCCACTGTGTTGTCTATCTCTCCGATCCCGAGCTCAGTCCGCGTCGCCGTGCGCGACCCGCACTGGCTCGCCGCCATGTGCGAGGAGTTCGCCGCACTTGGGAGCTGGTTCCTTGTCCGCCCGGCGCCAACCTCATCACCGGCAAGTGGGTTTTCAAGCATAAGCTCCACGCCGATGGCTCTCTGGAGCGCTACAAAGCCCGGTGGGTCGTCCGCGGATTCCACCAGCGCGCCGACGTGGACTACGGCGAGACCTTCTCGACGGTCATCAAGCCTTCCACCATCCGCGCCGTGCTGACCATTGCTGCCTCGCGTCAGTGGCCCGTCCACCAGCTGGATGTGAAGAATGCTTTCCTCCACGGCACGCTCGACGAAGAGGTCTTCTGCCTGCAGCCTGCCGGTTTCGTCGACGAGACCAAGCCGACGCACGTCTGTCGCTTGTCCAAGTCCCTCTACGGCTTGAAGCCAGCTCCCCGCGCCTGGTTCCTGCGATTTGCGAGCTTCCTCAAGACGATTGGCTTCACTACCACTCGCTCGGACTCCTCGCTCTTCACCTTCACCCAGGGCGGCGAGGCGGCGTTCCTTCTCCTGTACGTGGATGACATCATCCTCATCGCCTCATCCACAGCTCTCCTCCGTCGTGTGGTGCACCAGCTGACTGGCGAGTTCCCCATGAAAGATCTGGGGCCCCTCCACTACTTCCTCGGCATCCACGTCACGCGCACGTCCTCGGGCTTCTTCCTCTGTCAGCAGCAGTACGCCGAGGACGTCCTCGAGCGCGTGGGCATGGACAACTGCAAGCCTTCGCCAACACCGATCGACACCAAGGGCAAGCTTCCCCAAGCCGATGGCCCGCGTGTGGTTGATCCCTCCGCCTACCGCAGCATCGCTGGTGCTCTGCAGTACCTGACGATCACGCGCCCGGAGATCGCCTACGCTGTACAGCAGATCTGTCTGCACATGCACGATCCGCGGGTGTGCCACGGCGCTCTGGTGCGTCGCGTGCTCCGCTATGTTCGCGGCACGTCGTCGCTCGGCCTCCACCTCCTCGCCTCTTCATCGCTGGAGCTCCGTGCCTTCACCGACGCGGACTGGGGCGGCTGCCCCGACACCAGGCGCTCTACATCAGGCTTCTGCGTCTACCTCGGGGACGCTCTGATCTCCTGGTCCTCCAAGAGGCAGGCCACCGTCTCCCGCTCGAGCACCGAGGCCGAGTACCGCGGCGTGGCCAACGCCGTCGCGGAATGCATCTGGCTCCGCCAGCTCCTCGGCGAGCTCCTACTCCCCGTGCGCACCGCGACGCTGGTGTACTGCGACAACGTCTCGGCGGTCTACTTGTCCGCCAACCCTGTACATCACCGCCGGACGAAACATATCAAGCTGGACATCCACTTCGTTCGGGAGCGCGTCGCGCTGGGTGACTTTCGCGTGCTTCACGTCCCCACCAAGGCAGCAGCTGGCTGACATCATGACGAAAGGGCTGCCTACTGCCGCCTTTCTGCAGTTTCGGTCTTTGCGTCGCGGGGGGGGGGGGGGGGGGGGGGGGGGCGGTGTTAGACAGTACAGTGTAGAGTGTACGCACGAGCCTGCGTGCTCGGTCAGCTCGCCGTGGTGGCGCACGTCCTGTAAGAGTAGTGGCACACGATCTCCACCGGCTGAGGCCTCTGTAACAGTATATATACTCAGCCCGAGAGCTAATACATGTGTGCTGAATTCTCTCCTTCTCTCCCTCGCACTCCCTCTCCCTTTTACACTGCTGAGGGGGAGGGGCGATAATGGTGGCACGCCTTCGGCTTGTTTCAGTGCTTGTAGTCGTCGCTCGATGGTCTACGAATCTAGATGTAATTTTTATTATTTTCGGTGTTTGTTGGACTGTCATGATTGAAAATGAATAGATCGGTAATCCCCCCCCCCCCCTCCCCCCAAAAAAAACTGATATAACTCCGTTCTTTAATATTGGGTAAAAAATTTCAAGTCAAATGAAACCCTGTTAATCTTTTTCCATGGGGAAAGTGGAACTCCCTCATCCACGACACGACAATGGCCTGAGCATGCCCTTATAGTGGACGTGCTGCTCATTATCCTGGCAGTACATAAATCCCATGCCGAACGCAAAGCAACGTGAACGATGGTCGTACAAGAATATAATCGAATGTCATCTAATCATCTTAGACCGACCTGGTTCGCCGTAAAGATGCAGCGGATGAATTCGAGTCATCAACCCCACTGTCTCAGAATAACAGTCATCAACCCCACTGTCAACGACTGGTGGGCAAGTATCTGTGACTGTGCTACACCCCTCAGGCAAGCCAAGGCGTCACTCACCATGCTTGTCTCATGGACGATCTGAAATGAGCGAAATGCACGAGTGTTCAAGCACAAAAGCGCGCCGCCGACTGTTCTACTTGCCTCCATCGCCGACGGAGGCGAACCTTTGGGTCATCGCGGGTGCAAAAAAATTAGGGTCCCTAATTTTGCGAGAGTAATCCGCATGTCGTGTATTATGGGTGGTCTGCAACAAACTCTATTCTCTCTTATTTAATGGATGAGACAAAGCTTTTGCCTCCGTTTCAAAAAAAAAATGGATAATGAAAAGAATGGTGCAATTATGCAATTGATTCACGTATCTTTTCCAAATCACGACATAAGCTTTTTGGCTATCCTTCTTGATCAAATAGAACAAGGGGAAATTCAGACCAGATAAAACTCCTCAAAAAGAAGAAAAAACAATTTGAATGCATCTCGGGCTCATATAGATGTGACATAACTATGTCACGTCCAAATTGACTTCATCACGTGTTTGTGGCCTCCCATTGTTGGTTTTTTTGTTCGTTGTTTTCTTTTTTGAGGTTGTAAGCTCAGGGAAAACTGCTACACACGCTAGTCACTAGGTCCTAATTAGTATTCCAATAGAAACAAAGTTCAGCCATAAATAACTTGTCTATCCGGCGTACCCAGGAAATGGCTGTTTTTCCGCTGCGCTCTTTTTGAGTGAGTTTTCCTTTTTCGTTTTTTTGTTTGTCCTTTTACCCCGGTTTTGTTTTGGGCTTGCTGTTTTGGTTCTTTTTCGTTTCCGGCTTATGTTCTCTATTTCATTTGCCTTCTTTTGTGTTTATACTTTTCTTTTCATTTTACTTTTTTCTTATTTAGATCTATATTTTCATATATTAACATTTTTCAAATATACGGTGGGCATTTTTTTCTAACATGGTGAACATATTTTAAATATATGTTGAATAGTTTTTAGTAATGTATGATGAACATTTTTAATTACACGGTGAACATTGTTTACATATGATGAACATTTTCTAATTATAAAGTGAACTTTTTTTTCATAACATGGTGAACAATTTCTCAAACAAGGTAAGCATTTTTTAAATGTACGCTGACCTTTTGTAATATACGGACCTTTTGTAATATACGTTGAACATATTTCAGCAGTAGTCAAATGCATTTTGTTTATTTTGCTACTAATCACTTAATCGAAATTTGACAGCAACATTGTATGTTCCTTTTTGTCTGGCCTTTACCTTCAAAAAAAATTCAGGTCAGATTTTTGTTCTAGAAAATGATCATCAAACAACCAATGCATGAATCAAACAGTAAATAAACAAAATACCAATTGAAACATTTAGAATATTGAAGGAAGAATGCACGCTAGAAACAAGAATACAATGTACGAAACATGAAACAAGGGTAGAAGAGTTAATGGCCACAAAACAGCCAGCCCGCCAACAACCTCTCTTTGCCAAGGCTGGTCAATTTTATGCCAATAGGCATTAACAAGGAGCTCTTCAAAAAAGAAAGACGCCACGAGATTTGGGCCTTTTTGAGAAAAAAAAAAGGTATGGCGGGGTTCCTTTGCTTGTGAAGCAAACCACGGGGAAAAGGTAACAAAAGCCCTAGTTGCGAGTCGATAGTGGACTTGCTATTTAGGCCGGAAAAAAACTCGGGCCCAATTGTTGGTCCAGGGTGGAACTAGGCAAAAAAAAGGATCAAGGCTCAGTTGGATGTTGATGATGGACTTGCAACTGACAGCAAAAAAGAGATGGGCCGACTAGCTAGTTGATAATTGACTTGGAACTAGGGAAAAGTCGGCCCTATTTGAGAATTGATTGCGGACTTGCAACTAAGGCAAAAACAATCGGCAACAAATGTGTGTCAAGTGTGGAACTCGGCAAAAAGAGGATTAAGGGCCCAGTTGTATGTCGATGTTGCACTTACATTTGGACAAAAAAGGGTCGAGGATAGTTCGAATTGATGGTTGACTTGCAACTGGAATAGCAAGTCAACTCTATTTGTGAGTCAATGATTGACTTGCAACTTAAGTGAAAAAATGGGCTCGGTTGTGAGTAAAAGTGTGGACATGCAAATTGGGGCAAAAAATATCAAGAGCCCAGTTGCACTTTAATGTTGGACTTGTAACTGGTCAAAAGAAGTCGTGCCCAGTTGCGATTCATGACTTGCATGTGCGACAAAAAAAGGATCAAAATCCCGGTTGTAAGTCGATGGTTGTCTTGCGACTGGGATAAAAGAAGGGGTGAGCCCAGTTGCGAATCAATGATTGACCTGCAATTCGGATGAAAAAATCAGCCCTAGTTGAAGGTTGAGGGTGACCTTGCAACTAATGCAACTAGTAGAACGCCCGTGCGTTGCTACGGGCAAAAGACGAGTACCCATTTAGAAATACGGGTTAAACATGGTTACATCCAGTTTTCATCATGCAACGACAAATATAAATTCTCTCGACTTTTTTTTCCTTCTCGGCAATCTTCCTATCTCCTTAACCAGCCAAATCGCTCGTCACCCAAGAACTTATAACTGGATATATCATCCATTTTTAAATAGTATTAGTACTCCCTCTGTAAAGAAATATAAGAGCGATTAGATCACTAAAAGGTGTGATCTAATCGCTCTTATATTTCTTTACGGAGGGAGTATCACTCAACTTCACGCATCCACGTGTCACAATTACAAGGTACACATAGATTAGGGAGAATATCATACCGAAACCAATATTCAATGAAAACTTCGTGGAAACCATATTTTAAAGTTTCGAAAAAATCTGAAAAAAATCCGGGATGTTAAGAGGGTGATGTTTTACAGCCACACAAAATTTCAAGTTGAAACACATTACGAAATGTGAGCTATGAAAAAGACAAATTTCAGCCTTGAATAGTGACATTACAATTTGGCACTATTCAACGCTGATTTTGTCTTTTTCATAGCTCACATCTCGTATTATGTTTCAACTTGAAATTTTGCGTAGCAATAAAACATCATCCTCCTAACATCTCGTATTTTTTTTTCAAACTTTAAAATATCTTTTTTTCGTGGTTTTCATCGGTTTCCACCGAATGTTGGTTTCCGTATGATATTCCCCCCATAGATTAATAGTCATTATTACAAGGTACACAAAGATTGACAGTCACTATTACAAGGTACACATAGATTAATAGTCAATATTACAAGATACACAAAGATTGACAGACACTATTACAAGGTACACAAAGATTGACAAATTCATAAGCCTCTTATTTCAGCAATAATAGCACAATAGATGCAACCTTCAATAATAAGCTCATTGTATATAGGAAAGGTTCCATTTATCTTGAATCAAGATTTTTTAATAATAAGTTGGATATTTATCTAATGTTTCCGAAGCTCATTGTATATAGGAAAGGTTCAATTTATCTTGAATCAAGATTTTCAATAATAAGTTGGATATTTATCTAATGTTTCTGAAGCTGGGGTTATGTATACAATTAATATCTTTATGACCAACACAATGGTCATGGTCGTGGTCACAGCAGCAGACATCGAGGTCTTCACGGCGCCACTACTCTCCTTCCGGGTCTCCACCAAGTTCAGAGACGGTGCGACGGCGGCGAACCTCTCACCGGCCTTTAGTCCCGTCAGCTTTCACGCCGGCCACGATGACCAACCTCGCCCCGGGCTTTGACTTCTTCACCTGCACGATGGCGGATGCCTTGCCCTCCCTCGGAAACATCATGATGGCCACGGTCGACCCTGTCCTGCCCGCCGGCATGGTCGCCATCGCATGCATCACCTTCCCGTCTAGCCCGCGCTCGCCGACCGCCTCTCCCACGACCCGCTCCACAACTACCCGGCTCTTGCTTCCATGTAAACGCAATATATTGCATATTCACCAAGAAGCAACAGAAGTAAGGTCACTAATTAAATCCTAGTATGACAAACCATTTATGCCAAAATAGATACAGAGCACCTTATAGATTAAAGTTAAATCTAGCAATATAGTACACTTGGCACCGGAGTAAACCCCAGATTAAACAATGTGGTAGATGGTGTTTACCTGAACGCTGACAGAGGTATACCAAGTAACAAAGCTAGTTACAGCCAAAGCTCAATGCTCCTAACAGGAAATGTCTCCAAATCAAGCTAGTTGCGGCCAAACTTTGGAGCCTGAAAAAACTGGAGGAAAAAACAAAATGAGGAAAGACAAGAGAAAAAATAGAAAAAAAAGACATATAAAGACATGATGTTTACAGAAGAAATAGAAAAAAATGATCTATAGTTTCCTTCTGCTCTAGATTGTAGATTTATCTCAGGTGCAAGATGAGAAATTTAATTGCTTTGAAGAATATAAATATAGCAAATAAAGAAATCAGTTGCTGCCTGCCCGGCTCAGGTTTGCAGCATACAAACAGATATACAGACCATGAATGTACTATGACTTCAGAAGAATATACATTAATGCGTCATATTATATGGAAAAAATCTGGAGCACAAAGTAGAGAGAAACACCTCTAACAAACGTGCTGGATATAACATTCCCTGAATGTAACAAAATACAGTTGTATTTTCTAATGGAACAAAAATATGTATCATGGCATGGTACTCAAGATGCTTCTTTATTTTTTGTTCTTATCACATCATGTACACTTTAGAGAGAGACGCTAACTCTACAATTTTTGAAGCATCAAACTATATAAGAGTAATTGCCCGTGCAAGGTATTGATTTTGTCACTGTTTGTAAGAAATACATCACATCAGAGATGCAAAACGCATTTTCTCTTAGGTCAATAACATACAGATCAAACATTAAACCTTTGCTCAATCTTTCCTCAATGAGAACTGAGGAAGAATCACATGCATCCAATCTTTTCTCAATGATAACTGAGGAAGAACTCTGTAACTATCCTACTCCACACTGATCATTGCATGACATCAATATGTCTCTTTGACAGACTAAATTTGGACAATCATGTAAGCTCTAAACATTGTTTTTGATTAAAAGTACAAACGATAAATAAATGGAAAGTCTCACCATCAATACTCAATAATGTTTGCATGTAATATTCTTGTCCGAACAACCACAATCAATATCCATTACATCCACACTTGCCTCAAGAGGGAGAGTAGAACCCCCTGCAACACAATGTAAGTATTCAGGTCATGTATCCCATTGTTTCTGCTTCTGCAATGAATATGTTGAAAGTTGAGTTACCTGTTAGGGAGAGACTTAGCTCTTAAGTATCCACAACTGAAATCAGTGTATCCTATTTCTGTCAACCGTCGGTATCTTTGAAATCTTCAAGCCCATGTCATGATATTTGCTTCAAGTACAACAAACAAATCAGGTATGTGATCCAACAAGAGAAAGGAAATTTAAGAAATTCATTCAGAAATTGAGAGGATGTTAGCATTTTATATATGTGATCACTGCCTCGACCAAAATCCATATATCTTGGGAGAAGAAGGGCACCAATCGGAACCATATTAAAGCAGCAGACAGAGAGGTCCAAAAAGAAGAAATAAATTCAAGAACAAAAGTAGGGAGAAGGAAAAGGAAAGTGAAGTGTATTGATGCCTCGACGAACATACGACCGCGACACCTTAGCACCTACAGTGCAACACGGAGGAATGAAGAAACAATTTGTTGTCCCAAGACTGATGGTGGTTTCTACATTGTTGAATCTTTAGATGCATTCGTAAGTGGATATATAATGAAACTGCAACAATACAAAGCTAATAGATCAATATAAAAGGATTAAATAATCAAATCAAGGCATGTATGAAGATGAAAATTATTTGCATCAGACCCATCAGAATTAGCTTTTAACATGTAGTTTATGAGCTAAAAATCAGTATTTACTAATCGATAAAAAACATCGAGCATCATCGGCTATAAAACAAACTACATTTTCCTAATAAGATGGCACATGCATGAAATACCCAAGAAGCAGTCATGAGAAATCTGAACCTTCCTCGGGTTTCCTTTGTGTAAATAGGAGGCAATTTTCTCTATGTAACCTTGAGAGCACAGAACCGAGCATGAGAAATCTGAACCTTCCTCGAGTTTCCTTTCTGTAAACAGGAAATTGAAATCCTTTGCCACACATCTGAACCTTCCAAGAAGCTGCTATCAGGATTACACAGAGGCAACAAAAACTACTCTGAAAATTTCATTGATAGCTAGATATCTTGGTCCTGACAAGCAAAATAGACAGTCGTGTTTTCATTTGACAAAAGAATCTGGCATATTTACCTCAGTTTAATGATGCATCCATCATTGCAAAAGATGCGCCAGCATCAAAAGTTGGAGCACCCCGCTGAAAGGGACAAGGTGCTCTTATCCTGTCATTGTAGTAGAAGAAACAGAGACATTCATGTTACTAAACAACAAGGTTGGTGCAAATGGAATAAGCATATCTTTAGATAAACAGTAGCAGCGGTCGAGGATACCTAGCGCGGCGGCCTCGATCTCGATGGTCTCAGTGGCGCCGGTCTTGACGACCACCTCGGCGATCTCGGCGTCGTCTGGGCCGGACAACTCATTGTCCTTGCCGTCGTGCTTCAACCCGCCGTACTTCACCGGGATGGCCTCGATCGGGATGTACTTGAGCAGCGTCTCGGTGACCTTAGAGGGCCGGGCGACCACGAGCTTGCTCTTGGTCCTCTGCATCATGAACGGGAACAAGATGGTGCTGAAGGCGTAGTAGGAGAACGGCACGTTGATCAGGATCTGCAGCATGACAGCGCCACCAAAAATTCAGTCATATCTCGAAGCACATTCAGTTAAAATTTTCAAATTCAGTTAAATTTGAAGGCAGGATTCGGGTGGTGGTACTCACGTTCTGGGCGACGAGCTCGGGGTAGTTGTCCTGGAAGAGGTCGAGCACCTGCTTCATGGCGACGCGGAGGTCCTTCTTGGCGGGGCCGGGGGAGCCACGGAGGTCCGTCACCTGCAGCAACGACGCGACGCCGCCGGGGGTGAAGTCCAGCTCGGCGACGTGGCGCTCCATGGCGCGCACCCGCCACCGGAGGAACCGGGCCGGCTTCTTGCCGCCGTCAGTGCCAAGCGGTGAACCGGTACACGGCCTCATCCGCGAACATGCCCAGCGCGTTGTAGCTCACCGGGTTGACCTCGCGGTCCACGCCCTCCAGGTAGCACGCACCCTCCGAGAGCGTGTCCTCCTCCTCGTCGCCGTCGGCGGCGGTGGCGGCCAGGCTCTTCCACTCCCGGCGCTACCGGAGCGTCCGGCGGAGCATCTCGAAGGCGGCCCCCGCCTTGAAGTCGCGCGTGCGGAGGAACTTGAGGAGCACCGCCTCTGTCTCCTCTTTCTTCTCCTCGCAAAGAAAATCCTATGTTTGTTTTCTCGGAAGGTGATCTCACATATATGGTATGATTTTGGAATTCTTAATTACCTATTATTAATGTGATTAAATCGAATCATCACCTGCCAAAACAAGCACTAAACAAAATCTTCCGCTTTAATGGTGGATTTGGTTTTTTAATGAGAGGGAGAAAATAAACCAATGGGAAGGAACGGTGGGAGGCGGGATGAAAAAAACGGACGAAAAAAAAACAGACGAAAAAAAAACAGACGAAAAAAAACCCGGAACGGAAGCTACCAACTCCCCAATTAGGAGTAGAGAAAAGGGAGTTGGGCCCAATTGCAATACAAAAGAAACATCAAACTCAGTTATGAGTTGATGGTGGACTTATGAGTGGAGCAACAAAGTAACGCCAATTTGCGAGTCAAGATGGACTTGCAATTGGGGAAAAACCAAAGGATCAATAACCCAGATGCTTATTAATGGTGGACTTGTAACTAGGATGAAAAGAAACGGTCAGGCCTAGTTGTGAGTCGTTGATTGACTTGTAACTACGGCAAAAAAAGGATCAAAAGAGTTTAGAGTTACTGGTTGTCTTGCAAATGGGATTAAAAAAAGGGGCAGGCCCAGTTGCGAGTGTATGGTTGACTTGCAATTAAGATAATAAAAAGTCACCTCCTACATGTGAGTCCATGCGGGACTTGTAACTGAGGCGGAAAAAATATCAGGCCCAGTGGAAAGTTAAGGGTGGACATGCAACTAGTGCAAAAAGTAAGTCGGGCTCAGTTGCAATACAAAAGAAACATCGATATGCAACCAGAGGAAAAAAGTTTAGGCTCAATTGCAAGTTAATAGTGGACATGCATCTAAGGTGAAAAGAAATGATTGGGTCCGGTTGAATGTTAAGGGTGGAGTTGCAACTAGAGAAAAACATGGTCGAACAAAAAAGACGTCAACTCTAATGGAGAACAGAAGAAAAATGAAGAGAGGCAAAGCAGCCGCATAACGAAGGTGATAAAAGAGGCACGAAAAGAGCACCCTGTCTCTTCGGCTTCTATAAAGCATGACAATAACAAACAATAAAAAAAGCCCATAAAAATGGGCAGGAAAAAAAATCAGAAGCCGAACAAATAACGGGGCTAACAAAAACGGGCCAACAATTGGACAGCGCAACAAGGTGGATCTCGCACCGCGACAAAAACGGAGTAGGGTGTAGTTTGTGCAAAGATAATAATAAAACAGATCGGACGCACCACAACTTAGATGATACATTGTTAAATGTCATTCAGATGAGATTTAGCAAATCCAATTAAAAATGTAAAAAGAAAAATCATGAATTTAAGAAAGAAGAAATGAAAAAAAATGTGAATTTTAGTAAGTGTTCACACACTTTAAAAAGTGTTCGCTTAAAATGAAAAAAAAATTGAAAATGAGAATAATAACAAAAAAATAAACTTACAAATTCACTGTACTAGGATTAAAAAGTAATAAAAGGCAATCCCGTTCTGACAAAATTTCATGAGTGGATTCATTCTACTTGAACATTTGTATACAAGTAAAAAAATACATAAAAAGGAAATATAATTCATACTTTCGCAGCAAAGAATTGAGGCATTTGTTTTTTTGAAATTTCACACAAACACAAAAAAAAAAGTTCTGCTACCTAAAAATATGATATGCCATGTAAAAAGACTCCCCCCGACATCGAAATACAACATTAGCATGCAGGAAATCTTCAATCGCACTAAGCATGCTTGAGGAAATTTTCGCCAAATGTGACGTTCAGAAGAGATTTAATTGGACCTAGACTCTAGTCGTGGAACATACTACTATAGCGGTTAACCACGGTACAGTTGTCACAAGGGTCCGATGTATTTCGTTGGAACCTACTCCCTCCGTTCCTAAATATTTGTTTTTTTAAGATTTAACTACGGACTACATACGGAGAAAAATGGATGAATCTACACTCTAAATTATGTATATATACATCCGTATGTAGTCCATAGTGAAATCTCTACAAAGACAAGTACTTAGGAACGGAGGGAGTACATGGGAATGGGCAATTCTCAGTGGAGTCTATGTATAGAGGTTTGAACCAATCTGATGTGCCAGTTGATAATAACAAGAAGATCTAGATGATGAAGATACCTCTAAAGAATAAAATCTTTGCATGGTATCTTTGCCGTGGGGTCATTCTTACGAAAGATAACCTTATTAAGAGGAATTGGCATGAAAGTACGCAATGTGTCTTTTGTCCTCATGATGAGACAATAAAACATTTGTTCTTCCAATGTAAATTGGCTCGTTTTATATTGTCAGTCATCCAAATAGCTTCTGGCTTGTATCCTTCCGGTAGTGTTGCTAAAATATTCGACAACTGGCTACATGGGATTGATCACAGGTTTAGAATTCTTCTCAAGGTGGGAGCGCTTGCCGTGATTTGGTCGCTTTGGCTATGTAGAAATGATAAGGTTTTTAACGATAAAAGTACTTGCCTTATGCAGGTTATCTACAGATGTACCGGCACTCTTTGTTTATGGTCCTCTCTACAAAGAGTGGAGAATCGCGATCTGTGTACGCAGGTGTATACACGATTGAACACTACGGCGAGGGTTACTTTTACCCAACATGGGTGGCTGCATGATCTTCGGATTGGGCCACCTTCGGTTTAGGCGTTATACAAATCACTTTTCTTGTATTCCGTCTTCTTCTTTTATTTAGGCTTCGTGTGAGGACTTTGTTGGCTGTATCTTAGTTATGCAGAGGCCGGGTGTAATGCTTAATCTTTTTAAATAATAAAGCGTCCTTTTTTGAAAAAATAGACACATATGAAAAAAAAAGGAAAAAATCTGCACGTATGACACATATTTTTTAGGGATGCAATCATGAACACATACTTGAACAAAAAGATCCAATCGCATCTGCTTGAACAAAAACGGAAATGCAGATTATGTAGGTAGCACTGGTGCCCGATTGTCTGATCTTCAGTTCTTCACTCAGTTCTCCTTGCGTTGGAGCCTGAGCGGGAAGGCCTGCCGCGAGAGGAGCACCTTCTTGAGCTGCTCCCTGGCTTTGGCGTCGATGAGGTTCCCCTCCCCGTCGAACTTGGGCGGGTCCTCGGCTCCTCGTACGCCCTGATGTGGAGCTCCGGCTTGTTGATGAAGTGCAGGTCCAGGTATATCCCGATCTCGCGCAGGTGGAGCGACGCCCTGCCTCCGCCGAAGTCGCCTCCCGCGCAGACGATGGCCGCCGCCTTGTCGGCCCAGCACTTGTGCGTACCCCTCGACGCCCAGTCCAGCGCGTTCTTGAGCGAGCCGGTGATGGAGTAGTTGTACTCGGGCGAGGCGAACAGGAAGCAGTCGGCGGCGCTGACACTGTCGCGGAACGCCATGACGGCCGGCGGGAAGCCGTCGCCACCGTCCGTCTCCAGGTCCGGGTTAGCCATGGGCAGGTCGGAGATGTCAACGTGGTCGATACGCAGCCCCGGGATGGACTCCTCGCACAGCTCCTCGGCTGCATCATGCGTAGAAGGCACAGTGAGCAATCATGGAGTGCGCGTAACCACATGCAAAATGAAATGCGTGTACGTACCGGCGCGGATGAGGCCGACGTGCCAAGAGTTGCTGCGGAAGGAGCCGGACATGGCGGCCACACGGAGAATGGGCCTTGCCGTCGTTGACGCCGTCACGGACCCCATGCTTCGATCTTGATATGGTTGGCGTGACAACCTGAGAGTGAGTGGCTGCTTGGTTTACTGATGTGATGTGGAGCTTGATCAGTGACTGTTGTCCGGTCGTGGAGGAGGAGACGGCTTAAATAGATGACAAAAATTGATCTCAGCCAGGTCATTGTGAACGTCAGAGCGTGACCGTTTTGGCTGGTTGAACAAATAGAGTGAGTCACTTGATCCACTACCGTTAGTGGAAAGGTATGAGATCGTCATCGATGGCATCATTTTCTGATCAATTGCTAGTTGCCTAATCTAGAACTAACAATATGATTAAGGAATAGGAAGGCTCGTGGATGCTTGTGTAAGCACTGCACGTGAGTTTATGGCCAACGACCACTGCACTTCGAGCAAGACAGCCAGCAGCCGTCACCAGTAGTGTTCAAACCTCATCGATGGCGTCACTCGCCAGGCACGACTATGCCTGGCTTTCTTTTGGTGGTTTTGGGCATCTCTATCGATGGCCCCTAAATTTTCTTTTGCATTCTTCCGCAAACAGGGGATCAGTCCATGAAGACGGATTCGGAAGCCGGTCATCCAACGATATCCACATATATCCGGCCTAATATTTTTTTTAAGTTTGCATGCTTAAAAAGCCACATATATAGTTTAAATGTTCAAATGCAGCAGTAGTTTTAATTTAAAATTCAAATATTACGCTCCATTTGTTGTCTTCTTTAACCGCTCACAGTTGCTCAATTAGATCTTCCTTTAGTTGCTCGTGAGTTGCTTAATGCCGAATTTATTGATGTAGTTAAACAAACTCTTCAAATGTGGTTGGATTCTGGTCTGGAAATTCATTTTTTTTATAAGTGGTTTCCCGATCGAAGATCCATGGATCATAGAAAAATCTCTCCCCATCTCTTTTCACCTCTGAAAGTGTACTTCCTGCTCAATGCCCGGGCATCCATCCAATTCATGATTTTCGATAGCGTCAAACATGAGCGGGCACCCACACAATCTCGATTTTACACGGTCCGAATACATTGCTTCAAAGTAGAAGGGACAATTTTTTTATCACGGGCATTTCATCGAACAGTTGCCTTGCATGGGGAGTATTATAGGAGCATATGGTACCTGTGCGGCTTGCTCCGAACCCTAACTCACTCTCTCTCACTTCGTCCTCTCTTCTCCCTCTACGATTCCGATCACATCCACTCCAATGTCGAGCTCCGGCAGCCGCTACGGCTCCGACGGCTCCGATGTCGACTACGACGAGGAGTTGGCCCTCCGCATCGCCCTGGAGCGGTCCAAGGTGGACACCGGCGGTAGCTCCGGAGTTAGAGCGTCGCCGCAGCTCACGCGCCGGCGCAGCGCGGACGCCGGAGTTGGACCCTCCCAGGCCCGCGTGCAGCTCCGCCAGGACTGCCTAGTCCGTACCGGCTCCGGGCCGTCTCCTTCCCCTGCCGGCCGCTCCTCCACGCGGGTAGCGGTGGGTGGTGGTGCGCATGCCGCCGGCCCGCACGCGCACTCCGGAATCGGAGGCGCACGCCGCCTGCCGTGAGAGGCAGCGGGCAAGGGAGTGGGAAGCGGTGGAGCAGTCCGCGCGCCGCCGCAGGGGATGCCGGCGAAGCCCGACAAGGACAAGCGCCTCCTCTCCCGGGTGTACCGCCGGTCCCTCATGACGGCGGAGACAGACGCTTGGCTCCTTCGGCGGAAGAACGCCAAGGCGCTCTGGCTTGCTATTGAGCAGTCGTAGCACGAGGCGAAGGAGGCAGCGGAGGAGCAGGCTCGCTCGCCAAGTTGAAGCGGGAGCAGGACAAGGAGGTTCCTCGAATGAAGGGGCTCATAGCCCTCTGTGAATCCGACGATGAAGACGGCGGCAGCTGCACCTCCTTCGACGACGATCAAGACCCTACCCCAGCCGTGGACGCTACAGCTGCGCCGGTGACCAAAAGGGAAAAGGCCCGGCGAGGAAGTGGTGATCTTGCCCCCCCCCCCCCTCCGCATTGTTTATATAGTTTTTAATTTACAAATTTAAGAACTATGTCCCATGAACTTAAGATGATCTTTTGGGTGATGTTTAATGTTCGTTTGTAGTCGATCTTGTGTTCGTTTGCTTCTGATTTTGTTGTCCGATGTTTGATCCCGTAGAGTAGCTCAACGTTGCATGCGTAGTATGGATATAGGGTGTCCGATATGAGATACGCGAATCCAAAGCACCAAATATGAGTCGTGCCCGGTCAGTGCCCGCGGACGCGCCCGGACGCGTCCGCGGGCATTTGAAGGGGCGGATTTGTAGGTTGTGGTTGTAGATGCTCTGACCTGGCTTGAGCCATGCGTGGGTGTTGTTTGGTTGGCAACCCAGAATATCAGGCATGCCTCTCGCTTGGAGGTCACATGCATATTTGCCTGGTAAGCATTTTTTGATAAAGGGAATATATTAATATCGCGAAGATATCAATTACACTCTGCCTTTGCACCAACACAATACCCTAATGATATTATGGATGCACACAGCCAAATAAAGAAGAAGAAACTAAAAAAAGAAAAGCCCCGCTACAGAGTTCCAATCCTTACAGCAGTAGTATAACCACCACCAACACAAGACCTGAATTCCAAGTTCTCCAAAAGCGACGCCTCAAAGAAGAAAACAGTGCACAAACGTCGTCGTCACCCGATCGTAGATCTTGGGTTTTCACCCTGAAGATAATCCCTGCTCTCAAAACAATGCCTTCAACAAGGTCATTGCCAGGCACAACCAATTAAGGCCAGACCTTGGATTTTCACCATGAAAGGTAAGACTTTGAACTTCACCTGTGTTGTCGCCCCCAGTTACATACCGCTGCTACGAAGCCTAAAACTCCAAGCATGTTCCTCATCGTCATAAAGACTCCAATCACCATTACTAGTCCTCCGATCTCGGTTGTCATGACATTCTCCACCTTTGACTTCATCATGGAACTACATATCCCATGATGGCAACATATAGCAGAGCTTCTCACCACTCCCTTCTTAACGGACAACCAGTGGGCACGACTGAATCTTACCTGATCCAGCATCTCCAGGCATAACGCGCCCATGGGAGTTTGCAAGCAGAGCCTTTCGGAACCCGCAATTCCGGACAGATCACGGAGGACAGCTGTCAGGTAGATCTTCGTCTTGTCACTTGAGTAACCCTAGGACTGCCCCCTTTAATCAGGCCGAGCCCGCAGCCTCCACGCTGCCAGCTGGCACCCTGTATAATCTGCCGTACCGAACCCTACCGGCGACCATGGGCTAGCAGCGGGGAAGGAGGCGACAGCACAGGGCGACCCTCCACCAGAACCGGCCCTACCACGCAGCGATGAAGAGCTGGGTAGGCGGCACGGGAGATCCAGCCAGATCAGATCTAGGTTTCATCCAATACCACCCACAACAACTTTGCATCCGCCACCGGTCATGGCGCCGTCGGAGAAGGTCTCAGCCACCACCCCAACACAGGGACGCCACCCTGGTCGCAGATCGGCGATGCATCGACTCTCGCCGCCCCAGCAGCTCCAGCGACGGACTTCGTCTTCCACCACCCCAAGTCACCTTCGGCAGCGAGGGGAGCCGCCACCGCTGCGGCGAGGGTCGACGGCAGCGGCGGCGAGGGGGGCCGGCGTCCTAGAGGTGTTGTTGGCGGCGCGCGTGGGGTACCCCTGGCGCCTCCGTGGGGAGAGATGCGTGGAGCGTGGGTCTCCTGGCCGTCTCTTGGTGGACCTTTGTTTCTATGCTGTCCGCCTGGTAGACATGTTGTCTGTGAACTAGACACACCCAAATTTGAACGCTTTTATGTGATGAGCGATCTCGAATGTTAGAATCTCCGCATAGTATATTGACCAATTCTGGCATATTGCCACCACGAATAAATACAAGTGGTAGAATGGACGATGTAGTTGCGGCGTTGTTCAAACTGTAAATAGCACACATATATCTTTTAGCAAGCACTAGAAGTAGTACTACATATTTTATGACTTGGTAACAATATTTATTTGACATAATTTGGAACAATAATTCATTCTTCTTCTTTTATATGATGGAATTCACTCTTCTTAGATAGAATGAGGTTATCAAGAATACACATATTTCGTTGTTCTGTCTGGTATATGTAGTGAGAGCGCCAAATCTTTGCTTGCAAACCAAAGAATGAGAACTCCAAATACCATGATTAACCATTTCATCTTGCTTCTGTAACAAACACACTATCATAAGGTAGAGAACACAATCATATATATATCAACATATAAATGCACTCCTTTTATTCTCATATACACAACCGCCCATAATACATGGAGCGGAAATAAACCAGACATACTGTTTCTGGATTTTTTTTTAGATAAAAGTCGTGGATACCTAGTTATGAGTTTCACAAACAACTTATGTTGGCAAAGAAGACAGTCATCGACATGTGAAATACAACCCATCAACTATCTAACTTGATACGGAGAAATTGAACTATTATTGTATTCCATGGCTCATGAACATTTTGGCCACCATCTTTTTGCCCTGATCATTTACTTCAAGTCCGCACTGCAATTCAACAAAAATGGATGCTTTGCACATGACAGATTTGTCACATCAATGAGGTGGAACTAATTAACTCTAGTCCTAGTTCACTATAACTCCAATTTCGTCATGTATATTCGGAGTTGGGAGCTATAAATGAAAGAAGAACAATTACCAAGTATTATCTCCTCAAGAAATATAGAGTTGGTAGCCTCTATTAGATTGCGTGTTTTTTTGCCAAAATTTGATAACTATCACTTAATGATGTACTCTGTTCTGAACCTTTGTGTTGCCAAACTAGAGTAGATGCAGATGGACATTTTTTTTCGAGACTGAAGTGTCATGCAAGTCAACAAACTTGTGGCTATATGTCATGTTTGCACCTAGAATTAACAATTGCATATTTTGATACCTCAAACTATATACATAGTTGGATACTGTGGCAAGCCTAGGTATAGGAAAAGGGCAATACCTTGGGAGGGTGAGATAGAGGGCACGTGACTTTCACACCGTACAGGCATAGTTCGCACTAATGGTGATCATATCATCAAGGGCAAGATCAATTTGATCTAGTACCTCACGTAGCTGCTTGGACAACTCCCAACCAGATCGAATGAAAATAATATTTCTTTTCTGACAGTCCATGACGAGTGTCCGAGCAATGCAAAAGGTCATATGGAGCTTCTCTATTGAAGCACTCATGGATGGGTCCTTCATGAGTTCTGTATTTCCAAACTGTGAAAGGAGGGCATTGACTCCGTTCACACGTTTATCAATTTCAATGCACTCTGCCTTGTTCCTCTGGACTTTGTCCACAGCTACCTTGATCTCGACAGAGATTTCAGAAATAGTACGTGGCACACTCCGTGTTTGTTTGTCCTTCACAATAATGCCATATATTATTATTAGCAATGTTAAGTAGTAGATATAAGCTAACGGATTGTAAAAACCACTAAGGGGTTAATTCAATACCACCTAAGCTTCATTTGGTAGGATATTACGGTCAATAATCCCAAGGAAACTATTAAAAACATATGCACTTTAGGTGGTTATGATCTCATAACATATTAACACAAGATATATCAATAATTCCAAAATATTTAAAGTGAAAATTTCAAACATGGTAAAGTAAATATGGCAAATTCATATGATACTAATTTGTCGATAGGATGATTTAGTTTAGCAACTATTCATAAAGCTTAGTTTGTATGTGTGATGTTGAATGCATGGATCAAAATTATAGTTGAAACTTTTTGACTAAATGATAGTTTACCACATAAAATACTTGCCGTGAAAATGCTTACCCATTTGAAAATTGTCACATTTTTCCCTTTTACATTTGTGATACCAATTGCCCCTTTTTAATTACAAAAGATGTAACTAGTGTCACAAATATGAAGTTATGGGTAAATGTTTGCCAAAAATAGATGAAACGGAATAAGTTCTATCAAACGAGGTAAGTAGTGTCACAAATGTGAAGTTAAGGGGGTAAAATGTGATAAAATATTTTTGAAGTGGGGTAAGCCATGTCACAAAAAGTATTTTAGGGGGTAAAACTGTCATTTACTCAAAATTTAGTTGTTGATGAATCTCATGCCAATATTGTCTTTATGGTTTCTTTCAAAAAAAAAGCATAGGTTTTACAGTTCTTGATACTGAGCAATCAGGGCATGCAAGCTTAAATTACATGGCCAAGAAGTCTATATTTCTGAAGAGTAAAATTTGAAGAATTTATAGAATGTACAAAAGGTCCACCCAGTAGTACCAATTGGAGCGAACGGCCTGGCCCATCCGGTGCTTGGTAGAGTTTCTGCTAGACAATTAAAATCCATCAGTTATATATGCATTATTCATGATAACATCAAAAGAAACACCACTAAAAACATTATGTACTATGCATGGAGAAATTAAACATACAAGTGGCTTGGTGGTGTGCGGCGCTATGCAGACCATGATGGCAAGAGACACCTCAGAGTTTATATTAGATATAGTCTGGTCCGCCTTGTTGAGCTTCTTGGATACCTCCCCGGCCTCTATGAGGAGACAACACACGTTAGTCTCTTCATTGCAGCCTGTGACGAGCTCGAGGGCCTCGGCGAGGACCTCACGCAGTGCCTCCAGTGCAGTGCGGCTCCCCACGGAGTTCATCAGATCAGCATCCTTTTGGAACAGCGAGAGCGTGTGTTGGACCCTCTCCACACGCTTCTTGATCTGTTCACAATCCTTTTCGTTCTGTTTAACGGTATCCACCGCCTCTTTGATCTTGAACACAATGTCGAGAGCCTTTGTCACACTGCCCAGTGCATCAGCCATCCTAATTGACTGTAGAACAGATCAGCTAATTATGTAAAATTAGAAGTGGCATACAGATACAAGATGATGAGCATGGCATCGACCTACCTTGTTATCGTCTCCTTTTACCACCTGACAGGAGGCAGGGAGCTCTTCCGCTCTTTCTTCCTCTAAGCTTGTACTACCTGGCGATTCCAGTCTTGTGTTTGCTCAGAAGCAAATCTGTGGTCCTATTAATAATCATTCCATTAAGATGCCTCCCGGACCAAAATGTTCCTTTCAATCATGCAAGTAGCTGTAAAAGTGTGAGGCATTGATGCTCTCATCCCAAACATTGTATCTCCTATGATTGCTTGTCTACGCCATGATAAAGAGACAAGGAGATATGTTCACGATTTCCAGTACATTCTTTCACAAAAATAACATTTTTTTCAGTAAGCAGGATAAGTCATGCGTGTACATCACACTTATGCGAATAAAATGCTCGCACCGATAGGCCTCACCGTATGCCACAGCGTCTGCTAAGTACTGGCCATTGTCTGAAGCATAGCTAGTATTTGCAGACTCCGACAGGGACGGTGTTTTGGTTCCTGGTCTCACATTCACACACACACACCTAGGATGACCAGTAAATATAAAGTCTGTACTTTTATAGGACAAATATGGTTGAGTGTTCTACTTATGTGCAAATATTTTGTGAAGAAATGAGATTCACAGTGCCCTGGGAAAAAATCCACAAAATACTACACGTAGGTAGAACACTCGGATATGTTCCTCGCCATTCAGTCTTTTATAAAATTATTTTGGCATTTTTAAAGTTTGTTGTTCACCAGGGTGCATGTGAATATCCCTTTGTTCTTCGACACTAAAAGCCAGAGCCCAGAGTAGAATTTTTGAAGTATTTTGCACAGTTATTAATCTTCAAAAGAAAAAAGAACAATCAGTCACACTCACACGTGGAAGTGGTGTTGCCTACTTCTATATGCTTCTACCGATGCTACCTTTTCTCATGGTAACTATTCATTGGCTTGTCCTTCTCATTTGTTGTTCAAAAGCGATTCCTGGGGTTGTAATTGGTTGACAGGGATAGCTTGTGCTACAAATTATGATGGCAGATGCTTCGCCATCTACAATATTTGGTACGTAATGCCAAAGAGCAGGAAAGCGCTGAAGCATCAATGCCATTTTGGTAGAATTAGTGGAGTCCGTACCTGCTCAAAAGTTTCCATCCAGATAGAGAGATGGTTTGTAGGCAGGGAAAATACAGGATGAAATGTGGAGATCTTTCTTTGCTTCGAAAGAAAGACTACAACTTTGATGAAGTGGTCGTACTCGTGTTGATCCTATTATTCTCCACTTCAATTGTGAGAATTAAATTATTTGGATCGAGAAACACCAACTAGGCAATCACCAAGCTCATGGACAAGTAACAAAAATTCGGATGGTTTGGAGCATCTCCGTGTAGGTGCGGACATTTGACATGACTTCACGGGATAAGTGTCTACTTTCCAAAATGCACCCACCGACTTCCTCCTGCCTCTTGGTGGTATGGCAAAATGCTTTTAGGATTCTAGCATGATTTTTTTCATGAGAAGGAACTGATTCATCATTTTTTTTACATCGTCCACTGCGAAACATGTGCGGAGAGGAGAGTAGTAGCCAATGGCACAGTGGCGTGGCGAATCATCGTGGAATCTTCGCATAATATTTGCATAATATTTGTATGCATTGGCGGAGCTATGTACAACACTCCAGATGCCATGCCCCCACCCCCCAGCCTTGGCTAGTTTTGTGAAGAACTTTTCTTAGAGGGCTGAGATTGAGATTTTTTGGGTATTTTATCCCTTGGAAATTGGATGTTTTGTCCATGCCCCCCCCCCCCCCCCCCCCCCCCACACACACACACACACACACACACAATAATGACCGTCTAGCTCCGCCACTGTTTGTATGGGCTCCTGGCATAAACTTGTTGGGTTGTTTCTTATTTTTTGTGGGGTATCTGGAAGTACAGGAACCAATGCATGCTTTGAGAACAAGCTGATTAATTAAGTCAGTAAGCGAACTAATATGTTACCTTTGTGCTCGATTCTGAATTACTGAGCAAGTGCGCAAAAGTAGCATGACAAACAATATGCCCAATTAGATGCTTCTATACTTCAACATGAGGTACTAAATCATTATCACGCCGGTGATCAGGTGCCGACAACTTGTTTTGAAAAATAACTTTAAGGCAACAATAATGAATACATCTCTGTCTCAGTACGTGAGATGCACCGAACCTTTGCTTTCTGGAAGTGGATGAAGCAACGGACAAAGCAGTAGGCATCAAGAGGCCGTGCAAGAAGCAAGGAAGAAGAAATATCAAAGAAAGGACATAGTAGTTCCTTTTCTTTATTCTGAGGCACTGTCTTTTGTGTAGTAAGTTGAACAGCCAGAACTGTTGAAGATGATTTCGTAATTTTTTGGTTTGTATGCTCACTTTATTTCTTGCTAGTACGTACTACTAGAGAACGGAGATAGCATCATGAATAGTCTATAGGAGGCGAAAACACGTCCATACTCAAGTAACGGAATCACATGAAATTGGCGCCTGAAAAAAAAAACGTGCCATGCCATAGTCTTTTTGTTTTTTTGAGATGTGCCATGCCATAGTGAGGTGTGCCTAATCCACATAGGCCAGCCCAGTGGATAGTAGCATTCTTCGGACGGAACAAAGTATGGCCCATAAGAGGATAAGACACACTGGGCCGTGGCCCATCAACATAAGATGTTTATAAAAACAATTAAAAACTTTAGATGTTTATATTGGCAAGACTATATCTCTGCGTTGGTTTATGTACGTTATGCAGTGTAGTGTGTTTCTTTTCTAGTGTTAATAACTAAAAAAAGTGAGATAATACTCAGTGTGTTGCTTTGGGAATTGAATAGCTATATTTGAGTAACATTTGGTTGTTGAAACAATTTCTAGATTGATAATATGAGAACTGAAATTAAACATATATTTTTATTTTTTATTTTTTAGGTGTAAAATATTTATTGAATACAAATAGGATAATAATATGATCATTTCTCATGAATGGTTGCATCTTGAGGTGGGATATCTGCTTACGCATTGTTACATGTTGTGGCGGAACCTTCTCCCATGCATGTATGCTCGCATGCTGAGATGGAATGTTTGCATGTTGAGAGACTTATGTTAGTGGGGTTCATGTACTTAGTTATGCAGGATTGCAAGACGCACATAAGCGGACCACAAAGAAAGTTCAATATACAATCAAGTCTTTGCACAATGGCCCCCAACAAAATAGGAAATCAATCTAATCCATGCGCCAGATCTCAGGAGGGTGATGCGACCAAGGGGAGGAGACGATAGACATGCCTGGCTAGTAGATCTACCTCTTCGACAAGCTTATTGACGGAGCCCCAAAAAACTCCACGTCTCTATCATAAATAGATCGACTCCACCATGGAAGACTACATAGAGAAAACATGGTAGGCCACCACAAGCTGCCTCAGTGCTCCACACTGAACACCACAACGACATTAGGCCATTCGCCCCTAAAGCAACTACTAACCGAGCCCTACAATGTACTACGGCGACCCTAACTCCGCTCGATCCGGTCCCCACTCGGACCAGCGATGCCGTCGGAGGACGAGTAGGGGGGGGGGGGGGGGTAATGGAGGTAAAGGAAGAGATAGAGGTGTGTCTACGAGCCATTAATAACTGAACTCAGAGGCAGAGGACGGAAAAAAATTAAGGTGGGGCGAGCTTTACGATTTTTTTCTTTATGCAAAACTAATACGCCGTGAAGGACACTTTTACTGGTGCTTGGATTTGAGTTAGTGTCAATACTAAGTATTTCAAAATATCTTGTTTAATCTGCAGTTCACATTTCAAATTATCATTACAATTACTGCAATTGCCCATTATCATGTCCGACGTTGGACATAGCGAATGACAACGAGCATCGTGGCCCAATGTGCGAGTGATTTTTTCAACGATGGGTGTGACTATGCATAGCAGCGTAGGTACACAAGAAAATTTGTACCGATTCAAGGTATGGCGGCCGCCAGCAATTGCCCACTGGTGGTCCTCCGCCAGTGACTGAACTTGTGTATCACCTTATCGTCATGGAAATGCTTAAAAATGAATAAGAAACGTGGAAATGCTGGATTTATGAAATTAGTAAAGTACTTGTAGTACTAGTAAACGCTGAAACATAATTAGCATACAGTAGAGCAACTCTCTGGAGATCCATTTGTTACATTATTTTTACGGAATTATAAAACGCAAGTACACGAATACAAAGTAAAAAAGTGTAACACCCAATGTCCACAGCCCAAAACGCTGATCACCTCAACTGAAATGCAGATTTAGCAGGTTGCTCTGGTGCCAAATTTGTTCGATCTTCAGTCAATTCTCTTTGCGTTGGAGCCTGAGCGCGAAGGCCTGCAGCGAGAGGAGCACCTTCTTGAGCCGCTCCCTGGCTTTGGCGTCGATGAGGTTCCCCTCCCCGTCGAACTTGGGCGGGTCCTCGTACGCCCTGATGTGGAGCTCCGGCTTGTTGATGAAGTGCAGGTCCAGGTATATCCCGATCTCGCGCAGGTGGAGCGACGCCCTGCCTCCGCCGAAGTCGCCTCCCGCGCAGACGATCGCCGCCGCCTTGTCGGCCCAGCACTTGTGCGTGCCCCTCGACGCCCAGTCCAGCGCGTTCTTGAGCGAGCCGGTGATGGAGTAGTTGTACTCGGGCGAGGCGAACAGGAAGCAGTCCGCGGCGCTGACACTGTCGCGGAACGCCATGACGGCCGGCGGGAAGCCGTCGCCACCGTCCGTCTCCAGGTCCGGGTTGGCCATGGGCAGGTCGGAGATGTCAACGTGGTCGATACGCAGCCCCGGGATGGACTCCTCGCACAGCTCCTCGGCTGCATCATGCGTAGAACGCACAGTGAGCAATCATGGAGTGCGCGTAACCACATGCAAAATGAAATGCGTGTACGTACCGGCGCGGATGAGGCCGACGTGCCAAGAGTTGCTGCGGAAGGAGCCGGACATGGCGGCCACACGGAGAATGGGCCTTGCCGTCGTTGACGCCGTCACGGATCCCATGCTTCGATCTTGATATGGTTGGCGTGACAACCTGAGAGTGAGTGGCTGCTTGGTTTACTGATGTGATGTGGAGCTTGATCAGTGACTGGTGTCCGGTCGTGGAGGAGGAGACGGCTTAAATAGATGACCAAAATTGATCTCAGCCAAGTCATTGTGAACGTCAGAGCGTGACCGTTTTGGCTGGTTGAACAAATAGAGTGAGTCACTTGATCCACTACCGTTAGTGGAAAGGTATGAGATCGTCATCGATGGCATCATTTTCTGATCAATTGCTAGTTGCCTAATCTAGAACTAACAATATGATTAAGGAATAGGAAGGCTCGTGGATGCTTGTGTAAGCACTGCACGTGAGTTTATGGCCAACGACCACTGCACTTCGAGCAAGACAGCCAGCAGCCGTCACCAGTAGTGTTCAAACCTCATCGATGGCGTCACTCGCCAGGCACGACTATGCCTGGCTTTCTTTTGGTGGTTTTGGGCATCTCTAACGATGGCCCCTAAATTTTCTTTTGCATTCTTCCGCAAACAGGGGATCAGTCCATGAAGACGGATTCGGAAGCCAGTCATCCAACGATATCCACATATATCCGGCCTAATATTTTTTTTAAGTTTGCATGCTTAAAAAGCCACATATATAGTTTAAATGTTCAAATGCAGCACTAGTTTTAATTTAAAATTCAAATATTACGCTCCATTTGTTGTCTTCTTTAACCGCTCATAGTTGCTCAATTAGATCTTCCTTCAGTTGCTCGTGAGTTGCTTAATGCTGAATTTATTGATGTAGTTAAACAAACTCTTCAAATGTGGCTGGATTCTGGTCTGGAAATTCGGTTTTTTTATAAGTGGTTTCCCGATCGAAGATCCATGGATCATAGAAAAATCTCTCCCCATCTCTTTTCACCTCTGAAAGTGTACTTCCTTCTCAATGCCCGGGCATCCATCCAATGCATGATTTTCGATAGCGTCAAACATGAGCGGGCACCCACACAATCTCGCTTTTACACGGTCCGAATACATTGCTTCAAAGTAGAAGGGACAATTTTTTTATCACGGGCATTTCATCGAACAGTTGCCTTGCATGGGGAGTATTATAGGAGCATATGGTACCTGTGCGGCTTGCTCCGAACCCTAACTCACTCTCTCTCACTTCGTCCTCTCCTCTCCCTCTACGATTCCGATCACATCCACTCCAATTTCGAGCTCCGGCAGCCGCTACGGCTCCGACGGCTCCGATGTCGACTACGACGAGGAGTTGGCCCTCCGCATCGCCCTGGAGCGGTCCAAGGTGGACACCGGCGGTAGCTCCGGAGTTAGAGCGTCGCCGCAGCTCACGCGCCGGCGCAGCGCGGACGCCGGAGCTGGACCCTCCCGGCCCGCGTGCAGCTCCGCCAGGACTGCCCAGTCCGTACCGGCCCCGGGCCGTCTCCTTCCCCCGCCGGCCGCTCCTCCACGCGGGTAGCGGTGGGTGGTGGTGCGCGTGCCGCCGGCCCGCACGCGCACTCCGGAATCGGAGGCGCGCACCGCCTGCCGTGAGAGGCAGCGGGCAAGGGAGTGGGAAGCGGTGGAGCAGTCCGCGCGCCGCCGCGGCCGGGGATGCCGGCGGAGCCCGACAAGGACGAGCGCCTCCTCTCCCGGGTGTACCGCCGGTCCCTCATGACGGCGGAGACAGACGCTTGGCTCCTTCGGCGGAAGAACGCCAAGGCGCTCTGGCTTGCTATTGAGCAGTCGTAGCACGAGGCGAAGGAGGCAGCGGAGGAGCAGGCTCGCTCGCCAAGTTGAAGCGGGAGCAGGACAAGGAGGTTCGTCGAATGAAGGGGCTCATAGTCCTCTCTGAATCCGACGATGAAGACGGCGGCAGCTGCACCTCCTTCGACGACGATCAAGACCCTCCCCCAGCCGTGGACGCTACAGCTGCGCCGGTGACCGAAAGGGCAAAGGCCCGGCGAGGAAGTGGTGATCTTGCCCCCCCCCCCTCCGCATTGTTTATATAGTTTTTAATTTACAAATTTAAGAACTATGTCCCATGAACTTAAGATGATCTTTTGGGTGATGTTTAATGTTCGTTTGTAGTCGATCTTGTGTTCGTTTGCTTCTGATTTTGTTGTCCGATGTTTGATCCGGTAGAGTAGCTCAACGTTGCATGCGTAGTATGGATATAGGGTGTCCGATATGAGATACGCGAATGCAAAGCACCAAATATGAGTCGTGCACGGTCAGTGCCCGCGGACGCGCCCGGACGCGTCCGTGGGCGTTTGAAGGGGCGGATTTGTAGGTTGTGGTTGTAGATGCTCTGACCTGGCTTGAGCCATGCGTGGGTGTTGTTTGGTTGGCAACCCAGAATATCGGGCATGCCTCTCGCTTGGAGGTCACATGCATATTTGCGTGGTAAGCATTTTTTGATAAAGGGAATATATTAATATCGCGAAGATATCAATTACACTCTGCCTTTGCAACAACACAATACCCTAATGATATTATGGATGCACACAGCCAAATAAAGAAGAGGAAACTAAAAAAAGAAAATCCCCGCTACAGAGTTCCAGTCCTTACAGCAGCAGTATAACCACCACCAAAACAAGACGTGAATTCCAAGTTCTCCAAAAGCGACGCCTCAAAGAAGGAAACGGTGCACAAACGTCGTCGTCACCCGATCGTAGATCTTGGGTTTTCACCCTGAAGATAATCCCTGCTCTCAAAACAATGCCTTCAACAAGGTCATTGCCAGGCACAACCAATTAAGGCCAGACCTTGGATTTTCACCCTGAAAGGTAAGACTTTGAACTTCACCTGTGTTGTCGCCCCCACTTACATACCGCTGCTACGAAGCCTAAAACTCCAAGAAAGTTCCTCATCGTCATAAAGACTCCAATCACCATTACTAGTCCTCCGATCTCGGCTGTCATGACATTCTCCACCTTTGACTTCATCATGGAACTACATAACCCATGATGGCAACATATAGCAGAGCTTCGCACCACTCCCTCCTTAACGGACAACCAGTGGGCACGACCGAATCTTACCAGATCCAGCATCTCCAGGCATAATGCGCCCATGGGAGTTTGCCAGCAGAGCCTTTCGGAACCCGCAATTCCAGACAGATCACGGAGGACAGGTGTTAGGTAGATCTTCGTCTTGTCACTTGAGTAACCCTACGACTGCCCCCTTTAATCAGGCCGAGCCCACAACCTCCACGCTGCCGGCCGGCACCCTGCATAATCTGCCGTACCGAACCCTACCGGCGACCATGGGCTAGCAGCGGGGAAGGAGGCGACAGCACAGGGCGACCCTCCACCGGAACTGGCCCTACCACGCAGCGATGAAGAGCTGGGTAGGCGGCACGGGAGATCCACCCAGATCAGATCTAGGTTTCAACCAATACCACTCACAACAACTTTGCATCCGCCACCGGTCATGGCGCCGTCGGAGAAGGTCTCAGCCACCACCCCATAGCAGGGACGCCGCCCTGGTCGCAGATCGGCGACGCATCGACTCTCGCCGCCCCAGCAGCTCCAGCGACGGACTCCGTCTTCCACCACCCCAAGTCACCTTCGGCAGCGAGGGGAGCCGCCACCGCTGCGGCGAGGGCCGACGGCAGCGGCGGCGAGGGGGGCCGGCGTCCTAGAGGTGTTGTTGGCGGCGCGCGTGGGGTACCCCTGGCGCCTCCGTGGGGAGAGATGCGTGGAGCGTGGGTCTCCTGGCTGTCTCTTGGTGGACCTTCGTTTCTATGCTGTCCGCCTGGTAGACATGTTGTGTGTGAACTAGACACACCCAAATTTGAACGCTTTTATGTGATGAGCGATCTCGAGTGTTAGAATCTCCGCATAGTATATTGACCAATTCTGGCATATTGCCACCACGAATAAATACAAGTGGTAGAATGGACGATGTAGTTGCGGCGTTGTTCAAACTGTAAATAGCGCACATATATCTTTTAGCAAGCACTAGAAGTAGTACTACATATTTTATGACTTGGTAACAATATTTATTTGACATAATTTGGAACAATAATTCATTCTTCTTCTTTTAGATGATGGAATTCACTCTTCTTAGATAGAATGAGGTTATCAAGAATACACATATTTCGTTGTTCTGTCTGGTATATGTAGTGAGAGCGCCAAATCTTTGCTTGCAAACCAAAGAATGAGAACTCCAAATACCATGATTAACCATTTCATCTTGCTTCTGTAACAAACACACTATCATAAGGTAGAGAACACAATCATATATATATCAACATATAAATGCACTCCTTTTATTCTCATATACACAACCGCCCATAATACATGGAGCGGAAATAAACCAGACATACTGTTTCTGGATTTTTTTTCATAGATAAAAGTCGTGGATACCTAGTTATGAGTTTCACAAAGAACTTATGTTGGCAAAGCAGACAGTCATCGACATGTGAAATACAACCCATCAACTATCTAACTTGATACGGACAAATTGAACTATTATTGTATTCCATGGCCCATGAACATTTTGGCCACCATCTTTTTGCCCTGATCATTTACTTCAAGTCCGCACTGCAATTCAACAAAAATGGATGCTTTGCACATGAGAGATTTGTCACATCAATGAGGTGGAACTAATTAACTCTAGTCCTAGTTCACTATAACTCCAATTTCGTCATGTATATTCGGAGTTGGGAGCTATAAATGAAAGAAGAACAATTACCAAGTATTATCTCCTCAAGAAATATAGAGTTGGTAGCCTCTATTAGATTGCGTGTTTTTTTGCAGGAATATTAGAGTTGGTAGCCTTTATAAGAGTGCGTGTTTAGCAGCTTAATTGGCTAAATTGTGTTTATGCAATGGCTTAGTGACATTGCTTTTAGATACCAGAAAAGTGAAACATATGGCCTCTATACATTGGTGTGGGCTCATTGGAGATAAAAATTTGATAACTATCACTTAATGATGTACTCTGTTCTGAACCTTTGTGTTGCCAAACTAGAGTAGATGCAGATGGACATTTTTTTTCGAGACTGAAGTGTCATGCAAGTCAACAAACTTGTGGCTATATGTCATGTTTGCACCTAGAATTAACAATTGCATATTTTGATACCTCAAACTATATACATAGTTGGATACCGTGGCAAGCCTAGGTATAGGAAAAGGGCAATACCTTGGGAGGGTGAGATAGAGGGCACGTGACTTTCACACCTTACAGGCATAGTTCGCACTAATGGTGATCATATCATCAAGGGCAAGATCAATTTGATCTAGTACCTCACGTAGCTGCTTGGACAACTCCCAACCAGATCGAATGAAAATAATATTTCTTTTCTGACAGTCCATGACGAGTGTCCGAGCAATGCAAAAGGTCATATGGAGCTTCTCTATTGAAGCACTCATGGATGGGTCCTTCATGAGTTCTGTATTTCCAAACTGTGAAAGGAGGGCATTGACTCCGTTCACACGTTTATCAATTTCAATGCACTCTGCCTTGTTCCTCTGGACTTTGTCCACAGCTACCTTGATCTCGACAGAGATTTCAGAAATAGTACGTGGCACACTCCGTGTTTGTTTGTCCTTCACAATAATGCCATATATTATTATTAGCAATGTTAAGTAGTAGATATAAGCTAACGGATTGTAAAAACCACTAAGGGGTTAATTCAATACCACCTAAGCTTCATTTGGTAGGATATTACGATCAATAATCCCAAGGAAACTATTAAAAACATATGCACTTTAGGTGGTTATGATCTCATAACATATTAACACAAGATATATCAATAATTCCAAAATATTTAAAGTGAAAATTTCAAACATGGTAAAGTAAATATGGCAAATTCATATGATACTAATTTGTCGATAGGATGATTTAGTTTAGCAACTATTCATAAAGCTTAGTTTGTATGTGTGATGTTGAATGCATGGATCAAAATTATAGTTGAAACTTTTTGACTAAATGATAGTTTACCACATAAAATACTTGCCGTGAAAATGCTTACCCATTTGAAAATTGTCACATTTTTCCCTTTTACATTTGTGATACCAATTGCCCCTTTTTAATTACAAAAGATGTAACTAGTGTCACAAATATGAAGTTATGGGTAAATGTTTGCCAAAAATAGATGAAACGGAATAAGTTCTATCAAACGAGGTAAGCAGTGTCACAAATGTGAAGTTAAGGGGGTAAAATGTGATAAAATATTTTTGAAGTGGGGTAAGCAATGTCACAAAAAGTATTTTAGGGGGTAAAACTGTCATTTACTCAAAATTTAGTTGTTGATGAATCTCATGCCAATATTGTCTTTATGGTTTCTTTCAAAAAAAAAAGCATAGGTTTTACGGTTCTTGATACTGAGCAATCAGGGCATGCAAGCTTAAATTACATGGCCAAAAAGTCTATATTTCTGAAGAGTAAAATTTGAAGAATTTATAGAATGTACAAAAGGTCCACCCAGTAGTACCAATTGGAGCGAACGGCCTGGCCCATCCGGTGCTTGGTAGAGTTTCTGCTAGACAATTAAAATCCATCAGTTATATATGCATTATTCATGATAACATCAAAAGAAACACCACTAAAAACATTATGTACTATGCATGGAGAAATTAAACGTACAAGTGGCTTGGTGGTGTGCGGCGCTATGCAGACCATGATGGCAAGAGACACCTCAGAGTTTATATTAGATATAGTCTGGTCCGCCTTGTTGAGCTTCTTGGATACCTCCCCGGCCTCTATGAGGAGACAACACATATTAGTCTCTTCATTGCAGCCTGTGACGAGCTCGAGGGCCTCGGCGAGGACCTCACGCAGTGCCTCCAGTGCAGTGCGGCTCCCCGCGGAGTTCATCAGATCAGCATCCTTTTGGAACAGCGAGAGCGTGTGTTGGACCCTCTCCACGCGCTTCTTGATCTGTTCACAATCCTTTTCGTTCTGTTTAACGGTATCCACCGCCTCTTTGATCTTGAACACAATGTCGAGAGCCTTTGTCACATTGCCCAGTGCATCAGCCATCCTAATTGACTGTAGAACAGATCAGCTGATTATGTAAAATTAGAAGTGGCATACAGATACAAGATGATGAGCAGGGCATCGACCTACCTTGTTATCGTCTCCTTTTACCACCTGACAGGAGGCAGGGAGCTCTTCCGCTCTTTCTTCCTCTAAGCTTGTACTACCTGGCGATTCCAGTCTTGTGTTTGCTCAGAAGCAAATCTGTGGTCCTATTAATAATCATTCCATTAAGATGCCTCCCGGACCAAAATGTTCCTTTCAATCATGCAAGTAGCTGTAAAAGTGTGAGGCATTGATGCTCTCATCCCAAACATTGTATCTCCTATGATTGCTTGTCTACGCCATGATAAAGAGACAAGGAGATATGTTCACGATTTCCAGTACATTCTTTCACAAAAATAACATTTTTTTCAGTAAGCAGGATAAGTCATGCGTGTACATCACACTTATGCGAATAAAATGCTCGCACCGATAGGCCTCACCGTATGCCACAGCGTCTGCTAAGTACTGGCCATTGTCTAAAGCATAGCTAGTATTTGCAGACTCCGACAGGGACGGTGTTTTGGTTCCTGGTCTCACATTCACACACACACACCTAGGATGACCAGTAAATATAAAGTCTGTACTTTTATAGGACAAATATGGTTGAGTGTTCTACTTATGTGCAAATATTTTGTGAAGAAATGAGATTCACAGTGCTCTGGGAAAAAATCCACAAAATACTACACGTAGGTAGAACACTCGGATATGTTCCTCGCCATTCAGTCTTTTATAAAATTATTTTGGCATTTTTAAAGTTTGTTGTTCACCAGGGTGCATGTGAATATCCCTTTGTTCTTCGACACTAAAAGCCAGAGCCCAGAGTAGAATTTTGAAGTATTTTGCACAGTTATTAATCTTCAAAAGAAAAAAGAACAATCAGTCACACTCACACGTGGAAGTGGTGTTGCCTACTTCTATATGCTTCTACCGATGCTACCTTTTCTCATGGTAACTATTCATTGGCTTGTCCTTCTCATTTGTTGTTCAAAAGCGATTCCTGGTGTTGTAATTGGTTGACAGGGATAGCTTGTGCTACAAATTATGATGGCAGATGCTTCGCCATCTACAATATTTGGTACGTAATGCCAAAGAGCAGGAAAGCGCTGAAGCATCAATGCCATTTTGGTAGAATTAGTGGAGTCCGTACCTGCTCAAAAGTTTCCATCCAGATAGAGAGATGGTTTGTAGGCAGGGAAAATACCGGATGAAATGTGGAGATCTTTCTTTGCTTCGAAAGAAAGACTACAACTTTGATGAAGTGGTCGTACGTGCTGATCCTATTATTCTCCACTTCAATTGTGAGAATTAAATTATTTGGATCGAGAAACACCAACTAGGCAATCACCAAGCTCATGGACAAGTAACAAAAATTCGGATGGTTTGGAGCATCTCCGTGTAGGCGCGGACATTTGACATGACTTCACGGGATAAGTGTCTACTTTCCAAAATGCACCCACCGACTTCCTCCTGCCTCTTGGTGGTATGGCAAAATGCTTTTAGGATTCTAGCATGATTTTTTTCATGAGAAGGAACTGATTCATCATTTTTTTTACATCGTCCACTGCGAAACATGTGCGGAGAGGAGAGTAGTAGCCAATGGCACAGTGGCGTGGCGAATCATTGTGGAATCTTCGCATAATATTTGCATAATATTTGTATGCATTGGCGGAGCTATGTACAACACTCCAGATGCCGTGCCCCCACCCCCCAGCCTTGGCTAGTTTTGTGAAGAACTTTTCTTAGAGGGCTGAGATTGAGATTTTTTGGGTATTTTATCCCTTGGAAATTGGATGTTTTGTCCATGCCCCCCCCCCCCCCCCCCCCCCCACACACACACACACACACACAATAATGACCGTCTAGCTCCGCCACTGTTTGTATGGGCTCCTGGCATAAACTTGTTGGGTTGTTTCTTATTTTTTGTGGGGTATCTGGAAGTACAGGAACCAATGCATGCTTTGAGAACAAGCTGATTAATTAAGTCAGTAAGCGAACTAATATGTTACCTTTGTGCTCGATTCTGAATTACTGAGCAAGTGCGCAAAAGTAGCATGACAAACAATATGCCCAATTAGATGCTTCTATACTTCAACATGAGGTACTAAATCATTATCACGCCGGTGATCAGGTGCCGACAACTTGTTTTGAAAAATAACTTTAAGGCAACAATAATGAATACATCTCTGTCTCAGTACGTGAGATGCACCGAACCTTTGCTTTCTGGAAGTGGATGAAGCAACGGACAAAGCAGTAGGCATCAAGAGGCCGTGCAAGAAGCAAGGAAGAAGAAATATCAAAGAAAGGACATAGTAGTTCCTTTTCTTTATTCTGAGGCACTGTCTTTTGTGTAGTAAGTTGAACAGCCAGAACTGTTGAAGATGATTTCGTAATTTTTTGGTTTGTATGCTCACTTTATTTCTTGCTAGTACTGGTACTACTAGAGAACGGAGATAGCATCATGAATAGTCTATAGGAGGCGAAAACACGTCCATCTCGGCTCCTCGTACGCCCTGATGTGGAGCTCCGGCTTGTTGATGAAGTGCAGGTCCAGGTATATACCGATCTCGCGCAGGTGGAGCGACGCCCTGCCTCCGCCGAAGTCGCCTCCCGCGCAGACGATCGCCGCCGCTGGAAAAATAAGTCGCGGGTCTCATAAGGCCGGCCTTGTGCATTTGTGTGTGTGAGATAGGCCCAGTTATTCTTCTTTGACGAGAGAAGTCACGAAATCACTAGTTAGAGATAGAGAGTACACCTTCCAACGATTACTCCCACCTCCCCAGGTTGCGACAAATGGCGCACTGCATGCGTGCCACTTGTCGCAACCTAGGAATTTACCCTTTTTTCGTAAATCCGTATTTTCAAAACGTTTTATCTTCTAAACCATGCGTCCAAATCTCGAACCGTTTTCACCGTTGGCTTTCTCGCGTCGAGATCTTCAAAACTAGATCCCATGTTGATAGGTTTTGACAAACTTTTGTTTTCACGAAAAAAACCGGACGAAACAAACTGGATGAAAAAACCGTGCCTCACGCGATAGAAAAAAAACAGAAAACGCGTTTTTTTTCCTTTTCGAGAGGCACGGGTCGTGCCTCTCGCGAAGGCAAAACCGTGCCTCTCGCGGAAGCAAAACCGTGCCTCTTGTGGAAAAAAAAGAGCAGAAAACGCGTTTTTTTCCCTTTCGGGAGAGGCACGGCCATGCCTCTCGCGATTGCAAAACCGTGCCTCTCGCGGAAGCAAAACCGTGCCTCTCGCGAAAAAAAAATAAGAGCAGAAAACACGTTTTTTTTCCTTTCCGAGAGGCACGGCCGTGCCTCTCGCGAAGGCAAAACCATGCCTTTCGCGGAAGCAAAACCGTGCCTCTCGCAAAAAAAAAACAGAAAACGCGTTTTTTTCCCTTTCCGAGAGGCACGGCCGTGCCTCTCGCGAAGGCAAAACCGTGCCTCTCGCGGAAGCAAAACCGTGCCTCTCGCAAAAAAAAACAGCAAACGCGTTTTTTTGCGTAAAACAAACAGAAAACACGGTTTTTTCGCGCAAAAAAAATATTTTAAATTTTTTTTTTCGTCCAAAAGCTACGAAAGACCGATGAAAAACCGGAACACCAAAAAAAACCGGAAAAAAACCACTCCAAAAAGGCGAAAACGCGTGCGAACAAATAAAAAACAAAATCCGAAGGGAATGCTCAGAGCGCGACACGTGGCGGCGACTGGGAACGCGCCAAGTGGCGACGCGTGGGAGTAATCGCTAGAACGCTTGTGAGGGAGTGCTCGCTAACTAGTTGCTCCCGAGAAGTCAACTAATAGCGCGACAAACTATGTCTCATATTAAGGGCCTCTTTGATTCGCAGGATTCTCAAAAAAAGGGAATATGAAAAATACAGGAATAGGATGGCATGCCCAATAGTATCCTACATAATTTGAAGGAATGTTTGATAGCATAGAAAAAACAAAGGAATTCTATAAAAAGATTTGAGTGGATGAAAAATTTCCTCAAAAATGTAGTATAAATGAATCCTATGAAAAATTTCCTAAGGGTGTCAATCCTACAAATCAAACGTTCATCAAAGAAAAAAATCCTAATGGTCCAAATCATACGCAATGCCTTTGAATCAAAGGAGCCCTAAGCCAAGGAACTAGCCATTGCACCATTTCTGAGTTCGTGGTTACATAGCAAGCGCTGTCTACTTGAGGCAAAAAAAAAACAGAGTTTTTTCTATTTCTCTGTTTTTCCCTTTTTTTTTTGTTTCTTTTGTACTGTGTTTTGTTTTCTTACTTCTTCTCTGGTTTTCTTTGATTTTGTTTATTTTCATCGTTATACTTCGGGTTTCTTTCGTTTTGATCTCTCTTTTTTTCAAGGTTTTTCCCTTTGTATTTTCGTTCTCATTCTCCTTCTTTGTTCTTCGTTCATTTATTTATTTATTAGTTTCAATTTTTTTTTCTTTGTTTCCTTATCGGTTTTCACCATTTTTTTCTTTTTTATTCTTTGTTTTATTTTTTCGTTGGTTTTTCTTTTGGTTTTTATTCTTCGTTGTTTTTTATTGTTTTCATTCTTACATTTTTCATAACAAGAGCAACACATTTAAAAAATTTACAATATGAATTTAACATCTTTTTAATACATGGTCAAAAAATTTATGCACATTTTTAACATTTTCCAAATGCTTGACTAACTTTATAATACAAGTTTAATAAATTTGTAAATACATGGTTAATATTTTTACTACACACACATTAAAAAAATTAAATGCTTGATTAAAATTTTTGAATACAAGCTTAACATTTGGTAACGCATGGTCAACACATTTTTATACACATTTATTATTTTTCAAATGCTAAATTAATTTTTTTTAAATGCCATGTTAACACTTTTTTAATACATTGTCGACTTTTTTTGTTTACACATTTAACATTTTTTAACACATGATCAACATTTTTTCTATACACATTTAACATTGTTCAAATGCATCATCAATATTTTTCGAATACTTTTCAACATTTGTTTTCAAATTCTCGATTAAAATTTTTATATACATGATAAAAAATTCAACATTTTTTAATACATGGTCAGCAATGTTTCTATTCACATTTAACATTTTTCAAATGCTTTTTCAAAAATTTCATATACTTGTTCAAATTTTTTTCATATGCTTAATTAACATATTTATATACTTCATAAATAAATTTCATCATTTTTCTGTACATGGTCAACATTTTTCTAAACATATTTAAACATTTTTCAAATACTTATTCAAATAAATTTGAAATGCTTGATTACCATTTTTAAATACGTGATTAGATTTTTTATACGCTGTTTTTATAAATTTTTCATATATATGATATACATTTTCTATATACACATTTATCATTTTGAAAATGCTTGGTCAACATTTTTCAAATTATTTTTATAGAGTGTTTTTTGTAATAAATATAAATAATATAAATAATAAAACAAATAAAGCAAAAGAAGAAAACGGTAACGAAAAAACCCAGAAAAACAAGGTTGTGGCCTCCCGCACTCGGAGCTGGCCCATCTCCATCTCCCCTTCAGCGAGGGTTCCTACTCTCTCGTTGAAGGCGAGATATAGGGGCGCCCAACTAATAGGCCTATAAAAGAAGATATAGGGGCGCCCAACTAATAGACCATTTAGTGTCGGACGGTCAGTTTCTTCAGATAGGATTATTTTTGTTTGAAACTATCACAGTTTGATCTCGCGAAACAACTAAACCAGCTAGAAAAAAAACATTTCCATACCCTTCCAGCAGATTCGCCAGATAAAATTACTATTTTTTATTATTTTTTGTTTTGGTTTCCTATTCTGAATTTTCTTCGGTTTTCTTTTTTAGTTTCTCTCTTTCTTTTTATCTTCTTTTTTATCCATTTTTATTATGGGTTTAGTTTTATTTAGAAAAACAATTCCTTTATAGTTTGGTATATCTCCTGGTTTCTATTTCACTTTTTTTTCCTTTTGCACAATTTCTTTTTATGTATTTTTCTATACAATAAAAAAACACGGTGAACACTTTCTAATATATGTAAGAAGTTTTTTTATTATATGATGAATTTATTAAGTATATGGCGAAAGTATCTGCTGAAAAAAATCTAAACACGTACTAAACAGTTTTCTAAACACTAGGGGACCATTTTAGATATATATTTAACTATGTAATAGAATTCAAGTATAGCGGATTGTGACAGTCTTCAAGGGAAGTATTTCAATCTAAATTTATTAATTCGATACAAGGAGAGTCAAAGAATATTTATAATTCTTATTAGTTGAGTTGTCAATTCGACCACACCTGGCTAGATAGCTTGCTTGGCTTAATTTATTAATAGCAAAATGGCATGATAGTAGTAGTGGTAAAACAGTAATACTCCCTCCATTTCACAATGTAGTGCGCTCGCGCTTCCCGACATCTAAGTTTGACCATAAATTTAACCAACGAGATAGACTACGGCGGCAATAAAAATAATACCACTGAATTTGTATTCTCATTTTTGCTCCCGCCATAATCGGTCTCGTTGGTTAAATGTATGGTCAAACTTAGATCTCGAAAAGCGTGAACGCACTGCATTGTGGAATGAAGGGAGTAGTAACAGTAGCAGTAACGATATTGTAGAAAAGTAACTGATTGCAACAGTAGTAATTGTAAAGAGAGCAACAATAAGGGAAAGCGTATGCATGAAAGTAGATAGTGGGTTTTTTCAGTTAAGATTCATTATGCAATAGTCATAATATAGAGCGATAGCAAACTAGTTCCATTTCATCAATCATATGTAGACATCTATTCCTTATAGTTGTGCGTGCTTGTGGTAAGAATTTGCATAACATTTTTTTGTCCTACTCTCCATTACAATGTGGTCCTAATGGAAAATATGGGTAATTAAGGTGCTCCTTTTAATAGGAAACCGGATCAAAACTTTACCAATCAATAAATACATGTAATTCTCAAGATAAAGTCATCCCCATTGATATTCCAATTATTGGGTATCGGTTTAGAACATTAACAGATGCATACAACTTAGAGATATGATAAAAAAAACACAAATATATTCACGAAAACATAAAGGGTTGAGATCTGAAATCATGACACTAGGGCATTAGTGTCAATCATTAAGCATAGCAAAGTGATAGCAACATCAATCTTAGAACATAATGGATAATGGGCATCAAGCCCTAAGAAATTTGACATTTATTATATAATAATTCCCATCCAATTCCCATATACCTCCATGTGCCTACAAAGAAATTACTCACACATGGATGAAAGCATCATGAGATTATTGTTGGACAAGGGTTGGTAATGCCGACGGTGATGAATCCCCCTCTCCGGAGCCCAAACAGACTCCTGATCGGATCTCTAGAAGAAGAATAGGAGGTGATGGCGGCTCCGTATCGTAAAACATATTGGGGATTTCTGTGAATAATTCTGGAATATATGGGATTTATGGGCGACAGAATCAGAGTATGGCGGTTCCCGAGGGGCCCATGTAACCACCTGGCACGACCAGGGGGCGCGCCACCAAGTCGCGTGGAGGCATGTACCCCACTTTGGTCCATGTTTGGTGTGTTGGTCTTCATATTTTCCGGAAAATTTCCTTAAAAATCCTCGTTTAGTTTGGAGCACTTTTGTTTCTGCACAAAAATAACATCTTGGGAATTCTGGTAAAAATAGCATCAGTCCAGGTTAATTTCATTCTAATAATACAAATTAGAGGCTAAAACAATAGCAAAAGTTTTTAAAAAAGGTAGATACGTTTAGACGTATCACTGCTCTACCTAGATGATACCCACCCTACGGACCATCGCCCAACTTGCTGTTGAGAAGGCCAAGGAGAGGGGAGGGGAGTGGAGAGGTTGCGATAAAAGGGGCTATCTAGGTGGAGGTGCACAAAGCGGATGCTTGTTTGGGCCCAATCATTTAGATTTTAGAGCACTGTGTTAATGACTTAACTATTCATTTACTTAACCTACGGTTGTTCTAAATAAACAACCACGTGCCTAACAGAAAGTATTAACCTTCAGGAACTTCACTGCATTGTCTCTTGGCACGTTCTCTTACCACATGATATATCTTCTATATCTAAATAGCTAGCCTCCACTAACCTATTTCTCTCAACATGCAAGCATGACACCTCATCAAGCAACATGCATTAGAAAAGGCCCACCTCAACATTCAATGAGTGATAGCAAAAGGTTCATCTCAACATGCAAACATGCATGATATATTTAATATTATTTGTTTACAAAAATACAATAATCAAACACAACAAACCATATGTTTTTTTAGTTTTAGGTATCATATTATTTCTCTGAATATTCTTATTTCCATAAAATCAATATCTCTGAAATATATTGCAAATATTCCTGCAACAACGTGCGGGGCATCATCTAGTTTTAAAAGAGAGTTGACTCATTTTATTTGTCTAGTAAATGGTGTATCTAAGGCGTTTTGTGTGATTGGTTTGGATATCATAATTGCACTTCTGCATTGTGGTCTCCTTGCACCATGAAGTAACACAATTAGTGGATAACACACACCACACAAATATACACATACAAGGAGTAATATATTGTTGTAATAATATCAAATATTATTTTCGCCTATATGAGTAAAATAGTATATTGCATGGGGTTTAAAATTATTTTCCCGTCCCAGCCAAGATCCCCAACGGGTAGTTCGGGGCAAGGTTTTTTCCTTTTACTGAACGGGCAAGTTGAATGAGGTACTGTCGGTTTCCATAAGAAATTTTGGTTTTTACCACGGTAAAGTGTAGAGAAAACTATTTAAAGTTTGAATACCTAGATTTTCTTAATTGTGCTTGAAAATAAACATGCAATGGAAAGTTGGTTAAGAATCATTCCTTTCTGCCGCAAAAGACCTCTTTTGTAGGGGGATTCGATCCCACGGTCTCATTGCTCGCACTCAACAGGCCTACCACCACAACATCATGACTTTTTGTAGACCCTACAGTCTTTTGCCTTCTTACGTGCTTTGATATCACCCATAAAAAAATTATGTGCTTTGATATGTTTGGAGTGTAGCTAAAGGACCCTACAGAAATGTTTGTCCTGGCCCAAAAATCAGGGGCTGTTTGGACTGATGTCCCAACCTCCCCATCCAATTTTTTGGCGTTGACCGAGTGAATGGGAAAGCATTTGGTTGATAGAGAATTTTTTGACAAGCACTGACTACTCCAACCTTCACATTTCATTTTCACACCATCAGATGACAAGATGCGGGCAGGCAAAAGTTGCGCCAGTATTTTGGCATGCCCATGCATTGGTACGGCCAGCGCAGGCTAAACCAAAACATCTCTTAGCGTATGTACATGCGCGGTCATCAAATCCAGCCCCACAATTGCCCGCGGATGCGTCTGGGCGCATCCTCGGTGGTGACCCAACACTTCTCAAATATATCGTCCACATCCATGCATCCCATATCCTCTACATTATATCAATACTAAAGCATGCAACATGAATGAAACTACATAGATCATCAAATGAAACATAAGAACAGACATACAAATGCACATTCCGATCATCAAAAGAGCACCCAAAAGATCGCCAAAGTTCAAATAATCCACATAAACGACGAACAAGTTTAAACTAGATTACTAAAAACTTGATATTAAAGACGGAGACGGCGGCGCTTCACCACTTCCTTGCCGGTTCTTTGCCTTTCCGGTTGTCGACACTATTGTAGGCGTCCGCTGCAGGAGGTGAGTCGTTGGAGTCTGAGTCGTCGTCGTCGGAGGAGGAATCAGAGGTGACGATGAAGTCGTTCATCCGTCGGACAACCCGGTCCTGCTTTCGCTTGGGCTTGGCCACCCTCGCCGCCTCCGCCGCCTTTTGTTCGTACTGCTCAAAGGCTAGCCGGAGCGCCTTGCCGTTCATCCTTCGGTGCGGCGCGGGGGAGGTGGACAACGGAGGTGGCATGGATTGAGCAACATGTATGGAGTTGCGCACGGGCCGGGAGGGGCCAGCTCTAGCGTCGGCGCTATGCTGGCTGGCGAGCAGTGACGATAGACCAAATCTGAAACTTCCCCGTGTCCAGCTACGACGTACTGCTCCACTGCAATGTGGAGGGCCAGGTCGTCATCATCATCGACAAAATCGTCGGAGCGACTGCCGGAGCTCGACATGCTCGTCCGAGATGGGGATTGGATCGAATCGGGGAAGGGAGGAGAAGAGACGAAGCGAAATGGAGCGAAGTGAGTGTAGGGTTTTCGAATTGGGATTTTTATGGAGACGAACTGACGTGGCACGCAGCCCATATCCGCCCTACATTTGGACTGAATACGAGGAGCATCGGACAGTCCGGACGTTTGAGGCCGGTTTAAGACGCCTGGACGGGTGGTTTTTGTTTTTGACCGGTCATTGAGCGGGGTGTCCGACCAGACTTTAAGGGCCGGTTTGAGGTGCTTGGGTGTAGATGCTCTTAGTCTTTGTTTGAATGGTTACCAATTTTTTGATATGTCAATGCACTTAAGCCAACTACTACCTTCGTCCTGGTTTATTGGTCTCCTTTGTAATTTGTGCCAAAGTTTGACCAAATATTTAATTAATAAAATGTTAATGCATGTCAACAAAAATTATATCGTTGGATTCGTATTTGAACATAGTTTTCAATGATATAATTTTTGGTGACATGCATGAACATTTTGCTAGTTCAATCTACGGTCAAAATTTGGCACAAAATACAATGGGACCAATAAACCAGGACGGAGGTAGTAGTAGTTTATTTTCTTACCAATGTTAACCAACTCATGTGCAACCAAACCTTAACCAAAGTTTAGACTAGCCAAACCACGTAATTTTGACCATAAACCAAACGCACTCATAGGACACAAGGAAAAGAAGGAAGCCGAGGTATATCACTGTTCTCCGGTGGCCGGCCTCCACGAGCTAGAGTGGCAGTACCTGCTGCAGTGGCCTCTGCACAAACGGAGCACGCGAGAGGGATCGCCTGGAAATGGGGCAAACTAGCTCGAGCCACGAGGAAGGAAGACTGCCGTATGCATCAGCTGCCTTTTCAGGTCTGCACACTCTTCTCCAAGCTGCCTTTTGACCCTGGAGTTGACAACGAAACGGGCGGAGATGGCTGCTGGGTGCGAAGTGGACTGCGGCACGGCAGGCAGGGAACAGGAGGCGGCCCGCGCGTGGAAGCGGCCTGGCTTCGCCGCCTGCCTGCTTCCCGAGAAATCGCCAGTCTGCTCCATTCACCGGGCCATGAGATTCGCACCGATTTTCCTGGGATGCCGCGTCGTTCATCTGTTATGCATTTGGTTAATCTGCATGAACTTCGCATCTGTAGCTCAATTCAGCCGGCTGAGCGAATATAAATCAAAAATTAAGGTGTTGTTTGGTTCTACATCTAGCAATACCATATTTTGTCACACAATGTTGTCATGCTTGCCTAAGGTTAGGGCCTGTTTGGTTCATGACTGATTTTGCCAAGCCATGGCAAGCCACAAAAGTATGGCTAGCCACAGTGTGGCTGAAAAATTAAACGTCAAACTTTGACAAAAGTTGGTAAAAAAATTGACTCTATGACAAATAGGCCATAGGGGCAATAAAATGTGGCAAGCCAAACTGTGGCAAAAACCAAACACATGTCAATCAAAGTGTGGCTGTCAAACTTTGGCTTGGCAAACTGTGGCTGAGAACCAAACAGCCCACTTCGCACAACTTAGTTTTTCAAAATAAGAGCCACAAGTTGACAAGCATAAGAGAATCTTGCCACACGTTTTAAGTGTATGTGATGTATGACCCTAGTGTGACTTGCCAAAGTTATGGTTTGAGCCAAACACCCAACTAAGTTGGTCAAACTTGTCTAATCTTAGTTGTGACAAGCTTTGACAAACTTAAGTTTTGCAAGTTGTTTGTTTGCATGTATCCTTTTCAGCCTGGCTGAGCAGCAGCCTCGACACATATGTTTGGTTGTCTGCATGTTTTATCCAGATGCAAATAGCTGTTGTTTGATTACACACAACACAAATGATGTGATAACCTCCTTTTGGATTGATGAGGTTATCAGTACACGCACATACGCAGCAGCAACTGAGGTTACCAGTACACGCACATGCAGCAGCAGTACACATAATCATAACATAAACCATAAGCAAAAGCATAACCATAACCATAACCACAACAGTTCAAACTGGCTAACATTTTAACAGTACGATTCAGGGTCGGTCCTGAGAATTTGAGGGCCTAGGGCGAAGCTAGAACCCATGCCCCCTTTGTTAGAACAAAGAGTTGTATAGGGATAGGAAGGCTGTTTAAAACTTGTAATCTTTCTCTACCTCTTCTTCTGTTCTATCTCTTTCTCATGTAACCTCTATCTACGATCGATCTCCTCTCGATCTATCTTGTAAGCCACAGCAACACATCAATATAATCCAACACAGCCCAGACGAAGGGTTCTATGCCTCCCACATAGTTTTACATGGTAACACAGCCTCTTCCTCTATACACTAGTAGGAAAACCCCCATTTGTCCCGGTTCGTAAGGGCCTTTAGTCCCGGTTCTGGAACCGGGACTAAAGGGTCGGGACTAAAGCCCAAAACCTTTAGTCCCGGTTCGCTTACGAACCGGGACAAAAGGGGCTCCACGTGGCCGCTCTCTGTGCGTGGGCTGGAGAACCTTTAGTCCCGGTTGGTGGTGTTACCAACCGGGACTAAAGGCACCTTTAGTCCCAGTTGGTAACACCAACCGGGACTAAAGGAATTATTATTTTTTTGAAAAAAAAAATCAAAAAAAAAATTCAAATTTTTTTTTTCAATTTTTTTCTTCTGATTTTCAAATCTTTGAATTATTTGACAATTTAATCTCTAATCACCCCTCCTCACTGCTTCAGAATTTAATCTCTAATCTCTAATCAGCACTCATTCCAAATCGTCTAACTTCCCGGCCGGTCACCCATCCTGTCACTACTCCAGCCCCAGCACGCTTAATTTTCAGGTTCTATTCCCCCTAGTTTCCAAGTCTGCACTTGTTGTTTTCCTGACAATAGTAAGCTATCAATCCTGTTAACCCTTAGGTCTTGATGTCACATGATTTAATTTTTTGAATTCCAACCAACTATTAAAATAAACAACAATGATTAACAAACAACAATGATTAATTTAAAAACTAAAAAATACTTCAAAAAAAGGAAAAAAATTCAAAAATAAAAAAATTCTCAAAAAAAATATCCAAAAATCCAAAATAATAAAAAAAGTTCAAAATAAAATAAGTAATAATAATATTGAATTTCAATGAAAATAAAATAATAATAATAATTATTATTATTATTATGCCGTTTATTCATTTAATATGGCATAATTAATATCTTTAAATCTGTAAATCGAAATTCGACAAATAATATATCCATTATTATCAGAAAAATGTGACCATGATGTCACACGCTTCACCGTTTGAGTTTGAAACTATTATTCTAAAAAACAATAATTATTTAGTAGTTTGACCACTGTTTGACCAGAGTTTGACCACATTTCATTTTTTTTAACTTATATTAACTGAAGAATTTTTGTGTGTTCAATATGAACAATTCAAAGCCACATCCTCAAATTTCAACCATTTCTGACTTCATTTGCTATTTTTCATGCATTTAATGATTTTTTGAGCTAAATTAGCCCGAAATTGAAAAGCACTACAAATGAACTCTGAAAAGGTTGAAACTTGGCATGGTATCATCATTTCACCCAAATAGCTTGTGCTAAAAAGTTGAGAGGGTTATGTCAAAAACTGGATGCACTTTGTGTACAAACTGGACCATCTCTTTCGAAGTAACAGGGTTTCAGACGAAAACTCAGCTGTTACAAAGACATTTCATTTTTTTAATCTTATTTCAACTCCAGAATTTTTGTGTGTTCAATATGAACCATTCAAAGCAACATCCTTAAATTTCAACCTTTTTTGACTTCATTTGCTATTTTTTCATGAATTTAATGATTTTTTGAGCTAAATTAGCCTGAAATTGAAAAGCACTAAACCCAGGGCTTAAAACGTCCGAAAACCCTAAACCCGGGACTTAAAACGTCCGAAACTCTATTATAAACAGTAAAATTAAAGGTTCAAACCCTAAAACCTAACCCTAAACTTAGAAATGTAAACCCTAGCCCCTAAACCCTAAAACGTCTAAAACGTCGAAAAACTCTATTTTCCCTTTGGAATTTGGTGATTTAAAAAATTGTCAAAACGGAAAACAAATAGTTTCTTTGGAGAAATCTTTTTTTTCTCTACATTTTGATATATTATTTGTATTTTTCTGAATTAGAATGATTTAGTTATGATTTTTCTAAGATTAATATGGTAAAGGGGTTTAGGGTTTAGGGGCCCCCCTTTAGTCCCGGTTGGTATCTCCAACCGGGACTAAAGATAGACCTTTAGTCCTGGTTGGAGACATCAACCGGGACTAAAGGGCTGGGAAAAAAATTGAAAAAAAAAATCCTTTAAAAAAATTTGAAAAAGAAAATTTTTAATTTTTTTTTTCAGTCCCGGTTGGTATCTCCAACCGGGACTAAAGGGGGGGGGGGGCTTTAGTCCCGGTTGGAGATACCAACCGGGACTAAAGGGGCTGGCACCGTTCGAAGCCGGTCACAAACCCTTTAGTCCCGGTTGGTGTCTCCAACCGGGACTAAAGGTCCCGTTCGAACCGGGACTGATGCCTGCGCCGCTCGAACCGGGACTAATGCTCACATTAGTCCCGGTTCGTAATGCAACCGGGACTAATGTGTAGATTGAGCTGTGACGAAAGCCCTGTTATGTACTAGTGATAGATCGAGAGAGATTGCATCTAGGTACCTCCAGCGGCTGAGAAACATGTCCACCACCTCCCCCGCCATGCTGCCCAGCACAATGGGTGCGCTCCCCACAACCACCTCCTCCACCTTCGCCTCATCCTCGAGCTCCAACAGCAACTCCCTCGGACCGCCACCCCAAGAGAAGCTTACGAGGGGCAACTTCCTGCTATGGAAGGCCATCGTGCTGCCCCAGATCAAGGGCGCGCAGATGGAGCACCACCTCGACGAGAAGAGCCCGGCACCGCCGGACACTCTCACATCACCAAGGACGGAAAAGAAGAGCAAATCGCCAACTTTGCCCGATCTCTCTGGTATGCACAGCAGCAACAACTCCAAGGATATTTGATGGGTTCTCTTTCCCGCGATATTCTTGCACAGGTCGTCACGCTTCAGACGCCGGCGGCCGTGTGGCGCGCCATCCACGCCATGTTTGCTGCTTAAAGCCAAGCTCAAGCGATCAACACTCGAACTGAGCTTACAAATCTGGAAAAAGGTACCATGACTATGGCTGAGTACCTTGGAAAAATCAAGAGCCTTACCGATGAAGTTGCTTGCACCGGCGCCGCGCTCTCTGATGCGGAGATCACCTCCAAGATCCTTTTCGGTTTGGATTTCGAATACACCCCGGTTGTTTCGGCTCTCGCTGCTCGGGTGGAACCTATCACGTTTCAAGAGCTCTACAGCCAGCTTCTAAGTTTTGATGCCCGCCTCACCCTCCTCCATGGCACCAATCCTCCGCCAACTCTGCGTCTCGTGGTCGCGGTCGTGGGCGCGGTCACCAGGGGCAGCACCGCGGTGGTGGTCGCGGTCGGAGCGCTGCTGACAGCGATGGAGCGCACTCTGGTGGTGGCAACTACGGCAGTGGCTACGGCCATAACTCTGGCGGCAGCTTCGGCAACACCACCGGCGGCGGCGACTTCAACACCAACAACAACCGTCGTTCCTCGTCCTCTCGTGGATGCCCTCAGTGCCACCTCTGCAAGAAAGGAGGCCATGAAGTTGTTGACTGCTGGCATCGCTACGATGAAGACTATGTTCCTGATGCCCGCCATGTTGCTGGTGCTATGCGTGAGCAAGGCGGCGACGATGTTTTGTATGTTGACTCCAGCGCCACAGATCATGTCACAAGCGAACTAGATCACCTTGCTGTTCGTGAGAGGTACCATGGCAGCGATCAAATTCACACCGCAAGTGGTGGAGGTATGGCTATTTGTCACATTGGTCAATCTTCACTTAATTCCCCTACTCTCAAACGTGATCTTGTCCTTAGAGATGTCCTTCATGTTCCTCAAGCTGACAAGAATCTTGCATCTATGTCTCGCTTAGCCACCGATAACAATGTCTTCTTTGAAACTCACCCTTGTTATTTTTTTATCAAGGATCGGGCCACGAGGGAACTCCTTCATCACGGTAGATGTGTCGGAGGTCTCTACCCCATCACATGCAGAGCACTTAGTCGCAAGCGTCGTCAAGTTTACTCCGTCATCAAGCCCTCTTTGGCATGGTGGCATCAACGATTAGGGCATCCGTCTTCTGTCATAGTTAAACAAATAATCAATAAAGACAATCTTCCATTGTCCCATAGTTCTACTAGTGAGTCCGTTTGTGAAGCATGTCAATGTGCTAAGAGTCATCAACTACCGTATCCTAAGTCACATAGTGTGTCTCATGCTCCTTTAGAGCTTATCTTTACTGATGTATGGGGTCATGCCAGAGATTCTTTTGGAAGAAAAAATATATTATGTTAGCTTCATTGATGACTATAGCAAGTTCACTTGGATTTATTTTCTTAAGTTTAAATCCGAAGTTTTTTCCTGTCTTCCAAGAGTTTCAGAAACTTGTTGAACGTCACTTTGACAGGAAAATTCTTATAGTCCAAAGTGACTCGGGAGGGGAGTATGAGAAACTCAACTCTTTCTTCCGCGACATAGGGATTGCACATCATGTGTCTTGCCCTCATGCTCATCAACAAAACGGCTCTGCCGAACGCAACCATCGACATATTGTTGAAGTTGGCTTGTCTCTCTTAGCTCATGCATCCATGCCTCTTAAATATTGGGACGAATCTTTCATCACTGCCACTTATCTTATCAACCGTCTTCCTAGCAAATTCATTGGCAATTCTACTCCATTGGAACGGTTGTATCATCAAAAACCTAACTACAATTCCCTCAAAATCTTTGGGTGTGCGTGTTACCCCAATTTACGTCCGTACAATCATCATAAACTTGAGTACCGCTCTACTCAATGTGTCTTTCTTGGTTATAGTAACTTTCACAAAGGGTACAAGTGCCTAGAGGTTGTGACCGGACGCATCTATATTTCTCGTGATGTTGTTTTTGATGAGACAAGTTTTCCCTTTGCAAAACTCAATCCCAATGCCGACACCCTTTTACGTGCTGAAATAGCACTTCTTCCAGATTCTATTATACTTCCTGATCACGGGGGTGAATTATCTAAAGATGATCATGTGCATAGATCCACAGAAAATTGTGATTTTGGTGATATGTGTGCAGTCTCGGGTCATGATTTTATGTGTCAAGATAAGGACAAAGCAGCTGGCATGGAATCCACAGGTGATACTGGTGGCAGGAGATCTGGCGTGCGATCCGAGGTCACGCGATCCGAGGAGGACTCATGTGCCAGTTCTGGCGAGCGACCCCAGGAGATCTCTTCGTCACCACGTCCAGCGAGCGCCCGAGTGGCCGACAGCCTCCACTCAGTGGAGCTCACCAGCCCGTGTGAGGGCGGGGGCCCGTCTTCTCCCGCCACGAGTTTAGGCGCTGATGGGTCTGCTGGTGTGTCGGGTGCATCGCCGCGCGCGTCTGCAGAGGCGGACGACGAAGCCCACACGTGGCGTAGTTCAAGTGGAGGGGGAATCGCGAGGACAATTTCCTCGTCAGCTCGGCCAGTTTCGTTGGATCATGGGCTGGCATTCGATTTGCAGTCGGGATCTTCTGTGGAGGGCGACCCTGCTACAGAATCTGCTACAACGGCTCCTACAACAGCTACTATTCCTCCTTGCCGGCATACCAGGTCTCGGTCGGGTATTGTAAAAGACAAAGAATACACTGACGGTACAATCAGGTATGATAAAGTCAAACGTGCTTTTCTTACTACTGCCGGTGAACCAGTTAATTTGCATGATGCTCTTGCTCATAAAGAGTGGAAGGATGCTATGGATAGTGAATATAATGCACTGTGTTATTGATTGTAAGTGGGTATACAAGATTAAGAGAAAATCTGATGGGAGTATAGACAGATACAAGGCCAGGTTAGTTGCTAAAGGGTTCAAACAGAGGTTTGGAATTGATTATGAAGACACTTTCAGTCCTGTTGTTAAATCTGCTACTATTCGACTTGTACTGTCTATTGCTATTTCCAGAGGCTGGAGTCTCAGACAGCTAGATGTTCAGAACACGTTTCTTCATGGTGTTCTTGAGGAAGAAGTGTTCATGCGGCAACCACCAGGTTATGAGAACCAAAGCACACCACACTATGTCTGTAAGTTGGATAAAGCTATATATGGTTTGAAACAGGCCCCAAGAGCCTGGTACTCTAAACTGAACATGCAGTTGCAACAACTTGGGTTCACACCATCTAAGGTAGATACCTCATTGTTCTTCTACAATAAAGGCACTGTCACTATTTTTGTACTTGTCTATGTTGATGATATAATTGTTGCTAGTTCAAGTCCAGATGCCACTACTTGCTTGCTGAAGGATCTAAAACTGGAGTTTGCTCTCAAAGACTTGGGTAACCTTCATTATTTTCTTGGCATAGAGGTAAAAGCAATTAAAGATGGCATACTTCTCACACAGGAAAAATACACCACTGATATTCTCAAAAGCGTAGGATTGGAAAACTGCAAACTAGTAAGTACACCAATCTCAACTTCAGAGAAGCTCACAGTTGAAAGTGGAGAAGCTCTTGGACCAGAGGATGTAATAAATTATAGAAGTGTTGTAGGTGCTTTACAGTATTTGACACTTACACGTCCTGACATTGCTTATTCAGTGAACAAGGTATGCCAATATTTACAAGCACCAAGTACAACTCATTGGACTGCAGTTAAGAGAATCTTAAGGTATCTTAAGTTCTCTGAGGGACTTGGACTTCAAATTACCAAGTCCTCTTCTCTGCTTGTGACTGCATATTCTGACGCAGACTGCGCAGGGTGTGCTGATGATAGAAGGTCTACAGGTGGTTTTGCTGTATTCCTGGGAACAAATCTTGTGTCATGGAGTGCAAGGAAACAGGCTACAGTCTCACGGTCAAGTACAGAGGCTGAATATAAAGCTTTGGCAAATGCCACAGCTGAAGTAATGTGGATACAGACATTACTTTATGATCTTGGAATTAAGGCTCCTCAAGCTGCGAGACTATGGTGTGATAATATTGGTGCAACTTATCTCTCAGCTAATCCTGTTTTCCATGCATGCACAAAACATATTGAAGTTGATTTCCATTTTGTAAGGGAAAGAGTGGCTCGGAAGCTGCTTGATATTAGATTCATACCTACAGGAGATCAACTCGCTGATGGCTTCACAAAACCTCTCACAACGAGGAGATTGGATGAATTTAAGTACAATCTCAACCTTGGCAGAATTTCGTGAGGTTTAGATTGAGGGGGAGTGTTAGAACAAAGAGTTGTATAGGGATAGGAAGGCTGTTTAAAACTTGTAATCTTTCTCTACCTCTTCTTCTGTTCTATCTCTTTCTCCTATAACCTCTATCTACGATCGATCTCCTCTCGATCTATCTTGTAAGCCACGGCAACACCTCAATATAATCCAACGCAGCCCAGACGAAGGGTTCTATGCTTCCCACATAGTTTTACACCCTTAACACAGACCATAAAATAGTATAAGAAAACCTATCTGTATTGTTAGCTAAAGGCAGTATAATGATATTTATTTTATGCAAGTCTCTTCTTTGGACAATCTTAATGATAAAGCTACTGAACCTAATAGTTTACTCCTTGATAATCACGGTCTTATAACCACTGATCACTCACATTGTTACTATCCATGTTGATGTCAACATCACATATATGTTATGTAAAATCATTGTCTTCTAAATTTATGTCATTTTATTCCTCCGTAACAACTATTGACGAGCTGGCAAATACAAAAATTATAACACCAATAACATCTATCCATAAACAATATCTAATGAATACATTATCAACGATTCACAAAAAAGAAGAAGAATAGATTATCAATGGCCCAATTGCAATAATGCAGAGGAAAGTGTGATGATCATTTATAAATTTAATTAAAGCATCCTAGTAAAATCTCATATGGCATACACTAGCTATATAAGTAGAGATCTGAGGTATACCTTATCTTCTCTGTAACTTTAATCACATTATTACAGTGCATCGCCTCTCAGTGAGTTGGCCTGGTCGTGTGGGAGGTAGCGACATGGCTATGTCCGGTTTCCTGCCTTCCTTCGACTTGGGGCTTCTCTAACTCAAGGCGCCACCGTCGCGCTGCTGTCGTAGGGGGGTGATCTATTCTCTCATCTGTAAGCTTATGCGTGTATCATCGCCACTTCTTGTTTGTCATGTCCCTTTTGAAGGATCCACGCATTGCCACTTCTCTGAAAATTGGGCGTACTTCTCGAAGCATAAATTCCGGCTGCTAGATGAAGGAAGGAAATCATGAGGGATTTTTTCCCTAGAACTAATCCTAATTAATCATGTGCAATAACAGACCTACTCCTCAATAGTAGCCACAAGGGCTCCCAAAATCAATCGCAACATGAAGGAAATCATGGAATCCTTTCATGCAATACTCCAGTATTGGATCAGGACACTAAGCCCATAAAAGAGCATACACATATCTGGGTGGGGGACCCCTGGCATAGGGGGGGGGGGCTCAGGGCCGGGCCTGGTACCATCCTAACCACATAGTCTTCAAACTGAATTAACATAGCCGAGATATCAACGATCCCATTGTAAGCACCCGCAGCACCACCCTCACCACTAGCAACACCACAGTCAGCAATGGCGGCACCCTCATTAGGACATTCATCATCCATGTCGAATGCTCAGGGGTTCGGCCCGCACCTTGCCACCACCTCAATGCCCTTGCCGTTGAAGACTCGGACATGCAAGTCCCCGAGACTCATCAGCTTGAAGGTGAGAAGACACCCTGTTCGGATCTTGTGGGCTATACAGAAGATGGCCCAACCCTTATCAAGGGTGATCATGTCGTCGATCATCTTGGTGGTGACCTTCCAGGTGTAGTTGTTGTTCGTCGTTAGACTGAAAAGCTCTGGAACAGGGATTAGGTGTTTTCTGAAGGCAGGGGTACCTGCAGAACCTCCAATTTAGGTTCAAAGACGGTCTTGTAGAAGTGTGTCGGGTACATGTTCTCCCGGTAACGGCCATACTTCTTAACCCTTTTCATAAGGGTGCCGATATGCGGCCTCAACACTTTATCCTTCTTGCCCTTGCCAACAGAGCCGACCTCCTTGCTAGCCTTGTCATTGCCTCCCATGATGGGCATCTTAATATGCATTGTAGATACACATATGAACTAGTGGTCAAAAGAAAATCACACATACATTCAATATCATTCTGAACGACTTTGACGAGTACTAGGAGCACATGGCGAGGGTTTCTCAGCCTGGCTGCTCTATATTGCTTCTCGAGGTGGCCGACTACAAGCTCTAGGATACCACATGTGTATTTAAACCCTCAAAATTGCTACGATGTGTGCGTGAAAACCCTCAAATCCATGAAAACCATCGAATCGATGGAAACCCTTGAATCGAGGGTTTGTTCAAGCCCTCGAAATCCCTGCCTGTGTCCCAAATCGATCCCAAATCACAAATCGATTCAATCGATCCCAAATCAAAGCATAACACTGAATCGAATAGGTGCAATCAACGGTAAATCAAGTGACGCGCGTTAAAATAGATTCTACAGGGGGAGGAGGACATACAACCATTAACGAGGAAGGGGGGTGCTCACCGACGATGCTCGCCACCGGTGCTCGTTGTGCAGATCTTGTCGTCATCACCGATGAGAGGCAGAGAGAGTGGGTGGTAGATGGAGGGGAGAGTGAAGTGGTGGGAGACGGGGAGAGTGCACGGTGGGAGGGGTAAGGGGACTTGCGACACTGCTTCAGGAGCCAACGCGGTTTCTACCGCGTGTCCCTGCGCGTGCAGCTGGTCCTATCCATGTGTGCGCCCTCACATCTCTCGGGCCGGCCGTTTCCAGCGAGCCAGGCCCAGAGGTGCTTTAGGGTCCATGCGGGCCACAATTTTGATATGATCCAGGCTACCAAACAGGCTAAAACTGCACCCAGTGGGCCTGGATGGATCTAATGTAGGTAACCAAATGCATCACTAACTACGCGCATTTCTTGGTAATTTATTGGTGAAATTTTGGTCGATAACATGAGAACGCAAATTTAAAATATATATGACTTATTATAGTCCCTTCGTCCCAAATTAGTTGTCTTAGGGTCCATTTTTGTTGTTGCTCCATGGGTTTGAATTTAAATTTGAAATTTTTAGGGAATGTGGACACATGTACTATGAACCTCCACAATTTCTCGTATCTTTTCGGAACATTAAAATATGTTTCTTGAAAGAGGATGGCATGAGGGCATTTTGGAATGGGAGCATATGATATGTACTAGCTATGTTCATCCCTTTTAAAAATGGTGACCTTACCATCACTATGCATCACACTAACTAGCACTTCAGAAGCACATCACATTATACCACACAACACCTTAGGAACACAATTAACACAACACATTACATTTTTGTGTGTGTGGGAAGTCATAGGGTTTATTATTCCAATGGGACATAAGTACAATCGTGAGTGACCAATTCGCTCGATGTCTGTCTCTTTCTCGTTTGATCTTCAATACAATGATGTTTCCGGAGACCTATTCGATGTAACTTTCAAGATGTGTTTGTTGGGACCCGATGAGTTGTGGGTTTATGATCAGATTATTCATTGAAAGTAATTGAGTCTTTTTTGAGATTTATTATGTGTGATTTTATAGCCTTGTATTTCTCGCCGATCTGTCTGTTTAATTTGGTCAATTAAATTGATTTATCTTTAGTGGGAGAGGTGCTTGGTAGTAGGTTCAATCTTGCGGTGTCCTCACTCTGTGACAGGAGGAGTAGTGAGGCACATATTTGTATTGTTCCTAGTAAGGGTAAAACAACGGGGTTCGAACATATTATTTGGTCTTACTTTGTCTACATATGTCATAGTGCTCCAAGCATTACTCTGTTTGTTATAAACTTAATACCTTAAGATGCATGTTGTATAGCGGTCCCGTGGTGGAGTAATAGTAGTAGATGCAAATGAAAGTCGGTCTACTTGTCTCGGACGTAATGCCTATATATTGATAATGTCATCAACAATATCATAATTATGCGCTTTTATATCAATTGCCCAACAGTATTTTGTTTACCCACCATTGCTATGCTTATGAAAGAGATGACTCTAGTGAACTCTATGGTCCCCGGGTCCATTCACTTTATATATTTACTAAAACCGTAAAAGTATCTTTGCTGTAATTTGTTATCGTTTATTTTGTATTTATCTATCTATCAGTATCAGAATTAATCCATGCAATGAACGAGTATAAGGGGATTGACAACCATCTTACCCGTGTTAGGTGGAAGTATCTGTTTTGTGTGTGTGTGTGTGTGTGTGTGTGTGTGTGTGTGTGTGTATGCGTCTGTGTACAGGTACTACTAACGTTCGTTTGCATGAGTCTCTTACTGGTTCGATAAACCTTGGTTCTTAACTGAGGGACATAGTATGTGTTACTATACTTCATCACACTTTCCCTTCGGGGAAATCCGAACGCCTATTATAAGTAGCAGTGGCCCATCGAGCCCGCCGGATATGAGCCAGTAAACTCGCTGCTCCACCTCCCTCGCCGCTCCAGGAGGAGCAAGTGGCCGCTCCAAGCAGGCGCGTGGTTCAGCAACTCATCGCTCCAAGTCAGCTCAAAGAGGAGTGGCGACTTGCTACGGTGGACGAGGCCTGCTCCTCTCGCGCCCGTGACCCTGTCAACATACGTGGAATCGCGCCCTGCCGACAGTGAAAGAAGCTGACTACATGGAGATCAACGAGGTGGCGGCCAACATGTCAGCTGCCGCCCCCAACAGCGAGGAAAAGTATAATATGGGAAGCAGTCGGCGCTTGGGCCCTAGTAAGGCCATCACCAACGCGTCGCTGGCATCCATAGACGGTGACTTGCCCGCTCACAGGAAAACGCCATCCCCTTGCCGCAAAAACCAGCCCGGACTGGTGCTTCATGGAAGCAGACCTCTGATGAGCGGGGCTGCCGAACAAAGACAAGAAGGAGGCTTTTCTTCCCCTCTCGACGAAGCATATACCTTCAGGGCTCCCGGCAGTACGACGAGCGGGTTGTCGGACATGGGGAAGACATGTCGCCGGGGCAGAGGGTGGCAGAGGGCTGCGGAGGAGGCGGAGCTTCATTTTTTGGGGCTCATGGCCAGTCTGGAATGGGATACGAGTGTCGACGGTCATTTTAGTCTAGATTTAGCGTCCAGTCTAGTTGAAATATATGTAAATATAATAAATATGTTCCAGTTTCACTAGTAGAAAATAGGCATTTGGACCGGAGCATTAGTCCCGGTCGGGTTTCGGACCGGGACTAATGTGATCACTAGTCCCGGTTCATGAGGCTAGGCTTTAGTCCCGGTTCATGAGGAACCTCTAGTCCCGGTTGGTGTTACCAACCGGGACTAAAGGGTTGTGGCAGGGATGCGGTGGGCTGGGGCCCATGCGAGCCCCCTTTAGTCCCGGTTGGTGACACCAACCGGGACTAGGGACGAACCTTTAGTCCCGGTAGGCATCACCAACCGGGACTATTTGAATCCTTATATATAGATGCTTCTTCCAGCCCGAGCCCAAGCTCTCCTCTTTGTTTTCCTTCCCCTGAGCTCATCATCCCTTTTTGCCAAGATTTGTGAAGATTGGAGGCACCCCATCGTTCTAAAAGGTTAGCAAGTTCAGCCTTTCATCTCACATTACTAGTTTATTGAGTTTCATGATTTGTGGGTTTTAGTTTGGGAGTAATTATGTGGGAGTTCATTTGATTTATATGCATGCAATTTGAGCTCAAATCCTCTTCTTAGTTTGCATGTGTAGGTCTGGTTTACTTAGTGCCTTCCCGTCCCCGTCCTCGTCCTCACTGCCGTCGATCGCCCACGCCGTCCCGTCGATGGCACCACCTTGGTGAGCCTCTTGTTCTTATCCTTTTTATAAAAAAACTTACCTAGATAGTTAATTGTATAATTTTCTTACTTGTATGATTGTTTGTTAAATTTAGTTGAAAAAGAAAACGATTATTTGAAAGAAAAAATAAAAAGAATTGAAGATGAGAAGATGAAATTGAAGTTGCATGTTGCCGATGTCGTCGATTACTTGTATGATTAGGTCTAGAAATTTATAGTAAAAAATTACGTACTTTCGGTCTGTCGGAGCTCCTTGTGTGACTTTCATGTCTCTTCTTGATGGACGAATCCCGACTGTTGTCACGGGGGTCGTTTCCCTCTTCTTCTTCTCGCAATATATACCTTGGTATATTGCGTGAGAGAAGAAGGGGAAACGACCAGCATCGACGGTCGAAATATTAGTGTGAGGTAGTGTCCACCAACATACACCACCATATAAGTGTGAGAGAGTGTGCACCATACACACCATGAGGCATGAGAGTTTTTCTAAGAAAAACCTCGACAGACCGAAAGTCAAGCCATGTTGAATTAGGTTCATTAATGCCGTGCATAGTTTTCTGTATGCGGCTGAGGCAAACAAGCGGAATGGTTTTATGTGTTATCCATGTCGTGTCTGTAAGAATGGTGCGTATTGAATGCACAAAAAGTATGGAGTTGAAATAAGTTTAAAAAAATGAAATGCGTTTGTAACAGATGAGTTTTCGTCCGAAACCCTCATACTTCGAAGGCGATGGTCCAGTTTGTACACGAAGTACATCCAGTTTTTGTCATAACCCTCTCAACTTTTTAGCACATGCTATATGTGTGAAATGATGATATCATGCCAAGTTTCAACATTTTCAGAGTTCATTTGTACTGCTTTTCAATTTCACAGTCATTTAGCTCAAAAAATCATTAAATGCATGAAAAATAGCAAATGAAGTTAGAAATGGTTGAAATGTGAGGATGTGGCTTTGAATGGTGCGTATTGAATGCACAAAAAGTATGGAGTTGAAATAAGTTTAAAAAAATGAAATGCATTTGTAACAGATGAGTTTTCGTCCAAAACCCTCATACTTCGAAGGAGATGGTCCAGTTTGTACACGAAGTGCATCCAGTTTTTGTCGTAACCCTCTCAACTTTTTAGCACATGCTATGTGTGTGAAATGATGATACCATGGCAAGTTTCAACCTTTTCAGAGTTCATTTGTAGTGATTTTCAATTTCACGGTCATTCAGCTCAAAAAAATCATTAAATGCATGAAAAATAGCAAATGAAGTTAGAAATGGTTGAAATATGAGGATGTGGCTTTGAATGGTGCGTATTGAATGCACAAAAAGTATGGAGTTGAAATAAGTTTAAAAAAATGAAATGCATTTGTAACAGATGAGTTTTCGTTCGAAACCATCATACTTCGAAGGAGATGGTCCAGTTTGTACACAAAGTGCATCCAGTTTTTGTCATAACCCTCTCAACTTTTCAGCACATGCTATGTGTGTGAAATGATGATACCATGCCAAGTTTTAACCTTTTCAGAGTTCATTTGTACTGCTTTTAAAGGTATAAAACTAAAAGAGTTAAAACACCTATTTCAAATATCCTAAAAATTCCCCAACTATATAAATTTGAAAACTACTGACACTAATAGAAAGTTTATATATTTTTTGACCTAAAGCAAAAAGATTCATTCAAAAACTATAAATATTCTAACAGTTATTCCAAATCTAAAAACAGAAACTGTCCTGTTTAGAAAAACAAAACAAAACAAATAAAGAGAAAATAGACCGTTAGTCCCGGTTGGTGGCCCCAACCGGGACTAAATGTCCCTCCCCGCGCGGAATTCAGAAAAGGAGACCTTTAGTCCCGGTTGTTGGATCCAACCGGGAATAAAGGTCCGTTCGCGCGCGGAATTTTTGCCGCCCAAAAAAGGGGCCCTCTTTTGTCCCGGTTGGTGGCACCAACCGGGACTAAAGGTCCGCCCCTATTTAAACCTCCTTCTTCCTCCCCAAATAAACCCATCACGTCCGCTCGACGACGCCGCCAGGCTGCCGGCCCGCGCGCGCCCTCGTCGTCGCCGTCCGGTCGCTCTGCTCCCAAGCGTTGCCCGAGCCCGCGCCGGCGCTGCCACGCTGCCCGCCGCCGCCGCTCCTCCGTGCGCGCCCGCCTCGATCCCCGCCCGCTCCTCCAAGCACCGCCGCAGCCCGATCCCGCGCCGGCGCCGCTCCTCCTCCCCTCCGGCGCCGCTCCTCCGTCTCCGCCCCGACGATCCCGACCGGTGAGCCTCTCCTCCTCGAATTTTGTTCATTTTTTTGTATGTTAGATAAAATGCATATGTGTATATTAGATAAAATGGATATGTGTATTTGTTTTATATTGATGTATAGATGTTATATTGATGTATGTTAGAATGGAAATGTTATATTGATGTATGCATAGATGTTATATTTTTTTCCGATGCATATGTGTATGTTAGAATGGAAATGTTATATTGATGTTAGAAGCTAACAAATGCATATGTTTATTTTTTCGATGCATAGATGTTATATTGATGTATATATGTTAGAATGATGGATGAATTGATGCATTTAGATGAATGGATGCACTTAATATGTTCATTGTTAAGCAAATGTCATGCCAAATTTACAGGGATTCCATGTCTCCTAGACGTTCTCGTGAAGAGGAGTTGGAGTGGCGGAGGAAGTTGGTGGCGCGGTGAAAAAGGATTGACGATGCAGTGTTCGGATGAAGAGATTGTATGCGGGAGCTAAAAGAGGCAGAGAATAAGTTCCGGGAGACTCAGTCTGGTTTCTGGGAGCACGAAGTCAATACGTGCAAGAGTTATGCCCAAACACAACTAAAAGTTGTGGCAGAAGTCATCTTCGTGGAGGCCAACGCTGCAGAGCATGCTCAGATGCCGGCTCAGAGTAGTCCCCACTTGGTTATGGAATGGGCACTACAACAAGTGACATCTTCGTGCCCGGCTCAGAGAGCCCGATGGGGAAGTGTTGTCGGGATACTTCCACCAAGTATGCCCCCACCACCATCAGATTCTGCACCACCAGATTCTGCTCATTAATAGTATTGTAGTAAGATTAAGCTCTAGTTTAAGGTTTAATAGTTTTATCATTATTGGTCTCGATCTAGCAGTTTGGTCTGGATTTGTAAGGTTTGTGAAACCTAGTTATCTGTTTGAACTCAAGTTGTCATCAATAATGATATATATATAAACATTATATTATATATGCATAACGTGTACGGTATGTAGTAGCGTAAAATATGTTTGAAATGAAAAAGAATTGAATGGAAAACACAAAATGAAAAGGAAAAATAAACAATAAAACCTACTTCCCAACAAAAAAAATCATTAGTCCCGGTTGGTGACACCAACCGGGACTAAAGGTCCCCCAGCACAGGCGCGTGCAGGCGGCCACGTGGAGGGACTCTAGTCTCGGGTCATGGCCAACCGGGACTAAAGGGAGGCCTTTTTAGTCCCTATTTATTAGTCCCGGTTGATGAACCGGGACTAAAGGTTCATCCCAACCGGGACTAAAGGTCGTCTCTGCACTAGTGTTTAGATGAAAAGCTCTTGATTTTATGTAAAAAAAACATGTTTGTTAAAAACTTTTAAAATGTAAACGGACATATGCGATAATTTTGAATGGCCGGCTCATGTGTTCGTGTTGTCCGCACACTCGTTTCACGGACGGACACGGAAGCAAATATACCGGTCAGCTTTGAGGCCAACTCCAGCGCACGACCCCATCCTGTCCGGGTGCGTCCGTTTGGGGCAAAACGGACATACCAGACGGCCCAGCGCGCGGGCGCAAACGGACTTTTGTCCGTTTTCTGTCCGCTTTTGACCCATCCCCGGCCCAAGTTTGGTCCGCCTTTGGGGTGAAACGGACAGCGCGCGGACGGGCCGGACGCACGCGCTTGTCCTCCCCTGGCCCGCCCGTCGGTGGCACAATCCTCCCTTTTTCTATCCCCCACCCCCACCCACCGAGCGCTCCAGCCGCACCCCTCGCCACTCTTGTCCCTCGCCGTTGCCGCCGCCGCCGCTACCATTGCCGCTGTGCAGCTCGGACACGCGCTCGCCCCAAACCTTGTCGCAGGCCCCGCTCCCTCGACGCCCCTAGCGACCCAACCACGAGCACCTGATTTGCGCTCCCGGCGGTCGGATTTGGAGCGGATCCAGCCGGACTTGGGCTCGCCCGGCTGCGGGGAGGCCACGCCGTGCCATGGACTGGCCGGGCACCGGGCCGGGACCTCCCGGCAAGGCCGCAATGCCGCATGCAGGTACTGACTCCTCTAGCCGTTCGGATCTACGCCGTCGGCGGTTCGCCGGCAGATACAAGAACGGTGGGAGGCCGGGGTCGGTGCTGGCCCAAAGGCCCGTCAACGCACCGCTGCCACTTATTAAGTGCGACGACTGCCCAAGGAAGGTCCAGCGCCGCATGTCTACAACGCCGGAACATCCTGGATGGGTGTTCATCAAGTGCCCAAACGATGGGGAGGTATGTGCTACTTTAGCATCATTTGTGCTCTCAGATTTGACTAGTTGTGCTAACTTAATTTTGTTGTTGTGTAGAATGGATGCGACTTTTGGTATTGGGAAGAAGAATACATCGATATTTTGATAGAGCGCAAATTAGTAGATGTTCGCACTTTTAGCTACAATGAATGCTAGAGATAAGACTAGTGCACTTGTTGCTAGAATAGATACTAGAGATGAAAATAGATGTGAGGAAGCAACGTCGAATTCTTTAGACTCAAAGAAGATAGAAGCACGCAAGCTCGAGCCTTCACAGATCAACAATGAATCCATTGAGAAGGCACTAATCCAACTTACGGGAGCAGTTATGGAAGTTGGATTTATTTTAAAATGTCCTCTTGTGGTTCTTGTTTCATTTGGTCTTGCTATTCTAGTCAAAATTTGGTGATGTGCTACCATGTATAAAAAATCAATGATAAAAATAAAAAGATATGTGCTTGGAAATAAAATGTATGCGGACGGGATGCGGCCGAAATGCGGCCGTGCGTTGGGCGCATGGCCGGTGCATCCTAGGAAAGTTCCGGACACGACCCCATTGTCCGCCCTAAACGGACAGAACCCGGGCAAAACGGACGTTCGTTTGGGGTCATACGCTGGAGTTGGCCTGAAGATATCTGAAATAGCGTGTATTTGCCGGGAAAAAAAACTGATAAGCCCGGCCGAATGTCTCTGCCGCTTCTCTCCGAGCTGATTTGACACGAGACAGACCGGAGCCGAAAAGCGGCAGCGGCAGCGGCAGCGATGACCAAGCCCAACGCCTCCGATTGGACGTCTCGGAGCCTCGATCCGTGCGTGCGCCGAGACCCGTGCGACAAGCCAACGGATCCGTGGTCCGTCGTCTCCCTCCCGCTAACAAGATGCGTCGTCTTCCCCGCTATAAATAAATCCGGCCAAACCATTTTCTTCCGGCGGCTCCCACCTTACTCAGCGACCGGCCGCTGCCCGCTAGTACTCCTAGTTTAGTCGTAGAGCCGAGAATAGGAGCTCTTTCACTATTCATCTTACTGTAGTGGTACCACTCTCATCAAGTGTAAGCACGTACGAGCTCGTATATAAGCGTGTCCGTGCTCTGCGGCCGCGGCGCGCTCGCCGCCGTCACGCTGCGGCTGTCGACCTCGCCAGAGACCTCGCGCGCGGTCTGGCTGGAGGGCCGGTTCGACGTGCTGTCGCTCTCAGGAACGGTCTTCCCTGCTGCCGTCGTGGGCGCCGGCACGCCTCCGGCACCGTTCTCGGTGTCGCTCGCGGGGGGCGACGGGCAGGTGGTCGGCGGCACGCTCGCCGGGGAGATGATGGCAGCGGACGGTGGCGTTGTGCTGGTGGCCGCCACGTTCGTCAGCGCCGAGGTGCACCGACTTCCCGCGGCGGAGGCCGAGGCAGTGGTCGAAGAAGGCGATGGTCGCGGCAGTCGTCAGGAGCTGGAGAGGCGCCCGCCAACACCACCCCCACCGCCTCCTCAGCAGCAGCAGCAGATGCAGATGGTGGCCGCGAGCGCCGCCGACGCGGGCCACGTCGCTGCCTACGCCGGTGTTCTGGGCTGGGGCCCCGGCGGCCATCCGGGCCAGGTTGGGCACTACGCGCAGCATGCCGAGCAGATGCTTTCACCCTGGGGCCAGTTCCCAGACTCACGCGCCGCCCCGAACCATCCTTCGAGTTCGAGTCATCACCATTACTTGTAGTATCATCACTGTTCACGTTCGTTCTCCCGTTACATACGGGGACGTCGATCGTAGTACACCACTGTAGCTACAGTGTCCTGGGTCGGTGTTCTGGGCTTGCCTGGGCGGCCTGGGTCTTCACTTATTCCTGGGTCCGCCACTGGTTGTTTCCAACATATTTTTGGGTCAGGTAGTACTCTACCCCACATCATGTTGTTTCTAGTAGTACGTATATGCAAAAGATGGCACGCATGAGGTGGTTGTTAAGAAAAATGAGCATGAGAATGAACGATGGATGATGATCGAATCCTTTGGTGAATCATTGTTGAGCTGAATATAGAGATCGAACGCTTTGATCACAATGGTACTACGTGCTCAGCACCAACTGTGAAATAAAGCCACCGGACTATCCGCTGGTCACATGGTCTGGGTGGAGCTGGCCGGCCTGACACGCCCTTGTACACAATGGCTAGATGCTATGTCCGGGAAGGAGCTAGGCGTGCACGCAGTGGAGCTGCGGAGCACGATGATAAAGAGAAGATACTGCTGCAAGTGTGTGTGCCTGCGGCCGCACGTATTTTCCTCGGGAAGGCGCGACATTGTGGGGTTTCCGATGTAGTCTATGCATGCAGCTGCAACGCATAAATAAAAGCTGAAGTCGGTGCTCCTGCAGTCCCTGTCCTGCTGCCACACTAGCTTCAGCCTTCAGCCTCCAGCCTCCAGAGACTGGAGGTAGAGTGACCAAACCAATCATACTCTCTTCGTCACGGTTTAGAAGGCATGCATTATATTTAAGTCGTCAATTTAACCAACTTAATAAGAAGCATATATTACAAAAAATATATCATTAAAAACTTTATATGTTTTATTTTCTGATGATATATTTTTTATGTTAAACGATATATTTTATATAAGTGAAATTGACGACCTAGGTATACGTGCATGCCTTCTAAACTGTGACGGAGGGAGTACTGACACTTTGAATCGCATTCTCGCTGCAAACATTTATCGAACCAGATAACTCAAGGTGAAATGAAACGATTGTGTAATTCGTGAGTTTCGGAACTCGTTTGATAATATAAACAGTAATTTCGTTACTTGAAACAGGCGTCAAGATGGCCGAGTTGGTCTATGGCGCCAGTTTCAGGTACTGGTCCGAAAGGGCGTGGATTCAAATCCCACTCTTGACAATTTTAATTTTTAATTCATCAAAGAGGCCAGCACTTTTTTTTTTTGCGGGGAATGGATGGCAGCACATTTCGGAATCATGACTATGCAAGGGGAAAGTACCATTCTGCTCCCGAGCTCAAATGAGCTCGGTGAACAGTAAAATCGAAAAAAATTCGAAAAATGTTCAAAAAATTCTGAATTTGTTTCGTGAACAACATTGATAAAATATCTAAGTGCATGCAAAAATGTGGCCTGAAATAACATTCCTATAAGGCGTGGCAAAAAAAACAAAATCGATAATCTGAAAATGCGCATTTTCAGAGTATCGATTTTGTTTTTATTTTCAGGCCTTATAGGAATGTTATTTCAGGCAAAAAATTTGCACGCACTTAGATATTTTGTCAACGTTGTTCACGAAAAAATTTCAGAATTTTTTGAACATTTTTCGATTTTTTTTCGAATTTACTGTTCACCGAGCTCATTTGAGCTCGGGAGCAGAAACTTCATGTCCTGGCCGTTTTACTCTGCTCGGTATCGTTGTACCAATCTGTATACAGTGTGTACTAATTACTAGTGTAGTTTTTTTAACACATTGTAATTGAAGTCGCTTACATATTCAAGCACACATTCATTCTTATGAACGCACACACACATAATTTATAAGTACCTCCAAAAGATCGAACCGGCATAACATCATGAGATTTTATGAAGTCATTACAGACGACTCGCACTCGACTAGTACCTACCGATTTGTTGGTTGGTTGGCAGTATTAGTATTCCTGATTTTAATTGGTATTAGAATCGTGAACACTTTATACTCTCTCCGGTCCTTTTTAGTCCGCATATAAATTTTCTCTGAAATCAAAGTACCTTTAATTTAATCAAACTTATAAAAAAGTATCAACATTGACAATACTACATCAATATCATTAGATTCATTATAGAATGTAGTTTCATATTATATATATTTGGTATTGTCAAATCTTATATGCTGAGTAAAAAGGACCGGAGGGAGTACACCCTAAAAATACATAACCATCACAATGCAACAGCTACCGAGCTGTAGCCGGCATGTGTGATTAACGACCGAATCTTTGGCCGCCATCGTATTTGCCGACGAGGTCCTCCGCATCAGCGAGAGTTGTAACCTCGAAGAATAAATACCAGAAAGCCTTGGCGATGAAGCATGATAAACACATGTACTCAAGTGAAGCTTTTCAAGGATCTACCCCCCTTTTTTCTGTTGAAACATAGCGTTGGAAGACTCTGGTCACATTGCACTTGTGAAGTTCGCCGTTGATGATGGTGTATGTCTTAGCTTGGTGCACAATTTGACGTGTTTTAGTTTCATCAGCCGGGAGCTTTTTCCGGATGAGATCATTCTAATATGGCTGTGTGAAAACAGGGATTGCAAGTACACTACTAAGGAAAACCCTAGCAGTAGCGCTGGTCCGAAGCCTAGCAGTAGTGAGGGTAGCCGCGCTACTGCTAGCTCATTACAGCTAACACTTAACAGTAGCGCTAGGCCTACCCCACGGTGCTGCTACTTGGGCTAGCAGTAGTGTGGGCTTGGTCCGGCTGTACTGCTAAATAGCAGCAGCACCGCGTTTGGCCCCGCGCCACTACTATTACTGCGTATTTTATTTTGGTATATTTATACTGTATTTATATATCGTTATATAATTTTTTATACAATACCATTAAAGAGGTTATGGAAGAAACACGAATTAGATTAAAGTGGATGGATTCAAGTGACCAAGTTGAATTACTAGGAAAATATGATGTTGGGACGGCACACAAGTGTGGAATGAAGGCAATGCCATCAAGTCCAATATGCATTGATAGGCATTGCCTTCATTTGACACTTGTGCGTCGTCCCAACATCATGGCTTCCTACTAATTTAACCTGGTCAATTGAATCCATCCACAATAATCTAATCCGTGTCTATAATAACTCATCATCCGTAGTGACATAAAAAGTCATCTTCATCTTAATCATATAACAACTCATCATCCGTAGTCATATAATAACGCATCATCATTCTAGCACATGACAAGTATTATGACCTACTTATCATCATCATTGTCATATAACAACTCATCGTTCGTAGTCATATAATAACTCATCATCATTGTAGCACGTGACACGTTAACCACTACTAGATAATTGTTATCATCTTAGGTAAATAACTTCCGAGCACATGACATGTACTAGGACCTGCTCCTCTGTCCTAGGTAAAATTTCATGAAACATAAAAACCCCTCCGTTTCCATGATGAAGCACAGAGATCCAACGGTCTCCAATTTGTGGCTTGCACTCATTCTTTATTTCCCTCCATCCTTCAATTGGAAGTTTTCTTCGTGGTTTGCATTCACTCGAGTATGGATAATTGAAAGTGGCCCTAAAAGGCAAGCTATTGTCATCTCACCTCTGACATTCATCAACGGAGGCACAACATCATTTGGGAGCTTCTATTGAAGAACATAATAGTAGCATAGTTAGCAATGTAGTTTAATTAAGAAGATGTATGAAAAAGATGCATTAGTGACACAAGAGTAAAAAGCTTACCAAGATATTTGCACGAATGTTAGCAGCGCTCAACCAATGCCCTAGTGGCATGTATCCTGTATAATTTCGGCCAACATCATAATAGATGTCCTTAGAAGACAGAACATCATTAACAAAGGTGACAAGAAAATTCTTCTCCTCCCAAGTTAGCTCTGATCCATAAGTGTAGTAGGTCACGTCTACTATTTTCCGTGCATCTCTCATGGGAAGGAAAGAAGATGTCAATTACACATAAACAAGTTGAGTAGGGGTGAATAACAACTATTTTTAAATGAGAAATATAGATCTTTTAACAAATTTGTTTAAAAACTCACGAGGTAGAATTGGAATCACGTCCAGATCCACCCAAATGCCTTTATCATATTGAAGACCCGTGACTAGATCATATTGAGAAATGCATACATAGAAGGTACTTCACATACACGCCTCAAATACATAAGCCTTGCATAACACTCTCTAATTTGAACAACCGAAATATGTGCGACCTAACTCCATAGTAGAGTGTAGACGCAATAATGAAACCATGTTTCGTCTTTATGTGCAATTTGTTCGTCTCCACCGTTTCCACGTCAGGGAAAGAGAGATTCTCTAGAACATACCGCCTTGCATAGCATGGGATGCACTAGTCAAATTATAAAAAAATGTAAATTACACGTTAAAGAAAAAAAATCCTAAGCCATGCTTAATTAAGATGCCGCTGAAGCTATATACCGTAAAATGTCTGAACATCTTAAGTGTGACGGAGAAGCACCTATCGTTGTTCAAGTGTGGCCTATCACACATACCCTCGTCGTCGTTACAGTCATCACACTCGGGGATCCTATCGTCGTCATCCATTTGTTGTGTTCATTATTAAAACATTAAAAATCGATCACTTTTCAGCATGGGTTGACTTTCAGTCTGTCGAGATTCCCTTGAAATACTCTCAACTTTGGTGGTGTGTATGATGGACACTCCCTCACACTGATATTACGAACGTCGGTGATGGACGTTTTTCTCCTTCTCCCACTGCAATACCAAAAGGTCTATCTCGAGGAAAAGGAGGAAAAACAACCCCCACAACAATAGTCGGGATTCTTCCTCATTGGTAATTTGACAGTATATATGGCGGTGTATATGATGGACACTCCCTCACACTGATATTACGATTGTCAGTGATGGTCGCTCTTCTCCTTCTCCCCGAGCATTAACAGAAGGTGTATCACGAGGAGAAAGAAGAAGAGTGCCTCCCACAACAATAGTCGGCATTCTTCCTCTGGATATAAATTTCGACCGTCGGTGATTTTCACTCCTCCCTTCATTCCCGAATGCATTACCAAAATTTCTAGCACATGGGATCGAAGGAGAAGTGACCCCCACGACAAAAGTCGGGATTCTTCCTCATTGAAAGTCACACAAGGAGCTCCAACAGACTGCAAATCAACCCGAAGCACCAGTCGTTTAATTCCATTTCGGTAAATTCAGGGCACTCGATATGTCCTACTTTCTGGCACAAGTCATGCCGAAATTCACGGAAAATTGTGGCATGATCTTTGCTACAACATGACATATCGAGCGCCTGGAATTTGCTGTAGCGGAAATTAATCAACATTCCAGCAAAACATAGGCCACTCAAAGGAAACCTGCAAACAGTTAAAAGCCAAGATAACACTTGGGCAAGAAAATACACATGTAGTAGACATATCCATCATATCATATTTCCAAATATCAATGTGTGACAGCACTAGTACTACACAACACTACTCCACATATCACATGTGCAAATAGACCATCTTTACTCACTAGTTGGCTGTCGAGGATGCGGGTGTCGTCGGTGATCTTCTGGGCGTCGTCGAGCGGCTCGTCGTTGATCTACCATGCACCACATGAGCAGGCAAACATGAGCATTCAAATCATCATTATCATCATCATCACCATCACAACAAAAACATCTAAACACTAATGGGCAGGTTACTAGCATATGAGTAAATAGTTTCAGGATCACTTTAAGCACGACCAGTGTCAAGTTCTTTTTATATAGGAAATTTCAAACTTGAAACGCTATCCAAATATATTATCTTTTCAAAAAAACACTAGCTTCACATTTTCATTTCAAAAAATACCGGCTTCACAATTTCAATTCAAAAAAAACTAGCTTCAAATTTTCATTTCAAGAAGTACTAGCTTTACATTTTCAATAAAAAAAGACTAGCTTCACATTTTCATAGCTACCCATCTACTACTACTACAAGTATGAAAACATCTATGAAAACGTATGTAAACTTGCATATAACAGGACCATTGAGTACAATATCTATCTGGACCTAGAGCTTGCAGAAATTCTAGAACTTGAAGAAAATTCCCAAAACCTAGGGAGGAGGGAGGAGGGGCAGCGACTGGAGGAGGGAGGAGGGAGGAGGGGCGGCGGCTGGAGGAGGGAGGAGGCTTACCCAGCAGGACGTCGGTGCGATGATGTCGCCGACGTATGGTGCGGGAGAGGGACGTCGGGCGGTGAGGGAGGGAGAGAGAGTGGAGAGGAAGATTGAGAAATGGATGCCGGTAGAGGATAAGGCTAAAATAGTAGTAGCGCGGTGGAAGGACCGGCGCTACTGCTAAACGCTACCGCTAGTCGGGGCCGATAAGCTAGCCTGTGTATAAATAGTAGCAGCGTAGGGTCCAGGACCGACGCTTCTGTAACCAGATTAGTAGTAGTGCGTGTTGTGTATCTAGCGTTGCTATTATTGCCTCCCCCAAGGGGTGCCGTGGGGATACTTAGCAGTACACTAGTAGAAATCAGGCCTTTCGACCGGAGCATTAGTCCCGGTCGCATTTTGGACCGGGACTAATGCCTCCATTAGTCCCGGTTCGTGAGGATAAACATTAGTCCCGATTCGTGAGGACCCTTTAGTTCCGGTTGGTGTCACCAACCGGGACTAAAGGGGTGGTGGCAACCGTTCGCCTGGCGCATGCCCTTTTAGTCCCAGTTCGTAGCTCAAAACGGGACTAAAGGTCCCAACCGTTCAAATCTCGCGCCTTGGAAGTTGTTCCGCGCGAGATCATATACATCGGAAACGCTACAGTAATGCGACCGGCCACCATTTCTGTTCGTCTCCCTCTCCTCTCTTCTTCCCCATCCTCCATCATGAATCCACGAACTCGCTACGGGAACGTGCTCGCACATGGCACGACAAATCTCCATGTCGTCTACACGAACGACAGCGCCAAAGTTGAGGGTTTTCTTTCCATGTTCGAGGAATGGCTTCAAGAGGAAAAACACAAGTTCATGGGCCTCGATCTCGAGTACACGGCCGATGGTCGCAATGTTGCCGTCGTCCAACTTTGTTTGAAGCAACATGTCATGGTCTTCCAGTGGGCAAGGTAATACGGAACTTGTCATAGTTTTAATCGGGGCTTTTCTTTGATTCATAGTATAGGAAAATTGCATATAGGAATAGGAGGAATGGGAATGTCGAGAACATGTCATAGTTTCCTTGATTCATAGGAAAAATGCATAGGAAAATTGGGGCTTTTCTTTGATTCATAGGAAAATTGGGGCTTCTCTTTGATTCATAGGAAAATTGGGGCTTTTTCTTTGATTCATAGGAAAATTGCATAGGAATAGAAAATTGCATAGGAATAGGAGGATTAGGAAAATTGCATAGGAATAGGAATAGGAGGATAGGAATAGGATAGGAAAATTGCATAAGAATATTCCTTGTAGTTGCATATATATATTGGCCATCGTGGGAGAACATGTCATAGTTTAGGGGCTTCTTTTGATTCATAGGATAGGAAATGCATAGGAATTTTCCTTTGTTATGATTCTTATTATACTTGTTCCGAATTATACTTGTTATGATTCTTATTATATACTTGTTCTAAATTATACTTGTTATGGTTATTCTTTTAATACTTGTTATGATTCTTATTATACTTGTGCCGAAATATACTTGTTATTATTCTTATTATACTTTTTCTAAAATATACTTGTTATTATTCTTATTATACTTGTTCTAAAATATACTTGTTGCGGCAGTATTTAACACATTTGTTCCATTTTGTTGTTGCAGTAGTGACAAGCACTGTCCAAAACTCATGGAGTTCCTTCGCAGCGGCATATATTTTGCTAGCGTTGATATAACGAATGACAAGATCAAGATGAGGCGCACCTGGGGTATTGAGATACCAGCTGAATGTCACATTGATCTTCAGGGCAGGTTCAGGCTTGAGCATGACAAGACTTCAATGGCTGATATGGCAGCCGCCCTGATCGACGAGGACTACGCTGATATGAAGACAAAATTCCCCAAGTCAGGGCACCAACATTGGGAGAAGACCCCACTTGACCCTATCAACATTGAGTATGCAGCAATAGATGGGTACGTTGCATACGAGTTGTACCGCAGGAGTGGAATCTTCAATTATGGGCAGCGTCACCTCGTACCGCTAGTATCTCCTGCTTGGGGGTATTCTGATCCGGACGACGAGTAGTGTTTGCAATGGTGAACACTTTTATCTCTATTATGTAGTGCTTGGGGGTCTCCTGATTCGGACGAGTAGGTTTGCAATCCGGAATAGTAGGATTGGTATCTTCAATTATGCAGTACTTTCTGTAATGGATATCTGAACTATTATTTCTATTATGTCCCTGTTTAAGTACGGTTTGTGTGTAAGAATATTTAGTATGATGTGAGCAAGCTTTCTGAAGCATTGTGATGTATGTGATGAAGATAGCATGCCAAGTTTCAACCATTTTAGAGTTCATTTGTGGTGCTTTTTAATTTCAAGGTCATTTAGCTCAAAATAATTCGTTAAATGCATGAAAAATAGCAAATTAAGTTAGATAGGGTTGAAATTTTAGGATATGGCTTCTAATGGTTCATATTGAATGCACAAAAAGTCTGGAGTTGAAATAAGTTAAAAAAATTGAAATCCTTTTGTAACAGACGAGTTTTCGTCTGAAACCCTGATACTTCGAAAGAGATTGTCCATTTTGTACACGAAGTGCATCCAGTTTTTGCCGTAACCCTCTCAACTTTTTAGCACATGCTATGTGCGTGAAATTATGATACCATGCCAAGTTTCAACCATTTCAGAGTTCATTTGTGGTGCTTTTTAATTTCAGGGTCATTTAGCTCAAAACAATTCATTAAATGCATGAAAAATAGCAAATGCACTTAGATAGGGTTGAAATTTTAGGATGTGGCTTCTAATGGTTCATATTGAATGCAAAAAAAGTTTGGAGTTGAAATAAGTTAAAAAAAATTGAAATCCTTTTGTAACAGACGAGTTTGCGTCCGAAACCCTGATACTTTGAAAGAGATTGTCCATTTTGTGCACGAAGTGCATCCAGTTTTTGCCGTAACCCTCTCAACTTTTTAGCACATTCTATGTGGGTGAAATTATGATACCATGCCAAGTTTCAACCATTTCAGAGTTCATTTGTGGTGCTTTTTAATTTCAGGGTGATTTAGCTCAAAACAATTCATTAAATGCATGAAAAATAGCAAATGAAGTAGATAGGGTTGAAATTTTAGGATGCGGCTTCTAATGGTTCATATTGAATGCACAAAAAGTCTGGAGTTGAAATAAGTTAAAAAAATTAAAATCCTTTAGTAACAGACGAGTTTTCGTCCGAAACCCTAATACTTCGAAAGATCGTCCGAAACCCTGATACTTCGATAGAGATTGTCCATTTTGTACACGAAGTGCATCCAGTTTTTGCCGTAACCTTCTCAACTTTTTAGCACATTCTATGTGGGTGAAATGATGATACCATGCCAAGTGTCAACCATTTCAGAGTTCATTTGTGGTGCTTTTTAATTTCAGGGTCATTTAGCTCAAAACAATTCATTAAATGCATGAAAAATAGCAAATGCAGTTAGATAGGGTTGAAATTTTAGGATGTGGCTTCTAATGGTTCATATTGAATGCACAAAAAGTCTAGAGTTGAAATAAGTTAAAAAAATTGAAATCCTTTTGTAACAGACAAGTTTTCGTCTGAAACCCTGATACTTCGAAAGAGATTGTCCATTTTGTACACGAAGTGCATCCAGTTTTTGCCGTAACCCTCTCAACTTTTTAGCACATGCTATGTGGGTGAAATTATGATACCATGCCAAGTTTCAACCATTTCAGAGTTCATTTGTGGTGCTTTTTAATTTCAGGGTCATTTAGCTCAAAACAATTCATTAAATGCATGAAAAATAGCAAATGCAGTTAGATAGGGTTGAAATTTTAGGATGTGGCTTCTAATGGTTCATATTGAATGCACAAAATGTCTGGAGTTGAAATAAGTTAAAAAATTGAAACCCTTTTGTAACAGACGAGTTTTCGTCCGAAACCCTCATACTTCAAAAGAATTCAAATTTAAACTATTTAAATTTGAAAACTACTGGCACTAACAGAAAGTTTGTAATTGTTTTGACCTAAAGCAAAAAGATTCATTAAAAAACTATAAATATTCTAACAGTTATTGCAAATATAAAAACAGTTATTCCAAATATAAAAACAAAAAAACAAAAAAAAGAGAAAATGGACCTTTAGTCCCGGTTGGATCCACCAACCGGGACTAAAGGTCCCTTCCCGCGCGAATTTGGGCCGCCGAAAAGGCCTCTTTAGGCCCGGGACTAAAGGTCTACCTTTAGTCCCGGTTGGTGATACCAACCGGGACTAAAGGTCCTCCTATATAGCAACTTCTCCTTCCTCCCCCAAATTCACTCCGTCTTCACTCGCTTCGACGACGCCGCCAGGCTGCCCCGCCCGCGCCCTCGATCGACGGCGCCGTCCGTCCACGCGCCGCCGCCGCTCTCTTCCTCCACGCCGTCGCCCTTAGCTCCGCCGGCGCCGCTCCTCCCTGCCGCCGGCCGTCGTCCTCAGCTCCACCGATCCTCCCTCACCTCCGCCGACTCCGCCGCCACTCTCCTCCTCCACGCCGGCGTCCTCAGCTCCGCCGGCGCCGCTCCTCCACGCCGTCGCCGTCAGCTCCGCCGGCGCCGCTCTCCTCCTCCACGCCGTAAGCACCATTTTCCTTCAATTGCATGAAGTAGTTTTAGTATGTACTCAAACTGTCGAACTGTAAAGGTAGTGTGGGTGTGCTATACTTGGTGCATATATTGGGATTGTATTGTTTCTTCAATGAAGCAAAATGTACTGAAAAGGCTGAAGCATAAGCATCTAAATTGGCAAAACATCTTGAAGTAGTATGTTCAATTCAAAGGATTATGCGCAGAATAATTCAGTAGTTAAAAGATACAAACCTCTCTATGTTCAATGCTACTGGTGCCTCCCGAATGATATAGTACGAATGCAAATGCCAAAATGAATCCTTTGGACATGAAATGGAAGAAGCACATATAGACAGAATTCAAAATATATAGACACACACACAAAAAAGAAAGGTGAAAATCAAAGAATTCTGTAAAATGGCTAATCTGAACATTTTTCTTTGAAGAATACTGGCCTGATCTTGATAAGGACATATAGTAGTACCATATCTCCTCAGTCAATTATAACAATCCAAGCTATGTTTTTCTGCCTTCTGATCTCGTAAGCAAGCTTATTAGGGAGTTACATGTTCTGTTTAGCAAGAATGGTGGTTGGATCCCAGGCTATAATATGGCTTCCATAATACAATGTATAATACCAACTGAGCAAATCAAAAGAATGAAGCAATAAAGCAAGACGAACAACTAAAAATAGATGTGCAGGTAATCGAATGGTCTAGCATAGAAATTCGTGTACATAATGGGACCATAAGCCTTGTATTGATTTGCATATCTCCGGTTCTGCTTGTTGAATGCATTCTAATTGTTTTATATTTGTTCTGGATTAGTTAAGCTATGGACGACCGTGATCAAGAGAATGCCCTGTACGACCTGATACGCTCCGGAAACGAAGAGAATGAAGTAGATGATGGCTCACAATACCTTAACCCATCCGGTGAGGGAATTGAGGAAGAACAACCAAGAGACGAAGGCGAACCAGCTGCCAATGACGATGTCGAAGAAATTTTTGTCCATTTAACAGAGTCCGGCGAGGTATTAATTTGCCCTCTGGTGATCATCAGATGTATCGATTGATTTGTATATATTAACAGAGTGTTTCTTCCTTTTAGCCCTCCGGATCGAGCAGATCTTCTACAAGGGTTAAATGTGGCCCGACAAAAAAGTTGAAACAAGGCGTAAAGTTTAACATCGATCAAGTCAGAGAAGATGGCGAACCGATTGCTCCTAAAGAGAACGCGGGCAAATTTATACGTCAATGTGGAGTTATCGTTAGGGACCAAATCCCAATCACCGTTCAAGAATGGAATCAGCCAAAAAATACCCAAGCAGTTTCTTTTGTCAGCCAAAGAGCAGAAGATCTCCTTTGGGAGGAGCTAATAAGACATTTCACCCTACCAGAGGCTCTCACAGATCTCCAACGAGAGAAAGATGGCCACACAATTCCAGTCTTGGAAGAAAAGATTATGGAAAAGTTACGTGGAAAACAAAAGGAAGACTCCAGAATTCAAAGGAGAATATGTGAAGTTAGCAGATGACTGGGACGAATTTGTGAAGTTCAAGGAATCAGAAGAAGCTAAGAAACGGTCGAGAATAAACAAGAAAAATGTCGACAAAAAAACGTGGCACCATCGTCTGGGGCCAGGTGGCTACAAGTCTGGATTGCCTAAGTGGGATGAATCTGAGCGAAACATGAGGGCTGTAGGGGTCTCTCCAGTAACAGATACTTGGCCCGAGAGGTGCAGGACTTGGTTTTATGCACATGGGGGAAAGTTGGACCCAAAGACAGGCCAGGTTCTTGAATAGGCCAGTCTTAAAGATGCCACAGACGAGATAATTAAAGCAATAGAAGAAGCTCGAGCGGGTGTGTACCAGCCGGAGAGAGAGAACGACGAGCTTTCGCGCGCCCTCAAGAATCCTGAACACCCGGGACGAACACGAGGCAAATGCATGGTTCCGTGGTTTCTGGGGTTTGCGGATTGGAACGACAGTTACAGAAGTTGTGACAGAAAGAAGAAGCATGAAGTAGATCGGATCCAGTACTTGGAACACAAATATAACATGCAGCAGGAGCAAATCAACAAACTTAGCCAGCAAAGCGCGTCTCAGCAGCAGCAGCAACCAGATCCAGCATTGGATGGTACCATTCCATCATCTATGCCGAAAAGCAGCGTGGGTTCCACGGAGGTCCCGGCCGATGATGCACTGCTGGCTCGCTACCCCGTGGATGATATCTTAGAGTCGACACCTTGTGAGCTACACGTGAAACTGAAGAACATATCCATGAAGGCGGCGGACGGCTTTTCTTTACCGAGTGGACATGAAGCAACTTTCCACGGCAATCCGATTACACCTGGCTATACTCGTGTCGGGGTGGATCAAGTTGTGTCGGCATATGAAACACTAGATCTTGACTACCCTGGAGGTGAAGATGAGCGGACACTGGGAGAAGCCAGGCGTTGTGTCATTTTATGGAAAAAGGAATGCATCGTGTTTCCAAACTCGGTGCCAAGGCCACCGACTCCTCCTCAAAGTCCGCCGCGTCAGCAGACTCCAACCCTCCCCGAGACGGAGCACAGGGTGAGTCCTTCGAATCCATCTCCGCCGCGCCAGCCGAATCCATCCCACCCCGAGACGGAGCGCATGGCGAGTCCGCGATATCAAGCTCCGCCACGTCAGCAGAGTCCATCCCACCCCGAGACGGAGCCTAGCGCGAGACGTCCGCGATATCAAAAAACAGCGTCTCCAAAGCGGAAGAGAACACAAAAGAAGAAACCCGAGCCTCCTGCCAAAAAGAAGTTAGCTTACGATATGACCGCCGAGGAAATCGATGAACAAGAGGCTAAGGAATTGAAGGACCATTTTGGACGGAAAGCGCCCCCACCGCCAAAGGAGAAAATACCCGACGAGGTCGTACAACACTTTATTGATGCAGCTAAACCGGCGGAGAAAAGACCGGTATCAGACTATGAACGTTGTATTACCAAGTCCTATGCATCATCCCAGAAAAGACAGAAGTCGAGCGGTAGCAGTAAATGCGGGAAAACTTTTCCCCAGCTCGTAGAACAGGCAGTCCAATTGATCAGCCCGCTCAAGGTGAGTGCCAATAACGTGGTAATAACCGACGCTGATAGAGAGACTGCTAGAATGCTCGGTATCACCATTGAACAATTCCTAGAGATCGAGAAATTTCCACCGTTAGATCCGAAGGAAATAGAACGGCAATATGTCCCTGGGCAACCTCTGGTCAGTCCTGACGACGAGAAGCTTCTAACAACGCAAATGTACAAATTGCATGGCTGGTACATGAGAGAAATAAAGAAAGGGGTGAAGAGCCTCATGGTGAAAGTCGAGAAAGAGCATTACGTCCATAAAAATGCTTTGTGGATTGAAAACTAGGAATTTTTCCAGTTATTCAATCAAAAAGCACTCAACAAATCTATCGTCAGTTGCTATTGTCTGTAAGTGATTTCTTTCTGTAATTTAAGTCTCTATCTCAGCTTGTTCATTGCCTGTTATTATACTCACTATATTCTTTTGTGTGGTATTATGTAGAATGATGATTTTTGAATTGAAAAGAGCTGGAGTCTATGGCATTGGGTTCATTGACCCAAATACCGTCAATGAAGAAGTGTTGAGAAGGGACCCTAAAGACACGGAGAAAATGCTTCTAAGGTTTTTGAAGGCCCTAAAGTACAAACCAGAAATACTTTTACCTTGGAACTTTCAGTGAGTGTTACTGTCTTGTACTACAAATTCTATTTTTGCTTATATATATATATATATATATATATATATATATATATATATATATATATATATATATATATATATATACTTGATGTTAATTGTAGTTGATGAGTTATGCATGCCCGCTTATACAAATCGTGTGCGCAGCTACCACTGGATCCTTCTAATCATTAGAGTTGACGATGGAACTGTTGAAGTACTGGACTCGCTAAGTAAAGACCCTGATGATTACATAAGCTTGCATTCTTTGCTCGACAGGTAATTTCAATCATTGACGCACTATGTCGGCTTCTTTATTAGTTCATTTCCTGATATCAAGTAATTAATAATTCCTTTTTTCATTTTGTTTGCCGGGCAGGGTTTGGAAACGTTTCATCAAAGAGGTCATCGGTGAATGGAAACCAGAGTTGAGATGGTGAAAGCCCAGGGTAATTAAGTAGTACTAGCTACGTCCGCGCATCTCTTTAATTTTAGTTTCAATGCCATTGTCATGCTTCATTATTATCTGATTGAATTCTATTCTCGTAAAGTGCACGAGACAGGCACAGGGGACTGAACTATGTGCATATTACGTTTGCGAGAACATTCGCTTTATGACCGAAAGTAACAGGAGTGCAAGAGATCTTTGGGTACGTAAACACCATTCATATTTTTTTATCATGATCTAATACATATACACACAACTAACATGTTCATATTGATCACCTTCTTTAAAGATGCACGAGATGCGGGATAAGCTCCTACCAACGGACCGCATATGAGCAATTCAAGAGGAAATTGCGGGATTTTTGCTTGAGCAGGTCATCTCTCCCGACGGAGAATACCATTACCCGATCCGCAAATGATCTGCAAATTGTACGAGAAATTGTATATACCAAATTGTATATATATATGTGTATGCATGTGATCGTACGAGAAATTCTATGATATATAATTGCTTGTACGAAATTTTTTATGATATATGATCGGTTCTACGAAGTATTCTATTATATATGCATAACGTGTACAGTATGTAGTAGCGTAAAATATGTTTGAAATGAAAAAGAATTAAATGGAAAACACAAAATGAAAAGGAAAAATAAACAATAAACAATAAACACTAAACCCCTAAACACCTAAACCCCTAAACCTCTAAACCTTTAGTCCCGGTTGGTGTTACCAACCGGGACCAAAGGTCCCCATGCCCTGGCGCGCGCTGCCGACCACATGGCCAGGGTTTCGTCCCGGTTCGTAGCCAACCGGGACTAAAGGCTTGGACCCTTTAGTTGTAGGAGATATGCCCTAGAGGCAATAATAAATGTTATTGATTATCTCCCTGTTCATAATTAGGTTTATGTTCCATGCTATAACTGCTATGGTTCTCGAGTCTGCAATAACCACGAGGCTCGGAGGAAGACTCATATACACGTGTGGGATAATAAATGGTAAAATGTATTCCTAGTCAAGCCTCTAGGACTGGCTCAAGTATTGCATGATGATCCTGTTTTCCTGATCATGGGCATGGCTATGCCGGCAATTTTGAGGGCACAATTGTTGGTAGAACACTTGTGTTGAATCGACCCGAATTGATGTTATGCTATGAGATACATTCGTCATAAGTTAATGGTTAATAACACAGAGAAGTTAATGTTTGCATAATTCCTTAGACCATGAGAGTATCGAGTTTCTTCATGCTTGCTTCATGAACTTTGGGGTTTGTTAAACGTCATCCGTAAATGGGTGGCTATTACGGCGGCTTACGGGTTCATGGAAAAGTGTGTCAAGTAACTTGATAGCTCGAGATTGGGATTTGCTCCTCCGACGATGGAGAGATATCTCTGGGCCCTCTCGGTGTTTCGGTATCCATCATCGTCTGGCCAGACACAGGGTGATTTGATCACAGGGATGCCGGAACACGGGAACGAGAAAAGAGAACAATATCGGCAACGAGGTAACTGGCATAGTGGACAAGTTGTTGATCCACGAGGATGCCAACATGTCTCACCTCAGGTATTTGTAACATATCGTGAAGCAACAGGAGTAGCACACGGCAACTGGAGGTTCACTCGAATATTCATTCGTGTGGGTATAGGGGTCAATATGGGTGTCCACGGCTCCGATGTTGATCATTGATCGGAAGGGGTTCCGGGTCATGTCTATGCTTCACCGAACCTATAGGGTCACACGCTTAAGGGTCATCTATTTGTTGAATACTAGACAGGGAGTCTGAGAGAAAAACACCGAAAAAGTTTCGGACACCGGAAAAGTTTCGGACAGCTGAAAAGTTCCGCAGAGAGGTCACCGGATGAGTTCCGGTGAAACTGAAAAGTTGTTTCAGGGGATACCAAAAAGTCAAAATGGTTTTGGCACATGCCTGATAATTCTTGGAGGATGCCAGAATCGCTCTGGAAACTTTTTGGAATTTTCCGGGATGAAAACCAGAAATGTTCCGGAGCTGCCGAAACCGCTTCAGATGCTTTTCGCAGATGAAAATCACTAAACCGGAATTGTTCCGGATCGCGTTGAAAATTATTTTGGTGGGTACTAGAATTATTCTAAGCCCACATGAATATTTTCAGTTCGATCAGACGCTGAAAAATGTCGTCGTGAATAGTGAAAGCACTTTTTGGATATTTTTGGAAAAGTGCCTTTTGGGATATTTTCCCAAAAGGTTTCTAGAAGGCTTGGGGGCTAAGAAACCCCCTTGGGGGGCCCCCAAGAGATGGTGGCCGGCCACACTTGGGGCTCCTCCTTGGAGCCCCTCTTGTTCCTTGGTTTCACCATTATGCCCTTGTGGAAGGACTTCATCCATGTGGGTTTTGGGTTTTATTGTAAAACCACCCTACCCCTTGGTTTTCCTATAAATAGGAGGTGAGTGGGCTGCCATCTCACACATCCTTGCTCTCATACACAAGCCATGCATGATCTGGCCTTCTCTCTCCCTCCCAGCAAAATAGTTTCGTAGAGCCGAAAGGCTGTCTGGGTTCCGGCAGGAACTAGTTCTGGACGGCGAAGCCCTGCCGGATAGATGACACCGTATGTGTGCAACTCTGTAGAGAGATCGTAGTTTCGGTCTTAGTTCGAGAGTGCCTCCCGAAGGGCTGTCCGTGTGACCGTCCGAGTTTTGGAGGTCCTCCCGAAGGGCTGTCCGAGTGACAGTCCGAGTTTCGGAGGTCCTCCCGAAGGGCTGTCCGCGACACCGTCCGGGGGACTGTGCAACCGACTCCCGGAGGGCTGTCCGCGGGGCAGATGAGGGTATACATCCTCGCGGTTGGGAGGTTGTAAAATCCTAGCTGCGGGGATCTGCACCGCCGTTCGTCATCGACTCTACTTCCGCTGCGCTACGAGTCGGTAACGAAAATGATCAAACTTGTATGCAGTCTCCATAGTGGTCCTGGGCTGGTGCGTAGGTCGGAATTTTTTTGTTTTCTGTCGCGTTACCCTACAGTGGCATCAAGAGCCGAGCTATGCAGAGATGCAGGTTGCGATCTAGAATACATAGAGATGTATGGGTGTTGCACAATATAATTAGGTAGTAGATGAGATCTATTGCTGAAAATTATTTGTGCGGGTAGCAGATGAAATCTGTTACCCGATGTTCTTGTTGCTTCCCCTGAATTTGCGTAGTCCTGATCTTGACGGCATGGTTGAATCTCACAAAGTTCTGGCAATCCGCGATCCTTTCATGCTGCTCCTGAGTATGCTGATTGACAGATAAACGAAGTGCTAACAGTTCTTTGGGTTCCACCATAGTTAAAGAAAGATGGATGTTTCGCAGACGAAAGGGCAATGCAGATATGATCTGCACGGGGGTCACGCGTATGACGAAGTTTAGTATGGGGCTCGAGATTTTATTATCTCGTGTTTCATACACCCCGCAATGTTAATCTAGCGACTTGGATTATCATGCTTGATGATGGACGTTGGTAGCTTCGGTTTGTTTCGAAACCTTAGAAGCCACGAAAATAAATAAATTTTGGCATAAACCGATTAGAGGCGTCTAACTTGGTTTTGCAGGATGGTTTGCATGTGCATGTGATGTGGTATAGCAGTGCTCATATAAATTTGATTATGTATGAGATGACTATATGATGTAAATTAACATGACCTGCGTGACATGATTCGGCATGATGGCTGGAGCCATATGATTGCACTTTAATGACCTGCGTGTCAACCTTGTTGTAATGCATTATTTTATTAGCTATAGAGATAGCAATATTATCTAGTGCATCGACAAGGTGGTGGCAATCTTCGCGAAGATGAACACCGACGCGAATGCCGAAGACGAAGAAATGAAAGACTTCTCCGTCAGAAAGGGCTATACCATATCATGCTATTATGAATTGCCTGAGATGTTTATCCCTTATGATGCACCCTTCTTGATTGCGCGGTAGTCGCTTTTATTAGGGTGATCTCTCACAAAAATATCAAGTAGTTAGTGTTCTCCCAAGTGTAGCACCGTCATGGCACCTATCTTTTCGGGGTGCGCCGTGTCACACGGGTACGAACGATTAGAGAAGTGTGAGGCGGGTGAGTTGAGACCTCGCAGCGAGATCACTTGGTTGTCTTGACGTTCAGGCATGACCGTCATGAGCTCGGAACACACGCATCGAAAGATGAACAAGAGTCACATAGAGATGTGATTGGCAAGTTGGCCTACCGGTTGAGATTTTCGTCATCAGTGGTGTTACACCAATGGCGAACAATTTAAATGCGGGTCTTGTATCACTCACAATCAATTATGAGAGATATTGATTTGAGTGGGAGCGCACTATAGAATTAACTTGTTTAATTCTCAGTGCAATTAATCTTGAACACTGTCTAAGTGTGATTTGCAAAATAGTTGTAGAATAATGGCTCGCGTTTCCACCTTCCATATTAAAATTGAATAGCTGTTAAATATCTGGTTAAAACTTTACGGTTGGTAACGTAATATGAGGATTGTCCTCAAGAGTGCCGAGAAGGACTTTGTCCTATCGCATACTTTCAGTATTCTCCCGCTAATGCTATGGATGATATGACTCTCGTCCTTCGATCCAAAAGCTAAAATTCCATTACGGTCAAGTGAAATATGTTTGCTTCCATGAGACCCGAACTTCGAAAGTTTTGGGATAGTTATGTGATATTCATGGAACTGAAAATTAATTTTCAGATACAAACAAAGGCTGGAAGATATGAGATATCTAAAGCCATGTTTGTTTGCAAACTATTAGTAAAAGTGTTTACTAGGCATTTGACTGATAAGAGGGGATCCAGAAGAACGCCTGTCATATGATGATGGTGAATAAAACGACAACTTAAAGAGAAAGGAAGTGTCCGAAGGGTGTTAGTGAAACTTTCACGCCTAGGAAGTCCGGGGCTAACGCCACTCTTAAGTTGGGTGCTTCTTCTGAGAGTAGAAGAAATACTGAAAGTTAAAACTGTTAGAAGTATAAAGGCAAAAGGAAAGGAGACTGGAATATCCAGCTCATGTATGAATGTCATACAGGTTTTTGATGTATAGAAGGCTGGTCAAAGATATAGTTCTTGGGAATTATGGTTAAACATGTTAATCACTAATTCTTGGGTATTGTGAGTTAATCACAAAGATACCCGCTCGATTGCATCTGTTGCAACTTGATGTAAGAACTACTATGGCCTGAAAGACTAGCCAGGAATGAGGTTTAGATACACGCAGGGAACATAGTAAATGTTACTATGACTTCCATAGGTGTATTCCCTATGTATTTACTTTCATAAATCATTTTAGAGTTTTACACACTCTAGCCCATTGCATAAAGTATCTTGCAAGAAGGTTGTTCATAAGAGAACTTTTAATGTTCGTAGTTATGAATAACAAAAGGGCCATACTTTCATTATGAATGAGAAGTATGTTATGATTATTGATAATAATACATTACCTCTGTATTTACTTTCATAATTCATTTAGAGTTTCATACACTCTAGCCCTTTGCATAAGGTATTTTGCAAGAAGGTTATTCATAAGAGAACTTTTGATGTTCGGGTTATGAATAACATGAAGGGCCATGCTTCCATAAATGATGGGATGTATGTTATGAATATTGATGGAAATATGATACATCCATAACACTGACGCTAAATGTCGCAAGACTAAAAGAATACCACACAAGTGTGGCACTGCATTTGGTCAAATTGGAGAAACCCGCATGGAAAATTCCATTGTGATGGATTTTGAAGTCGTTTGATTTTGAATTATCTGACACTTGCAACTTTCCTCTGAAAAGTAAAGTGACTGAAATACCATTCACAGGCCATAAGGAATGAGCAAATAACATATTGGTGATCATACATTATGATGTGTGTAGTCCAATAAATGTTGTTGCAAGTAGTGGATTTATCTATCTTCAGAAATGACTCAAGTAGATATATGGATATTTACTTGTTGAGACTTAAGTCTGGATCTTTTGAATTCATTCATAAGGTTTTCAAAAATGAAGTAGAAGTTATTGTAACAAGAAAATTATGTTTCTACAATTCGATTGCAGAAAGGAATATTTGAGTTACAACTTTAGCGAATGTCTGATGAGTTATGAAAGGGGTTTCATAACTTGCACCTCCTGGAACACCGCTGCAAGTGGAAAGTCCGTGAAGATGTAATCGAACCATTTATGACATGGTAAGATCAAAGACGATATAAATAAAATTGCCATTATCCCTTTTAAAGTGATGCTTTAGAGACTGCGGCTTTTTCACTGAAAAGAGATCCATCAGGTCTGTTGAAATGATGCCATGGTATGGTACGCCCAACCATGTTATATCTTTTCTTAACATTTGGAATATGGGGCTTGTGTAAAAGGTTACAAACCTATTCCAAATCAGACAAGTGCTACTTTGTAAGATTATCCCAAGTCATTTGGGTATTCCCCACCACTATACCGAGGCAAAGGATTTTGCCGCAAAATGGTATGCTTTTAAAGAGAATAGTTCTTACAAAAGGCGAGTGGGAGGACAGTGCAACTTGACGAGATAACCAGTATCTTCGTCATCAGATCAAAGGAAAGAAACCTTGGAAGTGATTCCGGAGTTTCCTACTGCGACTGATACGGAAGTCTCTACAATAAAATGTATGGACTTCAGTCGAACTTGCAGCTGAACCACGTAGGCAAGGCTCGTGCAAACCTCTCAGGTGCGCAAACGAGATATTGTTGTTGGACAACAGTATACCTACGATACACAAGGAAGCGATGATGGGCCCTGACTCCGGAATTGGCTAAATGCCAATACAATCCGAGATACTTTCCATATAAATGATTCAAGATTAGAACCTTGATACACCTTTCGGAAGACTTATAGTCTAAACGAATATTTATGGAACTAAAAACTGATACGGATAAAAATGTTTCATCCAAAGCTCGACTTGTTGAAATAACAAGTTCAAGGAGTTGACTACGATGAGGATGTTTCACCGTAGCGATGCTTAAGGTCGGTTCGGGTGGAACTAGCAATTAATACATATATCAATCATGAGATATGAAACATGGATGACAAAAGGATTTCCATCTGATGGAAATGAAACCTAGGACTTATATGTGATACAGTCCAAAGTAATTTGTTGATACAGAGGATGCTAGTAAGTATGCAAACTTCAGAGTTCCAGCGATGGACGGAAGAGAGCAAAGTGGAGTTGGAATCTTCGTTTTTGATGGAATGGTCAAAGGGGTTTGACTTCATCAAATGGGTATCGAAGATGCTTGTGATTCAAGAAAGTAAGTGGGAGCATAATAATATTTCTAAAAACCTTGTGTACTTGACACATTGTTAATTGGAAATAAATTTCTTGACACGAATTAGGACTTCATTTGAGAATAGTTTTTCGATGAAGTGCTTAGGCTAAATAGCCTCAATATTAGGCATGATGATCTATGGAGATAGATTTACCTAATGGGGCTAAGCTATGAATACATATTGACAAGATGCTAAAACTTTTTAGCATTGAAAAACGTCAAGGAGTGATTCTTGCCGAAGTCACATGGAAAGAGTTTTTGCAAGACTCGGTGTCCCAAAACACTGATGAGCAAAATACATGATGGTGATTTCACACACTCTTGTGGTTGGATTAATCATGTATTCCATGGTATGTAAAAACAACCAGATATGTCCAATACTCCAAAGTTGTTGCGAGTATAGATACCAAAGTGATCAAAGTACTGATCATAGGACAACAGTGAAAGATGTCATTGAGTACTAGAGTAGTAGTAATGACATGTTTTCTCGCAGGCAGAGATTATGAAGTGCTCGTTGTAAGTAATTACAGCGATACAGTCTTCATCAATGCTCCATGCGATTTTCGATTTAAGTTTAGGGTTTTGTGTAATACACAATATGGTGGCACGGTAGTTGGAAATTGTTCCAAACAAGATACTGTGGCGAATTCTATAACAAAGGCTAAGTATGTTGACGCTTGAGAAGCGACAAAGAAGTTTTTGAATCATATAGTTCATTCATGAACTTAGTATGGTTCCAAGATGGCTTTGGTCTATGGGACACTATAGCAGATAGTTGCTCCATAGCTCAGTCTGAGGAATCAGGTTTCGACCAATGATTCACACATATGCAAAGCCAAGTCCACACAAAATATGAATTTTGTGAAAGCGTGAAAACGCGAGGATATGCAAAGTTACACACGGAGCTGAAGTCGTCAGATCCGTTGGACACCAGGCTATACCACATGCGAAGCATATTTTACACCAGTATGCCATAGGTGTAAAGTGCATTAGCGTTGACTAGATTATTGACTCTAGTGCAAGTGGGAGTCTGGAGGAGATATGCCCTAGAGGCAATAATAAATGTTATTGATTATCTCCCTGTTCATAATTAGGTTTATGTTCCATGCTATAACTGCTATGGTTCTCGAGTCTGCAATAACCACGAGGCTCGGAGGAAGACTCATATGCACGTGTGGGATAATAAACGGTAAAATGTATTCCTAGTCAAGCCTCTAGGACTGGCTCAAGTATTGCATGATGATCCTGTTTTCCTGATCATGGGCATGGCTATGCCGGCAATTTTGAGGGCACAATTGTTGGTAGAACACTTGTGTTGAATCGACCCGAATTGATGTTATGCTATGAGATACATTCGTCATAAGTTAATGGTTAATAACACAGAGAAGTTAATATTTGCATAATTCCTTAGACCATGAGAGTATCGAGTTTCTTCATGCTTGCTTCATGAACTTTGGGGTTTGTTAAACGTCATCCGTAAATGGGTGGCTATTACGGCGGCTTACGGGTTCATGGAAAAGTGTGTCAAGTAACTTGATAGCTCGAGATTGGGATTTCCTCCTCCGACGATGGAGAGATATCTCTGGGCCCTCTCGGTGTTTCGGTATCCATCATCGTCTGGCCAGACACAGGGTGATTTGATCACAGGGATGCCGGAACACGGGAATGAGAAAAGAGAACAATACCGGCAACGAGGTAACTGGCATAGTGGACAAGTTGTTGATCCACGAGGATGCCAACATGTCTCACCTCGGGTATTTGTAACATATCGTGAAGCAACAGGAATAGCACACGGCAACTGGAGGTTCACTCGAATATTCATTCGTGTGGGTATAGGGGTCAATATGGGTGTCCACGGCTCCGACGTTGATCATTGATCGGAAGGGGTTCCGAGTCATGTCTATGCTTCACCGAACCTATAGGGTCACACGCTTAAGGGTCATCTATCTGTTGAATACTAGACAGGGAGTCTGAGAGAAAAACACCGAAAAAGTTTCGGACACCGGAAAAGTTTCGGACAGCGGAAAAGTTCCGCAGAGAGGTCACCGGATGAGTTCTGGTGAAACTGAAAAGTGGTTTCAGGGGATACCAAAAAGTCAAAATGGTTTTGGCACATGCCTGATAATTCTTGGAGGATGCCAGAATCGTTCTGGAAACTTTTTGGAATTTTCCGGGATGAAAACCGGAAATGTTCCGGAGCTGCCGTAACCGCTTCAGATGCTTTTCGCAGATGAAAATCACTAAACCGGAATTGTTCCGGCTCGCGTTGAAAATTATTTTGGTGGGTACTAGAATTGTTCGAAGCCCACATGAATATTTTCAGTTCGATCAGACGCTGAAAAATGTCGTCGTGAATAGTGAAAGCACTTTTTGGATATTTTTGGAAAAGTGCCTTTTGGGATATTTTCCCAAAAGGTTTCTAGAAGGCTTGGGGGCTAAGAAACCCCCTTGGGGGGCCCCCCAAGAGATGGTGGCCGGCCACACTTGGGGCTCCTCCTTGGAGCCCCTCTTGTTCCTTGGTTTCACCATTATGCCCTTGTGGAAGGACTTCATCCATGTGGGTTTTGGGTTTTATTGTAAAACCACCCTACCCCTTGGTTTTCCTATAAATAGGAGGTGAGTGGGCTGACATCTCACACATCCTTGCTCTCATACACAAGCCATGCATGATCTGGCCTTCTCTCTCCCTCCCAGCGAAATAGTTTCGTAGAGCCGAAAGGCTGTCTGGGTTCCGGCAGGAACTAGTTCTGGACGGCGAAGCCCTGCCGGATAGATGACACCGTATGTGTGCAACTCTCTAGAGAGATCGTAGTTTCGGTCTTAGTTCGAGAGTGCCTCCCGAAGGGCTGTCCGTGTGACCGTCCGAGTTTTGGAGTTCCTCCCGAAGGGCTGTCCGAGTGACAGTCCGAGTTTCGGAGGTCCTCCCGAAGGGCTGTCCGCGACACCGTCCGGGGGACTGTGCGACCGACTCCCGGAGGGCTGTCCGCGGGGCAGATGAGGGTATACATCCTCGTGGTTGGGAGGTTTTAAAATCCTAGCTGCGGGGATCTGCACCGCCGTTCGTCATCGACTCTACTTCCGCTGCGCTACGAGTCGGTAACGAAAATGATCAAACCTTGTATGCAGTCTCCATAGTGGTCCTGGGCTGGTGCATAGGTCGGAAATTTTTTGTTTTCTGTCGCGTTACCCTACATTAGTCTCTATACTTTAGTCCCGGTTGGAGAACCGGGACTAAAGGCCCTTCCCAACCTGGACTAATGGCTTGTTTTCTACTAGTGGTAGCGCCTTTCGTCTTGGCCGGCGCTGCTACTATGGTGTACCTGTAGCGCTGTCCTCGGACTGGCACTACTGCTAACCAGTAGTGCCGACACCTGAACCGGCGTTACAGTTGAGCATATACCTATAAGGTATTTCCTAGTAGTGCTAGGACAACTTCAGGAGACAGCTGGGGATTTTTTGCTTCTTCAGACTCAACCTTCATCTTCTTCATGTGGATGAATCGTGGAGTTGCTCCAATAAAACGTCAGGCGGGATTGATTCGCTGGTAGAGTCAATGTTTTCAAGGGCATCCCGTTATGACCACGACGAACGGTGAAGTTCGAGTACTTCGAAGTGATTCTCGAGCTTGTGCACCGCGATCATGGTCGTGTCCTTCACATCACAGTCGTTTATGACCTGTTGCACCACCGGATACGAGTCTTTGTCAGCGAATACCGAGCGATGCTGCGATTTGCAAGTTGTGCAACAATGTTTTGTACTCGACAACATTTGTTGAACACTGTGAAGTGGATTTGTATGTAGTTGAGCTTTGTCACATTCGATAGAGATGAGAACGATGGTAACCCCCGAGCTTGCGAGCATCTTGGAGGCGTTGAAGTACATAAGCCAATGCTCCGACTCCACCTTGGTGGGTAGGGACTCGATGGATCGATGGATCCTTCCGGTCCTGATTAGTTCTTCCCAGATCTTGTCGCTGCCGGTACAAGGGTAGGGCTTGATAGCATCCATCCCCCGTTTGAAGCCTTGAACGCTTTGTCGCAGCCTATCTGACGACCAGTCGTTCAAAATGACATTGGTCTGTCCTGAATGTAAATTGGACACCACGATACACACATACACAATGACACACACGGATGATTCCCTTCATGTTCTTTCATGTTTGCCATTGAATCCATTCACGCCCAGCTTAGGACTTCATCAAGCATTGATGTCAGCCTCCGTAGACTTGCGGTTGTCGAACATGTACCCTTTGATCTCATCGTGTTCCTGTCAATTGATTATTGTCAGAGCGCTAGGGCGAAATACATGTGAAATCATTTGGAAGCTTTGACCCAAGACGCTTTGTTGAGCGTTGGTGACCAATGATGATCATTACACGCGGCAGAGGAACAAGAGGCTGGATCTGATCTTCTAGGTATGTGCTCCAATAACATTAATAACGTTTTCTAGTAAAACAACCAGAAGTTAGGTATGCGATTGTATCTATCCTGCCCATGCCCGCCTCTGGCACGCATGGGCAACCTCACAGCCGGGTCAATAGGAAGGCCGACCACAATACCTTACGATAGATGGACTGAAATGATGAAACCATCTATCCGGTACAAAAGAGACGACTCGAGACCATCAACTTTCGCATTTAAGTTAGCGTCGGCATTCCCATTTGAGGGGCCACGCGTTCCGCCATTCTATACTCTCCACCATTATTTATGCATGATAATTTTTTATTTTTCTAGCGTAGGCACACTGGATTCATTTCAACAGGTTAAGATGAATAGCTCGCAACATAGGTAGCTTAATGTTAGAGTTTAAAGCTAGTAATATTTGGTAGTCTACATTAATAAAGCAAGGTTGTACGATGCAATATCTTTTCTCTTTAGTTCAAGATTCACACCATTGATTCTCCTTTTCTCTTATCATGATTTTGTAGGGCACATAGTGACATATATGGATGAGTAATAATATTATTTCACTTCAACATTTTTAATAATCTTGATTGTTATAGTTAGGACTAACTATATAAATAATGGAGTATATTAGTTAACTTATGTGGTAACATGGATGAACCCGACGACTTTATTGTCTCTTGTTTTTTACATATAATAAATGGATTGTAAAATTGTGCACATTGCCCGTCTAGCTCAGTTGGTAGAGCCGAGGCTCTTAGGACGTGTTTGGTTTGCTTCCTGAGCAAACCTTACACGCCCTTAACCTTGTGGTCTTGGGTTCGAGCCCCAAGGCGGGCAATTTTTTGGGTGTTTATATATGTTTCCTTTGCTTTCTCGATTTATACCTTTTTTAGACCAATTGATTTAGGTTGATGCAAGAACATAGAGTTATGTATTTTTAGCAACATTATGAACTCCATTTGGAAGTTAGCTAGATGACTCAAATGTGTATCGGTGTGACGTGGATTGTGGAGAATAGGAAATCAATACTAGAAGAACTAGGTGGTGGTTTTGTTTTACTATTTTTTTTGCGTTGTAGTTGTTTTCTATGCTTCAGGTTTAGGTCAGCTGTTTAGATTGGTCGATTTTATTAGATGTGGAAATTATGTTGAGTTCTCCATTATCTACAGAATTGAGAACCCCATATTTTACACTAAGTAGATGACACACAAATATTTCTGAGGTCTGGAAACTAGGGAAAATGTACGTTGTAATGAATCACAAGGGATAAGATCATTCTCCCAAAACAATACATAAGGCACGCTTGACTTCCTTAGTATTTGCCCATTCAGTAAGAATGATGATTCCTTGAGTTATCATGCATCCTCTATGCATGGTTTCTACATTATATTACCTACATTCATTCTACAACATATTTTTTTCTTCATTTAATTGTTTGCCCCCTTCCCAAATAAATCTCCAGGTTTAGATTTCACTACGGCGAACAGCTGAAGCTGCTCATGCAAGCTTCAACACTCATAGCTCTGACTTCAGTATATGTTGATCACTAGTAGAAAACAGTCCTTTGGACCGGAGCATTAGTCCCAGTCGGGTTTCGGACCGGGACTAATGTGACCACTAGTCCCGGTTCATGAGGCTAGTCTTTAGTCCCGGTTCATAAGGAACCTCTAGTCCCGGTTGGTGTTACCAACCGGGACTAAAGGGGTGGTGGCAGGCTGGTGATAACCCACAAGTATAGGGGATCACAACAATTTTCGAGGGTAGAGTATTCAACCCAAATTTATAGATTCGACACAAGGGGAGCCAAAGAATACTTGAGAGTATTAGTAGTTGAGTTGTCAATTCAACCACACCTGGAGATTAAATATCTGCAGCAGAGTAATCAGTAGCACAGTAATATGATAGTTTGATAGCCGTAGTGACAGTAACAATAGCGGTAACAGTAGTAGTAATAGTTTTGTAGCAGTTGGGACAGCAGCAACAGCAATGGTAACATAGCAAAAACAACAAGTGGAAAGGTCGTAGGCACTGGATCGGTAACTCGTTGGATGATATTCGTCAGATATTCGTCAGGTAACAGCAATGGTAACATAGCAAAAACAAAAGTCATAACCTAGGGCGATACAAAACTAGCTCAGTTCATCAATGTAATGTAGGCATGTATTCCGTAAATAGTCATACGTGCTTATGGAAAAGAACTTGCATTACATCTTTTGTCCTACCCTCCCGTGGCAGCGGGGTCCATAAGGAAACTAAGGGATATTAAGGCCTCCTTTTAATAGAGAACCGGATCAAAGCATTAACACATGGTGAATACATGAACTCCTCAAACTACGGTCATCACCGCGAAGTATCCCAAATATTGTCACTATGGGGTTGACGGATCATAACACGTAATAGGTGCATATGACTAGGCAAGATCGGATCAAAAATATTGATATAGAGATGATAACATAAACGGTTCAGATCTGAAATTATGGCACTCAGGCCCTAGTGACAAGCATTAGGCATAGCAAAGTCATAGCAACATCAATCTCAGAACATAATGGATACTAGTGATCAAGCCCTATCAAAACTAACTTGATTACATGATGAATCTCATCCAACTCCTCACTGACCAGCAAGCCTACGAAGGAATTACTCACTCCCGGTGGGGAGCATCATGGAATCGGCAATGGAGAAAGGTTGGTGATGACGAAGACCGAATATTCCCCTCTCCGGAGCCCCAAATGGGCTCCAGATCTGGCCTCCCGATGAAGAATAGGAGGTGGCGGCGGCTCCGTATCGTAAAACGCGATAATTCTTCCTCCCTGATTTTTTTCTCCGAAATTGGGAATTTATAGTGGCGGAGATATGGCAAGTGGGGCCACGAGGTGGGCACACCCCACCAGGGCGCGCCCTGGTGGGTGATGCTCACCCTGGCCCCCTCTTTGGTGTATTTTGGCTCCAATAATTCTCATTTATTCCAAAATAATTCTCCAAAAAGTTTCGTTCCATTCCGAAAACTTTTATTTCTACACAAAAACAACACCATGGTAGTTCTCCTGAAAACAGCGTCAGTCCGGGTTAGTTCCATTCAAATCATGCAAATTAGAGTCCAAAACAAGGGCAAAAGAGTGAGGAAAAGTAGATATGTTGGAGACGTATCAACCCCCCCAAGCTTAAACCTTTGCTTGTCCTCAAGCAATTCAGTTGACAAACTGAAAGTGATAAAAAAACTTTTATGAACTCTTTTGTTCTTGTTTACATATATATGCTTAAGTAGCACCCAGGTTTTCAGCAAAGATTATGACTAACCATATCAACAATAACTCTTAGAAATTATATTTACTCATATCAATAACATAAGCAACTAGCGAGCAATAATAAGATATCTCAAGCGCCAACACTTTGTCAAAACAATCATGATACAATATGACAATAGTGATATCTCGCTAGCCCTTTTTGAGACCGCAAAACATAAATGCAGAGCACCTCCAAAGTTCAAGCAGCGACTAAACATTGTAATTCATGGTAGAAAAGATCCAGTCATGCTGCACCCAACATCAACTATACACAATGCATGAGGATGACAATAGTGCTCTCAGGTCTGGCGCTTATTCGAGAAGGTGATGACTCAACATAAAAGTAAATAGATAGTCCCTTCGCAGAGGGAATCATGGATTTACAGTGGTGCTAGAGCTCAAAGTTTAAAACAGAGATAGATATAATTTTGGGAGGTACACCCTTCCTGTCAACGTCACGACCAAGAGTTATCAATATCTTCCATGCTAAACAAATTAGCGGCGGTTCACAAGCGATAAAAGTAAAGGTTTACTCCCCCTCCACCAACAATCACACTCCACGGCGGGTCGCATCCACGGGTACCGTCCAAACCAAGAACATTCCTAGGGGAGTTTTGTTTAATTAGTTTTGATTTTTGATTTCGGGACTGGGAATCCCTATTACCGCTCCTCTCGTATAAGGACAAGTGAATAAACACTCGTCATGAGAATAACCCGCTTAGCATGGAAGATACTGACCGCCCCCTGTCGCTCCATGAGAGGTCCAGGCACACAAAACAGATGTTCATTTGAATTTTTTAGAGGTGGCACATGCAAATTTACTTTGGAACGGTAGGGTAATACCGCATATAGGTAGATATAGTGGACTCATCTGGCATAACTTGGTTTAAAGGTTTTTGATGCACAAGCAGTATTCCCGCTTAGTACAGGCGAAGGCTAGCAAGTAGATTGAGAAGCGGCCAGCTAGAGAGCGAAAACGGTCATGAACATGCATTACATATAATCAACATTGAATACTAGCATGAGTAGGATGTGGACACCATGAACATAAATATCATGAAGGCTATGTTGGTTTTGATTCAACTACATGCGTGAACATGTGCCAAGTCAAGCCACTTGAAACATCCAGAGGAGGATACCATATCATCATACAACATCACAACCATTTTAATGCATGTTGGCACCCAAGATAAATCATTATCCACTCCTAGCTACTTAAGCATGGCATGAACAACTATAATCTCTAATGGTCATTGCAAACATGTTTGATCATAATGAGTTGAATCAAGGGATACTAGGTTAAACATATTTACAAAAACAAAAACAAGTTGAGTTCATACCCGCCTTTCTCTGCCATAGTCAATTCATCAAGTGTCGTCATTATTGCCTTTCACTTGCACGATCGAATGATAAGAAAATAATAATAGTGCAGGAATGCCGTGGACTAAGCTGGAATCTGCAAATGTTTTATTCAAGAGGAGAAGACAAAGTAATATGGGCTCTTTATTAGATAAACGATAATGGAGATGAGAACCACTCAACAATTTCATTGTGGTCTTCTCCTTGGTACGACTCAAATAAAAAGAAAAGAATTTCAGAGAAACACACTGAAATATTTTTGGAGTTTTTGGGTTTTCTTGAAGAAAGCAAATTAAAGAAGAAAAACAAAAATGAGAAAAACTATTTACACGGGAAGCTCCGAACAAATAAAATAAGAAGCGAGAAATCTTTTTGGGTTTTCTTTTGATGCAACACTAAACTAAGCTAGAAAGAAAAACTAAAAAGAAGTAGGAAATATTTTTGGATTTTATCAAAGTTTTTCAAACACACAAGAAGAAAGCGAGAAAACAAATTTAGCATGGATATTACAATGAAAATGTATGAACACCGACAATTGGAATGAAATGTGTGAACATGAATGTAATGTCGATGGAAATACGTACTCCCCCAAGCTTAGGCTTTTGGCCTAGCTTGGTAATCACCATCCGTATGAATAATAATCTGGGCGGTGGCTCATTGAAGCCCTCGGAGCAGACTCCGCGGCCCTCCTGGCGGCTTCAACCTCCGCATTGTACTCATGGGCTTCGCTCTCAAGGATATAATATCTTCCCCTAGTGTGAAAATCAAAGAGAGCAGGAGCAGGCAAAGCAACAGGCACAATGTTTTTTTATTAAATCTCAAGTTATAGGTGTAGTTGGTGGTCGTGCCCGTAAGGAACTTATGACGCTTCATGGCATCGAAGTCTAAACACTAAGTGGGTAGGATGGGGTCATTAGGCCATGGTGAAACATTTAATCTCTCAGCTACACGGGAGGCATAGATTCCTCCATAAAAATTACCACTAGCAGCATTAAGCTACAACCTCCGTGCAACAATTGCACCAAGATTATAATCCTTATTCCGAGTTATGGCAGTGTGTAAGAGACTCAAATCATGAGCACACAATGTGCTACAATCTTGTTTGCCTACAATACATTTACCGTTAAAAAGCGCAAGATATTGTAGTGATGGAAAATGGATGTTGTTAATTCTTCCTTGTGTAACTCCCCTATCTTCGCCAAAACAAAGATTAACTAAAAATGATTCGTACTCAGATTTTGTTGGTTCATCGAGGGAACCCTCAAATGGTAGTTTGCATGCTTCGCTAAACATTTCTAATGGCATGGTAAAGGAATGATCGTATAGGCTGAATGAAACCCTAGACTCACGGGGAAAATATTTAAATTTCTTTGTGAAGATTTTCGTGAGTTCGAGGTGTTGGGGGCACTTATCTGCGATGAAGGTAGCAAGCCCTATGTTGTGAATAAATTGATCAAATTCCGCCTTAATACCTGCACCTTCCATGAACTCGTCGCAAGGCCACAAGCATGATTTGGTGGCGACATCTTGCATCGAGCTTTCGCTTGGTTCAACATAAGATTACCGAACCGAGCTTCCACTTGATGAGGCTCCCGACGATCTCCTCCTCGAAGAACTCCTAAAGAATTGCATTTTATTCCTATAAAAATTCTGAAAAATTTTAGTCCACAAAAATTTGTCAACAAAACTTTGTAAGATTGTTAGCAGCTACTCCTAAGCATGCATAGAGGCCATATTGCGCATTCAAACTACTTAGAACTCTAAGAATTCAACATGCAAGCTCATCTACAGCAGCACCAAGAGTAGCTAATTACTCTAAAAATAACCCACTAAAACAAAAATTAATTGGAGCAATGAAGGAGTCACATACCAAGTAGCAATCCCTCCAAACAGTTTCAGAAACGCAGCTTTGAGCAAAGAGATCGAAATCCGCGGGTTTGAAAGCAAGAACACGAAAATGGTGGGTGTGGTGATTTTTTGTTGGAGGTAGGTGATGATGTGGGCTAAAGAGATAAGTAAGGGGGCCCACGTGGGGGCCACAACACACCAGGGCGCGCCTGGGGGTGCTGGCGTGCCTTGGTGTCTTGTGGGCACCAGGTGCACCCCCCTCTGGTATTATTTGCACCAAAAATTCATAAATATTCAGAAAAAAAATCATGTTAAATTTTCAGGGCATTCTGAGAATTTTTATTTTTGAGTAATTTTTATTGCACGGATAAAACAGAAAACATGATAATCATGGCATTTTATTTTATTTGACTAACTAAAACAGAAAATAAAAGGTGGGAGCATAGAATTGTGCTTACTAGATTCATCGACTTCATACCTCTCAAAAATGATTCATTAATAAGGTTGATCAAGTCTTATAAACAACAACTTCCGATTAGCATGAAACCGAAGAACTTTCGTAAAACACTAAGTTACATCAATGAGGATGTGCATATCCCCAACAATAAGTATATCATATTTCTTTTTGGTAGTAGGTAGAGGTAATTGAAAACTTCCAATAGTGATGGTTGGAGATTCTTCAATAACATTTATACCATTCACTTGGAATTGTTTCTTCGGAAAGTGCACCGTATGCTCATTACCATTAATATGAAAAGGTGACTTTGCTTTTATTGCAATCAGTAACAGCCCCTACAGTATTCAAAAAGGGTCTACCAAGGATAATCGACATGTTGTCGTCCTCGGGCATCTCAAGAATAACAAAGTCTATTTAGATAGTAACATTTGCAACAACAACGGGCACATCCTCACAAATACTGATAGGTATGGCCGTTGATTTGTCATCCATTTGCAATGATATCTCAGTAGGTGTGAGTTTATTCAAATCAAGTCTTTTATATAAGGAGAAAGGCATAACACTAACACCGGCTCCCAAGTCACACAAAGCAGTTTTGACATAGTTTCTTTTGATGGAGCAAGGTATAGTTGGTATTCCAGGATCTCCAAGTTTTTTAGGTACTCCATCCTTAAAAGAATAATTAGCAAGCATGGTGGAGATTTCAGCTTCATGTATTTTTCTTTTATTTGTGGTGATGTCTTTCATATACTTAGCATAAGGGGCCATCTTCAAGATATCGGTTAAGCGGGTACGCAAAAAGACTGGCCTAATCATTTCAGCAAAGCGCTCAAATTCTTCATCATCCTTTTTCTTAGATGGCTTAGGTGGAAATGGCATGGGTTTCTGAACCCATGGCTCTCTTTCTTTACCATGTTTCCTAGCCACAAAGTCTCTTTTATCATACCGTTTATTTCTAGGTTGTGGGTTATCAAGATCAGGAGCAGGCTCTATTTCAACATCATTATCTAGTTCTTTATCATTGCTAGGTTGGGCATCATCGTGAACATCATCATTATCATTTTCATTATCACTAGGTGGATGTTCACTACTAGATTGAGTTTCAGCATCGGAAATAGAGACATCATTATTATCAGGAGGTTTTTGTGTCTCAGGTTCACTAAAGGTATGCAAAGTCCTATCATTTTTCTTTTGCTTTTTCTTCCTAGAAGGACTAGGTGCATCAGGATTAATTCTCTGAGAGTCTTGTTCAATTCTTTTGGGATGACCCTCAGGATAAAGTGGTTCTAGGGTCATTCTACCTCCTCTAGTTACTACTCTAGCAGCAAAATCATGCATATTACTATTCATTTCATCAAGCAATTCTTTTTGAGACTTACCTACTTGTTCTAACTGAGTTTGAACCATAGAGGCATGCTTTCCTACACCTCTAACATCATTACTAATTCTAAATAGCAAGTCATTCAAGCGGGTAATCATATCAGAATTATATTTCAATTGTTTCAGAACATGAGCATTGAAATGATCTTGCTTCATAATATAGTTGTCAAACTCATATAAGCATTGACTAGGATATTTATTGTGAGGAATGTCACCTTCATTAAACTTTAATAAATAATTTACCTCTACCACCTTTGGAGGTGGTGGTGTGTCCAGGCCATGTATTTCTTCAATAGGTGGCAAATTCTTAACATCCTCAGCTTTAATACCTTTTTCCTTCATAGATTTCTTTGCCTCTTGCATATCTTCAGGACTGAGAAATAAGATACCCCTCTTCTTTGGAGTGGGTTTAGGCAGTGGTTCAGGAAGGGTCCAATCATCATAATTCTTCAATATGTTATTCAATAATTCCTCAGCTTGTTCAACAGTTCGTTCCCTGAAAACACAACCAGCACAACTATCTAGGAAGTCCCTAGAAGTATCGATTAGTCCATTATAAAATATATCAAGTATTTCATTTTTCTTGAGAGGATGATCAGGCAAAGCATTAAGCAATTGGAGAAGCCTCCCCCAAACTTGTGGGAGACTCTCTTGTTCAATTTGCACAAAGTTAAATATTTCCTGTAAGGCAGCTTGTTTCTTATGAGCAGGAACATATTTTTCAGAGAAGTAGTAAATCATATCCTGGGGACTACGCACACAACCAGGAGCAAGAGTGTTGTACCATGTATTAGCATCACCCTTTAATGAGAACGGAAATAACTTAAGGATATAATAGTAGCGAATCTTCTCATCATGAGCAAAGAGGGTGGCTATAACATTCAGCTTAGTAAGGTGTGCCACTACAGTTTCAGTTTCATAGCCATGGAAAGGATCAGGTTCAACCAAAGTAATTAACTTTGGGTCGACAGAGAATTCATAATCCTTATCGGTAACAAAGATAGGTGAAGTAGCAAACTTAGGATCACATTTCATTCTAGCATTCAAAGTCTTTTCCTTATACTTCCATAGCAATTTCTTAAGATCGTTTCTATCCTTGCAAGAAAGAATTTCTCTAGTTATCTCTTCGTCCATAACGTAACCTTCAGGTATCTTAGGCATTTCAAACTTAGGAGAGCTAGGACTAATAGGTGTTTCACAATCATCATCAGTTTCATAAGCTTCATCAGTATCAGCAATCTCATCAGTTTCAGTAGTTTCATTCTCTTTAGCTCTAGCAATTTGTTCATCAAGAAATTCTCCTAGTGGCACATTATCATCAAGCATGGTGTCGGTGTCAAAACCGGCGGATCTCGGGTAGGGGGTCCCGAACTATGATGCTTGGATCGATGGTAACATGAGACGAAGGGGACAAGGTTTTACCCAGGTTCGGACCCTCCTATGGAGGTAATACCCTACGTCCTGCTTGATTGTATTGATTGTATAGAGATTACAGAGTGATCTACCACGAGATCGTATGACTAAAACGCTAGATGAGTTCTCTCTCCTAATGATCTAAAACCCTACGACTTATATAGACGCCGGGGGTGCCTAGTGTTTACACATGGTCGATTACACGTCGAGGGGATAAACACGCCTATTCTACTTTAAACGTGGATCACACGCCTTGCTTCTAGAAACTTCCCTTCTGGAGTCCGGTCCTTCGAGTGATCCAGTGTCCGGCGAACGGCCCATATAATCCGGCCCATATTAGACAGGCCGGCCTCCCGAGGACCCCCTAGTCCAGGACTCCCTCAGTAGCCCCCGAACTAGCCTCCAACGCCAAGGGTCCAAGCTCCAGCTGCTTCAAATGATCAGAGTCTTCGGCTTGCGAGGCGAGTTCCTTTGTCCAGATAGTAATCGGCAGTTCCTTTAGTCCGGCTTCCATCGACGCGTAGTTTTCCCGATCATAGGTCATCCGAACATCATGTGTAACCCGGTCGATAAGGCCAAATGTCAGGGAGCCAATAGCGCTCTTCTGACAACCTTTCAGACGAAAGGCCACGGCTCATCATGACCGCTGAGCCAGTTGTACAGACTCATTTAGCGGCTCGAGGCCGTGTTTATCGGCACGATCCATCAATACACAGATCGTGCTCCGTTCCATACGGGACATGCTTAATCATGTGCGTGTAACGCCGCGCACGCCTCGGGAGGTGGAGAGATTCACAGCGTGATGGAGGGAGGCTAACCGGTAGAGGTCCTTAATAAAAAGGGAAAAACCCCAAGGCTTATCCACATTCCTCCCTTCGCATCCTCGCCTCCCTAGACTCCCGAGCTCACAGAGATCAGATCTAGGTTTCACATTCTTCTCCCTCCGAGGTCAGCCATGGCCAGCGGCAAGTTTGAGGCCTCCATAGTCAAAGACAAGGATATCCGGGAGCTCAAGGACGCCGGATACATCCCTACCAACGTCTTCCACCGCGCCGCCGAGGAGGGTCAGGTGATTCCCACCCCTAAACCAGGGGAAAGGGTGGTTTTCGTCCCCCATTTCATCCGAGGATTAAGCATCCCACTTCACCCCTTTGTGAGGGGTCTGATATTCTTTTACGGGCTCGATTTCCACGACCTTCCTCCGAACTCCTTCATGCACATATCTGCATTCATCACTGTCTGCGAGGCTTTTCTGCGGGTGGAGCCGCACTTCGGACTATGGCTTAAGACCTTCAACATTAAGCCGAAGTGCGTTGCCGGCGCGCATGCGGACTGCGGCGGGGCAGTCATCGGCAAACTCCCATGCGCAGTGTGGCCATCTAGCACCTTCATCGACACCATTAAGACCTGGCAGAAGGAGTGGTTCTATATCACTAAGCCAAAGGAGGAAGAGGGCGGAACTATTCCTGCTGAATGCGGAACTGTTCCTGCCGAATTCAGGTCCGGCCCCCCAACCAGATTGACCTCGTGGGTCCGAAAGGGCCTGGATTGGGGGTCGGCTACCAAAGTAGAGGACCTGTAGAGGCGCACCGCCTCCCTAATCAGGGAAGGCGTTGGCCTGACCAATGTGGTTTAGGTAATGTTTCGGCGACATGTCCTGCCATGCCAGCGCCGGAGTTCTCCTATGTGGGATTACCGGACCGGTGACGACCCTACAGTTCGTCGACTCTTCTGCACCACGCGGGAGAAACTATGGAAGGCGTTGTTCAAGGCGCAGAAGGACTGGCCGGGCGAGGAGGAAGACCACGGCTTGAATGCTGCCAAGCCTCCTTCCAAGGTATGTTATGATTTCAATAGATCGGCTTTATTCTTCCGTAGGTCACCTAAGGATTGTCCGATCACTTCTGCAGGAATGGCTGAAAAAAGCCAAGGACTTCAAGAGTCCGGCTCCACAGCCCGAGGATCCCCGGTCCCCGCTGCTGTTGGAGATGCTCGTCGTGGCGCCCTACAAGGCGCCAGAGAAGAAAGAAAAGAAGAAGAAGGCAGGCCGAGCTGGCCTGCGCGCCAAGGACCAGCTAGAGGCTGAGTCCGAAGAGACCCATGCCTCCTCGAATCAAGAGGAGGAAGAGGAATAGGAGCACGAGGTCGAGGGGGGAGGCGATTCCCCCCTTACAAGAAAGAGGTCGACGTCACCGGACACCTTGGAGGATGAACTTCCTCCAGCCCAGAAGAAAGCACGCCGGTCACAGGCGATCCTGTCCGACGATAGTTCGGCCTCGGACACCGAGTCCGAGGGGTTCAAGAGGGTTCCACAAAGGACCCTCAGGGTTAAGCCCACACCTCGAAGGTATAGATCCGAAGACCTTGCAAATACCAAGTTTCGTTAATATATTTAACATGCGAGCGTCAATTGACTTGCAGCCCACCCCGCATCCTTCCCACCGACCAAAACTCGGACGGGGAGACCCCGCCCGCCGATCTAGCGGAGAGCGGAAACGCGTCGCACCCTTCCCCTCCAGATGCCAATAAGGAAGGCACGGAGGTGTCATCCCAACAGGCTCCCCTGGAGCCGAACACTGGAGGCAGGGGCGATGAGATAATGGTCGAGGTTAATACCTCAGCCACCAAAGACCCGGAGGAGAAGATCCTCCCGGATACCGAGGAGACCGGTCAGGGAACTGTCCAATCACCTCCACAATTGTCTCCGGAGCACACTATGTGTCCGGAGACACAGCTTCAATCCCCGACTGGGGATTGGGCTAACCGACCCCCACCGGTGCCTCCGACCACTGAGTGGCCGGCCATGGGGGAGGCTCTATCCAGCGCCTCCATCTCCGAGGAGCACTGCACCCTTATGGGTACGGTACTGCAGAGCATTCGGTGCGTGGATACCGGACTGAAAGCGGCCTTCAACGGCCTCTTAACGGGTTTTCAGGTAAACAATGTAATGCCCCGTTTTTTGTAAGTCATTGATATGTTTAAGCAGTTGTTTATATACATAGCAGCCCCCGAGCCCTAGGTAAGTTTGAAAAACTTACCTGGGGGTCAAGACAAAAAATCCTTATCCGAACTATACATATGCTCAGATTGTTTGGTAATTCTTTTAAGGAGACCAGGCACAGGATTATGATAATTCGGAGGTCTGTGAACTCATATAATATGAGACTTTCGCATTTTTTGCAGCCATCGGCGGCGTCCGATAACGCCGCTGAAATAGAGGAGCTGAATCGGAAGCTTAAGAACTCCGATGACGAGCTTAACGCTCTATACCGAAGATTCGACGAGGCTCAAGGTAAGTTGGGTGAAGTATCTAAACTTCATGTTTCCGTTCTATCAACACGGATGCTTAATATAAGTCAATGCTTACGCAGCCTCGGCGAAAGAGATGGAGAATCTCAAGGCCGAACTCAAGAAGGCAAAGCAGGAAACTGCTGTAGAAAAGGCGGCGGCCCAAGAGGCCGTAGCCGCACTATCTGCCTTGAGAGCTACCAGCGACAAGCACCAGGCTCGAGTGGAGGAGGTCCAACTGGAGCTTAAGGACGCCAGCAAGAAGTGCGAGGCCCTGGAGCTGAAAGAAAAAAAGCAGGCTGCCGAACTATCCACCCTAAAAACCGATCTTCAAAAGGAGCGGGTGGATAGGCGTACCTTTGAAGAGGAAATCAGCCAGGCCCAGGCTATACTGAGTGGTAAGCCATATTTACTGCAGTGTGTCTTCGGAGATGATAGGTTCAAAGCTCTTACCCAAGTGTGGCGTTCCGTAGGCGCCGGCTTGGACCTCCAGAAGAGCGCAACGGACGCGAAGCAGTTCTATGCTTCGCGGGGAGAAGGAGATGAAGCCCGTGTTTTCTGGGCTCAATTCGAAGCCTACGAGCGAACTCCTCTCCTGAATGAGCAACTGAAGCAGCTGTTGGAGCTGCACAAGGTGGCGGAACCGGCCATGAAGGATCTCTGTATCCGGCTGTGGCCCGTTGAGCCAATTCCCGACAGTTACTTCGGCCTGGTGCAGAAGCTGAGCGACGCCACTCCTCGGATCGACGCATTGAGGAGGTCTTCTTGCATCGAGGGGGCAAGGATGACCTTTGCGAAGGCCAAGGTACACTGGCCGGGGCTGGATCCGATGAAGGTGGCCACTGCTCCTCCGCCACCTGGAAAAGAGTATAGGTGCCCCGAGCGGTACTTCTCCGGAGTTATGGAGGGTGCTCGGGCCATAGAGTCACAGTGTCGAAGAGATACTGTGTATTAGTAAACGGTTATGTAATATGTTCGAAGACTTTTTGGAACGCGTTTTTATGTATATAAGGTTTGCATGGTTTATCATGTCTTGTGTGTTTTGCATCCTTTATAACTTCTTTGTGGCCGGTTAAATCTGAAGGCTGCGAGTCGTCGGCTTCAGCCCCCAGGTAGATACTACGTGGGGTGTCGCTTCCAAAACACACTATAACCCTTAGCCGAACTATCGGTACCCGAAGGCGGTAGTGCGGGGTGGACTAGGCAATCGGACCAGAATGCTTTATTACCTTCACTTAGCCGTAGGAGCACGAGAAAGGAGTGCAGGAGGCCGATAAATAGCCCCCAGGAGTTTGTGATGTTCGGACGAGCCGTGGCCAAAGCCTATATCACATGGTTCGGACTAATACCGAACCCATCGCATTACACGGAGTAACCTCTGACGAGATTAAGTTAAGCTCGGAATCGCAGACCGGTTCTCGCATACCATGACAGTCAGTTTTCGGCTTTCTCCGCTGAGGTGCTTGACCAGACTAGCCGGAAGCACAATCGCAGCGGTGCTCCCTTTGCCCCTTTAGCCGAACGAGCGGAACATAAAGGGGCAAGCACAGGAGCCGGGCAACCCAACATTTGACCCAAGACACAGTTCGGAACCAATGCATATAAAGCGGAAGTCCAAGACGCCGAATACAAAATCAATTGTGCACAGGGCGATTTTAAGAGCGAGCCCCCGGTCTATTAGCCGGTTGCTTCGTAAAAGTATACCAAACAGGCTCGCAAGAAAAGAAGGAGAAAAATAGAGAATATGCTTAAAAAACGTCAAACGAGCGTGCATAATGTATCTATATTATACTAAACCATTATTTTCATTCAAAGTGCTGATACAACTGTGTACAGGTATAGAAGATAAAATATAAATCTTACAGGAGGGTGCTGCGCTAAGGGTCTTCGATTTGTGGCCGGACGTCCGCGATATGCCTTGCAGCGTATCCTCTCCTGCGACCACCAGGACGGTGTATACCTTGATAAGTGTGTTGTTCGGCGAACGGACTATTGTAGAAGAGTCTTGAGAAGTCGCCAAAGTTTGAACAAGCTTGACGCCTTAGTGGGTACTTGACGGTACCTGCCATGTGTTCGAAGACATGTTTGAGGGTGATAGTTCGGTCTAGCCGATGACTTACCCTACATCAATGTTCCCCCACCGTTGCCCATGGAATTTCAAGCGCGAAGTTATGCACCCTCGGCACGTATTGTGCGGAAAATGGGGCCATGTGGTGGGGGCGAATCCCTATTTGTTGGGAGGGGAAGCTTCTGGAATTTCGGTTTGAGACCGAGCTCGCTTCCCAGCCTTGGATGCCTTGACGGCGGACGTCGGCGTCTGCCGGTCATCGGTGTAATGGAATTCGGCCGCCAGGGCCAACGCATGTTCCTCAGTTCGGAGTGACCGCTCTGTATTGCCATTGACAGTGATGACCCCTCGGGGGCCAGGCATTTTGAGCTTGAGGTATGCGTAGTGCGGAACGGCGTTAAAGCGGGCGAACGCCGTACGGCCGAGTAGGGCGTGATAGCCGCTGCGGAATGGTACTATGTCGAAGATCAAGTCCTCACTTCGGAAGTTGTCGGGCGAGCCGAACACAACTTCCAGGCTTATAGAGCCTATACACCGGGCTTCAACGCCTGGGATCACTCCTTTAAAGGTAGTGTTACTGGGCTTGATCCTTGACGGATCTATGCCCATCTTTTTCACCGTATCTGAGTAGATCAGATTGAGGCTACTTCCACCATCCATGAGGACTTTGGTTAGGTGGTACCCATCTATGATCGGGTCGAGGACAAGTGCGGCCAAACCCCCATGACGGATACTGGTCGGATGGTCACGTCGATCAAAAGTGATCGGATGTGCCGACCAGGGGTTATACTTCGGAGCTACAGGCTCTATGGCGTAGACATCCCGAAGGGCGCGTTTCCTTTCCTTTTTGGGTATATGAGTGGCGTAAATCATGTTTACTGTCTTCACTTCTGAGGGAAATTTCTTTTGACCGCCATAGATCGGACCCCGAGGTTCATCCTCGTCCTCGCTGCGTGAGCTCTTGCCTTGGTCCTCGGTAGCGAGCTTGCCGGCCTGTTTGAAAACCCAACAGTTACGATTGGTGTGATTGGCGGGCTTCTCCTGAGTGCCATGTATCTGGCAAGGCCTCTCTAGAATCTTGTCCAGCGGGGTAGGTCCGTCGTGCTTGCCTTTAGGAGGCTTTTTCCGCTGCCCAGAGCGGTTGTTGCGAAATCCGGCGTTTACAGCCGTGTCATCGGCATCAATGTTATTATGCCGGCGCTTGTTTTTGTTGCGCTTTGGTTTCCCGTTTCCATCCCGTACTTCGGAGGTTCCGGGGTCTTCGGGGTTATGGCTGCTTCTGGCCAGCCAATTATCCTCGCCCGCGCAAAAGCGGGTCATGAGTGATGTGAGGGCGGACATTGTCCTCGGTTTGTCTTGGCCGAGCTGTCGAGCTAGCCATTCATCCCGAATATTATGCCTGAAAGAGGCTATAGCTTCGGCGTCTGGGCAGTCTATGATCTGATTTTTCTTGGTCAGGAAACGATTCCAGAATAGCCTCGCGGACTCTCCGGGTTTCTGAACGACGTTACTTAGATCGGAGGAGTCCGGTGGCCGGACATAAGTGCCCTGGAAATTAGATCGGAATGCCTCTTCTAGGTCCTCCCAACATCCAATGGAGTTTTCAGGGAGGCTATTTAGCCAGTGCCGAGCTGGCCCCTTGAGTTTTAGGGGCAGGTATTTGATGGCGTGGAGGTCATCTCCTCGTGCCATGTGGATGTGGAGGAGGAAATCCTCAATCCATACGGTTGGGTCAGTTGTCCCATCGTATTGCTCTATGTTTACGGGTTTAAACCCTTCTGGGAACTGATGCTGCATTACCTCATCTGTAAAGCACAGTGGGTGTGCGGCGCCTCTAACCCGAGCTATAGTGTGCCGATGATCGGCGGCTACCCTAGCTCGGTTTTGTTCCCGATTTTCATTGTGGTCGAACCGAGATCGGTACCCTTCCCGTCTGTCGGGTGAGTATCTTCTGGAGCCGTAGATGGATCGTGTACGGCCTGCTCTATGGTCCAGGTCGTGGCGCAGGTCAAACCTGTCATCGGGCTCTAGTGGCTCCTTTCCATGTCTACGGGGTATCGTCGGCCTATAGCCGGTATCATCGGCCGTCCGATCTCGTCCTCGAGAAGGGCGATCTGGTTTGTCGTATAGAGTATGTTCGGGAGACGGCGTATTGGAGAGCTCGTCATCGAACTGTGGCAGTAGCTGTCGGCGCGGGTAGCTCTGTGGTTGGTCCGATAGGCCGGCGCCGAACTCCTCCTCCGCTGAAAGGACTCGTGTCCATCGGTGATTGAGGTCGTCTTGTTCGGCTTTGAGCTGTCGCTCCTTTGCTCTCAGGCTGCGAGCTGTGGATATCAGCTGTTGTCTGAACAATTCCTGATCTGCAGGATCATTGGGGATGGCCAAGTCATCGGCATCCGCATTATCCTCCCCCTCGATAGAGCGGAGGTAGTCATCGGCCAGAGGATCATCTGGGTCATCGGGGTTGCGGTGGTCTTCGGGATCCTCCTGACCCTCCAACGGGTTACCGGGGATTTCGGGGCGGCCAATGTCCTCTGGAGTATCATCGTTCCCCGTGCCCTTAATAGACTTGCGCCCCTTTTTCCCTTTGGACCGTGTATGCGGTTTCCGGCGCCTTGACGGCGCTTCATCCGATTTATCGCCATTGCTTTTTGGAGTGTCCACCATGTACATGTCGTATGTGGAGGTGGCCGTCCATTGTCCGGTCTTGGCAGGGGCGGGGGAGTGATCTTCCTCGTCCATGTACCCTGCCTCCTCGGAAGCGTAGTCTAGCATGTCGGTTAAATCCTCGACAGTGGCTATCAAGTGGGTGGTGGGTGGGAGGAAAAATCCGTCCCGACCCGTCTGAAGACCGATCTGAGAGCAGATCGGGATTGGGTCGTCGTTGATTTTCATCGACGAGATCCGATCTAGAGCTTCGTCGAGTATCGGGAGCTCGATCGGACCGGTCTGCCCAGAGCTTCCGGAGTCAACCTCCGATGCATCCGTGCAGGGGGTGTGTTCGGCAAGAACGGGTGTTCGGCTGTCGGGCGCTATAACCTGATCCGAACTTAAGATCGGGCCTCCACCAGGGCAGATCCCATAGGCGGAGCCGGAAGGTGAGTCCGAGGTTAAAGCCTCAGAGTCCTCGGGCATGGCAGGCGAGACTGCAAGCCCGGTTAGTGATAGATCGCCGCGGGAGTCTACGGAGAACTCTAAGTTCCCGAATCTGACCTCCTGATCAGGGGCGAAACTTTCGACGCGGCCAAGGCGGCTGGTCGGGTCGGCGTGCAGCACTATGCTGCCGAAAGCAAAGATCTGTCCAGGGGCAAAAGTCCTTGTGTTGCGGACCTCTTCGTTAACGACTAGGCGAACCATCGATTCCTCCTGGCGATCACAGTGGAACTCTCAATGAAAGCACCAATGTCGGTGTCAAAACCGGCGGATCTCGGGTAGGGGGTCCCGAACTATGATGCTTGGATCGATGGTAACAGGAGACGAAGGGGACAAGGTTTTACCTAGGTTCGGGCCCTCCCATGGAGGTAATACCCTACGTCCTGCTTGATTGTATTGATTGTATAGAGATTACAGAGTGATCTACCACGAGATCGTATGACTAAAACCCTAGATGAGTTCTCTCTCCTAATGATCTAAAACCCTCCGGCTTATATAGACGCCGGGGGTGCCTAGGGTTTACACATGGTCGGTTACACGTCGAGGGGATAAACACGCCTATTCTACTTTAAACGTGGAGCACACGCCTTGCTTCTAGAAACTTCCCTTCTGGAGTCCGGTCCTTCGAGTGATCCAGTGTCCGGCGAACGGCCCATATAATCCGGCCCATATTAGACAGGCCGGCCTCCCGAGGACCCCCTAGTCCAGGACTCCCTCACATGGTACTAGCATCATCATAAGCATCATTCATAGCAGAGGTAGCATCATCAATTACTTGCGACATATCAGGATTACTAGCATGTGGTGGTGTTGCAAGCTTACTCATAACAGAAGGTGAATCAAGTGAAGAGTGTGATGGCAGTTCCTTACCTCCCCTCGTAGTAGAGGGAAAAATCTTAGTCTTTTGATCCTTCAGATTCTTCATAGTGATAAATTCATATAAATCCCAAGTGACTCAACAAATATTGCTATGCTCCCCGGCAACGATGCCGGAAAAAGGTCTTGATAACCCACAAGTATAGGGGATCGCAACAGTTTTCGAGGGTAGAGTATTCAAACCAAATTTATAGATTCGACACAAGGGGAGCCAAAGAATACTTGAGAGTATTAGCAGTTGAGTTCTCAATTCAACCACACCTGGAGATTAAATATCTGCAGCAGAGTAATCAGTAGCATAGTAATATGATAGTTTGATAGCAGTAGTGACAGTAACAATAGCGGTAACAGTAGTAGCAATAGTTTTGTAGCAGTTGGGACAGCAGCAGCAGCAATGGTAACTTAGCAAAAACAACAAGTGGAAAGGTCGTAGGCATTGGATCGGTAACTCGTTGGATGATATTCGTCATGTAACAGTCATAACCTAGGGCGATACAAAACTAGCTCAGTTCATCAATGTAATGTAGGCATACGTGCTTATGGAAAAGAACTTGCATGACATCTTTTGTCCTACCCTCTCGTGGCAGCGGGGTCCATAAGGAAACTAAGGGATATTAAGGCCTCCTTTTAATAGAGAACCGGATCAAAGCATTAACACATGGTGAATACATGAACTCCTCAAACTACGGTCATCACCGCGAAGTATCCCAAATATTGTCACTATGGGGTTGACGGATCATAACACGTAATAGGTGCATATGACTAGGCAAGATCGGATCAAGAACATTGATATAGAGATGATAACATAAACGGTTCAGTTCTGAAATCATGGCACTCGGGCCCTAGTGACGGAGATAGGGAGCATCAATCTCAGAACATAATGGATACTAGTGATCAAGCCCTAACAAAACTAACTCGATTACATGATGAATCTCATCCAACTCCTCATCGACCAGCAAGCCTACGAAGGAATTACTCACTCTCGGTGGGGAGCATCATGGAATTGGCGATGGAGAAAGGTTGGTGATGACGAAGACCGAAGATACCCCTCTCCGGAGCCCGAACGGGCTCCAGATCTGGCCTCTCGATGAAGAACAGGAGGTGGCGGCGGCTCCGTATTGTAAAACGCGATAATTCGTTCTCCCTGATTTTTTTCTCGAAATTGGGAATTTATAGTGGCGGAGATAGGGCAAGTGGGGCCACGAGGTGGGCACAACCCACCAGGGCGCCCTAGAGGGCCTGGCGTGCCCTGGTGGGTGATGCTCACCCTGGCCCCCCTCCAATAATTCTCATTTATTCCAAAATAATTCTCCAAAAAGTTTCGTTCCATTCCGAGAACTTTTATTTCTGCACAAAAACAACACCATGGTAGTTCTGCTGAAAACAGCGTCAATCCGGGTTAGTTCCATTCAAATCACGCAAATTAGAGTCCAAAACAAGGGCAAAAGAGTGAGGAAAAGTAGATACGTTGGAGACGTATTATCTGGCGTCAGGCTGGGCCCCCTGCGAGCCCCTTTCGTCCCGGTTGGTAGCACCAACCAGGACTAGAGATGGACCTTTAGTCCCTGTTGGTATCACAAACCGGGACTAAAGGTATCACTATATATAGTGCTTCGTCTAGGCCGAGCCCAAGCTCTCCTTTGTCTCCTCTGTTCTTCCACTTGCTCGAGCTCATCCTCCATTTATGCCAAGATTTGTCAAGATTTGAGGCACCCCATCTATCCAAGTGTTCACAAAGGTTAGCAACTTTGTCCTTTCATCTCTCATTTCTAGATTAGCTCGTGCAATGCTCTATAACTATAGTGATTTGTGGGTTTTTAGTTTGGGAGTAATTATGTGGGACTTTATTTGATTTATATGCAATTTGAGCTCAAATTAACTTCATAGTTTGCATATGTGTAGGTGTGGTTTACTTAGTGCCTTCCCGTCCCCATCCTAACCACTGTCGATCGCCCGCACCGTCCCGTCGCCGACACCACCTTGGTTAGCCTCTTGTTCTTGTCCTTTTTATAAAAAAAATCTTATTTGCATGATTTAGATAGTTACTTGTATAATTTTCTTACTTGTATGATTGTTTGTTATACATATTGCCATGGTTTTGATATCCATGCCCGTCGGCCCTCGTCCGGTTTATGATTCGGATCTGGTATATTCTCTTTTATAACTATTTGTTGCATTTTGTGTTTATGACAATTATGCCCATCAAGTTGACATAGATATTTTTATCTAGGAGGTATGTGAACCGGAAATTGCAACCGACCCTCTTGTCGAGAAGTTAAATTTAGTTGAAAAAGAAAACAAGTATTTGAAAGAGAAATTGAAAAGAATTGAAGAAGAGAAGATGAAATTGGAGTTGTGTGTTGCCGATGTCGTCGATGATCACAAGATCAAGATGGATGCATTGTGCTTGAAGATTAGAAAGATTAGAAAATATGCCGTTAATAAAGAGGCTTGGTATCATTATGCTGTTGGATCAATTATTACCTTAGTTGCGATTTTGATTGCATTTTTTGTTGCATTTAAATGCTTTAGGTAGATAGTTTTATGTTGTTTTTACGAGAATAAGTGTATATGAACTTTATGTATGAAGTTGTATTAATTTGGTCTTTTCGGTGTTGTGTAATGAAGATGAGTCGGCAATGGATGTACGATGACCGATGCTCTCCCCAGTTCATTAATGGCGTGCATAGTTTTCTTTGTGCGGCTGAGGCAAACAAGTGGGATGGTTTTATGTGTTGTCCATGTGGTGTATGTAAGAATGATAAGAATTACTCTAACTCAAAAGTCGTTCACGTCCACCTGTTTACGTCCGGTTTCATGTCCGGCTATAAATGCTGGACCAAGGACGGAGAAAGAGGGGTTCTAATGGAAGAGAATGAAAAAGAAGAGGATGATGACAACTATCCTGGGTTCCCTAAATACGATGGTACTACAATGGGGGAAGAGAATGAAGAAGAAAAAGAAGCTGAAGAAGAGTCATCAGATGACCCCGCTGATGATCTTGGTCGGGCCATTGCTGATGCAAAGAGAAACTGCGAAAGTCAAAAGGAGAAGTTGAAGTTGCAGCACATGTTAGAGGATCACCAAAAAATGTTGTACCCAAATTGCGAAGATGACAAGAAAAAGCTGGGTACCACACTGGAATTTCTGCAATGGAAGGCAGAGAATGGTGTATCTGACAAGGGATTTGAAAAGTTGCTGAAAATAATGAAGAATAAGCTTCCAAAGGACAACGAATTGCCCGACAGTACATACGAAGCAAAGAAGGTTGTCTGCCCTCTAGGATTAGAGGTGCAGAATATACATGCATGCCCTAATGACTGCATCCTCTACCACGGCAAAGAGTACGAGAATTTGAATGCATGCCCAGTATGCGGTGCATTGCGCTATAAGATCAGTCGCGATGACCCTGGTGATGATGTTGAGGGCGAGCGCCCTAGGCGAAGAATGGTGTATCTGACAAGGGATTTGAAAAGTTGCTGAAAATCATGATGTTTGCCCACAAGAGAGCGGTTCGTCGCAACTCGAAGTCTGTTGTCAGATATGGTCCATTGTTATCCCAAGATAAGGACAGGATGGCCAAGCTGAACTATACCTACAACTGTAATGATATTTAGAGACTAGGAATATGCTTCAAATGAGAAAATCCTCTTTTGCCAAGCTTGTGGTGACATTTAGGGAGAATGGGTTGCTACAAGATAACATCCATGTCTCTTTGGAAGATCATGTAGCAACATTTCTTCACGTTGTAGGTCATAACTTGAGTTTTAGTGCGATCCACAACTAATTCATGAGATTTGTTGAGACAATTTTGATATTTAAAGCAAGTTTTGTATGCTATGGGAGAGGTCTGAGTAGACATGATTAAGGCAACTACTTGTCAAATTCCTACAAAGACACACACGAGCTATAGATGGTATACATATTTGAAGGTGAGAGCTACTAATTGTTAGTTCATGCAGTGACATAATTTTATTATTGTGATTCATAACATAATTGTGCTGGTGCTATAGATGGTACTCATGTGACTGCTAGAGTGCTGAAGTCATAGGCTGCAACATACAGGGATATAAAGCAGTAATGTTCTTGCTATTGTTGATTTCGATCTCAAATTCACATATGTGTTAGTTGGTTGGGAAGGATCATCCCATGATGCTAACATTCTTGCTTGCAATATGGCTTGACCTGATGGATTCCATATCCCTGATGGTAATTTCTACCTAGGAGGTGTTGGATATGCATGTTGACGTGGGGTTCTTCCAGCCTTCAAGGAAAAAAGGTGACATCTCAATGATTTCTCTCGTAATCCTAGCACTGTTTTTGAATTGTTCAATCTCAAACACTCTAGACGTAGAGTTATGATTGAAAGGTCATTTGGTGCTTTCAAGAATAGATTAAAATCTTTGATAAAAAGAAGAAGAAAAGAAGTAGAGGAGGAGGATAAACTTCCCCCCTTGAATACCATTGATAAATCTTCGCCCACGAGCCATATGACTATTAATTTGGTACCGCCATCTATTAGTAGTTAGAGCAAATTTTCATCTGTTTACTAGCTAGGACCGAAACAATGTTAATTTTATACTCCCTATGTTGTGTCCTTTGTGGTAAGGTCGACACTAGTAAGAACAAGTGACTATGATATTATACCGGAACAACCAAACACCAGGTAATTGCATTTTTCATAGTCATAAGCCATAAGTGTTGCCAACCAAACACCATGTATCAAACGATCTCTTGATGTAAAGCGAGCAGCCAATTGAAGTGCAAAACATGGTTTAGAGGTTGTATTTTCCCAGCCATGTTTTACGAGGCCACATATGCAAGGGGGACAAAATCCATGTAGAGAACCAATAACACCCATGCCGACTGTAATCATACTGTATAGCAGGACGGATCGGTGGCCATGCCACAATTCTGCTGATTGAAGTGGCTAAGTGCATCGCTCTCTCTGTAGCACGAGGTTGATGCACGACATGATGCTCTCTCATTAGAGTTGTTGGGTATCCCCCAAGTCTAAGGTCAATGTAAGCTATCAATAAGTATTTCCCTCGATTGAGAACCAAGATTTATTGAACCAGCATGGATTTCTTCTACAACACTAATTCTTGGTACCTGCACACCAAAGATAAACAATCTTGTTCCCAACGCTTAAATAAGGTTTTCAAGCTTCTTGTCCTGACAATTACACGGATAAATTGTATGGTATGGTATGAATTGATAATTAGATAAAATAATAAAAATGGAATAGCAAAGGAAGTAAGTTGTAATGGTGTATGCAATTAAAGGAAAATAGACCCGAGTCCATAGTTTCAATAGAGGCATCACTCCAAGAAACATAAATATGTTGTGGTGAACAAATTATAGTTGGGAGAGCTTAAATTGCAATATTTATAACCACGCCAATTGGAGAAGAGACCAACTACAGGCCAGAAGTTAAGTGAACTATTTGAAGGATATTTTTCCTCAACTTTCTGTAAATGATTACTCATACTATGTTCTTATTTTCCTTGATGATGATCATTGACCAGGTCTTTCCTTGGCAATTTACTTTTGATGACACGAGAGTCCATTCATGATGTATTTTTTGCCATAACTGTTTGCAAATGTGGAAAGACCAACTACAACGAGAAGTTAGGCAAGTGATCATATCTGCTCTGCTCACGCCCGCGTCTGGCCCCCAAGGGAAACCTCATAGCCAGGTCAATGCAAAGGCTGACACAATCCCCTATGGTAGATGGCTTGGAACACCGAAACCTCCTATCCGGAACAAAAGAGATGGCTCTAGACCATTAGCTTTCCCATTTAAGTCTACGTCGGCATTCCCTTTCGATTGGCCACCCTTTCTGTCATTCAATGCTCTCCAGCATTATTTATGTTTGATAAATATGTATTTTTCTAGTGTAGACAGACTTCATTCAATTACACAGGTTAAGATGAATAGCCCGCAACATGGCTAGCTTTGTGTTAGAGCTAATCATATTTGGTATTCTAAATTCGTAAAGAAATATGTAAGATGAAATATATTTTATCTTTAGTAAAATATTTGCATCATTAATTTTCTTTTAGACTTATCATGATTTTGTAGGGCACATACTGACATATATGGATGACTAATAATATTACTTCAATTCAAAATTTATATTAATCTAGATTGTTATAATTAGGACTAATTATATAACTAATGGAGTAGACTATTTAACTCATGTGGTAACATGGATGAACCCGACCGCTTTATTGTATATATAATACATGGATTGTAAAATCTTGCCCATTGTCCGTATAGCTCAGTTGGTAGAGCCGAGGTTCGTAGGACGAGTTTGGTTTGCTTCCTGGGCAAACCTTACATGCCCGTAACCTTGTGGTCTTGGGTTCGAGCCCCAAGGCGGGCAATTTTTTTTGGGTGTTTATACATATTTCCTTTGCTTTCTCAATTTATACCTTTTTAGACCAATTGATTTAGGTGGATGTGAGAACTTTGAGTTATGTATTTTTAGCAACATTATGAACCCCATTTGGAAGTTATCTAGATGACTCAAATGTGTATTGGTGTGACATGGATTGTGGAGATTACAAAATCGATGCTAGAAGAACTAGGTGGTGGTTTTGCTTTATTATTTTTGGCGGTGTAATTGCTTTTCATGCTTCCGATTTAGATCATCTGTTTATATTGATCGATTTAAGTAGATGCAGAAATAGTTTAGATTTCTCTATTATCTACAGAAATTTGAACCCCATATTTTTACACTAAGTAGATGACACAATGATATTTCAGAGGCGTGAATACTAGGGAAAATGTATGTTGTAATGAATCGCAAGGGATAAGCTCATTCTCTATGTGCCCATTGAGCAAGAATATATAAGGCGCGCTTGACTTCCATTGTATGTGCCCATTGAGCAAGAATGATGATTCCTTGAGTTTCATGCATACTCTATGCATGGTTTTTCTTTGTGCCAAATACTACCCTTAGGGCATAAACCTTTGGGAGATGATTTGGACATCATTACTACAGTTACACCCCAAGCCACATGACCACGCCAAACCCATGTTCTAGAACACAAGGGCCAATGACTAGGCTTTCGCACGCCAACTCAAATATCAAATAATTTCGTTTCTAATAACTCTTCCAAGTGCTTATGATAATATGATGCTGCCTAAGTGACGTATAATTGTTTTATTTTTGAATATAGGATCTATCATGGACAAGTGGGACATGAACTAAGTATGATCAAGCATGTAGGTCTGAAAGAGCATATAAGGAGCAAAGATGAAGTTGCAAGTTCATATTTCAGAAGATTGAAGACACCGTGATGGCACATGACAACATGGACAAAATATACAATGCCACTTTAAAATTATATTTCATAGCAATTTATAGGTGATGCACCACCTCAATTATGGGCCAAACTCATGCATTCCTGGAGTAAAACATTATATGATGCTTTTAGAGTATGTATTTTGGGAGTATGCCGACTTGGGGTTGGAGAATCCATCCCCCCTTTATGTACCTCTTTACAACAACATTTTTAGAATTTGCTACTCTTAGGCTTAGCCATAGACACGAGAGGCCGCAAGACCTCATATACTACATATCACCGAACCTTATTTTGCCAGTCAAGTACTTCATCGTATATACAAAATTTAGATTGTATATCATAAATTATTACTTGTTCATTCATTTAACACAGATATTGATCTTTGTGATCAGATTGACCATGTTTACAACAACATCAACATCATACCAGAGTTGTTGTAGCGGTTTTCAAGGGTGCCGTCGAGTGTTCATGGTAGTCGGGTCATCAAAGTCTCCTTAAACATAAATGAATTTCATATCATTGAAATATTGGGATATACTTTTATATATCATGTTCCATCAGGTTGGTATGGTTGCTTCTTGAGATTTTCTAGTTTTTTGTAGTCCAGATTATATATTGTTTTCATACCTGGAGTTCATGAAAAAGTGAAAAAAGAAGGAAGCTTGATCTTCACTTCAAAGCAACCATAAAGTGTGCATCATTGTTTTTAGTTGATATTCTTAGGGTCTAGTTCGTTATAGTTTAGTGTTCTATTCACATCAGTCACACCACTATCATACCAGCATCGCATGTCCACTGCAGACCACCACCCTCCCTGAAATTCGGCCATAGCCCCACCTCCGACCTCTACAACATCATACTTTAGGTCGGTTGCATCTTCACTCGACACAATAGGATATTTTAAGGATTTGTTTTGAAAAAATAGAAAAATGTGGATCCAACTAAACTAGAACTACTCTATGAATTTGGGTTAGTTTTGTGCAATTTTTAGTATAAGGGGCATGCATTTCTCATAAGAAGTCCATTTTCGCTCCATGACCCTCAATCATAGCTATAGATGAGCCTCATTTAAAAAAATTACCTTCAGGATAGAGTATTTTAAATTCACCATTTTGAAAAAATCTTCCATAGAGTAATAATGATTAGGGGAATGACCAATGTCAATTCTCTCAGAGATATCTTTGTATCTCCTTGACATTTTAACACTGCTTGTTTCGGCTTGCATGCAAACTTACCAAGCTAGGATGAGGGTTTGACTTTCAGCTATTTAGCTACTTGCGCCTCCATATGGCATGTTCTTTTCTGAAGAGACTTGTCATATATTGTGAGTCCAACTATTTTCTTGGTGATCTGACCAAGACAGTTATCATGCAACTTCAACATTTCAATAAAGTCGTTGTTCTGTCAAGTTTGAGTGGTAATAAAAGGTTTGAGCGATTCCTCAAGTGTTCGGGATTACCTTTGATAGCTCCACAATTATAATTATTTGGTGCTATTAATTTTTAGGATATGGTGGCTTTTCATAACTAGAACCAAAATTTTGATTCTTCCACCTAGGATTATAACTATTGCGAGCAATGAAACTGACATCACTAATGTCAGCTTCAATAATAGCATTAATAGATATTTCTTCTTGACCTTTTATCATACATGTGAGTTCATCGTTTTTTGGTGTAAGCTCTTCATTATTTTCTTCCATAATGGAATCTACCCTTCTAAACGTGGACCTATCAACATGCCATTAAGCTTGATTTTCTTGCATATCTTCTTGGAGCTTCTCTGCTCCAGCAAGTGGTTTTGCCATAGTATTCCTCCTGTAGTAGTGTAATGCATATTTTTGGATACATTATTTATGTCATTACAAAACAAATAATGAATTAATCATTTTCCGTTCCCTGTTAGGAAAGTTCCTAGTGGTTTCCTTCATTCGCTCTCGCGCAAGCGCTAGTGGCTCGCGATCTTCCTACTTAAAACCTGTAATATTAGAATGGAATTGCATTGTTTCCGTGGGTGGAAAGTATTTAGTCATAAATTATTGCATCAGCTATTACAAGATGTAATGGAAAATTTAGGCAAAACTAAAATCCATTCTTCAGCCTTTCCTCTTAAAGAAAAGGGAAACATGCATAATTTAAGTACATCGGGATCAACATCTTTAATGTGATTTATATTGCAAAGCTTTGTAAAAATATGTAAATGCATACTTCCGTCATCTCAATCAAAGCCTCCAAACTGGGTTTTCTGAACCATTGTAAGTAGGCTCTACGTAATATCATCCTGCTTAGCTTGACATCAGGTTGTGCAATAGGTGCATGCATACAATCATTACTAGGAGTAGTGAACTCCCCAAGCTTCTTAGTAGCCATAATACTTTTTTTTATTAAATTGCAAAAAAAAAATTAGCAAACCAATAAATAAATAAATAAATACAAGGTCTCTAACTTTACCAGGGTGATAAAATACTTCACCTACAACGCCTCCAGAATAAGGGTTGGTTACCTTTGATCCGGTTTTGGATGTAGATAAAGCCTTCTTCCCTAGAGATCCTAGGATTTGTCGAATCCCGGAAGTGATGATGCTTGGAAAGGAAATTTTGCCAAGACCTTCTTATCTCAAAATGTTCCAGTTCTTTTTTGCTTGTTCATAATAATTCTCTGAAAGTTAACTAACAACCTTTTTTGCTTGTTCATGGAGTTATGAGGCTATCCCTCAGCCTTTAGCCCGAGGGGACAACTCAAACATCACGAATCAATTACAAGACATTGTAGAATTTTTACTTGAAGATGAATGATTGGAAGTCTTACAATGTCGGTGATCGTGATATAATATCGATTACAAGTATTATGACTAAGGAAGATGGAGGCCATGGTTGTGGTTGTAATGCCTACGGAGATGGAAGAAGTTATAGATAGGAATGGTAATGATTATTTCGAGGTGATGGATATGTGAAATTGGTCCTCCTATTAGTCAGGGGGGGGGGCTTCTTCACCTTTATATGGGGACATACAACATAATAGGGTTTCTATGTGTCTGCATTGTGAATCGGCCTTCGATCCCTTCACGTAAGTTGTCAAATATGACATCACGGAGGCGGTGCCACATGGTACATACCAAAGTATGATCGGCGGGTGCTAGTTCCACATTTCTTCCTCTCTCTTGGAGGTCCCCGTGCGTGCCTGGTTGATTGGCAATGATCTTCATAGCTAATATATTCCATGTATAGCTTGATTTTCCACCTAAATATGCCCATTTATGCAAGGAACGAAATAAATGAGGAGATTAGCAATCATTTTAATTTGTTAGTATTTAGTGGGAAAATTGAAGTGATTATTTCAAAATTATATTAGAAAATCTTGTTTAACCATGGGTAAAAATAAGTGAAAAATCACTCATCAACCACCTCAGTTTTGGGCCAAGACCATGTATTTTTGGAGTAACACATTGTGTAGTTTTTTGAGTTTTACATGGCTACTTAAGGTTGGATTTGACCCGCTCCTCCTTGGGCGGTCTGAACCCTCCTCACCCTCTTATATACGAACTTAAATACCCCACTTAGTGCATATAGTTAGGGTTTAGTTTTTTTTTTTTTGAGTTTTACCGTTTGCTACTCTTAGCCATAGGCATGAGAGTCGGCGAGACGTCCTATACTACACATAACCATAACCCCACTTTGTTAATGAAGTACTTCATCGTGATTTCCAATTAACATTACATGCCATAAATTCATCCTTGTTCTTGGATTGCATCTAGAGATAGATCTCCGTGATAAGGTTGACCTTATTTCCAGCATCGTCAACAACCACACCAAGTTGGTTTATTGATTTCTAAGGTGCATGGTGAGTGTTCAATGTAGTGGAGTCGTCAAAGTCTCTTCCAAATAAAAGCGTATCCTATCCCTTGGTGGTTTTAGTAATTCAACACAACATATAGCTTATTGAACTAATGATCTACTTGAGTATATTTCAGAAAAGTTCAAGGCTTGGATAGGTTATTGTGGACCTCTCAAAATGCTAAAGACATGTAATGGCAAAAGCTTCAAGACTCTACATTTTTGGTTAAGTGATCATTGATCACATTCAGTCCATAGGAGAAGCCAATACTATTAAAAGGGGATGAGGTATTAATGATGACTCAGTTGCTCAAGTGCTTAGAAATTTGCCACCAATACCCTCAACCACATTCTCATATCCATCTGTCCCAAGTCCAAAAAGTCAACTAGGTCCCACCGATACTTTTCGATCCGGACCCACCGAGTTTCACCAAGACAGAGCCACAAGCTAAACCCTAGCATCTCGGTACCATCGAGACTGCATTCGATATTACCGAAAAGAAGTGACCAACTTTTGGATGTCAACCAAAGTAATCTCGAACCTCCGAGATGAAACGATCGGAATCTCCGAGACATTGGATCTGCCTAAGTCATGCCGAATCGGTCTCACAAGGTTCCCACCGAAAAGCCAAAAGTTGTAACCTTTTGTAGTAGTCAGTCCCACCGAGATTTCATTTCGGTGTCATCGAGTTTTGCACTAAGGTTGTAACGGTTGGATTTTTGGTGGAGGCTATATATACCCCTCCACCACCACCTACTCTCAGAGAGAGCTATCAGAACAAAACTACACTTCCAGAACTCATTTTCTGAGAGAGAACCACCTACTCATGTGTTGATATCAAGGAATTCCATTCCTACCAAAAGATCCTTGATTTCTAGCCTCCTGAAGTTGCTTTCCACCCAATCCTTCTCTTCTACCAAGCCAAATTATGTGAGAGAGTGATTGAGTGTTGAGGAGACTATCTTTTGAAGCACAAGAGCAAGGAGTTCATCATCAACACAACATCTATTACCTTTTGGAGAGTGATGTCTCCTAGATTGGTTAGAGGTTGCTTGGGAGCCTCCAAATCTCGTGTTGTGGAACTAAGAAGTTTGTAAGGGCAAGGAGATCACCTACTTTGCCAAGATCTATCCGAGTGAGGCTAGTCCTTGGTGGACATAAGCCATGGTGGCATAGACAAGGTTTCTTCTTCGTGGACCCTTTGTGGGTGGATCCCTCCATGGACTCACACAGCCGTTGAAAGGACATGGATGTCTCCTAGAGGGGGGGTGAATAGGCGCTTTAAAATAATTACGGTTTAGGCTTGAACAAATGCGGAATAAAACTAGCGTTTAATATGTCAAGCACAAAACCTAAAATAACTAGGCTCACCTATGTGCAAAAACAACTTATGCTAAGCAAGATAAACAACTAAGTGATAGCAAGATATATAACAAGAAACAATATGGCTATGACAAAGTAAAGTGCGTAAGTAAAGAGCTCGGGTAAGAGAGAACTGAGGTGCATGGAGATGACGATGTATCCCAAAGTTCACACCCTTGCGGATGCTAATCTCTGTTTGCAGCGGTGTGGAGGCACAATGATTGAGCCCCGAGGTACCACCAACCGTCTAGGGTGCCAAAGCACCCAAGAGACACAAGCTCTAGGGTGCTCAAACACCCAAGAGTAATAAACTACTCAAACTTCACTTCCACGTATCACCGTGGAGAACTCAAACCTATGCACCAAATGCAATGGCAAGGGCACACAGAGTGCCCAAGTCCTTCTCTCCCAAATCCCACCACAACAACTAATGATATGGAGGAAAATGAGAGGAAGAACGAAGAAGAGAACACAAAGAACTCCAAGATCAAGATCCAAGGGGTTCCCCTCACATAGAGTAGAAAATGATTGGTGAAGACGTAGATCTAGGTCTCCTCTCTCTTTTCCCTCAAGAACTAGCAAGAATCATTGGAGGGATCGAGAGTTAGCAAGCTCAAAGAAGTTCAACAATAGGGGAACAACACAAGCTCAAAAGCTAAGGTCCATTGGGGAAGAAGACCCCCTTTTATAGGTGGGGAAAATCCAACCGTTAACTCCTTAGCCCGCACAGAAGCGGTACTACCGCTCTGGAGTGCAGTGATACTTGTGATCTACGTTGGGTTTTCCGTGAAGAAGAACAAGTGATGCAGTACAGTATAAATAAGTATTTCCCTCAGTTGAGAACCAAGGTTTATCGAACCAATAGGAGTAGCACACAACCCCCATCTTCAGCGGCTGCACACAAAGAAGCAAACACTTGCACCCAACGCGGGCAAGAGGGTTGTCAATCCCCTTAGACTCGATTTGCAAGCTAGTGAAGTATGTAGATGAAAGTTGAATATTGTAAATTGCAAAACAAAATAAAAGCGAATAAATGGCAGCAAGGTATTGAAAGCTTATGTGAATATATAAGTGAATAGACCCGGGGGCCGTAGTGTTCTCTAGTGGCATCTCTCATGTAGTAGGCATACGATGGGTAAAAGAACTACTGTTGGGCAATTGATGGAAAAGTGCATAGTTATGCAATCTTTATTCACGACAATGATCATGCATATATAGGCATCACGTCCATAAGCAAATATGCCGACTCCTGCCTGCACCTATTACTATTACTCCACCCATCGACCGCTATCCAGCATGCATCTAGAGTATTAAGTAAAATAGAGTAATGCTTGGAGAACAATGACATGATGTAGAAAAAGAGTATTCAATCAATATGAATTAACCCCATCGTTTTATCCTTAGTGGCAACAATACAAAGATGTATCTTGTCCATTCTGTCACCGGGATATAGAAACCCATCAGATTGAACCCACCACAACGCACCCCTCTCATTGAAGAAATATCAATCTAGTTAGCCAAACTATTTCAATAGATCAGAGAGATTTATGAAGCTATAATAATCATGCAAATAAGAATCATAATAGATTTCAGAGAAGACTCAAATCTTTTTCATGAATGATCTGAACATAAACCCACAATTCATTGGATCCCAACAAACGCACCGCACAAAGTGAATACATCGAATAGATCACCGCGAAGATGCGGTGAACTTTGTATCGAAGATCAAGAGAGAGAGAGAGAGCCATCTAGGTACTGACTATGGACCCGTAGGTCTGTAAGGAACTACTCACACATCACCATGGGAGCAACAAGGTTGATGTAGAGGCCCTCCGTGATCGATCCCCCCTCCGACAGGGCACCGGAACAAGGCTCCAGATGGTCACACGACAGAAGAGAGACTTGCGGCAGCGGAAAAAGTGTTTCGGGAGGCTCTCTAGTGTTTTTGGATTTATTGGAATTTATAGGCCAGAGAGGGGAGCCGGGAGACGCTCGAGGGGGCCAACACATAACAGGGAGTGGCCACCCCCCTGGGCACGCCCTGTTGTGTGGTGGCTCCCTTGTGGAGCCTCTGGCCTCCTCCCGAAGCTTCCAGGTCTTCTTTTGGTCCAGAAAAAATCAGAAAAAGGTTTCAGGGCAATTAGAATTCGTTTGGTACTGTAAACATGAAAAGTCAAAAACATGCAGAAAACAACAACTTGCACTGGGCACTGGGTTAATAGTTTAGTGCTCAAAAATAATATGAATTGGCAAATAATCACCCAAAAAGCATCCTAGAATGATAATACTATAGCATGGAACAATAAAAAATTATAGATACGCTGGAGACGTATCAGCATCCCCAAGCTTAATTCCTGCTCGTCCTCGAGTAGCTAAATGATAAAAATAGAATTTTTGATATGACATGCTACCAACCATGTAATTTATTGCAGGTATGATCATTGAGAAACGATGAATTAATATACATCAACATAGTAATACTTATAAACATAAGGAACATAATCATCAAGTTTCAAAATATGCGATCCTTAAAGAATGTTCACCCCTATTCATTTTATCATATATGAATAGCATGGCTCCATTTTCATCACATAAATACAAATTTCAAGCACCACTGTGTAAAGTCAGGCTATTGGATCGTACTTCTTAACGCGCTTCAGCTTTTTATTACTTACGCAATATATGAGCGTGAACCATGGATATAACATAAAGGTGGAATAGCATATGGTGGTAGGTTTCAAAGGGGTAAAAGTGGAGAAGAAGGTCTCGCATCAACTAGGCGTATCAACGGGCTATGGAGGTGCCCATCAATAGATATCAATGCGAGGTGTAGGGATTGCCATGCAACAGATGCACTTAGAGCTATAAGTGTATGAAAGCTCAAATGAAGCTAAGTGGGTGTGCATCCAACTTGCTTGCTCATGAAGACCTCGGGCATTTGAGGAAGCCCGTCATCAGAATATACAAGCCAAGTTCTATAATGAAAAATTCCCACTAGCATATGAAAGTGATAAAACAAGAGACTCTCTATATGAAGAACATGGTGCCACTTTTAGGCACAAGTGTGGAAAAAGAGGTAGTAGCACTGTCCCTTCTCTCTTTTCTCTTATTTTTTCCTTTTTTCTTTTTCTTTCTTTCTTTTTCTTTTTTTCCTTTTTTTGTTTTTATTTCTTTATTTTATTTTTTGTCTGGAGTCTCATCCCGATTTGTGGGGGAATCATTATCTCCATCATCCTTTCCTCACTGAGACAGTGCCCTAATAATGATAATCATCACACTTTTATGTACTTACAACTCAATATGAAAAACTATAAGATGACTCTATATGAATGCCTCTGGCAGTGTACCAGGATGTGCAATGATCTAGCGTAGCAAAGGATATCAAAGAATGGACAAGCCATAAAAATATCATGCTAGCTATCTTACGATCATGCAAAGCAATATGACAATGAGTGTACTAGTCATATGATATAACAGTGGAAGTTGCATGGCAATATATTTTGGAATGGCTATGGAAATGCCATAATAGGTAGGTATGGTGGCTGTTTTGAGGAACATATAATGAGGCTTATGTGCAACAGAGTGTATCATGTCATGGGGTTTGGATGCACCGGCGAAGGTTGCACCGATCCTCGAGGCAAGAAGGGGCAATGCACGGTACCTAATAGGCTAGCAAATATGAGGTGGTGAGAGTGCGTATATCCATGGATTCACATTAGTCATAAAGAACTCACATACTTAATGCAATATTTTATTAGCTCTCTCGAAGCAAAGTACTACTTGCATGCCCCTAGGGAGGAGGTTGGGAGGAGTTAACCATCGCTTGCCTCCGACTTAAATAGCACTAGGATTTCAACGAGGAATAATTATGCTCACACATCATCACCATGCTATAAAAAATATTTAGATGAACAACAAGTTAACACCCTCTAATTCACAATACTTTTACTAACCAATGACCATGCGCTCATGCCCTTTCGTATTACCACATCAATATCATTAACCCACAATTTTTCTTTTACGTGCTACATGTGGTTTTGATTATGCACTCATTGGATACCTATTATTTTTGGACTAGTCTTATAACACATGCAAATTAGCGTCAATATTTATTAACTCTCAAATAAATATAAGTGAAGAACGAGAGTGCAATTATTTCTATAAAATCTAGACACCACCGTGCTCTAAAAGATATAAGTGAAGTACTAGAGCAACTGCTAAGCTCAAAAGATATAAGTGAAGCACAAAGAGTATTCTAATAAATCATGGTGATCTTGTGTCTCTATAAAGTGGGTGTGTCCAGCAAACAATGATTGTTGAAAACTAAAGCAAAAAAAAGTAAAACAAACGACGCTCCAAGCAAAACTCATATCATGTGATGAATAAAAATATAGCTCCAAGTGACATACCGATGGATTGAGACGAAAGAGGGGATGCCTTCCGGGGCATCCCCAAGCTTAGATGCTTGAGTATTCCTTGAATATTACCTTGGGGTGCCTTGGGCATCCCCAAGCTTAGGATCTTGCCGCTCCATATTCCTTCATCGATCGTGATAGCACCCAAAACTAAAAAACTTCAGCACACAAAACTCAACAAAACCTTCGTGAGATCCGTTAGTATAGTAAACATATCAAATACTTTAGGTACTGTTATAAATTGATTCTTATTTTCTTATTTCATAAGGTACTGTAGTATAACTTCTCCATGGCTTATACCCCCCCCCCCCCCCCCGCCCCGATACAATCCATAACATCATCAAAACAAGCAAATTATGCAAGCAAAAACAGAATCTGTCTAAAACAGAACAGTCTGTAAAGATATTTAGAGAACCTATACTTATGTAACTCTAAAGATTATGAAACATTAGGAAAACCCGAAGAATTTATATAGCAATACTGTGTAAAAAATCAGATCAAAAAGAACTTCCAGTAAAATCAAAGAAATTCTGCACTGGACGCTAAAGTTTCTGTTTTTGCACCGTATCAATTCTACTCATCTTGTGAGTCATCCAAAAGTCTTTACTTGGCACAAACACTAAATTAAACATAAAAACACAATCATTACAGAGGCAATAATCATTTTATCAAAAACAAACAGAAAGTAAAAAACAAAAGTAAAGATAACTATTGTGTTGCCTCCCAACTAGCGCTATTATTTTACGCCCCTGGCTAGGCATATTTCATAGTTTCAAGTGTTGTCATCTTTAGTCTCAAGCTCCTGAATCACACAACCATGTTTCCTAAGAGGAGGTAGCTTGAATATAGGATCTTCTATCAAACTTATAAAATTGGGATCCACACTAATCATCTTAAGATCCTCATTCCTTTTAATAGGAGTGATACTAATATTCTTAGGAACATACATAATCTTAGAATTCTTTCCTTAAGAGGTACTAGCATTAGCTTTGGATGGGGTAAAAGCGGACCCCATTTTATCAGACTTCCTCTATTTTATCAATTCTACCAAAGCGTTGCTCTACCCGCTCATTCGTAGTTGTACCTTTCTCCTTTAATGCTTTCAAAGTGATTCCTATCTTTGACCCAAATTGAGTAATATGATTATGAATATTTTTATCCAACTCCTCAATTTTTCCTTTAGTGGCAATTTTATTTTCAATAATATCAAGCCTTTGCATAAAATGTTCCAAGGTCAAAGTAGTTTCATTAATGACAAGAGGTGGTGTTCCTACTAAATTTTCCATCGCTTTGAAAGCATCCGAAGTGTGACTCATCAAGTAATTACCATCGGTAATAGTATCAAGTACGAACCTATACCAAGCAATAATAACCACATAAAAGTTACGAAGCAAGATATTGGGGGATTGCTTATGAATAAATTTATTTTGAGCATTGCAAATCCTATGCCAAGCATCTCGCAAACTTTCTCCTCCCCTTTCTTTAAAACTAAGCACCTCATTCTCGGGAGTAAAGGGAACATAAGTAAGACTAGCCATAGTAACAAGCAAACTAACAAAGATACATATTTTTGTATTTTTGATTTTTATGGAACAAGAAAAATATAACAGCAAATAAAAATTAGAACAAGTGAATGATAATTTGTGCGAAGTTACTTGATAGTAGGTTGGTGATACTCCCCGGCAACGTCGCCAGAAATCCTTCCTGATACTTGTGATCTACGTTGGGTTTTCCATGAAAAGGAACGGGTGAAGTAGCATAGTATACATAAGTATTTCCCTCAGTTGAGAACCAAGGTTTATCAAACCAATAGGAGTAGCACGCAACCCCCATCTTCAGCGATTGCACACAAATAAGCAAACACTTGCACCCAATGCGAGCAAGAGGGTTGCCAATCCCCTTGGACTCGTTATTTGCAAGCTAGTGACGTATGTAGATTAAAGTTGAATATTGTAAATTGAAAAATAAAATAAAAGAAAATAAATGGCAGGAAGGTATTGAAAGCTTTTGTAAATACATAAGTGAATAGACCCGGAGGCCGTAGTGTTCTCTAGTGGCATCTCTCATGTAGTAGGCATACGGTGGGTAAACAAATTACTGTTGGGCAATTGATAGAAAAGCGCATAGTTATGCAATCTTTATTCATGGCAATGATCATGTGTATATAGGCATCACGTCCATAAGAAAATAGGCCGACTCCTGCCTGTACCTATTACTATTACTCCACCCATCGACCGCTATCCAGCATGCATCTAGAGTATTAAGTAAAACAGAGTAATGCTTGGAGAACAGTGACATGATGTAGACAAAGAGAATTCAATAAATATGAATTAAACCCATCGTTTTATCCTTAGTGTCAGCAATATAAAGATGTATCTTGTCCCCTTCTGTCACTGGGATATAGAAATCCGTCAGATTGAACCCACTACAACACACCCCTCTCACTAAAGAAATATCAATCTAGTTTGCCAAACTATTTCCATAGATCGGAGAGAGTTACGAAGCTATAATAATCATGCAAATAAGAATAATAATAGATTTCTGAGAAGACCCAAATCTTTTTCATGAATAATACGAACATAAACCCACAATTCATCGGATCCTTACAAACGCACCGCACAAAGTGATTACATCGAATAGATCACCGCGAAGATGTGGTAAACTTTGCATTGAAGATCAAGAGAGAGAGAGAGAGAGAGAGATAGCCATCTAGGTACGAACTACGGAACCATAGGTCTGTAGGGAACTACTCACACATCACCATGGGAGCTGTTGGGGAACGTTGCATGGGAAACAAAAAATTTCCTACGCACACGCAAGATCTATCCATGGTGATGAGCATCTACGAGAGGGAGAGTAGATCTACATACCCTTTTAGATCGCTAAGCGGGAAGCGTTAAGAAACACGGTTGATGTAGTCGAACGTCTTCGCGATCCAAATCGCCGAGCGTCCCGCGATCCAATCACGATCCGTCCCGATCTAGCGCCGAACGGACGGCACCTCCGCGTTCAGCACACGTACAGCTCGATGACGATCTCCGCCTTCTTGATCCAGCAAGAGGGAGCGGAGAGGTGGATGAGTTCTCCGGCAGCGCGACGGCGTGGCAGCGATGGTGGTGGAACTAATTCCAGCAGGGCTTCGCCTAAGCACCGCTGAAACGATCTAGAGGAGAAACTCCGATCTAGAGGAGAGGCTAGCACGTGGCTATTAGGGGTATTTTTCTCCTCTAAATCCTCTAGTATATATATAGGAGGGAGGGAGGGGAGGAGGCAGCCTCAAACCCTCAAGGGCTGGCCGAAATTTGAGGTGGAGGAGTCCTACTCCAATCCTACTAGGAGTAGGATTCCTCCTCTCCACTTGGAAACACTTTCCACCTTTCCACCTTTGGGTTTTTTCCACCTCCAGCCATATGGGCCTTAGTGGGGGGCTTGGCCAGCCCACTAAGGGCTGGCTTGACTCCTCCCACAGCCCATGAGGCCCCTTGGGTTGAAATACCCCTCCCGATGGTCCCCGGTACCCCTCCCGACACTCCCGGTACACTACCGAAGTACCCGAAACTTTTCCGGTGACCAAAACGGGACTTCCTATATATCAATCTTTACCTCCGGACCATTCCGGAGCTCCTCGTGACGTCCGGGATCTCATCCGGGACTCCGAACAACCTTCGGTCACCACCATACATAACTCTACTATACCGAAACGTCACCGAACCTTAAGTGTGCAGACCCTGCGGGTTCGAGAACTATGTAGACATGACCGAGACACCTCTACGGCCAATAACCAATAGCGGGACCTGGATGCCCATATTGGTTCCTACATATTCTACGAAGATCTTTATCGGTTGAACCTCTATGTCAAGGATTCAGTTAATCCCGTACGTTGTTCCCTTTGTTCTTCGGTATGTTACTTGCCCGAGATTTGATCGTCGGTATCTCTATACCTAGTTCAATCTCGTTACCGGCAAGTCTCTTTACTCGTTCCGTAATACAAGATCCCGTGGCTAACACTTTAGTCACATTGCTTGCAAGGCTTGTTGTGATGTTGTATTACCGAGTGGGCCCTGAGATACCTCTCCGTCACACTGAGTAACAAATCCCAGTCTTGATCCATACCCACTCAACAGACACTCTCGGAGATACCTGTAGAGCACCTTTATAGTCACCCTGTTACGTTGCGACGTTTGATACACACAAGGAATTCCTCCAGTGTCAGTGAGTTGTATGATCTCATGGTCTTAGGAACAGATACTTTACATGCAGAAAACTATAGCAATAAACTGACACGATCATATGCTATGTTTATATTTTGGGTCTTGTCCATCACATCATTCTCCCAATGATGTGATCCCGTTATCAAATGACATCTCATGTCAATGGCTAGGAAACCTTGACCATCTTTGATCAACGAGCTAGTCTATTAGAGGCATACTAGGGACACAGTGTTGTCTATGTACCCACACATGTATTTGAGTTTCCAATCAATACAATTATAGCATGGATAATAAACAATTATCATGAACAAGGAAATATAATAATAACCATTTTATTATTGCCTCTAGGGCATATTTCCAACAGTCTCCCACTTGCACTAGAGTCAATAATCTAGTTCACATCACCATGTGATTTACATTGCTATGAATCTAACACCCAATGAGTTCTGGGGTTCGATCATGCTTTGCATGTGAGAGAGGTCTTTAGTCAATGGTCTGCAACATTTAGATCCGTGTGTTCTTTGCAAATCTATATGTCATACTGCAGATGCTACCACGCTCCACTTGGAGCTATTCCAAATGGTTGCTCCACTATACGTATCCTGACTGCTACTTAGAGTCGTCCGGATAGGTGTCAAAGCTTGCATCCACGTAACCCTTTACGACGAACTCTTTATCACCTCCATAATCGAGAAATATTTCCGTAGTCTTCTAGTTACTAAGGATAATCTTGACCGCTGTCCAGTGATCCACTCCTGGATCACTGTTGTACCCCTTGACTGACTCATGGCAAGGCACAGACAGGCGCGGTACACAGCATGGCATACTATACAAAGCCTATGGACAAAGCATAGGGGACGACCTTCGTCCTTTCTCTTTCTTCTGCCATGGTCGAGCTTTGAGTCTCACTCAACTCCACACCTTACAAATCAGGCAAGAACTCTTTCTTTGACTGATCCATTCTGAACTCTTTCAAAATCTTGTCAAGGTATGTACTCATTGAAAGTCTTATCAGACGTCTTGATCTATCCCTATAGATCCTGATGCCCAATATTTAAGTAGCTTCTATCCAAGTTTTCCTTTGAAAAACTCCTTTTCAAACAGCCCTTTATGCTTTCCAGAAATTCTACATCATTTCCGATCAACAATATGTCATCCACATATACTTATCAGAAATTCTATAGTGCCCCCACTCACTTTATTGTAAATACAAGTTTCTCATAAACTTTGTATAGACTCAAAAACTTTGATCACCTCATCAAAGCGTATATTCCCACTCCGAGATGCTTGCTCCAGTGCATAGAAGGATCGCTGGAGCTTGCATATATTTTAGCATCCTTAGAACTGACAAAACCTTCCGGTTGTATCACATACAACCTTTCCTCACGGATACCGTTAAGGAAATGATGTTTTGACATCCATCTGCCAGATTTCATAATCGAAAAATGCAGCAACTGCTAACATAGTTCCAACAGACTTTAGCATCGCTACGGGTGAGAAAGTCTCATCGTAGTCAACTCCTTGAACTTGTGAAAAACCCTTTGCCACAAGTCGAGCTTTATAGACGGTGACATTACCGTCTGCGTCCGTCTTCCTTTTAAAGATCCATTTGTTCTGAATGGCCTTTCAACCTTCAGGTAATACTTCCAAAGCCCATACTTTGTTTTCTAACATGGATCCCGTCTCGGATTTCATGGCCTTTAACCATTTCTCGGAATCCGGGCCCATCTTCGCTTCTCCATAGTCTCGTAGGTTCATCGTTGTCTAACAACATGACCTCTAAGACAGGGTTGCCGTACCACTCAGGAGCAGTACGCGTCCTTGTCGACCTACGAGGTTCGACAGTAACTTGATACGAAGCTTCATGATCATCATCATTAACTTCCTCTTCAACTGATGTAGGCTCTACAGAAACATCTTTCCACACTGCGCTACTCTCAGGTTGAAGTAAAGGTTCAACAACCTCATCAAGTTCTATCTTCCTCCCACTCAATCTTTCGAAAGAAACTCTTTCTCGAGAAAGGACCCGTTTTAGCAACAAACACTTTGTGCTTGGATCTAAGATAGAAGGTTTACCCAACTGTTACGTTAGGGTATTCTATGAAGATGCATTTGTCCGCTTTGGGTTCGAGCTCATTAGGTGAAAACCCTTTTTCACATAAGCGTCGCAGCCCCAAACATTAAGAAATGATAGCTTAGGTTTCTGCCAAACCAAAATTCATACGGTGTCATCTCAACGGACTTAGATGGTGCCCCTTTTAAAGTGAATGTAGTTGTCTCTAATGCATAACCCCAAAACGATAGTGGCAAATCGATAAGAGACATCATAGTACGCACCATATCCAATAGAGCACGACTACGACGTTCGGACACACCATCACACTATGGTGTTCCAGGTGGCGTGAGTTGTGAAACAACTTCCACATTGTCTTAAGTTGTATACCAAACTTGTAACTCAGATATTTACCTCTACGATCATATCGTAGATATTTTATCTTCTTGTCACGATGATCTCAAACTTCACTCTGAATTTGTTTGAACTTTTCAAATGTTTCAGACTTGTGTTTCATTAAATAAATATCCCCATATCTACTCAAATCATCAGTGAAGGTAGGAAAATAATGATATCCACCGCACGCTACAACACTCATTGGACCGAATACATCAACATGTATCATTTCCAAGAAGTCACTTGCCCGCTCCATCATACCGGAAAACGGGGTCTTAGTCATCTTGCCCATGAGGCATGGTCCACATGTCTCAACCGATTCGAAATCGAATGAGTCCAAAGATCCATCAGCATGGAGTTTCTTCATGCGTTTTACACCAATATGACATTTAGCGGCAGTGCCACAAGTATGTGGTACTATCATTATTAACTTTGTATCTTTTGGCATCAATATTATGAACATGTGTATCACTATGATCAAGATTCTATAAACCATTCTCATTGGGTGCATGACCATTGAAGGTATTATTCATGTAAACAGAATAACCATTATTCTCTAACTTGAATGAATAACCGTATTGCAATAAACATGATCTAATCACGTTCATGCTCAACGCAAACACCAAATAACATTTATTTAGGTTCATCACTAATCCCGAAGGTAGAGAGAGCGTGCGATGGTGATCACATCAACCTTGGAAACACTTCCAACACTCATCATCACCTCACCCTTAGCTAGCCTCCGTTTATTCCGTAGCTTTTATTTTGAGTTACTAACATTTAGCAACCGAACCGGTATCCAATACCCAGGTGCTACTAGGAGTACTAGCAAGGTACACACGTATATCAAATATACTTCTATCGACGTTGCCAGCCTTCTTATCTACCAAGTATCTAGGGTTGTTCCGCTTCAGCGACCGTTCTCCTCATAATAGAAGCACTTAGTCTCGGGTTTGGGTTCAACCTTGGGTTTCTTCATTGGGGCAGCAACTGACTTGCCATCCATGAAGTTTCCCTCCTAGCCCTTGCCCTTCTCGAAACTAGTGGTTTCACTAACCATCAACACTTGATGCTCCTTCTTGATTTCTACCTTCGCGGTGTCAAACATCGCGAATAGCTCAGGGATCATTATTTCTATCCCTGGCATTTTATAGTTCATCACGAGGCTCTAGTAGCTTAGTGACAGTGACTTCGAGAACTATATCAATCACTATCTTATCTGGAAGATCAACTCCCACTCGATTCAAGCGATTGTAGCACCCAGACAATCTGAGCACATGCTCACCCATTGAGCTATTCTCCTTCATCTTGCAGGCAAAGAATCTTGTTGGAGGTCTCATACCTCTCAACACGGGCACGAGCCTGAGATCCCAATTTCAGCTCTTAGAACATCTCATATGTTCCGTGACGTTCAAAACGTTTTGGAGCCTCAATTCTAAGCCGTAATGCATGATGCACTGAACTATCAAGTAGTCATCAGAACATGCCTGTCAGATGTTCACAACATCTACAGACGACGCTTGAGGGGGTGGCGCACCGAGCGGTGCATTAAGGACATAAGCCTTCTGTGCAGCAATGAGGACAATCCTCAGATCACGGACCCAGTCCGCATTATTGCTACCATCATCTTTCAACTCTATTTCTCTAGGAACATATAAAAATTCAAGGGAGCTATAGCGCGAGCTAGTAATCTACAACATAATTTGCAAAGACATTTTGACTATGTTCATGATAATGAGTTTAGTTAATCATATTACTTAAAAACTCCCACTCAAATTGACATCCCTCCGGTCATTCGAGTGACACATGATCCAAATCCACCAACTCAAGTCTGATCATCACGTGAGTTGAGGTGGTTTCAATGGTGAACATCTTCATGTTGATCATATCTACTATATGACTCATGTTCGACCTTTCGGTCTCTTGTGTTCCGAGGCCATGTCTGTGTAGGGTAATGCAGCAGAAAACAAAAATTTTCCGACCTACGCACCAGCCCAGGATCACTATGGAGACTGCATACAAGGTTTGATCTCTTTCGTTACCGACTCGTAGCGCAGCGGAAGTAGAGTCGATGACGATCGGCGGTGCAAATCCCCGCAGCTAGGATATTACAACCTCCCAACCGCGAGGATGTATACCCTCATCTGCCCCGCGGACAGCCCTCCGGGAGGCGGTCGCACAGTCCCCCGGACGGTGTCGCGGACAGCCCTTCGGGAGGACCTCCGAAACTCGGACTGTCACTCGGACAGCCCTTTGGGAGGACCTCCAAAACTCGGACGGTCACACGGACAGCACTTCGGGAGGCACTCTCGAACTAAGACCGAAACTACGATCTCTCTACAGAGTTGCACACATACGGTGTCATCTATCCGGCAGGGCTTCGCCGTCCAGAACTAGTTCTTACCGAAACCCAGACAGCCTTTCGGCTCTACGAAACTATTTCGCTGGGAGGGAGAGAAGAATGCCAGATCATGCATGGCTTTGTATGTGAGAGCAAGGATGTGAAGATGGCAGCCATCTCCCTTCCTATTTATAGGAAATCCCAAGGGGAATATCCCTTTCTCAAAAGGAATATGCCTTTGGAATATCCCTTTCTCAAAAGGAATATGCCTTTCTCAAAAATATCCAAAAAGTGCTTTCACTATTCACGATGACATTTTTCCGCGTCTGATCGAACTGAAAATATTCATGTGGGCTTAGAACAATTCTAGTACCCACCAAAATAATTTTCAACGCGAGCCGGAACAATTCCGGTTTAGTGATTTCATCTGCGAAAAGCATCTGAAGCGGTTTCGGCAGCTCCGGAACATTTCCGGTTTTCATTCCAGAAAATTCCAAAAAGTTTCCAGAACGATTCTGGCACCCTCCAAGAATTATCAGGCATGTGCCAAGACCAATTTGACTTTATGGTATCCCCTGAAACAACTTTTCCAGTTTCACCGGAACTCATCCGGTGACCTCTCTGCGGAACTTTTCCGCTGTCCGAAACTTTTCCGGCGTCCGAAACTTTTTCGGTGATTTTCTCTCAGACTCCCTGTCTAGTATTCAGCAAATAGATGACCCTTAAGCGTGTGACCCTATAGGTTCGGTGAAGCATAGACATGACCCGGAACCCCTTCCGATCAATGATCAACATCGGAGCCGTGGACACCCATATTGATCCCTATACCCACACGAATGAATATTCGAGTGAACCTCGAGTTGCCGTGTGCTATTCCTGTTGCTTCACGATATGTTACAAATACCCGAGGTGAGACATGTTGGCATCCCCGTGGATCAACACCTTGTCCACTATGCCAGTTACCTCGTTGCCGGTATTGTTCTCTTTTCTCGTTCCCGTGTTCCGGCATCCCTGTGATCAAATCACCCTGTGTCTGGCCAGACGATGATGGATACCGTAACACCGAGAGGGCCCAGAGATATCTCTCCGTCGTCGGAGGAGCAAATCCCAATCTTGAGCTATCAAGTTACTTGACATACTTTTCCATGAACCCGTAAGCCGCCGTAATAGCCACCCATTTACGGATGACGTTTAACAAACCCCAAAGTTCATGAAGCAAGCATGACGAAACTTGATACTCTCATGGTCTAAGGAATTATGCAAACATTAACTTCCTGTGTTATTAACCATTAACTTATGACGAATGTATCTCATAACATAACATCAATTTGGGTCGATTCAACACAAGTGTTCTACCAACAATTGTGCCCTCAAAATTGCCGGCATAGTCATGCCCATGATCAGGAAAACAGGATCATCATGCAATACTTGAGCCAGTCATAGAGGCTTGACTAGGAATACATTTTACCGTTTATTATCCCACACGTGCACATGAGTTTCCCTCCAAGCCTCGTTTTATTTGTAGACTCGAGAATCATTGCAGTTATAGCATGGAACATAAACATAATTATATACAGGGAGATAATCAATAACCTTTATTATTGCCTCTAGGGCATATCTCCTATAGTCTGTACATGCTAGGCTCGTCAAGTTTAACCCGAGTGTTCCGCACGTGCAACACTGGCTTGCACCCGTTGTATGTGAACGTAGAGTCTATCACACCCGATCATCACGTGGTGTCTCAAAACGACGAACTTTCGCAATGGTGCACACTCGGGGAGAACACAATTTTATCTTGAAATTTTAGTGAGGGATCACCTTATAATGCTACCGTCGTCCTAAGCAAAATAAGATGCATAAAAGGATTAACATCACATGCAAATCATAAGTGACATGATATGGCCATGAACTTGTGCTTTTGATCTCCATCTTCAAAGCACCGGCATGATCTCCATCGTCACCAGCATAACACCATGATCTCCATCAATGTGTTGCCATGAGGTTGTCACGCCGACTGTTGCTTCCACGACTATTGCTAACTCATAGCGATAAAGTAAAGCAAAAACGGCGAAAATAATTAAAGACAACCCTATGGCTCCTGCCGGTTGCCGTACTCATCGACATGCAAGTCGTGATATTCTATACAATACATGATCATCTCATACATCACATATATCTCATCATGTAATTGGCCATTTCACATCACAACATACCCTGCAAAAACAAGTTAGACGTCCTCTAATTGTTGTTGCAAGTTTTACGTGGCTGCTACGGGTATCTAGCAAGAACAATTCTTACCTACGCAAAAACCACAACGGTGATACAAAAATTGCTATTCAACCTTCTCAAGGACTGCCTTTGTCAAATCCGATCCGACTAAAGTGGGAGAAACAGACACCCGCCAGCCATCTTTATGCAACGAAGTTACATGTCAGTTGATGGAACCGGTCTCTCGTAAGCGTACAAGTAATGTTGGTCCGGTCCGCTTCATCCCACAATACCGCCGAATCAAGAAAAGACCAAGGGAGGAAGCAATCTGAATATCAACGCCCACAAACTCCTTTGTGTTCTACTCGAGATCTCATCTACACATAGACCTAGCTCATGATGCCACTGTTGGGGAACGTTGCATGGGAAACAAAAATTTTCCTACGCACACGCAAGATCTATCCATGGTGATGAGCATCTACGAGAGGGAGAGTGGATCTACATACCCTTGTAGATCGCTAAGAGGGAAGCGTTAAGAAACGCGGTTGATGTAGTCGAACGTCTTCGCGATCCAAATCGCCGAGCATCCCGCGATCCAATCACGATCCGTCCCGATCTAGCGCCGAACGGACGGCACCTCCGCGTTCAGCACACGTACAGCTCGATGACGATCTCCGCCTTCTTCATCCAGCAAGAGGGAGCGGAGAGGTGGATGAGTTCTCCGGCAGCGCGACGGCGTGGCGGCGATGGTGGTGGAACTAATTCCAGCAGGGCTTCGCCTAAGCACCGCTGAAACGATCTAGAGGAGAAACTGCGATCTAGAGGAGAGGCTAGCACGTGGCTATTAGGGTTATTTTTCTCCTCTAAATCCTCTAGTATATATAGGAGGGAGGGAGGGGAGGAGGCAGTCTCAAACCCTCAAGGGCTGGCCGAAATTTGAGGTGGAGGAGTCCTACTCCAATCCTACTAGGAGTAGGATTCCTCCTCTCCACTTGGAAACACTTTCCACCTTTCCACCTTTGGGTTTTTTCCACCTCCAGCCACATGGGCCTTAGTGGGGGGCTTGGCCAGCCCACTAAGGGCTGGCTTGACTCCTACCACAGCCCATGAGGCCCCTTGGGTCGAAATACCCCTCTCGATGGTCCCCGGTACCCCTCCCGGCACTCCCGGTACACTACCGAAGTACCCGAAACTTTTCCGGTGATCAAAACGGGACTTCCTATATATCATTTACCTCCGGACCATTCCGGAGCTCCTCATGATGTCCGGGATCTCATACGGGACTCCGAAAAACCTTCGGTCACCACCATACATAACTCTACTATACCGAAACGTCACCGAACCTTAAGTGTGCAGACCCTGCGGGTTCGAGAACTATGTAGACATGACCGAGACACCTCTACGGCCAATAACCAATAGCGGGACCTGGATGCCCATATTGGTTCCTACATATTCTACGAAGATCTTTATCGGTTGAACCTCTTTGTCAAGGATTCAGTTAATCCCGTACGCTGTTCCCTTTGTTCTTCGGTATGTTACTTGCCCGAGATTTGATCGTCGGTATCTCTATACCTAGTTCAATCTCGTTACCGGCAAGTCTCTTTACTCGTTCCGTAATACAAGATCCCGTGGCTAACACTTTAGTCACATTGCTTGCAAGGCTTGTTGTGATGTTGTATTACCGAGTGGGCCCTAAGATACCTCTCCGTCACACGGAGTAACAAATCCCAGTCTTGATCCATACCCACTCAACATACACTCTCGGAGATACCTGTAGAGCACCTTTATAGTCACCCAGTTACGTTGCGACGTTTGATACACACAAGGCATTCCTCCAGTGTCAGTGAGTTGGATGATCTCATGGTCTTAGGAACAGATACTTGACATGCACAAAACTATAGCAATAAACTGACACGATCATATGCTATGTTTATAGTTTGGGTCTTGTCCATCACATCATTCTCCCAATGATGTGATCCCGTTATCAAATGGCATCTCATGTCAATGGCTAGGAAACCTTGACCATCTTTGATCAACGAGCTAGTCTATTAGAGGCATACTAGGGACACAGTGTTGTCTATGTACCCACACATGTATTTGAGTTTCCAATCAATACAATTATAGCATGGATAATAAACGATTATCATGAACAAGGAAATATAATAATAACCATTTTATTATTGCCTCTAGGGCATATTTCCAACAGGAGCAGCAAGGTTGATGTAGAGGCCCTCCATGATCGATCCCCCCTCCGGCAGGGCACCGGAACAGGACTCCAGATGGGCACACGGCGGAACAGAGACTTGCGGTGGTGGAAAAATTGTTTCGGGAGGCTCTCTAGGGTTTTGGGGATTTATTGGAATTTATAGTCCAGAGAGGGGCGCCAGGAGACACCCGACGGAGCCACCACATAACAGGGCACGACCACCCCCCTGGGCAAGCCCTGTTGTGTGGTGGCTCCCTCGTGGAGCCTTTGTCCTCCTCCCGAAGCTTCCAGGTCTTCTTTTGGTCCAGAAAAAATCATAAAAAAAATTCGGGGCAATTGGACTTCGTTTGGTACTGTAAACCTGAAAAGTCAAAAAGATGCAGAAAACAACAACTAGCACTAGGCACTGGGTTAATAGGTTAGTGCTCAAAAATAATATGAATTGGTAAATAATCACCCAAAAAGCATCCTAAATGATAATATTATAGCATGGAACAATAAAAAAATATAGATACGTTGGAGATGTATCAAGCGGTACTACCGCTCGGACGGTAGTACCCATAGAACAGAGCAATGGCGAGGAGCCACGAGGTGGTAGTGCCGCCGGAGCGGTACTACCGCTTATAAGAGGAAGTGGAGAGGTAGTGATGAGCGGTACTACCGCTTGTAGGCGGTACTACCGTTTCGCTTTACCATGCCACTACCGCGCAGTCCGACGCGAAAAGACAAGACCCATAGAGGCAGAGGTAGTACCAGCTGCACTGGACAGGGGAACTACCGCTTGCTCAGAGTGGTACTACCGCTTGCCCAGAGCAGTACTTCCGCGGGAGTGCAACAAAGATGCCGAAGCAAATAGATGATTACAATGAAACCTGAACTGACATAACTTTCGCATACGAGCTCCGAATTAAGCAAACTCAAGTTTGTTCGATAGAGGATGACAAGTTTGTTGGCTATAGTAAGAAGAGGCAGTATAAAAATGCCAATGATATAGAGATGTGGAACCTCTACGAATGAAGAACCAACAAAAACTCTAACATCGAAAACATCATAGAAGATGCATATAAACTCCGTTTTCAATGAACTCGAGCTTGTCATGAAGATGACCATAAGCTCTAAGACCCACCACTACAACAAGACCCCACCTATAGCAACGCATTTTTCCGTATCTAAAAATCCATATATGCGTTGCTAGCGTCTTTACCAACGATTTGGCATGCATAGCCTTATCCAGTGTTGCTAGCGCATAATGCAACGCTTATACTGCCGTTGGTAAAAGGGATCGTTGCAAGAGTACAACACATAAAACCGACTTCTACAACACTTTTATATGTTGGTGCTTAATGTACATTAATCCAAATCTCATTGCTTGGCAACAAAAAATTTGCAACGCTTCAGGTGATGTCAGCAGTTCAATTAATGCTCCAGATAATGACAATAATTATGTATATCAAGTGAGGAAAAAAAGATATACTCATGAGAGGAACAAATCATATATTGTATAGAACTGTTGGATTACAATAGTTGATATTACAAGAGGAACATCAGCCAAATGCGATGCATAATCTAAATATTTTCCAGATAGTGAAACTTAAACTGAAAGCATCCATAACCATCCCTACAACTGAACTAAAACTTAACCGAGAAACATCATCCAACGGGAACAACATCGCTACAATTTAATTACTAAAACTAAAAGCATCCATCATCATCATCTTGAACCGGAACATCATCGTCATCATTGCAATATACTTGATGCACACCCATATAATCATCCATATATCTTCTGAATCTACAAAAATAAGTAAAAAAATGAATTGTTAACACACAATGCATTGACATCATGAAAGTCGTGATAGGTAGGATATTAGACACATACAAACGTTGAAGGCCATGCAATCTTTGTTTTTTCTGCGTTACTGAGAGTATTGCAGTTTTTGTGACTCCATACTAAATCTTCAGTTTTCAAAAGTGCCTTAATGACATGCGCTGACCAGAATTTATTTGTAATTTCAGAAACTAGCAGGGTATTCCGCGCGCAGGGCAATCTGTTTTGTGCAGGTTTCAGAAAATACATATGGTTAATAATATATGTAGATTATTCCAACTACGCTCTAGTCATACTATCGAGCCTAGGGCATTTACAACATGGTCATGAATGTTCTATAAATTTATCTTTATTAGCATTCAATTACACTTTAAGTTATAACATTGTTGTGGGCACAGAATGCGTACAACCAGTTGAGCTCATAACTATACCTAGACATAATTTAGTTATTAATTTGTGAAACATTCTAAACTTTTTTCATGTGCGCTAATCTAGTAATATGTATTGTTTATATGGGATGATCTAGTTCCGCATGTAGAGGAAAAGAAATGACATCAACCAATGGTCTATGAACTAAACTATGGAAGCTACCTTAACTTAAAAGTGCAAACTCAAATCATGTTCAGACATACTGTTAAAATAATACTCCCTCCGTCCCAAAATAAGTGTCTCAACCTTAGTACAACTTTGTATTAGCTCTAGTACCAAGTTGAGACACTTATTTTGGGATAGGGGGAGTACATGAATTTCAAATCTTGGTAGCCTTGGCAAAGAAAAAAAAACTGCATTATTCTTGCTCCTTATACAGAGAACACGCAAGGGTCTTGGTTTCCTTATTATGATAATTAAATTAGTGTATCAGATTTTATATGAAAATCGAAGCCTTACTCATTTTGTAATATTAATTATGTCTCGATATAGAGAACAACCAAAAACTTCTTGCTTCCCATTGTTCCCATATATCTTAATCAAAATATTAGCAAAAGAATGGCAAACTAAAAAAAATGATCGCCTAATATGTATTTTGTGAGTCCTTATATAATCATAACGTGCTCATATTTTGTGTATCCTTAAAACTCACTGCTGCAGACCAAAATGCACGGACACGGAACAGTACAGGGATACAAGATACGAAATTTTCCAAAAAGAGCCATTCGAGGATACGACGAGTATATATAAAATAATACTCCCTCCGTTCCTAAATAAAAGTCTTTTTAGAGATTTCACTATTGGACTACATACGGATGTATGTAGACATATTTTAGGGTGTAGGTTCACCCATTTTGCTCCGTATGTAGTCCCCTGTTGAAATGTCTACAAAGACTTATATTTAGGAATGGAGGGAGTATATGTCATGTAATATAGAGTTAAGACAGAAAATTAACGAGAAAGAGATCAGAACAGGGAATACTGCCCCATTTGGTGTCTCTTTTATCAAGTGCTTGATTGATCATCATCCCCCCATGCCATGTTGTCATTGCAGGCTACATCCATCTTGCAAAACACATCAAACAAAACAGTAGCAGCATCAGCCTGAGCAAGAGTAACAACACAAGCACAAGCAACAGCAGCGCCAGCATAAGCAGCAGCACAAGCACAAGTACACACCTATTCAATCAAGTAGTAGTAGCCTAGCAGACTAGCAGCACAAGCATTCAAACAACTAGAGAAGCACAACATGGAGTAGCAGCACAAGCATTCAAAGAGCAGCAAGCCAGCAAGCAACATCCAGCAGACCAGCAGCTTAATGGAAGAAAATTTGAAGAATAAAATGGGAAGAGGTTGAGGAAAGATGAGAGGCTGCTGGGTTACCTGCGAGGCTGCGACTACGAGGCTGGTGGTAGCGCCAGCAGTCGCCGGTGGCGGCAGAATCATATCCAAAGTGACCAGAAAAAAGGTAAACACTGTTTGGCAAATAGGTAGGGCCTAACAACAAAAAATCTGGATAAGTGAAATAAAAAGGCTAGGAAATTAGTGACATGCACTGAGTATTCAATACCTTTTTATATAGTGCAGACAATGAAAACAGACTTCATCATATAGATAATGCAAATATGCTTGCTAATAATCATGTACATGTTTTAGATTACTTCAGATAAATCTATGCAATCTTTGAACTGGGAATAAAAAAAATGAAGTTTTAGGTGTTGTAAATTCATGCAACAACTTTGCAGTGATGGAACTGCGAGATATAAACATACAAAAAAGACAGAGAGTACGTAATAACACATGCTTAGGTTGAACTATGGCCGGCAGAGTTAAACATGAATGTGTGGTAGCGGTATATTTGTGTTTCCGCTGCCATGATCTCCATGCTCCACAAATGTTATTTTTCATGCTCTTTGCTTCTCCTTTTGCAGTGGGATATCTTGGTGTTTGTTAAGAGTTAAACATGAAGTGCATGTGTCCTGTGCGGTTCAATACATGTGTACGTGTGCGTGTAGGTCTCAAAGTAGTCACCGAGTAGGACTAGCACTAGTTAGCTTTAGCTAGTATATATATACTCATATATTCCCTTGTAAACAAATCATCAAAGCAATAAAGCTAACACCAGGAGCGATATGCTCTGGTGGCACTGATTCGATAAAAGTAAAGATCGATCAGCTTCTTTTATGCGTGCGTGAGGTTGTGTTGTGGCAGGTGTACGTACGTGACGTACGTAGAAAACTTCAATCAATTGGGAAGCAGCTAGCTAGCAGGAGGCTAGCTTTGCACTGCGGTTCATCGGTGAATCTTGGAGTAAAGGAAATTGGCCAGGATTATGTCAGCTTTGCACTGCGCTTGTTCGTCGTGGTCGTTCGTCGTTGTTCATCGCCACCGCCATTGGAGGTACTCATCGGTGGGACTGGGCCTACAGTGTCCACCTTACTTCAACCTATTCATTCTATCTATTGGATTACGAACAGAGAAATTGGGAGAAATGACCATCCCGTCATCCACGACTGGAAATTAAAGAGCACTAAGCAAATTATTAGGAGAGCGTAGACCGGCCCAAACCCATCTTGTCATTGAGGACCATACGGAGGACTTGTAGCAGCGAGTTGTAAGGCGATGGGGAGGCAATCTTGCTGATCATGCCGGGCACTTGCAACAGCAATTTATAGGACCATACAATGGAAGACAGCTACAGGTTTCTGTTTTTCACCGAAACGAATATTGCTGATCGATTCACCTGAAGTCACAGGAGTGGACCAACTCACCTAAATCCAGAGTGAGGAGGAGGAAGAGGAACCTACATGGCTCCTTCGTCCCGAACAGCAGCAAGGCTATCAACTGGCCTTTCTTCCCTGCATGTCCATAGGAGAAGAGAAGAGAAGACGTTAGAGAAAGAGGGGGCAGGACGAAGCCAGGGGAGGGAATGCACTCACCAGACGAGATGAGGACGACATGGCCACCGGCGCCTGAGCCGACGCCCGGATCCCTAGCCATGGGGGGAGGGTTGCGGGTGGCCTTTGGTGGCCGCGAGCGCCGGATCTAGCCGGATGGAACTTCACCGTGGTGCGAGGGGACCTCGGGCTGTGCTTCGCGGTGGCAGGATTCGCCGGACATCGCCTGAATCAGCCGCCACAGGTGGCGCAGCGAGGAGCTCTGTGAACAGAGAGAGATGGGACGCGAGAGGGATAGTGTGGTTCGAGGATGCAGTGAATCCGGCAGCCTCCAGATCTGCAAGGTCGGAGGAGGGGAGGGCAGGGCCGACGGGGAGGGGCGGAGGCGAGGCGGGTCGTGGGAGAGAGATGAGGCGATGCCTGGCAGCGGTTTGGGAGGAATCCGGGGCTATGTTTCTCACGCCTGTCTCTCTCTTTCCTTTCCTCTGTTTTTTTTTCATTGGTACCACGATAGGGTTATGAGCAGCAAATCTACAACGCATACTGTGCATCGTATATATGTGTATCTATTATAAATTTTACAACGTATAGTTAAAATGTTGTAGAATTTGTGTTGCTTTATACGGTGTATCCTTGTAGTGCACAAAGAGAAAAGACATACAAGAACCAAGAAAGATGATGATGCCAAGAATGCAATGGTTTGAGCTCTCAACGAATGATATGATCAAGCTACTCACTCGAGAGCCCCCCTTGATAGTACGACTATCGATCCTATAACCCGGTCTCCCAACTACCACCATGAGACCGGTAAAATAGAAAAACCTATGAAGGTCAAACCTTTGCCTTGTGCATAGTCCACTTGAGCTAGATGATGACGATCTTGTCCTCGTCAAGATGGACCACCTTTTTTTATTGCGCCGGCTTGATGAAGACTAGTAGATTGCTCCCCCGTACTCCACTATGTGTGAGCCTCTCTTTGGCACATCTTCACATGTCCATTATCACCATTATGGACGGCAAGCTTCAAGCATGTGATTTCTTTGTGATGCTTCACTTGAACTTGCACACCTCAACCGTGATGACGATCACCACTTGATGTCATCCTCCATGGGTTGTATGAGATCTTCCTTTTGATGCATGCCCATGGAAACATACCTAACCTCACAAATAACACTCACAAAGATCATGGGTTAGTACACAAAGCGTGAAGGACAACAATTACCATACCATGAGATCACTTGATCCCACTTGGTACATCTTCTACGCTTTGTGTGTTGATCAACTTGAATCAACCTTTGTACTTAGTCTTGATCAACCTTGACTCTTATATTCTCTTCATAAAGATGATGTCTTGAAGGTAAACATGAATGTTCACACAATCTTCTTCTTCAAGACACGCTTGCAATAATCTCCACACTCACATGACCAATCTTTGGATAAATCCTTGAATACCACCTTGGTCATCACATAAACTCCTTCAAAGCAACAAATGGACTCCATGAAATTCCTATGGACAAATCCTTCTAATATAAATCAAGGCAATGATAACCCACAAGTATAGGGGATCAGTTGTAGCCTCTTTCGATAAGTAAGAGTGTCGAACCCAACGAGGAGCTAAAGGTAGAACAAATATTACCTCAAGTTCTATCGACCACCGATACAACTCTACGCACGCTTAACGTTCGCTTTACCTAACAAGTACGAAACTAGAAGTACTTTGTAGGTGTAACGGGATAGGTTTGCAAGATAATAAAGAACACGTAAATAAAAACTAGGGGCTGTTTAGATAAAGAAACAACTAAGTCAGTTTTAGTAGAGAGCTTTTTGTCACAAGAAAGTTATTTGTCCCTAGGCAATCGATAACTAGACCGGTAATCATTATTGCAATTTTATATGAGGGAGAGGCATAAGCTAACATACTTTCTCTACTTGGATCATATGCACTTATGATTGGAACTCTAGCAAGCATCCGCAACTAATAAAGATCATTAAGGTAAAACCCAACCATAGCATTAAGTATCAAGTCCTCTTTACTCCCATACGCAAACAACCTACTTACTTGGGTCTGTGCTTCCATCACTCACGCCACCCACCATAAGCGAATCATAAACATATTGCAAACCCTACAGCGGGGATCCCTCACGCTTGCGCGACACGGAGAGCACCATAGGACATCACCAATAATAAAACATGCAACTCAAACCAATCATGATCATCAATCAACCCATAGGACAAAAGGGATCTACTCAAACATCCTAGGATAGCCATACATCATTGGGAAATAATATATAGCGTTGAGCACCATGTTTAAGTAGACATTACAGCGGGGAGAAGAGGTGTTGAACCACTGCATGAGGGGGAGAGAGTTAGTGATGACAGCGGCGAAGTTGTTGGTGTAGATCGCCGTCACGATGATGGCCCCGACGGCGTTCCGGCGCCACCGGGAGAGAGGGGGAGAGAGCCCCCCTCCTTCTTCTTCTTCCTTGTCCTTCCCCCTAGATGGGAGAAGGGTTTCCCCTCTGGTCCATGGCCTCCATGGCGGCGGAGGGGCGAGAGCCCCTCCGAGATTGGATCTCTCTCTCTCTTTGTTTCCTTCTGTTTCTGCCTTCCAGATTCTGGCCTTTTACCGTTTCTTATATTCCCGGAGATCCGTAACTCCGATTGGGCTGAAATATTAACACGATTTTTATCCGGATATTAACTTTCTTGCGGAAAAAGAAGGGCACCAACCGCCTTACGGGGTGTCCACAAGCCCCCAGGGCACGCCCTACCCCCCAGGGTGCGCCCTTGTGGCTTGTGGGCCCCTCGGGCACCGCCTTATTTTGATTCCACTTCCCAAAATTCACATATATTCCAAAACAAATCTCCGTAAGTTTTTATCCCATTTGGACTTCGTTTGATATGGACTTTCTGCGAAACAAAAAACATGCAACAAACAGGAACTGGCACTGGGCAGGGGATCAATATGTTAGTCCCAAAAAGTAGTATAAAAAGTTGCCAAAAGTATATGAAAGTTGTAGAATATTGGCATGAAACAATCAAAAATTATTGATACGACGGAGACGTATCAGCATCCCCAAGCTTAATTCCTGCTCGTCCTCGAGTAGGTAAATGATAAAAAAGATAATTTTTGATGTGGAATGCTACCTAGCATAATCTTGATAATATAATCTAATCATGGCATGAATATTAAGACACGAGTGATTCAAAGCAATAGTCTATCATTTGACATTAAGAAAATAATACTTCAAGCATACTAATAAAGCAATCATGTCTTCTCAAAATTTCATGGCTAAAAGAAAGTTATCCCTACAAAATCATATAGTCTGGCTATGCTCCATCTTCATCACGCGAAGTATTAAATCATGCACAACCCCGGTTTTAGCCAAGCAATTGTTTCATATTTTAGTATTCTCAAACTTTTTCAACTTTCACGCAATACATGAGCGTGAACCATGGATATAGCACTATAGGTGGAATAGAATATGGTGGAGGTTGTGGAGAAGACAAAAAGAAGGAGATAGTCTCACATCAACTAGGCAAATTAATGGGCTATGGAGATGCCCATCAATCGATATCGATGCAAGTGAGTAGGGATTGCCATGCAACGGATGCACTAGAGCTATAAGTGTATGAAAGCTCAAACTGAAAACTAAGTGGGTGTGCATCCAACTTGCCTGCTCACAAAGACCTAGGGCAATTTGAGGAAGCCCATCATTGGAATATACAAGCCAAGTTCTATAATGAAAAATTCCCACTAGTATATGAAAGTGACAATATAGGAGACTCTCTATCATGAAGAACATGGTGCTACTCTGAAGCACAAGTGTGGAAAAAGGAATAGTAGCATTGCCCCTTCTCTCTTTTCTCTCATTTTTTTTGTTTTTTTTTGGTGGGCTTCTTTGGCCTCTTTTTTTTATTTGGGCTTCTTTGGCCTCTTTTACTTTTTTGTAAAGTCAGGAGACTCATCCCAACTTGTGAGGGAATCATAGCTTCCATCATACTTTCCTCACATGGGACAATGCTCTAATAATGATGATCATCACACTTTTATTTACTTACAACTCAAGAATTACAACTCGATACTAGAACAAAATATGACTCTATATGAATGCCTCCGGAGGTGTACCGGGATGTGCAATGATCTAGCGTAGCAATGACATCAAAAAACGGACAAGCCATGAAAACATCATGCTAGCTATCTTACGATCATGCAAAGCAGTATGGCAATGATGGTACGTGTCATAATAAACGGAACAGTGGAAGTTGCATGGCAATATATCTCGAAATAGCTATGGAAATGCCATAATAGGTAGGTATGGTGGCTGTTTTGAGGAAGGTATATGGTGGCTGTTTTGAGGAAGGTGGGTTTAATGCACCGGCGAAAGTTGCGCGGTACTAGAGAGGCTAGCAAAGGTGGAAGGGTGAGAGTGCGTATAATCCATGGACTCAACATTAGTCATAAAGAACTGACATACTTATTGCAAAAATTTATTAGTCATCGAAACAAGGTACTACACGCATGCTCCTAGGGGAAGGGTTGGTAGGAGTTAACCATCGCGCGATCCCGACCTCCACACAAAGGATGGCAATCAATAAATAAATCATGCTCCGACTTCATCACATAACGGTTCACCATACATGCATGCTACGGGAATCACAAACTTTAACACAAGTATTTCTACCAATCCACAATTACTCACTAGCATGACTCTAGTATCACCATCTTTATATCGCAAAACTATTGCAAGGAATCAAACATATCATATTCAGTGATCTACAAGTTTTATGTAGGATTTTATGACTAACCATGTGAATGACCAATTCCTGTTGACTCTCTAAATAGATATAAGTGAAGCATGAGAGTTTAATTCTTTCTACAAAATATATGCCCACGCTCTAACAAATATAAGTGAAGCAAAAGAGCATTCTACAAATGGCGGTTTTCTATGTGTAGAGAAATAGGCAATCCAAACTTCAAATGATATAAGTGAAGCACATGAAGCATTCTATAAAGCCATACTCAAAAGATATAAGTGAGGTGCAAAGAGCCTTCTATAAATCAACCAAGGACTTTCTCATACCAGCATGGTGCATTATTAAAAGAAAAATAAAAAGCACACGACGCTCCAAGATTTACGCATATCATGTGACGAATAAAAATATAGCTCCAAGTAAAATTACCGATGGTTGTTAGAAGAAAGAGGGGATGCCTTCCGGGGCATCCCCAAGCTTAGTTTCTTGGGAGTCCCTGAATATTACCTTGGGGTGCCTCGGCCATCCCCAAGCTTAGTCTCTTTCCACTCCTTATTCCTTCATCCATCGTGATCTCACCCAAAACTTGGAAACTTCAATCACACAAAACTTAACAAAACCCTCGTGAGATCCGTTAGTATAATAAAGCAAATTACCACTTTAAGTACTGTTGCAAACCCATTCACATTTTATTTTTGCATTGTAGCTACTGTATTATAACTTATTTATGGCTTATACCACCGATAAAATCGATAGTTTCATCAAAACTAGCAAAACAATGCATCAAAAACAGAATCTGTCTTAAACAGGACAGTCTGTAGAAATCTGAACATTTACTATACTTCTGTAACTCTAAAAATTCTGAAAAATTAGGAAAAAATAAAAAAATTGCATATAAGTACTGTGTAAAAATTTCAGAAACTTTTGACATTCCAGTAAAAAATGTAATTTCATGCACTACAGACAAAGTTTCTGTTTTTGCACTGCACACACCAAACAATCAATCTAATCATCCTAAAGGCAAATCTTGGCACATTATTTTTATAATACAATGGATTTATACAAGGGGATAATTATTTTTGTTGAAAAGTTTCTGTAAATAAGATTCACAAGGTTTCCATGGGCATGAACAAAGTTCAAGGCATGCTCCCATTTTAACAATGCTCGTCTCTCTCACTTTCACTTTTCTTTTTGAAAAAGTTTTAGGTTCCCCTCTTTATTTTTTTGTTTTTTAAACTATATAAAATCACACAACAGAATAAAATGACTCTCTTAAACTTCCGGGTTGTCTCCCTGGCAGCGCTTTTTTTAAAGCCATTAAGCTAGGCATAAAGTGCTCAAGTAATTGATCCACCCGGATCCCAAGGTATATCAAAGCCAATTTTAATTAACAATGATTTGTAATTTAGTAGTGAGCACAAATTAACATATATCATGCAACAACAAAGTCTAACTCTCTTCCTATGCATTGGCATATCATAAAAGAACAATGCATGCACATCAAGTAAAGGCCAATACATAGCATAAGCAGTTTCTTACAATTTTATCATATTGGAAACATAGAGAGGTGGAGATGTAGTTCCTCTCTCATAATAATTGCAAGTAGGAGCAGCAAGCACATGCATATTATATCTATCAAAATCATCATGTGTAATAGTAAAAGGTGTAGGAGATATGCCCTAGATGCAATAATAAATGTTATTGATTATCTCCCTGTTCATAATTATGTTTATGTTCCATGCTATAACTGCAATGATTCTCGAGTCTGCAAATAAAACGAGGCTTGGAGGGAAACTCATGTGCACGTGTGGGATAATAAACGGTAAAAAGTATTCCTAGTCAAGCCTCTATGACTGGCTCAAGTATTGCATGATGATCCTGTTTTCCTGATCATGGGCATGACTATGCCGGCAATTTTGAGGGCACAATTATTGGTAGAACACTTGTGTTGAATCGACCCGAATTGATGTTATGCTATGAGATACATTCGTCATTAGTTAATGGTTAATAACACAGAGATGGTTAATGTTTGCATGATTCCTTAGACCATGAGAGTATCGAGTTTCTTCATGCTTGCTTCATGAACTTTGGGGTTTGTTAAACGTCATCCGTAAATGGGTGGCTATTACGGCGGCTTACGGGTTCATGGAAAAGTATGTCAAGTAACTTGATAGCTCAAGATTGGGATTTGCTCCTCCGACGATGGAGAGATATCTCTGGGCCCTCTCGGTGTTACGGTATCCATCATCGTCTGGCCAGACACTTTGTGATTTGATCACGGGGATGCCGGAACACGGGAACGAGAAAAGAGAACAAAAACCGGCAACGAGGTAACTGGCATTGTGGACAAGTGTTGATCCACGAGGATGCCGATGTTTCTCACCTCGGGTATTTGTAACATATCGCGAAGCAACAGGAATAGCACACGACAACTGGAGGTTCACTCGAATATTCATTCGTGTGGGTATAGGGGTCAATATGGGTGTCCACGGCTCCGATGTTGATCATTGATCGGAAAGTGTTCCGGGTCATGTCTATACTTCACCGAACCTATAGGGTCACACGCTTAAGGGTCATCTATCTGCTGAATACTAGACGGGGAGTCTGAGAGAAATTCACCGAAAAAGTTTCGGACGAAACGGAAACGTTCCGGAGAGGATATCGGAATAGTTCCGGTGAAACTGAAAAGTTGTTTCAGGGTATTCCATAAAGTCAAATTGGTTTCGGCACATGCCTGGAAATTATTGGAAGGTACCAGAATTGTTCCGGTAACTTCTGAGATTTTTCAGAGACAAAAACCGGAAATGTTCCGGACTGCCGGAACCGCTTTAGTTGCTTTTCACAGATGAAAATCACTAAACCAAAAAGTTGTTTCGGAGTACACCATAAAGTTAAATTGGTTTCGGCACATGCCTGATAATTCTTGGAGGGTGCCAGAATCATTCTGGAAACTTTCTGGAATTTTCCGGAATGAAAACCGGAAATGTTCCGGAGCTGCCGAAACCGCTTCAGATGCTTTTCGCAGATGAAAATCACTAAACCGGAATTGTTCCGGCTCGCGTTGAAAATTATTTTGGTGGGTACTGGAAATGTTCTAAGCCCACATGAATATTTTCAGTTCGATCAGACGCTGAAAAATGTCGTCGTGAATAGTGAAATCAGATTTATGGATATGGTTGGAAGTTGGCTTTCCACAAATATCTTCCCAAGATATTTTGGGATGACATGGCATTTTGGATATGCCCATCCTACCCCTTGTTTTTCCTATAAATAGAGGGGAGGAGGCAGCCCCATATGCTTCATCCTTGCTCTCACATACACATGCCATGACATTTCTGGCTTCTCTCTCCCTCCCAGCGAAATAGTTTCGTAGAGCCGAAAGGCTGTCTGGGTTCCGGCAGGAACTAGTTCTGGACGGCGAAGCCCTGCCGGATAGATGACACCGTATGTGTGCAACTCTGTAGAGAGATCGTAGTTTCGGTCTTAGTTCGAGAGTGCCTCCCGAAGGGCTGTCCGAGTGACAGTCCGAGTTTCGGAGGTCCTCCCGAAGGGCTGTCCGCGACACCATCCGGGGGACTGTGCGACCGCCTCCCGGAGGGCTGTCCGCGGGGCAGATGAGGGTATACATCCTCGCGGTTGGGAGGTTGTAAAATCCTAGCTGCGGGGATCTGCACCGCCGTTCGTCATCGACTCTACTTCCGCTGCGCTACGAGTCGGTAACGAAAATGATCAAACCTTGTATGCAGTCTCCATAGTGGTCCTGGGCTGGTGCGTAGGTCGGAAAATTTTTGTTTTTTGCTGCGTTACCCTACAGTGGCATCAAGAGCCGTGCTATGCGTAGATGCAGGTTGCGATCTAGAATACATAGAGATGTATGGGTGTTGCACAATATAATTAGGTAGTAGATGAGATCTATTGCTGAAAATTATTTGTGCGGGTAGCAGATGAAGTCTGTTACCCGATGTTCTTGTTGCTTCCCTAGAATTTGCGTTTGCTCAATCTCGAGACAGTATGGTGGAATTTCACAAAGTTCTGGCAATCCGCGATCCTGATTGATCAACGAAGTGCTTCAGTTCTTTGGGTTCCGCCATAGTCAAAAGAAAGATGAAATTCGCAGATGAAAGGGCAATGCAGATATGATCTGCACGGGGGTCACGCGTATGACGAAGTTTTAGTATGGGGCTCGAGATTTTATTATCTCGTGTTTCATACACCCCGCAATGTTAATCTAGCGACTTGGATTATCATGCTTGATGATGGACGTTGGTAGCTTCGGTTTGTTTCGAAACCTTAGAAGCCACGTAAAATAAAATCTTGTATAAACCGATTAGAGGCGTCTAACTTGGTTTTGCAGGATGGTTTGCATGTGCATGTGATGTGGTATAGCAGTGCTCATTATAATTTGATTATGTATGAGATGACTATATAATGTAAATTGATTAACATGACCTGCGTGTCATGATTCGGCATGATGGCTGGAGCCATATGATTGTCACTTTAATGACCTGCGTGTCAACCTTCAGTAATGCACTTATTTTATTAGCTATAGAGATAGCAATATTATCTGGTGCATCGACAAGGTGGTGGCAATCTTCGCGAAGGTGAACACCGACGCGAATGCCGAAGACGAAGAAATGAAAGACTTCTCCGTCAGAAAGGGCTATACCATATCTTGCTATTATGAATTGCCTGAGATGTTTATCCCTTATGATGCACCCTTTTGATTGCGCGGTAGTCGCTTTTATTAGGGTGATCTCTCACAAAAATATCAAGTAGTTAGTGTTCTCCCAAGTGTAGCACCGTCACGGCACCTAACTTTTCGGGGTATCACATGGATGCATGGGTACGAACGATTAGGGATGTGTGAGGCGGGTGAGTTGAGACCTCGCAGCGAGATCACTTGGTTGTCTTGACGTTCAGGCATGAAAGTCATGAGCTCGGAACACACGCATCGAAAGATGAACAAGAGTCACATAGAGATGTGATTGGCAAGTTGGCCTACCGATTGCAATTCTCGTCACTTGAGATGGATACATCCTTGGCGTTGAATTGTAATTTGGATCTTGTATCACTCAAAATCAATTATGAGAGATATTGATTTGAGTGGGAGCGCACTATAGAATTAACTTGTTTAATTCTCAGTGCAATTAATTTTGAACGCTGTCTAAGTGTGGTTTGCATAATAGTTGTAGAATAATGGCTCGCGTTTCCACCTTCCCTATTAAAATTGAATAGCTGTTAAATATCTGGTTAAAACTTTACGGTTGGTAACGTAATGTGAGGATTGTCCTCTAGAGTGCAGAGAAGGATTTTGTCCTATCGCATACTTTCGGTATTCTCCCGCTAATGCTATGGATCATGTGACTCTCGTCCTTCGATCCAATAGCTAGAATTCCTTTTCAGTCAAAGTGCAATGTGTTTGCTTCCATGAGACCCGAACTTCGAAAGTTTGGATAGTTATGTGATATTCATGGAATTTGAAAATCATTTTCAGAGACAGACAAAGGCTAAAAGATATGAGATATCCAAAGCAATGTTTGTTTGCAAACTATTAGTAAAGGTGTTTACTATGCATTAGACTGATAAGAGAGGGATCCAGGAGAACGCCTGTCATATGATGAAAGGTGAATAAAACAACAACTTAAAGAGAAGGGAAGTATCCGAAGGGTGTTAGTAAGACTTTCACGCCTAGGAAGTCCGGGGCTAACGCCACTCTTAAGTTGGGTGCTTCTTCTGAGAGTAGGAGAAATACTGAAAGTTAAACTGTTAGAAGTATAATGGCAAAAGGAAAGAAGACTGGAATATCCAGCTCATGTATGAATGTCATACAAGTTTTTGATGTATAGAAGGCTGGTCAAAGATATAGTTCTTGGGAATTATGGTTAAACATGTTAATCACTAATTCTTGGGTATTGTGAGTTAATCACAAAGATACCCGCTCGATTGCACTCTGTTGCAACTCGATGAAAGAACTACTACGGCCTAAAAGACTAGCCAGGAATGAGGTTTAGATACACATAGGGAACATAGTAAATGTTACTATACCTTCCATTTGTGTATTCCCTATGTATTTACTTTCATAATTCATTTAGAGTTTCATACACTCTAGCCCTTTGCATAAGGTATTTTGCAAGAAGGTTATTCATAAGAGAACTTTTGATGTTCGATGTTATGAATAACATAAGGGCCATACTTTCATTATGAATGAGATGTATGTTATGAATATTGATATTAATACATTGCCTCTGTATTTACTTTCATAATTCATTTAGAGTTTCATACACTCTAGCCATTTGCATAAGGTATTTTGCAAGAAGGTTATTCATAAGAGAACTTTTGATGTTCGATGTTATGAATAACATAAGGGCCATACTTTCATTATGAATGAGATGTATGTTATGAATATTGATATTAATACATTGCCTCTGTATTTACTTTCATAATTCATTTAGAGTTTCATACACTCTAGCCATTTGCATAAGGTATTTTGCAAGAAGGTTATTCATAAGAGAACTTTTGATGTTCGATGTTATGAATAACATAAGGGCCATACTTTCATTATGAATGAGATGTATGTTATGAATATTGATATTAATACATTGCCTTTGTATTTACTTTCATAATTCATTTAGAGTTTCATACACTCTAGCCCTTTGCATAAAGTATTTTGCAAGAAGGTTATTCATAAGAGAACTTTTGATGTTCGGTGTTATGAATAACATAAAGGGCCATGCTTCCATACAGGATGGGATGTATGCTATGAATATTTATGGAAATATGATACATCCATAACACTGACGCTAAATGTCGCAAGACTAAAAGAATACCACACAAGTGTGGCACTGCATTTGGTCACATTGGAGAAACCCGCATGGAAAATTCCATTATGATGGATTTTGAAGTCGTTTGATTTTGAATCATCTGACACTTGCAACTTTCCTCTGAAAAGTAAAGTGACTGAAATACCATTCACAGGCCATAAGGAACGAGCATAGAACATATTGGTGATCATACATTATGATGTGTGTAGTCCAATAAATGTTATTGCAAGTAGTGGATTTATCTATCTTCAGAAATGACTCAAGTGGATATATGGATATTTACTTGATAAGACGTGAGTCTGGATCTTTTGAAATCATTCGAAAGGTTTTCAAAATGAAGAAGAAAATATTGTAACAAGAAAATTATGTTTCTACAATTCGATTGCAGAAAGGAATATTTGAGTTACAAGTTTAGCGAATGTCTGATGAGTTATGAAAGGGGTTTCATAACTTGCACCTCCCGGAACACCACTGCAAGTGGAGAGTCTGTGAAGATGTAATCGAACCATTTATGACATGGTAAGATCAAAGATGACATAAATAGATTTGCCATTATCATTTTTAAAGAGTGATGCTTTAGAGACTGCGGCTTTTACACTGAAAAGAGCTTCATCGGGTCTGTTGAAATAACGTCATGGTATGGTACGCCCAACCATGTTATATCTTTTCTTAACATTTGGAATATGGGGCTTGTGTAAAAGGTTACAAACCTATTCCAAATCAGACAAGTGCTACTTTGTAGGTTATCCCAAGTAAATGGGTATTCCTCCCTCACAATACCGAGGCAAATAAGTTTGCCACAAAGAACGGTATGCTTTTTGAAGGAAATAGTTCTTTCAAAAAGGGTGAGTGGGAGAACAGTGCAACTCGACGAGATAAACAGTATCTTCGTCGTCAGATCAAAGGAAAGGAACCTTGGAAGTGATTCCAGGGTTTCCTACTGCGACTGATACGGAAGTCTCTACAATAAAATGTATGGACTTCGGTCGAACTTGCAGCTGAACCTCGTAGGCAAGGCTCGTGCAAACCTCTCAGGTGCGCAAACGAGATATTGTTGTTGGACAACAGTATACCTACGATACACAAGGAAGCGGTGATGGGCCCTGACTCCGGAATTGGCTAAATGCCAATACAATCTGAGATAGTTTCCATATAAGTGATTCGAGATTAAAATCTTGATACACCTTTCGGAAGACTTAGAGTCTAACGAATATTTATGGAACTAAAAACTGATACGGATAAAATGTTTATCCATAAAGCTCGACTTGTTGCAATAACAAGTTCAAGGAGTTGACTATGATGAGATTGTCTCACCGTAGCGATGCTTAAAGTCGGTTCGGGTTGAACTAGCAATTAATACATATTTCAATCGTGAGATATGAAACATGGATGACGAAAGGATTTCCATCTGATGGAAATGAAACCTAGGACTTGTATGTGATACAGTCCAAAGTAATTTGTCGATCCAGAGGATGCTAGTAAGTATGCAAACTTCAGAGTTCCAGCGATGGACAGAAGAGAGCAAAGTGGAGTTGGAATCTTCGTTTTTGATGGAATGGTCAAAAGGGTTTTGACATCATCAAATGGGTATCGAAGATGCTTGTGATTCAAGAAAGTAAGTGGGAGCATAATAATATTTCTTGACACGAATTAGGACTTCATTTGAAAATAGTTTTTCGATGAAGTGCTTAGGCTAAATAGCCTTAATATTAGGCATGATGATCTATGGAGATAGATTTACCTAATGGGGCTAAGCTATGAATACATATTGACAAGGTGCTAAAACCTTTTAGCATTTAAAACGCCAAGGAGTGATTCTTGCCGAAGTCACATGGAAAGGGTTTTGCAAGACTCGGTGTCTCAAAACACTGATGAGCAAAATACATGATGGTGATTCCACACACTCTTGTGTTTGGATTAATCATGTATTCCATGGTATGTAAAAACAACCAGATATGTCCAATACTCCAAAGTTGTTGCGAGTATAGATACCATAGTGATCAAAGTACTGATCATGGGACAACAGTGAAAGATGTCATTAAGTACTAGAGCAGTACCGATGACATGGTTTCTCGCAAGTGGAGATCATGAAGAGTTCGTTGTAAAAGGTTACATCGATACAGTCTTCATCGATGCTCCATGCGATTTTCGATTTAAGTTGAGGGTTTTGTGATACACATCATGGTGGCACGGTAGATGGAAATTGTTCCAAACAAGATACTGTGGCGAATTCTATAACAAAGGCTAAGTATGTTGACACTTAAGAAGTGACAAAGAAGTTGTTGAATCATATAGTTCATTCATGAACTTAGTATGGTTCCAAGATGGCTTTGGTCTATGGGACACTATTGCAGATAGCTGCTCCATAGCTCAGTCTGAGGAATCAGGTTTCGACCAATGATTCACACATATGCAAAGCCAAGTCCACACAAAATATGAATTTTGTGAAAGCGTGAAAACGCGGGGATATGCAAAGTTACACACGGAGCTGAAGTCGTCAGATCCGTTGGACATCAGGCTATACCACATGCGAAGCATATTTTACACCAGTATGCCATAGGTGTAAAGTGCATTAGCATTGACTAGATTATTGACTCTAGTGCAAGTGGGAGTCTGTAGGAGATATGCCCTAGAGGCAATAATAAATGTTATTGATTATCTCCCTGTTCATAATTATGTTTATGTTCCATGCTATAACTGCAATGATTCTCGAGTCTGCAAATAAAACGAGGCTTGGAGGGAAACTCATGTGCACGTGTGGGATAATAAACGGTAAAAAGTATTCCTAGTCAAGCCTCTATGACTGGCTCAAGTATTGCATGATGATCCTGTTTTCCTGATCATGGGCATGACTATGCCGGCAATTTTGAGGGCACAATTGTTGGTAGAACACTTGTGTTGAATCGACCCGAATTGATGTTATGCTATGAGATACATTCGTCATTAGTTAATGGTTAATAACACAGAGATGGTTAATGTTTGCATGATTCCTTAGACCATGAGAGTATCGAGTTTCTTCATGCTTGCTTCATGAACTTTGGGGTTTGTTAAACGTCATCCGTAAATGGGTGGCTATTACGGCGGCTTACGGGTTCATGGAAAAGTATGTCAAGTAACTTGATAGCTCAAGATTGGGATTTGCTCCTCCGACGATGGAGAGATATCTCTGGGCCCTCTCGGTGTTACAGTATCCATCATCGTCTGGCCAGACACTTTGTGATTTGATCACGGGGATGCCGGAACACGGGAACGAGAAAAGAGAACAAAAACCGGCAACGAGGTAACTGGCATTGTGGACAAGTGTTGATCCACGAGGATGCCGATGTTTCTCACCTCGGGTATTTGTAACATATCGCGAAGCAACAGGAATAGCACACGACAACTGGAGGTTCACTCGAATATTCATTCGTGTGGGTATAGGGGTCAATATGGGTGTCCACAGCTCCGATGTTGATCATTGATCGGAAAGTGTTCCGGGTCATGTCTATACTTCACCGAACCTATAGGGTCACATGCTTAAGGGTCATCTATCTACTGAATACTAGACGGGGAGTCTGAGAGAAATTCACCGAAAAAGTTTCGGACGAAACGGAAACGTTCCGGAGAGGATATCGGAATAGTTCCGGTGAAACTGAAAAGTTGTTTCAGGATATTCCATAAAGTCAAATTGGTTTCGGCACATGCCTGGAAATTATTGGAAGGTACCAGAATTGTTCCGGTAACTTCTGAGATTTTTCAGAGACAAAAACCGGAAATGTTCCGGACTGCCGGAACCGCTTTAGTTGCTTTTCACAGATGAAAATCACTAAACCGAAAAGTTGTTTCGGAGTACACCATAAAGTCAAATTGGTTTCGGCACATGCCTGATAATTCTTGGAGGGTGCCAGAATCATTCTGGAAACTTTCTGGAATTTTCCGGAATGAAAACCGGAAATGTTCCGGAGCTGCCGAAACCGCTTCAGATGCTTTTCGCAGATGAAAATCACTAAACCGGAATTGTTCCGGCTCGCGTTGAAAATTATTTTGGTGGGTACTGGAAATGTTCTAAGCCCACATGAATATTTTCAGTTCGATCAGACGCTGAAAAATGTCGTCGTGAATAGTGAAATCAGATTTATGGATATGGTTGGAAGTTGGCTTTCCACAAATATCTTCCCAAGATATTTTGGGATGACATGGCATTTTGGATATGCCCATCCTACCCCTTGTTTTTCCTATAAATAGAGGGGAGGAGGCAGCCCCATATGCTTCATCCTTGCTCTCACATACACATGCCATGACATTTCTGGCTTCTCTCTCCCTCCCAGCGAAATAGTTTCGTAGAGCCGAAAGGCTGTCTGGGTTCCGGCAGGAACTAGTTCTGGACGGCGAAGCCCTGCCGGATAGATGACACCGTATGTGTGCAACTCTGTAGAGAGATCGTAGTTTCGGTCTTAGTTCGAGAGTGCCTCCCGAAGGGCTGTCCGAGTGACAGTCCGAGTTTCGGAGGTCCTCCCGAAGGGCTGTCCGCGACACCATCCGGGGGACTGTGCGACCGCCTCCCGGAGGGCTGTCCGCGGGGCAGATGAGGGTATACATCCTCGCGGTTGGGAGGTTGTAAAATCCTAGCTGCGGGGATCTGCACCGCCGTTCGTCATCGACTCTACTTCCGCTGCGCTACGAGTCGGTAACGAAAATGATCAAACCTTGTATGCAGTCTCCATAGTGGTCCTGGGCTGGTGCGTAGGTCGGAAAATTTTTGTTTTCTGCTGTGTTACCCTACAAAAGGCAACCCGTCTATATAATCCTTAATAAGTGCAAACTTCTCCGATATAGTATAGTTGGGAGAATTCAAAAAGATAATAGGACTATCATGTGTGGGTGCAATAGCAACAATTTCACGTTTAACATAAGGAACTATAGCAAGTTCATCTCCATAAGCATCATTCATATTGGCATCATGGCCACAAGCATAGCAAGCATCAAGTTCATCAAAAAGGGATATTTTGAACGAATCCAAGGGATCATAGCAATTATCATAGCATTCATCCTTCGGTAAGAACGAAGGGAAATTAAACAATGTATGAGTTGAAGAGTTACTCTCATTAGAAGGTGGGCACGGGTAGCTAATCCGCTCTTCCTCCTTTTGTTCTTCGCTCTCCTCCTCAACTTTTTCATCCAATGAGCTCACAATGTCATCAATTTCTTCTTCCATAGATTCCTGCAAAATATTAGTCTCTTCTTGGATAGCGGAGACTTTCTCAATAAATTGATCAATATGGGAATTATATTCATAATTGGCATAACAATAACGAAGCATAGCCAAATTTTGAGATCGGTAAACAGCATCATCATAATCTTCATACTTTTCGAACAAAGCTTCAATTTCATAAGCACCCTTAAAAGCAACAAACTCTTCTATTTGTTCCACATCATAGTAATCATATATACCATTAGCATAAGAAGCCAAGGTTGCATTATCATTAAATTTACATGAAAAGGGAAGGTGTTTAGCCTTCATCCTAGAGTAACAAGTAATATCATATCTCAAGCATAGATTCCAACTATACCATTTCAACATATGAATTTGATCCCATAACAGTTTCCCTTTTTGAGTCAAGCGATAATCCCTAAAGTATTCACGTTGATCCAACATGTCTCCCATTATATAATTGAATGGGGTTTTCTCAGGATTATTAAAGTAGTGCATAATATCTTTCACATAATGAGCATCGAGGGTTTCAGGAGGTTCCCCATCTCCATGAGTAGCAAGTACACCTAATTTTTTTGGTATTTCGTGTTCCATATCCATAGCTAAAGATAGAGAACAACTTAGAACAGCAAATAAAATCTACTTAGTGATAAAGCAAACAAGCACACATGAGAATATTCACCCCACGCTATTGCTCCCCGGCAACGGCGCCAGCAAAGGTCTTGATAACCCACAAGTATAGGGGATCAGTTGTAGCCTCTTTCGATAAGTAAGAGTGTCGAACCCAACGAGGAGCTAAAGGTAGAACAAATATTCCCTCAAGTTCTATCGACCACCGATACAATTCTACGCACGCTTAACGTTCGCTTTACCTAGAACAAGTATGAAACTAGAAGTACTTTGTAGGTGTAACGGGATAGGTTTGCATGATAATAAAGAACACATAAATAAAAACTAGGGGCTGTTTAGATAAAGAAACAACTAAGTCAGTTTTAGTAGAGAGCTTTTTGTCACAAGAAAGTTATTTGTCCCTAAGCAATCGATAACTAGACCGGTAATCATTATTGCAATTTTATATGAGGGAGAGGCATAAGCTAACATACTTTCTCTACTTGGATCATATGCACTTATGATTGGAACTCTAGCAAGCATCCGCAACTACTAAAGATCATTAAGGTAAAACCCAACCATAGCATTAAGTATCAAGTCCTCTTTACTCCCATACGCAAACAACCTACTTACTCAGGTATGTGCTTCCGTCACTCACGCCACCCACCATAAGCGAATCATAAACATATTGCAAACCCTACAGCGGGGATCCCTCACGCTTGCGCAACACGGAGAGCACCATAGGACAGCACCAATAATAAAACATGCAACTCAAACCAATCATGATCATCAATCAACCCATAGGACAAAACGGATCTACTCAAACATCATAGGATAGCCATACATCATTGGGAAATAATATATAGCGTTGAGCACCATGTTTAACTAGAGATTACAGCGGGGAGAAGAGGTGTTGAACCGCTACATAGAGGGGCCGGGGAGAGAGTTGGTGATGACGGCGGCGAAGTTGTTGGTGTAGATCGCCGTCACGATGATGGACCCGGCGGCGTTCCGGTGCCACCGGGAGAGAGGGGGAGAGAGCCCCCCTCCTTCTTCTTCTTCCTTGTCCTTCCCCCTAGATGGGAGAAGGGTTTCCCCTCTGGTCCATGGCCTCCATGGCGGCGAAGGGGCGAGAGCCCCTCCGAGATTGGATCTCTCTCTCTCTGTTTCCTTCTGTTTCTGCCTTCCAGATTCTGGCCTTTCACCGTTTCTTATATTCCCGGAGATCCGTAACTTCGATTGGGCTGAAATTTTAACACGATTTTTATCCGGATATTAGCTTTCTTGCGGCAAAAGAAGGGCACCAACCGCCTTACGGGGTGTCCACAAGCCCCCAGGGCGCGCCCTTGTGGCTTGTGGGCCCCTCGGGCACCGCCTTCTGTTGATTCCACTTCCCAAAATTCACATATATTCCAAAAACAATCTCCGTAAGTTTTTATCCCGTTTGGACTTCGTTTGCTATGGATTTTCTACGAAACAAAAAACATGCAACAAATAGGAACTGGCACTGGGCACTGGATCAATATGTTAGTCCCAAAAAGTAGTATAAAAAGTTGCCAAAAGTATATGAAAGTTGTAGAATATTGGCATGAAACAATCAAAAATTATAGATACGACAGAGACGTATCAGGCAACCATTAGTCCATAGGGATGTCATCAATTACCAAAACCACACATGGAGAAATGTGCTCTAACAGCCGTTACCCTTCGTGCATTGAAGTCTTCATCAACATGGACGTACGATAGCACCACCTATCGGAACCATGCCAAAAACATTGTGTCTTCATTGCGTTTGATTTCTCTAATCCCTCATTTACATTCATATGCAATGTCTCTATTTTCCGCTGGTCAACTCTTAGACTTGCATGTGTAGGGTGTTGCTTTACTTGGTAAATCGCTAAAACTTGCCTACAACTAAAATTGGGAAAAGGATAAGTTTTTAATTGGTCAAGTAGCATAATCACCCCCCCCCCCTCTAGACATACTTTCGATCCTACACCAAAGGAAATCAAATTCATCTCATTGAAAGACCGTGACATATCTTTAACTATCATGTGGCATAAGTTGCTAAGGTTAATTCATGACATTATCCAATTTTCCATTGTCCAGATTGTATATGTTTTTCGTAACTGGAGTCTACAAAAAGGCCAACAGAAAATTAAGTTAGATATTTACTTCCAAGCCACTATGAGTCATTGCAATTTTTCTTTTCTATGTGTTCAATCGTTGAGTTTACGTCAGCATCCTCGTGTGATTTTTTGGTCTTAGGATCTAGTCGGTTGTAGCTTTTAGCTCTATTCAGATTAGTCATGCCACTACAACCCATGATCATCGCCTCCAGTCACTACCACCACTCTCTTTCAAATTCCACCACGCCCCTATTACCAACCTCTACACCGTCATACTTGAGGTTGTTTGCATCCTTGCCTTACCCAATTGGATAGCGTATGGATTTGTTTTTAAAATGAAAGAAAAATGGAAAATTTCGGATCCAACTAAACTAGAACTAACCTATGAATTCGAGTCAGCATTGGTTTTGCGCACTGTTCATCAAAATGTGCATAACTTTGTCACATGAAGTCCATTTTGGCTCCATGACCACTCAAATTGAAGCTATAGATAAGACTCATTGAAGTATGTTTTCACGATTTTTGGTAACCTATTTCGATTCTCAAAATCGGTCTCTAAGGGAGACTTTATGCCCTCCAAAAGTTTTAGAATATTGTTCGTCCCAATTTTTTAAACCAACCCCATAATTTTTTAACACTCATCTGACACTCCCAATTTAGTGATTCGTGTTGCGTTGGATAATTGAGATCAATAGTTATCTTGGAAAATATATCAATTTTTTTGAAGAAAAATCCCGGGAAAGGAGAAAAGATTCTTGTGTCTACCATATTTCGAGCCTATTTCTAGTTACTATATTTACTAGCTTTTTTATGCACACTTCTATGGTGCTGTCTAGCGCTCATTAGGACATTTATTGCTCCTAATTTTGCAAGACCATGACCATGTTATTGTTCTTGGCTTGTGTCTCTACTCTGGTCTAGCATAGGACCAACACAATATTGTCGTTGAGCACTTAATGATATTGCATCTCTGAATTACTTATTGTTAAACTCGCTACCATACTGAGCCTATTGCAGGTTCTTACCAAATCTTACCCAACAATAGGCGCTGACTGGTAACCAACGATGTTAATTACCTCTAAACATTGAGTATAGTGGTTACGAGGTCATGTGAAATTGCATGATGGAGATTGTGTTGAGGTTGGAAGGGTCGTTATGCTTGTGTTTTCTTTTTTCTGATCCATGTCAAGTTCAAAGTGAAAAGAAAACACAAGGGAATGTTTCACTTCGAACGCAATGGCGTTCTATTATACTCTACACAATCATACCAAAATGTATTGAAATATAGACTACTTTGTTATGGATTAGATTTATACATGAAAACATTATAGATTCAATAAATGTAACGTATACTCACTACCAATTGTTTGGTGTTGGTAATATCATTAATGTGATCATTGGTAGGTACTAGAATCATGAACACTGTATACATTAAGAAAAAAATGGGTAATCATTTTCTCTACTTACTCAAACTAGGTACCATAGATTTCCATTTTTAAATAACGGGTTTCACCTTTTATTTCTATTAAAAAGGGAAAATTTTGTTTTTGCCACTCTAGCTTTTGCCAATTTTCCTTATGCCACTCTAGATTTTGACATTTTACTTTTGCCACTCTTAGCTTTTGACAATTATCACAATTGCCATTTTGTGGCATAAACAAAAATTCTAGAGTGGCATTTGTGATACATTACTAAAGCTAAGAGTGGCAAAAGTGAAATAAAATTAGTTTGCTTTTGCCACAGAATGGAAATTGTGATGATTGTCAAAAGCTAAGAGTGGCAAAAGTGAAATGTCAAATCTCGAGTGGCATAAGGAAAATTGGCAAAAGCTAGAGTGGCAAAAACAAAATTTTCCCATTAAAAAATCAAGCTATAAAGAGTTTTGCCCACAAAGTAACATTCACCGAGCATCATCAAATCAGTTGCCTCTAGATTTCTACAAAATGAGAAAATACCAAGTTCATTGCAAGTGGTGAGAGCCGAGCTTAGGCACGGAAGCAAGATATAGGGAAAGAAGGAAACTAGCAAAGGTAGAGCAAAAAAAGGGAGGACTTCAAAATCAACACTGAATGAAGAACTCATAGTAGCTAGTGGTTTCATCAAATAATGTCTCATACTACACAACATCCTTCGTCATTCCGCTTGAGACACCTCAGCCACGATGTTCCCAACAATATTAGGCAGAAATGTAGCTCCATTATTGGTTTCCTCACATGCATGTTTATCCACCAGTTAATCTAGTGAAAATTTGGTACATGACCCATGTAGGCTCAATTGACCAGTATTTTTGAAAACATGCTAAATTCATTGCTTTCCAAACACCACATGTTAGTCGTTCGCAATCCCACTGTAAAGAGTTCTCTTTTCTGCCCACCTTCAGCCACTGAACACTTCAACCATACTTTGTAATGTTGATCAATGATGTGAGGCTATTTAAGCCCTCTGGCACAACTAACAACATTCCACATGTATGTGGCTAAAGGACAAACAAAGTAAATATGGTATATTGTTCAATCACATCCACGAATAAAAGATTTAGTACAAACCTCCGCTCTAAGCTATAGGACAACAATAGTTAGAATGTCTTTTAGAACAATCCGCAAACATAAAATTGACCTAGGGGAATTTTACTTTTCCACAGGAATCAGAATGGCACTTACCCAATACTTTGCATTGCTAGTAGAAGGATTTGACATTAAAATGACTATTAGGGGATAATAGTCATACACACTATTTGTATCTGTGTTTAGTCTTAAACCTTCAAAAAACTCCTTAAAGCCATTTCATTTCTCCACCCCCACCTAGTGTTACGAGGAAACTCTGACATTGAATCCTACTGCCCATAGATCTTTTACTTGTAGTGCAAGGGTTTAAAGAGGTATATTTGCTTTGCGGATAGTGTTAATAAGGCCAATACATGGAGTGGGGCGTTTTGGAGGACGAGCTCCATGGAGCTCGTTTTTTTGAAAAATTCAAAAAATCATATTTTTCTGTTCCAAAAAATTCTGAAAAAAAATCATACACGTTCATATGGATGTGTTTTACATGTGTGTAAAATCTGACGATGAAATACATTATGGTGCGAGCTACACAAAAAAGACAAATTCCTCCATGTTTTCGATGAATAGTGAATGTACTGTTTAGCCTTTCAAAAAACACGATTTTGTCTTTTTGTAGCTCTCACCCTAATGTATTTCATCGTCAGATTTCACACACATGTATTATACATCCGTATGAACGTGTATGATTTTTTTCAGAATTTTTTGAAACTTAAAAATATGATTTTCGAATTTTTCTAAAAAACGAGCTCCATGGAGCTCGTCCTCCAAAGAGCATTTTTGCAATACATGTTGCTAATCTAGACATCACTCCAAAAACAGTCTTCTCTCCACTACCTTCATTCATCCTATAACATAGCCTTTTAATTCATTTACATGTCCCCTTTCCATCCATGATTACCTTTAACTTGACGCAGAGTACAATTGTTCAAGCATTTCTCAGAGTGAAACTTCACCTATCTTCACCAAAAATCTTGTTGGGACATTTAGCTTTTTTGTAGGGATCATGCAACTTTGTTCGAGGAAATTAAGATATACAATAACATAATCATGTGGCGTTCCCACCTAGACATGACCGTCGAAACTAAAGACAACAAACTTTTAGCTAATCTATCTGCTTCAAAATTATTGCTTCTAGCTAACAAAGGAATAAATGTTGGAGATATTTAAAACGAAAATTCCCAAGCCATTCTGGTCATTGGGTAGATGGACAACCATAGCGAGTAGCTTTACTGTAGTCACAAAATGTTTCCTAGCATTTTTTTCAACAATTTTTCTTTCTTAAAACATGAATATTTTTGGAGATTTAAGAACATTTTTAAAACGTGAACCATTTTTTTTAAATCCCATTTTGGAAAACATGAACATTGTTTTACAAAACACAACATTTTTTGAAATTGAGAATATTTATTGATAAATATTAACAATTTTTTAAATATGAACAATTTTAATAAAAAGGAATAATTTTCCAAAATTGTGAAATATTTTTAAAAAATGTGAATATTTCTATAAAATCAAAATGTTTTAATATTCAGAATTTTTAAACACAAATATTTTTTAAATTTTTGAACACTCTTAGAATATGAATTTTTTAATTGATATATTTGGAAAAATGTGAAAAATTTATAAAACATGAACACCTTTTATATGTCCAAATGTGTTTTTCAAATTTGTAGAAATAAAACCGAAAAGGGATATAGAGCAAAATAAACCAGACCAAAAATAAACTGATGGGAACCTTCCTCCCCATAACAGGGTATGTTTTGCTTTCTAAATGAGCGGGCCAAATCACATCATACGTGAGCTATCCTGAGCAAAACGAGATCTCCTATAGCAGCGCCAGTTGCTGCACCTGGCGCTGACACGCCGCGCTTCTGCGCCGGTCCAATAAATACGATCGGTCCCAGCAACCTGCTCCCAAACAAAGCAAACATTATTTTTTTTATGTGGTTGTTCCTCTCGCTATAATGGGAGAAGCGGGATTCAAAATCCGACGAGAGCGTTGATGGCTGTAGCTAATAACAACAAGTCGAGTTCATTTGTTAGACCACACTCAGCAAACAATGCTATTTGAGACTTGCTTTAGTTATCATATATTAAATACCTAGTATAAATTATTTAAAAAATATATAAATTTGAAAATAACTTTCAAAATATTGAAATTGGAAAAAGTTCGCGGAAATGAAGAAGCTCGTGAATTTGAGAAAAGTTAATGAACCTGAAAAGGTTCAAGAATTTGGGAAAATGTCCGCTCATTAAAAAAATGTTTATCAATTTGGGAGAAATGTTGATGAATTTGAAAAAGTTAATTAATTTTGAACAAAGTTCATCTATTTGAAAAGCAAAGTTCTAAATTTTGACGAAACTTCATCATTTAAAAAATATCACAAATTTGCATATAAGTTCATGGTTTGGAAAACATTGATTGATTTTTGAAGAAAAGATTCATGGCTTCTAAAAATGCACATCAATTTGGAAAACAATTCATGGCTTTGAAAGATTCACCGGTTGGAAAAGTTTCGTCAACTGGTAAAAGTTCGCAAAAATTAAAAAAATGAGTTAATTTGAAAACAATTCATAAAGTTAAAAAAATTTCCGAAAAGTTGGAAAAAAGTTCAAAAACTTGATAAATATTCATGTTTTTTGAAACAAAAGTTTACTAGAATTTGGAAAAAGGAATAGATAAATTATAAAAAGTTATCGAATTTGATAAAAACTGAAAAGAGAAATGAAAGCTTAAACTGATATAGAAAAAATATGAAAAGGGAAACTAAAAATGAAAAAAAAAAAAAACTAGCTAGGGGAAACCTGAAGAAAACCGTCCACAAAGACACATAACAATCGTGGGAAAAGCATCCCGAAAAAAATACCAGTAGAAAAAAAAGATCAAGGTGGGCTGGCCCTTTTAGAGCATCTCTAGCAGACCCCGTATAATCGCAAACTGTAAAACTAAGATACGGGTCGAAAAAAAGGTATTTTAAGGGTCCCTTTTAGCTACGGCCGAACGGAAACTGTAAAACTGGGATAAAGAGCTCCTTCCTCTAGTCCGACGACCGCCGCCCCTTCCCCCAACAGGCCATGCCAGCCACGCCAGCCGCGCCTGGTTGTAATTTGTATTATATCCGACAGTGAAGGCGTAGAATAGGTTCCCCTTGTGGGAACCCTGCCAGCGTTACTTTTGGTGTGGGGCTGAGGGCACGCTAAGCGGCGCGCTCTCATCCGCCACCAAGTGTCTTGTTTTTGGGCGCTTCCTCTGGATTGTTTTTATTTTGTACGCGTTTTTTGGTTTTAAATGTTTTTATTTTTGCTTTTCAGTTTTTGCCTCGGTTTCCTTCAGTTTTGGAGAAAAATACTTAACAAAACAAAGATTATACGAGAGGCACATATTTGCTTCCAGAAGAGGTACAACTATGCCTCTCGTAAAGGAAATTAAAACATTTTTTTGTTCCGCGTGAGGGACACCTATGTCTATGAAAAGGTAAAAAAATGTATAAGTTTTTCGCGAGAGGCACATATTTTACTTCATAAAAGGAAAAACCGTGCTTCCGGCTTGGTTTTTTCACGTGAAAGGAAAAGTTCTTTCAAACCTATTAATATGGGATCTAGCTTTGAAATAAAATGTTTAATAAATTATCAAATGTTTGTGTATTAAAACAAATCTGCGTTTTTATAAAAAAGTTTGCTTATTAAAATTCAAATTTTCATAAACAAATTTTTGGAAAATCGAAAAAAGTTCAAGACTTTAAAAATTTCGTATATTAAAAAATGTTAATGAAATTGAAAAACAATTCGCCAATTGAGAAAATGTTCATGAATGGAAAATTATCCCTAATATTCAAAAACGGTATGTGACTTACAAAATAGTTTAACCAATTTCCAATGAAAAAACTGTTTGTTAATTTAAAAAATTGTTCCACCAATTTCCAAAATAATGTTGGTCGATTCTAGAAATTTTCGCCGATTCAAGATTTTTTTTAAAAACATTCAAAATGTTAAAAAGATATTTGCAAATAGTATAAAATGTTCATGAACTCAAAACATGGTCTTGATTTTAGCAAATATTCCAACTTTCTTAAAAATATCCATGAATTGGAAAAACAATACGATTTTAAGATGCTCATGAGTTTAATAGTTTTTTTATGATTCACGAAATCGATAATGATAGTTTATCTCAGTGATGCAATAAAATGTGATCATGGCCATTGAAGATTATGACATATTTTTTCCCGTTGCAACGCACGGGCCCTTCCCCCAAAGTTATAAAATATTACCCACCAATAGCACATATAAGTAATAAAAAATGTTTCATGCATGGAATCCCTCAACTGGGCCGGCCCACGTAGTAGCGAACTCCTATACTGCGCTTTGGCGCTAGGACAAGGCGCAGCGCACCACTTTAGATCACTCCATGTTCTGGCAGCCTGTTCTATAAATTTCGTTTTTTTATTTTTTATTTTCAATTTCCGTTTTCGTTTTTTATAATTTAAATAGTTTGGAATTTGAAAATTTCCGAAAATTAAATGATAATTTTGAAATCAAATGTTTAATAAATGGTAAAATGCTCGGGGTTTCAAATTGTTTTTGCGATTTTGTAAAAAAAATGTATGCTTATTAAAAAAATGTACGAAATACTGAAAATAAATGTTGGGAAAATAAAAAATATTCATGATTGTTTAAAAGGTTCGTCTATTAAAAATGTTAAAGTAATTGAACTAAACTTCGCACATTCAAAAAATGCTCATGAATGAAAATATATCTTAAAAATTCAAAAACAAATCGTGAGTTACAAAATAGTATATTCATTCATAAAATGTTGCTGATTCAAAAAATTATCATACTTTCAAAAAATAATCGCTAAGTCAAAAAAATATTGATGTATTTCAAAAATTGTTCCACTAATTTCCAAAAATAGGTTCGCCGATTCTAGAAATTTTTTCCGAATCAAGAAAATTGTTTTACAAAATATTCATAATTTGGAAAATTGTACACAAATTGTTTAATGTTTTCGTGAATTCAAAAAATGTTCTCTATTTTAGAAATGTTCGAAAATTTATATAGGTGTTCACGAATTTTAAAAATATTAACGATTTCAAATTTGTGCACGAGTTTGAAAAAATGTTAATGATTTCACTAAATTGATAGTGATATTATATTTCGGTGATATATTGTTTTGAAAAACCAATGGTCATTGATTTGAAAAATAATAATTTGGGAAAAACTTGATGAATTTGAAAACATTTCATCGATTTTGAATCAAAGTTATTCTGTTTGAAAATCAAAGTTCACGAATTTGAAAATAAATTCACAGTTTTAAAAAAGTTGATCGGTTTTAAAAAAGGTTCATGCATTTGAAACATTGTATCAATTTTATTAAAACGTTCACGGATTTGAATTTCTTTCTGTCTTGGAAAAGTTTCGTGATTTTGTAAAAGTTCGCAAAATTAAAAAAAAAATAGTTAATTTGAAAAGAAATTCATAAAGTTTGGAATAAGTTCATAATTTCAAGAATGTTTATGAAAGTTTGAAAAAAGTTCATAATTTCAAATATTATTATGAAAGTTGGAAAAAAGTTAAAAACTTGAGAAATGTTCAAGGTTTTTAAAAATAGTTCACTGAAATTTGGAAAAAGGAAAAGCAGAATTAAAAAAGTTCATGATTTTTTTAAAATGTTCACAAATTTGACTAAAACTAAAAAGAGAAAAGAAAGTTATAACCAATATAGAAAAAATAAGAAAAAGGAAACTAAAAATGAAAAACAAAATGAGAAGACTAGCTGGGAAAAACCTTGCAGAAAAACAGATATCAAATGATTAGCAAAGCATCTAAAATAATGGTGGAAAGAGATCAACATGGGCCGGCCCTTTTAGAATATAATGCAGTTGAGGTTGTGCGCCTGGTTGTGATTTGTATTATATCCGGCGCTGAAGACGTAGAATAGGAACTGAGGGTGCAAACACATGACATTTTAACGGGAGTAACTGTAGGGTAACGCAGTAGAAAACAAAAAATTTCCGACCTACGCACCAGCCCAGGACCACTATGGAGACTGCATACAAGGTTAGATCTCTTTCGTTACCGACTCGTAGTGCAGCGGAAGTAGAGTCGATGACGATCGGCGGTGCAGATCCCCGCAGCTAGGATTTTACAACCTCCCAACCGCGAGGATGTATACCCTCATCTGCCCCGCGGACAGCCCTCCGGGAGGCGGTCGCACAGTCCCTCGGACGGTGTCGCGGACAGCCCTTCGGGAGGACCTCCGAAACTCGGACTGTCACTCGGACAGCCCTTCGGGAGGACCTCCAAAACTCGGACGGTCACACGGACAGCCCTTCGGGAGGCACTCTCAAACTAAGACCGAAACTACGATCTCTCTACAGAGTTGCACACATACGGTGTCATCTATCCGGCAGGGCTTTGCCGTCCAGAACTAGTTCCTGCCGGAACCCAGACAGCCTTTCGGCTCTACGAAACTATTTCGCTGGGAGGGAGAGAGAATGCCAGATCATGCATGGCTTGTGTATGAGAGTAAGGATGTGTGAGATGGCAGCCCACTCACCTCCTATTTATAGGAAAACCAAGGGGTAGGGTGGTTTTACAATAAAACCCAAAACCCACATGGATGAAGTCCTTCCACAAGGGCATAATGGTGAAACCAAGGAACAAGAGGGGCTCCAAGGAGGAGCCCCAAGTGTGGCCGGCCACCATCTCTTGGGGGGCCCCCCAAGAGGGTTTATTAGCCCCCAAGCCTTCTAGAAACCTTTTGGGAAAATGTCCCAAAAGGCACTTTTCCAAAAATATCCAAAAAGTGCTTTCACTATTCACGACGACATTTTTCAGCGTCTGATCGAACTGAAAATATTCATGTGGGCTTAGAACAATTCTAGTACCCACCAAAATAATTTTCAACGCGAGCCGGAACAATTCCGGTTTAGTGATTTTCATCTGCGAAAAGCATCTGAAGCGGTTTCGGCAGCTCCGGAACATTTCTGGTTTTCATCCCGGAAAATTCCAAAAAGTTTCCAGAACGATTCTGGCATCCTCCAAGAATTATCAGGCATGTGCCAAAACCAATTTGACTTTTTGGTATCCCCTGAAACAACTTTTCAGTTTCACCGGAACTCATCCGGTGACCTCTCTGCGGAACTTTTCTGCTGTCCGAAACTTTTCCGGTGTCCGAAACTTTTTCGGTGTTTTTCTCTCAGACTCCCTGTCTAGTATTCAACAGATAGATGACCCTTAAGCGTGTGACCCTATAGGTTCGGTGAAGCATAGACATGACCCGGAACCCCTTCCGATCAATGATCAACATCGGAGCCGTGGACACCCATATTGACCCCTATACCCACACGAATGAATATTCGAGTGAACCTCCAGTTGCCGTGTGCTATTCCTGTTGCTTCACGATATGTTACAAATACCCGAGGTGAGACATGTTGGCATCCTCGTGGATCAACAACTTGTCCACTATGCCAGTTACCTCGTTGCCGGTATTGTACTCTTTTCTCGTTCCCGTGTTCCGGTATCCCTGTGATCAAATCACCCTGTGTCTGGCCAGACGATGATGGATACCGAAACACAGAGAGGGCCCAGAGATATCTCTCCATCATCGGAGGAGCAAATCCCAATCTCGAGCTATCAAGTTACTTGACACACTTTTCCATGAACCCGTAAGCCGCCGTAATAGCCACCCATTTACGGATGACGTTTAACAAACCCCAAAGTTCATGAAGCAAGCATGAAGAAACTCGATACTCTCATGGTCTAAGGAATTATGCAAACATTAACTTCTCTGTGTTATTAACCATTAACTTATGACGAATGTATCTCATAGCATAACTTCAATTCGGGTCGATTCAGCACAAGTGTTCTACCAACAATTGTGCCCTCAAAATTGCCGGCATAGCCATGCCCATGATCAGGAAAACAGGATCATCATGCAATACTTGAGCCAGTCCTAGAGGCTTCACTAGGAATACATTTTACCGTTTATTATCCCACACGTGCATATGAGTCTTCCTCCGAGCCTCGTGGTTATTGCAGACTCGAGAACCATAGTAGTTATAGCATGGAACATAAACCTAATTATGAACAGGGAGATAATCAATAACATTTATTATTGCCTCTAGGGCATATCTCCTACAGACTCCCACTTGCACTAGAGTCAATAATCTAGTCAACGCTAATGCACTTTACTGTAGGGGAACGCAACAGAAAACAAAAATTTTCCGACCTACGCACCAGCCCAGGACCACTATGGAGACTGCATACAAGGTTTGATCATTTTCGTTACCGACTCGTAGTGCAGCGGAAGTAGAGTCGATGACGAACGGCGGTGCAGATCCCCGCAGCTAGGATTTTACAACCTCCCAACCGCGAGGATGTATACCCTCATCTGCCCCGCGGACAGCCCTCCGGGAGGCGGTCGCACAGTCCCCCGGACGGTGTCGCGGACAGCCCTTCGGGAGGACCTCCAAAACTCGGACTGTCACTTGGACAGCCCTTCGGGAGGACCTCCAAAACTCGGACGGTCACACGGACAGCCCTTCGGGAGGCACTCTCGAACTAAGACCGAAACTACGATCTCTCTACAGAGTTGCACACATACGGTATCATCTATCCAGCAGGGCTTCGCCGTCCAGAACTAGTTCCTGCCGGAACCCAGACAGCCTTTCGGCTCTACGAAACTATTTCGCTGGGAGGGAGAGAGAATGCCAGATCATGCATGGCTTGTGTATGAGAGAATGGATGAAGGTTTGGGCTTCCCCTCACCTCCTATTTATAGGAAAACCAAGGGGTAGGATGGGACTTGGAATTACCAAAATGCCCATGAGGTGAGCACACCACAAGGGCATAAAAGGAAAGCCTCCAAATAGTGTTGCCTGCATCACCATGCCTGCATCACCCCCTAATAGTATTTCCACTATTTACAAATAGTGTTTCCACTATTTGCAATAGTGTTTCCAATAAAGTAATCCAAAAAGCACTTTCACTATTCACGACGACATTTTTCAGCGTCTGATCGAACTGAAAATATTCATGTGGGCTTAGAACATTTCCAGTACCCACCAAAATAATTTTCAACGCGAGCCGGAACAATTCCAGTTTAGTGATTTTCATCTGCGAAAAGCATCTGAAGCGGTTTCGGCAGCTCCGGAACATTTCCGGTTTTCATCCCGGAAAATTCCAGAAAGTTTCCAGAATGATTCTGGCATCCTCCAAGAATTATCAGGCACGTGCCGAAACCAATTTGACTTAATGGTATCCCATGAAACAACTTTTCAGTTTTACCGAAACTGTTCCGGTGTTCTCTCTGCGGAACTTTTCCGCTGTCCGAAACTTTTCCGGTGTCCGAAACTTTTTTCGGTGATTTTCTCTCGGACTCCCTGTCTAGTATTCAGCAGATAGATGACCCTTAAGCGTGTGACCCTATAGGTTCGGTGAAGCATAGACATGACCCGGAACCCCTTCCGATCAATGATCAACATCGGAGCCGTGGACACCCATATTGACCCCTATACCCAGACGAATGAATATTCGAGTGAACCTCCAGTTGCCGTGTGCTATTCCTGTTGCTTCACGATATGTTACAAATACCCGAGGTGAGACATGTTGGCATCCTCGTGGATCAACAACTTGTCCACTATGCCAGTTACCTCGTTGCCGGTATTGTTCTCTTTTCTCGTTCCCATGTTCCGGCATCCCTGTGATCAAATCACCCTGTGTCTAGCCAGACGATGATGGATACCGTAACACCGAGAGGGCCCAGAGATATCTCTCCATCGTCGGAGGAGCAAATCCCAATCTTGAGCTATCAAGTTACTTGACATACTTTTCCATGAACCCGTAAGCCGCCGTAATAGCCACCCATTTACGGATGACGTTTAACAAACCCCAAAGTTCATGAAGCAAGCATGAAGAAACTCAATACTCTCATGGTCTGAGGAATCATGCAAACGTTAACCATCTCTGTGTTATTAACCATTAACTTATGACGAATGTATCTCATAGCATAACATCAATCGGGTCGATTCAACACAAGTGTTCTACCAACAATTGTGCCCTCAAAATTGCCGGCATAGCCATGCCCATGATCAGGAAAACAGGATCATCATGCAATACTTGAGCCAGTCATAGAGGCTTCACTAGGAATACATTTTACCGTTTATTATCCCACACGTGCACATGAGTTTCCCTCCAAGCCTCGTTTTATTTGCAGACTCGAGAATCATTGCAGTTATAGCATGGAACATAAACTTAATTATGAACAGGGAGATAATCAATAACATTTATTATTGCCTCTAGGGCATATCTCCTACAGACTCCCACTTGCACTAGAGTCAATAATCTAGTCAATGCTAATGCACTTTACACCTATGGCATACTGGTGTAAAATATGCTTCGCTTGTGGTATAGCCTGATGTCCAACGGATCTGACAACTTCAGCTCCGTGTGTAACTTTGCATATCCTTGCGTTTTCACGCTTTCACAAAATTCATATTTTGTGTGGACTTGGCTTTGCATATGTGTGAATCATTGGTCGAAACCTGATTCCTCAGACTGAGCTATGTAGCAACTATCTGCAATAGTGTCCCATAGACCAAAGCCATCTTGGAATCATACTAAGTTCTTGAATGAACTATATGATTCAACAACATCTTTGTCGCTTCTCAAGCGTCAACATACTTAGCCTTTGTTATAGAATCCGCCACAGTATCTTGTTTGGAACAATTTCCAACTATCGTGCCACCATGTTGTGTTTTACACAAAACCCTTAACTTAAATCGAAAATCGCATGGAGCATTGATGAAGACTGTATCGATGTAATTACTTACAACGAGCACTTCATAATCTCTGCTTGCGAGAAAACATGTCATCAGTACTACTCTAGTACTCAGTGACATCTTTCACTGTTGTCCTATGATCAGTACTTTGATCACTTTGGTATCTATACTCGCAACAACTTTTGGAGTATCGGACATATCTGGTTGTTTTACATACCATGGAATACATGATTAATCCAAACACAAGAGTGTGTGAAATCTCCATCATGTATTTTACTCATCAGTGTTTTGGGACACCGAGTCTTGCAAAAACTCTTTCCATGTGACTTCGGCAAGAATCACTCCTTGGCGTTTTAAATGCCAAAAAGTTTTAGCATCTTGTCAATATGTATTCATTGCTTAGCCCCATTAGGTAAATCTATCTCCATAGATCATCATGCCTAATATTGAGGCTATTTAGCCTAAGCACTTCATCGAAAAACTATTTTCAAATGAAGTCCTAATTCGTGTCAAGAAATTTATTTCCAATTAACAATGTGTCAAGCACACAATGTTTTAGAAATATTATTATGCTCCCACTTACTTTCTTGAATCACAAGCATCTTCGTTACCCATTGATGAAGTCAAAACCCTTTTGACCATTTCATCAAAAACGAAGATTCCAACTCCACTTTGCTCTCTTCTGTCCATCGCTGGAACTCGGAAGTTTGCATACTTACTAGCATCCTCTGGATCGACAAATTACTTTGGACTGTATCACATACAAGTCCTAGGTTTCATTTCCATGAGATGGAAATCCTTTTGTCATCCATGTTTCATATCTCATGATTGAAATATGTATTAATTGCTAGTTCAACCCGAACCGACTTCAAGCATCGCTACGGTGAGACAATCTCATCGTAGTCAACTCCTTGAACTTGTTATTGCAACAAGTCGAGCTTTATGGATAAAACATTTCATCCGTATCAGTTTTTAGTTCCATAAATATTCGTTAGACTCTAAGTCTTCCGAAAGGTGTATCAAGATTTTAATCTCGAATCACTTATATGGAAACTATCTCGGATTGTATTGGCATTTAGCCAATTCCGGAGTCAGGGCCCATCAACGCTTCCTTGTGTATTGTAGGTATATTGTTGTCTAACAACAATATCTCGTTTGCGCACCTGATAGGTTTGCACGAGCTTTGCCTACGTGGTTCAGCTGCAAGTTCGACCGGAGTCCATACATTTTATTGTAGAGACTTCCGTATCAGTCGCAGTAGAAAACTCCGGAATCACTTCCAAGGTTTCTTTCCTTTGATCTGATGACGAAGATACTGGTTATCTCGTCGAGTTGCACTGTCCTCCCACTCACCTTTTGTAAGAACTATTCTCTTTAAAAGCATACCGTTTTGCGGCAAAACCCTTTGCCTCGGTATAGTGGTGGGAGAATACCCAATGACTTGGGATAACCTACAAAGTAGCACTTGTCTGATTTGGAATAGGTTTGTAACCTTTTACACAAGCCCCATATTCCAAATGTTAAGAAAAGATATAACATGGTTGGGCGTACCACACCATGGCGTTATTTCAACAGACCTGATGGAGCTCTTTTCAGTGTAAAAGCCGCAGTCTCTAAAGCATCACTCTATAAAAGGGGTAATGGCAAATTTATTTATGTCATCTTTGATCTTACCATGTCATAAATGGTTCGATTACATCTTCACGGACTTTCCACTTGCAGCGGTGTTCCGGGAGGTGCAAGTTATGAAACCCCTTTCACAACTCATCAGACATTCGCTAAACTTGTAACTCAAATATTCCTTTCTGCAATCAAATTGCAGAAACATAATTTTCTTGTTACAATAACTTCTACTTCATTTTTGAAAACCTTCTGAATGAATTCAAAAGATCCAGACTTACGTCTCAACAAGTAACTATCCATATATCTACTTGAGTCATTTCTGAAGACAGATAAATCCACTACTTGCAACAACATTTATTGGACTACACACATCATAATGTATGATTACCAATATGTTCTTTGCTCGTTCCTTACGGCTGTGAACGGTATTTCAGTCACTTTACCTTTCAGAGGAAAGTTGCAAGTGTCAGATGATTCAAAATCAAACGACTTCAAAATCCATCATAATGGAATTTTCCATGCGGGTTTCTCCAATGTGACCAAATGCAGTGCCACACTTGTGTGGTATTCTTTTAGTCTTGCGACATTTAGCGTCAGTGTTATGGATGTATCATATTTGCATCAATGTTCATAACATACATCCCATCTTCGATGGAAGCATGGCCCTTCATTTTATTCATAATACTGAACAACAATTGTTGTTTCTATGAACAACTCTTTTGCAACAAACATTGTGCAATGGGCTAGAGTGTATGAAAATCTAAATGAATTATGAAAGTAAATACAGAGGTAATGTATTAATATCAATATTCATAACATACATCTCATTCATAATGAAAGTATGGCCTTTATGTTATTCATAACATCGAACATCAAAAGTTCTCTTATGAACAACCTTCTTGCAAGATACCTTATGCAAAGGGCTAGAGTGTGAAACTCTAAAATGAATTATGAAAGTAAACCCAGAGGTAATGTATTATTATCAATATTCATAACATACGTCTCATTCATAATGAAAGTATGGCCCTTATGTTATTCATAACACCGAACATCAAAAGTTCTCTTATGAACAACCTTCTTGCAAGATACCTTATGCAAAAGGCTAGAGTGTGAAACTCTAAAATGAATTATGAAAATAAAAACATAGGGAATACACCGATGGAAGGCATAGTAACATTTACTATGTTCCCTGCGTGTATCTAAACCTCATCCCTGGCTAGTCTTTCAGGCCATAGTAGTTCTTACATCGAGTTGCAACATTATGCAATCGAGCGGGTATCTTTGTGATCAACTCACAATACCCAAGAATTAGTGATTAACATGTTTAACCATAATTCCCAAGAACTATATCTTTGACCAGCCTTCTATACATCAAAAACTTGTATGACATTCATACATGAGCTAGATATTCCAGTCTTCTTTCCTTTTGCCATTATACTTCTAACAGTTTAACTTTCAGTATTTCTCCTACTCTCAGAAGAAGCACCCAACTAAAGAGTGGCGTTAGCCTCGGACTTCCTAGGCGTGAAAGTTTCACTAACACCCTTCGGACACTTCCTTTCTCTTTAAGTTGTTGTTTTATTCACCTTTCATCATATGACAGGCATTCTTCTGGATCCCTCTCTTATCAGTCAAATGCATAGTAAACACCTTTACTAATAGTTTGCAAACAAACATGGCTTTAGATATCTCATATCTTTCAGTCTTTGTCTGTCTCTGAAAATGGTTTTCAGATTCCATGAATATCACATAACTATCCAAACTTTTGAAGTTCGGGTCTCATGGAAGCAAACGTATTGCACTTGACTAAAAAACGGAATTCTAGCTTTTGGATCGAAGGACGAGAGTCACATGATCCATAGCATTAGCGGGAGAATACCGAAAGCATGCGATAGGACAAAGTCCTTCTCGGCACTCTTGAGGACAATCCTCACATTACGTTACCAACCGTAAAGTTTTAACCAGATATTTAACAGCTATTCAATTTTAAAAGGGAAGGTGGAAACGCGAGCCATTATTCTGCAACTATTATGCAAACCACACTTAGACAGAGTTCACAATTAATTGCACTGAAAATTAAACAAGTTAATTCTACAGTGCGCTCCCACTCAAATCAATATCTCTCATAATTGATTGTGAGTGATACAAGACCCACGTATCAATTGTTCGCCATTGGTGTAACACCACTGATGACGAAAATCTCAACCGGTAGGCAAACTTGCCAATCACATCTTCCATGCGACTCTTGTTCATCTTTCGATGCGTGTGTTCCGAGCTCATGACGGTCATGCCTGAACGTCAAGACAACCAAGTGATCTCGCTGCGAGGTCTCAACTCACCCGCCTCACACATCCCTAATCGTTCGTACCCGTGTGACACGGCGCACCCCGAAAAGATAGGTGCCGTGACGGTGCTACACTTGGGAGAACACTAACTACTTGATATTTTTGTGAGAGATCACCCTAATAAAAGCGACTACCGCGCAATCAAGAAGGGTGCATCATAAGGGATAAACATCTCAGGCAATTCATAATAGCATGATATGGTATAGCCCTTTCTGACAGAGAAGTCTTTCATTTCTTCGTCTTCGGCATTCGCGTCGGTGTTCACCTTCGCGAAGATAGCCACCACCTTGTCGATGCACTAGATAATATTGCTATCTCTATAGCTAATAAAATAAGTGCATTACATAAGGTTGACACGCAGGTCATTTAAGTGCAATCATATGGCTCCAGCCATCATGCCGAATCATGACACGCAGGTCATGTTAATCAATTTACATCATATAGCCATCTCATACATAATCAAATTTATATGAGCACTACTATACCACATCACATGCACATGCAAACCATGCTGCAAAACCAAGTTAGACGCCTCTAATCGGTTCATGCAAAATTTTATTTTACGTGGCTTCTAAGGTTTCGAAACAAACCGAAGCTACCAACGTCCATCATCAAGCATGATAATCCAAGTCGCTAGATTAACATTGCGGGGTGTATGAAACACGAGATAATAAAATCTCGAGCCCCATACTAAACTTCGTCATACGCGTGACCCCCGTGCAGATCATATCTGCATTGCCCTTTCGTCTGCAAAATTTCATCTTTCTTTTTAACTACGGTGGAATTCAATGAACTGTTAGCACTTCGTTGATCAATCAGGATCGCGGATTGCCAGAACATTGAAACTCCACCATACTGTTATCAAGATCAGAAATATGCAAATTCGAGGGAAGCAACAAGAACATCGGGTAACAGATTTCATCTGCTACCCGCACAAATAATTTTCAGCAATAGATCTCATCTACTACCTAATTATATTGTGCAACACCCATACATCTCTATGTATTCTAGATCGCAACCTGCATCTACGCATAGCACGGCTCTTGATGCCATTGTAGGGGAACGCAACAGAAAACAAAAAATTTCTGACCTACGCACCAGCCCAGGACCACTATGGAGACTGCATACAAGGTTTGATCATTTTCGTTACCGACTCGTAGCGCAGCGGAAGTAGAGTCGATGACGAACGGCGGTGCAGATCCCCGCAGCTAGGATTTTACAACCTCCCAACCGCGAGGATGTATACCCTCATCTGCCCCGCGGACAGCCCTCCGGGAGGCGGTCGCACAGTCCCCCGGACGGTGTCACGGACAGCCCTTCGGGAGGACCTCCGAAACTCGGACTGTCACTCGGACAGCCCTTCGGGAGGACCTCCAAAACTCGGACGGTCACACGGACAGCCCTTCGGGAGGCACTCTCGAACTAAGACCGAAACTACGATCTCTCTACAGAGTTGCACACATACGGTATCATCTATCCAGCAGGGCTTCGCCGTCCAGAACTAGTTCCTGCCGGAACCCAGACAGCCTTTCGGCTCTACGAAACTATTTCGCTGGGAGGGAGAGAGAATGCCAGATCATGCATGGCTTGTGTATGAGAGAATGGATGAAGGTTTGCGCTGCCCCTCACCTCCTATTTATAGGAAAACCAAGGGGTAGGATGGGACTTGGAATTACCAAAATGCCCATGAGGTGAGCACACCACAAGGGCATAAAAGGAAAGCCTCCAAATAGTGTTGCCTGCATCACCATGCCTGCATCACCATGCCTGCATCACTATGCCTGCATCACCATGCCTGCATCATCCCCTAATAGTATTTCCACTATTTACAAATAGTGTTTCCACTATTTGCAATAGTGTTTCCAATAAAGTAATCCAAAAAGCACTTTCACTATTCACGACGACATTTTTCAGCGTCTGATCGAACTGAAAATATTCATGTGGGCTTAGAACATTTCCAGTACCCACCAAAATAATTTTCAACGCGAGCCGGAACAATTCCGGTTTAGTGATTTTCATCTGCGAAAAGCATCTGAAGCGGTTTCGGCAGCTCCGGAACATTTCCGGTTTTCATCCCGGAAAATTCCAGAAAGTTTCCAGAATGATTCTGGCATCCTCCAAGACTTATCAGGCACGTGCCGAAACCAATTTGACTTAATGGTATCCCCTGAAACAACTTTTCAGTTTTACCGAAACTGTTCCGGTGTTCTCTCTGCGGAACTTTTCCGGTGTCCGAAACTTTTCCGGTGTCCGAAACTTTTTTCGGTGATTTTCTCTCAGACTCCCTGTCTACTATTCAGCAGATAGATGACCCTTAAGCGTGTGACCCTATAGGTTCGGTGAAGCATACACATGACCCGGAACCCCTTCCGATCAATGATCAACATCGGAGCCGTGGACACCCATATTGATCCCTATACCCACACGAATGAATATTCGAGTGAACCTCCAGTTGCCGTGAGCTATTCCTGTTGCTTCGCGATATGTTACAATTACCCGAGGTGAGAAACATCGGCATCCTCGTGGATCAACACTTGTCCACAATGCCAGTTACCTCGTTGCCGGTATTGTTCTCTTTTCTCGTTCCCGTGTTCCGGCATCCCTGTGATCAAATCACCCTGTGTCTGGCCAGACGATGATGGATACCGTAACACCGAGAGGGCCCAGAGATATCTCTCCATCGTCGGAGGAGCAAATCCCAATCTTGAGCTATCAAGTTACTTGACATACTTTTCCATGAACCCGTAAGCCGCCGTAATAGCCACCCATTTACGGATGACGTTTAACAAACCCCAAAGTTCATGAAGCAAGCATGAAGAAACTCGATACTCTCATGGTCTGAGGAATCATGCAAACGTTAACCATCTCTGTGATATTAACCATTAACTTATGACGAATGTATCTCATAGCATAACATCAATCGGGTCGATTCAACACAAGTGTTCTACCAACAATTGTGCCCTCAAAATTGCCGGCATAGCCATGCCCATGATCAGGAAAACAGGATCATCATGCAATACTTGAGCCAGTCATAGAGGCTTGACTAGGAATACATTTTACCGTTTATTATTCCACACGTGCACATGAGTTTCCCTCCAAGCCTCGTTTTATTTGCAGACTCGAGAATCATTGCAGTTATAGCATGGAACATAAACTTAATTATGAACAGGGAGATAATCAATAACATTTATTATTGCCTCTAGGGCATATCTCCTACATTTACACCTATGGCATACTGGTGTAAAATATGCTTCGCATGTGGTATAGCCTGATGTCCAACGGATCTGACGACTTCAGCTCTGTGTGTAACTTTGCATATCCTCGCGGTTTCACGCTTTCACAAAATTCATATTTTGTGTGGACTTGGCTTTGCATATGTGTGAATCATTGGTCGAAACCTGATTCCTCAGACTGAGCTATGGAGCAACTATCTGCTATGGTGTCCCATAGACCAAAGCCATCTTGGAACCATACTAAGTTCATGAATGAACTATATGATTCAAAAACTTCTTTGTCGCTTCTCAAGCGTCAACATACTTAGCCTTTGTTATAGAATTCGCCACAGTATCTTGTTTGGAACAATTTCCAACTACCGTGCCACCATATTGTGTATTACACAAAACCCTAAACTTAAATCGAAAATCGCATGGAGCATTGATGAAGACTGTATCGATGTAATTACTTACAACGAGCACTTCATAATCTCTGCCTGCGAGAAAACATGTCATTACTACTACTCTAGTACTCAATGACATCTTTCACTGTTGTCCTATGATCAGTACTTTGATCACTTTGGTATCTATACTCGCAACAACTTTGGAGTATTGGACATATCTGGTTGTTTTTACATACCATGGAATACATGATTAATCCAAAGACAAGAGTGTGTGGAATCACCATCATGTATTTTGCTCATCAGTGTTTTGCAACACCGAGTCTTGCAAAAATTCTTTCCATGTGACTTCGGCAAGAATCACTCCTTGACGGTTTTCAATGCTAAAAAGTTTTAGCATCTTGTCAATATGTATTCATAGCTTAGCCCCATTAGGTAAATCTATCTCCATAGATCATCATGCCTAATATTGAGGCTATTTAGCCTAAGCACTTCATCGAAAAATTATTTTCAAATGAAGTCCTAATTCGTGTCAAGAAATTTATTTCCAATTAACAATGTGTCAAGTACACAAGGTTTTTAGAAATATTATTATGCTCCCACTTACTTTCTTGAATCACAAGCATCTTCGATACCCATTTGATGAAGTCAAACCCCCTTTGACCATTCCATCAAAAACGAAGATTCCAACTCCACTTTGCTCTCTTCTGTCCATCGCTGGAACTCTGAAGTTTGCATACTTACTAGCATCCTCTGGATCGACAAATTACTTTGGACTGTATCACATACAAGTCCTAGGTTTCATTTCCATCAGATGGAAATCCTTTCGTCATCCATGTTTCATATCTCATGATTGAAATATGTATTAATTGCTAGTTCAACCCGAACCGACTTTAAGCATCGCTACGGTGAGACAATCTTATCGTAGTCAACTCCTTGAACTTGTTATTGCAACAAGTCGAGCTTTATGGATAAAACATTTTTATCCGTATCAGTTTTTAGTTCCATAAATATTCGTTAGACTCTAAGTCTTCCGAAAGGTGTATCAAGATCTTAATCTTGAATCACTTATATGGAAACTATCTCGGATTGTATTGGCATTTAGCCAATTCCGGAGTCAGGGCCCATCAACGCTTCCTTGTGAATCGTAGGTATACTGTTGTCTGACAACAATATCTCGTTTGCGCACCTGATAGGTTTGCACGAGCTTTGCCTACGTGGTTCAGCTACAAGTTCGACCGAAGTCCATACATTTTATTGTAGAGACTTCCGTATCAGTCGCAGTAGGAAACTCCGGAATTACTTCCAAGGTCTCTTTCCTTTGATCTGATGACGAAGATACTGTTTATCTCGTCGAGTTGCACTGTTCTCCCACTCACCTTTTTGAAAGAACCATTTTCTTCAAAAAGCATACCGTTCTATGTGGCAAACCTATTTGCCTCGGTATTGTGGTGGGGAAATACCCAATGAGTTGGGATAACCTTACAAAGTAGCACTTGTCTGATTTGGAATAGGTTTGTAACCTTTTTACACAAGCCCCATATTCCAAATGTTAAGAAAAGATATAACATGGTTGGGCGTACCATACCATGGCGTCATTTCAACAGACCTGATGGAGCTCTTTTCAGTGTAAAAGTCGCAGTCTCTAAAGCATCACTTTAAAAGGGATAATGGCAAGTCTATTTATGTCATCTTTGATCTTACCATGTCATAAATGGTTCGATTACATCTTCACGGACTTTCCACTTGTAGTGGTGTTCCGGGAGGTGCAAGTTATGAAACCCCTTTCACAACTCATCAGACATTCGCTAAACTTGTAACTCAAATATTCCTTTCTGCAATCGAATTGTAGAAACATAATTTTCTTGTTACAATATTTTCTTCTTCATTTTGAAAACCTTATGAATGAATTCAAAAGATCCAGACTTACGTCTCATCAAGTAAATATCAATATATCTACTTGAGTCATTTCTGAAGATAGATAAATCCACTACTTGCAACAACATTTATTGAACTACACACATCAAAATGTATGATCACCAATAAGTTTGTTGCTCGTTCCTTATGGCCTGTGAACGGTATTTCAGTCACTTCACTTTTCGGAGGAAAGTTGCAAGTGTCAGATGATTCAAAATCAAATGACTTTAAAATCCATCATAATGGAATTTTCCATGCGGGTTTCTCCAATGTGACCAAATGCAGTGCCACACATATGTGGTATTCTTTTAGTCTTGCGACATTTAGCGTCAGTGTTACGGATGTATCATATTACCATCAATATTCATAACATACATCCCATCCTGGATGGAAGCATGGCCCTTCATGTTATTCATAACACCGAACATCAAAAGTTCTCTTATGAATAACCTCCTTGCAAGATACCTTATGCAAAGGGCTAGGGTGTATGAAACTCTAAATGAATTATGAAAGTAAAAACAGAGGTAATGTATTATTATCGATATTCATAGCATACTTCTCATTTATAATGAAAGTATGGCCCTTTTGTTATTCATAACTCCGAACATTAAAAGTTCTCTTATGAACAACCTTCTTGCAAGATACTTTATGCAATGGGCTAGAGTGTGTAACTCTAAAATGAAATATGAAAATAAATACATAGGTAATACACCGATGGAAGGCATAGTAACATTTACTATGTTCCCTGTGTGTATCTCAACCTCATTCCTGGCTAGTCTTTCAGGCCATAGTAGTTCTTACATCGAGTTGCAACAGAATGCAATCGAGCGGGTATCTTTGTGATTAACTCACAATACCCAAGAATTAGTGATTAACATGTTTAACCATAATTCCCAAGAACTATATCTTTGACCAGCCTTCTATACATCAAAAACCTGTATGACATTCATACATGAGCTGGATATTCCAGTCTTCTTTCCTTTTGCCTTTATACTTCTAACAGTTTAACTTTCAGTATTTCTCCTACTCTCAGAAGAAGCACCCAACTTTAAGAGTGGCGATAGCCCCGGACTTCCTAGGCGTGAAAGTTTCACTAACACCCTTCGGATACTTCCTTTCTCTTTTAGTTGTTGTTTTATTCACCATCATCATATGACAGGCGTTCTTCTGGATCCCTCTCTTAACAGTCTAATGCACAGTAAACTCCTTTACTAATAGTTTGCAAACAAACATTGCTTTGGATATCTCATATCTTTTAGCCTTTGTCTGTCTCTGAAAATGATTTTCAGATTCCATGAATATCACATAACTATCCAAACTTTCGAAGCTCGGGTCTCATGGAAGCAAACGTATTGCACTTGACTGTAACAGAATTCTAGCTTTTGGATCGAAGGACGAGAGTCACATGATCCATAGCATTAGCGGGAGAATACCGACAGTATGCGATAGGACAAAGTCCTTCTTGGCACTATTGAGGACAATCCTCACATTACGTTACCAACCGAAAGTTTTAACCAGATATTAACAGCTATTCAATTTTAATTGGGAAGGTGGAAACGCGAGCCATTATTCTACAACTATTATGCAAATAACACTTAGACAGTGTTCATAATTAATTGCACTGAGAATTAAAAGAATTAATTCTACAGTGCGCTCCCACTCAAATCAATATCTCTCATAATTGATTGTGAGTGATACAAGACCCGCATTTAAATTGTTCGCCATTGGTGTAACACCACTGATGACGAAAATCTCAACCGGTAGGCCAACTTGCCAATCACATCTCTATGTGACTCTTGTTCATCTTTCGATGCGTGTGTTCCGAGCTCATGACGGTCATGCCTGAACGTCAAGACAACCAAGTGATCTCGCTGCGAGGTCTCAACTCACCCGCCTCACACTTCTCTAATCGTTCGTACCCGTGTGACACGGCGCACCCCGGAAAGATAGGTGCCGTGACGGTGCTACACTTGGGAGAACACTAACTACTTGATATTTTTGTGAGAGATCACGCTAATAAAAGCGACTACCGCGCAATCAAGAAGGGTGCATCATAAGGGATAAACATCTCAGGCAATTCATAATGGCATGATATGGTATAGCCCTTTCTGACGGAGAAGTGTTTCATTTCTTTGTCTTCGGCATTCGCGTCGGTGTTCACCTTCGCGAAGATTGCCACCACCTTGTCGATGCACCAGATAATATTGCTATCTCTATAGCTAATAAAATAAGTGCATTACATAAGGTTGACACGCAGGTCATTAAAGTGCAATCATATGGCTCCAGCCATCATGCCGAATCATGACACGCAGGCCATGTTAATCAAATTACATCATATAGTCATCTCATACATAATCAAATTATTATGAACACTGCTATACCACATCACATGCACATGCAAACCATCCTGCAAAACCAAGTTAGACGCCTCTAATCGGTTCATGCAAAAATTTATTTTACGTGGCTTCTAAGGTTTCGAAACAAACCGAAGCTACCAACGTCCATCATCAAGTATGATAATTCAAGTTGCTAGATTAACTTTCCAGGGTGTATGAAACACGAGATAATAAAATCTCGAGTCCCATACTAAACTTCGTCATACGCGTGACCCCCGTTCAGATCATATCTGCATTGCCCTTTCGTCTGCGAAACATCCATCTTTCTCAACTATGGTGGAACCCAAAGAACTGTTAGCACTTCGTTGATCTGTCAATCAGCATACTCAGGAGCAGCATGAAAGGATCGCGGATTGCCAGAACTTTGTGAGATTCCACCATGCCGTCAAGATCAGGACTACGCAAATTCAGGGGAAGCAACAAGAACATCGGGTAACAGATTTCATCTGCTACCCGCACAAATAATTTTCAGCAATAGATCTCATCTACTACCTAATTATATTGTGCAACACCCATACATCTCTATGTATTCTAGATCGCAACCTGCATCTACGCATAGCACGGCTCTTGATGCCACTGTAGGGTAACGCAGTAGAAAACAAAAAATTTCCGACCTACGCACCAGCCCAGGACCACTATGGAGACTGCATACAAGGTTAGATCTCTTTCGTTACCGACTCGTAGCGCAGCGGAAGTAGAGTCGATGACGATCGGCGGTGCAGATCCCCGCAGCTAGGATTTTACAACCTCCCAACCGCGAGGATGTATACCCTCATCTGCCCCGCGGACAGCCCTCTGGGAGGCGGTCGCACAGTCCCCCGGACGGTGTCGCGGACAGCCCTTCGGGAGGACCTCCGAAACTCGGACTGTCACTCGGACAGCCCTTCGGGAGGACCTCCAAAACTCGGACGGTCACACGGACAGCCCTTCGGGAGGCACTCTCAAACTAAGACCGAAACTACGATCTCTCTACAGAGTTGCACACATACGGTGTCATCTATCCGGCAGGGCTTCGCCGTCCAGAACTAGTTCCTGCCGGAACCCAGACAGCCTTTCGGCTCTACGAAACTATTTCGCTGGGAGGGAGAGAGAATGCCAGATCATGCATGGCTTGTGTATGAGAGTAAGGATGTGTGAGATGGCAGCCCACTCACCTCCTATTTATAGGAAAACCAAGGGGTAGGGTGGTTTTACAATAAAACCCAAAACCCACATGGATGAAGTCCTTCCACAAGGGCATAATGGTGAAACCAAGGAACAAGAGGGGCTCCAAGGAGGAGCCCCAAGTGTGGCCGGCCACCATCTCTTGGGGGGGCCCCCAAGGGGTGTCTTAGCCCCCAAGCCTTCTAGAAACCTTTTGGGAAAATATCCCAAAAGGCACTATTCCAAAAATATCCAAAAAGTGCTTTCACTATTCACGACGACATTTTTCAGCGTCTGATCGAACTGAAAATATTCATGTGGGCTTAGAACAATTCTAGTACCCACCAAAATAATTTTCAACGCGAGCCGGAACAATTCCGGTTTAGTGATTTTCATCTACGAAAAGCATGTGAAGAGGTTTCGGCAGCTCCGGAACATTTCCGGTTTTCATCCCGGAAAATTCCAAAAAGTTTCCAGAACGATTCTGGCATCCTCCAAGAATTATCAGGCATGTGCCAAAACCAATTTGACTTTTTGGTATCCCCTGAAACAACTTTTCAGTTTCACCGGAACTCATCCGGTGACCTCTCTGCGGAACTTTTCCGGTGTCCGAAACTTTTCCGGTGTCCGAAACTTTTTCGGTGTTTTTCTCTCAGACTCCCTGTCTAGTATTCAACAGATAGATGACCCTTAAGCGTGTGACCCTATAGGTTCGGTGAAGCATAGACATGACCCGGAACCCCTTCCGATCAATGATCAACATCGGAGCCGTGGACACCCATATTGACCCCTATACCCACACGAATGAATATTCGAGTGAACCTCCAGTTGCCGTGTGCTATTCCTGTTGCTTCACGATATGTTACAAATACCCGAGGTGAGACATGTTGGCATCCTCGTGGATCAACAACTTGTCCACTATGCCAGTTACCTCGTTGCCGGTATTGTTCTCTTTTCTCGTTCCCGTGTTCCGGTATCCCTGTGATCAAATCACCCTGTGTCTGGCCAGACGATGATGGATACCGAAACACCGAGAGGGCCCAGATATATCTCTCCATCGTTGGAGGAGCAAATCCCAATCTCGAGCTATCAAGTTACTTGACACACTTTTCCATGAACCCGTAAGCCGCCGTAATAGCCACCCATTTACGGATGACGTTTAACAAACCCCAAAGTTCATGAAGCAAGCATGAAGAAACTCGATACTCTCATGGTCTAAGGAATTATGCAAACATTAACTTCTCTGTGTTATTAACCATTAACTTATGACAAATGTATCTCATAGCATAACATCAATTCGGGTCGATTCAACACAAGTGTTCTACCAACAATTGTGCCCTCAAAATTGCCGGCATAGCCATGCCCATGATCAGGAAAACAGGATCATCATGCAATACTTGAGCCAGTCCTAGAGGCTTGACTAGGAATACATTTTACCGTTTATTATCCCACACGTGCATATGAGTCTTCCTCCGAGCCTCGTGGTTATTGCAGACTCGAGAACCATAGCAGTTATAGCATGGAACATAAACCTAATTATGAACAGGGAGATAATCAATAACATTTATTATTGCCTCTAGGGCATATCTCCTACAGTAACTAACTAAGGGGTTCCCCTACCGAAAGCCCCATAAGCGTTACTTTTGGTGGGGGGCTGAGAGCACGCTAAGTGGTGCGCTCTCAGCCCTCGTTACGTGTCACGTGTTGAGCGCTTCCTCTGATATATTTTTTTCTATAAGTGTTTTGGGGTTTTAATTTTTTTTTTTGCTTTCCGGTGTTTGACTGGTTTTTCCTAGGTTTTGAAGAACAAAATTGAAAACAAAAATTACGCGAAAGAATGTGATTTTTTTTGCTTCCGCGAGAAAAGCAGATTTACTTCCACGAGAGGCATACCTATGCCTCTCAGAAAGGGAATTAACACGTTTTTTTCTTCCATGAGAGGGATAGTTGTGTCTATGGAAAATGGAAAAAAATGCTTTTTTTTGTTCGGCGAGAGGCAAAGATTGGCTTCTCGTGGAGACACATGTTAGCTTCCATGAAAGGCACATTTAAAAGGAAAAAAATGTGCTTCCAGCTTGTTTTTTTCCCGCGAATAAAGTTCGTCAAAACCTACTAATATGGAATCTAGTTTCAATATCTCGACGCGAGAAATCAATGGTGAATTTGGTTCGTGATTTGGACGAACAGTTTAAGGGATAAAACATTTTGAATAAACAAATTTAGGGCATCCCGCAAGCCCCGTCCAGACCGCGAAAGCCATCCAATGCGGGCTTCTATCGGTCCGAAGGGCGGTCCGGACGTAATTTCTCTCGCAAACCGGAGACAAACGTGGGAGGGCTTTGCGAGCGTCCATACAGCACCCAAGCCCGTGGCTGACCGCCCTGGCCCACAAAAACCCCCCTCCCTCGCCCGTGCGCGCTTCCCGCCCTAAACGGTCAACGCCGCTCCAGTGCGTCAGTGCCACATTCATGCCTGTCCAGAGCGGACGCGACCTCTCACCAACGCGACCACGCACAATTTAAGTTGCAAGAAGTGGCACAGTACACCATTTCTCGGAACCTATAAAGATAGGATTGATCTTTTCTTTTTTTTTGAGCGTAAAGATAGGATTGATCTTTGCAAGGGGTACCGGTTAATTCGTGATTTCGCAGTTTGGCGCGTGACGAAAAGAAAAAATATCATAGTTATAGCATGGTCCACCAGGAAAGAGACGATCGTTTGAATGGCCCACACGCCACACACACCAGAAAGCATCGACTCTTCCAATTCAAAGCTAGACTCAAGAACAAAAAAATCCAATTCAAAGCTAGTAATGACGTACCAAAATATTGGCGCCATACTTTTCAACTGCACACCTCGCAACCGCAATCGCCATTTTCCTGTCCGGTCAAGACAGCTGCGTACGCATTTCATTGCACCTCGGTTTTGTGGCCATAACAAGGCTCCAGTTGAGCTAGGCCTCGGCCAACACCGGCCTCATCCGCGCGGGTAAGCTAGCTGACCCCACGACCTGGCTTACGCATCTCTCAACCGTGGTAACTCTGAAACTGAGGCGTTCCTTCCGTGTCGCTGCTTATGCAAGCCGCCAAGTTGTGCGAGGAGTCCATCCCGGGGCTGCAGATCGACCACGTCGACATCTCCGACCTGCCGCTCCTCAACACCGACCTCGAGAACGTCGACGGCAACGCCTTCCCGGCCGCCGTCGAGGCCTTCCGTGACAGGGTCCGCGGCGCCGACTGCTTCCTCTTCGCCTCCCCCGAGTACAACTATTCCATCTCAGGTACACGGCTCTTCTCTTTCACGCAAAACCGTGGCTCCCTGTACTTGTACAGTTATACTGACCGAGCGCAACCGTTCGTCAGGAGTTTTTTTGCTTGCTGCAACGTTTCCGATTCTGAAGTGAAAAATCTACTGTTTGTGCATGCAGGCCCTCTGAAGAACGCGCTGGACTGGGGGTCGCGTCCACCGAACGTGTGGGCGGACAGGGCCGGCGCCATCATGAGCGCGTCAGGGAAGTCCGGCGGCAAGAGGTCGGCGTACCACGTCCGGCAGGTCCCCCGAAATACGAATATTAATGTTTGGAAATACGAACATTATTTGATACCCCCGAACAACATTTGAAAACACGAACATTTCTTGAAATTTGCAAACAATTTTTGAAACTCGTGAAAGTATAGAACCATTAACATTTTTAAATTGTATTGTTTTTAAACGGAGAGATTTCTTGAAATTTCAAAGATTTTCTAAAAAGTTGTATTAATTTTGAAAAAAAACATTCTATTTTTTTGAAAACATTAACAAAAATTGAAAACAAGAACATTTATTTAAACTCGCAAACAATTTTAGAAACTCCTGAAAAAAATAGAAACATGAACATTTTTAAAATTATGTGAACAAATTTTGAAAAAGGGAACATTTCTAAAAAATAAAAAATTCTTTGCAAAGTTCTGAACATTTTGAACAAAAACATTCTGAACAATTTTTAAAAATATGAACAAAATTGAAAAACAAAAAAATAATACAAACTTGCAAACAACGGTTTTATTGGAAACATTTTTACACACAACTAAAAATGGAAACACAAACATTTTTAAAGTTTGTGAACAATTTTGGAAAATGAGAACCTTATTTGAAATTATGAGCATTTTTTGAAAATTTTGAAAAAAACATTCGAAACAAAATTTTAAAATCCCAAAAGACTTTTGAAAAATGCGACTTTTTTTATTCTATGAACATACATTTTGAACTTGCACATTTTCTGAAATTTCCGAACATTTTTTGAAAATGTGAACAAAAATGCCAAATGGAAAAATTAAACTTGAAAAAGGAAAAAATTAAAAAGAAATATAGAAATAAAAAAATAAAAATAAAAACGAAAAAAAAGAACATGGAGAACCGGTAAAGGAAAAAAAACGTGTTTAGACAACCTTTTAGAAGTTTCCCAACACCTGATGCGGTTGTCCATGCACTGTCTGCGCCGACTGCTTGACACATCGCGCGTCAAATAAGATTTGCGCTCTTTTTTGTGGCATGAATCCCTTACTTGGCCGGCCCATTGGAGGCCTATGTAGCAAGCGTGCCTATTTGCTCGTATACTGTTGTGAAGGGATGTGATATTTTTTTTGAAGGGATGCGAATCAACCTGTGGTTGGATGGTTAGAGGGATAGTGGTATTCCCAGCCCACCAGGGTTCAAGTCCTGGTGCTCGCATTATTCCTGGAATTATTTCAGGATTTCCGGCGATGAGCATTCAGTGAGAGGAGACGTTTCCGTCGACGACGAGACGTCTACGGTGACTTCGTAAATCTCAATATGATATACCGGCTCAGTCTCTCGAAGGTGCTCATAGGGGTAGGGTATGCATGTGTGGGTTCGTAGGGGTGAAGTATGCGCGTGTATATGAACACTTGCGTATGTATTGTGTTCAAAAAAAATGAAGGAGCGCAGCCTCGCTGGGATTCAAACTATGACGTGTGTCACGTGAAGGAGAGCAGCTAACCAATGGAACTAAGAACGGTTAGACATACCTAAGGAGCATGCCTTTATAAGAACTAACTCTAGTGCAAAATCTGGACAGGTTTTGAATTCTTTCAAAGTTTTTTTAAAAATTGTAAAAAATTCGTGAATAATGTTTGAAAATCCCAAAAAATTTCTGAACTTGAAAATGCTTGAATATTTTTTGACAGAAATAATTTTCGAAATTCCTGAACATTTTCCGAATTTTGAGCACAAAATTTTAAAAAGGAAATATTGTTTGAAAATTTGAACATTTTTTAAAATTAATTTTTTTTTGAAATTTCTGAACATTTTGTAAATTTTGAACAGTTTCTGAAAAGCTCGTACATATTTTGAAATTCCTGCATATTTTGGAATTTTGAACAATTTTCAAAAGTGCAAAACATATTTCAAAATTCCTCAATAATTTTTTGAGAATGCCAATATTTTTGAGTGTGTGAGAAATGTTTTGAAAACAGGAACATTTTTAACATTCTTAATTTTTTTGTAGTTCCATACTTATTTTGAATTGATAAAAAAATATGAAAACACGAACGTTTTCCGAAATCAATAACACTTATTTAAAAATAGGAACAATTTTTTAAAAGTTCTGAACATTTTTAGAATTTAGGAAAATATCAAACAATTTTGGAAAATTCTAAAAAGACGAAAAAGAAAAATAAACTTGAAAAAGTAGAAAGGAAATTACAAATCGTGAAATAAAAACATGAAATTAAACAGAAAAATTAAAAAACGAAAAGGAAAAAAATAGAAACATGAAAACCAGTAAAAACAAAAGAAATACCCTGTTCAGGTAACGTTCTAGAAGGCTTAAAAACCCGTAAGGGCAGTTCCTAAGCTATCTACACAAGTGGGCCGTCACGAATGTGTCGCTCGGTCGCTTGCCTTTTGCGAAGTGCCGGGAGTTTGCCGGAGTGAGAGGTAATTAGGGAATTCCATCTGGAACATGCAGGCCGTACTGAACCAGGATCAGTTTGCTAAGATGGTAGTCACAATGTGGTCCATTTGGTACGTGCGGAGGAAAGCAGTGTACGAGGGGATTATTTAGAATCCAAAGCAAACACATTCCTTCATCACCAACTATCTGTTGGACATACAAGCAATACCGGGGCCATCAGGAAGGACACATGTAACGGTCGGTGGTGCCCCATCTCTTGCAGCTAGATGGATACCACCTCAGGTTGATCACGTAAAAATCAACGTCGATGGCGCGGTCAATAGAAGCAAAAACAAGGGTGCAGTTGTTGCAGTTTGTAGAGACAAGGACGGGCTGTATCTTGGCTCCTCTGTGGTGGTCTTTGCAGGTATGACAGATCCTGTAACATTGGAAACTTATGCAGTCCGGAAAGCTTTCGTCCTAGCAGCTGATCTGATGCAGCAATATATACACATAGCTTTTGATTGTGAAGGGGTGATCAACGCTATCAGACAAGAATCTGGTGGAATACAAGGAGCTATCACCCGGGAGATCATTATGAGCAAGAATGAGTGCGGTTCTTGCAAGCTTAGTCATGAACGTAGATCTTTTAATTTTGAGTCCCACAATCTCGCCAAGTTTGGCTGTAATCTGGGGCCTGGCCATTTTACATGGTTAGGATTACCCCATGACCAAAGCATTGTACCCCTGAACATTATGTTGAATCAATAAAGCGAGCGAGATTTTCTCCAAAAAAAAAAATCTGGAACATGTATGTGACTTGCTAGGCCTAGCACGTGGATGAAGGATATCGGTTATTGTTTCCTTTTTGGCACTTTTTTCGATGAAGGATGATTTTATTATCTCAATATGTAGCATCAAGCGGATAAAAAGCATTATGAGTGACACCCGACCTCTGCATAACTAGGATGCACACAGTCAAATCCAAAAGAGAGACAAAAATTCATGAAATAAAAACCGACAAATCGGCACTGTAGAGTCCTATCGACCGACACTATGCCTATGTCGAAGGAGGTGGTGGATCGATCCGAAGATTATGCTGCCACCCATGTTAGGAAAAAACATCCGTAGCCACCTGCTCCAATCGCGTACACACCGCCCTGAAGAACGGTTGGTACTCCAGTCGTTGTAGCATAGACCATGTACGTAGCGAGTGCGTACACCGGAAAATAACTTGCAGAGGAGAAGCATATTTGTCATTAAAAACCAAAATCATTTCTACATAGCCAAAGCGACCAAATTAAGGCATACGCTCCCGCCCTTATTAGCGTTTTGGAACTATTTGGAATACCGTCCAACCAATGACCAAAAATATTGGCAACACTTATGGAAGGATGCAAATTTGACGCTAGTTGGATGACTGGCCGCGTAGAACATGCAAACTTGCATTGAAAAAAGAGTTGTTTAATTGTCTCCTCACGAGTACAAAAACAACACTTCTTACTCCCTTGCCAGTTGCGTTGTGCGAGATTGTCTTTGGTTAACACAACTCCCCTACGAAGATACCACATGAAGATTTTCACTTTTACTGTAATGTTGGACTTCCAAATTTTCTTGTTATTATTCTTTTTGGCACTTGGGGCAGGCCTGCTTGGCAAACAAAATTGATGGCTTGTATACTGCTCTTTTCCTTAAGAATCACGCACACCCGGGTCACAATAAATATGTACCGTCCATTTATGCAATACAAGTAAGTTTGCACGCGTCCACACCAGGCAAAATTTCGTGTTTTAACCCTTTTACAATACCTGATCGAGATCTGATCTTAGTTTGTAATTTTTTTGAGATGTGACCCTTTTTCTACCACCGGGGTCTATGGCGGTAGGGTATAATAGCCTACCGCCGAGGACCCTAGCGGAAGGGTTGCACGCTCTACCGTAATTTTTTTCTAAGTATAGGATACCGTGTGTGTTTGCACCACCCGCCAGGCACCTCGACGATAGGGTTATACATGCTACCGTCAGCCTATTTGGCGGTAGGTGTGCGTCGCCCTAACGTGGATAAGTTTCCTACGGGCAGGGACCTTGGCGATAGGCTGTTATACCCTACCGCCATGGATCCCGGCGATAGGAAAAGGGTCAGATCCCAAAATTTCAACAAACCAGGGTCACATCTCGATCAGCTTTCGCAAAAGAGTCAAAACATGAGATTTAGCCTCCACACCATCAGGGGGGAGGTTGGGCTGCTCCTGTCCATGGTAGTAGTGGATGTAGGCTTGTTGCTTTAGTTGTGCTTGGCCTTGTGCCGTGGTCTGACGTTCTGCCATTGGGGAGCTAGTCACCAGAGCTTGTGAGCAGCATCTGGTGGCTGTCGCCATGCCCTTTCCGGCAACCTCCATGGTGGAGGTTCAAGGAAGGTGCCAGATCTGGCGAATCCCCTCTTAATAAGCTCGATGGGGCACTGGGATGAGCCTCTCTGGTGACTCTCTCGCTTCCTCCCGGCCGTCGTGGTGACGGAAGGGATTTTGGAGGGGAACCCAGGGTGGTTTGCTTCGCCGGTGCCTCGTCTCGTCGGATCCTAGCTTCCGACGAGAGTGGTGTCGCCCCCTAATCGAGGAAAGGGCTTTCGACTTGAGTCCAGACTCCAGAGGCAACCGATGGGGATCCTGCGTATAATCAGCAGTGGATACAGAGAAGCTACAACGCCCTCGACGGCTGGCCGGCCTTCTTCGACGAGCTGCTGAATCTTCAGGCCGAATGGCGGCCAGTCTTATTCCTCCCGGCCTTGAAGCTAAGAAGGGAGGCAATGCTGCTTGAAGTGGAGTCTGTGGTGAAGCCACAGAGGTCTCGCCGGACCAATTGATTCGTCCCCGGCGTCGGCGACGATTGGATCCACCGGAGAGCAGTTTGGACCCGATCGCTTTTCCTCTACTTTATTCGGGGTCCTTTTCATGAGAATCAAGGACATGTCTGTATTTTCAGTTTCTTTAGGGTCATGTTTGTAAAATATACTGTGCACCGCTTTGACTAATGCAGTTTCAGGGTCCTTCAGAGCCCTTCCGGTGTTAAAAAAAGGAGTGCACCACCGGCAAAAGCAAGGATGGCGCGTCGCCTGAGGTTGTGAAGGGACGGCGGTCTCGACACCAATCACCACAACCATCATTTCACCATCATAACTAGACATGCTCAATACTGTGCTCTCAATGTCATACCCGATTTGTTGGGGATATAACCCCGTGGTAAGACCCGCCCAGGAGGGGCCGGGTCATACCTGGCGGCTCATAGCCCCAGACCCATAAGATGGGCCGGAAGATGAAGGACAGGCCGCGTGGCGGCTTACCAGATGGGCCAAGACGGAGGCCCGGAGACAGAAGATGGTAAGGAGACCCGGGCGGTTAAGCCGCCCGGAGACGGCTTGCCCAAGATGGCAAGGCGGCTTAGAGACAGAATAAGTTACGTTGTGTAAGACGGTTTGAGACTCGTGTAACCCAGGGCCTTGACCTCCTATATAAATGTGAGACTCTGGGGCGGCTTAGGGAAGAAACCAACAAGTCGAGAACTAGGTCAAGTGAAACCGCTCCCTGGTAATCGACACTCCAATCAATACAACACAAGCAGGACGTAGGCTTTTACCTCTTCTTGAGGAAGTTAAGACAACTCCAGCCCCCGAGCCTTCCAACTGCCTAGACCCGTCGAAGTGAATCGTCCAGTACGTGTTATCCGGCTTCTCCTCGGGCGACTGACACTCTGTCCAGTCGTTTATAAAGTCCACCAAGGCTTGAGACTTAACCGCCGTGCGAGGCACGTATTTCAGATTAAGAGGCCCAAGCTCCAATGCCCACCTAGCAATCCTGCCAGTGGCTTCTCTATTTTGAATTATGTCCCCCAACGGGGCAGAGCTAACCACCGTGATCTGGTGTCCCAGGAAGTGATGCTTTAGCTTACGATTCGCCATGAACACCCCATATATTAGCTTCTGCCAATGTGGGTACCTCTGCTTGGACTCAATCAAGACTTCGCTGACATAGTAAACCGGCCTCTGAACCGGATATTCCTTCCCTGCCTCCTTGCGTTCTACAACGATCGCAGCGCTAACTGCTTTGTTGTTAGCCGCCACATAGAGGAGTAAAGGTTCCTTCTCAGCCGGAGCCGCCAAGATTGGCGGCTCAGTCAGTTGCTTCTTGAGCGCCTCAAACGCCTCACCCGCCGCTTTGCTCCAAACAAAGTCGTCTGTTTTCTTCATCATCTGATATAAAGGGATTGCCTTCTCACCCAGGCGGCTTATGAACCGGCTTAAATCAGCGATCCGACCCGCCAGGCGCTGAACGTCATTGATGCACGCCGGCTCAGACAGGGAAGTAATAGCCTTTATCTTGTCCGGGTTAGCCTCAATACCACGCTCAGAGACCAAGAATCCCAAGAGCTTGCCTGCAGGAACCCCGAAGACACACTTGGCCGGGTTAAGCATCATCTTGTAGACCCGCAAGTTGTCGAAAGTTTCCTTCAAGTCGTCCAGCAAAGTTTCCTTCTTCCTTGACTTGACCACAATATCATCCACATAAGCATGGACATTGCGTCCAATTTGACTGTGAAGACAGTTCTGTACACAACGCTGGTAAGTCGTCTGGGCACTCTTGAGCCCGAAAGGCATAGATACATAGCAGAAAGCACCAAAAGGCGTGATAAAAACCGTCTTCTCTTGGTCTTTGACTGCCATCTTGATCTGGTGATAACCTGAATAAGCGTCCAGGAAGCATAAACTCTCACAACCCGCCGTTGCATTAATAATCTGGTCGATACGGGGGAGAGCAAACGGGTCAACTGGACAGGCCCTGTTAAGATCCGTGTAATCCACACACATGTGCCACTTGCCGTTCTTCTTAAGCACCAGCACCGGGTTAGCTAACCACTCCGGGTGAAAAACCTCCACGATGAACCCTGCTGCTAAGAGCCGGGCCACCTCTTCTCCAATTGCCTTGCGCCGCTCTTCATTAAAACGACGAAGGAACTGCTTGATCGGCTTGAACTTAGGATCCACATTAAGGTGGTGCTCAGCAAATTCTCTTGGTACACCCGGCATGTCAGACAGCTTCCATGTAAAGATGTCCCGATTCTCACGGATGAATTTGATGAGCGCGCTTTCCTATGCGGGGTCCATGTTAGCCCCGATAGTGAACTGCTGTGATGAGTCGCCCTCAGTGAAATCCACCAGTTTGGTATCATCCACCGCAAACTTGAGGGGCGGCTCAGATTCCGTGTTAGGCTTCTTGAGCGGAGTCATGTCTTCCGGGTCAACATTCTCCTTATAGAACTTGAGCTTTGCCTCAACACAACTTGACTCTGCGTAAGCTGCGTCCCCTTCCTCGCACTCAAGAGCCGTCTTCCGATCGCCATGCACAGTGATCGTCCCGTTCAACCCGGGCATCTTGAGCTGTAAGTAAACATAGCAAGGCCTAGCCATGAACTTGGCGTAAGCCGGCCGTCCGAATAGAGCATGATACGGGCTTTTGATTTTAACAACTTCAAACCACAAAGACTCCACCCTGTAGTTGAATTCATCTCCAAAAGCTACTTCCAAAGAAATCTTCCCCACTGGATAAGCCGACTTGCCCGGTACCACACCATGAAAAACTGTTGAAGAGGGCTTAAGATCCTTATCAAGCAGACCCATCCGGCTGAAAGTGTCGTAATACAGGATGTTGATGCTGCTGCCACCATCCATAAGAACCTTAGTGAACACATATCCTCCAACTTGGGGGGCAACCACCAAGGCGAGTTGCCCCGGGTTATCAACACGCGGCGGGTGATCCGCCCGGCTCCAAGTTATGTCATACTCAGACCACTTCAAATACTGCGGGAGAGCCGACATGATTGCATTAACCGCCCGCTTGCGTACCTTTCGGTCTCGCTTGTCAAGGCTGGTTGTAAAAACATGATACTGACCCCCACTGAGCTGTTTCGGGTTAGTCTGGAACCCCGACTGGTTATGCTGCTGCTGGCCTCCACCACCAGATTGTTGATGATGACCTCCCTGATTGCCTTGACCCTGGTAACCAGACCCTGAGCCGTCGGGACCAAAGCCGGCTCCTGACCCGCCTGACGGACCATTACCATTATTATGATGCTGTTGAAGGCTGTAGTCCCGGAACTGTCGCATGATACTGCAGTCCCTCCAGGTGTGATTTGCCGGCTTATCTGGCCGGCTGTGCTCTGGACAAGGTTTGTTGAGCATCGCTTCCAAATTGAAAGGAGCCTTGCCCTTGTTAAAGGGTTGCCTGAAGTTCCTGTTGCCCTTAGCACGATTATTTCCGGTGCTGGTGTTCGCCACCAGCTCTGACCCGCCGTCCGGGTTCTTCCGCTTGCTCGAATTGCTGTTTCCGGCCGCGTTTTGCTGCTGACCATTTCCATTTCTACTCTTCTTCCCCTGACCTGATTTTTCATCATCAGAGCCCAGGTCCTTCGTGCTATCAGAGTCTGCATATTTGGTGAGAGCCGCCATGAGCTCCCCCATGTCTTGACACGAGCGCTTGAGTCGGCCAAGCTTCTGCTTCAAAGGCGTAAAGTGGCAATTCTTTTCCAGAATCAAAACCGCTTGAGCCGCCGTAATCTGTTCCGAAGAGTGGATGATGGTTGAGACCCGCCAGACCCAGTGATGAGCCGACTCGTCCGCCTGTTGCACACAATGATCCAAATCCACGATCGTCATGGGCTGCTTGCACGTTCCTTTGAAATTTTTGATAAATTTCGCCTTCAACTCGGCCCAGGAAGTAATGGTGTTGGGTGGCAGTCCCTTTAACCATGTGCGAGCCGGCCCTTCCAGCATCATGATGAAGTATTTGGCACATACTGCATCACTAACATCTAACATCTCCATGGCCAGCTCATAGCTCTCAATTCAAGCCTCTGGAGGTAAATCAGCTGTGTAGTTGGGCACCTTGCGAGGGCCCTTGAAATCCTTCGGCAGACGTTCATTCCGCAAAGCCGGCGTTAAACACGGCACTCCCACAGCCCTGGAAGTTAAGCTTGCTCCAACTGAGATGGAGGGTTCTTGGTGAGCCGCTGCCGCCGCCAGAGCCGCCGCCTCTCGCTGTGTTCTCGCCCGGTCTACCAGCGCCTGAGCATCCAGAGCCGCCCGATCGACCCGTGGCGGGTTCCGATGCCGTTCACTGCTGGAAACCGCCGGCGACTCATAACGCGGCTGTAGCTGCGGCTGGGGAGGGGAGTTGAATGCACACGGCTCCGGCTGTAAGTATACTTCTCCTGCTGGGCCACCGCCGTCCGCAGATATCCAATAGCGTTCCGCACCTCTTCTGCAAAAGGCGCCTCGTCGGGGATGGGAATTGTATCAAGCCTGGTAGCCGCCGCCACCAAGTTCTCCGCCGGGTTAGAATAATGGCCCGCCGGCGTTGGGAAAGAGGCTGGTGGGGTTTGGTTCCACCGGGGCGGGTTAGGCTGCTGATGCTGAACCGCCGCCCGGCTTCCAGGAACTTCCGCCGTCCGGGTTACGGTCAAAGGCCCGTTCCGTCCCGTCCCTGGCGTGTTGAAAAGATTCCTGGCTTCATACTGATCCGGCAAGCGGGATTGATTCCTCATCCGCTGAACCGCCGCTGTTGATTGCTGCTCTAACTCAAGACGGAAAGCATCTGTCCTAAGGCGTTCCGCCTCAGCATCCATCTGATCCTTCAGCGCATTGATTTCCTGTTGGACCTCAGTCATCTGGTTCTTCAACCTTGCAATCTCCGTGTTACGGGCCGCTTGGTTTTCAGGCGTGACCTCAGTTGCCATCAGGGTTGTAAGCTCATTCATCAGATCCAGAAGGACCTGAGCCGGCGGCCTGCCAGCTCCAGACCCGGTTGCACTGGCGGCTGTGCTACCGGGGGCCGGCGCTGAACCCGCCATGAAGACGGCATCACGGTTCGGCGGCTCATACTCCTCTGGCTCATGATATTCTGACTCGGTGTAAGGCTCGATGTAGCCCCCGTGCCCACCATTGTGAAGCTGATAGATTGATTCCGTCTCTCCGCTGGATGATCCATCATCTGAGTAGATGAGAGTTTCGTCCCGAGACACAGAGCCCTCCAGCTCCATGCCCTGGGTGGAACCGACGAAGATATGCTTCCTGCCCGGGTTAACACGGGCGGGTTGCACGAGTCTGGCGGGTTGCTCGCGTCGGGCCGGCTCGACGATGTCGGTGCAGGTGTCCGGCCCGAGTTCATATCTGCCGATCTTGCCGATGAAGACGTGGATTCCGCCGAAGGGGACCCGGAAACCGTACTCAACGGAGTCAGCCTCGGGGCCCCAGCCGGCGTCGTCGATGTAGAGCCGGCCGCGGCGACTCTTGGTCATCCTGCCAATAGCGTACCCCTCGATCTCTGGGAGAGAGCCCTTTGAGAACTCAACACCACCGAGCGCTAGCCCCAAGGTGGGCGCCAACTGTCATGGTTTTGTCACGGCAGATGTCCGAAGACTTAGGTTCGAGGCCATCGCCAAAGGGGTGGACTCAAAGGGGTTGATCGAGACGAGGGACACGAGTTTACCCAGGTTCATGATGGGGAACGCGACAGAAAACAAAAAAATTCGGTATAGCGAGCACGCCCAGGATCACTATGGAGATTGCATACAAGGTTTGATCTGATCCGTACCGACTCGTAGCGCAGCGGAAGAAGAGTCGGTGGAGATCGTTGGTGCAGATCCCCGCAGCTAGGATTTTACAACCTCCCAACCGCGAGGATGTACTCCCTCGTCGGACAGCCCTTCGGGAGGCAGTCGGACTGTCTCCCGGACGATGTCACGGACAGCCCTCCGGGAGGACCCTCAAAACTCGAACGGAAACTCGGACAGCCCTTCGGGAGGACACACAAACAGCCCCTCGGGCAAAAGATCGAAACTACGACCTCACTACGGGGTTGCACACATACGGTGTCATCTATCCGGCAGGGCTTCGCCGTCCAGAACTAGTTCCTGCCGGAACCCAGACAGCCTTTCGGCTCTACGAAAAACTCTTTTCGTGGGAGGGAGAAGAGAGAGCTAGCAAAGCATAGCATGTGTATGAGAGCAAAAGGATGAGGATGTGGGCAGCCCACTCACCTCCTATTTATAGGAAAACCAAGGGGTAGGATGGTCACTTCAAGTACCAAAATATCCCACTTTATGTCACACATAAAAATCATAAGAAGGAAAAAGGGGTGCCATGTGGAGCTCCATGGAGGAGCACCACCCTTGGCCGGCCACCCCTTGGGGCCCCCCCATGAGGACCTTGCTTGCTCCCCAATCCCTTCTAGAAGCCTTTTTGGAAATATCCAAAAAGGTGTTTTTCCATAAATATCCAAAAAGCACTTTTACTATTCACGACGACATTTTTCAGCGTCCGGTCGAACTGAAAATATTTATGTGGGCTTAGAACAATTCCAGTACCCCACTAAAATAATTTTCAATGCGATCCGGAACAATTCCGGATTAGTGATTTTCATCTGCGAAAAGCATCTGAAGCGGTTCCGGCAGCTCCGGAACATTTCCGGTTTTTCTTCCGGAAAATTCCCAGAAGTTTCCAGAATGATTCTGGCACCCTCCAAGAATTATCAGGCATGTGCCGAAACCAATTTGACTTTTTGGTATCCCCCGAAACAACTTTTCAGTTTCACCGGAACTCATCCGGTGACCTCTCTCTGCGGAACTTTTCCGCTGTCCGAAACTTTTCCGGTGTCCGAAACTTTTTCGGTGATTTTCTCTCAGACTCCCTGTCTAGTATTCAACAGATAGATGACCCTTAAGCGTGTGACCCTATAGGTTCGGTGAAGCATAGACATGACCCGGAACCCCTTCCGATCAATGATCAACATCGGAGCCGTGGACACCCATATTGACCCCTATACCCAAACGAATGAATATTCGAGTGAACCTCCAGTTGCCGTGTGCTATTCCTGTTGCTTCACGATATGTTACAATTACCCGAGGTGAGACATGTTGGCATCCCCGTGGATCAACAACTTGTCCACGATGCCAGTTACCTCGTTGCCGGTATTGTTCTCTTTTCTCGTTCCCGTGTTCCGGCATCCCCGTGATCAAATGACAAAGTGTCTGGCCAGACGATGATGGATACCATAACACCGAGAGGGCCCAGAGATATCTCTCCATCGTCGGAGGAGCAAATCCCAATCTTGAGCTATCAAGTTACTTGACATACTTTTCCATGAACCCATAAGCCGCCGTAATAGCCACCCATTTACGGATGACGTTTAACAAACCCCAAAGTTCATGAAGCAAGCATGAAGAAACTTGATACTCTCATGATCTAAGGAATCATGCAAATGTTAACCATCTCTGTGTTATTTAACCATGAACTTGTGACGAATATATCTCATAGTATAACATCAATTTGGGTCGATTCAACACAAGTGTTCTACCAACATCGTGCCCTCAAAATTGCCAGCATAGCCATGCCCATGATCAGGAAAACAGGATCATCATGCAATACTTGAGCCAGTCTTAGAGGCAAGACTAGGAATACAATTTACCGTTTATTATACCACACGTGCACATGAGTTTCCCTCCAAGCCTCGTGGTTATTGTAGACTCGAGAATCATTGCAGTTATAGCATGGATCATAAACATTCATTACAAACTCGGAGATACAAAAGTAACTGAAATTACTGCCTCTAGGGCATATCTCCTAAAGACTCCCACTTGAACTAGAGTCATAATCCAGTTACATGGCTTCCCTAACACCAATGGCTATCCGGTGTTGCTCATGCTTTGCTCGTGGTAGAGGCTTAGTCATCGGGTCTGACACATTCAGATCCGTGTGAACCTTGCGTACTTTCACTAAACCTTCTTCGACATGATGTCGAATGAGTTTAAATTTGCGTCGAATATGCATTGTCTTATGGTGCGAACATGGCTCCCTTGCCTGAGCCACGGCGCCACTATTATCACAATAGATCTCCATCGGGTCCAGAGCACCTTGAACCACACCAAGGTCTTCAAGAAATTGCTTGATACCGACAGCTTTCTTGGAGGCTTCTGAAGCAGCAACATATTCCGCCTCCGTCGTAGAATCCGCCACAGTCTTTTGTTTGGAACTTTTCCAATCAACTGCGCCGCCGTTCAATATGAAAACATAGCCAGATTGAGATTTGAAGTCATCTGGGTCAGTCATGAAGCCTGCATCAGTGTAACAACTTACAATGAGCTCTTCATCACCTCCGTACACAAGGAGTAAATCCTTGGTCCTTCTGAGGTACTTAAGAATACCCTTGACTGCGGCCCAATGTTCCAATCCTGGATCACCTTGGTACCGGCTGCTAACACTTAGCGCATAGGAAACATCCGGTCTTGTACATAGCATGGCATACATAATAGAACCAACTGCCAAAGCATATGGAATATCATTCATTTGTACTCGCTCATCGAGGGTCCGAGGACTCTGATTCTTGCAAAGCACTGTGCCAGGTGACATGGGGAGTAGGCCTTTCTTGGAGTTCTCCATGTTGAACCTTTTCAACACCTTGTCAATGTACGTGATTTGGCTTAGCGCTATCAGGCGTCTTGATCTATCTCTATAGATCCTGATGCCTAATACATATGCCGCTTCGCCTAAGTCTTTCATTGAAAAACTTTTCTTCAATGAGTCTTTTATTTCGCTAAGAAAATTCACGTCATTTCCAATCAACAATATGTCATCCACATACAAGATTAGAAATGCTTTTGCGCTCCCACTAAACTTCTTGTACACACAAGATTCTTCATCGTTCCTGATGAAGCCAAACTCTTTGACCACTTCATCAAAACGAATGTTCCAGCTCCTTGATGCTTGCTTCAGACCATAAATTGCTTTCTGAAGCTTACATACTTTTCCAGCATTCTTAGGATCGACAAAACCTTCTGGCTGTATCATGTATACATCCCTTTCAAGGTTTCCATTTAGGAAAGCCGTTTTGACATCCATCTGCCATATTTCATAATCAAAATAAGCAGCAATTGCTAGTAATATCCGAACAGACCTAAGCATAGCTACGGGCGAGAAAGTCTCGTCGTAGTCCACTCCTGGAACTTGCGTGAACCCTTTCGCGACAAGTCTAGCTTTGTGGATAGTAATGTTACCATCCGCGTCCGTCTTTCTTTTGAAAATCCATTTACAACCAATGGGTTTTACGCCATCTGGAAGTTCTTCCAAGTTCCAAACTTGGTTTTCGTACATGGATTCCATTTCGGATCTCATGGCTTTGTGCCATTCCCTTGAGCTAGGCCCCGCCATCGCTTCCTTGTAGTGTGCAGGTTCATCATCTTCAAGAATGAAGATTTCATTATGAAACCACTCAGGTGGCTGGATAGCCCTACCCGATCTGCGCGGTTCAGTTACAACATTGTTTGAAGTCTTCGCATCACATGCGACAACTTCCGGCTCGGTTGTAGGGATAATTAGCGGAATTTCTTCCGGTTCCTTAGCCATATCAACGGTTGCCGAAGATTCACTAATCTCATTAAGTTGTACTGTCCTCCCACTCAATTCTTTAGCGAGAAACTCTTTCTCGAGAAAATGTCCAAATCTTGCGACAAACACTTTGCCCTCGGACTGGTTGTAGAAGGAATACCCAATGGTGTCTTTTGGATAACCTACAAAGTAACATTTGTCTGATCTGGGATCAAGTTTGCTTGGTTGTAAACGTTTTACATAAGCTTCACAACCCCAAACCCTGAGATGCGACACACTGGGTTTCTTCCCATACCATAATTCAAATGGTGTCATCTCAACTGACTTAGACGGTGCTCTGTTTAATGTGTGAGCGGCAGTGAGTAGTGCGTGACCCCAAAAAGATATCGGTAGATCTGTAAGAGACATCATCGACCTTACCATGTCTAACAGGGTTTGGTTACGTCTTTCCGACACTCCGTTTCTCTGCGGAGTTCCGGGGGGCGTAAGCTGTGAAACGATTCCACGGTCACTCAGATGTTGGCCAAACTCGTGACTAAGATATTCGCCTCCGCGATCAGACCGCAGAAACTTGATCTTTTTGTTACGATGATTTTCTACCTCATTCTGAAATTCTTTGAACTTTTCAAAGGTTTCCGACTTATGCTTCATCAAGTAGATATAGCCATACCGACTTAAATCATCAGTAAAAGTCACAAAGTAAAAATACCCACCCCGTGCGGCCGTGTTCATTGGACCACATACATCACTATGTATTATTTCCAATAATTCACCCGCCCATTCAGGATGACCCGTGAACGGCGTCTTGGTCATTTTTCCCATCAAGCAAGCTTCACATGTGTCAAATGATTCAAAATCAAGGGACGGTAACACTCCATCTTTATGGAGTCTTTGCATGCGTTTCTTTCCGATGTGGCCAAGGCGACAGTGCCACATGAAAGTGGTGGTGGTATCAGCCTTCTTAAGGCGTTTAGCATTCACGTTAAAGACATCATTTTCACATTCAAGATTTAGTATGAAAAGGCCCCCAACAATGGGTGCAAATCCATAAAACATATCCTTACAATAAAGTGAACAACCATTGTTCTCAGACTTGTAGGAGTACCCATCGTGCACTAAACATGATCCAGAGATAATGTTTCTACACAACAACGGAACAAAATAACAGTTACTGTCGTGGATTTGTCACGGCAGTTGTCCTAGTGTAAGGACTTAGTCGTGAGGCCAACGCATCTAACTGGTAGCTTGAGAGGGGTTGAGCGGGACGAGAGACGCGGAGTTTTTACCCAGGTTCGGCCCCTCTGATGGAGGTAAAAGCCTACGTCCTGCTTTGTGTCTGTATTGATGATGATGACGATCTCGGTTACAAGGGTGCGGAATCGCTACCTCTAATCTCGAGACCCTCTAATCTGACTATCTTTTCTGACCTGTCTCTAAGACCTGTCTATGGAGACGTCTGACCTGACCCTCTTGGGGTGACCCGCCCCTCCTTATAAAGGCTGAAGGGGCGGTTTACATGTAGTCGGATTGATGACTTCCCATCGCGGGCTTCTCTTCATGGGTTTCTGAGTCCTGGGCTTCTTCCAATCCCGGGCGGCTTACACCGGGCGGCTTACAACCAGGGCTTATCTTCAGAGACTCGTCTCCGGGACTGTCTGATAACACTGTTCACCGGGTTAACACTGTTTGCAGGGTCAGCATCCTGGCACTGTAGCAGCCGGGTTAACATCCTGACACTGTAGCTGCCGGGTTAACATCCTGACACTATAGCTGCCGGGTTACTATCCTGGCACTGTAGCAGCCGGGTTACAATTGTCTGCCGGGTTAGAACTGTAACCGGGTCAGTACTATTCGCCGGGTCAGCATGTCTGCCGGGTCAGTACTGTTTGCCGGGTCATATCGCGGGGTAATATCCCCGTCATTAGCCCCCAGGTTAGCTTGAATTTATTCATGGTAAGCTCCATCGTCTTGCAGGTATATGTCCTTTGAAATAAAATATTGGGAATACAACACCCATATGCCGTTGAGTCGGCCTTCAATGCTCTTGGCGGGTCTCCTCTGCCGGGTTATAATCATTGATGGTGCCAGGTTATGATTGTTGGTGACGCCGGGTCAAATAACTGGACTCCAGCTGAAATTGACATCTTGAAAACTCTCTCAATTTTTTTGATATATTCATATTACCTGTAGCCCCCAAGCTCCAAGTTGATCCATGATGACTTGGCGCTTTGCAACAATATCTTTGATTGTGTAGCCCCCAAGTACCAGGTTGTCTTGCCTGCAGCAGCCTGGGACTTATGACTGTCTTATACTTTATAAAGCTTCAGCTGGTGTAGCCCCCAAGAGCCGGCTCATCAATATGTGATGCGACGGGTCTTCAATTTGTACCTTATAATCTGTTTTGAACAACTGAATACTGTAGCCCCCAAGTACCGGGACGCATGCCTGCAGCGACTTGGGACTTATAGAAAATTTGATCAGCCCCCAAGTACCAGGTCAGTAAGAAGTACTGGGCTGGGACTTAGAAAAATATAGAAAGGCCGGCTCATCTCCCTGAGACAACAAGATCTGTTAACCATGTAATGATTTGAAAAGCAACCTGCATTAGCCCCCAAGTGCCGTGATGCATGCTTGCAGCGACATGGGACTTTGCATACTTGATATAAACTTGACTTGAATAATGTAGCCCCCAAGTGCCGGGTCGTCTGCTTGCGGCGACTCGGGACTATTGTAATAATAATATGACTCATCATAATTTGTTGGATGAATCCTTGACCGTGGTTGTAACCCGGCAGAATATCCTGGAATAATGCCTTTACCCTTGAAAATGAAAATCCCAGCTCGTGGTTGGGGTGTAACCCGGCGAATATATGTTTGAGAAATCCATGATGAAGATCCAGCCATGTTGGCTATTAGAGATCTATTTGTTCTGGCGGCTTATCTTAGGAGACAAGACCTGCAAAAAATAACAAAACAGAGTATATTCTGCATTGTTGTAAGGGCGGCTTGAAAAAGCCTAACCCGGAGACGTGAAAACTCATAACTTTGCCTTTCTTTCCAAACGCATAAGCCGGCTCTTCTAGGTAGTCTCACTACTTTGAACTCTTAATAACTGACAAGGGCGTAGCGAACCAGAAAAAGACGCAGCAGGGGGTGAATATCCTTAGAGTCCAGAAGCTACTTCTCACGTGACATAAATCCATCGTTTGAACCTCCAGGGTACGATAGGCCACTTAGCGGAGAGTACGCAGCAGATGGGAGAGTTTGCCTCGCCGCTATAAGAGGCCCTTGCAGGGGGTAAGTTTTAGAACTCGCTGCACCCCTGACAAAGCGGCAGCAACTTACAGGCAGGTATAACTCGCAATTGCGGATGTAAGGGTTTGCCTCGCCGCTGTAAGAGGCCTTTGCAGGGGGTGAGTTTTAGAACTCGCTGCACCCCTGACAAAGCGCAGCTGCTTACAGGCAGGTATAACCCAGCTTTGCAGATGTAAGGGTTTGCCTCATCGCTGTAAGAGGCCTTTGCAGGGGGTAAGTTTTAGAACTTGCTGCACCCCTGACAAAGCGCAGCTGCTTACAGGCAGGCATAACCCGGCCTTGCAGATCGGAAAAGGGGGTAAGTTCATAACTTGCTGCACCCCTAGTGATCTTTGTTGACATAGTCAACGTTTTGGGTCTACGACCCGCCTTACAGTGGTTGAAAAGCCTGATCGAGAGGGTTGAAGCTTAACCCGGTGGGTTGAAAGCCCCCAAACGACCTTGTCGATGACATCAACTTGCACACCATCCTGTAAGCCGCCGTCTTGTGAACCGCCATATGATGGTGCTATTTTAGCTGAAGAGCCGATCAGGAGGGTTGAAGCTTAACCCGGCGGGTTAGAAGCCCCCAAATGACCTTGTTGACGGAGTCAACTTTTTGCAGTATCTTGTAAGCCGCCATCTTGTATGAAGAAACAGCAGAAACCCCCAAGCTGAACGGTGCATCATGGCGGCTCGTCTTCTTGGGTAACTTTTAATCCTTCCGCCAATAATGTAGTAGCCCCCGAGATCGGATTAACTTTCTTGTAATGACCCGGGGTTCTCGTCGAAAACGACCAAAATGTGTCTCGCCATGTCTGTAGCCCTCGAGTCTTAAGTTGACTCGAAGTGGCGACTTGAGAATCTCCACTGAAGGTTGAAGTTGACCATGGCGGATTAGATGATCCCGTATGAATTGTTTCAATGATCCGGTTGATGGTTCGTCCCGGCTGGTTGTTGAAGTTAACCAAACTGCAGTGGCGGCGACTTATGCGCCTGTCCGTTTGGGCGGCTCGTATAGATGAACACTGCACCGATATGCTGATGTAGACCAGACTGCGGACGGCGGCTTGCGCGCGTCATTTGGGCGGCTCGTACAGGCGAGCACTGCACCGATATGTTGATGTAGATCAGACCGCGGGCGGTGACTCACAAGCATCCGCTGGGCGGTTCATACTGGCGGGTGAGCGCGGCCCCGGCGTGTTGATGTTGACCGCGGTGTTTTGTAAGCCGGCGTTGACCCTTGAATCAGCCGCGGCATTGGAAACCTGCGCAGATGGCGAGCCGGCCGGGGCGTTGTAAGCCGGTACGGAAAGTAAGTCGCCCGTGGCGTTTGTAAACCGGCACTGTCACGAGAGACGGCCGAGGCGCTGATGTAGATCAGATCGCAAGGGCGGCGGCCTTCCCACGTGTCCGTCGTTGGGTGGCGTGGCGTGGACGCATGCTGACGCGAGCTCCGTCTTTGTGGTCTAACGCCACGCCACTTTTGTAATAAACAGTTGTCCTGTGTAAAAAATATTACAGGGCCAAAGTAATTGTTCTCAAAGAAAAATTATATATGCTAATAAAAATAGACTGAACGGATATGACCTGATGTATTTGAACGACAGATGAATTAGTCATGTCCGATTGCAGATCAATTATGGATCGATGGAATAATACTTGACGTGGGGTTCCCATGTGGCTTGATTTGAAGTGTTAGCAAGGACGTGTGTGTACGCACAATTCCCTGGCAACATGAAAACGCCGGCCTTGGGACCTGTGGTGTCCAGGCATTTTGTCCTTCCATTTTGCTGCTCCCGTATTGTACGCACAGTGCTCTGGTGTGGATACTGATCGTCAAAATTAGGTAGCTTGACATAGCATGTTACTCCTCGATGGATTTGAAATTTTCGCTCATATGGGCAGCTGCTTTATATTTAATTTTGTCATCTTCTCCGGAAGTGTGCTCCCCATTTACTATGAGCTGAAGTACAAATGCTCGTACTTGTTCCATTGCCACTATTACCATCATCCATGACACCATCTTGCTGATTGCTCTAAAGCAGAGTATATATGTGTTTCCATTTCTTCCACATACAAAAAACCTCTGGTGAACAATTTGTATCATCACTTTTCATGCTATGCGTAACTCCACCCCCTACATTCAAATTTTGATGCCCTCTCTGGAGGTAAATTACCGGCTCCATTAGCAGAGATAGAAGCATTGCTACTCCCAAAGGAGAGAAATATATTGCCCTTGTCTGAAGTATCGCTTGAAGCATTGCCAAATATAGTAGCTGCAGTTCGGCTATCCCCAAAGCCAAACACTTCGGTTTGATGACTACCGCTACCTCCGCCTATCATATAGTTAAATGTGCCACTTCCTATATTCAATTGTGTTATCTTCTCCATTTGCCTGAGTAACCTGGACTGAACTGGAAACACATGAATCGGCACGAGAGGAAGCAGTGCTCCTACTATCAACAAAACTCCCAGCCCCATTGCTTCCGAACACAAACGTTTTGGGCCCAACCTTAGCACCCTCGTTCTGCGATGGCACTTAGGTTCCTATTTTTCTTGTTCTGTAGGCTGATGAGCCTACATCGAACCGGGGCAGGCTGTCCCTCACGCTCCCAAACACGAAGGTAGCTTCATTGGAAGAAGCCGGTGGCGGTTGCGGAGACGGCGGCTGGGGCGCGGTCACGAACGAGCGGAGCCGGCGAGCGCGGAGGCAACTCGCGGCAAGGACAGACGGGGCGGCGGCCGAGCCGGCCGGGGCGCTGTCGCGGGCGAGCGGAGCCGGCGAGCGCGGAGGCGACTCGCGGCGTGAGAGACGGGGCAGCTCAAACGCTCGGAGGTGGAGCGAAGCAGAGGGCCGAGGCGGAACTTGTTGCGCTGCTCCTCGGTCTTGTGCCCGTGCAGCCCGGAGGCGAACCCGCCCTCCAGCTGATCCAGGTTAGCCAGCTCCTCCCGAGGCTTCCTGCCAGAGGCGAAGAAGAAAACGGCGACGGCGGCTCGATCTCAACTACCTGATGCTCGTGAGCAGGAGTCTCGAAGAAAAGCGGCGAGATACAATGAGGTGGTGAAGCCTGCCGACGGCGCGAGCGACCAGGCCGATCCAGGGCGTCGGGGAGGCCAGCGGACAGGGCGGCTCGGCAGCGCTGACGGCCACACCGGGCCGGCCGCTTCCGCCCGCTTGTGCTGAGAGCCGGCTTGATGCGAGGCCTGCCATGGCGTGGGCGGCTCGGACACTTAGTGGTGGAGCGAGGCGACGCGACGCGACGCGACGCGAGCAGTGCGGCGACGTAGCGGCCAGGCGGAGCGAGCGCGTGGGAGCGACCCGGCCGGCGCAGCGAGGGAGTGACCCGGACGAGCAGGCGCGCGGGGGCGTCCCGGCCGGCGCAGCGAAGGGTCGGGGCGGCTCGGACGCTCGTCGACGAGTCGAGGCGCTGCGGAGGCAGAGGCGGAATCGGAATGACTCGGACGCGCGCCGGCGAGTGAAGGCGCTGCGGAGGCAGAAGCGAAAATCGGGACAATCTCGGACACGAGCGGCGAGTCCGAGACGGGGCCGGCTCAAAGGCGACGGCGGCTCGCGGGCGCGCGGTCGAGCGGAGGTGAGCTGGCCAGCGTGGGCGCAGATGCGCACGAGCCGGTGCTGCCGCTGGATGTAGGATGCGTGCGGAGGCAGAGGCCAGCCATGACACAGGCGCGGCGATTTGAGCAGGCACGCGGCGGCTCGAAGGTTGATCGGAGGCGGCGGCAGACGGCGCGGCGGCGCGAGGCCGATTCTGTTTCTGGGTCGGGCGGCTCGGCGGCTTGAGGTGTGGGCGGCGGCATTTTTGGAGGCAGCGGCGGCTCACCACTGCCGCGGTGGAGGTGAGCCGGTGGTGGAGCTTGGCCGGCCGCTTCGGTGAATCCGGATTGTGCCCATATCCGCTCCCGGGTCGTACAGGAACATTATCGATTTTTATCCTGATCCTTGATCTGATGGAGGCCGTATTGGGACTTTGACCCTCTTTCTGACTTCTTGACGTATAGCATTGTTATACTAGCATAGGTCATGATGTGGGGCTTATGGCCGCTGAAACCATGCTTCTTTTTGCAGCGTGTGCTATAACAGATCCCTCCCCTGGATCCACTAATGGTATTGTGGCTGGCTCAAACACCTGCCGTTCGCATGCGCTGGCCGGCTCGAAGGCGGCCAGTAGAGGCGACGAGACGAGTTGCTGGTGAGGCGGCGGCTTGTCGCGATGGAGGAATCCGGGTTGCGGCCGTCCGCCCGTATCCACTTCTGGGTCAACACCCGGCTTGGCCAATCTTTTAGTCCTCTGTAGCTTTTCGCAGTAGTATTCTCCCCCTTTAACAAGCAGCAATCAACCGGGTCTTTCCCTTTTTTTAGAAACGGGTCATCTGCTTGAAACGGGTCCTTCCAGACCGGCTCTTCACCGGAAAAATTGCGAACCTCCCGATCCAGAGAGAGATCCCTCCAAGAACACAACACCAGCGTGATAGGCCCCACGGTGGGCGCCAACTGTCGTGGATTTGTCACGGCAGTTGTCCTAGTGTAAGGACTTAGTCGTGAGGCCAACGCATCTAACTGGTAGCTTGAGAGGGGTTGAGCGGGACGAGAGACGCGGAGTTTTTACCCAGGTTCGGCCCCTCTGATGGAGGTAAAAGCCTACGTCCTGCTTTGTGTCTGTATTGATGATGATGACGATCTCGGTTACAAGGGTGCGGAATCGCTACCTCTAATCTCGAGACCCTCTAATCTGACTATCTTTTCTGACCTGTCTCTAAGACCTGTCTATGGAGACGTCTGACCTGACCCTCTTGGGGTGACCCGCCCCTCCTTATAAAGGCTGAAGGGGCGGTTTACATGTAGAGTCTAAGTTAGATTGATGACTTCCCATCGCGGGCTTCTCTTCATGGGCTTCCGAGTCCTGGGCTTCTTCCAATCCCGGGCGGCTTACACCGGGCGGCTTACAACCAGGGCTTATCTTCAGAGACTCGTCTCCGGGACTGTCTGACAACACTGTTCACCGGGTTAACACTGTTTGCCGGGTCAGCATCCTGGCACTGTAGCTGCCGGGTTAACACCCTGACACTGTAGCAGCCGGGTTAACATCCTGACACTGTAGCAGCCGGTTTACAATTGTCTGCCGGGTTAGAACTGTAACCGGGTCAGTACTATTCGCCGGGTCAGCATGTCTGCCGGGTCAGTACTGTTTGCCGGGTCATATCGCGGGGTAATATCCCCGTCAGTTACTTAGTTCCAAAATAAATCCTGAAGGGAGACGTAGAGGCATAATGCCGACGGCTTGAACGGCGATCCCAGCGCCGTTCCCGACACGCATCACGACTTCATTCTTTGCCAGCTTGCGCACCTTCTGAAGCCCCTGTATCGAGTTGCAAATGTGAGCAACCGATCCGGTATCAAATACCCAAGACTTAGAATTTTCGCTAGCAAGCAAAACGTCAATGACATTAACTTGTATAACAATTATACCTTTTCCGGTTTTCCCGGACTTCTTATCTTCCAGATACTTCTTGCAGTTTCTCTTCCAGTGACCTGTGCCCTTGCAGTAGAAGCACTCAGTTTCATTCTTGGCTCCGCCCTTAGATTTGCGTTGGAAGCCGGTCTTACCGGCGCCCTTGCCCTTCTTTGGCTTGCCATTCTTTTTGAAACTGGCAGTTTTATTCACAAGCAACACTTGCTTGCGATTTTTCTTCAGTCCTCCTTCAGCAGTTTTCAGCATGGCAAGCACCTCATTTGCTGTTTTGTCCAACCCATTCATGTTGTAGTTCATGATAAAACCGCCATAAGACGGGGGGAGTGAACCTAGCAACAAGTCCATAACATGCTCTTTTGGAAGTGGGAATTCCAGGGTTTTAAGCCTTTCAGCGTAGCCAATCATATTGACTACGTGCTCGCCAACTGAACTGCCCTCAGCCATCTTGGTCTCCGCCATCATTTTCATGATATCAAAACGTTCAGACCGTGCATTAAACTTGTACAGAGCATCCAGATCCTTGATCATATCAAAGGAGTTATGGAATTCAAAACGTTTTTGAAGCTCTGAACTCATGCAAGATAGCATGAGGCACTGCACTAAGTTGAAATCATCATCCTTAGTGTCCCAGACATTTTGTATGTCTGCCTCGGCTGTTTCCGCCGGCTTAGGTGGAAGAGGTCCGTCAAGCACGTACACTTTCTTAGCACTCCTGAGGACAATCCTCAGGGTACGGACCCAGTCCGCATAGTTGTTTCCATTCGCAGCTAACTTCTCTTTCTCTAACATCGGGCCTAAGTTGAACGCGCTATTGCGAGCCATTTGATCTACAACGGAAAACACAAGTTCACTTAGACTTTGTTCATAATGATATTTGCACTTAGTGAATAAACAATTTTATTCTAAAGTGCGCTCCCACTCAAATCAATATCTCTCATAATTGATTGTGAGTGATTCAAGATCCGCATTTCCATTCATCGCCACGGTTCGAGATGAACTCAAATGGCGTGAACTTCAATCGGTAGGCAAACTTGCCGATCACATCTCTATGCGATTCTTGTTCATCTTTCGATGCGTGTGTTCCGAGCTCAGGACTGTCCTGCCTGAACGTCAAGACAACCAAGTGATCTCGCTGCGAGGTCTCAACTCACCCGCCTCACACTTCTCTAATCGTTCGCACCCATGGAGATCATGTGATGCCCCGAAGAGATAGGTGCCGTGACGGTGCTACACTTGGGAGAACACTAACTACTTGATATTTTAAGTGAGAAATCACCCTAATAAAAAGCGACTACCGCGCAATCAAGAAGGGTGCATCATAAGGGATAAACATCTCAGGCAATTCATAATTAGCATGACATGGTATAGCCCCTTCTGACGGACAAGTCAAGTATTCTTCGTCTTCGGCTTTTGCGTCGGTGTTCACCTTCGCGAAGATTGCCACCACCTTGTCGATGCACCAGATAATATTGCTATCTCTATAGCTAATAAAATAAGTGCATTACATAAGGTTGACACGCAGGTCATTAAAGTGCAATCATATGGCTCCAGCCATCATGCCGAATCATGACACGCAGGTCATATTTAATTACATCATATAGTCATCTCATACATAATCAAATTAATATGAGACTTGCTATACCACATCATATGCAAACCATCCTGCAAAACCAAGTTAGACGCCTCTAATCGGTTTATACAAAATTTTATATTTACGTGGCTTCTAAGGTTTTGACTCAAACCGCAGCTACCAACGTCCATCATCAAGTATGATAATTCAAGTTGCTAGATTAACTTTCCAGGGTGTATGAAACACGAGATAATAAAATCTCGAGCCCCATACTAAACTTCGTCATACGTGTGACCCCCGTGCAGATCATATCTGCATTGCCCTTTCGTCTGCGAAACATCCATCTTTCTTTAACTATGGTGGAACCCAAAGAACTGTTAGCACTTCGTTGATCTGTCAATCAGCATACTCAGGAGCAGCATGAAAGGATCGCGGATTGCCAGAACTTTGTGAGATTCCACCATGCCGTCAAGATCAGGACTACGCAAATTCACGGGAACCAACAGGAACATCGGGTAACAGATTTCATCTGCTACCCGCACAAATAATTTTCAGCAATAGATCTCATCTACTACAAAATTATACTATGCAATACCCATACATCTCATGTATTCTAGATCATAACATGCATCTACGCATAGCCTGGCTCTTGATGCCACTGATGGGGAACGCGACAGAAAACAAAAAAATTCGGTATAGCGAGCACGCCCAGGATCACTATGGAGATTGCATACAAGGTTTGATCTGATCCGTACCGACTCGTAGCGTAGCGGAAGAAGAGTCGGTGGAGATCGTTGGTGCAGATCCCCACAGCTAGGATTTTACAACCTCCCAACCGCGAGGATGTACTCCCTCATCGGACAGCCCTTCGGGAGGCGGTCGGACAGTCCCCCGGACGATGTCACGGACAGCCCTCCGGGAGGACCCTCGAAACTCGAACGGAAACTCGGACAGCCCTTCGGGAGGACACACGAACAGCCCCTCGGGCAAAAGATCGAAACTACGACCTCACTACGGGGTTGCACACATACGGTGTCATCTATCCGGCAGGGCTTCGCCGTCCAGAACTAGTTCCTGCCGGAACCCAGACAGCCTTTCGGCTCTACGAAAAACTCTTTTCGTGGAAGGGAGAAGAGAGAGCTAGCAAAGCATAGCATGTGTATGAGAGCAAAAGGATGAGGATGTGGGCAGCCCACTCACCTCCTATTTATAGGAAAACCAAGGGGTAGGATGGTCACTTCAAGTACCAAAATATCCCACTTTATGTCACACATAAAAATCATAAGAAGGAAAAAGGGGTGCCATGTGGAGCTCCATGGAGGAGCACCACCCTTGGCCGGCCACCCCTTGGGGGCCCCCCCATGAGGAGCTTGCTTGCTCCCCAATCCCTTCTAGAAGCCTTTTTGGAAATATTCAAAAAGGTGTTTTTCCATAAATATCCAAAAAGCACTTTCACTATTCACGACGACATTTTTCAGCGTCCGGTCGAACTGAAAATATTTATGTGGGCTTAGAACAATTCCAGTACCCCACTAAAATAATTTTCAATGTGATCCGGAACAATTCCGGATTAGTGATTTTCATCTGCGAAAAGCATCTGAAGCCGTTCCGGCAGGTCCGGAACATTTCCGGTTTCTCTTCCGGAAAATTCCTAGAAGTTTCCAGAATGATTCTGGCACCCTCCAAGAATTATCAGGCATGTGCCGAAACCAATTTGACTTTTTGGTATCCCCCGAAACAACTTTTCAGTTTCACCGGAACTCATCCGGTGACCTCTCTCTGCGGAACTTTTCCGCTGTCCGAAACTTTTTCGGTGTCCGAAACTTTTTCGGTGATTTTCTCTCAGACTCCCTGTCTAGTATTCAATAGATAGATGACCCTTAAGCGTGTGACCCTATAGGTTCGGTGAAGCATAGACATGACCCGGAATCCCTTCCGATCAATGATCAACATCGGAGCCGTGGACACCCATATTGACCCCTATACCCACACGAATGAATATTCGAGTGAACCTCCAGTTGCCGTGTGCTATTCCTGTTGCTTCACGATATGTTACAATTATCCGAGGTGAGACATGTTGGCATCCCCGTGGTTCAACAACTTGTCCACTATGCCAGTTACCTCGTTGCCGGTATTGTTCTCTTTTCTCGTTCCCGTGTTCCGGCATCCCCGTGATCAAATGACAAAGTGTCTGGCCAGACGATGATGGATACCATAACACCGAGAGGGCCCAGAGATATCTCTCCATCGTCGGAGGAGCAAATCCCAATCTTGAGCTATCAAGTTACTTGACATACTTTTCCATGAACCCATAAGCCGCCGTAATAGCCACCCATTTACGGATGACGTTTAACAAACCCCAAAGTTCATGAAGCAAGCATGAAGAAACTCGATACTCTCATGATCTAAGGAATCATGCAAACGTTAACCATCTCTGTGTTATTTAACCATGAACTTGTGACGAATATATCTCATAGTATAACATCAATTTGGGTCGATTCAACACAAGTGTTCTACCAACATCGTGCCCTCAAAATTGCCAGCATAGCCATGCCCATGATCAGGAAAACAGGATCATCATGCAATACTTGAGCCAGTCTTAGAGGCAAGACTAGGAATACAATTTACCGTTTATTATACCACACGTGCACATGAGTTTCCCTCCAAGGCTCGTGGTTATTGTAGACTCGAGAATCATTGCAGTTATAGCATGGATCATAAACATTCATTACAAACTCGGAGATACAAAAGTAACTGAAATTACTGCCTCTAGGGCATATCTCCTACAGTTCAGCCCCTCAAGAAGAGGTAAAAGCCTACGTCCTGCTTGTGTTGTATTGATTGGAGTGTCGATTACCAGGGAGCGGTTTCGCTTGACCTAGTTCTCGACTTGTTGGTTTCTTCCCTAAGCCGCCCTAGAGTCTCACCTTTATATAGGAGGTCAAGGCCCTGGGTTACACGAGTCTCAAACCGTCTTACACAACGTAACTTATTCTGTCTCTAAGCTGCCTTGCCGTCTTGGGCAAGCCGTCTCCGGGCGGCTTAACCGCCCGGGTCTCCTTACCATCTTCTGTCTCCGGGCCTCCGTCTTGGCCCATCTGGTAAGCCGCCACGCGGCCTGGCCATCATCTTCCGGCCCATCTTATGGGTCTGGGGCTATGAGCCGCCAGGTATGACCCGGCCCCTCCTGGGCGGGTCTTACCACGGGGTTATATCCCCAACACGATTGATTGATTGATTTTATATCAGGAAACAAAAACAATTGCTACATACACATACTGCTCAAAATTAAGGTTGCCTCAAAGTGACCGCAATCTCTGGCCCCCTCCGCCAGGCCTCGGCCAACACCGGCCTCAGGCTGGTTGTAATGGGTACTATTATAAGTTAGTATCATGCAGATGATACTAGTATATGGTATTATCTTTTTAATGCATAGTATCATATATATTAGTATCATAGATCATTTTATTTATTGTCATGCGTGATACATACTAGTAGTATAACATTTATTATGATACGGTATCATGATATGATACCGAACAATCTCTTTCTTTATTTAATTTCATGTCACCTCATCAAAATTGTCTAGTTGGCATACATGATACTACCTATGATACGGACGAGGGTTGCCTGCTCCCGTCGCTGTGTGCCGATCCGTGCTCCCCTTCGTTCCTTTACCATCCAACGGTCGTATAATTTTTCCTTCCCGTTCCCCTTTTCCAGAGAAAAAAAATGCAGATATTCCCCATATTTCCGTACCCTTCTATGTATATATCTATTACTACTCCTTCTCCCGCACGCTGCCATCAATGGAGGCACAATGTGTTCCCGCCCAGCACCTGGCCGGCAAGACCAGCAGCATCAGCAGGATGTCCCGTGTGAGCACACTGTTACGTTCATATATCCACAGCTACAGAAGATGGACACCGCCGTGAAGACACCGATGATCCAAAAGTTCACGGCCTTTGGCCTGCAGCGTCCGTCTTGCCGTCGGCGATGCGTACACCATGTACGGCATGAAGGGGACAACGCCGACTGCCAAAGACATGCAGGATGACGAGGACGATGAAGAACAATAACATCATGGCGTCACGGTGCAGCTTCGTGTCATCCTAGTATTGGCAATCGACATTTGGTTGTTGATGGTGGCGGCCGCCGCGATCGGTGGCATCTCAAGCTTGATTAATTCGTGTCTCTTGACATGCCGCGACTTGTGCACAGTGGTCATCTTGAACAACCTGGATGGTGGACATGCTCGACACCATCCCGGCGATCGCCGTGAAGATCAGCTCCATTCTGCCGGGCGCCTCATCCCTCCGCCATCGAGAACGTGTAAGATGAGCTGTGAGATGAGGAGATCCGTACCCCAGCAAAGAGATGACCATAAAGTATGGGCTAGCAGCGAGCCTATGCGTGTCCAGACCCGTCCGACGAGCGCTCGTCGCCGGCACGCTATGCTCTTCTTGTGTGGTGTGCTCGAATATGAGCTCTGGCCATTGGCTTTTTGGACGCTTCGTGACGACGGTCGTATACATATTGGAGGGACACGAAAATACGTAAGTATTCTTTTGCCTATCTTCTTTTGAAAAAAAAGTAGCACCGAGGAGGAAAAGATTGTGCAGCCGTTGGATGGCAAAGGAAGGAAGGGGAGCACGGATCGGCGCACAGCGACGGGATCAGGCAAGCCTCGTTCCCCTATGATACTCCCGTTACCACCAGCCTCATCCGCGTCGGTAAGCTAGCTAAAGCCACCACCTGCTATCCTCTCAACAGGCGTACGCATCACAAACTTGGAAACTCTGAAACTCAGACGTTCCTTCCGTGTTGTCGTGTATGCAAGCCGCCAAGACGTCGATCTCTTCGACCTGTCGCTCATCAACACCGACCTCGAGAACGTCGGCAGCAAGAGCTTCCCTACCGCCGTCAAAGAGTTCTGGGACAGGGTCCGTGGCCCTACCGCCTGCTTCTCTCTCTCCCGCAGGAACTCTCTGTCACGACTGACATGCGGGCCCTGGACGCACCGCTGGAGGGACCCAGCGGTCAGCCTCAACCAGAGGCATCCTCAGGCTTGAGTAGTGTGTGTGTGTGTGGGTACCGAGGGTGCCAGCGGGCTGTAATGTGTTAGGTGGAGGCGTGGGGGTTGGCCTTGTGTTATAAAGGAACCAAGCTCCAACGTGTAAGGTATCGAGAATTACTACGAATTAATACAGAACGAAGCTGTTCTTCCTCTACCGGCCTCCTCACCTACTCCCTTTCCCTACCTGCCTGCCATCTTCCTCCTTCCATCAGCCGGATCTAGATCGGGCACGTTACAAGTGGTATCAGAGGTCAGACGACCTGGAGACCGCATACCCCGACCCCGCTACACCACCAAGAAGGCCCAGAAGACGGTGGCCATGGAGGAGCAGCTTGCGGCGTTGATCCAGTCCGTCAACGAGGGTCGTGCTGCAACGACGCTCGGTTGGATGCGATCCAGACCTCCCTCAAGCTCTGGCGCCCGGCGGTGACGAACCTACAGAACCAACTCGACGAGCTCCGTACGCAGGTGGGGCGCATCGCCCTCCACCCCGTCTTGGCGGATCCGACGAGATCCGCGGCGGATCTCCCCAGAACCATGATGGATCCGGGACGAGAGGGAGCGGACCAAGTGGCGCGCGCCGCGGCGGCGGCAACATCGCTCGACCCGGGGCACCACGGGCCAAGTGTCCACAACGACATCGATGAAACCGGGGGCATGGCACGCGGGGTGGTCACCACCCTGGCGCTGCCTCCGGCCAATGGTGCGTTTCTAACCAGGCCGCCATCCCCTGCCTTACGTACTACAAATATGAGAGAGAAGGAAAATTACTATGAGCATCTGCCTTTCCACCAGAGTTCGCATAGCAATTTGTCCTTGCCCAAGCTTGATTTTCCCCAATTCGATGGGGATAACCCGCTATTTTGGAAAATGAAATGTGAAAAGTACTTTGATGTCTATGCGGTTCAGCCAGATCTGTGGGTTCGAGTAGCCACACTGCATTTTAGTGGTAATGCTGCTTGATGGTTACAATTACATGAGTCTCAGAGTAGGCAATTCAATTGGGGGGAGTTGTGTGAAGCTCTCTGCACCAAAATTTGGGAGAGAGCAGTACCAGTCCCATATTAGGCAGTTCAATACCCTTCGTCAAAGTGGGTCGGTTTCCGATTACATGAATAGGTTTGAGGAGCTTATGCACGACATTTCAGCTCATAATTCCGGTTTTGATTCTGTCTATTTTACTACACAGTTTTTAGAAGGCTTAAACCTGAAATTCGAGCATGTGTTATGCTACATCAGCCACATGACTTGGACTTTGCGTTTTCCTTGGCATCTATGCAGGAGGAGCTGCTGGAGGCGTTACCTCGACGAGAATATCGTCGACAAGACCAGAGGGGCGCTCTGCCTCGCCCCCTCCTGGCAGCGGCCGCGCTGACGCGCCACATGTTGCCAGGGCCACTAGTGACTGTGGAGGACAGACGCGGTCTGGAAGCAGCAAGAGCCCCTGAGCGCAAGGATCGAGACCAAGATCGAGAGGACGATCGTGTGGCGGCTCTACGCAATTACCACCGCGCCCGTGGCTTATGCTTCAAGTGCGGTGAGCGGTGGGGGCAAGGCCACCAATGCGGCCCGACTGTTGACGTGGCTTGAGACCGCGTCGGTATTTCCCCAAAGAGGAAGGGATGATGCAACACAGCGACGGTAAGTATTTCCCTCGGTTATGAAACCAAGGTATCAAACCAGTAGGAGGATCACCACCAGTACGTAAACAACACCTGCACACAAAGAACAAATACTTGCAACCCGACGCGAAAGAGAGGTTGTCAATCTCTCTACATTAAAAAGATAGATTAGGTAGTGATAGATTGGAGAGATAGATCTCTCAAGAACAAAAAATAAAAAGGGCAAATAAAAAGTGCAGCAAGGTATTTTTGGGTTTTTGGAATAATAGATCTGAAAACAAAAGCGGCAAAAAAATAGATCAGAAAGCAATATGTTGGAAAAGTAGACCCGGGGGCCGTAGGTTTCACTAGTGGCTTCTCTCATGAGTATAGCACACGGTGGGTGAACAAATTACTGTTGGGCAATTGATAGAAGATCAAATAATCATGACGATATCCAAGGCGATGATCATTATATAGGCATCACGTCCAAGATTAGTAGACCAAAACGATTCTGCATCTACTACTATTACTCCACACATCGACCGCTATCCAGCATGCATATAGTGTATTAAGTTCATGGGAAAACGGAGTAATGCAATAAGAACGGTGACATGATGTAGACAAGATCTATTCATGTAGGAATAGACCCCATCTTGTTATCCTTAATAGCAACGATACATGTGTGCCTCGCTGCCCCTTCTATCACTGGGAAAGGACACCGCAAGATCGAACCCATCACAAAGCACCTCTTCCCATGGCAAGAAAAATTGATCTAGTTGGCCTAACTGAACCAAAGATTCGAAGAAGAAATACGAGGCTATAAGTAATCATGCATATAAGAGATCGAAGAAGACTCAAATAATATTCATGGATAGAAACTGATCATGAACTCAAAATTCATCGGATCCCAACAAACACACTGCAAAAGTTTACATCAAATAGATCTCCAAGAGACCATTGTATTGAGAATCAAAAGACAGAGAGAGAGGATGTCATCTAGCTACTGCCTACGGACCCGTAGGTCTATGGTGAACTACTCACGCATCATCGGAGAGGCACCAATGAGGATGATGAACCCCTCCGTGATGGTGTTAGATTGGATCTCGCGGTTTTGGAACTTGCGGCGGCTGGATGTGTTTTTTGTTGACTCCTCTAGGGTTTCTGGAATATTTGGGAATTTATAGGCGTCAGAGGCGGTGGAGAGGGGTCCCGAGTAGGGCACAACCCATCAGGGCGCGACCGGGGCCTCTAGCGCGCCCTGGTGGGTTGTGGTCAGGGCCGGCCCTAGGGGGGGGGTAGGGGGGCGGCCGCCCCGGGCCCCCAAAATCCAGGGGGCCCCTCGAGGTGTATGTAGCGCTAGGCCTATGGCCCATAGTACTGCAGTCTACGCGCGGGAGTAGCAGGCCGATCGCCCGATCCCAGCGGCCAGCGATTGATTGGTTTGTTCTCAGGAAAGATAGCGAGAGATCCTCAGGAAAAAAAGGAAACATAGCGAGTAGCGAGCGATCCGCGGCTGCACGGTTCCCTTCCTGTTACGTTCGGTTCGACTGTTCCATCACGAAGAGTCAGGCAACGATTCCCAGCTCCCAGCCTTAGCTGCTGGCCGCCGACGTCGTAGACGCACGCACGCACAGACGACTCCCACCTCGCGTCCTTGCCGGCTCGCCGCCGTCCCCTGGTAATTGGCTTCCTAATCTGAATGATTTCAATTCACAAATACAGAAATAAGGAGGCCATCAGGCAACAATTGCAATTCTGAGGCCCCCATCTTCACGCTCCATTGGCCTTTGCTCAATTCCTCTTCTCTCAGTCATGTGGAGACTCTAGACAAGACACGTACAGACTACTGAAGTTTGACCATCAGGACTCAGGACATCAGGTATTGAGGTATGTTATTCATACAACAGATTTTTTTGGTTCAGGGCAGGCACCGTTCAACAATTAATGCAATATTTTTTGTGTTGTTTTCAGCATTGTGTTTGTTCTCATGCCGCCCAACAAGAATTATTTGAGGTCAACAATGACTCAAAGAGAGGTTAAATGGTTTGGCTACATTATGCATTGAGAATAAATTATTGGATGAGATTGACATCGACCCCATCATAAATGACTTTGCGTCAAGGAATGTTAGAAGAAATTCTTAAGGTAATATGTACAGATTATTTGATACACATACTGATTTTGGATGCATTTAAGTGTTACTGATAATAATTTATATATACGTTTTGTAGACAATTATATGTATACATATATTATATTGACTTATATATTAAGGGCCCCCAATTTTTAGTTCGCCCCGGGCCCCCGAAATCTCAGGACCGGCCCTGGTTGTGGTCTCCTCGACCCTCCCCTCTGGCACTTCTTTGGCCCACTGGATGTCTTCTGGCCCAAAAAAAATCACCAAAAAGTTTCGTTGCGATTGGACTCCGTTTGGTACTGATATTCTGCGAAGTAAAAAACAAGCAAAAACAACAACTGCCACTTTGGTACTATGTCAATAGGTTAGTCCCAAAAAATGATATAAAGTTGCTATAAAATGATTGTAAAACATCCAAGATTGATAATATAACAGCATGGAACAAGCAAAAATTATAGATATGTTAGAGACGTATCAGCATCCCCAAGCTTAATTCCTACTCGTCCTCGAGCAGGTAAATGATAAAAACAGAATTTCTTTTGTAGCATGGACATTTGGACTTTTAGATGGTTCAAAGCAATAGTCTAGTTTTAACATAATGACTTCAATACTCAAGTATGCCAACAAGCAACCATGCCTTTCAAAATATCAACACTAAAGAAAGTTATCCCTAGCCCATCATGCTCAACCTTTGATCCATTCATGAAACACACTCAAATATTAGCTACACCCAATGCTCAAGTACGATCATAGTGCCCCCCTAGTTGGTGCTTTATAAGAGAAGATGGAGACTCAAAGTAAAAACAAAAATTGCATAAAGTAAATAGATAGGCCCTTCGCAGAGGGAAGTGGAGATTTGTAGAGGTTCCAGAGCTCAAAGTTTAAATTGAGAGAGAGAAAATATTTTGCGTGGCATGCCTTTCCTGTCAACGAAAATGACAAAGTAGTTCACAATACTTTCCATGCTAGATATATCATAGACGGTTCCCAAACATAAAGTAAAGTTTATTCCTTTTTCCACCATTCTTTCACAATCCATGGCTGGTCGTATCCACAGTTGCCTTCCATACCAACACTTTCCAAGGAATTTATTATTTGACAACATAAAGTAATTTTTTCTTCTTTTTCATTTTGGGACTGGGCATCCCTATTACCGCCGTACTCTCGTGCAATGACAAGTGAATAAACACTCATCTTGAGAATAACACATCTAGCATGGAAAAATATTGGACACCCCCTACCGTTTCATGAGCGGTACGAGCACACAAAAAGGAATTTTATTTTGAAAAGTAGAGATGGCACATACAAATTTGCTTAGAACGGCATGGAAATACCGCATATAGGTAGGTATGGTGGACTCATAAGGCAAAACTGGGTTTAAGGATTTTGGATGCATAAGTAGTATTTCTACTTAGTACAAGTGGAGGCTAGCAAATAGATTGAGAAGCAACCAACCAAGAAACAAAAATTCACAAAAACGAGCATTGAGCATAACTAACACCGAATAATGCACCATAAGTAGGATGTAATTTCATGGCATAACTATTGACTTTCGTGCATGCATAGGGAATCACAAACCTTAACACCAATATTCCTACTAAAGCATAATTACTCACTAACATGACTCACATATTACTATCATCATGTCTCAAAACTATTGCAAGGAATCAAGTTTAATTTTTCCAATGATCTTCATGAAAGTTTTTATTATATCCTCCTTGTATATCTATCACTTTGGGACTAGATTCATATATTACCATTGCTTTTGACAAGCTTAAAAAAATTAAGTGAAGAACATGAGCATAGAGATTTCATCTCTCAAAATAGTATAAGTGAAGCATGAGAGGATTTCTTCAAAATTTACTAACTCTCAAATTAATCTAAGTGAAGCATGAGAGTGTTTCTTAAAAAAAATCTAAGTACATCGTGCTCAAAAAGATATAAGTGAAGCACTAGAGCAATTCTTATAGCTCAAAAAGTTTAAGTGAAGCATATAGAGCAATTCTAACAAATCATAGCATAATTTTGGCTCTCTCAAATAGGTGTGTCCAGCAAGGATACAAGTGACAATCTAAAAAGCAAAACAAGCAAAAGACTCAAATGATACAAGACGCTCCAAGCAAAACTCATGATATGTGACGAATAAAAATATAGCTCCAAGTAAAATACCGATGGTTGTTTAGAAGAAAGAGGGGATGCCACTCGGGGCATCCCCAAGCTTAGTTGCTTGTTTCTCTTTGGATACATCTTGGGGGGTGCTGTAGCATCCCCAATCTTAGGCTCTTTTCACTTCGTATTCCTTCATCCATCGTGATCTCACCGAAAACTTGAAAACTTCAATCACACAAAACTCAACAAAATCTTCGTGAGATCCGTTAGTATAATAAAGCAAATCACTACTGTAAGTACTGTTGCAAACTCATTCAAATTTTATTATTGCATTATAAATACTGTATTTTAACTTTACCATGGCTCATACCCTTCAATATAACCCATAGATTCATCAAAACAAGCACACAATGCAACGAAAACAGAATCTGTCTTAAACAGAACAGTCTGTAGTAATCTGTACTCTAACCATACTTGTGTAACTCTAAACATTCTGCAAAATTAGGACAACGTAAAGAATTTGTATAGAAATACTGTGTTAAAATTTCAGCTTAATATCACGTTCCAGTAAAAAATGAAAATTCGAACACTTGAGGCAAAGTTTCTCTTTCAGATTCAGCATTGTTTCTACTCATCTTATGAATCATCCTAAAGGCTTTACTTGGCACAAACACTAAATAAAACATAAAAACACAATCATAATAGAGGCATAATTGTTTCAACACTCAAAAACAGAAAGAAAAATACGAAAATAAATTTATTCATTGGGTTGCCTCCCAACAAGCGCTATCGTTTTACGCCCCTAGCTAGGCATAATGCATAGATTCAAGTATTGTCATCTTTGGTTTTCATAGAGATGTTTTTGTCAAGAGGTTTCGCAAATAAAACTTGAAACACATCATCCATAGAAACCTTAGCACTATCAAGTTGTCTATCTAAGTACCCTCTTTCATTCCCGGCCACAATCCAAGAATATTGTTGATTTACATCATTGAAAACTTGTTGGATCATATCTAAAACAGGGACTTCCTTTTTGAGATTCTCATAAAAAATTTGATTATTTCCAAGAAAATGTCTCAACATGTAATCACTATTGTATAGGATCTCTCCTATTACCGGTTTTTCACGGTTCATACCATAGAAATCGAAAATCTCCCTAGCTTCTCGTACTATGTGTTCAAATTCATTCATGAGAACAAGGGTGGCTAATTTCTTAGCCTTAGGATCTTTTATGATGGGTAGTTCATAAAACAATCTTTGCAAGGTAGGATGGGTACAAATAAATCTATTTTCAAGTTTCAGAACTAGCGCTGAAATAGCTTCCGCATAAGTTTTAGTTCTTTTCAGTATAGGAGTATCATCAAGAGTCAAATTCCCAATGCAATTGAAAAATTCTTGGATAGTTTCTTTTCCTATAACGTTCCCTTGCCCCAAAACAAAAGTTTTAGCATTCATATTACCAGAACGTCCAATATTAGGAGTCCTGCCATCATCTGTTTCTGCCATACCAAAATCACTCATGATGACAAGCAAACAAGAGATCTGACAAGAAACAGGCAAACGAAAAGGAGGGCGAATAAAACGGCAAATTGGGTGAAGTGGGGGAGAGGAAAACGAGAGGTAAATGGCAAATAATGTAATTGAAAGGAGATGAGATTTGTGATTAGGAACCTGGTAGATGATGATGGTGTCTCCTTGGCGCCAGAGATTGGCACGTAGAAGAGACCGCTTCCTCCCCGACAACGGCGCCAAAAATTCCTTTGACGTGGCTTGATATTGCGTCGGTATTTCCCCAAAGAGGAAGGGATGATGCAGCACAGCGACGGTAAGTATTTCCCTCAGTTATGAAACCAAGGTATCGAACCAGTAGGAGGATCACCACCACTATGTAAACAGCACCTGCACACAAATAACAAATACTTGCAACCCGACGCAAAAGAGAGGTTGTCAATCTCTCTACGGTAAAAAGATAGATTTGGTAGTGATAGATTGGAGAGATAGATCTCTCAAGAACACAAAATAAAAAGGGCAAATAAAAAGTGCAGAAAGGTATTTTTGGGTTTTTGGAATAATAGATCTGAAAACAAAAGCGGCAAAAAAATAGATCGGAAAGCAATATGTTGGAAAAGTAGACCCGGGGGCCGTAGGTTTCACTAGTGGCTTCTCTCATGAGTATAGCACACGGTGGGTGAACAAATTACTGTTGGGCAATTGATAGAAGATCAAATAATCATGACAATATCCAAGGCGATGATCATTATATAGGCATCACGTCCAAGATTAGTAGATCGAAACGATTCTGCATCTACTACTATTACTCCACACATCGACTGCTATCCAACACGCATCTAGTGTATTAAGTTCATGGAAAAACGGAGTAATGCAATAAGAACGGTGACATGATGTAGACAAGATCTATTCATGTAGGAATAGACCCCATCTTGTTATCCTTAATAGCAATGATACATGCGTGCCTCACTGCCCCTTCTGTCACTCGGAGAGGACACCGCAAGATCGAACCCATTGATAACGCACAAGTATAGGGGATCGCAACAGTTTTCGAGGGTAGAGTATTCAACCCAAATTTATAGATTCAACACAAGGGGGGCCAAAGAATATTTGCGAGTATTAGCAGCTGAGTTGTCAATTCAACCACACCTGGAGATTAAATATCTGCAGCAGAGTGATCAGTAGCACAGTAGTATGATAGTTTTGATAGCACTAGCAGCAGTAATAGTAACGGTAACAGTGATAGCAAGAGTTTTATAGCAGTTGGAACAGTAGCAGCAGCAATAGTAACTTAGCAAGAACAATAAGTGGAAAACTCATAGGCATTGGATCGGTGAACTCGTTGGATGATATTCATCATATAACAGTCATAACCTAGGGCGATACAGAACTATCTCCAGTTCGTCAATGTAATGTAGGCATGTATTCCGTAAATAGTCATACGTGCTTATGGAAAAGAACTTGCATGACATCTTGTGTCCTACCCTCCCGTGGAAGCGGGGTCCATAAGGAAACAAAGGGCTATTAAGGCCTCCTTTTAATAGAGAACCGGAACAAAGCATTAACACATAGTGAATACATGAACTCCTCAAACTACGGTCATCACCGTGAAGTATCCCAAATATTGTCACTATGGGGTTGACGGATCATAACACGTAATAGGTGCATATGACTAGCCAAGATCGGATCAAGAACATAGATATAATGGTGATAACATAAACGGTTCAGATCTGAAATCATGGCACTCGGGCCCTAGTGACAAGCATTAGGCATAGCAAAGTCATAGCAACATCAATCTAAGAACATAATGAATACTAGGGATCAAGCCCTAACAAAACTAACTCGATTACATGATGAATCTCATCCAACTCCTCACCGACCAGCAAGCCTACGAAGGAATTACTCACTCCCGGTGGGGAGCATCATGGAATTGGCGATGGAGAAGGGTTGGTGATGACGAAGACCGAAGATTCCCCTCTCCGGAGCCCCAAACGGGCTCCAGATCTGGCCTCCCAATGAAGAACAGGAGGTGGCGGCGGCTCTGTATCGTAAAACGCGATGAAACTTTCTCCCTGATTTTTCCCACCCAAAAATAGGATTTTACAACGTCGGAATTAGGGTCAGTGGGGCCATGAGGTGGGCACAACCCATCAGGGCGTGCCGGGGGGGGCTGGCGCGCCCTGGTGTATCGTGCCCAGCCAGCCCCCCCCTCCGGTGGTTCTTGTCTCCAGTATTTTTTATTTATTCTAAAATAAATCTCCAAAAAGTTTCATCCATTTCCGAGAACTTTTATTTCTGCACAAAAACAACACCATGGTAGTTCTGCTGAAAACAACGTCAGTCCGGGTTAGTTTCATTCAAATCATGCAAATTAGAGTCCAAAACAAGGGCAAAAGTGTGAGGAAAAGTAGATACGACGGAGACGTATCAACTCCCCCAAGCTTAACACATTGCTTCTCCTCAATCAATTCAGTTGACAAACTAAAGTGATAAAGAAAAACTTTTACGAACTCTTTTGTTCTTGTTTACATATATATGCTCAAGTAGCACCCAGGTTTTCAGCAAAGATTATGACTAACCATGCCAACAATAACTCTTAGTAATTATATTAACTCATATCAATAACATAAGCAACTAGCGAGCAATAATAAGATATCTCAAATGCCAACACTTTGTCAAAACAACCATGATACAATATGACAATAGTGGTATCTCGCTAGCCCTTTCTGAGACCGCAAAACATAAATGCAGAGCACCTCCAAAGTTCAAGCAGCGACTAAACATTGTAATTCATGGTAGAAAAGATCCAGTCATGCTGCACCCAACATCAACTATACACAATGCATGAGGATGACAATAGTGCTCTCAGGTCTGGCGCTTATTTGAGAAGGTGATGACTCAACATAACAGTAAATAGGTAATCCCTTCGCATAGGGAAGCATGGATTTGCAGAGGTGCGAGAGCTCAAGTTTTAAAACAAAGATAGATATAATTTTGGGAGGTACACCCTTCCTGTCAACGTTACGACCAAGAGTTATCAATATCTTCCATGCTAAACAAATTAGCGGCGGTTCCCAAGCGGTAAAAGTAAAGGTTTACTCCCCCTCCACCAATAAGCACACTCCACGGCTAGCCGCATCCACGGGTACCGTCCAAACCGACAACATTCCTGGGGGAGTTTTGTTTAATTATTTGTAATTTTTGATTTCGGGATTGGGAATCCCTATTACCGCCCCTCTCGTGTAAGGACGAGTGAATAAACACTCGTCGTGAGAATAACCCGCTTAGCATGGAAGACACTGACTGCCCCTGTCGCTCCATGAGCGGTCCAGGCATACAAAACAGATGTTCATTTGAATTCTTAGAGATGGCACATGCAAATTTACTTTGGAACGGCAGGGTAATACCGCATATAGGTAGATACAGTGGACTCATCTGGAATAACTTTGGTTTAAGGATTTTGATGCACAAGCAGTATTCCCGCTTAGTACAGGCGAAGGCTAGCAAATAGATTAAGAAGCAGCCAGCTAGAGAGCGAAAACGGTCATGAACATGCATTACATATAATAAACATTAACTACCAGCATGAGTAGGATATGGACACCATGAACATAAATATCATGAAGGCTATGTTGGTTTTGATTCAACTACATGCGTGAACATGTGCCAAGTCAAGCCACTTGAAACATTCAGAGGAGGATACCATATCATCATACCACATCACAACCATTTTAATGCATGTTGACATCCAAGATAAATCAATATCCACTCCTAGCTACTTAAGCATGGCATGAACAACTATAATCTCTAATGGTCATTGCACACATGTTTGATCATAATATGCTGAATCAAGGATACTAGGTTAAACATATTTACAAAAACAAAACAAGTTGAGTTCATACCGCTTTTCTCTGCCACAGTCAATTCATCAAATATCGTCATTATTGCCTTTCACTTGCACGACCGAATCATAAGAAAATAATAATATTGCAAGAGTACCATGGACTAAGCTGGAATCTGCAACATTTTATTCAAGAGGGGAAGACAAGGTAACATGGGCTCTTTGTTAGATTAACGATAGTGCATATGAGATCCACTCAACATTTTTATCGTGGTCTTCTCCTTGGTACGACTCAAACAAAAAGAAAATAATTTCAGAGAAACACACTGAAATATTTTTGGAGTTTTTGTTTTTTCTTGAAGAAGGCAAATAAAAAGGAAAAACAAAAAAACGAGAAAAACTATTTACACGGGAAAGCTCCCAACAAGTAAAAGAAGAAACGAGAAATCTGTTTTCGGTTTTCTATTGATACTACAATTAAACTAGGCTAGAAAGAAAAACCAAAAAGATGTAGGAAATATTTTTGGATTTTCTCAAAGTTTTTCAAACACACAAGAAGAAAGCGAGAAAACAAATCTAGCATGGATATTACAATGAAAAAGTATGGACACCGACAACTAGAATGAAATGTGTGAACATGAATGTAATGTCGGTGGAAATATGTACTCCCCCAAGCTTAGACTTTTGGCCTAGCTTGGTAATCACCATCCGTAGTAGCCGTCCGGTCCCAAGTTGAAGTGAGGTGGAGGCGGAATCTGAGCGTCCCACCCCTGGGGCTCCTCCTCAGCAGCTGCCAGGTTGTTCCGGTAGGCTGTAATGTCATCTGGCAAAATCATGTATCCGTTCCTGGCAATAGAATCAAACAGAGCAGGTGCAGGCAACGGAATAATATCACGGGTTTCTACGCTGAATACTAGGTTGTAACGAATCTCACGGAGAGAATCAGTTACATCAATAAATTGGTGATCCTGCAAATGTAGGAGATATGCCCTAGAGGCAGTAATTTCAGTTACTTTTGTATCTCCGAGTTTGTAATGAATGTTTATGATCCATGCTATAACTGCAATGATTCTCGAGTCTACAATAACCACGAGGCTTGGAGGGAAACTCATGTGCACGTGTGGTATAATAAACGGTAAATTGTATTCCTAGTCTTGCCTCTAAGACTGGCTCAAGTATTGCATGATGATCATGTTTTCCTGATCATGGGCATGGCTATGCCGGCAATTTTGAGGGCACGATGTTGGTACACTGGCTCAGAAGGACCAAGGATTTACTCCTTGTGTACAGAGGTGATGAAGAGCTCATTGTAAGTTGTTACACTGATGCAGGCTTCATGACTGGCCCAGATGACTTCAAATCTCAATCTGGCTATGTTTTCATATTGAACGGCGGCGCAGTTGATTGGAAAAGTTCCAAACAAAAGACTGTGGCGGATTCTATGATGGAGGCGGAATATGTTGCTGCTTCAGAAGCCTCCAAGAAAGCTGTCGGTATCAAGCAATTTCTTGAAGACCTTGGTGTGGTTCCAAGTGCTCTGGACCCGGTGGAAATCTATTGTGATAATAGTGGCGCCGTGGCTCAGGCAAGGGAGCCATGTTCGCACCATAAGACAATGCATATTCAACGCAAATTTAAACTCATTCGACATCATGTCGAAGAAGGTTTAGTGAAAGTACGCAAGGTACACACGGATCTAAATGTGTCAGACCCGATGACAAAACCTCTTCCACGAGCAAAGCATGAGCAACACCGGATAGCCATTGGTGTTAGGGAAGCCATGTAACTGGATTATGACTCTAGTGCAAGTGGGAGTCTGTAGGAGATATGCCCTAGAGGTAGTAATTTCAGTTACTTTTGTATCTCCGAGTTTGTAATGAATGTTTATGATCCATGCTATAACTGCAATGATTCTCGAGTCTACAATAACCACGAGGCTTGGAGGGAAACTCATGTGCACGTGTGGTATAATAAACGGTAAATTGTATTCCTAGTCTTGCCTCTAAGACTGGCTCAAGTATTGCATGATGATCCTGTTTTCCTGATCATGGGCATGGCTATGCCGGCAATTTTGAGGGCACGATGTTGGTAGAACACTTGTGTTGAATCGACCCAAATTGATGTTATACTATGAGATATATTCGTCACAAGTTAATGGTTAATAACACAGAGATGGTTAACGTTTGCATGATTCCTTAGACCATGAGAGTATCGAGTTTCTTCATGCTTGCTTCATGAACTTTGGGGTTTGTTAAACGTCATCCGTAAATGGGTGGCTATTATGGCGGCTTACGGGTTCAGGGAAAAGTATGTCAAGTAACTTGATAGCTCAAGATTGGGATTTGCTGCTTCGACGTTGGAGAGATATCTCTGGGCCCTCTCGGTGTTACGGTATCCATCATCGTCTGGCCAGACACTTTGTGATTTGATCACGGGGATGCCGGAACACGGGAACGAGAAAAGAGAACAATACCGGCAACGAGGTAACTGGCATAGTGGACAAGTTGTTGATCCACGGGGATGCCAACATGTCTCACCTCGGGTAATTGTAACATATCGCGAAGCAACAGGAATAGCACACGGCAACTGGAGGTTCACTCGAATATTCTTTCGTGTGGGTATAGGGGTCAATATGGGTGTCCACGGCTCCGATGTTGATCATTGATCGGAAGGGGTTCCGGGTCATGTCTATGCTTCACCGAACCTATAGGGTCACACGCTTAAGGGTCATCTATCTGCTGAATACTAGACAGGGAGTCTGAGAGAAAATCACCGAAAAAGTTTCGGACGCCGGAAAAGTTTTGGACAGCGGAAAAGTTCCGCAGAGAGAACACCGGAACAGTTTCGGTAAAACTAAAAAGTTGTTTCAGGGGATACCATTAAGTCAAATTGGTTTCGGCACATGCCTGATAATTCTTGGAGGATGCCAGAATCATTCTGGAAACTTTCTGGAATTTTCCGGGAACAAAACCGGAAATGTTCCGGAGCTGCCGAAACCGCTTCAGATGCTTTTCGCAGATGAAAATCACTAAACCGGAATTGTTCCGGATCGCATTGAAAATTATTTTTAGTGGATACTGGAAATGTTCTAAGACCACATAAATATTTTCAGTTCGACCGGACGCTGAAAAATGTCATCGTGAATAGTGAATGTGCTTTTTGGATATTTTTGGAAAAGCACCTTTTTGAATATTTCCAAAAAGGCTTCTAGAAGGGATTGGGGAGCAAGGCACCTCAATGGGGGGGGACCCCCTAGTGTTGGCCGGCCAAGGTGGGCATGCTCCATGGGAGCTCCACATGGCACCCCTTTTCCCTTTTATTCTTTTTGTGTGAGACATAAAGTGGGGGTACTTTGGTATTTTCAAGTGCCAACCCTACCCCTTGGCTTTCCTATAAATAGAGGAGATGTGGGCTGCCATCTGTTCATCTTTTGCTCTCATACACATGCTATGCTTTGCTAGCTCTCTCTCTCTCCCTCCCACGAAAAGAGTTTTTCGTAGAGCCGAGAGGCTGTCTGGGTTCCGGCAGGAACTAGTTCTGGACGGCGAAACCCTGCCGGATTGATGACACCGTATGTGTGCAACCCCGTAGAGAGGTCGTAGTTTCGATCTTTTGCCCGAGGGGCTGTTCGTGTGTCCTCCCGAAGGGCTGTCCGAGTTTCCGTTCAACTTTCGAGGGTCCACCCGAAGGGCTGTCCGTGACATAGTCCGGGGGACTGTCCGACCGCCTCCCGAAGGGCTGTCCGACGAGGGAGTACATCCTCGCGGTTGGGAGGTTGTAAAATCCTAGCTGCGGGGATCTGCACCAACGATCTCCACCGACTCTTCTTCCGCTGCGCTTCGAGTCGGTACGGATCAGATCAAACCTTGTATGCAGTCTCCATAGTGATCCTGGGCGTGCTCGCTATACCGGAAATTTTTATTTCCTGTCGCGTTCCCCTACAGTGGCATCAAGAGCCAGGCTATGAGTAGATGCATGTTATGATCTCGAATACATGAGATGTATGGGTATTGCATAGTATAATTTTGTAGTAGATGAGGTCTATTGCTGAAAATTATTTCTGCGGGTAGCAGATGAAATCTGTTACCCGATGTTCCTATTGCTTCCCTTGAATTTGCGTAGTCCTGATCTTGACGGCATGGTGGAATCTCACAAAGTTCTGGCAATCCGCGATCCTTTCATGCTGCTCCTGAGTATGCTGATTGACAGATCAACGAAGTGCTAACAGTTCTTTGCGTTCCACCATAGTTAAAGAAAGATGGATGATATGATCTGCACGGGGGTCACGCGTATGAATTATCATACTTTGCGTTCCACCGGAAGTTTAGTATGGGGCTCGAGATTTTACTATCTCGTGTTTCATACACCCTGGAAAGTTAATCTAGCAACTTGAATTATCATACTTGATGATAGACGTTGGTAGCTGCGGTTTGAGTCAAAACCTTAGAAGCCACGTAAAATAAAATTTTGCATAAACCGATTAGAGGCGTCTAACTTGGTTTTGCAGGATGGTTTGCATGTGATGTGGTATAGCAGGTCTCATATAAATTTGATTATGTATGAGATGACTATATGATGTAATTAACATGACCTGCGTGTCATGATTCGGCATGATGGCTGGAGCCATATGATTGCACTTTAATGACTTGCGTGTCAACCTTATGTAATGCACTTATTTTATTAGCTATAGAGATAGAAATATTATCTGGTGCATCGACAAGGTGGTGGCAATCCTCGCGAAGGTGAACACCGACGCGAATGCCGAAGACGAAGAATACTTGACTTCTCCGTCAGAAGGGGCTATACCATGTCATGCTAATTATGAATTGCCTGAGATGTTTATCCCTTATGATGCACCCTTCTTGATTCCGCGGTAGTCACTTTTATTTGGGTGATCTCTCACTAAAAATATCAAGTAGTCAGTGTTCTCCCAAGTGTAGCACCGTCACGGCACCTAACTTTTCGGGGTACGCCATGCTGACATGGGTACGAACGATTAGGGATGTGTGAGGCGGGTGAGTTGAGACCTCGCAGCAAGATCACTTGGTCGTCTTGACGTTCAGGCATGAAAGTCATGAGCTCAGAACACACGCATCGAAAGATGAACAAGAGTCACATAGAGATGTGATCGGCAAGTTTGCCTAACGATTGAAGTTCTCGTCATCAGTGATGCTCGCCATCAATGGAGTTGAATTTAAATTCGTGTCTTGAATCATTCATAATCAATTTTGAGAGATATTGATTTGAGTGGGAGCGCACTTTAGAATAAAATTGTTTATTCACTAGTGCAAATATCATTATGAACAAAGTCAAAGTGAACTTGTGTTTTCCGTTGTAGATCAAATGGCTCGCAATAGCGCGTTCAACTTAGGCCCGATGTTAGAGAAAGAGAAGTTAGCTGCGAATGGAAACAAGTATGCGGACTGGGTCTGTACCCTGAGGATTGTCCTCAGGAGCGCTAAGAAAGTGTACGTGCTTGATGGACCTCTTCCACCTAAGCCGGCGGCAACAGCCGCGGCAGACATACAAAATGTCTGGGCCACTAAGGATGATGATTTCAACTTAGTGCAGTGCCTCATGCTGTCTTGCATGAGCTTAGAGCTTCAAAAACGTTTTGAATTCCATAACTCCTTTGATATGATCAAAGATCTGGATGCTCTGTACAAGTTTAATGCACGGTCTGAACGTTTTGATATCATGAAAATGATGGCGGAGACCAAGATGGCTGAGGGCAGTTCAGTTGGTGAGCACGTAGTCAATATGATTGGCTACGCTGAAAGGCTTAAAACCCTGGAATTCCCACTTCCGAAAGAGCATGTTATGGACTTGTTGCTAGGTTCACTCCCCCCGTCTTATGGCGGTTTTATCATTAACTACAACATGAATAGGATGGACAAAACAGCAAATGAGGTGCTTGCCATGCTGAAAACTGCTGAAGGAGGACTGCAGAAAAATCGCAAGCAAGTGTTGCTTGTGAATAAAATTGCCAGTTTCAAAAAGAAAGGCAAGCCAAAGAAGGTCAAGGGCGCCGGTAAGACCGGCTTCCAACGCAAATCTAAGGGTGGAGCCAAGAATGAAACTGAGTGCTTCTACTGCAAGGGCACAGGACACTGGAAGAGAAACTGCAAGAAATATCTGGAAGATAAGAAGTCCGGGAAAACCGGAAAAGGTATAATTGTTATACAAGTTAATGTCATTGACGTTTTGCTTGCTAGCGAAAATTCTAAGTCTTGGGTATTTGATACCGGATCGGTTGCTCACATTTGCAACTCGATACAGGGGCTTCAGAAGGTGCGCAAGTTGGCAAAGAATGAAGTCGTGATGCATGTCGGGAATGGCGCTGGGATCGCCGCTCAAGCCGTCGGCATTATGCCTCTACGTCTCCCTTCAGGATTTATTTTGGAACTTAGTAACTGTTATTTTGTTCCGTTGTTGTGTAGAAACATTATCTCTGGATCATGTTTAGTGGACGATGGGTACTCCTACAAGTCTGAGAACAATGGTTGTTCACTTTATTGTAAGGATATGTTTTATGGATTTGCACCCATTGTTGGGGGCCTTTTCATACTAAATCTTGAATGTGGAAATGATGTCTTTAACGTGAATGCTAAACGCCTTAGGAAGGCTGATACCACCACCACTTTCATGTGGCACTGTCGCCTTGGCCACATCGGAAAGAAACGCATGCAAAGACTCCATAAAGATGGAGTTTTACCGTCCCTTGATTTTGAATCATTTGACACATGTGAAACTTGCTTGATGGGAAAAATGACCCAGACGCCGTTCACGGGTCATCCTAAACGGGCAAGTGAATTATTGGAAATAATACATAGTGATGTATGTGGTCCAATGATCACAATTGCACGGGGTGGGTATTTCTACTTCGTAACTTTTACTGATGATTTAAGTAGGTATGGATATATCTACTTGATGAAGCATAAGTCGGAAACCTTTGAAAAGTTCAAAGAATTTCAGAATGAGGTAGAAAATCATCGTAACAAATGGATTAAGTTTCTGCGGTCTGATCGCGGAGGTGAATATCTTAGTCACGGGTTTGGCCAACATCTGAGTGACCGTGGAATCGTTTCACAGCTTACGCCTCCCAGAACTCCACAGTGAAACAGAGTGTCGGAACGACGTAACCGAACCCTGTTAGACATGGTAAGGTCGATGATGTCTCTTACAGATCTACCAATATCTTTTTGGGGTCATGCACTACTTACTGCCGCTCACACACTTAACAGAGCACCGTCTAAGTCTGTTGAGACGACACCATACGAGTTATGGCATGGGAAGAAACCCAATTTGTCGCATCTCAAAATTTGGGGTTGTGAAGCTTACGTAAAACATTTACAACCAAGAAAACTCGATCCCAGATCAGACAAATGTAACTTTGTAGGTTATCCAAAGGAAACCTTTGGGTATTCCTTCTACCACCCATCCGAGGGCAAAGTGTTTGTCGCAAAAACCGGAATCTTTCTTGAAAAGGAGTTTCTCGCTAAAGAAGTGAGTGGGAGGACAATACAACTTAATGAGATTAGTGAATCTTCGGCCACCGTTGATATGGCTAAGGAACCGGAAGTAATTCCGCAAATTATCCCTACAACCGGGCCGGAAGTTGTCGCATGTGATGCGGAAACTTCAGACAATGTTGTTACTGAACCGCGCAGATCAGGTAGGGCTATCCAGCCACCTGAGTGGTTTCATAACGAAATCTTCATTCTTGAAGACGATGAACCTGCGCACTACAAGGAAGCGATGGCGGGGCTAGCTCAAGGGAATGGCACAAGGCCATGAAATCCGAAATGGAATCCATGTACGAAAACCAAGTTTGGAACTTGGAAGAACTTCCAGATGGCGTAAAACCCATTGGATGTAAATGGATTTTCAAAAGAAAGACGGACGCGGATGGTAACATTACTATCCACAAAGCTAGACTTGTCGCAAAAGGGTTCACGCAAGTTCCAGGAGTGGACTACGACGAGACTTTCTCGCCCGTAGCTATGCTTAGGTCTGTTCGGATATTACTAGCAATTGCTGCTTATTTCGATTATGAAATATGGCAGATGGATGTCAAAACGGCTTTCCTAAATGGAAACCTTGAAAGGGATGTATACATGATACAGCCAGAAGGTTTTGTCGATCCTAAGAATGCTGGAAAGGTATGTAAGCTTTAGAAAGCCATTTATGGTCTGAAGCAAGCATCAAGGAGCTGGAACATTCGTTTTGATGAAGTGGTCAAAGAGTTTGGCTTCATCAGGAACGATGAAGAATCTTGTGTTTACAAGAAGTTTAGTGGGAGCGCAAAAGCATTTCTAATCCTGTATGTGGATGACATATTGTTGATTGGAAATGACGTGGATTTTCTTAGCGAAATAAAAGACTCATTGAAGAAGAGTTTTTCAATGAAAGACTTAGGCGAAGCGGCATATGTATTGGGCATCGGAATCTATAGAGATAGATCAAGATGCCTGATAGCACTTAGCCGAAGCACGTACATTGACAAGGTGTTGAAAAGGTTCAACATGGAGAACTCCAAGAAAGGCCTACTCCCCATGTCACCTGGCACAGTGCTTTGCAAGAATCAGAGTCCTCGGACCCTCGATGAGCGAGTACAAATGAATAATATTCCATATGCTTCGGCGGTTGGTTCTATTATGTATGCCATGCTATGTACAAGACCGGATGTTTCCTATGCGCTAAGTGTTAGCAGCCGGTACCAAGGTGATCCAGGATTGGAACACTGGGCCGCAGTCAAGGGTATTCTTAAGTACCTCAGAAGGACCAAGGATTTACTCCTTGTGTACGGAGGTGATGAAGAGCTCATTGTAAGTTGTTACACTGATGCAGGCTTCATGACTGGCCCAGATGACTTCAAATCTCAATCTGGCTATGTTTTCATATTGAACGGCGGCGCAGTTGATTGGAAAAGTTCCAAACAAAAGACTGTGGCGGATTCTACGACGGAGGCAGAATATGTTGCTGCTTCAGAAGCCTCCAAGAAAGCTGTCGGTATCAAGCAATTTCTTGAAGACCTTGGTGTGGTTCCAAGTGCTCTGGACCCGGTGGAAATCTATTGTGATAATAGTGGCGCCGTGGCTCAGGCAAGGGAGCCATGTTCGCACCATAAGACAATGCATATTCAACGCAAATTTAAACTCATTCGACATCATGTCGAAGAAGGTTTAGTGAAAGTACGCAAGGTACACACGGATCTGAATGTGTCAGACCCGATGACAAAACCTCTTCCACGAGCAAAGCATGAGCAACACCGGATAGCCATTGGTGTTAGGGAAGCCATGTAACTGGATTATGACTCTAGTGCAAGTGGGAGTCTGTAGGAGATATGCCCTAGAGGCAGTAATTTCAGTTACTTTTGTATCTCCGAGTTTGTAATGAATGTTTATGATCCATGCTATAACTGCAATGATTCTCGAGTCTACAATAACCACGAGGCTTGGAGGGAAACTCATGTGCACGTGTGGTATAATAAACGGTAAATTGTATTCCTAGTCTTGCCTCTAAGACTGGCTCAAGTATTGCATGATGATCCTGTTTTCCTGATCATGGGCATGGCTATGCCGGCAATTTTGAGGGCACGATGTTGGTAGAACACTTGTGTTGAATCGACCCAAATTGATGTTATACTATGAGATATATTCGTCACAAGTTAATGGTTAATAACACAGAGATGGTTAACGTTTGCATGATTCCTTAGACCATGAGAGTATCGAGTTTCTTCATGCTTGCTTCAGGAACTTTGGGGTTTGTTAAACGTCATCCGTAAAAGGGTGGCTATTATGGCGGCTTACGTGTTCATGGAAATGTATGTCAAGTAACTTGATAGCTCAAGATTGGGATTTGCTCCTTCGACGTTGGAGAGATATCTCTGGGCCCTCTCGGTGTTACGGTATCCATCATCGTCTGGCCAGACACTTTGTGATTTGATCACGGGGATGCCGGAACACGGGAACGAGAAAAGAGAACAATACCGGCAACGAGGTAACTGGCATAGTGGACAAGTTGTTGATCCACGGGGATGCCAACATGTCTCACCTCGGGTAATTGTAACATATCGCGAAGCAATAGGAATAGCACACGGCAACTGGAGGTTCACTCGAATATTCTTTCGTGTGGGTATAGGGGTCAATATGGGTGTCCACGGCTCCGATGTTGATCATTGATCGGAAGGGGTTCCGGGTCATGTCTATGCTTCACCGAACCTATAGGGTCACACGCTTAAGGGTCATCTATCTGCTGAATACTAGACAGGGAGTCTGAGAGAAAATCACCGAAAAAGTTTCGGACGCCGGAAAAGTTTTGGACAGCGGAAAAGTTCCGCAGAGAGAACACCGGAACAGTTTCGGTAAAACTGAAAAGTTGTTTCAGGGGATACCATTAACTCAAATTGGTTTCGGCACATGCCTGATAATTCTTGGAGGATGCCAGAATCATTCTGGAAATTTTCTGGAATTTTCCGGGATAAAAACCGGAAATGTTCCGGAGCTGCCGAAACCGCTTCAGATGCTTTTCGCGGATGAAAATCACTAAACCGGAATTTTTTCGGATCGCATTGAAAATTATTTTTAGTGGATACTGGAAATGTTCTAAGACCACATAAATATTTTCAGTTCGGCCGGACGCTGAAAAATGTCATCGTGAATAGTGAATGTGCTTTTTGGATATTTTTGGAAAAGCACCTTTTTGGATATTTCCAAAAAGGCATCTACAAGGGATTGGGGAGCAAGGCACCTCAATGGGGGGGGGGGGGACCCCCTAGTGTTGGCCGGCCAAGGTGGGCATGCTCCATGGGAGCTCCACATGGCACCCCTTTTCCCTTTTATTCTTTTTGTGTGAGACATAAAGTGGGGGTACTTTGGTATTTTCAAGTGCCAACCCTACCCCTTGGCTTTCCTATAATAGAGGAGATGTGGGCTGCCATCTGTTCATCTTTTGCTCTCATACACATGCTATGCTTTGCTAGCTCTCTCTCTCTCCCTCCCACGAAAAGAGTTTTTCGTAGAGCCGAAAGGCTGTCTGGGTTCCGGCAGGAACTAGTTCTGGACGGCGAAGCCCTGCCGGATAGATGACACCGTATGTGTGCAACCCCGTAGAGAGGTCGTAGTTTCAATCTTTTGCCCGAGGGGCTGTTCGTGTGTCCTCCCGAAGGGCTGTCCGAGTCTCCGTTCGAGTTTCGAGGGTCCTCCCGAAGGGCTGTCCGCGACATCGTCCGGGGGACTGTCCGACCGCCTCCCGAAGGGCTGTCCGACGAGGGAGTACATCCTCGCGGTTGGGAGGTTGTAAAATCCTAGCTGCGGGGATCTGCACCAATGATCTCCACCGACTCTTCTTCCGCTGCGCTTCGAGTCGGTACGGATCAGATCAAGCCTTGTATGCAATCTCCATAGTGGTCCTGGGTGTGCTCGCTATACCGGAAATTTTTGTTTTCTGTCGCGTTCCCCAACAAGCAACGACTAGAATGGGGGAGTCAGAGTCGAAAAGAGGATTCCTCGCTTCTTTCTTTCATGCAAAACCGTGAATGAGACTTTGATCTCGCACGATTCGAAGTGATAAAAGGAGGAGAGTTGGCTGCCATTTCTCATCATCCCTTGTGCTCTCATACACATGCTTTGCTTTGCAAGCTCTCTCTCTCCCTCCCACGAAAAGAGTCTTTCGTAGAGCCGAAAGGCTGTCTGGGTTCCGGCAGGAACTAGTTCTGGACGGTGAAGCCCTGCCGGATAGATGACACCGTATGTGTGCAACCCCGTAGAGAGGTCGTAGTTTTGATCTTTTGCCTGAGGGGCTGTTCGTGTGTCCTCCCGAAGGGCTGTCCGAGTATCCGTTCAAGTTTCGAGGGTCCTCCCGAAGGGCTGTCCGTGACATCGTCCGGGGGACTGTCCGACCGCCTCCCGAAGGGCTGTCCGACGAGGGAGTAAATCCTCGCGGTTGGGAGGTTGTAAAATCCTAGCTGCGGGGATCTGCACCAACGATCTCCACCGACTCTTCTTCCGCTGCGCTTCGAGTCGGTACGGATCAGATCAAACCTTGTATGCAGTCTCCATAGTGATCCTGGGCGTTCTCGCTATACCGGAAATTTTTATTTTCTGTCGCGTTCCCCTACAGCAACGCCCTGTGGTCAAGATATACTTGGGACAAGAGATAATCATGTGGACGGATCTGAACATTAAAGTGTCTCGCTAAGTGAGTAGCATAGATACCACCATGTATCTTTCCCTTAGTCCTGTTAAGGTGTAAGCGACGAGCAATAATAGCCCCCATACTAAAGGTGTGATCATCATACAGTGCACGGCGTAAAATAGTAAGGTCGGGGGCACTGAGTGCGCCGGCCTTCTCCCTAGCGGTTAAACACTTAGCGATGACCGAAGCAAAGTAATGCACTGAGGGAAACTGCAAACTGGTAGCAGTAGCATTTGACACGCCCCTATCTTCACCCACTGTTAAAGTGAGGAGAAAATCCTCAAACTTCGCTGGTCTAGGTTCTCTCAATTCCCCATCAGAGGGGATCAAGCATATATTGCAAAAGTCAGTTAGCGGCATTTTATGAGTTTCGGCATAAAGGTTAGACTGCACCTCAGGAGGATTATTCTTTCTCAGAAAATGAAAACTTTGCACAAAGGAATTTGTAAGGATGCGATATTGGTCACACTTAGCTGTGAGGAACTCGGTCAGCCCAGCGTTTGCATTGAATTGAGCGAACTCTTGATGAAACCCGGCCTCCTCCATGAAGGCATCATGCGGCCATTCACACGGCCGCACCTCCACCTTTCATAGAGTGTGAATATCATTATCCGACGACTCCCCAATGACTCCTTTGGCACTTTTCTTGGAGAAAAACTTCCTAAAGAAATCCATCTTATTCCTATAAAAAATCTGAAAAATTTTAGTCCACAAAAATTTTGTCAACAAAACTTTGTAAGATTGATAGCAACTACTCCTAAGCATGCATAGAGGCCATATTAAGCATTCAAACTACTTAGAACTCTAAGAATTCAACATGCAAGCTCATCTATAGCAGCACCAAGAGTAGCTAATTACTCTAAAAATAACCCACTAAACCAAAAACTAATTGGAGCAATGGAGGAGTCACATACCAAGTAGCAATCCCTCCAAACAGTTTCAGAAATGGAGCTTCGAGCTAAGAGATCGAAATCCGCGGGTTTGAGAGCAAGAACACGGGAATGGTGGTTGTGGTGATTTTTTTCTGGAGGTAGGGGATGATGTGGGCTAAGGGAATAACTGAGTGGGCCCACGTGGGGGCCACAACCCACCAGGGCACGCCTGGGGTTGCTGACGCGCCCTGGTGTCTTGTGGGCACCAGGTGCACCCCCCTCTGGTATTATTTGCACCAGAAATTCAGAAATATTTAGAAAAAAATCGTATCAAATTTTCAGAACATTCTGAGAACTTTTATTTTTGGGTCATTTTTTATTGCACTGTGAAAACAGAAAGCAGGATAAACATGGCATTTTATTTTATTTGGCTAACTAAAATAGAAAATAAAAAGTGGGAGCACAAGATTGTGCTTACTAGATTCATCGACTCCATACCTCTCAAAAATGATCCATTAATAAGGTTGATCAAGTCTTATTAACAACCACTTCCGATTAACATGAAACCGAAGAACTTTCGTAAAACACTAAGTTACCTCAATGGGGATATGCATATCCCCAACAATAAGTATATCATATTTCTTTTTGGCAGTAGGTAGAGGTAATTGAAAACTTCCAATAGTGATGGTCGGAGATTCTTCAATAACATTTATACCATTCACTTGGAATTGTTTCTTCGGAAAGTGCACCGTATGCTCATTTCCATTGATATGAAAAGTGACTTTTCTTTCTTTGCAATCAATAACAGCCCCTGCAGTATTCAAAAAGGGTCTACCGAGAATAATCGACATGTTGTCGTCCTCGGGCATCTCAAGAATAACAAAGTCCGTTAAGATAGTAACATTTGCAACAACAACGGGCACATCCTCACAAATACCGATAGGTATGGCAGTTGATTTGTCAGCCATTTGCAATGATATTTCAGTAGGTGTGAGTTTATTCAAGTCAAGTCTCTTATATAAGGACAAATGCATAACGCAAACACCGGCTCCCAAGTCACACAAAGCAGTTTTGACATAGTTTCTTTTAATGGAGCAAGGTATAGTTGGTATTCCCGGATCTCCAAGTTTTTTAGGTACTCCATCCTTAAAAGAGTAATTAGCAAGCATAGTGGAGATTTCAGCTTCGGGTATCTTTCTTTTATTAGTGATGATGTCTTTCATGTAATTCACATATGGGGCCATCTTTAGGATATCAGTTAAGCGGGTATGCAAAAAGACTGGCCTAATCATTTCAGCAAAGCGTTCAAATTCTTCATCATCCTTCTTCTTAGATGGTTTAGGTGGAAAGGGCATGGGTTTCTGAACCCATGGCTCTCTTTCTTTACCATGTTTTCTAGCCACAAAGTCTCTTTTATCCTAACGTTCATTTTTAGGTTGTGGGTTATAAAGATCAGCAGCAGGCTCTATTTCAACATCATTATCTGGTTCTTTATCATTAGGTGAATGTTCATTACCAGACCGAGTTTCAGCATCGGAAACAGAGACATTATTATTATCAGGAGGTTTTTGTATCTCAGGTTCACTAGAGGTATGCAAAGTCCTATCATTTTTCTTTTTCTTTTTCTTTTTCTTTCTAGAAGGACTAGGTGCATCATTATTAATTCTCTGAGAGTCTTGTTCAATTCTTTTAGGATGACCTTCAGGATAAAGTGGTTCTTGGGTCATTCTACCTCCTCTAGTTACTACTCTAGCAGCAAAATCATTCATATTATTATTCATTTCACCAAGCAATTCATTTTGAGGCTTAGCAACTTGTTCTAACTGAGTTTGAACCATAGAGGCATGCTTTCCAACACCTCTAACATCATTGCTGATTCTAAATAGCAAGTCACTCAAGCGAGCAATCATATCAGAGTTGTATTTCAATCGTTTCAGAACATGTGCATTGAAGTGATCTTGCTTCATAATATAGTTGTCAAACTCATATAAACACAGACTAGGATGTTTATTGTAAGGGATATCACCTTCATCAAACTTTAATAAAGAATTTACCTCTACCACCTGTGGAGGTGGTGGTGATGGTGTGTCAAGGCCATGTATTTCTTCAATAGGTGGTAAATTCTTGACATCCTCGGCTTTAATACCTTTTTCTTTCATAGATTTCTTTGCCTCTTGCATATCTTCAGGACTGAGAAATAAGATACCCCTCTTCTTCGGAGTGGGTTTAAGCGGTGGTTTAGGAAGAGTCCAATCATCATAATTCTTCAATATGTTATTCAACAATTCCTCATCTTGTCCAACAGTCCGTTCCCTGAAAACACAGCCAGCACAACTATCTAGGAAGTCCCTAGAAGCATCAGTTAGTCAATTATAGAAGATATCAAGTATTTCATTTTTCTTGAGAGGGTGATCAGGCAAAGCATTAAGCAATTGGAGAAGCCTCCCCCAAGCTTGTGGGAGACTCTCTTCTTCAATTTGCACAAAGTTAAATATTTCCTGTAAGGCAGCTTGTTTCTTATGAGCAGGAAAATATTTTTTAGAGAAATAGTAAATCATATCCTGGGGACTACACACACAACCAGGAGCAAGAGAATTGTACCATGTCTTAGCATCACCCTTTAATAAGAACGGAAATAACTTGAGAATATAATAGTAGTGAATCTTCTCATCGTGAGCAAAGAGGGTGGCTATATCATTCAGTTTAGTAAGATGTGCCACTACAGTTTCAGTTTTATAGACATGGAAAGGATCGGATTCAACCAAAGTAATCAACTCTAGGTCGATAGAGAATTCATAATCCTTATCGGTAACAAAGATAGGTGAAGTAGCAAACTTAGGATCACATTTCATTCTAGCATTCAAAGTCTTTTCCTTATACTTGCGTAGCAATTTCTTAAGATCGTTTATATCCTTGCAAGAAAGAATTTCTCTAGTCACCTCCTCATCCATAACATAACCTTCAGGTATCTTAGGCATTTCAAATCTAGGAGAGCTAGGACTAATAGGTGTTTCATAGTCATCAGTTTCAGCAATCTCATCAGTTTCAGTAGTTTCATTCTCTTTAGCTCTAGCAGTTTGTTCATCAAGAAATTCACCTAGTGACACATTATCATCAAGCATGGTACTAGCATCATCATAAGCATCATTCATCGTGAGCAAAGAGGGTGGCTATATTGGATCGTGGGACGGCTTGCGATTTGGATCGCGAAGACGTTCGACTACATCAACCGCGTTTTTTTAACGCTTCTCGCTTAGCGATCTACAAGGGTATGTGGATCCGATATCCCATCTCATAGATGCTCATCTCCATGGATAGATCTTGTATGTGCGTAGGAAAATTTTTGTTTCCCATGCAGCGTTCCCAACAGTGGCATCATGAGCTAGGTCTATGCGTAGATGAGATCACGAGTAGAACACAAAGGAGTTTGTGGGCGTTGATGCTCAGATTACTTCCTCCCTTGGTCTTTTCTTGATTCAGCGGTATTGTGGGATGAAGCGGCCCGGACCAACATTACTCGTACGCTTACGAGAGACCGGTTCCATCAACTGACATGTGACTTTGTTGCATAAAGATGGCTGGCGGGTGTCTGTCTCTCCCACTTTAGTTGGATCGGATTCGACAAAGGCGGTCCTTGAGAAGGTTGAATAGCAATTTGTGTATCACCGTTGTGGTTTTTGCGTAGGTAATAATCGTTCTTGCTAGATACCCGTAGCAGCCACGTAAAACATGCAACAACAATTCACTACAGGAATCGGGCTCTTTGCCGTCCGCCATGGCAGACGGCAAAGGCACAACCACGGACGGCAAATACCTTTGCCGTCCACCAGCATACGGCAAAATTTTGGGCTGAATAAACTCCGGCAAAGAGGTTCTTTGCCGTCTGACTTGGCACAGCGGACGGCAAAGTTTCTTTGCCGTTAACCTGCAGACGGCAACGCGCCTGGACGGCATAGTACTGACGTTAGCACCGTTAGGTGGCTAACGGCCCCCACCAAACCCTTTACCGTCAGCCCCCGGACGGCAAACACTCATTCCTTTGCCGTCTGCCCCCCGACGGCCCCGCCTAGCCCTTTGCCGTCCGCCCCTGACGGCCCCCCGCCCAGCCCTTTGCCGTCAGCCCCGGACGGCAAAGAAGCCAAATGGCCCCAGGCCTGGCGCTCCCAGGTTTAATAGGTGGCTGCCACGTGCCCTCTTGGCCTACGGTCGGCGTCGGCATAGCGGTCTTTGCCGTCCGAAGCGGACGGCAAAGAGGCTGTATTGCCACTTTTTTGCCTGTTTTTGTTACATTCAACAATTTTCACAGGCAAATATATGATATATATATATATATATATATATATATATATATATATATATATATATATATATATATATATATATATATCACAGAAACAATATCCCTGCCATATGGATATGATCAACCAACAATTATACCAAATTAAAAGTATCAAATGTCACATTGTTCACCATATTACAATAGTTTCATCCATACATACATAGTCTCATAAATAGGTAGAAAGTTTCACGTAAGTTCATCGATACAAAATGAAAACAGAAAGTAAACACTAGCACTACATCAAAGCAAGCTGTCGTGAACTCAATCAAATCTGCAAAATTGGAAATAAGAAAGTTAGAATAAGAATACTAGAAGAAGTAGAAGATCTAGAAGTAGAAGAAGATCTAGAAGAAGAAGATGATGAAGAAGCATTTTTCTTCTCTCTCTTTCTCCTCTTGTTTTTCTTCTTCTTATTGCTTATTTGTGTCATTTTAGAGCTAACCTAGGTAATTATCACATTTTTGACCTAACTAAGCTTATTGTGTCATTTTGCAAGAAAATAAGCTAAGTCTATGGCATCTATGAGGTTACCAAGTCTATTATGCCATTTTTGAGTTAACTAAGCTTATTATGTCATTGTGGAGGAAACAATGCTAAGTATAGGTCATTTAAGAGCTAACTTAGGTACAATATGTCATTTGGGAGGTAAGTAAGCTTACTATGTCTTTTTAGAGGAAACAAAGCTAACTTAGGTAAAATATGACATTTGTCTAAGTGCTAAGTTTGTCTTTGTGCTAAGTTTGGCTAAGTGCTAAGTTTGTCTTTGTTTGAGAAAATGAGCCAAGTAAGTGGCAAATTAGGGCTTACTGTCCTCGTCATCACGGAGGTGAAGCACCGGGGTTGCTCGGGCCGGTGTCACCTGGAGCACTACTTGGCCCTGGAGAAGGGTCGTGCGATGCGGCTCGGGAGTTATGCTGCACCAAAGATCATTTGCGTTAGCATGATGACGCTGAAATGTTAAGACTACTAACTAATGAACATTGAAATGAAACTCACCGTTCCAGCCGTGGTAATGTCTGGCATCGGCGGAGGGGTCTGGCCGGTCTTCTCGCACAAAGACTGCACATTTGGTTTTGACAAGTCAATCATATTGGTTATTAATGAAACGAACATGTAGTGCATGATTTGGCTAATATGAAGAAGAAACTTACCACGAGGAGCTCGTACATGGCCCGGTGAGACGCATCGTTCCGTGCCCTCTCCTCCTCCAACAACCTAGCCGTCCTCTCCTCCAAATCCCTCTTCTCCTCCGCCGCCTGCCGGGCCTGTTCCGCCAGAAGCGCCTGTGTTGCCTCTCTCTCTTTCTGCAGAGCAGCCTGCAACACAACTCCTCGTTAGAATTGTAATCATCTTTGTTCGCACACACAATGTAATGGAGGAAAGCTATCTGAGTCCGTATGACTAACCTCGATGGCGAGCTGGACTGGCCGTGGATGAGGTGTTATCTCAGGACAGGAGCTCGTTTGGCGCGCCTTGATCTGCCGGAGAGTGCGCGAAGACCGTATAAGTCCATCTCCAATGGCTATATGGCCATGGGGCCTCCCACCGCCAGCTATCATCACCAGCTCTGGATCAATAGGATGTTGGCTCGGGTTGAAGTCCTCCCCATTCACCGCCTTCCCCACATCTCTGTACCTCACGAGCTTGTTGTGGGAGGAGATGTTGGTGAAGTTGTCGCGATTATCGAGGTCAGACTCAGAGAATGCCTTGGCCTTCTTGTACGAGGCAGTATGGGCCATGGCATAGAGGTCGTACACCTGTGGCACCTCCGTCTTATTGTAATGTGCCTACAAGAGAGGAACAAAGTATTAATAAAGGGGTCAAGCTAGCATCAAGAATGAATTGCAGGAATCATGAAGCAAACCACATACCCAGTTCCGCCCGAACTGAAATAAGTTGACGCTGCCTTGATGGTGTGGCACACCTTCCATTTGGGCACGCCGTTCCTTGCAATCGTCGTAGACGGCTCGCCATTCGTCAGAGCACCACTCATTCACCAACGCCTCCCAACAATCCATCTTATCCGCACACCATCTCGAGGACACCTAAGTTAGTAAAGAGAAATTTGAGAGCTACGCCTACGAATCAAAGCAAGGAAACTAAGTACAAGGCCTTAAGAATAGGTAATTACCTTCATGTACTGCTCCTTGTGCAGAAACTTTCCGCGGCACGACGACTTGTCCTTCATGTACTGCTTCGAACACCCTGTACCCGAGCCTCGTGCCGTAAGTTCTGTAGTAGGCGCCTGCACTCGTCATCGATAACCTTTGCCGTGGCCTCCTCGTATCCCTCCTCACACCTGTAGAAGGTCTGCAATCAAACGAGACAACACTGATTAGTACAATAACTAGCTATTATTGATTTTTTATTGTGTAAAGGAGAAATTATCCAGAACTTTCTGATCACCATGTCGGCCCTCGTGTGTCACAGCACATCGTCGATCATCTCCTCCGACGGGGCCGGGGCGGCCAAGTAGTGCTCCCAGTTCAATCCTAACTCTGGAAGCTTACCCTCGCCGGGCAACGTGACAAATCCCGGGAAGTTATGCCCTAAAATCACACCAAGGATGGAGTTGGGCCTGCGGACATCCTTGGCGTGAATCCAACCCCTGCAGTATGACAAAGCCAACGCATTAGATATGTGAAGAAACGTGAAGGGAAAAGGTTTAAAAAGAGTAAATGCACTTACTTCTCCTTTTCAGGCCTAATCGGCCACCTCTACTCACGGGTCGCCGGCACGGGCGGGAGCCGTGTGCACCCACGCTGGTAGACGGTGGCCCCCTCAACGACCTCGTCCCCGCTATCAGAAAACTGATCCCCGCCACCATCAGCATGGCCACTCGGCTCCGGCTGATGCAGATCCGGCCAGGTATCACATCCGGTCGAAGCGTGTGGAGTCTCGTAGGACGAAGCGTCTGGCACAGGAGTCTCGCGGGTCGAAGCGTCTAGGACAGAAGGATCGTCAACCCGAGGCTCGTGGATAGGAGTCCTTGTAGCCTCCACCTCATATGGGTCCACCGTAGCAGTCTTGTGCTCGGGTGAATCAGCTGGGGGTGGCGGTGAGGAAGGCGTAGCAGCCTTCCTACCTCTCTCGCGGCCACCACGTGTACCTTTAGGAGCTCTCTTCTTCCCCCGACCTCCTCTCCCGGTGGGCATCTTCGCCGACGAAGAAGCGCCCTCGGGTGTCCCAATATTGTCATACAACGCTCTCCGGAGAGTTTGGGGTGGAATGGAAGTACCCCTCCCACCACGCGCCGACAAAGGAGCCTCGGATCGCTCTCGACCCGCGCCCACCATCTTTCAACACCTGCCATGACAAAGAGTAAATGAAATTAGTACAACATAAAAAAATTGAATACCGACATGAATAATAATATGTATATTTATAATTTGAGTGTATCATCATCATGTATATAATAAAAATTGAATAATACCTGACATGAACTAATAATAATCTTCATCGTCTATATATGCTCCGGGATCAATAAATGCATCATCATCATCACTATCATCAATAAATGCATCATCATCATCACTATCGGGAACAACATGTGGAAGGCCTCCTTTATGTAATCGGTCAAGCATTGAGACGTCATCCGCAGCAGTAACCTCTTCTTCTTCCGTCTCTTCTTGTTCCGGCTCAGGGGTGAAGTCGGATTCACTGTCGCTGTCTACTTCAATGTTCTGGGGTGAAGTAGAGCGGTTCTTGAAATGTTTTTTGGAAAGACGTGTTTCTTGGAAGAATTCTCCTTCATATGTGTCTGGGTTAATGTGAGGTTCATAATCATCTTCATTGAGGGGAGGTGGTCTAAAACGTGGCGGCACATCATAAACGACATCCCAACCATTCAGATTTGGATCAGTTTGGCAGGCCCACGGTAGATAGAAAACTTGGGTCGCCTGTTGAGCCGTAATATAGACATCAGGAACATCTAATTGGGTGCTTTGTTTGATTTCGACTAGCCCTATATGTTCATGAGTCCTTCTAGTCTCCTTCGGCTGGAACCAATAACATTTAAAGACTACGACGTTTGGTGGGTTCTCACCAAATAAGAATATAAGTTCATAAATTGCTGCAACTCTTCCATAATACTCGACACCTCCTTCGCCGATAGCAGAGACACAACAATTTGTAGACTTTCGGTCGGCCATAGATAGCTCTTTGCCAAAAGTACGAAAGCGATACCCGTTGATGTCGTATTTGTCAAATGAACGGACCTTATAGTCAAAACCATTAGCGACTTGTCTCAATTCGGTGTCCATAGACTCTGAATTAGCCTACAAGTTTAATACGAAAGGATTGTTGCATTAGCCGCAAACTAGACGAAGAAATGAAATGGTCTAATGGAAATTACCGTTTGTTTGAACCAAGAGATGAAACCGGGATAGCCAGAAGGTCATACTCTTCGATGGAATCCTTTTGGATCACCGCTCCATCCGAGAATTTGGCGACGTATCGACTATATCACATATCCGGGAATAAGAGCAGTTCAAAGGAATTAGAAGTTGCGAAACAATGTACCGAGAACTTACTCGATGTATGGCACTTCTGTTAGGTTGTTGAAGATATACAACGAAATGGTCCGCCATTCTTCGACATCCAACGCTATTGCTTTCGAAGCACCGGCTGGTGCGAGCTTCCCTTTGAATAGGCTGAGGTTGGATCGACCTTTTTCACGGTCGCCATCATTGTACCGAGGCTTCGGATTATGCAAATGACGATTCTTGGCTTCGTAGTGTGCTGTCACAAAGTTTGCCGCCTCCTCAGTAATGAATGCCTCGGCCATCGATGCTTCAATTCTACGTTTATTTTTACATTTTGCTCGAAGCGTCTTCTGCATCCTCTCAGTTGCGAAGCACCAACGATTTTGCACGCCCCCCCCCAATCTTGCCTCGGTCGGGAGATGCAAAATCAAATGCTGCATTGGATTAAAGAAGCCAGGTGGAAATATCTTTTCTAACTTGCAGATCAACTCCGGCGCCAACTCTTCCAGTTCATCTAGCACGTCAGGCGATAGTTCTTTCGCACAAAGAGCACGGAAGAAATAGCTCAGCTCTGCTAGTACTAGCCATTCATCCTCAGGGATAAAGCCACGCAACATCACCGGCATTACCCGCTCAAGCCATATGTGCCAATCATGACTCTTGAGACCAAATATTTTCAATTTGTCAAGACTCGCTCCCCTCTTTATATTCGCTGCATACCCATCGGGGAACATCAACTGCATTTTCACACACAAGATCATTTCCCTCATAGCTGGCCTTCCAAGATTGAACCATGTCTTTGGCTTCCTCCAGTTCTTCTTTCCTTTCGGTTGTCGCATGTTTTGTAACGGTCTATCACATAGAGCCTCCTGATCGACTCTAGCCTTAGGATTATCCTTTGACTTCCCCTCTATGCCGAACAATGTACCAAAAAGGGCCTCGGCGATATTCTTTTCAGTGTGCATCACGTCGATGTTGTGTGGCCAAAGGAGGTCTTTAAAGCAAGGCAGATCCCACAAGCATATCTTGTGAGTCCAGGCGTGTTCCGAATTATACCCTTTGAAATATCATGGACGCTTTGGATCAGGCTCGAGAGCGTTTAACTGATCCAGGGTCTGTTGGCCTGTCAATGCAGGTGGTGTAGAGTTTTTGACAAGTCTACCTTTGATTAAATTCTTCTTGTCTTTTCTGAACTTATGGCGAGGATCCAGGAACTGTCTATGCAAGTCGAAGCAAGAATACTTGCGACCCGCCTGCAGCCAACAGAACTGAAGAGCTGCCTTGCATGTGGGGCACGGGAACCTTCCATGCACACACCAGCCAACAAATAGCGCATACGCCGGCAAGTCATGCGTCGAGTACATGTACCACACATGCATTTTGAAGTTTTGTTTTGTAGCGGCGTCATATATCTTGATCCCATTATCCCAAGCTTCTTGCAATTCATCCTTAAGCGGCTGCATGTGCACATTCATATTCTTCCCCGGATAGTTGTACCCTGGAATTATCAACATCAAGAAAATGTTCTTTCTTTTCATAATCTCTCCGGGGGGAGATTGAGTGGAATGACAAATACAGGCCAACAACTGTATGGGGTTGCCGTCATACCAAACACATTGAACCCATCCGTGCTGATGGCGACTCGAGGATGCCTTGGATCTGCCGCTTTATCCTGATGTAATGCATCGAAGTGCTTCCACGCAAAAGCGTCTGAAGTGTGTCCCAACATCGGATTCCCATCTGCATCTAGTTCGGTTCTTTTGCCCAATTTGTGCCACGTCATCGGTCTGGCCGTCTCTTCGACCATGAAAAGACGTTGAAGTCTTGGTATGATTGGCATATACCGAAGAACATTTACTGGGATTTTGGTCTGACTCTTCTCACCCATACTGTTGTCTACCACAACATACCTGGAAGACTTGCAAATGGGACAATAGTTCAAGCCCGCATACTCAAGCCTAAATAAGGCACATCCATTCTCACAGGCATCTATCTTCTCATAGGGCATCTTAAGCGCACGTAGGATTTTGTCCGACTGGTACAGGTTTGCAGGCAATACATGGCCTTTGGGTAGAAAGCGTCCAAATATTGTCATCATCACGTCGTAGCATTCTCTGCCCAGGTTGAACTGGGCCTTCAGAGCCATTACTTGCGCGATGGCATCCAGCTGACAAAGCTCAGTGTGCTCATAGAGAGGACGTTTTGAAGACTTCAACATTTCATAGAAGGCCTTTGCAGATTCATCCATCTCATCGTCCAAATCCCGAGCATCATCAAAGTCTTGCACCATGTCTTCGATCCCGGTACCATGCTCGTCGGTGCGACGACGAACCACCTCAGCTCTAGCACGTTGGGCAGACTCACCATGAAATCTCCACACCGTATAATCAGGCGTAAAACCCCACTTCTGCAAGTGTTTACCCATTTCATCCCGTGTCCACTATTTATGATTGTCGCACCGGACACAGGGGCACCAGGATATTTCCTGGCCATTTGCAAATGCGGCTCTCAAAAACCCCTTGGTTTTTGTTAACCATTCAATGGTCATGTCTTTCTGACTAGGGTGACCGGTGTACATCCACGCACGATCACTCATCTTGCCTACCTACTAAACACACAAGAAATATATATATATAATTCATCATCTATATTCATCAGTTAATCAAGTTTGTCAGTTTTATTACGTCCATGCAACCTACATGCTAATAGGTAAAGATAGGTCCTAATCCCACCCGAGTATGTGTAGATTGGGTTCTTTTTCCCATGCTCTGCTCCGGATCCGACGCAGAATTTCGGTAGCACCTCCCCGCTGTTCTCCTGATACACGTCTCGGCAATAAGCAGAGAGGATGTGTACCCGGAGAACAACAGGGAGGCACTGACGAAATTCCGCATCGGATCCGGAGCAGGGCATAAGGGAAAACGAACCCAATCTACACATACTCGGGCTGTCCATGGATAACGTTGGACAATTCGAAAGGATGGCGGTTATAAATATGCAAAGACATGCATATTTATAGATGCCGCCCTTTCTAATGGGAGACGCATACTGGTCACGCATACTGATGATTGAAGACACCTATAGCTAGGAAGTTTCATCGGCACGAAGACCGGAATAGAGCAAATTAAGGGGGGAGGAGATGTCATTTGTGCTCACCCACGAACGCGTCGGGGAGCTCGTCAAACGCACGGGGAGGTCGTCGAACAACTGCACATTGAAATCCACCCGATCAACACAAATATGATGTTTTTATAACAAAATCGGAATATATATATGACCTAACTCATAATTTACAAAACTATGACCCCGTCGGCCTCTGGAAGGCCGAAGAGCACCTTTTCGGTCAACAGGAGGCCGAAGAGGTGTCGGGGGTCGGGGTCGGGTGTCAGTGGCGTCGGGTGTCAGTGGCGTCGGGTGTCAGTGGCGTCGGGGGTCGGGGGTCAGTGGCGTCGGGTGTCAATGGCGTCGGGGGTCGGGGGTCAGTGGGGTCGGGGGTCAGTGGCGTCGGGGGTCAGTGGCGTCGGGGGTCAGTGGCGTCGGGGGTCGGGGGTCAGTGGCGTCGAGGGTCGGGGGTCGGGGGTCAGTGGCGTCGGGGGTCGGGGGTCAGTGGGGGTTAGTGGCGTCGGGTGTCGGGGGTCGGGGGTCTTCTTCTTCTTCTTCTTCTCCTCCTATTCTTCTTCTTCTTCCTTCTTTTCATTTTTCCTATTCTTCTCCTCCTCCTCCTCCTCTTCTTCTTCCTCTTCTTCCTTCTTTTCATTTTTCCTATTCTTCTCCTCCTCCTCTTCTTCTTCTTCTTCTTCTTCTTCTTCTTCTTCTTCTTTTCTTCTTCTCCTCCTCCTCCTCCTCCTCTTCTTCTTCTTCCTCTTCTTCCTTTTTTCCTTTATCCTCTTCTTCTACTTATTCTTCTTTTCTTATTTTTTTGCACTAACCTAATTAAACTAATTAACACTAACCCAATTAACTATAACAGTAACCTAAACTAACAGATGCAATGAAATGAAAAAAAGAAAAAAAAAGAAGATGCAAGAACTCACCGGAGGAGGGCCGGTGGAGGAGGGTCGGCGTAGGGAGGAGGGCCGGCGCGGGGAGGACACCACGGTGGTGGAGCCTGGCCGCGGGGAGGGGGTGCTCGTCGCCGTCAGGGTGGGCTCACCGTGGGAGGGGGGTCACGGTGGTGGTGGCGGCGGGAGCAGGGGGTGGCGACGACGAGGGGGCGCGGTGGTGGCAACGGCGGGAGCAGGGTGTGGCAAAGGCGAGAGGGCCACGGGGAGGGGGGGCTCGCCGCGGGGAGGGGGCGCGGTGGTGGCGGCGGCGGGAGCAGGGGGTGGTGGCGGCGAGGAGGGCGTGGGGAGGGGGCGCGGTGGTGGAGGAGGGCCGTGGGGAGGGAGGGCAGGGGATGCCGGTGGCGGGGGCGGCGAATGGGCGTAGAGGGGGCTGGCAGCGGCGCGGCAGGCGCAGGTGGTGGCGGCGGCGGGCGCAGGGGGTAGTGGCGGCGAGAGGGCACGTTGCAGGAAGAGGGGGTGAGAGAGAGAGAGGGTGGAGTGGGGGCGGGGCACGACCGTTACTAGTCCGTTCCCTTTGCCGTCTGCCTGCAGACGGCAAACTTTCTTTGCCGTCTACTGGCAGACGGCAAAGAAATAACCCATCTGACCTAAAGCATGTCCAGGGCCCAGTGGGCCCAGCTGGCTCCTTTGCCGTCTGCCAGCAGACGGCAAACTTTCTTTGCCGTCTGCTGGCAGACGGCAAAGAACTGGCCTACGGCAAATTCATTCTTTGCCATCTGGCCTTTCTTTGCCGTCCGCTTTTTGCCAGCAGACGGCAATGGCCTTCTTTGTCGTCCGCTGGCTGACGGCAAAGAACTGGCAGACGGCAAATTCCCCGATTCCAGTAGTGATTAGAGGACGTCTAACTTGTTTTTGCAGGGTATGTTGTGATGTGATATGGCCAATTACATGATGAGATATATGTGATGTATGAGATGATCATGTTTTGTATAGAATATCACGACTTGCATGTCGATGAGTACGGCAACTGGCAGGAGCCATAGGGTTGTCTTTAATTTATTTTCGCCGTTTTTTCTTTACTTTGTCGCTATGAGTTAGCAATAATCGTAGAAGCAACAGTTGGCGCGACAACCTCATGGCGACACGTTGATGGAGATCAAGATGATGGAGATCATGGTGTCAAGCCGATGACGATGGAGATCATGCCGGTGCTTTGGAGATGGAGATCAAAAGCTCAAGTTCTTGGCCATATCATGTCACTTATGATTTGCATGTGATGTTAATCCTTTTATGCATCTTAATTTGATTAGGACGACGGTAGCATTATAAGGTGATCCCTCACTAAAATTTCAAGATAAAATTGTGTTCTCCCCGAGTGTGCACCGTTGCGAAAGTTCGTCGTTTCGAGACACCACGTGATGATCGGGTGTGATAGACTCTACGTTCACATACAACGGGTGCAAGCCAGTGTTGCACGTGCGGAACACTCGGGTTAAACTTGACGAGCCTAGCATGTACATACATGGCCTCGGAACACAAGAGACCGAAAGGTCGAACATGAGTCATATAGTAGATATGATCAACATGAAGATGTTCACCATTGAAACCACCTCATCTCACATGATGATCGGACTTGGGTTGGTGAATTTGGATCATGTGACACTCGAATGACCAGAGGGATGTCAATTTGAGTGGGAGTTTTTTAAGTAATATGATTAACTAAACTCATTATCATGAACATAGTCAAAATGTCTTTGCAAATTATGTTGTAGATTACTAGCTCGCGCTGTAGCTCCCTTGAATTTTTATATGTTCCTAGAGAAATAGAGTTGAAAGATGATGGTGTTGGGGAACGTTGCATGGGAAACAAAAATTTTCCTACGCACACGCAAGATCTATCCATGGTGATGAGCATCTACGAGAGGGAGAGTGAATCTACATACCCTTGTAGATCGCTAAGCGGAAGCGTTAATAAACGCGGTTGATGTAGTCGAACGTCTTCGCGATCCAAATCGCCGAGCGTCCCGCGATCCAATCACGATCCTTCCGATCTAGTGCCGAACGGACGGCACCTCCGCGTTCAACACACGTACGGCTTGATGACGCCTTCACCTCCTCGATCCAGCGAGCGATGGTGAAGTAGTGGTTGAGTTCCAGCAGCACGACGGCGTGGTGATGGTGGTGAGGAACAATCTCTGCAGGGCTTCGCCAAGCGCTACGGAGATTATGACGGAGGAACTAGAGGGCTAGGGTTGCCGGCACACGGCTTGGGAAATCCTGATGTGTCCCGTGTGCTAGCCCTGCCCCTCTATTTATATGTTGAGCCTTGGGGTCTAAACTTGGAGTAAAAGCCTCCTCCGGGTCGGTTTTGCCCGCACAAGGTCGGTTTGGCCCGCAGGAAAAGAGTCCAATTCGGACCCTGCCGAATCGTGCACAGCCGCGCACAAGCGGTAGTACCGCTTCACACAAGCGGTAGTACCGCTTGGGCGGTAGTACCGCTTCACACAAGCGGTAGTACCGCTCCGGCGGTAGTACCGCTTCACCAAGCGGTAGTACCGCTTACGCGGCAGCAAAACTACTTTTGCACTTTCCAATACCTTGTGGGTTTTATCCCTTTGGCTCATATAAAGTGTTGCTGCACCCGAACACTTCGGTAAACATCCGGAACCCCTTCCGGTGAACTTCGGAACCCTTCCAGAGATCAAAACACTATTATCACATATATCAATCTTTACCTCCGGACTATTCCGGAGATCCTCGTCATGTCCGGGATCTTATCCGGGACTCCGAACAACTTTCGGTCACCAACATAATAACTCAATTATACCAATCGTCACCAAACGTTAAGTGTGTAGACCCTGCGGGTTCGAGAACTATGTAGACATGACCGAGACACCTCTACGGCCAATAACCAATAGCGGGACCTGGATGCCCATATTGGCTCCTACATATTCTACGAAGATCTTTATCGGTCGAACCTCTATGTCAAGGATTCAGTTAATCCCGTATGCTGTTCCCTTTGTTCTTCGGTATGTTACTTGCCCGAGATTCGATCGTCGGTATCACTATACCTAGTTCAATCTCGTTACCGGCAAGTCTCTTTACTCGTTCCGTAATACAAGATCTCGTGGCTAACACTTTAGTCACATTGCTTGCAAGGCTCATTGTGATGTTGTATTACCGAGTGGGCCCTGAGATACCTCTCCGTCATACGGAGTAACAAATCCCAGTCTTGATCCATGCCAACCCAACAGACACCCTTGGAGATACCTGTAGAGCACCTTTATAGTCACCCAGTTACGTTGCGACGTTTGATACACACAAGGTATTCCTCCGGTGTCAGTGAGTTGCATGATCTCATGGTCAAAGGAACAGATACTTGACATGCAGAAAACAATAGCAATAAACTGACACGATCAAATGCTACGTTTACAGTTTGGGTCTTGTCCATCACATCATTCTCCTAATGATGTGATCCCGTTATCAAATGACATCTCATGTCCATGGCTAGGAAACCTTAACCATCTTTGATCAACAAGCTAGTCAACTAGAGGCTTACTAGGGACACAGTGTTGTCTATGTACCCACACATGTATTTGAGTTTCCAATCAATACAATTATAGCATGGATAATAAACGATTATCATGAACAAGGAAATATAATAATAACCAATTTATTATTGCCTCTAGGGCATATTTCCAACAGTCTCCCACTTGCACTAGAGTCAATAATCTAGTTCACATCACTATGTGATTTACATTGTAATGAATCGAACACCCATGCAGTTCTGGTGTTGTTCATGTTTAGCCCTTGGAAGAGGTTTAGTCAACGGATCTGCAATATTTAGATCCGTGTGTACTTTGCAAATATTTATGTCGTCCTCCTTGATGTAATCGCGGATGGAATTGAAACGTCGTTTTATGTGTCTGGTCCTCTTGTGAAATCTTGGTTCCTTGGCTAGAGCAATGGCACCAGTATTATCACAAAACAGAGTCATTGGGTTAAGCGCACTAGGCACTACTCCAAGATCTGTCATGAACTCCTTCATCCAGACACCTTCCTTCGCCGCCTCCGAGGCTGCGATGTACTCCGCTTCGCATGTAGAATCAGCTACCACGCTTTGCTTGGAACTGCACCAGCTAACCGCACCCCCATTAAGAATAAATACGTATCCGGTTTGCGACTTAGAGTCATCCGGATCAGTGTCAAAGCTTGCATCGACGTAACCCTTTACGACGAGCTCTTGATCACCTCCATAAACGAGAAACATGTCCTTAGTCCTTTTCAGGTATTTCAGGATATTCTTGACCGCCGTCCAGTGTTCCATTCCTGGATCACTTTGAAACCTTCCGGCCATACTTATGGCAAGGCTGACATCGGGTCTTGTGCACAGCATTGCATACATGATAGAGCCTATGGCTGAAGCATAGGGGATGACACTCATCTTTTCTCTATCTTCTGCAGTCACTGGGCATTGAGTCTTACTCAACTTCACACCTTGCAAAACAGGCAAGAACCCCTTCTTGGACTGATCCATTTTGAACTTCTTCAAAATCTTATCAAGGTATGTGCTTTGTGAAAGTCCTATTAAGCGTCTTGATCTATCTCTATAGATCTTGATGCCTAATATGAAAGCAGCTTCTCCTAGGTCCTTCATTGAAAAACTCTTGTTCAAATATTCCTTTACACTTTCCAGCATTTCTATATTGTTTCCAATCAGCAATATGTCATCCACATATAATATTAGAAACGCTATAGAGCTCCCACTCACTTTCTTGTAAATACAAGCTTCTCCGTAAACTTGTATAAACTCGAACGCTTTGATCACCTCATCAAAACGAAGATTCCAACTCCGAGATGCCTGCACCAGTCCATAAATGGATCGCTGGAGTTTGCAAACTTTGTCAGCATTCTCTGGATCGACAAAACCTTCTGGTTGCATCATATACAACTCTTCCTTAAGGAAACCGTTAAGGAACGCTGTTTTGACATCCATCTGCCAAATTTCATAATCGAAAAAGGCAGCTATTGCTAACATGATTCTGACGGACTTAAGCATCGCTACGGGTGAGAAGGTCTCATCGTAGTCAACTCCTTGAACTTGTGAAAAACCTTTTGCCACAAGTCGAGCTTTATAGACGGTGACATTACCGTCCGCGTCCGTCTTCCTCTTAAAGATCCATTTGTTCTGAATGGCCTTACGCCCTTCAGGTAATACTTCCAAAGTCCATACTTTGTTTTCATACATGGATCCCATCTCGGATTTCATGGCCTCTAACCACTTCTCGGAATCCGGGCTCATCATCGCTTCTCCATAGCTCGTAGGTTCATCGTTGTCTAACAACATGATGTCTAAGACAGGGTTGCCGTACCACTCGGGAGCAGTACGCGTCCTTGTCGACCTACGAGGTTCGATAGCAACTTGATCCAAAGCTTCATGATCATCATCATTAACTTCCTCTTCAGCTAATGTAGGCTCCACAGAAACAACTTTCTGCGCTGCGCTACTCTCAGGTTGAAGTAAAGGTTCAACAACCTCATCAAGTTCTATCTTCCTCCCACTCAATTCTTTCGAGAGAAACTCTTTCTCAAGAAATGTTCCGTTTTTAGCGACAAACACTTTGCCTTCGGATCTGAGGTAGAAGGTATACCCAACTGTCTCTTTTGGGTATCTTATGAAGACGCATTTCTCCGCTTTGGGTTCCAGCTTTTCAGGCTGAAGCTTTTTGACATAAGCATCACATCCCCAAACTTTAAGAAACGACAGCTTTGGCTTCTTGTCAAACCAAAGTTCATATGGCGTCGTCTCAACGGATTTCGATGGTGCCCTATTTAAAGTGAATGCAGCTGTCTCTAATGCATAACCCCAAAACGATAGTGGCAAATCGGCAAGAGACATCATAGATCGCACCATATCCAATAAGGTTCGATTACGACGTTCGGACACACCATTACGCTGTGGTGTTCCAGGCGGTGTCAATTGTGAAACAATTCCACACTGTCTTAAGTGACTGCCAAACTCATAACTCAGATATTCTCCTCCTCGATCAGATCGTAGGAATTTAATCTTCTTGTTACGATGATTCTCAACTTCACTCTGAAATTGCTTGAACTTTTCAAACGTTTCAGACTTGTGTTTCATTAAGTAAATATACCCATATCTACTTAAGTCATCAGTGAAGGTGAGAAAGTAACGATAACCACCGCGCGCCTCAATACTCATCGGACCGCACACATCAGTATGTATGATTTCCAATAAGTCACTTGCCCGTTCCATTGTTCCAGAGAACGGCGTTTTAGTCATCTTGCCCATGAGGCATGGCTCACATGTGTCAAGTGATTCAAAATCAAGTGACTCCAAAAGTCCATCAGCATGGAGCTTCTTCATGCGTTTTACGCCAATATGACCTAAACGGCAGTGCCACAAGAAAGTGGTATTATCATTATCAATTCTATATCTTTTGGCATCAATGTTATGAACATGTGTATCATTACTATCGAGATTCAACAAGAATAAACCCCTCACATCGGGTGCATGACCATAAAAGATATTACTCATATAAATAGAACAACCATTATTCTCTGATTTAAATGAGTAACCGTCTCGCAATAAACAAGATCCAGATATAATGTTCATGCTTAACGCAGGCACCAAATAACACTTATTTAGGTTCATCACTAATCCCGACGGTAATCGAAGAGCGAGCGTGCCGACGGCGATCACATCAACCTTGGAACCATTTCCCACGCGCATCGTCACTTCGTCCTTTGCCAGCCTCCGTCTATTCCGCAGTTCCTGTTTTGAGTTGCAAATATGAGCAACCGCACCGGTATCAAATACCCAGGCACTACAACGAGAGTTGGTAAGGTACACATCAATAACATGTATATCATATATACCTTGTTTGTTGTTGGCCGCCTTCTTGTCAGCCAAATACTTGGGGCAATTCCGCTTCCAGTGTCCAGTTCCCTTGCAATGAAAACACACAGTTTCTGGTTTGGGTCCAGCCTTGGGTTTCTTCACGAGAGGAGCAACTGCTTTGCCACTCTGCTTGGAGTTACCCTTCTTACCCTTGCCATTTTTCTTGAAACTAGTGGTTTTATTGACCATCAACACTTGATGCTCCTTCTGAATTTCAGACTCAGCGGCTTTCAGCATCGCAAACAGCTCGGCGACTGACTTGTTCATCCCGTGCATGTTATAGTTCAACACGAAGCTCTTGTAGCTAGGTGGCAATGATTGAAGAACTCTGTCAGTGATAGCCTCTGGCGGAAGGGGCATCCCTAACTCAGCCAGACGGGTGGAGTACCCAGACATTCTGAGCACGTGATCACTGATAGACCCGTTCTCCTCCATCTTGCAAGCATAGAACTTATCGGAGATCTCATATCTCTCGATCCGGGCATTCTTCTGAAAGATAAACTTCAACTCCTGGAACATCTCATATGCTCCATGACGTTCAAAACGTCTTTGAAGTCCCGGTTCTAAGCCATACAACATTGCACATTGAACTATTGAGTAATCATCAGAACGAGCCTGCCAGGCGTTCACAACGTCTAGAGACTCAACTGGAGCGGGTGGATCACCAAGCGGTGCATCAAGGACATAAGCCTTCTGGGAAGCCGTAAGGATAATCCTTAGATTACGGGCCCAGTCCACAAAGTTACTTCCATCATCTTTCAACTTAGCTTTCTCTAGGAACGCATTAAAATTCAGGGGTGCTACCGCGCGAGCCATGATCTACAACATAAATATTGCAAAGACAACTTAGACTATTGTTCTTAGATAATGAGTTTAGTTAATCATATTACTTAAAAACTCCCACTCAAATTGACATCCCTCCGATCATTCGAGTGTAACATGATCCAAATCCACCAACTCAAGTCCGATCATCACGTGAGTTGAGGTGGTTTCAATGGTGAACATCTTCATGTTGATAATATCTACTATATGACTCATGTTCGACCTTTCGGTCTCTTGTGTTCCGAGGCCATGTCTGTACATGCTAGGCTCGTCAAGTTTAACCCGAGTGTTCCGCACGTGTAACATGGCTTACACCCGTTGTATGCGAACGTAGAGTCTATCACACCCGATCATCACGGCGTGTCTCGAAACGACGAACTTTCGCAACGGTGCACACTTGGGGAGAACACAATTTATCTTGAAATTTAAGTGAGGGATCACCTTATAATGCTACCGTCGTCCTAAGCAAAATAAGATGCATAAAAGGATTAACATCACATGCAAATCATAAGTGACATGATATGGCCATGAACTTGTGCTTTTGATCTCCATCTCCAAAGCACCGGCATGATCTCCATCGTCACCGGCATGACACCATGATCTCCATCATCTTGATCTCCATCAACGTGTCGCCATAAGGTTGTCGCGCCGACTGTTGCTTCCACGACTATAGCTAACGTTTAGCGATAAAGTAAAGCATTACATAGCGCTTAATGATTGACACGCAGGTCATACAATAATTAAAGACAACTCTATGGCTCCTGCCAGTTGCCGTATTCATCGACATGCAAGTCGTGATATTCTATACAATACATGATCATCTCATACATCACATATATCTCATCATGTAATTGGCCATATCACATCACAACATACCCTGCAAAAACAAGTTAGACGTCCTCTAATTGTTGTTGCAAATTTTACGTGGCTGCTACGGGTATCTAGCAAGAACGATTCTTACCTACGCAAAACCACAACGTGGTGTAGTGATTGCTTTTTGATCTTCTAAAAGAACCCTCTTCATTGAACCGATTCAACTAAAGTGAGAGAGACAGACACCCGCCAGTCACCTTTATGCAACAAGTGCACGCAGCGGTGAAACCAGTCTCGCGTAAGCGTACGCGTAATGTCGGTCCGGGCCGCTTCATCTCACAATACCGCGGAATCAAGTATCAACTAGTAACGGCAAGCAATATGTATACACCCACGCCCACAACTCGTTTGTGTTCTACTCGAGATCTCATCTACGCATAGACCTAGCTCAGATGCCACTGTTGGGGAACGTTGCATGGGAAACAAAAATTTTCCTACGCACACGCAAGATCTATCCATGGTGATGAGCATCTACGAGAGGGAGAGTGAATCTACATACCCTTGTAGATCGCTAAGCGGAAGCGTTAATAAACGCGGTTGATGTAGTCGAACGTCTTCGCGATCCAAATCGCCGAGCGTCCCGCGATCCAATCACGATCCTTCCGATCTAGTGCCGAACGGACGGCACCTCCGCGTTCAACACACGTACGGCTTGATGACGCCTTCACCTCCTCGATCCAGCGAGCGATGGTGAAGTAGTGGTTGAGTTCCAGCAGCACGACGGCGTGGTGATGGTGGTGAGGAACAATCTCTGCAGGGCTTCGCCAAGCGCTACGGAGATTATGACGGAGGAACTAGAGGGCTAGGGTTGCCGGCACACGGCTTGGGAAATCCTGATGTGTCCCGTGTGCTAGCCCTGCCCCTCTATTTATATGTTGAGCCTTGGGGTCTAAACTTGGAGTAAAAGCCTCCTCCGGGTCGGTTTTGCCCGCACAAGGTCGGTTTGGCCCGCAGGAAAAGAGTCCAATTCGGACCCTGCCGAATCGTGCACAGCCGCGCACAAGCGGTAGTACCGCTTCACACAAGCGGTAGTACCGCTTGGGCGGTAGTACCGCTTCACACAAGCGGTAGTACCGCTCCGGCGGTAGTACCGCTTCACCAAGCGGTAGTACCGCTTACGCGGCAGCAAAACTACTTTTGCACTTTCCAATACCTTGTGGGTTTTATCCCTTTGGCTCATATAAAGTGTTGCTGCACCCGAACACTTCGGTAAACATCCGGAACCCCTTCCGGTGAACTTCGGAACCCTTCCAGAGATCAAAACACTATTATCACATATATCAATCTTTACCTCCGGACTATTCCGGAGATCCTCGTCATGTCCGGGATCTTATCCGGGACTCCGAACAACTTTCGGTCACCAACATAATAACTCAATTATACCAATCGTCACCAAACGTTAAGTGTGTAGACCCTGCGGGTTCGAGAACTATGTAGACATGACCGAGACACCTCTACGGCCAATAACCAATAGCGGGACCTGGATGCCCATATTGGCTCCTACATATTCTACGAAGATCTTTATCGGTCGAACCTCTATGTCAAGGATTCAGTTAATCCCGTATGCTGTTCCCTTTGTTCTTCGGTATGTTACTTGCCCGAGATTCGATCGTCGGTATCACTATACCTAGTTCAATCTCGTTACCGGCAAGTCTCTTTACTCGTTCCGTAATACAAGATCTCGTGGCTAACACTTTAGTCACATTGCTTGCAAGGCTCATTGTGATGTTGTATTACCGAGTGGGCCCTGAGATACCTCTCCGTCATACGGAGTAACAAATCCCAGTCTTGATCCATGCCAACCCAACAGACACCCTTGGAGATACCTGTAGAGCACCTTTATAGTCACCCAGTTACGTTGCGACGTTTGATACACACAAGGTATTCCTCCGGTGTCAGTGAGTTGCATGATCTCATGGTCAAAGGAACAGATACTTGACATGCAGAAAACAATAGCAATAAACTGACACGATCAAATGCTACGTTTACAGTTTGGGTCTTGTCCATCACATCATTCTCCTAATGATGTGATCCCGTTATCAAATGACATCTCATGTCCATGGCTAGGAAACCTTAACCATCTTTGATCAACAAGCTAGTCAACTAGAGGCTTACTAGGGACACAGTGTTGTCTATGTACCCACACATGTATTTGAGTTTCCAATCAATACAATTATAGCATGGATAATAAACGATTATCATGAACAAGGAAATATAATAATAACCAATTTATTATTGCCTCTAGGGCATATTTCCAACAGATGGTAGCAATAATGCGGACTGGGTCCGTGATCTGAGGATTGTCCTCATTTGTTGCACAGAAGGCTTATGTCCTTAATGCACCGCTCGGTGCGCCACTCCCTCAAGCGTCGTCTGTAGATGTTGTGAACATCTGACAGGCACGTTTTGATGACTACTTGATAGTTCAGTGCGTCATGCATTACGGCTTAGAATTGAGGCTCCAAAACGTTTTTGAACGTCACGGAACATATGAGATGTTCTAAGAGCTGAAATTGGGATCTCAGGCTCGTGCCCGTGTTGAGAGGTATGAGACCTCGAACAAGATTCTTTGCCTGCAAGATGAAGGAGAATAGCTCAATTGGTGAGCATGTGCTCAGATTGTCTGGGTGCTACAATCGCTTGAATCGAGTGGGAGTTGATCTTCCAGATAAGATAGTGGTTGATATAGTTGTCCAAGTCACTGCCACAAAGCTACTAGAGCTTTCTGATGAACTATAAAATTCCAGGGATGGAAATAATGATCCCTGAGCTATTCGCAATGTTTGACACCGCGAAGGTAGAAATCAAGAAGGAGCATCAAGTGTTGATGGTTAGTAAAACCACTAGTTTCGAGAAGGGCAAGGGCAAGGAGGGAAACTTCATGGATGGCAAGCCAGTTGCTGCTCCAGTAAAGAAACCCAAGGTTGATCCCAAACCCGAGACTGAGTGCTTCTATTATGAGGAGAACGGTCACTGAAGTGGAACTGCCCTAGATAGTTGGTAGATAAGAAGGCTGGCAACGTCAACAGAAGTATATTTGATATACGTTTTATTCATGTGTACCTTGCTAGTACTCCTAGTAGCACCTGGGTATTAGATACCGGTTCAGTTGCTAAATATTGGTAACTCAAAATAAAAGCTACGGAATAAATGGAGACTAGCTAAAGGCGAGGTGACGATGTGTGTTGGAAGTGTTTCCAAGGTTGATGTGATCACCATCGCACGCTCTCTCTTCGGGATTAGTGATGAACCTAAATAAATGTTATTTGGTGTTTGCGTTGAGCATGAACGTGATTAGATCGTGTTTATTGCAATACAGTTATTCATTTAAGTTAGAGAATAATGGTTATTCTGTTTACATGAATAATACCTTCAATGGTCATGCACCCAATGTGAATGGATCATTGAATCTCGATCGTAGTAATACACATGTTCATTGATGCCAAAAGATGCAAAGTTAATAATGATAGTACCACATACTTGTGGCACCACCGCCAAGGTCATATTGGTGTAAAGCGCATGAAAAAACTCCATGCTGATGGATCTTTTGACTCACTTGATTTCGAATCGGTTAAGACATGCGGACCATGCCTCTTGGGCAAGATGACTAAGACCCCGTTTTCCGATATGATGGAGCGGGCAAGTGACTTATTGGAAATGATACATGTTGATGTATGTGGTCCAATGAGTGTTGAAGCATGCGGTGGATATCGCTATTTTCTTGCCTTCACTGATGATTTGAGTAGATATGGGGATATTTACTTAATGAAACACAAGTCTGAATCATTTGAAAAGTTCAAACAAATTCAGAGTGAAGTTTGAGATCATCATGACAAGAAGATAAAATGTCTACGATATGATCGTGGAGGTAAATATCTGAGTTACGAGTTTGGTATACAACTCAAGACAATGTGGAAATTGTTTCACAACTCACGCCACCTGGAACACCATAGTGTGATGGTGTGTCCGAACGTCGTAGTCGTGTTCTATTGGATATGGTGCGTACTATGATGTCTCTTATCATTTTGCCACTATCGTTTTGGGGTTATGCGTTAGAGACAACTACATTCACTTTAAATTAGGGCACCATCTAAGTCCATTGAGATGACACCGTATGAATTTTGGTTTGGCAGAAACCTAAGCTATCATTTCTCAGAGTTTGGGAATACGACGCTTGTGTCTGATAAGCTCAAACCCAAAGCGGAAAGGTGCATCTTCCTAGGATACCCTAAGGAAACAGTTGGGTATACCTTCTATCTCAGATCCGAGGGCAAAGTGTTTGTTGCTAAAACGGGTCCTTTCTCGAGAAAGAGTTTCTCTCGAAAGAATGGAGTGGGAGGAAGATAGAACTTGATGAGGTTGTTGAACCTTTGTTTCAACCAGAGAGTAGCGCAGCGCAGAAAGTTGTTTCTGTGGAGCCTACGTTAGTTGAAGAGGAAGTTAATGATGATAATCATGAAGCTTCGGATCAAGTTACTATCGAACCTCGTAGGTCGACAAGGACGCGTACTGCTCCTGAGTGGTATGGCAACACTGTCTTAGAGGTCATGTTGTTGGACAACGATGAACCTACAAGCTATGGAGAAGCGATGATGGGCCCGGATTCTGAGAAATGGTTAGAGGCCATGAAATCCGAGATGGGATCCATGCATGTATGAAAACAAAGTATGGGCTTTGGAAGTATTACCTGAAGGGCGAAAGGCCATTCAGAACAAATGGATCTTTAAGAAGAAGACGGACGCGGACGGTAATGTCACTGTCTATAAAGCTCGACTTGTGGCAAAGGGTTTTTCACAAGTTCAAGGAGTTGACTACGATGAGACTTTCTCACCCATAGTGATGCTAAAGTCTGTTGGAATTATGTTAGCAGTTGCTGCATTTATCGATCATGAAATCTGGCAGATGGATGTCAAAACATCGTTTCCTTAACGGTTTCCTTGAGGAAAGGTTGTATGTGATACAACCGGAAGGTTTTGTCAGTCCTAAGGATGCTAAAATATATGCAAGCTCCAGTGATCCTTCTATGAACTGGAGCAAGCATCTCGGAGTTGGAATATACACTTTGATGAGGTGATCAAAGTTTTTTGGGTCCATACAAAGTTTATGAGAAACTTGTATTTACAATAAAGTGAGTGGGAGCACTATAGAATTTCTGATAAGTATATGTGGATGACATATTGTTAATCAGAAATGATGTAGAATTTATGGAAAGCATAAAGGGTTGTTTGAAAGGAGTTTTTCAAAGGAAAACCTGGAATGAAGCTACTTAAATATTGGGCATCAGGATCTATAGAGATAGATCAAGACGTCTGATAAGACTTTCAATGAGTACATACCTTGACAAGATTTTGAAAGAGTTCAAAATGGATCAGTCAAAGAAAGAGTTCTTGCCTGATTTGTAAGGTGTGGAGTTGAGTGAGACTCAAAGCTTGACCACGGCAGAAGAAAGAGAAAGGACGAAGGTCGTCCCCTATGCCTTATCCATAGGCTCTATATAGTATGCCATGAGTCTGTCAAGGGGTACAAGAGTGGTCCAGGAGTGGATCACTGGACAGCGGTCAAAATTATACTTAGTAACTAGAGGACTAAGGAAATGTTTCTCGGTTATGGAGGTGATAAAGAGTTCGTCGTAAAGGGTTACGTCGATGCAAGCTTTGACACCTATCCGGATGACTCTGAGTAGTAATCCGGATACGTATAGTGGAGCAACCATTTGGAATAGCTCCAAGTGGAGCGTGGTAGCATCTGCAGTATGACATATAGATTTGTAAAGAACACACGGATATGAATGTTGCAGACCGTTGACTAAATACCTCTTTCACATGCAAAACATGATCGAACCCCAAAACTCATTGGGTGTTAGATTCATAACAATGTAAATCACATAGCGATGTGAGCTAGATTATTGACTCTAGTGCAAGTGGGAGACTGTTGGAAATGTGCCCTAGACGCAATAATAAAATGGTTATTATTATATTTCCTTGTTCATGATAATCGTTTATTATCCATGCAATAATTGTATTGATTGGAAACTCAAATACATGTGTGGATACATAGACAACAAAGTGTCCCTGGTAAGCCTCTACTAGACTAGCTCGTTGATCAAAGATGGTTAAGGTTTCCTAGCCATAGACATGAGATGTCATTTGATAAACGGGATCACATCATTAGGAGAATGATGTGATGGACAAGACCCAAACAATGAACGTAGCATATGATTGTGTCAGTTTATTGCTATAGTTTTCTGCATGTCAAGTATCTGTTCCTATGACCATGAGATCATGCAACTCACTGACACCGGAGGAGTACCTTGTGTGTATCAAATGTCGCAACATAACTGGATGACTATAAAGGTGCTCTACAGGTATCTCCAAGGGTGTCTGTTGGGTTGGCATGGATCAAGACTGGGATTTGTTACTCCGTATGACGGAGAGGTATCTCAGGGCCCACTCGGTAATACAACATCACAATGAGCCTTGCAAGCAAAGTGACTAAAGAGTTAGCCATAGGATCTTGTATTACGGAACGAGTAAAGAGACTTGCCGGTAACGAGATTGAACTAGGTATAGAGATACCGACGACCGAATCTCGGACAAGTAACATACCGAAGAACAAAGGGAACAACATACGGGATTAACCGAATCCTTGACATAGAGATTCAACCGATAAAGATCTTCGTAGAATATGTAGGAATCAATATGGGCATCCAGGTCCCGCTATTGGTTATTGACCGTAGAGGTGTCTCGGTCATGTCTACATAGTTCTCCAACCCGCATGGTCTGAACACTTAATGTTCGGTGACGTTTCGATATTATTGAATTATGTATGTTGGTGACCGAAGGTTGTTCGGAGTACCGGATGAGATCCCGGACATCACGAGGAGCTCCGGAATGGTCCGCAGGTAAAGATTTATATATGGGAAGTCATATTTTGGCTACCGGAAAAGTTTCGGGTTTTTCCGGTATTGTACCAGGAAGCTTCTAGAAGGTTCCGAAAACTTCCGAAGGAGTCCGGAAGTCCACCAAGGGTTCCACCAGGTCCCAAGGGTTTGCATGCGCTGAGGGGAGGCGCCCTGGCCTTATTGGGCTAGGCGCACAAGTCCCTTAAGGCCCATGTGGCTTGAGAGAGGTGGAAAGTCCACCTGTTTATGGAAAGGGAGGGAATTGGACTAGGAGTCCAACCCATCCCCCTTGGCTGCGCCCTAGGGCTTGGAAGGGCTGATCTCCACACCCCTCCACCTATATATAGAGGGGAGGGGGCGCCCCAAGAGTACACACGAAGCCCTTGGCGCCCCTCTCTCTCCCTAGATCATTTTCTCCTCCGTTCGCGGTTTCGGTAGCGCTAGGCGTAGCCCTGCCGGGATAGCACCACCACCACCGCCACCACGCCGTTGTGTTGCCGGAGAACTCATCTACCTCTACGATATTCCTTGCTAGATCAAGGAGGCAGAGATCGTCATCGAGTTGTACTTGTGTTGAACGCGGAGTTGCCGTCTGTTCGGCGCTAGATCGTGATTGGATCGCGGGACGGCTTGCGATTTGGATCGCAAAGACGTTCGACTACATCAACCGTGTTTTTTTAACGCTTCCCGCTTAGCGATCTACAAGGGTATGTGGATCCGATCTCCCCTCTCATAGATGCTCATCTCCATGGATAGATCTTGTACGTGCGTAGGAAAAATTTTGTTTCCCATGCAACGTTCCCCAACAACTTTGCTTTCTTTGCAATCAATAACAGCCCCTGCAGTATTCAAAAAGGGTCTACCGAGAATAATCGACATGTTGTCATCCTCAGGCATCTCAAGAATAACAAAGTTCGTTAAGATAGTAACATTTGCAACAACAACAGGCACATCCTCACAAATACCGATAGGTATGGCAGTTGATTTGTCAGCCATTTGCAATGATATTTCAGTAGGTGTGAATTTATTCAAGTCAAGCCTCTTATATAAGGAGAAAGGCATAACGCTAACACCGGCTCCCAAGTCACACAAAGCAGTTTTGACATAGTTTCTTTTAATGGAGCAAGGTATAGTTGGTATTCCCGGATCTCCAAGTTTTTTAGGTACTCCATCCTTAAAAGAGTAATTAGCAAGCATAGTGGAGATTTCAGCTTCGGGTATCTTTCTTTTATTAGTGATGATGTCTTTCATGTAATTCACATATGGGGCCATCTTTAGGATATCAGTTAAGCGGGTATGCAAAAAGACTGGCCTAATCATTTCAGCAAAGCGTTCAAATTCTTCGACATCCTTCTTCTTAGATGGTTTAGGTGGAAAGGGCATGGGTTTCTGAACCCATGGCTCTCTTTTTTTACCATGTTTTCTAGCCACAAAGTCTCTTTTATCATAACGTTTATTTTTAGGTTGTGGGTTATGAAGATCAGCAGCAGGCTCTATTTCAACATCATTATCTGGTTCTTTATCATTAGGTGAATGTTCATTACCAGACCGAGTTTCAGCATCGGAAACAGAGACATTATTATTATCAGGAGGTTTTTGTATCTCAGGTTCACTAGAGGTATGCAAAGTCCTATCATTTTTCTTTTTCTTTTTCTTTCTAGAAGGACTAGGTGCATCATTATCAATTCTCTGAGAGTCTTGTTCAATTCTTTTAGGATGACCTTCAGGATAAAATGGTTCTTGGGTCATTCTACCTCCTCTAGTTACTACTCTAGCAGCAAAATCATTCATATTATTATTCATTTCATCAAGCAATTCGTTTCGAGACTTAGCAACTTGTTCTAACTGAGTTTGAACCATAAAGGCATGCTTTCCTACAACTCTAACATCATTGCTGATTCTAAATAGCAAGTCACTCAAGCGAGCAATCATATCAGAGTTGTATTTCAATTGTTTCAGAACATGTGCATTGAAGTGATCTTGCTTCATAATATAGTTGTCAAACTCACATAAACACTGACTAGGATGTTTATTGTAAGGGATATCACCTTCATCAAACTTTAATAAAGAATTTACCTCTACCACCTGTGGAGGTGGTGGTGATGGTGTGTCAAGGCCATGTATTTCTTCAATAGGTGGTAAATTCTTGACATCCTCCGCTTTAATACCTTTTTTTTCATAGATTTCTTTGCCTCTTGCATATCTTCAGGACTGAGAAATAAGATACCCCTCTTCTTCGGAGTGGGTTTAAGCGGTAGTTCAGGAAGAGTCCAATCATCATAATTCTTCAATATGTTATTCAATAATTCCTCAGCTTGTTCAATAGTTCGTTCCCTGAAAACACAGCCAGCACAACTATCTAGGAAGTCCCTAGAAGCATCAGTTAGTCAATTATAGAAGATATCAAGTATTTCATTTTTCTTGAGAGGGTGATCAGGCAAAGCATTAATTAATTGGAGAAGCCTCCCCCAAGCTTGTGGGAGACTCTCTTCTTCAATTTGCACAAAGTTAAATATTTCCTGTATGTTTCTTATGAGCAGGATGTTGGGGAACGTTGCATGGGAAACAAAAATTTTCCTACGCACACACAAGATCTATCCATGGTGATGAGCATCTACGAGAGGGAGAGTGAATCTACATACCCTTGTAGATCGCTAAGCGGAAGCGTTTAAGAAACGCGGTTGATGTAGTCGAACGTCTCCGCGATCCAAATCGCAAGTCGTCCTTCGATCCGATCACGAACTAGCGCCGAACGGACAGCACCTCCGCGTTCAACACACGTACGGCTTGATGACGCCTTCACCTCCTCGATCCAGCGAGCGATGGTGAAGTAGTGGTTGAGTTCCAGCAGCACGACGGCGTGGTGATGGTGATGAGGAACAATCTCTGCAGGGCTTCGCCAAGCGCTACGGAGATTATGACGGAGGAACTAGAGGGTTAGGGTTGCCGCACACGGCTTGGGGAAATCTTGATATCTCCCGTGTGCTAGCCCTGCCCCTCTATTTATATGTTGAGCCTTGGGGTCTAAACTTGGAGTAAAAGCCTCCTCCAGGTCGGTTTTGCCCGCACAAGGTCGGTTTGGCCCGCAGGGAAAGAGTCCAACTCGGATCCCTGCCGAACCGTGCACAGCCGCGCACAAGCGGTAGTACCGCTTCACACAAGCGGTAGTACCGCTTGGGCGGTAGTACCGCTTCACACAAGCGGTAGTACCGCTCGGGCGGTAGTACCGCTTCACCAAGCGGTAGTACCGCTTACGCGGCAGCAAAACTACTTTTGCACTTTCCAATACCTCGTGGGCTTTATCCCTTTGGCCCATATAAAGTGTTGCTGCACCCGAACACTTCGGTAAACATCCGGAACCCATTCCGGTGAACTCCGGAACTCTTCCGGAGATCAAAACACTATTATCACATATATCAATCTTTACCTCCGGACTATTCCGGAGATCCTCGTCATGTCTGGGATCTTATCCGGGACTCCGAACAACTTTCGGTCACCAACAAAATAACTCAATTATACTAATCGTCACCAAACGTTAAGTGTGTAGACCCTGCGGGTTCGAGAACTATGTAGACATGACCGAGACACTTCTACGATCAATAACCAATAGCGGGACCTGGATGCCCATATTGGCTCCTACATATTCTACGAAGATCTTTATCGGTCGAACCTCTATGTCAAGGATTCAGTTAATCCCGTATGCTGTTCCCTTTGTTCTTCGGTATGTTACTTGTCCGAGATTCGATCGTCGGTATCACTATACCTAGTTCAATCTCGTTACCGGCAAGTCTCTTTACTCGTTCCGTAATACAAGATCCTGTGGCTAACTCTTTAGTCACTTTGCTTGCAAGGCTCATTGTGATGTTGTATTACCGAGTGGGCCCTGAGATACCTCTTCGTCACACGGAGTAACAAATCCCAGTCTTGATCCATGCCAACCCAACAGACACCCTCGGAGATACCTGTAGAGCACCTTTATAGTCACCCAGTTACGTTGCGACGTTTGATACACACAAGGTATTCCTCCGGTGTCAGTGAGTTGCATGATCTCATGGTCAAAGGAACAGATACTTGACATGCAGAAAACAATAGCAATAAACTGACACGATCAAATGCTACGTTTACAGTTTGGGTCTTTGTCCATCACATCATTCTCCTAATGATGTGATCCCGTTATCAAATGACATCTCATGTCAATGGCTAGGAAACCTTAACCATCTTTGATCAACGAGCTAGTCAACTAGAGGCATACTTGGGACACAGTGTTGTCTATGTACCCACACATGTATTTGAGTTTCCAATCAATACAATTATAGCATGGATAATAAACGATTATCATGAACAAGGAAATATAATAATAACCAATTTATTATTGCCTCTAGGGCATATTTCCAACAGTCTCCCACTTGCACTAGAGTCAATAATCTAGTTCACATCACTATGTGATTTACATTGTAATGAATCGAACACCCATGCAGTTCTGGTGTTGTTCATGTTTAGCCCTTGGAAGAGGTTTAGTCATCGGATCTGCAACATTTAGATCCGTGTGTACTTTGCAAATATTTATGTCGTCCTCCTTGATGTAATCGCGGATGGAATTGAAACGTCGCTTTATGTGTCTGGTCCTCTTGTGAAATCTTGGTTCCTTGGCTAGAGCAATGGCACCAGTATTATCACAAAACAGAGTCATTGGGTTAAGTGCACTAGGCACTACTCCAAGATCTGTCATGAACTCCTTCATCCAGACACCTTCCTTCGCCGCCTCCGAGGCAGCGATGTACTCCGCTTCACATGTAGAATCTGCTACCACGCTTTGCTTGGAACTGCACCAGCTAACCGCACCCCCATTAATAATAAATACGTATCCGGTTTGCGACTTAGAGTCATCCGGATCAGTGTCAAAGCTTGCATCGACGTAACCCTTTACGACGAGCTCTTGATCACCTCCATAAACGAGAAACATGTCCTTAGTCCTTTTCAGGTACTTCAGGATATTCTTGACCGCCGTCCAGTGTTCCATTCCTGGATCACTTTGAAACCTTCCGACCATACTTATGGCAAGGCTGACATCGGGTCTTGTGCACAGCATTGCATACATAATAGAGCCTATGGCTGAAGCATAGGGGATGACACTCATCTTTTCTCTATCTTCTGCAGTCACTGGGCATTGAGTCTTACTCAACTTCACACCTTGCAATACAGGCAAGAACCCCTTCTTGGACTGATCCATTTTGAACTTCTTCAAAACTTTGTCAAGGTATGTGCTTTGTGAAAGTCCTATTAAGCGTCTCGATCTATCTCTATAGATCTTGATGCCTAATATGAAAGCAGCTTCTCCTAGGTCCTTTATTGAAAAACTCTTGTTCAAATATTCCTTTATGCTTTCCAGCATTTCTATATTGTTTCCAATCAGTAATATGTCATCCACATATAATATTAGAAATGCTATAGAGCTCCCACTCACTTTCTTGTAAATACAAGCTTCTCCGTAAACTTGTATAAACTCGAACGCTTTGATCACCTCATCAAAACGAAGATTCCAACTCCGAGATGCTTGCACCAGTCCATAAATGGATCGCTGGAGTTTGCAAACTTTGTCAGCATTCTCTGGATCGACAAAACCTTCTGGTTGCATCATATACAACTCTTCCTTAAGGTAACCGTTAAGGAACGCTGTTTTGACATCCATCTGCCAAATTTCATAATCGAAAAAGGCAGCTATTGCTAACATGATTCTGACGGACTTAAGCATCGCTACGGGTGAGAAGGTCTCATCGTAGTCAACTCCTTGAACTTGTGAAAAACCCTTTGCCACAAGTCGAGCTTTATAGACGGTGACATTACCGTCCGCGTCCGTCTTCCTCTTAAAGATCCATTTGTTCTGAATGGCCTTACGCCCTTCAGGTAATACTTCCAAAGTCCACACTTTGTTTTCATACATGGATCCCATCTCGGATTTCATGGCCTCTAACCACTTCTCGGAATCCGGGCCCATCATCGCTTCTCCATAGCTCGTAGGTTCATCGTTGTCTAACAACATGACCTCTAAGACAGGGTTGCCGTACCACTCAGGAGTAGTACGCGTCCTTGTCGACCTACGAGGTTCAATAGCAACTTGATCCAAAGCTTCATGATCATCATCATTAACTTCCTCTTCAGCTAATGTAGGCTCCACAGAAACAATTTTCTGCGCTGCGCTACTCTCAGGTTGAAGTAAAGGTTCAACAACCTCATCAAGTTCTATCTTCCTCCCACTCAATTCTTTCGAGAGAAACTCTTTCTCAAGAAATGTTCCGTTTTTAGCGACAAACACTTTGCCTTCGGATCTGAGGTAGAAGGTATACCCAACTATCTCTTTTGGTTATCCTATGAAGACGCATTTCTCCGCTTTGGGTTCCAGCTTTTCAGGCTGAAGCTTTTTGACATAAGCATCACATCCCCAAACTTTAAGAAACGACAGCTTTGGCTTCTTGTCAAACCAAAGTTCATATGGCGTCGTCTCAACGGATTTCGATGGTGCCCTATTTAAAGTGAATGCAGCTGTCTCTAATGCATAACCCCAAAATGATAGTGGCAAATCGGCAAGAGACATCATAGATCGCACCATATCCAATAAGGTTCGATTACGACGTTCGGACACACCATTACGCTGTGGTGTTCCAGGCGGTGTCAATTGTGAAACAATTCCACACTGTCTTAAGTGACTGCCAAACTCATAACTCAGATATTCTCCTCCTCGATCAGATCGTAGGAATTTAATCTTCTTGTTACGATGATTCTCAACTTCACTCTGAAATTGTTTGAACTTTTCAAATGTTTCAGACTTGTGTTTCATTAAGTAAATATACCCATATCTACTTAAGTCATCAGTGAAGGTGAGAAAGTAACGATAACCACCGCGCGCCTCAATGCTCATCGGACCGCACACATCAGTATGTATGATTTCCAATAAGTCACTTGCCCGTTCCATTGTTCCAGAGAACGGCGTTTTAGTCATCTTGCCCATGAGGCATGGCTCACATGTGTCAAGTGATTCAAAATCAAGTGACTCCAAAAGTCCATCAGCATGGAGCTTCCTCATGCGTTTTACGCCAATATGACCTAAACGGCAGTGCCACAAGAAAGTGGTATTATCATTATCAATTCTACATCTTTTGGCATCAATGTTATGAACATGTGTATCATTACTATCGAGAATCAATAAGAATAAACCCCTCACATTGGGTGCATGACCATAAAAGATATTACTCATGTAAATAGAACAACCATTATTCTCTGATTTAAATGAGTAACCGTCTCGCAATAAACAAGATCCAGATATAATGTTCATGCTTAACGCAGGCACTAAATAACACTTATTTAGGTTCATCACTAATCCCGACGGTAATCGAAGAGCGAGCGTGCCGACGGCGATCACATCAACCTTGGAACCATTTCCCACGCGCATCGTCACTTCGTCCTTTGCCAGCCTCCGTCTATTCCGCAGTTCCTGTTTTGAGTTGCAAATATGAGCAACCGCACCGGTATCAAATACCCAGGCACTACAACGAGAGTTGGTAAGGTACACATCAATAACATGTATATCATATATACCTTGTTTGTTGTTGGCCGCCTTCTTGTCAGCCAAATACTTGGGGCAATTCCGCTTCCAGTGTCCAGTTCCCTTGCAATGAAAACACACAGTTTCTGGTTTGGGTCCAGCCTTGGGTTTCTTCACGAGAGGAGCAACTGCTTTGCCACTCTTCTTGGAGTTACCCTTCTTACCCTTGCCATTTTTCTTGAAACTAGTGGTTTTATTGACCATCAACACTTGATGCTCCTTCTGAATTTCAGACTCAGCGGCTTTCAGCATCGCAAACAGCTCGGCGACTGACTTGTTCATCCCGTGCATGTTATAGTTCAACACGAAGCTCTTGTAGCTAGGTGGCAATGATTGAAGAACTCTGTCAGTGATAGCCTCTGGCGGAAGGGGCATCCCCAATTCAGCCAGACGGGTAGAGTACCCAGACATTCTGAGCACGTGATCACTGATAGACCCGTTCTCCTCCATCTTGCAAGCATAGAACTTATCGGAGATCTCATATCTCTCGATCCGGGCATTCTTCTGAAAGATAAACTTCAACTCCTAGAACATCTCATATGCTCCATGACGTTCAAAACGTCTTTGAAGTCCCGGTTCTAAGCCATACAACATTGCACATTGAACTATTGAGTAATCATCAGAACGAGCCTGCCAGGCGTTCACAACGTCTAGAGACTCAACTGGAGCAGTTGGATCACCAAGCGGTGCATCAAGGACATAAGCCTTCTGGGAAGCCGTAAGGATAATCCTTAGATTATGGGCCCAGTCCACAAAGTTACTTCCATCATCTTTCAACTTAGCTTTCTCTAGGAACGCATTAAAATTCAGGGGTGCTACTGCGCGAGCCATGATCTACAACATAAATATAGCAAAGACAACTTAGACTATTGTTCAGGATAATGAGTTTTAGTTAATTATATTACTAAAAAAACTCCCACTCAAATTGACATCCCTCCGATCATTCGAGTGTAACATGATCCAAATCCACCAACTCAAGTCCGATCATCACGTGAGTCGAGGTGGTTTCAATGGTGAACATCTTCATGTTGATCATATCTACTATATGACTCATGTTCGACCTTTCGGTCTCTTGTGTTCCGAGGCCATGTCTGTACATGCTAGGCTCGTCAAGTTTAACCCGAGTGTTCCGCGTGTGCAACATGGCTTGCACCCGTTGTATGTGAACGTGGAGTCTATCACACCCGATCATCACGGCGTGTCTCGAAACGACGAACTTTCGCAACGGTGCACACTCGGGGAGAACACAATTTATCTTGAAATTTAAGTGAGGGATCACCTTATAATGCTACCGTCGTCCTAAGCAAAATAAGATGCATAAAAGGATTAACATCACATGCAAATCATAAGTGACATGATATGGCCATGAACTTGTGCTTTTGATCTCCATCTCCAAAGCACCGGCATGATCTCCATCATCTTGATCTCCATCAACGTGTCGCCATAAGGTTGTCGCGCCGACTGTTGCTTCCACGACTATTGCTAACGTTTAGCGATAAAGTAAAGCATTACATAGCGCTTAATGATTGACACACAGGTCATACAATAATTAAAGACAACTCTATGGCTCCTGCCAGTTGCCGTACTCATCGACATGCAAGTCGTGATATTCTATACAACACATGATCATCTCATACATCACATATATCTCATCATGTAATTGGCCATATCATATCACATCATACCCTGCAAAAACAAGTTAGACGTCCTCTAATTGTTGTTGCAAATTTTACGTGGCTGCTACGGGTTTGCAAGAACCGTTCTTACCTACGCAAAACCACAACGTGGTGTAGTGATTGCTTTTTGATCTTCTAAAAGAACCCTCTTCATTGAAATCGATTCAACTAAAGTGAGAGAGACAGACACCCGCTAGCCATCTTTATGCAACGAAGTTACATGTCAGTTGAAGGAACCTGTCTCGCGTAAGTGTACGCGTAATGTCGGTCCGGGCCGCTTCATCTCACAGTACCGCCGAATCAAATATCAACTAGTAACGGCAAGCAATATGTATACACCCACGCCCACAACTCGTTTGTGTTCTACTCGAGATCTCATCTACGCATAGACCTAGCTCAGATGCCACTGTTGGGGAACGTTGCATGGGAAACAAAAATTTTCCTACGCACACACAAGATCTATCCATGGTGATGAGCATCTACGAGAGGGAGAGTGAATCTACATACCCTTGTAGATCGCTAAGCGGAAGCGTTTAAGAAACGCGGTTGATGTAGTCGAACGTCTCCGCGATCCAAATCGCAAGTCGTCCTTCGATCCGATCACGAACTAGCGCCGAACGGACAGCACCTCCGCGTTCAACACACGTACGGCTTGATGACGCCTTCACCTCCTCGATCCAGCGAGCAATGGTGAAGTAGTGGTTGAGTTCCAGCAGCACGACGGCGTGGTGATGGTGATGAGGAACAATCTCTGCAGGGCTTCGCCAAGCGCTACGGAGATTATGACGGAGGAACTAGAGGGTTAGGGTTGCCGCACACGGCTTGGGGAAATCTTGATATCTCCCGTGTGCTAGCCCTGCCCCTCTATTTATATGTTGAGCCTTGGGGTCTAAACTTGGAGTAAAAGCCTCCTCCAGGTCGGTTTTGCCCGCACAAGGTCGGTTTGGCCCGCAGGGAAAGAGTCCAATTCGGATCCCTGCCGAACCGTGCACAGCCGCGCACAAGCGGTAGTACCGCTTCACACAAGCGGTAGTACCGCTTGGGCGGTAGTACCGCTTCACACAAGCGGTAGTACCGCTCGGGCGGTAGTACCGCTTCACCAAGCGGTAGTACCGCTTACGCGGCAGCAAAACTACTTTTGCACTTTCCAATACCTCGTGGGCTTTATCCCTTTGGCCCATATAAAGTGTTGCTGCACCCGAACACTTCGGTAAACATCCGGAACCCATTCCGGTGAACTCCGGAACTCTTCCGGAGATCAAAACACTATTATCACATATATCAATCTTTACCTCCGGACTATTCCGGAGATCCACGTCATGTCTGGGATCTTATCCGGGACTCCGAACAACTTTCGGTCACCAACAAAATAACTCAATTATACTAATCGTCACCAAACGTTAAGTGTGTAGACCCTGCGGGTTCGAGAACTATGTAGACATGACCGAGACACTTCTACGATCAATAACCAATAGCGGGACCTGGATGCCCATATTGGCTCCTACATATTCTACGAAGATCTTTATCGGTCGAACCTCTATGTCAAGGATTCAGTTAATCCCGTATGCTGTTCCCTTTGTTCTTCGGTATGTTACTTGTCCGAGATTCGATCGTCGGTATCACTATACCTAGTTCAATCTCGTTACCGGCAAGTCTCTTTACTCGTTCCGTAATACAAGATCCTGTGGCTAACTCTTTAGTCACTTTGCTTGCAAGGCTCATTGTGATGTTGTATTACCGAGTGGGCCCTGAGATACCTCTCCGTCACACGGAGTAACAAATCCCAGTCTTGATCCATGCCAACCCAACAGACACCCTCGGAGATACCTGTAGAGCACCTTTATAGTCACCCAGTTACGTTGCGACGTTTGATACACACAAGGTATTCCTCCGGTGTCAGTGAGTTGCATGATCTCATGGTCAAAGGAACAGATACTTGACATGCAGAAAACAATAGCAATAAACTGACACGATCAAATGCTACGTTTACAGTTTGGGTCTTTGTCCATCACATCATTCTCCTAATGATGTGATCCCGTTATCAAATGACATCTCATGTCAATGGCTAGGAAACCTTAACCATCTTTGATCAACGAGCTAGTCAACTAGAGGCATACTAGGGACACAGTGTTGTCTATGTACCCACACATGTATTTGAGTTTCCAATCAATACAATTATAGCATGGATAATAAACGATTATCATGAACAAGGAAATATAATAATAACCAATTTATTATTGCCTCTAGGGCATATTTCCAACACAGGAAAATATTTTTCAGAGAAATAGTAAATCATATCCTGGGGACTACACACACAACCCGGAGCAAGAGTATTGTACCATGTCTTAGCATCACCCTTTAATAAGAACGGAAATAACTTGAGAATATAATAGTAGTGAATCTTCTCATCGTGAGCAAAGAGGGTGGCTATATCATTAAGTTTAGTAAGATGTGCCACTACAGTTTCAGTTTCATAGCCATGGAAAGGATCAGATTCAACCAAAGTAATCAACTCTAGGTCGACAGAGAATTCATAATCCTTATCGGTAACAAAGATAGGTGAAGTAGCAAACTTAGGATCACATTTCATTCTAGCATTCAAAGTCTTTTCTTTATACTTGCATAGAAATTTCTTAAGATCGTTTCTATCCTTTCAAGAAAGAATTTCTCTAGTCACCTCCTCATCCATAACATAACCTTCAGGTATCTTAGGCATTTCAAATCTAGGAGAGCTAGGACTAATAGGTGTTTCATAGTCATCAGTTTCATAGGCTTCATCAGTTTCAGCAATCTCATCAGTTTCAGTAGTTTCATTCTCTTTAGCTCTAGCAGTTTGTTCATCAAGAAATTCACCTAGTGGCACATTATCATCAAGCATGGTACTAGCATCATCATAAGCATCATTCATAGCGGAAGCAGCATCATCAATAACTTGCGACATATCAGGATTACTAGCATGTGGCGGTGTTGCAAGCTTACTCATAACAGAAGGTGAATCAAGTGCAGAGCTAGATGGCAGTTCCTTACCTCCCCTCGTCTTAGAGGGAAAAATCTTGGTCTTTGGATCCTTCTGATTATTCATAGTGATAAATTGATATAAATCCCAAGTGACTCAACAAATATAGCTATGCTCCCCGGCAACGGCGCAGGAAAAAGGTCTTGATAACCCACAAGTATAGGGGATCGCAACAGTTTTCGATGGTAGAGTATTTAACCCAAATTTATAGATTCGACACAAGGGGAGCCAAAGAATATTTGCGAGTATTAGCAGCTGAGTTGTCAATTCAACCACACCTGGAGATTAAATATCTGCAGCAGAGTGATCAGTAGCACAGTAGTATGATAGTTTTGATAGCAGTAGCAGCAGTAACAGTAACGGTAACAGTGATAGCAATAGTTTTATAGCAGTTGGAACAGTAGCAGCAGCAATAGTAACTTAGCAAGAACAATAAGTGGAAAACTCGTAGGCACTGGATCGGTGAACTCGTTGGATGATATTCATCATATAACAGTCATAACCTAGGGCGATACAGAACTAGCTCCAGTTCGTCAATGTAATGTAGGCACGTATTCCGTAAATAGTCATATGTGCTTATGGAAAAGAACTTGCATGACATCTTTTGTCCTACCCTCCCGTGGCAGCGGGGTCCATATGGAAACTAAGGGATATTAAGGCCTCCTTTTAATAGAGAACCGGAACAAAGCATTAACACATAGTGAATACATGAACTCCTCAAACTACGGTCATCACCGTGAAGTATCCCAAATATTGTCACTATGGGGTTGACGGATCATAACACGTAATAGGTGCATATGACTAGGCAAGATCGAATCAAGAACATAGATATAATGGTGATAACATAAACGGTTCAGATCTGAAATCATGGCACTCGGGCCCTAGTGACAAGCATTAGGCATAGCAAAGTCACAGCAACATCAATCTCAGAACATAATGGATACTAGGGATCAAGCCATAACAAAACTAAATCGCTTACATGATGAATCTCATCCAACTCCTCACCGACCAGCAAGCCTACGAAGGAATTACTCACTCCCGGTGGGGAGCATCATGGAATTGGCGATGGAGAAGGGTTGGTGATGACGAAGACCGAAGATTCCCCTCTCCGGAGCCCCAAACGGGCTCCAAATCTGGCCTCCCGATGAAGAACAGGAGGTGGCGGCGGCTCCGTATAGTAAAACGCGATGAAACTTTCTCCCTGATTTTTTTCTCCAAAAATAGGATTTTATAGCGTCGGACTTAGGGTCAGTGAGGCCACGAGGTGGGCACAACCCACCAGGGCGCGCCTGGGGGGGGGGGGGGGCTGGCGCGCCCTGGTGTATCGTGCCCAGCCAGGGGGCCCCCTTCGGTTTTTCTTGGCTCCAGTATTTTTTATTTATTCCAAAATAAATCTCCAAAAAGTTTCGTCCAGTTCTGAGAACTTTTATTTCTGCACAAAAACAACACCATGGTAGTTCTGCTGAAAACAGCGTCAGTCCGGGTTAGTTTCATTCAAATCATGCAAATTAGAGTCCAAAATAAGGGCAAAAGTGTGAGGACAAGTAGATACGACGAAGACGTATCATCCATCACAAAGCACCTCTTCCCATGGCAAGAAAAATCGATCTAGTTGGCCTAACTAAACCAAAGATTCGAAGAAGAAATACGAGGCTATAAGTAATCATGCATATAAGAGATCAAAGAAGAGTCAAATAATATTCATGGATAGAAACTGATCATGAAATCAAAATTCATCGGATCCCAACAAACACACCGCAAAAAGTTTACATCAAATAGATCTCCAAGAGACCATTGTGTTGAGAATCAAGAGAGAGAGAGAGAGAGAGAGAGAGAGAGAGAGAGGAAGCCATCTAGCTACTGCCTACGGACCCGTAGGTCTATGGTGGACTACTCACGCATCATCGGAGAGGCACCAATGAGGATAATGAACCCCTCCGTGATGGTGTTAGATTGGATCTCGCGGTTCTAGAACTTGCGGCGGCTGGATGTGTTTTTCGTCGACTCCTCTAGGGTTTCTGGAATATTTGGGAATTTATAGGCGTCAGAGGCGGTGGAGAGGGGTCCCAAGGAGGGCACAACCCATCAGGGCGCGCCCGGGGCCTCTAGCGCGCCCTGGTGGGTTGTGGTCTCCTCGGCCCTCCCCTCTGGCATTTCTTTGGCCCACTGGATGTCTTCTAGCCCAAAAAAATCTCAAAAAAGTTTCGTCGCGATTGGACTCCGTTTGGTACTGATATTCTGCGAAGTAAAAAAAAGCAAAAACAGCAACTGGCACTTTGGCACTATGTCAATAGGTTAGTCCCAAAAAATGATATAAAGTTGCTATAAAATGATTGTAAAACATCCCAGATTGATAATATAACAGCATGGAACAAGCAAAAATTATAGATACGTTGGAGACGTATCAACTGTCCAACTCCACGTTGTTGAGGAGCTACTGGACTTGCTCCAAGCCAACCCATTGGAACCAGCAGACCTTGAGCAAGACTCGGACTCGGAGGTTCTGATGTCGATCTCTAAGGTGATGACCACGGGGGAGACGATGCCGCGCATAGTCCGATTGGTCAGGCGAATTGGTGACCAGGAGGTGCTGATTCTGGTTGACTCGGGGAGCTCCCACAGTTTCATCAGTGAGGCCATGGCATCAAGACTGCAGCATCAAATCCAGCAGATGGCACCGATTACAGTCAAGATTGCGGACGGTGGAGAGTTGCACTGCTCAGGGTATGTTCCAGGCTGCTCTTTGGGCATCTCAAGGTCACAAAATCAGGACGGACCTCAGAGTTTTGCCGCTGGGCTGTTATGACATGGTGGTGGGAATGGATTGGCTCCAGCAGTGTGGGACTATGTGGGTGGATTGGGCAGCGAAGACGCTGAAATTCATGCATGATGGACAACAAATTTCTTTGGTGGGAGTGCAGACTCAGCTTGATACACTCCAGCAAATTTCCTTCGACCAGTTGTGTGCTCTCGAAGCATCTAATGCTGTAGCTCACATCGTGGCCTTGAAGTTATCTCTGGCTGGGGCAGCGATTAGTGACATACCACCAGAAATTCAGGACGTTTTGGACCAATTCCAGCACGTGTTTGATGAACCAACGGCACTCCCTCCACACAGAGACTGGGATCACTCGATTCCTCTGATTCCAGGAGTTAAGCATGTTAATGTGCGGCCGTACAGATATACACCAGAGCAGAAAAATGAGATTGAAGCTCAGGTTAAGTAAATGCTTAAGGCAGGATTGATCGTGGAGAGCCTCAGCCCTTTTTCCTCGCCTATTCTATTGGTAAAGAAGAAATATCAAACATGGAGGTTGTGTGTAGATTACAGGCATCTCAATGCGGTGACCTTGAAGACCAACTACCCCTTGCCCGTGATCGATGAGTTGTTGGACGAGTTGTATGGCTCATGTTGGTTCTCGAAGCTCGACTTGAGTGCCGGATACCACCAAATCTGCCTTAAGGAGGAGGATGAAGCCAAGAACGCCTTCAAAACGCATCAAGGGCATTATCAGTTCAGAGTAATGCCGTATGGAGTCACTGGGGGCCCGGCTACATTCCAAGGTGGCATGAACACCGTTTTGTCGCCACTGCTGCGCCAGGGTGTTCTTGTTTTTATGGACGACATCCTGATCCATTCCAGAACTCTGTCGGACCAAGGGAAGTAGCTGCGACAAGTGTTACAGTTGCTATCGAAACATGAACTCAAGGTCAAGCTCTCCAAATGCACCTTTGCCCAGCCTCAGATCAATTACTTGGGTCATTGCATCAGTGCGCAAAGAGTGGCCACGGACCAAGGTAAGATTGCAGCAGTCAAGGACTGGCTGACACCTTCATCGTTACGTCAGCTGAGGGGCTTCTTGGGGTTAGCCGGGTACTATCAAAAGTTTGTCAGAAACTTTGGTGTTGTCAGCAGACCCCTCACTGACCTCCTGAAAAAGAACACGCTCTTCATCTGGACTCCCATGGCGGCATCTGCCTTCTCCTCTCTGAAACAAGCTCTGATCGAAGCGCCTGTGCTCGCACTACCCGATTTCGCAAAAACATTTGTGGTGGAGACCGATGCTAGTGCCACTGGGGTGGGAGCTGTACTCATGCAGGGTCACCATCCTTGCACATACCTCAGCAAGGCACTCTGCCCTAAGAATTTGAGATTATCTTCTTATGAGAAGGAGTGTTTAGCTTTGCTCTTAGCGGTGAATCACTAGAGATCATACCTGCAGCATGCGCCCTTCGTTATCCGCACAGATCAAAAGAGTCTGCTGAATTTGACAGATCAGAGGTTGAACACACCAATTCAGCAATGAGCGTTTACCAAACTAGTGGGACTCCAATTTCAGATACAATACAAGGCAGGCAGTTCGAACAGGGCTGCCGATGCTCTATCCAGGCGGGCACATGAAGACGGTCATGAACTCTCAGCAGTGGCAGTATGCTAACCCTTGTGGCTGGAAGCAGTCCTTGCTAGCTACAGGGAGGACGCGGAGACAGAGCGACTCCTCACCCAACTGACACTCGACCCAGGAGCCCATAAGGATTTCGCCCTCCAGGATGGTGTTCTCCGCTATCAAAATCGCATCTGGATAGGCAGTGACTCAGACACGTAGGTTTCCATTGTTCGAGCCTTGCATGATAGCGCCGTGGGGGGGGGGGCATTCGGGATTTCATGCCACCTACAATAGAGTGAAGCGACTGTTCGCTTGGAAGGGACTCAAGGAATTGGTAAACCAGTTCGTTCGTGCCTGCATCACTTGCCAGCGAGCCAAAACTGAACAGGTCTCGCCTACTGGGCTGCTACAACCCCTGTCGATCCCAAAGAGACCATGGGCCGTCATATCCTTGGACTTCATTGAAGGTTTGCCAAAGTCATGCGGTTATGATGTTATTCTGGTCATTGTGGACAAGTTTTCCAAGTACGCCCACTTCTTACCACTGAAGCACCCGTACACAGCTTTGACGGTCGCGACAGCGTTCATGAAGGAGATCTTCAGGCTGCACGGGCTTCCGCTCGCTATCATTTCTGACCATGACCGTATCTTTACCAGCACCATTTGGCAGGAACTTTTCAAGCTATCCAAGACTCAATTGCAGCTTAGCTCCTCGTACCACCCTCAGACCGATGGGCAGACCGAGCGGGTGAATCAATGTCTTGAAGGATACCTCCGCTGCTCAGTGCACTCTTGTCCGGCCAACTGGGTCAAATGGCTCTTCCTTGCAGAGTATTGGTATAATACGTCCTTTCATTTCTCACTTGGCAGAACACCCTTCAAAGTGATATATGGCCACTTGCCCCAGGAGTTTGTCATTGATCAAGTGGAGGACAGCTATGTTCATGATCTCACAACTTGGCTGCACGAGAGGGAAATCATGCTTCAGCACTTGCAGCAGCAACTGAAACATGCTCAAGACCGCATGAAGAAACAAGCAGACAAGCATAGGACAGACCGAGAGTTCGAGGTGGGAGATCTAGTGTTTCTCAAACTTCAACCCTTCATACAAACGTCGATCGCTCAAAGGCCTTACAGAAACTGGCATTTCGTTACTATGGGCCCTACCGTGTCGAAGCTTGCGTTGGGGCAGTGGCCTACAAACTGAAGCTACCGGAGGACGCCAAAATACACCCGGTGGTGCACGTGTCGCAACTGAAGCGAGCGATCGGCGCCGATGTTCCGGTAAGTACTCAGGTTCCTCTCGCTAACCACATCCTGCAGGAGGAACACCAGCTAGAGGCGATCCTGGATAGCAAGAACATTCAAGTCAAAGGGGGAGAAGCGCCGCATGTTCTGGTGCTGTGGAACGACCTACCTTCATCCTGGGCGACATGGGAGGATCCTACGACACTGCACCATTGCTTTCCAGCCTTCATCGCGCCTTGGGGACAAGTCGGCTTCCAAGGAGGGGGCAATGTCACGACTGACATGCGGGCCCTGGACGCACCGCTGGAGGGACCCAGCGGTCAGCCTCAACCAGAGGCATCCTGAGGCGTGAGTAGTGTGTGTTTGTGGGTACCGAGGGTGCCAGCGGGCTGTAACGTGTGAGGTGGAGGCATGGGGGTTGGCCCTGTGTTATAAAGGAACCAAGCTCCAACGTGTGAGGTATCGAGAATTACTACGAATTAATACAGAGCGAAGCTGTTCTTCCTCTACCGGCCTCCTCACCAACTCCCTTTCCCTACCTGCCTGCCCTCTTCCTCCTTCCATCAGCCGGATCAAGATCGGACACGTTACTCTCTCTCTCTCTCTCTCCCAAAGGTCGCAGCCATGGCAGGAGTCTCCCTCGCGCCCGAGCCCGATGAGATATGTCGCCTCGCCGCCGAAACCGCTCCTCACCGCCCGTTCTAGCTGATGTTGTCCTCGCCTGCCATGGTAGGAGCCGCAAGCCAAAACGAAACGCGCCAGCCATGGCTGATGGCTGCACGTGAAGGGCGGCGGAGCGGGCCACCGCCACTGGAAGCCACCATGGCCGACGACTGTGGCGCATGACCCACGTCTTCTAGGGGTGGCGGCTGCTCGCAGGAGAATCCAAATGGTGCTGCTCGCCCACCAGGGATGCTGCTCGCAGGGGGCTCCCCGTGGTGCTTGCTGCCACCCGCCGCTGCTTGCCGTGATGTCATGCTGTTGCTTGCCCGCGCGCCGCAGATGATGCTGCTTCACCACCCGCCATCGATGATGCTGCTTGCGCGCCTGCCGTCACCGTTGCTTGCGCTGCGAGGAGGCCGGCAACCGTGTTGCTGCCCACATCTGGCGCCGCTCGGGCTGCTGCTCACGAGCACAACCGGCCACTACCACGCCCGACACCAAGCACAACCAGGCACCACCACGCCCAGCGCAACCAAGGACGTCACAACCATGGCCACACGCAGCCATGGCCGGCGCGCAGGGACCGGGTTGTTTTAAAAAAAACTTATAGGGACTCAATTGTTTTTTTTAAGTTATAGGGCTCTTTTGCCTTAAAAAATGACAAGGACTCGACTGCTTTTTCTAAAAAGTTACAGGGACCTAATTGATTTTTTAAATAGTTGCAGGGACCTAATTGCTTTTAAATTTTTTGAAAGTGACCAACGTGTGGTCTCTACTTGTCATAACGGTCAACATGACGGTCAAAGTTAACGGTGTTGACTTTTATGCCACGTCACACCTGACAGGTGGGCCGACATTCTCATAATCACAATTAAAAGTTAACTGTTCGGACATTTTGGGTTTTTTGGAACAACCAACCAATCTTGTGGTAGCTTTTTAAAAATTAAGAAAATAAGTACTTTTTGTATCCTAGCCCGTAATGTGGTAGTTTTTTGCTATTTACTCAGATTGAGCACTATAGTGTTATTTCTTTTACATAATTTCTTGCAAAAACGAAACTCTTACGTACTGTACTGTTTGTTTTCTAAAGAGAGTGACAGGGGAAAGCTTCCCCAGCTTTCTATTGACGGTAGGCCTTAGAGCATCTACAGCCACGACCTACAAATTCGGGTCCTCAAACGCCCGCCCGCGGGCACTGACCAGGCGCTCCTCAAATCATGTCGTCCACATCCGTGTATCTCATATCCGGTCCCTCATACCCATACTAACATGCAACGTAGATGAAAATTACGTAGATCAACACAGAAACATAGAATCGGACAGAGGAATGCACATTCCGATCACCAAAAGATCACCGCCGAATGTCCAAAACATCGCCACAGTTCACATAATTCACATAAACGACGGACAAATTTAAACTAGATTACTAAAAACTAGAAATTGAAGACGGAGACGGCGAACATTCACCACTTGCTCGCCGGCCCTTTGCCCTTCCTGTCGCCCAGCTGTAGGCGTTGGCGGCTGGTGGTGGATCGTTCGAGTCATCTGATGACGAGTCGTGGTCGTCGTCGTCGGAGGTGTCGGAGAGGATGGCGAGCCCTTTTAGCCGCCGGACCTCCCTGTCTTGCTGCTGCTTGAGCTTCGCGAGCTAAGCTGCCTCCGTCGCTGCCTGTCGCCGCGTCGCGCTCGGACTGCTCAATGGCAATCCGGAGCGCCTTGGCGTTCTTCCGGCGGAGCCACCGCGCGTCCGTCTCCGCGGTCGTAAGTGATCGGTAGTAGACCCATTCGAGGAGCCGCGCTTCCTCGCCGGGTTCCGCCTCCATCCCGCGGCGGCGGCGCACGGACTGCTCCGGCTCCCTCCTCTCCCTTTACCGCTGCCGCTCGCGGCGGGCGGTGCGCGTCCGGACCGGCGGGGCGGGCACAAGCACCCACCGCTGCCCACGTGGGGGAGCAGCAGCCGGCGGGGGCAGGGGATGACGGAGGGGAGGCGCGGATTGCGCAGGCCACCTGTCGGAGCTGTGCATGGGCCGGGAGGGGCCAACGCCGGCGGGGAAGCTGCGAGGCTGCAGATCCGGAGCTGCCCCCGGTCTCAACCTTGGACCGCTCCAAGGCGATGCGGAGGGCAAGCTCAAAGTCCGGATCCAGCTCCTCATTGGAGTGGCTGCCGGAGCTTGACATTGCGCTGGATTCGATCGGAATGTGTGCGGGGAGAGGAGCGGACGGAGCGAGAGAGGAGAGTGAGTGAGCTAGGGTTTCGGAGTGATGAGCCGGATGAGGTTTTTTGTGGGACAGAGATGAGATCGGTGGTGGCCCGGACCTGTCAGACGGGCGTGCCTGGGTCATCCCATATTCGTCCCATATTTTGCCTGGATATGAGGGGTACCGGTCAGCCCGGGCGTTTGAGGTCCGTTTGAGACGTCGACGGTTTGGGACGCCCGGCTGTAGATGCTCTCAGGAAGTTACCGAGCCAGTGGCGGCAGGAAAGAATTAGACTCCACCTCACATACTGCGCTGTCATGGCGGTCGTCGTCGCCTTTGAAGTACTAGCGGAGACCAGAGGTTCCCATATCCGCACCACACACTAGTCCACTGTAGAACAGAGTTCCAAGCCATCTTCGCGTCCAGGGCAGCCTGCGCAAGTTGACCGTGGAGCCGTGGTGCTCGCCCAAGAACGGAACCACAGGCTGAAGAGGCTCCGGCGATGGCGCTGACCCGGCTGTTCATCTTCCTCTTCCCCGCCGCCGTCCTGGCCGGACTCGCCTCCGCCTCCGCGTCACCCTTACTGTCTGGTCGTACGTGTTCCGGTGCTCCCAACGACTGCGCACTACTTTGCTTCTTGGAGCGAACTGTGATGGGCTTGTTCTGTTTTCTTGGTGCTTGAGCAGACAGCGTATTCCAGGCCAGCACCGGATCTACGGGGAGGAGCTTGCTTCAGACCAAGAATAGTACGTGGTTTCCTTTCTTCATCTTGCTAAGTTTAACCCCATGACAATTTCGGGATTTGGTCTGGTTTTAGTGATACAAAATTACAGAAGACCAGGTTGGAAGAGATACCCTGTCTGTGTTAACTGACTAGGTGACGATTTGATGGTGCAGATACTGAATTCGCATGCGTGTTAACTGAATATAGCACACTTGATTGTTCTCATGTGCGCTTAGAATTGAGAGGCTGATGAGGAGTTTCTGGACTTGTATAAAAACAGGGTTTGACCGGAAACTACCAACTATCCTAGTATAAGTAATAAAGTGGGACTCTAGAATTCCAATTCCCATACATTACTTGAAACCAAGATGTCCATCCTTGCATAGGAAAAAACAGACATAGTACTTCTCAGTTCTCAGTTTCTCACTATGTTCAGGACTTCCCAGTACCTTCATCTGATACGCTTACATTTATTTTTGTCCATGCTTATCAGACTGCCCTGTGAGCTTCGAGACCCAGAACTACACGATCCTCACAAACAAGTGCAAAGGGCCACATTACCCTCCTACTGAATGTTGTGATGCTTTCAAGGAATTTGCATGCCCATTTGCCGCGTATATCAACAACCAGAGCACTAACTGTGCAGACACGATGTTCAGCTACATCATCTTCCATGGATACCCAAAAGGCCTGTTCGCCGCCGAGTGCCTAAAAGGCAAGGAAGGGGTTTCCTGCGAAGGTTTCCCACAGATAGACACCGGCGTGCCAAGTGGTGGGCCCCAAGTTCAAGGGATTTCATGCCACTTGGTTGTGATCTTGTGTGGACTAGGAGCATTATTGTTCCCTTGAGTATGGGAAACGTTTCCCTTCGGCGCGCCGGCCGAACGTTCCGCCGGACACACGCGCTTCGTCAGATCAGGAGAGATCCTACAGCTGTATCTTCGCGTTGCCCACGAGAGAAGCACGCGCTGGTGTCCCCGACGCACACACGAGCTGCCTTATCTGCTCAGATTCGTTTTCCTCCACACATTCCTCTTCAGTTTTTTCTCTTCTTCCACCGAACACCATCGTCTTTCTCCTCCCAACGAGCCACAGTGCGCACTAGACGCCATGAACGGAGAGCTCGGCCCCTGTATTTTTCTCTCTCCCGCACAAAGCGTCGCCGCAGCGCATCCTCGCCATCGTTTGCTGCAGCGAGCGCTCAAGGGGGGGAGCTACAACCGTCATTGGAGGGAGTTGCAACCGGTGTTGGGGTAGCGTGGTGACCATCCGCCACCATGGATGTTGCAAATTCCCTCGCCGTTAGTAGCAAAAATCACCAACGGTTGCAGCAAAAAAAAATGGCCGCCGCCGTCGTAGCTCCGCCACCATGGATGTAGCAAATTCCCTTGCCGGTAGTAGCAAAAATCACCAACGGTTGCAGCAAAACAAACAAAATGGTTGCCGCCATCGCAGCTCCGCCACCATGGATGTAGCAAATTCCCTCGCCGGTAGTAGCAAAATCGATGACGGTTGTAGCAAAAATGTCACCGTCGTCGTCGGGGTCGCAGCTCCGTCGTGATGGATATAGCAAAATCATTTGCCGGTTGCAGCTTTTTGCGCTGCTGGTTCCAGCTTTTTGCATTGCTGGTTCCAACATTGACAACGACAACGCGGTTGCAGCTCGCCGGCCGTCTATTGTAGCACCGTCCCCATGCAGGTTGCAGCTTCCCGACCATTGGACGGCTGCGACGAGGGTGGACGGCTGCGACGAGGACGGTGGCCAGCGGGGACGAGGGTGGAAGGTTGCGACAAGGACGGCGGCCGGCAGGACGAGGGCGGGCGGCTGCGACGAGGACGGCTGCGACGAGGACGACAGCCGGCGGGACGAGGGCGGACGGCTGCGACGAGGACGGCGGCGGCGGGACGAGGGCGGCGGCCGGCGGCGACGTGGGCGGCCGACGAGCTGGCCGGCGTACGGGAGATTACGGAGCACTCGGGATGAACAGACACCATGGCCTCTTTTTTTTACCAGCGAAGCAGTTGTTTAAGAAGGAATCGTGCGGCTGTTATGGAGCGTATCGTACGTCCACGGTGCGACCGGCCGAATTGTTCGGCCGGCGCACCGGCGCAGATCAGTCCCACTTGAGTATTGAGTGGCCATACCTTGGACTTCTCCAAAGGTGGTGGGTTTTCAGTTATAAGTAGTAAGGCTTGGGATTCATTTGCTTCTCCTTGACATTCTCTTCCATTGTTATAATGTGCCCATTTGTTACAGAAGTACATGACATCTTGAGATTCAACATTATATGATCACATCCTCCTATTGTGAGAGTGCACACCCAAATTATGAATCAGGAAATCAAATATCAATTAACTAATTTCCAGTCTAACTGATAAATGGTGTGTTCATTTGTTACTGCATTGCCATGTTCATGTATTTATATGTACTAGCACAAATGCCCGTGCGTTGCAACGGGAGAAAAATATCAATTTATATTTAAGTTTAGTTAGATTTCTATGTGTAGAAACACATTCACAGGTAATGCAAAATTCGGCCAAATTAAAACTGTTCAGAAGATCCAACTTTATCCAAGCAGAAATGCTAATCTTATAAAATATTTCTTTACATATGTCAACATATAACAAAATAAAGTTAGGAACATGATAAAGTTTAGTCATTTTTCACCCAAAATTGCTAGTTGACCAGAGATACTACTCACAATGTTCAGAGAGAGAGAGAGCATACCCTTCATGGCAACTATTAGAGTTTTAGGCTTCTTAGTGTGGATGAACATTCACATTCGATGGAAGTGATCTATTTGAATTTTTTCTATATGTATCTTACAAATACTATATCAAAAGCAGTAAAATCGCATTGGCGTCTCTCCATGTTTCTTGCTAAAAACAAGTGATCTACGTGTAAGACCAGCGGAGCCCTTTCATTTTATGATGGAAACAACACTATATGAACCATTCCTTCTATTCCTAAATATAAGTCCTTTTAGATATTGCAGTATGGACTACATACGGAGCAAAATGAGTGAATCTACACTCTAAAATATGTCTATATACATATCTATGCAGTCCATACTAAAATATCTATACAGATTATATTTATAAATGGAGAGAGTATATGATATCTAGGACACACAACTTGAAGAGAGATTGTTGATTTTCCATATGTTTTCTGTTATCTATAATACTTTCTCTTCATTAGTGTTCGTGGGATAGATGGATGAGATTTCTACCCCTTTTTTTACTAATATTGATGATCATGGGAGTTCTAGATATTTTTGTCAACATTAGATTTTTTGAAAAGGTACGCTTTATTACTTAAATGTCAACATTAAATGGCGATTCATAGATACTTTCTACTACATCACATGTACATGTGTGTTGCATACATATACTCCTGAGTGTACATACATACTGCTTATTTTTTTCTATAGTACGGAAATTTCTGGATTTAATGATTTTTGAGATATATAGTTACTTTGGATGCAAAAAAATACAGTTAATTAATTTGCTCTCTTATCCGGCCAGAAATAATCAGCTTATACTCCAGTATAGAAGAATCCTCTGCTACGATTTTCCATACAAAAAGTTGATGGAAAAAAAATACTATTTTACATCATCTCCGTGTGCACATATATGCAGCCAAAGCATCAAATAAGATTTGAAAAATGTCATCTATATCCATGATAGCATGTAACCGAACGAAGTTGTGATCTAACGCTTTTTAGGGGATTAGTAGAATCGGAGAAGTGAAAAATGCATGCAGGAGGAGAATCAACCGATGGGTGTCGCTCCTAGATAAAATTCTTCTTACCTTTTATTCGGTGAGATCTCCGGTGTCCAGCCGCCCGCTCTGGTGTCCATGGCAAGAGAACGATTCCACCAGCCGTCTCACGCGGACGACGCGTGTCATCTGACCTCACACGCACCGCTGTCTATCCCCCTTCAACCTTATCTTTTCAGCAGCCCTCATCCTCGTCTCTCCCCACACTCCAGATGCAGCAGTCCAGTCCGAGCCCGATCCATCCTCGCGCACGCTGCCCCACCGGAGCTCCAGCGCCTCCACGCAACACCTCCCACCGGAGCTCCAGCGCCTCCCCGCAACACCTCCTTTTGCCTCGTTGCTCCTTCTTCCTTCCTCTGCCTCTCAGTTCTTTCTGGCCATGAGCAGGAGCATGCAGGGATCCTCGCGACCACCACCACGGACGTCATGGCGCCGCGGCAGCCTCCGAGTTTGTGGGCAGTCGGCACCCGTCCTTCCCTGAGACCGGTGCCGCAGCCTTGTGCCTATGACGACAGGGCCCGCCATCGACCCGTCCTGGGCCGTCCCTTGCCTTGCTCGCGTGGGGCGCACTGCGTGGGGACCACCGCATGGGCAAGCCGCCCCTCACCGGAAGCATCTGATGCTACAACGGCGCCCGAGATGTTGCTCCGAGGGGCGGGCGCGGTGACGGCGGATACTGTGACGGCTACCGGGGGACTCCTCTTTGCGTTCGTTCTTTATCCCATCTGCATTTCTCCTTTCTTCAAGAAGATATGCAACCGAGCCAAAGTAGGCTGTTTCAAAGGGCCTAATGCCGATTATTTTGTATACTCAAGATTTGCAACCTCCTTATTCCTTTGCTCCCTCTTCCCACTTGCAGGATCAATTGCGTTGTTCTGTTTCCTTCATCTGTTTGTTAACTTCTGATGCAGCAAGGCCTTTGACATACGAAAGTTATGCGAGCCGCCGCCTCCAAGTTCGCCAGCCGCCGGCGCCCCGTCCTCCCCTGCGACCGGTGCCGCCGTCCCTCGCTCACGTGGGCCGCAGTGAACGCCAGCCGCGACGCGTCCGTTCCCCCGTCCTCCCTTGCGACCGGCGCTGCCGTCCCTCGCCTCGCTCACGCCCGCCGCGACGCCTCACGTGGGCCGCAGCGAACGCCCGTCGCGACGTGCCGGCGCCCCCGTCCTCACCTGGGACCGACGCCGCCGTCCCTCGCCTCGCTCACGGCCGCCGCGACGTCTCGCCTCGTCCGCCGGCGGCGCGTACGCCCGGTGGTGGAGAACGCGAACGGTGGAGGACAGGGGGTTTTATGTACAGATGAAACGTTTTTTACTTAAGTGAGGATTGCGGGTTGATTTCGACAGAATGTGGGGGCTTTTGTGTAAAAACGCCGACGACGTACGACTAAAGCGGTAGCTGCTTTATTATTATTAGGGAAAGATGGTGCCTTTGGGATACGTTTTTCCAGGTAATACTGCAATCGTGGTGGCGTTCTAGAGCATATTCAGCCGTGCCCTTCGCACATAAGCACATCATGTTCAGAACATTGGCCTGAAGAATCTCTGCGCCTTGATCAAAGCAGCCACCGCCTGCCCTCAGGCGCCGTAGACGTGCCCAACATAGCAAATACGAACAATCAGTCAATCACCCAATGGCATGCAGAGATTTTCTGTGGAACTTTTCCTGTGGAACTTTTCGGTTGTCTGCTAAAAAATCTTGCCTGCGGTAAACTTACGTGCATGTACTACTTCATATTCGTATCACGTGAGAAAACACTGTATCTGTGCATAAATTAGGAAAATTAATCAAATTGCCCGTCTAGCTCAGTCGTTAGAGCGCAAGGCTCTTAACCTTGTGGTCTTGGGTTCGAGCCCCAAGGTGGGCGATGATTATTTTTTACTTATTGGATGCAAATGCCCATTTTGGCATTCATGTTCATTTTAACTTTTTCATTTCTCTGTGTTGCATTTATTTCCCGATTTGCCATTTAAACTTCTTCATTATTGTTGCGTTTATTTTCTGATTTACCGCGCGTTTCTTTCATATAACAACCCATAAATTTTGAACATATAGGCATGTTACAGTCACTAGGTCATTCGCCAACTGAAAATCAAAATGTCATTTTGCTATTCTCAAAGAAATATTTGTTATTTTGCTACCTACTCCCTCAGTCCTATAATGTAGTGTCAAAAAACGCCGTACATTATAGGACGGAGGAAGTATTTTAGTTATCAATTGTAATTCTGATGTATAAATCTTATAGTATTTTTTATTAATTTGAATTTCAATTTTTGTGTGTTTGTAAAGCCCTTTTTGACATTAATGTTGTTGTTTTTTGCGATGCATTTATCTCTTGATTTATTTAGGCATTTTTAGATGAATTATAGCTTAGGTCCATCCATTTCTTACATGTCTAAATAACCCATAAGAGCATCTCCAACAGGCGTCGAAAAACAGCCCCGCGCTCAATATTTCGATTTTTTAGCGCGCGTGCAGCGGACCCGAGCGCTCCAGCGGCCGCGCAAAAAACGCACGCGCGGCATAAGTGCTTCCGCGCGCGGAGCGAAACGGCATCGCGCGCCACTTATTTCGTGCGCCCGCTCCCGCGCGCGGAAGCACTCGAGCGCTCGCGCCTCTTCCACCTCTTCCTCCGGCCGTGCCGCTCTCGCCCCGCCGCTGGCAAAATCGCCTGATGGACGACCGCGGCGACATCCCCCTCACCCGCTCCTACACCCGCGACCCCTCCGCCGCCGCCGCCGCCGCCGCGAACCCCAGCGCGGGGAGCTTTGGCTTCGCCTCCGCCGGTGCTCCTCCAAGCACCGGGCTCGTGCGCGGGCTCTTCATGGCGCCACGGACGACCTCGGCGGGTGGCGTCGCACCGGCGCCCATCGTGAAGCCACGTGACCACCTCTCGAAGCTCTCAAATGCGGCGGCGGCAAAGGCGGGGAAAGTAACCGGGAAGAAGAAGGAGAAGCGGCGGACGACTCTTCTAGGCGGCCGAGGAAGAAGCTTGCAGGGCGCGTGACAGAAGCGCGGGCGAGAGAAGCGCCGGCGAGCTCGCTTGTTACGCCGGCGGCCGATGCGCACAAGGTGTACGATGAAATGCCAACAAGGTATGAATTCGCCAAAAAAAATTCGTTGATGTTTTTTATTACATGAATGAATTCATATTGATAGATTATTGGTTTTTTTGTATATACTTTTTAGTTTCAATGATGAGACATATATGTCAACTATGGGTGTTGGCTCCAACAATTCTCATTGGTCTCAAACCAATGATGATTTTGAGGGGGACGAGGATGGTGAGGGTATCTTCGATCCACTGAAAGGAAGAGCGGGCAACTACACCACGGACGAAGACAAATTGCTATGCAATACATGGTTGAAAGTGTCTAGGGATGCCATCGTTGGAGGGGATCAAAGTAGAGATGCGTATTGGATCCGAATGAAGGAGCACTTTGATTTACACAACAATAGTGGAATTGACCGCATGGAAAGATCCCTTCGCTCCCGGTGGTCGACAATCAACAAAGATTGTCAAAGATGGGCGGCCGCACTTAAGGCGGTTGACACGCTAAACCCAAGTGGAACTAATGATAGCGATAGGGTAAGTGTCATTTCTTTCATGATTCTTCCATGCTCTTTCTTCGGTGTTTCTAGTGCTAACTTGTTTTTGTGTGTGTAGCTCACTATCGCACAAAACTTATTTCAAGGAGAGGAGAAGAAGACCAAGAAAGGGAAGATCAAGAAAGGGAGACCATTTATCTTGCCCCATTGCTATGCAGAGTTGAAGGATGATGAGAAATGGAAGCCACGTGAAGGTGTCGATGAGGAGACCAACAAACGCAAGCGAACTATTGATTTGGATGATGATGAGGAGGAGGCATCAAGTGATGACGGCAAGAGAAGCCCTACACCAAACTCGGTTGCCTACTCGAAGCCAAAAAGACCAAATGGAGACAAGAAAGAAAGACAAGAAAAAAAGAAGAGGAAAGGAGATGATGACCTATCAAATGTTATGCAAGCTATTGTGAACGCAAGAAAGGAAGCGAACGAGGATAGGAAGATGGCAAGGAACCAAGATGCGGCGGACGAGGAGAGGAGGTTGGCGGCCGAGGAGAGGAAGGTGGCATTGGAGGAGAAGAAATTGGCCATGGAGGAGCGAACTAGATTGTTAGAATGGGAGAAGAACTTGTTCGTCATGGACACATCTACCCTCGATGAGAAGCAAAAGGAGTACGTCAATCTTGCCCGTGAAGAAGTCTTGGTCCAAAAAAGAGCCATGGTCATGGGAGGCATGGGAGCTACCATGGGAGGCATGGGAGGCATGGGAGCTACCATGGGAGGGATGAGTGGCATGGGAGCTACCATGGCAGCTACCATGGGAGGCATGGGTGGCATGGGAGGCATGTGTGGCTTCGGAGCTACTATGGGCGGCATGGGAGGCATGAGTGGCTTCGGAGGTACCATGGGAAGCATGGGAGGCATGAGTTTTGCTACACTCATGGGAGGCATGGGTGCACCTCCGGGTGACATGGGTGGACGCATGTCTTCCGGTGTGCCTCACATACCTTCGGCATCTTCGGGAGAGAATGAAGAGGAGGACGAAGATGAGACTTCGGATGAGGATGATGAATCGGGGGAAGAGGAGGACGAAGATGAGGATGCGGCATGATTGTTGATGTGTCATTTGTTTGTTTGAACTTGTTTATGTTATGAACTTCGTTTGTGATTTTGAACTTGGTTGGTTGAGATGATGTGACATTATTGTTGATGTGCCGTGCAATGAATTATGCTATGTCTTTTTGTTTTTCATTTTTGATGAAATATCATCTATTGGCTTTAAAAAAATGCATGTTGCAAGTGTCGGCTGCTCGCGCGCGCTGTACTTTTAGCGCGTCTGCTATTTTGCCGCGGCCGCTGGAGTCAGCGCTCGCCGGCGCGCTAAAAAGTGCTATTTGCGCGCGTTAAAACTGTTTTTTGGACGCCGCGTGTTGCGCGCCTGTTGGAGATGCTCTAAGTGTTGAATATCTAAGCGTGTTACACGTGGCGCCTGTTGGAGATGCTCTAAGTGTTGAATATCTAAGCGTGTTACAGAACTACACGGCATCTTGAGATTCAACATTATATGATCACATCCTGCTATTAGCATAGTGCACACCCAAATTATAAATCAGATACCAATTAATTATTTGGAACATTTCGGTTGTCTGCTAAAAAATCTTGCCTACCATAAACTTACGCACATGTACCACTTTATGTTCCCATCACTTGACAAATGAAAATGTGGAAAAAAAAGTCAAATTGCCCGTCTAGCTCAGTCGGTAGAGCGCAAGGCTCTTAACCTTGTGGTCTTGGGTTCGAGCCCCAAGGTGGGCGGTTTGTTTTAAATGGTTGGGTTTAGCAAAAGCCAAATTTTGACACTAATGTTCATTTTAAATTCTTCATATTTTGTGTTGCATTTATTTCTCGAATTACCATTTTAACTCCATTATATTTTATTGCATTTATTTCCCGATTGACCGTGCACTTGTTTCATATCTAAACAACCCACAAAATGTTGAACATCTAGGCATGTTACATTCACATTGGTCATTCACCAACTGAAAATCAAATTGTTATTTTTCTACCTATTGTAGTTATTTGTTGTAGTTCTCATGTATAGATCTTACATTTTTATTAATCTGGATTTTTCTATTATTATTATTATTATTATTATTATTATTATTATTATTATTATTATGGTGTTTGGAAAGCCCATTTTGACATTAATGTTGATTTTTAGTTCTTATTTTTTGCTTTCCATTTATTTCTTGATTTATTTAGGAATTTTATATGAATTAGTTTAGGTCCTTCCATTTCTTCCATGTCTAAATAACCCATAAGTGTTGAACATCTAGGCGTGTTACATTCACATATTTTATTCGTCGACTGGAAATCAAATTATTATTTTGCTTCCTATTTTAGTTATGGGTTGTAATTCTCATGTATAAACATTCTATTTTACTTTTTGGTGTTTGCAAAGCTCATTTTGACACTAATGTTTTGATATTTTTGCTGTTGTATCTATTGTCCATGCATCCTGGATTTATTAGGCACTTTTCTTAGACTAATTAGGTGTTTTTTTAAATATCATTTCTAATATCTATTTTTAGACTTTGTATAAACCCATGTGTTTGGCTCGGCTAGATTTGTTATGATTCGTCATTTGTTCATATGCCTTGTTGTCTTATGAATTTTTAAGCGTCTGATGTTGCCAGGCATTAGGCTTGTATTGTCCAAATGTACATCTAGTCAAAATTTCTAATGTAAAGATAGTGTGATTTATTTTTACCTTATACTCCTTACATGTACAATCAAATTCTATTGTGTATCTCCTTCGTGCTTGCATGTGGGCAAGTATATGTTTAGGTGTCTAAGTCGATTACTGAGTTTTTGTTTTTAAGTCGGAAGATTTTTATCATTGATTTTCTATCCCTTGTAAAAAAAGTGGTTCATGACTTGACCGGCTTACAAATCACCCACACAACCTAAGAATAGAGAATCAGTCGGTCGGTCTCAAGCATCATCAACGCACCACCCTATGGAATTTAATAAAACAAGAGAACACCATTTTCAGCGCAAAGGACGAGAACTCGGTTTAGGTAGAGAAGCAAGATATAGAAAAATAAGGAAACTAGCAAAAAGTAGAGCACAAAATGTAGAATCGTTGAGACATCCTCAATCCACAAAGATTTCACGACAACAAAAGCTCTAGTTGTCCTATCAGTTGATCAGTCTGAGCAGTGGCGGAGCCAAAAAATGTATCACCCGGGCCAAGTGCTGTTAAAACTGATCAGGGAGGGCCAACACCATTGAAACGCTGATTTTTATCGGCAAATAATCAATATTTTTTCACTGTTTATTAGCAATATGCACTTAATCCCTGATGTTAGGGGGGCCAGGGCCCCTACTGGTCCCTGTCTCCGCCACGGAGTCTGAGATTCCATACCATCCATCCTTGCCCCGCCTAAAACACCTCGGTCGTGATGCATCGCAATAGTCTTGGGCACAACTTCAGCTCAGTTCTCTATTCCTCCTCCCCCACCCACCGAACACTTCAACCAAACTTTATAATATTGAGGAGTGATGTGAGCCCCTTAAGCCATGTGGATAGCTGACAAAATTTCCCTAAACATGTGGTCAAAGGAGAACCAAAGAAAATGTGGTATACTATTGGACGTAAAAACAGTTTCAGCACGAATCCATGCTTTATATTGAACTAGTTAATTGTTCGTGCGTTGCAATGGAGACATACATATTTTAGTGGTTCACATCAATTGTGTCTCACGTATATATACCTTCCACCCACTATCTCTGCCTCCCCACTCGACATAAGTCAATAGTTCATTCAATCACAATTCTCTTTCCACTGTCACCCAACACTTTCGACAAATAAAATTGGAATTAAACTGTGGGAGTAGTACGTTTCCAATTTGCCAAAAAAATTAGTCTTTATATTACTAACAAAAGGAGATCTGATATCGGGCAAATAAGTTCAGAAATAAATCATTGGTTGGGGATGTGACTTGATGGGAGATGTAATGTTGCGTAAATACAACTGGAAATAAATCAATGGGGTTACTACGATTTCCAATTTGCCAAATAGAAAAAGGATTAGTATCCATTTTACTAAGGAAAGAGATGTGATGTCGGGCAACTAAAACTAGAAATAAATCTATGGAGGGTGGAATATGAGGAGAGAGAAAAACCTTGGAGGCGAGGAAGCGAACTACCCTTTTTTGCGGGAAAACGAACGACATATTCTCCTTTAATAGTACAGATTAATGTACCAGTCGGTTGCTTCAAAAGTCAGAGCTAATGAATAGATGAAACGCAATAAACATAAATAGGACGTAGGTTTTATCTCCTTGAAGAGCCCGAAACTGCGTAAAACCTTGTTTCCATGTTACTCTCGTGCCTAAACACTTAGCTTGGGATCCCTATCCCGAAATCTGTCGAATTTAGTTCCGTTAGCTACAACTCTCCTTCGCCCTTCGTCGATGCTGGATTGGACATCATCGAGGTAGTGTGACGGACAAGTCCTAACTTCTCTTTCTTCCGACAAAGCTGTCGGACAAGGAAAAGGAGGAGGACCGAGACAACGACGTGTAACAAAAACTTTGGCGACGACGACCAAGGTTGATTCGTATCCAGTGATGTGGTTTTACTCTTGCACAAGAGAAAAAGAGTACCCATAGCGTGGCCCATGTTAACTCTGAAACTCCCGAAGAGGTGCGAGGCGACCATCCTGGGCTGCAGATCGACCACACCGACACCTCCGACCTGCCGCTGCTCGAACACGGACCATGAGATCGCCGGCGGCCACACCTTCCGGGATGGCGTCGAGGCGTTCGTGGCACAGTGTAAACCGGGCAAACGTCGGGTCGGGCCGGGCTTGTAAAAGCCCAACCTTCATTTCTTAAACCCGAACGATGTTTTTCGGTGTACGCACGTGCAAGCCCGGCCCGAACTACCTTTCGGGCTGCGAACAAGGCCCGAGCCCAGCCCGGCCCGGGTTTTTCGGACCGGGTCGTCGGGCCGAGCTGCCCATGCCCAGGTCTAGCACAGGGTTGGGGGGCAACTGCTTCCTCTTCACCTTGTCCGAGTACATCTACTCCATTCAAGGTGCACGGCAGATGACTGTAGCTCCCTGCACGTGTAACGATCGAGCTCAACTGTTGCCAGGTTGTGTGTGTTTTCCGCTTAGTGAGACGCACCGGATTGTCGACTTTGAAGTGAGATCTATCTGTGTGCAGACCATCTCAAAAACGTGTTGGACGAAACTGTTGAACAGGAGTTTTTTTGCTTGCTGAAAAAGAGTATGAAACCCACCACGTTTCCGCTTCTGAAATGAAATCTACTATTCCCTTCATCTCAGTTTATAAGTCTTGCACGTGTATGTAAGTCGTTAATTTGAGTTATATAAAATAAATTATTTAACATAAAAATTATACCAATAAAAAATAAAACATTTAAAGTTTTTAATGATATATTTTTTGTAATATATGCCTCTTATTAAGTTGATGAAATTGACGACCTAGGCTCACGTGCAAGACTTGTAAACTGAGACGGAGGAAGTATGTCTGCGGGGCCTCTAAGAACTACTTGGAGTCGGTGTCGCGGCCGCCGAATGTGTGGGCGGACAGGGCCGGCACCACCGTGAGCGCGTGCGGGAGTCCTGCGGCAAGCGGTCGGCGTACCACATCCACTTCACCAACAAGCCGGAGAGGTTCGTCTTCGTCTCGTTTCATTCATCATCAGGTTCTTGATCAGTTTCAGATTCATGGGACATCCGCACGAACAAATCTGTGCACACTTTGTTGCTGGATCTGTTACCAGTTTTGCACTGATCTGAGCTGCAACTAGCGATGTGTTTGCACTTCCCAAGGCCCTGAGGTCTGCTGGTACTCGCAGCAACCTGCCGCCATTGAGAGTGGCGGCAGGTCATAGGCCGTCAGCTGCGCTTTAAAGGGACGGTGCCGACCTCTTCCCCTCTTATCCGCTGCTTCTCTCTCTTCTCCCTCCCTCTCCCTCTCTCCCTCTGGGAGAAGAAGTAGAAGAACAGTTCTCCGCAGTTTTTGAGCTCGATTTTTGGTATTTAGAGGCCGATTCAGGAGTTGTAGCAGTTGAAGAAAAGATAGATCAAGACAAGAGCTGCAATATGCCTGGTATTATTTTTGCATGCATGCTATCCGTCGTGATTTCGATTAAATGTTCTAGTACTGTTTTAGGAAGTAGAGTACCGCTTTGGAGGCATTTTGGATCATTTGGAGTTGGATTTTCTGTTAGAAGTAATTGAAGATGTTGTAGATCAAGTCAAGACTTATGAAAAACACAGGGTCTTTTTCTATTTTGCATTCATGGTGTAGTTCAGTTGTTTCATCAACTTGTAATTAGTACATATGTAACGTCGTATGACTCGGATCATCAGCTCTTTAAGTAGTGTTTTTCCCAAGAAATTTTGGACCACATAGAGTTGGATTTTTTACAGGAAGTAGTTGAAGATATCATAGATCAGGGTTGCCTCTTTCAAATGCGTTTTTTTTTTGGCATGTGAGATGTTGTTTAGTTTTTCGATTAGGACTAAATAGCTAATTATGTGTTCTTTAGGGCCCCTGTTAGGGGCCGCTGTTTATTTGACACTTCCAGGGTTATAGACACTGGTAGTTACTTTATCTTTGTATGCCATGTGGTGTAGTAATTTATTAATTTAGGCAAATGTTAGCAAGTAGAGTAATAGTGTCTTTGGTGCATGCAAGCTGTTTTTTTTTTTTTTTACTATTTTCTAATTAGATCAATGTGATGTGGGCTGTTAAGGAGTTATCCTATTTTCTTCTGACTTTGTATGCGTAAATATGGTGCTGGGTAGGTACAATGGAAAAATTGTTGATGTTTTATGGTGACATCATACGCGATGGACCTTGCGGGCTAGATGTCTCGAGGTGCACATGTAAGATAATTTTTGTGAAAGACATGGTGAACAGAGGGTTCATGGACGTTAAAAGATGCATCCAAGCCGAGTTTGGTGTTGAGACGGTTGGAAAGAATATGGTTGTCGAAGCTTGCATCGTCGTAGGCAGAGTTGATGGGACACCTGCCCGTTGGGGGCTGAGGCAGGTGAAAGGCGACGTATCTTGGGGTTGTTACATGAAGTTTGCTACCACACCTGGCGCCGCTATGTATGGACGGCCGATGGTGTATGTGTGGTTTGCTGAAGTTCGTTGTGAGGCTGGATGCAGCAACGCAGCTAGTGTGCTCCAGTTAACTACCACTGCAGGTGCTCACACCCAACCAGTGGCGACGATGGGGGGCAGTCGTGTGTGTGAAGAAAGTGTGGTTGTTCCAACCGTGAATAGTGACATAGCCTACCTTCGTGATGCCACGGTACTACTATTTCCCATCTTGCAAATTGTTACGAATAATTTGTCTGACATAACAATCACCGCTTTATACAGATTAGAGACATGAGGAGCATAAAGGAGGATGTGTTTGAGATTGCTCGGGCGAAGGGATGGTTAGACGATGATAGTAGTGATGACGATGATGAAGGAGGTGATCGGCAGAGGACCATGACGCCCTTAATGGGGAGATGGACGGATAGTGACATAGCCCACCGTCGTGATGAGATGGTACTACCATTTGCCATCTTGCAATTTTCACCAAATAGTTTGCCGACATAACAGTCTCCTCTTCATACAGATTAGAGACATGCGGATGATCATGGCGAATGCGTTGGAAACCCTTCGGACGGACCCCTCTTTTGGACATAGCGCGACGTCAAGGTTAATAAGCGTTTATGAAAGTGCCGAGAAGATTATGGAGCGTTGGAGTTGCTATCGCATAGACGACATTGCATTCCGACCGTACGACATGACGGAGGTACGGTTGGCACTACCAAGTGAGGCGGGTCCAAGCCACACCACTCCACTGGATTGTGAGGTATGTTCCCAAATTCCTGATATCTAACACTTCACTTTTTCCTGACATGTTTAAAACGAAAATTTAACGCTTAGTACTATCCATATCTACTATACCTAGGAGTATTATGCATGTATGTATGATATGTTCTGTTGTGAATTGGGACAGGCGGGGGCACCCCAGGACTCAGCGTTATTGCGTATGCCAGCCAACTCTCCCTTGCAGCGCTCTCAGTTCGGCGCTTCACGACCAGAACATCAGGTGAAAGAAAAGCTCATACTGATTTACTTACATTCACAATGATTACATGTCCGAATGTCCGATGCAGTAACGATTGATATTGGATACAGTTCGACTCCGGAGCGATGGAGGTAGATAATCCATTCCCCGAGACCAGCCCTGGTGAAGGACATACAGGGCAATGCTCGCACGATCAGGGCCAGGGGTCTGACGGCGATGAATCCACAGATGTACGAATAAAATCGAAAGAAATACAGCGATTCAACAATTTTCACACTATTTCATAGTAATTCTAATTCTTAGCTTCCTATTCATACACATTCTACTCCTGAAATTTGTAGGAAGAAGAGTGTGATGGCCTTGATTAACCGGATCTTGTTCACATGGCGGACGTTCAGCTGGAGATGGGCGAGGGAATACCCTTCACAGCAGCACGAGCAGCCATCTCCTACTAGTACCCAGCTGGAACTTCGCAGGGCTTTGGCTCCTTGATCCGTGGACAATGTAACGAGCACTACGACATATTTCAGACCTTGTTAATTAAGCTACGAAGTACCTTCGATTTCAACTCCATAATAATCGATATTACCTCCGATTTGTCGAAATCTCCCCAGTTAAATTGCCTCTCTTGTAGTCCTGCTTTGATCATGACAGATTTATCCGTACTGTTGATCGTCCACGTCTGCGTCAGGTTTACCATGCGATGGCATGCACCTGATGGTGGCTTACAATTGGGCAACTGGCCTTATTGCAGAGACGCATGCCCGCGCTGTCTCGGCGAAAGCGATAATGTGTGTCCGTCCCTGTCCACCCACGTTCGTCTTGCATGCATGTTCCAGATCCGTTCTGATACAGTGCCATAGGCCAAAAGCCGTGAGCAGAAAATAAACCGTGCAAAGTTGAAATCACAGCCTGTGGAAGAACTCCGGGACTTATTTAGTCAGTGATCAGAGGCACAACACGGCACGGAGGACTTACTGCTTACGGTATTCGCATTATACACACAAAGTACTAGCACGTTTGTACACTTAGTACAGATTAGCCGGCAGAGGTACAGTGGACGGGAGCTCTCCACGAACATAGATAACACTGAGTAGTAGCTAGGGATCACATACTGGACTCCCAAACATCGTAGGACTTGGAACTGGACCGAGAGAGGTAGAGATCGGGCAAAAGACACAGCACGGCCAAGCTACGCCGTATACTTTTCAGGCAGATCGAACAACGTGCGCTAGCTGCCGCGTGCCATGTGCCGGCAACGTGTGGCCACCAACCTAGGCGCTACTGTTTCCGTCGCACTGCCCTTTCCCGGCCCCCTCCGCCGTCAGCGAGCGGCCGCCGCCAGCGGCCGGAGGCAGCTTCTTGGCCGGGCCTTCCTGCCCTGCAGCTTTGGCAGCATCGCTCCGGCCACCGCCGGCACCGGGGCCGCGCGTCGACGCCGCGCCCTTGGATGCGGCTCCCACGGGCTCGTCGCCGACGTCGACGGCGTCAAAGTCCAGAGGCAGCGCGCGCGACGGCTGCCGCCGGTGGCGCGACGTCATGGATCTGCACTGTTAGTTCGCAAGCTGGCAAGATAGACGTGCGCCTACTACGCGCTCCAGCTCGATGGCAAGCTGCTGCTGCTGCTAGATCATTGTTGATCTGCGGAAGTGAGAGTGCCGATGAACGACGGACGGAGGGCATGGCCTTTATAGGAGGGAGGAAGCCAGCGGCCACACAAGCACAGGCGCTCGGCAACAAAGAAATGAAAGACCATGCATGTGCATGTGGTTTTCATGGATAAAAAGCTCGGCGTCCGTCCGGGCTGCTCGATCGCGGCGCCGCGCGTCAGTGCCCCGTGATCGATCGTACACGGACGTCGAATCCTGTTACCGGACGCAACGTTTTGCAGTGTCGGCTTGTGGGCAGGGGCCGCCCCGGTCGGTCCAGTACGTCGACTAGTCTCCGGCATAAATCATCGCCCACGCACAAAACAATTGACTAGCTGGTTCAAGCAACACGCATCTCAGGGTGTGTATTGGCGTGGCGTGAGGTCACGACATATCATCAAGCTTGTATGTAGGATGATAATTTTCATCAGGTAGATGGCTTTGGGCTGATTGAAGCATTCATTTTATGGCTTTGGGATGATTGAAGCATTCATTTTGTAAGAGCGTCTACAGCCGGACTGGTCAAATCCGACCGTCCGCGTACGTGCCCGCGCACGCCCGCGGATGCAACGGACGGCCCCTCATATATCGTTTCACACATCCATATATCTCATATCTCGACTTTTAAATTTACGCAAAATCATGCACGTCGATCACAGAAACATAACGATCGTCGCATGTAAATAACAAAATATTGGTACCGAACATAAATAGTGTTTACATAAAATTTATTTAAAGTGCACAACTAATCACCTGCTCTTTGGCTTCCATTGTGGATACACAAATGCTCCACCGGATCATTTATTAGTTGCGCGTGCACCTGATGATCTCGGAGATTCTGATGCATCTACAAAAAGTTCATAAGCTGCGCCGTATCTTGATCTTCCGAGATTTCAACTTGTTCGTCAGGTGCTTCAAAATCGTTGGTTTGGGCTACACCATGCATCACCCTCATCCTCGACAATCATATTGTGCAAAATATAATAACACAACATGTCATCAGCTGCCACAAAGTTTCTGATTCCCATATCATTACAGCCCCACGAACAATTCACCAACAAGCTTGCAACACTCCGAATGCCCTCTTCACATCCCTCCTAGCTGCTTCCCGCATTGATGCGAAGTGCTTTTGTTTGTTGCTCTGTGGTTCGGATATGGTCTTCACAAATGCAGCCCACTGAGGATAGATGCCGTTGGCAAGATAGTATCCCATGTTGTAGTCTTGGTCGTTGACGATGTAGTTACACGGTGGTGATTCCCCATTGCAAAGCCTCTTGAACACCGGAGATTGTTGAAGCACGTTGATGTGGCTGTGAGAACCCGACATTCCAAAGAAAGAATGCCAAATCCATACATCATGTGATGCCACCGCTTCTAGTATAATGGTGGCCTCTCTGGTGTGACCTTGATACATTCCTCGCAAATCTTTGGGGGCAGTTCTTTCACTGCCAATGCATGCAATCAATTGATCCCAGCATACCTGGAAACCCTCTGGCCTCTGCAATAGCCAACAACTTCTCCGTGTCCTGTGCATTTGATTCTCTCAGATACTCTGCTCCAAACACCTCTACCACGGCACGGGCAAACTTGACGGTAGTCTTCAGGCATGTGCTCTCCCCCATCCTGACCATCTCACCAACGGCATCTGCGGCGGTACCAAGTGCAAGCATTCTATGAGCAGTCGTGCACTTTTGCTTGATAGAGAAAGAGAGTTGACCGCAGCAATCCCTTGTGAGCTTGAAGTTGTCGTCGTGTGTCTCCACTCCGTCCACAATCCGCAAAAATGATGGTTTTTCCATGCGAAAACTGCGACAAAACCATGGAGCATCCGGGAAAGTTGGGTTCGAAGCAAAGTAGTCCTTGTGCAGTAGCTTTGCTCTGGACCCCCTACCCCGACTTTGATTGAGCCCCTGAAATTGAGAATATGCTCCACTTGCCGGTCCATTTCTTCTTGCATGCTCATAAGCATGATCATGTCCACTTCTTCGACAAATCGAAGAACTGATCTTCAATCATTTGATCAAGCTCCGTCGGTCCATACTCCTCGCCGGGCGAAGCATCGGAATCCATGGTTTTCCCCTAAAATTTTGACAACAAATTCGGTCAGACAATGTGTCGAACACATCCAGCACAAGGCGGAGCCAGAGAGTTGCTGGACGTAGCGCGGCATCTTCCGGGCCGGCGACGACGTCCCCCGCGACGAGAACGGGACAGAAGACTGCTCTGCCGGAGCTGGCGGAGCAGAGGCTAGGAACGATGGTGGAGCGCGTGCGCCGGCGGAGCTGCAAGACAGATGACGCGGGGGAGGAAGAAGAGAGAAACAACAAATGGATCCGGCCGTTCTGTTGGGTGGATTGTGTGCAATTTGCGATGGGGTCAGGCTGTCGGGTCCGACGTGGCGGACGTACCCGGGCGTCCCATATCCGCCTCATATTTGGACTGGATATGAGGGGTGTCGGTTAGCTCGGGCGTTTGAGGCCGGTTTAAGAGGCCCAGTTGGGTCGAATTTTCGTGAATGGTGAGTGACCGGGCGGCCTGCCCCGACGTTTGAGACGGATACGAGGAGTCCGTTGTAGCTAAGGCCTTGTTGAATAAATATAATGAAAATGATTGGATGCACCACGCGATGCGAGGCCGGGCACATTTTCAAAAATGCATGTGCACAAAAATCTGAATGCATGTGCACGGTAACTCCATGGATTCTCTGGAGGGAGAAAGCTCCAAGTGGAAAGAGCCCGTGGGCCGTGGCCATCGAGAACGTCGGGCAAAGGGATGTCATCATCGCTTCTCGGCGCCATGCACGGGCAATCGGGCATGCGAAGAAAATTAACATTTTGGTGGACAGGGCGCATAGGACCGATCGTGGCCTGCCAGCGTGCATGCATGTGCACGGTCCATTCCTGGTCGAGCATCAGCCATAGGATGCGGAGGCTTTGGGCACGTGGTGGCACGTCAAGCGTACGTTGCGTTGCGTGGCGTAGATCCATGGAAGATGGAACCAACACAAAATTGGCGCGACTCGTGGCGCGGGCAGACCGTCCTTATCCATCGGCGGCGTGCCCCCGTACTACGCACATACGCTGCGTCGCTGCTGCGCGATGCTCAAACGATGCCTCCCATGTGAGCGGTGGTGGCGAGAAAAGTCTTGTATAAACTTTAAATTTATATATATTTAAAAAGATAATTCAAACTATAATCAAAAGAGCATCTCAAGCATAATGAAAATTACATTGAGGTCGTTAGATCACCGAATGACCACTAATGCCGTCAGAACAAGCCGCTCACGCATTGTTGTTATAGCTCCACTACCGGAGCTGGCTTGACCATGTGATGACATCCGAGAATCTTCATGCACGTGCCCTTAAGGACCAGCGCCCTTGAGTCGCAGTCGTCCCTGTTGAACCCATGAATAGATCTAACGCAACTGATAAAAATCTCGTCGTCGCTCTCGCACGATAAGAAATCTAACCTCACCACCCTAAGAAGACAACAAGAATCTACGTCAGAGCTCCGTCCAGATGAACGAACTCAAGGAGAATCGAACACCGGAAGCCAAACTCAAAGAAGAAGCGCCGATATCCGCCCAAGTGTCGCACCTACAAGGACTAAAAACCCTAGCCTAAACTACTAGTCGGAGCGAAGGCACCATGATTTCCCTCCCCGCCACCAGCAGTCGGAGCAGCAGGCAAAGGGGAGGCGATTCCATGGTCTCGCCGACGAAGTTTGGAGAAGAAAATTTGCCCTAGCCGCCGAAAGAAAGGTAAAATAACACTAAAGAAAAAGTCCTATGTATACTTAAATTCATACTCTTGCTCTAAGCCTGGAACGAACCTTGATCTCGAAATACATGAAACCGATACCATGTAATCTCTAATACCGATCTATCACTATTGAATATTTTGCTAAATTCTCTTTTGGCGCAGTGGAAAAATGTTGATCCTGAGCAGGATCCCATATTACTCTCATTGACTACATGGGCCCACATATCATATTCGTCTTCCTTTTTTTCAAGGCCATTCTCTTTCAGCAGATCTAGCTCTCACCGTGTCGTGGTCGTCGATGTTGTGCTCCTCCTTCAACTTCTCCTCTGCCTTTCCCGGTGTCGTGCTTGCAAGATTTCGGGTCAAGTTGGTCTCTTTCATCGTGGTTGAAGTGCCGCTCCGACGCGAGTTGACCTGACGTCAACGAGATGGCCCGATGTTGCTTAAAAGACCTCGCAAATTCAGTTCAATCACATATATACATGTGAACAGAAGGAAGTAAAATTGCATGTGAAAATGGTCCTTGTAGAAGCATTCGTCACACTTCGCTGCTACTCCTGTTCTCGCTATCCTAATGGAGGCATTGTTCATGGTGGCTGGCGCCGACCACAGAGTTGGAATGGCAGATTCAGTGTAGCAGTTTTCTATCCCTCTGATCATGTTCTGGATCCAATGTGAAGACAAGGTATGTTCGTAATTCCTTTCATGGCTTGTTTAGGATTAATGTATTTATGTAGTGTTTGGAGTATTGAAGGAGCAACTGTAACAAATCTGGATATTTGCAGTTATGAAGATGTGGCAGATAAGCGTATTGTGTTTTCCGGCTTATGTTTCTTGGTAGGGATTTGGAACTGGGTACATTGAGACTTAGAAATATTCTCCGATTGAATATATATTTTTAAATGGATTTTACCAAAAAAATCGTGATTCTGAGGTTTAACCCAATCCATTTTTCCTTTCTTTTTTCTTCTAATACTTAAAAAAGATTGAACAAGATTTTTTTTTCATATCATGATGAAATCTAATCCTCCCATAGCAATAAGTAGAATTAAAAAGGAAACGACAAAGCTCGGAATAAATGATGAATTTGTATCAATAAGCCTTCATCCCTGAGAGGGAAACAACCCGGATCACCAGCTAAAGCCCCTAAATGACCGTTCGGTGATAAAGGAGGTGGGGGTGCGGGTGGAGGTTGCAAGGACTGCCATGAGGTTTGCCTAGAAGCAACCATCCTTTAAAGAGTGTGTAATAGCTCACTGATCAAACAATCTCGATAGCAAGCTAGCCTCGTCCTTCGTGAAGCTGACACGACTCAAGATATTGGACCTCGGCGGCAACAAATTTCCGGCCTAGACCCCGTGCGAGATTGAAAACTACTCACGCCGCTGGATTGTACAATTGTACGACAACCTATTCTCGAAGATATTTCGATTGGAGTTCGACCAATGCAAAAAACATGCTCCACAAGGCAGGGAAACATAGACGAGGAGCACAACGTTGGCCACCACGGCAGGGACATGGTTAGATCTGGTGGAGGAGAGAGACCGAGAAAAGAAGGGATATAAATATGACACATGGGCCCAAGCAGTCAGTGAGGGTAGCTGATTGATCCTCTCAAGGTTGTCCTTTCTCTATTGTGCCAAATGAGCATTAACATAAATTGACCGAGATATTCCGGCGTTAGAGAGTATAGGGTGTGACTTTTAGGGGTTTTGAAGTCAAGGTTCAGTTTAGACTGAGATTATGAATTTAAGGTTTACTTCAGACTTTTCGATAGTGGTTGATGAGCGCTGGGCTTGACTGTCGTGGCAGCCAACAACACATTTGGCGGGACGGCGGCCCCGCCACGCGGGCAGCGCCTCGTCTCATCCCAGCACGACACATTTGGCATGCTCTGCCGGGCTCTGCACTTTGCTTGCCTGTGCGGGAATGATTTCACCAGCGGTGTTCCCTCGGAGCTCGGCGACCTCGAGATCCCACAACTCTTCGACCTCTCCTTAACACGCTTAACGGAGGCCTCCCAAAATGTATCGTCAACTGCTTGGCGATGTGGGCTCTTGGCCTCGACGCCAACAACCTCACCGACCAAATTCCCTCTCGCATCAACTATCTTGACAAACTCATGATATTCATGACCTATCGAGTTCTTCTTTCTTTTATCACTTAGAATCGTGCGAGATCAAAGTCTCATTCACGGTTTTGCATGAAAGAAAGAAGCGAGGAATCCTCTTTTCGACTCTGACTCCCCCATTCTAGTCGTTGCTTGTTGGGGAACGCGACAGAAAACAAAAATTTCCGGTATAGCGAGCACGCCCAGGACCACTATGGAGATTGCATACAAGGCTTGATCTGATCCGTACCGACTCGAAGCGCAGCGGAAGAAGAGTCGGTGGAGATCGTTGGTGCAGATCCCCGCAGCTAGGATTTTACAACCTCCCAACCGCGAGGATGTACTCCCTCGTCGGACAGCCCTTCGGGAGGCGGTCGGACAGTCCCCCGGACGATGTCGCGGACAGCCCTTCGGGAGGACCCTCGAAACTCGAACGGAGACTCGGACAGCCCTTCGGGAGGACACACGAACAGCCCCTCGGGCAAAAGATTGAAACTACGACCTCTCTACGGGGTTGCACACATACGGTGTCATCTATCCGGCAGGGCTTCACCGTCCAGAACTAGTTCCTGCCGGAACCCAGACAACCTTTCGGCTCTACGAAAGACTCTTTTCGTGGGGGGGAGAGAGAGAGCTTGCAAAGCAAAGCATGTGTATGAGAGCACAAGGGATGATGAGAAATGGCAGCCAACTCTCCTCCTTTTATAGGCCAAGGCAAGGGGTGGGGTGGAGGAGGAAATACCAAAAATGCCCTAGCAACATGTCCCACATGTAAGGCAAAAAGGCAAGGCAAGTGGGTCACCAAGGGGACACCAAAGGGGGCACCCCTTGGCCGGCCACAACCTTGTCCCCCCCCATGGGGGGGACCCCCCAACAAGCCACCAACATGTCTCCTAGAAACATGGGTGTTCCCTAGACAAAAAGCCACCAAACATGCAACCCCCGATTCGTGGGATCTTGTCCCCTCGTACTGAGACAAGATGTTTTTCCGCGATCGTTTCTTCTGAAAAAATCCCGGACGGTCCCAGAACATTTCTGGTACCCTCCAAAATAATTCCGGGCTCATGCCGAAACATTTCCGGTATGGTGGTTTTCATCAGCGAAAAGCAACAACAGCAGTCCCGGCGGCTCCGGAACATTTCCGGGTTTTTTCTCCGAAAAAATCCCAGAAGTTCCCACACCAATTCTGAGACCCTCTAAGAATTTCCAGGTGAGTGCCGGAACCATTTTGGCCTAATCATATATTCCGAAACAACTTTTCGGTTTTACCGAAATTCTTTCGGTGTTCTCTCTCCGGAACTCTTCCGTCGTCACCGAAACTTTTCTGGTGACTTTCTCTCAAACTTCCCGTCTAGAATTCAGCAGATAGATGACCCTTAAGCGTGTGACCCTATAGGTTCGGTGAAGTATAGACATGACCCGGAACCCCTTCCGATCAATGATCAACATCGGAGCCGTGGACACCCATATTGACCCCTATACCCACACGAATGAATATTCGAGTGAACCTCCAGTTGCCGTGTGCTATTCCTGTTGCTTCACGATATGTTACAATTACCCGCGGTGAGACATGTTGGCATCACCGTGGATCAACAACTTGTCCACTATGCCAGTTACCTCGTTGCCGGTATTGTTCTCTTTTCTCGTTCCCGTGTTCCGGCATCCCCGTGATCAAATCACAAAGTGTCTGGCCAGACGATGATGGATACCGTAACACCGAGAGGGCCCAGAGATATCTCTCCATCGTCGGAGGAGCAAATCCCAATCTTGAGCTGTTAAGTTACTTGACATACTTTTCCATGAACCCGTAAGCCGCCGTAATAGCCACCCATTTACGGATGACGTTTAACAAACCCCAAAGTTCATGAAGCAAGCATGAAGAAACTCGATACTCTCATGGTCTAAGGAATTATGCAAACATTAACTTCTCTGTGTTATTAACCATTAACTTATGACGAATGTATCTCCTAGCATAACATCAATACGGATCGATTCAACACAAGTGTTCTACCAACATCGTGCCCTCAAAATTGCCGTCATAGCCATGCCCATGATCAGGAAAACAGGATCATCATGCAATACTTGAGCCAGTCTTAGAGGCAAGACTAGGAATACAATTTACCGTTTATTATACCACACGTGCACATGAGTTTCCCTCCAAGCCTCGTTTAATTTGTAGACTCGAGAATCATTGCAGTTATAGCATGGAACATAAACATTCATTACAAACTCTGAGATACAAAAGTAACTTATATTACTGCCTCTAGGGCATATCTCCTACAGTCTCCCACTTGCACTAGAGTCATAATCCAGTTACATGGCTTCCCTAACACCAATGGCTATCCGGTGTTGCTCATGCTTTGCTCGTGGTAGAGGCTTCGTCATCGGGTCTGACACATTCAGATCCGTGTGAACTTTGCGTACTTTCACTAAACCTTCTTCGACATGATGTCGAATGAATTTAAATTTGCGTTGAATATGCATTGTCTTATGGTGCGAACATGGCTCCCTTGCCTGAGCCACGGCGCCACTATTATCACAATAGATCTCCACCGGGTCCAGAGCATTTGGAACCACACCAAGGTCTTCAAGGAATTGCTTGATACCGACAGCTTGCTTGGAGGCTTCTGAAGCAGCAACATATTCCGCCTCCGTCGTAGAATCCACCACAGTCTTTTGTTTGGAACTTTTCCAATCAACTGCGCCGCCGTTCAATATGAAAACATAGCCTGATTGAGATTTGAAGTCATCTAGGTCAGTCATGAAGCCTGCATCAGTGTAACAACTTACAATGTGCTCTTCATCACCTCCGTACACAAGGAGTAAATCCTTGGTCCTTTTGAGGTACTTAAGAATACCCTTAACTGCGGCCCAGTGTTCCAATCCTGGATCACCTTGGTACCGGCTGCTAACACTTAGCGCATAGGAAACATCCGGTCTTGTACATAGCATGGCATACATAATAGAACCAACTGCCGAAGCATATGGAATGTCATTCATTTGTACTCGCTCATCGAGGGTCCGAGGACACTGATTCTTGCAAAGCACTGTGCCAGGTGACATGGGGAGTAGGCCTTTCTTGGAGTTCTCCATGTTGAACCTTTTCAACACCTTGTCAATGTACGTGCTTTGGCTAATCGCTATCAGGCGTCTTGATCTATCTCTATAGATTCTGATGCCCAATACATATGCCGCTTCGCCTAAGTCTTTCATTGAAAAACTCTTCTTCAATGAGTCTTTTATTTCGCTAAGAAATTTCACATCATTTCCAATCAACAATATGTCATCTACATACAAGATTAGAAATGCTTTTGCGCTCCCACTAAACTTCTTGTACACACAAGATTCTTCATCGTTCCTGATGAAGCCAAACTCTTTGACCACTTCATCAAAACGAATGTTCCAGCTCCTTGATGCTTGCTTCAGACCATAAATGGCTTTCTGAAGCTTACATACCTTTCCAGCATTCTTAGGATCGACAAAACCTTCTGGCTGTATCATGTATACATCCTGTTCAAGGTTTCCATTTAGGAAAGCCATTTTGACATCCATCTGCCATATTTCATAATAGAAATAAGCAGCAATTGCTAGTAATATCCGAACAGACCTTAGCATAGCTACGGGCGAGAAAGTCTCGTCGTAGTCTACCCCTAGAACTTGCGTGAACCCTTTCGCGACAAGTCTAGCTTTGTGGATAGTAATGTTACCATCCGCGTCCGTCTTTCTTTTGAAAATCCATTTACAACCAATGGGTTTTACGCCATCTGGAAGTTCTTCCAAGTTCCAAACTTGGTTTTCGTACATGGATTCCATTTCGGATCTCATGGCTTTGTGCCATTCCTTTGAGCTAGGCCCCGCCATCGCTTCCTTGTAGTGCGCAGGTTCATCGTCTTCAAGAATGAAGATTTCGTTATGAAACCATTCAGGTGGCTAGATAGCCCTACCTGATCTGCGTGGTTCAGTAACAACATTGTTTGAAGTTTCCGCATCACATGCGACAACTTCCGGCTCGGTTGTAGGGATAATTTGCGGAATTACTTCCGGTTCCTTAGCCATATCAACGGTTGCCGAAGATTCACTAATCTCATTAAGTTGTACTGTCCTCCCACTCACTTCTTTAGCGAGAAACTCCTTTTCAAGAAAGATTCCGGTTTTTGCGACAAACACTTTGCCCTCGGATGGGTGGTAGAAGGAATACCCAAAGGTTTCCTTTGGATAACCTACAAAGTTACATTTGTCTGATCTGGGATCGAGTTTGCTCGGTTGTAAACGTTTTACATAAGCTTCACAACCCCAAACTTTGAGATGTGACAAATTGGGTTTCTTCCCAAGCCATAACTCATATGGTGTCGTCTTAACAGACTTAGACGGTGCTCTGTTTAATGTGTGAGCGGCAGTGAGTAGTGCGTGACCCCAAAAAGATATCGGTAGATCTGTAAGAGACATCATCGACCTTACCATGTCTAACAGGGTTCGGTTACGACGTTCCGACACTCCGTTTCTTTGTGGAGTTCCGGGAGGCGTAAGCCGTGAAACGATTCCACGGTCACTCAGATGTTGGCCAAACTCGTGACTAAGATATTCGCCTCCGCGATCAGACCGCAGAAACTTAATCTTTTTTTCACGATGATTTTGTACCTCATTCTGAAATTCTTTGAACTTTTCAAAGGTTTCCGACTTATGCTTCATCAAGTAGATATAGCCATACCGACTTAAATCATCAGTAAAAGTCACGAAGTAAAAATACCCACCCCGTGCGGCCGTGTTCATTGGACCACATACATCACTATGTATTATTTCCAATAATTCACCCGCCCGTTCAGGATGACCCGTGAACGGCGTCTTGGTCATTTTTCCCATCAAGCAAGCTTCACATGTGCCAAATGATTCAAAATCAAGGGACGGTAAAACTCCATCTTTATGGAGTATTTGCATGCGTTTCTTTCAGATGTGGCCAAGCCGACAGTGCCACAAATAAGTGGTGGTGGTATCAGCCTTCTTAAGGCGTTTAGCATTCACGTTAAAGACATCATTTCCACATTCAAGATTTAGTATGAAAAGGCCCCCAACAATGGGTGCAAATCCATAAAGCATATCCTTACAATAAAGTGAACAACCATTGTTCTCAGACTTGTAGGAGTACCCATCGTGTACTAAACATGATCCAGAGATAATGTTTCTACACAACAACGGAACAAAATAACAGTTACTAAGTTCCAAAATAAATCCTGAAGGGAGACGTAGAGGCATAATGCCGACGGCTTGAGCGGCGATCCCAGCGCCGTTCCCGACACGCATCACGACTTCATTCTTTGCCAGCTTGCGCACCTTCTGAAGCCCCTGTATCGAGTTGCAAATGTGAGCAACCGATCCGGTATCAAATACCCAAGACTTAGAATTTTTGCTAGCAATCAAAACGCCAATGACATTAACTTGTATAACAATTATACCTTTTCCAGTTTTATCGGACTTCTTATCTTCCAGATATTTCTTGCAGTTTCTCTTCCAGTGTCCTGTGCCCTAGCAGTAGAAGCACTCAGTTTCATTCTTGGCTCCGCCCTTAGATTTGCGTTGGAAGCCGGTCTTACCGGCGCCCTTGCCTTTCTTTGGCTTGCCTTTCTTTTTGAAACTGGCAGTTTTATTCACAAGCAACACTTGCTTGCGATTTTTCTGCAGTCCTCCTTCAGCAGTTTTCAGCATGGCAAGCACCTCATTTGCTGTTTTGTCCAACCCATTCATGTTGTAGTTCATGATAAAACCGCCATAAGACGGGGGGAGTGAACCTAGCAGCAAGTCCATAACATGCTCTTCTGGAAGTGGGAATTCCAGGGTTTTAAGCCTTTCAGCGTAGCCAATCATATTGACTACGTGCTCGCCAACTGAACTGCCCTCAGCCATCTTGGTCTCCGCCATCATTTTCATGATGTCAAAACGTTCAGACCTTGCATTAAACTTGTAAAGAGCATCCAGATCCTTGATCATATCAAAGGAGTTATGGAATTCAAAACGTTTTTGAAGCTCTGAACTCATGCAAGACAGCATGAGGCACTGCACTAAGTTGTAATCATCATCCTTAGTGGCCCAGACATTTTGTATGTCTGCCGCGGCAGTTGCCGCCGGTTTAGGAGGAAGAGGTCCGTCAAGCACGTACACTTTCTTAGCACCCCTGAGGACAATCCTCAGGGCATGGACCCAGTCCGCATAGTTGTTTCCATTCGCAGCTAACTTCTCTTTCTCTAACATAGGGCCTAAGCTGAATGCGGTGTTGCGAGCCATTTGATCTACAACGGAAAACACAAGTTCACTTAGACTTTGTTCATAATGATATTTGGCACTAGTGAATAAACAATTTTATTCTAAAGTGCGCTCCCACTCAAATCAATATCTCTCAAAATTGATTATGAATGATTCAAGACACGAATTTTAATTCAACGCCATTGATGGTTAGCATCACTGATGACGAGAACTTCAATTGTTAGGCAAACTTGCCAAACACATCTCTATGTGACTCTTGTTCATCTTTTGATGCGTGTGTTCCGAGCTCATAACTTTCATGCCTGAACGTCAAGACGACCAAGTGATCTTGCTGCGAGGTCTTAACTCACCCGCCTCACACATCCCTAATCGTTCGTACCCATGTCAGCATGGCGCACCCCGAAAAGTTAGGTGCCGTGACGGTGCTACACTTGGGAGAACACTAACTACTTGATATTTTAAGTGAGAGATCACCCTAATAAAAGCGACTACCGCGCAATCAAGAAGGGTGCATCATAAGGGATAAACATCTCAGGCAATTCATAATAGCATGATATGGTATAGCCCCTTCTGACGGAGAAGTCAAGTATTTCTTCGTCTTCAGCATTCGCGTCGGTGTTCACCTTTGCGAAGATTGCCACCACCTTGTCGATGCACCAGATAATATTGCTATCTCTATAGCTAATAAAATAAGTGCATTACATAAGGTTGACACGCAGGTCATTAAAGTGCAATCATATGGCTCCAGCCATCATGCCGAATCATGACACGCAGGTCATGTTAATTACATCATATAGCCATCTCATACATAATCAAATTGAATATGAGCATTGCTATACCACATCACATGCAAACCATCCTGCAAAACCAAGTTAGACGCCTCTAATCGGTTTATGCAAAATTTTATTTTACGTGGCTTCTAAGGTTTTGACTCAAACCGCAGCTACCTCCGTTTATCATCAAGTATGATACTTCAAGTTGCTAGATTAACTTTCCAGGGTGTATGAAACACGAGATAATAAAATCTCGAGCCCCATACTAAACTTCGTCATACGCGTGACCCCCGTGCAGATCATATCTGCATTGCCCTTTCGTCTGCGAAACATCCATCTTTCTTTAACTATGGTGGATCCCAAAGAACTGTTAGCACTTCGTTGATCTGTCAATCAGCATACTCAGGAGCAGCATGAAAGGATCGCGGATTGCCAGAACTTTGTAAGATTCCACCATGCCGTCAAGATCAGGACTACGCAAATTTACGGGAAGCAACAGGAACATCGGGTAACAGATTTCATCTGCTACCCGCACAAATAATTTTCAGCAATAGATCTCATCTACTACAAAATTATACTATGCAATACCCATACATCTCATGTATTCTAGATCATAACATGCATCTACTCATAGCCTGGCTCTTGATGCCACTGTTGGGGAACGCGACAGAAAACAAAAATTTCCGGTATAGCGAGCACGCCCAGGACCACTATGGAGATTGCATACAAGGTTTGATCTGATCCGTACCGACTCGAAGCGCAGCGGAAGAAGAGTCGGTGGAGATCGTTGGTGCAGATCCCCGCAGCTAGGATTTTACAACCTCCCAACCGCGAGGATGTACTCCCTCGTCGGATAGCCCTTCGGCAGGCGGTCGGACAGTCCCCCGGACGATGTCGCGGACAGCCCTTCGGGAGGACCCTCGAAACTCGAACGGAGACTCGGACAGCCCTTCGGGAGGACACACGAACAGCCCCTCGGGCAAAAGATCGAAACTACAACCTCTCTACGGGGTTGCACACATACGTTGTAATCTATCCGGCAGGGCTTCGCCGTCCAGAACTAGTTCCTGCCGGAACCCAGAAAGCCTTTCGGCTCTCCGAAAGACTCTTTTCGTGGGAGGGAGAGAGAGAGCTTGCAAAGCAAAGCATGTGTATGAGAGCACAAGGGATGATGAGAAATGGCAGACAACTCTCCTCCTTTTATAGGCCAAGGCAAGGGGTGGGGTGGAGGAGGAAATACCAAAAATGCCCTAGCAACATGTCCCACATGTAAGGCAAAAAGGCAAGGCAAGTGGGCCACCAAGGGGACACCAAAGGGGGCACCCCTTGGCCGGCCACAACCTTGTCCCCCCCCCCATGGGGGGGGACCCTCCAACAAGTCACCAACATGTCTCCTAGAAACATGGGTGTTCCCTAGACAAAAAGCCACCAAACATGCAACCCCCGATTCGTGGGATCTTGTCCCCTCGTACCGAGACAAGATGTTTTTCCGCGATCGTTTCTTCTGAAAAAATCCCGGACGGTCCCAGAACATTTCTGGTACCCTCCAAAATAATTCTGGGCTCATGCCGAAACATTTCCGGTATGGTGGTTTTCATCAGCGAAAAGCAACAACAGCAGTCCCGGCGGCTCCGGAACATTTCCGGGTTTTTTCTCCGAAAAAATCCCAGAAGTTCCCACACCAATTCTGAGACCCTCTAAGAATTTCCAGGTGAGTGCCGGAACCATTTTGGCCTAATCATATATTCCGAAACAACTTTTCGGTTTTACCGAAACTCTTTCGGTGTTCTCTCTCCGGAACTCTTCCGTCGTCACCGAAACTTTTCTGGTGACTTTCTCTCAAACTTCCCGTCTAGAATTCAGCAGATAGATGACCCTTAAGCGTGTGACCCTATAGGTTCGGTGAAGTATAGACATGACCCGGAACCCCTTCCGATCAATGATCAACATCGGAGCCGTGGACACCCATATTGACCCCTATACCCACACGAATGAATATTCGAGTGAACCTCCAGTTGCCGTGTGCTATTCCTGTTGCTTCACGATATGTTACAATTACCCGAGGTGAGACATGTTGGCATCACCGTGGATCAACAACTTGTCCACTATGCCAGTTACCTCGTTGCCGGTATTGTTCTCTTTTCTCGTTCCCGTGTTCCGGCATCCCCGTGATCAAATCACAAAGTGTCTGGCCAGATGATGATGGATACCGTAACACCGAGAGGGCCCAGAGATATCTCTCCATCGTCGGAGGAGCAAATCCCAATCTTGAGCTATTAAGTTACTTGACATACTTTTCCATGAACCCGTAAGCCGCCGTAATAGCCACCCATTTACGGATGACGTTTAACAAACCCCAAAGTTCATGAAGCAAGCATGAAGAAACTCGATACTCTCATGGTCTAAGGAATTATGCAAACATTAACTTCTCTGTGTTATTAACCATTAACTTATGACGAATGTATCTCCTAGCATAACATCAATACGGATCGATTCAACACAAGTGTTCTACCAACATCGTGCCCTCAAAATTGCCGGCATAGCCATGCCCATGATCAGGAAAACAGGATCATCATGCAATACTTGAGCCAGTCTTAGAGGCAAGACTAGGAATACAATTTACCGTTTATTATACCACACGTGCACATGAGTTTCCCTCCAAGCCTCGTTTAATTTGTAGACTCGAGAATCATTGCAGTTATAGCATGGAACATAAACATTCATTACAAACTCTGAGATACAAAAGTAACTTATATTACTGCCTCTAGGGCATATCTCCTACAGTCTCCCACTTGCACTAGAGTCATAATCCAGTTACATGGCTTCCCTAACACCAATGGCTATCCGGTGTTGCTCATGCTTTGCTCGTGGTAGAGGCTTCGTCATCGGGTCTGACACATTCAGATCCGTGTGAACTTTGCGTACTTTCACTAAACCTTCTTCGACATGATGTCGAATGAGTTTAAATTTGCGTTGAATATGCATTGTCTTATGGTGCGAACATGGCTCCCTTGCCTGAGCCACAGCGCCACTATTATCACAATAGATTTCCACCGGGTCCAGAGCATTTGGAACCACACCAAGGTCTTCAAGGAATTGCTTGATACCGACAGCTTGCTAATAGAGAGAAGTGACCTCTCTTTCTCCGTGCTTGGTCGACGCTAGCTACTATACATATAGAGAGAACTCGACGCTAGCTAGTAAGCAAATGAAGGAAACCATTAATTACACAATATCGTCATGAACATATATAGAGAGAAGTGACATCTCTTTCTCCGTGCTTGGTCAAACAACAAGTTTTCATATATCTATCCGACGCTACTACATATGTACGATATAACATCTCTTACAATCCCTAACACCTAAGATCTAATTTCACATGGTATTCTCCGTGTTCAGGTATGACGTGGTGAAGAAAGAATCCCGCCAATTCCTCTTGAATTGCTCGTATGCGATCATGTGGTAGGAATTCATCCCGCATCTGCCAGATCTAATTTAAAGAAGGGGGTCAATACATATATATGAATGAAACTCAACACAATTGATGGTAATATATAAAAGAAAATTGTGAATATTGTTTACGTACTTCAAATTGTTTCTCAGAGAAGCCCCGCTCAGAGGTCGAGTGGCAAATGAATTCGCATACGTAGTATCCACATAAATGATTCCCGGGTGCCTGGTACAAGCACTTTACGAGAATAGAGTTCAATCAAACTGATAAGCAAGCATGATAATGGTATTGATTAAACTAGAATCAATGAGAGATGCGCGGAACTAGCTAGTACTACTTACTTTGGGGTGTGTAAATCGCAGGTCCTTCTTCAAACCCGGAACCATAGTGGTGAACTTTTTCCAAACCCTGGCAGGCAAAGAAAATGATTACTTGATATCAGGAAATGAACGAAAGTTGCCGATATGGTCCCGGTATTGATTGAACTTACTTCTGGAGCATTGCAGTCATGTCCGCATAATACTTGGGATCTTTACGTCTCGAGTGTAAGACAGTTACTAATGCCCCGTCAAGGTTAATGGATAGCAGAATATAGTGGAAGCTGCGCACGCATAACTCATCAATTACATTACTTAACCTCGAGTAAGCGAAACCGAATATGCACAAGACAGTAACACTCACTTGAAGTTGTAAGGAAAGAGTATTTCCCTTTTGTTTTGATGTCTAAGGAACGATTCTAGCAAGTTCTCCTCAGTATCTTTGGCTTCCTTTTGTATCGACCATTCATTTACGGTATTTGGGCTAATGAACCCAATGTCATAGATTTGTTCTTTTTTGCATTCGACCATCTTCAATCTGCATAATATAGTGAGGATAATTATATATACATGCAATGAACGAGCTGAGCTAGAGACTTAATTATAGAAGTAATACTTACAGACAGTAGCAAGTGATGAGTTGTTTGTCGAGGGCCTCTTGATTGTATAACTGAAATAACTCCACAAATTCAACAGGCAGCAGGTCGACTCCAATGAATTCGTGCTCTCTTTTAATTCCGACAAACAAATTGTCGGTCCCAGACTCCCTGCAGGTTTCCATGTACCACTCATGCAATTTTTGCATCATCGTTGTTAGATGAGGATGATTAGGTTTGACGAGAGGCTTCCCGTGCTCGTATCTAAAGTCCTCTGCTGCTACTACCTCAGCCGTTTCAAACTGTACATCATCGCCCACGTAATCACCAAGAGTGGTACCGGGCAGTAGCACCTTGAGCGGGGGGCACGATTGCTTCTCCTGTTCGCCGAGCTGGGGAATTGTTTTCCCACTTCTTTGTTTTTTGTCTCTTCTTGCATCACTGGAAGTACTTCCCGACCGCACCGCTTCATCATATGTCTTTGTAATTATGCGGTCATAGTTGGATAGCTGAGGCGGTGGTGGTCGCTTCAGGGCATGCAGAGTGCGCTTCGCTTTCACCGGATCTACCGTTTCCTTCGGAGGTGGATCTTTCCATGCAAAATGGGCCTTCACTTTGGCTGCACTGATTTCAGCGCGTTCCTCGTCAGTCCTCTCATATGGTAACTTTGGAAGAGGCTTGAGGCTTGGAACAAATTTGAATTTCTTCCCGCCTATTGTACTGCTAGCCGCCGGAGCGGCGGCGGCGACTCTCTTCCGCCATTGCTGACACGCCGGAGGAGGTGTAGTGCCCTGACGCGCCGGAGGAGGAGGAGGAGGAGGCGGAGTGCCCTGATGCGCCGGAGGAGGCGAAGGAGGAGGCGGAGTGCCCTGACGCGTCGGAGGAGGAGAAGGAGGAGGCGGAGTGCCCTGACGCACCGGAGGAGGCGAAGGAGGAGGCGGAGTGCCCTGACGCGCCGGAGGAGGAGAAGGAGGAGGCGGAGTGCCCTGACGCGCTGGAGGAGGAGGAGGAGGCGGAGTGCCCTGACGCGCCGGAGGAGGCTGAATCTGCTGAGGCGTCCAGTTTGGAAGCTTGATGTACTCCTTTCTCCATAGACAGGTACTCCTCAAAGTATTTTCCAGAAGAATAATATCCTCTTCACCTGTAGGGTTGTCAAGCTCCAGCCCCTCAAATCCATCCATTATTTAATCCACCGTCACAACAGCATAGCCATGTGGAATCGGACGGCAATGGAAAGTTCCCTCAGCTCGAGGAGGTACAACAGAGCCGACCGCCGCCTTGAAGGTCAGGTTCTGGCGTTTCTTCATTAGCTCGCAATGTTCAGCCACCGTGATACTATCCATGGGGTAGCAAGGAGCCGTGAAATCAGGCTGAACGAGCTCCGTGGAAGCCACGCTGCTTCTCCGCTGAGATGGTGGGGTAGCGTCGAAGGAAGGATCTTCGTGCCGCTCAGATGGTTGGCCAGTAGCTCGCTGGCTCTCAAGTTCCTCTAGTTTTGCTAATCTTGCACTGAGCTTCTGCATTTCGCTTGCTTCATGTTTCCTCTTTCTCTCTCGGCTTCTATAACCACCGCTGTCGGGAAACCCATGCTTCCACGGAACGGAGCCTGATGTGCCTCGTGTTCGTCCAAGGTGTTAAGGATTCCCGAGGGCCTCTGTCAACTCGTCCTTCTCTCTGTCGGGAATGAACGTCCCTTCCTGCGCTGCCTTGATTGCTGCCTGAAGCTTCCGGAAGGGTATTGCAAGTTGCTCATCCGTCCAAACACACTCCCCTGTTTCTGGGTCCAAAGTTCCCCCAACCCTGAAGAACCAAGTCCTTGAATGATCTGGCCAGTGCAATATCGCTGGTTGGACATTCTTAGCAAGCAGGTCTTGCTCAGCTTTGTCTCACAACTGTCGGGCTTTGTAGTAGCCACTTGACCCCGTGTGATGGTGATACTTCTTCTTTGCAGCATTTTTCTTGTTTGTCAGTGACCATTTCTGACCCTTCTCCGATTTCTTGTAGATCACAAATTCGGGCCATTGATCTCTTATCTTCTCATATCGACCGATGAATTTCGGAGTCTCCTCTTTCTCGACAAACTTTGTGTTCAACTCTTTCTTCCAGTTCCTGAATAGTTCTACCATCTTCTTAAGAGGAAACGCCTTGACCTTTCGCTCTATAACTGGGTTATTCAGATCCCCCTCTCGCGGTAGGCTGAAATTTATCATCAGCTCGGTCCAAAGATCATCTTTCAGTCTATCATGGACATAAGAAACTTCAGGGTCCTTATTATTCTTATTCCATTGCTGGGTGTTGATCGAGACATAGTCCCTAACAACAACTCCACACTGATGTACAAATGCGTCCATGGTCCGCTTGGGAGCAATCGGTTGGCCATCTTTCGCGACTTCTGTGATCGTGAACCTTTCATCCGGGCGCAATCTTTTCTTCGGGCCTCGTCTCCTTACCTCGTCGGACTTTGCAACAGTTGAGGCTCCCTCCTCCGTTCGGTCACCGGAGCCGTGATCATGATCTCCTTCCTCCGCCATTCGGTCACCGGAGCCGTCATGATCTCCTTCCTCCGCCATTCGGTCACCGGAGCCGTCATGATCTCCTTCCTCCTTCATTGTTGGATCACCGGAGCCGTCATCCTCTCCTTCCCGACCATCGGTGTCGTTGAGATACGACAAGGGATCACCTCCCTCTCGTATTATATCCCCCAACAACTGTTCTTTTTCTAAGTCTCTGTGATCCATAGTTTCTGCAAATATTACAACATGGCAATATACAAACATGAGATATGCAAATCAATACAAGGCAATGCAACAATACGATCATATAATATCACTAATACATCATCGAATAGTATCGCTAATACATCATCGAATATTATCATTAATACATCTCGAATATTATCATATAATATCACTAATACAGATATAGTTGACGTCTCGCGGCGCAGGCGGTGGACACCCAAAGAGAATGAACTATGACAGGATCATAGCTCGGGTGAGATCCCTGAAGAACCTGCCAGGTATTGGAGAACCTGGCGTCCAACGCAGCCATGTAGCGTCGGACGTGCTCGTCCTCCTCCCTGACACGGCGACGTACCACCTCCGCGGGGGCCGGCTCCCTCTGCACCGATAGTGGTCCACGCGACCGCCACCAAAGAACCTCCGGGTCGACGATGGGACCCTGATTCCTCACCAAGCTGGGCGCCCCGGAAGACAGCACCTCCCAGTGCCAGCCAGGCGGAGCCCAGTCCCGGACATGTTGTCGCCTCTCAAGCAGGTGGTCGCCGGCGCCAAGTCCACGACGAGGATGCGGGCCGGGCATCATCGACGTCGAGAACAAATTCTACAACTATTTAAATTCCTACTATTTAATAAACTTTAATAAAGATGATTGCATTTGACAACTATGACAATAATAACATATTTAACAACAATGACACATTTTCTACTTAAGCGATCGTCGGGGACTCCTCGGGTTCGCCGACTAAAACAACTAAAACTTTTTTACAACTAAAACAACAAATTAATAAAACAAACTAAAACAACTAATAAAACAAACTAAAACAACTAATAAAAAACTAAAACAAACTAAAAAAATAAAACGCGGGCGAGGGTCGGGGCAGGCCAGCGGCGCCGGCGCACGCGGCCGCGGTGGCCGCGGAGGAGGGGGCAGGAGTAGGGTCAGGAGCTCACCGGCGACGACGGGCTCGGGGAGGAGGCGCGGGCGGTGACGGCGGGGCTCGGGGAGGTGGCGCAGGCGGCGTCCGGCGTCGGGGGCGGCGACGACGTCGACGAGGACGAGGAGGCGCGCGGGGACGGGCTCGGGGCGGCGACGAGGTCAGGCTCGGGGGCGGCGGCGACGACGGGCTCGGGGGCGGCGGTTAGGACGGGCTCGGGGGCGGCGGCGACGACTAGGACGGGCTCGGGGGCGGCAGCGACGACGAGGACGGTCTCGGGGATGGCGGCGACGACGAGGACGGGCTCGGGGGCGGCGGCGAGCTCCGACAGCCTGGCGGCGTCGGGGCAGGGCGTCGGCGTCGGGGCGAATGGGAGAGGTTGGGGGAGAATTCGACAAGTCCCGCCTTATATGCGAACACCTTTGGTCCCGGTTGGTGGCTCCAACCGGGACTAATGCCCCCCTTTCGTCCCGGTTGCTGCCACCAACCGGGACTAAAGGTCAATTTCAGCAGCCCAAAGGGCGGGAAGCAGAGACCTTTGGTCCCGGTTGGTGGCACCAACCGGGACTAAAGGGTGGCATTGGTCCCGGTTGGTGGCACCAACCGGGACGAAAGGGTGGCATTGGTCCCGCCTCGAGCCACCAACCGGGACCAAAGGCATGTGCCTGGCACAGCCGCGGTGCGGTGGATGTTTAGTCCCACCTCGTCAAGCGAAGGGCGCCCGGACCTGTTTATAAGCCCCGGCGCGGCTGCAACGTTTAGCTCCTCTCTAAAGCAGGCATGTGGGCCTAACCAACCTCTTTCTGCTCTGTGGGGCCTAAATGCGAATTTAATAGAGAAAATTCAACCTAAATTCAAAGCACTGAAATTCAACCTAAATTCCTTTGAATTTAGGTGCTTTGAATTTAGGTTGAATTTTCTCTATTAAATTCGCATCTATTTTTACTTTTGCTATTTTTATGTTATTTTTTTGCATATTAAAAGTTCTTAACAGAATATACTTTATGAATATTGTTTTTGCTATTAAAGTTTTTAACAAAAATAACTTTGATAAATTTAGTTGCATAAATTTTATATAATATTAAGTTAAATAACTTTGATCGGACGAAAACACGTCTATTACAAAGGGATTTCAATTTTTTAAACATATTTGAACTCAAGACTTTTTCCGCATTGAATATGCACCATTCAAAGCCACATCATTACTTTTCAAACCTTTTCTGACTTCATTTGCTATTTTTCATGCATTTAATGATTTATTTTGAGCTAAAATGACCCTGAATTGAAAAGCACTGCAAATGAACTCTGAAATGGTTGAAAGTTGGCATGGTATCATAATTTCACCCACATAGCATGTGCTAAAAATTTGAGAGGGTTACAGAAAAAACTGGATGCATTTCGTGTACAAACTAGACAATCTCTTTCGAAGTATCAGGGTTTTGGACGAAAACTCGTCTATTACAAAAGGATTTCAATTTTTTAAACATATTTGAACTCAAGACTTTTTCTGCATTCAATATGCATCATTCAAAGCCACATCATCACTTTTCAACCCTTTTCTGACTTCATTTGCTATTTTTCATGCATTTCATGATTTATTTTGAGCTAAAATGACCCTGAATTGAAAAGCACTGCAAATGAACTCTGAAATGGTTGAAAGTTGGAATGGTATCATAATTTCACCCACATAGCATGTGCTAAAAATTTGAGAGGGTTACAGAAAAAACTGGATGCATTTCGTGTACAAACTAGACAATCTCTTTCGAAGTATCAGGGTTTTGGACGAAAACTCGTCTATTACAAAAGGATTTCAATTTTTTAAACATATTTGAACTCAAGACTTTTTCTGCATTCAATATGCATCATTCAAAGCCACATCATCACTTTTCAACCCTTTTCTGACTTCATTTGCTATTTTTCATGCATTTCATGATTTATTTTGAGCTAAAATGACCCTGAATTGAAAAGCACTGCAAATGAACTCTGAAATGGTTGAAAGTTGGCATGGTATCATAATTTCACCCACATAGCATGTGCTAAAAATTTGAGAGGGTTACAGAAAAAACTGGATGCATTTCGTGTACAAACTAGACAATCTCTTTCGAAGTATCAGGGTTTTGGACGAAAACTCGTCTATTACAAAAGGATTTCAATTTTTTAAACATATTTGAACTCAAGACTTTTTCTGCATTCAATATGCATCATTCAAAGCCACATCATCACTTTTCAACCCTTTTCTGACTTCATTTGCTATTTTTCATGCATTTCATGATTTATTTTGAGCTAAAATGACCCTGAATTGAAAAGCACTGCAAATGAACTCTTAAATGGTTGAAAGTTGGCATGGTATCATAATTTCACCCACATAGCATGTGCTAAAAAGTTGAGAGGGTTACAGGAAAAACTGGATGCACTTCGTGTACAAACTGGACAATCTCTTTTGAAGTATCAGGGTTTCCGACGAAAACTCGTCTATCAAATTTTTAAACATATTTGAACTCAAGACTTTTTCTGCATTCAATATGCACCGTTCAAAGCCACATCATCACTTTTCAAACCTTTTCTGACTTCATTTGCTATTTTTCATACATTTCATGATTTATTTTGAGCTAAGATGACCCTGAATTGAAAAACACTGCTAATGAGCTATGAAATGGTTGAAAGTTGGCATGGTATCATAATTTCACCCACATAGCATGTGCTAAAAAGTTGAGAGGGTTACGGGAAAAACTGGATGCACTTCGTGTACAAACTGGACAATCTCTTTCGAAGTATCAGGGTTTCAGACGAAAACTCGTCTATTACAAAAGGATTTCAAATTTTTAAACATATTTGAACTCAAGACTTTTTCTACATTCAATATGCACCATTCAAAGCCACATCATCACTTTTCAAACCTTTTCTGACTTCATTTGCTATTCTTCATGCATTTCATGATTTATTTTGAGCTAAAATGACCCTAAATTGAAAAGCACTGCAAATGAACTCTGAAATGGTTGAAAGTTGGCATGGTATCATAATTTCACCCACATAGCATGTGCTAAAAAGTTGAGAGGTTACAGGAAAAACTGGATGCACTTCGTGTACAAACTGGACAATCTTTTTCGAAGTATTAGGGTTTCAGACGAAAACTCATCTGTTACAGAATAGTTGTGGAGAGAAAGTCTTCACTTTTTCTTCGCGTGTGTCCCTTGCTTATTGCGCCGTAACCATGGATAATCTTCATCGTTTAACAGGGTGCTTGGGTCAGCCTTCACTTTGAAGGGAGGAATTTCATGAAACTTTTCATAATTTTCAGACATGTCTGTCTTGCCCTCCACTCCCACGATGTCTCTTTTTCCTGAAAGAACTATGTGGCGCTTTGGCTCATCGTATGATGTATTCGCTTCCTTATCTTTTCTTTTTCTCGGTTTGGTAGACATGTCCTTCACGTTGAAAACCTGCGCCACATCATTGGCTAGGACGAATGGTTCGTCTGTGTACCCAAGATTGTTCAGATCCACTGTTGCCATTCCGCACTTCGGGTCTACCTATACCTCGCGTCCTGACAGATTGACCCATTTGCACCGAAACAAAGGGACCTTAAAATCATGTCCATAGTCAAGTTCCCATATGTCCACTATGTAACCATAATATGTGTCATTTCCCCTATTGGTTGCTGCATCAAAGCGGACACCACTGTTTTGGTTGGTGCTCTTTTGATCTTGGGCGATCTTGTAAAATGTATTCCCATTTATCTCTAACCCTTTGTAAGTCAATATAGTCGAAGATGGTCCCCTAGCCAACGAGTACATCTCATCTGCAACAGTGGTGTTACCCATGAGATGTGTTTGCAACCAACTGTCGAAAGTCCTGATGTGTTCACATGTAATCCAGTCGTCACACTGCTCCGGGTGTTTGGAGCGCAGAATATTCTTGTGTTCATTGACATACGAGGTCACCAAGGTAGAATTCTGTAGAACAGTGTAGTGTGCTTGAGACCAAGAATGCCCGTCCCTACATATTATTGAATTCGCTCCTAGCGTGCCTTTTTCCAGTCAGTCTCCCCTCATACCACGATTGAGGGAGACCAATCGGCTTAAGGTCAGGAATAAAGTCAACACAAAACCCAATGCTTTCCTCTGTTTGATGGCCCATGGAGATGCTTCCTTCTGGCCTAGCACGGTTACGAACATATTTCTTTAAGACTCCCATGAACCTCTCAAAGGGGAACATGTTGTGTAGAAATACAGGGCCCAGAATGCCAATCTCGTCGACTAGATGAACTAGGACGTGTGTCATGATATTGAAGAAGGATGGTGGGAACACCAGCTCGAAATTGACAAGACATTGCACCAAATCACTCTTTAACCTTGGTAGGATTTCTGGATCGATTACCTTCTGAGAGATTGCATTGAGGAATGCATATAGCTTCACAATGGCTAATCGAACGTTTTCCGGTAGAAGCCCCCACAATGCAACCGGAAGCAGTTGCATCATAATCACGTGGCAGTCATGAGACTTTAGGTTCTGGAACTTTTTCTCTGCCATATTTATTATTCCCTTTATATTCGACGAGAAGCCAGACGGGACCTTCATACTGAGCAGGCATTCAAAGAAGATTTCCTTCTCTTCTTTGGTAAGAGCGTAGCTGGCAGGACCTTCATACTGCTTTGGATGCATGCCGTCTTTTTCGTGCACACGTTGCTGGTCCTTCCGTGCCTCCGGTGTATCTTTTGTCTTCCCATACACTCCCAAGAAGCCTAGCAGGTTCACACAAAGATTCTTCGTCACGTGCATCACGTCGATTGCAGAGCGGACCTCTAGGTCTTTCCAATAGGGTAGGTCCCAAAATATAGATTTCTTCTTCCACATGGGTGCGCGTCCCTCAGCGTCATTCGGAACAGATAGTCCGCCAGTACCCTTTCCAAAGATTACATGTAAATCATTGACCATATCAAGTATGTGATCACCAGTACGGAGGGCGGGCTTCTTCCGGTGATCTGCCTCACCTTTGAAATGTTTTCCTTTCTTTCGACATTGATGGTTGGTCGGAAGAAATCGACGATCCCCCAGGTCCACATTCTTCCTGCATTTGTCCAAATATATACTATCGGTGTCATCTAAACAGTGCGTGCATGCATGGTATCCCTTGTTTGTCTGTCCTGAAAGGTTACTGAGAGCAGGCCAATCATTGATGGTTACAAACAGCAACGCTCGTAGGTCAAATTCCTCCTGTTCGTTCTCATCCCACACACGTACACCTTTTCCATTCCACAGTTGTAAAAGTTCATCAACTAATGGCCTTAGGTACACATCAATGTCATTGCCGTGTTGCTTAGGGCCTTGGATGAGCACTGGCATCATAATGAACTTCCGCTTCATGCACAACCAAGGAGGAAGGTTATACATACATAGAGTCACAGGCCATGTGCTATGCTTGCTGCTCTGCTCCCCAAAAGGATTAACGCCATCTGCACTTAAACCAAACCATACGTTCCTTGGGTCATCTATAAAGTCCCCCCACTTTCTCTCGATCTTTCTCCACTGCGACCCATCACCGGGTGCTCTCAACTTCCCGTCTTTCTTACGGTCTTCCTTGTGCCATTGCATCAACTTGGCATGCTCTTTGTTTCTGAACAAACGTTTCAACCGTGGTATTATAGGAGCATACCACATCACCTTCGCAGGAACCCTCTTCCCGGTGCGCTGGCCCTCAACATCACCAGGGTCATCTCGTCTGATCTTATACCGCAATGCACAGCATACCGGGCATGCGTTCAAATCCTCGTACGCACCGCGGTAGAGGATGCAGTCATTAGGGCATGCATGTATCTTCCGCACCTCCAATCCAAGAGGGCAGACAACCTTCTTTGCTTCGTATGTACTGTCGGGCAATTCGTTGTCCTTTGGAAGCTTATTCTTCATTATTTTCAGCACCTTTTCAAATGCCTTGTCAGATACACCATTCTCTGCCTTCCATTGCAGCAATTCCAGTGTGGTACCGAGCTTTGTGTTGTCATCTTCGCAATTTGGGTACAACCCTTTTTTGTGATCCTCTAACATGCGATCGAACTTCAACTTCTCCCTTTCACTTTGGCATTGTCTCTTTGCATCAACAATGACCCGGCGAAGATCATCATCGGGCACATCGTCTGGTTCTTTCTCTTGATCTTCAGCTTCCCCCATTGCAACATCACCGTATTCAGGGGGCGGATAGTTGTCATCATCCTTTTCTTCTTCGTTGTCTTCCATCATAACCCATCTTTCTCCGTGCTTGGTCCAAACATTATAGTGTGGCATGAAACCCTTCTCAAGCAGGTGGATGTGTAGGGTTTTTGAGTTAGAGTAATACTTCGTATTCCCACAGATAGTACATGGACAATACATAAAACCATTCTGCTTGGTTGCCTCAGCCACTTCGAGAAAATTATGCAGGCCCTTAATGTACTTGGAGGTGCGTCGGTCACCGTACATTCATTGCCGGTTCATCTGCGTGCATTATATAATTAAGTGTATCAAAAACCATTACAAAACATCATGAATAGAGAAGTGACCAAATTAATAGAAGTTCATCATCACATTAAAACCAAAGTACAGTAGTGACCAAAATAAATACATAAAGTTCATACATAGTTCTCATTGAACAACATATAGCTCTCTAGAGCATCTAATTAAAACATACATGGAAACTATGTAAAATATTTAAATGCAACAACAAATGCGATCATAACCGCAACTAAGGTACCAATTGATCCAACGGCATAATGATACCAAGACTCAGTATGAATGGCATATTTTCTAATCTTTCTAATCTTCAAGCGCATTGCATCCATCTTGATCTTGTGATCTTCGACGACATCGGTAACATGCAACTCCAATTCCATTTTCTCCTCCTCAATTCTTTTCAATGTTTTTCTTCAAATTGTTTTCCTTTTCAACTAAATTTAACCTCTCGACAAGAGGGTCGGTTCGAATTTCCGGTTCACATACCTCCTAGATAAAAACATCTATGTCACGTTGGTCGGCATAATTGTCATAAACACTAAATGAAACAAATAGTTATAAAAGATAATATACCACATCCGAATCATAGACAGGACGAGGGCCGACGGGGGCGGATACCAAAACCATGGCACTATATAATAACAAACAATAATAAAAGTAAGAAAATTGTACAAGTATCTATCTAAATCATACAAGTAAAAAAAAATTCTTTTAAAAAGAAGATAAGAACAAGAGGCTCACCACGGTGGTGCCGGCGACGAGATCGGCGCGGGCGATCAACGGCGGTGAGGAAAAACCTGCTTCACAAGGCAAGGAAAAATAGATGAGGAGCACAATGTTGACATGGCTGGATCTGGTGAAGGAGACAGAGTGAGAAAAGGAGGGAGATAAATATGACATATGGGCCCAAGTAGTCAGTGAGGGTAGCGAGTGATCCTCTCTAGGTCATGCTTTCTCTGCTGCGCCAAACGAGCATTTAGCATATATTGACCGGGATATTCCGGCATCAGAGAGTATAGGGGGTGAGTTTCAGGGATTTTGAAGCCAATTTCATTTCCAATTTAGTCTGGCAGTACGAATTTAAGGTTTACTTCAGACTTTAGACCTTTTTTGGTACTGGCTGATGAGACGTCGGGCTTGACTGCCGTGGCAGCCAACGGCGCCGACGTGTACGCACGTCATGGCATGCGACCAAGAAGATCAGCGTGCCGGGCCGAAACTCGTGTAGCCCTGGAAGGGCTCGTTCGCGTGGCGCTACCCACAAACCCGGTCCACGGAGCACGCGGCGGAACAGTAGCCCGCCACGCGTGCATCGGCTCGTCTCAGCCCAACACGACACCCAGCAGATAGATATGGGCCTCCTGCACTTTGCTTTGCCTTGCTGCCATTCGCTCCCCTGCCGTCCGCGCCGTTCGTTGACCACCACGGAAGCAAGCGTGGCGCCCAAGCCGCTGGCACCCGCATCCGGTGCGTGCCGACCGAATAAACGGAGCGCATCTCCCCCCACCGATTCCCCCTCCCCACCTCGCGTCCTCGTGACGGCCCCCTTTCCCCACCCCCACCAAACCAAACGCTCTCCACACAGGGGAACGGAAAGGAGGAAAACCTACCGCCCCGACCGCCGCCCGACATGGCCGCCGCCGCCGCCGCCGGTTCCTCCGCCGCGTCCCTCCCGGCCCCACTCCCCCTCAACGACAAGGTGCGCGCTCGCTCCCTCCCTCCCTCCCTCCCTCCCTCCCTGGATCTCCCGGATCGAGTCCGCTCCTCCGTCGGTGGGTACTCGGTGATCTGATCTGGTTTGGCTTGTTCGTTCGTGGCAGGCGGCGGCGGCCGTGGGCGGCGGGGTCGGCGGCGACCGGGCGGCGGGGGACTGCGGGGTGTGCGCGATCTGCCTCGACAGGATCCCGCTCCAGGAGACGGCGCTCGTCAAGGGCTGCGACCACGCCTACTGGTGAGACCCTCTCTCCCCCCGATCCCCTTCCCCGCCATTGATTTCACACTGGAGATCCGATTCGTGTGGTAGATTGTCGTTCCCCGCGGTTGTCTCGTAGATGATTTTATCACTTTTAGTGGTCTGATGGATAGAGATTGCTAATTTCGATCGAATATTCCCGTCAGATTCGTGCTTAGCTGTATGAATTGACGATATGCCCGTGAACCACACGTACTAATTTGTGCACTCTAGTAGGCTTTTGCCCTTATCCGCTAAAATTTTGGGACAGTGCTATTTTATTTTTGCTGCTAAAGCTGTATTTAGCATAGCCGCCAGCCCACCCACCCTATTAGAGGTCTTTTCATTATTTATGAACCGAGCCTAATTTGTAGCATTAGGTGTTTGGTATGAATTCTAGCATGTTACCCATCTTGGTTGTGTTCCAGGGTTGTTGGCTGCATTTATGCCTGTGATCATTGGCGAACCGGTTTTAATTTGTAGGCTTCTTAGTAATTGGTAATGGAGTATAATATGTTCCTCATCTTGGTTTGCATGTGCAGTTGGTTGTCTATTTCCTTCCAACCAACCACGTTTCGTATTCAAGAGTTGTTTTGTTGTCAAGATTGCTGATGGGGTCGAGGCTTTATCTGATGCTATATGCTAAAATGATTCTCTTCTTTTGAGATGTAGAGATTTCTATATATATATATATATATATATGCATTGACATTGACCTGAAGAACCACTTATGTTATTGTTATTTGCTTAGCACTTTATGTTGGAATTTCAGCAGTTAGTAAATCACATCTTTTTTGGGGCAATGTATAGACATTGACATTGATACATATTTCACAACATCCTTTTGCTCTTTTATGATAAAATTGTTTTGTTTGTGAACGACTGCTCACTTATTTTGTTTGGATCCGTTATATGCATGCAGCGTCACTTGCATTCTGAGGTGGGCATCATACAAGCAGACACCAGTATGCCCACAATGCAAGCACCCGTTTGAGTTCCTCAGTGTGCACCGCTCTCTCGATGGCTGGTAACCCCTTGTTTCTCTGTGTGTGGGCACAGTAATTTCAGGTTGACTGTTAGCTTGATGCTTGTTTCTTTTCTTCAGCCTTCATGACTACATGTTCGATGAGAGCGTTTGTCTTCTTTTGAGAGCCACCTGGTTTAAGCCGCTGGTCGTAGAGGCTCACGAGGAGGCTCAGGAGGAAGAAGACATTTACCGCAGTTACCAGTATGATGATGGCGATGAGGATGACCTATATGAGGAATACATGAGCAGGTCACCGAGCATTCGAATTGGTAACAGGAGGTGGGGTGACAATGGGTATGTCAGAGGGGGCAGGAGAGAGGCCAGGCCAGTAGTGATCCCTCCTGCTGCTGATGCTGTTCCATCCAGGACTCCCAAGAAGAAAGAGGCATCAGCATCAGGTTCAGGATCAGGTTCAGTGTCCAAGGATGTCGCAGGACGGCGGGCAAGAAGGGCTCAGAAGCGGGAGGCTGCTGACAAGGCGGCTGCAGAGAAGCACCTCAAGCTGCTGCAGAGGTTGGGCCGCGGGAAAACACCCGAAGCGCCGCCTGAAGCACCAGAATCACTTGAGGTTGGTCCTCCAGAGTCACTCGAGGTTGGTCCTCCGGTGATCGGGTGATCCATCGGCCTCTGTAGATAACGGTGCTGCGGGGAACGCTGCAGCCCCTGGGAGCCCCTCCAATAATTCTCCCGGTGCGAAGAAGAGGAAACCGGGCCTTGTATCCTGGCAACTTTGTCGCGTTGTACAGTAATTTAGCGAGTCACTCGTTAGGTCCGTCATCGGAGCTGCTACCCAGTCTGCTCCAGATGCAGCGATGTGGTCGGTCGGTCGGTTTATCCCACACTGATAGTTGTTTAATTCAAAAAGGTCATGTACTCGTGTCGTATTAGGGGGGCACAAAAATTGCTTGCTGTGCTGATTTTCCTTGGCAATGTGGCAATTCAGGTAGGTTGTTATATCCATCTACCCAAAAAAGAAAATGAAATGGGGGAACGGAGTCTTACTGTGAATGTACTTTGCTTACTGACTTGCGATGGTGTTTGTCAGTGCTTGGTCCCTAGTTTGCACATTTTTGGACGGTCTCTGGGGTAACTACGGACCCGGTGGTTGTCGTGATCGTCCATGGATGATTTTCGTTGGTGCGCAAGTTGTTCTGGTTGAAAGTGAATTTCCTGGTGATAAGTAATAAGCATATTGAATGTCCTGGTAATAAGTAATAAGCATATTTATATGAAGTACTTCCTCTGTCTCAAACTAAGTGTCTTTGATTTAAAGCTAAGTGTCTTTGATTTAGAACAACTTTATACTACCTGAAGTTGCCCAGTCAGCTGCGTGGCAACTGGTTTCACTCCGCCGATGGGCCTATTCGAAGTACAGCACCTTTTTCTGTAGAGAACTTCAGTGAGCTTTATTAATTAACAGTTACGTTCAACGGAATTTTTATAGGGTCATGAGCACTCCCAAGCCAAATGGCGGCCGGCAGTTAAAAGAGAGAAATTTTGGCTAGGCATATGTGTTCCATGGTCAATGATTATATCTCTGTCACGGCCACCTGATTTTCCTTAACGACCATCAAACAGTCTGAAGCAATGATCACTCGACGGATTAGCCTTTTCTTTAGAAAATGACCCGTAATTTTATTAGAACTTCAGAAAATTACCAATACAATACTTGAGATTATAGATGCAAGGAACTACTCCCTCTATCCCAAAATAAGTGGCTCAACTTTGTACTAACTTTAGTACGAAGTTAATACAACGTCGAGTCACTTATTTTGGGACGGATGGAGTACAAGATAACTTTTATAATTAAGAATTGCAGTGGTTTACACACAAAAAAAAACTAAGAATTACAGTGAAATTTCTCTTTATCATCGCATAAATATTTGCAACATGAAATTTGTCCAAGGTTTTCGTAAAGAGATTGCAATCTAAACAGAGCAGCAACAGTGCCACTCATACACATGCGTGAATTTGACTACCTTTATACGTTTCAAAACACTATGTTGCCCATCGGAAAGGATGGAAAACGATAAACATACATGGTCCGGTGATAAGTACAGTCATCGAACCATAAGAGTTTCAATAGAACAACAAGCAGTCACAATGTATCTCACCAACAAAGCAACATAGAACACTAACATAAAATCATCAGATGAGCGAGTCCACAAGGTCAGAGACGGACACATAAAACCTGCAGAGACACAAGCTCACCACAACAGGAGCAGAACCAAAGTACCTTTATTTGTCAATGAAGACCAAAAAGACCACGCTAATAAATCTTTGAAATGCCTACGAAGATGCAAAGGCCGCCCTCACCTCGCAGCATGACGAACGGAGGAGAGCGAAACCGGTGAAATCTATGACAATTGACATGTGGAATCCTAGCCTCTCGTCACTTCGTCCTCTGTTTTGTGACAGAGCGGAATACAATAATTAGATAGGCCTTGAGTTTTCCGGCATGCTAGGGCCTATAGATTGGGCGGGGGTGGTTGTCACGTGGAAAGTTACCGTCGTGGAGCCCGGGAAGATCCAAATGTGGTCTCAGCAGATAACCCTCATCGCGGGATAGATCTTGCTTACTGCGAGATATATCCCAGTCTCGACTTTTGTGCATGGTGCGTGGTCGCCTTAGTGGGCCGATCCATTAGAGTGGTTTTTGGAAGGTTCTATATTTCAGTGCATACCAATTTTGGAACCTTTCATGTGGTTTTTTTGTCTTCCCTTTATCGTTTTTGGTGTATCTTCTTTGTTCGTTTCATCGGTTTTATTTCATTTTACGTTTATTTTTATTCGTCCTTTTTATTATTTTTATTTTTCAACTATTCTGTCGTCTTTTTTGAAATTCACATTAAACATTTTTAATAAAAATGTTGACATTTTTAAGAACACGCTGAATAGTTTTCTGAATTACAAGTTGACCATCTTTCAAATGCACGTTGAACATTTTCTCCTTATACAGTGAACATTTTTCTAGAAAACATGCAAAACATTCATGAAGTGTTAGAAAAAATTCTATAATGTCATGAACAGTTTTGAATGGCAGAATAATTTCAATAATTAATTTTTATTTTTTAAATATTGTGTATATTTCTCAAAAAATGAAAAACATATTTTAGAACCGCGTGAACACTATTTTAAGTTTCTGGCACATTTTTTTAGAACAGTACAAAATATCACGAACATAGTTTTATTAAGTCGCAAAACTTTTATTCACATTGTATAAACATGTTAAAGTAATATCATGAACATAGTTTTGAAACATGTGAACATTTTTTAACTGTCACGAACAATATTTTATTGATATGTACATTTTTTAAAAATTGCGCGGAATTTTTTTTACACAACATGAACATTTTGTAAATGCGTGACAAAATATTTTAAAATTGATGTGAAGTAATTATTTTATACACATATTTAGAAATGTAACTAAAAGTAAGAAACTAATAAAGAAAACGCGTACACTTATAACGTTCAAAAGAAAGGAAACACGCTTGAAGAAACAAACGTGCAATTAATGACGAGCGTCTCTAGGATATGGGTTGGCTCGAGTGCTCCTATGTCTTGCTTATAGCAATACATATGGTTACCTCGTCAGAAGCTAGCGCTAGACTGACCGGCCCAGCGAGCGGGAGGCCACAGGCTTCAAAATCGCTCGTTTTCTTCCACTGTTTTATTTTATATTCTTTATTTTCGTTATTTTCTTTTTTTAAACTATCAAATCTTCTAAACATATACTTCCTTCGTCCGGAATTACTTGTCGCAGAAATAGATAAAAATGGATGTATCTAGAACTAAAATACGTATAGATACATCCATTTTCTCCGGCAAGTATTTTCGGACGGAGGAAGTATATTAAGAAAGAAACCTTTGCATATATTTCCAGACAATGTTAATCTTGTATTTGGAAAATGTGGAATGTGTATACACAAATATTCCTAATGTATACAAAAAACTATAATGCTTATGACAAATGCAGGAATAAAGAATATATGTTTTAAAAGATTGTTAATTATACATTTAGAAAAATTTAAATGTGCATTTAAAAAATTTCCTAATTTATACAAAACATGTACAGTTTCTACGAAATAAGTGCATGCTAATTGTTTTAATAGATGTTAATTGTATATTTCCAAAATGTTAAACATGTACATAAAATATGTTCCTGATGTATAGAAAATAGATAATATTTATGAAAAAATTAAAGGATAAAAAAATTAATCTTGTGTTATAAAATTTGTTAAAAGTGTATACAAAAAATGTTCCTGGTGTATAATTAAAAATGTACGAAGAAGCAAAGATAAATGAAGCGAAATGAAGAACTAAAAGGAACAAAGAAAAAAAAATATAAATGAAGAACAAAAAGAAAGAAAAGTGAACATACCCAACAAAAACCGAAAAAGCAACATTGAAAAAGAAGAAGAAAAAGGAAAGAAAACAGAAAAATCCAGCAAACCCATGAAAGAAACGAAAAAAAAAAAAAAAACCCAAAAAAAAAGGAAAAGAAAAAACCGGGAAAGAAACAAATAATCCTAAGAAGTAGAGAGAAAACAAGTGAAACCTAGAAAAAACGAAGGAAACAAATGAAAAAGCAAACAGAAAAACCGAAAGAAAAACGCACGAAACAAAAAAAAAGTTAAAAGGGGAAGGAATCGTATAAGTTTTATTTTCTTTTGTGACTAAACAGAAAACCACACTGGACCGACTCTAGCTAATCTCCTGAACGAACAAGCGAGCGAGCGTTCGCGCCCCCCTAGCACGCAAGCGGACAGGGAGGAGCAGAACTGGGCCACTCCAGATAAAATGCGAGGCAAAAATTGCTTCAGGCGAGAGTGCGATAGAACCCGCTATAAGCGAGATATAGCTACCACGCTGCGTTGCAGCAAGATAGATGCGCTCCCGCCGGTATTAAATTTCATCAACCCCAGGCTTGACTTGCCGTCGGCCTAGTTTTCCGAGTAGGTGGAGGGTAGCCTCTCCTTATACGGGATCATTAATTAAGGAGTATCTCTTGCAAAGATCACTCTCACCTTCTTACGAGTGGATAAGTGATGCACTGCATATACGTCAGTTATCGTAAATTGGGAGTTTTTTTTACCAAATTCATTTATTCGAAAGGTTTATCTCTTAAACCGCACGTCCAAATCCTAAATCATTTTCATCGTTAAATTTCTCACGTCGAGATCTTCGACACTAGGTGCAACGTTAATAGGTTTCTACGATTTTTTTACTAATAAAATAAAAAAAGTTAGATAAAAAGGAGGTGGAAACACTTTTTTCCCTTTCCGAGCCATGCCTCTCGCGGAAGTATAAAAATGCGTTTCTCTCCACTAGAGGCAAATCTATGCCTCCTATGGAAATAAAAAAAACTTTTTTTCGCTTTTCCAAGTTTGACAACTATGCATCTTGCGAAAGCAAATCTGTATCTCACACGAGAAGCAAATATGTGCCTACCATAAAAGCAAAAGAAATTGCATTTTTTCTTGATTTTTTTTATTCAAAATTTTCTCTCTCCAAAACCTAGAAAAATCCAGACGAAAACCAACAAGCCAAAAAAAACCGTAAACCCATCTAAAATCCGAAAATGCGTACAGAAAAATAGTAAAACACAATATTATGAGGGAGCGCCTAGTATGCGACACGTGGCGTAGGGTGAGAGCACACCATTTGGTGCGCTCTCAACCCACCTAAGTGACCCCTGCGGGGCTGGTTCAAGGGGTATCCCTTGATTAGTTGGTCGCATACTTACGGGACATATTTCTTGTACTGATTTTTACTATAGTATCGCGGCTGGTGCTCGGCTATAGTTCACCTTAGTTGGCTGGCTTAGTAGAGGGGTCTTGGTAAGGTTTGATGGACGGATTCGATCAGCTTTTCAAAGCTTTGTGCAGTTTTATGTTTTATTTATTAATTTCATGTTTTTCATCATTTTTCTTCGGTCCTCATTGTTTTCTTCAAATTTTTCCATTTTTTATTAATTCAATACATGTGTACTTTTTTCACCACATTGTAACATTTTTCCTATATATTTGAAATATCTTTATACACATTAATTTATTTCAATTACTTGATTTACATTTTTCTCAAATACTTTTTTTGAACATTTTTTGAATATGTGTTAAAACCTTTTCAATTACATGTGGATTTTATCTATGTGATTTTTTTACATCTGTTTAATATTTTGTAAAACAATATATGTATACATTTTCTAAACACATGATTCTTTTTGAAATGTAACATACATTTTTTCAGTGCCATGGAACATTTGTTTTTGTATTGCACTATTTTTATTTACATTGCATATTTTGTAAAAGTTCATGTTTTTTCTTTGAAATGTGTTAACATTTTTTATATGTTACAAGCATTTTTTTGAATGCTATCATTGTTTTACACTGTGTTTACCTTTTGAAAATTTGCAATATATTATGCTATCATTGTACATTGGTTGATACGACAATCTTAACTGAAAGCTGCCACATAATTTTGAGATGTCAATAAAACCATCATGTATAATTGATAATTTCTTAGTTTCATCTCTAGTAACCATTTATTCTATATCGAAATAGCTAGCCCCCACTAATATATTTTTCTCAGCATGCATGAAAAATAGCCCACCACAACATGCAACTATTCATAAGAGAAAGTCACCTCAACATGCAAACATGTCTAATAATTTTAATTCTATTATGATATTCATACTATACAATGACCAAACTCCATAAATCATGTGTACGTTCATTTTTAGTTCTCATATTATTACGTTAACTTACTTTAAATATTCAAGTTCCATACGATCAATTATAATAGAAATATATAAAAAATAATTCCTGCAATAACGGAGTATCATCTAGTATGCCTAAATATGGGGTGACAACTATTGTTGGCAAGTGATCATCTCTTAATTAAGAAAAGACAAGTATTTTTTTGTTGGGTTCGTCTAGGGCTCATCTAGATGTGACATAATTATGTCACATCTAAGATGATGTCATGTGTTTCTAAATCTTGTTCCACCTCCTGCCTCTGTCGTTGTTTTTTAGATGCCTTGTCTTTGTTTGTCGTCATTGTTGGTTATTGTATATCGCTTGGGCTGGGTGGGCTTTTCACATGAGGGAAGTCCAAACGAGAACAAAAATGTTCAACATGAGGGAAATACTCATCCATTTATTCTTCTCGTTGGGGATCAAGCTCACGGTGGCTGGCTGGTTGGCCAGTGCCATCGCTAGACACCCGAGCTAAGCCCACTTCACATTCAGGTCTTCACTTGATTAATAGTACAAGTTTGCCCGCGACGAGGTGTATGCATGCACCAATGCCATTCATCTTGCGTCAAATCCGGTCTTTCTTGCAAGAGTCCCCTTTTTGACCGCTATGATGTGTGGTATCCCCCGTCTCTAAGACAACGGATAGTATGATGGCCTCTCTCGCATGAATGGAGGCGTAGAAACCGTTTGTTGCTGTCATTATTTCAAAGCCAATGAAAGTAAGTAGAACCTACAAAAATGGGGTTTTCTATTGATGCATGCACGCTACATGCCGGTACGTATCCTCTAGCTTTGTTTTTTGGGAGTACCCTCAAACTTGCATCTAGGTGAACACCCTTTAGGTCTGCTAACCCATTTCGAATGTGGAGAAAGTTCATGAATTTCTTTATTTATTTCATTTTTTCTAAGAATTAAAAAAACATTTAAAAATATCAATTCAAGAAAATTGAATTTTAAAATGTTCACAAATTCTAAGAATTATCATGAATTTGAAAAAAATATACAAGATATAATTTTTTTAATGAATTTGAGAAATGTTTTATAACATAAAAAAATTCATGAATTCAAAAAATATTCATGAACTTAAAGATGTTGGTTATTTTGTAAATGTTTCATGAATATTAAAAAATATTCATGAATTAAAAACCAAATTAAAAATTCTTCATGAATTAAAAAAAGTACACTAGGGCAAAAAAGGATCAATTGCCCAGTGGCATGTCAATGATGGACTTGCGACTGGAACAAACAAGAAGGGTTGAATCCAGTTGCGAGTCGATGTTTAACTTGGAACTACGGCAAAAAAGATCAAGGGCCTAGTTGCATGTCAATGGTGGACTTGCAACTAGTACGAACAAAAGCGCGGGCCCAGTTGCGAGTCGATGGTGGTCTTGCAAATAAGGTTAAAAAAAGGATCAAAAAGCCTAATTGCGTGTTAATGACGGAATTGCAAATGTGTCAAAAAAAGGCGGTCAGTTTACAAATCAGTGGTGGGTTTGCAACAGGGATAACAAAAAAGACGACCCCGATTGCATGTTGGGGATGGAGTTACAACTAGGACAAAAGGGCCGACCCTCCTGTTGCATGTTCGAGGGTGGACTTGCAATTGGGACAAAAATAGGTCGGGCCCTAATTGTGTATCGATGATCGTCTTGCAACTTAGGGCAAAAAAACGATCCGCCCACTTGCGAGTCGGTGGTGGAGTTGCAACTGGGATAAAAAAAGACGACCCCAACTGCATGTCAGGGATGGAGTTGCAAATAGGGTAAAAAGGGTCGATCCTCCAGTTGCATGTTCGAGGGTGGCCTAGCAATTGGACAAAAAATAGGTCGGGTTCTACTTGTATATCGAGGATAGTCTTGCAACTGGGGACAATAAAAGATTGGCCCAGTTGCGAATTGTACGAGATATGCCCTAGAGGCAATAATAAATGTTATTGATTATCTCCCTGTTCATAATTAGGTTTATGTTCCATGCTATAACTGCTGTGGTTCTCGAGTCTGCAATAACCACGAGGCTCGGAGGAAGACTCATATGCACGTGTGGGATAATAAACGGTAAAATGTATTCCTAGTCAAGCCTCTAGGACTGGCTCAAGTATTGCATGATGATCCTGTTTTCCTGATCATGGGCATGGCTATGCCGGCAATTTTGAGGGCACAATTGTTGGTAGAACACTTGTGTTGAATCGACCCGATTGATGTTATGCTATGAGATACATTCGTCATAAGTTAATGGTTAATAACACAGAGAAGTTAACGTTTGCATAATTCCTTAGACCATGAGAGTGTCGAGTTTCTTCATGCTTGCTTCATGAACTTTGGGGTTTGTTAAACGTCATCCGTAAATGGGTGGCTATTACGGCGGCTTACGGGTTCATGGAAAAGTATGTCAAGTAACTTGATAGCTCAAGATTGGGATTTGCTCCTCCGACGATGGAGAGATATCTCTGGGCCCTCTCGGTGTTACGGTATCCATCATCGTCTGGCCAGACACAGGGTGATTTGATCACAGGGATGCCGGAACACGGGAACGAGAAAAGAGAACAATACCGGCAACGAGGTAACTGGCATAGTGGACAAGTTGTTGATCCACGGGGATGCCAACGTGTCTCACCTCGGGTATTTGTAACATATCGCGAAGCAACAGGAATAGCACACGGCAACTGGAGGTTCACTCGAATATTCATTCGTGTGGGTATAGGGATCAATATGGGTGTCCACGGCTCCGATGTTGATCATTGATCGGAAGGGGTTCCGGGTCATGTCTATACTTCACCGAACCTATAGGGTCACACGCTTAAGGGTCATCTATCTGCTGAATACTAGACAAGGAGTCCGAGAGAAAGTCACTGGAAAAGTTTCGGAGACAACGGAAAAGTTCCGGAGAGAACATCGAAAAAGTTTCGGTAAAACCGAAAAGTTGTTTCAGATAAAACCATTGATCCAAAAAGGTTTCGGCAAGCACCGGGAATGTTTTGGAGGTTGCCAGATTGGTCTGGTAATTTCTGGAATTATTTCGGAGAAAAAACCGAAAAAGGTTTTCGGAGCTGCCGGAATTGTTTACCGGGTAAACGAAGATGGTTTTAAATTAAACCACCATACCGAAAATGTTCCGGAGCGAGTCCAGATAATTTTAGAGGGTGCCGGAAATGTTCTGGGACCTTCCGGAATTTTTTAGAAGAAATAGTTTCAGAAAACATCTTGTCCCAGCGAGAGGGGACAAGATCCCACGGATCGTGGGGGCTGTTTTTGGGGGCGCCCCCTTTAGGGGACAGCCCCCTTGTGGCTGGACAAAGTGTTGGGGGGGCCCCCATGGTGGGGGGCAGCCCCCACTAATGGTGGAGAGTGTTGGGAGGAAGGTGGGGCCCCATGGGGGAACACCATGGACAAGGGAACATGTTTTCTCCATGTTTGGTGGGAACATGTTTCCTTGTTTGGTGGGTGCTTGTTTTGTGGGCTGAAATTTCAGCCCCCCCTCACCCCTTCCACCACTATATAAGGATGTGGAGAGGAGCTCTCCATCCTCACTCCAACTCTCACACACATGGCATGCATGATCTGCCTTTCTTCTCTCCCTCCCACGAAATAGTTTCGTAGAGCCGAAAGGCTGTCTGGGTTCCGGTGGGAATTAGTTCTGGACGGCGAAGCCCTGCCGGATAGATGACACCGTATGTGTGCAACTCTGTAGAGAGATCGTAGTTTCGGTCTTAGTTCGAGAGTGCCTCCCGAAGGGCTGTCCGTGTGACAGTCCGAGTTTCGGAGGTCCTCCCGAAGGGCTGTCCGCGACACCGTCCGGGGGACTGTGCGACCGCCTCCCGGAGGGCTGTCCGCGGGGCAGATGAGGGTATACATCCTCGCGGTTGGGAGGTTGTAAAATCCTAGATGCGGGGATCTGCACCGCCGTTCGTCATCGACTCTACTTCCGCTGCGCTACGAGTCGGTAACGAAAAATGATCAAACCTTGTATGCAGTCTCCATAGTGGTCCTGGGCTGGTGCGTAGGTCGGAAATTTTTTGTTTTCTACTGCGTTACCCTACACGAATATGTGGTGGATTTGCAACTGGGATGAAAAAAAGATGACCCCGACTACATGTCGGGATGGAGTTGCAATTAGGACAAAAAGGACCGATCTCCCAGTTGCATGTCGAGGGTGGACTTGCAATTGGGACAAACATAGGTCGGACCCTAGTTGCGTATCGAAGGTCGACTAGTAACTGGGGACAAAGAAAGCATCGTCACAATTGCGAGTCGGTGGTTGATTTGCATCTGGGATTAAAAAAAAGACAACCCTAGCTATATGTCGGGTATGGAGTTGCAATTAGGACTAAAAAGGCCGACCCCCTAATTGCATGTCAAGGGTGGATTTTCAATTGGGACAAAAAAGGTCAGACCTTAGTTGCTTATTGAGGATCGACTTGCAACTGGGGCAAAACAAGATCGACCCAGTTGCGAGTCAGGATGGATTTGCATCCGGGATTAAAAAAAAGACGACCATAATTGCATGTCGAGGATAGAGGTGCAACTAGGACAAAAAGGGTCGACCCCAGTTGCATGTCGAGAGTGGACTTGCAACTGGGACGAAAATAGGTCGGGTACTCGTTGCGTATCGAGGATCGACTTACAACTGGGACAAAAAAAGATCGGCCCAGTTGTGAGTCAGTGGTTGATTTTCAATTGGGAAAAGAAAAACGAACCCAAATGCATGTCAGGATGGAGTTCCAACTTGGATAAAAAGTGACGACCCCCTTGTTGCAAGTCAAGGGTGAACTTGCAATTGGGGCAGAAATAGTTCGGAGCCTAGTTGCGTATCCCCCCTACAAATTGCATTTCAGGGATGGAATTGCAACAGTGGACAAAAATGGCCGCCTCCCCCACTTCAGTTGCGTTTCGTGGATGGACTCGCAATTTCATGCTCGGGATAGAGTTGCAACCCAGACTAAAAAGATTGGACACCCAAAAAAGTTATGTGTCGAGGGTGTGCTTGTAACTAAGACAACAATAAAAAATTAACCTCACAGTTGTATGTCGTAATGGAGTTGCAATTAGGACAAAAAAGATCAGACCCTCCGGTTACATCTTGATAGTGTACTAATAGCTTAGAAATATATAGATCGGTCTTAGTTGATATGGACTTGAGACAGAGATTGAAAGGGTCGATGAATTTCAAACAAATCGATAAAAAATAAAAAGAAATCAAAAAAGAAAAAGAAATGGAAAAGGAGGAAAAAATGGCACCACCTGCTATGAATGAAAATGAGAACGAGAACGAGAACTGAGAATGTCAACGGAGAGTGCTAAATACAACGGAAAAGATAACGCCCACACGTGTGGGCGTTTTGCAACTCGCCCACACGCATGGATGGTAGTCCATTCCTGTTTGCACGTATCTTGGCAAGTTTTGGCAGATTTTCTGTGCCACGTAGGCATCATGGTGTGTGTGGACGTTAGAGCGTTCGCCCACACGACCCGCACTGCGCGGTTGCCAGCTCCGCCATGTGGGCGAACTGGTTTCTACCCACATAGTCATCACCTAGTCCACCGCGTGTTGGCGAACTGCTCTTCGCCCACACATCGCTTGTACGTTGCTAGATGGCAACTGCTGTGCACGTACGTGGCAACTACGTAAACACACATGACAACTATGATTCGTTGCTAGATGGCAACTGCAGTTACGCGTACGTGACAACCAGGTAAACAAACATGGCAACTACAATTAACCATACATGACAACTATGGTTGAACCACACGCGACAACTAGGTAAACACACATGTCAACTATCCCCGGGTAACTAAAATGTTACCCCGCGGGTAACTATAGTTAATCAAAACAGAGAGAGTGGCCATGTTTTTACAACTACAGTTGCCATCCTGGATAACTACAGTTGCCATCCCTGGGGGTAACTAGAGTTGCCATCCCGCGGGTAACTAATGTAGCTGCGCGAGGACGTGTGGGCAGATTTGCTTCGTGCCACACACGCGGGTGGGGATGACTACTACTTGTTGGGCGTGTGGCACGAAGTAGCCGCGCCCACACGTGTGGGCAGTTCTATTGTTCGCCCACACACGACCCGTGTGGGCTGCCTCCTGCGTATGCCACACACGGTGTGTGAACGCATGTCTAATATGCCACACGTGTGATGAATATCGGGACCCAAACACAATGACCAGTGACGTACCCTTTTTATGGTCTGGAGTTGACCCTTCCGTTCCTAATAACTCAGCCCACAGAAAAAACAAACACAATCGGCCCGGCCCTCGCGCGACAGAGATAACGGGCTGACACGAAGCTACGCGACGCGGGGGCACACGCGGTCAACAAGGCAAAGATCAGGTTCGCACGAAATTACAGACACATAGATCGAACGGTTTGCAATTTTGATGAGACTTCACTAAATTTCATCTAGTGAGATTTAGCAAATCCGTTTTTTCTTTCTCTTTCCTTCAACTAAACATTTAGGGCCCTCATAATTAGCGAACGTTCATTGAGGGATGGCAATTGCGAATGATTTTGATGGCAAGTTGTGTTGGCAGAGAATGACAAATTAGTTAGCGAGAATGACAACTTCGCTTCAATTTTGTTTTTCGTGAGAAAATTGCCATGCTTGCAAACTAAAATTACCATCCCGACGAAAATATAAAATTGCCATAAAAACATTTGCAATTGCCATATCTTCCAGCGAACATCGGCTGAATAACATTATTTAACATATATTAGGTGACACTTCTAAGATAACAACAATTGTACATGCCTTAACTACAACGATATCATGTGTTTCGTCTAACAGAATTGGTGTGCACACCGCATCAGTGAGATGCAGAATTGCAGATACGCATAGATGTACGGAATACAGAGTACCAGTGATTAGACAGTCTGTGGTGAGCCTGAAGGCAATAGCCAACACGCAACACATGAAGGTTCTCGGCTGCAATCATGAAAAGATACAAGGCATCGCACCCCACAGGACGAGGTTCCATCTTCCAAACCGGACACCGGTACCAGTCAGTGCTGTCTCCTAAAAACAATAAGGAAACAAAAAAATATACAAAACTAAACAACGCCCCACCCATCCTCGAACAGCATGGCGCTGCATGGTAGCCGGCTCGCCGGCGCCGCCAGGAAACGTACTTTCTCGAGGACCCGGGACAAACCCGACGGCCACGGGCTCACGCCGGGATTACGGGACCCTCGATCGGAGACGAACGAACGTGGGCGGTAAAAGGTGACCCCTCATGGAGACGAGACCGCCCGTGTCCGTCCGGCGCCACGAGCAAGCAATCACGCAACCTTGTCTTGCAAAAAGCTCGCACCAACCGCCATAGGGTTTCCATAGCTCACACTGACCTATGCTCCTAGCTAGTTGATGGCATTCGCATGGATGGTTGGTGGTTATATATACTTTTCTTTTTGAGAAAACTGGTTATATATATACTTGGCACTGGTGAGATCTCACTTCTCCGTACAAGTGTGCAGCATCAGGTCACCTTTGGCTAAAAAAAAAAAAAAACAGCCCGCCAGAAAAATGGGTCCTAAGGGCATCTCCAAGCAGACCCGCAAACCTCCCGCAACCGTCCGGACCAAGGAAGTCATCCAATGTGGATCTGCATCGGTCTACCGAGCGGTGAGGACGCGATTTCTTCCTCAATTTGGAGACAAAAGTAGGGGAGGTTTGCGGGAGACCGGACACGAGAAACTTCGCTATCCGACACCCCCAGCCCACCCAATCCCCCACCCTTCCGGTCCCATTTCCTTGCACTCTGCGTCTTCTATCCCTTGCTTTCCACCCTTCACCTCCGCCGCCACTGCTCCTTGTACATCTTCGGCCGCCAGAGAGGCATTGTCGGACGTCCGCAACCAGCACCGACGCGCCCGCTCGCCGTCTACATCAGAGCTTTCCACCCTGGAGCCGTTTGTACTCCGCCCCCTGTCGAGGACCTCCATGGCGGTCACCACACCTGGCAAGTGTTCGGTCATATGCCATTGAGCTTATTTTTAAATGCTAAATGTTTTTTAAAGTTTGGAGAATGATGAGCTACTCGACCATGAAGGATGAGTTTTTGTGCGATGTGTGGCTGGCCGCATCCGGGTATTTCGTAGGCAGGACCAGAGCGGAGCCCTTCTGGCAGCAAGTGCACGAAACGTTTCACGCACGAAAGGACATTACGCCCTACGACATGTACATCATTCAACCATGCAACGTGAAGTCGTTGTCGTATCGCTGGCACACGATCCAGATTAGCATCATCAAGTTTTGCAACGTGGTTCATCAGCTCGAGGAAATGTGGCCATTGCACACGACAGATGATGGGCTCGTAAATTTTTGCTTCCCCTTGCTCAACTGTTGATTGATTCATTCACTCAATGTTGCTCTACACATTATATGTAGCCCGCACTCGCTGTCGTGGCGTACCACAAGAAAGAAAGACGACCATTTACGTTCACACACTGTTGGATGAAGCTGAAGAGGGAGTTTGTGTGGGACGACATGATCTTTCGATCACAAACTTGTTGGACATCTGCTTGATTTGAGACCTTGTTGTACTAGACTTAATTTGCATGATATGTATGGATGTTTGCATGAATTTCATTCGGTTTGTTAAAATACGGGCTGAAATGTATGCGGCTATGGTTGAATGTTGCCCTTCCGCAGCCGTGTCTGTGGACTGATCCCCCTGTCCGTGGATGGATGCGAAAAGAAATTTACCGGTTGTCGTTGGAGATGCTCTAATCATATTCACAGTAGAGGACTAGAAACACTGCGTCGAGCATTAACAAAAACAAGCTGTCTATTGTATAGTTGCCTCTCTGTACATGATTATTCATTAGTTGGCACTTTGTTCTGCAATATTTTTTACTTCTCCCTTAATTCTAAATATACTGTGCATAAGTATTTTTCAAATCGCACTTCAATTTTTTCTATCAAGTTTATAGAAAAAATATCAAAATCTACAACATCAAATAAATATAACATATATTTCATAATATGTTAATGATATTTGTTTTGTATTATGTTATTTTATTTTTGTTCGCATCAGCTAAAAAGGGAAATTATTTCTTAGCAAAATTGCATAGATTCGTAGTTTATCTGCACGAATATGCTCACTGAAATCTATGTCTTGAAAATTGGATGCATTTGTTCGCTCTAACCTTGTTTATCCTACACTATTGGCTTGACTCACTGTTTCCCTTCAACTATTTTTATGTCACCTGATTCCCCCAGATTATCATAGGTGCATTTTAACTCCCGACCCATTCTTTCGATGTATGAAACGGTGTCAAGAAGTTTTCAAATCAAGGTTTTTTTAACAAGTGGAGCTCAATTGTAAGATTGCTTTTAAATATAAAAAACATTGCGGCCTAACAATAGTACACTATTTTGTATCCTCTACCTCAACAAGTATTCTTAATAGTGTAACAAACGTGATAATAGAAAAGTAAGCATTCTATGTCTTAGTCTTATTTTGTCCACAAAATCAACAAGAATAATTACTTTCATATTGATCACAATTGTTACACAAATATACTCCTCAATGGTTCTATCCAAGCGTTTGTTTGGTTTACAATCTTCCATTACCAACTAATATTTTTTGAACACAGATATACTCCTCAATGGCTCTTTGATACGTCTTCATTGTATCTACGTTTTTAAACACTTTTACTCTTGTTTTGGACTCTAATTTATATGATTTGAATGAAACTAACCCAGACTGACGTTGTTTTCAGTAGAACTACCTTGATATTATTTTTGTGTAGAAATAAAAGTTCTAAGAATTGGACGAAACTTTACAGGGATTTTTATTGAATAAATAAAAAATACTAGAGAAAAGAACTGTTGGAGGGGGACACCACTAGGCCACAAGCTCAGAGGGTGAGCCATGTGAGCTTGTGGGGCCCACGTGTCGCCGTCTTATGTAATTCCAAGCCTATACATACCGTGTTTGAGAGAAAAAAAATCAGAGTGAAAGTTTCATCGCGTTTTATGATATGGAGTCGCCGCCACCTAATACGTCCATTGTGCATCACGATTTCCTACTGTTATTTACAATATTCTTGGTTATTATGATGCAGTTCTTGTGACTTTTCTTTCTTAATTTGCAAGATTTACTTGAAGAGGGAAATTGCCGGCAGCTAGAATTCTGGACCTAAAAGAGCTACAACAGAGATAACTATTCTCCGGAGCTCCAAATGACATGAAATTTTGTGGAGATTTATTTTTGAATATATAAAAAAACTGGAAGAAAGAAGTTTCGCGGAAGATCAACCATGGGCCCACAATGGCAGGGCGCGCCCCCTCCTCCCTTGTGAAGCCCACGCGGGCCCTTCGGTGCCCGTCTTCTGCTATATGAGGCCCTTTGCCCTAAAAAATAAGAGAAGACTTTCGGGACAAAGCGCCGCTGTCTCGAGGCGGAACCTGGGCATCACTTTTGCTCTCCGGCAGAGCGATTCCATCGGGGATACTTCCCTCCGGGAGGTGGAAAATGAAGCCTTCGTCATCACCAACGTTCCTCTCATCGTGGGAGGACTCATATCCATTAAAATCTTCAGCAGCACCATCTCATCTCAAACCCTAGTTCATCTCTTGTATTCAATATTTGTCCCAAAAACTCAGATTGGTCCCTATGGGTTGCTAGTAGTGTTGATTACATCTTGTAGTTGGTGCTAGTTGGTTTACTTGGTGGAAGATCATATGTTCTGATTGTTAATCATATATTTATCTCCTCTCATCATGAACATGAATATGATTTTTGAGCAGTTCCGTTTGTTCTTGAGGACATGGGAGAAGTCTTGTTATAAACTATCATGTGAAGTTGGTATTCGTTCAATATTTCAATGACATGTATGTTGTTCTTCCTCTAATGGTGTCATGTGAATGTCGACTACATGATACTTCACCATATTTGGGCCTAGGGGAAAGCATGGTGGAGTAGTAAGTAGATGATGGGCTGCGAGAGTGACAGAATTTTAAAACGTAGTTTATGCACTATTCCGTAAGGGGCTGATTTGCATCCATATGTTTCATGCTATGGTTAGATCTATCTTAATTATTCTTTCGTAGTTGCGGATGCTTGCGAGAGGGGTAATCATAAGTAGGTTATTGTTCAAGTAAGAACAACACCTTAGCACCGGTCAACCCACATTACAATTTATCAAATTAGTGAACGCGAATCAACTAAAACATGGTAGACAATACCTTGCCGAAACCGCTTATCAAATTCTTCCACTCCACGTTGGGTTCAACATTCTTACTGATCGAAAGGACTATGATTGATCCCCTATACTTGTGGGTCATCAAGACTCTTTTCTAGCGCCGTTGCCGGGGAGTGAAGCGCTTTTGGTAAGAGAAATTTGGTAAGGAAACATTTATATTACGTGCTGAATTTTGTCTCCGCTTGTTACTATGGAGAATAATCCTTTGAGGGGCTTGTTCGGGGTATCTTCACCTCGAACAGAAGTGGTAAGAGCCGCTCCTCAACCTACTGAAAATACTTATTATGATTCCTTCAGGTATTATGGAAAAACTAGCTAATCCTTATGCAGGAGATGGAACAATACATCCTGATATGCACTTGAATTATATAGATAAACTTTGTGGAGTGTTTAAGCTTGCAGGTTTATCCGAAGATGGAGTTAATACGATGGTATTTTCTTTATCTTTGGGGGGAGCATTGGCATGGTATAGACTATTGGATGAATCTGGAACACGGGACTGGAATTGAATGAAACTGGAATTTCACCAGAAGTTTTTCCTATGCACTTGGTTCATCATGATCAGAATTATATATATAATTTTTGGCCTTGTGAAGGAGAAACTATCGCTCAAGTTTGGGAGAGGTTTAAATATATGTTGTATACATGCCCCAATCATGAGCTCCCGAGAGGATTGATTCTTCCAAAGTTTTATGCTCGACTTTCTGATGATAATAAGTCAATGCTCTATTCTTCTTCTGTTGGTTCATTTATGAAGAAAAGTATTGAATTCAATTGGGATCTTATTGAAAGAGTAAAATGCAACTCTGAAGATTGGGAAGTCGAAGAAGGTAATGAGTCAGGTATAAATCTTGAGTTCGATCATGTTAAGTCTTTTATAGAAACGAATGTTTTTCATAAGCTTAGTGCAAAATATGGACTTAACTCTGAGATAGTACCTACATTTTGTGAATCCTTTGTTGCTCATATTGATCTCCCTAAAGAGAAGTGGTTTAAATTTCATCCACCCATTGAAAATAATTATGAAGGACCACCTATTGTTGAACCTGAAACAATTGCTTATGCTATTAATCCAGTTGTCCCTACCACCTATATTGAGAAACCTCCTTTCCTTTGTAGAATTAAGGAACATGCTAAGGCTACAAATGTAGTTCATAAGATTAATATTAACCCATAAACCCTCTAAGAAAAGTAAAATAGAAACTCATATTGCAATAATTAAAGATCTCTTGACTGATGATATTGATGGGCATGTTATTTACTTCTGCGATGCTGCTGCTAGAATTGCTAAACGTGTTAGAAATGAGCATGATATGTTAGATAAGAATAAGAGAGTTGCTGGTGTGCATGTTGTTTTTGTTAATATATGAGATCATTGCTGTCGTGGTTTATGTTATATGGGTGCTAGTATTAGTGCTATTCCTTTTTCTTTATATCAAGAACTCTTACATGATATCACACCCGCTGAGTTGGAAGAAATTGATGTTACTATTAAGCTTGCAAACAAATATACTATTTCACCGCTTGGGATTGTGAGAGATGTTTAAGTCTTGTGTGGTAAGATCAAATACCCTACTGATTTATTAGTACTCGGATCACATCAAGATAATTTCTGTCCACTATATTCGGTAGACCTTTCTTGAATACCGTTAATGCTGAAATTGATTGTGTTAAAGAGACGGTTAAGGATAAATTTGGTGATGTATCTCATGACTTTAATTGCTCAAAGTTTAATAGACAACCTCATGATACAGAATTACCCAGTAAAGATGATATTATTGGTCTTGCATCTATTGCTATACCTCCTACGGATCCTTTAGGACAATATTTGCTAGACCATAAAAATTATATGCATATGAATGAGAGAAATGAATTATTATTTAGACAACCACCTATCCTCAAACATAACTTGCATGTTGAAACTTTGGGAGACCCTCTTCCACCTAAGAGTGATCCGGTGTTTGAATTAAAGGAACTCTCTGATACTTTGAAATATGCTTATCTTCATGAAAAGAAAATATATCATGTTATTATAAAGGGTTTTCTATTCCTGTGCCCCTGGTCCCTTAGTTGTACTAACTCATCCCCACACTCTTAACGGTTGCTCACTTTTCCCCACTCTCTTGTCCAAAACCCTCAAAATGGTCACAACGGAGGATGCCGTCGGGTCAATGGTTTGACCGTTAACTGCTGACAAGTGGGGCCACGCTGGACTGTGTCTCCCGTTGGACCTGACAAGTGGGGCCGCGTTGGACGGTGGCGCTGGTTGGATTGGTAAGATTGGGATTTGCTCCTCCGAGTATGGCAAGTAACTTGATAGCTCAAGATTGGGATTTGCTCCTCCGACGATGGAGAGATATTCTCGGGCCCTCTCGGTGTTATGGTATCCATCATCGTCTGGCCAGACACAGTGTGATTTGATCACAGGGATGCCGGAACACGAAAACGAGAAAAGAGAACAAAACCGGTAACGAGGTAACTTGCATAGTGGACAAGTTGTTGATCCATGGGGATGCAGAAAATCTCACCTCGGGTGTTTGTGAAATATCGCGAAGCAACAGGAATAGCACATGGCAACTGGAGGTTCACTCGAATATTCATTCGTGTGGGTATAGGGGTCAATATGGGTGTCCACGGCTCCGATGTTGATCATTGATCGGAAGGGGTTCCGGGTCATGTCTATGCTTCACCGAACCTATAGGGTCACACACTTAAGGGTCATCTATCTGCTGAATACTAGAGAGGGAGTCTGAGAGAAAATCACCGAAAAAGTTTAGGACACCGGAAAAGTTTCGGACAGCGGAAAAGTTCCGCAGAGAGAACACCGGAACAGTTTCGGTAAAACTGAAAAGTTGTTTCAGGGGATTCCATTAAGTCAAATTGGTTTCGGCACATGCCTGATAATTCTTGGAGGGTGCCAGAATCATTCTGGAAACTTCTGGGAATTTTTCGGAAGAAAAACCGGAAATGTTCCGGAGCTGCCGGAACCGCTTCGGATGCTTTTCGCAGATGAAAATCACTACTCCGGAATTGTTCCGGATGGCATTGAAAATTATTTTGGTGGGTACTGGAAATGTTCTAAGCCCACATAAATATTTTCAGTTCGACCGGACGCTGAAAAATGTCGTCGTGAATAGTGAAAGTGCTTTTTGGGATATTTATGGAAAGTCACGTTTTGGGATATTTCCAAAAGGCTTCTAGAAGGACTTGGGGGCTAAGGAAGCCCCTCATGGGGGGCCCCCAAGGAGAGGTGGCCGGCCAAGGTGGGGCACACCATGGTGCCCTCACATGCCCCATGTGGTTTCCCTTTATGCCCTTGTGAAGGGTCTTTTGGGTATTTCAAGTGGCACCTCACCCCTTGGGTTTTTCCTATAAATAGGAGGTGAGTGGGCTGCCATCTCTTCATCCATTTGCTCTCATACACATGCTATTCTTTGCTAGCTCTCTCTCCCTCCCACGAAAAGAGTTTTTCGTAGAGCCGAAAGGCTGTCTGGGTTCCGGCAGGAAGTAGTTCTGGACGGCGAAGCCCTGCCGGATAGATGACACCGTATGTGTTCAACTCTGTAGAGAGATCGTAGTTTCGGTCTTAGTTTGAGAGGTCCTCCCGAAGGGCTGTCCGAGTGACCGTTCGAGTTTCGAAGGTCCTCCCGAAGGGCTGTCCGAGTGACCGTCCGAGTTTCGAAGGTCCTCCCGAAGGGCTGTCCATGACATCGTCCGAGTGACTGTCCGACCGCCTCCCGAAGGGCTGTCCGACGAGGGAGTACATCCTCGCGGTTGGGAGGTTGTAAAATCCTAGCTGCGGGGATCTGCACCAACGATCTCCACCGATTCTTCTTCCGCTGCGCTTCGAGTCGGTACGGATCAGATCAAACCTTGTATGCAGTCTCCATAGTGGTCCTGGGCGTGCTCGCTATACCGGAAATTTTTGTTTTCTGTCGCGTTCCCCAACAGTGGCATCTAGAGCCAGGCTATGCGTAGATGCATGTTATGATCTTGAATACATGAGATGTATGGGTATTGCATAGTATAATTTTGTAGTAGATGAGATCTATTACTGAAAATTATTTGTGCGGGTAGCAGATGAAATCTGTTACCCGATGTTCCTGTTGCTTCCCTTGAATTTGCGTAGTCCTAATCTTGACGGCATGGTGGAATCTCACAAAGTTCTGGCAATCCGCGATCCTTTCATGCTGCTCCTGAGTATGCTGATTGACAGATCAACGAAGTGCTAACAGTTCTTTGGGTTCCACCATAGTTAAAGAAAGATGGATGTTTCACAGACGAAAGGGCAATGCAGATATGATCTGCACGGGGGTCACGCGTATGACGAAGTTTAGTATGGGGCTCGAGATTTTACTGTCTCGTGTTTCATACACCCTGGAAAGTTAATCTAGCAACTTGAATTATCATACTTGATGATGAGCGTTGGTAGCTGTGGTTTGAGTCAAAACCTTAGAAGCCACGTAAAATAAAATTTTGTATAAACCGATTAGTGGTGTCTAACTTGGTTTTGCAGGATGGTTTGCATGTGATGTGGTATAGCAAGTCTTATATTAATCTGATTATGTATGCGATGACTATATGATGTAATTAACATGACCTGCGTGTCATGATTCGGCATGATGGCTGGAGCCATATGATTGCACTTTAATGACCTGCGTGTCAACCTTATGTAATGCACTTATTTTATTAGCTATAGAGATAGCAATATTATCTGGTGCATCGACAAGGTGGTGGCAATCTTCGCGAAGGTGAACACCGACGCGAATGCCGAAGACGAAGAATACTTGACTTCTCCGTCAGAAGGGGCTATACCATATCATGCTATTATGAATTTCCTGAGATGTTTATCCCTCTTGATGCACCCTTCTTGATTGCGCGGTATTCGCTTTTTATTAGGGTGATCTCTCACAAAAATATCAAAGTAGTTAGTGTTCACCGAAGTGTAGCACCGTCTGAAATTCGTATCTTTTCGGGGTGCGCCATGTCCACATGGGTACGGACGAATCGAGAGGAATGAGGCGGGTGAGGTCAGACCTCGCAGCTAGATCACTTGGTTGTCTTTGACGTTCAGGCAGGATCGTCCTGAGCTCGGAACACACCCATCGAAAGATGAACAAGAGTCACATGGAGATGTGATCGGCAAGTTTGCCTACCGATTGAAATTCTCGTCATCAGTGATGTCCACATCAATGGCGTTGAATTAAATGTGGGTCTTGTATCACTCATAATCAATTTTGAGAGATATTGATTTGAGTGGGAGCGCACTTTAGAATAAAATTGTTTATTCACTAGTGCAAATATCATTATGAACAAAGTCTAAGTGAACTTGTGTTTTCCGTTGTAGATCAAATGGCTCGCAATAGCGCGTTCAACTTAGGCCCGATGTTAGAGAAAGAGAAGTTAGCTGCGAATGGAAACAACTATGCGGACTGGGGCCGTACCCTGAGGATTGTCCTCAGGAGTGCTAAGAAAGTGTACGTGCTTGACGAACCTCTTCCACCTAAGCCCGCGGCAACAGCCGCGGCAGATATACAAAATGTCTGGGCCACTAAGGATGATGACTTCAACTTAGTGCAGTGCCTCATGCTGTCTTGCATGAGTTCAGAGCTTCAAAAACGTTTTGAATTCCATGACTCCTTTGATATGATCAAAGAACTGGATGCTCTGTACAAGTTTAATGCACGGTCTGAACGTTTTGATATCGTCAAAACCATGTCGGAGACCAAGATGGCTGAGGGTAGTTCAGTTGGCGAACATGTGGTCAATATGATTGGCCACGCTGAGAGGCTTAAAACCCTGGAATTTCCACTTCCCGAAGAGCATGTTATGGACATGTTGCTCGGTTCACTCCCCCCTTCTTACGAAGGTTTTGTCATGAACTACAACATGAATGGGATGGACAAAACACCTAATGAGGTGCTTGCCATGCTAAAAACTGCTGAAGGAGGACTGCGGAAAAATCGCAAGCAAGTGTTGCTTGTGAATAAAACTGCCAGTTTCAAAAAGGGCAAGCCAAAGAAGGGCAAGGGCGCCGGTAAGACCGGCTTCCAACGCAAATCTAAGGGTAAAGCCAAGAATGAAACTGAGTGCTTCTACTGCAAGGGCACATGACACTGGAAGAGAAACTGCAAGAAGTATCTGGAAGATAAGAAGTCCGGGAAAACCGGAAAAGGTATAATTGTTATACAAGTTAATGTCATTGACGTTTTGCTTGCTAGCGAAAATTCTAAGTCTTGGGTATTTGATACCGGATCGGTTGCACACATTTGCAACTCGATACAGGGGCTTCAGAAGGTGCGCAAGCTGGCAAAGAATGAAGTCGTGATGCGTGTCGGGAACGGCGCTGGGATCGCCGCTCAAGCCGTCGGCATTATGCCTCTACATCTCCCTTCAGGATTTATTTTGGAACTAAGTAACTGTTATTTTGTTCCGTTGTTGTGTAGAAACATTATCTCTGGATCATGTTTGGTGCACGATGGGTACTCCTACAAGTCTGAGAACAATGGTTGTTCACTTTATTGTAAGGATATGTTTTATGGATTTGCACCCATTGTTGGGGGCCTTTTCATACTAAATCTTGAATGTGAAAATGGTGTCTTTAATGTGAATGCTAAACGCCTTAAGAAGGCTGATACCACCACCACTTACTTGTGGCACTGTCGGCTTGGCCACATTGGAAAGAAACACATGCAAAGACTCCATAAAGATGGAGTTTTACTGTCCTTTGATTTTGAATCATTTGACACATGTGAAGCTTGCTTGATGGGAAAAATGACCAAGACGCCGTTCACGGGTCATCCTGAACGGGCGAGTGATTTATTGGAAATAATACATAGTGATGTATGTGGTCCAATGAGCACAATCGCACGGGGTGGGTATTTCTACTTCGTGACTTTTACTGATGATTTAAGTAGGTATGGCTATATCTACTTGATGAAGCATAAGTCAGAAACCTTTGAAAAGTTCAAAGAATTTCAGAATGAGGTGGAAAATCATCGTAACAAAAAGATTAAGTTTCTGCGGTCTGATCGCGGAGGCGAATATCTTAGTCATGAGTTTGGCCAACATCTGAGTGACCGTGGAATCGTTTCACAGCTTACGCCTCACGGAACTCCACAGCGAAACGGAGTGTCAGAAAGACGTAACCGAACCCTGTTAGACATGGTAAGGTCGATGATGTCTCTTACAGATCTACCGATATCTTTTTGGGGTCACGCACTACTTACTGCCGCTCACACATTAAACAGAGCACTGTCTAAGTCTGTTGAGACGACACCATACGAGTTATGGCATGGGAAGAAACCCAATTTGTCGCATCTCAAAGTTTGGGGTTGTGAAGCTTATGTAAAACGTTTACAACCGAGCAAACTCGATCCCAGATCAGACAAATGTAACTTTGTAGGTTATCCCAAGGAAACAGTTGGGTATTTCTTCTACCAACCCTCCGAGTGCAAAGTGTTTGTCGCTAAAAATGGAGTCTTTCTTGAGAAAGAATTTCTCGCTAAAGAATTGAGTGGGAGGACAGTACAGCTTGATGAGATTAGTGAATCTTCGGCAACCGTTGATATGGCTAAGGAACCGGAAGTAATTCCGCAAATTATCCCTACAACCGAGCCGGAAGTTGTCGCATGTGATGCGGAAACTTCAGACAATGTTGTAACTGAACCGCGCAGATCAGGTAGGGCTATCCAGCCACCTGAATGGTTTCATAACGAAATCTTCATTCTTGAAGACGATGAACCTGCGCACTGAAAGGAAGCGATGGCGGGGCCTAGCTCAAGGGAATGGCACAAGGCCATGAAATCCGAAATGAAATCCATGTACGAAAACCAAGTTTGGAACTTGGAAGAACTTCCAGATGGCGTAAAACCCATTGGTTGTAAATGGATTTTCAAAAGAAAGACGGACGCGGATGGTAACATTACTATCCACAAAGATAGACTTGTCGCGAAAGGGTTCACACAAGTTCTAGGGGTAGACTACGACGAGACTTTCTCGTCCGTAGCTATGCTTAGGTCTGTTCGGATATTACTAGCAATTGCTGCTTATTTCGATTATGAAATATGGCAGATGGATGTCAAAACGGCTTTCCTAAATGGAAACCTTGAAAAGGATGTATACATGATACAGCCATAAGGTTTTGTCGATCTTAAGAATGCTTGAAAGGTATGTAAGCTTCAGAAAGCCATTTATGGTCTGAAGCAAGCATCAAGGAGCCGGAACATTCGTTTTGATGAAGTGGTCAAAGAGTTTGGCTTCATCAGGAACGATGAAGAATCTTGTGTTTACAAGAAGTTTAGTGGGAGCGCAAAAGCATTTCTAATCTTGTATGTGGATGACATATTGTTGATTGGAAATGATGTGAAATTTCTTAGCGAAATAAAAGACTCATTGAAGAAGAGTTTTTCAATGAAAGACTTAGGCGAAGCGGCATATGTATTGGGCATCAGAATCTATAGAGATAGATCAAGACGCCTGATACCGCTTAGCCAAAGCACGTACATTGACAAGGTGTTGAAAAGGTTCAACATGGAGAACTCCAAGAAAGGCCTACTCCCCATGTCACCTGGCACAGTGCTTTGCAAGAATCAGTGTCCTCGGACCCTCGATGAGCGTGTACAAATGAATGATATTCCATATGCTTCGGCAGTTGGTTCTATTATGTATGCCATGCTATGTACAAGACCGGATGTTTCCTATGCGCTAAGTGTTAGCATCCGGTACCAAGGTGATCCAGGATTGGAACACTGGGCCGCAGTCAAGGGTATTCTTAAGTACCTCAGAAGGACCAAGGATTTACTCCTTGTGTACGGAGGTGATGAAGAGCTCATTGTAAGTTGTTACACTGATGCAGGCTTCATGACTGACCCAGATGACTTTAAATCTCAATCTGGCTATGTTTTCATATTGAACGGCGGCGCAGTTGATTGGAAAAGTTCCAAACAAAAGACTGTGGCGGATTCTACAACGGAGGCGGAATATGTTGCTGCTTCAGAAGCCTCCAAGCAGGCTGTCGGAATCAAGCAATTTCTTGAAGACCTTGGTGTGGTTTCAAGTGCTCTGGACCCGGTGGAGATCTATTGTGATAATAGTGGCGCCGTGGCTCAGGCAAGGGAGCCATGTTCGCACCATAAGACAATGCATATTCAATGCAAATATAAACTCATTCGACATCATGTCAAAGAAGGTTTAGTGAAAGTACGCAAAGTTCACACGGATCTGAATGTGTCAGACCCGATGACAAAGCCTCTACCACGAGCAAAGCATGAGCAACACTGGATAGCCATTGGTGTTAGGGAAGCCATGTAACTGGATTATGACTCTAGTGCAAGTGGGAGACTGTAGGAGATATGCCCTAGAGGCAGTAATAACTGTTATTTTGTATCTCCGAGTTTGTAATGAATGTTTATGATCCATGCTATAACTGCAATGATTCTCGAGTCTACAATAACCACGAGGCTTGGAGGGAAACTCATGTGCACGTGTGGTATAATAAACGGTAAATTGTATTCCTAGTCTTGCCTCTACGACTGGCTCAAGTATTGCAGGATGATCCTGTTTTCCTGATTATGGGCATGGCTATGCCGGCAATTTTGAGGGCACGATGTTGGTAGAACACTTGTGTTGAATCGACCCAAATTGATATTATGCTATGAGATTCATTTGTCACAAGTTAATGGTTAATAACACAGAGATAGTTAATGTTTGCATAATTCCTTAGACCATGAGAGTATCGAGTTCCTTCGTGCTTGCTTCGTGAACTTTGGGGTTTGTTAAACGTCATCCGTTACTGGGTGGCTATTACGGCGGCTTACGGGTTCACAGAAAAGTATGGCAAGTAACTTGATAGCTCAAGATTGGGATTTGCTCCTCTGACGATGGAGAGATATTCTCGGGCCTTCTTGGTGTTACGGTATCCATCATCGTCTGGCCAGACACAGTGTGATTAGATCACAGGGATGCCGGAACACGAAAACGAGAAAAGAGAACAAAACCGGTAACGAGGTAACTTGCATAGTGGACAAGTTGTTGATCCACGGGGATGCAGGAAATCTCACCTCGGGTGTTTGTGAAATATCGCGAAGCAACAGGAATAGCACATGGCAACTGGAGGTTCACTCGAATATTCATTCGTGCGGGTATAGGGGGTCAATATGGGTGTCCACGGCTCCGATGTTGATCATTGATCGGAAGGGGTTCCGGGTCATGTCTATGCTTCACCGAACCTATAGGGTCACACGCTTAAGGGTCATCTATCTGCTGAATACTAGATAGGGAGTCTGAGAGAAAATCACTGAAAAAGTTTAGGACACCGGAAAAGTTTCGGACACCGGAAAAGTTCCGCAGAGAGAACACCGGAACAGTTTTGGTACAACTGAAAAGTTGTTTCAGGGGATTCCATTAAGTCAAATTGGTTTCGGCACATGCCTGATAATTCTTGGAGGGTGCTAGAATCATTCTGGAAACTTCTGGGAATTTTCCGGAAGAAAAACCGGAAATGTTCCGGAGCTGCCGGAACCGCTTCGGATGCTTTTCGCAGATGAAAATCACTACTCCGGAATTGTTCCGGATGGCATTGAAAATTATTTTGGTGGGTACTGGAAATGTTCTAAGCCCACATAAATATTTTCAGTTCGACCGGACGCTGAAAAATGTCGTCGTGAATAGTGAAAGTGCGTTTTGGGATATTTATGGAAAGTCACCTTTTGGGATATTTCCAAAAGGTTCTAGAAGGACTTGGGGGCTAAGGAAGCCCCTCATGGGGGGCCCCCAAGGAGAGGTGGCCGGCCAAGGTGGGGCACACCATGGTGCCCTCACATGCCCCATGTGGTTTCCCTTTATGCCCTTGTGAAGGGTCTTTTGGGTATTTCAAGTGGCACCTCACCCCTTGGGTTTTTCCTATAAATAGGAGGTGAGTGGGCTGCCATCTCTTCATCCATTTGCTCTCATACACATGCTATGCTTTGCTAGCTCTCTCTCTCTCCCTCCCACGAAAAGAGTTTTTCGTAGAGCCGAAAGGCTTTCTGGGTTCCGGCAGGAACTAGTTCTGGACGGCGAAGCCCTGCCGGATAGATGACACCGTATGTGTGCAACTCTGTAGAGAGATCGTAGTTTCGGTCTTAGTTTGAGAGGTCCTCCCGAAGGGCTGTCCGAGTGACCGTCTGAGTTTCGAAGGTCCTCCCGAAGGGCTGTCCGAGTGACCGTCCGAGTTTCGAAGGTCCTCCCGAAGGGCTGTCCGTGACATTGTCCGAGGGACTGTCCGACCGCCTCCCGAAGGGCTGTCCGACGAGGGAGTACATCCTCGCGGTTGGGAGGTTGTAAAATCCTAGCTGCGGGGATCTGCACCAACGATCTCCACCGACTGTTCTTCCGCTGCGCTTCGAGTCGGTACGGATCAGATCAAACCTTGTATGCAGTCTCCATAGTGGTCCTGGGCGTGCTCGCTATACCAGAAATTTTTGTTTTCTGTCGTGTTCCCCAACAGGTTGGACCATTGGGCCCTGGTTCGTTGGAACGTTGGGCCGTTGCATGCACCGATGCGCGCCGCCATGATACATAAGCCTGCTATGCATGCCACATGATCCAGCGAGCCCGCCTGCATGCGCCGATGCGCGCCGCCACAGACGCAGTGACGGTCACTGCTACTGGTTCCTCTCTTCTCGCACGCGTCTCCACCTTCCAAGTGCCACAGACGGAGGCGAGGGTGCAGTACTACGTGTAGGCTTCGCCCACCTTATTTACCCACCCATATATCTATGTTATGCTTGCTTCTTTTATGGGGATGAATGCCACTCCCTCCATCTAGAAAAATGTCACTCCCTCGGTCCCTCCATCTATGTTATGCTTGCTTCTTTTATGGGGATGAATGTCACTACAACTTCCAGCTGCCACAGACCGAAGAAGGACTGCTGCCGCAGGTCATGCTTGTCTAGACAAATGTCACTCCCTCCATCGATTTTGTCCATACAAAAGCATGCAATATATATTGTCCCTTATATCCATAGTTACGCGTCTTCGTCGTCGGAGATGGCCTGATCCGCCTGCACCGCAGCCTGATCTGCCTGCGCCTCCTCCAGCGCCGCCCATGCTGCCTCCATCTGCCGCTGACGAAAACGCAGGGCCTCCGCAGCTGACTCCGAGTGGATGGAGTTGAGGATGGCCAGCTGCTCGGGCCACAGATCCACGACCGTCGGCGCCTCCTCCTCCAGCTCCTCCGGTGGTGCCTCCTCCTTCGGCTCCTGCGGCGGCGCCTCCTCCTCCGGCTACTGTGGCTCCTTCTCTGGCTCTTCCTCCCCCATCTCCCCCCTCCTCGAAATCCTCCTCCGGTTCTAGAGGTAGCCTCGCTTGCCTCCGGATCTGGACCTGCCGAAGGAGGAAGAGACGGTGTTCGATTGTGTAGTACTGGTGGCGTGGCGGCATGGCTGAGGGGCTCAGAGAGGGGAGTGCTCGGGTGCTGGTGGAGAGAGGGAGCAGGCGGGTGAGCTAGGGCTGGGGGACGCCGTCCGGCTTAAATAGCCGGCTATGGATAAGGACGGGTAGCCGTTGCGATGCCTCCTCCCTCGACAGTCAACGCCTAGCAAAGACCCAACTAGGACTTGGTTTTATTTTGCGCGGACGAGTGGGTGAGCAGAACCAACCTGTCGCGGATCGCCCAACGATCCAACGATGCGGAGCCGTCCATGTGATCCAACGGCACGGAGCCTGCACGCAGCCTGCCCTCGGAAATCCTTCTAGAAGACCATATCTGATGGCCGTCGCTTGGCTCTAGGGTATGATCGGATGGCTGTAGTTCGACGTTAGGGTTTGGAGAGATGCTGTGGGGTTTTGAGCCGGTCAACGGGGTTATCTTAGGTTTGACCAACTTTCAAATGACCTTAACTAACTCAAAAAAATCAAAAAACTACGAAACCTTCCCTGTTCGTCATTTTATAAGACATAGTTACCCTAAAAAAAATAAACTTGGTTTAGGGAGATTTTTAAGAAAAACCTTTTTTGAGGTGAGCTACCATTTCCAAGTTCAAATGAGCAGAACTAAATTAAAAAAAATCAAAAAACTGTAAGACTTGCTCACAATGCCATTGTATGTGACATGGTTATGGCAAAAATAATAATATTGGTTTTTGGACATTTCCATGAAAACTCCTTCACACATACGAGCTATCACGTACGGGGTTGTATAGAGTTTGAGAAGAGAGTGACAGTGGGTTTATGTTTACGAAAAAAATCACTAGAGCTCCATTTTAGTGTGAGTAAGAAGGATTTGAACTTATTTTTTCATTTTTGAAAAATTGAACCGTCTTTATATAATGGGTTTTGCAATAAAGGGTGAGGGTTTAGGGTTTAGGGTTAGGGTTTAGGATTGTATTTTTGTTTTGCTTGCTGTTAGATCATTGCAACATAGGGTAACATGATCATTACAACTTAGGATCAACTTAGGCCTCTTCCAATGCAAAGGTGCTAAGTGTATTAAATAGCTTAGCAACTCAACTCTCCAATGGATAGGTGCTTAGCTTGTTGTTGCTAAGCTCACTTTATTTAATGATTTAGCACCTACTGTCGCTTATAATTCAACTCTCCAATGGATAGGTGCTTAGCTTGTTCTTTTAGCATGGTGGAGCACCGGGAAGGGCCTCTGGATCAACATGTCGGTTATAATTCAAATGTTAGTTCAAATTCAAGTTTTGCCTTAATTAAACATCAAATCACATCATATTCAAACATCACATCACATCACCATGCATTAGCTTTAATTAAACATTAATGCCGACCACAAAGGCCGGCGATAGTTCTAGGGCACCCTAGTTCATAAGTCTGCCATGCATTAACTAGCCAAGTTTAAATATAAAACATAGATAAAAGGATAAAAATATACACAAGGCCAGAAGCAACTAATATAAAAACACATATAAGAATATAAAACACAGATAAAATATAGACAATGCCGCACGCCGGTGAAGCCGCCGCCGTCTTCAGGAGCGCCGTCCTACTCCTCGTCGTCGGTGGTGAAGGTGGGCTGGCAGCCCCTGCCAGGCCAGAGGCGCTTGCGGCGCCTGCAACACCTCGTCCCGTGGCTCCTGCTCTGGTTCGGGTGACCGCGGCGGCGTGGGTGCCCACAGCTGGACAGCCAGCGCGTCGTCCATCACCGACGCAGTGGCTGACCACCCACACTTCTGGCCCACCAGCCGGGGTTCCACGCCGCAAGGGGCGGATCCTCTGCCACCTCTTCCTTCACCTCCTCCTTGACGATGGCGGCAATCTCCAGCTCAGGGATGGCCACGTCGTCGGCCGCAGAGAGGGCAATCGCCCTCTCCATGTCCGCCCATTGATGCTCATCGTGCGTGCGCGTGGATTCCTCCATGACACGCCTAATGAGCTCGGCCTCCTCCTCCTTGGTCATCGGAGGTGGTGGTGATGGGGACGGAGATGGTGTCGAGGTGAGGCCGCAGACACGCCTACGACCGTGCACTTGGGGCGGGCTAGCAGCACGTAATCGGCGTGGGCTAGGTGGATGACCGGCAAAAAATGACTGCCGCCGCAGGTCGTGCTCGTCGCGGAGCCACGTATCCCACATCGGCGAGTTGATGCCGTACCTTGGGTCATGGAGGAGATCCAGAGACAGGCGCGCGCGACATCGGTTGATCTCCTCACGGCGGGCGCGGCCTCTCACCGACACCGGAGGGATTGGCACCCGATCCGCGGATAGGTGCCAGTTGTCAGGGAGGTGGTCATCTCCCCACGGCAATGGCATCGCCATCTCCCAGTACCTCCGGCATATTTCCAAGCCGACGTATGGGCGCGTGCGCTGCGGGGTGGCCGACGGACCAATTGCAAATGCGGGCGGAGCGGGCAGAGCAGGTGGTGGTGGGCTCCTAGAGCAATCGGAGCGGCGCCTACCAGAGGATGAGACGGCCTCATGTCTGTGCTTCCCCTTCCCAGACCACGGCCAGGTCATGGCGACGATGGCGGGCTAGGGTTTCTAGAACCTGTCGGGGGTGGAGGGGGCAGGATTGGCTTTGGAAGCGGAAGCTACTATGGAGTGTGGACTGGCCGTTCCATGGGTTTCCACTTAAAGAAGGACGACGACCCGAAGGTGGGTGGCTGACGACCGGGGCCCGCCGCGTGTGCGCATTTACTTTGGGCGGTGGGGTAGGTGGGATGCCGCCACGCGTCCCCGAGGCGACGGCCCGTCTGTCCGTTTTGCCCCAAGCGGACATGGGCGTACGATTTGGAGTTCCCCTTACTACGAGGCCCCACTCGTCAGAGTTAACGGTCAAACCATTGACCCGACGGCATCCTCCGCTGTGACCATTCGCGAGTGTTTCGGACAAGGGAGTGGGTAAAAGTGAGTAAATGTTAAGAGCGTGGGGATGAATGAGTACAACTAAGGAACCAGGGGCACAGATGTAAAAAACCCTATTATAAATGCTAGTCTTTCCATGCAGGAAGAAAAAAGATTATTGAAAAATTTAAGGAAGCATCATGTGGCAATTAGATATACTCTTGATGGTCTTAAGGGCAATAGTCCTACTTTATGTCAACACAAGATTAGTATGGATCCTGATGCTAAACTAGTCGTTTATCATTGCTACTTGTGCTACGTTAGGATTTTCCCCAAAGAGAAAGGGTGATGTAATAATGTAGCTAAAAGTATTTCCCTCGATTAAGAACCAAGGTTTATCGGACCAGTAGGAGAATCACACAAACAAACGTCAGCGGCACCTACACACAAAAGAGCAAATACTTGCACCCAACATGGGCAAGAGGGTTGTTAATCCCCTTGTACTTGTTGACAGCAAGGATTAAATCTGATAGTGATAGATAGATAAATTGCAAAGTAAAATAAAAGTAAATAAATTGCAGTAATGTATTTTTGGTTTTTGTAGTATGATTAAAGTAGACCCCGGGGCCATAGTTTTCACTAGAGGCTTCTCTCTTTTAGCATAACATATGGTGGGTAAACAAATTACCGTTGGGCAATTGATAGAAAAACGCATAGTTATGACATTATTCATGGCATGCTCATATACATAGGCATTACGCCCATGACAAGTAGACCGGCTCCTACCTGCATCTACTACTATTACTCCACCAATCGACCGACTCCTGCCTGCATCTATGGTATTAAGTTCATGACAAACAGAGTAACGCTTTAAGCAAGATGACATAATGTACACAGAATAAAACAAATGAATATGATTAAACCGCAACGTTTTATCCTTAGTAGCAAAAATACAATACGTGCCTAGCTACCTCTACTGTCATTATGTGAGGACACTGCAAGATTGAACCCACCACTATGCACCACCTCCATTGGAGATCGATAGATCAACTTGGCCAAAGAAAACCCATAGATCGGAAAGCATTACATAGCTATTTAAATCACACGCAATAAAGTTGAGAATTGACTCAATTACTTTCAATAAATAATCTGATCATACACCCACAATCCATCGGATCCAAACAAACACGATGCACAAAACTATTACATCAAATATATCTCCGAAGAGAACATGGTATTGAAGATCAAAGAGAGAGAAGAATCCATCTAGCTAATCAGTATGTACATGTAGGTTGATGTCTACTACACAACTTTATACTTGTAGACTTTGTTGGGCCTCCAAGCGCAGAGTTTTGTAGGATAGTAGAAATTTTCCCTCAAGTTGATGACCTAAGGTTTATCAATCCGTGGGAGGTGTAGGATGAAGATGGTCTCTCTCAAACAACCCCGCAATCAAATATAAGAAATATCTTGTGTCCCCAACACACCCAATACAATGGTAAATTGTATAGGTGTAGTAGTTCAGCGAAGAGATGGTGATACAAGTGTAGTTTGGATAGTAGAAATAGGTTTTTATAATATGAATAAATAAAAACAGCAAGGTAACAAGTGAAAAAACAGCAAGAAAAATGTTATATAAATGCTTGGAAATAAGGCCTAGGGTCCATACTTTGACTAGTGCAATCTCTCAACAACGCTAACATAATAGAATCATATGATCATCCCTCAACGCGCGACAAAGAATCACTCCAAAGTTCATATCTAGCGTAGTACATAAGATGAAATTGTTGTAGGTAGTAGAACCACCTCAAAGTTATCCTTTCCGGTCAATCTATCGAGCTATTACTATAAGTGCCACAAACAGCCCTAGAGTTCGTACTAAAATAACACCATATGATACGCATCAATCAACTCTAATGTCACCTAGATACTCCAATGTCACCACAAGTATCCGTGAGTCAATTATATGATATGCATCAAACAATTTCAGATTCATCATATTCAATCCACGCAAAAGAACTTCAAAGAGTAACCAAGATTTCTATCGGAGAAAGTAGGACAAGAACATGTATCAACCAATATGCATAGATTACCCCATTGTCACCATGGGAATCCGCAAGTTGAGTACCAAAACATATATCAAGTGAATCAATAGAACACCCCATTGTCACCACGGGTATCCACATGCAAGACATACATCAAGTAATCTCAATCCAATATTCAATCCGACATAACAAAACCATAAAGGGAAAGATTCAATTCATCAGAACAAGGTAGCAAGGGAATAACATCATATGATCCAACTATATTAACAAAGCCCATTGTCGTGGTTTTGTCACGGCAAGATGTCCTCGTGAGAGAACTAGGGTGTGAGGCCATCGCAACTATGTGGCGGCTTGAGAGGGGTTGGTCGGAATCGAGAGACGCGAGTTTACCCAGGTTCAGCCCCTCCGATGGAGGTAAAAGCCTACATCCTGCTTTGTGTCTATATTGATGACGATGACGATCTCGATTACAAGGGTGCGGAATCGCTACCTCTAATCTCGAGAGCCTCTAATCTGTCTATCTCTAATGACTTGAACTTGTCTGTCTAAGACCTGTCTACTGAGACGTCTAAAAACTTGACCCTCTTGGGGTGCCCCGCCCCTCCTTATATAAGTTGAAGGGGCGGGTTACATGTAGAGTCCTAGTAGGATTAGGACTTAACCTATTCTGACTTCCCATCGCGGGTTTCTCATCAGGGGCCTCTCTCCATGGGCTTCTGAATCCCGGGCGGCTTACAACCGGGTGGCTTACACCAGGCGGCTTACAGCCGGGCGGGTTACAACCGGGTTTATCTTTAAGACTCATCTTCATGGGCTCATCTCCGGGACTCATCTCCGGGACTTATCTTCAGGCACTGTGTGTTTGCCGGGTCATAACTGTCTGCCGGGTCATAACTGTCAGGTCATAACTGTCTGTCGGGTCATAACTATCGGGTCTCACCAGGGATGCTTAAGTCCAAAGATGACTTAACGTCAGGGCAACTTAGACCCAGAAATGACTTTAAGCCTTAGGGCGGCTTATCCTTATGAACCGGGTCTTGGTCGTGGGGAATATCCCCAACACCCATGATACATCAAGATTGTGACATCTCAATAACGCGAGACAGAGAGATCAATCACATAGCTACTGGTACATACCTTCAACCCTGAGGGAGAACTACTCCCTCTTCGACATGGAGACCGTCGGGATGATGAAGATGGCCTCCGGTGATTATTCCGCCCCTCCGACAGGGTGCCGGAACAGGGCCCTATATGAGTTTTCTTCGGTACAGAGGCTTGCAGCGGCGGAGCATAATTTCTAGGTTAACTTGTGGGGTTTTTGCTTTTTATAGGATTTTTCGACGTTGGAATCACGCTAAATGGAGCAACGAGGTGGTCTCAAGCCATCAGGGCATGCCCGGGGGGTGATGGCGCCCTGGTGGCTTGGGGGCACCTGGTGGCCCCCCTCCGGTGGTTCTTCGCTTCAATATTTCTTATTTGTTCCAGAAAAAATCGTCAAAAAGTTTCGGGCGATTCCAAGAACTTTTATTTTCTGCACAAAAAACAACACCATGGTAATTCTGCTGAAAACAAAGTCAGTCCGAGTAAGTTCTAATTAAATCATATCAAGTGCATCAAACCATATAAAAGTATTGTAAACATAGGTAAATATGGCATGAATACTTTGTAAATTATCGATACGTTGGAGACGTATCATAGGTCTGTGGTGAACTACTCACACATCATCGGAGGTGCCGCAAGGTTGCTGTAGAAGCCCTCCATGACCGATTCCCCCTTTGACAGTGTGTCGGAAAAGGCCTCCTAACGGGATCGCGGAAGAACAGAGACTTGCGGCAGTGAATTTTTTTCCGGGTGGCTCTCTGGTTTTTTTAGAATATTAGGGGATCTATAGAGTTGGAACTAGGTCACACGGAGGCACGAGGGGCCCATAAGACATTAGGGCGCGGACACCCCCCAGGTCGTGCCCTGTTGTCTTGTCGTATCCTTGTTTCACATCTGGTCTCCTCCCGAAACTTCTAGGGTCCCTCTTGTCCAGAAAAAATCGTCAAAAAGTTTCGTAACATTTGGACTTCGTTTGGTATGGATTTTCTATGAAACCAAAAATAGGAAAAACAAAATAGTAGCTGGCAATAGGCACTTGGTTAATAGGTTAGTTCCCAAAAATATATATATATATATAATTGCATAAAAAGTAACAAATATTGATAATACAATAGCATGAAAAAATAAAAAATTATAGATGGAAATAAGGCCTAGGGTCCATACTTTCACTAGTGCAATCTCTCAACAATGCTAACATAATAGAATCATATGATCATCCCTCAACGCGCGACAAAGAATCACTCCAAAGTTCATATCTAGCGTAGTACATAAGATGAAATTGTTGTAGGTAGTAGAACCACCTCAAAGTTATCCTTTCCGGTCAATCTATCGAGCTATTACTATAAGTGCCACAAACAGCCCTAGAGTTCGTACTAAAATAACACCATATGATACGCATCAATCAACTCTAATGTCACCTAGATACTCCAATGTCACCACAAGTATCCGTGAGTCAATTATATGATATGCATCAAACAATTTAAGATTCATCATATTCAATCCACGCAAAAGAACTTCAAAGAGTAACCAAGATTTCTATCGGAGAAAGTAGGACAAGAACGTGTATCAACCAATATGCATAGATTACCCCATTGTCACCATGGGAATCCGCAAGTTGAGTACCAAAACATATATCAAGTGAATCAATAGAACACCCCATTGTCACCACGGGTATCCACATGCAAGACATACATCAAGTAATCTCAATCCAATATTCAATCCGACATAACAAAACCATAAAGGGAAAGATTCAATTCATCAGAACAAGGTAGCAAGGGAATAACATCATATGATCCAACTATATTAACAAAGCCCATTGTCGTGGTTTTGTCACGGCAAGATGTCCTCGTGAGAGAACTAGGGTGTGAGGCCATCGCAACTATGTGGCGGCTTGAGAGGGGTTGGTCGGAATCGAGAGACGCGAGTTTACCCAGGTTCAGCCCCTCCGATGGAGGTAAAAGCCTACATCCTGCTTTGTGTCTATATTGATGACGATGACGATCTCGATTACAAGGGTGCGGAATCGCTACCTCTAATCTCGAGAGCCTCTAATCTGTCTATCTCTAATGACTTGAACTTGTCTGTCTAAGACCTGTCTATTGAGACGTCTAAAAACTTGACCCTCTTGGGGTGCCCCGGCCCTCCTTATATAAGTTGAAGGGGCGGGTTACATGTAGAGTCCTAGTAGGATTAGGACTTAACCTATTCTGACTTCCCATCGCGGGTTTCTCATCACGGGCCTCTCTCCATGGGCTTCTGAATCCCGAGCGGCTTACAACCGGGTGGCTTACACCAGGCGGCTTACAGCCGGGCGGGTTACAACCGGGTTTATCTTTAAGACTCGTCTTCATGGGCTCATCTCCGGGACTCATCTCCGGGACTTATCTTCAGGCACTGTGTGTTTGCCGGGTCATAACTGTCTGCCGGGTCATAACTGTCAGGTCATAACTGTCTGTCGGGTCATAACTATCGGGTCTCACCAGGGATGCTTAAGTCCAAAGATGACTTAACGTCAGGGCAACTTAGACCCAGAAATGACTTTAAGCCTTAGGGCGGCTTATCCTTATGAACCGGGTCTTGGTCGTGGGGAATATCCCCAACACCCATGATACATCAAGATTGTGACATCTCAATAACGCGAGACAGAGAGATCAATCACATAGCTACTGGTACATACCTTCAACCCTGAGGGAGAACTACTCCCTCTTCGACATGGAGACCGTCGGGATGATGAAGATGGCCTCCGGTGATTATTCCGCCCCTCCGACAGGGTGCCGGAACAGGGCCCTATATGAGTTTTCTTCGGTACAGAGGCTTGCGGCGGCGGAGCGTAATTTCTAGGTTAACTTGTGGGGTTTTTGCTTTTTATAGGATTTTTCGACGTTGGAATCACGCTAAATGGAGCAACGAGGTGGTCTCAAGCCATCAGGGCATGCCCGGGGGGTGATGGCGCCCTGGTGGCTTGGGGGCACCTGGTGGCCCCCCTCCGGTGGTTCTTCGCTTCAATATTTCTTATTTGTTCCAGAAAAAATTGTCAAAAAGTTTCGGGCGATTCCAAGAACTTTTATTTTCTGCACAAAAAACAACACCATGGTAATTCTGCTGAAAACAAAGTCAGTCTGAGTTAGTTCTAATTAAATCATATCAAGTGCATCAAACCATATAAAAGTATTGTAAACATAGGTAAATATGGCATGAATACTTTGTAAATTATCGATACGTTGGAGACGTATCATAGGTCTGTGGTGAACTACTCACACATCATCGGAGGTGCCGCAAGGTTGCTGTAGAAGCCCTCCATGATCGATTCCCCCTTTGACAGTGTGTCGGAAAAGGCCTCCTAACGGGATCGCGGAAGAACAGAGACTTGCGGCAGTGAATTTTTTTCCGGGTGGCTCTCTGGTTTTTTTTAGAATATTAGGGGATCTATAGAGTTGGAACTAGGTCACACGGAGGCACGAGGGGCCCATAAGACATTAGGGCGCGGACACCCCCCAGGTCGTGCCCTGTTGTCTTGTCGTATCCTTGTTTCACATCTGGTCTCCTCCCGAAACTTCTAGGGTCCCTCTTGTCCGGAAAAAATCGTCAAAAAGTTTCGTAACATTTGGACTTCGTTTGGTATGGATTTTCTATGAAACCAAAAATAGGAAAAACAAAATAGTAGCTGGCAATAGGCACTTGGTTAATAGGTTAGTTCCCAAAAATATATATATATATATAATTGCATAAAAAGTAACTAATATTGATAATACAATAGCATGAAAAAATAAAAAATTATAGATGGAGTCATATCAATCATCAACGTCGTTTGAATCCAGAAATTAAGGATGTGGTAAGAACAGAAATAGTCAAGCTTTTGGAGGCAGGTATAATCTCCTATAGTTGATAGTAGATTGGTAAGTCCTGTTCATTGTGTCCCTAAGAAAGGAGGCCTTACTATAGTTCCAAATGATAAAAATGAACTTATCCCACAAAGAGTTGTAACTGGTTATAGGATGGTGATTGACTTCAAGAAATTCAATAAAGCTACTAGGAAAGATCATTATCCTCTGCCTTTCGTTGATCAAATGTTAGAAAGTTTATCTAAGCATACACACTTTTGTTTCCTTGATGGTTATTCTGGTTTTTCTCAAATACGTGTGTCATAAGAAGATCAAGAGAAAACTACTTTTACTTGTCCTTTTAGAACTTATGCTTATAGACGTATGCATTTTGGTTTATGTAATGCACCTACTACTGTTCAAAGATGTATGACTGTTATATTCTCTGATTTCTGTGAGAAAATTATTGAGGTTTTCATGGATGATTTTTTCGTTTACGGAACTTATTTTGATGACTTCTTGAGCAATCTTGACGAAGCTTTGCAAAGATGTGAAGAGACTAATCTCGTCTTGAAATGGGAGAAGTGCCACTTTATTGTGAATGAAGGTATAGTGCTTGGTCATAAAATCTCTGTATATGGCTGACATTGTTTGTTCTAAAAATAAGTTTTGAGTGTCAGCAATCATGGAAGACTATATGATAGTTGATTATGTGGAATTTTCTAAACCAAAAGCTCTTACATAGACTCTCCCCGTAAAGATGATGAATTGTAATTGCTTTGATAACTGAGAACATAGTTTGCTAGTTTTCAAGAAAGTTTATTTCTTATACTTTAAATTGTGGATGAATTATTACTTCATTATGAGAAGTTTTATGATAGATACTTTCTGCCATAATAATGATCACGATGCTACTATGTTCGTATTTGTTTTATCGACCTCTCTCTCTAGAAACTTGTGGTCATTATTATTGAGTTTCGGTATTCGCTTGAGGACACGCATGGTCTAAGCTTGGGGGAGATGATACGTCCATTTTGCATCACGATTTCCTACTATCATTTACATTGTTTTTGATCATTATGATGCAATTCTTATGACATTTCCCTCTTAATTTTCAATGATCCATATGCATACAAGTCTTATAATCTTCCAAGGTAGTGGGATTAACGTCAACTAAAGTCATGACCTCTCCAAACCCACTTTTATCAAAAAATTCATAAGATTGATCATTCTCCAAACTAGTGGTACCATTATTAACTAAAGTTGACGCTCTTGCAAACCCACTTTTAGTAGCATTGCAAATATCATTATCAATAGTAGATTCAACATGAAGCTCAGAATTCTCAAGATCACAAGAATTATCATGATTATCACCCCAATCATGATCATTAGCACAATTAATATTAATATAATTTATACTAGTAAAATTGCAATCATGCTTTTCATTCAAGGAACTATCATGAATCACTTTATAAATTTCTTTTAACACTTCATCACAATTTTTAGATTCATGATTTTCAAGCAAGACCTAATAAAGATAATCCAGTGCACTCTCACTAGGAATTGGTTCAACATAATCGGGTCTTTTGAAAAGATTAGCAAGTATATGAGGATCCATTTATCTTAAACTTTTGTTTTAGTTTCTGTTTTTGTGTGACAAAGATAAATATAGCATTTCTAGGCAAGTAGAGAGTAGAACAAGTGAATGATAATGTGTGTGCAGGTACCTCGTGAGAATTTGATGATGTCTCCCCGGCAACAGCGCCAGAAATTCTTCCTGCTACTTGTAAATTGTATTGGGGTTTTCCCCCAAAGAGGAGTGGAGATGCAACACAATAGAGATAAGTATTTCCCTCAGTGAGAATAAAGGTTATTAAACCAATAGGAGAATCACATAAGTTCCCGTCATAAGCACCAACACACACAGAATCAAACACTTGCACCCAACGCGGGCAAGTGGGTTGTCAAGCCCCTTGAACTTGGTACTTGCAAGGATTAAATATTGATAGTTGGATACAAAAAAATATAAAATAAAATAACAATAAGTAAATGGCATCAATAATTTTAGGGTTTTAGTAATAATGTTTATGTAGACCCCGGGGGGCATAGTTTTCGCTAAAGACTTCTCTCTCGAAGATAGCATATGGTGGGGACAAATTACTATTGGGCAATTGATAGGAAAGCGCATAGTTATGAAATATTTATTCACGACAATGATCATGTATATAGGCATCACATCCATAATCAAGTAGACCGACTCATGTTTGCATCTACTACTATTACTCCACTCATCGACCGCTATCCAGCATGCATCTAGAGTATTAAGTATGAAAGAGAGTACCGCTTGAAGCAAGATGACATGATGTAAACAAACTAAACTCAACAAATACAAATTAACCACATTGTTTTATCCTTAATGGCAACAATACAACAAGTGTCATGTCGCCTTCTGTCACTTGAATTGAGCACCGCAAGATTAAACCCATCACAACGCACCACTCCCACTGAAGATAAATAAATCTAGTTGGCCAAACCAAACCGATGGATCATAGAGAAATACGAAGCTATAACAATCATGCATAAAAGAATTTAGAGAAGACTCGATTAACATTCATGAATAATCTAATCATAAACCCGCAATTCATCGAATCCCAACAAACACACCACAAAGAAGATTACAACGAATAGATCACCAAGGGAATCGTGGTGAACTTTGTATTGAAGATCAAAGAGAGAGAGAAAGCCATCTAGGTACTATCTATGGACCCGTAGGTCTTTGGTGAACTACACACACATGACCATGGGAGAAGCAAGGTTGATGTAAAGGCCCTCCGTGATCGACCCCCCTATGACAGGGCACCGAAACATGGCTCCAGATCGGCACACGGCAGAACAAAGACTTGCGGCGGCGAAAAAAGTATTTTGGCTGGCTCTATGTCGGTTTTTCGATTTTCGAGAATTTATAGAGGCGGAGTTAGGTCAAACGGAGCCACGAGGTGGTCCCAAGGCATCAGAGCGCGCCTACCCCCCTCGGCGCGCCCTCTTGCCTTGGCACCGCCTCGTGCGCCTCCGGACTCCCTCTGAAGCTTCGAGGTCTTATTTTTCTTCTGAAAAATCATCAAAAAATTCATAGCGTTTGCACTACGTTTGGTACTGGTTTCCTGAAAGGCAAAAAACAAGAAGAAAACAACAACTGGCACTGGGCACTAGGTTAATAGGTTAGTTCCCAAAAATGATATAAAATAGCATAAAATGCATATAAAGTATCCTAGAATGATAATATAATAGCATGCAACAATAAAATATTATAGGTACGTTGGAGACGTATCATTAGTCAAGACCATTGAAGTCATGTTTTTAGTTCATAATAAAGGTTATCTTAGAATCGAATAATAGTTATTTCGCTTTGGGGTTGTGTAAAACATTATGTTATGGGTTATGCGACAAATATTCTTATAAGTTTTAAACAAAGGTTGTTCAAGTTATTATAAGGATATGTTTTGGATTTACCTCTATTTGTTAGTGGTTTATTCATAGATCTTGAATTAGTATTTGTAACATTTAAATTGCTAAAATGTCTTATGAAGGCTGATAAGATACCACTTAAATGTGGCAGTGCAAGAGGTTATATTGGAAAATAATCTTCATATGGATGAAGTATTGGAAGTCAAAACAATTGACAAAATACATAATGATGTATATGATCCAATCGGATGACCAGGGCACAGTGGATGATTATACTTCATAAATGATTTACTGAATATAAATCTGAAATTTTGAAATGTTCACAAATTCAAAGTGAAGTCAATGATCAATATGACGAAAGATTATTCTATCATATGAGTTTAGCAAAATACACGAATAATTGTGGAATTATTTCATACTGATCTGCTTCTACTAATATTTTGTGATATATATATATATATATATATATATATATATATATATATATATATATATATATATATAAGAGAGAGAGAGAGAGAGAGAGAGAGATAGATATATTAGAAGGAGCAACAATAACACTAAACAGAGCACCGTCTTTAGTCTGTTGAGATGACACCATATGAGTTATGGAAAGGATATAAATAAATTTTTATGACATCTCGAGATTTGGTGTTATAAGATTTCTATGTAAAGTGTTTTACATTTAAATAAACCTAATCCCAAATTAGATAAGAAATTGCAAAATTGTAGGATATTGACATGGCTTGAGACTGCATCGGTATTTCCCCAAAGAGGAAGGGATGATGCAGCACAGCGACGGTAAGTATTTCCCTCAGTTATCAAAACCAAGGTATCGAACCAGTAGGAGGATCACCACCACCTAATAAACAACACCTGCAAACAAAGAACAAATACTTGCAACGCGACGCGAAAGAGAGGTTGTCAATATCTCTACGGTAAAAATATAGATTATGATATGATAGATTGGAGGGATAGATCTCTCAAGAACACAAAATAAAAATAGCAAATAAAAAGTGCAGCAAGGTATTTTTGGTTTTTTGGAATAATAGATCTGAAAACAAAAGCAGCAAAAAGATAGATCGAAAAGCAATATGTTGGAAAAGTAGACCCGGGGGCCGTAGGTTTCACTAGTGGCTTCTCTCATGAGTATAGCACACGGTGGGTGAACAAATTACTGTTGGGCAATTGATAGAAGATCAAACAATCATGATGATATCCAAGGTGATGATCATTATATGGGCATCACATCCAAGATAAGTAGACCGACTCCTGCCTGCATCTACTACTATTACTCCACACATCGTCCGCTATCCAGCATGCATCTAGTGTATTAAGTTCATGGAAAGATGGAGTAATGCAATAAGAACGATGACATGATGTAGACAAGATCTATTCATGTAGGAATAGACCCCATCTTGTTATCCTTAATAGCAACGATACATGCGTGCCTTGCTGCCCCTTCAGTCACTGGGAGAGGACACCGCAAGATCGAACCTTTCACAAAGCACCTCTTCCCATGGAAAGAAAAATCGATCTAGTTGGCCTAACTAAACCAAAGATTCGAAGAAGAAATACAAGGCTATAAGTAATCATGCATATAAGAGATCAAAGAAGACTCAAATAATATCATGGATAGAAACTGATCGTGAACTCAAAATTCATCGGATCCCAACAAACACACCACAAAAGTTTACATCAAATAGATCTCCAAGAGACCATTGTATTGAGAATCAAAAGAGAGAGAGGGATCCATCTAGCTACTGCCTACGGAGTCGTAGGTCTATGTTGGACTACTCACGCATCATCGGAGAGGCACCAATGAGGATGATGAACCCCTTCGTGATGGTGTTAGATTGGATCTCGAGGCTCTGGAACTTGCGGTGGCAGGATGTGTTTTTCGTCGACTCCTCTAGGGTTTCTGGAATATTTGGTAATTTATAGGCGTCAGAGGCGGTGGAGAGGGGCCCCGAGGAGGGCACAACCCATCAGGGCGCCGCCTGGGGCCTCTGGCGTGCCCTGGTGGGTTGTGGTCTCCTTGACCCTCCCCTCTGGCACTTCTTTGGCCCACTGGATGTCTTCTGGCCCAAAAAAATCTCCAAAAACTTTCATCGCGATTGCACTTCGTTTGGTATTGATATTCTGCGAAGTAAAAAACAAGCAAGAACAGCAACTGGCACTCTGGCACTATGTCAATAGGTTAGTCCCAAAAAATGATATAAAGTTGCTATAAAATGATTGTAAAACATCTAAGAATGATAATATAACAGCATGGAACAAGCAAAAATTATAGATACGTTGGAGACGTATCAACATCCCCAAGCTTAATTCCTACTCGTCCTCGAGTAGGTAAATGATAAAAACAGAATTTTTGATGTGGAACGCTGCCTAACATGTTCATCACATAATCTTTTCTTTGTAGCATGGACATTTGGACTTTAGAAGATTCAAAGCAATAGCCTAGTTTTAACATAATGACTTCAATACTCAATCATGCCAACAAGCAACCATGTCTTTCAAAATATCAACACTAAAGAAAGTTATCCCTAGCCCATCATGCTCAATCATTGATCCATTCATGAAACACACTCAAATATTAGCTACACCCAATGCTCAAGTACGATCATAGTGCCCCCTAGTTGGTGCTTTATAAGAGAAGATGGAGACTCAAGGTAAAAATAAAAATTGCATAAAGTAAATAGATAGGCCCTTCGCAGAGGGAAGTAGGGATTTGTAGAGGTGCCAGAGCTCAAAGTTTAAATTGAGAGAGAAAAGTATTTTGAGTGGCATGCCTTTCCCGTCAACGAAAACGACAAAGTAGTTCACAATACTTTCCATCCTAGATATATCATAGGCGGTTTCCAAACATAAAATAAAGTTTATTCCTTTTTCCACCATTCTTTCACAATCCATGGCTGGCCGTATCCACGGTTGCCTTCCATACCAACACTTTCCAAGGAATTTATTATTTGACAACATAAAGTAAAAAAAATCCTTTTCATTTTGGGACTGGGCATCCCTATTACCGCCGCACTCTCGTGCAATGACAAGTGAATAGACACTCATCTTGAGAATAACACAGCTAGCATGGAAAAATATTGGACACCCCCTACCGTTTCATGAGCGGTACGAGCACACAAAAAGGAAATTTATTTTGAAAATAAGAGATGCACATACAAATTTGCTTAGAACGGCATGGAAATACCGCATATAGGTAGGTATGGTGGACTCATAAGGCAAAAGTGGGTTTAAGGATTTTGGATGCACAAGTAGTATTCCTACTTAGTACAAGTGGAGGCTAGCAAATAGATTGAGAAGCATCCAACTAAGAAACAAAAATTCACATAAGCGAACATTGAGCATAACTAACACCGAATAATGCACCATAAGTAGGATGTAATTTCATTGCATAACTATTGACTTTCGTACTTGCATAGGGAATCACAAACCTTAACACAAATATTCCTACTAAAGCATAATTACTTACTAACATGACTCACATATTACTATCATCATGTCTCAAAACTATTACAAGGAATCAAGTTTAATTTGTCCAATGATCTTCATGAAAGTTTTTATTATATCCTCCTTGGATATCTATCACTTTGGGACTAGTTTCATATATTGCCATTGCTTTTGACAAGCTCAAACGAATTTAAGTGAAGCACATGAGCATACAAGTTTCATCTCTCAAAATAGTATAAGTGAAGCATGAGAGGATTTCTTCAAAATTTACTAACTCTCAAATTAATCTAAGTGAAGCATGAGAGCGTTTCTTCAAAAGATTCCAAGCACACCGTGCTCAAAAAGATATAAGTGAAGCACTAGAGCAATTCTATAGCTCAATAAGTTTAAGTGAAGCATATACAGCAATTCTAACAAATCATAGCATAATTTTGGCTCTCTCAAATAGGTGTGTCCATCAAGGAAACAAGTGACAAACTAAAAAGCAAATCAAGCAAAGACTCAAATGATACAAGACGCTCCAAGCAAAACTCATGATATGTGACGAATAAAAATATAGCTCCAAGTAAAATACCGATGGTCGTTAGAAGAAAGAGGGGATGCCACTCGGGGCATGCCCAAGGTTAGTTGCTTGCTTCTATTTGGATATATCTTGGGGGTACTGTAGCATCCCCAAGCTTAGGCTATTTTCACTCCTTATTCCTTCATCCATCATGATCTCACCCAAAACTTGAAAACTTCAATCACACAAAACTCAACAAAATCTTCGTGAGATCCGTTAGTATAACAAAGCAAATCACTACTTTAAGTACTGTTGCAAACCCATTCATATTTTATTATTGCATTATAACTAATGTATTTTAACTTTACCATGGCTCATACCCTTCAATATAACCCATAGATTCATCAAAACAAGCACACAATGCAACGAAAACAGAATCTGTCTTAAACTGAACAGTCTTTAGTAATCTGTACTCTAACCATACTTCTGTAACTCTAAAAATTCTGAAAAATTCGGACAACGTAAAGAATTTGTATAGCAACACTGTGTTGAAATTTCAGCTCAATATCACGTTCCATTAATAAATGAAAATTCGAACACTGGAGGCAAAGTTACTGTTTCAGATTCAGCATTGTTTCTACACATCTTATGAATCATTCTATATGCTCTACTTGGCACAAACACTAAATAAAACATAAAAACACAATCATAACATATGTATATATAATTGTGTCAGAACTCATAAACATAAAGAAAAAGAGCAAAATAAATTTATTCATTGGGTTGCCTCCCAACAAGCGCTATCGTTTTACGCCCCTAGCTAGGCATAACACATAGATTCAAGTATTGTCATCCTTGGTTTTCATAGAGGTGTTTTTGTCAAGAGGTTTCGCAAATAAAACTTGAAACACATCATCCATAGAAACCTTAGCACTATCAAGTTTTCCATCTACGTACCCTCTTTGATTCCCGGCCACAATCCAAGAATATTGTTGATTTACATCATTGAAAACTTGTTGGATCATATCTAAAACGGGGACTTCCTTTTAAGATTCTCATATTTTTTTTGATTATTTCCAAGCAAATGTCTCCGCATGTAATCACTATTGTAAAGGATCGCTCCTATTACTGGTTTTTCACGGATCATACCATAGAAATCAAAGATCTCCCTAGCTTCCCGTATTATGTGATCAAATTCATTCATGAGAACAAGGGTAGCTAACTTCTTAGCTTTGGGATCCTTTATGACTGGTAGCTCATAAAACAATCTTTGCAAGGTAGGATGGGTACGAATAAATCTATTTTCAAGTTTCAGAACTAGCGCCAAAATAGCTTCTGCATAAGTTTTAGTTTTTTTCAGTATAGGAGTATCATCGAGAGTCAAATTCCCAACGCAATTGAAAAATTCTTGGATAGTTTCTATTCATATAACGTTCCCTTGCCCCAAAACAAAAGTTTTAGCATCCAGATTACCAGAACGTCCAATATTAGGAGTCTGCCATCATCTGTTTTTGCCATACCAAAATCACTCATGATGACAAGCAAACAAGAGATCTGACGAGAAAAAGGCAAACGAAAAAGAGGGCGAATAAAACGGCAAATTGGGTGAACTGGGGGAGAGGAAACGATAGGCAAATGGCAAATAATGTAATTGCAAGGAGATGAGATTTGTGATTAGGAACCTGGTAGATGATGATGGTGTCTCCTCGGTGCCAGAGATTGGCACGTAGAAGAGACCGCTTCCTCCCCGGCAACGGTGCCAGAAATTCCTTTGACGTGGCTTGAGACTGCATCGGTATTTCCCCAAAGAGGAAGGGGTGATGCAGCATAGCGACAGTAAGTATTTCCCTCAGTTATTAAACCAAGGTATCGAACCAGTAGGAGGATCACCACCACCTAATAAACAACACCTGCACACAAAGAACAAATACTTGCAACCCGACGCGAAAGAGAGGTTGTCAATCTCTCTACGGTAAAAACATAGGTTAGGATATGATAGATTGGAGAGATAGATCTCTCAAGAACACAAAATAAAAAGAGCAAATAAAAAGTGCAGCAAGGTATTTTTGGGTTTTGGAATGATAGATTTGGAAACAAAAGCGACAAAAAGATAGATCGGAAAGCAATATGTTGGAAAAGTAGACCCGGGGGCGGTAGGTTTCACTAGTGGCTTCTCTCATGAGTATAGCACACTGTGGGTGAACAAATTACTGTTGGGCAATTGATAGAAGATCAAATAATCATGACGATATCCAAGGTGATGATCATTATATAAGCATCACGTCCAAGATAAGTAGACCGACTCCTGCCTGCATCTACTACTATTACTCCACACATCGACCGCTATCCAGCATGCATCTAGTGTATTAAGTTCATGGAAAAATGGAGTAATGCAACAAGAACGATGACATGATGTAGACAAGATCTATTCATGTAGGAATAGACCCCATCTTGTTATCCTTAATAGCAACGATACATGCGTGCCTCGCTGTCCCTTCTATCACTGGGAGAGGACACCGCAAGATCGAGCCCATCACAAAGCACTTCTTTGTATGGCAATAAAAATCGATCTAGTTGGCCTAACTAAACCAAAGATTCGAAAAAGAAATACGAGGCTATAAGTAATCATGCATATAAGAGATCAAAGAAGACTCAAATAATATTCATGGATAGAAACTGATCATGAACTCAAAATCATCGGATCCCAACAAGCACACCGCAAAAGTTTACATCAAATAGATCTCCAAGAGACCATTGTATTGAGAATCAAAAGAGAGAGAGAGGAAGCCATCTAGCTACTGCCTACGGACCCGTAGGTCTATGGTGGACTACTCACGCATCATCGGAGAGGCACCAATGAGGATGATGACCCCCTCCGTGATGGTGTTAGATTGGATCTCGAGGCTCTGGAACTTGCGGCGGCTGGATGTGTTTAACGTCGACTCCTCTAGGGTTTCTTGAATATTTGGGAATTTATAGGCGTCAGAGGCGGTGGAGAGGGGTCCCGAGGAGGGCACAACCCATCAGGGCGCGCCCTGGTGGGTTGTGGTCTCCTCGACCCTCCCCTCTGGCACTTCTTTGGCCCACTGGATGTCTTATGGCCCAAAAAAATCTCCAGAAGTTTCGTCGCGATTGGACTCTTTTTGGTACTGATATTCTGCAAAGTAAAAAACAAGCAAAAATAGCAACTGGCACTTTGGCACTATGTCAATAGGTTAGTCCCAAAAAATGATGTAAATTTGCTATAAAATGATTGCAAAACATCCAAGAATGATAATATAACGACATGGAACAAGAAAAAATTATAGATACGTTGGAGACATATCAGATATCCAATAGGAAGTATTGGGTATTCCTTCTACCAAAAGTCCAAAGACAAAAGTGTTTGTCACATAAGAATGGACGCCTTTTGGAGAAGTTGTTTTGTCGATAAAGAACTAAGTGGGAGGACATTATGAGCTAGACAAGATTATCGAATCTCCGACAAAGATTAGCAAAAAAATTGAAATTGTTCCAAGAGTTGTTTACAGAATATAAATCGGAATTTTTCTACAATGGTTGTAGGAATTAAAGCTTGTAACTAAAATGCATAGAAAAGATTATTTGAATCTACTAAAATTGATAGTGAAATATTCATCTTATGAGAAGATGAAAGTGAAACTATGCACTACAAGGAAGCGATGGTGGTGCCCGTCTTAGAAAAATTGGCTCAAAGCCATTTAACTCTAGTATGGAGTAGGTATAAAACAATTAAGTTTAGAATTTAGTTGATGCTATGAAAAAGTATGAACAGATGAATGACAAACTAGTTTCCTAAATGGATGGATGTATGATAGATATTACCAGAAGGGTTTTGTCAAAATTATGAAATTAGCAGAATAAATAAGCAAATCTTCAAAGGAGTTTGAAGCAAGCATCAGAGGAGTTGGTATTAACATTTTAAATAGTGAAAGAGTTTTACTATGTTAGAATGATAAGGAAATTTGTATATATGTCGGGGATATTACCCCGCGGTATAACCCGGCCTGAAGTATGGCCCGGCCGGGACTTGGCGGCTCATTGGTGCCCCGGCCGAACTTGGCGGCTCACTGGTGACCCGGCAGGAGGTATGACCCGGCCCATCATATGGCGGATCATAGGTCACCTCTATTACCGGGTCGCAGGACGACCAGGCCCAAGGCCCAGCGTGTAAGCCGGCACAAGGCGGCTCACAGAGAAGGCCCAAATGAGAGGTAGGATTCCCTTACAAGAGAAACAAGACCCGGATTAGGACTCAAGAGAGACTTGTCCTAATCCTACTCCTAGTAGGACTCTACATGTTAGCCTACCCCTTCCACTTATATAAGGAGGGGTAGAGCACCCCTAGAGGGAGAAGTTCAAGTCATTAGAGATAGACAGATTAGAGGCTCTCGAGATTAGAGGTAGTGATCCCGCACCCTTGTAATCGAGATCATCCTCATCATCAATATACACAAAGCAGGACGTAGGCTTTTACCTCCATCGGAGGGACCGAACCTGGGTAAACTCGCGTCTCTCGATTCCGACCAACCCCTCTCAAGCTGCCACATAGTTGCGATGGCCTCACACCTAAGTTCTCTCATGAGGACATCTTGCCGTGACAAAACCACGATAGTTGGCGCCCACCGTGGGGCACGCGCACGATGGTGTTGTGTTCTTGAATGGAGCTTTTCCAGGGATCGACAAGTTTACGATTTGCTAGATGGGAAAAGGCAGCACGGAAGGATCTACATCGGCTCTGAGTTCATCGGCAACGGCAACCGTAAGAGTATCCAATGAAATCCGTTGAAGAAGATGCCTACCGCGTCCGCAGAGAAAAAGAAAAGTCCACGTTTGTGTGTGCAGCCACACGCGATCGAACAATTCATCGAAGCTAGATCGATTTTGGCTGCCGCCGTATCTGACAGCGAGTCCAATTCAAAATGATTCTGATGATACGTACCACCGCAGGTTTCACCAGATGCTGTTGTAGGGCCAATGGAGACAAGGCTGACCGCTGGATCATATTCCGATGCTCAATCGTTGAATCGCTCGTGGTCATAACCTCGCAGTGTTACAACTCCACGTGATGGCCGGATTAAAAAATAGACTACTACTTCTAGTAGGGGCACTACTAGTACGTGAGTAATTTCTCACAAATAAAGAAGCCATGACATACTATTGCCAGTTGGAGCGTGTGTCCCTAAATTGGATTCATCAAGTGCACTCTGAAGGTGACAACGAGCAGCGTCCAGATTAAATTTTTTGCGGCGGTCGACTGTGCCGGCTTGAAGTGCTGTCACATCAAATCAATCTAGGATCCCTGCGGCGGCCACCCGGATCATGTGCAAATTTTGAGATTTCTGCCACGACAGACGTCCCACGACCTCTTGCATAATTTGTGCATCTAGTGAGACCGGTCCGGTTCAGGGTAAAATAAATGTGATGCCAAAGGCAGCTGTGGAGGATTACTACTGCTATACCATGGTCAAATCTAAGCACAAGTTCCAAAGCAAGGTCATTGTGTGGTGGCTCACGAGTAACACCCATGGAATTCCGTCTCCGTCCCCTGAACTACTGTCATCAAAATAAACCAGATCAATATTCGGTTTTCCATTGTTGTGTCTAAAGGCATTGGGTCAATTTTCTATTTCAAAATCGTGGCTGACCAAAGTAGCATTATGCCTGGACAACTCCTCACGTCGCCTTATGCAGAACAGAGATTATCAGGACAATTGCTCCCTGCCGTGGATACGAAGTTTGTGTCAGCGCCGTCCTATGCCGGCGGACAAAACGTGCAGAGCACCAACCTCGCAGTCTGGGTTACATTCACACGCCGAAGGACCACGCATCTGTAAAATCATCAGGCCACCGTCCAGGCAAACGGTTGCGAAGGTCATACCAGCGTCCACCGGGTCACTAACGAACAGTTGGGGAGTCCGCCGCCCCGATGGTCCGGGCTATGTTAATACGCTGACGGCTGCACCGGCATCTGACGGTGCTGACTTACTAGTCGGACGCACACACACATCCCATCATCCCTGCAGCACAATAAAAAAATGGATCGATCTACGGGATGAAATATTAGGGTGAGTCTCTGAACTTCCATAGTCAATTTCGCACAAAGACCCTGAACTTGTCAAGGTTTAAACGGACGCGTGTGGCTGTCCATTGAGTCTCTGAACGTCTTCGTGGATGTCGTCCACATACCATCTATTATCCAAATAAATCAGGTGCAATCTGTTTCATTCTATTTTACTTGCAGGTATTAAATTCTTTATGAACAATTACCCTGTGTGCGATATTTTAAAAATTGCAGGACAAGTGTTCACTATAAAAGTGACGCCATACCACGGATGCGCGTGAGCCGTCGCCCCCGCGGTCCGGTTTACATCAACTCGCCGGGTCTGCGCCCGCGGTCGACTCGCCCGACCGTGCAAGCTTACAACCCCGCGGCTGACTCGCCCGCAGGCGTGCCGTTTCCAACGCCGCGGCCGCCTCTCGCGACCGCACCGGCTTACAACGCCGTGTCCACCTCTCGCGACCGCACCGGCTTACAACGCCGCGGCCGTTTTTCGCGGCTGCACCAACTTACAACGCTACGGCGGACTCTCCCGTCGGCGCCAGCTTACAACGCCACGGCCGACTCACCGTCCGCGCTGGCCTACAACGCCGTGGGCGACTCTCTGCCCGGCGTTCCGGTCTATATCGACATGCCGGTGCCACGCCTGCTCACTTAAGCCGCCCAATGGATGCTCGTGAATTGCCGTCTCTGCAGTCTAGTCTACATTGACATGCCGGTGTCGTGCTTGCTTGCTCAAGCCGTCCATCCGCACAAGCTGCTCAGCAGGCGCGCACAAGTCGCCGCCCCTGCGGACAGTCTACTACAACAACTTTGGAGAAAATAACAATATATTATCAGCTTTCGCTCGCATCAGATGACTCAATGGACAGGCTCACAAGTCGCCGCTCATGCGGTTTGGTTATCAACTACCATCCGGGTCGAACCATTGCCCGGGTTACTGACAAAGCTCATATGGGATCATTTATAACCCGCCGTCTCAACCTTTTGCGGGTTCATGTTGCGTTATCAACGCCAAGACATACAATTAGTGTCGCAAAGATTATCAACTCGCCACACGATTTTGGCTTCAATAAATTTCAGTTATCAGCCGTCAACCATATGCCGGCTTATGCCACGGCCAAGGATGAAGACTTTTAAAGCCACCTCATCGAGCCAACTTAAGACTCGGGGGATACACATACATGACTTGCCAGATTCAACCGGGCTCAAAATATTCAGGAACTCCGGATCATTACAGGGAAGATAACCCGGTCCTGGGGGCTACTGCTGTAGGAGATATGCCCTAGAGGTAATAATAAATGTTATTGATTATCTCCCTGTTCATAATTAGGTTTATGTTCCATGCTATAACTGCTATGGTTCTCGAGTCTGCAAAAACCACGAGGCTCGGAGGAAGACTCATATGCACGTGTGGGATAATAAACGGTAAAATGTATTCCTAGTCAAGCCTCTATGACTGGCTCAAGTATTGCATGATGATCCTGTTTTCCTGATCATGGGCATGGCTATGCCGGCAATTTTGAGGGCACAATTGTTGGTAGAACACTTGTGTTGAATCGACCCAAATTGATGTTATGCTATGAGATACATTCGTCATAAGTTAATGGTTAATAACACAGGAAGTTAATGTTTGCATAATTCCTTAGACCATGAGAGTATCGAGTTTCTTCATGCTTGCTTCATGAACTTTGGGGTTTGTTAAACGTCATCCGTAAATGGGTGGCTATTATGGCGGCTTACGGGTTCATGGAAAGGTATGTCAAGTAACTTGATAGCTCAAGATTGGGATTTGCTCCTCCGACGATGGAGAGATATCTCTAGGCCCTCTCGGTGTTACGGTATCCATCATCGTCTGGCCAGACACAGGGTGATTTGATCACAGGGATGCCGGAACACGGGAACGAGAAAAGAGAACAATACCGGCAACGAGGTAACTGGCATTGTGGACAAGTGTTGATCCACGAGGATGCCGATGTTTCTCACCTCGGGTAATTGTAACATATCGCGAAGCAACAGGAATAGCTCACGGCAACTGGAGGTTCACTCGAATATTCATTCGTGTGGGTATAGGGATCAATATGGGTGTCCACGGCTCCGATGTTGATCATTGATCGGAAGGGGTTCCGGGTCATGTCTATGCTTCACCGAACCTATAGGGTCACACGCTTAAGGGTCATCTATCTGCTGAATACTAGACAGGGAGTCTGAGAGAAAATCACCGAAAAAGTTTCGGACGCCGGAAAAGTTTCGGACAGCGGAAAAGTTCCGCAGAGAGGTCACCGGATGAGTTCCGGTGAAACTGAAAAGTTGTTTCAGAGGGTACCATAAAGTCAAATTGGTCTTGGCACATGCCTGATAATTCTTGGAGGGTGCCAGAATCGTTCTGGAAACTTTTTGGAATTTTCTGGAATGAAAACCGGAAATGTTCCGGAGCTGCCGAAACCGCTTCAGATGCTTTTCGCAGATGAAATCTCTAAACCGGAATTGTTCCGGCTCGCGTTGAAAATTATTTTGGTGGGTACTAGAATTGTTCTAAGCCCACAAGAATATTTTCAGTTCGATCAGACGCTGAAAAATGTCGTCGTGAATAGTGAAAGTGCTTTTTGGGATATTTATGGAAAAGCACCTTTTGGGATATTTTCCCAAAAGGTTTCTAGAAGGCTTGGGGGCTAAGAAACCCCCTTGGGGGGCCCCCCAAGAGATGGTGGCCGGCCACACTTGGGGCTCCTCCTTGGAGCCCCTCTTGTTCCTTGGTTTCACCATTATGCCCTTGTGGAAGGGCTTCTTCCATGTGGGTTTTGGGTTTTATTGTAAAACCACCCTACCCCTTGGTTTTCCTATAAATAGGAGGTGAGTGGGCTGCCATCACACACACTCTTGCTCTCATACACAAAGCCATGCATGATCTGGCATTCTTCTCTCCCTCCCAGCGAAATAGTTTCGTAGAGCCGAAAGGCTGTCTGGGTTCCGGCAGGAACTAGTTCTGGACGGCGAAGCCCTGCCGGATAGATGACACCGTATGTGTGCAACTCTGTAGAGAGATCGTAGTTTCGGTCTTAGTTCGAGAGTGCCTCCCGAAGGGCTGTCCGTGTAACCATCCGAGTTTTGGAGGTCCTCCCGAAGGGCTGTCCGAGTGACAGTCCGAGTTTCGGAGGTCCTCCCGAAGGGCTGTCCGCGACACCGTCCGGGGGACTGTGTGACCGCCTCCCGGAGGGCTGTCCGCGGGGCAGATGAGGGTATACATCCTCGCGGTTGGGAGGTTGTAAAATCCTAGCTGCGGGGATCTGCACCGCCGATCGTCATCGACTCTACTTCCGCTGCGCTACGAGTCGGTAACGATAATGATCAAACCTTGTATGCAGTCTCCATAGTGGTCCTGGGCTGGTGCGTAGGTCGGAAATTTTTTGTTTTCTGCTGCGTTACCCCACAACTGCCTTATTGGCGGAAGATTTAAAGTCGCCCAAGAGGACGAGCCACCATGATGCGACCGTTCAAACATGGGTGCCCTACCTTATTGAAGATTTAAAGTCGCCCAAGAGGACGAGCCGCCATGATGCGCCATTCAAACATGGGTGCCCTGATTTATTGGATCATCATAAGGTCACTTGGGGGCTTCCAACTCTATGAGTTTAGCTTTCATACCCTCTTGGCCGGCTTTATATGCCATATTCGAGTTAAACCTGCCTGTTTGCAACTTGCTACTCTGCCATGTGACCCGCCGAACTCTTGACAGTCAATCTTGCTAAGAGACCTTGAACTTCCATAGTCAATTTCGCACAAAGACCCTGAACTTGTCAAGGTTTAAACGGTGGCTTTTGTCACGAGAGAGCCGGCTTATAGTGCGCTAGGATAAACTCGCCTTGTTTGTTATAGTCTCTCCGCTATGTGGCCCGTTCGTACTGTTAACAGTCAATCTTTTTTAAGACCCTGGACTTGTTAAGGTTTAAACGACGGATTTGTGTCACGTGAGAGCCAGCTTACGAGGTTTCCGGCTTTCATGCCAAGCTTCTTTGAAGCAAAACTTGAGTTTTTCAAAAAATGGAACAGAGCTAGTCTCTTTTTGTCGAGCCTTGAAAGCTGACATTTTTATACTCTGTTATCATACACATACATCATCATACATTGCATCATCATTGCATCATCATACCATGCATCATATATGCATGGATATCCTGGTTTATGTTGCAGGAGCCGGTTTTCAAACCGGGTTATGTTATTCAAATCTTAAATAGCCAATGCGGCTGGATTTTTATTATGGTTATCATAACCTATATTGGATGATTGAGGTTTTTAAAGCTCCTTCAGAGTAATGGATGTTATTTCCTCATCCAAAAATACCAGCTCACAGCAGGGAGCATGGTTCAACATTGATATGCTAGGCATTCATCAATATCGTCCATATAATGGATATGATTTATTCTGCAATGGAAAGAATAGTCCCGAGTCACTGCAGGCATACGACCCGGCACTTGGGGGCTACATCATATGATGTTTTTCTTTTCAAAGGAGAAGTGCATATAAGTCCCAAGTCGCTGCAGGCAAACGACCTGGCACTTGGGGGCTACACTGCTCAGGGCAAAAATTTCTAAAGTCCCAAGTCGCTGCAGGCATGCGACCCGGCACTTGGGGGCTACAGTATTCTGCTGCTGAAATAGATTGTAAAGGTCCAAATTGAAGACCCGGCCCATCACATACTGATGAGCCGGCCCTTGGGGGCTACACATGTGAAATACAAGACACTCAGTCTATATCTGGCGACTTAGATGACAACCCAGATTTCTCAACACTCAACACCAAGTTCAAAGTCCCATGTCACTGCAAGCATGCACCACGTCACTTGGGGGCTAATGAAAGTTGTTACATTGTCAACAGGTACTGTTATCTCAAGGAGATGAGCCGGCCTTTCTATCCTTTTCAAAGTCCCAGCCCAGTATTTTCTTAATGATCCGGCCCTTGGGGGCTACACATTACTCATCAAGTCTACATAATCAGCTCTGCAGCAAGTCCCTGCTCATTATTGCATAATGACCCGGCCCTTGGGGTCTACACTGGCTGAAGTGTTATGAGCATAATGCAATTACAAGTCCCAGGTTGCTGCAGGCAAGACAACCCGGCACTTGGGGGCTACATATTTGGAACATTCAACTTATGACTGGTGACTCATACGAGCAATCCAGATTTCTCTAGAGTTGCAATATTTATATTGAAGCAAGTATTAAAGCTATCACTACGTTCCCCTGTTAAGACTTGGGGGCTACAGGTAATATGGATATGTCAAAAAATAGAAGAGCACTTTCAGGATGTCAATTGTGAGCGAGACCAGCTCAACAGATTTTTATCTAGCCGAAGCACTGAAAGACCGGCTCAGCATCACACGGATTTCTTTATTCCCAATAATTTTATCAAGTTAGCTGGAGTCCAGTTGTTTGACCCGGCGTCACCAACAGATCATAACCCGGCAGAGTCTATATAAGCAACATGGCTTCACAAGTTAAAAGTGATTTAACAATAGGACAATTTTTTATTCCCAATCAAAGCAATAGAAGCCGGCTCAACATCATGTGGATTTCTTATTCCCAAAAGTATCATTAAGCCAAAGCATTGGAGGCCGACTTGTAGGGTAACGCAGCAGAAAAAAAACAATTTCGACCTACGCACCAGCCCAGGACCACTATGGAGACTGCATACAAGGTTTGATCATTTTCGTTACCGACTCGTAGCGCAGCGGAAGTAGAATCGATGATGAACGGCGGTGCAGATCCCCGCAGCTAGGATTTACAACCTCCCAACCGCGAGGATGTATACCCTCATCTGCCCCGCGGACAGCCCTCCGGGAGGCGGTCGGACAGTCCCACGGACGGTGTCGCGGACAGCCCTTCGGGAGGACCTCCGAAACTCGGACTGTCACTCGGACAGCCCTTCGGGAGGACCTCCAAAACTCAGACGGTCACACGGACAGCCCTTCGGGAGGCACTCACGAACTAAGACCGAAACTACGATCTCTCTACAGAGTTGCACACATACGGTGTCATCTATCCAGCAGGGCTTCGCCGTCCAGAACTAGTTCCTGCCGGAACCCAGACAACCTTTCGGCTCTACGAAACTATTTCGCTGGGAGGGAGAGAGAAAGCCAGATCATGCATGGCTTGTGTATGAGAGTAAGGAATGAGGTTTGGGCAGCCCCCTCACCTCCTATTTATAGGAAAACCAAGGGGTAGGATGGGCATTTCAAAAATACCAAAACTTGCTCATGAAGGAAACACTTTCCAAGGGCAAAATGGGAAAGAAAGTGGGCAAGTGGGGCTCCAAGGTGGAGCCCCCTTCTTGGCCGGCCACAACCCTTGTGGGCCCCCCCCAAGGTGGTCCCCATCCATCCATACCTTCTAGAAGCCTTTTGGGAAAATATCCCAAAAGGCACTTTTCCAAAAATATCCCAAAAAGCACTTTCACTATTCACAACGACATTTTTCAGCGTCTAGTCGAACTGAAAATATTTATGTGGGCTTAGAACATTTCCAGTACCCACCAAAATAATTTTCAATGCCATCCGGAACAATTCCGGATTAGTGATTTTCATCTGCGAAAAGCATCTGAAGCGGTTTCGGCAGCTCCGGAACATTTCCGGTTTTCATCCAGGAAAATTCCAGAAAGTTTCCAGAATGATTCTGGCATCCTCCAAGAATTATCAGGCATGTGCCAAAACCAATTTTACTTTTTGGTATCCCCTGAAACAACTTTTCAGTTTCACCGGAACTCATCCGGTGACCTCTCTGCGGAACTTTTCCGCTGTCCGAAACTTTTCCGGCGTCCGAAACTTTTTCGGTGATTTTCTCTTAGACTCCCTGTCTAGTATTCAACAGATAGATGACCCTTAAGCGTGTGACCCTATAGGTTCGGTGAAGCATAGACATGACCCGGAACCCCTTCCGATTAATGATCAACATCGGAGCCGTGGACACCCATATTGACCCCTATACCCACACGAATGAATATTCGAGCGAACCTCCAGTTGCCGTGTGCTATTCCTGTTGCTTCGCGATATGTTACAAATACCCGAGGTGAGACACGTTGGCATCCCCGTGGATCAACAACTTGTCCACTATGCCAGTTACCTCGTTGCCGGTATTGTTCTCTTTTCTCGTTCCCGTGTTCCGGCATCCCTGTGATCAAATCACCCTGTGTCTGGCCAGACGATGATGGATACCGTAACACCGAGAGGGCCCAGAGATATCTCTCCATCGTCGGAGGAGCAAATCCCAATCTTGAGCTATCAAGTTACTTGACATACTTTTCCATGAACCCGTAAGCCGCCGTAATAGCCACCCATTTACGGATGACGTTTAACAAACCCCAAAGTTCATGAAGCAAGCATGAAGAAACTCGATACTCTCATGGTCTAAGGAATCATGCAAACATTAACCATCTCTGTGTTATAAACCATTAACTTATGACGAATGAATCTCATAGCATAACATCAATTCGGGTCGATTCAACACAAATGTTCTTCCAACATTGTGCCCTCAAAATTGCCGGCATAGCCATGCCCATGATCAGGAAAACAGGATCATCATGCAATACTTGAGCCAGTCTTAGAGGCCAGACTAGGAATACATTTTACCGTTTATTATTCCACACGTGCATATGAGTCTTACTCCGAGCCTCGTGGTTATTGTAGACTCGAGAACCATAGCAGTTATAGCATGGAACATAAACCTAATTATGAACAGGGAGATAATCAATAACATATATTATTGCCTATAGGGCATATCTCCTACAGACTCCCACTTGCACTAGAGTCAATAATCTAGTCAATGCTAATGCACTTTACACCTATGGCATACTGGTGTAAAATATGCTTCGCTTGTGGTATAGCCTGATGTCCAACGGATCTGACGACTTCAGCTCCGTGTGTAACCTTGCATATCCTCGCGTTTTCACGCTTTCACAAAATTCATATTTTGTGTGGACTTGGCTTTGCATATGTGTGAATCATTGGTCGAAACCTGATTCCTCAGACTGAGCTATGGAGCAACTATCTGCAATAGTGTCCCATAGACCAAAGCCATCTTGGAATCATACTAAGTTCATGAATGACCTATACGATTCAACAACTTCTTTGTCGCTTCTTAAGCATCAACATACTTAGCCTTTCTTATAGAATTCGCCACAGTATCTTGTTTGGAACAATTTCCAACCACTGTGCGACCATATTGTGTATCACACAAAACCCTCAATCTAAATCGAAAATCGCATGGAGCATTGATGAAGACTGTTTCGATGTAACCTTTTACAACGAACTCTTCATGATCTCCGCTTGCGAGAAAACATGTCATCAGTACTGCTCTAGTACTCAATGACATCTTTCACTGTTGTCCCATGATCAGTACTTTGATCACTATGGTATCTATACTCGCAACAACTTTGGAGTATTGGACATATCTGGTTGTTTTTACATACCATGGAATACATGATTAATCCAAACACAAGAGTGTGTGGAATCTCCATCATGTATTTTACTCATCAGTGTTTTGGGACACCGAGTCTTGCAAAAACTCTTTCCATGTGACTTCGGCAAGAATCACTCCTTGGCATTTTAAATGATAAACGGTTTTAGCACCTTGTCAATATGTATTCATTGCTTAGCCCCATTAGGTAAATCTATCTCCATAGATCATCATGCCTAATATTGAGGCTATTTAGTCTAAGCACTTCATCGAAAAACTATTTTCAAATGAAGTCCTAATTCGTGTCAAGAAATTTATTTCCAATTAACAATGTGTCAAGTACACAAGGTTTTTAGAAATATTATTATGCTCCCACTTACTTTCTTGAATCACAAGCATCTTCGATACCCATTTGATGAATTCAAACCCCTTTGACCATTCCATCAAAGATGAAGATTCCAACTCCAGTTTGCTCTCTTCTGTCCATTGCTGGAACTCTGAAGTTTCCATACTTACTAGCATCCTCTGGATCGACAAATTACTTTGGATTGTATCACATACAAGTCCTAGGTTTCATTTCCATCAGATGGAAATCCCTTTGTCATCCATGTTTCATATATCATGATTGAAATATGTATTAATTGCTAGTTCAACCCGAACCGACTTCATGCATCGCTATGGTGAGACAATCTCATCGTAGTCAACTCCTTGAACTTGTTATTGCAACAAGTCGAGCTTTATGGATAAAACATTTTATCCGTATCAGTTTTTAGTTCCATAAATACTCGTTAGACTCTAAGTCTTTCGAAAGGTGTATCAAGATTTTAATCTTGAATCACTTATATGGAAACTATCTCGGATTGTATCGGCATTTAGCCAATTCCGGAGTCAGGGCCCATCAACGCTTCCTTGTGTATTATAGGTATACTGTTGTCCCACAACAATATCTCGTTTGCGCACCTGATAGGTTTGCACGAGCTTTGCCTATGTGGTTCAGCTGCAAATTCGACCGAAGTCCATACATTTTATTGTAGAGACTTCCGTATCAGTCGCAGTAGGAAACTCCGGAATCACTTCCAAGGTTTCTTTCCTTTGATTTGATGACGAAGATACTGGTTATCTCGTCGAGTTGCACTGTCCTCCCACTCACCTTTTGTAAGAACTATTCTCTTTAAAAGCATACCGTTTTGCGGCAAAAACCCTTTGCCTCGGTATAGTGGTGGGGAAATACCCAATGACTTGGGACAACCTTACAAAGTAGCATTTGTCTGATTTGAAATAGGTTTGTAACCTTTTACACAAGCCCCATATTCCAAATGTTAAGAAAAGATATAACATGATTGGGCGTACCATACCATGGAGTCATTTCAACAGACCTGATGGAGCTCTTTTCAGTGTAAAAGCCGCAGTCTCTAAAGCATCACTTTGAAAGGGATAATGGCAATTTTATTTATGTCATCTTTGATCTTACCATGTCATAAATGGTTCAATTACATCTTCACGGACTTTCCACATGCAGTGGTGTTCCGGGAGGTGCAAGTTATGAAACCCCTTTCATAACTCATCAGACATTCGCTAAACTTGTAACTCAAATATTCCTTTCTGCAATCGAATTGTAGAAACATAATTTTCTTGTTACAATAACTTCTACTTCATTTTTGAAAACCTTCTGAATGAATTCAAAAGATCCAGACTTACGTCTCAACAAGTAAATATCCATATATCTACTTGAGTCATTTCTGAAGATAGATAAATCCACTACTTGCAACAACATTTATTGGACTACACACATCATAATGTATGATCACCAATATGTTCTTTGCTCGTTCCTTATGGCCTGTGAACGGTATTCCAGTCACTTCACCTTTCAGAGGAAAGTTGCAAGTGTGAGATGATTCAAAATCAAACGACTTCAAAATCTATCATAATGGAATTTTCCATGCGGGTTTCTCCAATGTAACCAAATGCAGTGCCACACTTGTGTGGTATTCTTTTAGTCTTGCGACATTTAGCGTCAGTGTTATGGATGTATCATATTACCATCAATATTCATAACATACATCCCATCTTTGATGGAAGCATGGCCCTTCATGTTATTCATAATACTGAACAACAATTGTTGTTTCTATGAACAACTCTTTTGCAACAAACATTGTGCAATGGGCTAGAGTGTATGAAACTCTAAAATGAATTATGAAAGTAAACCCAGAGGTAATGTATTATTATCAATATTCATAACATACGTCTCATTCATAATGAAAGTATGGCCCTTATGTTATTCATAACACCGAACATCAAAAGTTCTCTTATGAACAACCTTCTTGCAAGATACCTTATGCAAAAATGGCTAGAGTGTGAAACTCTAAAATGAATTATGAAACTAAATACATAGGGAATACACCGATGGAAGGCATAGTAACATTTACTATGTTCCCTGCGTGTATCTAAACCTCATTCCTGGCTAGTCTTTCAGGCCATAGTAGTTCTTACATCGAGTTGCAACAGAATGCAATCGAGCGGGTATCTTTGTGATTAACTCACAATACCCAAGAATTAGTGATTAACATGTTTAACCATAATTCCTAAGAACTATATCTTTGACCAGCCTTCTATACATCAAAAACTTGTATGACATTCATACATGAGCTGGATATTCCAGTCTTCTTTCCTATTGCCTTTATACTTCTAACAGTTTAACTTTTAGTATTTCTCCTACTCTCAGAAGAAGCATCCAACTTAAGAGTGGCGTTAGCCCCGGACTTCCTAGGCGTGAAAGTTTCACTAACACCCTTCGGACACTTCCTTTCTCTTTAAGTTGTCGTTTTATTCACCATCATCATATGACAGGCGTTCTTCTGGATCCCCTCTTATCAGTCTAATGCATAGTAAACACCTTTACTAATAGTTTGCAAACAAACATTGCTTTGGATATCTCATATCTATTAGCCTTTGTCTGTCTCTGAAAATGATTTTCAGATTCTATGAATATCACATAACTATCCAAACTTTCGAAGTTCGGGTCTCATGGAAGCAAACATATTGCACTTTGACTGAAAACGAATTCTAGCTTTTGGATCGAAGGACGAGAGTCACATGATCCATATCATTAGCGGGACAATACCGAAAGCATGCGATAGGACAAAGTCCTTCTCGGCACTCTAGAGGACAATCCTCACATTACGTTACCAACCGTAAAGTTTTAACCAGATATTTAACAGCTATTCAATTTTAATAGGGAAGGTGGAAACGCGAGCCATTATTCTACAACTTTTATGCAAATCACACTTTAGACAGTGTTCAGAATTAATTGCACCGAGAATTAAACAAGTTAATTCTACAGTGCGCTCCCACTCAAATCAATATCTCTCAAAATTGATTATGAGTGATACAAGACCCGATTTTTCATTGTTCGCCACGATGGTAGCATCACAGATGACGAAAAATCTCAACCGGTAGGCCAACTTGCCAATCACATCTCTATGTGACTCTTGTTCATCTTTCGATGCGTGTGTTCCGAGCTCATGACTTTCATGCCTGAATGTCAAGACAACCAAGTGATCTCGCTGCGAGGTCTCAACTCACCCGCCTCACACTTCTCTAATCGTTCGTGCCCATGTTAGCATGTGACACCCCGAAAAGTTAGGTGCCGTGACGGTGCTACACTTGGGAGAACACTAACTACTTGATATTTTTGTGAGAGATCACCCTAATAAAAGGCGACTACCGCGCAATCAAGAAGGGTGCATCATAAGGGATAAACATCTCAGGCAATTCATAATAGCATGATATGGTATAGCCCTTTGTGACGGAGAAGTCTTTCATTTCTTCGTCTTCGGCATTCACGTCGGTGTTCACCTTCGCGAAGATTGCCACCACCTTGTCGATGCACCAGATAATATTGCTATCTCTATAGCTAATAAAATAAGTGCATTACATAAGGTTGACACGCAGGTCATTAAAGTGTAATCATATGGCTCCAGCCATCATGCCGAATCATGACACGCGGGTCATGTTAATCAAATTACATCATATAGTCATCTCATACATAATCAAATTATTATGAGCACTGCTATACCACATCATATGCACATGCAAACCATCCTGCAAAACCAAGTTAGACACCTCTAATCGGTTCATGCAAAATTTTATTTATTCATGCCTTCTAAGGTTTCGAAACAAACCGAAGCTACCAACGTCCATCATCAAGCATGATAATCCAAGTCGCTAGATTAACATTGCGCGGTGTATGAAACACGAGATAATAAAATCTCGAGCCCCATACTAAACTTCGTCATACGCGTGACCCCCGTGTAGATCATATCTGCATTGCCCTTTCGTCTGCGAAACATCCATCTTTCTCAACTATGGTGGAACCCAAAGAACTGTTAGCACTTCGTTGATCTGTCAATCAGCATACTCAGGAGCAGCATGAAAGGATCGCGGATTGCCAGAACTTTGTGAGATTCCACCATGCCGTCAAGATCAGGACTACGCAACTTCAGGGGAAGCAACAGGAACATCGGGTAACAGATTTCATCTGCTACCCGCACAAATGATTTTCAGTAATAGATCTCATCTACTACCTAATTATATTGTGCAACACCCATACATCTCTATGTATTCTAGATCGCAACCTGCATCTTCCGATAGCACGGCTCTTGATGCCACTGTAGGGTAACGCAGCACAAAACAAAAAAAAATTCGACCTACGCACCAGCCCCGGACCACTATGGAGACTGTATACAAGGTTTGATCATTTTCGTTACCGACTCGTAGCGCAGCGGAAGTAGAATCGATGACGAACGGCGGTGCAGATCCCCGCAGCTAGGATTTACAACCTCCCAACCGCGAGGATGTATACCCTCATCTGCCCCGTGGACAGCCCTCCGGGAGGCGGTCGGACAGTCCCCCGGACGGTGTCGCGGACAGCCCTTCGGGAGGACCTCCGAAACTCGGACTGTCACTCGGACAGCCCTTCGGGAGGACCTCCAAAACTCAGACGGTCACACGGACAGCCCTTCGGGAGGCACTCACAAACTAAGACCGAAACTACGATCTCTCTAGAGAGTTGCACACATACGGTGTCATCTATCCGGCAGGGCTTCGCCGTCCAGAACTAGTTCCTGCCGGAACCCAGACAGCCTTTCGGCTCTACGAAACTATTTCGCTGGGAGGGAGAGAGAAAGCCAAATCATGCATGGCTTGTGTATGAGAGTAAGGAATGAGGTTTGGGCAGCCCCCTCACCTCCTATTTATAGGGAAACCAAGGGGTAGGATGGGCATTTCAAAAATACCAAAACTTGCTCATGAAGGAAACACTTTCCAAGGGCAAAATGGGAAAGAAAGTGGGCAAGTGGGGCTCCAAGGTGGAGCCCCCTTCTTGGCCGGCCACAACCCTTGTGGGCCCCCCCCAAGGTGGTCCCCATCCATCCATACCTTCTAGAAGCCTTTTGGGAAAATATCCCAAAAGGCACTTTTCCAAAAATATCCCAAAAAGCACTTTCACTATTCACGACGACATTTATCAGCGTCTGGTCGAACTGAAAATATTTATGTGGGCTTAGAACATTTCCAGTACCCACCAAAATAATTTTCAATGCCATCCGGAACAATTCCGGATTAGTGATTTTCATCTGCGAAAAGCATCTGAAGCGGTTTCGGCAGCTCCGGAACATTTCCGGTTTTCATCCCGGAAAATTCCAGAAAGTTTCCAGAATGATTCTGGCATCCTCCAAGAATTATCAGGTATGTGCCAAAACCAATTTGACTTTTTGGTATCCCCTGAAACAACTTTTCAGTTTCACCGGAACTCATCCGGTGACCTCTCTGCGGAACTTTTCCGCTGTCCGAAACTTTTCCGGCGTCCGAAACTTTTTCGGTGATTTTCTCTTAGACTCCCTGTCTAGTATTCAACAGATAGATGACCCTTAAGCGTGTGACCCTATAGGTTTGGTGAAGCATAGACATGACCCGGAACCCCTTCCGATTAATGATCAACATCGGAGCCGTGGACACCCATATTGACCCCTATACCCACACGAATGAATATTCGAGCGAACCTCCAGTTGCCGTGTGCTATTCCTGTTGCTTCGCGATATGTTACAAATACCCGAGGTGAGACACGTTGGCATCCCCGTGGATCAACAACTTGTCCACTATGCCAGTTACCTCGTTGCCGGTATTGTTCTCTTTTCTCGTTCCCGTGTTCCGGCATCCCTGTGATCAAATCACCCTGTGTCTGGCCAGACGATGATGGATACCGTAACACCGAGAGGGCCCAGAGATATCTCTCCATCGTCGGAGGAGCAAATCCCAATCTTGAGCTATCAAGTTACTTGACATACCTTTCCATGAACCCGTAAGCCGCCGTAATAGCCACCCATTTACGGATGACGTTTAACAAACCCCAAAGTTCATGAAGCAAGCATGAAGAAACTCGATACTCTCATGGTCTAAGGAATCATGCAAACATTAACCATCTCTGTGTTATAAACCATTAACTTATGACGAATGAATCTCATAGCATAACATCAATTCGGGTCGATTCAACACAAATGTTCTTCCAACATTGTGCCCTCAAAATTGCCGGCATAGCCATGCCCATGATCAGGAAAACAGGATCATCATGCAATACTTGAGCCAGTCTTAGAGGCCAGACTAGGAATACATTTTACCGTTTATTATTCCACACGTGCATATGAGTCTTCCTCCGAGCCTCGTGGTTATTGTAGACTCGAGAACCATAGCAGTTATAGCATGGAACATAAACATAATTATGAACAGGGAGATGATCAATAACATATATTATTGCCTCTATGGCATATCTCCTACACGACTCAACGACATATGGGTGTTTTATTCCCAATATTTTGCAAAGGACACGGACCTGCAAGATGTTTATGAAGACGGCTTGTTAATATGAAGAAGAAACCCAGATTTTCAAGAAGCTACTTCATTAAGTCGGCCAGTAGAGCAAGCCGGTCCCTTAACATATTTGTTATTCTTATTTCAAGAGCTTACCATGAATAAATTCAAGCTAACCTGGGGGCTAATGTCGGAGATATTACCCCGCGGTATAACCCGGCCTGAAGTATGACCCGGCCAGGACTTGGCGGCTCACTGGTGCCCCGGCCGAACTTGGCGGCTCACTGGTGACCCTACAGGAGGTATGACCCGGCCCATCATATGGCGGATCATAGGTCACCTCTATTACCGGGTCGCAGGACGACCAGGCCCAAGGACCAGCATGTAAGCCGGCGCAAGGCGGCTCACAGAGAAGGCCCAAATGTGAGGAAGGATTCCCTTACAAGAGAAACAAGACCCGGATTAGGACTCAAGAGAGACTAGTCCTAATCCTACTCCTAGTAGGACTCTACATGTAAGCTTACCCCTTCCACCTATATAAGGAGGGGTAGAGCACCCCTAGAGGGAGAAGTTCAAGTCATTAGAGATAGACAGATTAGAGGCTCTCAAGATTAGAGGTAGAGATCCCGCACCCTTGTAATCGAGATCATCCTCATCATCAATATACACAAAGAAGGACGTAGGCTTTTACCTCCATCGGAGGGGCTGAACCTGGGTAAACTTGCGTATCTCAATTCCGACCAACCCCTCTCAAGCCGCCACATAGTTGCGATGACCTCACACCTAAGTTCTCTCATGAGGACATCTTGCCGTGACAAAACCACGCCAATATACATACAAAGTTTAGTGGGAGCTAAATATATTTCTAAACTCCATATGTAATTGACATATTGGAAATGATATGAAGTTCTTAAGCACAAAGTAATAATGTTTTCACTAAAAAGTTTTAAATGGCAAGAGCAAATTATTAGTCATCAATAGATCTATATGAGATAGATCAAAATGTCTGATTATCTTCAGCCAATAAGATTGCATTGACAATATTTTAAAAGGTTTAAAATGAAGAATGCACTTTCTCTCAATGTCACATAGCATGATGCTTAGGAGTGATCAATGTGTAATGACATTTGATAAACACGAAAACTTGAGTGCTGTTCAATATATATATCGATAGATTGAATCCATCATAAAAGCTATGAAATGTATAAAGCCATAAGTTTCTTATGTACTAAAATATTGGTGACTAATAGCAACGTGATCTTGGATTATTTCACTAGGTGTATAATGAGTACCTCAGAGATGACAAAGAAATTGTTCCTAGTCAAATAGAGGAGATGATGCAGGTTGTTGTAAATGGTTACAAGCAACATAAATTTCATGACTGATATAAATTGGGCTGAAATCATGTTGTTTTGAATAGTTTTTAAACATGAACAAAATTATGATTTCTATACATTAATAGTGTATAGTGAGATACATTATAAGTTTCAAAAGATGTCTGGATCAAGAAGTGTCTTGATATATGCAAGAAGTGTCTTGATACATATAACGTGATCCAAAATGCAATGAAACCATTGACACTGTATTATGAATAATGGTGACATTGTTCAAAGCAAAATGAATTAAGGATCCGACAAACATAGACATATGTGACACAAATATTATATGGTTTTGAATATGTCTAGACCGGCGATGAAGTCTCTACCACTAAGGCAAAATCATGAGCAACACCAGATAAAACATAGGTGTTAACGAACCATGCTACTAGATTATTGACTCTAGTGCAAGTGGGAGACTGTTGAAAATATGCCCTAGAGGTAATAATGGTGTCTTATTATATTTTCGTTTTCATAATTAAGGGTTTATATTCTACGTTATAACTGCTATGATCCAGGAATATGCGATTCAGTGGAAACCTCATATGCACGTGTGGAATGCTAAACGGTAAAACAAAGGTACCCAGTCTTGCCTCTCAGACTTGCTCAAGTCTTGTTAGTGATCATGTTTTCCGGATCTTAGGATATCGTTAGGGGTAACGATAGTCCTAAAAAAACATTGAGAGTGTGACGTTAGAAGAACGATCATATTGAATCGACACAAACTTGTTTGTTATACTTTGAGATAATATCGTCTGAAATCAATTGTTATAACACGGAGTGTTAACATGTGTTTTATGTTCCTTAGACCATGAGAGTATCGTAATTCTTACCGTACGATGAGCTTTGGGGTTTCTCAAACGTCATCTTTAACTTGGTGATCATAATGACAACTTACAACTTCATCAGAAAGTTTGACAAGGGACTAGATAGCTCGAGAGTGGGATTTGCTCCTCTGACGATGGAGAGATATTCTTAAGTACCTCGCGGTGTTACGGCATCCGTCATCGTCTAGCTAGACACAGGTGACTATGTCATGGGGATGCCAGAACACATCAACGCGAAAGAAAAACAAAACCGGTAACGAGAATAATGGTATAACGTGCATGCGGATGATTCGAGAGGTTACCAATGATTCTCGGGTCTTGTAAAGTATCACGAAGGAAAGGGAATGTCACATGGTAACCGATTTACAAGACCCGGATAAGGCCTCCTTTTAATAGAGAACCGTAACAAAGCATTAACACATGGTGAATACATGAACTCCTCAAACTACGGTCATCACTGCGAAGTATCCCAAATATTGTCACTATGGGGTTGACGGATCATAACACGTAATAGGTACATATGACTAGGCAAGATCGGATCAAGAACATGAATATAGAGATGATAACATAAATGGTTCAGATCTGAAATCATGGCACTCGGGCCCTAGTGACAAGCATTAGGCATAGCAAAGTCATAGCAACATCAATCTCAGAACATAATGGATACTAGTGATCAAGCCCTAACAAAACTAACTCGATTACATGGCGAATCTCATCCAACTCCTCACCGACCAGCAAGCCTACGAAGGAATTACTCACTCCTGGTGGGGAGCATCATGGAATTGACGATTGAGAAGGGTTGGTGATGACGAAGACCGAAGATTCCCCTCTCCGGAGCCCCAAACAGGCTCCAGATCTGGCCTCCCGATGAAGAACAGGAGGTGGCGGAAGCTCCGTATCGTAAAATGCGATGAAACTTTCTCTCTGATTTTTTTCTCTGAAAATAGGAATTTATAGTGGCGGAATTAGGGTCAGCGGGGCCACGAGGTGGGCACAACCCAACAGGGCGAGCCCAGGGGGCCTGGCGTGCCCTGGTGGGTGATGCTTACCCTGCCCGCCCTCTTTGGTGGATTTTGGCTCCAATAATTCTCATATATTCTGAAATAATTCTCCAAAAAGTTTCGTTCCATTCCGAGAACTTTTATTTCTGCACAAAAACAACACCATGGTAGTTCTGCTGAAAACAGCGTTAGTCCGGGTTAGTTCCATTCAAATCATGCAAATGAGAGTCCAAAACAAGGGCAAAAGAGTGAGGAAAAGTAGATACGTTGGCGACGTATCAACTCCCCCAAGCTTAAACCTTTGCTTGTCCTCAAGCAATTCAGTTGACAAACTGAAAGTGATAAAGAAAAACTTTTATGAACTCTTTTGTTCTTGTTTACATATATATGCTTAAGTAGCACCCAAGTTTTCAGCAAAGATTATGACTAACCATTTCAACAATAAATCTTAGGAATTATATTAACTCATATCAATAACATAAGCAACTAGCGAGCAATAATAAGATATCTCAAACGCCAACACATTGTCAAAACAATCATGATACAATATGACAATAGAGGTATCTCGCTAGCCCTTTCTGAGACCGCAAAACATAAATGCAGAGCACCTCCAAAGTTCAAGCAGCGACTAAACATTGTAATTCATGGTAGAAAAGATCCAGTCATGCTGCACCCAACATCAACTATACACAATGCATGAGGATGACAATAGTGCTCTCAGGTCTGGCGCTTGTTTGAGAAGGTGATGACTCAACATAAAAGTAAATAGATAGTCCCTTCGCAGAGGGAAGCATGGATTTGCAGCGGTGCCAGAGCTCAAATTTTAAAACAGAGGTAGATATAATTTTGGCAGGACACCCTTCCTATCAACGTCACGACCAAGAGTTATCAATATCTTCCATGATAAACAAATTAGCGGCGGTTCCCAAGCGGTAAAAGTAAAAGTTTACTCCCCCTCCACCAACAATCACACTCCACGGCTAGCTGCATCCACGGGTACCGTCCAAACCAACAACATTCCCGGGGGAGTTTTGTTTAATTATTTTTTATTTTTTATTTCGGGACTGGGAATCCCTATTACCGCCCCTCTCGTGTAAGGACAAGTGAATTTGAATTTTTTAGCATGAAAGATAGTGACCGCCCCTTGTCGCTCCATGAGCGGTCCAAGAACACAAAAACAGATGTTCATTTGAATTTTTTAGAGATGGCACATGCAAATTTACTTTGGAACGGCAAGGTAATACCGCATGTAGATAGATATAGTTGACTCATCTGGCATAACTTGGTTTAAGGGTTTTGATGCACAAGCCGTATTCCCGCTTAGTACAGGCGAAGGCTAGTAAATAGATTGAGAAGCGGCCAGCTAGAGAGCGAAGATGGTCATGAACATGCATCTTCTATTTACTAATTGGAGGCACCTTTCAGGTACTCTCATTAATCCACATCATTCATATTAATTACACCGTTGGATTGTAAAATATACTTCCAGGATAAAAAAGAAAACTTACGTAACATAGATGGCCCCGTTCAACAAAAAAGGCATCTGACACGTTCATTGTTTGTGGTATACAAATCAAATAAAGCCTCGATCCGTTTCCTCAAAATAGAAAGGAAAGCCTCACGTCAAAATAAAAGGAAACCTCAATCCGTTTCCTCAAAAAAAAAAGAGGAAAGCCTCACGTAGAAAAAAAAGGAACGCCTAAATAAAAAAAGGAAAGACTCGCGTAGAAAAAAAAGAGGAACGCCTAAATAAAAAAAAAGGAAAGATTCGCGTAGAAAAAAAGAAGAGGAACGCCTAAATAAAAAAAGGCCTCCATCCATAAAATATTATGCCAATTCAAAAAAGGAATGATTTCCACGACCATTAAATATTATGCCAATTAAAATCACCGTGCTCTTTTACAGGGCTGTTGCCTTCTACTCCCCTTCAATCATCTCTCCTATATATGGCCGGCGGTTGTGATTTTTGACTGTACACAATAGGCATTGAAATTTAATTTTACGATTAGGAATAAATTATCTATGATATAATATACGCTCATACTTAGCTGTCTATACACGTTTAGAAATCTTGATCGGATTACATTTTTTTCCTTGAGACGTACTAATACAATTACCCATTCATGTATGGTAAATGCAGCTTGCAATATACTCCGTATCACAAATAAATGTAGTTTTGTTTCATTTCTTATAAAAACCAGTGTACAATTTTTAGCTTTGTTGTATGTACATCTAGGTGTAGGAGATATGCCCTAGAGGCAGTAATATCAGTTACTTTTGTATCTCAGAGTTTGTAATGAATGTTTATGATCCATGCTATAACTGCAATGATTCTCGAGTCTACAATAACCACGAGGCTTGGAGGGAAACTCATCTGCACGTGTGGTATAATAAACGGTAAATTGTATTCCTAGTCTTGCCTCTAAGACTGGCTCAAGTATTGCATGATGATCCTGTTTTCCTGATCATGGGCATGGCTATGCCGGCAATTTTGAGGGCACGATGTTGGTAGAACACTTGTGTTGAATCGACCCAAATTGATGTTATACTATGAGATATATTCGTCACAAGTTAATGGTTAAATAACACAGAGATGGTTAATGTTTGCATGATTCCTTAGACCATGAGAGTATCGAGTTTCTTCATGCTTGCTTCATGAACTTTGGGGTTTGTTAAACGTCATCCGTAAAAGGGTGGCTATTACGGCTGCTTACAGGTTCATGGAAAAGTATGTCAAGTAACTTGATAGCTCAAGATTGGGATTTGCTCCTCCGACGTTGGAGAGATATCTCTGGGCCCTCTCGGTGTTACGGTATGCATCATCGTCTGGCCAGACACTTTGTGATTTGATCACGGGGATGCCGGAACACGGGAACGAGAAAAGAGAACAATACCGGCAACGAGGTAACTGGTATAGTGGGCAAGTTGTTGATCCACGGGGATGCCAACATGTCTCACCTTTGGTAATTGTAACATATCGCGAAGCAACAGGAATAGCACACGGCAACTGGAGGTTCACTCGAATATTTATTCGTGTGGGTATAGGGATCGATATGGGTGTCCACGGCTCCGATGTTGATCATTGATCGGAAGGGGTTCCGGGTCATGTCTATGCTTCACCGAACCTATAGGGTCACACGCTTAAGGGTCATCTATCTGTTGAATACTAGACAGGGAGTCTGAGAGAAAAACACCGAAAAAGTTTCGGACGCCGGAAAAGTTTCGGACAGCGGAAAAGTTCCGCAGAGAGAGGTCACCGGATGAGTTTCGGTGAAACTGGAAAACTTGTTTCAGGGGATACCAAAAAGTCAAATTGGTCTTGGCGCATGCCTGATAATTCTTGGAGGGTGCCAGAATCGTTCTGGAAACTTTTTGGATTTTTCTGGAATGAAAAACGGAAATGTTGCGGAGCTGCCGAAACCGCTTCAGATGCTTTTCGCAGATGAAATCACTAAACCGGAATTGTTCCGACTCGCGTTGAAAATTATTTTGGTGGGTACTGGAATTGTTCTAAGCCCACATGAATATTTTCAGTTCGATCAGACGCTGAAAAATGTCGTCGTGAATAGTGAAAGTGCTTTTTGGATATTTGTGGAAAAACACCTTTTTGGATATTTCCAAAAAGGCTTCTAGAAGGGATTGGGGAGCAAGCAAGCTCCTCATGGGGGACCCCCCAAGGGTGGCCGGCCAAGGAGGTGGGGCACCATGGTGCTCCACATGGCACTCCCATATGGCATATTCCTTTTATGAAAGGGATATTCCAAGGGCACTTTGGGTTTTTTGTATGACAACTTTACCCCTTGGTTTTCCTATAAATAAGAGGTGAGTGGGCAGCCCACTTCCTCATCCTTTGCTCTCATACACATGCTTTGCTTTGCAAGCTCTCTCTTCTCCCTCACACGAAAAGAGTTTTTCGTAGAGTCGAAAGGCTGTCTGGGTTCCGGCAGGAACTAGTTCTGGATGGCGAAGCCCTGCCGGATAGATGACACCGTATGGGTGCAACCCCGTAGAGAGGTCGTAGGTTCGATCTTTTGCCCGAGGGGCTGTTCGTGTGTCCTCCCGGAGGGCTGTCCGAGTTTTCGTTCGAGTTTCGAGGGTCCTCCCGAAGGGCTGTCCGCGACATCGTCCGGGGGACTGTCCGACCGCCTCCCGAAGGGCTGTCCGACGAGGGAGTACATTCTCGCGGTTGGGAGGTTGTAAAATCCTAGCTGCGGGAATCTGCACCAACGATCTCCACCGACTCTTCTTCCGCTGCGCTACGAGTCGGTACGGATCAGATCAAACCTTGTATGCCATCTCCATAGTGATCCTGGGCGTGCTCGCTATACCGAATTTTTTTGTTTTCTGTCGCGTTCCCCAACAGTGGCATCAAGAGCCAGGCTATGAGTAGATGCATGTTATGATCTAGAATACATGAGATGTATGGGTATTGCATAGTATAATTTTGTAGTAGATGAGATCTATTACTGAAAATTATTTGTGCGGGTAGCAGATGAAATCTGTTACCCGATGTTCCTGTTGCTTCCCTTAAATTTGCATAGTCCTGATCTTGACGGCATGGTGGAATCTCACAAAGTTCTGGCAATCCGCGATCCTTTCATGCTGCTCCTGAGTATGCTGATTGACAGATCAACGAAGTGCTAACAGTTCTTTGGGTTCCACCATAGTTAAAGAAAGATGGATGTTTCGCAGACGAAGGGCAATGCAGATATGATCTGCACGGGGGTCATGTGTATGACGAAGTTTAGTATGGGGCTCGATATTTTATTGTCTCGTGTTTCATACACCCTGGAAAGTTAATCTAGCAACTTGAAGTATCATACTTGATGATAAACGTTGGTAGCTGCGGTTTGAGTCAAAACCTTAGAAGCCACGTAAAATAAAATTTTGCATAAACCGATTAGAGGCGTCTAACTTGGTTTTGCAGGATAGTTATGCATATGATGTGGTATAGCAATGCTCATATTAAATTTGATTATGTATGAGATGACTATATGATGTAATTAACATGACCTGCGTGTCATGATTCGGCATGATGGCTGGAGCCATATGATTGCACTTTAATGACCTGCGTGTCAACCTTATGTAATGCACTTATTTTATTAGCTATAGAGATAGCAATATTATCTGGTGCATCGACAAGGTGGTGGCAATCTTCGCAAAGGTGAACACCGACGCGAATGCCGAAGACGAAGAAATACTTGACTTCTCCGTCAGAAGGGGCTATACCATATCATGCTATTATGAATTGCCTGAGATGTTTATCCCTCTTGATGCACCCTTCTTGATTGCGCGGTAGTCGCTTTTTATTAGGGTGATCTCTCACTAAAATATCAAGTAGTTAGTGTTCTCCCAAGTGTAGCACCGTCACGGCACCTAACTTTTCGGGGTATCACATAATCTCCCTGGGTACGAACGATTAGGGATGTGTGAGGCGGGTGAGTTGAGACCTCGCAGCAAGATCACTTGGTTGTCTTGACGTTCTAGAAGGATCTCCCTGAGCTCGGAACACGCCCATCGAAAGATGAACAAGAGTCACATAGAGATGTGATCGGCAAGTTTGCCCACCGATTGAAGTTCGCGCCATCAGTGTTCATCTCGTTCAATGGCGTTGAATGGATATGCGGATCTTGAATCACTCACAATCAATTATGAGAGATATTGATTTGAGTGGGAGCGCACTTTAGAATAAAACAGTTTATTCACTAGTGCAAAAATCATTATGAACAAAGTTTAAGTGAAATTGTGTTTTCCGTTGTAGATCAAATTGTTCGCAACAGTGCGTTCAACTTAGGCCCGATGTTAGAGAAAGAGAAGTTAGCTGCGAATGGAAACAACTGTGCGGACTGGGTCCGTGCACTGAGGATTGTCCTCAGGAGCGCTAAGAAAGTGTACGTGCTTGACGGACCTCTTCCACCTAAGCCGGCGGAAACAGCCGCGGCAGACATACAAAATGTCTGGGCCACTAAGGATGATGATTTCAACTTAGTGCAGTGCCTCATGCTGTCTTGCATGAGTTCAGAGCTTCAAAAACGTTTTGAATTCCATAACTCCTTTGATATGATCAAGGATCTGGATGCTCTGTACAAGTTTAATGCACGGTCTGAACGTTTTGATATCATGAAAATGATGGCGGAGACCAAGATGGCTGAGGGCAGTTCAGTTGGCGAGCACGTAGTCAATATGATTGGCTATGCTGAAAGGCTTAAAACCCTGGAATTTCCACTTCCGCCAGAGCATGTTATGGACTTGTTGCTAGGTTCACTCCCCCCGTCTTATAGCGGTTTTATCATGAACCACAACATGAATGGGATGAACAAAACGCCTAATGAGGTGCTTGCCATGCTGAAAACTGTTGAAGGAGGACTGCAGAAAAATCGCAAGCAAGTGTTGCTTGTGAATAAAACTGCCAGTTTCAAAAACAAAGGCAAGCCAAAGAAGGGCAAGGGCGCCGGTAAGACCGGCTTCCAACGCAAATCTAAGGGCGGAGCGAAGAATGAAACTGAGTGCTTCTACTGCAAGGGCACATGACACTAGAAGAGAAACTGCAAGAAGTATCTGGAAGATAAGAAGTTCGGGAAAACCGGAAAAGGTATAATTGTTATACAAGTTAATGTCATTGACGTTTTGCTTGCTAGCGAAAATTCTAAGTCTTGGGTATTTGATACCGGATCGGTTGCTCACATTTGCAACTCGATACAGGGGCTTCAGAAGGTGCGCAAGCTGGCAAAGAATGAAGTCGTGATGCGTGTCGGGAACGGCGCTGGGATCGCCGCTCAAGCCGTCGGCATTATGCCTCTACGTCTCCCTTCAGGATTTATTTTGGAACTTAGTAACTGTTATTTTATTCCGTTGCTGTGTAGAAACATTATCTCTGGATCATGTTTAGTACACGATGGGTACTCCTACAAGTCTGAGAACAATGGTTGTTCACTTTATTGTAAGGATATGTTTTATGGATTTGCACCCATTGTTGGGGGCCTTTTCATACTAAATCTTGAATGTGGAAATGATGTCTTTAACGTGAATGCTAAACGCCTTAAGAAGGTTGATACCACCACCACTTACTTGTGGCACTGTCGGCTTGGCCACATTGGAAAGAAACGCATGCAAAGACTCCATAAAGATGGAGTTTTACCGTCCCTTGATTTTGAATCATTTGACACATGTGAAGCTTGCTTGATGGGAAAAATGACCAAGACGCCGTTCACGGGTCATCCTGAACGGGCGGGTGAATTATTGGAAATAATACATAGTGATGTATGTGGTCCAATGAACACGGCCGCACGGGGTGGGTATTTTTACTTCGTGACTTTTACTGATGATTTAAGTCGGTATGGCTATATCTACTTAATGAAGCATAAGTCGGAAACCTTTGAAAAGTTCAAAGACTTTCAGAATGAGGTAGAAAATCATCGTAACAAAAGGATTAAGTTTCTGCGGTCTGATCGCGAAGGCGAATATCTTAGTCACGAGTTTGGCCAACATCTGAGTGACCGTGGAATCGTTTCACAGCTTACGCCTCCCGGAACTCCACAGCGAAACGGAGTGTCGGAACGGCGTAACCGAACCCTGTTAGACATGGTAAGGTCGATGATGTCTCTTACAGATCTTCCGATATCTTTTTGGGGTCACGCACTACTCACTGCTGCTTATACATTAAACAGAGCACCATCTAAGTCTGTTGAGACGACGCCATTTGAATTATGGTATGGGAAGAAACCCAATGTGTCGCATCTCAAGGTTTGGGGTTGTGAAGCGTATGTAAAATGTTTACAACCAAGCAAACTCGACCCCAGAGCAGACAAATGTTACTTTGTAGGTTATCCAATTAACACCATTGGGTATTCCTTCTACCACAAGTCCGAGGGAAAAGTGTTTGTCGCAAAAGTTGGACATTTTCTCGAGAAAGAGTTTCTCGCCAAAGAATTAAGTGGGAGGACAGTACAACTTATTGAGATTAGTGAATCTTCGGCAACCGTTGATATGGCTAAGGAACCGGAAGAAATTCCGCTAATTATCCCTACAACTGAGCCGGAAGTTGTCGCATATGATGCGGAAACTTCAAACACTGTTGTAACTGAACCGCGCAGATCAGGTAGGGCTATCCAGCCACCTGAGTGGTTTCATAACGAAATCTTCATTCTTGAAGACGATGAACCTGCGCACTACAAGGAAGCGATGGCGGGGCCTAGCTCAAGGGAATGGCACAAAGCCATGAGATCCGAAATGGAATCCATGTACGAAAACCAAGTTTGGAACTTGGAAGAACTTCCAGATGGCGTAAAACCCATTGGTTGTAAATGGATTTTCAAAAGAAAGACGGACGCGGATGGTAACATTACTATCCACAAAGCTAGACTTGTCGCGAAAGGGTTCACGCAAGTTCCAGGAGAGGACTACGACGAGACTTTCTCGCCCGTAGCTATGCTTAGGTCTGTTCGGATATTACTAGCAATTGCTGCTTATTTCGATTATGAAATATGGCAGATGGATGTCAAAACGGCTTTCCTAAATGGAAACCTTGATAGGGATGTATACATGATACAGCCAGAAGGTTTTGTCGATCCTAAGAATGCTGGAAAGGTATGTAAGCTTCAGAAAGCCATTTATGGTCTGAAGCAAGCATCAAGGAGCTGGAATATTCGTTTTGATGAAGTGGTCAAAGAGTTTGGCTTCATCAGGAACGATGAAGAATCTTGTGTGTACAAGAAGTTTAGTGGGAGCGCAAAAGCATTTCTAATCTTGTATGTGGATGACATATTGTTGATTGGAAATGACGTGAATTTTCTTAGCGAAATAAAAGACTCATTGAAGAAGAGTTTTTCAATGAAAGACTTAGGCGAAGAGGCATATGTATTAGGCATCAGGATCTATAGAGATAGATCAAGACGCCTGATAGCGCTAAGCCAAAGCACGTACATTGACAAGGTGTTGAAAAGGTTCAACATGGAGAACTCCAAGAAAGGCCTACTGCCCATGTCACCTGGCACAGTGCTTTGCAAGAATCAGAGTCCTCGGACCCTTGATGAGCGAGTACAAATGAATGATATTCCATATGCTTCGGCAGTTGGTTCTATTATGTATGCCATGCTATGTACAAGACCGGATGTTTCCTATGCGCTAAGTGTTAGCAGCCGGTACCAAGGTGATCCAGGATTGGAACACTGGGCCGCAGTCAAGGGTATTCTTAAGTACCTCAGGAGGACCAAGGATTTACTCCTTGTGTAAGGAGGTGATGAAGAGCTCATTGTAAGTTGTTACACTGATGCAGGCTTCATGTCTGACCCAGATGACTTCAAATCTCAATCTGGCTATGTTTTCATATTGAACGGCGGCGCAGTTGATTGGAAAAGTTCCAAACAAAAGACTGTGGCGGATTCTACGACGGAGGCGGAATATGTTGCTGCTTCAGAAGCCTCCAAGAAAGCTGTCGGTATCAAGCAATTTCTTGAAGATCTTGGTGTGGTTCCAAGTGCTCTGGACCCGGTGGAGATCTATTGTGATAATAGTGGCGCCGTGGCTCAGGCAAGGGAGCCATGTTCGCACCATAAGACAATGCATATTCAACGCAAATTTAAACTCATTCGACATCATGTCGAAGAAGGTTTAGTGAAAGTACGCAAAGTTCACACGGATCTGAATGTGTCAGACCCGATGACGAAGCCTCTACCACGAGCAAAGCATGAGCAACACCGGATTGCCATTGGTGTTAGGGAAGCCATGTAACTAGATTATGACTCTAGTGCAAGTGGGAGACTGTAAGAGATATGCCCTAGAGGCAGTAATATCAGTTACTTTTGTATCTCAGAGTTTGTAATGAATGTTTATGATCCATGCTATAACTGCAATGATTCTCGAGTCTACAATAACCGCGAGGCTTGGAGGGAAACTCATGTGCACGTGTGGTATAATAAACGGTAAATTGTATTCCTAGTCTTGCCTCTAAGACTGGCTCAAGTATTGCATGATGATCCTGTTTTCCTGATCATGGGCATGGCTATGCCGGCAATTTTGAGGGCACGATGTTGGTAGAACACTTGTGTTGAATCGACCCAAATTGATGTTATACTATGAGATATATTCGTCACAAGTTAATGGTTAAATAACACAGAGATGGTTAATGTTTGCATGATTCCTTAGACCATGAGAGTATCGAGTTTCTTCATGCTTGCTTCATGAACTTTGGGGTTTGTTAAACGTCATCCGTAAAAGGGTGGCTATTACGGCTGCTTACAGGTTCATGGAAAAGTATGTCAAGTAACTTGATAGCTCAAGATTGGGATTTGCTCCTCCGACGTTGGAGAGATATCTCTGGGCCCTCTCGGTGTTACGGTATCCATCATCCTCTGGCCAGACACTTTGTGATTTGATCACGGGGATGCCGGAACACGGGAACGAGAAAAGAGAACAATACCGGCAACGAGGTAACTGGTATAGTGGGCAAGTTGTTGATCCACGGGGATGCCAACATGTCTCACCTCGGATAATTGTAACATATCGCGAAGCAACAGGAATAGCACACGGCAACTGGAGGTTCACTCGAATATTTATTCGTGTGGGTATAGGGATCGATATGGGTGTCCACGGCTCCGATGTTGATCATTGATCGGAAGGGGTTCCGGGTCATGTCTATGCTTCACCGAACCTATAGCTTCACACGCTTAAGGGTCATCTATCTGTTGAATACTAGACAGGGAGTCTGAGAGAAAAACACCGAAAAAGTTTCGGACGCCGGAAAAGTTTCGGACAGCGGAAAAGTTCCGCAGAGAGAGGTCACCGGATGAGTTTCGGTGAAACTGGAAAAGTTGTTTCAGGGGATACCATAAAGTCAAATTGGTCTTGGCGCATGCTTGATAATTCTTGGAGGGTGCCAGAATCGTTCTGGAAACTTTTTGGAATTTTCTGGAATGAAAACCGGAAATGTTCCGGAGCTGCCGAAACCGCTTCAGATGCTTTTCGCAGATGAAATCACTAAACCGGAATTGTTCCGGCTCGCATTGAAAATTATTTTGGTGGGTACTCGAATTGTTCTAAGCCCACATGAATATTTTCAGTTCGATCAGATGCTGAAAAATGTCGTCGTGAATAGTGAAAGTGCTTTTTGGATATTTGTGGAAAAACACCTTTTTGGATATTTCCAAAAAGGCTTCTAGAAGGGATTGGGGAGCAAGCAAGCTCCTCATGGGGGACCCCCCAAGGGTGGCCGGCCAAGGAGGTGGGGCACCATGGTGCTCCACATGGCACTCCCATATGGCATATTCCTTTTATGAAAGGGATATTCCAAGGGCACTTTGGGTTTTTTGTATGACAACTTTACCCCTTGGTTTTCCTATAAATAAGAGGTGAGTGGGCAGCCCACTTCCTCATCCTTTGCTCTCATACACATGCTTTGCTTTGCAAGCTCTCTCTTCTCACTCACACGAAAAGAGTTTTTCGTAGAGTCGAAAGGTTGTCTGGGTTCCGGCAGGAACTAGTTCTGGACGACGAAGCCCTGCCAGATAGATGACACCATATGGGTGCAACCCCGTAGAGAGGTCGTAGGTTCGATCTTTTGCCCGAGGGGCTGTTCGTGTGTCCTCCCGGAGGGCTGTCCGAGTTTCCGTTCGAGTTTCGAGGGTCCTCCCGAAGGGCTGTCCGCGACATCGTCCGGGGGACTGTCCGACCGCCTCCCGAAGGGCTGTCCGACGAGGGAGTACATTCTCGCGGTTGGGAGGTTGTAAAATCCTAGCTGCGGGAATCTGCACCAACGATCTCCACCGACTCTTCTTCCGCTGTGCTACGAGTCGGTACGGATCATATCAAACCTTGTATGCCATCTCCATAGTGATCCTGGGCGTGCTCGCTATACCGAAATTTTTTGTTTTCTGTCGCGTTCCCCAACACTAGGTACGACAAACTAGCTGTTCGCTTACCCGAAAAAAAACTAATTGCTCTCTTCCAAAAAAAAATCACGTACACTTTCTCTTCCAAAAGTCACCACCTACACAATAACAATGCATGTAGGATGCTTTCAGTACCAGTCCTGTCTATGAATCACTTTTACAAATATTATGTGTTCTCTCAAATTTGTATGTGCTATGCACTTACTGTTTTCTGAAAATATAAGGAACTTAGTGAAACATAATATTCTAAATCCAAGTGGAAAATATATGTAATAACCAACTCCAAGATTATAAAATCGTTATAAATTGCTAACCGGATGCAAGTGCGCCATAAAACTTCCGACTTTAAAATTTAAGGTATGCGCCCTTTAAGTTCAATAATTAAGATATTTAAGTAGAAGGGATGTGCTCACATCCAGATAAAATTAGGGCATTGGTGGCTCTAGATAAACCTATAGATCATAGGATAGAGTATGAGCTAGCTTTCACAAGCCAAACGAAGGCATGCCATTATTTTTCTGGATGGATCTTTTGAGATGCTGGAAGCATATTCTAAACTAAAATCGGTTTTAAACAATATTAGCCAGTGTGACACCTCCAAATTTTTTAAAAGGTTTCAGTAATCCAGGAATTTTGTCTGCATAATATGCATCTCTGCTTGACAAAACATACAACCCGTCTTACGATAGCGGGGTTAGTTTCCAGAAAGATTCTAACTTCCAAAATCTAAAAGCTGGGATTCCAATAATGTAGTGGAACTTTGAGGATAGACAAGGTTGTGATTTCGGAAATCAGTACAAACTAACTTCTAAAAATTCAATTGAACTTCCAAAATTTAAAATATAAGGATGGCATCCAGAACTTTGTTCTCAAAGTAAAAAATAGATTCAGTCAAAAACCAAAAATATAGATAATTAGGAAATATACAATGAATTTGTAGGGCCATCAGGGCTTATCGATATTGACCATGTTTCAAAGCCTTTTGGAGCCAATTTTGGATATGTCCCCCGGTGGGCTCTATATTCTTTAAATTCCATGGGACGCCAATCTATTGAATTTTATATTTTATCCGAAGACAGGGAATGTTCCACAAGTTTAAAAAACTTTAAAATGTTCAAGGATCTTCTAAACATTCTAGAAATACAAGGATAAGCTTGAATGCAGTTGTCGGTCGCTGCCTATTGTGGGGCGTAGAACTTACTCACAGTTAGCGGATTAAGCTGAGAGTGAAATATACAAACATACCTATAACATGAGCGAGATGCACAGAGTGAGAACGAAAACTCCATAGAGAGCGTGAGAGAGAACATGTGGATTAAGTTGAGAGTGACCGACTTTTGTTGTATAACATTCAATACAATAGTGTCACCAAAAACTTTTATGGCACAAGGGATAATACAATTTTTTTATTAATATAAAGGCTGACCATGACCTACTATTTCCTGGTTCATTTCAAGCTAGAATTGCACTCGCATGTATATATATATATATATATATATATATATATATATATATATATATATATATATATATATATATATATATATATATGTGTGTGTGCTATTCGTCACCCTGGGTGAGGAATAGTTCCCTCTATTTTAACATCAATGCACCGTAATTTTACGTTCTATTATTTTTTTATTTCATACGTAAAAACAGATCGTAAGAAAATATAAAATCACCGTAAAAAATATTTTATGTCACGTAAAATTATAAACATAAAAACATAGCATAAAATATACATAAAATGCAATTTTTCTAGTCTTATGACCTATATTTTTTTTTCTTATATCAAATTTTACATAGTGAATGAATATAAATGCAACTATTTGTATTCCAAATGTAATTTATTTTTGAAACGATCGTAAGATTATCTCGGATGAAGAATAACTTATTCTACACCTTGAGTGATGAATAGACTTTATATATATATATATACACACACACACACACACACACACATATATATATATATATATATATATATATATATATATATATATATATATATATATATATATATATATATATATATATATATATATATATATATATATAATCGACTATTCGTCACCCAGGGTGAAGAATTGTTATTCCTCACCCCGGCTAGATGATGCACCACCGCAAACCAACAGCCTCCCGTAATCACCAAATTTTACACGAGACGTAAGATTACCTTCCCACTCCCTCGCAAAAAAAAAGATTACCTCCCCACTAGCTAACGTAAGAAACGGTGTATGAGTTGTAAGATTACCTCCCCACTAGCTAACGTAAGAAACGGTGTATGAGTTGTAAGATTACCTCCCCACTAGCTAACGTAAGAAATGGTGTATGAGTTGTAAGATTACCTTACTAGTCCCCACCACTCTAGCCAACGTAAGATTACAGAGGCAAAGAAGATCCCGTACAAGAAGAAATGCCAATGTTTCATTTTTCGAGATTGCCAATGTTTTCTAATTTGCTGAAAATTACAACATGTAATAAATAATATTATTTTAATATCTTTGTTAATGACATCATTAAATATTGCCTTGTTTTGGCATGCCCGCTAGCCGCTAATTATGCCACTTAGGAATCATGGCGTATAAACAGTACCAACGTGGTTTCTTCTTTCCTGGACGTAATCAATCATGCATCATAGTCATGGACCAATGTAATGGTAATGCGTGGATTCCTTCCTGGATGTTATTCCAAAACATTAGCAGTCATAGAAGAACTGCATGCTTGCTTGATTAATTCAGTGTAATATGTTGTAGCTAAGATGTATATAGCTTGCTCTTTTCAAAGAAAGAACCAGAACTAAAACAATGCCACTTGTTGCAAAGAAAGGGAAGAGCATACAACAAAGGCAACTATAAGTATAGACATTGACTGAGAGCATCCACTATATCAGATGATTCACATGACTCTTATAGGTGTACTTATATACAATTATACCTACCAGGTTTAATGGTATATCTATGGAACTTGCAAAAATGTCTCCACAGGACCACATGTTTCAGAATTCGTCAATCAGATAGTTTACAGGTGTCAAGCACAATGCCTTCATTACTTCCAAGACTACTTTTGGTCTGTTGGACGACAAATGGAAGGCAAAACGGTGTTGCATAACAGAACATCACACGGAACCGGCGCCTTGCACTCACTGTCTTGTTGAGACGACTGCCGCCATCAATAACTAAAAGCACAAAATTCATATAAATAAATCAGGAGCCCATAAACAGTCTTTGTAAACGCCACACTATCAATTGCAGACTGGATAAGCATCTAATGGAAAAGCACAAAAATAATCATTAAAAATAATAAATCACCTGAGGGATATAAATCTTACAAGGAATTAATCATATTTTAACGGATAGCTCTGAGAGACATGTAAATAGGTTAAAGATGAACAAGATCAATACCATACGGCAATTATAATCTGAAGCAAAAAAGACGGCATGGACCTTCCCTATAGGATTAATTGTTGTGCAGTAAACATAAAGTTATGTTTTTTTTATGTTTGTTTAAAGAATGTGTCAAAAGAGATGCTAAATATTCAAGCTCCAATGTTTAAAAAATGTGTCAAAAGAGATGCTAAATATTCAGGCTCCAATAGAGAATAGGAACCCGGCAAATCCGATTTCTTATTTTAGTAATAAATGGCACAAAGTAGGATTCTGGAAATACTAAGGTCAGGAACCTATTTTCAAAACTAATTGGTGAATGAAATTTTGAGCCCGCATCTTCCTTTATCCCAGATTTCTCCCGAACTGTATCACTGACGTTGCAGCAATTCCCACTCAGGCATTAACACAAACACCCCGCATGGAAGAAATACCAAGTGCCAATACATAAAGAATGAGATCGGTATGCCAAAATACATGCTAAGTCTGCAAGCTCTACTAGAAAGTAGATATTAGACAAATAGGATTTTTTCCAAGTAAATTTGCCCAAGTTCATGTACTATTATATTTTGGTAGCAACAATGAGCATGATAAGAAGAAGAAAAATTGAGAATTCATCACATGATGCATAAGAAATTATTCCTTGCAACACACAGAAGGTGAGCAAATTTTTTTGCATATCAATTTTGTACTTTCAATAGTATTCATTGAAGTAGATAGTACTTGTATACAGAGCATACAAGATAAAATATTCATTCACCTATTTAGTCAATAAGTGCAAGATAAATTAGGATGAAGACAAAATTAAAAAAAAATAGTTTACACATGTCTGCAGGTAAATACTACCTCCGTCCCAAAATAAGTGTCTTAAGTTTGCACTAACTTTAGTACAAAGTTGTACTAGACTTGAGACACTTATTTCGGGACAGAGGAATAGAAAGGAACAATCAAACCATGGTTACGGGCCTTACGGCTATGATGAACTAGCATAGAGCATATGGGCATGGAAACCCAGGAAAACAAATAAACGACAGTGCGCATACCGTGAGAACAAGTTATTGACTACAGTTGCAACAGTTGGCATCCGCTTGAAAATGTAGCTTCCCCTTGCTTCTCCTTCTCATGGTGACACCTTAAAAAAAATTATATATGAGACAGTCAATTGAAATCAAAATAAATAACTAGGCATCTGATTAAACAAGTAGGATTTTAGTAACAATTGTATAATTCTAGAAGAAAAAAAGGCAGCACTGATAGAAATTGCATAGAAAAGAGCAATTGCAAATAAAGCAAGCCCGTAGTATGTATGGATGACTAGCAGGGGAAATCCAAACGGCCCTCCCTGAGTAGCAGCCCTTTCATTAACGGATGAAATCAAATGACAACTGTTAAACGCCTGCCGCGATGAAAAACAGTACTGGACCACAAAACTGAAACAAATATCTGTAGCAGACAACTAAAAAAAAGATCGTTGGACTCAGCCTCGAGATCACCCCATGCGTCAAGCACATGAAGACAAAGAGAACTACCTCCCTCACACGCATTGATGCAAAATAGCTAGTAGGAAGGAAATAGATGAATGGGTGAATGAACCCCGAACCATTTCTCATGGGTATGTATTGTAAAAACGCATGGGCAACCTACTTTGAAAGCAAACAAGATCATCATTATAAGAATATAATTAATGCGTACTCTTCTTCTTGCCTGCAATACGAAATCTCCACTTGTTATGTTCATAATACCAGCACATAAACTTGATTTTGATTGATCCAACCAAGAGCAGAAACTTGAGCTCCTGCAACTGAATCTATCTACATCAGATCATTCACACTGAGTTTATGTCCATCACAGAATCTTACCCAGTATTAATACACCATATCAAAAATTGGACTGGTTCAGACAATTCGATGCAAGAAAGAAAAAAAATGACGCAATTGGGGATATTCACAATCGAGACTGCTCCTACAGTCACAAAACTGGGTCACAAATCTTTATATGTTTTAAAAACAGGGTCGCAAGTTGAGGAACTTGGACCGAAATGAAAATCTCCCTAACCTTTGGAGGCATACGAAGTTGAGCGAACTTGGATCTGGAGATAGGGAATCTCGTTGCAGGTGGCTGGTAGTACTCACGTACGAGTGGCAATCATCAAGTACTAGCAGGCAGGCTGCTGGTGGAGAGGGAGGTCGGGGAGCCATGGCCCTCCTAGATTCCAGCCGGAGATGAGGTTGCAGGTGGGCAAGCCGTTCCTTTCCCTCCGTCCGCCGTGAAGCCTACCGTTGACCAGTCCACCAAGTGTTGCACGCCGCCAAGGCCAACCACCACGCCGCGAATCCTCCCGTCGCCGAATCAACTCGCCGTAAAACCGTCGGGATGTTGATCGGAGCAGTCGCTCGCATCCGGTCATGGGGAGAGAGAAGGTTCTCCGAGGAAGATGGGGGCGAGAGCTGTGGGATGTGGGAATTGGGAACCAACCGTCGGTGTAATTTTATTTTGACTGAAATAAAAATTACGATGGATAGGCACGGATGTTTGTACGTGGCTTGCCTCTCGATGGGGCGTGGAGTGGTTCGTCCGACCGGGTGAAGAATTATTTATTCTTCACCCTGGGTCCTAAATAGACTTTCTATATATATATATATATATATATATATATATATATATATATATATAAAGGACTAATTTTCTGTACTCCTGGGTGTATGTACTCCCATCCTTAATATACCTCGTATACGCATTGATTATACCTCTTTATCATTCTAAATATACTTCATTACATATTCTAAGATACCTCAATACAAGTTCAGTTGAAAAAATATCAGTTGCGACGTACTTTTTGTAATATACCTTTTTCACATATGAGCAGACTAATTTTCTGTACTCCTGGGTGTATGTACTCCCATCCTTAATATACCTCGTATACGCATTGATTATACCTCTTTATCATTCTAAATATACTTCATTACATATTCTAAGATACCTCAATACAAGTTCAGTTGAAAAAATATCAGTTGCGACGTACTTTTTGTAATATACCTTTTTCACATATAAGCAAATCAGTATATACGTACACCTTTAAAAATATGTAGACTGACAAGAATTTTTTCATGAAACTCATTTTGAGGTATCTAGTAATTATTAATGAAATATATTAAAAATAATAATGAGGTATAAAAGATTCATCTATGTGCTATATGAGGAGTGGGAGTACGTACTCCGAAGAGTACAGAGCCATTTTTCTATATATATATATATATATATATATATATATATATATATATATATATATATATGTGTGTGTGTGTGTGTGTGTGTGTGTGTGTGTGTGTGTGTGTGTGTGTGTGTGTGTGTGTGTGTGTGTGTGTGTAGTATGGACTAGACCGTGCGGATGCACGGGTTGATGACTAGTTACATATAATTAACATTGAGTACTAGCATGAATAGGATATGGACACCATGAACATAAGTAGCATGAAGGCTATGTTGGTTTTGATTCAACTACATGTGTGAACATGTGCCAAGTCAAGCCACTTGAAACATTTAGGGGAGGATACCATATCATCATACCGCATCATAGCCATTTTAATGCATGTTGACACCCAAGATAAATCATTATCCACTCCTAGCTACTTAAGCATGGCATGAACAACTATAATCTCTAATGGTCATTGCAAACATGTTTGATCATAATGAGCTGAATCAAGGATACTAGGTTAAACATATTTACAAAAACAAAAACAAGTTGAGTTCATACCCGCTTTTCTCTATCACAGTCAATTCGCCAAATATCGTCATCATTGCCTTTCACTTGCACGATCGAATTATAAGAAAGTAATAATAGTGCAAGAGTGCCGTGGACTAAGTTGGAATCTGCAAACATTTTATTCAAGAGGAGAAGACAAAGTAATATGGGCTCTTTGTTAGATAAACAATAGTGCATATGAGAGCCACTCAACAATTTCATTGTGGTCTTCTCCTTGGTATGACTCAAATAAAAGAAAAGAATTTCAGAGAAACACACTGAAATATTTTTGGAGTTTTTAGTTTTTTCTGAAGAAAGCAAATTAAAGAGGAAAAACTATTTACATGGGAAAGCTCCCAACAAGTAAAAGAAGAAGCGAGAAATCTTTTTGGGTTTTCTTTTGATGCTTCAATTAAACTAAGCTAGAAAGAAAAACTAAAAAGAAATAGGAAATGTTTTTGGATTTTCTCAAAGTTTTTCAAACACACAAGAAGAAAGCGAGAAAACAAATCTAGCATATATATTACAATGAAAAAGTGTGAACACCGACAACTGGAATGAAACGCATGAACATGAATGTAATGTCGGTGGAAATACGTACTCCCTCAAGCTTAGTCTTTTGGCCTAGCTAGGTAATCACCATCCGTATGAATAATAATCGAGGCGATGGCTCACCGAGGCCCTCGGAGCAGACTCCGCGGCCCTCCTGGCAGCTTCAACCTCCGCGTTATACGCATGGGCTTCGCTCTCAAGGACATAATATCTTCCCCTGTTATGAAAATCAAAGAGAGCAGGAGCAGGCAAAGCGACAGGCACAACAGGTTTCTTATTAAATCTCAAGTTATAAGTGTAGTTAGTGGTCGTACCCGTAAGGAACTTATGACGCTTAATGGCATCAAAATCTAAATACTGAGTAGGTAAGATGGGGTCATTAGGCCATGACGAGACATTTAATCTTTCCGCTACACGGGAGGCATATATTCCTCCATAGAAATTACCATTGGCAGCATTAAGCTGCAGCCTCCGTGCAACAATTGCACCAAGATTATAATTCTTATTCCCAGTTATGGCAGTATGTAGGAGACTCAAATCATGAGCACACAATGTGCTAGAGTCTTGTTTGCCTACGATAAATTTACCGTTAAAGTACGAAAAATATTGTATCGATGGGAAGTGGATACTGTTAATTCACCCTTGAGTTACCCCACTATCTTCACCAAAGCAAAGATTGACTAAAAATGACTCGTATCCAGATTTTGTTGGTTCGTCGAGGAAACCCCAATATGGAAGTTTGCATGCTTCACTGAACATTTTTAACAGCATGGTGAAGGAATGGTCATACAAGTTGAATGAAACTCTAGACTCACGAGAAAAGTATTTAAATTTCTTTGTGAAGGTTTTCGTGAGTTCGAGGTGTTGGGGACTCTTATCTGCGATGAAGGGAGCAAGCTCTGTATTGTGAATAAATTGGTCAAATTCCTCCTTAATACCTGCACCTTCCATGAACTCGTCGCAAGGCCACAAGCATGATTTGGTGGCGGCATCTCGCATCGAGCTTTCTCTTGGTTCAACATAGGATTGTCGAACCGAGTTTCCACTTGATGAAGCTTCCGAGGATCTCCTCCTCGAAGAACTCCTAAAGAATTGCATTTTTATTCCTATAAAAATGCTGAAAAAAATTTAGTCCACAAAAATTTGTCAACAAAACTTTGTGAGATTGTTAGTAACTACTCCTAAGCATGCATAGAGGCCATATTGAGCATTCAAACTACTTAGAACTCTAAGAATTCAACATGCAAGCTCATCTACAGCAGCACCAAGAGTAGCTAATTACTCTAAAAATAACCCACTAAAACAAAAACTAATTGGAGCAATGGAGGAGTCACATACCAAGTAGCAATCCCTTTAAATAGTTTCAAAAACGGAGCTTCAAGCTAAGAGATCGAAATCCGCGGGTTTGAGAGCAAGAACACGGGAATGGTGGACGTGGTGATTTTTTTCTGGAGGTAGGTGATGATGTGGGCTAAAGAGATAAGTGAGGGGGCCCACGTGGGGACCACAACCCACCAGGGCGCGCCTGGGGGTGCTGACGCGCCCTGGTGTTTTGTGGGCACCAGGTGCACCCCTCTCTGGTATTATTTGCACCAAAAATTCATAATTATTCAGAAAAAAACATTTTAAATTTTCAGGGCATTCTGAGAATTTTTATTTTTGAGTCATTTTTTATTGCACGGAGAAAATAGAAAACAGGATAATCTTGGCATTTTATTTTATTTGACTAACTAAAACAGAAAATAAAAGGTGGTAGCAGAGAATTGTGTTTACTAGATTCATCGACTTCATACCTCTCAAAAATGATTCATTAATAAGGTTGATCAAGTCTTATTAACAACCACTCCCGATTAGCATGAAACCGAAGAACTTTCGTAAAACACTAAGTTACCTCAATGGGGATGTGCATATACCCAACAATAAGTATATCATATTTCTTTTTGACAGTAGGTAGAGGTAATTGAAAACTTCGAATAGTGATGGTCGGAGATTCTTCAATAACATTTATATCATTCACTTGAAATTGTTTCTTCGGAAAGTGCATCGTATGCTCATTACCATTGATATGAAAAGTGACTTTGCTTTTGTTGCAATCAATAACAGCCCCTGCAGTATTCAAAAAGGGTCTACCAAGGATAATCGACATGTTGTCGTCCTCGGGCTCAAGAATAACAAAGTCCGTAAGGATAGTAACATTTGCAACAACAACAGGCACATCCTCACAAATACCGATAGGTATGGTTGTTGATTTGTCAGCCATTTGCAATGATATCTCGGTGGGTGTGAGTTTATTCAAATCAAGTCTTTTGTATAAGGAGAAAGGCATAACACTAACACCGGCTCCCAAATCACACAGGGAAGTTTTGACATAGTTTCTTTTAAGTATTTTTTACATCTGTGCCCCTAGTTCCTTAGTTGTGCTCATTCATCCCCACGTCCTTAAATTTTGCTCACTTGTCCCCACTCCCTAGCCCGAAACCCTCACCAAAGGTCACAACGGAGGATGCCGTCGGGTCAATGGTTTGACCGTTAACTCTGACGAGTAGGGCCGCGCTGGACTGCGTCGCCCGTTGGACCTGACGAGTGAGTCCGTCCCGCCCCATTTCCGGCCACACGGGTGCCAAATGGACGTGCACGCGCTTTCTCCTTTTCCGCCTCGGGGACGCGTAGCGGGCTTCCTACTACCCCACAGCCAAAAGTAAATGTGCACGCGTGGCAGGCCCCGGTCGTCAGCCACCCATGTTCGGGTCGTCGTCCTTCTTTAAATGGGAACCGGCCAGTCCACAGTACCTTCCATCCTTCCAGAGCCGCGCCTACCCCCTCCACCCCCGGCAGGATACAAACCCTAGTCCGCCGGCGACAAAACCAAACCCTAGCCAGTAGCCACCATGGGCATCTTCTCAGGGGCCGTCTCGAGCTCCGGCAAGAAGAAGGGCAAGGCCCCCGCCGTCCCTTGACGCGCGCTACCCCCGCCGTCCTCTTCCCGTCCGCCTCAGCAGCGGATTAGCGTCCCAGTGCACCAGGCGAGGTGGCACTGGGAGCACAACATCCCTCTACCCTACCCCGACGTGATCCTGCCACACTATTGGCACCTGGATCTGGAGAGGATCCCAGTGCCGGCGGTTCCACGGTCGGCACGGGCGCATGCGGAATAGGTGAGGCGCCGGCGGCAGTAGCTCATGCCCGAGCAGCGGATCGATCTGGCCTATGCTCCAGACTCTCCCAATTGGGAGGTCTGGTTTTCATTTGAGCACGAGGAGCAGCGCAGGCGTGGCATCCGAGATGTGCGGGCTGGCACCCCGCCGCCCCTCATCATGCTCGATGAGGACCAAGAGGCGGACGCCGCATACCAGGATGCACTGGCGCTGGCAGCTGTCCTCCGCGAAAGCGAGGAGGAAGAGCGGCGCAAGGAGGAGGAGGAGGCTTACCAGGCGCAGATGCCGGAGGCCATTGCGCTCTCCGCTGCTGGCGACTGCGTCGTGCCGCCGCTAGCTCCGCCGTCCTCTGCCAGGCTCGAGCAGGCGCCGACCGCCCTCACACCCCACGAGTACGTCTGGGAGGGGGTGGTGCGGGAGTGGGTGAGCGCGCCACCGATATGGATGCTGGCGACGCCGAAGCAGGAGTGGGACTACCTGGAGTTCTGGCGGCAGCAGCACCTGCGGGCGGAGCGTCGCGAGGGTCAGCGGCTCGAGGAGTTGGAGAAGGACGCCGAGGCAGAGGAGGACGAGCGCCGTGCCGAAGCGCAGGCAGCGGCGGTGCAGCCACCGGCGGACGATGTGGCCACCGCCTGGGAGACGTCGTTCCCCTGGGCTGGCCCGTCACCGACCCTCGTCGACCTCACCGGCCCCGACGTAGACGACGACGAGGACGCCTAGGGGGCAGCGCACCTACTCGTTTTCATTTTTAGTTTTAATGTTTTAGTTAATGCCTGACAGACTTGTGAACTCTCGCCGGCCTTTGTGGCCGGCATTAATGTATAATTAAAGTTAACGCAGGTTGATGTGATTTGATATGATGTTTTGACTGTGATGTGATGTTTGAATTTGAATTTTGACTGACATTTGAATCATAAGCAACATTTGAAATCCATTGCTCTGTGATGTTGCAATGATCATGTTAGCCTAGGTTGCAATGATCTAACAACAAATAAAACAAAAAGACAAACAAATGATCATGTTAGCCTATGTTGGTGAGCTCCAAAGAGTTAGGGTAAACATGCCATTTCCAATATAAATCATTATAAAAACAGTTTAATATTTCAATAATAAAAATATAAGTTCAAATCCTTCTTATTCACACTAAAATGAATCTATGGTGATTTTTTTATTTTTTTTTATTTTTGATAGACCCAAACGCACTATCACTCTCTTCTTGGACTCTATACAATCTCGTACGTGATAGCTCATTTGTGTGAAGGAGTTTTCATGGAAATGTGCATAAACCAAGATTTTTTTTGTCATAACCATGTCACATACAACGGCATTGTGCGCAGGTCTTCCATTTTTTTGATTATTTTTGAATTTGTTCTTCTCATTTGAACTTGGAGATGCTAGCTTACCTCAAAAGAATATTTTACATAAAAATATCCCTAAACCAAGTTTATATTTTTTATGGTAACTATGTCTTATGAAACGACGAACCGCGAAGGTTTGCTATTTTTTTGATTTTTTTGAATTAGTTAACATCATTTGAAAGTTGGTCAAACCTAAGATAACCCCGCTGACCGGCTCAAAACCCCGCAGCATCTCTCCAAACCCTAGCGTCGAACTGCAGCCGTCCAATCATACCCTAGCGCCAAGCGACAGCCCTCAGATCTGGTCTTCTAGAAGGAATTCACAAGGCGGGCGCGCATGCAGGCTGCACGCTGTTGGATCACATGGATGGCTCCGCACCGTTGGATCGTTGGGCAATCCGCGAGAGGTTGGTTCTTCTCGCCCACTCGTGTGTCCCAAAATGCAAACAAGTCCTTGTTGGGCCTTCGCAAGGCGTTGACCTATCGAAGGCCCACAAGGATAAAAGAGGCCTATAAAATGGTGCACGCGCTGGTTCTGTTTTATTGATTTGATTGCACCGTCACCCTTTTCTTTATGGGCCCTTTCTTTATTGATTTGATTGCACCGTTTGTTTCTTTTTTTGATTTAATTGCACCAAATTAGTTTCATCATGCAAAAAATAGTTTCTTTTACTTCTTCTTTTTCAACATCACCATGGTTCATATTAGATTGAAAACATCATTACACAATCGGATATCTCATATTCAGAAAGGAAAAAAATTCATACAAAAGCATGCAGGATGTAAAACCTGCATACTACTACATAATAAAACCTATCTACTCTTCGTCGGAGATGTCGATGATCTCCGTGCCCTCCGGTGGATAAATGGCCGCCTGCTGCCGCCTCCTCTGCCTCTATCTCCGCCTCCAGCTCGTCGAACAGGGCGTCGGCCTCCGCCTGCCTCTGTCGGATGAGCCGACGGTTGGCCTCCACCTCGGCCTCATCCCGGATAGAATCCAGGATGGCCTGCTGCTCCGCCATCTCCTCCGGCTGGTCGACGGCGACCTCCGCCTCCGCCTCCCGGCCATCCTCCTCCATGGGCGCCGGCTGATGCTCCTCCTCCTCCTCCTCCCCCGTCTCCGGTGAATCCGGAGGGAGACCCACAATGATGCGGGCGGCGCGGCGAGCCTGCATTTCCGCCTCGATTTGCAGGTGCCACTCCGTAGTGAGCTGCGCGTACGTGGTGATGAGGTGCCAAACCATCCTAACAGCGACGGAAGTGCGAGAGGAGGCGTATGGGCTCGGGTGGCGGCGGGGTGGAGGGAGGAGGAGGATGTGCAAGGGCTGGGGGACGACGACCGGCTTAAATACCCTGCTAATGGCCTCGGGCGGTGATTCGAAGCGACGCCATGCGGCGTTCACACCACGTCGATGGTCGAGGTACCCGTCGGACCGTCGGGTTTCCCGACGAGTCCGCGTAGGGCCATGCCGTCAGCCCGACGTGGCGGGCGCCTGTGAAAAGACGCCTGCAAAACGGTATGGAGGGAGTGGCGCGCTTCGGCCCAACAGTCCACCAAAACCGGTCCCACTCGTCAGTAGTTAACGGTCAAACCATTGACCCGACGGCATCCCCCCGTGTGACCATTTATGAGGGTTTCGGACTAAGGAGTGGGGAAAAGTGAGCAAATATTAAGAGCGTGGGGATGAATGAGTAGAGCTAAGGAACGAGGGGCACATGAATAGAATGCCCTTCTTTTAATGGAGCAAGGTATAGTTGGTATTCCAGGATCTCCAAGTTTTTTAGGTACTCCATCCTTAAAAGAATAATTAGCAAGCATGGTGGAGATTTCAGCTTCAGGTATCTTTCTTTTATTAGTGATGAGGCCTTTCATATACTTCGCATAAGGGGCCATCTTCAAGATATCGGTTAAGCGGGTATGCAAAAAGACTGGCCCAATCATTTCAGCAAAGCGCTCAAATTCTTCATCATCCTTTTTCTTAGATGGCTTAGGTGGAAATGGCATGGGTTTCTGAACCCATGGCTCTGTTTCTTTACCATGTTTCCTAGCCACAAAGTCTCTTTTATCATAACGTTTATGTTTAGGTTGTGGGTTATCAAGATCAGGAGCAGGCTCTATATCAACATCATTAGCTGGTTCTCTATTATTATTGGGTTGAGCATTTTCATGAACATCATCATTATCATTTTCATTATCACTAGGTTGATGTTCACTACCAGATTGAGTTTCAGCATCGGAAATAGAGACGTCATTATTATCAGGAGGTTTTTGTATCTCAGGTTCACTAGAGGTATGCAAAGTCCTATCATTTTTCTTCTTCTTTTTCTTCTTAGAAGGACTAGGTGCATTAGTATTAATTCTCTGAGAGTCTTGTTCAATTCTTTTAGGATGACCCTCAGGATAGAGTGGTTCTTGGGTCATTCTACCTCCTCTAGTTACTACACGAGCAGCAAAGTCATTCATATTATTATTGATTTCATCAAGCAATTCTTTTTGAGACTTAGCAACTTGTTCTAACTGAGTTTAAACCATAGAGGCATGCTTTCCTACACCTCTAACATCATTACTGATTCTAAATAGCAAGTCACTCAAGCGAGCAATCATATTAGAATTATATTTCAATTGTTTCAGAACATGAGCATTGAAATGATCTTGCATCATAATATAGTTGTCAAACTCATATAAGCATTGACTAGGATGTTTATTGTGAGGAATGTCACTTTCATTAAACTTCAATAAAGAGTTTACCTCTACCACTTGTGGAGGTGGTGGTGTGTCAAGGCCATGTATTTCTTCAATAGGTGGCAAATTCTTAACATCCTCGGCTTTAATACCCTTTTCTTTCATAGATTTCTTTGCCTCTTGCATATCTCCAGGACTGAGAAATAAGATACCCCTCTTCTTCTGAGTGGGTTTAGGTGGTGGTTCAGGAAGAGTCCAATCATCATAATTCTTCAATATATTATTCAATAATTCCTCAGCTTGTTCAACAGTTCGTTCCCTGAAAACACAACCAGCACAACTATCTAGGAAGTCCCTAGAAGCATCGGTTAGTCCATTATAAAAGATATCAAGTATTTCATTTTTCTTAAGAGGATGATCAAGCAAAGCATTAACCAATTGGAGAAGCCTCCCCCAAGCTTGTGGGAGACTCTCTTCTTCAATTTGCACAAAGTTAAATATTTCCTGTAAGGCGGCTTGTTTCTTATGAGCAGGAAAATATTTTTCATAGAAGTAGTAGATCATATCCTGGGGACTACGCACACAACCAGGAGTAAGAGTATTGTACCATGTCTTAGCATCACCCTTTAATGAGAACGGAAATAACTTAAGGATATAATAATAGCGAATCTTTTCATCATGAGCAAAGAGGGTGGCTATATCAGTCAGCTTAGTAAGGTGTGCCACTACAGTTTCAGTTTCATAGCCATGGAAAGGATCAAATTCTACCAAAGTAATTAACTCTGGGTCGACAGAGAATTCATAATCCTTATCGGTAACAAAGATAGATGAAGTAGCAAACTTAGGATCACATTTTATTCTAGCATTCAAAGTCTTTTCCTTATACTTGCATAGCAATTTCTTAAGATCGTCTCTATCCTTGCAAGAAAGAATTTCTCTAGTTATCTCTTCGTCCATAACATAACCTTCAGGTATCTTAGGCATTTCAAACTTAGGAGAGCTAGGACTAATAGGTCTTTCATTGTCATCATCCGTTTCATAAGCTTCATCAGTTTCAACAATCACATCAGTTTCAGTAGTTTCATTCTCTTTAGCTCTAGCAATTTGTTCATCAAGGAATTCTCCTAATGGCACATTATCATCAAGCATGGTACTAGCATCATCATAAGCATCATTCATAGCAGAGGTAGCATCATCAATAACTTGCGACATATCAGGATTACTAGCATGCGGTGGTGTTGCAAGCTTACTCATAACAGTAGGTGAATCAAGTGCAGAGCTAGATGGCAGTTCCTTACCTCCCCTCGTCTTAGAGGGAAAGATCTTAGTCTTTGGATCCTTCAGATTCTTCATAGTGATCAATAGATATAAATCCCAAGTGACTCAACAAATATTGCTATGCTCCCTGGCAACGGCGCCAAAAAAAGGTCTTGATAACCCACAAGTATAGGGGATCGCAACAGTTTTCGAGGGTAGAGTACTCAACCCAAATTTATAGATTCAACACAAGGGGAGCCAAAGAATACTTGAGAGTATTAGCAGTTGAGTTGTCAATTCAACCACATCTACAGCAGAGTGATCAGTAGCACAGTAATATGATAGTTTGATAGCAGTAATGACAGTAACAGTAGCGGTAACAGTAGTAGCAATAGTTTTGTAGCAGTTGGAACAACAGCAATAACAGGAGTAACTTAGCAAGAACAATAATTGGAAGGCTCGTAGGCACTGGATTGGTAACTCGTTGGATGATATTCGTCATGTAACAGTCATAACCTAGGGCGATACAGAACTAGCTCAGTTCATCAATGTAATGTAGGCATGTATTCCGTAAATAATCATATGTGCTTATGGAAAAGAACTTGCATGACATCTTTTGTCATACCCTCCCGTGGCAGCGGGGTCCATAAGGAAACTAAGGGATATTAACGCCTCCTTTTAATAGAGAACCGGAACAAAGCATTAACACATGGTGAATACATGAACTCCTCAAACTACGGTCATCACCGCGAAGTATCCCAAATATTGTCACTATGGGGTTGACGGATCATAACACGTAATAGGTGCATATGACTAGGCAAGATCGGATCAAGAACATGAATGTAGAGATGATAACATAAATGGTTCAGATCTGAAATCATGGCACTCGGGTCCTATTGACAAGCATTAGGCATAGCAAAGTCATAGCAACATCAATCTCAGAACATAATGGATACTAGTGATCAAGCCCTAACAAAACTAACTCGATTACATGGCGAATCTCATCGAACTCCTCACCGACCAGCAAGCCTACGAAGGAATTACTCACTCCCGGTGGGGAGCATCATGGAATTGGCGATGGAGAAGGGTTGGTGATGACGAAGACCGAAGATTCCCCTCTCCGGAGCCCCAGACGGGCTCCAAATCTGGCCTCCCGATGAAGAACATGAGGTGGCGGCGGCTCCGTATCGTAAAACGCGATGAAACTTTCTCTCTGATTTTTTTCTCCGAAAATAGGAATTTATAGTGGCAGAATTAGGGTCAGCGGGGCCACGAGGTGGGAACAACCCACCATGGCGCGCCCTGGTGGGTGATGCTCACCCCGGGCCCCCTGTTCGGTGGATTTTGGCTCCAATAATTCTCATATATTCTGAAATAATTCTCAAAAAGTTTTGTTCCATTCCGAGAACTTTTATTCCTGCACAAAAACGACACCATGGTAGTTCTGCTGAAAACAGCGTTAGTCCGGGTTAGTTCCTTTCAAATCATGCAAATTAGAGTCCAAAACAAGGGCAAAAGAGTGAGGAAAAGTAGATACGTTGGAGACGTATCAGTTATGTTATGGATGAGGAGACAACTAGAGACTTTCTTGCTTGCAATGATAGGGATGATCTTAAGAAATTACTATGGAAACTAAAAGAAAAATCTTTAAATGCTAGAATGAAATGTGATCCTAAGTTTGCTACTTCACCTATCTTTGTTACTGACTAGCACATATGCCCGTGCGTTGCAACGGGAAAAAAATTCATATGTTTCTAATATAATAAGCATGGCTCAAGATGCTCTACTAATCCATGTCGTCTATTTCAACATGGCGTCTCACCCATATCACTACTTATACTCTTTCTCACGACTGCTCATAATGGGCCATGTTCACCTGATTATAATACATTCAAACATTGTCAAAACCCTAAGGTGATGATCTCGGACATGGCACAACACACCTCGTCGGCGTCAGCATTTGATGCTGCAATTATCTTAACCTGCTGCAAGCACTGGCTGCTGCCATCATGATAATACTCATGGTTTTTCCGACCATGTTATGTACCAGCCCCCATGCAAGCATAATGTCTTGTCCTCCTTTTCCAAGTATGTAGTACCAGCCAACCAAACCCATGCAAGCCATGACGTCATATCTCCTCCTTTAATTTTGGGTCTCTCTACTTCTTCTTGCCACATGCAGGGCCGTAGACACAATTTATCAAGCTTAATTATTTAGGAGGCCGTTGATTCTCCTACAACTCACGGGGTATATAAATTGGTCTGACTGGGTTCAAAGGAGCGAGATGGTCCTATTTGTTAGACGAACATATTTGTATCACACGCACATGCTAGCTTAGCTGGCTACAACCCAAGGGATAGAAGTGAAAGTTGTGTGTCCGCCCCTCATTTCGAAGCCCAGCAGCAGGCCCATGATGGTACGTGAAGCTGTCATACTATTTTTCAAACGAATCCTACATATAATCAACACACAAGCTAGTTGAACTGGCTATAGCCAAACGAATAGAAGGGAGGGGTTATGAGTTCGAATCCTAGTAGTGGCACACTTTTTTTCCTAATCTTGGAGGCAACTATACGACTTTTTTATTTTATATCTCCCGCTAGAGCAGCCCAGCTCGGCCCAATACGCACGAAAAAAGGAGGTACGACCCATGCAAACTACAGACGTACCACCTCGGATATAAAAAAAACCAAACCACTAAGCGGGATGAAACCAAGAATATCACCTTCCTTTATTAGTAGGTATAGATAAAGACTATGAATTCTCTGTCCACCCAGAGTTAATTACTTTGGTTGAATCAGATCCTTTCCATGGCTATGAAACTGAAACAGTAGTGGCACATCTCACGAAGCTAAATGACATAGCCACCCTTTTTGCTCATGATGAGAAAATTCGCTATTACTATATCCTCAAATTATTTCCGTTTTCATTAAAGGGTGATGCTAAGATATGGTACAATACTCTTACTCCTGGTTGTGTGCGTAGTCCCCAGGATATGATTTATTACTTCTTTGAAAAATATTTTCCTGCTCATAAGAAACAAGCTGCCTTACAGGAAATATTTAACTTTGTGCAAATTGAAGAAGAGAGTCTCCCAGAAGCTTGGGGGAGGCTTCTCCAATTTCTTAATGCTTTGCTTGATCACCCTCTTAAGAAAAATGAAATACTTGATAATTGTGCTGAGGAACTATTTAATAATATATTGAAGAATTATGATGATTGGACTCTCCCTGAACCACCACCTAAACCCACTCCAAAGAAGAGGGGTATCTTATTTCTCAGTCCTGAAGATATGCAGGAGGCAAAGAAATGTATGAAGGAAAAATGTATTAAAGCTGAGGATGTTAAGAATTTACCACCTATTGAAGAAATAAATGGCCTTGACACACCACCACCTCAACAGGTGGTATAGGTCAATTCTTTATTAAAGTTTGATGAAGGTGATATCCCTTTCAATAAACATCCTAGTCAATGCTTATATGAGTTTGACAACTATATTAGAAAACAAGATCACTTCAATGCAAATGTTCTGAAACAATTGAAATATAATTCTGATATGATTGGTCGCTTGTGTGACTTGTTATTTAGAATCAGTAATGATGTTAGAGGTGTAGGAAAACATGCCTCTATGGTTCAAACCCAGTTAGAACAAGTTGCTAAATCTCAAAGAGAATTGCTTAATGAAATGAATAATAACATGATGATTTTGTTGTTAGAGTAGCGACTAGAGGATGTAAAATGACTCATGAACCACTTTATCCTGAAGGACACCCTAAAAGAATTGAACAAGACTCTCAGAGAATTAACACTGATGCACCTAGTCCTTCTAAAAAGAAAAAGAAAAAGAAAAATGATAGGACTTTGCATACCTCTAGTGAACCTGAGATAGAAAAATCTCCTGAAGAAAATGATGCCTCTATTTCAGATGCTGAAAGTCAATCTGGTAATGAACACTCACCTAGTGATAATGAAAATGATAATGATGATGTTCATGAAGATACTCAACCTAACAATGATAAAGAACCAGATAATGATGTTGAAATAGAACTTGTTGTTGATCTTGATAACCCACGACCTAAAAATAAACGATATGGTAAAAGAGACTTTGTGGCTAGAAAACATGGTAGAGAAAGAGAGCCATGGGTTCAAAAACCCATGCCTATTCCACCTAAACCATCTAAGAAAAAGGATGATAAAGAATTTGAACACTTTGCTGAAATGATTAGGCCAGTCTTTTTGCGTACCCGCTTAACTGATATCTTAAAGATGGCCCCTTATGCAAAATACATGAAAGACATCATCACTAAAAAAAAGAAAGATACCTGAAGCTGAAATCTCCACCATGCTTGCTAATTTCTTTGAAGGATGGAGTACCTAAAAAACTTGGAGATCCTGGAATACCAACTATACCTTGCTCCATCAAAAGAAATTATGTCAAAACTGCTTTGTGTGATTTGGGAGTTGGTGTTAGTGCTATGCCTTTCTCTTTATATAAAGTACTTGATTTGAATATACTCACACCTACTGAAATATCTTTGCAAATGGCTGACAAATCAACTGCCATACCTATCGGTATTTGTGAGGATGTGCCCATTGTTGTTGCAAATGTTACTATCTTAACAGACTTTGTTATTCTTGAGATGCCCGAGGACGACAACATGTCGATTATCCTTGGTAGACCCTTTTTGAATATTGCAGAGGCTGTTATTGATTGCAATAAAAGCAAAGTCACTTTTCATATCAATGGTAATGAGCATACGGTGCACTTTCCGAAGAAACAATTCCATGTGAATGGTATAAATTTTATTGAAAAATCTCCGACACTCACTATTGGAAGTTTTCAACTACCTCTACCTACTGCCAAAAAGAAATATGACATACTTATTATTGGGGATATGCATATCCCCGTTGAGGTAACTTAGTGATTTACGAAAAATCTTCGGTTTCATGCTAATCGAAAGTGGTTGTTAATAAAACTTGATCAACCTTATTAATGGATCATTTTTGAGAGGTATGAAGTTGATGAATCTAGTAGGCACAACCTTCTGCTCCCACCTCTTGTTTTCTATTCTTCTTAGTCATATAAAATAAAATGCCATGTTTATCCTGTTTTCTGATTTCTCCGTGCAATTAAAATGACCCAAAAATAAAAGTTCTCAGAATGTCCTGAAAATTTAACATGATTTTTTCTGAATATTTCTGAATTTCTGGTGCAAATAACATCAGAGGGGGGTGCACCTAGTGTCCACAAGACACAGGGCGTACCAGCAACCCCAGGCGCGCCCTAGTGGGTTGTGGTCCCCACATGGGTCCCCTCGCTTATCTAGCCCATTCCATCTCCTACCTCCAGAAAAAAAATCACCATAGCTCTCTCTCTCTCGTGTTCTTGCTCTCAAACCCACAGATTTCGATTTCTTTGCTCGAAGCTCCGTTTCCGAAACAGTTTTGGGGGATTGCTACTTGGTATGTGACTCCTCCGTTGCTCCAATTAGTTTTTGATTTACTGGTTTATTGTTAGAATAATTATCTACTCTTAGTGCTACTATAGATGGGCTAGCATGTTGAATTCTTAGAGTTCTAAGTAGTTTGATTGCTTAATATGGCCTCTAGGCATCCTTAGGAGTAGTTGTTATCAATCTTACGAAGTTTTGTTGACAAAAATTTTGTAGACTAAATTTTTGTAGACTAAAATTTTCAGAAATATATTTATAGGAATAAGATGAGTATATTTAGGAAGTTTTCTCCAAGAAGAATGCTAAAGGAATCATTAGGGAATCATCGGACAATGACCTCAACACTCCGAGAACGGCGAAGGTGCGGCATTGTGAATGGCCGCATAATGCCTTCATGGAGGAGGCCGGGTTCCAACAAGAGTTTGCCCAATTCGTTGCAAATGTTGGGCTGACCGACTTCCTCGCAGCTGAGTGTGACCAACACCACCTCCTTTCAAATTCCTTTGTGCAAAATTTTCATTTTCTGAGTATGAATAATCCTCCTGAGGTTCAGTTTAATTTATATGCTGAAACCCGTCAGATACCGCTCACTGACTTTTGTGACATATGTTTGATCCCTTCTGATGGGGAATTAAGAGAGCCTAGACCAGCAGAGTTTGAGGACTTTCTCCTCACTTCGACAGTGGGTGATGAAAGAGGCGTGTCAAATGCCACTGCCACCAGTTTGCAGTTTCCTTCTGTGCATTACTTTGCTTTATGCATCACGCAGTGTTTAACCGGTAGGGAGAAGGTCGGTGCACTCAGTGCCCCCGACCTCGCCATTTTACGCTGTGCACTGCACAATGATCACACCTTTAGCCTAAGGGATATTATTGCACGTCGCTTACACCTTAACAGGACTAAGGGCAAGATACATGGTGGTATTTATGCTACTCGCTTAGCGAGTCACTTTAATGTTCAGATTTGCCAACATGATTATCCCTTGCCCCGAGTTTTTCTAGATTACAAGGCATCGTAGGATCATAAATTTATTGATGCAGCTGATTCTTTTCATAACATTCGCTACAACTTAGTATTCAACAAGGTTACCCGTGATATTATCCCATTGCCTGCACCTGCTTTGTTTGATTCCTTTGCCAGGAACGGATACGGTGTCATGCCAGAGGACATTATTGCCTACCGGAACGACCTGGAAGCGGCTGAGGAGGAGCCCCAGGAGTGGGATGCTCAGGTGCCGCCGCCACAACACTTCCACATAGGACCGGATGGCTATTACAGATGGTGATTACCGAGCTAGGCCGAAAGCCTAAGCTCGGGGGAGTACGTATTTCCAACGACATTATATCCATGTTTACACATTTCATTCCAGTTGTCGGTGTCTACACTTTTTCATTGTATTATCCTTGCTAGATTTATTTTCTCGCTTTCTTCTTGCGTGTTTGAAAAACTTTGAGAAAATCCAAAAATATTTCTTGCTTCTTATCGGTTTTTCTTTGTAGTTTAAATTAATTGTAGTAGCAAAAGAAAACCCAAAAAGATTTCTCGTTTCTTATTTTACTTGTTGGGAGTTTTCCCTTGTAAATAGTTTTTCTCGTCTTTGTTTTTCCTTCTTTGATTTGCTTTCTTTAATAAAAAACCAAAAACCCTAAAAAAATATTTCAGTGTTTTTCTCTGAAATTCTTTTCCTTTTATTTGAGTCGTACCACGGAGATGACCACGATGAAAATGTTGACTGGCTCTCATATGCATTATTATTAATCTAACAAAGAGCCCATATTACTTTGTCTTCTCCTTTTGAATAAAATGTTTGCAGATTCCAGCTTAGTCCACGGCACTCTTGCATTGTTATTATTTTTATATCATTCGGTTGTGCACGTGAAAGGCAAAAATGACGATATTTGATGAAGTGAATAGTCAGAGAGAAGCGGGTATGCACTCAACTTGTTTTTGTTTTTGTAAATGTGTTTAACCTAGTATCCATGATTCAGCATATTATGATCAAACGTGTTTGCAATGACAATTAGAGATTATAGTTGCTCATGCCATGCTTAAGTAGCTAGGAGTGGATAATCATTTATCTTGGATGTCAACATGCATTAAAATGGTTGTGATGTAGTATGATGATATGGTATCCTCCTTTGAATGTTTCAAGTGGCTTGACTTGGCACATGTTCACGCATGTAGTTGAATCAAAACCAACATAGCCTCTATGATATTTATGTTCATGGTGTTCATATCCCACTCATGCTAGTATTCAATGTTGATTATGCATAACGCAAGTTCATGACCGTTTTCGCTCTCTAGCTGGCCGCTTCTCAACCTATTTGCTAGCCTTCACCTGTACTAAGCGGGAATACTGCTTGTGCGTCAAAATCCTTAAACCAAAGTTATTCCAGATGAGTCCACTATATCTACCTATATGCGGTATTACCTGATACGTCTCCATCGTATCTACTTTTCCGAACTCTTTTGCCCTTGTTTTGGACTCTAATTTGCATGATTTGAATGAAACTAACCCGGACTGACGCTGTTTTCAGCAGAATTGCCTTGATGTTATTTTTGTACAGAAATAAAAGTTCTCAGATTGACCTGAAAATTTACGGAGAATATTTTTGGAATAAATAAAAAATACTGGCGACAGAATCAACTGGAGAAGGTTCACCACCTGGCCACAAGCCAGGGGGGCGCGCCCCCCCTGTCTTGTGGGCCCCCTGGAGCTCCGCCGACCTCAATTCCAACTCTATATATTCCTATTCGTGGAGAAAAAAAATCAGAAAGAAGAGTTCATCGCGTTTCATGATACGGAGCCGCCGTCACCTCCTGTTCTTCCTCGGGAGGGCAGATCTGGAGTCTGATTTGGGCTCCGGAGAGGGGAAATCGACACCGTCGTCATCACCAACCATCCTTCATCACCAATTTCATGATGCTCTCCGCCGTTTGTGAGTAATTCCATCGTAGGCTTGCTGGACGGTGATGGGTTGGATGAGATTTACCATGTAATCGAGTTAGTTTAGTTAGGGTTTGATCCCTAGTATCCACTATGTTCTGAGATTGATGTTGCTATGACTTTGCTATGCTTAATGCTTGTCACTAGGGCCCGAGTGCCATGATTTCAGATCTGAACCTATTATGTTTTCATGAATATATATTTGTTCTTCATCCTATCTTGCAAGTTGTAGACACCTATTACGAGTTATGATCCGCATCCCCCAGGGTGACAATAACTGGGATTCTTTTCGGTGATTACCGTAGTTTGAGGAGTTCATGTATTCACTAAGTGCTAATGCTTTGGTCCGGTTCTCTATTAAAAGGAGGCCTTAATATCCCTTAGTTTCCATTAGGACCCCGCTGCCACAGGAGGGTAGGACAAAAGATGTCATGCAAGTTCTTTTCCATAAGCACATATGACTATATATGGAGTACATGCCTACATTACATTGATGAATTGGAGCTAGTTCTGTGTCACCCTATGTTATAACCGTTGCATGATGAATGCCATCCGACATAATTATCCATCACTGATCCATTGCCTACGAGCTTTTCACATATTGATCTTTGCTAAGTGACTACTCCGTTGCTACTGTTACGATTGCTACAAAACTGCTACTGTCACTTTGCCATCGTTCCCGTCACTTCCATACTACTTTGCTACTGAATACTTTGCTGCAGATATTAAGTCTTTCAGGTGTGGTTGAATTGACAACTCAGCTGCTAATACTTGAGAATATTCTTTGGCTCCCCTTGTGTCAAATCAATAAATTTGGGTTGAATACTCTACTTTCGAAAACTGTTGCGGTCCCCTATACTTGTGGGTTATCAGGACCTTTTTCTGGCGCCGTTGCCGGGGAGCATAGCTCTATTCTCTAAGTCACTTGGGATTTATATCTATTGATCACTATGAAGAATCTGAAAGATGCTAAAACCAAGATCTATACCTCAACTACGAGGAGAGGTAAGGAACTGCCATCTAGCTTTGCACTTGATTCACCTTCTGTTATGAGTAAACTTGCGACACCACCACCTGCTATTGAATCTGATATGTCGCAAGTAATTGATGATGCTACTTCTGCTATGCCTGATGCTTATGATGATACTTTGCTTGATACTATTGTGCCACTGGGTGAATTTCTTGATGAACAAATTGCTAGAGTCAATGCTGAAACTGATGATATTTCTGAATCTGATGAAATTATTGAAACTGAACACTATGAGACACCTGCTAGACCTAGCTCTCCTAGATATGAATTGCCTGATATACCTGAGGGTTATGTTATGGAAGGAGAGGTAGCTAGGGACTTTCTTGCTTGTAAGGATAGAGATGATCTTAAGAAATTGCTATGCAAGTGGAAAGAAAAATCTTTGAATGCTAGAATGCAATATGATCCTAAGTTTGCAACTTCACCTATCTTTGTTACTAATAAGGATTATGAATTCTCTGTCGATCCCGAGTTAATTACTTTGGTTGAATCTGATCCTTTCCATGGTTATGAATCTGAAAATGTTGTGGCACATCTTACTAAATTGAATGATATAGCCACCCTATTTACTCATGAGGAAAGAATTCGTTATTATTATATTCTTAAGTTGTTTCCTTTCTCATTAAAGGGTGATGCTAAGATTTGGGTTAATTCTCTTGCTCCTGGTTGTGTGCGTAGTCCCCAGGATATGATTTATTACTTCTCTGAAAAATATTTTCCTGCCCACAAGAAACAAGCTGCCTTGCAGGAAATATTTAACTTTGTGCAAATTGAAGAAGAGAGTCTCCCACAAGCTTGGGGGAGGCTGCTCCAATTACTTAATGCTTTGCCTGATCATCCTCTCAAGAAAAATGAAATACTTTATATCTTTTATAATGGACTAACCGATGCTTCTAGGGACCACCTAGATAGTTGTGCTGGTTGTGTTTTCAGGGAAGGAACTGTTGAACAATCTGAATTACTATTGAATAATATATTGAGCAATGATAATGATTGGTCTATTCCCGAACCACCTCCAAAGCCAACTCCGAAGAAAAGAGATATTCTATTCCTCAGTCCTGAAGATATGCAAGAGGCAAAGAAATCTATGAAAGAAAATGGTATTAAAGCTGAAGATGTTAAGAATCTACCACCTATTGAAGAAATACATGGTATTGATAACCCGACACAGGTAGTATAGGTAAATTCCCTCCGTAGATTTGATGAAGGTGATATTCCTTATAATAAGTCTGCTAGCCAATGCCTGGATGAATTCGATAACTTTATTGTTAAGCAAGAGAATTTCAATGCTTATGTTAGTAGACAATTGAAACATAATGCTTACATGCTTGATCGCTTAAGTGATTATATGAGTAGAACTATCAATGATCTTAAGCTTATTAGTAAACATGCTTCCATGGTAACTACTCAAGTAGAACAAGTACTTAAGGCACAAAATGATTTGCTTAATGAGATGAAGGGTAAGAACAATGATCATTCTATTAGAGTTGTGACTAGAGGTGGTAAAATGACTCAGGAACCTTTGTATCCTGAGGGCCATCCTAAGAGAATTGAGCAAGATTCTCAGAGAGTTAATACTGATGCACCTAGTCGTTCCAGTAATAGTAGGAAAAAGAATGACGATAGGACTTTGCATGCCGCTAGTGAACCTGTTATAGATACTCATGAAAGCCCAAATGATATTTCTATTTCTAATGCTGAGACACAATCTGGTAGTGAACATGAGCCTAGTGATAATATTAATGATTATGTTCATGTTGATGCTCAACGTAGTAATGATAATGATGTGGAGATTGAACCTGCTGTTGATCTTGATAACCCACAACCTAAGAACAAAAGATATGATAAAAGAGACTTTGTTGCTAGGAAGCATGGTAGAGAAACATAACCTTGGGTTCAGAAACCCATGCCCTTTCCTCCTAAGCCATCCAAGAAAAAGGATGATGAGGATTTTGAGCGCTTTGTTGAAATGCTTAGACCTGTCTTTTTGCGTATGCGCTTGACTGATATTCTGAAAATGTCTCCTTATGCTAAGTATATGAAAGATATTGTGGCAAATAAAAGAAAGATACCGGAAGCTGAGATTTCCACAATGCTTGCTAATTATACCTTTAAGGTTGGAATACCCAAAAACTAGGAGACCCTGGAGTACCTACTATAGCATGCTCTATTAAAGGAAATTATGTTAAAACTGCTTTATGTGACCTTGGAGCTGGTGTTAGTGTTATGCCTTTCTCTTTGTATCATAGACTTGATTTGAATAAGTTGACACCTACTGAAATATGTTTGCAAATGGCTGATAAATCAACTGCTTTACCCATCGGTATTTGTGAGGATGTGCCTGTTGTGGTTGCAAACGTTACTATCTTAACGAACTTTGTTATTCTTGATATTCCCGAGGACGACAGTATGTCTATCATCCATGGTAGACCCTTTCTGAATGCTGCAGGGGCTGTTATTGATTGCAACAAGGGCAATGTCACTTTTCAAGTTAACGGTAATGAGCATACGGTTCATTTTCCGAAGAAACAATCTCAAGTTCATAGTATCAACTCCATTGGTAAAATTTCAACGATTATTATTGGAGAATTTGAATTCCCTCTCCCTACTGACAAAAAGAAATATGATATACTTATTGTTGGGGACATACATATCCCCATTGAGGTAACATAGTGTCATTCGAAAATTCTCCGGTTCCGTGTCATTCGGAAAAAGTTTGTCAATAAGACTTGATCAACCTTATTGATGGATTCTTTTTGATGAGCATGAGATGGATGAATTTAGGAAGCACAACCTTCTGTACCCAACTTTTATTTTCTGTCCTTTAGATTTAATTTAGTAAAAATGCTATTATTTTTCTGTTTTCTATTTTATCCGTGCAATAGAAAAATGACCAGAAAATAAAAGTCCTCAGAATGCCCTGAAAATGTAGTATGATTTAATTTAGTATGAATTTTTGGCATGCCCCCTGTCTTGTGGGCCCCATGGAGCTCCGCCGACCTCAATTCCAACTCTATATATTCCTATTGGTGGAGAAAAAAAATCAGAAAGAAGAGTTCATCGCGTTTCACGATACGGAGCCGCCGCCACCTCCTGTTCTTCCTCGGGAGGGCAGATCTGGAGTCTGATTTGGGCTCCGGAGAGGGGAAATCGACGCCGTCGTCATCACCAACCATCCTTCATCACCAATTTCATGATGCTTTCCGCCGTTCGTGAGTAATTCCATCGTAGGCTTGCTGGACGGTGATGGGTTGGATGAGATTTACCATACAATCAAGTTAGTTTAGTTAGGGTTTGATCCCTAGTATCCACTATGTTCTGAGATTGATGTTGCTATGACTTTGCTATGCTTAATGCTTGTCACTAGGGCCCGAGTGCCATGATTTCAGATCTGAACCTATTATGTTTTCATGAATATATATGTGTTCTTGATCCTATCTTGCAAGTTGTAGACACCTATTACGAGTTATAATCCACATCCCCCAGGGTGACAATAACTGGGATTCTTTCCGGTGATTACCGTAGTTTGAGGAGTTCATGTATTCACTAAGTGCTAATGCTTTGGTACGGTTCTCTATTAAAAGGAGGCCTTAATATCCCTTAGTTTCCATTAGGACCCCGCTGCCATAGGAGGGTAGGACAAAAGATGTCATGCAAGTTCTTTTCCATACGCACGTATGACTATATATGGAGTACATGCCTACATTACTTTGATGAATTGGACTAGTTCTGTGTCACCCTATATTATAACCGTTGCATGATGAATGCCATCCGACATAATTATCCATCACTGATCCATTGCCTACGAGCTTTTCACATATTGATCTTTGCTAAGTTACTACTCCATTCCTACTGTTACGATTGCTACAAAACTGCTACTGTCACTTTGCCATCGTTACCGTCACTTCTATTCTACTTTGCTATTGAATACTTTGCTGCAGATATTAAGCCTTTCAGGTGTGGTTGAATTGACAACTCAGTTGCTAATACTCGAGAATATTCTTTGGCTCCCCTTGTGTCGAATCAATAAATTTCGGTTGAATACTCTACTTTCGAAAACTGTTGCGATCCCATATACTTGTGGGTTATCATTACCCTGCCGTTCCAAGTAAATTTGCATGTGCCACCTCTAAAATTTCAAATGAACCTCTGTTTTGTGTGCCTGGACCGCTCATGGAGCGACAGGGGCGGTCAGTATCTTCCATGTTAAGCGGGTTATTCTCATGATGAGTGTTTATTCACTCGTCCTTGCACGAGAGGGGCGGTAATAGGGATTCCCAGTCCTGAAATCAAAAATTGCAAATAATTAAACAAAACTCTCCCAGGAATGTTGTTGGTATGGACGGCACCCGTGGATTCGGCTAGCCGTGGAGTTTGTTTATTGGTGGAGGGGGAGTAAACCTTTACTTTTACCGCTTGGGAACCGCCACTAATGTGTGTAGCATGGAAGATATTGATAACTCTTGGTCGTAACGTTGACAGGAAGGGTGCACCTCCCAAAATTATATTTATCTTTGATTTAAGCTTTGAGCTCTCGCACCTCTGCAAACCCGTGCTTCCCTCTGCGAAGGGACTATCTATTTAATTTTATGTTGAGTCATCACTGATGCCCACAAGTATAGGGGGTCAATCGTAGTCCTTTCTTTAGGTAAGAGTGTCGAACCCAACGAGGAGCGGAAGGAAATGACAAGCGGTTTTCAGCAAGGTAATTTCTGCAAGCACTGAAATGGTAGGTAACATATAGCTTGATAGCAAGATAATTGGTAACGAGTAAGTAATGGTAACGGTAAATAAAGTGCAGCAAGGTAGCCCAATCCTTTTGTGGCAAAGGACAGGCCAGAACAATCTCTAATAATAGGCAAAGTGTTGTTGAGGGTACACGGGAATTTCATCTAGTCACTTTTATCATGTTGGTTTGATTCGCGTTCGCTACTTTGATAATTTTATATGTGGGTGGACCGGTGCTTGGGTGATGTTCTTACTTGAACTAACCTCCCACTTATGATTAATCCCCTCGGAAGCATCCGGAACTACGAGAAAAGTATTAAGATAAAATCTAACCAAGCATTAAACGTTTGGATCCAAATCATCCCCTTACGAAGTAGCGCATAAACTAGGGTTTAAGCTTCTGTCACTCTAGCAACCCATCATCTAATAACTACTCCACAATGCATTCCCTTAGGCCCAAGGATGGTGAAGTGTCATGTAGTCGACGTTCACATGACACCACTAAGGGAATCACAACATACATACCATCAAAATATCAAACACATATCAAATTCACATGATTACTAGCAACATGACTTCTCCCGTGACCTCAAGAACAAAGGTAACTACTCACAAATAATATTCATGCTCAAGATCAGAGGGGTATTGAATATCATAATGGATCTGAACATATAATGTTCCACCAAATAAACCATATAGTAATCAACCACAAGATGTAATCAACACTACAAGTCACCCCCAGGTACCAATCTGAGGTTCCGGTACAAAGATTGAACACAAGAGACGAACTAGGTTTTGAGAGGAGATGGTGCTATTGAAGATGTTGATGAAGGTTGGCCTACCAAAGATGAGAGGGGTGTTGGTGATGACGATGGCTTCGTTTTCCCCCTCCGGGAGGGAAGTTCCCCCAGCGGAATCGCTCCGCCGGAGGGAAAAAGTGCTCCTGCCCAAGTTCCGCCCCGAGACGGCGGCGCTCCGTCTCGAAAGTCCTCTCCTTATTTTTTCTAGGTCAAAATACTTTAAATACCAGAAGATGGGCACCGAAGGTGGGCCGTGTTGAGCACAACCCACCAGGGCGCGCCTGGGGGGCCTCGCGCTCCCTGGTGTCTTGTGCTCACCAGGTGGCCCCCCTCCGGTAGTTATTTGCTCCAATATTTTTTATATATTCCCAAAATAACTTTCCGTGAAGTTTCAGCTTATTTGGAGATGTGCAAAATAGGTATCTCTGATATGCTTTTTCAGGTCCAGAATTCCAGCTGCCGGTATTCTCCCTCTTTGTGTAAACCTTGCATATTATGAGAGAAAAGGCATTAGAATCACTCCCTAAAGCATTATTATGCATAAAAACATTATAAATAACAGTAGGAAATAATGATGCAAAATGGACGTGTCAACTCCCCCAAGCCTAGACCTCGCTTGTCCTCAAGTGAAAGCCGATATTGAAAAGCATGTCCACATGGTTTGAGAGAGAGGTGTCGATAAAACAAAAATACAGACATAGTAGCATCATACTTATTATCATAGCAGCAATAAACTTTATCATAGAACTTTTTCATATAACTTTTATTATCTAACTTCATCATATAACTTTTCATGAACAAGTAACAATTCATCACAACATAGAAGTATAAAGCAAAAACCTTATTGAAAACCAACAAACTATGTTCTCAGTCAACTTTACAACTAGAATTCATCATATTTTCAAGAAGGGTCTCGTGTCAGAACCTTTTGGCAAGTACACATACTCAACTATCATTTAGTCTTCTATGATTGCTAACACTCACAGCATACCCATGAGCAAAAAGTTTCAACCGGACACATAGAAAGATAGGGGTTTATAGTTTGGGCAGTGATAGACGCCGGCGCGCCGGCCCAAATTTGGGCCGGCGCACGGCAACCGTTGGATCTGAGCACGTGGGCTATAGGATCCCGCCGAAAAAACGGTTCGCCCTTTACTTCGTCTTCCTCACGCCGCGCTGTGCCTCCTGTCGCTCCAAAGCGTTGCGCCGCCCCCGTCCTGCTCGTCACTGTGCTCGCCGTTGCTGTCATTGATCGAGCCCCACCGTGCCGCCTCCGCCTCCGCATCCTGTGCCGCCACCTCACGCTCGACCGCGACTGACGGCCACACTACATCCAGAGACACGGTTGTAGCAAAATTGACTGCCGGTGGTAGCTTTTCCTGCTGCCGGTTGGAGCAAAAATCACAGCGCCGTCGTCGCCACCACGAACTTCGTCGTGGCCGTTGCAGCAAATCATGTCGTCGGATGTAGCTTTTTTCGTTGCTGGTTGTAGCAAAATTGACAGCCGGTGGTAGCTTTTTCTGCGGCCGGTTGCAGCAAAAATCGCAGCGCCGCCGTCGCCACCATAAACTTCGTCGTGGCCATTGCAGCAAATTACGTCATGGGATGTAGCTTTTTTCTTTGCCGGTTGTAGCAAAAATCGCGGAGCCATGTTCGATGTAGCAAAATGCGACACGGGTGGTAGCAAATAGCGATGCCGGTTGAAGCATGTAGCAAAAATCAATGTTGGTTCCAGCATCCCTGTGTCGTGGGTGTGCCTCACCGTCGCAGTTATGCAGCTCGTCCGCCGGAGATGGGAAAAGAGGTGGTCGTGCGTGCGGGGACGAGGGAGACGGCAACCTCGACGGGGCTGGGCGCCGTTCGTCGGGGCCGGTTGCCGTCACCGCTCACCGGGGCTGCGCGCCATCTCCGCCGGGGCTGCTCGCCGTCGCAACTCGCCGTCGCCGCCGGGGCTGCTCGCTATCGTAGCTTCCCATCGATGCGGGGGTAGACGACGGCCTCGACGAGGCCGCGCACCGTCGCCGCTCGCCGCCGCAGTGTTGGAAACGGGAGAAGCAGGAGCGTGTTGATAGCAGGCGACCGGCCCAATCTTCGGCCGGCGCAGCGGCCACAAACATTTACCTTATAGTTTCGCCTCCCAACGTACTCATCTCAAGGGTGATGTCAACAATAATAACTCATGGTCACTCACATCCAACTGGATATATGTGCCTAGATCTTTCCTCACCACATGATGCTTGCAAAAAGAAAATTAAAAAGGAATAGGGAAGAATACTTTGACTCTTTCATAAAAATAAATACATAACAGTAAAAGATAGGCCCTTCACAGAGGGAAGCAGAGGTTGTCATGCGCTTTTGGGTTTGTATGCCAAATCCCTTAATGCAAAAGAATGTCACGCTATATTGCCCCCTATGACAGCAACATTTATTATGCAGTCCGTCGCTTTTATTACTTTGCCATCATAAGTTCGTACAATGCTCAATTTTCTCTTACAATAATTGATCAAACACATTTAGAAGCAATTTGTATTGCCTTATTGCACCGATGACAACTCACTTGAAGGATCTTACTCCATCCTTAGGTAGGTATGGTGGACTCTCAAAACATAAGTTTGGGTTTAGGGTTTTAGGATGCACAAGTAGTATCTCTACTTAGTGTGGAATTTTTTGGCTAGAAAAGATATTGAGCAAGCACCACATGTTGAGGGATCTATGACAATATAACTTATATGTGAATATGAACAAACATAAATCATTACGTTGTCTTCCTTGTCCAACGTCAACAATTTTGACATATAATATTTAATGGGGACTTACAATCATAAAAGATGTCCAAGATAGTGTATTTGCATGTGAATCTTCTCTTCCCTTATTAATTCTTTCATGAATTGCATCATTGACCAATGCTATGTTTGTCAATCTCCAATAAATTTTACCACTTATACTTTTCCTTATGTGATGTCATTACTTACCATAAGATTAGTGATAACCCACAAGTATAGGGGATCAATTGTAGCCTTTCTCGATAAGTAAGAGTGTCGAACCCAATGAGGAGCTAAAGGTAGAACAAATATTCCCTCAAGTTCTATCGACCACCGATACAACTCTACGCACGCTTAACGTTCGCTTTACCTAGAACAAGTATGAAACTAGAAGTACTTTGTAGGTGTGATAGGATAGGTTTGCAAGATAATAAAGAGCACGTAAATAAAATCTAGGGGCTGTTTAGATAAAGAAACAACTAAGTTAGTCTAAGTAGAGAGCGTTTTGTCACAAGAGAGTTATTTGTCCCTAGGCAATCGATAACTAGACCGGTAATCATTATTGCAATTTTATATGAGGGAGAGGCATAAGCTAACATACTTTCTCTACTTGGATCATATGCACTTATGATTGGAACTCTAGCAAGCATCCGCAACTACTAAAGTTCATTAAGGTAAAACCCAACCATAGCATTATAAGGTATCAAGTCCTCTTTATTCCCATACGTAAACAACCTACTTACTCGGGTATGTGCTTCTGTCACTCACGCCACCCACCATAAGCGAATCATGAACATATTGCCAACCCTACAGCGGGGATCCCTCACGCTTGCGCGACACGGAGAGCACCATAGGACAGCACCAATAATAAAACATGCAACTCAAACCAATCATGATCATCAATCAACCCATAGGACAAAACGGATCTACTCAAACATCATAGGATAGCCATACATCATTGGGAAATAATATATAGCATTGAGCACCATGTTTAAGTAGAGATTACAGCGGGGAGAAGAGGTGTTGAACCACTGCATAGAGGGGGAGATAGTTGGTGATGACGGCGGCGAAGTTTTTGGTGTAGGTCGCCGTCACGATGATTGCCCCGGCGGCGTTCCGGTGCCACCGGGAGAGAGGGGGAGAGAGCCCCCCTCCTTCTTCTTCCTTGACCTCCCCCTAGATGGGAGGAGGTTTTCCCTTCTGGTCCTTGGCCTCCATGGCGGCAGAGGGGCGGGAGCCCCTCCGAGATTGGATCTCTCTCTCTGTTTCCTTCTGTTTCTCCCTTCCCAGATTCTGGCCATTCACCGTTTCTTAAATTCCCGGAGATCTGTAACCTAGATTGGGCTGAAATTTTAACACGATTTTTATATGGATATTAGCTTTCTTGCGGCGTAACAAGGGCACTAACCGCCTTACGGAGTGACCACAAGCCACCCTGGCGCGCCCTACCCCCCAGGGCGCGCCCCTATGGCTTGTGGGACCCTCGGGCACCGCCTTCTATTGATTCCACTTCCCGAAATTCACATATATTCCAAAAAAATCTCCGTAAGTTTTTATCCCGTTTGGACTTCGTTTGATATGGATTTTCTATGAAACAAAAAAGATGCAACAAACAGGAATTGGCACTGGGCACTGGATCAATATGTTAGTCCCAAAAATAGTACAAAAAGTTGCCAAAAGTATATGAAAGTTGTAGAATATTGGCATGAAACAATCAAAAATTATAGATACGACGGAGACGTATCAGCATCCCCAAGCTTAATTCCTGCTCGTCCTCGAGTAGGTAAATGATAAAAAAGATAATTTTTGATGTGGTATGCTACCTAGCATAATCTTGATCATATAATCTAATCATGGCATGAATATTAAGACATGAGTGATTCAAAGCAATAGTCTATCATTTGACATAAAGACAACAGTACTTCAAGCATACTAATAAAGCAATCATGTCTTCTCAAAATATCGTGTTTAAAAGAAAGTTATCCCTACAAAATCATATAGTCTGGCTATGCTCCATCTTCATCACACAAAGTATTAAATCATGCACAACCCCGGTTTCAGCCAAGCAATTGTTTCATACTCTAGTATTCTCAAACTTTTTCAACTTTCACGCAATACATGAGCGTGAGCCATGGATATAGCACTATAGGTGGAATAGAATATGGTGGTTGCGGAGAAGACAAAAAGAAAGAGATAGTCTCACATCAACTAGGCGTATTAATGGGCTATGGAGATGCCCATCAATCGATATCGATGCAAGTGAGTAGGGATTGTCATGCAACGGATGCACTAGAGCTATAAGTGTATGAAATCTCAAAAAGAAACTAAGTGGGTGTGCATCCAACTCGCTTGCTCATGAAGACCTAGGGCAATTTGAGGAAGCCCATCATTGGAATATACAAGCCAAGTTCTATAATGAAAAATTCCCACTAGTATATGAAAGTGACAATATAGGAGACTCTCTATCATGAAGATCATGGTGCTACTTTGAAGCACAAGTGTGGAAAAAGGAATAGTAGCATTGCCCCTTCTCTCTTTTCTCTCATTTTTTTTTGTTTTTTTTTGGTGGGCTTATTTGTCTCTTTTTTTTGGGCTTCTTTGGCCTCTTTTATTTATTTGTAAAGTCCGGAGACTCATCCCAACTTGTGAGGGAATCATAGCTTCCATCATCCTTTCCTCACATGGGACAATGCTCTAATAATGATGATCATCACACTTTTATTTACTTACAACTCAAGAATTACAACTCGATACTAGAACAAAATATGACTCTATATGAATGCCTCCGGCAGTGTACCAGGATGTGCAATGATCTAGCGTAGCAATGACATAAAAAAAATGGACAAGCCATGAAAACATCATGCTAGCTATCTTACAATCATGCAAAGCAATATGAGAATGATGGTGCGTGTCATAATAAACGGAACGGTGGAAGTTGCATGGAAATATATCTCGGAATGGCTATGGAAATGCCATAATAGGTAGGTATGGTGGCTGTTTTGAGGAAGGGAATATGGTGGGTTTAATGCACCAGCGAAAGTTGCGCGGTACTAGAGAGGCTAGCAAAGGTGGAAGGGTGAGAGTGCGTATAATCCATGGACTCAACATTAGTCATAAAGAACTCACATACTCATTACAAAAATTTATTTGTCATCGAAACAAAGTACTACACGCATGCTCCTAGGGGAAGTGTTGGTAGGAGTTAACCATCGCGCGATCCCGACCTCCACACAAAGGATGACAATCAATAAATAAATCATGCTCCGACTTCTTCACATAACGGTTCACCATACGAATCACAAACTTTAACACAAGTATTTCTACCAATCCACAATTACTCACTAGCATGACTCTAATATCACCATCTTTATATCGCAAAACTATTGCAAGGAATCAAAGATATCATATTCAGTAATCTACAAGTTTTATGTAGGATTTTATGACTAACCATGTGAATGACCAATTCATGTTGACTCTCTAAATAGATATAAGTGAAGCATGAGAGTTTAATTCTTTCTAGAAAAGATATGCCCACGCTCTAACAAATATAAGTGAAGCAAAAGAGCATTCTACAAATGGTGGTTTTGTATGTGTAGAGAAACAGGCAATCCAAACTTCAAATGATATAAGTGAAGCACATGAAGCATTCGATAAAGCCATACTCAAAAGATATAAGTGAGGTGCAAAGAGCCTTCTATAAATCAACCAAGGACTTTCTCATACCAGCATGGTGCATTGTTAAAAGAAAAATAAAAAGCACACGACGCTCTAAGATTTACGCATATCATGTGACGAATAAAAATATAGCTCCAAGTAAAATTACCGATGGTTGTTAGAAGAAAGAGGGGATGCCTTCCGGGGCATCCCCAAGCTTAGTTTCTTGGGAGTCCTTGAATATTACCTTGGGGTGCCTCGGGCATCCCCATGCTTAGTCTCTTTCCACTCCTTATTCCTTCATCCATTGTGATCTCGCCCAAAACTTAAAAACTTCAATCACACAAAACTAAACAAAACCCTCGTGAGATCCGTTAGTACAATAAAGCAAATTACCACTTTAAGTACTGTTGCAAACCCATTCACATTTTATTTTTGCATTGTAGCTACTGTATTATAACTTCTTTATGGCTTATACCACCGATACAATCGGTAGTTTCATCAAAACAAGCAAAACAATGCATCAAAAACATAATCTGTCTTAAACAGAACAGTCTGAAGCAATCTGAACATATACTATACTAATTTAACTCTAAAAATTCTGAACTTTTAGGAAAAAATAAAAAATTTGCATAGCAGTACTGTGTAAAAATTTCAGAAACTTTTGACATTCCAGTCAAAAATGTAAATTCGCGCACTACAGCCAGAGTTTCTGTTTTTGCACTGCACACACCAAACAAGCAATCTAATCATCCTAAAGGCAAATCTTGGCACATTATTTTTATAATACAATGGATTTATACAAGGGGATAATTATTTTTGTTGAAAAGTTTCTGTAATTAAGATTCACAAGGTTTCCATGGGCATGAACAAAGTTCAAGGCATGCTCCTATTTTAACTCTGCTCGTCTCTCTCACTTTCACTTTTCTTTTTGAAAAAGTTTTAGGTTCCCCTCTTTATTTTTTGTTTTTTAAACTATATAAAAGCACACAACAGAATAAAATGACTCTCTAAAACTTCCGTGTTGTCTACCTGGTAGCGCTTTCTTTAAAGCCATTAAGCTAGGCATAAAGTGCTCAAGTAATTGATCCACCCGGATCCCAAGGTATATCAAAGCCAATTTTAATTAACAATGATTTGTAATTTAGTAGTGAGCACAAATTAACATATATCATGCAACAACGAAGTCTAACTCTCTTCCTATGCATTGGCATATCAAAAAAGAACAATTCATGCACATCAAGTAAAGGCCAATACATAGCATAAGCAGTTTCTTGCAATTTTATCATATTGGAAACATAGAGAGGTGGAGATGTAGTTCCTCTCTCATAATAATTGCAAGTAGGAGCAGCAAGCAGATGCATATTATATCTATCAAAATCATCATGTGTAATAGTAAAAGGCAACCCATCTATATAATCCTTAACAAGTGCAAACTTCTCCGATGTAGTGTAGTTGGGAGAATTCAAAAAGATAATAGGACTATCATGTGTGGGTGCAATAGCAACAATTTCACGTTTAACATAAGGAACTATAGCAAGTTCATCTCGATAAGCATCATTCATATTGGCATCATGTCCACAAGCATCGCAAGCATCAAGTTCATCAAAAAGGGATATTTCAAACGAATCCAAGGGATCATAGCAATTATCATATCATTCATCCTTCGGTAAGAACGAAGGGAAATTAAACAATGTATGAGTTGAAGAGTTACTCTCATTAGAAGGTGGGCACGGGTAGCTAATCCGCTCTTCCTCCTTTTGTTCTTCGCTCTCCTCCTCATCTTTTTCATCCAATGAGCTCACAGTGTCATCAATTTCTTCTTCCATAGATTCCTGCAAAATATTAGTCTCTTCTTGGATAGCGGAGACTTTCTCAATAAATTGATCAATATGGGCATTGTATTCATAATTGGCATAACAATAACGAAGCATAGCCAAATTTTGAGATCGGTAAACAACATCATCATAATCTTCATACTTTTCAAACAAAGCTTCAATTTCATAAGCACCCTTAATAGCAACAAACTCTTCCATTTGTTTCACATCATAGTAATCATATATACCATTAGCATAAGAAGCCAAGGTTTCATTATCATTAAATTTACATGAAAAGGGAAGGTGTTTAGCCTTCATCCTAGAGCAACAAGTAATATCATATCTCAAGCATAGATTCCAAGTATACCATTTCAACATATGAATTTGATCCCATAACAGTTTCCCTTTTTGAGTCAAGCGATAATCCCTAAAGTATTCACGTTGATCCAACGTGTATCCCATTATCAAGTTGAATGGGGTTTTCTCAGGATTATCAAAGTAGTGCATAATATTTTCTACATAATGAGCATCGAGGGTTTTAGGAGGTTCCCCATCTCCATGAGTAGCAAGTACACCTAATGTTTTTGGTATTTCGTGTTCCATATCCATAGCTAAATATAGAGAACAACTTAGAACAGCAAATAAAATCTACTTAGTGATAAAGCAAACAAGCACACATGAGAATATTCACCCCACGCTATTGCTCCCCGGCAACGGCGCCAGAAAAAGGTCTTGATAACCCACAAGTATAGGGGATCAATTGTAGCCCTTCTCGATAAGTGTAACACCCCTGGATCAGTGCTACAGTGATGACCATGATCAGCAACAAATCATTTTTGCTAAACAGGATATGATCAAAATAGAAATCATATCTCATTTCAAATTCCACTTAAAAAGGGCTTTGAATTATATTGTGATAAAATAATTCTCCAAACAGCAAAGGAAAAATGTTGCACACTCATGGAATAATCCAAAATAAATGTTTAAGGAAAACAACATCACCCTCACACTGGTGTGGAACCCCCCCCCCCCAATCAAAACAGAGCCATTTTTGCATTTACAATGCTCTTTAAATTGCATGGTTAATTCCAACAGTACCCACAAATGCTCAAACTTGGTGTGGCCATTCAAAATAATGCATGTTATTTTGTGGACCATGTTACACATTTTGCTAAAGCAAATATTAGCTAAAAGGAATTAAAACAGAAACAAAGAAATGAAAGCAGAAAAAGAAAAGGGAAAAGGAAGAGTGGCCCTGTGCTCATGGGCCATGTGGCGCCACAGTGCGGCCCACCCCATCCCCACCGGCCTTCCCCTACCTCCGGTGCGACAGGAGAAGGCCGCGGCAGAGCCATGGCGACCGACTCGCGCACGCGGCCATCGAGCCTCCCCTGCTGTCGTGGAGGATAAGACCGACCCCAGCGCCCTCTCTCTCACTCCCGCAAACCCTAGCGCCACAACTCCTCTCCCCTCGCCTACTCTCTCCTCTCCCGAGCGCTGCCGCCGCCATGGCCGTCGGCTAGCCGCGCCCACCGAGCATCCCGCGCGTCACCTCCGTGCCAGGAAGGACCACCGCAAGCTCCTGCGTCGACTGCGCCGACCCATTGGAGCCGAGGAGCGCTGCACCGTCCCCATCGTCCCTTTCTTCCTCCTCGGACGCCGCCGCTCGCCGCTATGATTCCGGCCACCTCGAGCCTCCTCCGAGCCCGCTTAGCACCTCTATAGGACCACTGTGAGGCCCCGATGTTTTCCCCTCTCCCTCCTCGATGGATTCGAGCTCGCAGCCGCTAGTTCCACCAGAGCCGAAGCTCGGTTCCGCCGGAGCTCGACGCCGGTGCGTCTCCGGTGACCTTTTGGTTCTGCAATCACCACCATTCGACTACCCGTGTTGCGTAGGTCCTCATAGCACCTCTGGTCCGCTCGTTTGTGTGCCGTTTAGCGGGTTGCCATAGATGCCCGAGCGCCGCCGCCGCTGCCGTCGATGTAGCGCTCGCCAACGTCCACCGTTGCTCCTCCCGATGACTGGAATGGAACGGCGACGACACCAGCTCGCGAACGCACGAAACGGCGCTCGATTTGGTGCCCTGTGCATGAAATCCGAGCCCCCTCGCCGTCTCTGGTGCTCGCTGGATCTGCTCCGGCGACGAACGCCGGCCACCGCCGACGTGGCCCGGTCGGAGCCACGGCCAGGGTCACTGGACAGTGGGCCAGGGCGGCCCCGTTGACCTGTTGACCGGGTCAACGTGCTGACTAGACTGGGTCCAGTCGCTGACAAGTGGCCCCCACCGTTTACTGTTTAGCTAAATTAATTAAACATGTTTAATTAACCTAATGTGCTACTAACAGGTCGGGCCTCTTCTAATTAATCTGTATTTAGATTAAATTCAAACCCTGGATTAAGTTTGAGTCACTGACAACAGGGCCCCACAGGTCAGGTTTGACCTGGGCACTGTGCTGTTGACTGCTGACGCCCTGATAAGGTCAGGATGACGTCATAAAGCATTTTTCGAATTAATATTAAATCTGTTAATTTCAGAAAATGATTAAAACTTTAAAAATTAATATAAAATAATCCGTAGCTCACATGAAAAAGTTTTATACATGAAAGTTGATCAGAAAAATCCCACGAATCCGAATACGCTATCCGTTCGTCTGTCACATGCCCCTAGCATATTAAACATGAAACTTTTCCCCTCCGGATCGTCTGTCCGATAAATCCAAAGACCCGGGAAATATCGTCAGATATTCTCCCGTTCCGTCTGATACGTGTAGTACTGCGTTAGACTACGCCTAGCCATGCATATTGCCATGTCATGAATCGTGATGCATTTGTCTGCTTTGTATTTATTGTTTCTCCCCCCTCTTCTTACCGGTAGACCCCGAGACCGACGCTGCTGCCGGGTACGACTACGCCGTTGACGATCAGCCTTTTGCCGCAGAGCAGCAAGGCAAGCAAACCCCCCCTTGATCATTCCGATATCGCCTATTCCTTTTCCCTCTTATTCTTCCATTATATTTTGCTACTGTATTAGCTAGCTCCTATTTCTGATGCATAGCTTGCTTTTGATAAACTGTTACTTTACCTGCAATCATACCAACTGCTTAGTATAGGTTGATCAATGAATCCCCATTGACCCTCCTAGTCCCAGTTGCCCCTGCTTCTTCATCGACGACTCGACGACCCGAAGACTCGAAGACTCGGTCAACCGACCGACGAGTCAGGCCCCTCACATCACCGCACACCCCTAAAGTATGGCACTGCAGAGCTACTATCGGGTGCCGAGGGTGATACCTCACTTAGCACTCCCGATGTTAATTCTGTAGCGTAGCTAATCGGTCGTGGGTATCGAGGGTGATTCCTCCTTCCCATCTAGCGATAGCGACTCTTGACATACACATACCTTGAGTGGGATCCATCGAGGGTGATTCCTCGGATATCCACTTGGTGTATAAACACACAATTACTTCAACTTGACTTTGTTTACATGTGAAAGACGGGACTGGAGGGACAGGCGGTACCACCCTGGTTGAGGTGGACCTGAGTTCCCGACAGTCTTGAGACGGGTCGGCCCCAAGGGTACCCGTGTGTGAGATGTGGTGGGATGCGCCGGTAAGGCATCCAGAGGGTTATGTTGAGGCGTGGACGGGCAGGAGAGGCCCTTGCCACACATCCTCGAGTCGGGGTGACGGGACCGCACTTTATGGGTCGCGCTTGCCCCGCATTAATAAAATGCTAATGGGTTCGGTACTTGATCTGAGTTAGGTCGTTGGCCTTAATACGCACTAACCTTCACGTGGGAGAAGTTATGGGTACTCAGCGTCGTTGTATCAGCCGAAGCTCTTCGGACATCAGCAATGGAGCGGCGCGCGCCGGATTGGACTGGATGGTACAGGTCTTGGACTGGAGTGTGCTAGGTCTGCTTCTGGCCGCGTTCGCATCGTGCAGGAGAGAAAGGGCAAGTGGGCCCACGAACCCCCGCGCTTAGGATTTAGACCAGCGGGCTGGCCTCTTCGTTGAGCCTAGGTGGGGCGACGACGTGCTGATATCCCGAGGCCGGGTATGACCAGAAAATTGTATCCGGCCGGAGCTTATCGAGCGTGTTGGGGAATGTGGTGCACCCCTGCAGGGAAGTAAACTATTCGAATAGCCGTGTCCGTGGTAACAGGACGACTTGGAGTTGTGCTTTGACCTACTACAACTATAATCATAAACTAATAAAATGAATTGTGGCTCCGGGATTGCTTCCTCGCAGGGAGTCGAGGAAGGATCTCTGGGCGAGTTTACTTAATTAAAATTGTTACAACAATATGACTATATGTATGAGATACCAATCTGCACTCTTCTAATGCTGCAAGATGTTGAAGATGCTAGTCTTCGATAGGACTAGGCCTTCTCCCTATTCTTGCTTTCTGCAGTCTGTCCAGATATAACCCCTCCCCTTGATAATGATGCATACTTAGCATAGTTCTGATGTCAGTCTTGCGAGTACTTTGGATGAGTACTCACCGCTGGTTTGCATTCTCTTTCCCCCTCGATATGATTGCCGCGTTCAGACGATGGAGCCCAGGAGATGGAGTACGCCGGAGGCGACTACTACACCACCGCTGGAGCCTACTACTACGTGGAGAGTGCCGGCGCTCAGGAGTAGTTAGGAGGTTCCCAGGCAGGAGGCCTCGCCTCTTTCGATCCGCTGCTTATGTTTGTGCTAGCCTTCTTAAGGCAAAACTTGTTTAACTTATGTCTGTACTCAGATATTATTTGCTTCCACTGACTCGTGTTTGTCGAGCTTTGTATTCGAGCCCTCGAGGCCCCTGGCTTGTAATATGAAGTTGTATGACTTTAATTTGTGTCTAGTGTTGTGTTGTGATATCGATCAGTGAGTCCCTAATCTTGATCGTACGCATTGCGTGTCTGATTAGCGTACGGTCGAAACCGGCGGCGGAGGGGCGGGAGCCCCTCCGAGATTGGATATCTCTCTCTGTTTCCTTCTGTTTCTCCCTTCCCAGATTCTGGCCTTTCACTGTTTCTTAAATTCCCGGAGATCCGTAACTCCAATTGGGCTGAAATTTTAACACGATTTTTATCCGGATATTAGCTTTCTTGTGGCGAAAGAAGGGCACCAACCGCCTTACAGGGAGACCACAAGCCACCCTGGCGCGCCCTACCCCCGAGGGCGCGCCCCTCGGGCACCGCCTTCTGTTGATTCCACTTCCCAAAATTCACATATATTCCAAAAAAATCTCCGTAAGTTTTTATCCCGTTTGGACTTCGTTTGATATGGATTTTCTGCGAAACAAAAAACATGCAACAAACAGGAACTGGCACTGGGCACTGGATCAATATGTTAGTCCCATAAATAGTATAAAAAGTTGCCAAAAGTATATGAAAGTTGTAGAATATTGGCATGAAACAATCAAATATTATAGATACGACGGAGACGTATCAATTAGCATATGCTTCTTTTCATTTATTTCCTTTTTATTTTGATTGCAACAAGAAAGTAAAGAAGCAAAAGCTGAAACTAAACTTTATTATTATATAACTCTCACTCGATTACATAGATAGATAGATCATGAAACTAACACTCGAAAATAGATCACACTAAACTTTTATTCAACTAAATCATGAAAGAGCTAAGGATCGAACTAAAATAGACAAAGGTAAATAAAAGTGATGGTGATACAATACCGGGGCATCTCCCTCAAGCTTGGCTCAAGACAAGGGGAGTGCCCATACCCGTGTACTCAAGTCTCCTTTTGTGGTGATGATGATGAAGGTGGTGGTGATGAAGTGTCACACTTCAGACTCAATAGGGACTCCAATTTGCGGATGACTCTCCGAAGGGTGATGATGTGCTCCTCTAGCAAAATATTTTCACGAGGGAGAAATTTATTCTGAACACGAACCGCTTCGAAAGCCCTAAAAGCTTCAATTTCAGTGGGGCTAAGATGATTGTAATAAGGTCGAAGGATATCTTCTTATTCCTCCTCTTCTATTAGCATGGATTGGCCTCCTTCTGGGGCTTGATCCTTCATAGCTTCCTTGCCCTTGTCTTCATTATTGGCTTCTTTTGGCTCCTCTCTCTTCAGTTCCATGTTCATCAGCCAGGCATCTTCTTCTACGTTATTGGAGGAGGGAAAAGACATGATGCCTGGCTTGATAGATCTGATAGGAAAACAGCATGAAACAAGAACACATAATTGTTCTGCGATGCGGTGGTCAAAACAATCGGGGGTATATATAAAGAATTTTTTATCTTGGGAAGCAATGATAGGGAAGGAAAACGGAGTCGGGAAGGTGTCCGAGGTGGGCACAACCCACCAGGGCGCGCCTGGCAGGGCTGGCGTGCCCTGGTGTATCGTGCTCACCTCGGTTGCTTTCCCGTTTATTTCTTATTTTCCTAATTTATGTAATATTCCAAAACTGACAGAAAATATTTTTGCGGATTTTTTGGAGTCCGTTTACTTACCGTATCACGTACCCCCTTTTTTCAGAATTCTGGAGTGTTCCAGAAGGTTTCTTTTATGTGTTCCTCCCGTGTCATGGTTTGGATAACATTGCTTTCAACATTAATAGGCATACCTGAGATATAGTGTTCAATCCTTTGTCCATTGACCACCTTCGGGTTAGTACCTTCGGCATTCTTAATCTTGATAGCTCCTGAACGATAAATCTCTTCGATAACATATGGTCCTTCCCATTTGGAAAGAAGCTTGCCTGCAAAAAATCTTAAACGAGAGTTGTAAAAAGGAACATATTCTCCAACTTTGAATTCCCGCTTTTGGATCCTTTTGTCATGCCATCTTTTAACTTTTTATTTGAATAGTTTGGCATTTTCATAAGCTTGGGTTCTCCATTCATCTAGTGAGCTAATATCAAATAACCTCTTCTCACCGGCAAGTTTGAAATCATAACTGAGTTCTTTAATTGCCCAAAATGCTTTATGTTCTAACACTAGAGGTAAATGACAAGCTTTTCCATATACCATTTTGTATGGAGACATACCCATAGGATTTTTATAAGCTGTTCTATAGGCCCAAAGTGCATCATCTAGTTTCTTAGACCAATTCTTTCGAGACCTATTGACAGTTTTTTGTAATATTAATTTTATTTCTCCATTGCTAAGTTCAACTTGACCACTTGATTGAGGGTGATAGGGTGATGCAATTCTATGGTTAACATCATATTTACCAAGCATCTTGCGGAAAGCACCATGAATAAAATGTGAACCACCATCAGTCATTAAATATCTAGGCACTCCAAACCTCGGGAAGATAACTTCTTTAAGCATTTTAATGGAGGTGTCATGATCAGCACTACTAGTTGGAATAGCTTCTACCCACTTTGTAACATAATCAACAGCAACCAAAATATGAGTGCATATCATGCAAGTGCATATCATTTTCATGGTCAAGCAAACATTGTTCTAGTGGATCGGTAGGAGGTACGGCAATAGAAGCAAGCCCAATTATTTCATCCTTACTAGATCATGCTTTATCACGTGGTTGTCTACTAAACTTGGAAAAATTAAACTCATGAGACACATCACCAAAACGGACACCGACAGTTTGTTTTTCACAATCTATCTTAGCATTAACGGTGTTCAAGAAAGGCCGACCAAAGATAATGAGACAAAAGTCATCTTGTGGGGAACCAAGAACTAGAAAATCAGTAGGATATCTTACTTTCCCACACAAGACTTCAACATCTCTAACAATCCCAAGTGGTATGATGGTGTCTCTATTAGCGAGTTTAATGGTAACATCAATGTCTTCTATTTCAGCAGTTGCTATTTCATTCATAATTTCTTGGTATAAGGTAAAAGGAATAGCACTCACGCTAGCACCCAAATCACATAAACCATGATAGCAATGATCTCCTATTTTGACTGAGACAACAGGCATGCCCACTACGGGTCTATGTTTATCTTTTTCATCGGGTTTGGCAATTCTAGCAGCTTCATCACAGAACTAAATAACATGCCCATCAATATTCTCTACCAAGAGATCTTTAACCATAGCAACACTAGGTTCTACTTTAATTTGTTCAGAGGGATTGGGTGCTCTAATATTACTTTTGCGAACCACAGTTGATACCTTAGCATGTTCCTTTATCCTAACAGGGAAAGGTGGTTTTTCAATATAAGCAGTAGGCACAACTGGATCAACATTGTAAATGATGGTTTCATCCTTAGCTTTTACCGGTTCTTTAATTTCTTCTTTAATAGTGGGATGATATTTAAACCACTTCTCCTTAGGGAGATCAACATGAGTACCAAATGATTCACAGAAAGAGGCAACTATCTCAGAGTCAAGTCCATATGTAGTGCTAAACTTGTGAAAAGCATCGGTATTCATAAAAGATTTAACACAATCAAACTTAAGCTTTATACCTGACTCATTACCTTCGTCGAGTTCCCAATCTTCAGAGTTGCATTTAATTCTTTCTAAGAGATCCCACTTGAATGCAATAGTCTTCTTCATAAAAGAACCAGTATAAGAAGTATCGAGCAAGGATTGATCATTATGAGAAAGCCGAGCGTAAAAATTCTGAATAATAATTTCTCTTGGGATATCATGATTGGGGCATGAATATAACATTGACTTAATCCTCCCCCAAGCTATAGAGATGCTTTCTCCTTCACGAGGCCAAAAATTATATATATAGTTCCGATCACGATGAAATAGATGCATAGGATAAAACTTTTGGTGGAATTCTAATTGCATTCGATTCCAGTTCCATGATCCAATATCATCACATAGCCTATACCATGTCAATGCTTTTCCCTTCAAAGATAAAGAGACAACCTTCTTCTTAACTTCATCTCTGGGTAAACATGCAAGCTTAAATAATCCACAAACTTCATTCACATGTATTAGGTGCATATCAGGATGTTCAGTTCCATCTCCTGCATAAGGCTTAGCTAGTAGTTGTTCAACCATACCCGAAGGAATTTCATAACCAATATTTTCAGTAGGTGCAGTAGGTTGAGGGGCAACTAATTGTGGTTCCGGTCGAGGTGAAGATACCCCGAACAAACCCCTCAAAGGATTGTTTTCCATAGTAGCAAGTGACAATAAATTTCAGCACGTAGTATAAGTTTTTCCTTACCGATTTTCACTTACCAAGAGCACTTCACTCCCTGGCAACGGCACCAAAAAAGAGTCTTGATGACCCACAAGTATAGGGGGTCAATCGTAGCCCTTTCGATAAGTAAGAGTGTCGAACCCAACGAGGAGCGGAAGGAAATGACAAGCGGTTTTCTGCAAGGTAATTTCTGCAAGCACTGAAATTGTAGGTAACATATAGTTTGATAGGAAGATAATTGGTAACGAGCAAGTAACAGTAACGGTAAATAAAGTGCAACAAGGTAGCCCAGTCCTTTTGTGGCAAAGGACAGGCCATAACAGTCTCTAATAATAGGCAAAGTGTTCTTGAGGGTACACGGGAATTTCATCTAGTCACTTTTATCATGTTGGTTTGTTTCGATTTCACTACATTGATAATTTGATATGCGGGTGGACCGGTGCTTCGGTGCTGTTCTGACTTGAACAAACCACCCACTTATGATTAACGTGCTCGCAAGCATCCGCAACTACGAGAAAAGTATTAAGAAAAAATCTAACCATAGCATTAAACGTTTGGATCCAAATCAGCCCCTTACGAAGTAGCGCATAAACTTGGGTTTAAGCTTCTGTCACTCTAGCAACCCATCATCTAATAACTACTCCACTTCCTTAGGCCCAAGGATGGAAAAGTGTCATGTAGTTGACGTTCACATGACACCACTAAGGGAATCACAACATACATATCATCAAAATATGGAACACATATCAAATTCACATGATTACTTGCAACATGACTTCTCCCGTGACCTCAAGAACAAAGGTAACTACTCACAAATAATATTCATGCTCAAGATCAGAGGGGTATTGAATAGCATTATGGATCTGAACATATAATCTTCCACCAAATAAACCATATAGTAATCAACTACAGGATGTAATCAACACTACTAGTCACCCCCAGGTACCAATCTAAGGTTCCGGTACAAAGATTGAACACAAGAGATGAACTAGGGTTTGAGAGGAGATGGTGTTGTTGAAGATGTTGATGAAGATTAGCCTCCCAAAGATGAGAGGGGTGTTGGTGATGACGGTGGCTTCGATTTCCCCCTCCGGGAGGGAAGTTCCCCCGGCGGAATTGCTCCACCGGAGGGCAAAAGTGCTCCTGCCCAAGTTCCGCCTCGAGAACGATGGCGCTCTGTCCCGAAAGTCCTCTCCTTGTTTTTTCTAGGTCAAAAGACCTTAAATACCAGAAGATGGGCACCGGATGTGGGCCGTGCTGAGCACAACCCACCAGGGCGCACCTGGGGGGCCTGGCGTGCCCTGGTGTCTTGTGCTCACCAGGTGGGCCCCCTCTGGTAGTTATTTGCTCTAGTATTTTTTATATATTCCCAAAATAATTCTCCGTGTAGTTTCACCTTATTTGGAGATGTGCAGAATAGGTATCTCTGATATGCTTTTTCAGGTCCAGAATTCCAGCTGCCTGTATTCTCCCTCTTTGTGCAAACCTTGCATATTATGAGAGAAAAGGCATTAGAATCACTCCCTAAAGAATTATTATGCATAAAAACATTATAAATAACAGTAGGAAATCATAATGCAAAATGGACGTATCAATCATCTTCTCAAATACGCGCCAGATCTGGGAGCACTATTGTCATCCACATGCATTGTGTATAGTTAATGTTGGATGCATCATGACTGGATTCTTTTCTACCATGAATTACAATGTTTAGTCGCTTCTTGAACTTTGGACGTGCTCTACATTTTTGTTTTGCAGTCCAGAAAGGTCTAGCGAGATACCACTGTTGTCTTATTATATCATGACCGTTTTGACAAAGTGTTGGCACTTGAGATATTTTATTATTACTCTCTAGTTGATTATGCCATTGATATGAGCTAAAATAATTTCTAAGATTAATTGTTGACATGGTTAGTCATGATCTTTGCTGAAAACCTGGGTGCTACTTAAGCATATTTATCTAAACAAGAACAAAAGAGTTCTAAAAGTTTTTCTTTTTCACTTTTAGTTTGTCAACTGAATTGCTTGAGGACAAGCAATGGGTTAAGCTTGAGGGAGTTGATACGTCTCCGTCGTATCTACTTTTCCTAACGCTTTTGCTCTTGTTTTGGAATCTAATTTGCATGATTTGAATGAAACTAACCCCGACTGGCGTTGTTTTCAGCAGAACTACCATGGTATTATTTTTGTGCAGAAATAAAAGTTCTCAGAATTGGACGAAACTTTTTGGAGATTTATTTCGGAATAAAAGAAAAATACTGGAACCAAGAGCCACCGGAGGGGGTGCCCTGGTTGGGCACGATACACTAGGGCACGCCACCCCCTCTAAGCGCGCCTGGTGGGTTGTGGTCACCTCGTGGCCCCCCTGACCCTTATTTTCGGAGAAAAAATAGGAGAGGAAGTTTTATCGCGTTTCACGAGACGGAGTTGCTGCCACCTCCTGTTCTTCATCGGGAGACCAAATCTGGAGTCCGTTCGGGGCTCCAGAGAGAGGAATCTTCGGACTTCGTCATCACCAACCCTCCTTCATCGCCAATTCCATGATGCTCCCCACCAAGAGTGAGTAATTCCTTTGTAGGCTCGCTGGTCAGTGAGGAGTTGGATGAGATTCATCATGTAATCGAGTTAGTTTTGTTAGGGCTTGATCCCTAGTATCCACTATGTTCTCAGATTGATGTTCCTATGACTTTGCCATGCTTAATGCTTGTCACTAGGGCCCGAGTGCCATGATTTCAGATCTAAACCGTTTATGTTATCACCATTATATCTATGTTCTTGATCCGATCTTGCTAGTCATATGCACCTGCTATGTGTTACGATCCGTAAACCCCGGGGTCACAATAATCGGGATACTTTCCGGTGATGACCGTAGTTTGAGGAGTTCATGTATTCACTATGTGTTAATGATTTGTTCTGGTTCTCTATTAAAAGGAGGCCTTAATATCCCTTAGTTTCCTTATGGACCCCGCTGCCACGGGAGGGTAGGACAAAAGATGTCATGCAAGTTTTCCATAAGCACGTATGACTATTTACAGAATACATGCCTACATTATATTTATGAACTGGAGCTAGTTCTATGTCGCCCTAGGTTATGACCATTATATGAGGAATATCATCCAACGAATTCACCGATCCAATGCCTACGAGTTTTCCACATATTGTTCTTGCTAAGTTACTATTGCTATTGCTACTGTTCCAACTGCTACAAAATCATTGCTATCACTGTTACAGTTACTGTTACTGTTACTACTACTATCAAAACTATTATATTACTGTGCTACTGATCACTCTGCTGCAGATATTTAATCTCCAGGTGTGGTTGAATTGACAACTCAACTGCTAATACTTGCAAATATTCTTTGGCTCCCCTTGTGTCGAATCTATAAATTTGGGTTGAATACTCTACCCTCGAAAACTGTTGTGATCCCCTATACTTGTGGGTTATCATGCATATAATTCAGCTTCATGTAGACCCAAGGTGGAAGCTTGTAGAACCACACAAACACGGGCCAGGTGTTGTGTGTGTTTCTTTGGTTGCTAGAGTAATTCATTCCGTCTGCACTCACACTAAGCCTAATGTTCCTTGGTTTTGATGGGAAAGGGGGGCAGCCCAGTCGAGTGCTTTCCATTGTGTACCATCTGCACATTGCCTAATCACTTCATCATCTTTACTCGCTTTATCCCTCCATGAATGCTAAGACACGAGGTTTGTGTCCTTCTTGTTCACGTGTAAACACTTCATACGGGGAATGAGCGGAAAGTACCAAACAACCTTTCAAGGTGATTTATTTCCCCGCTTGTATCTGGGATCGTGGCACTCTGGACACTCTGTTTTGTCCATGCAGTCGTCCGTATAAAATGATGCAATTAATGACACATGCGTGGTATCTTTCATGCAGCAAATAAAGAGGGCATGGGACCATCTTGGCCTCATTGACGCTAGTAGGCAACATGTTCACCTCGGGGAAAACTTGTAGAATCTCCAATTGGTCATTGAGGCTTGGGTATACAATTTTGTATTTTGCCTTGATTTCAAGAAGTTTGAGAGTGACACTCAATTTTGTGTGATCCATTTTGCATTTGGTATACCGTAGAGTTCTCAAGGCTTCCTCCAATTTGGCCATGTTGCGTCCTCTGGATCTTGATCGCGTTTGGACGCCTCTTCGTCATGTTTGGGCGTCCGTTGGTGCTCCATCTCTCCTTGATCCTTTGGCTCTTCATTTCCCACTTATTCAGCTCTTCATTTACCACTTCTTCATGTATACCGCTAATATCCTCAAGATCCTCCCACTTGTGATGTGTCCACCACGTGTAGTTGTTCATGAAACCGTGCATGTGCAAATGAGCCTCCACTTCGCCCTAACTTGTGGTATACAGATGCATGTTTTCACATCTACGGCACGGACAACATAGCTCCTTGCAAACCCTTCGTGACATGTGTTCCAAGGAAAACGCTAAGAACCCTCTTATACTTTGATCCATTATATCGCTCTACCAAACATACCTGTTATAAGGAAGACAGTTAGAACCAACATTAATTGCTCATAAAAATTTCAGCATGACCATTCCTAATAAATGACACAAATTGAGTTTCCCAGAATTTTGATAAAATATCAATGAGTCAACTTTTTTCAAACATGAGCAATTAATAAAGAGGGAGGGAGACTCGTCGATATATCCCTTAGAAATAAATATACATCCAAAAACTTGATGAATGGTACCAACGCATCACACACATATATATGCATTTCCATGACAAGTAATTAACATACATGTTCCACTTCATATATTCAAGGGCACTCACCAAGAATTAATTAAGAGACCCGATGCATAGATAATTAATAGATCAACATCTATGCCAATCGAGAGTGAGGCCACCTACCTATGTTCAAAGAAAGAGATTAATAAAGAGGGATGGAGACACCAAAAGGAATGGAAAGGAGAGGACTTAATTTATTCCATAAGAAGGAGTGTGTGGTGGAGAAAGTAATTATTTGGTAAATCATGCATTAATGAAAGAAAAAAGGGCTTTATATTTTCGTGCCCCTCGTTGTCTGCCCCGTTTTTCCCCGGGCAACTAACATAGCTCACTTTTGCCCTCCCTACTCCACCAGCTGCTTACAAAAGTCCAAACGGAGCTCTTCCGTTTGGTCAAAGCCTTTGATCGTTACCTCCTGAGTAGTGGGGTCGTGTGATTTCCTGACTTGTGGGGTCGCTCCACTCTCTCTCACCATAGTTCTGACGCGGTAGAATCCTAACATGTGGGGTCTCTCCACTCTCCCTCACCATAGTGCTGACGCGGTAGAATCCTGACATGTGGGGTCGAGGCAACATATGACATGTGGGTCCGCTTGAAACCCTGGTAGGCGGGGCCTGGCCACTATCTGTTCACAGTGCTAACGCGTTAAGTTCCTGACTTGTGGGGCCGAGGCAGCTTATGACAAGTGGGCCGAGATAGCTTATGACAGGTGGGCCGACGTTGCATATGATAGGTGGGGTATGTTTTCTCGGTCATCTATCAATGGCCGACCACGAACAGCCCCGAGCACTTTCCCCACAGAGCAGTCATAGCCATGGCCGAAGCTTGCCCGCATCGCCGGATCTATTTTCGGCGCCGACCAGCGGCCGGCGGCGGTGCACGTCCGCCGCGGCACCAGCATTATTTCTCTTCCGCATTGTCCCTCCAGACCAACATATCGCGTGCAGATCTGCCACCCCACACCCCCTCCCCACCATATGGATTTGCTCTGTCGCATCGAAGATAGTCATCGACAGCTGTGCGACATTTCTTAGTAAGCTCTCCGATCCTGATCCTACTTATTGAAGCACTTCTGGATCCTTTCCCTTAATCTCGTCTGAACACCTAATTTCAGGGGCGTCGTCGCGGTAAATGTCCGGTCGCATCGGCTACAGTGGCGAGGGTGGAGAATCGATCATGTCTTGGCCATGCTCACCTACACCAGATTCGGAGGAGGTTCGGGTAGTTAGCACTCGCGGCCTATCTGAATGATCCCTTATGTTATTTGTAGTGTTGATTGACTTTTAGATGGATTATTACAGTTTAACAGGCAAGCTGATAATCCTTGGTATATTGCATACCAAGATGAGTCAATCCAGTGGGCTACAGTGAAGATGTCATTGGAGGAGGCGGTGGCCAATTTGGGTGTTGGATTAGCCAGTAAAATCATATTGATTGTTGAGCTGAAGCTTACTGTTGCGTAAGAAAGGAGAATTGCTCGCAACAGAGAGTTGAAACTAGAGACTGATCTAGCCATCTTTGATCATATGGTACAGGAGCCACAAATGGATGGAAAGGAGAAAGCAAGAATCATACAAGGACTTGAAGTGAAGACAGAGGAGAAAAATATATACATGGTGGCACTTATCATAGTTGTCATCTCTTTACTAGCTCTTTACAATGTAGTTAAGGTAAATTGATATAATATAATATAGAGATCTCCAAATATGATGGGTTGTTGAGCAAGTTTGTACCCCTAGAATCTGGTCAAGATGTGACATCTTTTTAACCCCATGGAATTTAGTCAACATGATATGTATCTTTGTTTGTAAAAGTTTCTGGCAAAAGATGCCCTTCCCTTCTTTTTATAATGCATTCACACGGTATCCAATTTCAATACAAATCATGTGCTATTTGGTGTCTACAAAATGGAAATTTAAGGAATTTAAAACATCATGGTCTATGAACTGGTCCACTTCAAATTAGCATTGCATCCAAATGTTTAGGGATCCCGACTGTTAATTACACCAGCATGTTCAAGACAGCAGCTTGAACAACATAGCAAATAATGCTACTACTAATACACATTTCAACACAAATTTCTTCTGCCTAACCCTAAGCTGGTTAATAGCAGCAGAATTTTCAGCATCTTTCTTTAATAACACCTCAATTTGCATATCCTTCCTCTTGATCAAATCATCTGTCCAAGACTTCTCCTGCAACAACTCTTGATTCCATGCTTTGTAGGCCTATAATTCAGTAAGAACTCGGGGATCCTTTTCTCTTTTGAGCCAACGCACCATGTCACGCAAATCAATCAAGTTCTTCGTAGAACAAACAACAACCAACCTATGATATTAACACTATTTAGAGTCAAGATTACATTTTTTATTTAATGGACAAAAAACTTGGGAAATGAGAAGAAATAGGCAATCACCCGAACTCTTGTGCAGCAGTAATATCTCTGTCCTGGGTTGGAATTGCTCCAAGAAATCCACCCGGAAGCCTTGTTCTTGCACGAACATTCTTTATCTGGAGAATATTTCAGCGACTTTTCTCTATACGGTATTGGTGAAGAGAAGTAGGATTCCTCGTCGATGTACCATGTAGTGTTGTTGAGGCTAGAACTAGACATGTCTTAGATTTATGCAGACTTATAAAATTAAACAAAAATGTCAATTTTCATAAAGCATATCATGAACCATCTCGGTGTGTAGTAACGGTGGTGAAAAACTAGATAAATGTGTAGTAGCGGTCCTGATAAACTAGCTAAATGTGTACTAGAAGTGGTGATAAACTAGCTCAATGTGTAGTAGCATTGGTGATAAACTAGCTCATAAAACTAGGCATGTACTAAATGTACTCCCAAAATGCTCTAACGTTCTTACCGGTACAACGTCCTGCTCAGATCCGTGGAGATCCGCACCGCTCAGATCCATGTAGTCAACACAAAGCGGCAAGGAGGACGGCTTCAACATGGTGGGTCGCGCGTCGATGAGGTGTGGAGACGGGGGGGGGGGGTGATGAACCACAAGTATAGGGGATCTATCGTAGTCCTTTCGATAAGTAAGAGTGTCGAACCCAACGAGGAGCAGAAGGAAATGACAAGCGGTTTTCAGTAAGGTATTCTCTGCAAGCACTGAAATTATCGGTAACAGATAGTTTTGTGATAAGGTAATTCGTAACGGATAGCAAGTAACAAATGTAACAAAGGTGCAGCAAGGTGGCCCAATCCTTTTTGTAGCAAAGGACAAGCCTGGACAAACTCTTATATAAAGCAAAGCGCTCCCGAGGACACATGGGAATTTCTGTCAAGCTAGTTTTCATCATGCTCATATGATTCGCGTTCGTTACTTTGATAATTTGATATGTGGGTGGACCGGTGCTTGGGTGCTGCCCTTACTTGGACAAGCCTCCCACATATGATTAACCTCTGTCGCAAGCATCCGCAACTACAAAAGAAGTATTAAGATAAATCTAACCATAGCATGAAACATATGGATCCAAATCAGCCACTTACGAAGCAACGCATAAACTAGGGTTTAAGCTTCTGTCACTCTAGCAACCCATCATCTACTTATTACTTCTCAATGCCTTTCTCTAGGCCCAAATAATGGTGAAGTGTCATGTAGTCGACGTTCACATAACACCACTAGAGGAGAGACAACATACATCTCATCAAAATATCGAACGAATAGCAAATTCACATGATTACTTATAACAAGACTTATCCCATGTCCTCAGGAACAAACGTAACTACTCACAAAGCATATTCATGTTCATAATCAGAGGAGTATTAATTATCATTAAGGACCTGAACATATGATCTTCCACCAAGTAAACCAACTAGCATCAACTACAAGGAGTAATCAACACTATTAGCAACCCACAGGTACCAATCTGAGGTTTTGAGACAAAGATCGGATACAAGAGATGAACTAGGGTTTGGAGAGGAGGTGGTGCTGGTGAAGATGTTGATGGAGATTGACCCCCTCTCGATGAGAGGATCGTTGGTGATGACGATGGCTTCGATTTCCCCCTCCGGGAGGGAAGTTTCCTCGGCAGAATAGCTCCGCCGGAGCCCTAACTTGGTTCTGCCCAGGTTCCGCCTCGAGACGGCAGCGCTTCGTCCCGAAAGCTCTCTTGTGATTTTTTCCAGGTCAAAACCCTCCATATAGTAGAAGATGGGCACCGGAGGCCTGCCAGGGGGCCCACAAGCCACAGGGGCGCGCCCAGGGGGGTAGGGCGTGCCCTCCTGGCTTGTGACCTCCTGGTGGGTCCCCTGATGTATTTCTTTCGCCCAATATTTTTTATATATTCCAAAATAATTCTCCGTAGATTTTCAGGACTTTTGGAGTTGTGCAGAATAGGTATCTCAGATTTGCTCATTTTCCAGTCCAGAATTCCAGCCGCCGGCATTCTCCCTCTTCATGTAAACCTTGTAAAATAAGAGAGAAAAGGCATAAGTATTGTACCAAAATGTGTATTAACAGCCCATAATGCATTAAATATCGATATAAAAGCATGATGCAAAATGGACGTATCAGGGGGTCGAACTCGCCGTTGAGGAGGTGTGGAGACAGGGGAGGAAGTCAAGCTCACCGTCGAGGAGGTGTGGAGACCGAGGGTTTGACTTGAAAGGGGGAAACATAGATGCTCATCTGTTGGGGCCTCCTATCGCTTTTCCCTCTTCTGCCGCTGCCATGTGGGCCACGGAACACCCGACCGAATCCAGCCAATCAGGTCTCCTCTCGCGGATCGACCATGTCAAACCCAAGGGCCTGATCCAAACCGTCCCCGAACAGCGATCCAATCGCTTGGATGGTGCGGGTTTTGCGAGGAGTTTGAGGGGTTTTGAGAGGGGTTTGAGGGGTTTTGAGAGGGTTTCAGTGATCAGGGTAGATCATAACTAATTTAAAACAATCAAAAATATATGAAACTTGCGCACATGTTTTATGTTACTAGGTTGCTAGGAAAAATAAGAAATCACGTCTACGAGTATGTTCATGGAATTCCCTTCATAGTACTTAGCTATCACGAAAAAGATTGCATGGTTTTCAAGGGAAATGAGCTAGGATTTAGGGTCAACCATAGCATAGTTTGTCCAAACGATCCCATATTGGGCATGGAACCTATATTGGGTCAAGGTTTATTTTTTAGCTCATTTAGAGAAGATCAAAAATACTTGCTTAGAAATGGGATTGTCTGTCCTAGCTTTGGAGAACATTTTAATGCCCCGAAAGAGACGTCTTCAAAGTACTTCACAAAAGTAGCATTACATCACACAAAATGACAAATATCAAATTTTTCCTACTGAAATCCAAATTCACAACATCACAAATGTAAAAAACAAGCAAGAACATCAACTGGCACTCTAGCACTATGTCAATAGGTTAGTCCCAAAAAATGATATAAAGTTGCTATAAAATGATTGTAAAACATCTAAGAATGATAATATAACAGCATGGAACAAGCAAAAATTATAGATACATTGGAGACGTATCAGCAGCCCCAAGCTTAATTCCTACTCGTCCTCGAGTAGGTAAATGATAGAAACAGAATTTTTGATGTGGAATGCTACCTAACATGTTCATCACATAATCTTTTCTTTGTAGCATGGACATTTGGACTTTAGAAGATTCAAAGCAATGGCCTAGTTTTAACATAATGACTTCAATACTCATTCATGCCAACAAGCAACCATGTCTTTCAAAATATCAACACTAAAGAAAATTATCCCTAGCCCATTATGCTCAATCATTGATCCATTCATGAAACACACTCAAATATTAGCTACACCCAATGCTCAAGTACGATCATAGTGCCCCCTAGTTGGTGCTTTATAAGAGAAGATGGAGACTCAAGGTAAAAATAAAATTTGCATAAAGTAAATAGATAGGCCCTTCGCAGAGGGAAGTAGGGATTTGTAGAGGTGCCAGAGCTCAAAGTTTAAATTGAGAGAGAAAAATATTTTGAGTGGCATGCCTTTCCCGTCAACGAAAACGACAAAGTAGTTCACAATACTTTCCATCCTAGATATGTCATAGGCGGTTTCCAAACATAAAATAAAGTTTATTCCTTTTTCCAAGATTCTTTCACAATCCATGGCTGGCCGTATCCACGGTTGCCTTCCATACCAACACTTTCCAAGGAATTTATTATTTGACAACATAAAGTAAAAAAAATCTTTTTCATTTCGGGACTGGGCATCCCTATTACCGCCGCACTCTCGTGCAATGACAAGTGAATAGACACTCATCTTGAGAATAACACATCTAGCATGGAAAAATATTGGACACCCCTACCGTTTTATGACCGGTACGAGCACACAAAAAGGAAATTTATTTTGAAAATAAGAGATGTCACATACAAATTTGCTTAGAATGGCATGGAAATACCGCATATAGGTAGGTATGGTGGACTCATAAGGCAAAAGTGGGTTTAAGGATTTTGGATGCACAAGTAGTATTTCTACTTAGTACAAGTGGAGGCTAGCAAATAGATTGAGAAGCATCCAACTAAGAAACGAAAATTCACCTAAGCGAACATTGAGCGTAACTAACACCGAATAATGCACCATAAGTAGGATGTAATTTCATTGCATAACTATTGACTTTCGAACTTGCATAGGGAATCACAAACATTAACACCAATATTCCTACTAAAGCATAATTACTTACTAACATGGCTCACATATTACTATCATCATGTCTCAAAACTATTACAAGGAATCAAGTTTAATTTGTCCAATGATCTTCATGAAAGTTTTTATTATATCCTCCTTGGATATCTATCACTTTGGGACTAGTTTCATATATTGCCATTGCTTTTGACAAGCTCAAACGAATTTAAGTGAAGCACATGAGCATAAAAGTTTCATCTCTCAAAATAGTATAAGTGAAGCATGAGAGGATTTATTCAAAATTTACTAACTCTCAAATTAATCTAAGTGAAGCATGAGATTGTTTCTTCAAAAGTTTCCAAGCACACCGTGCTCAAAAGGATATAAGTGAAGCACTAGAGCAATTCTATAGCTCAAAAACTTTAAGTGAAGCATATAGAGCAATTCTAACAAATCATAGCATAATTTTGGCTCTCTCAAATAGGGGTGTCCAGCAAGGATACAAGTGAAAAACTAAAAACCAAAGCAAGCAAAGACTCAAATGATACAAGACGCTCCAAGCAAAATTCATGATATGTGACGAATAAAAATATAGCTCCAAGTAAAATACCGATGGTCGTTAGAAGAAAGAGGGGATGCCACTCGGGGCATCCCCAAGCTTAGTTGCTTGTTTCTCTTTGGATATATCTTGGGGATTTTGTAGCATCCCAAAGCTTAGGCTATTTTCACTCCTTATTCCTTCATCCATCATGATCTCACCCAAAACTTGAAAACTTCAATCACACAAAACTCAACAAAATCTTCGTGAGATCTGTTAGCATAACAAAGCAAATCACTACTTTAAGTACTGTTGAAAACCCATTTATATTTTATTACTGCATTATACCTACTGTATTTTAACTTTACCATGGCTCATACCCTTCAATATAACCCATAGATTCATCAAAACAAGCACACAATGCAACGAAAATAGAATCTGTCTTAAACAGAACAGTCTTTAGTAATCTGTACTCTAACCATATTTCTGTAACTCGAAAAATTCTGAAAACTTCGGACAACGTAAATAATTTGTATAGAAACACTTTGTTAAAATTTCAGCTCAATATCACGTCCCATTAAAAAATGAAAATTCGAACACTGGAGGCAAAGTTTCTGTTTCAGATTCAGCATTGTTTCTATGCATCTTATGAATCTTCCTAAAGGCTCTACTTGGCAAAAACACTAAATAAAACATAAAAACACAATAATAACAGAGGCATAATTGTGTCAGCACTCAAAAACAGAAAGAAAAAGAGCAAAATAAATTTATTCATTGGGTTGCCTCCCAACAAGCGCTATCGTTTTACGCCCCTAGCTAGGCATAACACATAGATTCAAGTATTGTCATCTTTGGTTTTCATAGAGGTGTTTTTTCATGAGGTTTTGCAAATAAAACTTGAAACACATCATCCATAGAAACCTTAGCACTATCAAGTTTTCCATCTACGTACCCTCTTTGATTCCCGGCCACAATCCAAGAATATTGTTGATTTACATCATTGAAAACTTGTTGGATCATATCTAAAACGGGGACTTCCTTTTTAAGATTCTCATCAAAAATTTGATTATTTCAAAGCAAATGTATCAACATGTAATCACTATTGTAAAAGATCGCTCCTATTACCAGTTTTTCATAGCTCATACCATAGAAATCAAAGATCTCCCTAGCTTCCCGTATTATGTGATCAAATTCATTCATGAGAACAAGGGTAGCTAACTTCTTAGCTTTGGGATCCTTTATGACTGGTAACTCATAAAACGATCTTTGCAAGGTAGGATGGGTACGAATAAATCTATTTTCAAGTTTCAGAACTGGCGCCGAAATAGCTCCTGCATAAGTTTCAGTTTTTTTCAGTATAGGAGTATCATCGAGAGTCAAATTCCCAATGCAATTGAAAAATTCTTGGATAGTTTCTATTCCTATAACGTTCCCTTGCCCCAAAACAAAAGTTTTAGCATCCAGATTACCAGAACGTCCAATATTAGGAGTCTGCCATCATCTGTTTTGGCCATACCAAAATCACTCATGATGACAAGCAAACAAGAGATCTGACGAGAAAAAGGCAAACGAAAAAGAGGGCGAATAAAACGACAAATTGGGTGAACTGGTGGAGAGGAAACGAGAGGCAAATGGCAAATAATGTAATTGTAAGGAGATGAGATTTGTGATTAGGAACCTGGTAGATGATGATGGTGTCTCCTCGGTGCCAGAGATTGGCACGTAGAAGAGACCGCTTCCTCCCCGGCAACGGCGCCAGAAATTCCTTTGACGTGGCTTGAGACTGCATCGGTATTTCCCCAAAGAGGAAGGGGTGATGCAGCATAGCGACAGTAAGTATTTCCCTCAGTTATGAAACCAAGGTATCGAACCAGTAGGAGGATCACCACCACCTAATAAACAGCACCTGCACACAAAGAACAAATAATTGCAACCGACGCGAAAGAGAGGTTGGCAATCTCTCTACGGTAAAAACATAGGTTAGGATATGATAGATTGGAGAGATAGATCTCTCAAGAACACAAAATAAAAAGAGCAAATAAAAAGTGCAGCAAGGTATTTTTGGGTTTTGCAATAATAGATCTGGAAACAAAAGCGGCAAAAAGATAGATCGGAAAGCAATATGTTGGAAAAGTAGACCCGGGGGCCGTAGGTTTCACTAGTGGCTTCTCTCATGAGTATAGCACACTGTGGGTGAACAAATTACTGTTGGGAAATTGATAGAAGATCAAATAATCATGACGATATCCAAGGTGATGATCATTATATAAGCATCACGTCCAAGATAAGTAGACCGACTCCTGCCTGCATCTACTACTATTACCCCACACATCGACCGCTATCCAGCATTCATCTAGTGTATTAAGTTCATGGAAAAATGGAGTAATGCAACAAGAACGATGACATGATGTAGACAAGATCTATTCATGTAGGAATAGACCCCATCTTGTTATCCTTAATAACAACGATACATGCGTGCCTCGTTGTCCCTTCTATCACTAGGAGAGGACACCGCAAGATCGAGCCCATCACAAAGCACCTCTTCGCATGGCAAGAAAAATCGATCTAGTTGGCATAACTAAACCAAAGATTCGAAGAAGAAATACGAGGCTATAAGTAATCATGCATATAAGAGATCAAAGAGGACTCAAATAATATTCATGGATAGAAACTGATCATGAACACAAAATCATCGGATCCCAACAAACACACCACAAAAGTTTACATCAAATAGATCTCCAAGAGACCATTGTATTGAGAATCAAAAGAGAGAGAGGAAGCCATCTAGCTACTGCCTACGGACCCGTAGGTCTATGGTGGACTACTCATGCATCATCGGAGAGGCACCAATGAGGATGATGAACCCCTCCGTGATGGTGTTAGATTGGATCTCGAGGCTGTGGAACTTGCGGCGGCTGGATATGTTTAACGTCGACTCCTCTAGGGTTGCTAGAATATTTGGGAATTTATAGGCATCAGAGGCGGTGGAAAGGGGTCCCGAGGAGGGCACAACCCATCAGGGCGCGCCCGGGGCCTCTGGTGCGCCCAGGTGGGTTGTGGTCTCCTCGACCCTCCCCTCTGGCACTTCTTTGGGTCATAGGATGACTTCTGGCCCAAAAAAATCTCCAAAAAGTTTCGTCGCGATTGGACTCCGTTTGGTACTGATATTCTGCAAAGTAAAAAAACAAGCAAAAACAGCAACTGGCACATTGGCACTATGTCAATAGGTTAGTCCCAAAAAATGATGTAAAGTTGCTATAAAATGATTGCAAAACATCCAAGAATGCATAACAACATGGAACAAGAAAAAATTATAGATACGTTGGAGACATATCAGATATCCAATAGGAAGTATTGGGTATTCCTTCTACCAAAAGTCCAAAGACAAAAGTGTTTGTCACATAAGAATGGACGCCTTTTGGAGAAGTTGTTTTGTCGATAAAGAACTAAGTGGGAGGACATTACAAGCTAGACAAGATTATCGAATCTCCGGCAAAGATTAGCAAAAAAAATGGAAATTGTTCCAAGAGTTGTTTACAGAATATAAATCGGAATTTTTCTACAATGGTTGTAGAAATTAAAGCTTGTAACTAAAATACATAGAAAAGATTATTTGAATCTACTAAAATTGATAGTGAAATATTCATCTTATGAGAAGATGAAAGTGAAACTATGCACTACAAGGAACCGATGCTGGTGCCCGTCTTAGAAAAATTGGCTCAAAGCCATTTAACTCTAGTATGGAGTAGGTATAAAACAATTAAGTTTAGAATTTAGTTGGTCCTATGAAAAAGTATGAACGGATGAATGACAAACTAGTTTCCTAAATGGATGGATGTATGATAGATATTACCAGAAAGGTATTGTCAAAATTATGAAATTACCAGAATAAATAAGCAAATCTTCAAAGGAGTTTGAAGCAAGCAACAGAGGAGCTTGTGACGCCCCCATTCTTGTCCGTACGCTAATCATGCACACAATGCATATGACCAAGATTAGGGACTCACTGATTGATACCACAACACAACATAAGACACAAATATAAAGGTCATACAGCTCCATATTACAAGCCAGGGGCCTCGAGGGCTCGAATACAAAGCTCGACATAAACACGAGTTAGCGAAAGCAAATATATCTGAGTACAGACATAAGTTAGACAAGTTTTCCTTAAGAAGGCTAGCACAAACATAAACAATGGATCGAAAGAGGCGAGGCCTCCTGCCTGGGAACCTCCTAACTACTCCTGGATGTCGGAGAAGTCTACGTCGTAGAAAGCTCCATCCTATTGGTAGGGGCCTCCGTCGGGGTAGTAGTAGTCGACGTCTCCAGCGTACTCCATCTCCTGGGCTCCATCGTCTGAACGCGGAATCGTATCGAGGGGGAAAAGCTAAAGCAAAGTAGCGTGAGTACTCATCCAAAGTACTCGCAAGACTTACATCAGAACTATGCTAGGTATGCATCATTATCAAGGGAGGGGTTATATCTGGACTGACTGCAGAAAGCAAGAATAGGGAGAAGGCCTAGTCCTATCGAAGACTAGCATCTTCAACATCTTGCAGCATTAGAAGAGTGCAGATTGGTATCTCATACATATAGTCATATTGTTGTAACAATTTTAATTAAGTAAACTCGCCCAGAGATCCTTCCTCGACTCCCTGCGAGGAAGCAATCCCGGAGCCACAATTCATTTTATTAGTTTATGATTATAGTTGTAGTAGGTCAAAGCACAACTCCAAGTCGTCCTGTTACCACGGACACGGCTATTCGAATAGTTTACTTCCCTGCAGGGGTGCACCACATTCCCCAACACGCTCGATAAGCTCCGGCCGGATACAATTTTCTGGTCATACCCGGCCTCGGCCGATCGACACGACGTAGTCCTACCTAGGCTCAACAGAGAGGCCAGCATGCCGGTCTACATCCTAATGGCTCGGGGTCTTGGGCCATCGCCCTCGCCATCCTGCACGTTACGCCATCGGCCGGGACCAGTCCTAGCACGCCCTCCATCAGGGTCCCTGCGTTCCAGACCACCCGGGCGCGAGTCGAAAAATGTGGCATCTGAAGAGCTTTCGGGAGAATGTACGCCGCCGAGCAGCCCATACTGATTACCCCGCGTGGTGGTTAGTGCGTATTAGGCCAACGACCTAACTCAGATTAAATACTCAACCCGTTAGCAATTTTATTAGTGATCAATAACACTCGGGTGCCTTACGGCGCACCCCACCAAGCATCCGGATGCCTTGCGGCGCATCCCACCAAATCTTTCTCTCGCGGGTACGCTTGGGGCCGACCCGTCGGAAACAAGTAGCAGTAACCAGGTCATAGTAACTGTGTGTCTATACATCAAGTGGAGATCCGAGGAATCACCCTCGATGGATCCCACTCGAGGTATGAGTAAGGCAAGAGTCGCTACCGGTAAATGGGAAGGAGGAATCACCCTCGATACCCATGACCGATAACTACGCTACATAATTAACACCGGGAGTGCTAAGTGAGGTATCACCCTCAACACTCGGTAGTAGCTCTGCAGTGCCATACTAAAGGGGTGTGTGGTGATGTGTCGGTAACGGCTTGTCAGTCTTATCAACTGAGTCTTCTGTCTTCAAGTCCTCGGTGTCGTCGATGAAAGCAGGGGCAACTGGGACTAAGGGGTCTCAGGTGGTTCACTGATCCACCTATGCTAAGCAGTGGTATGATTGCAGGTAAAATAGCAGTTCATCCAAAAACAGGCTATGCATCAGAATAGGAGCTATCTAATACAGTAGCAAAATCTAATGCAAGCATAGGAGGTAGAGAGATGGGTGATATCAGAATGCTCAAGGGGGTTTTGCTTGCCTTGCTGCTCTGCGGCAAAAGGCTGAACGTCAACGGTGTAGTCAATCTCGGCAGCTCCATCAGCCTCGGGGTCTATCGGAGAGAAGAGGGGCAAGAAACAATAAATATAAAGCACACAGATGCAACATGATGCATGACATGGAAATATGCTTAGCTAGGCATGCACTAACGCAGTACTACGCGTATCAGACGGAGCGGGAGAATATCTGACGATATTTCCTGGGTCTGTTGATTTATCGGACAGACGAATCGGAGGGGAAGTTCCATGTTTGCGGTGCTAGAGGCATGTGCCAGCTAGGATGCAGTGCAGGGTTGCCTAAATTCATGTTTAAGTCATACCAGTTAATTTTTGAATTTAATTTGGATTTATTAATCGGTAGACATGCACTATTCATCTATCCGAAACAGGCAAAAAGTTGCATGTTCAGATAGCTAGGGGCATGTGACAGATGAATGGATGGCATATTTGGATTCGTGGGATTTTTCTGATCAACTTTCATGTATAAAGTTTTTTGATGTGAGCTACAGATTATTTTCTATGATTTTTTCAAAGTTTTAATCAATTTCTGGAATTAATTCTATTTATTAATTCCAACATTATCTAGAACAGTGTTTGATGATGTCAGCATTGCATCAGCCTTGCGTCAGCAGCCAACAGTAACAGCTACAGTTTAAACCTGCCTTGTGGGACCCACATGTCATAGACTCATTTTAATTCCAGTGTTTTGAATTAACTAAACAGAGTTAATTAGCAGGTGGGGCCCATCTGTCATAGTCTCATTAGGTAAATTAATTAGTTTTAATTAACCTCTCTCTCTAACTAAATATCTGACAGAGTGGGGCCCAAGTGTCATAGACACAGGGGTGTGGGGCCCCACTGTCAGTGGCTGAGCTGGCCAGTCAGCGGTCAGCGGCGACCGTTGACTGGTCAACCGAAGCCGCGGGGCCACTGGCAGTGGCACTGGGGGTGGCCTCAGGCCAGCCAGGTCAGCGGCGGCGCCGGCCGGCCACCGGAGCTGCTCCGGCGAGCACCCGAATCACCGGAGAGGCTCGGAAATGGCGCACACGGCACCATTTCGAACGCGGCCGGGCACGTTCGAAAGCTGGGAGAGCCGCCGATCCATTCCGGGCATCGGGGTGAGCTAAGATGGACGGTGGCGAGCGGCAGGTCGCCGGCGGCAGAGCAAGCTTCGGCCGGCGATGGCAAAGCACGAACGGGGGCGCAAACGAGCTATCTACGGGCACTACGGGGTTCTACGTGCTACGGCGAGTCGAGTGGCGGTGGTGGCTGGACCAAATGGTCGCCGGAGAGGCGCCGGCGACGAGCTCGAGCGGCGGCGCGTTCGGGCACCGGTGGAATCGAGCGCTACGAGCAACGGCTCATCACGAGGAGGAGAGGGGAGGGTAGCAAGAGCTCACAGTGAGGTGTGGCCATTCAACGCGTGCTCGGGGAGGGCTCGACGGCGACGAATTCGATGACGGCGAGCTTCGGGTCCCGAGGTTGAAGACAACGGCGAGGAGGCGTTCCAGGTGTGCAGGAGCTCGGGCTTGCGGTCGTGGAGGTCGAGGGGGTCGTGGCGGAGCCCGTGGGCGTCTCAGCGGGGCTCGGGGGTGACTGTGGCCGCGGTTACCCGCCGGCCATGGCGACGGCGGCGCGGGCGAGATCTGGAGGAGGAGGGGAGAGCGAGGGGAATGGGAGGAGGGCGTCCAGGGGAGGCCTGGGCGCTCGGCCTTATCCCCGCCCACCTGCTCCGTCGCCGTGGCAGCCAGTGGCCGGAGCGAGGCGCGCTCGGCCACGGCGGCGTCGACACGCAGGGGGGAGCAGGTAGGGGACGGCCCAGGTGGGCTGGGCCGGCACTGTGGCATTGGCCCAGTGGCACGAGCCTTTTCCTTTTTCCTTTTCTTTCTGTTTCTGTTTTCTTTTTCCATTTGTTGTTTTATTTAATTTAGGATTATCTACTTAATACAAAAATTGTTAGGCATGGCCCAAATATTATCTTGCAATATTCCAAGGGTCCACAGCAACTTTGGGGATTTTTAGAGCTGCTTGTATTTTCAAATTGAATTTATTAGCACTTTTAATTGCTATAAGCTTCTGTTATTAATGGTGGGGTCCACACCAGAAACTTGGTGATGTTGTTTTCCTCAACATTATTTCTTTTAGAATATTCCATAATTTTGGAACATTTTACTTTTGATGTTGGAAGATTTAATTTCATCACATAAAACCACAGGGCATTTGCATTGGAATTTGAATTGGATTTTTGAACTTCAACTTGATCAAGCTCCACTTAGCAAAATGATTAGGCACTGTTCATGATCATTACTGTAGCTTAATTACAATGATCACTGTAGCATAACACCAGGGTGTCACAATTCTCCCCTACTAACAAGAATTCTCGTCCCGAGAATTAAGAAGTAGAAGGGAAGAGCCCGGGGTATTCTGCACGAAGATGATCTTCGCGTTCCCAAGTGGCTTCATCTTCAGAATGATTAGCCCACTGTACTTTGAAGAACTTGGTAACCTTCTGACGAGTCCGACGTTCAGTTTCACCAAGAATGCGGACTGGTTGCTCTTTGTAAGAGAGGTCTTGCTGTAGTTCCAGCATTTCATGGTCCACTGCTCGGATAGGATCCTTGAAGCAGCGACGAAGCTGTGACACATGGAACACGTCGTGAACCTGTGACAGGTTTGGCGGTAGTTCCAGTTGATATGCCACTTTACCACGCCTTTCGAGAACAGTGAAAGGACCAATATATCGAGGTGCCAGCTTGCCCTTGATTCCAAATCGGTGTGTTCCTCTCATAGGCGTGACTCGAAGATAAGCCTTTTCGCCAGGTTGATAGACCATATCCTTGTGATGACGGTCATACTAACTTTTCTGACGAGACTGAGCAGCCTTCAGATTTGCCTGAATGATGCGGACTTGATCTTCGGCATGTTGGATAATATCCGGACCGATAAGTATATGTTCCCCAGTTTCTGACCAATTCAGAGGAGTCCGACACTTACGTCCATACAACACTTCAAAAGGAGCCATCTTCAGACTAGCTTGATAGCTATTGTTATAGGAGAACTCGGCATACGAGAGAGATTCCTCCCACTTCATGCCGAAAGAAATGACACAGGCTCGAAGCATGTCTTCGAGAATCTGGTTGACTCGTTCAACTTGTCCCTGGGATTGAGGGTGAAAAGTGGTGCTGAAGGACAAACGAGTCCCCATAGCTTCCTGGAAACTTGTCCAGAATCTTGAAGTGAATAAACTACCACAATCTGAACTAATCACCGATGGAATACCGTGGAGTGAAACAATTCTGGACATGTATAGATCTGCCAGCTGACTTGCAGTAATAGTTTCCTTGATAGCCAGAAAATGTGCAACTTTGGACAATCGGTCAATGACGACAAGAATAGCATCATTACCTTTCTGCGACCTGGGAAAACCAGTAATCAAGTCCATTTCAACATGATCCCATTTCCATTCAGGAATAGAAATAGGTTGTAGAGTTCCAGCAGGCTTTTGGTGTTCTGCCTTGATCCGTCGGCAGATGTCACATTCTGAAACATATCGTGCAATGTCTTGCTTCATGTTAGACCACCAGAACCTTTGCCGAATGTCTTGGTACATCTTGGTGCTGCCAGGATGAATAGAGAGCGGAGTGTCATGTGCTTCCTTCATGACCTCCGGAATCGCATCTCTTGGTACCACTAGCCGGTTTTTGTAGTACAAAGTGCCATCTTCAGTAGTGGTGAAGGGTGAGGGCTTTCCTTCTGAGAGCTCGAGCTTAATCCTCCTGACTTCATCGTCACACTTCTAGTTCCACTTGATGACGTCCACAAGATCTGGTTTAGCAATCAGGTTATTAAGAGAACCCTGGGCAACAACGTGGAGGTTCATCTTGAAGAACCCCTCAGTAGGAGGAGTGAGATAACCCTGAGGGACTATATGGAGGTTCAGCTTTCGAAACTCTTCTTGAAGCAGGGGGTGAACCTTGTGAACCAGAAGGTGGCTGCAGTATGATTTACGGCTCAAGGCGTCAGCCATTACATTAGCCTTGCCAGGGGTATAAGAAATACCGAAATCATAGTCTGTGAGGGATTCCATCCATCTTCGCTGGCGGAGATTCAAGTCCTGTTGAGTAAACAAGTACTTCAGACTTTGGTGGTCGGTATAGACCTCGCAACGATTACCAACAAGGTAATGTCGCCAATTCAATAGAGCATAGATCACTGCAGCTAACTCGAGATCATGAACTGGATAGTTCTCTTCATGAGGACGCAACTGTCTTGAGGCATAAGCAACTACTCTGCGCTCTTGCATTAGGACATAGCCTAATCCTTGACGAGAAGTGTCGCAATAAATGGCAAAGTCCTTATGAGTGTCTGGAGGAGCAAGCACCGGTGCTGATGTAAGCTTGTCCTTGAGAGTCTGGAAACTTTCCTGACATTTGTTTTTCCATTCAAACTTAACACCCTTGTGAAGCAGATTGGTCAGGGGCTTTGCGATCTTGGAGAAGTTCTCGATGAATCGACGGCAATAGCTGGCGAGACCGAGAAAACTTCTGACTTGCTTGACATTCTTCGGGGGAGTCCAGTCAAGAATAGCCTGAACTCGTTCAGGGTTGACGGCAATTCCATCCTTGGAGATCACATGACCAAGGTAAGTAACTTCACTTAGCCAGAACTCACACTTAGAGAACTTTGCATATAGTTGATGTTCTCGAAGCCTTTCGAGCACAAGACGAAGATGTTCGGCATGTTCTTCTTCATTTTTGGAATATATCAGTATGTCATCCAGATATACAACTACAAACTTGTCGATATACTCGTATGAAGATATAATTCATCAACCGAGAGAAGGTTGCTGGGGCATTTGTTAAGCCGAAAGACATGACGGTGTACTCGTATGAACCATAGCGAGTAACAAATGCTGTCTTTGGAATATCTTCTTCACGAACACGGATCTGATGATAACCCAACCTCAAGTCGAGTTTAGAGAACACTGATGATCCAGCAAGCTGATCATACAGGTCATTGATCCGGGGAAGCAGATACTTATTCTAAATTGCTGCTTGGTTAATAGGCCGGTAATCTTGAACTAGCCGATTAGTACCATCTTTCTTCTTGACAAAGAGTGAAGGTGCTCCCCAAGCTGAAGAACTAGGACGAATAAAACCCTTGCGAAGTGATTTGTCAATCTCTTCCTTAAGCTCAAGAAGTTCATGAGGAGGCATTTTATAAGGCCGCTTGGCTATAGGAGTGGTACCAGGTACCAAGTCGATGACAAACTCGACAGCTCTAGCAGGGGGAATGCCTGGAAGCTCTTCTGGAAACACATCCGGGAAGTCTCGAACCACTGGAATGCTCTCAATCCCCTCAAGAGGTGAAGCATTCAATGCGTTCATGAAATGAATCTGGGTTTCGGCATTACGAACGAGACGAGCGGTATGAACCACTAACTCGTTGGAAGGGTGCAGAAGATGCACGATTTTGGTGGCACAAACGACTGAAGCACTATGTGCTATCATCCACTCCATTCCCAAGAGTAAGTCAATATTGGAAGACGCCAACACAATGGGCGAGACGAGGAACTCTAGTCCTTCGATCTCAACGGCGACGTTGGGACATATCAAAGAGGTCCGACAATTTCCCGCGGGTGTGGATACCATTATTTGAATGTCCATGTTCTCTCTCTTAAGGTTATGCTTACATGCAAATTCTTCCGACATGAATGAATGCGATGACCCAGTATCAAATAATACGGATGTGGGTATTGAGTTAACAAGAAGTGTACCCATCACAGTAGAAGGCTGATCTTGAGCTTGATTCAGATCAACATTGTTGGCTTGAACACGACCAGTGTTAGGCCTGGCGTTGTTGTTGCGGGGCTGGTTGGTAGACAGCGCAAGTTGATTCTGATTTTGCCTGCATTCTCTAGCACGGTGACCTGGGCGGCCGCACTTGAAGCACAGTCGATCCTCAGGACGGGAAGGTGGAGGCTGAGGTGCTCTTGGCGGTATTGCTTTTGGCTGTCTTGGCGGTGGAGGGGGCAGACGAGGCGCCACATAGGATGGCCTCGGTGCATAAGCAGGTGGACGGTAGTTGTTGGGGATCCAGATCCTTTGCTTCTGAGGACGTGGGCCCGAAGATGAACCCACGTCAATCTTGCTCTTAGTGTGATCCTTGTACCTCTGCAGACCTGTCTCAATCTGGATAGCCTTATTCACCAAGGTGGCGAAATCAGGGAAGTCGTGAGCTAGAAGAGCAAGGTGAATATCTGGGTGAAGACCTTCACGGAATTTCTCCTGCCTGCGAGCATCAGATGCAATGTCTTCCTCAGCATAGCGAGATAAGTCCAGAAATTCCCATTGATAAGCATCCACAGTCTTGCTGCCCTGGACTAAGTTGCGGAATTTACGCTTCTTCTTGTCCATCATCCCTGGGGAATGTGGCGAGCACGAAACGCAGCTTGGAACTCAGGCCAGGTGATGATTGTTCCAACAGGCTGAGAGCACCTGTGGCTGTCCCACCATTGAGCAGCAGGACCCTTCAGAAAGTACGAGGCAAAGGTTACATAACTAGCATCTGGGGCTCCTGAAGATTCCAGCTCATAAGTGATGTCACGGAGCCAGTCATCTGCGTCAAGCGGCTGAGTTGAGCTGCGGAAAGTCGTAGGGTTGAGGCGCATGAAGTCTTGCAGAGTTATCGGGACTGGCTGTTGATTCATATTCGTCCTCAGGAAATGGTCCATAAGCCCTTGCATAAACTGAGGATTCAGTTCAAACTGTTGCATCATAGCAGCCATGTAGTCCGGTGGCGGTGGTGGCTCAGGCGTACCATGACCATGACCAGCTGGCCTAACCATTTTGTTAAATTTAACAGTGGTAGTTTAGCATTTGGTGATTGCAAAACCAGTGAATCATTCATGAAGTAAATTGCACAAAGAAGGAAGTGCAATAATTACGACATGGTAGTTCAAACTTCATCATACAGATCCATACATAAGTCTATTACAAACCATAAGTTCATTACAAAATAGATGATAGATCCGGCATGAAATTAACCTAGACAACTAGGCGGCACGCAGGCACGCGGTGGAGGGATACCACAACGCATCAGCGTCGGGGACAACGAAAGTAGCCAGGAAACTGCAGGTGACCCTGAAATCTGGTGAAGGAGTACTGCATCCCATGCACACCCTGATGCAGAATCTGCATATCAAACGGGAGCCTAGTTCCAAGTGCGGGAGCACGACCTCCAACAGCAGACCACTCAAGACCTGGAGGAAACTCAGTTGGACGCGGGTGAAGAACAAACTCCGTATGCATTCCCGCAACGACTGCTGGCCTCAACTGCTCCAAAGCCCGGTAAAGACGAGCACGGGTGGCGTACAGCTCAAAGTTAAGAGCCCTGACAGTGCGATCCAGAGCCTCAGTGTACTGAACCAGAACCCGTGGGTCGTAGCGACGACTCACATAGGGGGCGCAGATAGCAGTGTAGGATCGGTCGGTACGCTGTCGAGCGAAAGGGATCAAGACCTCAGTGTCGGCTGGCGTATCAACTCCAGCAGGGACATACGGGATGTATCTGTAGGCCGTTTCCTCCAAAGTGGGGTTCGCTGCATGGAGACGAACAATAGCAGCATAGGCAGCATCATGTACTGCCATCTCAACAGTCACTCCAATGCCACGGAAGGTGTGCAGCTCAGTGATGGAGCGGTCCTGTCGATCCCAGATAACCATCACAGCCTCATACTGTTCCTGGTTGAACTCGTGGTAGTCCTCGTAAACAGTGTACTCGGGGTACCAACGATAACCCAGTGTCTTCAAGAGGCCGTTCAGAATGGCCGGGAACCCAGTCGTCTCGTGTGCATAGGTCAGACGGACATCTGCCTAGCGGGACGCATCTATAACAAGGAGATTCAAGATGTCAAATGATAGTGTGTGCATCATAACTTCAAAGAAGACAATTTTCGACGAAACAATTCTCCGGTGGATGTGATCACGAGAACCTAATGTTAGATTTTAGCAAAATCTTTAACCCGAAAGAGAAGAGAGATAAGAACCCAGAGTATAGACGAGGAATAAAAGATCCTAATACCACCCGATTGAGATGTGGGCCCGTAACCCACAACATCAGTGTTAGTAAAACAGTTTCAATGACTAGACTCAACTTCGGCCAAGGAGTTGGAAAGGGGGCTACCTACAGGCAGTCGGCTCTGATACCAACTTGTGACACCCCCATTCTTGTCTGTATGCTAATCATGCACACAATGCGTACGACCAAGATTAGGGACTCACTGATTGATACCACAACACAACATAAGACACAAATATAAAGGTCATACAGCTCCATATTACAAGCCAGGTGCCTCAAGGGCTCGAATACAAAGCTCGACATAAACACGAGTCAGTGAAAGCAAATATATCTGAGTACAAACATAAGTTAGACAAGTTTGCCTTAAGAAGGCTAGCACAAACATAAACAACGGATGGAAAGAGGCGAGGCCTCCTGCCTGGGAACCTCCTAACTACTCCTGGACGTCGGAGAAGTCTACGTCGTAGTAAGCTCCATCCTGCTGGTAGGGGCCTCCGTCGGGGTAGTAGTAGTCGACGTCTCCAGCGTACTCCATCTCCTGGGCTCCATCGTCTGAACGCGGAATCGTATCGAGGGAGAAAAGATAAAGCAAAGCAGCGTGAGTACTCATCCAAAGTACTCGCAAGACTTACATCAGAACTATGCTAGGTATGCATCATTATCAAGGGAGGGGTTATATCTGGACTGACTGCAGAAAGCAAGAATAGGGAGAAGGCCTAGTCCTATCGAAGACTAGCATCTTCAACATCTTGCAGCATTAGAAGAGTGCAGATTGGTATCTCATACATATAGTCATATTGTTGTAACAATTTTAATTAAGTAAACTCGCCCAAAGATCCTTCCTCGACTCCCTGCGAGGAAGCAATCCCGGAGCCACAATTCATTTTATTAGTTTATGATTATAGTTGTAGTAGGTCAAAGCACAACTCCAAGTCGTCCTGTTACCGTGGACACGGCTATTCGAATAGTTTACTTCCCTGCAGTGGTGCACCACATTCCCCAACATGCTCGATAAGCTCCGGCCGGATACAATTTTCTGGTCATACCCGGCCTCGGCCGATCGACACGACGTAGTCCTACCTAGGCTCAACAGAGAGGCCAGCACGCCGGTCTACATCCTAATGGCTCGGAGTCTTGGGCCATCGCCCTCGCCATCCTGCACGTTACGCCATCGGCCGGGACCAGTCCTAGCACGCCCTCCATCAGGGTCCCTGCGTTCCAGACCACCCGGGCGCGAGTCAAAAAATATGGCATCTGAAGAGCTTTCGGGAGAATGTACGCCGCCGAGCAGCCCATACTGATTACCCCGCGTGGTGGTTAGTGCGTATTAGGCCAGCCTTCTTATCTACCAAGTATCTAGGGTTGTTCCGCTTCAGTGACCGTTCTCCTCATAATAGAAGCACTTAGTCTCTGGTTTGGGTTCAACCTTGGGTTTCTTCACTGGAGCAGCAACTGACTTGCCATCCATGAAGTTTCCCTCCTTGCCCTTGCCCTTCTCGAAACTAGTAGTTTTACTAACCATCAACACTTGATGCTCCTTCTTGATTTCTACCTTCGCGGTGTCAAACATCGTGAATAGCTCAGGGATCATTATTTCCATCCTTGGCATTTTATAGTTCATCACGAAGCTCTAGTAGCTTAGTGACAGTGACTTGGAGAACTATATCAATCACTATCTTATCTGGAAGATCAACTCCCACTCAATTCAAGCGATTGTAGCACCCAGACAATCTGAGCACATGCTCACCGATTGAGCTATTCTCCTTCATCTTGCAGGCAAAGAATCTTGTTGGAGGTCTCATACCTCTCAACACGGGCACGAGCCTGAGATCCCAATTTCATCTCTTAGAACATCTCATATGTTCCATGACGTTCAAAATGTTTTGGAGTCTCAATTCTAAGCCGTAATGCATGACGCACTGAACTATCAAGTAGTCATCAGAATGTGCCTGTTAGATGTTCACAACATCTACAGACGACGCTTGAGGTGGCGCACCGAGCGGTGCATTAAGGACATAAGCCTTCTGTGCAGCAATGAGGACAATCCTCAGATCACGGACCCAGACCGCATTATTGCTACAATCCTCTTTCAACTCTATTTCTCTAGGATCATATAAAAATTCAAGGGAGCTACAGCGCGAGCTAGTAATCTACAACATAATTTGCAAAGACATTTTGACTATGTTCATGATAATGAGCTTAGTTAATCATTTACTTAAAAACTCCCACTCAAATTGATATCCCTCTGGTCATTCGAGTGTCACATGATCCAAATTCACCAACCCAAGTCCGATCATCACGTGAGATGAGGTGGTTTCAATGGTGAACATCTCCATGTTGATCATATCAACTATATGACTCATGTTCGACCTTTCGGTCTCTTGTGTTCCGAGGCCATGTTTGTACATGCTAGGCTCGTCAAGTTTAACCTAAGTGTTCCACACGTGCAACACTGGCTTGCACCCGTTGTATGTGAACGTAGAGTCTATCACACCCGATCATCACGTGGTGTCTCGAAACGACGAACTTTCGCAACGGTGCACACTCGGGGAGAACACAATTTTATCTTGAAATTTAAGTGAGGGATCATCTTATAATGCTACCGTCATCCTAAGCATAATAAGATGCAAAAAAAGGATTAACATCACATGCAAATCATAAGTGACATGATATGGCCATGAACTTGTGCTTTTGATCTCCATCTCCAAAGCACCGGCATGATCTCCATCGTCACCGGCATGACACCATGATCTCCATCATCTTGATCTCCATCAACGTGTCGCCATGAGGTTGTAGCGCCAACTGTTGCTTCCATGACTATTGCTAACTCATAGCGATAAAGCAACGGCGAAAATAATTAAAGACAACCCTATGGCTCCTGCCGGTTGCCGTACTCATCGACATGCAAGTCATGATATTCTATACAATACATGATCATCTCACACATCACATATATCTCATCATGTAATTGGCCATATCACATCACAACATACCCTGCAAAAACAAGTTAGACGTCCTCTAATTTTGTTGCATGTTTTACGTGGTTGCTACGGGAATCTAGCAAGAACAATTCTTACCTACGCGAAAACCACAACGGTGATATGCAAATTGCTATTCAACCTTCTCAAGGACCGCCTTTGTCCAATCCGATCCAACTAAAGTGGGAGAAACAGACACCCGCCAGCCATCTTTATGCAACGAAATTACATGTCAGTTGATGGAACCGGTCTCTCGTAAGCGTACGAGTAATGTTGGTCCGGGCCGCTTCATCCCACAATACCGCTGAATCAAGAAAAGACAAAGGGAGGAAGCAATCTGAACATCAACGCCCACAAACTCCTTTGTGTTCTACCCGTGATCTCATCTACACATAGACCTAGCTCATGATGCCACTGTTGGGGAATGTTGCATGGGAAACAAAAAAATTCCTATGCACACGCAAGATCTATCCATGGTGATGAGCATCTATGAGAGAGAGAGTGGATCTACGTACCCTTGTAGATCGCTAAGCAAGAAGCGTTAGGAAACGCGGTTGATGTAGTCGAACGTCTTCGCGATCCAAATCGCAAGCCGTCCCGCGATCCAATCACGATCCGTCCCGCGATCCAATCACGATCTTTCCGATCTAGCGCCGAACGGACGGCACCTCCGTGTTCAGCACACGTACAGCTCGATGATGATCTCCGCCTTCTTGTTTTCTCCGTGTTCCTCAGCTTGTTCAATAGTTTGTTCCTTGAAAACACAACCAGCACAACTATCTAGGAAGACCCTAGAAGCATCGGTTAGTCCATTATAAAAGATATCAAGTATTTCATTTTTCTTAAGAGGATGATCAGGCAAAGCATTAAGCAATTGGAGAAGCCTCCCCCAAGCTTGTGGGAGACTCTCTTCTTCAATTTGCACAACGTTAAATATTTCCTGTAAGGCGGCTTGTTTCTTATGAGCAGGAAAATATTTTTCATAGAAGTAGTAGATCATATCCTGGGGAATACACACACAACTAGGAGTAAGAGTATTGTACCATGTCTTAGCATCACCCTTTAATGAGAACGGAAATAACTTAAGGATATAATAGTAGCGAATCTTTTCATTATGAGCAAAGAGGGTGGCTATATCATTCAGCTTAGTAAGGTGTGCCACTACAGTTTCAGTTTCATATCCATGGAAAGGATCAGATTCTACCAAAGTAATTAACTCTGGGTCGACAGAGAATTCATAATCCTTATCGGTAACAAAGATAGGTGAAGTAGCAAACTTAGGATCACATTTTATTCTAGCATTCAAAGTCTTTTCCTTATACTTGCATAGCAATTTCTTAAGATCGTCTGTATCCTTGCAAGAAAAAAATTCTCTAGTTATCTCTTCGTCCATAACATAACCTTCAGGTATCTTAGGCATTTCAAACTTAGGAGAGCTAGGACTAATAGGTGTTTCATAGTCATCATCGGTTTCATAAGCTTCATCAGTTTCAACAATCTCATCAGTTTCAGTAGTTTCATTCTCTTTAGCTCTAGCAATTTGTTCATCAAGAAATTCTCCTAATGGCACATTATCATCAAGCATGGTACTAGCATCATCATAAGCATCATTCATAGCAGAGATAGCATCATCAATAACTTGCGACATATCAGGATTGCAAGCTTACTCATAACAGAAGGTGAATCAAGTGCAGAGCTAGATGGCAGCTCCTTACCTCCCCTCGTCTTAGAGGGAAAGATCTTAGTCTTTGGATCCTTTAGATTCTTCATATTGATCAATTGATATAAATCCCAAGTGACTCAACAAATATTGCTATGCTCCCCAGCAACGGTGCCAGAAAAAGGTCTTGATAACCCACAAGTATAGGGGATCGCAACAGTTTTCGAGGGTAGAGTATTCAACCCAAATTTATAGATTCAACACAAGGGGAGCCAAAGAATACTTGAGAGTATTAGCAGTTGAGTTGTCAATTCAACCATGCCTGGAGATTAAATATCTACAGCCGAGTGATCGGTAGCACAGTAATACGATAGTTTGATAGCAGTAATGACAGTAACAGTAGCGGGAACAGTAGTAGCAATAGTTTTGTAGCACTTGGAACAGCAGCAACAGCAGTAGTAACTTAACAAGAACAATAAGTGGAAGGCTCGTAGGCACTGGATCGGTAACTCGTTGGATGATATTCGTCATGTAACAGTCATAACCTAGGGCGATACAGAACTATCTCAGTTCATCAATGTAATGTAGGCATGTATTCCATAAATAATCATACGTGCTTATAGAAAAGAACTTGCATGACAACTTTTGTCCTACCCTCCCGTGGCAGCGGGGTCCATAAGGAAACTAAGGGATATTAAGGCCTCCTTTTAATAGAGAACCGGAACAAAGCATTAACACATGGTGAATACATGAACTCCTCAAACTACGGTCATCACTGCGAAGTATCCCAAATATTGTCACTATGGGGTTGACGGATCATAACACGTAATAGGTGCATATGACTAGGCAAGATCGGATCAAGAACATGAATATAGAGATGATAACATAAACGGTTCAGATCTGAAATCATGTCACTCGGGCCCTATTGACAAGCATTAGGCATAGCAAAGTCATAGCAATATCAATCTCAGAACATAATGGATACTAGTGATCAAGCCCTAACAAAACTAACTCGATTACATGGCGAATCTCATCCAACTCCTAACCGACCAGCAAGCCTACGAAGGAATTACTCACTCCCGCTGGGGAGCATCATGGAATTGGCGATGGAGAAGGGTTGGTGATGACGAAGACCGAAGATTCCCCTCTCCGGAGCCCCAGACGGGCTCCAGATCTGGCCTCCCGATGAAGAACAGGAGGTGGCAGCGGCTCCGTATAGTAAAATGCGATGAAACTTTCTCTCTGATTTTGTCTCTGAAAATAGGAATTTATAGTGGCGGAATTAGGGTCAGCGGGGCCACGAGGTGGGCACAACCCACCAGGGTGCGCCCAGGGTGTTGGGGAACGTAGTAATAATTCAAAATTTTCCTACGTGTCACCAAGATCAATCTAGGAGATGCTAGCAACGAGAGAGAGGGAGTGCATCTTCATACCCTTGAAGATCGCTAAGAGGAAGCGTTGCAAAGAACGCGGTTGATGGAGTCGTACTCACGACGATTCAAATCGCGGAAGATCCGATCCAAGCGCCGAACGGATGACGCCTCCGCGTTCAACACACGTACAGCCCGGGGACGTCTCCTCCTTCTTGATCTAGCAAGGGGGGAGGAGAAGTTGAGGGAGAGCTCCGGCAGCACGACGGCATGGTGGCGGTGGAGCTCGTGGTTCTCCGGCAGAGCTTCGCTAAGCACTACGGAGGAGGAGGAGGTGTAGGAGGAGGGAGGGCTGCGCCAGGGGCAAGGGGTGCAGCTCCCATGCGCCTCCCCACTATATATAGGGGTGGAGGGGGCTGGTTTCTTGCCCTCCAAGTCCATTGGGGCGTTGGCAAAGGTGGGAGGAAAGAAATCCAATCCTTTCCCTTCCCCACCGATTGTTATCCCCACTTTTTAGGGATCTTGATCTTATCCCTTCGGGATATGATCTTATTCCTTCTAAAGGGGGATCTTGGTGCGCCTTGACCAGGGGTGTGGGGCCTTGCCCCCACTACCCACGTTCATGTGGGTCCCCCCATGCAGGTGGGCCCCACTCCGGAACCTTCTAGAACCTTCCCGGTACAATACCGAAAAATCCCAAACATTTTCCGGTGGCCAAAATAGGACTTCCCATATATAGATCTTTACCTCCGGACCATTCCGGAACTCCTCGTGACGTCCGGGATCTCATCCGGGACTCCGAACAACTTTCGGTAACCACATACAATTCCCATTACAACTCTAGCATCACCGAACCTTAAGTGTGTAGACCCTACGGGTTCGGGAACCATGCAGACATGACCGAGACACCTCTCCGTCCAATAACCAATAGCGGGATCTGGATACCCATATTGGCTCCCACATGTTCCACGATGATCTCATCGGATGAACCACGATGTCGGGGATTCAATTAATCCCGTATACAATTCCCTTTGTCCATCGGTATGTTACTTGCCCGAGATTCGATCGTCGGTATCCCTATACCTTGTTCAATCTCGTTACCGGCAAGTCTCTTTACTCGTTCCGTAACACATGATCCCGTGACTAACTCCTTAGTCACATTGAGCTCATTATGATGATGTATTACCGAGTGGGCCCAGAGATACCTCTCCGTCACACGGAGTGACAAATCCCAGTTTCGATTCGTGCCAACCCAACAGACACTTTTGGAGATACCTGTAGTGCACCTTTATAGTCACCCAGTTACGTTGTGACGTTTGATACACCCAAAGCATTCCTACGGTATCTGGGAGTTGCACAATCTCATGGTCTAAGGAAATGATACTTGACATTAGAAAAGCTCTAGTAGACAAACTACACGATCTTGTGTTATGCTTAGGATTGGGTCTTGTCCATCACATCATTCTCCTAATGATGTGATCCCGTTATCAACGACATCCAATGTCCATGGTCAGGAAACCATGACCATCTATTGATCAACGAGCTGGTCAACTAGAGGCTCACTAGGGACATGGTGTGGTCTATGTATTCACACATGTATTACGGTTTCCGGTTAATACAATTATAGCATGAACAATAGACAATTATCATGAACAAGGAAATATAATAATAACCATTTTATTATTGCCTCTAGGGCATATTTCCAACAGTCTCCCACTTGCACTAGAGTCAATAATCTAGTTACATTGTGAGGAATCGAACACCCATAGAGTTCTGGTGCTGATCATGTTTTGCTCGTGGAAGAGGTTTAGTCAACGGATCTACGACATTCAGATCCGTATGTACTTTACAAATATCTATATCTCCATCCTGAATGTAACCACGAATGGAGTTTAAGCGGCGCTTGATGTGCTTGGTCTTCTTGTGAAACCTGGGCTCCTTGGCAATGGCAATAGCTCCAGTGTTGTCACAGAAGAAAGTCATCAGGCCCGACGCATTGGGAATTACTCCTAGGATGGTGATGAACTCCTTCCTACGCTGCTTCCCAAGCAGCTATGTACTCCGCTTCACATGTAGATGCCGCCATGACGCTTTGCTTGCAATTGCACCAGCTGACTGCCCCACCATTCAAAATATACACGTATCCGGTTTGTGACTTGGAGTCATTCGGATCTGTGTCGAAGCTAGCATCGACGTAACCCTTTACGACGAGCTCTTCGGCACCTCCATAAACGAGAAACATATCCTTAGTCCTTTTCAGGTACTTAAGGATATTCTTGACAGCTGTCTAGTGTTCCATTCCGGGATCACTTTGGTACCTCCCTACCAAACTTATGGCAAGGTTCACATCAGGTCTGGTACACAGCATGACATACATAATAGAGCCTATGGCTGAGGCATAGGGGATGACACTCATCTTTTCTCTATCTTCTACCGAGGTCGGGCATTGAGCTGTGCTCAATCTCACACCTTGCAATACAGGCAAGAACCCCTTCTTGGACTGATCCATATTGAACTTCTTCAATATCTTGTCAAGGTATGTGCTTTGTGAAAGACCAATGAGGCGTCTCGATCTATCTCTATAGATCTTGATGCCTAATATATAAGGAGCTTCTCCAAGGTCCTTCATTGAAAAACACTTATTCAAGTAGGCCTTTATGCTTTCCAAAAGTTATATATCATTTCCCATCAACAATATGTCATCCACATATAAAATGAGAAATGCTATAGAGCTCCCACTCACTTTCTTGTAAATACAGGCTTCTCCATAAGTCTGTATAAACCCAAACACTTTGATCACCTCATCAAAGCGAATATTCCAACTCCGAGATGCTTGCACCAGCCCATAGATGGAGCGCTGGAGCTTGCATACCTTGTCAGCATTCTTAGGATCGAGAAAACCTTCCGGCTGCATCATATACAATTCTTCCTTAAGGAAACCGTTAAGGAATGCCGTTTTGACGTCCATTTGCTAGATCTCATAATCATAAAATGCGGCAACTGCTAACATGATTCGGACGGACTTCAGCATCGCTACGGGTGAGAAAGTCTCATCGTAGTCAACTCCTTGAACTTGTCGATAACCCTTAGCAACAAGCCGAGCCTTATAGACGGTCACATTACCATCCGCGTCAGTCTTCTTCTTAAAGATCCATTTATTTTCTATGGCTTGCTGATCATCGGGCAAGTCCACCAAAGTCCATACTTTGTTCTCATACATGGATCCTATCTTGGATATCATGGCTTCAAGCCATTCGTTGGAATCCGGGCCCGCCATCGCTTCTTCATAGTTCGAAGGTTCACCGTAGTCTAACAACATGATTCCAGGACAGGGTTGCCGTACCACTCTGGTGCGGAACGTGTCCTCGTGGACCTACGAAGTTCAGTAGTAACTTGATCTGAAGTTTCATGATCATCATCATTAACTTCCTCTCTAGTCGGTGCAGGCACCACAGAAACATTTTCCTGCGCTGCGCTACTCTTCGGTTCGAGAGGGTGTACAATTACCTCATCAAGTTCTACTTTCCTCCCACTTACTTCTTTCGAGAGAAACTCTTTCTCTAGAAAGGATCCATTCTTGGCAACAAAGATCTTGCCTTCGGATCTGAGGTAGAAGGTATACCAAATAGTTTCCTTAGGGTATCCTATGAAGACGCACTTTTTCTGATTTGGGTTCGAGCTTTTCAGGTTGAAGTTTCTTGACATAAGCATCGCATCCCCAAACTTTCAAAAATGACAGCTTAGGTTTCTTCCCAAACCATAATTCATACGGTGTCGTCTCAACGGAATTAGACGGTGCCCTATTTAAAGTGAATGCGGCAGTCTCTAATGCATATCCCCAAAATGATAGCGGTAAATCAGTAAGAGACATCATAGATCGCACCATATCCAATAGTGTGCGATTACGACATTCGGACACACCATTACACTGAGGTGTGCCAGGCGGCATGAGTTGTCAAACAATTCCACATTTCCTTAAGTGCATGCCAAACTCGTGACTCAAATATTCTCCTCCATGATCAGATTGTAAGAACTTTATTTTCTTGTCACGTTGATTCTCTACCTCACTCTGAAATTCCTTGAACTTTTCAAAGGTCTCAGACTTGTGTTTCATTAAGTAGACATACCCATATCTGCTTAAGTCATCAGTGAGGGTGAGAACATAACGATAGCCACCGCGAGCCTCAACGCTCATTGGACAGCATACATCGGTATGTATTATTTCCAACAAGTTGGTTGCTCACTCCATTGTTCCGGAGAACGGAGTCTTAGTCATCTTGCCCATGAGGCATGGTTCGCACATGTCAAATGATTAATAATCAAGAGACTCCAAAAGTCCATCTGCATGGAGTTTCTTCATGCGTTTGACACCAATATGACCAAGGCGGCAGTGCCACACGTATGTGGGACTATCATTATCAACCTTACATCGTTTGGTATTCACACTATGAATATGTGTAACATCACGTTCGAGATTCAATAAAAATAAACCATTGACCAGCGGGGCATGACCATAAAACTTATCTCTCATATAAATAGAACAACCATTATTCTCGGATTTAAATGAGTAGCCATCTCGCATCAAACGAGATCCAGATACAATGTTCACACTCAAAGCTGGTACTAAATAACAATTATTGAGGTTTAAAACTAATCCCGAAGGTAGATGCAGAGGTAGCGTGCCGACGGCGATCACATCGACCTTGGAACCATTCCCGACGCGCATCGTCACCTCGTCCTTCGCTAGTCTCCGCTTATTCCGCAGCTCCTATTTTGAGTTACAAATGTGAGCAACCGCACCGGTATCAAATACCCAGGAGCTACTACGAGCACTGGTAAGGTACACATCAATAACATGTATATCATATATACCTTTGACGTTGCCGGCCTTCTTATCCGCTAAGTACTTGGGGCAATTCCGCTTCCAGTGACCGGTTCCCTTGCAATAAAAGCACTCAGTCTCAGGCTTGGGTCCATTCTTGGGCTTCTTCCCGACAACTGATTTACCGGGCTCGGCAACTGCTTTGCCGTCCTTCTTGAAGTTCTTCTTACCCTTGCCTTTCTTGAAACTGGTGGTCTTATTCACCATCAACACTTGATGTTCCTTTTTGATCTCCACCTCCGCTGATTTCAGCATCGAATATAACTCAGGAATGGACTTCTCCATCCCTTGCATATTGAAGTTCATCACAAGGCTCTTGTAGCTAGGTGGAAGCGACTGGAGGATTCTGTCAATAACCGAGTCATCCGGAAGATTAACTCCCAGCTGAGACAAGCGGTTGTGCAACCCAGACATTTTGAGTATGTGCTCGCTGACAGAACTATTTTCCTCCATCTTACAACCGGGCATGAGCTTGGAAAACCATTCTCAGCTCTTGGAACATCTCATATGCTCCGTGTTGCTCAAAACGCTTTTGGAGCCCCGGTTCTATGCTGTAAAGCATGCCCCACTGAACCAAGGAGTAATCATCACTACGCGACTGCCAGGCGTTCATAACGTCTTGAGTTGCTGGGAAAATGGGTGCGTCACCTAGCGGTGCATCAAGGACATATGCTTTCTTGGAAGCTATGAGGATGATCCTCAAGTTACGGACCCAGTCCGTATAATTGCTTCCATCGTCTTTCAGCTTGGTTTTCTCTAGGAACGCGTTGAAGTTGAGGGCAACATTAGCGTGGGCCATTGGATCTACAAGATAGATTGTAAAGACAATTTTAGACTAAGTTCATGATAATTAAGTTCATCTAATCAAATTATTTAATGAACTCCCACTCAGATAGACATCCCTCTAGTCATCTAAGTGATACATGATCCATATCGACTAGGCCGTGTCCGATCATCACGTGAGACGGACTAGTCATCAATGGTGAACATCTCCATGTTGATCGCATCTACTATACGACTCATGTTCGACCTTACGGTCTCTCGCGTTCCGAGGCCATGTATGTACATGCTAGGCTCATCAAGTCAACCTAAGTGTTTCGCGTGTGTACATCTGGCTTACACCCGTTGTATGCGAACGTTAGAATCTATCACACCCGATCATCACGTGGTGCTTCGAAACAACGATCCTTCGCAACGGTGCACACTTAAGGGGAACACATTTCTTGAAATTTTAGTGAGGGATCATCTTATTTATGCTACCGTCGTTCTAAGCAAATAAGATGTAAAAACATGATAAACATCACATGCAAATCATAAAGTGACATGATATGGCCAATATCATCTTGCGCCTTTGATCTCCATCTTCGGGGCGTGGCACGACACAATGATCTCCATCATCATGATCTCCATCATCGTGTCTTCATGAAGTTGTCTTGCCAACTATTACTTCTACAACTATGGCTAACGGTTAGCAATAAAGTAAAGTAATTACATGGCGTTTTTGATTGACACGCAGGTCATACAATAAATTAAGACAACTCCTATGGCTCCTGCCGGTTGTCATACTCATCGACATGCAAGTCGTGATTCCTATTACAAGAACATGATCAATCTCATACATCACATATATTTCATCACATCCTTTTGGCCATATCACATCACATAGCATACCCTGCAAAAACAAGTTAGACGTCCTCTAATTGTTGTTGCAAGTTTTACGTGGCTGCTATGGGTTTCTAGCAAGAACGTTTCTTACCTACGCAAAAGCCACAACGGTGATATGCCAATTGCTATTTACCCTTCATAAGGACCCTCTTCATCGAATCCGATCCGACTAAAGTGGGAGAGACAGACACCCGCTAGCCACCTTATGCAACAAGTGCACGTCAGGCGGTGGAACCAGTCTCACGTAAGCGTACGTGTAAAGTCGGTCTGGGCCGCTTCATCCCACAATGCCGCCGAATCAAGATAGGACTAGTAACGGCAACAAAATTGACCAAATCATCGCCCACAACTACTTGTGTTCTACTCGTGCATAGAATCTATGCATAGACCTAGCTCATGATGCCACTGTTGGGGAACGTAGTAATAATTCAAAATTTTCCTACGTGTCACCAAGATCAATCTAGGAGATGCTAGCAACGAGAGAGAGGGAGTGCATCTTCATACCCTTGAAGATCGCTAAGAGGAAGCGTTGCAAAGAACGCGGTTGATGGAGTCGTACTCACGACGATTCAAATCGCGGAAGATCCGATCCAAGCGCCGAACGGATGACGCCTCCGCGTTCAACACACGTACAGCCCGGGGACGTCTCCTCCTTCTTGATCTAGCAAGGGGGGAGGAGAAGTTGAGGGAGAGCTCCGGCAGCACGACGGCATGGTGGCGGTGGAGCTCGTGGTTCTCCGGCAGAGCTTCGCTAAGCACTACGGAGGAGGAGGAGGTGTAGGAGGAGGGAGGGCTGCGCCAGGGGCAAGGGGTGCAGCTCCCATGCGCCTCCCCACTATATATAGGGGTGGAGGGGGCTGGTTTCTTGCCCTCCAAGTCCATTGGGGCGTTGGCAAAGGTGGGAGGAAAGAAATCCAATCCTTTCCCTTCCCCACCGATTGTTATCCCCACTTTTTAGGGATCTTGATCTTATCCCTTCGGGATATGATCTTATTCCTTCTAAAGGGGGATCTTGGTGCGCCTTGACCAGGGGTGTGGGGCCTTGCCCCCACTACCCACGTTCATGTGGGTCCCCCCATGCAGGTGGGCCCCACTCCGGAACCTTCTAGAACCTTCCCGGTACAATACCGAAAAATCCCAAACATTTTCCGGTGGCCAAAATAGGACTTCCCATATATAGATCTTTACCTCCGGACCATTCCGGAACTCCTCGTGACGTCCGGGATCTCATCCGGGACTCCGAACAACTTTCGGTAACCACATACAATTCCCATTACAACTCTAGCATCACCGAACCTTAAGTGTGTAGACCCTACGGGTTCGGGAACCATGCAGACATGACCGAGACACCTCTCCGTCCAATAACCAATAGCGGGATCTGGATACCCATATTGGCTCCCACATGTTCCACAATGATCTCATCGGATGAACCACGATGTCGGGGATTCAATTAATCCCGTATACAATTCCCTTTGTCCATCGGTATGTTACTTGCCCGAGATTCGATCGTCGGTATCCCTATACCTTGTTCAATCTCGTTACCGGCAAGTCTCTTTACTCGTTCCGTAACACATGATCCCGTGACTAACTCCTTAGTCACATTGAGCTCATTATGATGATGTATTACCGAGTGGGCCCAGAGATACCTCTTCGTCACACGGAGTGACAAATCCAGCACTATTGGAATCAGCAACTTTGCTGTCTGCCATGGCTGACGGGAAAGGCATGCATTGCGGACGGCAAAGGTCTTTGCCGTCAGCCAGCAGACGGCACCACATCCGGCTAAACTAGCTCCGGTAAAGGCCACTTTGATGTCTGCTGGCCGACGGCAAAGAGGCAAAGGTCTTTGCCGTCTGCCAGCAGACGGCAAAGGGCATGGACGGCACACGTGGCAGCTTAGGTCCGTTAAGGGGTTAACGGCGTGCTTTGCCGTCTGCTGGCTGACGGCAAAGATGCAAAGGTCTTTGCCGTCAGCCAGCTAACGGCAAAGCTGCCAAATAGGCCAGCCCAGTGCACCCAAGGTGCACAGGTAGCTGCCACGTGGCATCTCTGCTGCCAGCAGACGGCAAAGAGGCTGTACAGCCCCTGTTTTTTCTGTTTTTTCTTAAATTCATTCAATTTCACAGAATTTCACACACACACACACACACATATATATATATATATATACACATTTGAAAATACTTTCAACAAGCGTAACAACACATATACATACCAAATCATATCCCTGCCATATGGATATGATCATCCAACACATATATATACATACCAAATGAAAAGTCCATATGCAACATATATAGCTAGCCAACATATCCAACAACAAGCATACAATGGTTTCATCCATACATACATATATAGGTAGCAAGTTTCACATTGTTCATCCTACAAAATCAAAACAAAAAGGAAGCACAAGAAGAAGAGTAGACTCCATCAACGCAAGCTTCCTCATCGAAAGCAAATCTGCAAATTGGGAAAGAAGAAAGTTAGAAGAAGAAGAAGAAGAAGAAGAAGAAGAAGAAGACTAGAAGAAGAAGACTAGCTAGAAGAAGAAGAAGAAGAAGAAGAAGACTAGAAGAAGAAGACTAGCTAGAAGAAGAAGAAGAAGAAGAAGAATTTTTCTTCTCTTTCTTTTTCTCCTCTCCTCTTCTTTATCTTCTTCTTCTTCTAACTAAGGTAGGTAAAAATGCCATTTTTTAGCTAAGCTAGGTAAAAATGCTAAGTGTAGGTCATTTTAGAGCTAAGCTAGGTAAATAGGTCATTTTGGAGCTTCGTAAGGTTATTATGTCATTTTCGAGGAAAATAAGCTAAGTCTATGTCATTTTGGAGCTAAACCAAGGTTATCATGCCATTTTTTACCTAAGTATGCTAAGTATGTCATAAATGAACTAAATAAGCTAAGTATAGGTCATTTTGGAGCTATCCTAGGTAGTTATGCCATTTTTTAGCTAACTAAGCATATTAAGTCATTTAGGAGGAAAAATGCTAAGTGTAGGTCATTTTATAGCTATCCTAGGTAAAATATGTCATTTTGGAGCTAAGTAAGGTTATTATGTCATTTTCGAGGAAATAAGCTAAGTCTAGGTCATTTTGGAGCTAAATAGGTCATTTCTAAAGCTAAGTATGCATTTGTTAAGCAAAACACTTGGGAAAACTTACCATCATCACGGAGGTGAAGGACCGGTCGGGTTTGCGCCAGTGTGAGACGGAGAAGGACCGGTCAGGGTTGCGGCAGACGCAGAAGGATCGGTCGATGCTTGTCGGGAGGAATGTTGCACCAAAGATCATTTGCAATGTCTCGTTAGCATGATGCAACTCAAATGTGAATACTAGTAACTAATGACCATTCAAATGAAACTCACCGTGGGCGCTATACCAATCTGGGGCATCGGCGGAGGGGCTGACCGTTGTTCTGGCACACCGTCTGCACATTTTGTTTTCACGAGTCAGTCATATTAGTTAGTGATGAAACGAACATTACGTGCATGATTTGGCTAATATGCAGGAGAAACTTACCACGAGGAGCTCGTATAGGGCCCGGTGAGATGCGTCGTTCCGGTTCCTCTCCTCCTCGAACAGCCTAGCCGTCCTCTCCTCCAGCTCCCTCTCCCTCTCCGCCGCCTGCCTGTTTGCCTCCGCCAGAAGCTCCTGGGCCCTAGCCTCGATGGCGAGCTCCATTGGCCATGGACGAGGCCTTATCTTAGGATCGGAGCTCGTCTGGCGCTTCTTGATCTCCGGGAGAGTTCTAGGACAACGTATCAGTCCATCCCCAATGGCTATCGAGCCATGGGGCCTCCCGCCACCAGATATCATCACGAGCTCTCGATCAAAAGGACTCTGGCTCGGGTTGAAGTCCTCCCCTTTCCTCCTCCTCCCCTCATCTCTATACCTCACGAGCTTGTTGTGGGAGGAGATGTTGCTGAAGCTCTCTGGATTATTGAGGTCATCCTCAGAGAATGCCTTGGCCTTCTTGTACGGGGCAGTATGGGCCATGGCATAGAGGTCGAACAGCGGTGGCACCTCCTTCTTGTTGTGTCGCGCCTAAAAGAGAGGAACATAATATTAGTTAAGGGCTCAAGCTAGCATGAAGAATGAAATTGCATGAATCACGAAGCAAACCACATACCCAGTGATCCCCGAACTCAAACAGGTTGGAGCTCCCTTGATGGTGTGGCACACCTTTCATTTGGGCACGATTATCCTTGGCCTGGTTGTGGACGGTTAGCCAGTGGGAAGAGCACCACTCATCCACCAACGCCTCCCAACAGTCCATCCTATCCGCACACCATCTCGGGGGCACCTAAGTTAGACAAGAGAAATTTCAGCGCTACGCCTACGAATCAAATCAAGGAAACTAAGTACAAGGCCTTAAGAATAGGTGATTACCTTCATGTACTTCTCCTTACTCAGAAACTTGGAGCGGCACTTCTTCTTGGCCCTCTTAATGTTAGTCGAGGCGTAGTAGTCTCGAACAGCCGTCACCCGAGGCTCGTGTCGTAAGTTCTGAAATAGGCGCTTGCACTCAGCTACGAGAACAATAGCCGCGTCCGCCTCGTGTTCCTCAAGACACCTGTAGAAGGTCTGCAATCAAACAAGACAACACTGATTAGTACAATCACTAGGTGCTATTGATTTTTAATTCTGTAAAGGAGAAATTACCCAAAACCGCCGGATCACAATGTCGGCCACCGTCTCGCACAAGACACCGTCGACCCTCTCCTCCGGCAGGGCCGGGGCAGCCACGTACAGCTCCCAGCTCAGTCCTAGCTGTCGAACCTCACCCTCACCGGGCAACGGGACCCACCCCGGGAAGTGGTGCCGGAGAAGCACACCAAGGACCTGGTTGGGCCTGCGGACACCAGGGGCGTGTTTCCAACCCCTGCAGTATGACAAGGCCAACACATTAGATATTAATTTGAAGAAACATGAAGGCAAAAGGTTAAAAAAGAGTAAATGCACTTACTTCTCCCCATTAGGCTCAATCAACCACCTCTGATCGCGGGTCGCCGGCACGGGCGGGAGCTTTGTACCACCACGCTGGTAGACCTTCTTGCCCTCCTCAACCAGATCGCCCTCGCTATAGCTATCCTCAGAAAAGTTTTCCTCGCCACCATCAGCATGGCCACTAGCCTCCGGAGTCACGTGGGACGAAGACTCTGGGACCGGAGTCTCCTGTGACGAAGACTCTGGGACCGGAGTCTCCTGGGACGAAGACTCTGGGACCGGAGTCTCCTGGGACGAAGGTTCTGCAACCCGAGGCTCGTCGGCCCGAGGCTCGTGGACCGGAGTCCGAGACGGGTCCAAGTCAGACGGGTCCACCTGAGACGGAGCACTCCTGTGGTAGGGAGAATCAGCTGGGGGTGGCGGCGAGGAAGGCACAGTAGCCTTCCTACCTCTCCCGCCGCCACGTCCACCTCTAGCACCCCTCTTCGTCTTCCCCCGACCTCTCCCGGGCGAAGAAGGAGCGCCCTCCGGTGTCTGCATACTGTGTACCAGCGCTCTCCGGAGGTGCTCGGGCGGAATAATAGCACCCCTCCCAGCACGCGCCGAGGAAGGACGCTCGGAGCGCTCTCGACCCGCGCCCACCATCTGTCAACACCTGCAATGACAAAGAGTAAACGAAATTAGTACAAAATTTGAATACCTAATAACATGAACTAATTAATAATATATAGGCACGCGTATAATGAAGCACGGGGAATTTTCCATTGAAAATTTGAATATGTTATTTGTCAAGCATCAAAATATGATTACTAAATTATATTTATCTTAAGGATTATCAAGTCATTGAGCAAGACAATTGATGCAATGCTAAGAAACAAAACGCATCCCCTGCCTACCCAAACTTAGTTCCCAAACTACAAATAGTGCATTGCTAACAGTGGTTTAAAGTACCATTACTTATTGAAAAATGAATAGATCTCATTCTAGTACCCCACCTCCAACTAAAATACGGTACATTTGTTTGCGCCCTCTATTTCAGTTTTCAAAATTCATGACAAATACATGTCATTCTATGATTCGAGTGAATTTTGTGCCACTTTTTCCTCATCATATAAGTCCCCCTCCTAATTTCCGATGCTTTTTTGTACTAAGACACACCATCGAAGAAGAATACCTTAGTAGGTATCAAGATGGACGGGAGCACTAGTAATTTGTTCCATAAAACATAAAATAACCATGTTTCTATTTTCCTGGCAAAAAACTATATGTCGCACTATCTCCATGTTCCTTTTCTTTGAAAAATATACGAAAACATATGAGGCACTTAAAAGAGGCCATGTTACTATAAAAACGTAGAATACACATATTCCACATGACATTGAATTTGCAAGTGATTTTTTTAAAACAATGACATCGTGTGGATTTGTCATGTAAAATGAAAATGTAGTATGGCACCATTTAAGCATACAATGGGATGAGTTACTTTTCACCTGCTTTGGGGCAAAACTCACTGTTTTGACCTTACTGAAAATTAGGTCAAACTAACACTATTACCGAATCTCAGTCAAGCATCATCATGTGATGTGTCGTGTGAAAGCAAAATGTACTCTGACACAATGTAAGCATATAGTGGGTTTACTTATTTTTTTCCTCCTTTGAGGCAAAAATCACAATTTTGACCTTATCGATGAGCAAGACAATTGATGCAATGCTCAAAAACAAAAATGATCCCCTTCCTTACCAAATTGAGTTCCCAAACTACAAATACCGCATTGATAACAATGATTTAAGTACCATTAAATATTGAAAACGAATACTTCTCATTCTAGTACCCCACCACCAATAAAGATCTGCTACAATTTGTGTGCCCTCTATTCCTGAGGACATCTCATTCCAGTTTTAAATTTTAGTGAAAATACATGTTATTCTATGATTTGAGTGAACTCTCTACCACCTCCCCCAATGTATAAGCCTCTCCCTTCTTCTTCTTTTCCTTCTTCCTTATATTCTTCTTCCTTCTTCTTCTCCTCCTCTCCTCTTTTTTCTTCTTCTTCTTCTTTTTTTCCTTTTTTCCTTATTTGTTTCTTATTTTTTTCTTGTAGATTTTTTCTTTTCTAACCTAATAAACTAAACTCTAACCTTAACCAAACCTAACCTAATACCTAATAATCTAAACCTAAACTAAAAACAAAAAATAGAAAAAAGAGGAGAGGGGGGAAGAGCTCACCAAAGGGGGGCAGGGCAAGGGGCGTCGGGGAGGGTTGGGGGAGCGCCGGGGAGGGGCGGTGGAGCGTCGGGGAGGGGCGGGGGAGCGCCGGGGAGGGCCGGGGGAGCACTGGGGCGGCGGTGGCGACGGGGCTTAGGGGACAGGGGCGCTCGGGCGCAGGGGAGCGGCGGGTGGCAGGGGCGGACGGGGGCCGCAGGGCACCGGCCGGGGCGGTGGGTCGGTGGGGCGGCGGGCAGGTGGGGCGACGGGCGGCAGTGGCGACGGGGCCGCAGGGCTCTGGGGCGGTGGGGCGCGGTGGCGGGGGCGCCGGCGGGCGGCGGTGGCGCCGGTGGGCGGTGGGCCGGTGGGGCGGCGGGGTATTGGGGCGATGGGGCGGCGGCGCGCGTGCGGTGAGCGGCGGGGAGGAGAGGGAGAGAAACAGAGAGAGAGAGATAGAGAGGCGGGGCGGGGCGCGGCCGTTAGTTAAGTCAAACCGTTGCCGTCTGTCCCGCCTTTGCCGTCAGCCTCTTTGCTCTTTGCCGTCTGCTAGCAGACGGCAAAGAGGGGGGCCGTTAGGGTTTTTTGTAAGCAGCTCATTTGTGGGCCCACCTCCCTCTTTTCCGTCTGCTTGCTGACGGCAAATCTCCTTTGCCGTCTGCTAGCAGACGGCAAAGAAGCGGCTGATGGCAAAGAGCTTCTTTGCCGTCTGCTAGTTCTTTGCCGTCAGTTTTCTGGAAACGGATGGCAAAGAGCTTCTTTGCCGTCCGCCAGCTGACGGCAAAGAACTGGCAGACGGCAAATTAGCTGATTCCAGTAGTGCAGTCTCGATTCGTGCCAACCCAACAGATACTTTCGGAGATACCTGTACTGCACCTTTATAGTCACCCAGTTACGTTGTGACGTTTGATACACCCAAAGCATTCCTACGGTATCCGGGAGTTGCACAATCTCAGGGTCTAAGGAAATGATACTTGACATTAGAAAAGCTCTAGCAGACGAACTACATGATCTTGTGCTATGCTTAGGATTGGGTCTTGTCCATCACATCATTCTCCTAATGATGTGATCCCGTTATCAACGACATCCAATGTCCATGGTCAGGAAACCATGACCATCTATTGATCAACGAGCTAGTCAACTAGAGGCTCACTAGGGACATGGTGTGGTCTATGTATTCACACATGTATTACGGTTTCCGGTTAATACAATTATAGCATGAACAATAGACAATTATCATGAACAAGGAAATATAATAATGACCATTTTATTATTGCCTCTAGGGCATATTTCCAACACAGGGGGCATGGCGCGCCCTGGTGGGTGATGCTCACCCTGGGGCCCCTCTTCGGTGGATTTTGGCTCCAATAATTCTCATATATTCTGAAATAATTCTCAAAAAGTTTCGTTCCAATCCGAGAACTTTTATTTCTACACAAAAACAACACCATGGTAGTTCTGCTGAAAACAGCGTTAGTCAAGGTTAGTTCCATTCAAATCATGCAAATTAGAGTCCAAAACAAGGGAAAAAGAGTGAGGAAAAGTAGATACGTTGGAGACGTATCAGTTATGTTATGGATGAGGAGAAAACTAGAGACTTTCTTGCTTGCAATGATAGGGATGATCTTAAGAAATTACTATGCAAGCTAAAAGAAAAATCTTTGAATGCTAGAATGAAATGTGATCCTAAGTTTGCTACTTCACCTATCTTTGTTACTGATAAGGACTATGAATTCTCTGTCGACCCAGAGTTAATTACTTTGGTTGAATCTGATCCTTTCCATGGCTATGAAACTGAAAAGGTAGTGGCACATCTCACGAAGCTAAATGACATAGCCACCCTTTTTGCTCATGATGAGAAATGTCTTGGTTTCGTCACGGCAGATGCCATGGGTAGGCTTATCGAGAGGGGCCGAAGGACGCCGGCGGGCTCCGGGAGCGAGGTTAGGCACAAGCGGTGGCAGACACACGATGTACCCAGGTTCAGGGCCCTCCGTGGGAGGTAATACCCCTAGTCCTGCTTGGTCTAGTTGAGACAATGGTGAGGTTACAATGGTGCTCCTGGAGCTGTGCGGACGGAGGAGGAAGAAGGAGCTAGCTTGCCCTTGCTGCCCTCCTACGTCTGTGGGGAGAGTGACTAGGTAAAAAACCGTGAACCCCCTTGCATGGGGGAGGCCCAGGGGGTTTTATAGGCCAACCCCCCGGGTTACAATACGAATAGAAGGTCTCGGGGGGCCCCAGCCGGCAGCCCCTCTAGCCGGCTGTGGGGGCCGCCGGCTGTGGGGTCTTGTCGCCGGTAGGGCCCGCCGGCTGTCGAGTCCGTCAGGAGCCGGCGGGACCCGCTTGGTGGATCCCCGCGCCGGTCACGTCGCGGCACGGGCGGCCCGTTGGGGCGTCGTCTTGTGCCTGTCGGGCGAAGTCAGCGGCGCGGCCGGCTACACTGTAGCCACGCCCGACAGGTAATGGAGTTGTTACGGGGGCGTGCCGGTACTGTTGGAAGCCCTGTAGCGGTCGGCCGCCGTCAGCAGCCACTGTGGCCATGCCGGGGCGGACGAAGGGGGTCGTGCCTGGTCGCCGGCTGTCGCGCCGGGAGACGGGATAGGCGTTGGTCCGCCCGTAGGTCGGTTGAGGAGGTCTTGTCTTGTCGCTGTGCTGATGCACAGAGGGATGGGACGGACATCGGTCCGCCCGTAGGTCGGTTGAGGAGCCGGCGTGGAGGCAGCCGGCAGCTAGCCAGGCGCCCGGCTCCTCTTCCAGCTGGTCCTGAGAGAGCTGGCAGCGGACGCGCCGGTTCCCCGCCAGCCGGCCCCGAGGAAGCCGGGGGGGGCCGCCAGCCGGTCATGGCCTAGCCGGCCGCGGGCCAGCCGGCGGTGTTGATTCTCTTCGAGCGGGGGAAGGACCCCGTAGCTTTGGCCTACCCGGGGGTAATAACCCCGTCAAGAAAATTCGCTATTACTATATCCTCAAATTATTTCCGTTTTCATTAAAGGGTGATGCTAAGATATGGTACAATACTCTTGCTCCTGGTTGTGTGCGTAGTCCCCGGGATATGATTAATTACTTCTTTGAAAAATATTTTCCTGCTCATAAGAAACAAGCTGCCTTACAGGAAATATTTAACTTTGTGCAAATTGAAGAAGAGAGTCTCCCAGAAGCTTGGGGAGGCTTCTCCAATTGCTTAATGCTTTGCCTGATCACCCTCTTAAGAAAAATGAAATACTTGATATCTTCTATAATGGACCAACTGATGCTTCTAGGGACTTCCTAGATAGTTGTGCTGGTTGTGTTTTCAGGGTACGAATTGTTGAACAAGCTGAGGAACTATTGAATAATATATAGAAGAATTATGATGATTGGACTCTCCCTGAACCACCACCTAAACCCACTCCAAAGAAGAGGGGTATCTTATTTCTAAGTCCTGAAGATATGCAGGAGGCAAAGAAATGTATGAAGGAAAAATGTATTAAAGCTGAGGATGTTAAGAATTTACCACCTATTGAAGAAATAAATGGCCTTGACACACCACCACCTCAACATGTGGTAGAGATAAATTCTTTATTAAAGTTTGATGAAGGTGATATCCCTTACAATAAACATCCTAGTCAATGCTTATATGAGTTTGACAACTACATTAGAAAACAAGATCACTTCAATGCAAATGTTCTGAAACAATTGAAATATAATTCTGATATGATTGCTCGCTTGAGTGACTTGTTATTTAGAATCAGTAATGATGTTAGAGGTGTAGGAAAACATGCCTCTATGGTTCAAACCCAGTTAGAACAAGTTGCTAAATCTCAAAGAGAATTGCTTAATGAAATGAATAATAACATGAAGATTTTGTTGTTAGAGTAGCGACTAGAGGAGGTAAAATGACTCATGAACCACTTTATCCTGAAGGACACCCTAAAAGAATTGAACAAGACTCTCAGAGAATTAACACTGATGCACCTAGTCCTTCTAAAAAGAAAAAGAAAAAGAAAAATGATAGGACTTTGCATACCTCTAGTGAACCTGAGATAGAAAAATCTCCTGAAGATAATGATGCCTCTATTTCTGATGCTGAAACTCAATCTGGTAATGAACACTCACCTAGTGATAATGAAAATGATAATGATGATGTTCATGAAGATACTCAACCTAACAATGATAAAGAACCAGATAATGATGTTGAAATAGAACTTGTTGTTGATCTTGATAACCCACAACCTAAAAAATAAACGATATGATAAAAGAGACTTTGTGGCTAGAAAACATGGTAGAGAAAGAGAGCCATGGGTTCAGAAACCCATGCCTATTCCACCTAAACCATCTAAGAAAAAGGATGATGAAGAATTTGAACGCTTTGCTGAAATGATTAGGCCAATCTTTTTGTGTACCCTCTTAACTGATATCTTAAAGATGGCCCCTTATGCAAAATACATGAAAGACATAATCACTAATAAAAGAAAGATACCTGAAGCTGAAATCTCCACCATGCTTGCTAATTATTCTTTTAAGGATGGAGTACCTAAAAAACTTGGAGATCCTGGAATACCAACTATGCCATGCTCCATCAAAAGAAATTATGTCAAAACTGCTTTGTGTGATTTGGGAGTTGGTGTTAGTGCTATCCCTTTCTCTTTATATAAAATACTTGATTTGAATATACTCACACCTACTGAAATATCTTTGCAAATGGCTGACAAATCAACTGCCATACATATCGGTATTTGTGAGGATGTGCCCATTGTTGTTGCAAATGTTACTATCTTATCAGACTTTGTTATTCTTGAGATGCTCGAGGACGACAACATGTCGATTATCCTTGGTAGACCCTTTTTAAATACTGCAGAGGCTGTTATTGATTGCAATAAAAGCAAAGTCACTTTTCATATCAATGGTAATGAGCATACGGTGCACTTTCCGAAGAAACAGTTCCAAGTGAATGGTATAAATGTTATTGAAAAATCTCCGACACTCACTATTGGAAGTTTTCAACTACCTCTACCTACTGCCAAAAAGAAATATGACATACTTATTGTTGGGGATATCCATATCCCCGTTGAGGTAACTTAGTGATTTACGAAAATTCTTCGGTTTCATGCTAATCGAAAGTGGTTGTTAATAAGACTTGATCAACCTTATTAATGGATCATTTTTGAGAGGTATGAAGTTGATGAATCTAGTAGGCACAACCTTCTGCTCCCACCTTTTGTTTTCTATTCTTCTTAGTCACATAAAATAAAATGCCATGTTTATCCTGTTTTCTGATTTCTTCGTGCAATAAAAATGACCCAAAAATAAAATTTCTCAGAATGTCCTGAAAATTTAACACGATTTTTTCTGAATATTTCTAAATTTCTGGTGCAAATAACATCAGAGGGGGGTGCACCTAGTGTCCACGAGACACCAGGGCGCGCCAGCAACCCCACGCGCGCCCTAGTGGATTGTGGTCCCCACGTGGGTCCCCTCACTTATCTAGCCCATTCCATCTCCTACCTCCAGAAAAAATCACCATAGCTCTCTCTCTCTCTCTCGTGTTCTTGCTCTCAAACCCGCAGATTTCGATCTATTTGCTCGAAGCTCCGTTTCCGAAACTGTTTTGGGGGATTGCTACTTGGTATGTGACTCCTCCGTTGCTCCAATTAATTTTTGATTTACTGGTTTATTGTTAGAATAATTAGCTACTCTTAGTGCTACTATAGATGGGCTTGCATGTTGAATTCTTAGAGTTCTAAGTAGTTTGATTGCTTAATATGGCCTCTAGGCATCCTTAGGAGTAGTTGTTATCAATCTTACGAAGTTTTGTTGAAAAAAATTTGTAGACTAAATTTTTGTAGCCTAAAATTTTCAGAAATTTATTTATAGGAATAAGATGAGTTTCTTTAGGAAGTTTTCCTCCAAGAAGAATGCTAAAGGAATCATTAGGGAATCATTGGACAATGACCTCAACACTCCGAGAACGGCGGAGGTGCAGCCGTTCGAATGGCTGCATAATGCCTTCATGGAGGAGGCCAGGTTCCATCAAGAGTTTGCCCAATTCGTTGCAAATGTTGGGCTGACCGACTTCCTCGCAGCTGAGTGTGACCAACACCACCTCCTTACAAATTCCTTTGTGCAAAAATTTCATTTTCTGCGTACGAATAATCCTCCTGAGGTGCAGTTTAATTTATATGCTGAAACCCGTCAGATACCGCTCACTGACTTTTGTGACATATGTTTGATCCCTTCTGATGGGGAATTAAGAGAGCCTACACTACTAGAAAAATGGCTATAGCCAATATCCCTATTAGTGGCGCACCATGGTGGTGGTGCGCCACTGCTATATAGCAATGGCGCACCAGAAGCAGGTGCGCCATTGTTATTTTTTTAGTAGTGGCGCACCACCTGAGCAGTGCCCCATTGCTATTTTTTTGTCCATCCCCCCACCCCACCAGACATAGCAATGGCGCACCACACCTAGGTGCGCCACTGCTATGGTACATAGTAATGGCACACCTTGGTGTGGTGCGCCATTGCTACGTCTGGTGGGGGTGTGTGCCTGCGTGTGTGTGAGGTTAGTAATGGCGCACCCTCCCTGGTGCGCCATTGCTAAGGTTAGCAATGGCGCACCAGGGAGGGTGCGCCACTACTAACGTCTCACACACACAAACACACAACCCAACCCCCCCCCCCCCCCCCCCCCCCGTGGATCGCCTTTTCAGTTTAAAAAATAAATAAAAGAAAATGATAAAAGATTCAAATTTAAAAATCCTTCGAGATGCCCATGTGTTATGTGTTCTAGTTGTTAGGAAAATTAACAAACATGAATTTCGAATTTTTTTGCAAAAGGCCGCCGTGTTTCGGTAAAATGGCCATAACTTTTGCATACGACCTCCGATGAAAAAGTTTTTTATATGAAAAAGCATCTACTCAAAAAGTTACATCCGAACTCAACGGGCTATGCCCGTTATCGATTTTTTAGAATCCTCAAAAACCTAACAGAAAAAAAGTTACGATGCTTTTAAGATCTGGAGGCAAAAAATAAAAAAAAATAAAAAAAGTTAGCAATGGCGCACCAGTGCATAGTGCGCCACTACTATTTTCCCGCCTTCAAAATTCAAAAAAAATTAAAAATAGTAATGGCGCACCACACCTAGGTGCGCCACTGCTATGCTACATAGTAATGGCGCACCACCCCATGGTGCGCCATTACTATGTCACAAGCCCCACCACGTACGCACCCACCCACCCCTCTCCTTCCTCTCTCCTTATCCCCTTCCCCCTCCTCCTCCCTTCTCCTTCCCCGTGTCTGTTTCCTAGCGGACATGGCTGCCGCCCGCAGGCTTCCTCTATCCCGAGACCGGCGCCTTCATCTCGCCGGTGACCGAGCCACAGGAGCGCCGCCGCCCGTCGCGCCTCCCCTTCCCCTTCCCCTTCTTCCTCCCTTCCCCTTCATTCTTCTCCTCCTCTCCTCCACTCCATCTCCTCCTCTCCTCCTCTCCTCCACTCCATCTCCTCCTCTCCTCCACTCCATCTCCTCCTCTCCTCCACTCCATCTCCTCCTCTCCTCCTCTCCTCCTCTCCTCCTCACGGTGCTCCTCCTCTGGCGACCTCCTCCTCCCTCCTCTCCTCCTCACGGTGCTCCTTCCTCTCCTGCTCACGGTCCTCCTCCTCCTCTCCGGCGACCTCCTCCTCCCTCCTCTCCTCCTCACGGTCTCTCCTCCCTCCTCCTCTACTTCCGGCCACATGTGGAGCTCCCCCGGCACAAAGAACGTAAAAGATCCAGGTCGAGAACGAAATTTGAAAAAAAATTAACCAAAAAAACGAGCCAAAAAAATGATCCAGATCCAAATTCAAAATTCAAAAATAGCAATGGCGCACGGTGGGGGTTAGACGGTGCGCCACTACTATTTCCCCGCCTTCAAAATTCAAAAAAAATCAATAAATTTCAAAAAAAAAAAGTTACCAGTGGCGCACCTGTAGCAATAGTAATGGCGCACTACAAGGTGCGCCACTGTTACCTGCAATACTAATGGCGCACCAGAGGTGCGCCATTAGTATTTGTTACTAATGGCATGGTAATAGTGGCGCACCTATAGTGCGCCATTAATGGCAAAAATAGGTGCGCCACTAACAGTCCTTTTTCTAGTAGTGCTAGACCAGCGGAGTTTGAGGACTTTCTCCTCACTTCGACAGTGGGTGATGAAAGAGGCGTGTCAAATGCCACTGTCACCAGTTTGTAGTTTCCTTCTGTGCATTACTTTGCTTTATTCATCGCGAAGTGTTTAACCGCTAGGGAGAAGGTCGGTGCACTCAGTGCCCCCGACCTTGCCATTTTAAGCTATGCACTGCACAATGATCACACCTTTAGCCTAGGGGATATTATTGCACGTCGCCTACACCTTAACAGGACTAAGGGCAAGATACATGGTGGTATTTATGCTACTCGCTTAGCGAGTCACTCTAATGTTCAGATTCGCCAACATGATTATCCCTTGCCCCGAGTTTTTCTAGATTACAAGGCATCGTAGGATCATCAATTTATTGATGCAGCTGATTCTTTTCATAACATTCGCTACAACTTAGTATTCAACAAGGTTACCTGTGATATTATCCCGTTGCTTGCACCTGCTTTGTTTGATTCTATTGCCAGGAACGGATACGGGGTCATGCCAGAGGACATTATTGCCTACCGGAACGACCTGGCAGCGGCTGAGGAGGAGCCCCAGGAGTGGGATGCTCAGGTGCCACCACCACAACACTTCCACATAGGACCGGATGGCTATTACGGATGGTGATTACCAAGCTAGGCCAAAAGCCTAAGCTCGGGGGAGTACGTATTTCCAACGACATTATATCCATGTTTACACATTTCATTCCAGTTGTCAGTGTCTACACTGTTTCATTGTATTATCCTTGCTAGATTTATTTTCTCACTTTCTTCTTGCGTGTTTGAAAAACTTTGAGAAAATCCAAAAATATTTCTTGCTTCTTTTCGGTTTTTCTTTCTAGTTTAAATTAACTGTAGTAGCAAAAGAAAACCCAAAAAGATTTCTCGTTTCTTATTTTACTTGTTGGGAGTTTTCTCGTGTAAATAGTTTTTCTCGTCTTTGTTTTTCCTTCTTTGATTTGCTTTCTTGAAGAAAAAACCAAAAACCCTAAAAAAATATTTCAGTGTGTTTCTCTGAAATTCTTTTCCTTTTATTTGAGTCGTACCATGGAGAAGACCACGATGAAAATGTTGAGTGACTCTCATATGCATTATTGTTAATCTAACAAAGAGCCCATATTACTTTGTCTTCTCCTTTTGAATAAAATGTTTGCAGATTCCAGCTTAGTCCACGGCACTCTTGCATTGTTATTATTTTTTATATCATTCGGTCATGCAAGTGAAAGGCAATAATGACGATATTTGATGAAGTTAATGTGGCAGAGAGAAGCGGGTATGCACTCAACTTGTTTTTGTTTTTGTAAATGTGTTTAACCTAGTATCCATGATTCAACATATTATGATCAAACGTGTTTGCAATGACAATTAGAGATTATAGTTGCTCATGCCATGCTTAAGTAGCTAGGAGTGGATAATGATTTATCTTGGATGTCAACATGCATTAAAATGGTTGTGATGTAGTATGATGATATGGTATCCTCCTTTGAATGTTTCAAGTGGCTTGACTTGGCACATGTTCACACATGTAGTTGAATCAAAACCAACATAGCATCTTTGATATTTATGTTCATGGTGTTCATATCCTACTCATGCTAGTATTCAATGTTTCTTATGCATAACGCATGTTCATGACCGTTTTCGCTCTCTACCTGGCCGCTTCTCAACCTATTTGCTAGCCTTCACCTGTACTAAGCGGGAATACTGTTTGTGCGTCAAAATCCTTAAAACAAAGTTATTCCAGATGAGTCCACTATATCTACCTATATGTGGTATTACTCTGCCGTTCCAAGTAAATTTGCATGTGCCACCTCTAAAATTTCAAATGAACATCTGTTTTGTGTGCCTGGACCGCTCATGGAGCGATAGGGGGCGGTCAGTATCTTCCATGTTAAGCGGGTTATTCTCATGATGAGTGTTTATTCACTCGTCCTTGCACGAGAGGGGCGGTAATAGGGATTCACAGTCCCGAAATCAAAAATTGCAAATAATTAAACAAAACTCCCCCAGGAATGTTGTTGGTATGGATGGTACCCGTGGATTCGGCTAGCCGTGGAGTGTGTTTATTGGAGGGGGAGTAAACCTTTACTTTTACGGCTTGGGAACCGCCACTAATGTGTTTAGCATGGAAGATATTGATAACTCTTGGTCATAACGTTGACAGGAAGGGTGCACCTCCCAAAATTATATTTATCTTTGATTTAAGCTTTGAGCTCTGGCACCTCTGCAAATCCGTGCTTCCCTCTGCGAAGGGACTATCTATTTACTTTTATGTTGAGTCATCACTGATGCCCACAAGTATAGGGGGTCAATCGTAGTCCTTTCGATAAGTAAGAGTGTCGAACCCAACGAGGAGCAGAAGGAAATGGCAAGCGGTTTTTAGCAAGGTAATTTTTGCAAGCACTGAAATTGTAGGTAACAAATAGCTTGATAGCAAGATAATTGGTAACGAGTAAGTAACGGTAACGGTAAATAAAGTGCAGCAAGGTAGCCCAATCCTTTTGTGGCAAAGGACAGGCCAAAACAGTCTCTAATAATAGGCAAAGTGTTCTTGAGGGTACACGGGAATTTCATCTAGTCACGTTTATCATGTTGGTTTGATTCGCGTTCGCTACTTTGATAATTTGATATGTGGGTGGACCAGTGCTTGGGTGTTGTTCTTACTTGAACAAACCTCCCACTTATGATTAACCCGCTCGCAAGCATTCGCGACTACGAGAAAACTATTAAGATAAAATCTAACCATAGCATTAAACGTTTGGATCCAAATCAGCCCCTTACGAGGTAGCGCATAAACTAGGGTTTAAGCTTCTGTCACTCTAGCAACCCATCATCTAATAACTACTCCACAATGCATTCCCTTAGGCCCAAGGATGGTGAAGTGTCATGTAGTTGATGTTCACATGACACCACTAAGGGAATCACAACATACATATCATCAAAATATCGAACACATATCAAATTCACATGACTACTTGCAACATGACTTCTCCCGTGACCTCAAGAACAAAGGTAACTAGTCACAAATAATATTCATGCTCAAGATCAGAGGGGTGTTGAATATCATAATGGATCTGAACATATAATCTTCCACCAAATAAACCATATAGTAATCAACTACAAGATGTAATCAACACTACTAGTCACCCCCAGGTACCAATCTGAGGTTCCGTTACAAAGATTGAACACAGGAGATGAACTAGGGTTTGAGAGGAGATGGTGCTATTGAAGATGTTGATGAAGATTGGCCTACCAAAGATGAGAGGGGTGTTGGTGATGACGATGGCTTCGATTTCCCCCTCCGGGAGGGAAGTTCCCCCGGCGGAATCGCTCCGCCGGAGGGCACAAGTGCTCCTGCCCAAGTTCCGCCTCGAGACGGCGGCGCTCCATCCCGAAAGTCATGTCCTTATTTTTTCTAGGTCAAAATACCTTAAATACCAAAAGATGGGCACCGAAGGTGGGCCGTGTTGAGCACAACCCACCAGGGCGCGCCTGGGGGGGCTCGCGCGCCCTGGTGTCTTGTGCTCACCAGGTGGCCCCCCTCCGGTAGTTATTTGCTCCAATATTTTTTTATATTCCCAAAATAATTCTCCGTGAAGTTTCAGCTTATTTGGATATGTGCAAAATACATATCTCTGATATGCTTTTTCAGGTCCAGAATTCCAGCTGCCGGTATTCTCCCTCTTTGTGTAAACCTTGCATATTATGAGAGAAAAGGCATTAGAATCACTCTCTAAAGCATCATTATGCATAAAAACATTATAAATAATAGTAGGAAATGATGATGCAAAATGGACGTGTCAACTCCCCCAAGCTTAGACCTCGCTTGTCCTCAAGTGAAAGCCGATATTGAAAAGCTTGTCCACATGGTTTGAGACAGAGGTGTCGATAAAACAAAAATACGGACATAGTAGCATCATGCTTATTATCATAGCAGCAACAAACTTTATCATAGAACTTTTTCATATAACTTTTATTATCTAACTTCATCATATAACTTCTCATGAACAAGTAACAATTCATCACAACATAGAAGTATAAAGCATAAACCTTATTGAAAACCAACAAACTATGTTCTCAGTCAACTTTGCAACTACAATTCATCATATTTTCAGGAAGGGTCTTGTGTCAGAACCTTTTGACAAATCCACATACTCAACTATCATTTAGTCTTCTATGATTGCTAAAGCTTATAGTTTGGGCAGTGATAGACGCCGGCGCGCCGGCCCAAATTTGGGCCGGTCGCACGGCAACCGTTGGATCTAAGCGCGTGGGCTGTTGGATCCCGCCGAAAAAAACGGTTCGCCCTTTACTTTGTCTTCCTCACGCCGCGCCGCGCCTCCTGCCGCCCCCGTCGCTCCAAAGCGTTGCGCCGCCCCCGTCCTGCTCGTCGTTGTGCTCGTTGTTGCCGTCATGGATCGAGCCCCGCCGCGCCACCTCCGCCTCCGCATCCCGTGCCGCCACCTCGCGCTCGTCCGCGACTGACGGTCACTCTGCATCCAGAGACACGGTTGTAGCAAAATTGACCGCCGGTGGTAGCTTTTTCTGCTGCCGGTTGGAGCAAAAATCGCAGCACCGTCGTCGCCACCACGAACTTCGTCATGGCCGTTGCAGCAAATCATGTCGTCGGATGTAGCTTTTTTCATTGCTGGTTGTAGCAAAATTGACAGCCGGTGGTAGCTTTTTCTGCTGCCGGTTGCAGCAAAAATCGCAGCGCCACCGTCGCCACCATAAACTTCGTCGTGGCCGTTGCAGCAAATCACATCATGGGATGTAGCTTTTTTCGTTGCCGGTTGTAGCAAAAATCGCGGAGCCATGTTCGATGTAGCAAAATGCGACACCAGTGGTAGCAAATAGCGATGCTAGTTGAAGCATGTAGCAAAAATCAATGTTGGTTCCAGCATCCCTGCGTCGTGGGTGTGCCTCGCCGTCGCAGTTATGCAGCTCGTCCACCGGAGATGGGAAAAGAGGTGGTCGTGCATGCGGGGACGAGGGAGACGGCAACCTCGCCAGGGCTGGGCGCCGTTCGTCAGGGCTGGTTGCCGTCACCGCTCGCCGGGGCTGCTCGCCATCGCCGCTGGGGCTGCTCGCCGTGGTCAAACCTTATAGTTTCGCCAACCAACGTACTCACCTCAAGGGTGATGTCAACAATAATAACTCATGATCACTCACATCCAACTGGATATATGTGCCTAGATCTTTCCTCACCACATGATGCTTGCAAAAAGAAAAGGTAAAAAGGAATAGGGAAGAATACTTTCACTCTTTCATAAAAATAAATACATAAAAGTAAAAGATAGGCCATTCGCAGAGGGAAGCAGAGGTTGTCATGCGCTTTTGGGTTTGTATGCCAAATCCCTTAATGCAAAAGAACGTCACGCTATATTGCCCCCTATGATAGCAACCTTTATTATGCAGTCCATCGCTTTTATTACTTTGCCATCATAAATTCGTACAATGCTCAATTTTCTCTTACACTAATTGATCAAACACATTTAGAAGCAATTTGTATTGCCTTATTGCACCGATGACAACTTACTTGAAGGATCTTACTCGATTCATAGGTAGGTATGGTGGACTCTCAAAACATGAGTTTGGGTTTAGGGTTTTAGGATGCACAAGTAGTATCTCTACTTAGTGCGGAATTTTTTGGCTAGAAAAGATATTGAGCAAGCACCACATGTTGAGGGATCTATGACAATATAACTTATATGTGAATATGAACAAACATAAATCATTACGTTGTCTTCCTTGTCCAACGTCAACAATTTTGACATATAATATTTAATGGGGACTCACAATCATAAAAGATGTTCAAGATAGTGTATTTGCATGTGAATCTTCTCTTCCCTTATTAATTCTTTCATGAATTGCATCATTGACCAATGCTATGTTTGTCAATCTCCAATAAATTTTACCACTTATACTTTTCCTTATGTGATGTGATTACTTACCATAAGATTAGCATATGATTCTTTTCATTTATTTCCTTTTTATTTTGATTGCAACAAGAAAGTAAAGAAGCAAAAGCTCAAACTAAACTTTATTATTTTATAACTCTCACTCGATTACATAGATAGTTAGATCACGAAACTAACACTAGAAAATAGATCACACTAAATTTTTATTCAACTAAATCACGAAAGAGCTAAGGATCGAACTAAAATAGACAAAGGTAAATAAAAGTGATGGTGATACAATACCGGGGCATCTCCCCCAAGCTTGGCTCATGACGAGGGGAGTGCCCATACCTGTGTACTCAAGTCTCCTTTTGTGGTGATGATGATGAAGGTGGTGGTGATGAAGTGTCACACTTCAGACTCAATAGGTACTCCAATTTGTGGATGACTCTCCGAAGGGTGATGATGTGCTCCTCTAGCAAAATATTTTCACGAGTGAGAAATTTATTCTGAACATGAACCACTTCGAAAGCCCTAAAAGCTTCAATTTGAGTGGGGGTGAGATGATTGTAATAAGGTCGAAGGATATCTTCTTATTCCTCCTCTTCTTTTAGCATGGATTGGCCTCCTTCTGGGGCCCGATCCTTCATAGCTTCCTTGCCCTTGTCTTCATTATTGGCTTCTTTTGGCTCCTCTCTCTTCAGTTCCATGTTCATCAGCCAGGCATCTTCTTCCATGTTATTGGAGGAGGGAAAAGACATGATGCCTGGCTTGATAGATCTGATAGGAAAACAGCATGAAACAAGAACACATAATTGTTCTGCGATGCGGTGGTCAAAACAATCGGGGGTATATATAAAGAATTTTTTATCTTGGGAAGCAATGATATGGAAGGAAAAAGGAGTCGGGAAGGTGTCCGAGGTGGGCACAACCCACCAGGGCGCGCCTGGCAGGGCTGGCGTGCCCTGGTGTATCGTGCTCACCTCGGTTGCTTTCCCGTTTATTTCTTATTTTCCTAATTTATGTAATATTCCAAAACTGTCAGAAAATATTTTTGCGGATTTTTTGGAGTTCGTTTACTTACCGTATCACGTACCTCCTTTTTTTCAGAATTCTAGAGTGTTTCGGAAGGTTTCTTTTATGTGTTCCTCCGGTGTCATGGTTTGGATAACATTGCTTTCAACATTAATAGGCATACCTGAGATATAGTGTTTAATCCTTTGTCCATTGACCACCTTCGGGTTAGTACCTTTGGCATTATTAATCTTGATAGCTCCAGAATGATAAACCTCTTCGATAACATATGGTCCTTCCCATTTGGAAAGAAGCTTGCCTGCAAAAAATCTTAAACGAGAGTTGTACAAAAGAACATATTCTCCAACTTTGAATTCCCGCTTTTGGATCCTTTTGTCATGCCATCTTTTAACTTTTTCTTTGAATAGTTTGGCATTTTCATAAGCTTGGGTTCTCCATTCATCTAGTGAGCTAATGTCAAATAAGCTCTTCTCACCGGCAAGTTTGAAATCATAATTGAGTTCTTTAATTGCCCAAAATGCTTTATGTTCTAACACTAGAGGTAAATGACAAGCTTTTCCATATACCATTTTGTATGGAGACATACCCATAGGATTTTTATAAGCTGTTCTATAGGCCCAAAGTGCATCATCTAGTTTCTTAGACCAATTCTTTCGAGACCTATTGACAGTTTTTTGTAATATTAATTTTATTTCTCTATTGCTAAGTTCAACTTGACCACTAGATTGAGGGTGATAGGGTGATGCAATTCTATGGTTAACATCATATTTAGCAAGCATCTAACGGAAAGCACCATGAATAAAATGTGAACCACCATCAGTCATTAAATATCTAGGGACTCCAAACCTCAGGAAGATAACTTCTTTAAGCATTTTAATGGAGGTGTCATGATCAGCACTACTAGTTAGAATAGCTTCTACCCACTTTGTAACATAATCAACAACAACCAAAATATGAGTGTACCCATTGGAGGAAGGAAAAGGTCCCATATAATCAAAACCACATACATCAAATGGTTCAACAGCAAGTGAATAATTCATAGGCATTTCCTGATGCTTACCGATATTACCAATTCTTTGACATTCATCGCAAGACAAAACAAACTTACGGTCATCCTTGAAGAGAGTAGGCCAATAAAAACCAGATTGCAATACCTTATGAGCAGTTCTATCTCCCTTATGATGTCCTCCATAGGCTTCGGAATGACATTTCTGTAGGATTTGTTCCTGTTCATGCTCAGGTACACAACGTCTAATAATACCATCTACCCCTTCTTTATAAAGATATGGGTCATCCCAGAAGTAATGTCTTAAATCATAGAATAAGTTTTTCTTTTGTTGGTATGTGAAACTAGGTGGTATATATTTAGCGACAATGTAGTTAGCATAATCAGCATACCAAGGAGTGTTTTGAGAAACATTTATTGCAGATAACTGTTCATCAGGAAAACTATCATCAATAGGTAGTGGGTCATCAAGAATATTTTCTAACCTAGACAAGTTATCAGCTACGGGGTTCTCAGCTCCCTTCCTATCAATGATATGTAAGTCAAATTCTTGAAGCAAGAGAACCCACCTAATGAGTCTAGGTTTAGCATCTTTCTTTTCCATAAGATATTTTATAGCAGCATGATCAGTGTGAGCAATAACTTTGGAGTCGACAATGTAGGATCTAAATTTGTCACAAACAAACACAACTGCTAAAAATTCCTTTTCAGTAGTAGCATAGTTTCGTTGGGCACTGTCTAGAGTTTTGCTAGCATAATGGATAACATTTAATTTCTTATCAACTCTTTGTCCTAGAACAGCACCAACAACATAATCACTAGCATCACACATAATTTCAAAAGGCAAGTTCCAATCAGGTGGTTGAACGATAGGTGCAGAAGTTAAGGCTTTCTTGAGTGTTTCAAAGGCTTCTACACAATCATCATCAAAAACAAATGGGATATCCTTTTGTAAAAGATTAGTAAGAGGCCTAGAAATTTTAGAGAAATCTTTAATGAACCTCCTATAGAAACCAGCATGACCAAGGAAACTACGAATACCTTTAATATCTTTAGGACATGGCATTTTCTCAATTGCATCAACTTTAGCTTTATCCACCTCAATACCTCGTCCAGATATCTTATGCCCCAAGACAATACCTTCATTAACCATAAAGTGGCACTTCTCCCAATTCAAGACGAGATTAGTTTGTTCACATCTCTGCAAAACTCGATCAAGGTTGCTTAAGCAATCATCAAAAGAAGTTCCGTAAACGAAAAAATCATCCATGAAAACCTCCACAATCTTTTCACAAAAATCAAAGAATATAGCAGTCATACATCTTTGAAAGGTTGCAGGTGCATTGCATAAACCAAAAGGCATACGTCTATAAGCATAGGTTCCAAAAGGACAAGTGAAGGTGGTTTTCTCTTGATCAGATTGTGATACAGGTATTTGAGAGAAACCAGAATATCCATCCAGAAAACAAAAGTGTGTGTGCTTTGATAATCTTTCTAGCATCTGATCGATGAAAGGCAGAGGGTAATGATCTTTTCTAGTAGCTTTATTTAATTTTCTAAAAGCAATTACCATTCTATAGCCAGTGACGGTTCTTTGTGGGATAAGTTCATTTTTATCATTAGGAACAACAGTAATACCTCCTTTCTTAGGGACACAATGAACGGGACTTACCCATCTACTATCAGCTATGGGATAGATTACACCTGCTTCAAGAAGCTTTAATATTTCAGTTCTTACCACTTCTTTCATCTTAGGATTCAATCGCCGTTGGTGATCAACAACGGGTTTGGCATCAGGTTCCATATTAATCTTGTGCTGACATAGAGTGGGACTAATGCCGTTAAGATCATCAAGAGTATATCCAATAGCAGCCCGGTGCTTCCTCGGAATTTTTAATAATCTTTCTTCTTCATGTTCTGAAAGGCTAGCACTAATAATAACATGATATATCTTTTTCTCATCAAGATAAGCATACTTCAAAGTGTCAGGCAATTGCTTTAATTCAAACACAAAATCGCCTTTAGGTGGAGGAGGACCTCCTAGAGTTTCAATAGGCAAATTGTGTTTTAGGAGAGGTTGTTTTTAAAAGAAAATTTTATCTATTTCATTTCTTTCATGCAAGTGCATATCATTTTCATGGTTAAGCAAACATTGTTCTAGTGGATCGGTAGGAGGTACGGCAATAGAAGCAAGACCAATTATTTCATCCTTACTAGATAATTCTTTATCACGTGGTTGTCTACTAAACTTGGAAAAATTAAACTCATGAGACACATCACCAAAACTGACACCGACAGTTTGTTTTTCACAATCTATCTTAGCATTAACGGTGTTCAAGAAAGACCTACCAAAGATAATGAGACAAAAGTCATCTTGTGGGGAACCAAGAACTAGAAAATCAGTAGGATATTTTACTTTCCCACACAAGACTTCAACATCTCTAACAATCCCAAGTGTTGTGATGGTGTCTCTATTAGCGAGTTTAATGGTAACATCAATGTCTTCTATTTCAGCAGGTGCTATTTCATTCATAATTTCTTGGTATAAGGTAAAAGGAATAGCACTCACGCTAGCACCCAAATCACATAAACCATGATAGCAATGATCTCCTATTTTGACTGAGACAACAGGCATGCCCACTACGGGTCTATGTTTATCTTTTTCATCGGGTTTGGCAATTCTAGCAGCTTCATCACAGAAGTAAATAACATGCCCATCAATATTCTCTACCAAGAGATCTTTAACCATAGCAACACTAGGTTCTACTTTAATTTGTTCAGAGGGCTTGTGTCGTGGTTTTATCACGGCAGATGTCCGAAGACTTAGGTTCGAGGCCATCGCCATAGCAGTGGACTCAAAGGGGTTGATCGGGACGAAGGACACAAGTTTACCCAGGTTCGGCCCCTCAAGTCGAGGTAAAAGCCTACGTCCTGCTTGTGTTGTATTAACTGGGGTATCGATTACAAGGGAGCGGATTGCTTGACCTAGTTCTCGATAACTTGGTTTCTCCTCTAAGCCGCCCCGGGGTCTAGCCTTTATATAGGAGGTCAAGGCCCCGGGTTACACGAGTCTCAAACCGACTCACACAATGTATCCTACTCTGCCTCTAAGCCGCCATACCATCTTGGGTAAGCCGCCACCGGGCGGCTTGGCCACCCGGGTCATCACGCTATCTTCCGTCTCTGGGCCTCCATCTTGGCCCATCTGGCAAGCCGCCACACAGCCTGGCCTTGATCCTTTGGCCCACCTTACAGGTCTTGGGCTTACGAGCCGCCTGGTGTGACCCGGCCCCGCCTGGGCGGGTCTTACCACGGGGTTATATCCCCAACATTAGGCCCCAGGTTGATTTGAGCCAGCTCAGGTCAATCTTCAACTTACTTGGCGGCGAGTCTTCATATTCCTGTCATCTGGAAAGACAATTTGTAACTCGCCATGACGTCATACCGAATATTCGGAAAAGATTCCATGACGTCTGTAACGGATCTTTCTCATTGAAAGGTCATCCCGAAAATCGAGGCGCCATGTTCTGTCAATCTTTACTGTGCCTCCCCCATTTTCGCGCGCACTGTTTACCCTTCCACCTTATAAATAGGACACGTGTGCCCCCTCTCTCTTTCTCCGCTTCCTTCCCTGTCGCTGTCATCCTCCTCCTTCGAACGCCCGCACCTCTGGAGCTCCGCCGCCCGCAACTGAACCTCACCGTTGCCCTCATCGCCGGCTGCTGCATCAACTCGAACCGGACCAGAACCTCGCCGGCGGCTCCCGCACCCAGAAGGTATCTTCCTCCATTCTTGCTCGAATCTGCATCTACCCCATTAGGGTTTTCTCGAGTTCGTCGGAGTTCTTGAAAGTTCATCACCGTTCATCAGCATCATCATGGCATTGAGCACTACTCTATGCCCCATAGTACTGCCCATCCGCTGCGGGTATCCCTCCGAGGCCAATGCCCCATTCGCTTTAGGTCCATATAGCACTCATTGCTGCGGATAGATTGATCTATTCTTTCACTGTTATTTTTAGGTCATACATATTTTCATTTTTCTTCGCCTGTAGATCTTGCAACGAAGATATGATATGCAAAATCTGTTTCTGCACTTAGCCGTTTTTCTTTCCAATATTGCTTTGTCCCCGTCACTCGCCATTGCCCTGGCGGCTCTCCGCCAATTACCTTGGCGGCTTAACTCTTTCATTGTTATGCTGACCATAGCTGCCTTACCCAGCAAGTGTTCTTCTAACTCGCCATACCTTCTATCTTTGTAGCATAACCCGCCGTCATGTCAAGGGCTCCATCATCCTGTGACTGGGTTAGCTCCGGAGTCACTGAAGAGCTCCTACTTAATTTTGTTGAGTCCGGCATGCTACCGGGTAAAGACGTGATACACTGGCGGGTCCCAGGACCAGAGAGGAGACCTGAGCCCAAGGAGGGCGAGATTATCATATTCACTGATCATATTCTTCGCGGGTTCTACCCTCCCGGGTCAAAGTTCTTTCGGGATGTTCTTCATTTCTTCAAGATCCACCCCCAAGACATAGGCCCTAACTCAGTCACCAACATATGCCAATTCCAAGTCTTAAGTGAGGTCTATATGCAAGAAGAGCCGTCTGTTGACCTCTTCCACGACTACCACTATGCAAACCGTCAAACTGAAATGGCGGCTGGGCCCAGTTTGGAGCTTGGTGGTATTACAATCCAGAGACGGAGAGATCTGCCATACCCTTCAGCTACCTTGCCAAGCCATCCCAAAGACTGGAATAAAACCTGGTTTTATTGTAAGGACACCTCTCCCGAAGGCGAGAATCCCCTTCCGGGTTACCGTCCAACCCGGCTCTGCTTCACAAATGAAAACCCACTGCCAGCACGGATGACAGCCGCCGAACGAGCGAAGTATGCCCCGGCTTATACCAAGGTCAAGGCTTTACTCGCGAACGGCTTGACAGGCGTTGACTTAACCCGCTGCTGGGTAAGTTGGAAAATCATGCCTCTGAGCCGGCGTGATCGGCTCATGTGCGAATACACGGGTGAACCCAATGACCCTCTTTGTTTCAAGAATACTCCCTTGACTGACGAAGATATCAACACTGGCGTCAAGGGACTCCTTGGTGAAAATCAGGAGGCTTGCAACAAGGTTGGGCTGAAGCCCTTCTACGCCAAGAATCCGGCTCCAGACGTAAGTCTCTTTTCCTTCAATTGATCACATTTGTCTTCCACCTTCTAACCTTTGTCGGCGGCTTATGTATAGGCCAACTCCCCGTTATGGAAAAAGAAATTTAATCCGCCAGTGAGGAAGCCAAAGGCGAAAGCTCCTGCTAAGAAGAAGAAAACCGCCACTCCAGAGCCACTTGAAACTGATGACTCAGAGGTAAAACTTAACTCCCTTTGCTGTCTCTTTATGCCATTTTATTAACAATAATCATTCACAGGAAGAAGCAGAGGCCAGCCATGCAGACGCTCCTGAGGTAACTTATATTTCTTCTGACTCAGAAAACATTCCACAAGACAGAGTACGGCGGGTCGTCCGGAAAGTCCCCTTCTCTCATCCTCTTGCTCACTTAGACCCCAATTTCCTTTTGAAAAAGCAACAGCACACCTCCCGACGTCAGACCCGGAGCGCCGGCTCGGAAGATCTCGTGGCCGGGTTACCACATGTTCCGGCTCAACGAAAACGGCCAGCTGAGGTATCCTTTAACTGAAACAAAGCTTTTGTCATCCTTGGATTGTAACCTTATTTTGTCTTGTATTGCTTTACCTGCCTTCAGGACTCTACTCCTTCATCCGGCGACTCAACTGCTTCCAAGCTGCCTCCAATGAAGATCAACCCGGAGTGCGTGTTTTTACTTTGCCTCCAATGCTTTAATACCCTTAACACGTGTGTAATCATCATCTGCGCCTTCCAGGGCCCAAGCAAAATGAAGGAAGACTGGCGGGTCTACTGCCGCCCCTACTGCCCAAGAGCCAGTGCTTGCTAAGCCGGCTTCTCCTTCACCAGCTGCTGATATTGTGAAAGATGCATCCGAAGATATTCACAAGTCATCTGAACCGGCGGGTCATGACACAGCCGCTGAAAGCCCTGCAAGGGATGACCCTAAGCCGCCCAGTCCTTCGCCAGCCGGTGAAGACGCGATCCTTCCAGAAGTTGCTATAACTGGGGCGGGCCACCAAACTCCTGAACCCCGTGTACTGTCAAGGCACTCTGGCAAGGCTGAAGCTTCTTTGCTTAAGACGTTTAATTTTGAACACCCTGTGCTGGAAAAGTTTACTGCTGACGAGCTTCACGCTGGGTTTTTGAACCGCCTGGAGTCAAGCCGGAATATGGAGCTGAAGCTTGTCAGCCTTATGAAGAAGAAATATGAGGTAATACTTTTACCAGCTTTTCCCTTATATCCTTTCATAGCCGCCAAGAGCCGGATTAATATTTCGAATAATAAGCCGGGTCTTTCCTTAGCAACACACTTTATAACTTGAGCTGTAGCCCCCAAGTATCGGGTTAGTATAGAAAGTAGGCCGATACTCAATGTGTAGAGTTTGATCAATGGTAGCCCCCAAGTCCGGGTTAACATGAAATGATGAACCGGAATTTCATTAGAAACTTTGAAAATGCTGATTGTAGCCCCCAAGTACCGGCTTATTTTTTCGAAAATGAGCCGGGACTTAACTGAAAGACTTGAGAGCGTGATCTGTAGCCCCCAAGGGCCGACTTATCTTTTCAAAGATGAGCCGGGACTTAATTTGAAAGACTTGAGAGCATGATCTGTAGCCCCCGAGGGCCGGCTTATCTTTTCCAAGATGAGCCGGGACATGCTTTAAAGAGCAAACAGACATTAGCCCCCAAGTGTCGAGCATATTGCTTGCAATCTGCTTCGAGACTTGCAGCGTAATTGCCTTACTGATAATTTATCCTGACCATTAAACCCTTCTCCTGTTCTTGTATTGTCACAGGATGCTTTGGAGGCGGCGGAGTCCGAAATGCCCAGCCTAAAGAAAAACCTTGCCTTGAAAAAAACCGCCCGGTCAGAGGCGGAAACCAAATGGCGGGTTACCGTCGAAGATCTTGAGAAGACGCAAGTTGACTTTGCGCTTTTCAAGAAGAATACTGAAACACATCAAGCCGCCCTGACCAAGCGTGCAGAAGATGCTGAAGGGCGGCTTACAATTGTATCAGCAGAGCTGCAAACACTGAAGCGTCATGTATCGAGGATGACCTCTGCTATCTTTGGTAAGCATACGGTACTTAGTGATCTTCCTGTTCGTGCTGAATAACCTTGCTGGCGGCTTATACCACCCAATCTTTCCTTGCAGGCGAAAGGAGCCGCCAATTGTCATCTGACAGCCTGATGAAGCTGAAGGCAGTGTACTCCTTAGCTGAACAACTCTACTGCGGCACTCTTCTTACCATCAAAGCAATGCTGACTGAGAAGAGCATCCCCAAACACATGAAGGGAGTCATAGAACTGTTATCCACGCTGCCCAAGCAGATTGAAGAGCTGAAACGATCAGCCGCCAGGCAGGGAGCTCTATCCGCGCTACGCCGGTGCCTAGCTTTCGCTCCTGAGCTGACGGCTGAAGAAATGATGGACGGGTTCCCATCCAAGAAAGATGATGGCTCTGAATTTACTGCAGAAGACTATGCTCAATGCAGAAGATCCTCCAGGGTGCTTGCCTCAAAGCTGGTGGAAGAACTTGATATGTCAACTTACCAGGCGGCTTATAGCGAGACTTCCCAGAAAATACGCGGTTAAACTTTTGAATGCAGAGACTTGACTCCTGCCCGCCGTAAGCATCTCTTCGCCCCTGAGATTGACCCGTCTCCTATCTTTGAAGGCGCCCGGTTTGAAGCACTAACACACTGCAACTGGGACGTGGACAATCTTCAGATCGAAGAGGTCGAAGACCCGGAGAAGGATGACCCGCCATCGAGCTGAACACTTTGTATTTGATAACCCGGCCTCCTGAGCCGCCAACTGAGCTGTACAAAACTTTTGTCTGTTGCCTGTTGGGCTCTCGAAGAGGGCTTTGTAATAGGCTGTAGAAAAACCTTTTACTGTCTGACCCGTGCCATCGTGCACGTATAAATCTTTTGTCGATCTTAATATATTCCTTGCTTGTCTTTGTCCGGCTTATGATGCCAATGTGCACGGCGTCTTTCCTTATAGATAAAACCCGGCAAAAAATAAAATAAGACAGAAACATGTTCTGTACTGGCTTAAAAAAGCCTAACCCGGAGACGTGAAATCGCATGACCTTGCCATTCATTCCGAATACATAAGCCGGTTCTTCTGGGTAGTCTAGCTACTTTGAACTCTTAATAACTGATAAGAGCGTAGCGACCCAGAAAGAGACGCAGCAGATAGGAGAGTTTGCCTCGCCGCTGTAAGAGGCCTTTGCAGGGGTAAATTTTGGAACTTTCTGCACCCCTGACAAAGCACAGCTGCTTACAGGCAGGTCTAACCCGGAGTTGTAGATATAAAAGTTTACCTCGCCGCTGTAAGAGGCCTTTGCAGAGGGTGAGTTTTAGAACTCGTTGCACCCCTGACAAAGCACAGCTACTTATAGGCAGGTATAACCCGGCCTTACAGATGAGAGTTTACCTCGCCGCTGTAAGAGGCCTTTGCAGAGGGTGAGTTTTAGAACTCGCTGCACCCCTGACAAAGCACAGCTACTTACAGGCAGGTGTAACCCAGAGTCATAGATCGAAAAGAGGGTAAGTTCATAACTTGCTGCACCCCTAGTGATCTTTGTTGACGTTATCAACTTGCACACCAACCTATAAGCCACCATCTTGTAAGCCGCCAGTTGGTGGTGATATTGTAGTTAAGGAGCCTATCAAGAAGGTTGAAGCTTAACCCGGCGGGTTAGAAGCCCCTAAATGACCTTGTAACTCCGGCTGAAGAGCCTGACCAAGAGGGTTGAAGCTTAACCCGGCGGGTTGAAAGCCCCCAAATGATCGTATGATTGTACCCATCTTTGAACAATGTGAGATACGTAAAACGGCAGAGGCCCCGGTTTGCAGGGATGCCAACTTTATTATATAAATATATGTGATATATACAATGATGATATACAATGAGGGGAGTCGATGACTTAGGTGTAGTAAGGCCGCAGATGAGCTATGTTCCACGGCCGATAGGTCTCTTGCCCAGAAGTGCGTGACTCGTCCCGTACGTCAATGAGATAGTATGACCCATTGTTGAGGTTTCTGCTAACCACAAAAGGCCCTTCCCATGGAGGAGACAACTTGTGCGCGTCCGTCTGATCTTGAATCAGGCGCAACACTAAGTCGCCTTATTGGAACGTCCGGGTCTTGACTCGGCGGCTGTGATAGCGGCGCAGGTCTTGCTGATAAATCGCCGATCGAGCCGCCGCCAGGTCACGCTCTTCATCCAAAGCATCCAACGCGTCCTGACGCGCCGTCTCATTGTCTGCCTCAACGTAAGCCGCCACTCGTGGCGAGTCATGACGTATATCACTTGGTAATACGGCCTCTGCGCCGTAAACCATAAAGAAAGGCGTATAGCCTGTTGATCTGTTGGAAGTTGTATTGATGCTCCATAGGACTGATGGTAACTCCTCAACCCAGCAACCCGGCGTTCTCTGTAGAGGAACCATAAGCCGGGGCTTGATACCTCGCAGGATTTCCTGGTTAGCACGCTCCGCCTGACCATTGGACTGTGGATGAGCCACAGCAGAGACGTCAAGCCGGATGTGTTCACTTTCACAGAAAGCTTGCATAGCCCCCTTGGATAAGTTTGTGCCCTTATCTGTGATTATACTGTGGGGGTAACCAAAGCGGTAGACCAATTTTTTGACAAACTGAACCGCCGTAGCCGCGTCACACTTGCTGACCGGCTCAGCTTCTACCCACTTGGTAAACTTATCCACTGCCACCAAAAGGTGGGTCTTCTTATCTTTGGATCTCTTGAAGGGTCCGACCATATCAAGCCCCCAGACCGCGAACGGGCAAGTAATTGGAATCATGCGCAATTCCTGAGCCGGCACGTGAGCGCGCCGCCCGAACTTTTGACAGCTATCACACTTGAGAACTAAGTTTTCTGTGTCCTTATGAGCCGTCAGCCAGAAGAAACCATGTCGAAAAGCCTTGGCCACCAGAGATTTTGAGCCGGCATGATGACCACAATCTCCAGCGTGGATTTCATTCAGGATGTCCTTGCCTTCTTCAGGTGAAACACAACGCTGGAAGACGCCAGTGACGCTGCGTTTATGTAACTCGCCATTGATGATTGTCATGGACTTAGATCGTCTGACGATTTGCCTCGCCAAGGTCTCGTCCTCAGGTAACTCGCCGCGAGTTAGATACGCCATGTAAGGCACCGTCCAGTCAGGAATAGTACGCAGAGCCGCCACCAACTGCCCCTCCGGGTCAGGAATAGCCAGATCTTCCTCCGAAGGTAACGTAACTGAGGGGTGATATAACACGTCCAAGAAAACATTAGGCGGCACCGGCTTACGCTGAGAGCCAAGTCTTGACAATGCGTCAGCCGCCTCGTTCTTGCGACGATCAATGTGATCCACCTGATAACCCTTGAAGTGACCTGCAATGACGTCCACCGCCTGACGATAAGCCGCCATCCGTGGGTCTTTGGAATCCCACGTGCCTGAAACTTGCTGAGCCACAAGGTCTGAGTCGCCAAGGCATCTAACCCGGCTCAGATTCATCTCCTTAGCAACCCGGAGGCCATGAAGCAAAGCTTCATACTCAGCCGCATTGTTAGTACAAGGAAACATCAGCCTTAACACATAACAGAACTTATCACCTTTGGGGGAAGTTAAAACAACTCCAGCCCCCGAGCCTTCTAGCTGTCTAGACCCGTCGAAGTGAATCGTCCAGTAAGTGTTGTCCGGCTTCTCCTCCGGCGACTGACACTCTATCCAGTCGTTTATAAAGTCCACCAAAGCTTGAGACTTAACAGCCGTGCGAGGCACATACTTCAGATTAAGAGGTCCCAGCTCCAATGCCCACTTAGCAATCCGGCCAGTGGCTTCTCTGTTTTGAATTATGTCTCCCAATGGGGCAGAGCTAACCACTGTGATCGGGTGTCCCAGAAAATAGTGTTTTAGCTTACGGTTCGCCATGAATACCCCATAGATCAGTTTCTGCCAATGTGGGTACCGCTGCTTGGACTCGATCAAAACTTCACTGACGTAGTAAACCGGCCTTTGAACCGGATATTCCTTCCCTGCCTCCTTGCGCTCCACAACAACCGCAGCGCTGACTGCCCTGTTGTTAGCCGCCACATAGAGGAGTAAGGGTTCCTTCTCAGCCGGAGCGGCTAAGACCGGCGGCTCAGTTAACTGCTTTTTGAGCGCCTCAAACGCCTCACCCGCCGCCTTGCTCCAGACGAAATCGTCTGTTTTCTTCATCATCTGATATAAAGGGATTGCCTTCTCGCCCAGGCGGCTTATGAACCGGCTTAACGCGGCAATTTGACCCGCCAGGCGCTGAACGTCGTTTATGCACGCCGGCTCAGACAAAGAAGTAATTGCTTTGATCTTGTCCGGGTTAGCTTCGATTCCACGCTCAGAGACCAGAAACCCCAAAAGCTTGCCTGCAGGAACTCCAAAAACACACTTGGCCGGGTTAAGCATCATCTTATAAACCCGCAAGTTGTCGAAAGTCTCCTTCAGGTCGTCCAGCAGAGTTTCCTTCTTCCTTGACTTGACCACAATATCATCCACATAAGCATGAACATTGCGCCCAATTTGACTGTGAAGATAGTTCTGCACACAACGCTGGTAAGTCGCCTGGGCACTCTTGAGCCCGAAAGGCATAGAAACATAGCAGAAAGCACCAAAAGGCGTGATGAAAGCCGTCTTCTCTTGGTCTTTGACTGCCATCTTGATCTGGTGATAACCTGAATAAGCGTCCAGGAAGCATAAACTCTCACAACCCGCCGTTGCATCAATGATCTGATCAATCCGGGGGAGAGCAAACGGGTCAACTGGACAGGCTTTGTTAAGATCCGTGTAGTCCACGCACATACGCCAAGTGTCGTTCTTCTTAAGTACTAGCACCGGGTTAGCTAACCACTCCGGGTGAAAGACCTCCATGATGAACCCTGCCGCTAAGAGCCGGGCCACCTCTTCTCCAATAGCTTTGCGCCGCTCTTCATTGAAACGACGAAGGAATTGCTTGATCGGCTTAAACTTAGGATCCACATTAAGGTGGTGCTCAGCAAACTCTCTTGGTACACCCGGCATGTCAGATGGCTTCCATGCAAAGATGTCCCGATTCTCACGGATGAATTTGATGAGGGCGCTTTCCTATGCGGGGTCCATGTTAGCCCCTATAGTGAACTGCTGAGATGAGTCGCCCTCAGTGAAATCCACCTGCTTGGTATCATCCGCCGCAAACTTGAGGGGCGGCTCTGATTCTGCAGTGGGCTTTTTTAAGGGAGTCATGTCCTCCGGGTCGACATTCTCTTTATAAAACTTGAGCTCTGCCTCTGCACAACTTGACTCTGCGTAAGCTACATCACCTTCCTCACACTCAAGAGTCGTCTTCCGATCACCGTGCACAGTAATCGTTCCTCTTAACCCGGGCATCTTGAGCTGTAAGTAGACATAACAAGGCCTAGCCATGAACTTGGCATAAGCCGGCCGTCCGAATAAAGCATGATACGGACTTTTAATTTTGACCACCTCAAACCACAAGGACTCCACCCTGTAATTGTACTCATCACCAAAGGCGACTTCCAGAGAGATCCTGCCCACTGGATAAGCTGACTTACCAGGTACCACACCATGAAATACTGTGGAAGAGGGCTTAAGATCTTTGTCAAGCAGACCCATCCGGCTAAAAGTGTCATAATACAGGATGTTGATGCTGCTGCCACCATCCATAAGCACCTTCGTGAACACGTATCCACCCACTTGGGGGGCAACCACCAAAGCTAGTTGCCCCGGGTTGTCAACCCGCGGCGGGTGATCCGCCCTGCTCCAAGTGATGTCATACTCAGACCACTTCAAATATTGCGGGAGAGCCGGCATGACCGCATTAACCGCCCGCTTGCGTACCTTCTGGTCTCGCTTGTCAAGGCTGGTTGTGAAAACATGATACTGACCCCCGCTAAGCTGTTTCGGGTTGCTCTGGAAACCTGACTGGTTATGCTGCTGTTGGCCACCGCCTCCAGACTGTTGATGATGACCTCCTTGATTGCCTTGATTCTGGTAACCAGACCCTGAGCCGCCAGGACCAAAGCCGGCTCCTGACCCGCCTGGTCCTGAGCCGCCCGATGGGCCATTACCGTTGTTATGATGCTGTTGAAGGCTGTAATCTCAAAACTGCCGCATAATGCTACAATTCCTCCATGTATGGTTCGCCGGCTTATCAGGCTGACTATGTTCTGGACAAGGTTTATTGAGCATCGCTTCCAAGTTGAAAGGAGCTTTTCCCTTGTTAAAATTCTGCCTGAAGTTCCCGTTGCCCTTAGCACGGTTGTTTCCAGCGCTGGTGTTCGCCACCAGTTCTGACCCGCCGTCCGGGTGTTTCCGCTTGCCGGAGTTGCCGTTTCCAGCCGCGTTCTGCTGCTGACCCTTTCCATTGTTAACCTTCTTCCCCTGACCTGATTTTTCATCATCAGAGCCCGGGTCCTTCGTGTTGTCAGAATCTGCATATTTGGTTAGAGCCGCCATAAGCTCCCCCATGTCTTGACACGAACATTTGAGCCGGCCAAGCTTCTGCTTCAAAGGTGTAAAGTGACAATTCTTCTCCAGAATCAAAACTGCTTGAGCCGCCGTGATCTGTACTGAAGAGTGGATGATAGTTGAAACCCGCCGGACCCAATGATGGGCCGACTCATCCGCCTGTTGCACACAATGATCTAAATCCACAATCGTCATGGGCTGCTTGCACGTCCCTTTGAAATTTTTGATGAATTTCGCCTTCAACTCGGCCCAAGAAGTAATGGTGTTGGGTGGCAATCCCTTTAACCATGTGCGAGCCGGCCCTTCCAACATCATGATAAAGTACTTGGCACATACTGCATCACTAACATCCAACATCTCCATGGCTAGCTCATAGCTCTCGATCCAAGCCTCTGGAGGTAGATCAGCTGTGTAATTGGGCACCTTGCGAGGGCCCTTGAAATCTTTCGGCAGGCGCTCATTCCGTAAAGCCGGCACTAAGCACGGCACCCCCACAGCCCTGGAAGTTAACCCCGCTCCGGTTGAGACGGAGGGTGCAGCTGTGGGTTCCTGATAAGCCGCCGCTGCCGCCAGAGCCGCCGCCTCTCGTTGTGCTCTCGCTCGATCCACCAGCGCCTGAGCATCCAGAGCCGGCCGGTCAGCCCGCGGCGGGTTCCGATGTCGTTCACTGCTAGAAACCGCCGGCGACTCATAACGCCGGCTGTAGCTGCGACTGGGGACGGGGGTTGAGTGCACGCGACTCTGGCTATAAGCATACTTCTCTTGCTGGGCCATCGCCGTTCGCAGGTATCCAACAGCGTTCCGCACCTCTTCTGCGAAAGGTGACTCATCGGGGATTGGGATAGCAGTCAGCCGGGTTGCTGCCGCCACCATGTTCTCCGCCGGGTTAGAATAATGACCCTGCGGCGTAGCGAAAGAAGTCGGCGTAACCTGGTTCCGTCGGGGCGGGTTAACCTGCTGATGCTGAACCGCCGCCCGGCTTCCAGGCATTTCCTCCGTCCGGGCTACAGCCAAAGGCACGTTCTGTCCCGTTCCTGGCGTGTTGAAAAGATTCCTTGCTTCATACTGATCCGGCAAGCGGGACTGATGCCTCATCCGCTGAACCGCCGCCGCTGACTGCTGTTCCAACTCAAGATGGAAAGCATCCGCTTTAAGGCGCTCCGCCTCAGCATCCATCTGAGTCTTTAGTTCATTGATCTCCTGCTGGACTTCAGTCATCTGATTCTTCAACCTCGCAATCTCCGTGTTGCGGGCCGCTTGGTTTTCAGCTGTGACCTCAGTCGCCATCAGGGTTGTAAGCTCACCCATCAGATCCAGAAGGACCTGAGCCGGTGGCCAGCCAGCCCCAGATCCGGTTGCCTCAGCGGCCGTACTGCCCTGAGCCGCCGCTGAACCCGCCATAAAAACGGCAGCGCGGGTTGGCGGCTCATACTCCTCCGGCTCATGGAAATCCGACTCGGGGTAAGGCTCAATGTAGCCCCCGAGCCCGCCATCATGGAGCTGGTAGATTGATTCCGTCTCTCCGCTCGAAGATCCATCCTCGGAGCTGATGAGAGTTTCCTCCTGTGACATAGATCTCTCGAGATCCATGCCTTGATTGAAGCCGACGAAGACATGCTTCCGGCCCGGCTTAGCACGGGCGGGTTGCACGCGTCGGGCGGGTTGCATGCGCCGAGCCGGCTCGACGATGTCGGTGCAGGTGTCCGGCCTGGGCTCAGATCCGCCGATCTTGCCGATGAAGACGTGAATCCCGCCGAAGGGGACCCGGAATCCATACTCAATGGAGTCAGCCTCGGGGCCCCAGCCGGCGTCGTCGATGTAGAGCCGGCCGCGGTGACTCTTGGTCATCCTGCCAACCACGTACCCCTCGATCCCTGGTAGAGAGCCCTTTGAGAACTCAACACCACCGAGCGCTAGCCCCACGGTGGGCGCCAACTGTCGTGGTTTTATCACGGCAGATGTTCGAAGACTTAGGTTCGAGGCCATCGCCATAGCAGTGGACTCAAAGGGGTTGATCGGGACGAAGGACACGAGTTTACCCAGGTTCGGCCCCTCAAGTCGAGATAAAAGCCTACGTCCTGCTTGTGTTGTATTAACTGGGGTATCAATTACAAGGGAGCGGATTGCTTGACCTAGTTCTCGATAACTTGGTTTCTCCTCTAAGCCGCCCCGGGGTCTAGCCTTTATATAGGAGGTCAAGGCCCCGGGTTACACGAGTCTCAAACCGACTCACACAATGTATCCTACTCTGCCTCTAAGCCGCCATACCATCTTGGATATATCCCCAATAGCTTGGGTGCTCTAATATTACTTTTGCGAACCACAGTTGATACCTTAGCATGTTCCTTTATCCTAACAGGGAAAGGTGGTTTTTCAATATAAGAAGTAGGCACAACTGGATCAACATTGTAAATGATGGTTTCATCCTTACCTTTTACCGGTTCTTTAATTTCTTCTTTAATAGTGGGATGATATTTAAATCACTTCTCCTTAGGGAGATCAACATGAGTACCAAATGATTCACAGAAAGAGGCAACTATCTCAGAGTCAAGTCCATATGTAGTGCTAAACTTGTGAAAAGCATCGGTATTCATAAAAGATTTAACACAATCAAACTTAAGCTTTATACCTGACTCATTATCTTCGTCGAGTTCCCAATCTTCAGAGTTGCATTTAATTCTTTCTAAGAGATCCCACTTGAATGCAATAGTCTTCTTCATAAAAGAACCAGTATAAGAAGTATCGAGCATGGATTGATCATTATGAGAAAGCCGAGCGTAAAAATTCTGAATAATAATTTCTCTCAGGATATCATGATTGGGGCATGAATATAACATTGACTTAATCCTCCCCGAAGCTAGAGAGATGCTTTCTCCTTCACGAGGCCAAAAATTATATATATAGTTCCGATCACGATGAAATAGATGCATAGGATAAAACTTTTGGTGGAATTCTAATTGCATTCGATTCCAGTTCCATGATCCAATATCATCACATAGCCTATACCATGTCAATGCTTTTCCCTTCAAAGATAAAGAGACAACCTTCTTCTTAACTTCATCTCTGGGTAAACATGCAAGCTTAAATAATCCACAAACTTCATTCACATGTATTAGGTGCATATCAGGATGTTCAGTTCCATCTCCTGCATAAGGCTTAGCTAGCAGTTGTTCAACCATACCCGAAGGAATTTCATAACCAATATTTTCAGTAGGTGCAGTAGGTTGAGGGGCAAATAATTGTGGTTCCGGTCGAGGTGAAGATACCCCGAACAAACCCCTCAAAGGATTGTTTTCCATAGTAGCAAGTGACAATAAATTTCAGCACGTAGTATAAGTTTTTCCTTACCGATTTTCACTTACCAAGAGCACTTCACTCCCCGGCAACGGCACCAAAAAAGAGTCTTGATGACCCACAAGTATAGGGGGTCAATCGTAGCCCTTTCGATAAGTAAGAGTGTCGAACCCAACGAGGAGCGGAAGGAAATGACAAGCGGTTTTCTGCAAGGTAATTTCTGCAAGCACTGAAATTGTAGGTAACATATAGTTTGATAGGAAGATAATTGGTAACGAGCAAGTAACAGTAACGGTAAATAAAGTGCAACAAGGTAGCCCAGTCCTTTTGTGGCAAAGGACAGGCCAGAACAGTCTCTAATAATAGGCAAAGTGTTCTTGAGGGTACACGGGAATTTCATCTAGTCACTTTTATCATGTTGGTTTGTTTCGATTTCGCTACATTGATAATTTGATATGCGGGTGGACCGGTGCTTCGGTGCTGTTCTGACTTGAACAAACCACCCACTTATGATTAACGTGCTCGCAAGCATCCGCAACTACGAGAAAAGTATTAAGAAAAAATCTAACCATAGCATTAAATGTTTGGATCCAAATCAGCCCCTTACGAAGTAGCGCATAAACTAGGGTTTAAGCTTCTGTCACTCTAGCAACCCATCATCTAATAACTACTCCACTCCCTTAGGCCCAAGGATGGAAAAGTGTCATGTAGTTGACGTTCACATGACACCACTAAGGGAATCACAACATACATATCATCAAAATATGGAACACATATCAAATTCACATGATTACTTGCAACATGACTTCTCCCGTGACCTCAAGAACAAAGGTAACTACTCACAAATAATATTCATGCTCAAGATCAGAGGGGTATTGAATAGCATTATGGATCTGAACATATAATCTTCCACCAAATAAACCATATAGTAATCAACTACAAGATGTAATCAACACTACTAGTCACCCCCATGTACCAATCTGAGGTTCCGGTACAAAGATTGAACACAAGAAATGAACTAGGGTTTGAGAGGAGATGGTGTTGTTGAAGATGTTGATGAAGATTATCCTCCCAAAGATGAGAGGGGTGTTGGTGATGACGATGGCATCGATTTCCCCCTCCGGGAGGGAAGTTCCCCCGGCGGAATCGCTCCACCGGAGGGCAAAAGTGCTCCTGCCCAAGTTCTGCCTCGAGAACAGTGGCGCTCCATCCCGAAAGTCCTCTCCTTGTTTTTTCTAGGTCAAAAGAATTTAAATACCAGAAGATGGGCACCGGATGTGGGCCGTGCTGAGCACAACGCACCAGGGCGCACCTGGGGGGCCTGGCGCGCCCTGGTGTCTTGTGCTCATGAGGTGGCCCCCCTATGGTAGTTATTTGCTCTAGTATTTTTTATATATTCCCAAAATAATTCTCCGTGTAGTTTCAGCTTATTTGGAGATGTGCAGAATAGGTATCTCTGATATGCTTTTTCAGGTCCAGAATTCCAGCTGCCGGTATTCTCCCTCTTTGTGTAAACCTTGCATATTATGAGAGAAAAGGCATTAGAATCACTCCCTAAAGCATTATTATGCATAAAAACATTATAAATAACAGTAGGAAATCATAATGCAAAATGGACGTATCAATCACCTTCTCAAATAAGCGCCAGATCTGAGAGCACTATTGTCATCCACATGCATTGTGTATAGTTAATGTTGGATGCATCATGACTGGATTCTTTTCTACCATGAATTATAGTGTTTAGTCGCTACTTGAACTTTGGAGGTGCTCTGCATTTATGTTTTGCGGTCCAGAAAGGGCTAGCGAGATACCACTGTTGTCATATTATATCATGACCGTTTTGACAAAGTGTTGGCACTTGAGATATTTTATTATTACTCTCTAGTTGATTCTGCCATTGATATGAGCTAATATAATTTCTAAGATTTATTGTTGACATGGTTAGTCATGATCTTTGCTGAAAACCTGGGTGCTACTTAACCATATTTATCTAAACAAGAACAAAAGAGTTCTAAAAGTTTTTCTTTTTCACTTTCAGTTTGTCAACTGAATTGCTTGAGGACAAGCAATGGGTTAAGCTTGGGGGAGTTGATATGTCTCCGTCGTATCTACTTTTCCTAATGCTTTTGCTCTTGTTTTGGAATCTAATTTGCATGATTTGAATGAAACTAACCCGGACTGGCGTTGTTTTCAGCAGAACTACCATGGTATTGTTTTTGTGCAGAAATAAAAGTTCTCGGAATTGGACGAAACTTTTTGGAGATTTATTTCAGAATAAAAGAAAAATACTGGAACCAAGAGCCACCGGAGGGGGTGCCCTGGCTGGGCACGATACACTAGGGCACGCCACCCCCTCTAGGCGTGCCTTGGTGGGTTGTGGTGACCTCGTGGCCCCCCTGGCCCTAATTCCAACTGCATAAATACTTATTTTCGGAGAAAAAAATAGGAGAGGAAGTTTTATCGCGTTTCATGAGACGGAGTTGCCGCCACCTCCTGTTCTTCATCGGGAGACCAGATCTGGAGTCCGTTCGGGGCTCCGGAGAGGGGAATCTTCGGTCTTCGTCATCACCAACCCTCCTTCATCGCCAATTCCATGATGCTCCCCACCGAGACTGAGTAATTCCTTTGTAGGCTCGCTGGTCGGTGAGGAGTTGGATGAGATTCATCATGTAATCGAGTTAGTTTTGTTAGGGCTTGATCCCTAGTATCCACTATGTTCTCAGATTGATGTTGCTATGACTTTGCCATGCTTAATGCTTGTCACTAGGGCCCGAGTGCCATGATTTCAGATCTAAACCGTTTATGTTATCACCATTATATCTATGTTCTTGATCCGATCTTGCTAGTCATATGCACCTGCTATGTGTTATGATCCGTAAACCCCGGGGTCACAATAATCGGGATACTTTCCGGTGATGACCGTAGTTTGAGGAGTTCATGTATTCACTATGTGTTAATGCTTTGTTCCGGTTCTCTATTAAAAGGAGTCCTTAATATCCCTTAGTTTCCTTATGGACCCCGCTGCCACGGGAGGGTAGGACAAAAGATGTCATGCAAGTTTTCCATAAGCACGTATGACTATTTACAGAATACATGCCTACATTATATTTATGAACTGGAGCTAGTTCTATGTCGCCCTAGGTTATGACTGTTATATGATGAATATCATCCAACGAATTCACCAATCCAATGCCTACGAGTTTTCCACATATTGTTCTTGCTAAGTTACTATTGATATTGCTACTGTTCCAACTGCTACAAAATCATTGTTATCACTGTTACCGTTACTGTTACTGTTACAACTGCTATCAAAACTATCATATTACTGTGCTACTGATCACTCTGCTGCAGATATTTAATCTCCAGGTGTGGTTGAATTGACAACTCAACTGCTAATACTTGCAAATATTCTTTGGCTCCCCTTGTGTCGAATCTATAAATTTGGGTTGAATACTCTACCCTCGAAAACTGTTGTGATCCCCTATACTTGTGGGTTATCATGCATATAATTCAGCTTCATGTAGACCCAAGGTGGAAGCTTGTAGAACCACACAAACACGGGCAAGGTGTTGTGTGTGTTTCTCTGGTTGCTAGAGTAATTCATTCCGTCTGCACTCACACTAAGCCTAATGTTCCTTGGTTTTGATGGGAAAGGGGGGCAGCCCAGTCGAGTGCTTTCCATTGTGTACCATCTGCACATTGTCTAATCACTTCATCATCTTTACTCACTTTATTCCTCCATGAATGCTAAGTCACGAGGTTTGTGTCCTTCTTGTTCATGGGTAAACACTTCATACGGGGAATGAGCGGAAAGTACCAAACAACCTTTCAAGGTGATTTCTTTCCCCGCTTGTATTTGGGTTCATGGCACTCTGGACACTCTGTTTTGTCCATGCAGTCGTCAGTATAAAATGATGCAATTAATGACACGTGCGTGGTATCTTTCATGCGGCAAATAAAGAGGGCATGGGACCTTCTTGGCCTCATTGACGCTAGTAGGCAACATGTTCACCTCGGGGAAAACTTGTAGAATCTCCAATTGGTCATTGAGGCTTGGGTATACAATTTTGTATTTTGCCTTGATTTCAAGAAGTTTGAGAGTGACACTCAATTTTGTGTGATCCATTTTGCATTTGGTATACCGTAGAGTTCTCAAGGCTTCCTCCAATTTAGCCATGTTGCGTCCTCTGGATCTTGATCGCGTTTGGATGCCTCTTCGTCATGTTTGGGCGTCCGTTGGTGCTCCATCTCTCCTTGATCCTTTGGCTCTTCATTTCCCACTTATTCAGCTCTTCATTTACCACTTCTTCATGTATACCGCTAATATCCTCAAGATCCTCCCACTTGTGATGTGTCCACCGCGTGTAGTTGTTCATGAAACCGTGCACAAATGAGCCTCCACTTCGCCCTAACTTGTGGTATACAGATGCATGTTTTCACATTTATGGCACGGACAACATAACTCCTTGCAAACCCTTCGTGACATGTGTTCCAAGGCAAACGCTAAGAACCCTCTTATACTTTGATCCATTATATCGCTCTACCAAACATACATGTTATAAGGAAGACAGTTAGAACCAACATTAATTGCTCATAAAAATTTCAGAATTATCATTCCTAATAAATGACACAAATTGAGTTTCCCAGAATTTTGATAAAATATCAACGAGCCAACTTTTGTCAAACATGAGCAATTAATAAAGAGGGAGGGAGACTCGTCGATATATCCCTTTGAAATAAATATACATCCAAAAACTTGATGAATGGTACCAACGCATCACACACATATATATGCATTTCCATGACAATTAATTAACATACATGTTCTACTTCATATATTCAAGGGCACTCACCAAGAATTAATTAAGAGACCCGATGCATAGATAATTAATAGATCAACATCTATACCGATCGAGAGTGAGGCCACCTACCTATGTTCAAAGAGAGAGATTAATAAAGAGGGAGGGAGACACCAAAAGGAATGGAAAGGAGAGGACTTAATTTATTCCATAAGAAGGAGTGTGTGGTGGAGAAAGTAATTATTTGCTAAATCATGCATTAATGAAAGAAAAAAGGGCTTTATATTTTCGTGCCCCTCGTTGTCTGCCCAGTTTTTCCCCGGGCAACTAACATAGCTCACTTTTGCCCTCCCTACTCCACCAGCTGCTTACAAAAGTCCAAACGGAGCTCTTCCATTTGGTCAAAGCCTTTGATCGTTACCTCCTGAGTAGTGGGTTCGCATGATATCCTGACTTGTGGGGTCGCTCCACTCTCTCTCACCATAGTTCTGACGCGGTAGAATCCTAACATGTGGGGTCTCTCCACTCTCCCTCACCACAGTGCTGACGCGGTAGAATCCTGACATGTGGGGTCGAGGCAACATATGACATGTGGGTCCGCTTGAACCCTGGTAGGTGGGGCCTGGCCACTATCTCCCCACAGTGCTTACGCATTAAGTTCCTGACTTGTGGGGTCGAGGCAGCTTATGACAAGTGGGCCGAGATAGCTTATGACAGGTGGGCCGACGTTGCATATGACAGGTGGGGTACGTTTTCTCGATCATCTATCAACGGCCGACCACGAACAGCCCCAAGCACTTTCCCCACAGAGCAGTCATAGCCATGGCCGAAGCTTGCCCGCATTGCTGGATCTGTTTTCGGCGCCGACCAGCGGCCAACGGCGGTGCACGTCCGCCGCGGCACCAACATTATTTCTCATCCGCATTGTCCCTCCAGACCAACGTATCGCATGCAGAGCTGCCGCCCCACACCCCCTCCCTGTTGGTGAACGCGACAGAAAACAAAACTTTTCGGTATAGCGAGCACGCCCAGGATCACTATGGAGATTGCATACAAGGTTTGATCTGATCCGTACCGACTCGTAGCGCAGCGGAAGAAGAGTCGGTGGAGATCGTTGGTGCAGATTCCCGCAGCTAGGATTTTACAACCTCCCAACCGCGAGAATGTATTCCCTCGTCGGACAGTCCTTCGGGAGGCGGTCGGACAGTCCCCCGGACGATGTCGCGGACAGCCCTTCGGGAGGACCCTCGAAACTCGAACGGAAACTCGGACAGCCCTTCGGGAGGACAGACGAACAGCCCCTCAGGCTAAAGATCGAAACTATGACCTCTCTACGGGGTTGCACACATACGGTGTCAACTATCCGGCAGGGCATCGCCGTCCAGAACTAGTTCCTGCCGGAACCCAGACAGCCTTTCGGCTCTACGAAAAACTCTTTTCGTGTGAGGGAGAAGAGAGAGCTTGCAAAGCAAAGCATGTGTATGAGATCAAAGGATGAGGAAGTGGGCTGCCCACTCACCTCTTATTTATAGGAAAACCAAGGGGTAGGACGGTAACTCCAAGTACCAAAATATCCCACTTTATGTCACACATAATAAACATAAGAAGGAAAAAGGGGTGCCATGTGGAGCTCCATGGAGGAGCTCCACCCTTGGCCGGCAACCCCTTGGGCCCCCCCCCCCCCATGTGGAGCTTGCTTGCTCCCCAATCCCTTCTAGAAGCCTTTTTGGAAATATCCAAAAAGGTGTTTTTCCACAAATATCCAAAAAGCACTTTCACTATTCACGACGACATTTTTCAGCGTCTGATCGAACTGAAAATATTCATGTGGGCTTAGAACAATTCCAGTACCCACCAAAATAATTTTCAACGCGAGCCGGAACAATTCCGGTTTAGTGATTTCATCTGGGAAAAGCATCTGAAGCGGTTTTGGCAGCTCCGGAACATTTCCGGTTTTCATTCCAGAAAATTCCAAAAAGTTTCCAGAACGATTCTGGCACCCTCCAAGAATTATCAGGCATGTGCCAAGACCAATTTGACTTTATGGTATCCCCTGAAACAACTTTTCCAGTTTCACCGAAACTCATCCGGTGACCTCTCTCTACGGAACTTTTCCGCTGTCCGAAACTTTTCCGGTGTCCGAAACTTTTTCGGTGTTTTTCTCTCAGACTCCCTGTCTAGTATTCAACAGATAGATGACCCTTAAGCGTGTGACCCTATAGGTTCGGTGAAGCATAGACATGACTCGGAACCCCTTCCGATCAATGATCAACATCGGAGCCGTGGACACCCATATCGATCCCTATACCCACACGAATAAATATTCGAGTGAACCTCCAGTTGCTGTGTGCTATTCCTATTGCTTCGCGATATGTTACAATTACCCGAGGTGAGACATGTTGGCATCCTCGTGGATCAAAAACTTGTCTACAATGCCAGTTACCTCGTTGCCGGTATTGTTCTCTTTTCTCGTTCCCGTGTTCCGGCATCCCAGTGATCAAATCACAAGTGTCTGGCCAGACGATGATGGATACCGTAACACCGAGAGGGCCCAGAGATATCTCTCCATCGTCGGAGGAGCAAATCCCAATCTTGAGCTATCAAGTTACTTGACATACTTTTCCATGAACCCGTAAGCCGCCGTAATAGCCACCCATTTACGGATGACGTTTAACAAACCCCAAAGTTCATGAAGCAAGCATGAAGAAACTCGATACTCTCATGGTCTAAGGAATCATGCAAACGTTAACCATCTATGTGTTATTTTAACCATTAACTATTGACGAATATATCTCATAGTATAACATCAATATGGGTCAATTCAACACAAGTGTTCTACCAACATCGTGCCCTCAAAATTGCCGGCATAGCCATGCCCATGATCAGGAAAACAGGATCATCATGCAATACTTGAGCCAGTCTTAGAGGCAAGACTAGGAATACAATTTACCGTTTATTATACCACACGTGCACATGAGTTTCCCTCCAAGCCTCCTTTAATTTGTAGACTCGAGAATCATTGCAGTTATAGCATGGAACATAAACTTTCATTACAAACTCGGAGATACAAAAGTAACTGAAATTACTGCCTCTAGGGCATATCTCCTACAGACTCCCACTTGCACTAGAGTCATAATCCAGTTACATGGCTTCCCTAACACCAATGGCTATCCGGTGTTGCTCATGCTTTGCTCGTGGTAGAGGCTTAGTCATCGGGTCTGACACATTCAGATCCGTGTGAACTTTGCGTACTTTCACTAAACCTTCTTCGACATGATGTCGAATGAGTTTATATTTGCATTGAATATGCATTGTCTTATGGTGCGAAAATGGCTCCCTTGCCTGAGCCATGGCGCCACTATTGTCACAATAGATCTCCACCGGGTCCAGAGCACTTGGAACCACACCAAGATCTTCAAGAAATTGCTTGATACCAACAGCTTTCTTGGAGGCTTCTGAAGCAGCAACATATTCCGCCTCCGTCGTAGAATCCGCCACAGTCTTTTGTTTGGAACTTTTCCAATCAACTGCACCGCCGTTCAATATGAAAACATAGCCAGATTGAGATTTGAAGTCATCTGGGTCAGACATGAAGCCTGCATCAGTGTAACAACTTACAATGAGCTCTTCATCACCTCCGTACACAAGGAGTAAATCCTTGGTCCTTCTGAGGTACTTAAGAATACCCTTGACTGCGGCCCAGTGTTCCAATCCTGGATCACCTTGGTACCGGCTGCTAACACTTAGCGCATAGGAAACATCCGGTCTTGTACATAGCATGGCATACATAATAGAACCAACTGCCGAAGCATATGGAATATCATTCATTTGTACTCGCTCATCAAGGGTCCGAGGACTCTGATTCTTGCAAAGCACTATGCCAGGTGACATGGGGAGTAGGCCTTTCTTGGAGTTCTCCATGTTGAACCTTTTCAACACCTTGTCAATGTACGTGCTTTGGCTTAGCGCTATCAGGCGTCTTGATCTGTCTCTATAGATCCTGATGCCTAATACATATGCCACTTCGCCTAAGTCTTTCATTGAAAAACTCTTCTTCAATGAGTCTTTTATTTCGCTAAGAAAATTCACGTCATTTCCAATCAACAATATGTCATCCACATACAAGATTAGAAATGCTTTTGCGCTCCCACTAAAATTCTTGTACACACAAGATTCTTCATCGTTCCTGATGAAGCCAAACTCTTTGACCACTTCATCAAAACGAATATTCCAGCTCCTGGATGCTTGCTTCAGACCATAAATGGCTTTCTGAAGCTTACATACCTTTCCAGCATTCTTAGGATCGACAAAACCTTCTGGCTGTATCATGTATACATCCCTATCAAGGTTTCCATTTAGGAAAGCCGTTTTGACATCCATCTGCCATATTTCATAATCGAAATAAGCAGCAATTGCTAGTAATATCCGAACAGACCTAAGCATAGCTACGGGCGAGAAAGTCTCGTCGTAGTCCTCTCCTGGAACTTGCGTGAACCCTTTCGCGACAAGTCTAGCTTTGTGGATAGTAATGTTACCATCCACGTCCGTCTTTCTTTTGAAAATCCATTTACAACTAATGGGTTTTACGCCATCTGGAAGTTCTTCCAAGTTCCAAACTTGGTTTTCGTACATGGATTCCATTTCGGATCTCATGGCTTTGTGTCATTCCCTTGAGCTAGGCCCCGCCATCGCTTCCTTGTAGTGCGCAGGTTCATCGTCTTCAAGAATGAAGATTTCGTTATGAAACCACTCAGGTGGTTGGATAGCCCTACCTGATCTGCGCGGTTCAGTAACAACAGTGTTTGAAGTTTCCGCATCATATGCGACAACTTCCGGCTCAGTTGTATGGATAATTAGCGGAATTTCTTCCGGTTCCTTAGCCATATCAACGGTTGCCGAAGATTCACTAATCTCATTAAGTTGTACTGTCCTCCCACTCAATTCTTTAGCGAGAAATTCTTTCTCGAGAAAGTGTGCAACCTTTGCGACAAACATTTTGCATTCGGACTGGTGGTAGAAGGAATATCCAATGGTCTCATTTGGATAACCTACAAAGTAACATTTGTCTGATCTAGGTTCTAGTTTGGTTGGCTGTAAACGTTTTACGTATGCCTCACAACCCCAAACCTTGAGATGCGATACACTAGGTATCTTTCCATACCACATCTCATGTGGTGTCGTCTCAACAGACTTAGACGGTGCTCTGTTTAATGTATGAGCGGCAGTGAGTAGTGCGTGACCCCAAAAGGATATCGGTAGATCCGTAAGAGACATCATCGACCTTACCATGTCTAACAGGGTTCGGTTACGTCGTTCCGACACTCCGTTTCGCTGTGGAGTTCCGGCAGGCGTAAGCTGTGAAACGATTCCACGGTCACTCAGATGCTGGCCAAACTCATGACTAAGATATTCGCCTCCGCGATCAGACCGCAGAAACTTAATCTTTTTGTCACGATGATTTTCTACCTCATTCTGAAATTCTTTGAACTTTTCAAAGGTTTCCGACTTATGCTTCATTAAGTAGATATAGCCATACCGACTTAAATCATCAGTAAAAGTCACGAAGTAAAAATACCCACCCCGTGCGGCCGTGTTCATTGGACCACATACATCACTATGTATTATTTGCAATAATTCACCCTCCCGTTCAGGATGACCCGTGAACGGCGTCTTGGTCATTTTTCCCATCAAGCAAGCTTCACATGTGTCAAATGATTCAAAATCAAGGGACGGTAAAACTCCATCTTTATGGAGTCTTTGCATGCGTTTCTTTCCGATGTGGCCAAGCCGACAGTGCCACAAGTAAGTGGTGGTGGTATCAGCCTTCTTAAGGCGTTTAGCATTCACGTTAAAGACATCATTTCCAGATTCAAGATTTAGTACGAAAAGGCCCCCAACAATGGGTGCAAATCCATAAAACATTTCCTTGCAATAAAGTGAACAACCATTGTTCTCAGACTTGTAGGAGTACCCGTCGTGCACTAAACATGATCCAGAGATAATGTTTCTACACAACAACGGAACAAAATAACAGTTACTTAGTTCCAAAATAAATCCTGAAGGGAGACGTAGAGGCATAATGCCGACGGCTAGAGCGGCGATCCCAGCGCCGTCCCCGACACGCATCACGACTTCATTCTTTGCCAGCTTGCGCACCTTCTGAAGCCCCTGTATCGAGTTGCAAATGTGAGCAACCGATCCGGTATCAAATACCCAAGACTTAGAATTTTCGCTAGCAAGCAAAACGTCAATGACATTAACTTGTATAACAATTATACCTTTTCCGTTGTTCCCGAACTTCTTATCTTCCAGATACTTCTTGCAGTTTCTCTTCCAGTGTCCTGTGCCCTTGCAGTAGAAGCACTCAGTTTCATTCTTGGCTCCACCCTTAGATTTGCGTTGGAAGCCGGTCTTACCGGCGCCCTTGCCCTTCTTTGGCTTGCCTTTCTTTTTGAAACTGGCAGTTTTATTCACAAGCAACACTTGCTTGCGATTTTTCTGCAGTCCTCCTTCAACAGATTTCAGCATGGCAAGCACCTCATTAGGTGTTTTGTCCATCCCATTCATGTTGTAGTTCATGACAAAACCTCCGTAAGAAGGGGGGAGTGAACGGAGCAACATGTCCATTACATGCTCTTCTGGAAGTGGAAATTCCAGGGTTTTAAGCCTTTCAGCGTAGCCAATCATATTGACTACGTGCTCGCCAACTGAACTGCCCTCAGCCATCTTGGTCTCCGACATCATTTTCATGATATCAAAACGTTCAGACCGTGCATTAAACTTGTACAGAGCATCCAGATCTTTGATCATATCAAAGGAGTTATGGAATTCAAAACGTTTTTGAAGCTCTGAACTCATGCAAGACAGCATGAGACACTGCACTAAGTTGAAATCATCATCCTTAGTGGCCCAGACATTTTGTATGTCTGCCGCGGCTGTTGCCGCCGGCTTAGGTGGAAGAGCTCCATCAAGCATGTACACTTTCTTAGCGCTCCTGAGGACAATCCTCAGGGTACGGACCCAGTCCGCATAGTTGTTTCCATTTGCAGCTAACTTCTCTTTCTCTAACATAGGGCCTAAGTTGAACGCGGTGTTGCGAGCCATTTGATCTACAACGGAAAACACAAGTTCATTTTAGACATTGTTCATAATGATTTTTGGCACTAGTGAATAAACAATTTTATTCTAAAGTGCGCTCCCACTCAAAACAATATCTCTCATAATTGATTGTGAGTGATGCAAGACCCAACTTTCAATTCAGCGTCAAGGATGCAACCATCTCAAGTGACGAGAATTTCAATTGGTAGGCCAACTTGCCAATCACATCTCTATGTGACTCTTGTTCATCTTTCGATGCGTGTGTTCCGAGCTCATGACTTTCATGCCTGAACGTCAAGACAACCAAGTGATCTCGCTGCGAGGTCTCAACTCACCCGCCTCACACTTCTCTAATCGTTCGTACCCATGCAACCATGTGATACCCCGAAGAGATAGGTGCCGTGACGGTGCTACACTTGGGAGAACACTAACTACTTGATATTTAAGTGAGAGATCACCCTAATAAAAAGCGACTACCGTGCAATCAAAAGGGTGCAACATAAGGGATAAACATCTCAGGCAATTCATAATTAGCATGATATGGTATAGCCCCTTCTGACGGAGAAGTCAAGTATTCTTCGTCTTCGGCATTCGCGTCGGTGTTCACCTTTGCGAAGATTGCCACCACCTTGTCGATGCACCAGATAATATTGCTATCTCTATAGCTAATAAAATAAGTGCATTACATAAGGTTGACACGCAGGTCATTAAAGTGCAATCATATGGCTCCAGCCATCATGCCGAATCATGACACGCAGGTCATGTTAATTACATCATATAGTCATCTCATACATAATCAAATTTAATATGAGCATTGCTATACCACATCACATGCATAACCATCCTGCAAAACCAAGTTAGACGCCTCTAATCGGTTTATGCAAAATTTTATTTTACGTGGCTTCTAAGGTTTTGACTCAAACCGCAGCTACCAACGTTTATCATCAAGTATGATACTTCAAGTTGCTAGATTAACTTTCCAGGGTGTATGAAACACGAGACACTAAAATCTCGAGCTCCATACTAAACTTCGTCATACGCGTGACCCCCGTGCAGATCATATCTGCATTGCCCTTCGTCTGCGAAACATCCATCTTTCTTTAACTATGGTGGAACCCAAAGAACTGTTAGCACTTCATTGATCTGTCAATCAGCATACTCAGGAGCAGCATGAAAGGATCGTGGATTGCCAAAACTTTGTGAGATTCCACCATGCCGTCAAGATCAGGACTACGCAAATTCACGGGAAGCAACAGGAACATCGGGTAACAGATTTCATCTGCTACCCGCACAAATAATTTTCAGCAATAGATCTCATCTACTACAAAATTATACTATGCAATACCCATACATCTCATGTATTCTAGATCATTACATGCATCTACTCATAGCCTGGCTCTTGATGCCACTGTTGGTGAACGTGACAGAAAACAAAAAATTTCGGTATAGCGAGCACGCCCAGGATCACTATGGAGATTGCATACAAGGTTTGATCTGATCCGTACCGACTCGTAGCGCAGCGGAAGAAGAGTCGGTGGAGATCGTTGGTGCAGATTCCCGCAGCTAGGATTTTACAACCTCCCAACCGCGAGAATGTATTCCCTCGTCGGACAGCCCTTCGGGAGGCAGTCGGACAGTCCCCCGGACGATGTCGCGGACAGCCCTTCGGGAGGACCCTCGAAACTCGAACGGAAACTCGGACAGCCCTTCGGGAGGACACACGAACAGCCCCTCGGGCTAAAGATCGAAACTACGACCTCTCTACGGGGTTGCACACATATGGTGTCAACTATCCGGTAGGGCTTCGCCGTCCAGAACTAGTTCCTGCCGGAACCCAGACAGCCTTTCGGCTCTACGAAAAACTCTTTTCGTGTGAGGGAGAAGAGAGAGCTTGCAAAGCAAAGCATGTGTATGAGAGCAAAGGATGAGGAAGTGGGCTGCCCACTCACCTCTTATTTATAGGAAAACCAAGGGGTAGGATGGTAACTCCAAGTACCAAAATATCCCACTTTATGTCACACATAATAAACATAAGAAGGAAAAAGGAGTGCCATGTGGAGCTCCATGGAGGAGCTCCACCCTTGGCCGGCCACCCCTTGGGCCCCCCCCCCATGTGGAGCTTGCTTGCTCCCCAATCCCTTCTAGAAGCCTTTTTGGAAATATCCAAAAAGGTGTTTTTCCACAAATATACAAAAAGCACTTTCACTATTCACGATGACATTTTTCAGCGTCTGATCGAACTGAAAATATTCATGTGGGCTTAGAACAATTCCAGTACCCACCAAAATAATTTTCAACGCGAGCCGGAACAATTCCGGTTTAGTGATTTCATCTGTGAAAAGCATCTGAAGCGGTTTTGGCAGCTCCGGAACATTTCCGGTTTTCATTCCAGAAAATTCCAAAAAGTTTCCAGAACGATTCTGGCACCCTCCAAGAATTATCAGGCATGTGCCAAGACCAATTTGACTTTATGGTATCCCCTGAAACAACTCTTCCAGTTTCACCGAAACTCATCCGGTGACCTCTCTCTGCGGAACTTTTTCGGTGTTTTTCTCTCAGACTCCCTGTCTAGTATTCAACAGATAGATGACCCTTAAGCGTGTGACCCTATAGGTTCGGTGAAGCATAGACATGACTCGGAACCCCTTCCGATCAATGATCAACATCGGAGCCGTGGACACCCATATCGATCCCTATACCCACACGAATAAATATTCGAGTGAACCTCCAATTGCCGTGTGCTATTCCTGTTGCTTCGCGATATGTTACAATTACCCGAGGTGAGACATGTTGGCATCCTCGTGGATCAAAAACTTGTCTACAATGCCAGTTACCTCGTTGCCGGTATTGTTCTCTTTTCTCGTTCCCGTGTTCCGGCATCCCAGTGATCAAATCACAAGTGTCTGGCCAGACGATGATGGATACCGTAACACCGAGAGGGCCCAGAGATATCTCTCCATCGTCGGAGGAGCAAATCCCAATCTTGAGCTATCAAGTTACTTGACATACTTTTCCATGAACCCGTAAGCCGCCATAATAGCCACCCATTTACGGATGACGTTTAACAAACCCCAAAGTTCATGAAGCAAGCATGAAGAAACTCTATACTCTCATGGTCTAAGGAATCATGCAAACGTTAACCATCTCTGTGTTATTTTAACCATTAACTATTGACGAATATATCTCATAGTATAACATCAATATGGGTCGATTCAACACAAGTGTTCTACCAACATCGTGCCCTCAAAATTGCCGGCATAGCCATGCCCATGATCAGGAAAACAGGATCATCATGCAATACTTGAGCCAGTCTTAGAGGCAAGACTAGGAATACAATTTACCGTTTATTATACCACACGTGCACATGAGTTTCCCTCCAAGCCTCGTTTAATTTGTAGACTCGAGAATCATTGCAGTTATAGCATGGAACATAAACTTTCATTACAAACTCGGAGATACAAAAGTAACTGAAATTACTGCCTCTAGGGCATATCTCCTACACTCCCCAACATATGGATTTGCTCTGTCGCGTCAAAGATAGTCATCGACAGCTGTGCGACATTTCTTAGTAAGCTCTCCGATCCTGATCCTACTTATTGAAGCACTTTTGGATCCTTTCCCTTAATCTCGTATGAACACCTAATTTCAGGGGCATCGTCGCGGTAAATGTCCGGTCGCATCGGCTACAGTGGCGAGGGTGGCGAATCGATCATGTCTTGGCCACGCTCACCTACACTAGATTCGGAAGAGGTTCGGGTAGTTAGCACTTGCGGCCTATCTGAATGATCCTTTATGTTATTTCTAGTGTTGATTGACTTTTGGATGGATTATTACAGTTTAACAGGCAAGCCGATAATCCTTGGTATATTGCATACCAAGATGATTCAATCCAGTGGGCTAGAGTGAAGATGTCATTGGAGGAAGCAGTGGCTAATTTGGGTGTTGTATTAGCTAGTAAAATCATATTGATTGTTGAGCTGAAGCTTACTGTTGCGGAAGAAAGGAGAATTGCTCGCAACAGAGAGTTGAAACTAGAGACTGATCTAGCCATCTTTGATCATATGGTACAGGAGCCACAAATGGATGGAAAGGAGAAAGCAAGAATCATACAAGGACTTGAAGTGAAGACAGAGGAGAAAAATAGATACATGGTGGCACTAATCATAGTTGTCATCTCTTTACTAGCTCTTTACAATGTAGTTAAGGTAAATTGATATAATATAATGTAGAGATCTCCAAATATGATGGGTTGTTGAGCAAGTTTGTACCCCTAGAATCTGGTCAAGATGTGACATCTTTTTAACCCCATGGAATTTAGTCAACATGATATGCGTCTTTGTTTGTAAAAGTTTCTGGCAAAAGATGCCCTTTCCTTCTTTTTATTATGCATTCACACGGTATCCAATTTCAATACAAATCATGTGCTATTTGGTGACTACAAAATGGAAATTTAAGGAATTTAAAACATCATGGTCTGTGAACTGGTCCACTTCAAATTAGCCTTGCATCCAAATGTTTAGGGATCCCGAATGTTTATTACACCAGCATGTTCAAGACAGCAGCTTGAACAACATAGCAAATAATGCTACTACTAATACACATTTCAACACAAATTGCCTAACCCTAAGTTGGTTAATAGCAGCAGAATTTTCAGCATCTTTCTTTAATAACACCTCAATTTGCATATCCTTCCTCTTGATCAAATCATCTGTCCAAGCCTTTTCCTGCAACAACTCTTGATTCCATGCTTTGTAGGCATGTAATTCAGTAAGAACTCGGGGATCCTTTTCTCTTTTGAGCCGATGCACCATGTCATGCAAATCAATCAAGTGCTTCGTAGAACAAACAACAACCAACCTATGATATTAACACTATTTAGAGTCAAGATTACATTTTTTATTTAATGGACAAAAAACTTGGGAAATGAGAAGAAATAGGAAATCACCCGAACTCTTGTGCAGCAGTAATATCTCTGTCCTGGGTTGGAATTGCTCCAAGAAATCCACCCGGAAGCCTTGTTCTTGCACCAACATTCTTTATCTGGAGAATATTTCAGCGACTTTTCTCTATACGGTATTGGGGAAGAGAAGTAGGATTCCTCGTCGATGTACCAAGTAGTGTTGTTGAGGCTAGAACTAGACATGTCCTAGATTTATGCAGACTTATAAAATTAAACAAAAATGTCAATGTTCATAAAGCATATCATGAACCATCTCGGTGTGTAGTAACGGTGGTGAAAAACTAGATAAATGTGTAGTAGCGGTCGTGATAAACTAGCTAAATGTGTAGTAGAAGTGGTGATAAACTATCTCAATGTGTAGTAGCATTGGTGATAAACTAGCTCATAAAACTAGGCATGTACTAAATGTAATCCCAAAATGCTCTAATGTTCTTACCGGTACAACGTCCCGCTCAGATCCGTGGAGATCCGCACCGCTCAGATCCATGTAGTCAACACAAAGCGGCGAGGAGGACGGCTTCAACATGGTGGGTCGCGCGTCGACGAGGTGTGGAGACGGGGGGGTCGAACTCGCCGTCGAGGAGGTGTGGAGACAGGGGAGGAAGTCGAGCTCGCCGTCGAGGAGGTGTGGAGACCGAGGGTTTGAGTAGAAAGGGGGAAACATAGAGGCTCATCTATTGGGGCCTCCTATCGCTTGTCCCTCTTCTGCCACTGCCATGTGGGCCATGGAACACCCGACCGAATCCGACCAATCAGGTCTCCTCTCGCGGATCGACCATGTCAAACCCTAGGGCCTAATCCAAACCGTCCCCGAACAGCGATCCAATCGCTTGGATGGTGCGGGTTTTGCGAGGAGTTTGGGGGGTTTTGAGAGGGGTTTGAGGGGTTTTGAGAGGGTTTTAGTGATTAGGGTTGAGCATAAATAATTTAAAACAATCAAAAATATATGAAACTTGCGCACATGTTTTATGTTACTAGGTTGCTAGGAAAAATAAGAAACCACGTCTATGAGTATGTTCATGGAATTCCCTTCACAGAACTTAGCTATCACGAAAAAGGTTGCATGGTTTTCAAGGGAAATGAGCTAGGATTTAGGGTCAACCATAGCATAGTTTGTCCAAATGATCCCATATTGGGCATGGACCCTATATTGGGTCAAGGTTTATTTTTTAGCTCATTTAGAGAAGGTCAAAAAAACTTGCTTAGAAATGGGACTGTCTATCCTATCTTTGGAGCACATTTTAATGCCCCGAAAGAGACGTCTTCAAAGTACTTCACAAAAGTAGCATTACATCACACAAAATGACAAATATCAAATTTTTCCTACTGAAATCCAAATTCACAACATCACAAATTTCAAACTCAAGTTCAGAACATTGAAAGGTACACACCATAACAAAGTTCAAGCTCAAGCTCACAACATTTCAAAGTTCAAACTCAAATTCCAATTCTTTTCTGGCTCTATTTCTTGCTAGATTCACCACCTTGCTCCTTGTGTTCCTTGTTGGGTTACTAGGTAGATTCACTGCCTTTGTTCTTTTGGTCTTCACAACAGGTTCTAGCGGTGGAGGTATTGAAGGAGTACTTCCAGTAACAGAACATGTGATGGCCAATGGTCAAACAGCTTCAGGTGCCACAGGTTGAACTGGTCTTTCATCAGCTTCTAGGGCTTCAAAACCAGCAACGGCCATTTGTTCAAAGTCATCACCAGATGTGGCTTCAACAGTTGGTTCACCTTCAGTTGATGTCAAATCAACTTGTGCTATGTTCCTTTTAGTCCCTTTCTTTGCAGATATTCAATTCGGCTCTAGGGAGCATATGCTCCTGCGTGTTGAAAATGAATTTTACAAATGTCAAAAAAAATTGAAAAAAAATATATGTGTTCATTGTCACATTGAAATGGTACATGCAAATTTGCAGGTGAAAAACATAAGCATTTTGACCTGTACAAAAAAAACAAGTCGAACGCCAAATGTTACCTCCAAATGTTACGCTTAATTTTGTTTTTTTCACCAACAAAACATCGTTGTCCCATATGGCATGAAAATTGGCAAGCACACTTGCCACACTAATATGAACATCTACAAAAAATTGAGATTTTAAAATTTTATTTACTATTTATTTTTATTTTACTGTTCATTAGGGAGCATATGCTCCCCGGAGCCAAAAATCCACGTCCCTTTCTTTGCCTTTATTATATTCTTCTGTGTGCTTATCCTAGAGTTGTTGATAGAGTGACAACATTAAAATATGTTTCCCTAAAAAATGAGAACAAATGCATAAAGAGAAGGCACACATACCAAGTTGTACTTGCAACCAATGATAGCTCAGTTGTGTTTGTTCCACAGTTGCTTGTCCGTCTGCCCCTTCTTCTAGTGCTTCATGATCCACTGCATTTTCGGCGCCCCATTGATCATCCTCTCCAAATGCAAGATCCACTGCATTGTTACAAGTCCTAGCAATGTGGCCTAGTCCTTCATATCTTTTGCACTTGTGCCTCCTAACTGTACCTCACTTTGCACTTGATCTTATCATGTTCTTCCTTGGCCCTCCTTGTGGTCTAACTAAAACTGGAGCGTGAAGTTTAAAACCTGGATCGATGATGGTCTATTGGTCTTTTTCCAACAATGCAGGCACGTTCTCATGATATGTTGCCTTAAACTTCGCAACAGAGAAGTATTCGGACACATACTGATCAGCCTCTCCAATTTCACCACTGATGAGTGTCATGAAAAACAGGGCATGTATGCATGGCTGCCCGCAGATCTGCCATTGTCTACAGCTGCATGTCTTACTACTTAAATCCACTAGGTACCTCCATTCTCTGTTTTTAGAGTCAGTATATGTTACCTCGGCCTCGTGTGTTGATCGTCTAATGCATTTCATCCTCGGTCCTCTTGCCCTAGCATCCAATGCCTTTATCACGGACGGGATTATGACATGGCCCTCATTTGTGTATCTGCAATTCTTCTACGCAAATCCAACTTTATCATGATCATCTTCCTAATATTGTAAAATGCTTGCCACAACATAAGCCCTTTCACTGACTTCATTTTTGAATTGAAACACTCGTCAAGGTTTCTAGTCACATAGTCTACCCTCCTTATTTCATTGAATTTGCTTCTTGAACACACCATTCCCGCACAACAGAATTTTCAGCATACAAAAGTCTCAAGTGGTGCTCATGTTTCCTCAGGCTGCAAGTGTATGATGATGGCCATAGGTTCTCATCATACACTTTAACCCTGAATTTCTTTGTAAAATTAGTAGCTAGGTGTCTCATGCATTCCCTATGCTCAACTCCAGGGAAAACTAACCCTACCACAGTCTCTAAACCCTTGCAAGCATTTGTGTGTATAGCCAATCCTGGTGGCTTCCGTATAATGTTGCGCAAATTCTTCAAAAACCACACCCAACTTTCCATTGACTCCATATCCAACACACCATATGCCACTGGGAAAAGCCACTTGTGTGCATCAATTGCACAAGTAGCTACTAGTTGTCCCCTAAATCTTCCATTCAAAGTTGTTGCATCCATAGCCAAATAAGGCCTGCAACCGTCCAGAAATCCCTTCCAGCAAGCCTTGAAACAAACAAATGCCCTCCTGAAACATTCCTTCTGAAATGTCTTCCCCCTTATTTTGTACTCCACAGTATGATTGTCAAACTCTACAACACTGCCTCAACTTGCCATCTCCACTTCAGCTTTGTAGGTGTACAACAGCAAAATTATCATTCCATGGACCATTAATTCTGTCTTGAGCCATTGCCTTTGCATAAAAAATCCTCATGTATGGTATGCTCATTTTATACTTCTCAAACAACAACTTGTGTATTGTTGTACGACCAAGTGTTGGTGTCTCTCTAAGCCAATCCATGACTGCATCTGCCACTCACCTAGTTTTTGCTAATTTTGTTGTTTGGGCCTCCCCCCCCCCTCCAGGTGGGCAAGTGTGCGTATGTGGGTTCACTTTAACCTGAAATTCAATGAAACAAGTGTATAAAATAGAAGGGATCAAGCATCATCGAAACCAATGTTGCCTACAAAATTAAATACCTGGATATATTGACTTGTACACATACGGGAGGCATGCAACATCCACCTCCACCTCTCATATGGACAGTGAACCGTCAATCTTCCGGGTTCACTCTTGCCAATCACAAAATCATTTTGAGTGAGAATGCAGTATGTAATCAGTGCATTCCGATAGTCCATCATCGATTCAAATATTGTTCCAGGAGTAAGCTTTGGATCGTTCATGCCCCACTCAATTGTTGGCATGTCCTCACCAGCGTATTCGTCTGGAACCAATATGCCAGTGTTCTCCCCCTTATCTTCATCATCAGTGTCATCAAATCTAGCAAGGTCGTTGGCTCCTCCGGGTATTTGATACATCTCCATCGTATCTATAATTTTTGATTGTTTCATGCCAATATTCTACAACTTTCATATACTTTTGGCACCTTTTTATACTATTTTTGGGACTAACATATTGATTCAGTGCCCAGTGCCAGTTCCTGTTTGTTGCATGTTTTTTGTTTCACAGAAAATCCATATCAAACGAAGTCCAAACGGGATAAAAACTTACGGAGATTTTTTTGGAATATATGTGAATTTTGGTAAGTGGAATCAACAGAAGGCGGTGCCCGAGGGGGCCACAAGCCATAGGGGGGCGCCTTGGTGGGTAGGGTGCGCCAGGCTGGCTTGTGGCCACCCCATAAGGCGGTTCGTGCCCTTCTTTCGCCGCAAGAAAGCTAATATCCGGATAAAAATCGTGTTAAAATTTCAGCCCAATCGGAGTTACGGATCTCCGGGAATTTTAGAAACGGTGAAAGGCCAGAATCTGGGAACGCGGAAACAGAAGGAAACAGAGAGAGAGATCCAATCTCGGAGGGGCTCCCGCCCCTCCGCCGCCATGGAAGCCAAGGACCAGAGGGGACACCCTCCTCCCATCTAGGGGGGAGGCCAAGGAAGAAGAAGAAGGAGGGGGGCTCTCTCCCCCTCTCTCCCGGTGGCACCGGAACGCCGCCGGGGCCATCATCGTGACGGCGATCTACACCAACAACTTCGCCGCCGTCATCACCAACTCTCTCCCCCTCTATGCAGTTGTTCAACACCTCTTCTCCCCGCTGTAATCTCTACTTAAACATGGTGCTCAACGCTATATATTATTTCCCAATGATGTATGGCTATCCTATGATGTTTGAGTAGATCCGTTTTGTCCTATGGGTTGATTGATGATCATGATTGGTTTGAGTTGCATGTTTTATTATTGGTGCTGTCCTATGGTGCTCTCCATGTCGCGCAAGCGTGAGGGATCCTCGTTGTAGGGTGTTGCAATGTGTTCATGATTTGCCTAAGGTGGGTTGCTTGAGTGACAGAAGCATAAACCCGAGTAGGTGGGTTGTTGCATATGGGAGTAAAGAGGACTTGATACATTATAATGCTATGGTTGGGTTTTACCTTAATGATCTTTAGTAGTTGTGGATGCTTGCTAGAGTTCCAATCATAAGTGCATATGATCCAAGTAGAGAAAGTATGTTAGCTTATGCCTCTCCCTCATATAAAATTGCAATAATGATTACCGGTCTAGTTATCGATTGCCTAGGGACAAATAACTTTCTTGTGACAAAAAGCTCTCTACTAAGACTAACTTAGTTGTTTTTTTATCTAAGCAGCCCCTAGTTTTTTTACGTGCTCTTTATTATCTTGCAAACCTATCCTATCACACCTACAAAGTACTTCTAGTTTCATACTTGTTCTAGGTAAAGCGAACGTTAAGCGTGCGTAGAGTTGTATCGGTGGTCGATAGAACTTGAGGGGATATTTGTTCTACCTTTAGCTCCTCGTTGGGTTCGACACTCTTACTTATCGAGAAAGGCTACAATTGATCCCCTATACTTGTGGGTTATCAAGACCTTTTTCTGGCGCCGTTGCCGGGGAGCAATAGCGTGGGGTGAATATTCTCGTGTGTGCTTGTTTGCTTTATCACTAAGTAATTTTTATTTTTCTGTTATTAACTTGTTTTCTATCTTTAGATATGGGTAGGAAACGCAAAATACCAAAAAAATTATATGTACTTGCTGCTCCAAAAGTTGAGGAACCACTAGTGTTCCGTACCACCGAAGAATATTACTTGGGTCATCTTCGATCCACTTGTGCTCGTGCTGAAACCCCAACTAGCTTAGTTGAGGGCAAATCATTAAATGAGCATGCTTATTATGTGTGACACCGCTTATCTCAAAAAGGGAAACTTTTATGGCATCAAATTAATACTTTGCAATGCTATGCTTGGAATTTATGTGAAATTTATGATTTTACTTGTTGTTCTGAAGACCCTAAAAAAAACCTTCCCTATCAATGTGAGTTTAAGGATAATGGAAGCGTATCTTCTTATGCCAAGGGTGTTTATAATTACTATGATATTGAGAAAATTGAAGAATTTGTTGCTTTTAAGGGTGCCTATGAAATTGCTTCTTTGATTGAAAATTATGATGCTACTCTTTACAAATCTGAAAGTTTTGCCATACTTAAATATTGCTATGAAAACTATGCTTCTAATGCTTATGTTAAGCCATATATTGAGGACTCCTCCGCTGTCCAAGAGGAGACTAATATTTTGCAGGAAACTATGGAAGAAGAAATTCCTGACACTGTGAGCTCATTAGATGAAAAAGATGACGAGGAGAGCGAAGAACAAAAGGAGGAAGAGCGGATTAGCTACCCGTGCCCACCTTCTAATGAGAGTAACTCTTCAACTCATACATTGTTTAATTTCCCTTCGTGCTTACCGAAGGATGAATGCTATGTTGATTGCTATGATCCCTTGGATTCATTTGAAATATCCCTTTTTGATGAAATTGATGCTTGCTATGCTTGTGGCCACGATGCCAATATGAATGATGCTTATGGAGATGAACTTGCTATAGTTCCTTATGTTAAACATGAAATTGTTGCTATTGCACCCACACATGATAGTCCTATTATCTTTTTGAATTCTCCCAACTACACTATATCGGAGAAGTTTGCACTTATTAAGGATTATATTGATGGGTTGCGTTTCACCATTACACATGATGATTTTGATGAGTATAATATGCATGTGCTTGCTGCTCCTACTTGCAATTATTATGAGAGAGGAACTACATCTCCACATCTCTATGTTTCCAATACGATAAAATTGCAAGAAACTGCTTATGCTATGTATTGGCCTTTACTTGATGTGCATGAATTGTTCTTTTATGACATGCCGATGCATAGGAAGAGAGTTAGACTTCATTGTTGCATGATATATGTTACTTTGTGCTCACTACTAAATTACAAATCATTGTTAATTAAAATTGGCTTTGATATACCTTGGGATCCGGGTGGATCCATTACTTGAGCACTTTATGCCTAGCTTAATGGCTTTAAAGAAAGCGCTGCCAGGGAGACAACCCGGAAGTTTTAGAGAGTCATTTTATTCTGTTGTGTGCTTTTATATAGTTCAAAAACAAAAAAAATAAAGAGGGGAACCTAAAACTTTTTCAAAAAGAAAAGTGAAAGTGAGAGGGACGAGCATTGTGAAAGTGGGAGCTAGCCTTGAACTTTGTTCATGCCCATGGAAACTTTGTGAATCTTAATTACAGAAACTTTTCAACAAAAATAATTATCCCCTTGTATAAATCCATTGTATTATAAAAATAATGTGCCAAGATTTGCCTTTAGGATGATTAGATTGCTTGTTTGGTGTGTGCAGTGCAAAAACGGAAACTTTGGCTGTAGTGCGTGAATTTACATTTTTTACTGGAATGTCAAAAGTTTCTGAAATTTTTACAAAGTACTTCTAGGTAAATTTTTTATTTTGTGCTAATTGTTCAGAATTTTTAGAGTTACATAAGTATGGTGAATGTTCATATTGCTACAGACTATCCTGTTTAAGACAGATTCTGTTTTTGATGCATTGTTTTGCTAGTTTCGATGAAACTATCGATTTTATCGGTGGTATAAGCCATAAAGAAGTTATAATACAGTAGCTACAATGCAAAAACAAAATTTGAATGGGTTTGCAACAGTACTTAAATTGGTAATTTGCTTTATTATACTAACGGATCTCACGAGGGTTTTGTTATGTTTTGTGTGATTGAAGTTTTCAAGTTTTGGGTGAGATCACGATGGATGAAGGAATAAGGAGTGGAAAGAGACTAAGCTTGGGGATGCCCGAGGCACCCCAAGGTAATATTCAAGGACTCCCAAGAAACTAAGCTTGGGGATGCCCTGGAAGGCATCCCCTCTTTCTTCTAACAACCATCGGTAATTTTACTTGGAGCTATATTTTTAATCGTCACATGATATGCGTAAATCTTGGAGCGTCGAGTGCTTTTTATTTTTATTTTAATAATGCACCATGCTGGTATGAGAAAGTCCTTGGTTAATTTATAGAAGGCTCTTTGCACCTCACTTATATCTTTTGAGTATGGCTTTATAGAATGCTTCATGTGCTTCACTTATATCATTTGATGTTTGGATTACCTGTTTCTCTACACATAGAAAACCGCCATTTGTAGAATGCTCTTTGCTTCACTTATTTTTGATAGTGCGTGGGCATATCTTTTGTAGAAAGAATTAAACTCTCATGCTTCACTTATATCTATTTAGAGAGTTAACAGGAGTTGGTCATTCACATGGTTAGTCATAAAATCCTACATAAAACTTGTAGATCACTGAATATGATATGTTTGATTCCTTGCAATAGTTTTGCGATATAAAGATGGTGATACTAGAGACATGCTAGTGAGTAATTGTGGATTGGTAGAAATATTTGTGTTAAAGTTTGTGATTCCCGTAGCATGCACGTATGGTGAACCGTTATGTGAAGAAGTCGGAGCATGATTTATTTATTGATTGTCATCCTTTGTGTGGAGGTCGGGAGCGCGCGATGGTTAACTCCTACCAACCTCTCCCCTAGGGGCATGCGTCTAATACTTTTTTTCGATAGCTAATAGATTTTTGCAATAAGTATGTGAGTTCTTTATGACTAATGTTGAGTCCATGGATTATACGCACTCTCATCCTTCCACCATTGCTAGCCTCTCTAGTACCGCGCAACTTTCTCCGGTGCATTACACCCACCATATATCCTTCCTCAAAACAGCCACCATACCTACTTATTATGGCATTTCCATAGCCATTCCAAGATATATTGCCATGCAACTTCCACCGTTCCATTTATTATGACACGCACCATCATTGTCATATTGCTTTGCATGATCGTAAGATAGCTAGCATGATGTTTTCATGGCTTGTCCGTTTTTTGATGTCATTGCTACGATAGATCATTGCACATCCCGGTACACCGCCGGAGGCATTCATATAGAGTCATATTTTGTTCTAGTATCGAGTTGTAATTCTTGAGTTGTAAGTAAATAAAAGTGCGATGATCATCATTATTAGAGCATTGTCCCATGTGAGGAAAGGATGATGGAAGCTATGATTCCCTCACAAGTTGGGATGAGTCTCCGGACTTTATGAAAAATAAAAGAGGCCAAAGAAGCCTAAATAAAAAAAAGGCCAAAGAAGCCCACCAAAAAAATGCGAGAAAAGAGAGAAGGGGCAATGCTACTATCCTTTACCACACTTGTGCTTCAGAGTAGCACCATGTTTTTCATATAGAGAGTCTCCTATGTTGTCACTTTCATATACTAGTGGGAATTTTTCATTATAGAACTTGGCTTGCATATTCCAATGATGGGCTTCCTCAAATTGCCCTAGGTCTTCGTGAGCAAGCAAGTTGGATGCACACCCACTTAGTTTCTTTTGAGCTTTCATACACTTATAGCTCTAGTGCATCCGTTGCATGGCAATCCCTACTCACTCACATTAATATCTATTGATGGGCATCTCCATAGCCCGTTGATACGCCTAGTTGATGTGAGACTATCTTCTTCTTTTTGTTTTCTCCACAACCACCATATTCTGTTCCACCTATAGTGCTATATCCATGGCTCACGCTCATGTATTGCGTGAAAGTTGAAAAGGTTTGAGAATACTAGAGTATGAAACAATTGCTTGGCTAAAACCGGGGTTGTGCATGATTTAATACTTTGTGTGATGAAGATGGAGCATAGCCAGACTATATGATTTTGTAGGGTTAACTTTCTTTTAGCCATGATATTTTGAGAAGACATGATTGCTTTATTAGTATGCTTGAAGTATTATTGTCTTAATGTCAAATGATAGACTATTGCTTTGAATCACTCGTGTCTTAATATTCATGCCATGATTAGATTGTATGATCAAGATTATGCTAGGTAGCATTCCACATCAAAAATTATCTTTTTTATCATTTACCTACTCGAGGACGAGCAGGAATTAAGCTTGGGGATGCTGATACGTCTCCGTCGTATCTATAATTTTTGATTGTTTCATGCCAATATTCTACAACTTTCATATACTTTTGGCAACTTTTTATACTATTTTTGGGACTAACATATTGATCCAGTGCCCAGTGCCAGTTCTTGTTTGTTGCATGTTTTTTGTTTCACAGAAAATCCATATCAAACGAAGTCCAAACGGGATAAAAACTGACGGAGATTTTTTGGAATATATGTGAATTTTGGGAAGTGGAATCAACAGAAGGCGGTGCCCGAGGGGCCCACAAGCCATAGGGGCGCGCCCTGGGGGTAGGGCGCGCCAGGCTGGCTTGTGGCCACCCCATAAGGCGGTTGGTGCCCTTCTTTCGCCGCAAGAAAGCTAATATCCGGATAAAAATCGTGTTAAAATTTCAGCCCAATCGGAGTTACGGATCTCCGGGAATTTTAGAAACGGTGAAAGGCCAGAATCTGGGAACGCAGAAACAGAAGGAAACAGAGAGAGAGATCCAATCTCGGAGGGGCTCCCGCCCCTCCGCCGCCATGGAAGCCAAGGACCAGAGGGGAAACCCTCCTCCCATCTAGGGGGAGGCCAAGGAAGAAGAAGAAGGAGGGGGGCTCTCTCCCCCTCTCTCCCGGTGGCACCGGAACGCCGCCGGGGCCATCATCGTGACGGCGATCTACACCAACAACTTCGCCGCCGTCATCACCAACTCTCTCCCCCTCTATGCAGCGGTTCAACACCTCTTCTCCCTGCTGTAATCTCTACTTAAACATGGTGCTCAACGCTATATATTATTTCCCAATGATGTATGGCTATCCTATGATGTTTAAGTAGATCCGTTTTGTCCTATGGGTTGATTGATGATCATGATTGGTTTGAGTTGCATGTTTTATTATTGGTGCTGTCCTATGGTGCTCTCCGTGTCGCGCAAGCGTGAGGGATCCTCGCTGTAGGGTGTTGCAATGTGTTCATGATTTGCCTAAGGTGGGTTGCTTGAGTGACAGAAGCATAAACCCGAGTAGGTGGGTTGTTGCATATGGGAGTAAAGAGGACTTGATACATTATAATGCTATGGTTGGGTTTTACCTTAATGATCTTTAGTAGTTGCGGATGCTTGCTAGAGTTCCAATCATAAGTGCATATGATCCAAGTAGAGAAAGTATGTTAGCTTATGCCTCTCCCTCATATAAAATTGCAATAATGATTACCGGTCTAGTTATCGATTGCCTAGGGAAAAATAACTTTCTTGTGACAAAAAGCTCTCTACTAAGACTAACTTAGTTGTTTTTTTATCTAAGCAGCCCCTAGTTTTTTTATGTGCTCTTTATTATCTTGCAAACCTATCCTATCACACCTACAAAGTACTTCTAGTTTCATACTTGTTCTAGGTAAAGCGAACGTTAAGCGTGCGTAGAGTTGTATCGGTGGTCGATAGAACTTGAGGGAATATTTGTTCTACCTTTAGCTCCTCGTTGGGTTCGACACTCTTACTTATCGAGAAAGGCTACAATTGATCCCCTATACTTGTGGGTTATCAGTATTCATAATGCATTGCTCGTTTGCTGAATTCATCAACCAATTCAGGGTACATCCTCTCATCCTCGTTATCGTTTCGAGGCACTGGCTCGTCAGGCTGTGCATCATCCTCTGGATACAATGAATCGCTGGCCTGGCTCTCACTACCAGTAGGTTTAGCCGGTCCGGACCTACGAGGAGTGCGGGCCGCTCACTATTAGCAGAGTTAACTGGTGCGGCACCCTTTCCCTTATCCCATTCTTTTCGCGGCTGCATCACCTCGATTTCAATTTTACCGAAACGGCTGCAAGCATTCAAACAAAAAAGGGTTTCTAGATGCTCGTCGCAAGTTAGTGGCACAAATTTTTGCTCGCAGCTATTGAAATATCTCAGATCAACAGCATCGGTCTGGCTCCAGGGATAATCAGAACAGAGGGATTTGCATAAATCTTTAAAAGAAATTATTGTTTCTACCACCTTTGGATAGCAAAATGCAGAGAAATGATGCGCTTTTGTACCTCGTAGGAAGCTAGTTTCCATTCTAACTGCGAGTCGAAATACAAGCGTTGGATCAATCCTATAGTTAGGCAAGCAATAATTCAGTCAAGCAGGCAACAATTCATGTGCCCATTGGTCAAATGCTAGGCATATTATCAAGTTAGCTCACACATTTCAAGGGGTGCGAGACTTACCCAGCCGGAAGTCATGAGCTCGCTGGTGCTCCTGGTTCGACCCAATCCTCCCCATGGTCAATGGGACGGAGGTTGGTGTCCCACGACATTGCCAAAGCCTATGCAGCTCAATCTGTTGTTGCAGCTCCACCCTCTAGATCCCCTCGAGCCAGTACAAGCCTGGGGCACGGAACACGGCGGATCATTGCATCGTGGGCGAGGGTTCCTGTCAATTGGAGGCTAGATTGGGCGATGGTGGTGGGCTTGGTGGGTAGGGGTTTGGGGGAGGGAGTACGTGCGGTGTGGCGGCGGCGGCAGCGAGGAACGGCTCGGGCATGGGCTGTTCGAAATGTGGTAAGAGACGGAGAGGCATCCACTTGCCTAGGCCCAACCTGTAGTAAGTTGCCTCCGCCCCACCAGTCAGGATATCAGGCGGCTCCAATTGTCAGGAGGAGACACACACAAAAACAAGTCGAGAGGTAACGATCAAAGGTTTTGACCAGACGGTAGTGCAACGTTTGGCTTTTTGTCAGCAGGTGGTGGAGGAGGGAGGGCAAAAGTGAGCAAAATTCTATCGCTCGGACAAAACTGAGCACAGCTAAACAACCAGTGGCACAGAAATAGAAATCCCAAGAAAAAAGTTAGCTAGAGGAAAAGGGGAAACAATAAAAATGAGGCTGATATGGGTAGAGCTGAGGGAATGAGTGAGTGAGAGGGAGGAAGGAACAGTGAGTGTAAGAGGGGAAAGTGATTATCACATGTGTATAGGAGATGTATCTTTCAAGCGAATTAGCAGCGTACGCGACAAAATACACACTGCTAGGTGATCCCCACATGGCGAACATTACGAGTGCCCACTTCGAAGCGGGGACGATGCCGTAAAGAAGAACACCAACATCGGTCTTGGCCTTGCAAGCGCTGCAAATAAGTGGGACACACGCGTGTGTTGGGGCACCGTGCCCACCTACCTCATTGGTAGTGCCCGCATCTTGGGCACACGCTACTAGGTCTTACAGATATTAGTGTCATGCATTCTGGTCAAACGCCCCTAGTATGTTCTGGTTGGAGGTCTGCCTAGATCTATCTTACTGGTAGTGTCTAGGATTACTGCATGCCGCAGGTATGAGGTCAGCGACAGTGTTTGAAATTTTTCTGGTGGCATGTGTTTTTGCATAAACACTGCTAATAGAGAAATCCTATAAGGGGTTCCTTCACTATTGTAAAAACCCGCATTAATTTCTTATGTATTCTCCAGTAGGTTGTTAGTGAAAGTGGTTATGCCTCTCATCAATGGCTTGTAAAACCCTAACAACATTCACCAAAGGGGCCGAGAATCGTCACTCTTGAGATAGACTTAGTGCTCTCAATCCATGAAAATGCATCTCATGATAGGTCGTCGTTTCTTATATCTCAACAACGATACAATAAAATGCCCAAGTAACAAAGAAGGGAAGTACCCAATTCACACCCAAAAGTTGAATGTCCAAGTTTTCGTAAGGTGATCTTCGATGGTGTCCATGTCATCATAAGATAGCGCCGCCAACTCGGATAAAATCCTAGATGGAGGGTAATAATGAGGTGAGAGACACGATGTGTTGTATGATCTGCAACCAACAATGGTAGCACGCAAGCGAAGATATGTTTTCCTTTGGTCCCACGAAAATATCCAGAGGATTGGCTACAAATTAATGGAATTTACTTCTATGCAGATAAGTTTATCAAAAATAAGTTTACCAACAAACCATTGGAATAGTTGTATGATTTATCATTGGATGGTGGCTTGGCTCTTCTATCATACGGTCTATCATACATCCCATTACAGATGCCCTGATATGTGCCCTGTGGAAAACAAACTCTTATGAAAGTTTACAAACTAAGTGAGCCCCAAAATTAGTTTGCGATGAAAAAGTAAGATAAGCCGACAATTTAGGGGTAACAAGTGAACTTAACTCACTCGGGGTTGGGAGCCTAATCGCGATATACATGACATTCCGTCACAAATAGGTTAAGGGGCTGTTTGGATTGCAATCCTAATCCGCCACGAAAAAAATGACGTTGACCTGAGCAGGGGCACCTATTTGGATGAGAACTAATTAATTGGCTTGCTGCAGGCTCACCACTCCTCTTGTTCATTCCGCTTCCGATTTATTGGCGAGCAAGTGGCGGGCGATTCCTTCGCCAACTTTTTGACGAGCCGATGGTTGGTGTGGCCGCCACACCCACAAACCAAACAAACCCTAAGATTCATAGTACAAGGCTGCAAACATTACAATGAGCATAACACATCATGTAGGTTTTTCTTTTCTTTTTCCTTCTCCAAACTATACAATGTGACTGCCGCACAGATTATTGGCCATCCATTGGTTGGCACTCGAGACAATAGGCATGGCCTGAGGCTGGTCATAGTGAGAGTAACTTAACTAGTACCATAACGCATACCGAGGCAAATTTGCTTATGTGGCAAGGAGTTAATGAGGAAAGAAAGGTTTGTAGTACTCCCTCCATTCCATAATGTATTGCACCCGCGCTTTTTGAAATTTAAATTTGACCATAAATTTAACCAATGTGGACGAATGCGGCGGGAGCAAAAATTAAACCATTGAATTCTTCAAAAAAAGTTTTCAATTGTATAATTTTAGCTCCCACCGCAGTCGCTCGCGTTTGTTAAATTTATGATCAAACTTAAATCCCATAATAGGTACGGTAATATATGTGTGATATCATGCAAGTCTTCGTTTATTTTTATATTACTCGCTCCATCCTATAATATGGAGGTAGTAACTGAGACCAGTAACATACTTCGACCAGTCTCATTTAAGCAAGGAAAAATTATATCTGTGTCATTCTAATGATCATCAGGGCAGCTTTTTGTCTCTGCTGCTCGTACCAGTCAGGGCCGGGCTAATTGCAGCAACCAGCAAAGCCACGGCACGAACAAGGGGAGCACAACGGGGGCAAGAGAAGAAAAGACAGAGCGTGGATTTGTACCAGGATTATTCGGCTGGTTCCTTAAAAACCCAGGCACTCGGCCAGGCCGGACTGCCCATCATTTCAGGAAGCATATGGTGGAGCTTTAACCAACACAACAGTTACGGCCACTGCGCGAGTGGCCTCCGGAATCATTGCTAGATCATGTCACACAGACACTACCTGTACCCAGGAGCGCATGAATTCAGGGAGTGATTGCGCTTTACTTTACGCATCAGCACAATCAATCCAACTGGGCATCAGAATGTTCGGATTAAAATGTACTACATCTAGTGCATCTCGAGTACTATTCAAAGCAGTGCGTTCGGCGCATTCGAAAGCAACTCCAGCATATTCCAAACCAGACAAGGGGCTCATTTTGGGCACAAAAATCATAAATGTGTCAGGACAATATACGGCATTGAAGAATGTCGAAATGGCAAAGGTATTATAAACTACAGAGGAATATATGCCATAATATGACATGCCCATGATCTTATATAGAAAGATCCATGCAAATATAAGGTGCCAATAGGTCAGTGGCGGAGACAGGCGGCTGCCTGGGGCGTGATGGTTGTTTGCTTCGTTGACTGTAGCAATTATTGTACGTATATTGCTACAGTAAGCTACAGTGAACGAGGCTGCCTGGGTCGGCCTGGGGCTTGTCTAATTCCTGGCGCCGCCGCTGCAATAGGTAGTCATGGATACAACACATCAGAAAACAAAAAAGTTCGCAGCAGTAGCAAAATTTGGCTAAACAAACGTCGTTTTGGGACTGCAGACATCAGCGTCACAAAATGTCAAAAACGTAAATATACATGCGCTGGATGCAAACCCAACCAATCAGTATCCTCAGCAACACAATAAAGAGCAAAGGTGACATGTCCAGATCCACACCGCCGTCCAAAATATGCATATTCTCAAATAATGAAAACAATGATGCAAAGCAACCACCCGACAAAACACAACACATGTTTGATGCCTCACAAGTTCTAACAGGCATTAATGGTACCATAAGGTAGAAAGTTAAAAGCAATGTTAACTACTCAATGATCCAACAAACACTACAACAAAATTTTACGCAATAGGGTGTCAGAAGCTAAATGATCGCACTATATATTAGTTGTCACAAAGGCTAGGCAAAGTAAGGAAAACATTATTCCAGTGACTGGACAGCACTAATACAAAACAAGAATATGATATCCACATAATACATAACACACATAACACAAAAAAGTTAAGAAAAAAGAATAGAGTTGTCTACACTAAACAAGTACTAGGTCTGTTACCAATGATCAGGAACGACCAATACCAAGTAAGCGTAAACGATCGTTCGACAAGATGCAATTTCACATTCAACAAATATCGATCACTCGTGTCATATAAACATGTACCATCTCAAAGGAAATTGCAAGAGGTGTGGTTAATAACTTGAATAAAACAAACCATAGCTAGTATACTAACACAGGTGTGATATCAATATATCTGCCTTCCAGATCAGATATCTCATGCAAATTTGAATCAATGAACTTCAAAAGGGAACAAAGAACAGTAGATATGTATTGTCAAACACCATGGTAATTGGTAAATATGATTATGATAAAAAAAATGACAGCATGAATGTTCATACACACAAAATACCACTTACAAACAAAACCCTACTTGAGTTGAACATAAATTAAAAGACAAATTAGCAGATTTACAATATATTAGGTCACAACCAGGTTATAAACAAGCATAGCATAAAAGCTACAGGCAATCCAAATCCTAATCACACCCAGGCTTCCCAAGTGCATAGCTTACATAGCAACAAATACAGAAGTTAGCAATCCCAATATTTTAATCAGCGAGTACAAAACTTGGTTGATTCGATAAATCCTTTTCATCTATCAGCAATCGGTGAACAGTCATTTGTTTCTTAGCAAGTCACTAATCACAATACCGAGTTGATACCATAAAATTTATAACAGGACAAACAGTAGTTTTTCAGGCACACTAAAAGGAGATTAACAAATGTCACCACATGAGAGTTGGGCTAGTCAATTGGATCACCATCGTCACAAGAAGACAAGCAGCACATGTCCACGTCACTAGGTCCGTTGAAATTGTTGTCCAAAGAAAAGGGACGTGACAGAAGTTAGCAGCATTGATAATAATAAAACATGTGACGAACGTGCTTTCACGGATAAATGAATGTCCAATTTATTGTGCCAATTATATGCTTCAACAGTCTGTCAGTGTTGAACCAGTTTGTCAAGTGCCACACGTCTCTGATCACAAACAATTATAGGACCAGGTGTGCAATGACAAAATTCCGGAGTTAAGTGAAAAGAACAAACTGGAGACTAACTAGCAGCACCTCATCTAGCATGAGTAGTTAAATGGAAACAGAAACATCAGGAAGAAAAGAAGGAAGCCTTGTCCAACGGTAGCAGCAGCAGGTGTTCAATTAGTCAAGCAGCAGCACGATTCAAGGAGAGAGTCAAGGCCTATGAAACCCCCAAAGTCTACAATCTACAAGCTGATGAAATAAAGAAGATAGCTGAACAGTAACCGTGCTCCCCAAAGGATGGCAACAGTCGACATGGCGACATGGACGGACGCCATGATCGCGCACATGAGATAATAGCATCTTTGATGATGAAAAGATAGCCCAGCGACTAACACCAATCCCAAAAAAAATTAACATATACTTCATCATGGCTGATGAGCCATGCATGAATGGCCTGCCCATGTGCATGATGCAGCTGGGTAACTTGCAACAGCAGCTTAAGCAAGCAGGCTATAGTGTAGCCGACCAAGATTTTCACCCAACAAGCAAAGGAGAAAGAAGGCTGCAATCCCAGGCAGTGAACCGTGTCAAATCAGGCATGCATTGGTTTGCTTTTCACACGCCTTTCTTTCCTTTCCTTTCACATCTTGTCAATCCGGCACGGGGAATCAATATAGGGGCTAGCACAAAAAACCATGGCTGCTGGTAGGAGGATGGAGCACAGGAAGCCACCATGATCCTGCCTCCTCATCCATCTCCTCTAGTCTCTCTACCACAACATGCTCCCCAACATGGATGCCAATTACCAAAAGATGAAGATGCTTACTTAGTTTAACATGCAGCATGAGTGTTAGATAAGATGGTGTATAATAAGCACAAGAATTCCCTCATCACATGCAGCATTACACATTGGCCTCTCTCTAGGACACAAGTTCCAATGCAATTAGAAGATGCTCTATCTACAAAGCACAAAGCCAATGCCAAGAATGCATCCATATGCCTCCCATTCCTTCAATCCTACCTACCCGTAGAAAAAGATGGGGAAAACAAACAGGGAAAAGGGTGCTCTGATGAGTGAGTGAGATAAACAAGATAGGCATGGCAAGCATTGGATGCCAAATCGGCCACGCAAAGGAGTGAAAGCCAAGCAAGTGAGCGTTGCAAGAGTCAAACTTTTCTGCTCAGGCTATCATGATAATCTATCAGCAGGAGAGGAAGCCTGAACAGTGCACGCCTCTGGATCCCTGCCTGCTCGAAATGGCACCCACGGCCTACATGGTTTGCACCCCTGAACACATCCCCATATATGGAAAGGCAGACATTGGGAACATAAGCAAGGCATGAGACAAGAAGAAACCAACTGGACAAAACCAGCAGGCAATAACGTGATCAATTCATTATGCAGAGTAGCTAGTGTTGATTTGATCTTGCATTATCTTGTTTAACATTCCTAATTGACAATTATTCTTCTCTAAGAGTACATTAGTACTGCTAGAAAATTAAGGAACTGCTGCTGCTAGGAGGACTGACGGGACTAGACTACGAACGATTAACACTTGGATGTCATACAGCATGAACAAATTAATGGCGAAGACCATGCATTGCACCCCGGCCATGAGAGGGTTGACAGGTTTGTACTTACTAGCAATGAAGAGAAGAAAGGAAAGAATGGTACTGTAGTAATGATCTACTATGTGACCTTACTCTTCTAGCAGCTCAGCTCAGCTCAGCTCAGTTCATGGCGTTACCATAACTGGACCCGCCGCCAAGTCTGTGCTGGCCTCCTCCCCCTCCGCCTGCTCCTCCGGCGCCGCCGCCACCGTACATGTCGGAGGGCGCCATCGAGGAGGACCCGCCGCCTGCCCTCCCGGCATTGCCACCGCCACCGAGGTGGAGCTCGGACATGTTGGGCACGGCGCCGCCGGTGTTCGAGTCGATGTCATTGCTGGCGCGGCCGTCGTCGACGCCCTGGTCGTAGAGGAAGCCCTTGAAGACGTGGCCGTTGATGGTCACCGTGGCCTGGTACGCGTACTCGTCCTCGCCGTCGTCGATGGACGTCACGCGCACGCACCTGAACACCGCCGGCGCGCGCACCTGCCGCGGCAGGTTCCCCCTGAACGACGCGTCTGCAGCACACATACATAGACATAGTATAGATGTTGAGCGAACTGTCTGGAATTACGCACGCGTGAAGAGGATGCGTCGCCGTGGACCGTGGTGGGCGGCGTGGTTACAATACATACCTTGATGGCTGGAGGTGGTGTCGTAGCTGCGCGGCGTGGTGGCGTTGGAGGTGGAGGTGTGCGACGTGGTGGCCTGCTGGGAGGAGAGGAGGCGAGGCTTCTTGGACCCCGCGGCGGTGGAGGCGTTGGCGGGGGACGAGGCGGAGCCGCCGAGGTGCTGGCGCTCGCGGCGGCGGGCGGCGGGGACCCAGGTGCTCTTGACGTGCGTGGAGCAGTCGAAGCCGCGGCTCTTGCAGCAGGTGCGGCACCGGCTGTGGCTGCAGTCCTTCTTGGCCTGGTTGCCGCAGTCCTGGCAGGTGGTGGTGCCCGACCCGGAGGACCCGTCGCCGCCGCCGTCCAGCATCGGGACGGACTTCTTGAGGTAGAAGGGGCCGAGGCTAGGGTTAGGGTTGCCGCCGCCGCCCGGCGACTGCTGCTGCTGATGATGCTGCGCGGACTGCCAGAACTGGATGCCGCCGCTGGCGGCCGCGGCCTTGGCCGCCTCGGGGTCGAGCACGCAGGGGCCCGCGGAGAGCAGCGGGAAGATGGCGTCGGAGGCGGCGGCCGCCTGGTCGTGGTGGTGGTGATGGTGGTGCGTGTGGTGGAACGACGCGGCGGGGGCGACGACGACCATCCCCACGTCGCCCGCGTTCATCCCGTAGTTGAGCGCCGCCTGGCGCGAGGCGGAGGACGAGGACGACCCGACCGGGCCCCAGAGCCCGGCCCCCAGCGCGGCGCCGGAGGCGGCCGCCGCGCCGGCATTGAAGCCGAGCGAGAGGTCGTCCCCCCTGCCCCCCGCGGCGGCGGCGGCCGCGGCGGAGGAGGCGACCCAGTCCGCGAAGGCGCCGTTGTCGGATGGGAAGCGCCGCCCCGAAGCCACACTTATGCCCAGCGAGTTCCGCTGCCGCGCGCGGCGAGGTCGGGATTAAAAATACCCCGCGAAAATCGCCGGCCGCCGCCGCCTACGCGCTCCGCTAGAAGCTACTGCTACTGCTACTGCTCGTAGTGGCTGCTGAGCTGAGCTGATCCTACGCCGCCGATCCGGGGGAGCGGACGGAAGGAGAATAAAAATCCTCCACCACCACCACCACGACCACTCTCTCTCTCTCTCTCTGACGCGGCCAGCGGAGGCTGAGGCTGAGGCTGTGGCTGTGGTGGGAGTGGGAGCTTCTTCTTGGCTTCTCCTCCTTGAAAAAGAAGAGAATAGACGGACGGATGGATAGCGAGGGCAGTAGGACTAGGCTGCGGCGTCCCTATCGCCCCAATTACTACTGCTACCGCGCGCCGGCCGGCCAACTATCTCCGACTCCTCCAAGGCCCAAGCACCGAGCTCGCTCTACTCTAGCTCTAGCTCTAGCTCTAGCGGCCTATATAGTTAGTACCTGCTGCCTGACAGGGCCCATCAATCTAGCTGCTGCTAGCCCCTCTCCTCCGGCTTTTCATGCCACTTTCTTTTTCTCTCCCTTGGTGATTTTGCTAGTAGTGCTTTTGTAATGCCAAGGTTGGCTTTTGCGGGCGATGGAGGAATTTTTTTTTTATTTTATGCGCTGCGGTGTGGGGCTCTGAAAATTCCCGTGGGAGCGAGCGACGGACGGACGGAGATCTTCTCTTCTCTTCTGGTTCTGGTTCTGGGTCGATCGATGACGATCACTCGCTATCTATGTATCTATCTATCCATGTCTTCTTCTTTTCCCCGCTTCCCACGCACTGGCCAGCTTCTTCGCTTCGCTTCTCCTGCTCCCCCTCTGCCGCGCCTGCTGCCGCCATACCAGGCGGCTGCGTTCACTGCTCCGCTGGCTGGCTAACGACGCCGGTTGGTAGGCACATGCTCGCCTCGCGTGCTCGCAACCAAGATCCGGTGCGTGCAAAGATCTGGCGTGACGAAACAAAGATCCGTTTCCAATTCCAACTTGTCAACGACTCTGGTTTTCTTCCATACGGCGAACTTTGTTCGGACGTGGCGCCACTGGCCCGGGGAGGAAGGGACGGCGTCCGGAGTTAACGCCTGCAGTGCATGACCAGGAGGAGTAACTATTCTTAACAGCGCCGTGATTGACGATTGGCCGGAGAGGAATAGGCTCTTTTCACTGCACCGCTGCCACCGCTCCCTTATTCACGCATTATTTAGTACCGTAGTAGAAACCAAGGTTGTTCGGTTTTAGGCTAAAGTTTACCCGATCATTGCATGGGTTATTATCAAGTGCCAGGTTGTAGTTTTTTCTTAAAAAGCATGAAAACCTTATTGAAAAGTTCACTTTGGACGTGTAAAAATTATTTAGAAATATAGTGGTTTGTAAGCTGCACAAAAAACAAAATATCGGCCCAACAACAACAAAAATTGGCCGCCTTTTCATGTACATATTAGTCTTTTTTACGCTACATCTGAAAGTATATTACTGTAAAAAAAACTCACACATATGTAGTCTACATGTATATGTGTATGTATTTTTTTTTTTTGGTTTTTAGATGCATACACATTATATTTGAGAAGTGGGTTCCACGAAGCTCGTCCTCCGTATGCCTTTTCGATGTGTTATGAAGGGGTTTACGGTTTGCGGATGTTGGCACAACAATGCGAACTCCTCGGGGAGGGGGGAGGGTGGCGTTAGCGTGCTACTAAAAAAAATATTTTGTCTATCTTCGAAACGGAAACCAACATTATTTCCATATTCTAGTCCAAAACATAGACTGAGGCTTTGGAAATATGAAAACATTGACTACTGAGAAGGTCAGTGTTTTGCTACAATGTAGTTTGGAACTAAGCCGGCAAGCTGCTTGACTGAGGCTTTTTCGTTGTATGGCAAACTTTTGTAGAACCCAGGTCTATACTACAACTTGGCTTGGCTCCAACTCCAAGTCAACCAATGTTGATAACTTATGCCGCATGGGTTGTAACCATTAATGTGTTGAGTAATACTTCCTCCGTCCCAAAATAAGTGTCATTGATCTATTATAAAATTCCGTACTAACTTAGTATTAAATCTACGACACTGATTTTGGGACGGAGGGAGTACTATAATACAAGTGCTTATTTCATAGAAAAAAAAACTAGAAATTCGAGCATGTCACATCATAGTAGGACGTGCATTATACGGAACACTGTTTTTTTTTTGTACTATGTAGAAGAAAATGTTTGCTTTGGCGGAATGAACATAGCTCAGATGTTAGGTTCGTTTTGGTGGAACGAACCCAACCAGAATCAAGTCCTGGATTTGGCACACGTACACATTTTTCTGCACTTATTTCCGGCTTTTTGACGATGTTTGTATATTCATAGGTGTGAGTGTATGTGCATGTATCTAGATCTCTATGTTTGCATTGTGTTTCTTAAAATAAAAATTATTAGTTTTGAGTGAACATATGTGTTTCTGCAGTGTTTCTTAAAGAAGAAGGAAACTAAGAAGACATTTGGTTTTGAGCAAAATAATTGAAGATTGAATGCAGTGATTCGGCTCCCGAGTCCAGCTACTCTTTTGCATGAATAGTAAAATCAAAAGAAATAACTAAAAAATGTGGCATATCCTACTATTCGTAATGTAACATCTGATTTCACTCTTTGGGTCTTTAGGCGCCACTTTCTCTCATCTCGATGTAACCTCTGATGTAACTCTGGCCTACGGGCCCTATTTTGAGTAATATTCAGGTGGGGGAGCCCTCCCCCCCCCCCCCCCCCCCCCCCCCCCCCCCCCGGGTGATTGTTCAAAAAAAAGGTGGCATGCAAGATGCTGAGTGCGTGATGTCCGTGCCAAATTTGATGGTGTTGGACATCTGGGTAGCCCCTAGCAAAAATCGGGACGGTCAGTAAGTTTAAAAAAATACTCATTGTTTGGATCCGATTTTGTCTTTTGTTCCACGAGCTCCACGAATGTCCGAACGTCACAAAATTTTGCCCCTTGGAGTATCTTGGTTGACAAAGAAAACATATTTCTTTTTTATTCTAGTATTTCTTTTTTAATTAACTGTTCACCTAGACCAGATGAGCGTGGGCTAAGAGACAAAGATCTGCCTTTTGCTGCTAACCCGTGTATCGGATGGTGACAGTGATCTACATTTCCACGTTTCGACCTGCGAGAGCTTAGCTGTGCGCTCTGGGCCGGCCCCATGGATATCTTGCCGTGACAGGGAAGTGTCAACGCGCCGGGGTCTCGTTTGAGAAACCAGATGCCATGCCACGGCGCGCGTGGTCCTGCCTCCGCTCGGCCGAACTCTCGAAACGGGCACGAGACCCAAATGGGCAAATCAAGCAAGTGGACGTGGATGATGCCCTGCGAAGCTGGTTGCGAGCGAGCGCGCACGAGACCCGAACGTTCACGGATGGCCTGTACGGTGTGAACGGGCGTGTAAAATGTGGCCGCAAAAGCGACGGCGCCGCGCTCCCGCATGTGCCCGCCGCGCTGCCCGACCGCTCCCGGCTCAAATGCATGCATGCATGATTGATCGAGCGGCGCCGCTACTTTGGACGCGGACGAAAGAAAGCGTCCCGGCCGTGTCCGTGTCACCGGCCCGGCCGATCGGCAACAGAGCGTCCGAAGATGGAATCAAACGAAATCACTAGTTAGCGAGTACACCTTCCAACGATTACTTCCACCTCCCCAGGTTGCGACAAGTGCCGCACTGCATGCGTGCCACTTGTCGCAACCTGGGAGTTTTCCCTTTTTTCGTAGATCCGTATTTTCAAAACGTTTTATCTCCTAAACCGTGCGTCCAAATCTCAAACCGTTTTCACCATTGGCTTTCTCGCGTCGAGATCTTCAAAACTAGATCCCATGTTGATAGGTTTTGACGAACTTTTTTTTTCACGAAAAAATCGGACGAAAAAACCGTGCCTCACGCGATAGAAAAAAAAACAGAAAACGCGTTTTTTCCCCTTTTCAAGAGTGCCTCTCGCGAAGGCAAAACCGTGCCTCTCGCTAAAGCAAAACCGTGCCTCTCGCGGAAAAAAAAAGAGCAGAAAATGCGTTTTTTCGGGAGAGGCACGGCCGTGCCTCTCGCAATAGCAAAACCGTGCCTCTCGCGAAAGCAAAACCATGCCTCTCGCAGAAAAAAAAAAGAACAGAAAACGCGTTTTTTTTCCTTTCCGAGAGGCACGGCCGTGCCTCTCGCGAAGGCAAAACCGTGCCTTTCGCGGAAGCAAAACCGTGCCTCTCGCAAAGGCAAAACCGTGCCTTTCGCGGAAGCAAAACCGTGCCTCTCGCAAAAAAAAACAGAAAACGCGTTTTTTTTCCTTTCCGAGAGGCACGGCCGTGCCTCTCGCGGAAGCAAAACCGTGCCTCTCGCAAAAAAACACAGAAAACGCGTTTTTTCACGTAAAAAAACAGAAAAACGCGGTTTTTCGCGCAAAAAAAAAATTGAAATTTTTTTTTCGTCCAAAAGCTACGAAAGACCGGTGAAAAACCGGAACACCAAAAAAATCCAGAAAAAAACCACTCCAAAAATGTGAAAACGCGTGCGAGAAAATAAAAAAAAATCCTAAGGGATCGCTCAGAGCGCGACACGTGGCGGCGACTGGGAACGCGCCAATTGGCGGCGCGTGGGAGTGCTCGCTAGAACGCTTGTGAGGGAGTGCTCGCTAACTAGTTGCTCCCGGAATCAAAGGCAGGAAGCGGAGGTCGAAAAGGGCTCGCTCCTGGTATTTGACACGCTCAGGACATCTCCAACGTGGTCCCTCACGCCCGCATATACGAGGACCGAGCTGTCCGGACAATAGTTTGAAATCCAACACGGGCCTTGTGTTTGTTGGTGTATGTCTTCATTTGTCTGAATTCTTGCAAACCAGACCCAAACTGAAGAATGTTTGCGGCTGTCCGGACCTTCGGCGTGTAGGATTTCGACCCCCCCCCCCCCCCTCACTCAAATCCCTCCCCTGGGCCATGTTTCTTCCCCTTCGCCCTGCCCACGCTTGATCTGCATCAGCACCCTCCTAATTCTGACACCGTCGTTGTACCTCTCCGGCCATTGCCCAGCCATTGTTGGACATCCACACCCCCCACTCACGCGTTTGCCCGCCTTTGACTACGCCGCTTTCGACCCCGGACCGCTCACAGCCAGATACCCTTTGCCCCTTGCCGACCCCGTCCATGATGGACATCAGACCCGACATCTGTTCGGTCAAATGCATTGAGTTCTTTTTTACCTTCTCGTAATTTCTCGGATTAGGCAGCACAATGGCGGGTTTCTCGATGATGGAAGCTGAGTTGATGTGCGATGCATGGTTGGTCATATCTGCGGACTTTATAGGCACGAGGCAAGGGGCCCCGACCTTTTGGCAAAACGTGCATTCTTAGTTTCTTGAGCAAAAGCACTTTGCATCCTACGACTTGCACATATCCATGAACGCAATGTAAAGTCGCTCATCGATTGTAAACATCTCCAATTTCATCTTAAAGTTTTGTGATGTGATTGCACAAGTGAAGAGGAGGTGGCCACCGGGCTCGCAAACCAATCAAATCATAAATTTTGTGTTCCAGTTGATGTACATGTTAGTCAGATCATTGATTCGCTCAATGTTGCAACTTGATAATCATCACGTTGTATAGTCCGGGTGTGTTGTCGTGCTCTACCACAAGATGGAGGGTAAGTCATTTACATTATTGGATGAAACTCAAAGGCACAATGTATGGGACGATATGTGTGGATTCTGACTTGAGTATTGTTTAATTTGGAATTGATAAATTCAAAAAACTTGTTAAACATTCGGCTATCTCAGATGTAACATCTGCCTTGGAATTATCGTTGTACTAGGGATATTTTTCTATTATTTTGTCGATGAATTGTGATGTTTTTTATAATTCTTTGAGTGTTGAGGACTTAAGAAATAATAAATCAAGACAAACATTTAGAGGACTGGGTTAGATGGTCAGCTCCCTTATCCGTGTTCACAGGCAAGTCCACACCAGTCCATGAATAATTAGTGTGTCCGTTTTGAGAGTCGACGTTGGAGATGGGAAATATTCTCTGATTCTCGGGTGTATATACACCCTATATGAGAAAATAATAATAATTACTAAAATTTCAAAAAAACAGACTATTTTTGAAATAAACTTGATTTTCTTTTGCATTAGTATATATATATTTTTGCGGAGAGAAAAAAACCTTTGATTGCAGGGATTTTTTATGGGTGTGTCTAGGGCACATCTAGATGTGACATAGTTATTGCACATCTAAATGACTAAATCAAGCATAAAAAGAAAAGGAAAAAAGAAAAAGAAAAGTCCCGCACGAATCTTCACGTAAGATCAATGATATAGGACTTAGATGTGCAATACTTATGTCACATCTAGATGTGCTTTAGCAAAACTGATTTTTATTGCTATATACAAGCTACTATTCACACCTATTTGACCTTAGTTTTTTGCCCTAAAGTCAGCGGGGGTTTTCCTTCGTGGATTTTTTATAGAAGGTCAAATTTATTTTCTGACCTTAAGACTTTTTCTATAAAGAATATATTACATATAGGGTGTATATACACAGGTAATACCCAATGATGGACGGGCACTATGTGGACTTTAACAAAAAGGGATTTTTCCACAATGCAAAAAAAAAAAAAAATTCTACAAACACAAATACGCATATAACACCTTCAATAAAAATTTCATAACAATATACTTTCAAACGTGGCGTAGACAAAAAAAACAAATACATACATGAAAATTGTGCAGCGTGCAAATCATAATTTTTTTTATTGTTGGGAAGGATTTTTTTTTGCAGCGTGCAAATCATAATATTTTTGAACGAAAATTCACAGATCCATCGTGAATATGTTTAAGTTTTCATAGTTTTTTCGCATTTTTTTTAATCTTGGAAATACGATTTTTTTGAACCATTTAAAAAGGACGCGTCTAGCGAGCAGTCGTTGGCTCGTTAGCGCTCCCTGGCAGCCAGTGATTTTTGGAAAGTGATTGTCTCCTTGTACTGATTAGGAAAGATTCACATGCATGCGTATTAAATGGTCCACATGCATCCAGCTGTGCCATCTTTTACTTCATGAGCGTGGATGACTTACAAGCCATTTAATTCACAACTTACAAATTTCAAAAAACTACTACTTTCAAACCGCGCATCCAAATTAAGATCCGCTTTCACTGTTGGAACCCTCGCGACGTGCTCTTCGAAACTAGATCCCGCATGAGTATATTTTGATGAATTTTTGTGTGTGCAATTTAGTCCCTTGTTTTGTGCAACTGCCTAGCAGTTGATGTGCAACTACCTGACAGTGGATGTGCAACTTCATGCCTACCTCGTGAACATGCGGTTTTCACTGATGTCACCTCCACCCCCAAACTACCCCCTTCCAGTGAGATGTGCAACTTCGTCTATTGCCCAGCCAACTTCCTAGTAATTGATGTGCAACTTCCCCCTGTCCGTTGATGTGATTCCACTGTTTGTTGTCATCGGCCAACTGCCTAGCACTGGATGTGCAACTTTGAATACTGCCACAGCCAACTGTCTAACAGTGATGTTCAACTTTTCATCATGCCCTCATCAACGATGTGTAGTTTTCCCTGCTAGAAACCGGTCCAAAAACCACCCCAGCTAGCGAGATTTGCCACTTTAGTACCATGTCTATATGCAACTTTTCACTATCCATGTGAATGTGGAATTTACCCCATCAAACTATCGATCCATGCCCGTGAGATGTGCAACTTTGTATGTTTTCTTGGCCAACTGCCTAACAGACTATGTGCAACTCCGTTTGTTGTCCCCGCCAACTGAAACTATATATCCACAAGTAGGGAGGGAAAGGAGTTGCACATCGACTAATACAGTTGGCTTGAACTGCAGATTAAATTGCACATATCGCTGGTAGGGGAGGTGGGGCAAAGTGTGCCAACAGTGAAAAATATTCACAAGTAGGAAGGAGGATTGCATATCTACTACTAGATAGTTTCCCGGCGTAGTAGACTAGTTGCACATCAGGTTGTCATAGTTGCTAGGTTACAACCTAATAGGAAGTTGTATCATGCAACTTCAAAAATTGATTTTAAAAAAGTTATGCAGTACTAAAGTTGCATCATGCAGTACTAAAGTTGCATCATATAGCACCAAAGTTGGCATCGAAAAAAATTCATCGAAACATACCCATGCGGGATTTAGTTTCAAAGATCTCGTCGCGAGGATTCCAACGGTGAAAACATATCCCAATTCCGAAGCGCGGTTTGATAGATATGACTTTTTGAATTTTTGTGTAACGTAGTTATATCAGTCACATGCGAAGAGAGATTGCATATCTCGTATTGCTTTTCCTTCATAATTATATTCCTTGGCCCACCATGTGAGAAACAACAGTCCCAAAACAGATCATGTAGTTTGGACCAGATGGCACCTGAGCCGCGTACGTGCGAAATCGAGTGGCCAGGAGCCAGCCGCTCGATTAGCCAAAATAGTGCGTACGCACTTTTTAGATTTTAGGATTTAAAAAACCGGGAGCCAATGCCCCCGTCCACCAAAAAGATGGTTCCGTATATACACCCAGTAACCAAACATCTCTATCCCGTTGGAGATGCCTTGAGCAAACGTAACATGCATGCCAATTGCCAACCAAGGAAGACGGCAGCTGCCAAAAGAACTGTTGGAGCGTCCCCTGTCGCATCTGTAAAGCCTGTGTCAAAGTTAGATGGCGGGGATCGGGCGGGCATCGGGCTCCTGCGACGAAACGTGAAGGAACCGGTGGAGACCGGGGACGTGGATGGACCTACGCCGGTGGGGGTACTAACTCCAGCGCACGACCCATTCCATCCATCCATTTGGGGTAAAAAAGACGAATAGCGCGGCCCAACGCGCGACTCCAAACGGTTGTCCGGTTTTCGTCCGTTTTTTGACCCATTCTCGACCCAAACATGCGTCGCGTTTGTGGTGAAACGGACAGCGCACGGATGGGTGGGACGCATGCCCTTGTCCTCCCCGTGGTCCGCCTGTCGGGGACACTAGCGCTTCATTCACCTCCAACGCCTCCACCCGCCCTCCCTGCCCCACCCCCGCCGCCGGCGCCGCCACTATTTTCTAGCCGCCTCCTCAGCTCACCCCCCGGCCGTCCATACCAAACCACGTCTCCGCCACCACGACCGTGCTTTCGTAGGAGTTTCGGCCGTCGTTTGGAGGAGTTTTGGCCGTCGCCGTCGTATCTGGTGCCAGAGAGGATACGACCGCCGGCGACGCCTATGGACCACGGCAGCTTCCGTCGGTTGCTCAAGAGCGACCTGTAGCCGGGCGCCAAACGCCCCTGCTGCATCGAGGTGATCTTTGCGGTCTCTTTGCCACCACGACCGCAAGGTGTTTGACACTTTGCCCACAAAGGTATGGGCAGTGGAGATGAATTTTTCTTTAATCACTTCATTTATTCATCGGATGATTCGTCCTCGGGTGACGAAGATCTTGTGGTGGCTGCACTAGTCGTTCACGACCACATTGAACGGCAGTGGCCTAGTACAGGGGGTCAGTCCCTGGCCGTGCTCCCAACTTGAACCGCAACAGAGAGAGAGGCCACGCCCTGCTATATGCCGATTACTTTGAGAATAGCGCGCTCTACAAACCGAAGAAATTCCGTCGCCGTTTTCGTATGGCAAGGCATGTGTTCAATCGTATCCGAGAGGGGAGTGGTTGCTCATGACCCATTCTTCGAGTGCAAAACGGATGCCCTTGGCAAGCTTGGATTCTCCTCTTATCAGAAATGCACTGCGGCAATCCGCATGCTTGCATAAGGAATTCCAGGCGATCTGGTGGATGAGTACGTGCGCATGAGTGAGTCCACATGTCTGATGTCAATGTACAACTTCTGCAAGGCCGTGGTGGCAGTGTTTGGCCCTCAGTACTTGAGGGAGCCAAATGCCGCTGATACAGAAAGGTTGTTGGCGATCAACGCCGATAGAGGCTTCCCAGGCATGCTTGGCAATATAGATTGTATGCACTGGAAGTGGAAGAACTGTCCATTTGCTTGGCAGGGCCAGTACAAGGGGCATGTTAAAGCGTGCACTGTCATATTAGAAGCGGTGGCTTAGCAAGATCTTTGGATATGACATTCTTTCTTCAGCATGGCAGGTTCTCACAATGATATCAACGTGTTGCGGCGTTCTCCAGTCTTCGCAAGGCTTGCAGAAGGCCACTCCCCACCTGTCAACTTTGAGATCAACGGCCACCACTACAACAAGGGATACTACCTAGTTGATGGTATATATCCTCAGTGGTCAATTTTTGTGAAGACAATATCGGACCCCCAAGGTGAGAAGAGACAGAAATTTGCCCAAATGCAAGAGAGTGCTAGAAAGGATGCGGAACGCGCTTTTGGTGTGCTTCAATCCCGATGGGGTATCGTTCGAAACCCTGCACTGACATGGGATCAAGGGAAGCTTTGGGAGGTGATGATTGCTTGTGTGATCATGCACAACATGATCGTCGAGGACGAGCGTGATGACAGCATCTTCGACCAAGGATTTGATTTTCAAGGTGAAAATGTTGAGCCCCTGCACCAAGAACCGGCCACGTTTGAACAGTTTACCCAATTCCATCGTGAAATGCGTGATTGGCACACTCATGTGGCGCTTCAAAATGACTTGGTTGTGCACATGTTGACTCACATTGGCAACCAATAGATGTATTGGTTCATTATGTTTATTCAAGACAATTTCGATTTGGTTGTAAAACTATTTTATTCGAGACAATTTTGATTGGGTTGTAAAACTATTTTTATTCGAGACAATTAATATTTGGACGTGCAAACTTGTTTTAAACATTGAAATAAACGAATATATGGGCATATTGACCGTGGCGGACAGGATGGGGCCAAAGGATGCATCCGCGCGTTGGGCGCACGGCCACCGCATCCTAAAAAAAGGCCCGGACACGACCCTATTTCCCGCTCCAAACAGACAGAATCCGGACAAAACGGACGTCCGTTTGGGGTCGTGCGCTGGAGTTGGCCTTAGGCCCCGTCCCGACGTGACGCACGGAGCTTTTCAATCGGTTGATGCAGCGGCAGCTGGTCCCTGCGAGAGCTAACGAGACACCACAGCTTTTGCTCCTTGCGAGCGAGCACCCCGATCCCGGTCTGATCCTTCCATCCAGCTGCTGTGTCGTGTGCGGTGGTGCCCCGCGCGCGCATCCGCCACGCTTTGGCCCAGGTTTACATGATAAATTGGCAAAAAGGGGCTCGAAAACGCCGCTGGTTTACGGTGAGGAGGAAGCATCCGGGGCCGGGAGAAAGCCAAGTTTGTGAGTGAGATTCCCCGTCCACTCCAGTCGCCCTCGTCAGATCCAGCACGCACCGGTTAGGTAAACTAAACGAGCATTCCGTCCTTTTGCTCCCGTCGAGATAAAGCGGAATCGGGTGTGGCGGGGGGACGAATGATCGGCGTGCAGCGCAGCTCCCTGGATGTTCTCTGTGTGTGCAGGGATCGGCGCCTAAAATATTCCCCCGCCCTCCGCCATGCCTGCCATATCATGGGACAGATTTAACAAATTCACACGCACATATTTCCACACGGGAAACCCTAGGGATAAATGGTACGTGGTCAAAACGATTTTGCACTGTTTCAAAAAAGAAAATTTGCGACGTAAATGATTTTGTATGTTACTACTTTCATAACGTAGTGTATATAGTTTTTTTTTTAAAGTTAGAGATCACAAACTTTGACAAAACTCATGGACAAAAATATTTACATCTAGAATGGTAAACATATATCATCAGATTCATCATAAGATATAGTTATATTTTATATATTTGGTATTGTAGATGTAAATAGTTTTCTCTACAAACTTAATCAAAGTTTATCAAGTTTGCTTCTAAAAAAAAATCTATACGCACTATATCATATTTGGGGGCAGTACATCTGGTTTATTAGTCAACTTTGTATTTAAGTTCATATTTTGACCATGATTTTAACTGATAAGGTATAAATTATACGTAGCAAAATAATATCATAGAAAACCATGTTCAAATATGAACCGAACTATACGATTTTTAGTGAACATGCCTTAACATTTTTCTAGTTAAATCTATGACCCAAATTTGACGCAAAATACGAAGGAGACCAATAAACCAGGACGGAGGTAGTGCCTGTGAACTTTTCACAAATTTACCTACATGTATCTAATTAAATAATGTATTATAGTAAAATTTATGTTTATTGTCTAACATTACAATGCACGTACAAGAACCAATGACATTAAAAGAATGCATGTCCAACCTAGATTCACTCCAGTCTTGCACCAGAAAAAAAAATTCAAGACTAGATTTTAGTTTTTCTAAACGTACAATTGCAGATGCTCAAATACATGCATATACATTTCACCCCATATGAAAGCGCACAACTACAAATGAGCACCTCCGAGATACTGAGCTGGAATCACATCTTGAGCTTGGCGAAAAAGTCACAAGAGGTGCCTCATAGTGGACAGGGGTGTCTCCTCACACTTAACGAACATGCCAGAAAGCTTGAAATATTAATCCAAACAAATGTGAGCACGAGTTCCAAGTCTAGGTCTTGAACCCTGGTGGGTTGGTTCTGCCAAAGGAACCTAACCATTGCACATGTGGGAAGTGATTTCAGTTGACTACTAATTCCTCCATGTATGATAATTGCTCCCGTGGGATAGAAATAAAGAAGAGAGAGAGAAAATTGATTGATCTTTCGGTAAAAATGCACTCTTAGTTAAATACTATCATGATAAGAGTCGGTCATGGTCTATATATGTTGTCGGATTTAAGACAAACTATTCATATCAAGTAAATCGGACTTGCATTAGTATATGACCCATTTTAAATTTTACCTATGTTAATCCTTATCCCCGGAAAATAAGTAAGCTAATCCTTAGGTAACTGAAATTTTTGGAAGCGTGAGTCGATTTTTGGAGGAAAAAAATCGCAGCCCCGAGTGCAGGAAGGTTTCTGCAGTCTCCACGGCGAGTGCGGTTCGAGGGCCTGACTTTTCGGGTGGGAGGGGTGGGATTGTCGCTAGCATTTGACACGGGGGGGGGGGGGGGGGGGGGAGGGGGGTTAAGCAAGCCGAGATGTCGAGGAGTCGCGACCGCCACTTTGTTGCGGGTGCGGAGGCGGGCGGTCGTGGGCAACACATGGGAAAGAAGATAAGCAGGACATCCCTGGAGGAAGAAGATGACGATCTGATCGTCCGTTTTAGATCCAACGCCCTGGAGACTTTCCTCAGTACGGGTGTGTAGAGCGTGCACTAAATATGTATTAACCGGATGTAGTTTGAGGACATAATACTGCTGCCACATATAATACATAGTCTCTCCATTTTTACTTCCTTCACATATTACCTTTGTCTCGAGTCAAACTTCTAAACTTTGACCAAGGTTATACAAAAATATATTAACATCCACAATACCAAACCAATACCATTGGAATCGCCATTCAATATGTTTCCATAATATATATAATTTTACTATGAAAGTTTAGATTGTTTTTTATAAACTTGATCAAACTTTATAAAGTGTAACCTAAGATAAAGCTAATATGCGGAATAACAAAATGGTTAGCTAATTAAATTGACAACCTCGATCCAAGGGAGGATTCAGTAGGATGTAGAGTGGGGTTGAGCCCACCCTAAAAGATCTTGGCCGAGCCTATATACCCAAATGAAAATAAAGTAATCAAAAAGACCCAACCCAACTCAGCTCAGTCACATCCTATTTTGAGCTGGATCTGTCACTGCCTACCACTATGTTCATGCCCTATACATCCGGACGAAAGGATTACCTAATGCATAGGCGGTCCTCTTAATTTTCATTTATACTTGATACGGGTGCACCAAATACGTCATCAGGCTAGCCATAGTGGTGTATCATAGGTAGTATTATATACTTGGGACTAGCAAACATGCTTATGTGGCATACAATTAAAGAAGAGAGAGGGGGTTAGAGTAACATAGGTAGATACCGTATCATGTTAAATGATATACTAGTAGTACTTATGTGTCTTGCATGTCAATAAATGAGATCATCTATGATACTAGTTTATGATACTATGCATTATGGAGATACTACCATACGCATACTCCCCACCGTGAGTAGCCTCAAACATCCTTTGGGCCGCAAACTGCAACCTCTCTGCAAGGAAAGATGCCATTTATGGGACGCGAGAGGCGTGCATGCCGCGTAGCGGCGCCGCATGCAGCGCAAGCACGGCCAGCACCCACCACCATACGTCCATACGTCCATGCGAGTATACGAGAGGGAGGAAGACGGAATTATTGGAGCGTCCGGCTCGGCAGCTGCACGCTGTCGGGACCGCCCCCTCCGTCTTCTTGGACGCTAGCTGCGCGCGGCGTGCATTTACTGCCCGCCTAACGGCCCTCGCGACGTGTCGCCCCTACGTCCCGCAGAGGAATACTGGCCCTGGCCCTGCCGGCCGGCCGGACACACGCACAAACGACTCGCCGCACAGCACAGCAACGCAACACACACGACACACGTACTCGATCTACATGGTATGCATCTACATGTGATGCGAGTACGACACATGCATGGACACGTTACACGTACGCACGGTATTATCCCTACGATATCGTGCAATTTACGATGCGAGTAGGCAAATCCACGATGAGGAGGAGGAGCACTACGCGTACCGCGTACGCCGCGGGAGGGCGGTACTGTACTGGAGTATGTACGTACAGTGCACCGGGGGCCGGTGGTACAAGGCAATAGATGCGGCGGGTTTCTCGCTACAGGAGCTGCCGCAAACAGTAATGCGTCGTTGCTTAATTCGCTACGAGACAAGGCGTCAGCCAGGGACAGCGGCCGGCTGGCCCGCGGCCGGTACACTGTCCGGTGTCCAGTAACCAGTAGGAGTAGCAACTTGCGGACGACGAGGTCCCGAGCCTAGCAGCCCATAGCATGTACTGGTACGACGGACGGCCGGACGGACGGACGGCGTGCTCGATCTAGGTTGCCAATTGAGGTGGTTCATTCCGTTGCATCGGTCGTGCCACGTTCGGGCACCAGAGCTGGGCTCATTGCCTTTCTGCCCGGGCTAATCCCGTCATCATTCCGCTGCTCATTGGTCCCTAACCCTCTCTGATCCAGTGAGCCGGGAAAAAGCCAGGGCCGATCAGTGCCGGGCACAGGCGCAGGCCCGTTCTGATACAGTGATTAACTCGGACCACGTTCGTCCACAGTAAAAAATCGCTGTGAGCACTGTCGAGCTAGCTGCTGCATCGTCGACCTGAGCGGTCAGAGCCGAGCAAGTCAACTTTATTAATCCTCCGTGACTTAATGGCGTCCGTCCGTCCGGCCTCCTCGCGGTTTTTTTACTGGGTGGGTGGGTGTTCTTGATTGGATGGTAGTCGATCGCAGATGAGAATATTTTTCTTCGGCGAAAGGATTGCTGCAGATGAACTGGCTCGGCACAGGGGTCAATTAAGCTCATCGGGGACGTGGCCGCGGGAAATTAAGTCTGTTCGAGGTGCGTGCATGCAGCGCCTGGGGGCTGGCGGCGTCGCAGGGTCATCGCTAGCTTTCATGGTGCATGGCATGTCAGGCCACCGTGCCAGCGACACGTCACACCTTCAGTTTGGGACTAGTCATGGATGAGCACGCTCAAGGGTACGTAGCTGAATACTACTCTCTCCGATTTATAATAAATCTCGCAGTTTTGAATTTCAATTGAACGGTTCAAGTCATATTCTTGCCTCCTAATTTTAGCGGTATTTTGAACCGTATGCGGTATGCCTCGCCAAGAGGGGTGAAAACGAGATTGACAAAAAGTGAGGGTGGGCCTCCCCCCATAGCACCACGGAAATGCTGTACTAAAGCGTACTCGGAAGCTGCGTGGGACACTGCGAGCCGAAGGGCCGAAGCGACGGGCGGATCGGATGGAGGCCGGAGGTAATTATTGGGCGGATCGTCCTTCTTGTACCGACCCTTTCTTTTTCTGCGGGAAATTCCTCCACTGAACCTTGCATGGCATCGGATCCTCGTGTGTTTCCTTGGCAATGGAAGTCGAAGCACTGCCGCTGCCCGTCGAGCAAGCACTCGTAGAACGATGCTGTAGACATGCATCCCCAGTTCGCCACTATCCAAGCCCCATGGAGGAATGGTAGTGTGTATGCGCATTCATGGAAATGGATCGGAGTAAATTGCAGAAAACCACCACAATTAGGGACGTTATGTAAAAAAAACCACCACCTTTCGGTTTTTTTTTCTTTCAAAAAACCACCACGTTTGCGTTGACAGTTTTCAAATAACGCTGATTCGACGATTTGCCGCATCTGAGTGGAAACCTGACGGATTGGGCCCGCTGTCAGGCGTCACGTGGATAGGGGGGGCGGCGCCCGTGACGCGCCGTTGGACGGCGTCGCTCAAAACGTAACGAGCGCAGATACAGCACCCAGTTCCCCCAAATTGCATGGCGTCTTTTTCCCGCCCTAGCCCGCTCCCCCCATGGCCACCGGCGGCGGCTCAGCCGGTGACGTTAGGGACGACAGCCACGTCTCCATCCTCGATTCTGCGGCCGCTCCGCCCTTCCTCGCTCTCCCACGGTGCCACCTGCTAAGGTTGGCGCAGTTCGATCCGTCGTTGCCGGCGGTGATGAGCACGGCGACGATGGCAGCATCTTCAACGCAAGCTCCAGCGAGATTGAGTCACGGGCGGCCGCGAATTTGGCCCAGGACCGGAGAGCAAATCTAGGGCAGAGCCACCGCTTCACTTCCGGGCTCGGCGGCGTTGAGTGAGTTTTTAACTGAATTTACTGTTTAACTGAATATGAATTGAAGTGTTGTAAATTGCATTTAGGGTGAAGTGAGCTCAATTGTTATTAATTGAGTTGTCTATTATCTGAATGGTTTGTTAACTTTTCTGTGAGTTTACTCAATCTGCTGTTAAATGAAATATCTGCCGTTAACTGAACTTGCAGTTTGGATGAAGATGGATGTGAGAAGCAGATCCAATTTCTGAGATTGGTTCTCCTAAGGTCTATAGTATAGATGATGCAGGTGTGCTGTATGAAACTCAGACCAGTGAACCACAACCATATATGTCTGCTCCTCTTGTCAGTGTACACACATAAGATTCTTATGGAGAACATCTTTTCACACAGGAGAGTTGCAATGTGACAAATGGAAAGGACATAACAGGTGTCAAAGATTTAGATGATTTTCTTAATGAGTATGCTGATGACATGCCAGTAGTGCAAGAAGAAAATAACATGGAAGAGGACCAGGAAGAAGAGGAGCAAGAGGAAGTGGAGCAAGAGGAAGAGGAAGAGAGTGAGGAAGATGATGCAAACTTAAACCAGAAAATAAAAGATTTGAAGAGGAAGAGGGTTTTTGAAGGTGATTATGAGCCAGCAGACTTATTCTGTGAGATTGAGGAGGATGATGATGGGGAGGGGTTTGTTTAAGCACCACATGTGGAGAAATTGCTTGCTAGAAGAGGTCCAACAAGTAGATCACATTGCAGTTCACAAGCTGAACTTGAGGCAGACTACATTCCAGTAAGTGATGAAGATATAGGTGATGAACTTTATGTTGATTCAGATGAGGAAGTAGTGTTGTATTGTCCCACATCTAATAGAAAGTCCAGGGAAAAAAAAGAGGAATGCCAGGATATGGTATGATGAGAACAGACTTGTGCCACAGCAACCAATATCTTGGCAGATGTGTTTCCTTGATGTTTACCAGTTTAGAAGAGCACTGGTTAACTTGCACGTGACACAAAGGAGGCACTTCCATTACCACAGGAACAACAAAGACATAATCATAGTTGATTGCCTTGAGGAAGGTTGCCCCTTTCACATGGTTGCATCTGTTATTGCAAATGAAAAAACATTTTGTATTAGGAAGCTACAACTAGAGCATACATGTGCTCCAAGTGGTGAGAATTGCAAGGTTCCTGCTAGGTTTGTGGCCAAAGCAGTTCAAGAAAACTTCAGTACAGATCCTAGAGCAGGTATTGTCACTGTCATAGACAAGACAAAGGAGAAGTATGGTGTGGAGGTTGGAAAGATGAAGACTTATAGAGCAAGGCAGCAAGCTCTGAGTGTTGTGCAGGGTGACCAGGAAGCACAATACACTAGGATTAGAGACTATCTCTTCAAGCTGTTTTGGACACAAATCCTGGGAGCAGATGCATTGTGACACCTAGAGTGGTGAAAGAGCCTCCAAGCAAAAATCCCAGATTTCATAGACTTTTCATTTGTCTAGCAGCACAAAGGGAGGGTTTTCTTAAAGGATGTAGACCTTTCATTCGTATGTTTTTTGTGTGTACCAAATTGTCTTTCACCTACACACTGTTGCATCTGCTATGTTTCATCTCTTATGTGTAATTTTTTCAGGTCTAGATGGGTGTTTTGTGAAGTTAAACACATGTCAACAAATCTTAGCGGCCACTGGCAGAGATGGAAACAATAATATATTTTCTTTGGCCTTTAGAGTAGTTGAGAAGGAGGACACCCCTACTTGGTGCTGGTTTTTAACTCAACTGAAGATAGTTCTTGGGGGAGAATCAGGACAATTTGAAAATTACACAATAATTTCAGACAAGCAGAAGGTAATTTCCTTACTACATTAATTGAGATGCTTTACTTAGCAGTTGTAATTTCTAGCAAACTTAATTAGGATTTTGATTTGTGTAAACAGGGTCTGCTTAATGCCATTGACCAAATATTTCCAAATTGCCCTCAAAGATATTGTTGAAGGCATATTTATGCAAGATTTCCAAAGTGTTGGCTTTAGAGGAGATGAACTTAAGCAATATATGGATGCAACAGCTTATTCCTACACTAAGAATGGGTTTGATGAAGCAATGGGAGAAATTAGAAAGGAAAGTGAGGAGGTTTGGGTCTGGCTTAAGGGAATTCCTGTAGAAACATGGGCTAGATATGCTATGGACACCAACTTTAAAGCTGACTTAGTAGTGAACAACATTAGTGAGGTGTTCAATAATAGGATGATATTGGATATTAGGGGCAAACCCATTAAAATAATGGTTGAAGGTGCTAGGTCCAAATTAATGGTGAAGTTCAATGAAAAAAGAATTGGGGGGGGGGGGGTGCTAGATGGACAATTACCCCAACATATACAGAGATGCTAGAGGAGTCAAAGGAATGGGCTAGGAATTGCAAAGCTATGATGGCTGGGCCAGATCTTTATCAAGTGAACAGCGGTGAGAAATCATATGCAGTAAACTTGAAGAACTGGACATGTGGCTACAGAAAATGGGACATGAGAGCTGTACCATATAACCATGGTGTCTCTGCCATCTACAAATCAAAACAGCAGCCTGAAGATTTTGTACATCAGTTCTTCAAGAAGCGTATGTACTTAGAAGCTTACAAGCCAATGATCTACCCTGTTCCTGGACCTGACCTATGGACAAGAACATCTACAAGAGACATAGACCCCCGTGTGTTCCATAAGAAGAAGGGCAGAAAGCAGACTCAGAGAAGGAAGGGTCAGTTTGAAGTACCAAAACCCAAGGACACTTCAAGAATTGGAACAATAACTTGCAGCAACTGTGGGAAGCAAGGGCATAGGTACACAAACTGTGGTGTTCCTTTGAAGCCAGCCTTTGCAGCTAGGAAGAACAAGCATAAGGTCCTCAAATTAATAGCTTTTTCCTCATATTTATCTTCAAAATTTCACTGAACAACTTTGCTGTGTTTAAATATTGTTTTAGGAAACAAGATCTGCCCCTGCACCACCTGCTAGAGCTCCAGGAGCATCATCTCGTAGAAGAGCTACACCTGAACCTGCAGCAACAGCTGCTCCAACATCTGGTGGAAGAGCTGCACCTGCACCTGCAACAACAGCTGCTCCAACATCTGGTGGAAGAGCTGCACCTGCAGCTGCATCATCTAGTCCAAGACCTACTGCAGCAGCAACTGCATCATCTGGTACAAGACCTGCAGCAACAGCTGCTGCAAGAGCCAAATCCACTGCTTCTTCAAGAGCTGGATCCAGGGCATCAAGAGCTAGGTCTTCATTTGCTCCTCCAAGGGCTGCTACTACTGGTGCATCTGGTTCTTCAAGGGTGAGGAAGCAGCCAAGCAAATTTAGGGATTACTTCTATGCTAGTGGCAATTAGGCTGGCTATTCTAGTTGCTGTGGTGTTGGCAACTTGCATTTTGGAAAGAACTATGTGCTTGATGTGATGTTGGCAAGCTTTGTGGAATTAGCTGTGATGTTGGCAAGCTTTGTGGAACTATGTACTTGCTGTCTAATGTGATCTTGCTATGCTAAACTCGCTATGGTCTTTGTGGAAGTATGCTGTTTAATGTAATCTTTGTGGAGGTATGTTGTTTAATGCTTGCTGAAAATGCCATGGAACTTGCTGTGATGTTAAAAATGCTATGGAACTTGTTGTGATGTTAAAAATGCTTGTTGTGTTCAATATGTTGAATGGTTGAAGCATATCATACATATTTCAACAGATCATCTCATCACCATAAGGCATCAATATGATCAATGGATCACAATGCATATTAGCAAAACAATTCCATATGATCACATTCAACTAACATCATAGTTCCAAACTTAACAAATATTCCATTACAACTAAAAACATCATAATACTTAAGTTCAGATAGGATCACAATAGTCTTCACACCATACATAGTTCAACAAATAACAACCAGCAAGCCACAATACATAATACCAACAAACACCATAAATTTACTCAATGCAAATTTCACTGATTTTCCTTATCTTCATCTTGTTATCCTCCCCAGCCTTAAGCAAATCAGCTATGATATACTCAAGTCTTTTCTTCTCTTCCTTCACTTGTTCCAAACCTTGATCTGCTACAGCCTTCTTCCAATTGCTAATCAGTTCATCATTGCTCTGCTTGATGACTTAGAGTGTTGTCTTCAGTACCATATTTTCTTTCTCAAGCTTAGCACTTTCTTCTTGGGCTACAACACTTTCTACATCACCATCCCGCATAATCTTCTGGTAATTCTCCGTCATCACATTCTTGTGAATTGTTGTGAAAAATTGCTTGTTTCCTTGATGTGGTTCTGGTGCTTCTTCTGGATTAGCTTGTTCTCTTCTGCTAGCATCAGTATGAGCTTTTGTTTAGCTTCATTCTCTTTGGTACTCTGCTCATACATATCCAAAAGTTTGCGAAGTGCATTTTTCATGGATTCTCGCCATTCAGGGTCAATCCACTGAACGAGACCACAATTGTCTCCTTCCTGTAATAAAAATATTTACTAAGCATTTATTGTAGATCCCAGATTCCTTTGACCGTGGCAGTTTGAAGGCGCACCTGCTCATGCATGGTTTCATGGATGGCTATACTCGGTGGATAACTGAAGATGATGATGAGGATGTCCCCATGGCAGACAATAACGACATGGGGGTAGACAAAGAGATGCTCGACGATAATGGACCCGAAGAAGAGTTTGAGGGCGCAGGACATGGCGGAGGAGAAGAGGCCGTACACGGCGGAGAAGAGGCCAGACACGACGGAGAAGAGGCCGGACACGACGGAGAAGAGGCGGATACGCCGCACTCTTCGCCGCGACTAAGTTCAGTCGTGCAAGACCCTCATGTTCAAGACTTGCTTCGCAAGAGTACGACTAGCGACAGAGCCGCTTCAAGAGAGGAGGCCAAGTTGGCGCAACTGGAGATAGACTCGAATACTCCAATGTATGACGGTTACGATCTCGAGGTGACCTGCTTGAGTTTCACGCTCGAACTTCTAAAGACGAAGGCCAAAACCAAATGGACAGACACAAGCCTCGATGAGCATTCGAAGTATCTACATAATAAAGTTCTTCCCTCGGGGAACCTGTGTCCTACTAGTGTCGATGACGCCAAGAAGATCGTGTGTCCTCTTGATCTGCCCCACATTAGATACCATGCATGCATCAACGATTGCATCATTTATCGGAAGGAGCATGCGGAAAAAACCATCTGTCCGGTGTGCAATGATTCTCGATAGAAGAAAGCCAGGAAGAAATCTCCTCAGAAAGTTGTATGGTCCTTACCGATCACTCCCCGTCTGCAGCATTATTTCTTAGATCCTCAGGAAGCAAAGCTCATGCGCTGGGACGCGGAGAGGGTGAAGCCCGACGATAGAGATGATCCGAAGCTGAGACACCTCGCGGATGCTAGCAACTGGCGAGCATTCAACACGCAATATAGATATTTCACAGATGATGCAAGGAACATCGTGCTTGGCACGACTACCGATGGCATGAATCCGTCTGGCAACCAGAACACCAACCATAGCACATGGCCCGTGTTTGTATGGATGTACAACCTCCCCCCTGGTTGTGCATGAAGTCAAAGTACATACACATGAGCATGCTGATTCAAGGGCCGAAACAACCGGGAAATAATATTAATTTGTATCTGGGGCTACTTCAAGAGGAGTTAGACACGTTGTGGAAAACACCGGCCAAGACATGGGACGCCAGCAAAGGCGAGTATTTCTATATTAGAGCCATGCTGATGACGACGGTGCACGACTATCTCGGTTACGGATATGTCGCAGGACAAGTGTGCCACGGATATTGCGGATGCACGCGGTGCATGGATGATACAACGTCTCAGCAGCTAACGTCAACAAAAGATGGCGGGTCTGGGAAAATCGTGTACATGGGGCATCGAAGATGGCTCGCGCAGGACGACCAGTGGAGAAACCGTGGAGATCTATTCAATGGTGAGGCTGAGCATCGAGGACCTCCGCGTAAGCGAAGTGGCGCCGAAATCGAGGAGTTGTTGAAAAACTGGGAATAGAGCCCCGCGCCGGGAAAGACGATGAAAAAGGCGCCGGAGCCGCTCTTGAAGGTATGGAAGGCGAGGACTATTTTCTGGGACTCGGAGTACTGGCCCAACCTCGACACGCCTCATTGCCTTGATCAAATGTATATCATGAAGAATGTCCTTGAGATCTTGCTTGCAACAGTGATGAACATACCGGATAAGACCAAGGATGGGCCGAAGGCAAGAAGAGACTTGGAAGATTTGAAGATCAGGGTAGATCTCCACATGCCGTCCCATAAAAAGTCCGAGGAGACGGAGACGGAGGCGGGGGACAGGGGCAGAAAAGTCAACAAGAAGGAATAAAACTATTGCCCCCTTCTTGCTTCACCTTAAGTCCGAAGGAGATCGATCAATTCTTCAAGTGCCTTACCGGAATCAAAGTTAGTTCCGGTTACTGTGGGAAGATAAGCAGATTTCTAGACACCAAGAAGAAAAGGTTCAGCGGGATGAAGTCTCATGACTGTCACGTGATGATGACGCAGATCCTTCCGGTTGCCCTTAGAGGTATAATGCACGGGCACGTCCGTGAAACGCTTACTGGTCTGTGCAACTTTTTTGATGTTATCTCTCGAAAGTCGATCAGTGTGAAGCTGCTCCGAAGGATACAGGAAGAGATCATTGTCATACTAAATGAGCTTGATATTTACTTCCCACCCGCGTTCTTTGACGTCATGGTGCATCTGTGTGTCCACATTGTGGACGACATCATCGACCTCGGGCCGTCATTCCTTCACAACATGATGCCGTTCGAGAGGATGAATGGGGTCATCAAAGGATTCGTTCGTAACATGTCCCATCCGGATGAAAGCATCATGCAGGGCTATCTGACCCAAGAGTGCATCTCCTTCTGCGAGAATTATCTAAGCGACAAAAAACATGTTGTTGGTTTGCCCGTCAACAAGCACCTTGGGAGGCTCGGAGGAAAAGGTCACACGAACGACTGGAGGGAATTGCATGTGGACCACTCGGGTCGACACAACGACTTGAACATAGCAAACTTAGTAGTGCTACAACACCTAGACATGGTAGATCCTTTCATGGAACTGCACAAAGAAACCATCATAAAGAAGTATCGTGACCAGGGGCTACACAAGACGGACGCCGAAGTTACTAGAGAGCACAACTCCACTTTCTTGCGTTGGTTCAAAGAGCATGTTCTTGCTAATCCCCCGGAAGAGGGCAGTGCAGACAAATTGCTCATACACGCCTTAGCACATGGCCCCGTGATACGTCTCCAACGTATCTATAATTTTTGCTTGTTCCATGCTGTTATATTATCATTCTTGGATGTTTTACAATCACTTTATAGCAATTTATATCATTTTTTGGGACTAACCTATTGACATAGTGCCAAAGTGCCAGTTGCTGTTTTTGCTTGTTTTTATACTTCGCAGAATATCAGTACCAAATGGAGTCCAATCGCGATGAAACTTGTTGGAGATTTTTTTGGACCAGAAGACACCCATTGGGCCAAAGAAGTGCCGGAGAGGTGGGTTGTGGAGGCCACAACCCACCAGGGCGCGCCAGGGGGCCCCCGGCGCGCCCTGATGGGTTGTGCCCTCCACGGGGCCCCCGTCCACCGCCTCTGATGCCTATAAATACCCAAATATTCAGAAAACTCTAGGGGAGTCGACGAAAAACACATTGATGTCTACTACGCAACTTAATTCTTGTAGACTTGTTGGGCCTCCAAGCGCAGAGTTTTGTAGGACAGTAGCAATTTTCCCTCAAGTGGATGACCTAAGGTTTATCAATCCGTGGGAGGTGTAGGATGAAGATGGTCTCTCTCAAACAACCCTGCAATCAAATACAAGAAATCTCTTGTGTCCCCAACACACCCAATACAATGGTAAATTGTATAGGTGCACTAGTTCGGCGAAGAGATGGTGATACAAGTGCAATATGGATGGTAGATATAGGTTTTTGTAATCTGAAAATATAAAAACAGCTTGGTAGCAAGTAACAAAACTGCAATGCTTGAAAACAAGGCCTAGGGTCCATACTTTCGCTAGTGCAATCTCTCAACAATGCTAATATAATTGGATCACATGACCATCCCTCAACGTGCAACGAAGAATCACTCCAAAGTTCTTATCTAGCGGAGAACATAAGAAGAAATTGTTTGTAGGGTACGAAACCACCTTAAAGTTATCCTTTCCGATCGATCTATTCAAGAGTTCGGACTAAGATAACATCAAGTTATCCTTTCCGTTCGATCTATCTAAGAGTTCGTACTAGAATAACACCATATGATACGCATCAACCAACTCTAATGTCACCTAGATACTCCAATGTCACCACAAGTATCCATGAGTTAATTATACGATACTCATCAAACAATTTCAGATTCATAATACTCAATCCAACACAAAGAACCTCAAAGAGTTCCCCAAGATTTCTATCGGAGAACGTAGGACAAGAACGTGTATCAACCCCTATGCATAGATTACCCCAATGTCACCGCGGGAATCCGCAAGTTGAGTACCAAAACATATATCAAGTGAATCAATAGAACACCCCATTGTCACCACGGGTATCCACATGCAAGACATATATCAAGTGTTCTCAAATCCAATATTCAATCCAACATAACGATATCTCAAAGGGAAAGATTCAATTCACCGCAACAAGGTAGCAAGGGAATAGCATCATGTGATCCGACTATATTAACAAAGCCCGTGATACATCAAGATCATGACATCTCAAGAACACGAGAGAGAGAGAGAGATTGAACACATAGCTACTGGTACATACCCTCAGCCCCGAGGGTGGACTACTCCCTCCTCGTCATGGCCTCCGCCGGGATGATGAAGATGGCCACCGGAGATGATCTGCCCTCTCTGGCAGGGTACTGGAACGCCTCCAGATTGGTTTTTCGTCGATATAGAGAGTTGCGACAGCGGAGCGGAGAGTCTAGGGTTATTTCTGATGGTTTCTATATTTATAGGATTTCCGGGTTAGTTCTAAATAAATCATATAAAGTGCATCAAAACCATATAAAAGTATTGTAAACATAGGTGAATATGGGATGAATACTTCATAAATTATCGATACGTTGGAGACGTATCAGCATCCCCAAGCTTAATTCCTACTCGTCCTCGAGTAGGTAAATGATAAAAGAACTAATTTATGAAGTGTGAATGCTAGCATAATATATAAGTTTGATCATTGATAATTTAAGTCAGTTTTCTAGCATCATAACCAGCAACTTTTTCTCATAAAAATCATCATGATAGAGTAGCAACCATCTCACATGATATGGTTCAAACAATGAATTCTCTTAAAACTTAACAACCTATGTTCTTAGTCACCAAAAAATTGCAATTCAACTTATTCTCAACAAAGTCTAAGTAAGAGCTCCACATACTCAATCATCATATAGTCTTCTATGATTGCTAGTACTCAAAGCATATTTTTAGAACAAATGGCATTCATCGAACACTGAGAAAGATAGGGGCTTAATGTTTCACCTTCCAACATACTTATCATAAAGATAATTGTCAACAATAATGAATCATGATCAAATATATTTGAGTGGATATATATGTTTGGATCTTTCCCCACCACATGATGCTTGCCAAATAATAGACTGAGGTTGGAATAAGAAGTTGACTCAACATGAATAGTAAATAACATGAAAGTAAATAGATTGTCCCTTTGCAGAGGGAAGCAGGGATTTGCAAAGGTGCCAGAGCTCATTGTTTAAAAACAGAGATAGATATAATTTTGGGAGGTGCACCCTTCCTGTCAACGTTACGACCAAGAGTTATTAATATCTTCCATGTTAAACACATTAGCGGTGGTTCCCAAGCGGTAAAAGTAAAGGTTTACTCCCCCTCCACCAACAAACACACTCCATGGCTAGCCGAATCCACGGGTACCGTCCATACCAACAACATTCCTGGGGGAGTTTTGTTTAATTATTTGCATTTTTTTATTTCGGGACTGGGAATCCCTATTACCGCCCCTCTCGTGCAAGGACGAGTGAATAAACACTCATCATGAGAATAACCCGCTTAACATGGAAGATACTGACCGCCCCCCGTCGCTCCATGAGCGGTCCAGGCACACAAAATAAATGTTTATTTGAATGTTTAGAGGTGGCACATGCAAATTTACTTGGAATGGTAGTGAAATACCATATATAGGTAGGTATGATGGACTCTTATGGAAAGAAACTGGGTTTAAGGGTTTTTCGATGCACAAGTAGTATCTCTACTTAGTACGAAGTGTTGGCTAGCAAAAGGTTCTAAACAAGCACCACATGTTGGAGGATCCATAACAATATAACTTCTATGCAAATATACACAACCATAACTCATTACGTTGTCTTCCTTGTCCAACTTCAACTAATTTGCTCAAGTTTTAAAATTAATTAATGGGTATTCACAATCATAGAAGATGTCCAAGATAATATATTTGTATGTCAAAGTTCTCTTTCTTATACTAATCATTCATGAATTGCTTGTATGACCAATATTGTGATTGTAAAACTTCAATAGATTTTACTTTCTAAACCAGATGTGAAACTACTACTAAGCATAAAGCACATTAATAATTTCAGATTTATGATATTCAATTCATTCACAATTTACTCATAGGATATAAGTGAAGCACAAGAGTAAACATCAAACTACTCTCAAAAGATATATGTGAAGATCAATGAGTAGGTAAACAATCAAGTAGCTATGTGAGTGCTCTCTCTCAATAAATATTTTCAGATCTGAGTATTTTATTAAACAGCAAGCAAAACAAAAATAGAACTCCAAGAATAGCACACATCATGTGAACGAATAAAAATTTGGGCTCAACATAGGCTAACCGATAATTGTTGATGAAGAGAGGTGGGATGCGTAGCATCCCCAAGCTTAGATGCTTGAGACTTCTTGAAATATTTTCTTGGGGTGCCTTGGGCATCCCCAAGCTTAGGTTCTTGTCACTCCTTACTCTCCTCATATCGATGTCTCACCCAAAACTTGAAAACTTCAATCACACAAAACTTAACGGAACTTCGTGAGAAGGGTTAGTGTAATAAAGATAAATCATTCACTTAGGTACTGTCAAGACAAGATTCATAATTATTCCCACATGATACCTACTTTATTCTATCATTCTCATAATTTATACCACTAAATATAAGCTATGGAAACACTAAAACAAGCAAACTATGCATGCAAAACAGAATCTGTCAGAAACAGAACAGTCTGTGAAGATCTATAGTATAATCATACTTCCCTGTCTCTAAAAATTCTGAAAACTTAGGAAAACCTGAATAATTTGTATATAAACACTGTGTAAAAATTTCAGATCATTATCACTCACCAGTAAAAAATTAAAATTCCTGTACTGGAGTCAAAAGTTTATGTTTTGGTTCAGCATCAATTCTACTCATCTTGTGAGTCATCCCAAAGGCTTTACTTGGCACTTTATTGAAATAAAAGACACCAAACATGATTACTACAGTGTATTAATCATGTGAACACACAAAAATAGAAAGGAAAAGTGTTGGGTTGTCTCCCAACAAGAGCTTTTCTTTAAAGCCTTTTAGCTAGGCATGATGATTTCAATGATGCTCACATAGGAATAGTAATTGAAACATGCAAGAGAGCATTATGAATCTCATGACAAGCACATTTAAGTGTAACCTACTTCCTATGCATAGGGATTTTGTGAGAAAATAATTTATGGGAACAAGAATCAACTAGCATAGGAAGGCCAAACAAGCATACCTTCAAAACTTTGAACACGTAGGGAGGAAACTTGATATTATTGCAATTCCTACAAGCATATGTTCCTCCCTCATAATAATTTTCAGTAGCATCATGAATAAATTCCACAATATAACTATCACATAAAGCATTCTTTTCATGATCTACAAGCATAGAAAATTTATTACTCTCCACATAAGCAATTTTCTTTTCATTCATAAAAGTGGGAGCATCAAATGAAACTCGAATACTCTAAATTGTTTCCACATTAAAAGAGTAATGTTCAGTAAAAGGATATCCAAAATCATGACAATAATTATCACTACTTTTTATAACATAAGTATCATCACAATAATCATCATAAGTAGCAACTTTGTTCTCATCATAGTCAAGTGAAACCTCTTCCGAAATAGTGGAATCTTTACTAAATAAAGTCATGACCTCTCCAAATCCACTTTTATCATTATAATAAAATTCAACACCCTCCAAAATAGTGGGATAATAATTATCTAAAGTTGACACTCTTCCAAACCCACTTTCATAAATATCGCAATCATCATAAACAGGAGGCATGCAATCATCATAACAAATTTGATCATTCAAAGTAGGGGAACTAAAAAGATCATCTTCATTAAGCATAGCATCCCCAAGCTTGGGACAAACATTAATTGCAGCAAATAAATTCTCAAACATGTCATTCTCATCAAACATAGCATCCGCAAGCTTGTGGCTTGGCATATCATAAGCATAGTCTCTCTCATCATTAATAGTATGAATAGCACCAATAGTATAACAATTATTATCATCATAATTTACCAAGTTGGTGCCAAAAAGATTTTTAAGATTATAAGTAGTATCATTATCTTCCCAATCATAGTCATCACAACAAGCAATTGGCATAACAAAATCATCATCAAGTGTATCATCTTCCACAATTATTTTTGATTCATCCTCGTGAGGCAGAAGAATAATAGGAGCAACATCATTTGAAAGAGATACCTTTTTACCTCTACTCTTTCTTCTTTTCTTCTTCTTCACCACATCATGTGTGGGTTTAATTAATTTTTTCGAGCTTCTTATTGATGAGATTGGTTGAATAGGGAGCTCCTCCTCATCACCTATTACATCATGGGATACAATAGAAGGGAAAGTGGAATTCTTTACCCTTTCATTAGTATTCCTTTTATATTCTATTGATTTTCCCATCTTTCTATAGTTGGCAATATAAGCATTCTCATTGCAATTTACCATGCAAAACATATAGATATTTTTTAGATTATTTTCAATGTCGTCCGTGAGAATGAATACTTCAAACCAACTATTTTTATGTGTCAATTCTTCACTCCCCAAAAATAGAGAAAGCTCATCATAAAGTTCAAGGGTGATCAAGTCATTACAATGTTTGGCCATGATTTGATGATGAAAAAGGTTGCACTGGAAATTAAGATGACCAACTTTATTGCAAAGTTCACAAGTAATAGGACAAAGAGAACATAATTTTGTAGCAAATTCATATATCACTTTGAGCAAAAAATTGGTTCTATCATGTTTATGCTTCTTACAAAATCTATCGTCCCTATAAGGCACGTCTTCACAAACTTTATGCACTCCACAAAAATTGACATGCTTATAAGAAACATTTTTATCATGACTAGTGCAATCATCATTAGTATTTTGGATATTCATAGAATTCATACTAACAACATTGCAATCATGCTCATCATTCAAGGAATTCTCATTGCGTATTTTCATAATTTCTTCCTCTACCAATTGAGCACAATTTTCGGAATCCTTATTTTTACGAAAGACATTATAAAGACGAAACAAATGATGCAACCTAAACTCCATTTTTTTGTAGTTTTCTTTTATAAAACCAAACTAGCGATAAAACAAGAAACTAAAAGATTTAATTGCAAGATCTAAAGATATACCTTCAAGAACTCATCTCCCCGGCAACGGCGCCAGAAAAGAGCTTGATGTTTACTACGCAACTTAATTCTTGTAGACTTGTTGGGCCTCCAAGCGCAGAGTTTTGTAGGACAGTAGCAATTTTCCCTCAAGTGGATGACCTAAGGTTTATCAATCCGTGGGAGGTGTAGGATGAAGATGGTCTCTCTCAAACAACCCTACAATTAAATACAAGAAATCTCTTGTGTCCCCAACACACCCAATACAATGGTAAATTGTATAGGTGCACTAGTTCGGCGAAGAGATGGTGATACAAGTGCAATATGGATGGTAGATATAGGTTTTTGTAATCTGAAAATATAAAAACAGCAAGGTAGCAAGTAACAAAAGTAAGCACAAACGGTATTGTAATGCTTGAAAACAAGGCCTAGGGTCCGTACTTTCGCTAGTGCAATCTCTCAACAATGCTAATATAATTGGATCACATGACCATTCTTCAACGTGCAACGAAGAATCACTCCAAAGTTCTTATCTAGAGGAGAACATAAGAAGAAATTGTTTGTAGGGTACGAAACCACCTTAAAGTTATCCTTTCCGATAGATCTATTCAAGAGTTCGGACTAAGATAACATCAAGTTATCCTTTCCGTTCGATCTATCTAAGAGTTCGTACTAGAATAACACCATATGATACGCATCAACCAACTCTAATGTCACCTAGATACTCCAATGTCACCACAAGTATCCATGAGTTAATTATACGATACACATCAAACAATTTCAGATTCATAATACTCAATCCAACACAAAGAACCTCAAAGAGTTCCCCAAGATTTCTATCGGAGAACGTAGGACAAGAACGTGTATCAACCCCTATGCATAGATTACCCCAATGTCACCGCGGGAATCCGCAAGTTGAGTACCAAAACATATATCAAGTGAATCAATAGAACACCCCATTGTCACCATGGGTATCACATGCAAGACATATATCAAGTGTTCTCAAATCCAATATTCAATCCAACATAACGATATCTCAAAGGGAAAGATTCAATTCACCGCAACAAGGTAGCAAGGGAATAACATCATGCGATCCGACTATATTAACAAAGCCCGTGATACATCAAGATCGTGACATCTCAAGAACACGAGAGAGAGAGAGAGAGAGAGATTGAACACATAGCTACTGGTACATACCCTCAGCCTCGAGGGTGGACTACTCCCTCCTCGTCATGGCCTCCACCGGGATGATGAAGATGGCCACCGGAGATGATCTACCTTCTCCGGCAGGGTACTGGAACGCCTCCAGATTGGTTTTTCATCGATACAGAGAGTTGTGGCGGCGGAGCGGAGAGTCTAGGGTTATTTCTGATGGTTTCTATATTTATAGGATTTTTGAGCGTCGGTTTCACACGAAGATGGGCCACGAGGAGGGCAAGATACACGAGGGCGCGCCTGGGCCCTCTGGCGCGCCCTGGTGGGTTGTGCCCACCTCGTGGCTCTTCTCCGGTGTTTTTCGCTCCAATATTGCTTATTTGGTCTAGAAAAAATCACCAAAAAGTTTCGGGCGATTCCGAGAACTTTCATTTTCTGCACAAAAACAACACCACGGTAATTCTGCTGAAAACAGCGTCAGTCCGGGTTAGTTCTAAATAAATCATATAAAGTGCATCAAAACCATATAAAAGTATTGTAAACATAGGTGAATATGGCATGAATAGTTAATAAATTATCGATATGTTGGAGACGTATCACACATCCAGCCGCCGCAAGTTCCAGAGCCTCAAGATCCAATCTAACACCATCACGGAGGGGTTCATCTTCTTCATAGGTGCCTCTCCGATGATGCGTGAGTAGTCCAACATAGACCTACGGGTCCGTAGGCAGTAGCTAGATGGCTTCCTCTCTCTCTTTTGATTCTCAATACAATGGTCTCTTGGAGATCTATTTGACGTAAACTTTTGTGGTGTGTTTGTTGGGATCCGATGAATTTTGAGTTCATGATCAGTTTCTCTCCATGAATATTATTTGAGTCTTCTTTGATCTCTTATATGCATGATTACTTATAGCCTCGTATTTCTTCTTCGAATCTTTGGTTTAGTTAGGCCGACTAGATCGATTTTTCTTGCCATGGGAAGAGGTGCTTTGTGATGGGTTCGATCTTGCGGTGTCCTTTCCCAGTGACAGAAGGGGCAGCAAGGCACGCATGTATCGTTGCCATTAAGGATAACAAGATGGGTTCTATTCCTACATGAATAGATCTTGTCTACATCATGTCATCGTTCTTATTGCATTACTCCGTTTTTCCATGAACTTAATACACTAGATGCATGCTGGATAGCGTCGATGTGTGGAGTAATAGTGGTAGATGCAAGCAGGAGTCGGTCTACTTATCTTGGACGTGATGCCTATATAATAATCATCGCCTTGGATATCGTCATGATTATTTGATCTTGTATCAATTGCCCAACAGTAATTTGTTCACCCACCGTGTGCTATACTCATGAGAGAAGCCACTAGTGAAACCTACGGCCCCCAGGTCTATTTTTCCAACATATTGCTTTCCGATCTATCTTTTTGCCTCTTTGTTTTCAGATCTACTATACCAAAAACCCAAAAATATATTGCTGCACTTTTTATTTGCCCTGTTTATTTTGTGTTGTTGAGAGATCTATCTTTCCTATCTATCATTACCTAATCTATCTTTTTACCGTAGAGAGATTGACAACCTCTCTTACGCGTCGGGTTGCAAGTATTTGTTATTTGTGTGCAGGTGCTGCTTATTAGTTGGTGGTGATCCTCCTACTGGTTCGATACCTTGGTTTCATAACTGAGGGAAATACTTACCGTCGTTGTGCTACATCATCCCTTCCTCTTTGGGGAAATACCGACGCAGTCTCAAGCCACGTCACCCCGCGGCCAACCTCGCGACCTATCAGGCATATAATATCAACGGATAAACGTTTTACACTGAAGCCAAAGACATAAACTGTGATTACCAGAACTTTGGGGTGACGATGGAATGCATGACCGGCGACAACGGCACAACTAAAAGATTCTACGGAAGGTTCAAGAGATCTGGGAGCATAACTGCGCTGGACTGCACAGTGCGACGATGTTCCGTGTCAGATGGGCTAAGGCAGTCGAAAGAGAGAACCGGTACTTCACTACCATGTCTATACCCGACGCGAAGAGCGCAGCTACCGTGAACGTCATCTTTAAAACTGAGCCATGGGTACACGCTAAGCACGTGACACAATGCTTCTTCATAACCGACCCGAGCAATCCGAGCCGTGTTGTCGCGAGGAGAGGCAAAAGGAGCATCGTCGGAATGAACGGAGTAGCTAACGAGGAAGACTACGACGAGTACGGCGACCCGATGAGGGAAGATGACGATGACGATGAAGTATATGTCAAAAGAAGAAGCAAGACTACATTACCTAAGAAAAATCGTACTCCATGGAAAAGGAAAAGTCACAACGAGGGGCTCAATTATTCGGGAGAGAACAAGAAAAGAAAGAAGCTCAATCATAAACATAAACGTCGACGCTGAGAGACTATCATTTATATATATATATATATATGTATCTATTTTTTATACGCCCTTAACCGTTATTGGTCAAATGATAATATATATATATATATCTCCTTACTTATATATTATATCTGATCCCCTTCCCATCAGCATGCATATCGATAGGTCGTCTTTCGGAGGAGAAAAAGAAAAGGTAAACGAAAAAGGAAATAAAATAAAATGAAAAACAAATAGAAAAGTAAATGAGAATGAAAATAAATAGAAAAAGGAGAAAGGAAAAAAAGAAAATGTAAAGAAAAAAAAAGAAAAAAAAGGAAAGGCATAGCAGTAGCGCGGTTTCTGTACCTGCGCTATAACTAAAGTAGCAGTAGCGCTGGCTGGGAACCAGCGCTATAGGTAAGTAGCAGTAGCGTTGTTTAGCAACCCGCGCTATAGCTACATTTGACTTATCCCCGCTCCTTCCCCCAATTCCCCATTCTCTTCTCCACCGCTCCTCGCCGTCTCTTGCCTCCCTCGCCGCCCCTGCCGCCCTCGCCGTCTCCTGCCGCCCTCGACGCCCCCGAAGCCACCGGAGCCGCGCGCCCTCGACGCCCTGCCTCCCTCGAAGCCACCGGAGCCGCGCGCCCCTTGCCGTCCCTGCCGCCCTCGACGCCACCGGAGTCGCGCGCCCTCACCGCCCCTGCCTCCCTCAACGCCACCGGAGCCGCGCGCCCTCACCGCCCCTGCCTCCCTCGACGCCCTGCCTCCCTCGCCACCCCTGCTTCCCTTGCCGTCACCGAGCACCCTCTCTGTAAGCCCCCCACCCTCCTCTTTGTTAGAACTAGCTAGGTTAATTAGTTTAATTAGATTAACTAGGTTAATTAGGTTAACTAGCTAGGTTAACTAGGTTAGCTAGTTTAATTAGGGTTTTAATAGAGAACAAGGTTGCTGTGGACAGAAGAAAAAAATCATTTTAGAGCAAAATTTTAGTTTAGAGAAAAAATTCAATATAGAAATAAGCTTGCTGTGAAAAAAATGAAGAAAATGTTAATTAGATGTTTTTTAGTTATGGCAGTAGGGTTTAATTAAGGCATTTGTAATAGTGCTGCTAGTAGTAGTGGTAATAGTAGATGTTAATTAGGTCATTATAGAGCACTAGAGTTAACTGAATTTTGTTCTATTAGTAGTTAACTGAATTTTCTTCGACACTTAGTTTTTGAATTAGCTTGTGAATTTTGGACATGTATATTTGGACATGTGGTTGCTCGTGTATATTTGGACATGTGTTGCGGTGTCGAAGATGGATATTTGAACATTGTTTGCCAGGAATGATTCCGAGTGGCCTATGTTTTGCCGGAATGTTGATTCATTTACATTCCGGCAAATTTCAGGCGCTCGATTTGTCCATTTTTTAGCAAAGGCCTTGCCGAAATTTTCCGTGAATTTCGGCATGACTTGTGCTAGAAACTAGGACATATCAAGTGCCTGGGATTTGCGGCAACGGGAATGAATCAACATTCCGGCAGAACATAGGCCTTTTTGATGTCATTATTCATTTTATTAGGTCTAGAATTAATTGATTAGACTTAATCGTAGGAAACATGGCTAACAACAATGAAGGAGGGGGTTATGGTAATTGCAACGTCTACGAGGCGGCAGACAACTATTTTAATTATCTGGAGGAGCAACGGTTGTTGCAGCACCCCTAACACATCCGAGGGTTGCACCGAGACCGACACCGGCACCGACACCGGCGCCGAGACCAGTGCCGAGACCGGCACCGATGCTGGCAAATTAGCTTCTACAGAACCGAAACCGAAGTGGTTACGGCGCCCAAACCAGCTCGACACTACTAGACTGGTGGTCACAGCGGTGGACCCCGGACATTTCGACCCAACAGTGCCTGAGGAAGCGCGCATGTGCTACGGCAATCAAGTAGGTTGCATCCTACGGGAAACCGCCACCATCAACGGCGAAAAATTAAGGAAGATACCAAATATGGAGCACTTCCTCCTAACGAAGCTGCACCAGAGATTCTTGTTCCCGGGCCGGGATGAAACCAAATATCCTAAACCATGGCTAGACCCGGCAATGAAGAGGATAAACAACAAAGCCATGGGCAAGTTTAGCGGCGCGTTGTCCGCCTGGAAAGTAAGGGTGAAACATCGGATCATCATCAAAAGGGAACCCTACTCCGAGATTGTAAAGGATAATCCGACAATTACGGAAGAGCAGTTCGAAATATTCAAGGCGGCTTGCGTTGCCGAAGCTGCCAAAGAAAAGTCGGAGTACATGAAGGGGCTTCAAGAAAGGAACATGGGGTACCACCTCCTCGGAAGCCGTCGTTACGCGGGGAAGAGGGCCATATGGGCCAAGGAGGACGTGGAACGCAAAATTCTGGGGATCCCAGACCCCTTGGCGGAGTTCACCATCCCGCAGGAGCGTGACGTCATCAGGGCCCGGTACCGTTGGGACCCAGTCAACAAGGTTTTCGGAACTGACACGATCACGAGGGAATTCATGAGATTGCTGGTAATTATTAATTTACCACCTTACTTTAGCTTTTGATCAATTCGACTGCATGTTTAGTCCCATTTGTAAACGATCCACGTTCCTTTTGCAGAAAGAGCACCACAGGATTGCGGCCGAAAGCGACTCGCCTTCTGAGGCGTTGGCGAGGCCCAAGTGGGACACCCCTTTCAACCGGGCCTTGAACATATTGAAAAGACTCCCGGTGGACACTCGACCGTCGTATGGACGCGTGCACGGCGTCGGAGACGGCGCCACGTGGAAGCACTGCTACTGTGAGGACTCCGAGGAGAGAAAGCAAAGATGGAGGTTAAACGAAATAAAGATCGACAAGAAGGTTGAGATTGCGGTCAATAAGAAAACAGCTGAGACCAAAGAAGCGATACGACCTGAGTTGGTGAGTGAGGCAGTCAAAGCATCGGTAGCTGCCGCAAGAGAGGAAATGGTATCTCTGTTTAGTGCCTTGATTTTGGCTGTCATTGACTGGCTCAAGCAAAATCTAGGGAAAGAGGCAGCGGACATTCCCCTTGCCAGCTTCGTCGGGAGCAGCTCATTTAGCATTGCACCAGCGCCTGCTCATAGCAACCCGTCCTCCGTCTCTGGTGTGCTCGGCGGGGCTTCGTCTTTGGCTGAGCTCGACGCCCTCACGGTAACTACATGTCACACCGGCCCTCTTCAATATATGTATAATCTCCCATTTCCATTGCCTTTCGGATGTCTCACGTCACAGACATGTCTTCGCAGGCCAACGAAACCCCGTGCACCATACTGTACAACATCAGCGGCCAGAAGGTGGACGTGGGAAAGGGGACGATAGTGAAGCCGAAGGAACAATTGTTCCATAGCCGGCCGATGCCCCCTGTCATCTTCAAGGTTTCCGTCAGTGTCAAAGCGGGCTACGAGAATTTGGCTCCTCCGGTACCACAAGGGGAGATGACGACGAGACCCCGCCACGTATTGGCAATTGCAAGAGTTGGGTTTTGTTGTGGCCGAAGAGTCTCCTTCGTCTGGAGGCGGCCGGGAGGACACCCACGACCAAACAGCCTCAACAAGGTATGATCACCAACACCCCACCTACCCAACTAGCGGCGCCTATCATGCCGGGTGATAGCGGACGGCGTGAGGAAGAGGCTCCATTAGTGTCATATGACGTCGCCGCCGTCGAAGAAGCAATGCATGATGCCATGGACGAGGATGATGACCCTCTACGGTATCTCAATACCGGCGGCTATGACGACGGAGGATTGATGGCTCAACAATATGACTCATGGTTTGAGCATGATGAGTTGATGCCTGAATTGCCGGAGGAGGAACGTCTTAAGGTTGATTGCAAGAAGTCTCTCTTCCTGCAATCCTCGCAGGACACGCCTCCAGATGCCGCCTCAACCCAGCAACAACAACGTGAGGGTCGTGCATTATTGCTGAGCCCGACAACACTGGGGGCGGTGGTCAGGGACGGTATGATAGGCTCACTTCCGGTACCAAAGAAGCATAGGAAGAGAGTGAAGAAAGGCCCTAATGGCGGCAAAGCTGCTTCTATGAGCCAGCCGCCTCCGCAGCCTCGGGTTGAAGACCGTATACCTATCAAAGGTGCGGCGAAATACCATATCGCCGGTGATCCGATCCTACCTAAAGCAGCAGTAGAGGCCATAGACGGCGATCTAAGGAGACTTCATGACGATGTGTTGTTGAGAGAGAAAAGCCTTATCGCCTCGAGAAATCCAGGATACCCGCTCTACGTGGTTAACGTGCCGCAACAAAGGTTGTACGTCCAGACATTCCCCGCGGATAAGTTCTTTCTTCGATTCGATTACATCTTCGATATGTTTCACATGACAAAGCTGGATTTTACATTCGTCCGCCTATATGCCTTGTCCATGAACTACATCATCAGGCGCGAGAAAATATCTTATATCTATGTTGCCGACCCGTACTTTATGCACGAGGGCTTCTTGGCAGTCTGCCCAGAGCACCATGAATATGCGAGGAACTACATCGCCGATTTCATGGTCGCCAATAAGGACAAGGAGACGATTCTCCTGCCTTATCATCCCATGTAAGTCATCCGCGGATATCCTTCCTTCGATTTCAATCATTCATTTGCATGCGTGGTGGCTAATTTGAGGTGTTCTTATTTTGCGCAGCGAGAGGCGCGCCGTCCTCATCATTCTTTACCCCCGATTCTCCCACGCTCTTTACTTGGACTTGTCGAAGAACATGAAGAAAAAAGATTACGCCCACATCAAGGCTATTCTCGACAGTGCTATCTTAAGCTACGACCAACGGGGTGGAGAGATCATGGTCAAGAAGACAAGGAACCGCACGCCCTGCTTCAGCCATAAGACCGACTTCTGCTGCATCCAGCAACCGGGAGGTACTCTCAGTGATGGATTCTATGTCCTCCACCACATGCCGCAGTACAGACGGGATTGCCAGAATCTTCGCATGTCATCTAAATCCGGCGATGCCGATATTCTGCAATGGGCAAAGAAACTAGGAAATGTACCGGATCATCGACTCTGAGCTGAGTTCTATCACATCCAGTGTGAACTTGCCCAAGTCATCATGAAGGTGGTCCTTGAAAAAATAGGGATGTTCTAGGAAGAAGGGCAAATGTCACGGGAAGACGTCCGAACACGCGTAGCCGCTCAGCGTCTCGACCTGAAGCCTTTTACTTCGCTCGGGTCCTTCCTCCCTGATTTGGATGGATGGCAGGACATGTTGGAGTGATTGATGATATATGACAATGTGTCCGTTTAGTCACTACTTTCTCTATCACGAAACTTTGAGTTATGCACAACGAAACTTTGTGATGTAATTAAACCGTCCTCCTCAACTAGCGAAGATCACTCTAGTTAGGGCAATTTGGGTACGATGAACTTTGTTATTTATGCTTATGATATGTTGCTTCTATTTTTGCTAACTCTGTCTCTTTTTGTTGCTCAACTATATATTATGTTGCATCTTATCGACTCATGTGATGATGCAGGTACATAGATCATTGATGGCGAAGAAGTGCTACGCCGTGTTCGTAGGGAAGGTTCCAGGAGTGTACGACGAGTGGCCTGAGTGTCAGGCCCAGGTGCACCAGTTTCCGAGCGGCAGCCAGAGACGGTTCGATAGCAGAGCCGAAGCAGAAGATAGTTACTTGAGGTCCACGCTAGCGCGAGAGAGGGATCGGAACCGGCGCCTGAAAAACTACTACATTACCGCGATCTTGCTCATAGTGATCACTCTTCTCTTCTATATCTTTGTTTAGATATAGATGATGAAACATGTGTATGTGATGACCATGCAGTTGCTTGTATTCGAGACATGTCACTTAACTTGTATCGCTATATCGTGATTATGATTGAGACGATATTATTTGTGTTGGATGATGTGATGATATGATGAGACTATTATGTGTATGATATGATGAGCATATTGCATGTTTCTGATATGATTAGAATACTATATAAAACCTGTACAAATACAGAACAAATACGTAGCAGAAAAAATATATGTGTAAATATAGCATTAGCGCTCTTTAGAAGGAAGCAGTAGCGTCGAGCGCCAGCGCTATAGCTATGTAGCAGTAGCGCAGGTTGGACGTACGCTACAGCTATGTAGCAGTAGCGCTGGCCGGACCTACGCTACTGCTAAGTAGGTATAGCAGTAGCGCGGGAAAACCAACGCTACTGCTACAAGTTAGCTGTAGCGACGTACTAGTAGCGCTAGTGCCCGCACTACTGCTAACTAAAAAACCAGCGCTACTAGTAGGCTTTTCCCTAGTAGTGATCTGAGTAAATTGCAAATAGAGGATCTGCCACTAACCTCATTAGCGCATCCATAAAACCTACGTCCAGTGTTGATTCTTTGGAAGACAACAACCCTCTCCACAGGAGCATTGTGACAGCACAATGGTCCTCCGGCAACAATGCTGCACCACTCCGGTCAACATTGGTCTGTGTGATCTACAATAGTGCAATATAGTAGATACAGTGCTCAAATCCCCAATCAAATAGGTGAAAACAATGCTCAAATCGAAGAAAACCCTAACCCTAACCCTAGGTCATGGAGAAATGATACTCACGTAGGTTTCCTCCGCGTGCGAGTTAAAGAGGGGGGACACAGCACTACAGGAATCAGGTTCTTTGCCGTCCGCCAGGGCAGACGGCAAAGGCACAACCACGGACGGCAAAATTTTGGGCCGAATAAACTCCGGCAAAGAGGACCTTTGCCGTCTGCCTTGGCACAGCGGACGTCAAAGATTCTTTGCCATCAGTCTGCAGACGGCAACGATCCCGGACGGCGTAGTGTTCACGTTAGCACCGTTAGGTGGCTAACGGCCCCCCACCAATGTCTTTGCCGTCAGCCCCCGGACGACAAACACATAAACCCTTTGCCGTCTGCCGTGGATGGCCCCACACAAGCCTTTGCCGTCTGCCCCGGATGGCCCCACACAAACCCTTTGTTGTCTGCCGTGGACGGCCCCACACAAACCCTTTGCCGTCCGACCCCGCTATGCCGACGGCCACCGTCGGCAAAGAAGCCACCCTTTGCCGTCCGCCCCCGCTATGCCGACGGTGGCCGTCGGCAAAGAAGCCAAATGGCCCACGGCCTGGCGCTCCCAGGGTTAACAGGTGGCTGCCACGTGTCCTCTTTGCCGACGGCGGCCGTCGGCAAAGAGGTCTTTGCCGTCCGGGTGTCGGTGTACTAAAGTATGGGTCTTTTTAGTACCCCTTACTTGTGCATGGGCAGTTGTAGCCGTACCGCGGCAAGCCTTGCCGGGGAATAGCTAGGAGTAATCACGAGACTAAGACGACAAGGAGACATTCAAGTCAACGATCAGACCAGAGAACAGAAGACCAAAGGGTTGCGGAGGCCCGGCAATACTCTTGCCGGCAAGGCCTCGCGCCAGACAAGACCCGGTCCCGGCAAGCCCCAGGCCCGGCAAGGATTCGGTCCCGGCAAACCCCGGGCCCGGCAAGGATTCAGCCCCGGCAAGGATTCAGCCCCGGCAAGGCTCTGCACAGTGCAGCGCTATCGCTCCAGTGCAGCGGCCAGCCTTGTCGTTTAGGGCTTGTCCTCATGGTGACGTGGTGCGATGCTGGCCACGCGATGCTTCAGCGGTGCTGATGGGATGGCTGCTTTTGCCCATCCCCTGAAAAGCTTTCCCAAGCCCAAGACGCTAAGGGACACCTCAACGGGCACCTCACGGTGCATTTAATGAGCTTGTCCTAAGCCATCAGGGTTAGGTATGATAACACTGTAGCTACTTTCCACCTCATGCCTTATCTCGTACGTCACTGTGGTAGCCCCTTTGATTAATATAAAAGGAGGCCCGAGACGTACAGGGGAGGAGAGACTTCTGGAGAGACTGCTGGAGGCCCATTCTGCATGCGTAGCTGCTACTGTAGCTCCCAGAACTTGGCCAAGAACATCCACCATAATACAATCAAAGCAGGAGTAGGGTTTTACGCATCAGTGCGGCCCGAACCTGGGTAAATCCCCGCGTGCTGTTCGTTAGTTCTGCTCTTTGTGCAATCCTCTCCCCTTGCCGAACCGTAAGGGATCTCCTTGGTCCCATAGGTGTTCGTTTCCCACGACACCGGGGCACACGGCAAAGAGGCTGTATTGCCTCTTTTTTGTTTGTTTTTGTTATATTCAACAATTTTACAGCAACAATATATATATATATTTCACAGCAACAATATCCCTGTCATATGGATATGATCAACCAACAATTATACCAAATTAAAAGTATCAAATGTCACATTGTTCACCATATTACATTAGTTTAATCCATACATACATAGTCTCATACATAGGAAGAAAGTTTCATGTAAGTTCATCGATACAAAATGAAAACAGAAAGTAAACACTAGCACTACATCAAAGCAAGCTGCCGTGAACTCAATCAAATCTGCAAAATTGGAAATAAGAAAGTTAGAATAAGAATACTAGAAGAAGTAGAAGATCTAGAAGAAGAAGATGATGAAGAAGCATTTTTCTTCTCTCTCTTTCTCCTCTTGTTTTTCTTCTTCTTATTGCTTATTTGTGTCATTTTAGAGCAAACCTAGGTAATTATTACATTTTTGACCTAACTAAGCTTATTGTGTCATTTTGCAAGAAAATAAGCTAAGTCTATGGCTTCTATGAGGTTACCAAGTCTATTATGCCATTTTTGAGTTAACTAAGCTTATTATGTCATTGTGGAGGAAACAATGCTAAGTATAGGTCATTTTAGAGCTAACTTAAGTACAATATGTCATTTTGGAGGTAAGTAAGCTTACTATGTCTTTTTAGAGGAAACAAAGCTAACTTAGGTAAAATATGACATTTGTCTATGTGCTAAGTTTGTCTTTGTGCTAAGTTTGTCTAAGTGCTAAGTTTGTCTTTGTTTGAGAAAATGAGCCAAGTAAGTGGCATATTACGGCTTACCGTCCTCGTCATCACGGAGGTGAAGCATCGGGGTTCCTCAGGCCGGTTTCACCTGGAGCACTACTTGGCCCTGGAGAAGGATCGTGCGATGCGGCTCGGGAGTTATGCTGCACCAAAGATCATTTGCGTTAGAATGATGACGCTGAAACGTTAAGACTAGTAACTAATGAACATTGAAATGAAACTCACCGTTCCAGCCATGGTAATGACTGGCATCGGCGGAGGGGTCTGGCCGGTCTTCTCGCACAAAGTCTGCACATTTGGTTTTGACAAGTCAATCATATTGGTTATTAATGCAAAGAACATGTAGTGCATGATTTGGCTAATATGAAGAAGAAACTTACCACGATGAGCTCGTACATGGCCCGGTTAGACACATCGTTCCATGCCCTCTCCTCCTCCAACAACCTAGCCGTCCTCTCCTCCAAATCCCTCTTCTCCTCCGCCTGCCGGGCCTGTTCCGCCAGAAGCGCCTGGGTTGTCTCTCTCTCTTTCTGCAGAGCAGCCTGCAACACAACTCCTCGTTAGCATTGTAATCATCTTTGTTCGCACACACAATGTAATGGAGGAAAGCTATCTGAGTTCGTATGACTAACCTCGATGGCGAGCTGGACTGGCCGTGGACGAGGCGTCATCTCAGGGCAGGAGCTCGTTTGGCGCGCCTTGATCTGCCGGAGAGTGCGCGAAGACCGTATAAGTCCATCTCCAATGGCTATATGTCCATGGGGCCTCCCGTCGCCAGCTATCATCACCAGGTCTGGATCAATAGGATGCTGGCTCGGGTTGAAGTCCTCCCCATTCACCACCTTCCCCACATCTCTGTACCTCACGAGCTTGTTGTGGGAGGAGATGTTGGTGAAGTTCTGGGGATTATAGAGGTCAGACTCAGAGAATGCCTTGGCCTTCTTGTACGAGGCAGTATGGGCCATGGCATAGAGGTCGTACACCTGTGGCACGTCCGTCTTATTGTAATGCACCTACAAGAGAGGAACAAAGTATTAATAAAGGGGTCAAGCTAGCATCAAAAAATGAATTGCAGGAATCATGAAGCAAACCACGTACCCAGTTCCGCCCGAACTGAAATAAGTTGGCACTGCCTTGATGGCGTGGCACACCTTCCAGTTGGGCACGCCGTTCCTTGGCATCGTCGTGGACGGCTCGCCATTCGTCAGAGCACCACTCATTCACCAACGCCTCCCAACAATCCATCTTATCCGCACACCATCTCGGGGGCACCTAAGTTAGTAAAGAGAAATTTGAGAGCTACGCCTACGAATCAAAGCAAGGAAACTAAGTACAAGGCCTTAAGAATAGATAATTACCTTCATGTACTGCTCCTTGTCCAGAAACTTTTGGCGGGACGACGACTTGTCCTTCTTAATACGCCGCGAGGCGTAGTAGTCTCGAACAGCCTATACCCGAGCCTCATGCCGTAAGTTCTGTAGTAGGCGCCTGCACTCGTAATCGATAAGATTTGCCGCGGCCTCCTCGTATCCCTCCTCACACCTGTAGAAGGTCTGCAATCAAACGAGACAAGACTGATTAGTACAATAAATAGCTATTATTGATTTTTAATTGTCTAAAGAAGAAATTACCCAAAACTTTCTGATCACCATGTCGGCCCTCGTGTGGCACAACACATCGTCGATCATCTCCTTCGGCGGGGCCGGGGCAGCCAAGTAGTGCTCCCATTTCAATCCTAACTCTCGAAGCTGACCCTCGCGGGGCAACGTGACAAACCCCGAGAAGTTATGCCGTAAAAGCACACCAAGGATGGAGTTGGGCCTGCGGACATCCTTGGCGTGAATCCAACCCCTGCAGTATGACAAAGCCAACGCATTAGATATGTGAAGAAACATGAAGGCAAAAGGTTTAAAAAGAGTAAATGCACTTACTTCAGCGACTCAGGCCTAATCGGCCACCTCTGCTCGCGGGTCACCGGCACGGGCGGGAGCCGTGTACACCCACGCTGGTAGACGGTGGCCCCCTCAGCCACCTCGTCCCCGCTATCAGAAAGCTGATCCCCGCCACCATCAGCATGGCCACTCGGCTCCGGCTGATGCAGATCCGGCCAGGTATCCCATCCGGTCGAAGCGTGTGGAGTCTCGTAGGACGAAGCGTCTGGCACAGGAGTCTCGCGAGTGGTCGCGTCTGAGACAGAAGGATCGTCGACCCGAGGCTCGTGGACAGGAGTCCTTGTAGCCTCCATCTCAGACGGGTCCACCGTAGCAGTCCTGTGCTCGGGTGAATCAGCTGGGGGTGGCGGCGAGGAAGGCGTAGCAGCCTTCCTACCTCTCCCGCGGCCACCATGTGTAACTTTAGGAGCCTTCCTACCTCTCCCCCGATCTCCTCTCCCGGTCGGCAACTTCGCCGACGAAGAAGCGCCCTCGGGTGTCCCAATACTGTCGTACAACGCTCTCCGGAGAGTTTGGGGTGGAATGGAAGTACCCCTCCCACCACGCGCCGACGAAGGAGCCTCGGATCGCTCTCGACCTGCGCCCACCATCTTTCAACACCTGCCATGACAAAGAGTAAACCAAATTAGTACAACATAAAAAAATTGAATACCGACATGAATAATAATATGTATATATATAATTTGAGTGTATCATCATCATCTATATAATAAAAGTTGAATAATACCTGACATGAACTAATAATAGTCTTCATCGTCTATATATGGTCCGGGATCAATAAATGCATCGTCATCATCACTATCATCAATAAATGCATCATCATCATCACTATCGGGAACAACATGTGGAAGGCCTCCTTTATGTAATCGGTCAAGCATTGAGAGGTCATCCGCAGCAGTAACCTCTTCTTCTTCCATCTCTTCTTGTTCCGGCTCAGGGGTGAAGTCGGATTCACTGTCGCTGTCTACTTCAATGTTCTGGGGTGAAGTAGAGCGGTTCTTGAAACGTTTTTTGGAAAGACGTGTTTCTTGGAAGAATTCTCCTTCATATGTGTCTGGGTTAATGTGAGGTTCATAATCATCTTCATTGAGGGGAGGTGGTCTAAAACGTGGCGGCACATCATAAACGACATCCCAACCATTCAGATTTGGATCAGTTTGGCAGGCCCACGGTAGATAAAAAACACGGGTCGCCTGTTGAGCCATAATATAGACATCGGGAACATCTAAATGGGTGCTTTGTTTGATTTCGACTAGCCCTATATGTTCATGAGTCCTTCTAGTCTCCTTCGGCTGGAACCAATAACATTTGAAGACTATGACGTTTGGTGGGTTTTCACCAAAGAATATAAGTTCATAAATTGCTTCAACTCTTCCATAATACTCGACACCTCCTTTGCCGATAGCAGAGACACAACAATTTGTAGACTTTCGGTCGGCCATAGATAGCTCTTTTCCAAAAGTACGAAAGCGATACCTGTTGATGTCGTATTTGTCAAATGAACGGACGTTATAGTCAAAACCATTAGCGACTTGTCTCAATTCGGAGTCCATAGACTCTGAATTAGCCTACAAGTTTAATACGAAAGGATTGTTGCATTAGCCGCAAACTAGACGAAGAAATGAAATGGTCTAATGGAAATTACCGTTTGTTTGAACCAAGAGATGAAACCGGGATAGCCGCCTCCATGCTTTGCCAGAAGCTCATACTCTTCGATGGAATCCTTTTGGATCACCGCTCCATCCAAGAATTTGGCGACGTATCGACTGTATCACATATCCGGGAATAAGAGCATTTCAAAAGGAATTAGAAGTTGCGAAACAATGTACCGAGAACTTACTCGATGTACGGCCGCACTTCTGTTAGGTTGGTGAAGATATACAACGAAATGGTCCGCCATTCTTCGACATCCAACGCTATTGCTTTCGAAGCACCGGCTGGTGTGAGCTTCCCTTTGAATAGGCTGAGGTTGGATCGACCTTTTTCACGGTCGCCATCATTGTACCGAGGCTTCGGATTATGCAAATGACGATTCTTGGCTTCGTAGTGTGCTGTCACGAAGTTTGCCGCCTCCTCAGTAATGAATGCCTCGGCCATCGATGCTTCAATTCTACGTTTATTTTTACATTTTGCTCGAAGCGTCTTCTGCATCCTCTCAGTTGCGAAGCACCAACGATTTTGCACGGGCCCCCCCAATCTTGCCTCGGTCGGGAGATGCAAAATCAAATGCTGCATTGGATTAAAGAAGCCCGGTGGAAAGATCTTTTCTAACTTGCAGATCAACTCCGGCACCAACTCTTCCAGTTCAACTAGCACGTCAGGCGATAGTTCTTTCGCACAAAGAGCACGGAAGAAATAGCTCAGCTCTGCCAGTACTAGCCATTCATCCTCAGGGATAAAGCCACGCAACATCATCGGCATTACCCGCTCAAGCCATATGTGCCAATCATGACTCTTGAGACCAAATATTTTCAATTTGTCAAGACTCGCTCCCCTCTTTAGATTCGCTGCATACCCATCGGGGAACATCAACTGCATTTTCACCCACAAGATCATTTCCCTCATAGCTGGCCTTCCAACATTGAACCATGCCTTTGGCTTCCTCCAGTTCTTCTTTCCTTTCGGTTGTCGCATGTTTTGTAATGGTCTATCACATAGAGCCTCCTGATCGACTCTAGCCTCAGGGTTATCCTTTGACTTCCCCTCTATGCCGAACAATGTACCTAAAAGGGCCTCGGCGATATTCTTTTCAGTGTGCATCACGTCGATGTTGTGTGGGCAAATGAGGTCTTTAAAGTAAGGCAGATCCCACAAGCATATCTTGTGAGTCCAGGCGTGTTCCGAATTATACCCTTTGAAATATCCTGGACGCTGTGGATCAGGCTCGAGAGCGTTTAACTGATCCAGGGTCTGTTGGCCTGTCAATGCAGGTGGTGCAGAGTTTTTGACAACTCTACCTTTGATGAAATTCTTCTTGTCTTTTCTGAACTTATGGCCAGGATCCAGGAACTGTCTATGCAAGTCGAAGCAAGAATACTTGCGACCCGCCTGCAGCCAACGGAACTGAAGAGCTGCCTTGCATGTGGGGCACGGGAACCTTCCATGCACACACCAGCCAACGAATAGTGCATACGCCGGCAAGTCAAGCGTCGAGTACATGTACCACACATGCATTTTGAAGTTTTGTTTTGTAGCGGCGTCATATGTCTTGATCCCATTATCCCAAGCTTCTTGCAATTCATCCTTAAGCGGCTGCATGTACACATTCATATTCTTCCCCGGATAGTTGGCCCTGGAATTATCAACGTCAAGAAAATGTTCTTTCTTTTCATAATCTCTCCGGGGGGGATTGAGTGGAATGACAAATACAGGCCAACAACTGTATTGGGTTGCCATCATACCAAACACATTGAACCCATCCGTGCTGATGGTGACTCGAGGATGCCTTGGATCTGCCGCTTTGTCCTTATGTAATGCATCGAAGTGCTTCCACGCAAAAGCGTCTGAAGTGTGTCCCAACATCGGATTCCCATCTGCATCTAGTTTGGTTCTTTTTCCCAATTTGTGCCACGTCATCTGTTTGGCCATCTCTTCGACCATGAAAAGACGTTGAAGTCTTGGTATGATTGGCATATACCGAAGAACATTAACTGGGATTTTGGTCTGACTCTGCTCACCCATACCGTTGTCAACCACAACATACCTGGAAGACTTGCAAATGGGACAATAGTTCAAGCCCGCATACTCAAGCCTAAATAAGGCACATCCATTCTCACAGGCATCTATCTTCTCATAGGGCATCTTAAGCGCGCGTAGGATTTTTTCCGACTGGTACAGGTTTGCAGGCAATACATGGCCTTTGGGTAGAAAACGTCCAAATATTGTCATCATCGCGTCGTAGCATACTCTGCCCAGGTTGAAGTGAGCCTTCAGAGCCATTACTTGCGCGTGTAGGAGATATGCCCTAGAGGCAATAATAAATGTTATTGATTATCTCCCTGTTCATAATTAGGTTTATGTTCCATGCTATAACTGCTATGGTTCTCGAGTCTACGATAACCACGAGGCTCGGAGGAAGACTCATATGCACGTGTGGAATAATAAACGGTAAAATGTATTCCTAGTCTGGCCTCTAAGACTAGCTCAAGTGTTGCATGATGGTTCTGTTTTCCTGATCATGGGAATGTCTATGCCAGCAACTTTGAGGGCACAATGTTAGAAGAACATTTGTGTTGAATCGACCCGAATTGATGTTATGCTATGAGATACATTCGTCACAAGTTAAATGGTTAATAACACAGAGATGGTTAACGTTTGCATGATTCCTTAGACCATGAGAGTATCGAGTTTCTTCATGCTTGCTTCATGAACTTTGGGGTTTGTTAAACGTCATCCGTAAATGGGTGGCTATTACGGCGGCTTACGGGTTCATGGAAAAGTATGTCAAGTAACTTGATAGCTCAAGATTGGGATTTGCTCCTTCGACAATGGAGAGATATCTCTAGGCCCTCTCGGTGTTACGGTATCCATCATCGTCTGGCCAGACACTTTGTGATTTGATCACGGGGATGCCGGAACACGGGAACGAGAAAAGAGAACAATACCGGTAACGAGGTAACTGGCATAGTGGACAAGTTGTTGATCCACGGGGATGCCAACATGTCTCACCTCGGGTATTTGTAACATATCGCGAAGCAACAGGAATAGCACACGGCAACTGGAGGTTCACTCGAATATTCATTCGTGTGGGTATAGGGGTCAATATGGGTGTCCACGGCTCCGACGTTGATCATTGATCGGAAGGTATTCCGGGTCATGTCTATACTTCACCGAACCTATAGGGTCACACGCTTAAGGGTCATCTATCTGTTGAATACTAGACAGGGAGTCTGAGAGAAATTCACCGAAAAAGTTTCGGAGACAACGGAAGAGTTCCGGAGAGAGAACACCGGAAGAGTTTCGGTAAAACCGAAAAGTTGTTTCAGAGTGTACCATTAAGTCAAATTGGTTTCGGCACATGCCTGGAAATTATTGGAGGGTACCAGAATTGTTCCGGTAACTTCTGAGATTTTTCAGAGACAAAAACCGGAAATGTTCCGGACTGCCGGAACCGCTTTAGTTGCTTTTCACAGATGAAAATCACTAAACTGAAAAGTTGTTTCGGAGTACACCATTAAGTCAAATTGGTTTCGGCACACGCCTGATAATTCTTGGAGGGTGCCAGAATCATTCTGGAAACTTCTGGGAATTTTCCGGAAGAAAAACCGGAAATGTTCCGGAGCTGCCGGAACCGCTTTGTTTGCTTTTCGCAGATGAAAATGACTAATCCGGAATTGTTTCGGAACGCGTCGAAAATTATTTTAGTGGGTACTGGAAATGTTCTAAGCCCACATAAATATTTTTGGTTCGAACGGATGCTGAAAAATGTCGTCGTGAATAGTGAAAGTGCTTTTTGGGTGGCTTCTTGGAGAAGCCACCTCTAGGGCCCTTTGGTATTTTCCCCCTTGGCTTCTTGGAGAAGCCACCCTTGGGCTTGGCCTATAAATAAGGGTGGAGTGGGCTGCCTAAAGACTTACTCTTTCTCACATACAAGTGCCATGCATGATCTGGCTTTCTCTCTCCCTCCCAGCGAAATAGTTTCGTAGAGCCGAAAGGCTATCTGGGTTCCGGTGGGAACTAGTTCTGGACGGCGAAGCCCTGCCGGATAGATGACACCGTATGTGTGCAACTCTGTAGAGAGATCGTAGTTTCGGTCTTAGTTCGAGAGTGCCTCCCGAAGGGCTGTCCGTGTGACCGTCCGAGTTTCGAAGGTCCTCCCGAAGGACTGTCCGAGTGACTGGCCAAGTTTCGAAGGTCCTCCCGAAGGGCTGTCCGTGACACCGTCCGGGGGACTGTCCGACCGCCTCCCGGAGGGCTGTCCGAGGGGCAGATGATGGTATACATCCTCGCGGTTGGGAGGTTGTAAATCCTAGCTGCGGGGTTCTGCACCGCCGATCGTCATCGACTCTACTTCCGCTGCGCTACAAGTCGGTAACGAAAAAGATCAAACCTTGTATGCAGTCTCCATAGTGGTCCTGGGCTGGTGCGTAGGTCGGAAATTTTTTGTTTTCTGCTGCGTTACCCTACAGTGGCATCAATAGCCGAGCTATGCGTAGATGCAGGTTGCGATCTAGAATACATAGAGATGTATAGGTGTTGCACAATATAATTAGGTAGTAGATGAGTTCTATTACTAAAAATTATTTGTGCGGGTAGCAGATGAAATCTGTTACCCGATGTTCTTGTTGCTTCCCTGGAATTTGCATATTTCTGATCTTGATAACAGCATGGTGGAGTTTCAATGTTCTGGCAATCCGCGATCCTGATTGATCAACGAAGTGCTAACAGTTCATTTAATTCCACCGTAGTTAAAAAGAAAGATGAAATTTCGCAGACAAAAGGGCAATGCAGATATGATCTGCACGGGGGTCATGCGTATGACGAAGTTTAGTATGGGGCTCGAGATTTTATTATCTCGTGTTTCATACACCCCGCAATGTTAATCTAGCGACTTGGATTATCATGCTTGATGATGGACGTTGGTAGCTTCGGTTTGTTTCGAAACCTTAGAAGCCACGTAAAACAAGTTTTTGCATGAACCGATTAGAGGCGTCTAACTTGGTTTTGCAGGATGGTTTGCATGTGCATATGATGTGGTATAGCAGTGCTCATATTAATTTGATTATGTATGAGATGACTATATGATGTAATATTAACATGACCTGCGTGTCATGATTCGGCATGATGGCTGGAGCCATATGATTGTCACTTTAATGACCTGCGTGTCAACCTTAAGTAATGCACTTATTTTATTAGCTATAGAGATAGCAATATTATCTGGTGCATCGACAAGGTGGTGGCAATCTTCGCGAAGGTGAACACCGACGCAAATGCCGAAGACGAAGAAATGTTTGAGTTCTCCGTCTGAAGGGGCTATACCATGTCATGCTAATTATGAATTGCCTGAGATGTTTATCCCTTATGATGCACCCTTCTTGATTGCGCGATAGTCGCTTTGTATTAGGGTGATCTCTCACTTTAAAATATCAAAGTAGTTAGTGTTCACCCAAGTGTAGCACCGTCTGAAATTCGTATCTTTTCGGGGTGTGCCATGTCCACATGGGTACGAACGAATCGAGAGGAATGAGGCGGGTGAGGTCAGACCTCGCAGCAAGATCACTTGGTTGTCTTTGACGTTCAGGCAGGATAGTCCTGAGCTCGGAACACACCCATCGAAAGATGAACAAAAGTCACATGGAGATGTGATTGGCAAGTTTGCCTACCGATTAAAATTCCCGTCATCAGTGATGTCCACATCAATGGCGTTGAATTGAAATGCGGATCTTGAATCACTCACAATTAATTATGAGAGATATTGATTTGAGTGGGAGCGCACTATAGAATTAACTTGTTTAATTCTCAGTGCAATTAATTATGAACTTTGTCTAAGTGTGGTTTGCATAATAGTTGTAGAAGAATGGCTCGCGTTTCCACCTTTCCTATTAAAATTGAATAGCTGTTAAATATCTGGTTAAAACTTTACGGTTGGTAACGTAATATGAGGATTGTCCTCAAGAGTGCCGAGAAGGACTTTGTCCTATCGCATGCTTTCGGTATCCTCCCGCAAATGCTATGGATGATGTGACTCTCGTGCTTCGATCCAAAAGCTAGAATTCCGTTACGGTCAAATGCAATATGTTTGCTTCCATGAGACCCGAACTTCGAAAGTTTGGGATAGTTATGTGATATTCATGGAACTGAAAATCATTTTCAGATACAAACAAAGCAATGTTTGTTTGCAAACTATTAGTAAAAGTGTTTACTATGCATTTGACTGTTAGGAAAGGGATCCAGGAGAACGCCTGTCATATGATATGAAGGTGAATAAAACAACAACTTAAAGAGAAAGGAAGTGTCCGGAGGGTGTTAGTGAAACTTTTCACGCCTAGGAAGTCCGGGGCTAACGCCACTCTTAAGTTGGGTGCTTCTTCTGAGAGTAGGAGAAATACTGAAAGTTAAGACTGTTAGAAGTATGAAGGCAGAAGGAAAGAAGACTGGAATATCCAGCTCATGTATGAATGTCATACAAGTTTTTGATGTATAGAAGGCTGGTCAAAGATATAGTTCTTGGGAATTATGGTTAAACATGTTAATCATTGATTCTTGGGTATTGTGAGTTAATCACAAAGATACCCGCTCGATTGCATTCTGTTGCAACTCGATGTAAAACTACTATGGCCTGAAAGACTAGCCAGGAATGAGGTTTTGATACACGCTGGGAATATAGTAAATGGTACTATACTTTCCATCGGTGTATTACCATATGTATTTATTTTCATAAATCATTTTAGAGTTTTACACACTCTAGCCCATTGCATAAAGTATCTTGCAAGAAGGTTGTTCATAAGAGAACTTTTAATGTTCGGAGTTATGAATAACAAAAGGGCCATACTTTCATTATGAATGAGAAGTATGTTATGAATATTGATAATAATACATTACCTCTGTATTTACTTTCATAATTCGTTTAGAGTTTCAAACACTCTAGCCCTTTGCATAAGGTATCTTGCAAGGAGGTTATTCATAAGAGAACTTTTGATGTTCGGTGTTATGAATAACATGAAGGGACATGCTTCCATCCAGGATAGGATGTATGTTATGAATATTGATGGTAATATGATACATCCATAACACTGACGCTAAATGTCGCAAGACTAAAAGAATACCACATATGTGTGTCACTGCATTTGGCCACGTTGGAGAAACCCGCATGGAAAATTCCATCATGATGGATTTTGAAGTCGTTTGATTTTGAATCATCTGACACTTGCAACTTTCCTCTGAAAAGTGAAGTGACTGAAATACCGTTCACAGGCCATAAGGAACGAGCAAGGAACATATTGGTGATCATACATTATGATGTGTGTAGTCCAATAAATGTTGTTGCAAGTAGTGGATTTATCTATCTTCAGAAATGACTCAAGTAGATATATGGATATTTACTTGATGAGACGTAAGTCTGGATCTTTTGAATTCATTCATAAGGTTTTCAAAAATGAAGTAGAAGTTATTGTAACAAGAAAATTATGTTTCTACAATTCGATTGCAGAAAGGAATATTTGAGTTACAAGTTTAGCGAATGTCTGATGAGTTATGAAAGGGGTTTCATAACTTGCACCTCCCGGAACACCACTGCAAGTGGAAAGTCCGTGAAGATGTAATCGAACCATTTATGACATGGTAAGATCAAAGATCGCATAAATAAATTTGCCATTATCTCTTTTAAAGTGATGCTTTAGAGACTGCGGCTTTTACACTGAAAAGAGCTCCATCGGGTCTGTTGAAATGATGTCATGGTATGGTACGCCTAACCATGTTATATCTTTTCTTAACATTTGGAATATGGGGCTTGTGTAAAAGGTTACAAACCTATTCCAAATCAGACAAGTGCTACTTTATAGGTTATCCCAAGTCATTGGGTATTCCCCCACCACTATACCGAGGCAAACGATTTTGCCACAAAACGGTATGCTTTTAAAGAGAATAGTTCTTACAAAAGGTGAGTGGGAGGACAGTTCAACTCGACGAGATAACCAGTATCTTCGTCATCAGGTCAAAGGAAAGGAACCTTGGAAGTGATTCCGGAGTTTCCTACTGCGACTGATACGGAAGCCTCTACATGAGATGTATGGACTTCGGTCGAACTTGGAGCTGAACCACGTAGGAAAAACTCGTGCAAACCTCTCAGGCGCGCATACGAGATATTGTTGTTAGACAACAGTATACCTATGATACACAAGGAAGCGTTGATGGGCCCTGACTCCGGAATTGGCTAAATGCCAATACAATCCGAGATAGTTTCCATATAAGTGATTCAAGATTAAAACCTTGATACACCTTTCGGAAGACTTAGAGTCTAACGAATATTTATGAAACTATAAACTGATGTGGATAAAATGTTTTATCCATAAAGCTCGACTTGTTGAAATAACAAGTTCAAGGAGTTGACTACGATGAGTTTGTTTCACCGTAGCAATGCTTAAAGTTGGTTCGGGTTGAACTAGCAATTAATACATATTTCAATCATGAGATATGAAACATGGATGACAAAAGGATTTCCATATGATTGAAATGTAACCAAGGACTTGCATGTGTTACAGTCCAAGGTATTTTGTCAGTCCAGAGGATGCTAGTAAGTATGCAAACTTCAGAGTTCCAGCAATGGACAGAAGAGAGCAAAATGGAGTTGGAATCTTCGTGTTTTGATGAAATGGTCAAAAGGGTTTTGACTTCATCAATGGGTAAAAAAGATGCTTGTGATTCAAGAAAGTAAGTGGGAGCATAATAACATTTCTAAAAACCTTGTGTGCTTGACACATTGTTAATTGGAAATAAATTTCTTGACACGAATTAGGACTTCATTTGAAAATTGTTTTTTCGATGAAGTGCTTGGGCTAAATAGCCTTAATATTAGGCATGATGATCTATGGAGATAGATTTACCTAATGGGGCTGAGCAAAGATACATATTGACAAGATGCTAAAACTTTTTAGCAGTTAAAAACGTTAAGGAGTGATTCTTGCCGAAGTCACATGGAAAGAGTTTTTGCAAGACTCGGTGTCCCAAAAACACTGATGAGCAAAATACATGATGGAAATTCCACACACCTTCGTGTTTGGATTAATCATGTATTCCATGGTATGTAAAAACAACCAGATATGTCCAATACTCCAAAGTTGTTGCGAGTATAGATACCAAAGTGATCAAAAGTACTGATCATGGGACAACAGTGAAAAATGTCATTAAGTACTAGAGTAGTACTGATGACGTGTTTTCTCGCAAGCAGAGATTATGAAGTACTCGTTGTAAGTAATTACATCGATACAGTTTTCATCAATGCTCCATGTGATTTTCGATTTAAGTTAAGAATTTTTTGTGTAATACACAACATGGTGGCACGGTAGTTGGAAATTATTCCAAACAAGATACTGTGGCGAATTCTATAACAAAGGCTAAGTATGTTGACGCTTTAGAAGTGACAAAGAAGTTGTTGAATCATATAGTTCATTCATGAACTTAGTATGGTTCCAAGATGGCTTTGGTCAATGGGACACTATTGCAGATAGTTGCTCCATAGCTCAGTCTGAGGAATCAGGTTTCGACCAATGATTCACACATATGCAAAGCCAAGTCCACACAAAATATGAATTTTGTGAAAGTTTGAAAACGCAAGGATATGCAAAGTTACACACAGAGCTGAAGTCGTCAGATCCGTTGGACATCAGGCTATACCACATGCGAAGCATATTTTACACAAGTGTGCCACAGGTGTAAAGTGCATTAGCATTAACTAGATTATTGACTCTAGTGCAAGTGGGAGTCTGTAGGAGATATGCCCTAGAGGCAATAATAAATGTTATTGATTATCTCCTTGTTCATAATTAGGTTTATGTTCCATGCTATAACTACTATGGTTCTCGAGTCTACAATAACAACGAGGCTCGGAGGAAGACTCATATGCACGTGTGGAATAATAAACGGTAAAATGTATTCCTAGTCTGGCCTCTAAGACTAGCTCAAGTGTTGCATGATGGTTCTGTTTTCCTGATCATGGGCATGTCTATGCCAGCAACTTTGAGGGCACAATGTTAGAAGAACATTTGTGTTGAATCGACCCAAATTGATGTTATGCTATGAGATACATTCGTCACAAGTTAAATGGTTAATAACACAGAGATGGTTAACGTTTGCATGATTCCTTAGACCATGAGAGTATCGAGTTTCTTCATGCTTGCATCATGAACGTTGGGGTTTGTTAAACGTCATCCGTAAATGGGTGGCTATTACGGCGGCTTACGGATTCATGGAAAAGTATATCAAGTAACTTGATAGATCAAGATTGGGATTTGCTCCTTCGACGATGGAGAGATATCTCTGGGCCCTCTCGGTGTTACGGTATCCATCATCGTCTAGCCAGACAGTTTGTGATTTGATCACGGGGATGCCGGAACACGGGAACGAGAAAAGAGAACAATACCGGTAACGAGGTAACTGGCATAGTGGACAAGTTGTTGATCCACGGGGATGCCAACATGTCTCACCTCGGGTATTTGTAACATATCGCGAAGCAACAGGAATAGCACACGGCAACTGGAGGTTCACTCGAATATTCATTCGTGAGGGTATAGGAGTCAATATGGGTGTCCACGGCTCCGATGTTGATCATTGATCGGAAGGGATTCCGGGTCATGTCTATACTTCACCGAACCTATAGGGTCACACGCTTAGGGGTCATCTATCCGTTGAATACTAGACAGGGAGTCTGAGAGAAATTCACCGAAAAAGTTTCGGAGACAACGGAAGAGTTCCGGAGAGAGAACACCGGAAGAGTTTCGGTAAAACCGAAAAGTTGTTTCAGAGTGTACCATTAAGTCAAATTGGTTTCGGCACATGCTTGGAAATTATTGGAGGGTACCAGAATTGTTCCGGTAACTTCTGAGATTTTTCAGAGACAAAAACCGGAAATGTTCCGGACTGCCGGAACCGCTTTAGTTGCTTTTCACAGATGAAAATCACTAAACCGAAAAGTTGTTTCGGAGTACACCATTAAGTCAAATTGGTTTCGGCACACGCCTGATAATTCTTGGAGGGTGCCAGAATCATTTTGGAAACTTCTGGGAATTTTCCGGAAGAAAAACCGGAAATGTTCCGGAGCTGCCGGAACCGCTTTGTTTGCTTTTCGCAGATGAAAATCACTAATCCGGAATTGTTTCGAAACGCGTCAAAAATTATTTTAGTGGGTACTGGAAATGTTCTAAGCCCACATAAATATTTTCGGTTCGAACGGACGCTGAAAAATGTCGTCGTGAATAGTGAAAGTGATTTTTGGGTGGCTTCTTGGAGAAGCCACCTTGAGGGCCCTTTGGTATTTTCCCCCTTGGCTTCTTGGAGAAGCCACCCTTGGGCTTGGCCTATAAATAGGGGTGGAGTGGGCTGCCTAAAGACCTACTCTTTCTCACATACAAGTGCCATGCATGATCTGACTTTCTCTCTCCCTCCCAGCGAAATAGTTTCGTAGAGCCGAAAGCCTGTCTGGGTTCAGGTGGGAACTAGTTCTGGACGGCGAAGCCCTGCCGGATAGATGACACCGTATGTGTGCAACTCTGTAGAGAGATCGTAGTTTCGGTCTTAGTTCGAGAGTGCCTCCCGAAGGGCTGTCCGTGTGACCGTCCGAGTTTCGAAGGTCCTCCCGAAGGACTGTCCGAGTGACCGGCCGAGTTTCGAAGGTCCTCCCGAAGGGCTGTCCGTGACACCGTCCGGGGGACTGTCCGACCACCTCCCGGAGGGCTGTCCGAGGGGCAGATGATGGTATACATCCTCGCGGTTGGGAGGTTGTAAATCCTAGCTGCGGGGATCTGCACCGCCGATCGTCATCGACTCTACTTCCGCTGCGCTACAAGTCGGTAACGAAAAAGATCAAACCTTGTATGCAGTCTCCATAGTGGTCCTGGGCTGGTGCGTAGGTCGGAAATTTTTTGTTTTCTGCTGCGTTACCCTACAGTGGCATCAATAGCCGAGCTATGCGTAGATGCAGGTTGCGATCTAGAATACATAGAGATGTATAGGTGTTGCACAATATAATTAGGTAGTAGATGAGTTCTATTACTAAAAATTATTTGTGCGGGTAGCAGATGAAATCTGTTACCCGATGTTCTTGTTGCTTCCCTGGAATTTGCATATTTCTGATCTTGATAACAGCATGGTGGAGTTTCAATGTTCTGGCAATCCGCGATCCTGATTGATCAACGAAGTGCTAACAGTTCATTTAATTCCACCGTAGTTAAAAAGAAAGATGAAATTTCGCAGACAAAAGGGCAATGCAGATATGATCTGCACGGGGGTCATGCGTATGACGAAGTTTAGTATGGGGCTCGAGATTTTATTATCTCGTGTTTCATACACCCCGCAATGTTAATCTAGCGACTTGGATTATCATGCTTGATGATGGACGTTGGTAGCTTCGGTTTGTTTCGAAACCTTAGAAGCCACGTAAAACAAGTTTTTGCATGAACCGATTAGAGGCGTCTAACTTGGTTTTGCAGGATGGTTTGCATGTGCATATGATGTGGTATAGCAGTGCTCATATTAATTTGATTATGTATGAGATGACTATATGATGTAATATTAACATGACCTGCGTGTCATGATTCGGCATGATGGCTGGAGCCATATGATTGTCACTTTAATGACCTGCGTGTCAACCTTAAGTAATGCACTTATTTTATTAGCTATAGAGATAGCAATATTATCTGGTGCATCGACAAGGTGGTGGCAATCTTCGCGAAGGTGAACACCGACGCAAATGCCGAAGACGAAGAAATGTTTGAGTTCTCCGTCTGAAGGGGCTATACCATGTCATGCTAATTATGAATTGCCTGAGATGTTTATCCCTTATGATGCACCCTTCTTGATTGCGCGATAGTCGCTTTGTATTAGGGTGATCTCTCACTTTAAAATATCAAAGTAGTTAGTGTTCACCCAAGTGTAGCACCGTCTGAAATTCGTATCTTTTCGGGGTGCGCCATGTCCACATGGGTACGAACGAATCGAGAGGAATGAGGCGGGTGAGGTCAGACCTCGCAGCAAGATCACTTGGTTGTCTTTGACGTTCAGGCAGGATAGTCCTGAGCTCGGAACACACCCATCGAAAGATGAACAAAAGTCACATGGAGATGTGATTGGCAAGTTTGCCTACCGATTAAAATTCCCGTCATCAGTGATGTCCACATCAATGGCGTTGAATTGAAATGCGGATCTTGAATCACTCACAATCAATTATGAGAGATATTGATTTGAGTGGGAGCGCACTATAGAATTAACTTGTTTAATTCTCAGTGCAATTAATTATGAACTTTGTCTAAGTGTGGTTTGCATAATAGTTGTAGAAGAATGGCTCGCGTTTCCACCTTTCCTATTAAAATTGAATAGCTGTTAAATATCTGGTTAAAACTTTACGGTTGGTAACGTAATATGAGGATTGTCCTCAAGAGTGCCGAGAAGGACTTTGTCCTATCGCATGCTTTCGGTATCCTCCCGCAAATGCTATGGATGATGTGACTCTCGTGCTTCGATCCAAAAGCTAGAATTCCGTTACGGTCAAATGCAATATGTTTGCTTCCATGAGACCCGAACTTCGAAAGTTTGGGATAGTTATGTGATATTCATGGAACTGAAAATCATTTTCAGATACAAACAAAGCAATGTTTGTTTGCAAACTATTAGTAAAAGTGTTTACTATGCATTTGACTGTTAGGAAAGGGATCCAGGAGAACGCCTGTCATATGATATGAAGGTGAATAAAACAACAACTTAAAGAGAAAGGAAGTGTCCGGAGGGTGTTAGTGAAACTTTTCACGCCTAGGAAGTCCGGGGCTAACGCCACTCTTAAGTTGGGTGCTTCTTCTGAGAGTAGGAGAAATACTGAAAGTTAAGACTGTTAGAAGTATGAAGGCAGAAGGAAAGAAGACTGGAATATCCAGCTCATGTATGAATGTCATACAAGTTTTTGATGTATAGAAGGCTGGTCAAAGATATAGTTCTTGGGAATTATGGTTAAACATGTTAATCATTGATTCTTGGGTATTGTGAGTTAATCACAAAGATACCCGCTCGATTGCATTCTGTTGCAACTCGATGTAAAACTACTATGGCCTGAAAGACTAGCCAGGAATGAGGTTTTGATACACGCTGGGAATATAGTAAATGGTACTATACTTTCCATCGGTGTATTACCATATGTATTTATTTTCATAAATCATTTTAGAGTTTTACACACTCTAGCCCATTGCATAAAGTATCTTGCAAGAAGGTTGTTCATAAGAGAACTTTTAATGTTCGGAGTTATGAATAACAAAAGGGCCATACTTTCATTATGAATGAGAAGTATGTTATGAATATTGATAATAATACATTACCTCTGTATTTACTTTCATAATTCGTTTAGAGTTTCAAACACTCTAGCCCTTTGCATAAGGTATCTTGCAAGGAGGTTATTCATAAGAGAACTTTTGATGTTCGGTGTTATGAATAACATGAAGGGACATGCTTCCATCCAGGATAGGATGTATGTTATGAATATTGATGGTAATATGATACATCCATAACACTGACGCTAAATGTCGCAAGACTAAAAGAATACCACATATGTGTGTCACTGCATTTGGCCACGTTGGAGAAACCCGCATGGAAAATTCCATCATGATGGATTTTGAAGTCGTTTGATTTTGAATCATCTGACACTTGCAACTTTCCTCTGAAAAGTGAAGTGACTGAAATACCGTTCACAGGCCATAAGGAACGAGCAAGGAACATATTGGTGATCATACATTATGATGTGTGTAGTCCAATAAATGTTGTTGCAAGTAGTGGATTTATCTATCTTCAGAAATGACTCAAGTAGATATATGGATATTTACTTGATGAGACGTAAGTCTGGATCTTTTGAATTCATTCATAAGGTTTTCAAAAATGAAGTAGAAGTTATTGTAACAAGAAAATTATGTTTCTACAATTCGATTGCAGAAAGGAATATTTGAGTTACAAGTTTAGCGAATGTCTGATGAATTATGAAAGGGGTTTCATAACTTGCACCTCCCGGAACACCACTGCAAGTGGAAAGTCCGTGAAGATGTAATCGAACCATTTATGACATGGTAAGATCAAAGATCGCATAAATAAATTTGCCATTATCTCTTTTAAAGTGATGCTTTAGAGACTGCGGCTTTTACACTGAAAAGAGCTCCATCGGGTCTGTTGAAATGATGTCATGGTATGGTACGCCTAACCATGTTATATCTTTTTCTTAACATTTGGAATATGGGGCTTGTGTAAAAGGTAACAAACCTATTCCAAATCAGACAAGTGCTACTTTGTAGGTTATCCCAAGTCATTGGGTATTCCCCCACCACTATACCGAGGCAAACGATTTTGCCACAAAACGGAATGCTTTTAAAGAGAATAGTTCTTACAAAAGGTGAGTGGGAGGACAGTGCAACTTGACGAGATAACCAGTATCTTCGTCATCAGGTCAAAGGAAAGGAACCTTGGAAGTGATTCCGGAGTTTCCTACTGCGACTGATACGGAAGCCTCTACATGAGATGTATGGATTTCGGTCGAACTTGGAGCTGAACCACGTAGGAAAAACTCGTGCAAAACTCTCAGGCGCGCATACGAGATATTGTTCTTAGACAACAGTATACCTACGATACACAAGGAAGCGTTGATGGGCCCTGACTCCGGAATTGGCTAAATGCCAATACAATCCGAGATAGTTTCCATATAAGTGATTCAAGATTAAAACCTTGATACACCTTTCGGAAGACTTAGAGTCTAACGAATATTTATGAAACTATAAACTGATGTGGATAAAATGTTTTATCCATAAAGCTCGACTTGTTGAAATAACAAGTTCAAGGAGTTGACTACGATGAGGTTGTTTCATCGTAGCGATGCTTAAAGTTGGTTCGGGTTGAACTAGCAATTAATACATATTTCAATCATGAGATATGAAACATGGATGACGAAAGGATTTCCATATGATGGAAATGTAACCAAGGACTTGCATGTGTTACAGTCCAAGGTATTTTGTCAGTCCAGAGGATGCTAGTAAGTATGCAAACTTCAGAGTTCCAGCAATGGACAGAAGAGAGCAAAATGGAGTTGGAATCTTCGTGTTTTGATGAAATGGTCAAAAGGGTTTTGACTTCATCAATGGGTAAAAAAGATGCTTGTGGTTCAAGGAAGTAAGTGGGAGCATAATAACATTTCTAAAAACCTTGTGTGCTTGACACATTGTTAATTGGAAATAAATTTCTTGACACGAATTAGGACTTCATTTGAAAATAGTTTTTTCGATGAAGTGCTTGGGCTAAATAGCCTTAATATTAGGCATGATGATCTATGGAGATAGATTTACCTAATGGGGCTGAGCAAAGATACATATTGACAAGATGCTAAAATTTTTTAGCATTTAAAAACGTCAAGGAGTGATTCTTGCCGAAGTAACATGGAAAGAGTTTTTGCAAGACTCGGTGTCCCAAAAACACTGATGAGCAAAATACATGACGGAGATTCCACACACCTTCGTGTTTGGATTAATCATGTATTCCATGGTATGTAAAAACAACCAGATATGTCCAATACTCCAAAGTTGTTGCGAGTATAGATACCAAAGTGATCAAAAGTACTGATCATGGGACAACAGTGAAAAATTTCATTAAGTACTAGAGTAGTACTGATGACATGTTTTCTCCCAAGCAGAGATTATGAAGTACTCGTTGTAAGTAATTACATCGATACAGTCTTCATCAATGCTCCATGCGATTTTCGATTTAAGTTAAGGATTTTTTGTGTAATACACAACATGGTGGCACGGTAGTTGGAAATTATTCCAAACAAGATACTATGGCGAATTCTATAACAAAGGCTAAGTATGTTGACGCTTTAGAAGCGACAAAGAAGTTGTTGTATCATATAGTTCATTCATGAACTTAGTATGGTTCCAAGATGGCTTTGGTCAATGGGACACTATTGCAGATAGTTGCTCCATAGCTCAGTCTGAGGAATCAGGTTTCGACCAATGATTCACACATATGCAAAGCCAAGTCCACACAAAATATGAATTTTGTGAAAGCGTGAAAACGCAAGGATATGCAAAGTTACACACGGAGCTGAAGTCGTCAGATTCGTTGGACATCAGGCTATACCACATGCGAAGCATATTTTACACCAGTGTGCCACAGGTGTAAAGTGCATTAGAATTAACTAGATTATTGACTCTAGTGCAAGTGGGAGTCTGTAGGAGATATGCCCTAGAGGCAATAATAAATGTTATTGATTATCTCCTTGTTCATAATTAGGTTTATGTTCCATGCTATAACTGCTATGGTTCTCGAGTCTACAATAACCACGAGGCTCGGAGGAAGACTCATATGCACGTGTGGAATAATAAACGGTAAAATGTATTCCTAGTCTGGCCTCTAAGACTAGCTCAAGTGTTGCATGATGGTTCTGTTTTCCTGATCATGGGCATGTCTATGCCAGCAACTTTGAGGGCACAATGTTAGAAGAACATTTGTGTTGAATCGACCCAAATTGATGTTATGCTATGAGATACATTCGTCACAAGTTAAATGGTAAATAACACAGAGATGGTTAACGTTTGCATGATTCCTTAGACCATGAGAGTATCGAGTTTCTTCATGCTTGCTTCATGAACTTTGTGTTTGTTAAACGTCATCCGTAAATGGGTGGCTATTACGGCGGCTTACGGGTTCATGGAAAAGTATGTCAAGTAACTTGATAGCTCAAGATTGGGATTTGCTCCTCTGACAATGGAGAGATATCTCTGGGCCCTCTCGGTTTTACGGTATCCATCCTCGTCTTGCCAGACACTTTGTGATTTGATCACGGGGATGCCGGAACACGGGAACGAGAAAAGAGAACAATACCGGTAACGAGGTAACTGGCATAGTGGACAAGTTGTTGATCCACGGGGATGCCAACATGTCTCACCTCGGGTATTTGTAACATATCGCGAAGCAACAGGAATAGCACACGGCAACTGGAGGTTCACTCGAATATTCATTCGTGTGGGTATAGGGGTGAATATGGTTGTCCACGGCTCCGATGTTGATCATTGATCAGAAGGGATTCCGGGTCATGTCTATACTTCACCGAACCTATAGGGTCACACGCTTAGGGATCATCTATCTGTTGAATACTAGACAGGGAGTCTGAGAGAAATTCACCGAAAAAGTTTCGGAGACAACGGAAGAGTTCCGGAGAGAGAACACCGGAAGAGTTTCGGTAAAACCGAAAAGTTGTTTCAGAGTGTACCATTAAGTCAAATTGGTTTCGGCACATGCCTGGAAATTATTGGAGGGTACCCGAATTGTTCCGGTAACTTCTGAGATTTTTCAGAGACAAAAACCGGAAATGTTCCGGACTGCCGGAACCGCTTTAGTTGCTTTTCACAGATGATAATCACTAAACCGAAAAGTTGTTTCGGAGTACACCATTAAGTCAAATTGGTTTCGGCACACGCCTGATAATTCTAGGAGGGTGCCAGAATCATTTTGGAAACTTCTGGGAATTTTCCGGAAGAAAAACCGGAAATGTTCCGGAGCTGCCGGAACCGCTTTGTTTGCTTTTCGCAGATGAAAATCACTAATCCAAAATTGTTTCGGAACGCGTCGAAAATTATATTAGTGGGTACTGGAAATGTTCTAAGCCCACATAAATATTTTCGGTTCGAACGGACGCTGAAAAATGTCGTCGTGAATAGTGAAAGTGCTTTTTGGGTGGCTTCTTGGAGAAGCCACCTTGAGGGCCCTTTGGTATTTCCCCCCTTGGCTTCTTGGAGAAGCCACCCTTGGGCTTGGCCTATAAACAGGGGTGGAGTGGGCTGCCTAAAGACTTACTCTTTCTCACATACAAGTGCCATGCATGATCTGGCTTTCTCTCTCCCTCCCAGCGAAATAGTTTCGTAGAGCCGAAAGGCTGTCTGGGTTCCGGTGGGAACTAGTTCTGGACGGCGAAGCCCTGCCGGATAGATGACACCGTATGTGTGCAACTCTGAGAGATCGTAGTTTCGGTCTTAGTTCGAGAGTGCCTCCCGAAGGGCTGTCCGTGTGACCGTCCGAGTTTCGAAGGTCCTCCCGAAGGGCTGTCCGAGTGACCGTCCGAGTTTCGAAGGGCTGTCCGCGACACCGTCCGGGGGACTGTCCAACCGCCTCCCGGAGGGCTGTCCGAGGGGCAGATGATGGTATACATCCTCGCGGTTGGGAGGTTGTAAATCCTAGCTGCGGGGATCTGCACCGCCGATCGTCATCGACTCTAGTTCCGCTGCGCTACGAGTCGGTAACGAAAAAGATCAAACCTTGTATGCCATCTCCATAGTGGTCCTGGGCTGGTGCGTAGGTCGGAAATTTTTTGTTTTCTGCTGCGTTACCCTACAGCGCGATGGCATCCAGCTGACCAAGCTCAGTGTGCTCGTGGAGAGGACGTTTTCAAGACTCGAACATTTCATAGAAGTCTTTTGCAGATTCCTCCATCTCATCGTCCGAATCCCGAGCATCATCAAAGTCTTGCACCATCTCTTCGATCCCGGTACCATGCTCGTTGGTGCGACGACGAACCACCTCAGCTCTGGCACATTGGGCAGACTCACCATGAAATCTCCACACCGTATAATCACGCGTAAAACCCCACTTCTGCAAGTGTTTACCCATTTTATCCCGTGTCCACTTTTTATGGTTGTCGCACCGGACACAGGGGCACTAGGTTATTTCTTGGCCATTTGCAAATGCGGCGCTCAGAAACCCCTTGGTTTTTGTTAACCATTCAATGATCATGTCTTTCTGACTAGGGTGACCGGTGTACATCCACGCACGATCACTCATCTTGCCTACCTACTAAACACACAAGAAATATATATATATAATTCATCATCTATATTCATCAGTTAATCAAGTTTGTCAGTTTTATTACGTCCATGCAACCTACACGCTAATAGGTAAAGATAGGTCCTAATCCCACCCGAGTATGTGTAGATTGGGTTCATTTTCCCATGCTCTGCTCCGGATCCGACGCAGAATTTCGACCGCACCTCCCCGCTGTTCTCCTGATACACATCTCGGCAATAAGCAGAGAGGATGTATACCCGGAGAACAACAGGGAGGCACTGACGAAATTCCGCATCGGATCCGGAGCAAAGCATAAGGGAAAACGAACCCAATCTACACATACTCGGGCTGTCCATGGATAACGTTGGACAATTCAAAAGGATGGCGGTTATAAATATGCAAAGACATGCATATTTATAGATGCCGCCCTTTCGAACGGGAGACGCATACTGGTCACGCATGCTGATGATTGAAGACACCTATAGCTAGCAAGTTTCATCGGCACGAAGACCGGAACAGAGCAAATTAAGGGGGGGGGGGAGGAGATGTGTGCTCACCCACGAACGCAGGGGAGCTCGTCAAACACACAGGGAGGTCATCGAACAGTAGACCCTCGCAGCGACGAAACAACTGCACATTGAAATCCAAAGATGAGTAACATAGCATTATTGTTTTTTCCGTCAACCGAACTAAATATTTAAAATACGATGCCACCGCCAAGTTGAAATTTAGGGTTCCATCGATGCCGAGGTACGCCCTCCGCCGACATGCCACCCTGGCCCTCTCTTTCCTATCCTCCTCCTCCTCCTCCTCTTCTTCCTCTTCCTTCTTTTCCTTTTTCCTCTTCTTCCCTTTTCCTTTTTCCTCTTCTTCTCCTTATTTTTCTTTTCTTCTTAGTTTTTTTTTCATCTTTCTTCTTCTTCTTCTAATTATCTAAACCTAAACTAAACCTAGCCCTAACCTAAACCAAACACTAATTAACCAAAACCTAAACAGTAAAAAAACAGAAAAAAAGGAAAAAAATTACCTTCAGGGCCGGTGGAGGAGGGCCGGCGCGGTGGTGGAGGAGGGTCGACGCGGTGGTGGAGGAGGGCCGGCGCAGGGGGAGGAAGGCCGCGGAGAGGGGGCAGAGCCGCGGCCTGCTCCGGCGGTGGGGCGGCGGTGGGGCAGAGCCGCGGCTGCTCCGAGGTCGTCGGGGGAGGGGCGGGCGCAGGGGCCGGAGAGCGGGGCGGCGGGGCAGGTCGTCGGGGAGGGGCGGGCGCAGGGGCCGGAGAGCGGGGCGGCGGGGCAGGTCGTCGGGGAGGGGCGGCGGGGGAGCTCGTCGGGGGAGGGGCGGGCGTAGGGGCCGGGGAGCGGGGCGGGGCGGCCGGTGACGGTGGCGGCGGGGTGAGGGCGGCCGGTGAGGGTGGCGGCGGGTGAGGGGCGGCGGGTGAGGGTGGCGGCCGGTGAGGGGCGGCGGGGCGGGCGGTGAGGGGCGGCGGGGCAGGGGCGGCCGGTGAGGGGTGGCGGCGGGTGAGGGGCGGCCGGTGGTCGTGCGGGGTGAGAGAGAGATGCACAGAGAGAGAGAGAGAGAGAGAGGGTCGAGGCCGGCCGGGGGGGTTTGTTAGGCCGGGTGAGGGTCTTTGCCGTCTGCCGTTCGCCCCTTTGTCGTCCGCTAGCTGACGGCAAAGAGGGGGTGGGGCCGGGGGCTAACGCCGTTAGCCAGGCGTCTTCTTTGCCGTCTGCTAGCGGACGGCAAAGGGACGTACGGCAGACGGCAAAGATCCGGCGGACGGCATCCAGGCCGTCCATTTGACCTAACCAGCTTCACGGCCCAGTGGGGCCAGCTGGGCTCTTTGCCGTCTTCCTTTGGCCCTTTGCCGTCCGCTGGCCGACGGCAAAGAGCTGGCGGACGGCAAACTATATCTTTGCCGTCAGCCTGTTTTTTGCCGTCAGTTTCTTGTTAGCGGACAGCAAAGACGTTCTTTGCCGTCCGCCAGCAGACGGCAAAGAACTGGCAGACGGCAAATTCCCGGATTCCAGTGGTGCAGAGTCCGTCGTTGCTGGTTTCGCCGTCCTTCCAGGAGACCATGGCTGCGGCGGGCAGTGGTCGGCAGCGACAAATGAGCGAGGGAAGCGATGGGAGGCAGAGACCTAAGCGAGAGAGAGGGGAATGGACGAACGGGTTGGGCTGGTCCGGCTCGTTTTGAGCGACGTCGTCTAACGGCGCGTCACGGGCGCCATCCGCCTGTCCACGTGGCGCCTGACAACGGGTCGAATCCGTCAGGTTTCCACTCAGACGCGGCAAATCATCGAATCAACGTTATTTGAAAACTGCCAGCGCAAACATGGTGGTTTTTTGAAAAAAACCGAAAGGTGGACGTTTTTTGAAATAGCGTCCCCAATTGTGGTGGTTTTCTGCAATTTACTCAATGGATCGTGCCGACTGCCGATGGGAGGATCTTTGCCGATTTCGTCACCGAGTTGTACGACAAATATGTTGACAACGGTATACATCAAAACAATCATATACTCCCTCCGTTTTTAAATATGTCTTTTTACAGATTTCAATATAAACTATATACAGAACAAAATAAATGAATCTACACATTAAAATATGTCTATATGGATCCATATGTAATTTTTATTAAAATCTCTAAAAAGACTTATATTTAGAAACTGATAGTGTAATATATATAACAAAATTAAACCAGCTAAGCTAGGGAATTTATGAGAATTTTGAGGCTCTTGCGTGATGAACGACTGTTTGACAGTAGTGCTTCGGGTAATTTGTCCGTATATCTACTTTTGACTGCTTTGATTTTTCTTCCCACCGCTCAAAATGACACTTCGCAAGACTGCGTCCACCACTTTCTCCCTTAAATTGGACCATGGACATGGAGCTACGCTTGGTTAGACGATCTTTGATATGGTCTAGTGCAACTGGGCATTTGTAGTTGAAGATTTTGTCGAATCGAAGTGACCGAATGGCTTGTGTGGATTTGCATACGGTTGACATTGTATCGTACATGCACCACACTAGGTATAAATCTCTGCAAAAATAAAACACAAGATAAAAAAGAACACGATTCGGTATACAAACGTATCCAACCGGGCAAAAAGGAATAAAAGAAAACATGAAGAACTACAAAGTTTTTTGGTTCACATGCCTCAAAGGTAAATTATAAACATTGAAGTGCAGACGGACGGTTAAAATAGAACCCACAAATCTTGGCTCGAAGAAATAAACAAAATGGGAATTTTCTTACCTTCATACGAGCGCATTTCTTCAAGTGAAGTCTGATAAGTTTGATTTTTTTTACCTTCATGCCCTTTATAGTTCAACACTCCCTATAAGTTTTCCTTGCATAAGAAAATTGTCCGAAGACACATTTCTGCAAGTGATTGTTCAACACTCCCTATAAGTTTCCCTTGCATAAGAAAATATTAGCATATCAAGGGTATTTTCTTCCTCTATTTTGTCGTTATCGCTAACATGATAATTAACATCCTCAACCTGAGGGTGACATTTCTGCAAGTGAAGTTTGTTAGCATCTAATTCATTCAAAGTATCCATATACTCTTGATTCATTCAAAGTATCCATATACTCTGGATTCATTCAAAGTATCCATGTACTCTTGTTCTGGTATAGTGGAGGGTTATTTTGTCGTGAACTCCTCTTCCTCGTGCTTTTCTTCTTCTTCTTCTTCTTCTTCTTCTTCAAAATGATGCTCTTGGCAATACTCATATATGGAGTACATTTTATTGTACATCCATTTGATTATGGCATCATTGTTGTGGGCTCGAGCAACGTCTTGGATCTCAGCAAATAATATACCTGCACTTTTGCTTACTACATACCATAGGAATTCCTCGGTGGCATTTGTCATATTATTGTTATAATATGCTATCACTTGATCATAAGCATTCGTGCACTGAAAGTTAATGTGTTCAATACAAAGAACATATCATGGATGCACATGTGTTTACTATGTGTAGTAGTTCTTCAGTATTCATGGAAGTTATATCTTTTCCAAGAGTTGCTTCATCAAAGAACATATAAAAAGTGTGCGAAAGGTTACTCTCGTGGGAGGAAGATGAGGGTAGGTGAATCTGTTCCTCCTCTTCATTTTCCTCGTTGTTCCCTTCCTCTAGGCACACTTCATCCAAGATAGAAGGTTCTTTGGCATTCCCATTTGTTTGCTGCAAGTTAGTTTGGAAAATATTTAATTAATTTTTTCTTACCCATTCTTGCAGCTTGTCATCAACATAGGGGGTTGTTTGCTCATCGTGAAGTACATCCTTTTCTTTATCATTTTATGAGTCCTGCAACAGGTTAGTTCCTCCCAAGGCAGTCATGATTCGCTCTGGTCCATTCTTCACTAATACATTGTCACAAAAATTATTCAGTCCAAAGCAATGAATGGGATGCATTTCTCATAAATGGTTTCTAGAAAAATGCACTTTACCCTTGTATTTTTTATTCTACAAAGAATTTCACCGTCACCAACAAGAAGCACTAGTTGTATGATTTCCCTACTAGAATGACATTTATCACAACTATTATAAGTTGCTAGTATTGGATCGATACTATACTCACATTGATAATTCAGGTACTTTTTCGATTGGCATTGTTCACATGGTAGAGGGTATGCAACACATATCATTGATGAATAGTTATTCACCAATTTCAACCATTCTTTTATCTTAGCTTCTTTTTCTTCTGATTCTTTTTTTATGACAGCCAATTGCTTTGTATTTTCATAGACTCTATTCCACTCCTGCAAAATATCTTCAATAGACATCTCAAAATACATGGTTGGGATTTTTTAAAAATTTTGATATAAGGGGAAAACTGAAAGATAAATGGAAACTAACAAAATAAACTATGTGTGAGCGGGAAGGTAATAGTCGAGCACTTTTGCTCCCCGGCAACTGCGTCAGAAAAGCTTGATGACCTCCAAGGGTACACGGCTATTGCCATTCACGGTAACTAGAGTATGCTGATCCCACATGGAGCGGTGTTGCACAGGTAACTACCAACCCGACAACTACGTTGTCACTTACATGGCTACATTCACACCTACAACATTATCTGGAAATAGTCTATTCATCGGTTGCTAATGGAACAATAATAAGGGCGGTTTTGTCTAGACAACTAAGCGAACGTAGAAACATAAATAAAACTATGAATAAAATATGGGGGGCGGTGCTTGAGTAAAAGGCGTCCTCGAGGCGTTCGGAATCATTACTACTCGTACGTTCTACAGATACTTAAGCCACTTGTCATGTAGGTATTTGTGGGCGAAGTCTGGTACAGTATACGGAGCTATGCGTAGTCAACCGTAGCACTCACGCCACCATCGTCCCCCTAGCAGGTTATGGCAACGATGATTTAGGGTTTTCCCGTGGACGCGACCAAAGGGTGGTCTCCGTTATTCCCATGTCGCGTTGGTAGAGACGGGATAGGTAGATGATACTACTGTCACTTTTTCTCCTCCACTTCCCTAGAGATTTCACTGTCACTTGCTTTCTCCGCTCTCCACTTCACCCAATAGTAATATCCGTGTGTTCAAAACTGACAAATGTTGGATGATGCACTTCACCCAACATCACGAAGAATATTAACAATACATGAAAAGGTTATCTTATATCGTGTAAAATTATTCGGTGCTAGTACAAACTAGAGGTCATCCTATGAGAACTAGTAATTCACTCAAACATGTAGACGGAGTACATAGAGGATAGAGACAAGTTACAAGACAACATGATGTTGGAGATGGAGAGGACATGGTGGCGGCGGCGATGGAGAGGGCACCGGCCCTCCGGCCGGCGCCGGGTGTTGGTGGCGCCTCCTCTCCTCCTTCTTCTTGTCTTGGCCCTCTCTCTATGGTGGAGTTGTTGTCATGGAGGTGTGGAGGAAACTGATGGACCTTGTGAAGGATGGAGATGGTGATCACCGACGACTAGGATTGGAGGTCTTCTTATAGGATGCCTCCTCGGGAGTCCTTCATTGATGTAGACTCCTCCCCTTCATCCAAGGGCTCTAGGGGAGTCAAATCCACGTCCAATACAAGCCTTGGTCATCAAGTATTCCATAGGAACAAATCAGGATGAAATTTGAGTAAAATCGGGAAAGTTCTGACCAATTTTTGGAGCTCTCTGAAGGTCATCCGAGCGCCCAAACGAGCGGCTATGCTCGTATGGAAGGCCGTCATACGATATATAACTTCAGGGTGGTTTCGTATTTCGGTCACCATTTATTCATAAGAAGTCTGATTTTGATGTTTTGGGCTCGTTGGATTGCTAAGGAAAAGACCGATGTGCCACTAGACTTGGATATGCATTTTGGAAATTTGATATATGACAAATCATCAAACTCTCCAAAGGGACTTAATCTGGTGTTTGGAACTTCTCCGGTTTGACCCCTAGCCTTATTCGTTTGACGTCCCAAGTCCATGAACATGTCAACACACCTACAAAGACCACAAAATAAAGAAAAAACTAATAGAAAATGAATAAAAATAAAAATGTGCAACGAACTTGGTAAACAAGTAAATCTCGAAAACTATGCATTGGAGACATGAGTAAGTGCTAGATGGGTATGATACAAGTGATTTTGGCACTAAAATATACTTTAAAAAGTATGCATAAAATTCACTCATCAAATACCCAAGTAGAAGCCAACGATACTAGAATAGATCCTAGGTAAAATACGGAAGATTTTTTTTTGCACGAGCTTTGCTAAAAAGAGGACATGATGAGTGCCAGAAAGTCGGCGAAACGGAAATGAATCGACGTTTCACGAAACCATTGACACTCATATCAATACCTGTAAATAGAAGCCAGCACACTAGAATGGATCATATATGGGCACAAATTACACTAATACACGGTAGTCAAATTTAACCTACGTATTTACCCTAAATATGTACTTATATTTACCCTAAACACAAATAACACTAAGAAACATACCGGAGAGGTGGCTTGGTTTACGTTCGAAGGCGGCGTGAGGCCTCCGATGTTCGCGGAGGAGGGTGAGATGGCGGCAGGGCTAGCCAACGGGGAGGAGCTCGGCGGCGTTGATGAGATGCCTATGATGTTGGAAGCGGAGGTCATGCCCGCGGTGGCGGGGAGGGAAGCGATTTGGGGGTCGTGGGCGCACGTGAGGAAATGGGTGTGTGTGCGCGCGCACGAAGCGATTTTTTGGTAAAAATTGAACCGCTCACGGGACAAATGTATTGATGGGTGTTGTATAAGACCCGCCAGCCAAAATGGCTAAAGCAGTGGCGGGCTCAGCCTAGCACCCGCCACTGCTAAGGAAGGACTACTTCATCCTACATAAAATTCAATGTACGTTTTTACACTAATTTTAACCTTTTGCCTTTTCTATGATTAGTGTACAACATCCAGAGCCCCGTGCTCAAAATGTACTACTTTTTGAGTAGGTTCACTATTTTCATGGCATAAATTGCTTTTCCGACCAAATAAATGGCAAAATGCATTGAGCGTGCAAACGTGGTCGGAAAGGGAAGAAACTTTGCATGCTGTCTTCATTGGACACTTGTAGGTGTGGTAAAAAATTGAGATCCTTACGGCAATAACTTGACACGTGTCATGTACAAAACCGGATACTCTTAGGGTTTCGAACGAAAACCGTCGCCTTAGACACACAACTCATTTTTTTAAATCATTGCGAGTTCAATTTTTTTTCATGAGTAATAGGAAGTATAATAAGGCCCATGCTACAAAAATACCAATTTTTGAGTTGGTTCGCTATTTTCGCGGCATTAATTGATTTTCCGGCAACTAAAGATGACAAAAAGCCTTGAGCCTGCAATTGAGGTCGGAAAGAGATGGAACTTCGCATGAAGTCTTCAATGGACCGTTGTACGATGTGGTAAAAATTTGAGACCGTTACAACAAAATTTGATGCACTTCGTGTACAAAACTGGACACTCTCCCATCAAGTGCAATGAGTTTCAAACGAAATTGTCGCCTTACGCATAACTCATTTAAAAAAAATCATTTCAAGTTCAAACACTTTTCATGAGTAATAGACACTATCGGAAGCCTCATGCTCATAGTTTACCACTTTTTGAGTTAGTTCGCTATTTTCGTGGCATTAAGAGCATCTACAGCTGCGATGGGTTAATTCAGCCCCTCAAATGCCCGCGGACGCGCCCGGGTGCGTCCGCGGGCACTAACCGGTCTTTTCGTCCACATCCGTGTATCTCATATCCGGTCCCTCATATCCAGGCGCGTCTGCGGGCACTGACCGAGCACGCCTCAAATCTTGTCATCCACATCCGTGTATCTCATATCCGGTCCCTCATATCCATACTAGCATGCAACGTAGATAAAAAGAACGTAGGTCAACACACAAACATAGAATCGGACAGAGGAATGCATATTCCGACCACCAAAAGATCACCGTCAGATGTCCAAAAGATCGCCACAGTTCACATAATTCACATAAACGACGGACGCATTTAAACTGGACTACTAAAAACTTGAAATTGAAGACTGAGACGGCGGACATTCACCACTTCCTCGCCGGCCCTTTGCCCTACCGGTTGTCCAATGAGGAGCCGTGGTCGTCGTCGTCGTCGAAGGTGTCAGAGAGGATGACGAGCCCTTTTAGCCGCCGGACCTCCCTGTCCTGTCGCCGCTTGAGCTTCGCGAGCCAATCCGCCTCTGCCGCTGTGTTCGTCGTCGTCGTCGGAGGTGTCGGAGAGGATGACGAGCCCTTTTAGCTGCCGGACCTCCCTGTCCTGCCGCCGCTTGAGCTTTGTAGGCCGAGCCGCCTCCGCCGCTGCGTCCGCCGCCTCGCGCTCGGACTGCTCAATGGCAATCCAGAGCGCCTTGGCGTACTTCCGGCGGAGCCGCCGCACGACCGTCTCCGCGGTTGTAAGCGACCGGTGGTAGATCCATTCGAGGAGACGCGCGTCCTCGTCGAGCTCCGCCTCCATCCCTTGGCGGCGGCGCACAGACTGCTCTGATGTCTACTACGCAACCTTCTTCTTGTAGACTCGTGTTGGGCCTCCAAGCGCAGAGTTTTGTAGGACAGTAGCAAATTTCCCTCAAGTGGATGACCTAAGGTTTATCAATCCGTGGGAGGCGTAGGATGAAGATGGTCTCTCTCAAACAACCCTGCAACCAAATAACAAAGAGTCTCTTGTGTCCCCAACACACCCAATACAATGGTAAATTGTATAGGTGCACTAGTTCGGCGAAGAGATGGTGATACAAGTGTAATATGGATGGTAGATATAGGTTTTTGTAATCTGAAAATATAAAAACAGCAAGGTAACTAATGATAAAAGTGAGCACAAACGGTATTGCAATGCTTAGAAACAAGGCCTAGGGTTCATACTTTCACTAGTGCAAGTTCTCTCAACAATACTAACATAGTTGAATCATATGTAAATCCCTCACGTGCGACAAAGAGTTCACTCCAAAGTCACAAATAGCGGAGAACAAACGAAGAAATTATTGTAGGGTACGAAACCACCTCAAAGTTATCTTTTCTGATCAATCGTATGAGCTATCCCTATAAGTGTCACAAACAGCCCTAGAGTTCGTACTAAAATAACACCTTAAGATACACATCAACCAAAACCCTAATGTCACCTAGATACTCCAATGTCACCACGAGTACCCATGGGCTTGATTATACGATATGCATCACACAATTTCAGATTCATCATGTTCAATCCAACAGAAAGAACTTCAAAGAGTGCCCCAAAGTTTCTACCGGAGAGTCAAGACGAAAACATGTGCCAACCCCTATGCATAGATTCCCAAGGTCACGGAACCCGCAAGTTGATCACCAAAACATACATCAAGTGGATCAATAGAACATCCCATTGTCACCACGGATATCCCATCGCAAGACATACATCAAGTGTTCTCAAATCCTTTAAAGACTCAATCCGATAAGAAAACTTCAAAGGGAAAACTCAATTCATCACAAGAAGATAGAGAGGGGAAAACTCCATATGATTCATCTATATTAATAAAGCTCGCGATACATCAAGATCGTGCCATCTCAAGAACACGAGAGAGAGAGAGAGAGAGATCAAACACATAGCTACTGGCACATACCCTTAGCCCCGAGGATGAACTACTCCCTCCTCGTCATGGAGACCGCCGGGATGATGAAGATGGCCTCCGGTGATGGTTTCCCCCTCTGGCACGGTGCCAGAACGGGCTCCCGATTGGTTTTTCGTGGCTACAGAGGCTTGCGGCGGCGGAACTCCCGATCTAGGTTTCTTTTCGGAGGTTTGGGTATTTATAAGAATTTTTGGCGTCGGTCTCACGTCAAGGGGGGCCACGAGGCGACGACAAGCCAGGGGGCGCGCCCTAGGGGGGGGTGCCCCCTAGGCTTGTGGTGGCCTCGTGGCTCTTCTGGTCCATAAAAAATCATCGTAAGTTTTTATTCCGTTTGGACTCCGTTTGATATTCCTTTTCTGTAAAACTTAAAAACAAGGAAAAAAACAGAAACTGGCACTGGGCTCTAAGTTAGTAGGTTAGTCCCAAAAATAATATAAAATAGCATATTAATGCATATAAAACATCCAAAACAGATAATATAATAGCATGGAACAATCAAAAATTATAGATACGTTGGAGACGTATCAGCATCCCCAAGCTTAATTCCTGCTCGTCCTCGAGTAGGTAAATGATAAAAACAGAATTTTTGATGTGGAATGCTACCTAACATTTTTATCCATGTAATATTCTTTATTGTGGCATGAATGTTCAGATCCATAAGATTCAAAACAAAAGTTTGATGTTGACATAAAAACAATAATACTTCAAGCATACTAATAAAGCAATCATGTCTTCTCAAAATAACATGGCCAAAGAAAGTTATCCCTACAAAATCATATAGTCTGGCTATGCTCCATCTTCATCACACAAAGTATTAAATCATGCACAACCCCGGTTTTAGCCAAGCAATTGTTTCATACTTTAGTGTTCTCAAACTTTTTCAACTCTCACGCAATACATGAGCGTGAGCCATGGACATAGCACTATAGGTGGAATAGAATATGGTGGTTGTGGAGAAGACAAAAAGAAGGAGATAGTCTCACATCAACTAGGCGTATCAATGGGCTATGGAGATGCCCATCAATAGATATCAATGTGAGTGACTAGGGATTGCCATGCAACGGATGCACTAGAGCTATAAGTGTATTAAAGCTCAAAAAGAAACTAAGTGGGTGTGCATCCAACTCGCTTGCTCACGAAGACCTAGGGCAATTTGAGGAGGCCCATCATTGGAATATACAAGCCAAGTTCTATAATGAAAAATTCCCACTAGTATATGAAAGTGACAAAATAGGAGACTCTCTATCATGAAGATCCTGGTGCTACTTTGAAGCACAAGTGTGGAAAAGGAATAGTAGCATTGCCCCTTCTCTCTTTTCTCTTTTTTTTGGTGGGCTTCTGTGGCCTGTTTTTTTTATTTGGGCTTCTTTGGCCTCTTTTATTTTTTTGTAAAGTCCGGAGACTCATCCCAACTTGTGAGGGAATCATAGCTTCCATCATCCTTTCCTCACATGGGACAATGCTCTAATAATGATGATCATCACACTTTTATTTACTTACAACTCAAGAATTACAACTCGATACTTAGAACAAAATATGACTCTATATGAATGCCTCCGGTGGTGTACCGGGATGTGCTATGACTCAAGAATGACATGTATAAAAAATATGAACGGTGGCTTTGCCACAAATACGATGTCAACTACATGATCATGCAAAGCAATATGACAATGATGATGCGTGTCATAAACGGAACGGTGGAAGTTGCATGGCAATATATCTCGGAATGGCTATGGAAATGCCATAATAGGTAGGTATGGTGGCTGTTTTGAGGAAGGTGGGTTTAATGCACCGGCGAAAGTTGCGCGGTACTAGAGAGGCTAGCAAAGGTGGAAGGGTGAGAGTGCGTATAATCCATGGACTCAACATTACTCATAAAGAACTCACATACTTATTGCAAAAGTCTATTAGTCATCAAAACATAGAACTACACGCATGCCCCTAGGGGAAGGGTTGGTAGGAGTTAACCATCGCGCGATCCCGACCTCCACACAAAGGAAGGCAATCAATAAATAAATCATGCTCCGACTTCGTCAAATAACGGTTCACCATACGTGCATGCTACGGGAATCACAAACTTTAACACAAGTATTTCTACCAATCCACAATTACTCACTAGCATGTCTCTAATATTACCATCTTTATATCTCAAAACAATCATAAGGAATAAAACTTCTCATAGTATTCAATGCACTTTATATGAAAGTTTTTATTATATCCCTCTTGGATGCCCATTATATTAGGACTAAATTCATAACCAAAGCAAATTACCATGCTGTTTAGAGACTCTCAAAATAATATAAGTGAAGCATGAGAGTTCATCAATTTCTATAAAATGAAACCACCGCCGTGCTCTACAAAGATATAAGTGAAGCACTAGAGCAAAAGACAAACTACTCCAAAAAGATATAAGTGAAGATCAATGAGTAGCCAACAATTAAATAACTATGTGAAGACTCTCTCATCTAAGAATTTCAGATCTTAAGTATTTTATTCAATAGCAAGAAAAATAAAAATATCACTCCAAGAATAGCACGCATCATGTGAACGAATAAAAATTTAGGCTCAACATAGGCTAACCGATAATTGTTGATGAAGAGAGGTGGGATGCGTAGCATCCCCAAGCTTAGATGTTTGAGACTTCTTGAAATATTTACTTGGGGTGCCTTGGGCATCCCCAAGCTTGAGATTTTGTATCTCGTTCAATCCTCTCATATCATGGTTTCACCTATTCTCAAAAACTTCATCCACACAAAACTCGAAAAGAACTCGTGAGATAGGTTAGTACACATAAGAATAAATCAACACTTCATGTACTGCCAAGACAAGTTGCACAATAATTTCCAAACATCATCTACTATTTACTATTGTTTCTACAATTTATATCTACCAATATAGGCTATGGAAACTATAGGATAAGTAGATAACAAAACTATGACAGCAATCTGTCCAAACAGAACAGTCTGTAGCAATCTATGAAAACAGTGTACTTCCGTAACTCAAACAATTATGAAAATTTTGGACATGCTATAAAATTTATATTCCAATACTGTGTAAACATTTCAGAAACTTTCCACGTTCCAGTAAAATATGAAAATTCAAACACTACAGCAAAAGTTTCTGTTTATACACAACACACATCAAACATGCAATTCAAGCATCCTAAAAGGCAATTCTTGGAACTTTTTATTGAAAAACAAGATTATAAATAACACCTAACAGAAAACAAGAAAATAAAATGACACTCCAAGCAAAACTCATATTATGTGACGAATAAAAATATAGCTCCAAGTAAGATATACCGATAGTGTTGAAGACGAAAGAGGGGATGCCTTCCGGGGCATCCCCAATCTTAGGCGCTTGAGTATTCCTTGGATATTACCTTGGGGGTTCCTTGGGCATCCCCAAGCTTAGGTTCTTGTCACTCCTTGTTCTCCTCATATCGGTGTCTCACCCAAAACTTGAAAACTTCAATCACACAAAACTTAACGGAATTTCGTGAGATGGGTTAGTATAATAAACAAAGATCATTCACTTAGGTACTGTCAAGACAAGATTCATAATTGTTCTCACATAATACCTACTGTATTATATCATTCCCATAATTTATATCACTGAATATAAGCTATGGGAACACTAAAACAAGCAAACTATGCATGCAAAACAGAATCTGTCAAAAACAGAATAGTCTGTGAAGATCTGTAGCGTAACCATACTTCCCTATCTCTAAAACTTCTGAAAAATTAGGACAACCTGAATAATTTGTATATCAAGACTTTGTAAAAAATTCAGATCAAAATCACATTCCAGTGAATTTACAAAATTCCTGGACTGAGAGAAAAAGTTTCTGTTTTTGCACAGAATCAAGTCAACTATCATTCACACTATCCCAAAGGCTTTACTTGGCACTTTATTGAAATAAAAGATACAAAACATGATTAATACCGTAGCTTAATCATGTGAACACTCAAAAACAGAAAGTAAAAGTGTTGGGTTGCCTCCAAACAAGCGCTTTTCTTTAATGCCTTTTAGCTAGGCATGATGATTTCAATGATGCTCATATAAGAATAGTAGTTGAAACATGCAAGAGAGCATCATGAAGCATATGACTAGCACGTTTAAGCCTAACCCACTTTCTATGCATAGGGATTTTGTGAGCAAACAACTTATGGGAACAAGAATCAACTAGCATAGGAAGGTAAAACAAGCATAACTTCAAAACTTTGAACACATGGAGAGGAAACTTGATATTATTGCAATTCCTACAAGCATATGTTCCTCCCTCATAATAATTTTCAGTAGCATCATGAAGGAATTTCACAATATAACTATCACATAAAGCATTATCTTCATGATCCACAAGCATAGAAAATTTGTCACTCTCCACATAAGCAATTTTCTTCTCATTCATAATAGTGGGAGCAAACTCAACAAAATAACTATCATGAGATACTTGATTGACATAACCACTTTGAATATTAAAATCATGATGACAAGTTTCATAGTTACTATCACTCTTTATAGCATACATGTCATCATCATAATCATCATAGATAGTAGGCATGTCATTATCATAACAAATTTGCTCATCAAAAGTTGGGGGACTAAAAATATCATCTTCATCAAACATAGCATCCCCAAGCTTGTGGCTTTGCATATCATTAGCATCATGGATATTCAGAGAATTCATACTAGCAATATTGCAATCATACTCATCATTCAAGGAATTCTCATTAAGTATTTTCATAAATTCTTCCTCTACCAATTGAGCACAATTTTCCAAACCATCATTTTCACGGAAGACATTAAAAATACGAACCAATTGATGCAACCTAAACTCCATCTTTTTTTGTGTAGTTTTCTTTTATAAAACCAAACTAGTGATAAAACAAGAAACTAAAAGATTCAATTGCAAGATCTAAAGATATACCTTCAAGCACTCACCTCCCCGGCAACGGCGCCAGAAAAGAGCTTGATGTCTACTACGCAACCTTCTTCTTGTAGACTCGTGTTGGGCCTCCAAGCGCAGAGTTTTGTAGGACAGTAGCAAACTTCCCTCAAGTGGATGACCTAAGGTTTATCAATCCGTGGGAGGAGTAGGATGAAGATGGTCTCTCTCAAACAACCCTGCAACCAAATAACAAAGAGTCTCTTGTGTCCCCAACACACCCAATACAATGGTAAATTGTATAGGTGCACTAGTTCGGCGAAGAGATGGTGATACAAGTGTAATATGGATGGTAGATATAGGTTTTTGTAATCTGAAAATATAAAAACAGCAAGGTAACTAATGATAAAAGTGAGCACAAACGGTATTGCAATGCTTAGAAACAAGGCCTAGGGTTCATACTTTCACTAGTGCAAGTTCTCTCAACAATACTAACATAGTTGAATCATATGTAAATCCCTCACGTGCGACAAAGAGTTCACTCCAAAGTCACAAATAGCGGAGAACAAACGAAGAAATTATTGTAGGGTACGAAACCACCTCAAAGTTATCTTTTCTGATCAATCGTATGAGCTATCCCTATAAGTGTCACGAACAGCCCTAGAGTTCGTACTAAAATAACACCTTAAGATACACATCAACCAAAACCCTAATGTCACCTAGATACTCCAATGTCACCACGAGTACCCATGGGCTTGATTATACGATATGCATCACACAATTTCAGATTCATCATGTTCAATCCAACACAAAGAACTTCAAAGAGTGCCCCAAAGTTTCTACCGGAGAGTCAAGACGAAAACATGTGCCAACCCCTATGCATAGATTCCCAAGGTCACGGAACCCGCAAGTTGATCACCAAAACATACATCAAGTGGATCAATAGAACATCCCATTGTCACCACGGATATCCCATCGCAAGACATACATCAAGTGTTCTCAAATCCTTTAAAGACTCAATCCGATAAGAAAACTTCAAAGGGAAAACTCAATTCATCACAAGAAAATAGAGAGGGGAAAACTCCATATGATTCATCTATATTAATAAAGCTCGCGATACATCAAGATCGTGCCATCTCAAGAACACGAGAGAGAGAGAGAGAGAGAGAGAGATCAAACACATAGCTACTGGCACATACCCTTAGCCCCGAGGGTGAACTACTCCCTCCTCGTCATGGAGACCGCCGGGATGATGAAGATGGCCTCCGGTGATGGTTTCCCCCTCTGGCACGGTGCCGGAACGGGCTCCCGATTGGTTTTTCGTGGCTACAGAGGCTTGCGGCGGCGGAACTCCCGATCTAGGTTTCTTTTCGGAGGTTTGGGTATTTATAAGAATTTTTGGCGTCGGTCTCACGTCAAGGAGGGCCACGAGGCGACGACAAGCCAGGGGGGCGCCCCCTAGGCTTGTGGAGGCCTCGTGGCTCTTCTGGCCTAACTCCAATGCCATGTGGACTTTTTCTAGTCCATAAAAAATCATCGTAAGTTTTTATTCCGTTTGGAATCCGTTTGATATTCCTTTTCTGTAAAACTTAAAAACAAGGAAAAAACAGAAACTGGCACTGGGCTCTAAGTTAGTAGGTTAGTCCCAAAAATAATATAAAATAGCATATTAATGCATATAAAACATCCAAAACAGATAATATAATAGCATGGAACAATCAAAAATTATAGATACGTTGGAGACGTATCATGCTCCGCCTCCCTCCTCTCCCTTTGCCGCTGCCGCTCGCGACGGGCAGCGCGCACCTCTGATTCTGGCGTGCGCGTCCGGGCCGGCGGTGTGGGCACAAGCACCCACCGCTGCTCATGTGGGGGAGCAGCAGCTGGCGGGGGCAGGGGACGGCGTTGGCGAGGTGCGGATTGCGTAGGCCGCCTGTTGGAGCTGCGCACGGGCCGGGAGGGGCCAGCGTGATACGTCCATTTTGCATCATGATTTCCTACTGTTATTCATAATGTTTTTATGCATAATAATGCTTTAGGGAGTGATTCTAATGCCTTTTCTCTCATAATATGCAAGGTTTACAGAAAGAGGGAGAATACCGGCAGGTGGAATTCTGGACCTGAAAAAGCACATCAGAGATACCTATTCTGCACATCTCCAAATAAGCTGAAACTTCACGGAGAATTATTTTGGAATATAAAAAAAATACTAGAGCAAAGAACTACCGGAGGGGGGGCACCTGGTGAGCACAAGACACGAGGGCGCGACAGGCCCCCCGGGCGCGCCCTGGTGGGTTGTGCTCAGCACGGCCCACCTCCGGTGCCCATCTTCTAGTATTTAAGGTCTTTTGACCTAGAAAAAAATAAAGAGAGGACTTTCGGGACGGAGCGCCGCCGTCTCGAGGCGGAACTTGGGCAGGAGCACTTTTGCCCTCCGACGAAGCGATTCCGCCGGGGGTACTTCCCTCCCGGAGAGGGAAATCGAAGCCATCGTCATCACCAACACCCCTCTCATCTTTGGGAGGCCAATCTTCATCAACATCTTCAACATCACCATCTTCTCTCAAACCCTAGTTCATCTCTTGTGTTCAATCTTTGTACCGGAACCTCAGATTGGTACCTGGGGGTGACTAGTAGTGTTGATTACATCTTGTAGTTGATTACTATATGGTTTATTTGGTGGAAGATTATATGTTCAGATCCATTATGCTATTCAATACCCCTCTGATCTTGAGCATGAATATTATTTTGAGTAGTTACCTTTGTTCTTGAGGTCACGGGAGAGGTCATGTTGCAAGTAATTATGTGAATTTGATATGTGTTCGATATTTTGATGATATGTATGTTGTGATTCCCTTAGTGGTGTCATGTGAACGTCAACTACATGACACTTCACCATCCTTGGGCCTAAGGGAATGCATTGTGGAGTAGTTATTCGATGATGGGTTGCTAGAGTGACAGAAGCTTAAACCCTAGTTTATGCGCTACTTCGTAAGGGGCTGATTTGGATCCAAACGTTTAATGCTATGGTTAGATTTTTATCTTAATACTTTTCTCGTAGTTGCGGATGCTTGCGAGGGGTTTAATCATAAGTGGGAGGTTTGTTCAAGTAAGAACAACACCCAAGCACCGGTCCACCCACATATCAAATTATCAAAGTAGCGAACGCGAATCAAACCAACATGATAAAAGTGACTAGATGAAATTCCCGTGTACCCTCAAGAACACTTTGCTTATTATAAGAGACTGTTCTGGCCTGTCCTTTGCCACAAAAGGACTGGGCTACCTTGCTGCACTTTATTTACCGTTACCGTTACTTGCTCGTTATCAATTATGTTGCTATCAAACTATCTGTCAGCTACAATTTCAGTGCTTGCAGAAATTACCTTGCTGAAAACCGCTTGTCATTTCCTTCTGCTCCTCGTTGGGTTCGACACTCTTAGTTATTGAAAGGACTACGATTGACCCCCTATACTTGTGGGTCATCACAGCGCTGGCGTCCGAGCTGCGCTGGCGGGGAAGCGGCGAGGCTGCAGATCCGGAGCTGCCCCCGGTCTCCACCTTGGACCGCTCCAAGGCGATGCAGAGGGCAAGCTCATAGTCCGGATCCAGGTCGGAGTCAGAGTGGCTGCCGGAGGTCGACATTGCGCCGGATTCGACTGGAATCGGTGCGGGGAGAGGAGAGGAGGGAGCGAGAGAGGAGAGTGAGCGAGCTAGGGTTTCACAGTGATGAGCCGGATGGGTTTTTTTGTGGGCAACCGTGGGGTCGGTGGTGGCCGGGCTTGTCAGGCGGACGTGTCCGGGCATGCCCGAGCCACCCCATATCCGCCCCATATTTGGGCTGGATATGAGGGGTGTCGGTCAGCCCGGGCGTTTGAGGCCCGTTTGCGGCGTCCGTCTGGATCAAAAAATCGTGACCGGTCAGTGACCGGGCGGGCTTCCTGGGCGTTTGAGGCTGGTTTGGGGCGCGTGGCTGTAGATGCTCTAATTAATCTTTTGGCAACAAGAAGGGCAAAAAACTTTGGGCGTGCATTGCAGGAGGTCGGAAACAGATAAGCTTTGCATGGTGATGTATAAAGAGGACACTTTTTTGGACCTAACTTTTTTGTGGCGTGCGGCTGTGGGGGCCCGCCATAACTAACTTTTGGCTATTAAGAATTTTTTACTCCGGGATAAAAAATCTGTGGCAGGCATAATTCTCGCTTGTCGGCATTGACTGATAAGTCAGTGCCAGGCAGGTATTTGCCGCTCGCCACTGGTAGTTTTTATCATGCGACCAACTTGGCAGAGTCTATGATGGGCCGTTATTTCCGCCTGCCACTGCTTTACATATTTGAGTGGCGGGTATGAGTTGTTACCCGCTACTGCTATTTTGGAAAACTAGAAGTGGCGGGTACCTGGTAGTGCCGCCACTCATTTGAGGCCATCTATATGCCTTTTCCAGTAGTGCCACGCTGCGTGGCACAACTCCGTTGCGCCGTCCAAGGGAGGAGGTTGGCTATTTAAGCCGGATGGCGGTAGCCAAAACCTTTTATGTCCCATTTTCCTTTTCTCCTCTCCGCCACCGCCACTTTTAAGTTGCCCACTGCACCATGCCGAGGCGCTGGATCACCACCTACGTCATCTCACTCTTGAGAGTCGTGTGCAGCTCTTGGAGGAGATCCATGTGCGGCGAGCTGCTCGTTCGCCGTGGGCCTTCCTTCGGATTAGCCCGAGCCGTCTGAGGAGGAGGAGGAGATGAGGATGAGGAGCAGGCATGGGAGGAGGAGGAGGGGGAGTAGCCGTCGGAAGCGGAGCCCATGGAGGAGGAGGCGACGTTGGAGGCGGAGCCTGATACGAGCTTCTCCATGGTGAATGCAGATGCATAGTACAAGGTCGCCCAAATGATGGAGATGGCGGAGCAGACCGCCATCCATGAATCCATCCAGGACGAGGCCTACGTCGGGGTTAACCGACAGTTCATCCGGCAAGAACAAACGGCGATGGAACTGGACGCGGAGGCGAAGGGGGAGGAGGAGCCGGAGCCTCCGCAGACGCAGGAGCTGTCGCACTTGCCCGTCTACCCGGCACCGGACACGAAGATCGTTGACATCTTCAATGATCAGTATTTTTAACTATGTACGGTACGAGTAGTGCGTAAGTTTTTATTGGATGACTATTATGGATCTAAGGTATAAAGCTTGGGTTCCATGGTTGTGAAGGACGTTTTTTATGTTGTCTGATCATTGTCCGCAGACGAGATCGAAGGCGCGCGTGGGCGTTTGTGGACGGGCTTTTTAGGTGTGTGGTTGTACATGCTCTTAGGCCAACTCCGACGCTAGACCCCAAACGACGTTTTGTCCGGATTTTTTTCGTATGGGATAGCAAAACATATGTCTGTGTCCGTCTTTTGTCCCAGGCGACCCAACGCATTGACCCATCTCAAACTGTCCGGCTCGTTCGTCTGGGGAGGACACCAGCTCCACCGCCCTGCCGGAGGGGGCCTGGATCTTGAGCTGCGACCCGAACACCACCTTGCGGCCGCCGGCCTTGGCGTGGCTGTGCTCTCGGAGCACGTCGGCGAGGCCGCCGACACTGGTCGTCTACATGTGAGCCTTCCTGAACCTTCACTCCGACAGGAACGGCGACAGGGCGGAGCAGCAGAACTGCTTGGTCTCGAGAATGGAGGCGGGGCTCATGGAGGAGGAGGGCCCCTGCTCCGCGCTGTCCAAGAACCTGGCCTGCGGGAGCGCCATGTACGGCCTCAGGAAAGCGAGCGCAGGAGCCGGTGCCGAAGAAGAAGACTGAGCAGTGGCAGCAGCGACGGCGGCGAGGGGCCCAGGTCGAGGCATCGGACCTCCGCCTCCGGCTCCGCTGCCTGCTCTCCTCGATCTGTTGCGCAGCATCGCCTAGGCCGGACGGACGGACGGGATACCTGTGCGGCGGTGCGACCCATCTCAAACTGCCCAGCTCGACGCGCCGCAGCTCGTCCCGCGGCAGCCGCCCGCTGAGCGTCGCGCCGCAGCCCGGCCTGCTAGCTCGCCCGCAGTCGTCGGCCGTGCCCGCCTGAGCATGCCCCCGCCTGCCAGCCCCGGCAGAGAAGAATAAAGAAAAAGGAAAGACAGGGATGGATGGGTGGGCGGGGCCCCCTTGGTGTCCATGATAGGCGGGCCAGCCTTCACAGACACCCAAACCGTCCGCCTCGTGTCCGCTTTGGCCTCAAATGCAGATCAAATTTGGTCTAGGGATAGAGCAGAACGGACATGAAGCGGACAAAAAATGGAGATAAGGTCTGCGGTTGGATCGTCCGTTCTGTCTGTTTACCCCAAACGAACACGGCTGGATGATTTTGGGTCTAATGTTGGAGTTGGCCTTAATTCGTGCTACCAGCTCTGTTTCAGACCATGCGAGTAGTGTATCTCAGACACCGCCGGTACTCCGGCCGGCCGCGCCTCTGTTGGCATCTTGTGTACGAAAAGGGCCAAGACGAGCCAGCCCCAGCAGGTGCGAGCTTTCGGCGGAGCAGGCCACGGGAGCGCAGGTGCACGCAGCGAGAGGCTCTTTCGCTGGAGGAGTCGACCCGACCGACCCGGCCTGCAGCTCCTTCACTGGGTTCGAATCGGTAGAAACAATCGGCGCCGCGCGCGGTTTCCGAGGAGAGGAGAGGAGAGGAGAGGAGAGGAATGCGTGGCGCGTTGGGTGCGCGGCCTCGAGCCCCGCGCGGGCAGGCCGCAGAGGGGACCGGACGCATCGCTGCTTCTTTTGTCCTCCCTCCCTCCTCTTGTTTTTACCCCGCCGCGTCCTGACAGCGACCGCAATAACTAAACCCTGCCGCCAACGCCAGTCGCCACAGGCGTCTGCCTCGGCACAGATGCGGAATTAACCGGCGGGTGCGAGCTGAGCTGAGCTGATCGGTTAAAAGGCCGAGCCTGCTGCTCTGCGCACCGCAGTCTCTCGCCTCTATCATCCATCTTCGACCAGACTGCAACAGCACAATCGCAATATGCTTAAAATAAAAATGGTCACAATTAGTATATCATTTAATATAATATAATATCATATCGGAGGTGGTGTTTTGGATCATAGATGTAAATATACCTATTATGAAATACATATAGAAAACACATTTAAAATGTTATAAAATTTCGAACAATAATTTCGAGTGTCCATCTGGACACTCCATGTTCGCACATAAAATTTTGCAAAGAAAAAACATTTTTTATGGCATGTATAAAAAAGATAAAAAAAATTGTCTCTTGAGTAGTTATAATCAAGCATCAAAAATTGTCTTTTTTACGCAAGCCACAAAAAAAATCATTTTTCACCGAAACTTTGTGCACAAACATATAATGCCCGAGGGTACACGCCGGATTTTTTTTTTATTTTTTTAACTTTCTAAACTGTGTATTTAGACAATGGGTGCATCTACACCTATGAGCCAAAGTGAATTTCCGTATCATTTCATGATACTCAATCCTCTCTCTTCTCATTTAATTGTGTGCCACCTCAACAAAATTGCTTAGTTGACATACATAATACTCTCTCCGTCCGAGTTTATTAGGCCACCTCCCCTCATTATCGGCCGCATGCCAGGTTATTGGGTTTTTGGCTCATCTCATGAACCGGACGAAGTGAGCAAGCCGAACAGTTTCCTAGCTCTCACGAGCAATGGAGGACTGGAAAATCCCTTGGAGGAGCCAGAGCGCAGGATTTTGTGGAGCTGTTGGATCACTGAAAAGGCTTATAGACTTCACATTGGTGCTCTTATTTTTCTGAATTTATTTTTGGCCTTTCAGTGATGTGGTTCAGTGAGAGGAGACATTCCTATCGACTACAATGACGTATGTGATGACTTCGTTAATTTTAAAGTGATGTATCGGTTCAACCTCTTAGAGGTACTCATAGCGATGAGTATATAAGTGTCTATGTCAATACTCTATTAAAAAAAATCATGTGCACGTGGTTCTAGAGTACCACGTTTTTACAGGAACAAAATGCCAGTTTATGGTTAATACAAAAACCGTAAGAATGCCTTGTCAGAACCGTGTAGTGGCAAACCAACAAAAAAACAGTTAGGCCGCTTTTGGTTTGAAAGAATTTTATAGGATTTTCATAGGATAGGATTTTTATAACAAAAAATTCTTTAAATTCCTTTGGTTTGTAGGAATAATATCCTATTCTTATGAAAGAATTCTTCTTATCCTCCGCATTTCATAGGAAAAAACTACTATAGGGTGAATCAAGGGCATCTCCTTATTCTTATTCATAGGATTTAAGATCTAGGTCTACAGAAGCATTAGAAAACACGTACGCACTGGCCCACACGAAATATCGAGACGATATTTCATAGAGCACGTGCCAGTACACAAAGTCATAGACACCGTGACGCCTCGCGCCTGCCCTCTCACGTGAGTCGTGCCGCTCCCGTCGAAAGAAGAAAAACGGACACGTTTTAACCCGCATCAAACGACCAAACCGGAACTATTACTTTTGAACATTTTGATTTGAGTTGGAAAACTTGCGGGGACTGCTACGCGTCCACCGGTGGATCCATACTAAACATCCACCGCTTGAACGGCCGTTCGATGAAACGCGCGCAGCCGTCCGATCTACCTGCTGGCACGCGGCTCGGTCGCCTCCCCCCGACCAATTAATTCCTGAAGCAACGGGCCAGTTGCAGAAACAAGTTAATTCCTGAATCGGCGGTCCAGTTGCATAAACAAGTTTGTTGTCCCGGCCCCGACAGACCTGCGCCCAGCGAGCCGTCGAATCTGGCAAAATCTACTAGGTATACATATTTTTCCATTTGCAACACATATCTTGTTTCAGAAACATTTGCGAAAATGCGATTGTGTTACGGATTCTTTTCTGCAACATAGATCTAGTTGCAGTTTTTTCTGCAACAAAGGTATTGTTGCATAATTTTTTTTTGCAACCTTGACGACGCCTCCTGATTCCCCGGACGCCGCCGCCGAATCCGACCATGCATGCGGCAGCGACCGCCGCGGCGCTGGCGCCGCCCATCCTCCTCCCCCTCTGCGTCCCCACGGGCGCCGGCTCCCCCGCCCGGCCGCGCCACGCCGCCCGGTCCGCCGTCCGGTGCGAGCTCATCGCCGCCTCCGCCTCCTCCGCGGCGCCCGCGGCCGCTCCCGCACCCGTGGCCGCCCCCCGCTGGGCCCAGAGGACGGTCGACGGTTGAGCACCTTGACGACGCCGTCGTCGGCGAGCAGCGCGTAGCGGCGGGACAGGACGCCGACCCCACCGGCTTGTCCGACAGATCCAGCTCCACGCCCATGGCGCGGGTCAGCTCCCCGTTGCCGTCCGATAGGAGCAGCACCTCTCGCCGTCGCCCTCCAGATCCAGCAACAAGACAATCAAACGCTCGCGGACACTCAGCTGCAGGAAACGGTTCCTGAAACAACAACATCGTTTCAGAAAAACGGTCACAGCTCACGCGGAAGCGGGTCCGATCTCGTCCGTCTGATAAAGGACACATCGGACGGTCGCCGAGCCGGCGGACGAGCCAGCGCGATCGGCCGGTTGAACGCAATCTTTTCCCAAAACTTGCGGGTCCCAAGAGAGAGAGGTGAATAGACGAGGAACGGTCTCCAGGTGAGCCGCACCCGATCCGACGCCTCCACGCGAAGCTCACTCCGCTCGGCTCGGCTCGGCTCGGCAGCACGCGCGAGGAGAGAGACGCCGATCGTCGATTTTCTGAGAAAAGGCTGGGGATGTCGTCCCAGGGGCGTCAGTGGCCCAGCCAGCCCGCCCTGCGGGACGCGCAGGCCTGGTTGACACCTGTGTCGTCGCTCTGTGCTTGTGCTGCTGCTGCCCGGGTCGGAGAATGGGCCTGAAGCTACCGCTACCGCGGCGCCCACACAGGAGGCCACGCTTCCGTTTCTTTCTTCTGGCCTGCCTGCCTGCCTGCGTCGTGTGGCAGCAGGGCGAGCCTTCCTGTTCTTTTCTCTCGTCGGGCTGCATCGGGCGAGAGATAGATGCCGCCCGTACGGTACGGCCTGGCTCGTGTCTCGGCCGTCATCATAGCCCGCCTGCCTCGGTGCATGTCTCCTCCTCTCACGTGCCCAGCACAAACGCGAGAGGGTGTGGACCGGGCGACATGGCCTAAGCCTAGCCAGCAGAAGAGCTCGAGGAGGTTAGAGCAACTCCAACGCGGCGACCCATTTCGTTCCCACGTGTCCGTTTGTGTCGGTGCGGACAGAAAATTCAATCCCAACGCGCCGACCCAAACGGACGCGCGTTCTCTTTTCGTCCGCCTGCCGACCCATTCCAGGCCCATTTTTGAGCCGGATTTGCGTCGGCGCGGACACGAGACGGACGCGCGCGCGCGCCCGCCTACTCCCTCCCTGGCCCGCTGGTCGGTGACAGCCTCCACCATTTCCCTCCACCCCCCCCCCCCCCCCAAAACCCCCGCCCGCGCGCGCTCCTGCCGCTCGCCATGGACGCAGACCTGGATGCTGCCGCCGGCCTCGCCTCCCTCGCCTCATCCGGCCCCACCAAGCGTCGCGCCCCCTTCGGCAAAGGCAAGCCTCGCGCCCCCCGCAAGACCGCCGCCGCGCCCAAGACAAAGAAGGAGCTGACGCCCGCGGAGCGGGCATGGGAGTCGACGAAGAGAAAGAACCGGAGGCACGCGGCGGGCGCGAGGGAGGAAGCCATCGTGGCGGCCGCCGTCGCCGCCGCCGAGCAGCAGGAGGCCACCAACGCCCGCGTCGCGGCGGCAACGAGGGAGGCGCTAATGTACCTAGGGTTAAACCCTGGCCAGCATGGCCTCGTCAACGCCGCCGTGGCCGCGGCCAGCACCGGCTCATCAGCGTTTCCTCGGATGGTGCTGCCCGACTCGCCCCGCGCGTCGGCGACGCAGCCGATGCCCGGCTTCCACGTCCACCCGCAAGCCTCCCGACTCTCCGGGGAGCGCTCGCCCGAGGTGAGCGTGGTGGCGCCTAGCACGCCCGCGCCCGCTCCCGCGCTCATCGACCTCAACGCCACACCGGTGGCCGGTGGCTCGTCATCCGGAGGGGTGAGGAAACGCGCGCAGCAGATGCCAGCGGACGTGCTGCCGGGCGCACGCAACCTGTTTGACGGAATGCCGGCCTCCGGCGATGATGACTACATGCAGAACATTATCTTCGAGGGCGGTGCGCCGATTGCTGGCCGTGCCGTCGGGGCTGGCTTTGATCCCGACGAGACACAAAGCCAGGACGACCGAGTGCCGTTCACGCCGTTCGCCTTCGACCACGAGTTTCCAGACAACTACGGTCTCGAGGAAGAGGATGAGGTCGACATCGAGGGGGAGCCTTTGTTCGAGGACGAGCTCGCCGACCAAGCCGCCGGGGAGAAACCGAAGCGCAAGAGCAGGCGGACTAAGGCGTATACGGCGGCCGAGGACAAGCTTCTTTGTGAGTGTTGGAGGGACATTGGGCAAGACCCCAAGACCGGCGCGGAACAAAAGGCATCAACTTTTTGGATTCGCGTCCATCGCGAGTTTCATGAACACAAGAAGTTCCCACCGTACCAAATGCAAAGCACACGCGGATGGGTGTCCGTTTCGAAGCGTTGGAGGGTGATCCAACAAGAGTGCAACAAGTTTTGTGCCACTCTTGAGAGCATCAAGGCACGCCCCGTGAGCGGCATCGGCGTGCAAGACATGGTATGCTAGCAAGCGGTCCTCTTTGTGTCATTTCCTTAATGCTTGCATGTTCATTTCCATAACTATTTTGTCAATATGCTTGCATGCAATTCATTTGTAGGCATTCCAAGCTTTGGAGGCATTCAAGGTCCAACATGCCGGCAAGTGTTCCAACCTCTCCCATTGTTGGAGGATCGTCAAAGACGAGGAAAAGTTCAAGGCGCAATATGCCGCCATCAAGGCGCGTGGGGGGAAGGAGGCCGTGGAGGAGGAAGAAGGCGAGAAGCCACGGCCGCGCGGGAAGGGCAACTCCAAGAAGGAGGACCAGCGGGATGCGGCGGCGAACGCCTTGATCACAACCGTCGAGGGCATGATGAGCAAGAAGGACTCGAGGGAGGAGGAGCGCCGGCGATACAAGGAAGAGTCCATGAACGCCTTCATGGAGATCCAAAGAAGGAGGCTAGACAAGGAGGCGGAGAAGCAAGCCAAGATGCTTGAGATGGAGGCGGAGAAGCAAGCCGAGATGCTAGAGATCGAGGCCGCCAATGCCAAGACCAAGGTGAAAGAAGTTGCACTCGCGAGCATGATGACGGGAGTGGAGATCATGGGAGGTGGATCTCAACACCGTGTCGCCAAGGAAGAGGCCGTGGTTCAAGAAGATGCAGGCCGACATGCTCAAGTTTGACGACGAGTGATGTATGGCGGCGAGCACCATCCTTTTTTGTATGCCGGCAAGTGTGCTGGCATGTCCACGGCTGCGATGGCGTGGTCGAACTCTCCCGCCCTTTTTTGTGTGCTGGCATGTGTGCCGGCCCGCTGGCAAGTGCGCCAGCTGAACTGCGTGCTGTTTTTCTGAAACTGGCATTGTATGCCGGTGCTGGCATGAACTTCGGGCGACGACATGGCCGCTGGCATGATCTATGGCCGCGGGCCTTTTTCGAAATTTGGGTGCGGACATAAATGGGTCACGACCGTTGGGCGCACTGCCGACCCAAATCTTAAAGAGGACGGACGGCGAGCGGGCGGCCGATCCAAACGGACAAAAAGTGGACAAATCCGCCGTCCGTTTGGGTCGGCGCGTTGGAGTTGCTCTCACGGTCCGAAACATTTTGTGCTCTGGTTTTAGCACAGGAGTCCGATCCTGCTGAATGAATACCGTGACAATGTTCAGCGTATCACGGTATCAAGCGTATGTGTTCTTTTGTTTTTTTGGTGTGACTGTGCTGCTTTCGTCCCAGCACCTATCGTTGGCTATATTGGTTGGTTGTTTTGTAATACAAAGCGGGGAGAAACCCTTTTTCGTGTGTATGTGTTCACCGCAAAAAAAAAGTTGGATTTTTTTCATTCGGAAAATAAAAGAGGGTGTTCACAGTTTTTTTTTCTTGAGCAAAGTGAGGCTCCCCTCTCCGATTTCATTTTAAAGAAACCAACATCCGATGGCGCTACTACCATATCTGCTATTTTTGTTCTTGTTTATTGGTCCTTTTTGTATTTTGTGTCAAACGACTTTTTGTATTTTGTTTATTGGTCCTTTTTGTATTCGCACCATCACCCAACCTCTTTTTAACATGTTGATAAAAGATATTTTTCACCTTTAAAAGGCTAGACAAAAATGAGAATCTCCCACTTTTGGCTTATTCCCATAAATACACTTGTTTTTAACATATTTACTAAGGAAGATGTCCACCGATACACCCTCCTCAGTTTCTATTTTCAAAGAATGTTCAGCTAGAAGAGCTTTATTCATTAAATCCAAATTGAGTATTTGCAAACCCCCTTACCTTTTTTGTAGACAACAAGTTTTCTAGTTAACAAGACGATATTTCTTCTTATCTTCATCTTCTTGCCAGACTAGTCTAGCCCTAAAGAAACCAACCTTCTGTTATGACCGGCGTACACTACAGCCGGAGGAGGCCCAATGGCGCCTCTAGTTAGGGGGCCTGGCCCAACTTATCTTTATTTTTAGCACACATAGGATTATATAAACTCTTGTAAGGACTCGTTTTAGAACTAAGCAATAAGATATATCTATTGCCCGGCTCCCTCAGGAGCCGGAACCCTAAACCCTAGCCGCCGCCGTGCCTCCCTCTCCTTCTCCCTCGCGCGACCACGGCGCCCCAGTGCCGCCGCTCGCACTCAGCGCTCCGACAACCTCCCTTCCACCCCTACAACCTGCGGGCTAGACCCGGTAGGAACCTAGTTCCTACCAATCTGGTATCAGCTGTCTCGGGATCGATCATGTCCGCCCCGCCGCCGCTCACCACCTCGCAGCCGATGACCACCGCGGCTGGCGCGCCGTCCCTGTCCGGGCTGGCCTTCTCCGCCGCCTGGACACCACCCGCGCCCGTCCCCGCCGTCTTCACACCGGAGGAGATGTCGGCGGCGCTGCGGGACCTCACTCAAGCAGTCCAGGGCATCCGCCTCTTCCTCGCGGGGCCATATGCGCCGCAGCCGCCAGCCCCCATCGCCAACATCATGGGGCCGCCGCCGCTCCAGTGGCAGCCGCCGCCCCCGGCGACCTCCGTCGCCCCTACCATGCCGCTGCCACCGCAGCAGCAGCCGCCGCTGCCACCGGCGACCTCGGGGCCGGGGCTTCCGACGACGGCAGCCGGGCTGCCCATCCACCAGGTGCGGTTCCCCCCGTCGCCGGCCTGGCTCTTCGGGTCCCTCGAGCCGGTCTACACGACGACCTCGGGCCACCCGTATGTGCCACCGCCGCCTACGTCACACCCGACCCTGCCGCACGGGGGGGCTCCGAGCTCCTCCGGCCCCTACGAGGGCGTCGACGGGCCCCTGTTCCAGGGAGGCCCCCTGATGCCCGCCTACTCCGCCCCGCCGTCCTCACTGCTACACGTCGACGAGGCATACCCGCCCCTCGTCCATGCCCAGCCACCACCAAGGTTCTCCAAGTTGGAGTTCGCCACCTATGACGGCACCGTGGACCCCCTGAATTGGCTCAACCAGTGCGACCAATTTTTCAGGGGGCAGCGCATGCTCGCGTCCGACCGCACCTGGATCGCCTCATATCACCTCCGGGGGGCGGCCCAGACGTGGTACTACGCTCTCGAACAGGACGAGGGCGGTATGCCCCATGGGAACGCTTTCGCGAGCTCTGCCTCTTGCGTTTCGGACCACCGATACGCGGGAGTCGGCTAGCGGAGCTTGGGCGCCTTCCTTTTCTGTCCACGGTGCAAGACTTCGCCGACCGCTTCCAGGCCCTGGCTTGCCACGCTCCCGGCGTCACGGCTCGCCAGCGGGCCGAGCTCTTCATTGGCGGTCTTCCGGACCACATCCGCGTGGACGTGGAGATGCGCGGGCCACAGGGCTTCCAGACGGCCATGTACTATGCCCGCACCTTTGAGCGCCGCGCGGTGGCCATGCAGCAGGCGTCACCGCCCCGGGCCGGCCGGCAGCCCCCTTAGCCGACACTACCAGCGCCGGCCCATCCTGCCCCGGCCGCGACGCGCCCCTTCCGCCGGCTCACTCCGGCCGAGCAGCTCGAGCGCCGCCGACAGGGGCTGTGGTACAACTGCGACGAGCCCTATGTTCCGGGCCATGTTTGTCCACGCTTCTTCTACTTGGAGGCTGCGGACTATATCGAGGAGGACGCCGCCGCCGGCGGGCTCGGTGAACCGGCTGTCCCACTTGACGCCGAGGTTCCCCCGGGGCCTCTGCCCCGGCGAACGCCCTCGTGGTCTCTCTCCATGCGCTCGCGGGCATACGGACGGAGAAAACTATGTTGCTGCCGGTGACACTCAACGGGGAGCGGTTCCTCGCCCTGCTGGACACGGGCTCCACCCACAACTTCTTGCCCAGGGCTACCATGCGCCGCCTGGCGCTGCAACCGACTGGCGGGGAGCAGCTACGCGTTACCGTGGCCAACGGTGACCGTCTCCAATGCCAGGGCATTGCTCGGCATGTCCTCATTATCATCGGTGATGAGCACTTCACCATCACCTGCGTCGGCATCGACTTGGGCTGCTTCGACTTCATCCTCGGCGTCGATTCCTTGCGGACCCTGGGTCCCATCCTCTGGGATTTCGACGCCATGACCATGATCTTCTGGCGCCTGGATCGCCGCATCCGGTGGGAGGGCGTGGGTGGCGCCGCTCCAGCGGTGCCTCGGCCCCAGCTGACGGCGGCCGCCGGCGACGCCGAGCACCCCCTGTTGACTAGCCTGTTGCAGCAGCATAGCGACCTCTTCGATGAGCCACAAGGCCTACCGCCAGTCCGGCCCTATGACCACCTCATCCACCTGCTGCCGGACACCGCCCCCGTCGCCGTGCGGCCGTACCGCTACCCTCAGCAGCAAAAGGACGAGTTGGAGAGGCAGTGTGCGGTCATGCTCGCCCAGGGCATCATCTGGATCTCCACATCCCCGTTTTCCGCACCGGTGCTCCTCGTTCGCAAGGCCGACGTCTCGTGGCGTTTCTGCATCGACTATCGCGCTCTCAACGCCAAGACGTCTAAGGACAAATTTCCTATACCCGTCGTGGAGGAACTCCTGGACGAGCTACACGGGGCCCGCTTCTTCACTAAGCTCGACCTCCCTTCGGGCTACCACCAGGTGCGGATGCACCCGGACGATATCGCGAAGACAACCTTTCGCACTCATCACGGCCATTTCGAGTTTTTGGTGATGCCCTTCGGCCTCTCCAACGCCCCATCGACATTCCAGGCCTTGATGAACGATGTTCTCCGCCCCTACTTAGGACGGTTTGTGCTCGTTTTCTTTGATGACATTCTGATCTACAGCTCATCGTGGGCGGAGCACCTGCAGCACGTGGCCATCGTCTTCAACGAGATTCGCACGCACCATCTGCACCTCAAGCGCTCGAAGTGCTCGTTCACCACGCCTTCCGTCGCCTATCTCGGCCACGTCATCTCGGCGGAGGGTGTCGCCATGGACGCCGACAAGGTCGCGGTGGTCTCGGCTTCCTGGGCCTCGCGGGCTATTACCGGAAGTTCATCCGGGAGTTCGGCCTCATCGCGGCACCGCTCACGCGCTTGTTGCGCCACGACGCCTTCTCCTGGGACACTGAGGCGACCGAGGATTTCCAGACCCTCAAACAGGCCCTCTCTACGGGGCCGGTCCTCCAGATGCCGGACTTCGACAAGCTGTTCGTGGTGGAGTGCGACGCCTCGGGCATGGGGTTTGGCACCGTCCTTCATCAGGGTGACGGGCCGCTCGCGTTCTTCAGCCGGCCCTTCGCCGCGCGCCATCACAAGCTCGCGGCCTACGAGAGGGAGCTCATCGGCTTGGTGCAGGCTGTGCGCCACTGGCGGCCGTATCTGTGGGGGCGGCCCTTCCGTATTCGCACGGATCATTATAGCCTCAAGTTCCTGTTGGACCAGCGCCTCTCCACCGTGCCGCAACATCAGTGGATCAGCAAGCTCTTCGGATTCGACTTCACCGTCGAGTACCGCCCAGGCCGCCTCAACACCGTGGCGGACGCGCTGTCCCGCCGCGACGCCGACCTCGACACGGGCACCGTCGACATCGAGGGGGCGGTCCTCTGCACCCGCTCGGGACTGTGGCACCCCGGCTCAGAGAACCGGATTACTAGTGTTTCCAACCCAGAGATCATGTCTTCTGGAAACACTCAACAACTTCGTACAGAACATAACTGAATTTTATTGATAGGAGTCGAGTACAAGCGCATATCTTACAATGATGACGAGGCCAAAGGCACCCTCGGTGCTATGACAGTATCTACATTATTTATGTCACATAGCAGGGCCTCGGAATACTAAGTACTTCTATGGCGTAGCGGAACATAGCGCAACTCCATCCACAGGGACACTGCTGTGGACACATCCTAGTTATCGCAGCACGACCCATCGGGACATCCATCCTCGGCTTCTCCTGCATCTGGCATGATACGCCAGGTGAGTACTTTGAATGTACTCGCAAGCTCACGACAACCAAGTAATGCAGCAAACAATAGCATGGCAATCAACACAATATCATTTAAGTAATTTACTTACTGTTACCGATCATCAACTTACTCTCTTCCGGGTTGTTCCACAACCCTCGGAATACTCATAACCCTTGAGTACTTCCGAACACAAGACGAGTTCTTCCATCATTATTGTCAGTAGTATGATTGATCACCTACTGAGGTCTGGACGGGCTATCCAATACCGTGGACACGGCTATTCGAATAGACTTTTCACTCTGCAGAGGTTGCGCACTTTACCCACACCATGAAGCACCTGGCCTCATGATCCCACTCGGGTGGACCAGCGTTGCTTCAACAAAACCTGCCTGACCCGTGACTCTTTCATCATACCACTGGCACTCATCCTCCCCCGGAGGCATGCCCTGGGTGGCCCCTGTGTCCTCATGACACGTGCCACCGTCGTGGCCAAACTATGTAGACCCAAACGGGGGCTACTGTCCCAAACGGGGACGCCGGCACAAACTCAACTATCAACTGGGCTCACAGGGTTATCACCGCCTACCTGATCAGGGTAGCGCGCGTGCATAACCCTCCCTCTTTGGAGGTACCGGTGAAAGATCACGCAGTCAGGCCCGGTCAGGGCCGTCCCATACCGGCAAATGTGGTTGCACGAGTATGCCCGGACAGGTGACTCAAGATCAACCACTAAGTTCATTTGTCAACTATAGTGGTTCAACACAATACTTAATTATTTAAATATTACTAGGAATTATCTATATCAATTAAATCAACCTAATGCATATAAAGATGCAATGCTATGGAAATGCATGCATGAAATGGGTATCATGGCTTGCCTTGCTCTGTTGGGTGGGTCAAACACTCTTGGTCTTCAAAATCACCACAATCTCCCTCTGAAAGTATTTTCAAAATACAATTGAAAATGTCACATAAAGCATTTTTATTTACCAGATATTCTGTGTATATGCTAAAAACACCAAACCTGGTCAGAAATTAAAGGAGTTTAATACCAAAACAATGCAAAAAAGAATCATCTCAATTGGGGTTATAAATAAAAAGTTATTCAAGGTCAAAGTTCAGTCAAAATTCTGATTTAAAATGAATTTAACAGAAAATCAGAAAATCTCTAGCGGGCTTACGTCAAAAGCGTATTTTCGGAGTACGCTTCCACTTACCCCCTCGCGCGCGCGCGGGCTGAGCCACTGACAGCTGGGGTCGCCCTTTTAAAACAGAGAGAGGGAGGAGGGAGCCGAGCACTGCGGCGCTCCGGCGATGGTCGCCGGTGACAGAGGCGGCGGTGGGGTCGGGGAACTACGGGAATGGAATGGGTGCTCAACGGCGAGCACGTACGTACCCGTGGAATGCCAAGAGATGGTCGGACGACGTCGTCCCCTTCGTCTCCGGCGGCGGCGACGCTCGGGTGAGATCGGAGACGGCGGTTCCGGTGACGATTGGCTTGGGCAGGAGGTCGAAGAGCACCAGGGAGCTACTCTGAGCTCGAGGGTGAAGTCAATTGAAGCTGGGGAGGAGAGGAGCAAGCTAGCGACCGAGCTCGATCAGGCGGCGGTCTCCGGCGAGGTTCGAGGCCAGAGGGCCTCTCGGCCTTGGCTCGCTGCTCGAGGGGACGATTGAGAGGTAGATGAGTGGGGTGAGGAGCTTTGGAGGGACGGGGAGGGCCTTAAATAGGCGGAGGGCGAGCACGGCGATCTCTCCCGAAGCAGCGAGGCTCGGCCATGTCGCCGGCACTAGTACGATGCGCTGGCTGGCCGGGAGCGTCGACAGGATGGAAGAGAGCAGGAGGGAGCGACGGGACGGGTCCGGCACCATTAATGGCTTGCGGACGACCACAGTGGCCGAAGCTCACTGTTGTGCTCGTGGCGATGCTTGGCCGGGAGCGATGGCGGCCTTCTCCGGTGACCAGGAGAGTTCGAGAGGAGCCACGCGGCTAGCAGGAGCGACGTCGGCACCAAGGGACAAGGGGGGGGGGGCAGCGATGGACAACTCGGGCGAGCTTGTCTGGTTCTGGCGCCGCGCAGAGCGCGTGCACAGGCATGCCAGTGCCGTGCTCACCACGGTTGCTGCCACCAGGTGGACAAGCCTGCCTGGCACACCTTGTCCATGGGGTCAACCCTTGTCCATTTAGCCTCTCTGGGTCACTGGCTCGACCAGGTTCACCATGCTGTGAAGTATAGCCTCAGCTACACCTTCTGCCAGCCATCTTGAGGAGATTCTGGAGGGAAAAAGAGATAGGTATGGAACCAGAGGAGATGTCTAGGGTCATCTAGGTTGGAAGGACTACAATCTGGCAAAATTTGAGAAAGTTTGAAGAAGAAATGAACATGGTTGCTTTGAAAACCACCATTCTGTTCCAGAATAAAAATGAGCTTGTGGCACTCTCATATTTGCTCTGCTACTGATGAAACTTGGTGGAGAGGAGTTACTTGGTAGTGCACACATGCCATAAAAATTGTAGACCAAATGTGCACCCCTAGCTTATACTTCCTTCACAAAGGTTCAAAATAAGCAGAAACTTGGCAGAGTCTTGCTGCTCAAAAATTGTACTGGACCAGATGATGTTTTTGGATATTGGAGCTAGATAGGATCCCTAGGAGCTTGAGGAATTTATTGGGAATTTTCTGAGTTAGGAAAAATGGGGTTGCTTCACAATGGACAGATTCTGGTCAGAAATAAAATAATTATTCTGGCCAAAACTTTCCATTGGGAAATAGAATATTTTTGGAGAATATGGAATCATAGGATGATGAGAAGATGTGGGAAAAATTTGGGAATTATTTGATCATCCAAACTATAGGTTGCTTCACAACCCATAGTGATGGCCTTAATTCCCAAATATGGAAAAGGGTTTATTGGAAAAGATAAAATTTTGGAAATTGATCCAGGAGGTATGAAGAAAGGTTTTTGGCAAGATGAGGAAGGTTTTGGGTTGCTGGAGAAAGATTCAAAGAAGCATAGATCCACATCAACTGGAACAAGTTTGAAAATCCTCCAAGTTTGCAAATAAAATCCCAATGATTTTGAAAAGAAAAGGTTGTCAAAAACCAGGGTGTCACAAACCTACCCCCTTAGGATGAATCTCGTCCTCGAGATTCGGTTGCTCAGGGAACAAGTACGGGTATGCGGATCTGAGGAAATCTTCTCTCTCCCACGTAGCCTCTTCCTCAGTATGGTGCTCCCATAGCACTTTGTAAAACCTGATTACCTTGCTCCTGGTTGCTCTTTCCATTTCATCCAGGATCCTGACTGGCTTTTCTTCGTAGGTTAAGTCCTTGGCCAGTTCTAGTTCACTCATATCCGCTTGTCTGATTGGGGGTGCAATGCACTTCCTTAGCTGTGATATGTGAAAGACATCGTGCACTTCCAACAATTCTGGTGGTAGTTCCAACTGATATGCCACTCTGACTCTTCTAGCAACCACTAGAAATGGGCCGATATATCTTGGCGCAAGCTTTCCCCGCGTATGGAATCTCTTCACTCCCTTCATGGGGGTTAGTCTGAGGTACGCATACTCTCCGGGTTCAAAGTTCACTTCCCGGTGCTTTGGGTCATAGTAGCTCTTCTGACGGGACTTGGCTGCTCGAAGACGTTCCTGGATATCTTTGACCAGCTTCTCAGCCTCGAGCATCAAGTCCATACCAAAGATTCGGCTATCCCCTGTCTGAGACCAGTTCAAAGGGGTACGGCACTTCCGCCCATATAATGCCTCAAAAGTGACATCTTCAGACTTGACTGATAGCTATTGTTATAAGAGAATTCGGCATACGGCAGACTGTCTTCCCATTTGGGTCCATGGGTGAGAGCACATGACCGAAGCATATCCTCCAGTATCTGATTCACTCTTTCGGTCTGCCTGTCTGTCTGAGGATGGTATGCCGTGCTGTGCTTTAGCATGGTTCCCAAAGCTTGATGTAGTCGCAGCCAGAATGCTGAAGTGAACAGGGAACCCCTGTCTGAGGTGATGGACTTGGGTACTCCATGGAGGCTGACTATTCGGGACATATAGAGCTGTGCCAGCTGATTTGCATTAAAAGTGGTTTTTACCGGAATAAAGTGAGCCACTTTCGTGAGTATGTCCACAATGACCCAAATAGCATCGTTGCCTCTTGCTGATTTGGGTAGTCCAACAATAAAGTCCATGCATATGTCGTCCCACTTCCACTGGGGAACCGGTAAAGGTTGCAGTAGCCAAGCGGGTTTCTGATGTTCCGCCTTGACCTTGTTGCATACGTCACAGCAGGCGACATAATAGGCTATATCCCTTCGCATTCCTAGCCACCAAAACGTCTCTCTCAAATCCTGATACATTTTTGTGCCTCCCGGGTGGATAGAATATGAGGACTCATGAGCTTCTTTGAGTATTTGCTGTCTCAGGTTGTCCTGATCGGGCACGCATATCCGCTTCTCGAACCATACGGTGCCTTGATCATCCACGTGGAAGGACTTGGCTTTTCCTTTTGGAATCACTTCCTTGATCTTCCTAATTCCCTCATCTGGCTCTTGGGCCTTCTTGATTTCTTCCATAAGGGTGGAAGTAATTTCCAACGTGTCCGAGGTAGTTGGGCCGCATAGCACCATGTTGAGTTCGGCGAACTCTTCTTGTAACCTTGGATGCATACTTCCCATTAGTGCATTCACGGTGCCTTGTTTTCTGCTGAGAGCGTCCGCGACCACATTGGCTTTCCCCGGATGATAGTTTATCCCAATGTCATAGTCATTGACTAGTTCAAGCCATCTTCGTTGCCTGAGATTCAGGTCAGGTTGAGTGAAAATATACTTGAGACTCTTATGGTCCATGTATATTTCACAGCGCTGTCCAATGAGGTAATGCCTCCAAATCTTCAGGGCATGAACTACGACCGCTAATTCCAAGTCGTGAGTGGGGTAGTTCTCCTCATGGGGTCGTAGCTGTCTGGATGCATATGCTACAACCTTCCCTTCTTGCATCAGTACGCAGCCGATTCCTCGTCTGAAGCATCACAGTAGATATCAAAACCCTTGTGTATGTCTGGAAGGACTAGGACAGGTGCTGTAGTGAGCCTCATCTTTAATTCTAGGAAACTGCTGTCGCATTCCGACGTCCAGACAAACCTTTGATTCTTCTTGAGCAACTCCGTCAGGGGCTTGGCTATTTTAGAGAAGCCTTCTATGAAGCGTCGATAATAGCCTGCCAATCCCAGGAAACTACGGACTTCGGTCACCGTGGCTGGTGTCATCCAATTCAGCACCGCAGTTACCTTGCTGGGGTCGACGGCTACTCCTTGTTCTGACAGAATGTGCCCCAAAAATCCCACCTCGTTTAGCCAAAATTCACACTTGCTAAATTTGGCGTACAGGCGGTGGTCTCTTAATCTTTCCAGGACAACTCGGAGATGCTGCTTATGCTCTTCTTCATCCTTGGAATATATCAGGATATAATCGATGAACACCACCACAAATTTATCTAGAAAGTCCATGAAGACTTTGTTCATCATGCTCATGAAGTAGGCTGGAACATTTGTCAATCCAAATGACATGACCGTAAATTCATACAGTCCATATCGGGTGGTGAACGCTGTCTTGGGGATATCCTCCTTTCGGATTTTTAGCTGATGATATCCGGTTCGAAGGTCAATCTTTGAGAATACCCGGGCTCCATTCAACTGATCGAACAAGTCATCGATGCGAGGAAGCGGGTACTTATTCTTGATAGTGACCTCGTTCAGCTGGCGATAGTCTACACACATTCGTAGACTGCCATCCTTCTTCTTGACAAAGAGCACTGGTGATCCCCATGGCGAGATGCTTGGGCGAATGTACCCTTTTTGCAACAATTCATCCAGTTGCTTCTTTAGCTCAGCCAATTCTGGACCTGGCATACGGTAGTATTTCTTGTAAATTGGGGCGGTACTGGGAACCACTTCGATTGCAAACTCCAATTTCCGGTCAGGGGGCATCCCTGGTAGTTCCTCAGGAAATACATCAACAAATTCGCATACTACCGGAATCAAGTTCATGACGGTAGTTTGGTATGCCATTCCCTTCTTTGACATCATCTTGCCGGCAAGGAATTGGACTGTTTGCCCGGTTGGGTTAACCAGTGTTACTGTCCTGCTGGCACAATTGATGCACACCTGATGCGGTGTCAACCAATCCATTCCCAGTATTACGTCCAATCCCGAGGATTCAATGGCAATGAGGGCAGCTGGAAACTTAATTCCATGTATTGAAATTTCCAGATCTCTATAGACCAGATTTGTTCTGAGCAGAGAGCCAGGGGATTGTACCACCATGATTTTGTCTAAAAGCGACGGAGAAAATTTATGCAAGGTGGCAAAACTCCGCCAAATAAACGAGTGGGAGGCCCCGGAATCAAATAAAATTACTGCAGGTATGTCGTTAACAGAGAACATACCAAGGACTACTTCTGGAGCTTCACAGGCTTCCTCGGCGGAGATATGGTGGACGCGTCTATGGCAGAAGTTATGATTGGGGCGGCGTCCAATGGTATTGACCTGCGGCTTGACGTCGGCGGACGTCTTCCCATTATTGGTGGGGAACTGTTAGGAGTAGTGTCCACTTTGGCCGCAAGTGAAGCAGGTATTGTTGCGGCGGCAGTCTTCTATCATGGGCTGTTTGCCGAAGGTCTTGGTATGGCTAACTGTCTTGTTATTGTTGCTGCCGTTGCTCCAGGTAGGCTTATATTCAGAGGTGCCTGGCTGCCAGGTGCGTGGCTTCTGCGCAATCGGCTCACGGTTGTCCTTCTTGGGTTCAAACTTCCGCTTTTGATTATCGTGTCCGGACTTGTGCTTCCTTTCGGCTATGAAGGCCTTGTTCACCAGCGTTTGAAAGTCCGGAAAATCCAGCATGCAAAGCTGACAACGGAGGGCGTGATTCAGTCCTCCCAGGAACCGATCTATCTTTCTCTCTTCGGTGGCCACATCATAAGTAGAGTACCGTGACAGATTGTTGAACTTGTTAAGGTACTCTGCTACCGACATGCTTCCTTGTGTCAAAGCAAGGAACTCCCTTTGCTTCACCTTCATTATGCCAGTAGGAATATGATATTTGCGGAACAATTCCTTAAACTTCTCCCAGGTAATTTCTTCTTCAGAAGACCATGTGGCCTTTGTATTATCCCACCATATAGCTGCTGGCCCTTCCAGGTAGTGGGTGGCAAACGGAACCTTGTCTGAATCCTCGCAGCGGGCTATTTCCAACTTCTTTTCCATGGTCCTTAGCCAATCGTCTGCTTCTATCGGATCCACAGCTTGACCAAAATTGGGTGGCTTTGTGCACTGGAAATCAGACAACCTGGAATGTGATCCATTATGATTGTGGTTCTGACCTACCATAACTTGCATACTTTTCAGAAATTCCATAAGATCCTGGTTTCTCTTCTCCTCAAACATCCTCATGATTTGATCAGTGGTCGGAGCTTGAGGGGGTGGTGGTGGTAAATCTTCTGGTGGTTGACCTGCTTGTCTGGCGGATCGACGAACGGAGGGTCCATCGCCGCCTTGGCTACAACTTCTCTTCATCCTAAATTTTGTTCCCATTGCAAAATACCGAATCGATGAGCAACACCCATAGGGAAACACAGTTATATGACACCGGAAGGAAAATATGCGAAGAAGGTGAATAAAGCAAACCACACAATTATACAAGATAACCCAACATCATACATGGCAAGCTAGTAGGGGAATAACATGGCTAACTGCTCAAGATGCAAAGATGCATGCTCAACAACTCAAGCCTCCACTCTAGTGGCGCTGATGGCACGAACACTGCCAGACCACAGACTCCTCGTCATCTGATCCTGAGTCAGAGTCTGAACTGATGATATGGATCTCATCCTCCGGATCAAAGGAAACACGACGACGCTGCTGGGACGGTTCTCCTTCTGGGGAAGAAGGAGCACGTCGCCTCAACATCAGAGCTGCTGGAGTGGCAAGAAGTGAGGCCCACTTTGCCGGGGTCTCACGACGGCTACTAGACGAAAGGCCTGGTGGCACAGTGGAGGTAGAATGAGCCTCAAATCTGGGTGGAGGTGGAACTCGTGGTGGATATATGGGTGGATAGATAGGCTGAGGTGGAGGTGGCACCGGAGTCACGGCTGCAAGTGCCACTAAGACTCGAGACAGCTCCTTGGCCAGGGATATGATCGTACGATAACTGGCATTCAGATAACGAGACAGCACAGCAGTCGCACGGTCACATGCCGGGTCAACAGGAGCGAAAATGACTCGCCCTGTCGTAGGCGACAGGGTGGGATAGTGGAAGAAACCTGGATGAGTCTGCATCTCAACCTCGTGGAAGCGCAAGTCAGTGAGAGCCTCCATCGCGGCAAACTGGATCGCCAACTCCGGGGTGGAAGCCGTTCCGCCCTTGGTAGAGCGAGAGTAGCAACCAAGGTCCGAGCTTGCGACCAGGAAAGCCTCTGCATGGTACTCATAGACTGACTCGGCAAGCTCCTCCCGAAACACCAGTTACACTGGATCTAAGCCGTGAGGGTACAGTCGAAGCCAGACGTTCCGGAGCAGTACTGGAAAGGTGGATGGTGCAGGCTCGAAATGATAGTGGTATGGAACTGGTGCCATCTACACTCAAAATGCCATTGTTAGTAAAACAATGAATCATGATGCATGCCATGCAACAATCAAATGCAACAATCAAATGCATCAAGCAAAGCCCTATGCTAATCGCGGTTCTAGCGTTGGCTAACTAGGGTGTCCTACAGTCAGCACGGCTCTGATACCAAGCGTTGTGGCACCCCGGCTCAGAGAACCGGATTACCAGTGTTTCCAACCCAGAGATCACGTCTTCTGGAAACACTCAACAACTTCGTACAGAACATAACTGAATTTTATTGATAGGAGTCGAGTACAAGCGCATATCTTACAATGATGACGAGGCCAAAGGCACCCTCGGTGCTATGACAGTATCTACATTATTTATGTCACATAGCAAGGCCTCGGAATACTAAGTACTTCTACGGCGTAGCGAAACATAGCGCAACTCCATCCACAGGGACACTGCTGTGGACACATCCTAGTTATCGCAGCACGACCAATCGGGACATCCGTCCTCGGCTTCTCCTGCATCTGGCATGATATGCCAGGTGAGTACTTTGAATGTACTCGCAAGCTCACAACAACCAAGTAATGCAGCAAACAATAGCATGGCAATCAACACAATATCATTTAAGTAATTTACTTACTGTTACCGATCATCAACTTACTCTCTTCCGGGTTGTTCCACAACCCTCGGAATACTCATAACCCTTGAGTACTTCCGAACACAAGACGAGTTCTTCCATCATTATTGTCAGTAGTATGATTGATCACCTACTGAGGTCTGGACGGGCTATCCAATACCGTGGACACGGCTATTCGAATAGACTTTTCACTCTGCAGAGGTTGCGCACTTTACCCACACCATGAAGCACCTGGCCTCATGATCCCACTCGGGTGGACCAGCGTTGCTTCAACAAAACCTGCCTGACCCGTGACTCTTTCATCATACCACTGGCACTCATCCTCCCCCGGAGGCATGCCCTGGGTGGCCCCTGTGTCCTCATGACACGTGCCACCGTCGTGGCCAAACTATGTAGACCCAAACGGGGGCTACTGTCCCAAACGGGGACGCCGGCACAAACTCAACTATCAACTGGGCTCACAGGGTTATCACCGCCTACCTGATCAGGGTAGCGCGCGTGCATAACCCTCCCTCTTTGGAGGTACCGGTGAAAGATCACGCAGTCAGGCCCGGTCAGGGCCGTCCCATACCGGCAAATGTGGTTGCACGAGTATGCCCGGACAGGTGACTCAAGATCAACCACTAAGTTCATTTGTCAACTATAGTGGTTCAACACAATACTTAATTATTTAAATATTACTAGGAATTATCTATATCAATTAAATCAACCTAATGCATATAAAGATGCAATGCTATGGAAATGCATGCATGAAATGGGTATCATGGCTTGCCTTGCTCTGTTGGGTGGGTCAAACACTCTTGGTCTTCAAAATCACCACAATCTCCCTCTGAAAGTATTTTCAAAATACAATTGAAAATGTCACATAAAGCATTTTTATTTACCAGATATTCTGTGTATATGATAAAAACACCAAACCTGGTCAGAAATTAAAGGAGTTTAATACCAAAACAATGCAAAAAGAATCATCTCAATTGGGGTTATAAATAAAAAGTTATTCAAGGTCAAAGTTCAGTCAAAATTCTGATTTAAAATGAATTTAACAGAAAATCAGAAAATCTCCAGCGGGCTTACGTCGAAAGCATATTTTCAGAGTACGCTTCCAATTACCCCCTCGCGCACGCGCGGGCTGAGCCGCTGACAGGTGGGGTCGCCCTTTTAAAACAGAGAGAGGGAGGAGGGAGCCGAGCACTTCGGTGCTCCGGCGATGGTCGCCGGCGACAGAGGCGGCGGTGGGGTCGGGGAACTACGGGAATGGAACGGGCGCTCAACGGCGAGCACGTATGTACCCGTGGAATGCCAAGAGATGGTCGGACGACGTCGTCCCCTTCGTCTCCGGTGGCGGCGACTCTCGGGTGAGATCGGAGACGGCGGTTCCGGCGACGGTTGGCTTGGGCAGGAGGTCGAAGAGTACCAGGGAGCTACTCTGAGCTCGAGGGTGAATTCAATTGAAGCTGGGGAGAAGAGGAGCAAGCTGGCGACAAAGCTCGATCAGGCGGCGGTCTCCGGCGAGGTTCGAGGCCAGAGGGCCTCTCGGCCTTGGCTCGCTGCTCGAGGGGACGATTGAGAGGTAGAGGAGCGGGGTGAGGAGCTTTGGAGGGACGGGGAGGGCCTTAAATAGGCGAAGGGCGAGCGCGGCGATCTCTCCCGAAGCAGCGAGGCTTGGCCACGTCGCCGGCGCTAGTACGATGCGCTGGCTGGCCGGGAGCGTCGACGGGATGGATGAGAGCAGGAGGGAGCGACGTGACGGGTCCGGCGCCATTAATGGCTTGCGGACGACCACAGTGGCCGAAGCTCACTGTTGTGCCCGTAGAGATGCTTGGCCAGGAGCGACGGCGGCCTTCTCCGGCGACCAGGAGAGTTCGAGAGGAGCCACGCGGCTAGCAGGAGCGACGTCGGCACCAAGAGACAAGGGGGGGGGGGGCAGCGATGGACGACTCGGGCGAGCTTATCTGGTTCTGGCACCGCGCAGAGCGCGCGCACAGGCATGCCAGTGCCGTGCTCACCACGGTTGCTGCCACCAGGAGGACACGCCTGCCTGGCGCACCTTGTCCATGGGGTCGACCCTTGTCCATTTAGCCCCCCTGGGTCACTGGCTCGACCAGGTTCACCCTGCTGTGAAGTGTAGCCTCAGCTATAGCTTCTGCCAGCCATCTTGAGGAGATTCTGGAGGGAAAAGGAGATAGGTATGGAACCAGAGGAGATGTCTAGGGTCATCTAGGTTGGAAGGACTACAATCTGGGAAAATTTGAGAAAGTTTGAAGAAGAAATGAACATGGTTGCTTTGAAAACCACCATTCTGTTCCAGAATAAAAATGAGCTTGTGGCACTCTCATATTTGCTCTGCTACTGATGAAACTTGGTGGAGAGGAGTTACTTGGTAGTGCACACATGCCATAAAAATTGTAGACCAAATGTGCACCCCTAGCTTATACTTCCTTCACAAAGGTTCAAAATAAGCAGAAGCTTGGCAGAGTCCTGCTGCTCAAAAATTGTACTGGACCAGATGATGTTTTTGGATATTGGAGCTAGATAGGATCCCTAGGAGCTTGAGGAATTTATTGGGAATTTTCTGAGTTAGGAAAAATGGGGTTGCTTCACAATGGACAGATTCTGGTCAGAAATAAAATAATTATTCTGGCCAAAACTTTCCATTGGGCAATAGAATATTTTTGGAGAATATGGAATCATAGGATGATGAGAAGATGTGGGAAAAATTTGGGAATTATTTGATCATCCAAACTATAGGTTGCTTCACAACCCATAGTGATGGCCTTAATTCCCAAATATGGAAAAGGGTTTATTGGAAAAGATAAAATTTTGGAAATTGATCCAGGAGGTATGAAGAAAGGTTTTTGGCAAGATGAGGAAGGTTTTGGGTTGCTGGAGAAAGATTCAAAGAAGCATAGATCCACATCAACTGGAACAAGTTTGAAAATCCTCCAAGTTTGCAAATAAAATCCCAATGATTTTGAAAAGAAAAGGTTGTCAAAAACCAGGGTGTCACAGGGACCCTCTTTCGACTTCATCGATGACATCCGCCGCGCCACCGCGAGCGCCACGGATGCCCAGCACCTCCGCCAGCGCCTCGAGGCCGGCGAGTTGGAGGAGCCGTGGCACCTGGACGATGGCATGCTTTTGCATGGGTGGCGTCTCTTCGTGCCGAATCACGGGGACCTCCGCCACCAGGCCATGCTGCTGGCCCATGCGGCCGGACATGAGGGCATCCAGAAGACCCTGCACCGCCTCCGAGCTGATTTCTACATCCCCGGTGACCGGGCGCTCCTACGGGACTGGGTGCGGTCTTGCGTGACGTGCCAGCGCAACAAGATGGAGACACTGCAGCCGGCTGGACTGCTCCAGCCCCTTGAGCTTCCCTCCCAGGTCTGGGCCGACATCTCCATGGACTTCATCGAGGGCCTTCCCAAGGTGGGCGGCAAGTCCGTCATCCTTACGGTGGTCGACCGCTTCTCCAAGTATGCGCACTTCATCACGCTCGGTCATCCCTACACCGCCACCTCCGTCGCACGTGCCTTCTTCGACAGCATCGTTCACCTCCACGGGTTTCCCTCCTCGATCGTCAGCGACCGTGACCCATGTAGGAGATATGCCCTAGAGGCAATAATAAATGTTATTGTTTATCTCCTTGTTCATAATTATGTTTAATTATGTTCCATGCTATAACTGCAATGATTCTCGAGTCTACAAATAAAACGAGGCTTGGAGGGAAACTCATGTGCACGTGTTGGATAATAAACGGTAAAATATATTCCTAGTCAAGCCTCTAAGACTGGCTCAAGTATTGCATGATGATCCTGTTTTCCTGATCATGGGCATGGCTATGCCGGCAATTTTGAGGGCACAATGTTAGAAGAACATTTGTGTTGAATCGACCCGAATTGATGTTATGCCATGAGATTCATTCGTCATAAGTTAATGGTTAATAACACAGAGATGGTTTACGTTTGCATGATTCCTTAGACCATGAGAGTATCGAGTTTCTTCATGCTTGCTTCATGAACTTTGGGGTTTGTTAAACGTCATCCGTAAATGGGTGGCTATTACGGCGGCTTACGGGTTCATGGAAAAGTATGTCAAGTAACTTGATAGCTCAAGATTGGGATTTGCTCCTCCGACGATGGAGAGATATCTCTGGGCCCTCTCGGTGTTATGGTATCCATCATCGTCTGGCCAGGCACTTTATGATTTGATCACGGGGATGCCGGAACACGGGAACGAGAAAAGAGAACAATACCGGTAACGAGGTAACTGGCATAGTGGACAAGGTGTTGATCCACGGGGATGCCAACATGTCTCACCTCGGGTATTTGTAACATATTGCGAAGCAACAGGAATAGCACACGGCAACTGGAGGTTCACTCGAATATTCATTCATGTGGGTATAGGGGTCAATATGGGTGTCCACGGCTCCGATGTTGATCATTGATTGGAAGGGGTTCCGGGTCATGTCTATACTTCACCGAACCTATAGGGTCACACGCTTAAGGGTCATCTATCTGCTGAATACTAGACAAGGAGTCCGAGAGAAAGTCACTGAAAGAGTTTCGGAGACGACGGAAAAGTTCCGGAGAGAACACCGGAAATGTTTCGGTAAAACCGAAAAGTTGTTTCGGATAAAACCATTGATCCTAAAAGGTTTCGGCAAGCACTGAAAATGTTTTGGAGGTTGCCAGATTGGTCTGGTAATTTCTGGAATTTTTTCTGAGAAAAAACCGAAAAAGATTTTCGGAGCTGCCGGAATTGTTTACCGGGTAAACGAAGATGGTTTTAAATTAAACCACCATACCGGAAATGTTCCGGAGCGAGTCCAGATAATTTTAGAGGGTGCCAGAAATGTTCTGGGACCTTCCGGAATTTTTCAGAAGAAATAGTTTCGGAAAACATCTTGTCCCAGCGAGAGGGGACAAGATCCCACGGATCGTGGGGGCTGTTTTTGGGCTGTTTTTGGGGGCGCCCCCTTTAGGGGACAGCCCCCTTGTGGCTGGACAAAGTGTTGGGGGGGGGCCCCATGGTGGGGGGCAGCCCCCACAAATGGTGGAGAGTGTTGGGAGGAAGGTGGGGCCCCATGGGGGAACACCATGGACAAGGGAACATGTTTTCTCCATGTTTGGTGGGAACATGTTTTCCTTGTTTGGTGGGTGCATGTTTAGTGGGCTGAATTTCAGCCCCCCCTCACCCCTTCCACCACTATATAAGGAGGTGGAGAGGATCTCTCCATCCTCACTCCAACTCTCTCACACAAGCCATGCATAATCTGGCATTCTCTCTCCCTCCCAGCGAAATAGTTTCGTAGAGCCGAAAGGCTGTCTGGGTTCCGGTGGGAACTAGTTCTGGACGGCGAAGCCCTGCCGGATAGATGACACCGTATGTGTGCAACTCTGTAGAGAGATCGTAGTTTCGGTCTTAGTTCGAGAGTGCCTCCCGTAGGGCTGTCCGAGTGACAGTCCGTGTTTCGGAGGTCCTCCCGAAGGGCTGTCCGAGTGACAGTCCGTGTTTCGGAGGTCCTCCCGAAGGGCTGTCCGCGACACCGTCTGGGGGACTGTCCGACCGCCTCCCGGAGGGCTGTCCGCGGGGCAGATGAGGGTATACATCCTCGCAGTTGGGAGGTTGTAAAATCCTAGCTGTGGGGATCTGCACCGCCGTTCGTCATCGACTCTACTTCCGCTGCGCTACGAGTCGGTAACGAATATGATCAAACCTTGTATGCAGTCTCCATAGTGGTCCTGGGCTGGTGCGTAGGTCGGAAATTTTTTGTTTTCTACTGCGTTACCCTACAGTGGCATCAAGAGCCGTGCTATGCGTAGATGCAGGTTGCGATCTAGAATACATAGAGATGTATGGGTGTTGCACAATATAATTAGGTAGTAGATGAGATCTATTGCTGAAAATTATTTGTGCGGGTAGCAGATGAAATCTGTTACCCGATGTTCCTGTTGCTTCCCCTGAATTTGCGTAGTCCTGATCTTGACGGCATGGTGGAATCTCACAAAGTTCTGGCAATCCGCAATCCTTTCATGCTGCTCCTGAGTATGCTGATTGACAGATCAACGAAGTGCTAACAGTTCTTTGGGTTCCACCATAGTTGAGAAAGATGGATGTTTCGCAGACAAAAGGGCAATGCAGATGTGATCTGCACGGGGGTCACGCGTATGACGAAGTTTAGTATGGGGCTCGAGATTTTGTTATCTCGTGTTTCATACACCCTGGAAAGTTAATCTAGCGACTTGGATTATCATACTTGATGATGGACGTTGGTAGCTTCGGTTTGTTTCGACACCTTAGAAGCCACGTAAAACCAGTTTTTGCATGAACCGATTAGAGGCGTCTAACTTGGTTTTGCAGGATGGTTTGCATGTGCATGTGATGTGGTATAGCAGTGCTCATATGAATTTGATTATGTATGAGATGACTATATAATGTAAATTAACATGACCTGCGTGTCATGATTCGGCATGATGGCTGGAGCCATATGATTGCACTTTAATGACCTGCGTGTCAACCTTATGTAATGCACTTATTTTATTAGCTATAGAGATAGCAATATTATCTGGTGCATCGACAAGGTGGTGGCAATCTTCGCAAAGGTGAACACCGACGCGAATGCCGAAGACGAAGAAATACTTGACTTCTCCGTCAGAAGGGGCTATACCATATCATGCTATTATAAATTGCCTGAGATGTTTTATCCCTTATGATGCACCCTTCTTGATTGCGCGGTAGTCGCTTTTATTAGGGTGATCTCTCACTTAAAATATCAAGTAGTTAGTGTTCTCCCAAGTGTAGCACCGTCACGGCACCTAACTTTTTGGGGTGCGCCATGCTGACATGGGTACGAACGATTAGGGATGTGTGAGGCGGGTGAGTTCAGACCTCGCAGCGAGATCACTTGGTTGTATTGACGTTCAGGCATGAAAGTCATGAGCTCGGAACACACGCATCGAAAGATGAACAAGAGTCACATAGAGATGTGATTGGCAAGTTTGCCTAACAATTGAAGTTCTCGTCATCAGTGATGCTAACCATTAATGGCGTTGAATTAAAATTCGTGTCTTGAATCATTCATAATCAATTTTGAGAGATATTGATTTGAGTGGGAGCGCACTGAAGAATTAACTTGTTTAATTCTCGGTGCAATTAATTTTGAACACTGTCTAAGTGTGGTTTGCATAATAGTTGTAGAATAATGGCTCGCGTTTCCACCTTCCCTATTAAAATTGAATAGCTGTTAAATATCTGGTTAAAACTTTACGGTTGGTAACGTAATATGAGGATTGTCCTCAAGAGTGCCGAGAAGGACTTTGTCCTATCGCATGCTTTCGGTATTCTCTCGCTAATGCTATGGATCATGTGACTCTCGTCCTTCGATCCAAAAGCTAGAATTCCTTTTCAGTCAAAGTGCAATATGTTTGCTTCCATGAGACCCGAACTTCGAAAGTTTGGATAGTTATGTGATATTCATGGAATCTGAAAATCATTTTCAGAGACAGACAAAGGCTAAAAGATATGAGATATCCAAAGCAATGTTTGTTTGCGAACTATTAGTAAAGGAGTTTACTATGCATTAGACTGATAAGAGAGGGATCCAGGAGAACGCCTGTCATATGATGAAAGGTGAATAAAACAACAACTTAAAGAGAAAGGAAGTGTCCGAAGGGTGTTAGTAAGATTTTCACGCCTAGGAAGTCCGGGGCTAACGCCACTCTTAAGTTGGATGCTTCTTCTGAGAGTAGGAGAAATACTAAAAGTTAAACTGTTAGAAGTATAATGGCAAAAGGAAAGAAGACTGGAATATCCAGCTCATGTATGAATGTCATACAAGTTTTTGATGTATAGAAGGCTGGTCAAAGATATAGTTCTTGGGAATTATGGTTAAACATGTTAATCACTAATTCTTGGGTATTGTGAGTTAATCACAAAGATACCCGCTCGATTGCATTCTGTTGCAACTCGATGTAAGAACTACTATGGCCTGAAAGACTAGCCAGGAATGAGGTTAGATACACGCAGGGAACATAGTAAATGTTACTATGCCTTCCATAGGTGTATTCCCTATGTATTTACTTTCATAATTCATTTTAGAGTTTCACACTCTAGCCCTTTGCATAAGGTATCTTGCAAGAAGGTTGTTCATAAGAGAACTTTTGATGTTCGGTGTTATGAATAACATAAGGGCCATACTTTCATTATGAATGAGACGTATGTGATGAATATTGATAATAATACATAACCTCTGGGTTTACTTTCATAATTCATTTTAGAGTTTCACACACTCTAGCCCTTTGCATAAGGTATCTTGCAAGAAGGTTGTTCATAAGAGAACTTTTGATGTTCAGTATTATGAATAAACATGAAGGGCCATGCTTCTATCCTAGATGGGATGTATGTTATGAATATTGATGGAAATATGATATATCCATAAACACTGATGCTAAATGTCACAAGACTAAAAGAATACCACAGAAGTGTGGCACTGCATTTGGTCACATTGGAGAAACCCGCATGAAAATTCCATTATGATGGATTTTGAAGTCGTTTGATTTTGAATCATCTGACACTTGCAACTTTCTTCTGAAAAGTGAAGTGACTGAAATACCGTTCACAGGCCATAAGGAACGAGCAAAGAACATATTAGTAATCATACATTATGATGTGTGTAGTCCAATAAATGTTGTTGCAAGTAGTGGATTTATCTATCTTCAGAAATGACTCAAGTAGATATGTGGATATTTACTTGTTGAGACGTAAGTCTGGATCTTTTGAATTCATTCATATGGTTTTCAAAAATGAAGTAGAAGTTGTTGTAACAAGAAAATTATGTTTCTACAATTCGATTGCAGAAAGGAATATTTGAGTTACAAGTTTAGCGAATGTCTGATGAGTTATGAAAGGGGTTTCATAACTTGCACCTCCCGGAACACCACTGCAAGTGGAAAGTCCGTGCAGATGTAATCGAACCATTTATGACATGGTAAGATCAAAGATGACATAAATAAATTTGCCATTATCCCTTTTATAGAGTGATGCTTTAGAGACTGCGGCTTTTACACTGAAAAGAGCTCCATCAGGTCTGTTGAAATGACGCCATGGTATGGTACGCCCAACCATGTTATATCTTTTCTTAACATTTGGAATATGGGGCTTGTGTAAAAGGTTACAAACCTATTCCAAATCAGACAAGTGCTACTTTGTAAGGTTATCCCAAGTCATTGGGGATTCCCCCACCACTATACCGAGGCAAAGGGTTTTGCCGCAAAAGGGTATGCTTTTAAAGAGAATAGTTCTTTCAAAAGGTGAGTGGGAGGACAGTGCAACTCGACGAGATAACCAGTATCTTCGTCATCAGATCAAAGGAAAGAAACCTTGGAAGTGATTCCGGAGTTTCCTAATGCGACTGATACGGAAGTCTCTACAATAAAATGTATGGACTTCGGTCGAACTTGCAGCTGAACCACGTAGGCAAAGCTCGTGCAAACCTATCAGGTGCGCAAACGAGATATTGTTGTTAGACAACAGTATACCTACGATTCACAAGGAAGCGTTGATGGGCCCTGACTCCAGAATTGGCTAAATGCCAATACAATCTGAGATAGTTTCCATATAAGTGATTCAAGATTAAGATCTTGATAGACCTTTCGGAAGACTTAGAGTCTAACGAATATTTATGGAACTAAAAACTGATACGGATAAAATGTTTTATCCATAAAGCTCGACTTGTTGCAATAACAAGTTCAAGGAGTTGACTATGATGAGATTGTCTCACCGTAGCGATGCTTGAAGTCAGTTCGGGTTGAACTAGCAATTAATACATATTTCAATCATGAGATATGAAACATGGATGACAAAAGGATTTCCATCTGATGGAAATGAAACCTAGGACTTGTATGTGATACAGTCCAAAGTAATTTGTCGATCCAGAGGATGCTAGTAAGTATGCAAACTTCAGAGTTCCAGCGATGGACAGAAGAGAGCAAAGTGGAGTTGGAATCTTCGTTTTTGATGGAATGGTCAAAGGGGTTTGACTTCATCAAATGGGTATCGAAGATGCTTGTGATTCAAGAAAGTAAGTGGGAGCATAATAATATTTCTAAAAACCTTGTGTACTTGACACATTGTTAATTGGAAATAAATTTCTTCACACGAATTAGGACTTCATTTGAAAATAGTTTTCCGATGAAGTGCTTGGGCTAAATAGCCTCAATATTAGGTATGATGATCTATGGAGATAGATTTACCTAATGGGGCTAAGCAATGAATACATATTGACAAGATGCTAAAACTTTTTAGCATTTAAAACGCCAAGGAATGATTCTTGCCGAAGTCACATGGAAAGAGTTTTTGCAAGACTCGGTGTCCCAAAACACTGATGAGTAAAATACATGATGGAGATTCCACACACTCTAGTGTTTGGATTAATCATGTATTCCGTGGTATGTAAAACAACCAGATATGTCCAATACTCCAAAGTTGTTGCGAGTATAGATACCAAAGTGATCAAAAGTATTGATCATGGGACAACAGTGAAAGATGTCATTAGGTACTAGAATAGTACTGATGACATGTTTTCTCGCAAGCAGAGATTATGAAGTGCTCGTTGTAAGTAATTACATCGATACAGTCTTCATCAATGCTCCATGCGATTTTCGATTTAAGTTAAGGGTTTTGTGTAATACACAACATAGTGGCACGGTAGTTGGAAATTGTTCCAAACAAGATACTGTGGCGAATTCTATAACAAAGACAAAGTATGTTGACGCTTTAGAAGCGACAAAGAAGTTGTTGAATCATATAGTTCATTCATGAACTTAGTATGGTTCCAAGATGGCTTTGGTCTATGGGACACTATTGCAGATAGTTGCTCCATAGCTCAGTCTGAGGAATCAGGTTTCGACCAATGATTCACACATATGCAAAGCCAAGTCCACACAAAATATGAATTTTGTGAAAGCGGAAAACGCGAGGATATGCAAAGTTACACACGGAGCTGAAGTCGTCAGATCCGTTGCACATCAGGCTATACCACATGCGAAGCATATTTTACACCAGTATGCCATAGGTGTAAAGTGCATTAGCGTTGACTAGATTATTGACTCTAGTGCAAGTGGGAGTCTGTAGGAGATATGCCCTAGAGGCAATAATAAATGTTATTGATTATCTCCCTGTTCATAATTCTGTTTATGTTCCATGCTATAACTGCAATGATTCTCGAGTCTACAAATAAAACGAGGCTTGGAGGGAAACTCATGTGCACGTGTGGGATAATAAACGGTAAAATATATTCCTAGTCAAGCCTCTAAGACTGGCTCAAGTATTGCATGATGATCCTGTTTTCCTGATCATGGGCATGGCTATGCCGGCAATTTTGAGGGCACAATGTCAGAAGAACATTTGTGTTGAATCGACCCGAATTGATGTTATGCCATGAGATTCATTCGTCATAAGTTAATGGTTAATAACACAGAGATGGTTTACGTTTGCATGATTCCTTAGACCATGAGAGTATCGAGTTTCTTCATGCTTGCTTCATGAACTTTGGGGTTTGTTAAACGTCATCCGTAAATGGGTGGCTATTACGGCGGCTTACGGGTTCATGGAAAAGTATGTCAAGTAACTTGATAGCTCAAGATTGGGATTTGCTCCTCCGACGATGGAGAGATATCTCTGGGCCCTCTCAGTGTTATGGTATCCATCATCGTCTGGCCAGACACTTTGTGATTTGATCACGGGGATGCCGGAACACGGGAACGAGAAAAGAGAACAATACCGGTAACGAGGTAACTGGCATAGTGGACAAGGTGTTGATCCACGGGGATGCCAACATGTCTCACCTCGGGTATTTGTAACATATTGCGAAGTAACAGGAATAGCACACGGCAACTGGAGGTTCACTCGAATATTCATTCGTGTGGGTATAGGGGTCAATATGGGTGTCCACGGCTCCGATGTTGATCATTGATTGGAAGGGGTTCCGGGTCATGTCTATACTTCACCGAACCTATAGGGTCACACGCTTAAGGGTCATCTATCTGCTGAATACTAGACAAGGAGTCCGAGAGAAAGTCACTGAAAGAGTTTCGGAGACGACGGAAAAGTTCCGGAGAGAACACCGGAAAAGTTTCGGTAAAACCGAAAAGTTGTTTCGGATAAAACCATTGATCCTAAAAGGTTTCGGCAAGCACCGAAAATGTTTTGGAGGTTGCCAGATTGGTCTGGTAATTTCTAGAATTTTTTCAGAGAAAAAACCGAAAAAGATTTTCGGAGCTGCCGGAATTGTTTACCGGGTAAACGAAGATGGTTTTAAATTAAACCACCATACCGGAAATGTTCCGGAGCGAGTCCAGATAATTTTAGAGGGTGCCAGAAATGTTCTGGGACCTTCCGGAATTTTTCAGAAGAAATAGTTTCGGAAAACATCTTGTCCCAGCGAGAGGGGACAAGATCCCACGGATCGTGGGGGCTGTTTTTGGGCTGTTTTTAGGGGCGCCCCCTTTAGGGAACAGCCCCCTTGTGGCTGGACAAAGTGTTGGGGGGGGCCCATGGTGGGGGGCAGCCCCCACAAATGGTGGAGAGTGTTGGGAGGAAGGTGGGGCCCCATGGGGGAACACCATGGACAAGGGAACATGTTTTCTCCATGTTTGGTGGGAACATGTTTTCCTTGTTTGGTGGGTGCATGTTTATGTAGGGTAACGCAGCAGAAAACAAAAAATTTCCGACCTACGTACCAGCCCAGGATCACTATGGAGACTGCATACAAGGTTTGATCTGTTTCGTTACCGACTCGTAGCGAAGCGGAAGTAGAGTCGATGACGATCGGCGGTGCAGATCCCCGCAGCTAGGATTTTACAACCTCCCAACCGCGAGGATGTACTCCCTCGTCAGCTCACCGGACGGATCTCCGGGCAGCCCTTCGAGAGGCCTCGGGACAGTCCCTCGGATAGTCCCACCGGACGGATCCTCGGACAGCCCTCCGGGAGGCCTCTGGACAGTCTTTCGGATAGTCCCACCGGACGGATCCTCGGACAGCCCTCCGGGAGGCCTCTGGACAGTCTTTCGGATAGTCCCACCGGACGGATCCTCGGACAGCCCTCCGGGAGGCCTCACGGACAGCCCTTCGGGAGGACCCCCGAAACTCGGACAGAAACTCGGACAGCCCTTCGGGAGGACCCTCGAACAGCCCCTCGGGCAAAAAGATCGAACCTACGACCTCTCTACGGGGTTGCACACATACGGTGTCATCTATCCGGCAGGGCTTCGCCGTCCAGAACTAGTCCCCACCGGAACCCAGACAGCCTTTCGGCTCTACGAAACTATTTCGCTGGGAGGGAGAGAGAAGCCAGAAATGTCATGGCACTTGTATGTGAGAATGAGTGACTATTTCGCTGGGAGGGAGACAGACTCCCACTTGCACTAGAGTCAATAATCTAGTCAATGCTAATGCACTTTACACCTATGGCATACTGGTGTAAAATATGCTTCGCATGTGGTATAGCCTGATGTCCAACGGATCTGACGACTTCAGCTCCGTGTGTAACTTTGCATATCCCCGCGTTTTCACGCTTTCACAAAATTCATATTTTGTGTGGACTTGGCTTTGCATATGTGTGAATCATTGGTCGAAACCTGATTCCTCAGACTGAGCTATGGAGCAGCTATCTGCAATAGTGTCCCATAGACCAAAGCCATCTTGGAACCATACTAAGTTCATGAATGAACTATATGATTCAACAACTTCTTTGTCACTTCTTAAGTGTCAACATACTTAGCCTTTGTTATAGAATTCGCCACAGTATCTTGTTTGGAACAATTTCCAACTACCGTGCCACCATGATGTGTATCACAAAACCCTCAACTTAAATCGAAAATAGCATGGAGCATCGATGAAGACTGTATCGATGTAACCTTTTACAACGAACTCTTCATGATCTCCACTTGCGAGAAACCATGTCATCGGTACTGCTCTAGTACTTAATGACATCTTTCACTGTTGTCCCATGATCAGTACTTTGATCACTATGGTATCTATACTCGCAACAACTTTGGAGTATTGGACATATCTGGTTGTTTTTACATACCATGGAATACATGATTAATCCAAACACAAGAGTGTGTGGAATCACCATCATGTATTTTGCTCATCAGTGTTTTGAGACACCGAGTCTTGCAAAACCCTTTCCATGTGACTTCGGCAAGAATCACTCCTTGGCGTTTTAAATGCTAAAAGGTTTTAGCACCTTGTCAATATGTATTCATAGCTTAGCCCCATTAGGTAAATATTATTATGCTCCCACTTACTTTCTTGAATCACAAGCATCTTCGATACCCATTTGATGAAGTCAAAAACCCTTTTGACCATTCCTTCAAAAACGAAGATTCCAACTCCACTTTGCTCTCTTCTGTCCATCGCTGGAACTCTGAAGTTTGCATACTTACTAGCATCCTCTGGATCGACAAATTACTTTGGACTGTATCACATACAAGTCCTAGGTTTCATTCCCATCAGATGGAAATCCTTTTGTCATCCATGTTTCATATCTCATGATTGAAATATGTATTAATTGCTAGTTCAACCCGAACCGACTTCAAGCATCGCTACGGTGAGACAATCTCATCGTAGTCAACTCTTTGAACTTGTTTTTGCAACAAGTCGAGCTTTATGGATAAAACATTTTTATCCGTATCAGTTTTTAGTTCCATAAATATCCGTTAGACTCTAAGCCTTCCGAAAGGTGTATCAAGATTTTAATCTTGAAACATTGATATGGAAACTATCTCAGATTGTATTGGCATTTAGCCAATTCCGAAGTTAGGGCTCATCATCGCTTCCTTATGTATCGTAGGTATACTGTTGTCCAACAACAATATCTCGTTTGCGCACCTGAGAGGTTTGCACGAGCCTTGCCTACGTGGTTCAGCTGCAAGTTCGACTGAAGTCCATACATTTTATTGTAGAGACTTCCGTATCAGTCGCAGTAGGAAACTCCGGAATCACTTCCAAGGTTTCTTTCCTTTGATCTGATGACGAAGATACTGGTTATCTCGTCGAGTTGCACTGTCCTCCCACTCGCCTTTTGTAAGAACTATTCTCTTTAAAAGCATACCGTTTTGCGGCAAAATCCTTTGCCTCGGTATAGTGGTGGGGAATACCCAATGACTTGGGATAACCTTACAAAGTAGCACTTGCCTGATTTGAAATAGGTTTGTAACCTTTTACACAAGCCCCATATTCCAAATGTTAAGAAAAGATATAACATGGTTGGGCGTACCATACCATGGCATCATTTCAACAGACCCGATGGAGCTCTTTTCAGTGTAAAAGCCGCAGTCTCTAAAGCATCACTCTTTTAAAAGGGGTAATGGCAAATTTATTTATGTCATCTTTGATCTTACCATGTCATGAATGGTTCGATTACATCTACACAGACTCTCCACTTGCAGTGGTGTTCCGGGAGGTGCAAGTTATGAAACCCCTTTCACAACTCATCAGACATTCGCTAAACTTGTAACTCAAATATTCCTTTCTGCAATCGAATTGTAGAAACATAATTTTCTTGTTACAATAACTTCTACTTCATTTTTGAAAACCTTATGAATGAATTCAAAAGATCCAGACTTACGTCTCAACAAGTAAATATCCATATATCTACTTGAGTCATTTCTGAAGATAGATAACTCCACTACTTGCAACAACATTTATTGGACTACACACATCATAATGTATGATCACCAATATGTTCTTTGCTCGTTCCTTATGGTCTGTGAACGGTATTTCAGTCACTTCATTTTTCAGAGGAAAGTTGCAAGTGTCAGATGATTCAAAATCAAACGACTTCAAAATCCATCACAATGGAATTTTCCATGCGGGTTTCTCCAATGTGACCAAATGCAGTGCCACACTTGTGTGGTATTCTTTTAGTCTTGCGACATTTAGCGTCAGTGTTATGGATGTATCATATTTCCATCAATATTCATAACATACATCCCATCTTGTATGGAAGCATGGCCCTTCATGTTATTCATAACACCGAACATCAAAAGTTCTCTTATGAATAACCTTCTTGCAAAATACCTTATGCAAAGGGCTAGAGTGTGTAAAACTCTAAAATGATTTATGAAAGTAAATACAGAGGTAATGTATTATTATCAATATTCATAACATACTTCTCATTCATAATGAAAGTATGGCCCTTTTGTTATTCATAACTCCGAACATTAAAAGTTCTCTTATGAACAACCTTCTTGCAAGATACTTTATGCAATGGGCTAGAGTGTGTAAAACTCTAAAATGATTTATGAAAGTAAATACAGAGGTAATGTATTATTATCAATATTCATAACATACTTCTCATTCATAATGAAAGTATGGCCCTTTTGTTATTCATAACTCCGAACATTAAAAGTTCTCTTATGAACAACCTTCTTGCAAGATACTTTATGCAATGGGCTAGAGTGTGTAAAACTCTAAAATGATTTATGAAAGTAAATACATCGGGAATACACCTATGGAAGGCATAGTAACATTTACTATGTTCCCTGCGTGTATCTAAACCTCATTCCTGGCTAGTCTTTCAGGCCATAGTAGTTCTTACATCAAGTTGCAACAGAATGCAATCGAGCGGGTATCTTTGTGATTAACTCACAATACCCAAGAATTAGTGATTAACATGTTTAACCATAATTACCAAGAACTATATCTTTGACCAGCCTTCTATACATCAAAAACCTGTATGACATTCATACATGAGCTGGATATTCCAGTCTCCTTTCCTTTTGCCTTTATACTTCTAATAGTTTTAACTTTCAGTATTTCTTCTACTCTCAGAAGAAGCACCCAACTTAAGAGTGGCGTTAGCCCCGGACTTCCTAGGCGTGAAAGTTTCACTAACACCCTTTGGACACTTCCTTTCTCTTTAAGTTGTCGTTTTATTCACCATCATCATATGACAGGCGTTCTTCTGGATCCCCTCTTATCAGTCAAATGCCTAGTAAACACTTTTACTAATAGTTTGCAAACAAACATGGCTTTAGATATCTCATATCTTTCAGCCTTTGTTTGTATCTGAAAATTAATTTTCAGTTCCATGAATATCACATACCTATCCCACAACTTTCGAAGTTCGGGTCTCATGGAAGCAAACATATTTCACTTGACCGTAACGGAATTTTAGCTTTTGGATCGAAGGACGAGAGTCATATCATCCATAGCATTAGCGGGAGAATACCAAAAGTATGCGATAGGACAAAGTCCTTCTTGGCACTCTTGAGGACAATCCTCACATTACGTTACCAACCGTAAAGTTTTAACCAGATATTTAACAACTATTCAATTTTAATAGGGACGGTGGAAACGCGAGCCATTATTCTACTTATTATGCAAATCACACTTAGACAGTGTTCAAGATTAATTGCACTGAGAATTAAACAAGGTAATTCTACAGTGCGCTCCCACTCAAATCAATATCTCTCATAATTGATTGTGAGTGATTCAAGATCCAAATTTCAATTCAACGCCAAGGATGCATCCATCTCAAGTGACGAGAATTTCATTTGGTAGGCCAACTTGCCAATCACATCTCTATGTGATTCTTGTTCATCTTTCGATGCGTGTGTTCCGAGCTCATGAATTTCATGCCTGAACGTCAAGACAACCAAGTGATCTTGCTGCGAGGTCTCAACTCACCCGCCTCACACATGTCTAATCGTTCGTACCCATGCATCCATGTGATACCCCGAAAAGAAAAGTGCCGTGACGGTGCTACACTTGGGAGAACACTAACTACTTGATATTTTTGTGAGAGATCACCCTAATAAAAGCGACTACCGCGCAATCAAAAGGGTGCATCATAAGGGATAAACATCTCAGGCAATTCATAATAGCATGATATGGTATAGCCCTTTCTGACGGAGAAGTCTTGTATTTCTTCGTCTCCGGCATTCGCGTCGGTGTTCACCTTTGCGAATATTGCCACCACCTTGTCGATGCACCAGATAATATTGCTATCTCTATAGCTAATAAAATAAGTGCATTACTGAAGGTTGACACGCAGGTCATTAAAGTGACAATCAATGGCTCCAGCCATCATGCCGAATCATGACACGCAGGTCATGTTAATCAATTTACATTATATAGTCATCTCATACATAATCAAATTATAATGAGCACTGCTATACCACATCACATGCACATGCAAACCATCCTGCAAAACCAAGTTAGACGCCTCTAATCGGTTCATGCAAAATTTTATTTTTCGTGGCTTCTAAGGTTTCGAAACAAACCGAAGCTACCAACGTCCATCATCAAGCATGATAATCCAAGTCGCTTGATTAACATTGCGGGGTGTATGAAACACGAGATAATAAAATCTCGAGCCCCATACTAAACTTCGTCATACACGTGACCCCCGTGCAGATCATATCTGCATTGCCCTTTCGTCTGCAAAATTTCATCTTTCTTTTTAACTACGGTGGAATTCAATGAACTGTTAGCACTTCGTTGATCAATCAGGATCGCGGATTGCCAGAACATTGAAACTCCACCATACTGTTATCAAGATCAGAAATATGCAAATTCCAGGGAAGCAACAAGAACATCGGGTAACAGATTTCATCTGCTACCCGCACAAATAATTTTCAGTAATAGATCTCATCTACTACCTAATTATATTGTGCAACACCCATACATCTCTATGTATTCTAGATCGCAACCTGCATCTACGCATAGCACGGCTTTTGATGCCACTGTAGGGTAACGCAGCAGAAAACAAAAAATTTCCGACCTACGTACCAGCCCAGGATCACTATGGAGACTGCATACAAGGTTTGATCTGTTTCGTTACCGACTCGTAGTGAAGCGGAAGTAGAGTCGATGACGATCGGCGGTGCAGATCCCCGCAGCTAGGATTTTACAACCTCCCAACCGCGAGGATGTACTCCCTCGTCAGCTCACCGGACGGATCTCCGGGCAGCCCTTCGAGAGGCCTCGGGACAGTCCCTCGGATAGTCCCACCGGACGGAAACTCGGACAGCCCTTCGGGAGGACCCTCGAACAGCCCCTCGGGCAAAAAGATCGAACCTACGACCTCTCTACGGGGTTGCACACATACGGTGTCATCTATCCGGCAGGGCTTCGCCGTCCAGAACTAGTCCCCACCGGAACCCAGACAGCCTTTCGGCTCTACGAAACTATTTCGCTGGGAGGGAGAGAGAAGCCAGAAATGTCATGGCACTTATAGGAAATCCAAGGGGTAGGGTTTCTTGGCCCCCAAGCCTTCTAGAAACCTTTTGGGAAAATATCCCAAAAGGTGACTTTTCCATAAATATCCCAAAAAACACTTTCACTATTCACGATGACATTTTTCAGCGTCTGATCGAACTGAAAATATTCATGTGGGCTTAGAACATTTCCAGTACCCACCAAAATAATTTTCAACGCGAGCCGGAACAATTCCGGTTTAGTGATTTTCATCTGCGAAAAGCATCTGAAGCGGTTCCGGCAGCTCCGGAACATTTCCGGTTTTCATCCCGGAAAATTCCAGAAAGTTTCCAGAACGATTCTGGCACCCTCCAAGAATTATCAGGCATGTGCCGAAACCATTTTGACTTTATGGTGTACTCCGAAACAACTTTTCGGTTTCACCGGAACTATTCCGATATCCTCTCCGGAACGTTTCCGTTTCGTCCGAAACTTTTTCGGTGATTTTCTCTCAGACTCCCCGTCTAGTATTCAGCAGATAGATGACCCTTAAGTGTGTGACCCTATAGGTTCGGTGAAGCATAGACATGACCCGGAACCCCTTCCGATCAATGATCAACATCGGAGCCGTGGACACCCATATTGACCCCTATACCCACACGAATGAATATTCGAGTGAACCTCCAGTTGCCGTGTGCTATTCCTGTTGCTTCGCGATATGTTACAAATACCCGAGGTGAGACATGTAGGCTGTAGGAGATATGCCCTAGAGGCAGTAATATCAGTTACTTTTGTATCTCCAAGTTTGTAATGAATGTTTATGATCCATGCTATAACTGCAATGATTCTCAAGTCTACAATAACCACGAGGCTTGGAGGGAAACTCATGTGCACGTGTGGTATAATAAACGGTATATTGTATTCCTAGTCTTGCCTCTAAGACTGGCTCAAGTATTGCATGATGATCTTGTTTTCCTGATCATGGGCATGGCTATGCCGGCAATTTTGAGGGCACGATGTTGGCAGAACACTTGTGTTGAATCGACCCAAATTGATGTTATACTATGAGATATATTCGTCACAAGTTAATGGTTAAATAACACAGAGATGGTTAATGTTTGCATGATTCCTTAGACCATGAGAGTATCGAGTTTCTTCATGCTTGCTTCATGAACTTTGGGGTTTGTTAAACGTCATCCGTAATAGGGTGGCTATTACGGCTGCTTACGGGTTCATGGAAAAGTATGTCAAGTAACTTGATAGCTCAAGATTGGGATTTGCTCCTCCGTCGATGGAGAGATATCTCTGGGCCCTCTCGGTGTTACGGTATCCATCATCGTCTGGCCAGACACTTGTGATTTGATCACTGGGATGCCGGAACACGGGAACGAGAAAAGAGAACAATACCGACAACGAGGTAACTGGCATTGTGGACAAGTTGTTGATCCACGAGGATGCCTACATGTCTCACCTCGGGTAATTGTAACATATCGCGAAGCAACAGGAATAGCATACGGCAACTGGAGGTTCACTCGAATATTTATTCGTGTGGGTATAGGGATCGATATGGGTGTCCACGGCTCCGATGTTGATCATTGATCGGAAGGGGTTCCGGGTCATGTCTATGCTTCACCGAACCTATAGGGTCACACGCTTAAGGGTCATCTATCTGTTGAATACTAGACAGGGAGTCTGAGAGAAAAACACCGAAAAAGTTTCGGACACCGGAAAAGTTTCGGACAGCGGAAAAGTTTCGCAGAGAGAGGTCACCGGATGAATTTCGGTGAAACTAGAAAAGTTGTTTCAGGGGATACCATAAAGTCAAATTGGTCTTGGCACATGCCTGATAATTCTTAGAGGGTGCCAGAATCGTTCTGGAAACTTTTTGGAATTTTCTGGAATGAAAACCGGAAATGTTCCGGAGCTGCCGAAACCGCTTCAGATGCTTTTCGCAGATGAAATCACTAAACCGGAATTGTTCCGGCTCGCGTTGAAAATTATTTTGGTGGGTACTAGAATTGTTCTAAGCCCACATGAATATTTTCAGTTCGATCAGACGCCGAAAAATGTCGTCGTGAATAGTGAAAGTGCTTTTTGGATATTTGTGGAAAAACACCTTTTTGGATATTTCCAAAAAGGTTTCTAGAAGGCCTTGGGGGCCAAGGCAGCCCCTCATGGGGGTCCCCCAAGGGTGTGGCCGGCCAAGATGGGTGGGGCACCATGGTGCTCCACATGGCACTCCCATATGGCATATTCCTTTTATGAAAGGGATATTCCATGGGCATTTTGGGGTTTTTGTATGACAACTTTACCCCTTGGCTAGCCTATAAATAGAGGGGAGTGGGCAGCCCACTTCCTCATCCTTGTGCTCTCATACACATGCTATGCTTTGCTAGCTCTCTCTTCTCCCTCACACGAAAAGAGTATTTCGTAGAGCCGAAAGGCTGTCTGGGTTCCGGCAGGAACTAGTTCTGGACGGCGAAGCCCTGCCGGATAGTTGACACCGTATGTGTGCAACCCCGTAGAGAGGTCGTAGTTTCGATCTTTTGCCCGAGGGGCTGTTCGAGGGTCCTCCCGAAGGGCTGTCTGAGTTTCCGTTCGAGTTTCGAGGGTCCTCCCGAAGGGCTGTCCGTGACATCGTCCGGGGGACTGTCCGACCGCCTCCCGAAGGGCTGTCCGACGAGGGAGTACATTCTCGCGGTTGGGAGGTTGTAAAATCCTAGCTGCGGGAATCTGCACCAACGATCTCCACCGACTCTTCTTCCGCTGCGCTACGAGTCGGTACGGATCAGATCAAACCTTGTATGCAATCTCCATAGTGGTACTGGGCGTGCTCGCTATACCGAAATTTTTTGTTTTCTGTCGCGTTCCCCAACAGTGGCATCAAGAGCCAGGCTATGAGTAGATGCATGTTATGATCTAGAATACATGAGATGTATGGGTATTGCATAGTATAATTTTGTAGTAGATAAGATCTATTACTGAAAATTATTTGTGCAGGTAGCAGATGAAATCTGTTACTCGATGTTCCTGTTGCTTCCCGTGAATTTGCGTACTCCTGATCTTGACGGCATGGTGGAATCTCACAAAGTTCTGGCAATCCGCGATCCTTTCATGCTGCTCCTGAGTATGCTGATTGACAGATCAACGAAGTGCTAACAGTTCTTTGGGTTCCACTTTAGTTAAAGAAAGATGGATGTTTCGCAGACGAAGGGCAATGCAGATATGATCTGCACGGGGGTCACGCGTATGACGAAGTTTAGTATGGGGCTCGAGATTTTATTATCTCGTGTTTCATACACCCTCGAAAGTTAATCTAGCAACTTGAAGTATCATACTTGATGATGGACGTTGGTAGCTGCGGTTTAAGTCAAAACCTTAGAAGCCACGTAAAATAAAATTTTGCATAAACCGATTAGAAGCGTCTAACTTGGTTTTGCAGGATGGATTTGCATGTGATGTGGTATAGCAATGCTCATATTAAATTTGATTATGTATGAGATGACTATATGATGTAATTAACATGACCTGCGTGTCATGATTCGGCATGATGGCTGGAGCCATATGATTGCATTTTAAATGACCTGCGTGTCAACCTTGTGTAATGCACTTATTTTATTAGCTATAGAGATAGCAATATTATCTGGTGCATCGACAAGGTGGTGGCAATCTTCGCAAAGGTGAACACCGACGCGAATGCCGAAGACGAAGAATACTTGACTTCTCCGTCAGAAGGGGCTATACCATGTCATGCTAATTATGAATTGCCTGAGATGTTTATCCCTTATGATGCACCCTTCTTGATTGCGCGGTAGTCGCTTTTATTAGGGTGATCTCTCACTAAAAATATCAAGTAGTTAGTGTTCTTCCAAGTGTAGCACCGTCACGGCACCTAACTTTTCGGGGTACGCCATGCTGACATGGGTACGAACGATTAGGGATGTGTGAGGCGGGTGAGTTAAGAACTCGCAGCAAGATCACTTGGTTGTCTTGACGTTCAGGCATGAAAGTCATGAGCTCGGAACACACGCATCGAAAGATAAACAAGAGTCACATAGAGATGTGATCGGCAAGTTTGCCTAACGGTTGAAGTTCTCGTCATCAGTGATGCTCACCATCAATGGCGTTGAATTTAAATTCGTGTCTTGAATCATTCATAATCAATTTTGAGAGATATTGGTTTGAGTGGGAGCGCACTTTAGAATAAAATTGTTTATTCACTAGTGCCAAAAATCATTATGAACAATGTCTAAAATGAACTTGTGTTTTCCGTTGTAGATCAAATGGCTCGCAACACCGCGTTCAACTTAGGCCCTATGTTAGAGAAAGAGAAGTTAGCTGCGAATGGAAACAACTATGCGGACTGGGTCCGTACCCTGAGGATTGTCCTCAGGAGCGCTAAGAAATTGTACGTGCTTGATGGAGCTCTTCCACCTAAGCCGGCGGCAACAGCCGCGACAGACATACAAAATGTCTGGGCCACTAAGGATGATGATTTCAACTTAGTGCAGTGTCTCATGCTGTCTTGCATGAGTTCAGAGCTTCAAAAACGTTTTGAATTCCATAACTCCTTTGATATGATCAAAGATCTGGATGCTCTGTACAAGTTTAATGCACGGTCTGAACGTTTTGATATCATGAAAATGATGTCGGAGACCAAGATGGCTGAGGGCAGTTCAGTTGGCGAGCACGTAGTCAATATGATTGGCTACGCTGAAAGGCTTAAAACCCTGGAATTTCCACTTCCAGAAGAGCATGTAATGGACATGTTGCTCCGTTCACTCCCCCCTTCTTACGGAGGTTTTGTCATGAACTACAACATGAATGGGATGGACAAAACACCTAATGAGGTGCTTGCCATGCTGAAATCTGTTGAAGGAGGACTGCAGAAAAATCGCAAGCAAGTGTTGCTTGTGAATAAAACTGCCAGTTTCAAAAAGAAAGGCAAGCCAAAGAAGGGCAAGGGCGCCGGTAAGACCGGCTTCCAACGCAAATCTAAGGGCGGAGCCAAGAATGAAACTGAGTGCTTCTACTGCAAGGGCATAGGACACTGGAAGAGAAACTGCAAGAAGTATCTGGAAGATAAGAAGTCCGGGAAAACCGGAACAGGTATAATTGTTATACAAGTTAATGTCATTGACGTTTTGCTTGCTAGCGAAAACTCTAAGTCTTGGGTATTTGATACCGGATCGGTTGCTCACATTTGCAACACGATACAGGGGCTTCAGAAGGTGCGCAAGCTGGCAAAGAATGAAGTCGTGATGCGTGTAGGGAACGGCACTGGGATCGCCGCTCAAGCCGTCGGCATTATGCCTCTACGTCTCCCTTCAAGATTTATTTTGGAACTTAGTAACTGTTATTTTGTTCCGTTGTTGTGTAGAAACATTATCTCTGGATCATGTTTAGTACACGATGGGTACTCCTACAAGTCTGAGAACAATGGTTGTTCACTTTATTGTAAGGATATGTTTTATGGATTTGCACCCATTGTTGGGGGCCTTTTCATACTAAATCTTGAATGTGGAAATGATGTCTTTAACGTGAATGCTAAACGCCTTAAGAAGGCTGATACCACCACCACTTACTTGTGGCACTGTCGGCTTGGCCACATTGGAAAGAAACGCATGCAAAGACTCCATAAAGATGGAGTTTTACCGTCCCTTGATTTTGAATCATTTGACACATGTGAAGCTTGCTTGATGGGAAAAATGACCAAGACGCCGTTCACGGGTCATCCTGAACGGGCGGGTGAATTATTGGAAATAATACATAGTGATGTATGTGGTCCAATGAACACAGCCGCACGGGGTGGGTATTTTTACTTCGTGACTTTCACTGATGATTTAAGTCGGTATGGCTATATCTACTTAATGAAGCATAAGTCAGAAACCTTTGAAAAGTTCAAAGAATTTCAGAATGAGGTAGAAAATCATCGTAACAAAAAGATTAAGTTTCTGCGGTCTGATCGCGGAGGCGAATATCTTAGTCACGAGTTTGGCCAACATCTGAGTGACCGTGGAATCGTTTCACAGCTTACGCCTCCCGGAACTCCACAGCGAAACGGAGTGTCGGAGCGACGTAACCGAACCCTGTTAGACATGGTAAGGTCGATGATGTCTCTTACAGATCTACCGATATCTTTTTGGGGTCACGCACTGCTCACTACCGCTCACACACTAAACAGAGCACCGTCTAAGTCTGTTGAGACGACACCATACGAGTTATGGCATGGGAAGAAACCCAATTTGTCGCATCTCAAAGTTTGGGGTTGTGAAGCTTACGTAAAACGTTTACAACCAAGCAAGCTCGATCCCAGATCAGACAAATGTAACTTTGTAGGTTATCCAAAGGAAACCTTTGGGTATTCCTTCTACCACCCATCCGAGGGCAAAGTGTTTGTCGCAAAAACCGGAATCTTTCTTGAAAAGGAGTTTCTCGCTAAAGAAGTGAGTGGGAGGACAGTACAACTTAATGAGATTAGTGAATCTTCGGCAACCGTTGATATGGCTAAGGAACCGGAAGAAATTCCGCTAATTATCCCTACAACCGAGCCGGAAGTTGTCGCATATGATGCGGAAACTTCAAACAATGTTGTAACTGAACCGCGCAGATCAGGTAGGGCTATCCAGCCACCTGAGTGGTTTCATAACGAAATCTTCATTCTTGAAGACGACGAACCTGCGCACTACAAGGAAGCGATGGCGGGGCCTAGCTCAAGGGAATGGCACAAAGCCATGAAATCCGAAATGGAATCCATGTACGAAAACCAAGTTTGGAACTTGGAAGAACTTCCAGATGGCGTAAAACCCATTGGTTGTAAATGGATTTTCAAAAGAAAGACGGACGCGGATGGTAACATTACTATCCACAAAGCTAGACTTGTCGCGAAAGGGTTCACGCAAGTTCCAGGAGAGGACTACGACGAGACTTTCTCGCCCGTAGCTATGCTTAGGTCTGTTCGGATATTACTAGCAATTGCTGCTTATTTCGATTATGAAATATGGCAGATGGATGTCAAAACGGCTTTCCTAAATGGAAACCTTGATAGGGATGTATACATGATACAGCCAGAAGGTTTTGTCGATCCTAAGAATGCTGGAAAGGTATGTAAGCTTCAGAAAGCCATTTATGGTCTGAAGCAAGCATCAAGGAGCTGGAATATTCGTTTTGATGAAGTGGTCAAAGAGTTTGGCTTCATCAGGAACGATGAAGAATCTTGTGTGTACAAGAAGTTTAGTGGGAGCGCAAAAGCATTTCTAATCTTGTATGTGGATGACATATTGTTGATTGGAAATGACGTGAATTTTCTTAGCGAAATAAAAGACTCATTGAAGAAGAGTTTTTCAATGAAAGACTTAGGCGAAGCGGCATATGTATTAGGCATCAGGATCTATAGAGATAGATCAAAACGCCTGATAGCGCTAAGCCAAAGCACGTACATTGACAAGGTGTTGAAAAGGTTCAACATGGAGAACTCCAAGAAAGGCCTACTCCCCATGTCACCTGGCACAGTGCTTTGCAAGAATCAGAGTCCTCGGACCCTTGATGAGCGAGTACAAATGAATGATATTCCATATGCTTCAGCAGTTGGTTCTATTATGTATGCCATGCTATGTACAAGACCGGATGTTTCCTATGCGCTAAGTGTTAGCAGCCGGTACCAAGGTGATCCAGGATTGGAACACTGGGCCGCAGTCAAGGGTATTCTTAAGTACCTCAGAAGGACCAAGGATTTACTCCTTGTGTATGGAGGTGATGAAGAGCTCATTGTAAGTTGTTACACTGATGCAGGCTTCATGTCTGACCCAGATGACTTCAAATCTCAATCTGGCTATGTTTTCATATTGAACGGCGGCGCAGTTGATTGGAAAAGTTCCAAACAAAAGACTGTGGCGGATTCTACGACGGAGGCGGAATATGTCGCTGCTTCAGAAGCCTCCAAGAAAGCTGTCGGTATCAAGCAATTTCTTGAAGATCTTGGTGTGGTTCCAAGTGCTCTGGACCCGGTGGAGATCTATTGTGATAATAGTGGCGCCGTGGCTCAGGCAAGGGAGCCATGTTCGCACCATAAGACAATGCATATTCAACGCAAATATAAACTCATTCGACATCATGTCGAAGAAGGTTTAGTGAAAGTACGCAGAGTTCACACGGATCTGAATGTGTCAGACCCGATGACGAAGCCTCTACCACGAGCAAAGCATGAGCAACACCGGATTGCCATTGGTGTTAGGGAAGCCATGTAACTAGATTATGACTCTAGTGCAAGTGGGAGACTGTAGGAGATATGCCCTAGAGGCAGTAATATCAGTTACTTTTGTATCTCCAAGTTTGTAATGAATGTTTATGATCCATGCTATAACTGCAATGATTCTTAAGTCTACAATAACCACGAGGCTTGGAGGGAAACTCATGTGCACGTGTGGTATAATAAACGGTATATTGTATTCCTAGTCTTGCCTCTAAGACTGGCTCAAGTATTGCATGATGATCCTGTTTTCCTGATCATGGGCATGGCTATGCCGGCAATTTTGAGGGCACGATGTTGGTAGAACACTTGTGTTGAATCGACCCAAATTGATGTTATACTATGAGATATATTCGTCACAAGTTAATGGTTAAATAACACAGAGATGGTTAATGTTTGCATGATTCCTTAGACCATGAGAGTATCGAGTTTCTTCATGCTTGCTTCATGAACTTTGGGGTTTGTTAAACGTCATCCGTAATAGGGTGGCTATTACGGCTGCTTACGGGTTCATGGAAAAGTATGTCAAGTAACTTGATAGCTCAAGATTGGGATTTGCTCCTCCGTCGATGGAGAGATATCTCTGGGCCCTCTCGGTGTTACGGTATCCATCATCGTCTGGCCAGACACTTGTGATTTGATCACTGGGATGCCGGAACACGGGAACGAGAAAAGAGAACAATACCGGCAACGAGGTAACTGGCATTGTGGACAAGTTGTTGATCCACGAGGATGCCTACATGTCTCACCTCGGGTAATTGTAACATATCGCGAAGCAACAGGAATAGCATACGGCAACTGGAGGTTCACTCGAATATTTATTCGTGTGGGTATAGGGATCGATATGGGTGTCCACGGCTCCGATGTTGATCATTGATCGGAAGGGGTTCCGGGTCATGTCTATGCTTCACCGAACCTATAGGGTCACACGCTTAAGGGTCATCTATCTGTTGAATACTAGACAGGGAGTCTGAGAGAAAAACAGCGAAAAAGTTTCGGACACCGGAAAAGTTTCGGACAGCGGAAAAGTTTCGCAGAGAGAGGTCACCTGATGAATTTCGGTGAAACTAGAAAAGTTGTTTCAGGGGATACCATAAAGTCAAATTGGTCTTGGCACATGCCTGATAATTCTTAGAGGGTGCCAGAATCGTTCTGGAAACTTTTTGGAATTTTCTGGAATGAAAACCGGAAATGTTCCGGAGCTGCCGAAACCGCTTCAGATGCTTTTCGCAGATGAAATCACTAAACCGGAATTGTTCCGGCTCGCGTTGAAAATTATTTTGGTGGGTACTAGAATTGTTCTAAGCCCACATGAATATTTTCAGTTCGATCAGACGCCGAAAAATGTCGTCGTGAATAGTGAAAGTGCTTTTTGGATATTTGTGGAAAAACACCTTTTTGGATATTTCCAAAAAGGTTTCTAGAAGGCCTTGGGGGCCAAGGCAGCCCCTCATGGGGGTCCCCCAAGGGTGTGGCCGGCCAAGATGGGTGGGGCACCATGGTGCTCCACATGGCACTCCCATATGGCATATTCCTTTTATGAAAGGGATATTCCATGGGCATTTTGGGGTTTTTGTATGACAACTTTACCCCTTGGCTAGCCTATAAATAGAGGGGAGTGGGCAGCCCACTTCCTCATCCTTGTGCTCTCATACACATGCTATGCTTTGCTAGCTCTCTCTTCTCCCTCACACGAAAAGAGTATTTCGTAGAGCCGAAAGGTTGTCTGGGTTCCGGCAGGAACTAGTTCTGGACGGCGAAGCCTTGCCGGATAGTTGACACTGTATGTGTGCAACCCCGTAGAGAGGTCATAGTTTCGATCTTTTGCCCGAGGGGCTGTTCGAGGGTCCTCCCGAAGGGCTGTCCGAGTTTCCGTTCGAGTTTCGAGGGTCCTCCCGAAGGGCTGTCCGTGACATCGTCCGGGGGACTGTCCGACCGCCTCCCGAAGGGCTGTCCGACGAGGGAGTACATTCTCGCGGTTGGGAGGTTGTAAAATCCTAGCTGCGGGAATCTGCACCAACGATCTCCACCGACTCTTCTTCCGCTGCGCTACGAGTCGGTACGGATCAGATCAAACCTTGTATGCAATCTCCATAGTGGTACTGGGCGTGCTCGCTATACCGAAATTTTTTGTTTTCTGTCGCGTTCCCCAACATAGGCATCCCCGTGGATCAACAACTTGTCCACTATGCCAGTTACCTCGTTACCGGTATTGTTCTCTTTTCTCGTTCCCGTGTTCCGGCATCCCCGTGATCAAATCACAAAGTGTCTGGCCAGACGATGATGGATACCGTAACACCGAGAGGGCCCAGAGATATCTCTCCATCGTCGGAGGAGCAAATCCCAATCTTGAGCTATCAAGTTACTTGACATACTTTTCCATGAACCCGTAAGCCGCCGTAATAGCCACCCATTTACGGATGACGTTTAACAAACCCCAAAGTTCATGAAGCAAGCATGAAGAAACTCGATACTCTCATGGTCTAAGGAATCATGCAAACATTAACCATCTCTGTGTTATTAACCATTAACTAATGACGAATGTATCTCATAGCATAACATCAATTCGGGTCGATTCAACACAAGTGTTCTACCAACAATTGTGCCCTCAAAATTGCCGGCATAGTCATGCCCATGATCAGGAAAACAGGATCATCATGCAATACTTGAGCCAGTCATAGAGGCTTGACTAGGAATACTTTTTACCGTTTATTATCCCACACGTGCACATGAGTTTCCCTCCAAGCCTCGTTTTATTTGCAGACTCGAGAATCATTGCAGTTATAGCATGGAACATAAACATAATTATGAACAGGGAGATAATCAATAACATTTATTATTGCCTCTAGGGCATATCTCCTACAGTTTAGTGGGCTGAATTTCAGCCCCCCCTCACCCCTTCCACCACTATATAAGGAGGTGGAGAGGAGCTCTCCATCCTCACTCCAACTCTCTCACACAAGCCATGCATGATCTGGCATTCTCTCTCCCTCCCAGCGAAATAGTTTCGTAGAGCCGAAAGGCTGTCTGGGTTCCGGTGGGAACTAGTTCTGGACGGCGAAGCCCTGCCAGATAGATGACACCGTATGTGTGCAACTCTGTAGAGAGATCGTAGTTTCGGTCTTAGTTCGAGAGTGCCTCCCGTAGGGCTGTCCGTGTGACCGTCCGAGTTTTGGAGGTCCTCCCGAAGGGCTGTCCGAGTGACAGTCCGTGTTTTGGAGGTCCTCCCGAAGGGCTGTCCGCGACACCGTCTGGGGGACTGTCCGACCGCCTCCCGGAGGGCTGTCCGCGGGGCAGATGAGGGTATACATCCTCGCGGTTGGGAGGTTGTAAAATCCTAGCTGCGGGGATCTGCACCGCCGTTCGTCATCGACTCTACTTCCGCTGCGCTACGAGTCGGTAACGAATATGATCAAACCTTGTATGCAGTCTCCATAGTGGTCCTGGGCTGGTGCGTAGGTCGGAAATTTTTTGTTTTCTACTGCGTTACCCTACAACCCGGTGTTCACTGGCCACGTCTGGCGCGATCTTTTTCAGATGGCAGGCGTAAAACTGCGCCTGAGTACGACATTCCACCCTCAGACGGACGGCCAATCCGAGGTGGTCAACAAGGTGATTGCTATGTACTTACGCTGTGTTACCGGAGATCGTCCCCGTGCTTGGGTGGACTGGCTCTCTTGGGCGGAGTACTGCTATAACACCTCCTATCACTCCGCCCTGCGTGCCACCCCCTTCGAGGTGGTCTACGGCCGCCCCCCCCCCCCCCACCGCCCATTCTGCCGTTTCAACCCGGGACGGCCCGCACGGAGGCGGCAGGCGATCTTCTACGCAGCAGGGATGAGATCCTTGCTGAGGTGCGCCAGCGTCTTCTACAGGCCCAGCAGCTGTCCAAGAAGTACTACGACGCCAACCACCGCGAGATGGAGTTCGCGGTGGGTGACTGGGTGTGGCTGCGTCTCCTTCATCGTACTACGCAATCACTAGACCCGCGCGCCAAGCGCAAGCTGGGCCCTCGCTACGCGGGACCGTTTCCAGTCTTGGAACGCGTCGGCAAGGTCGCCTATCGTCTTTAGCTTCCACCTGGCGCCGCATCCACGACGTATTCCATGTGGGCTTGTTGAAGTCTTTCCGCGGTGACCCGCCGGCAGCTGCGCCGACGCTCCCTCCGACCTCCGATGGATGCCTTCTTCCAGGTCCGGCGAAGGTGTTGACGGCCCAGCAGAGCCGCGGTGTGTGGCGTCTGTTGATCCAGTGGCAGGGACTTCCGGAGGAGGACGCCACTTGGGAGCAGCTCGAGGAGTTCCGCCAGCATTTTCCAGACTTCCAGCTCGAGGACGAGCTGTTTGCGCAGGCGGGGAGAGATGTTATGACCGGCGTACACTACAGCCGGAGGAGGCCCAATGGCGCCTCTAGTTAGGGGGGCCTGGCCCAACTTATCTTTATTTTTAGCACACATAGGATTATATAAACTCTTGTAAGGACTCGTTTTAGAATTAAGCAATAAGATATATCTATTGCCCGGCTCCCTCAGGAGGGAACCCTAAACCCTAGCCGCCGCCGCGCCTCCCTCTCCTTCTCCCTCGCGCGAACACGGCGCCCCAGCGCCGCCGCTCGCGCCCAGCGCTCCGGCAACCTCCCTTCCACCCCTACAACCTGCGGGCTAGACCCGGTAGGAACCTAGCTCCTACCACCTTCTTCCTAACCCCGACAGAGGACATCATGAATATAGAAAAAGCACTAAGACAAGATTGAACCAAAGTCACACTACCAACCATATTAAGCAATCTCCCTTGCTAACAGGCACATCTTTTTTCAATCTTCTCAGTCATCACTTTCCAAAATATGTTTTTAAGCCTAACATCTGAAACAGACAAACCTATATATTTCACATGTATGTTACGAAGTTCACAAGTAAAAATCTCCTAATATATTGGGGCTTTCAAAATGGCACCCCCAAATAAGAAAATTTCACTTTTATGAAAATTGATAGTGAGACCAGACATTTGTTCAAATGCACTCAAAAATGAATTTTAAATTTCTAGCATTCTCCTCATCATCTTGTGGTAGAAAAATCATGTCATCGGCATATTATAACATATTTACTCCATTATTTTCACATTCAGATAAGACCCCTTCCATAAAACCAAATCTTCTAGCATTTTCAATAATTATGGCAACTGCATCTTCAGCCAAATCAAACAACAAGGGGGGACATAGCATCACCCTGTATCAACCCTTTACATGTTTTAAAATAAGGCCCATTCACCTCATTAACTTTGACCCCCACATGATCCCGCCCCTCATTGTGTGCATAATCCAATCACAACATTTATCTGGGAACTTTTTCAACTTCAACATTTTATATAAATGGCTATTTAGTTTTTGGCCTTTTCAAAATCCACCTTGAATAACATATCACTTTGTGTTTTATGGTGAATAGGATTTAAGGCTTCATGTAACACCACCATTCCCTCCATGATATAACTTCCATTGCAAAAAGATATTTGTGTGGGAGAAATAATATGTTTCACCACACTACTTAGCCTATTCACCAAAATTTTTCTAATGATATTAAAACTCACATTCAACAAACAAAATGGGTGTAAAATTTTGGATTTGTCTAGCATCATCCACCTTGGGAACCAGGGTAATAATCCCATTGTTTATCCTAGACAAGTCTAGAGTTCCTGAATGAAACTCATCTGGGATCTTTTTGAAATCCCATGTAACAACATCACAAAAATGTTGGTAAAAGTCAACTGGGTGTTCGTGGGTTATCATGTCTCTAAGAGTTCCTTCATATTTTCACTAGAAATAGAGTCCCTTCTCAATAATAAATTAATAATTATTTCTATAATTACTAATGGTTTGTTTGGTTGATGACTAACTTTGCCACAACTAAACTTAGGCAAAGTATGCCTGGCACAATAGGTGTGTCTAACAAAAACGGTCATGACAGGTGTGGCAAGATTTGACAAATAATTGAGTCTATGATATATGGACCATGGAGATGAAAAAACGTGGAAATAAAACAAACACATACCTAAGATATTATGACACAATTAACGTTACGCTCGGTAACCGTGGTATGCAAATCAAATAGGCCCTAACTTACCACAGGTGCCAAGTGATATGAGACTAACAAACATGGGTTATAAATATGCTACCACTGCCTTTCCGGGAGCGTCTACGTCTCAGCTTGGTGCGATGCGAAAACTCCCACCCCTTTACGTCGCGGCTTCTATCATCATCCTCACCTCCTGGTGGATTTGAAAACATTGCAATGGCTGCATTTTCAACGGCGACAGATCATCCGTGCTACGTCTCGCCTATATCATCAAAGACGAAGATCGTGCGTGGCATCACGCTGGAGATACGGGGCTAGGACAAGTGATTCCATAGACAAAATATTTGGTTTTTTTTGGGTACTGCATCCCCTTTTCATATGCACTCTTGGCATTCCCACTCACGCCAGCCCTCGTGTTCGTGCTTGTGTAATGCCCTCTACACCTGCTACAACATATTTCCTCTAGCAATGCACAAAACAAATGCTTAATAAGAGACGCCTTGACTATTTATGAGTTACTGCAAGATAGAACTCCGTCTCACCTTTAGCGATCCCACGAAACAGGCCAGCCCAACAAGCGGTTTTCATGTATGTGTTGGTAGCACAATCCTTTCTTCACGCTGATTTTTTTTGTAGTTCGGCGTGCTTTTGCTTTCGTTTTCCTTTTTTGCTTGGCTTTTTTGGTTTTGTTTTTTGGTTTTGTCATTATTTATCTTTCTTTCTTTTTTTCTCTCTCTATAGTTCTTTACTGGTTTTCTTCAATTCTTTGGCCTTTCTGTTTTTATATTTTCTTAATTTAAAAAAATGATGGGTTTTTCCAATGAATGCTAGACAATTTTCGTATATACTCACAACCTTTTTTTGACACACATTGAACACTTTTCTGATACATGTTTGGAATATATTTTTATTATGCGTGAAACATTGTCCCACTACACGTTGAACATTGTTTTGAGTGATACAAAATACTTGTTTGAACTATGAAAATGATTTTTACGTTGTATAAAATTTTAGAAAAATGTGGTGAACTTATTTTTTAAACTCGTGAACATTTTTCAAATATCACATAGATTTGTTTAAATAGCATAAAAAATGTTTCGAACTACACATATATTTTTACGTTATATATATTTTTAAATGTCACAAGCATTATTTTAAATACATAAAAATTAGATGTCATCTATATATTTCTTGAATGGTACGAATTGGTTTTTGAATTACTTGACTTTTTTGCACATATTAACATTTTTCAAAAATGTCACAACATTTCTGCGAACACATGACCAATTTAAAATGTCAAATAAAATTATTTTGAATGGTACAACCATTTTTTGTAAAGCTGAGCAAACATTTCTGAAAATGCACAATGAACACCATTAAAAAAATTAACTACATTAATTTGATATTTTTAAAAATGTAAACCAAAAGAGAAAAGAGGTGTATCACGTTAGTGTACACATTTCCAAAATTGCTTCACTTAAATTTCTGAAAACATCACGTATTAGAAAAATGTTAACTCCATTAACATTTTGTTTGCATAATTTCAAAATAATGTTCGTAGCATTAAAAAGAATGTCCTAACATTTAAAAAATGTCCACCTATTCTAAAACATGTACCTTACACTTGCAAAAAGTGTATATAAAGTTAAATTTTGTTTTATTAAATTTAAATTTATATGAGACCATTTATAAAAATATTTACGTGTTTCAAGGAAAATATTAATACAATGTAAATGTTTTCGTCGTATTTTAAAGAAATGTTTCGGTTTAATGAAAAGTCAATGTTCAACATGTGTTTCATAAAAATTACAAACTTATATTTAAAAAATGTTCAACGTGTATCAAAATTATGTCTCACGCGAATACAAAAAATATACAACATGTATTAACAAACATTCACGCGTATTTGGATAAAGGAAAAAAAATGAAGATAATTGATTGAAACCTATAAAAAATTACACGAATAGAAAAAAAGAAGAGCAGAATCATCAGAAATGGTTCTGAAATACGTCCTAACCGGTCTACAGAAACCTCCCAAGACCGCTTAAAAAAGAAACAGTATTGGGCTGGCCCGCTTGCCTCACGGCAGAGGCAAGATGGAACTAGATCTCAAGATAAGTAAGACATTGCAGCCGCAAAAGTCCTATTCTACTCCCGAGTTCAAATGCTCCGTCGTGAACAGTAAAATTGAAAAAAATAGTAAAAAACTGCAAAAAAAATCTCAAATGCACCCCCATAAACATTAAAATCGAAACAAAATAGTTAAAAACTTCAAAAATTTCTGATTTTTTTGTGGTAAACTTTGACAATTTTTTTGCATGCATATCAAAATTCGGCACGAAATAACATTCTTGGAAGTCATGGCAAAAAAATAAAATCAACTGTCCAAAATTATTCAAAACTAGCATTTTTGGGGCATCGTTTTTTTTTTTGCCACGGCTTCCACAAATGTCATTACGAGCTGACATTTTGTATGCATACAAAACATTGGGCAAAGTTTACCGCAAAAAAAAGTAAGAATTTTTTTAATTTGTTACTATTTTTTTATTTTACTATTTACGAGGGAGCATTTGAGCACGGGAGCAAACACTCCATGTCCATTGCAGCCGCCGTATTTGGGAGTTGCTATTATCTATCACTTGTAGTCACGCCTATGGACGCGCAGCTGGACCACAAGCTTCGTACAGCTCAAGCCGCTAGTTCTAGAAAAAAATGGTCAATCGGTTGTGTTCTTCTAAATAACTAAACTAGATATTGGTTGGTCAATTTCATTTTTTTATTTAAAAAACATAAATTTCTAGAATGTTTGCTAATTTAAAGTATCATTTCCTAATTCAGAGAAGGTTCACAATATTATAAATTTCTTCATGAATTCAAAAAAAGTTAATGAATTGAAACAAAATCACGAGTTTGAAAAATTGGGTTCAAATTCAAAAAAAGTTGACGAATCCATAATATCATGAATTTGAATAAAGGTTCATGAAAATTGAAAAGGGCTCATGAATCTTCAAATGATTTAAGATTTTTAAAAAATCACGAATTTGAAGAAAAAGTTATTGAAATTTAAAATATAGAAGAAGGGAAAACAAATAAAATGTAAAATAAAAAATCCTGAAAAATATATGAAACAAAGGGTTGGTCGAAAGCTTATAGAACCTTGACAAATTCGGTTTGGAAAATCACTTGGGGAAAAGCAGAGGGGAATTGAAGTTTATCCAGCCATACATTAATTAAAGCAAGTAAATAAAACTGGGCTGCAACCATCAGCGTGTTGCCAGTAGGCCGCATCACGCGTCCTTTACATAGCATTTGGGTTATTTTGCTTGTATCCAAAATGAATTGACCACTTTAGTGGGATGCGAATCAAAAGGCTCTGTTTGTTTCAGCTTACGCAGCAGATTCTAGTATGAAAAATCACAACGTCAAGCTATTGGAAATCAATTTTGCCCGTAAAGCGAATCCATATGCGATTCAAATCCAATCGAAGTTGAAACTAACAGGGGCAAAGTACTGTCCACGTTTTGAGTTATTTACACATTCGTGTGTGTGTGTGTGTGTGTGTGTGTGTGTGTGTGTGTGTGTGTGTGTGTGTGTGTGTGTGTGTGTGTGTGTGTGTTGAGGGGATCTTTAGGAGGGAGGGCGACGACTATATCTCGCATGAAGCTAAACGGTAGGATGTCTCACCGTAAAGGTCTATAGTACCGGCCCAGTAACGCAAATGGAGAACACACACGGGGAAAAGGGGAGCACTAAGGATTTGATCCGGGATCTCCGGCATGATAAGCAGCGCTGCTGGCTAGTTGATTAGCGTCCGGCATGTGGAATATACTAGGACACGACTTGCTTAAGGGCAAAAGAGACGATCTTCCATTTCGGTTTTTCCTTTTTTTATTTTCTTTATTTTCACATGTTTTTCTTCACTCCTTTCTCCATTTTCACTGTTTTCTTTTCTTTTCTTTCTGTTTTCTTTGTTTTTTTATTTCTTTTGCTTCAGTTTTCTCTATATCTTCCTCGGTTATCAATGTTTTTTCTTTCATTTCTTATTTTTTCAGTTTTCTTTTGTTCTTTCTTGTTTTTCAACTATTTTCCTTTTATTTTCCCAGGGTATTCCTTTGTTTTTCGGTACACAATTTTTTGTATATCTAATAAAATTTTCTAATACACGTTTAACATTTTTCTAATACATGTTGAACAATTTTTGAAAACATGGTCATCTTTTTTTATCTTTACATTTTTTTTTACAATTCAAATGCATGATTTTTTTCATATACAACCTTAACATATTGTGAATACATAGCTAAGATTTGTTCTATCCATTTTTATTTTTAGTGCTTTATTCCTATTTTTCAAATATTATATAATATTATTTAGTACACCGTCAATAGTTTTTCATAAAAATTTAACATTTTCTGAATGCTTAATTAACATTTTGAAATACTTGTTCAACATTTAGCAAATGCTTGATTGACATTTTTATATACATGAACAATTTTCAACATTTTTACCTTACACATTTTATTATGCAGATGCTTGACTAATCTTATTGAAATACCTTTTCAACATTTATTCAAATACTTGATTAACATTTCTATATGCATTATCAAAATTTCCATCATTCTTTTAATTCATGGTGAAATTGTTTTCTATACACATTTGAAAAATTTCAAATTTTTGATTAATATTTTTGGAAATAATTGCTCAACATTTCTTTGAAATGCTTGCATAACATTTTTATATAGATGATATAAGAATTTTATACACATTATTTTTTCAAATTTCTCGTGTACGTGATAAACCTTTTTTCTATATACTTTTAACATTTTCAATTTTTTTGTTGAGTTTTTTTATAATATAGATATATCTACATATTTGATAAATACCTGAAATTATAAAAAAGTAAAGTGAAAAATGAAAATAGAATAAACATGCACTGGCGTCTTGCGCGTATGGGCTGACCCATCTTTTTGTCCAATTCAGCGAGAATGTTGGGTGCCGGTTGTTGGGCTGACTCAGGCGAGTGGGAAACAATAGCCTAGTTTTCTGTTTTGTTTCTTGTTTTCTGTTTTGGGGTTTTGCTTTATTTTTTTATTTTTTCCTTAGCAAATATTCTCAAGAAATAGATTACAAAAATCCCTCAAAGTAAAACATTGTTTTTTATAAACAATCATATAAAAAATGTTGAATGTGTAAAGAAGAAAGGTTTGTCACGTATACGCAATATGTATAAAAAATATTAAATGTGTTTAGAAAATGTTAGTTAATCATTTTAAAAAGGTTAATCAGGCATTTCAGAAAAATGTTCAAAATGTATTTAATTTTTTTAATCAAGCATTTGAAAAATATTAAATGTGTATATTACAAATCTTGATATATGAATATTGCATTTAGAAAATGTTAAACAAGCATGCAAAAATGTTGACCATATATTCAAAATTTTTAATCGTGTATTTTAAACATATTCATCAAGCCTTTTTTTAAAGTGTGTATAGAAACAATGTTGACCATGTATTAAGAAAATATTAATCTTCCATATGATTTTTTTAATCAAGCGTTTGTTTTTTTTCTGAAATGTGTATAGAAAGAATGTTGATTGTGTATTAAAAAATATTTAATTTATATTTGAGAAATGGGAAAGGTGTATTAGAATAATGTTGTTTAATCAAAAATAAAAATGAAACAAAATATTAAAACCGGAAATTAAAATAATCGCACAATTACAATAAAAAAATTAAACAACAAATCTATAATAAACCAAGAAAAATAAAATAGAAAACCGAAGAAACAAATGCAAAAACAACAAACCGGTGCAACCAGGAAAGAAAGGAAGAAAACCGATGAAAAACAAAGAAAAAATAAAAAAAAAACAGTAAAGAGATGAAGAAAAGCGAAAAAAACGAAAAAAGAAAATCAAAGGAAGAAAACCATATTTATTTTCTCTATAAATATATTTAAAAAATCACTCTACATAAAACATTTATAAAACTTTGACGAAGGATATGAAAATTGTTCAATGTGTATAGGAAAATGTTTATCACCTATATAGAAAGTGTATAATAAAATAAAATGTATATAAAATAATTTGATTATTTTTTAAAAATTTAATCAAGCATTTCAAAAAATGTCGAACAAGTGTTTGAGAAATAATAAAATTTTGTATTAATTTTTTTTAATCAAGCATTTGAAAAAAGTTAAAAATTTGTATAGAAAAAATGTTGACTGTATTTAAAAGATGTTACATTTGTATTGGAAAAAAGTTGTTTGTTGTACTAAAAGGTACTAATTTTGTATTGGAAAAATGTGAAAAGTGTTTTAGAAACATATTGTTCAAAAAATGTTGAATAAACGTTTGAAAAATGTTAACCAAGCATTTGGAAATGTTAAATGTTTATAAAAAAATGCTGACCACGTATTAAAAATGTTCAACAAGTATTTAGTTTTTTAGATTTATATAGAAAAACTATTGACTTTGTATTAAAAAATGATAATTTTTAATCATATATATATTTAGATTAATCTATTATTAGAAAGAAAATTTGGCCATGTATTTTAAAATGTTAATCTTTTATATGAAAAATGTTAATAAAGAATCAGAAGAATGTCAGAATTGTGTATATTTTTCTTTTGACCATGTATCAAAAAATGTTACACTTGTATTGAAAAAATGTTAAACTTGTATTAGAAAAATGTATAATTAAACCAAAAGGAACTAAAAAAAACCGAAAAAGAATAAAAATAAGCCAAAGAGATAGAGAATAAAAAGACCGAAGAAACAAATGCAAAACAATGAAATAAGCAAGGCAAATCGAAAACCAAGGAAAAATAAATGAAAACAAAAGAAAGAAAAGCAAAAAAACCACTGAAAACCGAGAAAAAAACAAACGGAAAAAACAAACTGGTGAAAACTTGGAAAGAAAGGAAGAATACCGATAAAAAGAAAGAAAGAAAGCAATGAAAAATAAGTGAAGAAGTGAAGAAAGAAGAAAAAAATGAACAAAGGAAGAAAAGAAAATAGAACGAACCAACCCTTCGAGCTTGGCGAATGAACGAGCGAAGGAAGAAAAAACTATAGAACTGGGCTGGCCCGGTCGTTACAACGCGGGGCAAAAAGCTTCATGAGACGAATAGAGGAATGAGAAACACAAGGGCAATTGTCTTTGCCGGTCCACTAACCTGTAGCAGCGCATCGGTAACTCTATGCACTTCCTTTTTATCCCTGTTCCTAATTGGGGACTTGGTAGCTTCCGTTTCAGGTTTTTTTTCGTCCGGTTTTTTCCGTCCCACCTCCCACCACTCTTTTTTCGTCCGGTTTTCTATTAGCCCACTCATCGAACCCCTCGATCTCCTCCCACCACAGAATATGACCACATCTGGTTTAATTTGGCAAGTGATGATTCTATCAATCCCGTAAATCTCGCTACTTTCCTCTGAAACCTCATCCTCTCAGATTCTCCTCATCGCTCCCCCAAGATTGCTTCGTCTATGCATATTTGATCTATCTTCCTCACGTGGTCCTCCTCAGGATCCTTCTCATGGTTGTCGAGTCCTATACGAGGTAGACACGCCAGTTGTCAACGCATGCTTGGTAGGGTAGCGAGCCGAGGAGAACGCGTTGGTGCACCAACGGCCGGCGTCGGTCGCGTACCTCCGTGGCTCTGCCTCGCGCACCCATCATGGGAGCGCCAGATCACCTCCCTGCTCTTCACCATGGCGCATGCGGCACTGCCGCATCGAATCACACCTGCGACTGCCAAACCCTATTCTCTGCGCATCTCCTGTGTCGGCTAGGCGGATCTAGCGGCGGCGACCAGGGCGGAGATGACGGGCATAGGATGACGGTGGAGGCTACACGTGTGGTACGCATTTCCCCTCTCTACATGGGCATGCGCCATGTCTCTCCTCTCGGTATATCTCTTGGAACAGCGTGCGGCGGCGTCGATGCAAGGCTGGTCGATCGAGGTATCGAGGGACTGCTGCGGCGGCGGACTGAGGGGTCGCGGGGGAGGCAGACTGGAGGTGCCGCGGTCGATCGGCTGAGGTCACGGAGCGGAGATGCCTCTACTCTGCCACTCTGCCATGCCGTTCTTCCTCTACCTTTCGTGTATCTTCTTCCAGCTGCCTAAGGTCGCCCATACCCTGGTGCGTGTCGTCGGCCATTGTTCCTGCCTTCTTGGTGAGGTCCAAGGCGACAACCCAGCTATCCAGGTACAGCAGGACAAGGTCCAAGTTCATAAAGGTGCATGTTAGTATAATTGTTTTGTCCCATTATTGAACCGTGCGCAATGAACATGATATATATACCTCAGGATTTATATAGACTGATCAAATGATCAACTTTTTTGTGACAAGTCGGTATGCAAACCAGGCATCAAGGTGTACATTCTACGCCTTAGTCTTTGAACAACTAAAAGCTGATGGATACTCGCGTTTTATATCATTGTGCTTGCTAACGACAACAAGTTTTATATCGTTGTGCTTTTAGTTGGTTGCAGTAGTTTGGACTTTTCTTTGAGTATATGTTTTAGTTGCATAAAAGGTAAAATGAATGATGATTTGGTTCCATGCAGGACCATGGAAGGAACACCAAGCAAATTATAACTCTTTACTTGATGGTTTAGGATCGAGTAGGAAGGTACACGTCCATCGTATGATTTTCAAATATGCATCATACTATTACTACGTAAAAGTAACTCAGTTGTGCAGATGGGTCATCAAGTAATGGTCAGTAATTCATACTTCTACTTCTTCACCTTTCCATTAATTATCAATTTTTTCTAATCATTTGTGATCATCAAATTACAGGAATTTCTTAGTTCGTTGAGGTATAAGTGTGTTAATATCGCAATTACCTTAATCAGATTTCCGAGGTCTTGATAATACTCGCAGTTAGTTTATCACCAAATATGTTGAACCGCATTTAAATCATATTTGTTTGTCCAGATGATGCCACATTTAAAGTTTTACCATTATTCTTTATGCATTGATATTATATATGCCTTGTTTAAAATGTGCTTGCATCATTGCTCTCTCATCATCACGTGGTTCATCTGCGATTTAGCAGGGCCAAGATAAGGGAGGAGAGGCATGTGTGTGAGCAGTTGGGAACAATGCAACCGCCTCACTGACATTTTAGTCCCCAATAATGGATTACTGGATGCTGGTCAGATTAACCAGGTTTGGTTTGTTTTCTTGGTGAGTTCGTTGTTTTATATATTTGATGTGCATGTTTGATGATGTTTCAGCATTCACAGATTAGTGCACTACTGTTAGTTGCATAAACGAGGAAGAAGATAAGTATAGTTCCAGATTTTATTAAGTATAGTCATGTTTAATTTGATTGCCTGTTTGGTTAACATTTTGGTAGTGTCGTTTCTTCACAGCTTGTGCAGTACCAACCAATGCTCTTATTTATATACTAAAGTGCCTCACAGTTGTGCTAGATAGTACGAGACTTAGATGTTTATGTTTCATAAATGAATTTTTACTTTTGTATACAAATCGCTGGGTAGATTTGTCCTTACCTCATTCCACGGTTTGAAGTGCTACAGTTGCAATGTTCTCCACAAGACCCTTTTTCAGGAGGTCAAGGAGGTACTGGAAAATATTTGCGTCAAACAGCTGGTGAGACATGTTGTATGTATGGAAGGTGCTCCATCAAGACATATGTACGAGGTAAAAACAAAGATAGTTCGCTCAAGAACTATTTCAGTCTCGACTTTAAATTGACTGATTTCTGGGACTTTAACTTCAAATCAAAAAAATCTCATGACTATTAAGGCCAACTTTTTGAAATAATGCATGTACCCAACTTGCTGAAAATTCCCTTTGACAGGAGATTGATTTAATATCCATCATCATGCATAAGGAAAAGGCTTCCATTCAGAGTTTAATGGATGTTGTTGGACAAATAGTGTCCAATGTACAATTTCCTGTACTTCCATCTGTAAAACTGAGACCAATGTTCGTTAGCACAGGTTCTGAAATTGCAAATGTTGGTTTTGCAAAATTTCCTAGATCTTCCGGCGCTCCTATGGTTATTAGCCAGCCCTTAACTGTTAGGGACAAAGATGGTAGAGGAAGAATGAAGGGAACGGGTTGTGGCTTGACAATCATGCGACTGGTAGAACTTTATCTTTGTCCATTTAATATTTGATCAATATCCACCTATGCGTATTTTCATGAATAAAAAATAATTAATTTTAGTAATGGCATTAGGATAAACACATAATTTCTCCCATGAAGTTTACAGTGTGTTTGAATTTGATACTAGCAAGAAAAAAGTATAGTGCAATTTTCTGCATTTTTTCTGCTCTGGTGGCATGAGTCTGTGAACTATGAGTTTGTATCTGATTCCACATGTTATATTGTGGAAGTCACCAACAAGGTTTAAGTGATTTTTTTCCTGTGTGAAGGTACCATCAGGCCTACATATACCAACTGAACAACAAACACACTGCTTCTCAGCACCTTGATCGACACCTTGGATCATCTGCACGTTGGATATGATTGGTTCAGACGACGAGATGGGAAATATTTACGTATTGGACCTATAGATGCAATTATGCATAAAGAATGCCAGAGGTCAATATTCTTAGTTTGGATGTTGTATCTTCATGAATCTTCACCATGGATTGTGACGATGCCTTACTTTATTCTCCAGAAACTCTACTCTTAGCTATTGTATTTTTTTAGGGCAACTATTGCATGTTAATGATACACCACCTCCAGTAATCTGTCAAAGCCAAATATGAAGCGAACAAGAAATAATCCATCTGACTGAAAACATGCAAATGCATATCATTGTATCTTAATATTTTGATTAATCTCCCTGCAAAAAAAATCTTGAGTTTGCTAATGTTTTCTACTGATCTCATTAAGATTTCATGTTCCATAGTTTTAAGCACACAATGATATTTTTTGTATAATCAGAATACGTTGGCCTCCTATAATTAAAAATGCAAGACTATCCAACACATAGTCTCTAATTTTTCCTTCTACACAGGAAGGAGTTGTTGGTGGCGGTGGCGTTGATGAATGAAGCCCATAGTAGAGGTGACGGCGACCAATTGGAGGAGATCAAAGCGCATCAACAGTGACGCCGTCGTTGCCACCACCACTACCAATAGCAATAACAACTACTAAATCACGAGGCAGCTTTTGAAGCGCCAGAGACTGCTTCAAATGAAGAACAACACACTGATGATTACGTAAAAAGATAGTTAGCTTTCTAAAAGGTTAAATTTCCTTACTTGTATTGGTGATGTGGATATACTATTGAAACCACATTGAAGCGGTTTGTAAGCAATGTGGCGGGGGCATGTTGTTTTGGTAGTTGGCGAGCCGAGTACCACCACGTCCCTTGTGTCAGCCGTGGAGGAGATATATATGGTTGAGGTATAAAAAGCAGCACTACTAGGAAAAAGCCTTGCCTTTTTAGGATAAACAGCACTACTATAAAAAACATATATATGTTTGTAAGCAATGCTTAGTCCAAAAAATGAAATGTAATAATGTGGTTCTAGATGGTTAAAAATAAGAAGCTGCATTGAGTCTAGATTTTCTTTGCATCATTATATTGAGACTTTTTTAGGATAACCTTTTTACTGCTGGAAATCATGGCCTGTGATAGACAACATCTCATCGTGCAACATGGTAAATAAAGTCGTTTGTCAATTGTTGTCACGGTTTATTGTTTCTAATAGCTACCACTTGTAGATTTATCTTCTACATACATTCATCGACTGCAACATGTTGTACGTCATCATCAAACATGCACGTCGTGTATATATTCTGGACCCTATCCATACATCACAACCATCAAGGGTTAAAATTCTGAGGTATTTACTAAAATTACAAAGATTTGCGAGGGAATTCAACGACACACTCGAAATAAAGCAACCTGCCTGGAATTCTGCTATATCTAGATGGCAATGTTTATTTCCGCTTGTTATTCCAAAGAGCATAGACATGCAATAAATTTATATGTTGCATTCTCATAACATTCAAAATACAAGCATTTTTTATCATTCTATTCAAGATAATATTAATTTAGAAAATTGCAAGGATGTGTGTGCCTATTTTTTTTATGCTCTGGTGGAACGGTTAAGAATTAGTTCGTCAAGTTTGCACGATGAGTATTCTCTGTTACACATTTTAAGACCTTTGATATGAATTATTTGTGCAGGATGAGTATGAGTTGAGGAAGATTTTTTTGTTATACTTCTTCAAATATTGTGTGAATGAAGCTAAAGACAATATTTGTGATGTTGTGCGAGAATTTCTTAAGCGCAAGTGGATCTTAATTTGTAATAGATTTTTAGTTCGATAATCGCTCTATATGTATACATCATCAGATTGATTCTTTGTTATTAGTTTACATTGCAAGTGAAGCGGACTTTAATTATTAGCCGATTATGCCCGTGCTATATATTCTCTTCATGTGAAATTTAACATGCATTATGTTTATATAACTCCAGCAATATATTTCAAAAGCCCGTGGCAACGCACGGGCACTCTACTAGTTATGTAAGGTTTTCCAGTAATGACTTCCCTGTAGTGACAAGGAGTTACATTAGCGACTCGGGTTACCGTAGCACCATTTTATCTGGTTGGTTGTACAAAAATATTTTTTGAACTGTGAATACTTACTGAAATCACTATTTTGTTTGAAACAAATGACCATAGTTTAAAAAATACAAACATTTTTTTGAAAACCACAACAATTATTGAAACCGCAAACAGTTTTTGAAACTGTGCACAATTTTTGTAACACGGACATTTTTGAAAGTGGGGATACTTTAGAATACACAGTCATTTTATTTACGAATATTTTCTGAAACAATCCAACATTTTTTGAATTGTGAACAAATAACTAAAATGTGATTTAAGAAATACAATCATTTTTATAAAAGAATTTTTGAAAGAATTTTTTTTATAAAATAAAAATTTTAAAATAAAAAATAAGCTTGAAAAATGAGAAAACATAAGAAAGCCGGCAAAAGAAAAAACTGGAAAAAGAAAAGAAAAATCAGATCTGAACGGGACATAAATACTAAGAAAGCTGCGTGTAGCAATTGGGCAGGGTCCATCCGCATTTCTTTAAAATTATCCGAACGATTAAAAAAGTTCACTGAGTACACGATGGAAAGCTAGTCGCTCGCCACATGTCGCGTGCTGGACGCTCCCTTTGTACTTCTGTTTTTTCTGTACGCGTTTTTAGGTTTTAGATGGTCTTTTTTGAGTTTTGGTTTTTTGCCCAGGTTCCGCTAGGTTTTGGAGATTTTGTTTTTTCGTTGAAAAGAGAAATTGTGCTTCCACTCAAAGCACATATTTGCCTTTTGTGAAGGCATAGATTTTCTTCCACAATAAGCACAGATAGAAGCACAGATTTGCTTCCCCTGGAGGCATATATTTGCTTCTTGAAAAAGAGAAAACAATGCTTTCACGAGAACCATAGATTTGCTTTCCAAGTAGGCATAGATTTTCTTTCGAAGTAGGCACAAATTTGCTTACGTGAAAGGAAAAAAAATAATGCTTCCACGAGAAGCACATACTCCCTCCGTTCCTTTATATAAGGTGTATTTGTTTTTTCAAAAGTCAAACGAGTGCATGTTTGACCGAGTTTTTATAAAAAATATATCAATATCCACAATACGAAATTTATATCATTTGATCCATCATGAAAAGTAGTTTCATATTTTATCTATTAGGTATGGCAGATGTTGTTATTTCATTCTATAATCCTGGTCAAATATTCAAATGGTTGACTTGCACGGAAACCAATACACCTTATATTCTGGAACGGAGGGAGTATTTCTTTCACCGTGCTTCTCGAAAAAAAAAAGTTCTGTCACAGATTTGCTTGCGCGAAAAACACAATTGTGCTTCTCTGAAAGAGAAAGAGAATCCGTGCTTCCATGAGAAGCATATATTTGCTTCCCAGAGTTGTCGATTTTTTGCTATAGTGGAGATTGAATGCTAGCGGTGCATCCCTTCGGTTGCTGGCTGTTCGCTTCGTCTCCCTCTCTTTGTTTCACGTCCCGTCGTTGCCTGCTCGCCTCCTCCCATGTCTATAAAAGAGAGGTCGCTCCTCTCCAGAGAGACACACCAGAACATCATCTTCCTTTCGCCACCAAGTTCCAAGCTTTGAGCTTCTGCTAGGTTCTTCCCTATCCCGGCGTGCAGCGTGCATCGTAGGTCGGGACAGCAGGCCTCCAAAACCCTGCCACTTTGAGTCCTGTAGAGGAGAAGGGTGTTAAGATTTTCGGGGAGCGCTCTGCGCGACTATTGACTTCTCCATCACGTACGCCACGGACGCCGACGACCACTTCCCAGACGACGACTTCTTCCCCAACGTCAACCACCTCTTCAACGACATGGCCGGTGACAACGTCAACGCCAACGCTAATGCTGCTGCCCCTGCTCAGTACGTGTTCGTGTCTTTTCAGTTCGAGGTCCTGCTAGAGTTCTTGGTCTAGTTTCTGCTCTAGATATGTTTTGGTCTAGTTCACATGTTCACATAATATTTGCTCACTATCCTTTAGTTTGCCTGATAAGTCTTGTTCCTCTTATTGCGGCATACTCTCCTCTACTTTGCATGTCTAGTGTCGTTTCTGTTACTATAATCTTGTTCAATCTACTGTTTTTTTCATTTAAATCATTCGGTAAATTGCTCATTTATCTAACAATCCAAAAACCTGATGATAGGCAATTTACCCCGAGTGGTTTTGCTGCTTCCATGAGGCATCCTATGTTTGAGGGTGTGCACTATAAGAGGTGGCGTGTGAGGGCCGTTCTATGGTTTCAAACCATGATCTGCTATGACGCCACTCTTGGCAAACTTGAAGGAGTTCTTGATCCTCAACAGGAACAAGATTTTCAGAAAACGGATACCTTGTTTAAGGCCGCTTTTTTGAGTGTTCTTGGTGAGAACATAGTTGATGCTTATGCCTCAATTGATAATGGCAAAGATATGTGGGATGCACTCGAGGCCAAGTTTGAGGTCTCGGATGCTGGCACTGAGCTGTATATCACGGAACAATTCTATGACTACAGGATGACTGATGAGCGCTCCATGGTTGAGAAAGCTCACGAGATACAGTCATTTGCTAGAGAACTTGAGAACTTCAATTGTATGTTACGAGATAAGTTTGTTTCTGGAGGCATCATCACTAAGCTTCCTCCCTCGTGGAGGAACTTCGCTACCTCTCTGAAGCATAAGAGACAGGAGTTTTCCGTTCCGGATCTCATTGGTACTCTTGATGTGGAAGAAAAGGCGAGAGAAAAAGACATACTTGCTCAAGGTTTTGAGGGAGGTTCTAATGCCAATCTGGTACAGAAGGAAAACTTCCAGCCCCGAAAGTTCAAGAACAAGGGGAAGTTTGATTACAAGGGAAAGTTTGATGAGAAGAACAAGGCTTCACAGCACACCAACTTCAAGAAGAAGACTGACCAGAAGAAAGGTGTTTGTCATGTCTGCGGAGATCCTGATCATTGGGCCCCTAGCTGCCCTAACCATTATGACAAGCGTCAACATGGGAAAGGCGACAAGATCGCCAATGTTGTCATTGGTGACACTGAGATGAAGGATGTTGGGTATGGTATACTTCCCACTATTCTCTCAGTATGTCGTTCCCCTGATTGGTTGATTGACACGGGTGGTAATGTGCATGTATGCGGTTATATTTCCATGTTTTCTTCTTATCAGGCCGCATGGACTACTTCTGTGCTGATGGGCAATGGTTCAAGTGCTTCTGTTTGTGGTGTTGGCACGGTCGATCTAAAGTTTACTTTGGGGAAGACCGTGCGGCTGAAGAACGTGCATTATGTCCCCTCCGTCAATAAAAATCTTGTTAGCGGATCACTTCTGTGTAGAGATGGCTACAAGGTTGTCTTTAAGTCCAATAAATTTGTAATATCTAACTATGGAACTTTTGTTGGTAAAGGTTATGAGCCAGGAGGCTTTTCAGACTATCCTTGTCAGATGTTTGTAATAAAATTGTTAATCATGTTTGCAACAATAGTGAATCAAATGTCTGGCATTCACGTCTTTGTCATGTTAACTTTGGTTGTATGACGCGGCTAGCCAAGTTGAACTTAATCCCTAATTTCACTGTTGTCAAAGGATCTAATCTAAGTGTCAAGTTTGTGTGCAAGCTAAGCAACCTCGTAAGTCTCATACAACCGCGGAAACAAGAAATCTTGCGGCACTAGAACTCATACATTCAGATCTTTGTGAAATGAATGGTGTTTTGACAAAAGGTGGAAAGAAATATTTCATGACATTAATTGATGACTCCACTAGATATTGCCATGTGTATCTTTTGAAATCAAAAGATGAGGCATTGAACTTTTTCAAGAACTATAAAGCTGAAGTGGAAAACCAACTTGATTGGAAAATCAAGAGGCTTAGGTCCAATCGTGTTGGAGAGTATTTTTCCATTGAATTTGATTCTTTTTGTGCGGAACATGGTACAATCCATGAGAGGATGCCTCCCTATTCACTTCATTCAAATGGGGTAGCCGAAAGAAAGAACCGTACTCTAACTGATTTGGTTAACGCCATGTTAGACACATCAGGTATCTCCAAGGCATGGTGGGGGGAGGCGATATTGACTGCATGTCATGTCCTAAATCGAGTTCCCATGAAGAACAAAGAGATAACTCCATTCGAGGAATGGAAGAAGAAAAAGGTTAAAACTCTCTTACCTAAGAACTTGGGGTTGCTTGGCGAAAGTCAATATACCAATTCCAAAGAAGCGCAAGCTTGGACCAAAAACTGTGGATTGTGTTTTCCTGGGCTATGCTTTTCATAGCATTGGTTATAGATTCTTGTTCGTAAAATCTGAGGTATCGGACATGCATGTCAGTAGAATCATGGAGTCGAATGATGCGACTTTCTTTGAAGATGTCTTTCCCATGAAGGATATGGGTAGCTCATCAAATCTGGAGTTGCCTAGTTCATCAAGTCGGGATGTAGTTGCAATTTCTGAACCTACCATTCCGATGCAATATCTTGAAGATCATATGAAGGAAAATAATGAGACTCCTAAAAGGAGCAAGAGACAGAGGACTACAAAGTCCTTTGGTGATGATTTTCTTGTGTATCTCATGGATGACACTCTTAGTTCTATTTCGAAGGCCTATGCATCTGAAGATGCTGATTACTGGAAGGAAGCGGTCCGTAGTGAGATGGATTCCATCTTGGCAAATAAAACTTGGGAGATTACTGATTGTCCTTATGGGTGCAAACCTATAGGGTGCAGATGGGTGTTCAAGAGAAGCTTACGCCTGATGGTACTATTGATAAGTACAAGGCATGAATCGTGGCCAAGGGTTATACCTAAAAGGAAGGTGAATACTTCTTCGATACTTACTCACCTGTGGCTCGACTCACCACTATTCGAGTACTACTTTCACTAGTTGCCTCACATGGTCTTCTCGTTCAACAAATGGATGTTAAGACTGCTTTCCTAAATGAAGAGTTGGCAAGGAGATTTACATGGAACAACCAGATGGGTTTATAGTAGATGGTCAGGAAGAAAAGGTGTGCAAATTGTTGAAGTCTTCTTATGGACTTAAGCAAGCACCTAAGCAGTGGCACGAGAAGTTTGAAAGAACTTTAACAGCTGTAGGCTTTGTTGTAAACGAAGCTGACAAATGTGTGTACTATCACCATGGTGGGGGTGAGGGAGTTATTCTTTGCTTGTATGTTGATGACATATTGATTTTTGGGACAAATCTGAATGTTATTAAGGAAGTCAAGGATTTTCTATCTCGTTGTTTTGAGATGAAAGATTTAGGAGTAGCGGATGTTATTCTGAACATCAAGCTATTGAGAGATAATGATGGTGGAATTACATTGCTTCAATCTCACTATGTGGAGAAGATCTTGAGTTGCTTTGGTTATAGTGACTGCAAGCCCTCTCCAACACCTTATGATGCTAACGTGTTGCTTCGAAAGAATCGAAGAATTGCTAGAGATCAATTGAAATACTCTCAGATTATTGGCTCGCTTGTGTATTTAGCCAACGCCACGAGACATGACATCTCTTTTGCTGTTAGCAAATTGAGCCGGTTTGTCTCAAAACCAGGATATGATCATTGGAAAGCTCTAGAAAGAGTTATGCGCTATTTGAAGGGCAATACGAGTTATGGAATTCACTACACTAGGTACCCAAAGGTGCTTGAAGGGTATAGTGACTCAAACTGGATCTCTGATGCTGATGATATAAAGGCCACGAGTGGATATGTATTCACTCATGGAGGTGGCGCTGTTTCTTGGAAGTCTTGCAAGCAGACCATCTTAACGAGGTCAACAATGGAAGCATAACTCATAACACTAGATACAACTACGGTCGAAGCAGATTGGCTTCGTTGGCTCTTGAATGACTTACCTATTGTTGAGAAACCTATACCGGGTGTTCTTATGAACCGCGACAATCAAACTGTGATAGCCAAAGTGAGTAGTACAAGGAATAACATGAAGTCATCAAGACATGTTCACAGAAGGTTAAAGTCTGTCAGGAAAATGAAGAACTCCGGAGTTATTCCATTGGATTATATCCAAACGTCTAAAAATCTGACAGATCCTTTTACTAAGGGTCTATCACGTAATGTGATAGATAATGCATCAAAGGAGATGGGTATGATACCCATAATATGAGTTTTTCACAGTGGTAACCTACTCTATGTGATCGGAGATCCCGTGAAATAGATGTGGAAGACAAGCTGTTGGTCAACAAAGAGGAGAGTATCCTTACTATCAATAATACTACTCCATGAAGATGCAATACTCTCCTAATCTGCATGGCAGGTTGATGTATATCTTAATGTGTTCTAAGTGGCTTATTTAAGCAGAGATGTTGTCCTGCAGAATATCTCTTGAAGAACACACCTATATGAGTCTGATTGTTAAATTTCGCAATCTATGAGAGTAGGGTGCTCTCTAGTAAACTCATGAAAGGTCACAAAGTATGATGCATAAGCTCCACCCGTGGGGAAGACCCACGGTAGCCTAGTATCGGTCAAGGCTTTGTGTAAAGCTAGATTCGCAGAAAACTTGCAGTTCAAGGCCCAGTCCACTGTTCAAGTTGCTTACTAGTGTAGCATAGAGTTCTAGGTGGAAGTTCAACTTAATAGTCTCCACTGCAGCATCGGTATATAAAACAGTGTTTTGGAACCAAAGGCTTGTGTGCCTTTGGGATCTGTTGGGGGGTTGCAGTAATTTGACCTATTTTGGGCCAGCCCAATAACCAGTTTCAGAATTCCTAATAAACACTAGAGGCTCACTTAGCCCATTCGTGCAAGGCAAAAATGTGAGGCCTCCTTATAAGGGAGAATGTTTCCCCACATGTATGAGCATGAGAACAAGAGAGACATTCACGCATGCTCCTCCTCCGCCGCCCGCCTCGTCACGACGCGTTGCGGGTTGCGGGAATGAGCCGAGCCGTTGTCTAAATTTTTGCCGCGCACGACTGGTATACAAAAGGTCACACGGGAGCTAAAAGATTTTTTGCTATAGTGGAGATTGAATGCGAACGGTGCATCCCTTCGGCTGCTGGTTGTTCGCTTCGTCTCCCTCTCTTTGTTTCACTTCCCGTCGCTGCCTGCTCGCCTCCTTCTCCTGTGCCTATAAAAGAGAGGTCGCTCCTCTCCACAGAGACACACCAGAACATCATCTTCCTCTCACCACCAAGTTCCAAGCTCTGAGCTGCTGCTAGGTTCTTCCCCATCCCGGGGTGCAGTGTGCACCGCAGATCGGGACAGTAGGCCTTCGAAGCCCCGCCACTTTGAGTCCTGTACGGGAGAAGGGTGATAAGGTTTTTGGGGAGCGATTTGCGCGACTACTGACTTCTTCATCACGGACGCCACAGACGCCGATGACTACTTCTTCACCGACATCAACCACCTCTTCAACGACATGGCCGGTGACAACGTCAACGCCAACGCTAATGTTGCTGCCCCTGCTCAGTACGTGTTCGTGTCCTTTCTGTTCGAGGTCCTGCTAGAGTTTCTTGGTCTAGTTTCTGCTCTAGATATGTTTCGGTCTAGTTCACATGTTGACATAATATTTGCTTACTATCCTTTAGTTTGCCTGATAAGTCTTGTTTCTCTTATTGTGGCATACTCTCCTCTACTTTGCATGTCTAGTGTCATTTCTGTTACTATGATCTTGTTCTATCTACTGTTTGTTTCATTTAAATCATTCGGTAAATGGCTCATTTATCCAACAGTTCTTCTATTTCAACATTTTTGTGCCCTGGATTTATTTTGCTGACAATATAACCACAATATAACAATGAAGAATGACATCTCATGTTTTACAAACCTTGTATCCGTACCCAAGTGCATCAAAATATTTCAGTGATCCTGTGTTCTCACAATATGCTACTCATGTGACTTTCCAAATCTTGAAGGTTAGTCTAGTTTGCACATATTTTTTGTGTTGTGCAAAAATAATTCATCTGCGTCACGGTGGGAGATCGAAATGTAAAGGGTAGGTGTAGAGATCTTGACTTCAAATAGTCTTATTGTAACTTTCACTTTGATTGTAGAAATTTGTTGTTTGTGTCTTTTTCTTCCGACTTAAGCTTTATACGAAAGCACTTACTATATATAATCCATCTAGTTACCGGTAAAGTCTGATCATTGAGAAATCTACACTACTATTAAAAGAGCAAACATAAACTATCCTAAAGTCACACAACAAACTGTACACAGGATAATCAGAACCCTCCGATTAAGTCAACCTAAATACATCCTACTGTCTAAATTGCATCAATGATAATCCAGCCAAATCAACGACTCGGATTAAATGTTCTGCCAAGCAGACGCCGCGGTCTGCCGATCTTTTACCGCTCCGCTTCGCCCGCCCGCGATTCGCGGATAGATTCCACCCGCCTCCATTGTTCCCCGCCTCTCCATCCATCCTCTGCCTACATCGGCTGCATCGGCGCCGGGTTCGCTCTCCTCCGGTCCTCCCTCGAGCAGCGTTGGCAACAGGACGCGGCAGGCTCGAACTGCGTCGGCGGCGCCGGTTTCCCTCTCCTCCGTCGAGCGGCGGCGACGCGGGACGCAGCGGGATCGACCTGCGTCATCGGCGGCCGGGTCCCTCTCCTCCGTCGAACAGCGGCAGCAGCACGGGACGCAGCAGGCGGCGACATCGTGGTAACCTAGCTCCTTCCCGTACAGCCACTCCGTCCCCTTGATCTATTCTTCCTGACCCGGCGGGGATTCTCCTCGCCCCCATGCTACTACCGCGCTTGATATCGCTGACCCTGCCTTCTCCCGGGATGGTACTGCCCCATGGATCCCACCGGCCGTGGCCTCCGCCAGCCTCCTCTCCGTGTGACCCCGCGATGCCGCCGCCTCGATGTCACGGTCTGGTTGGCCATATCCTGGATTGACGCCGCAGGGGCAGCAGCTGGACCCGTCATCAACCAGGTAATGCAAATCCGCATCTTCTTCTTCCATTCTTAATCACTGTTTCTATACAAGTGGAGACAGCCCTGCTCGAGTTGATGTTGCTTTATGTGGTTACGATCATAGTGTTGCCATCCTCAGTACCTGGTCACCCTCACATGTCAACCCACCATCTAAAAGAAGCGACGTCGAGAAGAAAATGGGTACAATTATTTACCTGCTGATGTGTTCTTTATACTCGTATATATAGGACGATGTATTGGTTCAGAATTTTCCAATCCATTATCTGATTACTGCAGCATCACAGAATGTTACATATGTTTGTTAACCATACACTGTAAGTAAATACCGATTAAACAGATCCAACGCCTATTCACCCCCGGCTGTAGCTACCCAAATCCCCACCATGAGCTCCTTCCTCATGTGGATGACCCATGTTGAGTTCTATATAATTGATTGGATAACCCATGTGGAGTTCCGTATAATTAATTTTTCTGTAGAAGTTGTTCAGATCTAACTAATTCATGACGGTGATTTCAATCTCTTGTACTCCCAGATTTTATTACAAGATTAATTGCTGGGTCTTATGAAAATTTTTAGTAGAATATTTGTGAGTATTTTTCTGCACCGGGTCCTATGAATTGATAAATATTGGAATGTTGAATATATTGTCGATATATTGGTTGAAACAAACAGGTTTCTGTTTTTGCCCATTCTGTTGACGCTATGATTGTCGATAAATGTTAGAGTTCCGTATAATTAAACAGGATTTGACGACGGGTATGCCAATTCAGTTGTTGTAGCAGAGTATTATCTAATACTCATATGTATATATCTTTTTTAAATCTACTAAGTGAATGGATGATCATGAAGTCATGTCTAATTATCAAGATATGAACTCATTTCTTCGTCTACTGAAGTGTTCTTCCAACAGGTGATTATGTGGAGCTTCTGAAGGAAAAAAGATAAACCAACAAGCTTGCACGATCGTCTATTCGCGACAACCTGGTATAGATGACCTCCCCATTGTTAATTTTCCAGCTCTCACTTTGCAGGTCTGCAATCGTATCTCCTATACTAAACAAGAGAGCATTTAAATTTGACACCTACAGATTTTTGGCTTGCTGCATAGGGGATTGCCATATCTATATTCTGATATTCTCCATTTTTATTTTCTTAACGTTCATATCAGATCTTTGTGGTATATAGGTTCATTAGGTGACAAAACTGAATCTCTTTTACCAGCTATGACTACATGGTCAATATATAATGTGCAACATCCAAGAAGAGAGATGTCATCAAACTTCTCATTAACTTTTTCTGGTTCTACTCTCTCCTTTACTGTTGAGAGCATATGGAGTGCTATGAATCAATGAACAACTCCCTGCTGCGTCTCTTCTGCTGGATTGCTTTGTTTCTGAAAATATTTAGTAACTCGATATTTTTCTGTTAATTGATGAGATTATATAGTGCAAGATTTTACTGGTTTCATCTTCCATGTTATTGGCATCATGAGTTTATTATTTCTGCAGGAAATGGCTAATATGACTTCAGATCCAACTAAAATTTTGGAATTTAGTAAAATCTGGAGATGAAGAATGTGTCAATTACCTAAAACGCATATTGAAGTATCATTCACCAAGTAGTGCTCAGATGGTAACTTGGTAAGTTATACTGCAGATCAGTGCAATCACATTTATTTACTTTCCCTCCAATATGGAGATAAATACAAGGCTATAAATATTAGTACCACATCTTCTCACATAAGTGACCAAAGTCATGTCCTTCTATTTTTATGCTTCTCATGCTCATAGAGCTTGGAAGAGTGTTTGCTAGCTTGATTTTGGTCTGGGGGTACAGATTTACCATGGGAACTAGGCGCAACAATGTTACGTAAATTATAAAAACATGCATCCTTCTATGAACTGTATAATAATTCTGAGAGCCTGTATGCATATCAGTTTTGAGAGTCCCGTTTCTGCTATTGTGGATGCTACCAGTTCCAATTGACAACAATTTATTATAAGTTTTTAAGGATGCAAGTTCGGAACCTGTAATTCGCATTCCTAATCTTTTTAATTATTCTTTTTGTGACGAACATTTTAAGGGTGTCAGTGTTGATATATATGTGCCATAAAACCCACATGATTCTTTTAAGCTCTTTCATTAATGATGTTTGCTCCTCTTTTGTACTTTTGATTATTATGGCAGGAAGTCTCACTTCTACACCTAATGCCTCTGCCAAATATTCTAATAATTTGTATTTTTGAAGTTGTAGATAATTACATTTTCAGCTAATTTTCTGTTGTAGCATACACATCGTGGCATGCTAACCCTGAAAAGCAGAAATCGGACGCCTCAAGTTCCTGAAATTTTCATGGCAAAAAAGAGAACTCGTACTAGACTTAACGAGTGCAGACAATGGAATTCTCAATTTTTATTTGTGCCATTCAAAAGATGTTGCATTAGGACATATTTGTAAGCCTTGGAGGTTGTACATTGGCATGCGACCACATTCCAGACCAGTGTCAGTTTTTTTTAGGGAATGAGCAGAGTTAGTGAGGATGAGGGAACATGCTTTGTTATAGTTGTTCAGGATGATGGGGGCTGCTGTTTTGGGCCTACCATATGCTTGTTTGCGCTGGAATATGACTGTATTTCCTTCAAGACGTAATACAAAAATACTTGTTTTTGCGATGTGATGTGGATATGCATGATTCCATTGCGTGTGCATACTTAAGGATTTCATGAATGAAATATTGTACTTTTTTGCAACAAAACAAAACATTGTACTTGTACAATCACTAGTAGAAAACAGGGCTTTGGTCTAGGCCGGGCCAGCCCATTAGTCCCGGTTCAGTCACGAACTGGGACCAATGGGGGCAACGGTCCCGGTTCGTGAGGCCAGGGGGCCGGCCGGGCCTCGTGGGGCATTGGTCCCGGTTCGTCTGGACCCTTTAGTCCCGGTTCCAGACACGAACCGGGACCAATGTGCCTCGCTCCTGGCCCACAACCATTGGTCCCGGTTCGTGGCTGGAACCGGGACCAAAGGGGGTCCTTTAGTCCCGGTTCCAGCCACGAACCGGGACCAATGAGATGCCTATATATACCCCCCTCGCCAGCGAGCAGAGCACTCCACACTGCTCTATTTTTCTGGCTGGCGAGGGGAGAGCTTTGTGGTGCTCTAGCTCACCTCCTATGCACATGAGGTGTTCGATGAAATGCCCGAGCCATACTTAAGCTTTCTCCTCTGGAAGCTCCTTGTCCAAGCTCCATTTTCCTCAAGATTTGTCTAGGTTGGCGGTCCGTCCTGTCCCGTCCCCGTCCTCACCGCCGTCGATCGCCCGCGCCCATCTCGGCGCCGGCACCACCGTGGTTAGCCTCTTCTTCTTATCTTCTTTCTAAAAGAAAAAAGTTCTTACTTGTATGATTTAGATAGATACTTGTGTAACTTTCTTACTTTTATTATTGTTTGTTATTATATAGTGCGATGGTTTTGGTTATATGTTGTTCTAGATAGTTATTACTTGTATGATTTAATTAGATGCTCTAGAGAGTTATATGTTGTTCAATAATGAGAACTATATAACGCACGCAGATGAACCGGCACTGGATGTACGGTGACCGACGCACCTCCGAGTATATTAAGGGCCTGCATAATTTTCTCGAAGCGGCTGAGGCAAACAAGCAGAATGGTTTTATGCATTGTCCATGTACTGTCTGTGAGAATACGAAGGCTTTCTCCAACTCTAAAACCCTTCACTTCCACCTGCTTGAGAAGGGTTTTATGCCACGCTATAATGTTTGGACCAAGCACGGAGAAAGAGGGGTTATGATGGAAGACAACGAAGAAGAAGAGGATGATGACAACTACCCGCCCCCTGAATACGGTGATGCTGCAATGGGGGAAGCTGAAGATCAAGAGGAACCAGACGATGTGCCCGATGATGATCTTCGCCGGGTCATTGTTGATGCACAGAGAGAATGCGAAAGTGAAAGGGAGAGGTTGAAGTTTGATCGCATGTTAGAGGATCACAAAAAAGGGTTGTACCCAAATTGCGAAGATGACAACAGAAAGCTCGGTACCACACTGGAATTGCTGCAATGGAAGGCAGACAATGGTGTATCTGACAAGGGATTTAGTTCGCTACTTAAAATAATGAAGAAGAAGCTTCCAAAGGATAACGAATTGCCCGGCAGTACGTACGAAGCAAAGAAGGTTCTATGCCCTCTAGGATTGGAGGTGCAGAAGATACATGCATGCCCTAATGACTGCATCCTCTACCGCGGTGCGTACGAGGATTTGAACGCATGCCCGGTATGCGGTGCATTGCGGTATAAGATTAGAAGAGATGACCCTGGTGATGTTGAGGGCCAGAGCACCGGGAAGAGGGTTCCTGCCAAGGTGATGTGGTATGCTCCTATAATACCACGGTTGAAACGTCTGTTCAGAAACAAAAAGCATGCCGAGTTGATGCAATGGCACAAAAAAGACCGTAAGAAAGACGGGAAGTTGAGAGCACCCGCTGACGGGTCGCAGTGGAGAAAGATCGAGAGAAAGTGGAGCAACTTTACAGATGACCCAAGGAACATATGGTTTGGTTTAAGTGCAGATGGCGTTAATCCTTTTGGGGATCAGAGCAGCAAGCATAGCACATGGCCTGTGACTCTATGTATGTATAACCTTCCTCCTTGGTTGTGCATGAAGCGGAAGTTCATTATGATGCCAGTGCTCATCCAAGGCCCTAAGCAACCCGGCAATGACATTGATGTGTACCTAAGGCCATTAGTTGATGAACTTTTACAGCTATGGAATGGAAGAGGTGTACGTGTGTGGGATGAGAACGAACAGGAGGAATTTGACCTACATGCGTTGCTGTTTGTAACCATCAACGATTGGCCTGCTCTCAGTAACCTTTCAGGACAAACAAACAAGGGATACCACGCATGCACACACTGTTTAGATGACACCGACAGTATATATTTGGACAAATGCAGGAAGAATGTGTACCTGGGGCATCGTCGATTTCTTCCGACCAACCATCAATGTCGAAAGAAAGGAAAGCATTTCAAAGGTGAGGCAGATCACCGGAAGAAGCCTGGCCTCCGTACTGGTGATCACATACTTGATATGGTCAATGATTTACAAGTAATCTTTGGAAAGGGTCCTGGCGGACTATCTGTTCCGACTGACGATGCGGGACGCGCACCCATGTGGAAGAAGAAATCTATATTTTGGGACCTACCCTATTGGAAAGACCTAGAGGTCCGCTCTGCAATCGACGTGATGCACGTGACGAAGAATCTTTGCGTGAACCTGCTAGGCTTCTTGGGAGTGTATGGGAAGACAAAAGATACACCGGAGGCACGGGAGGAACAGCAACGTGTGCATGAAAAAGACGGCATGCATCCAAAGCAGTATGAAGGTCCTGCCAGCTACGCTCTTACCAAAGAAGAGAAGGAAATCTTCTTTGAATGCCTGCTCAGTATGAAGGTCCCGTCTGGCTTCTCGTCGAATATTGGTGACCCCGTATGTCGATGAACAGAAGAATATTCTGCGCTCCAAACACCCGGAGCAGTGTGACGACTGGATTACATATGAACACATCAGGACTTTCGGCAGTTGGTTGCAAACACGTCTCATGGGTGACAACACTGTTTCTGATTAGTTGTACTCGTTGGCCAGGGGACCATCTTCGACTGTATTGACTTACAAAGGGTACGAGATAAATGGGAATACATTTTACACGATCGCCCAAGATCAAAAGAGCACCAACCAAAACAGCGGTGTTCGCTTTGATGCAGCAACCAATAGGGGAAATGACACATATTATGGTTACATAGTGGACATATGGGAACTTGACTATGGACATGATTTCAAGGTCCCTTTGTTTCAGTGCAAATGGGTCAATCTGTCAGGAGGCGGGGTACAGGAAGACCCACAGTACGGAATGACAACAGTGGATCTGAACAATTTGGGTACACAGACGAACCATTCGTCCTAGCCAATGATGTGGCGCAAGTTTTCTATGTGAAGGACATGTCTACCAAACCAAGAAAAAGAAAAGATAAGGAAGCGAATACATCATACGATGAGCCAAAGCGCCACATAGTTCTTTCAGGAAAAAGAGACATCGTGGGATTGGAGGGAAAGACAGACATGTCCGAAGATTATGAAAAGTTTCATGAAATTCCCCCCTTCAAAGTCAAGGCTGACCCAAGCACCCTGTTAAACGATGAAGATTATCCATGGTTATGGCGCAATAAGCAAAGGACACAAGCGAAGAAAAAGTGAAGACTTTCTCTCCACAACTATATCATTGCAGTTACATGTGAAGAAATGAAATGCCTTTTGTAACAGATGAGTTCATTTGTAGTGCTTTTCAATTTCAGGGTCATTTAGCTCAAAAAATCAGTAAATGCATGCAAAATACCAAATGAAGTCGGAAAGGGTTGAAAATTGATGATGTGGCTTTGAATGGTGTATTTTGAACACACAAAAAGTCTGGAGTTCAAATAAGTTCAAAAAAATGAAATCCCTTTGTAACAGATGAGTTTTCGTCCGAAACCCTGATACTTCGAAAGAGATTGTCCATTTTGTACACGAAGTGCATCCAGTTTTTGCCGTAACCCTCTCAACTTTTTAGCACATGCTATGTGGGTGAAATGATGATACCATGTCAACTTTCAACCTTTTCAGAGTTCATTTGTAGTGCTTTTCAATTTCAGGGTCATTTAGCTCAAAAAAATCAGTAAATGCATGAAAAATACCAAATGAAGTCAGAAAGGGTTGAAAATTGATGATGTGGCTTTGAATGGTGCATTTTGAACACACAAAAAGTCTGGAGTTCAAATAAGTTCAAAAAAAAATGAAATCCCTTTGTAACAGATGAGTTTTCGTCCGAAACCCTGATACTTCGAAAGAGATTGTCCATTTTGTACACTAAGTGTATCCAGTTTTCGATAATTATATAAAATAATCAAAAATAATAGCAAAAAGAATGAACTAAAAATAATCAATTAAAATATTTTTGAAACTAAAATTATATAAAATTTATGCAACTAAAATTATCAAAGTATTTTTTGTTCAAAACATTAATAGCAAAAAGAATTTTCATAAAGAATTTTTTTGTTAGAAACTTTAATAGCAAACTTTAATAGCACTAACAGAAAGTTTATAATTTTTGTGACCTAACAGCAAAAAGAATTAAAAAAATAAAGCAAAAAAGAAAAGAAATAAATAATGCACAAAACAAAACAAAAAAACTGCAAAAATATTAAAATAATGCAAAAAACAAACTATAAAATTTATGCAACTAAAATTATCAAAGTATTTTTTGTTCAAAACATTAATAGCAAAAAGAATTTTCATAAAGAATTTTTTTGTTAGAAACTTTAATAGCAAACTTTAATAGCACTAACAGAAAGTTTATAATTTTTGTGACCTAACAACAAAAAGAATAAAAAAAATAAAGCAAAAAAGAAAAGAAATAAATAATGCAAAAAACAAAACAAAAAAACTGCAAAAATATTAAAAAAATGCCCCCTACTGGGCCACCACGGCCTGAATACGACTAGAAACCCAAACAGCCAGCTGGGCCAGGATTCAGGCCCGCAGAAGGCCCAGTAGGCCCACAGGCAGATACAGAGTGGTTAGGCCAGTAAGCCTGCTTTAGAGAGGAGCTCGAAGCCTCTGGCGCACCGCCCCTTATAAACAGGTGCGGCGCTCTCTCAAGTAGCGAGGTGGGACTAAACTCCCACCACGCAGCTGTGCAAGGCCTTTGGTCCCGGTTGGTGGCACCAACCGGGACCAATGCTGTGTGTATATAAGCAGCACTTGTGAAAATTTTCATTTTCATCTCGCAGTTCCCCCCGACGACGCCGACCTCCTCGACGCCGCCAGGCTGCCCCGACGCCGTCGCCGGCCCCGTCGCGTCCTTGAGCCGCCGTCCTCGTCCCCGTCGCCTCCCCGAGCCGCCGTCCTCGTCCCCGTCGCCTCCCCGTCGCCTCCCCGAGCCGCCGTCCTCGTCCCCGTCCCCGTCGCCTCCCCGAGCCGCCGTCCTCGTCCCCGTCGCCGCCGTCCTCGTCCCCGTCGCCGCCGTCCTCGTCCCCGTCGCCGCCGTCCTCGTCCCCGTCGCCTCCCCGAGCTGCCGTCCTCATCCCCGAGCCGCCGTCCTCGTCCCCGTCGCCGGCCTCCAGCCATCGCCCCCCCCCCCCCAGTGAGCCCCCCCTTTCCCATGGTGTGCCGCCCCGTCATCGTTTAGGGTTTTTTTTGCGGGCATGTATATGTGTATATGTTCATGTATATGTTTTTTTTTCATGTATATGTATATATGTTCATGTATATGTGTGTATATGTTCATGTAAAAAGTCTTCATTGTTTTTCATATGTACGAAAATGTAGAGTGAAAACGAAAACAAACATATGAGAAAAAACAAAGGAAAAAATGAAGAAGGAAAAGAAAACCGCCCGGCCCGGCCACCACTGCATTTTCATAAAGTTCTTCCACCGAGTCCACGTCGCACCGAGCACCCGCGGCGAAGCAAGTCTTTTTTTGAAGGTAGTTTTTTTGTTAAATGAAAATGTTGGCATCGGCTCTATCATCACGTTGGCATCGGCTCTATCTATCAACAAGGCCACGGGAGCACCCCGGCCCCCTATCATCACGTTGGCATCGGCTCCCCGAGAGCTTTCCAACGGATCTAGAATGTATGTCGTTGTTGATATACCCCCTCCCCGATAACTTCGACATGAGGGGGGGGGGGTCGATATACCCCCTCCCCGATAACATTTTTTTTCTAAGTTACTAAGGTAAAATGTTCACCCCCCTCTCGATATACCGGGCGACCAACTCTCGAGGCCACCCAAACCCTAGAAAAAAAGCGTTGTCGACATACCCCCTCCCCGATAACATTTTTTTCTAAGTTACTAAGGTAAAATGTTCACCCCCCTCTCGATATACCGGGCGGCCAACTCTCGAGGCCACACAAACCCTAGAAAAAAAGCGTTGTCGATATACCCCCTCCCCGATAACATTTTTTTTTCTAAGTTACTAAGGTAAAATGTTCAATATACCGGGCGACCAACTCTCGAGGCCACCCAAACCCTAGAAAAAAAGCGTTGTCGATATACCCCCTCCCCGATAACATTTTTTTTCTAAGTTACTAAGGTAAAATGTTCACCCCCCACTCGATATACCGGGCGACCAACTCTCGAGGCCACCCAAAACCTAGAAAAAAAGCGTTGTCGATCTCCTACCCCCTCCCGCCCCTACCCGACAATCTCTCGAGGCCACCCAAACCACTAGAAGAAAACTCCGGTAACTTCGACATGAGGGGGGACGTCGATCAACCCCCTCTCGCCCGAACAAGTCTATGTATCATTTGTTAATTAAATCCCTTAAAGGTTAAGAGAATCCCTTGTTTGACATTCATGAGAGAGGCGGTCCGGACGTCGGACATTCATGAGAGAGGCGGTCCGGACGTCGGACACTCATGTTTGTATATTAATTGCCATGTTGTAATATTTGCAGAAACTATGGCTCAAAGAGACTTGGAACAAGAACAGTTGTTGGGGGAGATAATCCTCGGCGGACGTGATGTCTTGTCGTTTCTCAATGACACCGATGGTTTGGAAGGAGAGGATGACGGCTCCGGTGATCGAACAATGGAGGAGGAAGGACATGATCATGATGGCTCCGGTGACCGAATGCCGGAGGAAGAAGGAGACCATGATGACGGCTCCGGTGACCGAACGGAGGAGGGAGCTGTTGCAAAGTCCGGCGAGGTATATATATTAATTAAGCCTGTGCTGACTAGCTAATTGATGCATTAATTGTTTTGGTATGTACATATATTAACTCTTCTTTCTTCTTTTATAGCCCTCTGGATCGAGCCAAACTTCGGTAACGAGACGAGGCCCGAAGAAGAGGTTGCGCAAGGATGAAAGGTTCACGACAAAACAACTCATGACTTGCTACTGTCTGTAAGTATTACTTCTATAATTAAGTCTCTAGCTCAGCTCGTTCATTGCAGTATATATAATTATCCTCACTATATTATGCAGATTGAAGATGGTCGAATGCCAAAAAATAGGAATCTTCGACGTTGGGTTCATTAGCCCAAATACCGTAAATGAATGGTCGGTACGAAAGGCGGCTGAAGATACCGAGAACAACTTAGTACAAACGTTCCTTACACATCAAAACAAAAGGGAAATACTCTTTCCTTACAACTTCAAGTGAGTGTTACTGTCTTCTGCATATTCGGTTCCGCTTACTCGTGGTTAAGTAATGTAATTGATGAGTTATGCGTGCGCAGCTTCCACTATATTCTGCTATCCATTAACCTTGACGGGGCATTAGTAACTGTCTTAGACTCGCTCCGTAAAGATCCCAAGTATTATGCGGACATGACTGCAATGCTCCAGAAGTAAGTTCAATCAATACCGGGACCATATCGGCAACTTTCGTTCATTTCCTGATATCAAGTAATCATTTTCTTTGCCTGCCAGGGTTTGGAAAACGTTCACCGCTAAGGTTCCGGGTCTGAAGAAGGAGCTGCGATTTACACACCCCAAAGTAAGTAGTACTAGCTAGTTCCGCGCATCTCTCATTGATTCTAGTTTCATCAATACCATTATCATGCTTGCTTATCAGTTTGATTGAACTCTATTCTCGTAAAGTGCTTGTTGCAGGCACCCAACACTCATTTATGTGGATACTACGTATGCGAGTTCATTCGCTACTATACCTCTGAACGGGCCTCCTCTGAGAAACAATTTGAAGTACATAAACAATATTCACAATTTTATTTTATATATTACCATCAATTGTGTTGAGTTTCATTCATATATATGTATTGACCCCTTCTTTAAATTAGATCTGGCAGATGCGGGATGAACTCCTACCACATGATCGCATACGAGCAATTCAAGAGGAATTGGCGGGATTCTTTCTTGACCACGTCATACCTGAACAAGGAGAATACCATGTGAAAATGAAATTGTTGTAAGGGATGTTATATATTGTACATATGTAGCAGCGTCGGATAGATATACGAAAACTTGTTGTTCGACCAAGCACGAAGAAAGAGATGTCACTTCTCTCTATATATGTTCATGACGATCTTGTGTAATTAATGGTTTCCTTTATTTGCTTACTAGCTAGCGTCGAGTTCTCTCTATATGTGTAGTAGCTAGCGTCGACGAAGCACGGAAAAAGAGAGGTCACTTCTCTCTATTAGCTCGCTAACACAATATGAAACCCCTAAATTAACCCTCCAAAACCCCAAAACCCCCCCTTCCAAAAAAAAAACAAAACCCCCAGCGACTGCGAGCTGCTGACGCGTGGCCGCCTTTTGGTCCCGGTTGGTGTTACCAACCGGGACCAAAGGTGGAGCCTTTAGTCCCGGTTGGTAACACCAACCGGGACTAAAGGTCCTCCCTCCCCCGCCCCAGGCAGCGCCACGTGGAGGGCCTTTGGTCCTGGTTCGTAAGCAAACCGGGACTAAAGGTTTTGGGTATTAGTCCCGACCCTTTAGTCCCGGTTCCAGAACCGGGACTAAAGACCCTTACGAACCGGGACAAATGGCCCTTTTTCTACTAGTGAATCAATTTGCTTTACATGAAATATAATTTTATCTGATGCTTCATATGATTACGGCTCATTCATGCTATTAGATTATTAGATTTTTGGATGACCAAGCATTTATTACAACGATTAGATATTTGTCTATGCATTGTAATATGCAACTAGGGAGGTTTGTAAATATTACCAAAGTATTTTATGGAAATTTATATATGATGTTTTTTGTTGGCTCATAAGAACTAGATGAATGAGATTTTTTTTCTATTGTGCTATCGTGCGTTGCACGTGCAAGCTTACTAGTAATGTCAAACAATGCACTTTGTGTATCTGAAAATATGTAACTCTAGAAAGTTTCTGAAAATAACTTAGAACAAATTTACCCAAAAAAAAAGGTTAGAACAAACTGTCCAGATTCTACGTCAATTGATAAAGATGAGTTGAGGAAAAATGGTCGCCCACCTTGGGGCTCGAACCCAAGACCACAAGGTTAAGAGCCTTGCGCTCTACCGACTGAGCTAGACGGGCAATTTGTTTAATTTTTAACATTTTCTTATTGGATCGTTTTTTCCCAAGCGATGCGATGCCAACATAAAGTAGTTCATACGGGTAAGTTTACCATAACCATGGGAAGCTTTTGAGCATACGAACATCTAAATGTTCCACGAGAAATCAAGATATTTCCCTGCACGTCATTGGGTGATTGTTCCTAAGTTGCTATGCTGGGCATGTCTACAGCGCCAGAAAGCAGGCGGTGGCTGATTTGAAGCAAGGTGCACAGATTTCTTCAGTCCATGTGACGCTAAAGTGCTCAACCGTTAGCAATATGTCTATTACAACTGCATCATATGTTATTTCTCGCCCTTAAATCATTATCCTTCCTAACTTCAAATGTCTCGCCCATCTCGATTGCAGTACTACCTAGGAAAACATATCCAAAAGGCAATACATATAAATACATGAACATGTTTATGCAGTAACAAATGAACACACGATTATCAGTTAGACTGTAAGATAACTAATTGATATTTCATTCAGTGATTTATATTTAGGTGGGCACCCTGCCAATAGCAGGATGTGATCATATAATGTTGAATATCAAGATGTCATGCACCCGTGGTTCTGTAACAAAAGGCCACGTGATAGCAGTGGAATATTTGAAATAGTAACAAAGTGCATTTTAAGAAGTGTTAATCAAGTTTTAAGTGTTCCACATCACTTGGTAAAGCCAATGTCCAATCACAGCACCAAGAGAGCGTCAAGTAGATGCAAAAGAATCCTAAGCCTTCTAGTTAGTAGTTACTATTCCCTCCATCCGGAATTACTTGTCGTTGAAATTGATGTAGTACTGCTTACACCTTACAGCTAAAAGCACACCATATTTGTAGAACTGCAATGTGTCACTCAATGGAACAACAATGCTCCTAGTCCACACAAGAGAGCGATCAAAGGATGTCGCGAACTGCCTTGAGCTTGTCGCCCGCCGCTTGGCATGGCGGTGGGTATCCCCGGTACCCCTTCACAGAAAACCCATTCCTTGCCTTTTAGGCACTCGTCGGCGAATAGGCCTGCTGGGTACGAGCCTTGGAAGTTGATGTAGCTTAACATCGTGTCTGCACAGTTTGTGCTTTGGTTGTTAATATACGCGGCAAATGGACATGCAAATTCCTTGAGAGCGTCACAACATTCCGTAGGAGGATATTGTGGCGCTTTACACTTGCTTGTGATGATTGTGTAGTCCTGGGACTCGAAGTTCATAGGGCAGTCTGATAGGCATGCGTATGAACAAATGTAATCATATCAGTTGAAGTGAAGGTACTGAAAGTCTTGAACATGGTGAGAAGCAGTATGTAGAATAACTGCTTATACTCTATTTTGATATATGAATTTAAGTGGAAATTTGAATAATCTGCTTAACTATCTATAGACGAGAGTTCCTACTGATGTATGGAAAGTTAAATTTAGAACCCCATCATTTAGTACTGAAGGGAAGTTTGTAATTTCCATTGGTAGTTCACCGTCGAACTCTGTTTGTGGAAATTTCTTGGCTCTCGGTGAAGATGGCTTGGCACTCTGTTCTGTGGTGGACTAGTGGTGCGAATATGGGGACCTATGGTTTCCACTAGCAGTTCAAAGGCGACGACGACTGCCAACAGCGCAACATGTGAGGTCGAGCCCAATTCTTCCTTCCCGCCACTGGCCTACGGTCAACAGTAGAAGGGAAATGATTGTGTTCAACCGATCGATCTTGGGCGAGCGTCCGCCACTTTTAGGTCCGTTATATGGGCTCTTAATCAGACGGTCGGGAGCCAACTCCTCCGTGTTCCTTTTCTGTAACTGGTCCATTGTTTCAAAAAGAGATTCTGCAACTAGCTCCATGCTGCAAACCGATCAGAGACTAGATCCCGCAACACCCATGGTTAAAAAGAATCTACAACACGACCCATGTTGCAATTTTTTCTACAACACGTCTTATGCTGCAAAAAAAATGCAACACAAACCACGTTGCAAAAAAAAAATTATGCAACACAAACCATGTTGTAAAAAAAAACTACAACATAACCTCTGCTGCAAATGTTTCCGCAACAAGACCTTTGTTGCAAAGTAGAAAGGGACGTCTGACTAATCGATTGGGTCATATCTAATGGCTTGTTAGGCGGTAGATCTTTTTAAAAGATCCTCCGGCCGACGCGTAGCACCCCCATAGTAGAAATAGAAAGGTGGGGAAAGCTTTTCCCCTACCATTCTCTTTAAAAGACAAACACTATAGTGCAGATGTAAAATACACACGCTATAGCGGTCAATATAAACTTTGATGATTTAAATGTAACAAAATAAATAAAGAAAGTGTATAAAGAACAAAGCTTCGGCCTAGCGTGGAGAACTAGCAAGTGTGACTGTTGGAAGATTCATTGTCAAAGATGGTGTTTAAAATACACTTCATGTCCGGTCCGAGATGAGCACTTTTGTTCTGGCCTTCGCTCGTCGGGCTCACTAGCGGCGAACTTTCGTCGTTACCTTGTTGTCTGCAGGATGGTGATGGCGTAGCGCGTTCATCCTTTCTTAAAGGGGTTGTTCGGTAGAAAGTCGATTTTTTTTTATAAGAGGAACGAAGCCCCCGGCCTCTGCATCAATTGATGCATGCAGCCATATTATTAAACAAGTATAAAAACAAAGTCTTAGATCCACGAAAGGCTCACAATCTGAGCAAAACAAAAGCAAGTACGTGAAATAAAAACTGTCACATCCGACGAGACCAAAATCAGGCTACGATGCCTATACACCTAGCCTATTGTTAGTTCGCCATCCAAATCGGCTGAAGATAGCCCATGCGACCGTCTCCCACCGGTTGCACCCAATAACCATAAACTCCCTGTAGTCTGCATGAGTGAGTAACTACCACGTATGGATCCAAGCCGTGGCTCTGGAGATAACCTGCAAAAAATTGTTGAAGATCTTGCCATTAAAAATCATGTCATTTCTAGTGTTCCATATGGCATAAAATACACATATTCCAATCCGGATATGATTCGCTATAGTTCTGTCTACTCCATTGAGTCACGTCCCAAATAGCGTATTAATACTCGTTGATGGATTGATGTTGAAGGCTATATGAACGGTGCACCATAATAATTTTGCTAGTGGACAATCGAGAAAAAAGTGTCTTATTGTTTTATTTTGATCACAATAGCAACATCTAGAACTGCCTATCCATCTTCGCTTTATCAAATTATCCTTGGTTAGTACAACTCCCTTGTGTACAAACCACATGAATATTTTAATTCTAAGCGGCACTTTAATCTTCTAAATATGCAATGATCTCTAAAGAGGCTCATAGTCAATTAAATCCATGTACATTGATTTCACTGAAAAAGTGCCGTTCATAGCTAATTTCCAGTGAATAATATCGAGCTGGTCAGAGAGTTGAACATCCATCAATCGTCTGACCAAGTGCAACCAGGAATCCCAACGTTCTCCCACTAGAGATCGCCGGAATTGGATGGCAGAAAGTCGACATAGTTGTAGGTGTTTTTTTGAAAAGGTGTTACACTCATAGCCATAGGTGTTACACTCATATCTTATAACGATTCGGCCTTAGTTGATCTTGTTTTGTAGTCCACGTGTTGGTGACTTTGGCATCGCTGCCCTGCAGCAACTTTAGTAAAGATGGTTGTGTGCATCATGATGCAGAGGCTAGAGGTTCCAGCCTTTTTTTTTTAAAGATATGAGACCTCTAGTCCGCGCTAGCACTTCAAAGGCGACAGCGGCGGCCATGACAATGCAATATGTGGAGTCGAGTCTAACTCTTCTCTGCTTCCATTGAATTGCCAACCGTCAATAGAAAGGTGGGGAAGCTTTCACGTGCCATTCTCTTTAGTGGTCAATATGAACTTTCATGCTTTGACCGTGACAAAATAATACATTACAATACATATATAAACAAAACTAGGGGAGATGTTGATTCATTCTTGGGCTATTTCAGCTAATGAGATAAACATAACAAATTCATACCCTATTTCTTGTTTTTGTTGCGGTAGCATAGTTAAATCGTATGCTCGAACTTTACAATTAAAGGATAAGTGAAACAAAAAGAGTATGTATAATCACGAAAGTAACAACAAACAACTCAAGTTTGAGCTGATTTGATACACAATATAGTTGTATGTTGCCATATACCGAATAACATACTTTGGTATATCAGTTATAGCAGGGTCCCTGAGCGAGTGTGGTTATGTGAAAGTGAGATTCTGGCCGCCAAGTTAATCGTGACATCCATGTACATGATTGATAATTGTTGCCATCAACGACAAACTCAGTAAAACTCTCTATTGAAGATATCCAACGTATCCTGGCCGAAAATGGGATACCCTAAACTAGTGGTTGAGACCATTCTTTTTATTCAACCGATGTCATTTTTTCTGGTTTTGGCTGTAGCCCATATGAGCATTTGGCCTAGACCGCCTGAAATTGGTTTAGCGGATTGCGGGTTTCTTGGCATGGGATTTGAAGACCTTTTGGCTGGCTCATCCGAACAATAGGGGAGGTGGATAGTAAAGGTGAACCCCTTGTGAACCGCCACACTCGATCGCATCAAGTCACTCACTAGTGCAGAAACGGCCATTAGTCCCGGTTGGGAAGGGCCTTTAGTCCCGGTTCACCAACCGGGACTAATAAATAGTGACTAAAGGTTCCTACCCTTTAGTCCCGGTTGGCCACGAACCGGGACTAAACCCCGGCCACGTGGCTGCCTGCGCGCGCCGTGGGCTGGAGGAACTTTAGTCCCGGTTGGTGACACCAACTGGGACTAAAAGGCGGTGTTTCATTTTGTGTCTTCCTTTTCTTTTTTATTTATATTGTATTTTCATACGGTTACACATATTAATATACAACATCAGTACAAATTATGAAAGAACAACATCAAACATCGGTACAAATTAGATGGATGCAATATAATAGACCAAGGTAGAACTAGAGAGGAAAATACACCATCTAATTTGTACTGGTATATGTCATATAACAACTCATCATCATCTTAATCAACTCATCATCATTCAACATCCAACAACTCATCATCATCTTAATCAACTCCTCATCATTATAGTTGTTATCATACTAGCTAGTTAAACAGCTCTACATGAAGTTATCACAAGTTACCAACACTAACTACTAGGTAAAATAGCATAAAAAAGGTGAACTCCTGCATCCCCCCATTGAAGAATACAGATCAAACTATCTCCAACTTGTGGCTTGTGCAAGTTATAGTCTCCAAGTGGTTGCCTGGATGCTTTTATTGCCTTGCTCCATCCTTTGATTTTCATGGTTTTCTCACTTCGAGATATCGTGTATTTACCAGGGTAACTCATCGGCATTGGCCGTAAACTAACCACATGCAAATCACCTTTGGTAAACATCCATTTAGGCACGGTCTCTGGCAGGAGTACCTATTGAAGAACATAAGTTATAATAACATAGTTAGCAAACTAGTTTTGCTTAAGAACAATGTATGAAAAGGATGGACTAATGACACAAGAGTAAAAAAATTCTTACAAAGTTGTCTCTAGTGATATTATAAGGGTTTAACTTGTGCACTAGTGGCACATATCCATAATAAATTTTACCAGTCATGTAATTTTCATTATGATGCTGAACATCATGAATAAATGAGACGAGATGATCTTTCTCCAAACAAGTAAGCTTGGAGTCATAACTGTAGTACGTCCGATCTATTATCTGTCGGGTAGTTCTTGTAGCACGGAAATAAGCTGATAATTAAAAATAAGGAAATTTAGTCAGGATGAGTACCAAATACTTTTCAATAATCAATATAAGTTACCTAACAAATCTGTTGACAAACGCACCTGGATAGAACTGGAATCAAGTCATCCTCCGCATGCACCCAAATTTCTATATTATTATCACGAACATCGTCATTACCAAGATCGAAGGTAATGTTCATGTCCTCATCCAACCCATACGCCTTGCAAAATGCTCTCCAATTAGAACAACCAAAATATGTGTGATCTTCGTTATTTTTCAACTTAACAACAAAAGTGTAATGCTCTGTTCTTAGGTGAGCTATCTTAGGCTCTGTACTATCCTTCTTTTTAAAATGGAACTTGTCCAATACAACGAATCTTGCATGGCAGAGAACGCACTAGTCGAATTGAACAAAAGGAAATTAAAGGTTAACTAAAGCAAAAAAGCACATGTCATACTTCATTAACAGAAAATACATGTCGTCTTTACATACCGTAATAATACTAAATTCTTCCGTTAGCTTGACGGTGAAGGATGTACCGTTGTCTAGGTAAGGATAAATGTCGCATATACCTCTGTCATCCCAGCACAAAGGGCACTCAGCGAACCTCCCCTCGTCGTCAGACGATGTCGACATTTCCTGTGTTCATGATTGTAAGATTAAAAATCGACAGCAAATTTTTTTTCTTATTTTTTTTCTAAGATTAACAATTTAGTATTTAAATTTTTGCAGAATGTTATGGTGAAAGAGTAGCTACCTCATGCCATGTATAATTGTACAAAAATGCATAGTTTTTCAACCACTTTTCATGCAAAAGAGTAAGTATTTCTCACACCGCGTGTATTCATTAATTTTCTAAACAATGTATGAATTTTTTTTACTGAGTTCATTAGTACGTATATCTAATTAGAACATATATAGTACATGACAACGTATAAACTAATGGATCTATATATGTACTGAGTTCATTAACATAATACTAAATTTGTACGTATATATAGTACATATATATGTTGCCATGTACAAATTTACTTGATAATAGAAGGAGGGGAACGGCGTGATATTTTTACCTGATACGTTCATTAGCATAATACCATTTTGTGGACATATATATGTCACTGCATTTGTATCAAGTAAAATGTCACTGCATGTGGCGTTGGCGCGGGCGGCGGTGACCGCGGGGGGGGGGGGGGGGGGGGGGTGGGGGGGGATAAGAGGAGGAGGGGAACGGCGGCGGCCGGCGGCTTACCTACCGTTGCCGGGGAGCGGTGGCGGCGAGGCTCGGTGACGCGGCTCGGGGAAGAGGTCCGGCGACGCCGGCCGTCGGCGACGAGCGATGCTCGGGGAGGAGGTCGACGGCGATGTCCGACAGCCTGGCGGCGCGCATGTGCGTGTGGGTTCGGCGTCGCCGGGGGCGCGGGAGGATTGGAAATTGGGGAAGAAGGAGGCCGCGCGCGGGAGGTAATATATATAGCCCAAGCTTTAGTCCCGGTTGGTGACTCCAACCAGGACTAAAGGTCGCCCTTTAGTCCCGGTTGGAGTCCCGGTTGGAGTCACCAACCGGGACTAAATCAAATTTTGGCAGCCAAAAAGGCGCGAACCTCGGGCTTTTAGTCCCGGTTGTAGCCACCAATCGGGACTAAATCTATTTTTGGTTTTAGTTTTAGATTAGCAACAATTTGTATTATTAGTTGAATTGTTTCTATTTGATTATAAGTTAATATTAATTTGATCATAAATAGAGTTTTGTAAAATCTTTTTAGCTGATTCTTTTTTCCTATTGAAGAATATTATAAAATACTTTTTGTTAACATAAATTATAAACTTTCTTTAGTGCCACTAGTTTTCAAATTTAAACAGTTTAAATTTGAATTCTTTTGCAATTTGTGTGAATCACTAGTTTGTGAATCACTAGTTTGAATTCTTTTGAAATTTGTGTGAATCACTAGGTTTCATGCATTGAATGTTTTTTTTTTGCGCCGAATGACCCTGAAATTGAAAAGCAGTACAAATGAACTCTGAAAAGGTTGAAACTTGGCATGGTATCATCATTTCACCCACATAGCATGTGCTAAAAAGTTGACAGGGTTACGAAAAAAACTGGATGCACTTCGTGTACAAACTGGACCACCTCCTTCAAAGTATGATGGTTTCGGACGAAAACTCATCTGTTACAAAGGCATTTAATTTTTTTAAACTTATTTCAACTACAGACTTTTTGTGCATTTAATATGCACCATTCAAAGCCACATCCTGAAATTTCAACCATTTCTAACTTCATTTGCTATTTTTCATGCATTTAATGATTTTTTTGCGCCGAATGACCCTGAAATTGAAAAGCAGTACAAATGAACTCTGAAAAGGTTGAAACTTGGCATGGTATCATAACTTCACCCATATAGCATGTGCTAAAAAGTTGAGAGGGTTACGACAAAACTGGATGCACTTCGTGTACAAACTGGACCATCTCCTTCGTATTATGAGGGTTTCGGACAAAAACTCATCTGTTACAAAGGCATTTTTTAAAACTTATTTCATCTACAAACTTTATTTTGCATTCAATATGCACAATTCAAAGCCACATCCTCAAATTTCAGCCCTTTCTAACTTCATTTGCTATTTTTCATGCATTTAATGATTTTTTTCAGCGCAGAATGACCCTGAAATTGAAAAGCAGTACAAATGAACCCTGATAAGGTTGAAACTTGGCATGGTATTATCATTTCACCCACATAGCATGTGCTAAAAAGTTGAGAGGGTTACGGAAAAATATGGATGCACTTCATGTACAAACTGGACCATCTCCTTCGAAGTATGATGGTTTGGACGAAAACTCATATTTAACAAAGGCATTTAATTTTTTTCAAACTTATTTCAACTACCGACTTTTTGTGCATTCAATATGCACCATTCAAAGCCACATCCTCAAATTTCAACCCTTTCTAACTTCATTTTCTATTTTTCATGCATTTAATGATTTTTTTTGCGCCGAATGATCCAGAAATTGAAAAGCAGTACAAATGAACTCTGAAAAGGTTGAAACTTGGCATGGTATCATCATTTCACCCACATAGCATATGCTAAAAAGTTGAGAGGGTTACGGCAAAACCTGGATGCACTTCGTGTACAAACTGGACCATCTCCTTCGAAGTATGAGGGTTTCGGACGAAAACTCATCTGTTACAAAGGCATTTAATTTTTTTAAACTTATTTCAACTACAGACTTTTTGTGCATTCAATATGCACAATTCAAAGCCACATCCTCAAATTTCAACCCTTTCTAACTTCGTTTGCTATTTTTCATGCATTTAATGATTTTTTTGCGCCGAATGACCCTGAAATTGAAAAGCAGTACAAATGAACTCTGAAAAGGTTGAAACTTGGCATGGTATCATCATTTCACCCACATAGCATGTGCTAAAAAGTTGAGAGGGTTACCGCAAAAACTGGATGCACTTCGTGTACAAACTGGACCATCTCCTTCGAAGTATGAGGGTTTCGCACGAAAACTCATCTGTTACAAAGGCATTTATTTTTTTAAACTTATTTAAACTACAGACTTTTTTTGCATTCAATATGCACCATTAAAAGACACATCCTCAAATATCAACACTTTCTAACTTCATTTGCTATTTTTCATGCATTTAATGATTTTTTTGCGCCGAATGACTCTGAAATTGAAAAGCAGTACAAATGAACCCTGAAAAGGTTGAAACTTGGCATAGTATTATCATTTGACCCACATAGCGTGTGCTAAAAAGTTGAGAAGGTTACGGCAAAAAATGGATGCACTTCGTGTACAAACTGGACCATCTCCTTCGAAGTATGAGGGTTTCGGACGAAAACTCATCTGTTACAAAGGCATTTAATTTTTTTTAAACTTATTTCAACTATACACTTTTTATGCATTCAATATGCACCATTCAAATCCACATCCTCAAATTTCAACACTTTCTAACTTCATTTGCTATTTTTCATGCATTTAATGATTTTTTTGTGCCTAATGACCTTGAAATTGAAAAGCAGTACAAATGAAAAAGGATAAGAACAATTAACTATCTACATAAGATTTTTTTTACAAATTAAAAAGGATAAGAACAAGAGGCTCACCAAGGTGGTGCCGGCGACGGGACGGCGCGGGAGATCGACGGCAGTGAGGACGAGGACGGGGACGGGAAGACACGAAGTAAATCACACCTACATATGCAAACTAAGAAAAGGATTTGAGCTCAAATTGCATGCATATGAATCAAATGTTATTAACTTGTAATTAAGGTGGTGTTTCCTGCAATAACATAGACACATGTCCAAATAGACCTAATTCAACATGGCTTAACTTTCGGTCTGTCAAGGTTTTCCTTAGAAAAACTCTCATGCCTCATGGTGTGTATGGTGCGCACTCTCTCACACTTATATGGTGGTGTATGTTGGTGGACACTACCTCACACTAATATTTTGACCGTCGGTGTTGGTCGTTTCCCCTTCTTCTCTCGCGCAATATACCAAGGTATATATCGCGAGAAGAAGAAGAGGGAAATGACCCCCGCAACAACAGTTGGGATTCCTCCATCAAGAAGAGACATGAAAGTCACACAAGGAGCTCCGACAGACCGAGAGTACGTAATTTTTTTTACTAAAAATTTCTAGACCAATTTTTTTATTAAAAATTATAATGCATGATGTATTTATAATGAAACTTCTTATCTTAAAACTTCTGAAATTTTTATCTCAATTTATAATGAAACTTCTGAAATTCAATCTCAATTTATAATAAAAACTTCTTCAAACTTCTTATCTTAAACGAAGTGCGTCGGAAGTGCCTCGGTCACCGTACACCCTGCATTATATAATTAAGGGCTCCTTTGATACAAAGGATTTTCATTGGAATTTTGTAGGATTTGGATCCTTAGGATTTTTTCCTACGATGGTCGTTTGATTCATAGGATTGAAATCCTTTGGAATTTTTCCATAGGATTCATTTGTACTACCTTTTGGAGGAAAATTTCCATCCACTCAAACCTCTTTGTAGAATTCCTTTGTCTTTCCTGTGCTATCAAACACACTTTCAAATCCTGTAGGATAGAAAAAGACACGACACCCTATTCCTACGTTTTTCCTATTCCTGCATTTTGAGAATCTTGCAAATCAAAGAGGCCCTAAGTATATCAAAAACAATTACAGAACATCATGAATAGAGAAATGACCAAATTAATAGTGATCAAAATGTTATTACAGCAAAAATAATTAATACATAGAGTTCATACATAGTTCTCATAAAACAACATATAGTTATCTTATATCTGCCGAACAGTTAGACTGATATTTTTGTCTAGACGGAGAACTTTGTTTAGACCGAGAACTTTGTCTAGATTGAGAACTTTGTCCAGACTGAGGATTTCGTCCAGACTGAGAACTTTGTTTAGACTGAGGATTTTGTCCAGACTGAGGATTTCGTCCAGACATAATACGTCGCCTTCATGTAACTGTAGGATGTACGGTAGTGAGGACGAGGACGGGGACGGGAAGGCACTAAGTAAACCACACCTACACATGTAAACTAAGAAGAGGATTTGAGCTCAAATTGCATGCATATAAATCAAATGAACTCTCATATAATTACTCCCAAGCAGTAATGAGAGATGAAAGGATGAAGTTGCTAACCTTTTAGAACGATGGGGTGCCTCGAATCTTCACAAATCTTGGCAAAAATGGATGGGTGCCTCCAATCCTCATGAGCTCAGGGGAAGGAAGAAAACTAAGAGGAGAGAAAGGAGAGCTTGGGCTCGGGTTGGAAGAAGCATCTATATATAGGGATTTCTATAGTCCCGGTTGGTGATGCCAACCGGGACTAAAGGCCAACCTCTAGTCCCGGATTGTGTAACCAACCGGGACTAAAGGGTCTCGCATGGACCCCAGCCCACCGCAACCCTGCCACCACCCCTTTAGTCCCGGTTGGTAACACCAACCGGGACTAGAGGTTCCTCACGAACCGGGACTAAAACATAGGCTCATGAACCGGGACTAGTGGGCACATTAGTCCCGGTGCAAAACCCGACCAGGACTAATGCTCCGGTCCAAAGGCCTGTTTTCTACTAGTGACTCCCCCATATCTGCTTCATCGTTATCTCAATTAGGCATAATAATAATAATAACCGGATGATTAATAGTGCTAAAAATACCAAACTTTAAGTTAAACTGCAAATTACATGAGCATGTTGCTCTTGTGAAAATACAAACAACATTGAAGCGGTGGGAGGGTTAAAGTTTTTTTGAACAACTTGAATGTGATTGAGGAATACAAGTAAATGTGCGCATTGCCGCATCATATTTCCTAGAACATTTGTTCTGCCGTTCTCTATTTTAACCTCCATGTGTTTGGCGAGGCAAATTTGGGTTATTTTTCTTCTTGATGCGTTGCAATGGGTGTTTTATGTTTAGGTGTGCATGCTTTGGCGAATATGTTTCAAGTTTGTTAGAGGCTCCCCCCCCCCCCCCCCCCGGGCATGGAGAGAAGAAAAGGCGTGAGGGGAAGCAAACCATCGGAGCACCTCCAGCTTAGCAGACACAACATACCACCAAACCCTAAATCCATAGTGAAAATGAGAATTCTAGTACATACGATATGCACTGACAGGCGATGAGAATCACATATCAACGTCTTGATGGTAATGGCATTCGCTATACTAGTATGATAAATCTGATAACTTTGCCTACCTCGTATATCGGTCTAGCTTGACATGGGAAAATAAAATAAAATTTGAACTTGAAACTTTGCAGATTAACATCACACAAGTACTATTATGAATTTAAAAAAAAATGAAAGAACTCATTCGAAACTTAAAATTTGTCAAATTTATGTTTCATAAAAACGGAAACATTTTATACAATGAGTGACACTTGTGTATAGATGACCTGCAAAGTTTCAAGGTCAAGTGTTCTCTTGTTTGAAAGAAACAAAAAAAAAATAGCAATTTCTATATAACGATAGCACGAATCTTGACGCAAACTGAATAGTGTAGATAGAGGGTACAATGGTAATATGGTACAACAAATCACACTCTTCTGACTTGGTAAAAATCAAATCATTTGGATCTTTGAGATTAGTCCAGCTCGTGCAGATTTTGCATTGTGTAATTTTCTTCACGTGAGTCTGGGATAACATCTAGATGCAAAAGGTGATTATAGAGATATTTTTAACATATATATTTGCGCTGTGTATTTTTTTCAACTTATTCCACCTAGAGTCGGCAGTAAACCCGGATAGTTTACTACTAAGATAATATGAAACATTGCATTTGTGTGTTTGAAAAGACAACTCCAACAAACCGTGCATGTGACCTAATGGCTAGCAAGTGCTGATTCTTGCCTACTCGCCATAGTTTGAATGCCAATGCTCGCATTTTCGGATGCGCAAGCACAAAATCTTCTTAAAAACGGTCGTGTGGGGCTTCCAACTCATGACCCGCATCTTCTTCTTTTTAATAAAAACCCTTTTTTTTGAAAAAGGATGACCCCCGGCCTCTGCATCTGGAGGATGCATGCAACCACTTTTAATAAAAACCCTAGACAGCTTCTAGTTTTTGAAACCAACTTCAACTAAAAATGACGCCAACTTTGGGGCGGGCAATCTGGATAAATGGAAAACCAGTGGTTTCTTACTATATCTATTGTTTTTCCCATTATTAAGTGATGCAAAGAAAATAAGTACTCCCTCTATGACTTAATATAAGCCTTTTTTAACACTGACATAAGATGTTTTTTTAATCTGGCATAATATCAAAAAACGTCTTATATTAATTAAGTTACAGAAGGAACAATATACATGAAATTTTACCATGGGAAAGATTTTTGAGCTCAGGAATGCCGGAAAGTTCCATGAGAAATTAACGAATCTCCTTGCACGTCATGGTCATGGTTGTACCTTGGTTGAAGTTCTGAGAATAAAGATAGACCCACAATCTTGGCACCATGCGCACAACAAAGACCTACTGGAGGGACCGACATGAACGTCAAGCCAGAAAGTCCAAACCCCATGCCGATAGTTCATGAAGTACATGATACTAGTGCACTTCCCAAAAGTCATATTTCTCATTAATAAGAACTACCAAGAGCAATTTGTGTTTTTTGTTGTTATTTAGTCCTAGAGTCGTAGATTGTTTTTTTAAGGCTAGAGTCGTAGATTGTTAAGACAGAAAGTATCCACTACTCTCTGGTGTACTACACCTGAGTTTGCAAAAAACTAAAAAAACATGATCAAACCAAATCCAAAAAATCAAAAAAATTGAGACATCAAACCTTTCCAAATGTTCGAGCTACTTGCAAATTTTCAGCCAAAAATAACATCCGAGGAGCTCTCACTACAAAAAAATCAGTGCTCAAACAGTGCACAAAACTTTGAACAATGATTTTGTTTTTTCCAGTGAGAGCTCCTCAGTTGTTATTTCTGGCTGAAGTTTTGTAAGATGGTTGAACTTTTGATAAAGTATGATGTCTCAAATTTTCAGAATTTTTTGATTTGTTCTCAGCACGTTTTTTCAGATTTTTGGAAACTGAGGTGTGGTACACCCGAGAGTAGAACATCCACTCGATTGTTAAATCCCCTAGAACTGTGATTTTTTGTTGCCTCAGCCAGAAATGACGTCTATTAATTTGTGCACTTATCTCTTTGCTAAGTACCGAAAGGAAGAAGCCCTTCATGTTGGTCTTACCATGAAGACTCTATGGAAATGCTTCCTTTCGTAATAGTGTGGAACTGCTACGAGCCTAAAGCCCTGAGCAGATCAACTGCAGCACCGGAACCTTATGAGTTAAGGTCTCAAGGTTTCCATGATACTAGCAGATGAGGGTCTCCGCCATAGCTCATTATAACAGGCATATCAATATTCTAGTTGGCCTTGCACCCAACAGAATAAACTTGAGGAAAACATGAATGGCGCACATCGAAGGAACACATACTTTGGCCAACAGGATTCAGTTAATGCAGCTACTTGCGGATTAAAATCTTCTGTAATCCTTCAAAGCCTACGGCAGTAGACACCAGTGGAAAATGATGAAGCGGGTGCATAAAAGCTAAATACATTATTGGCTTGGATGTTGTATCAATACCGCCTATGCATACTGGCAGAGCTTCATTCACCGCAGGATCGAACAACCGCTACAGAAATATGCTGGTCGCCATACTCCAGAACCGAAATATGATAGACTTACTTGGTCCGGTCTATATGCCTATCTTAGGCATATTTAAGCTTGAGCTAAGGCAGAAATATAAAGAGATAAATATCTGCCATGCCTGCTGTCTGCTTTGCTAGATCTTCATTAAGAACCGAAGCAAATTAAGTGATCAACTATCTGCCATCTGGTTCCTCAGTGATGGTTACGCCATTATAGCTGCATGGAGCCAACTCATCTTCCTTAGATGCCATTAGGTTGAAGTATGCCGGATGGTTAGGCTTTGGAAGAACAACACTATCGCTGTTTAGCATCGTGACAACGTTTGACATGGTCAGCCGATCGTCTGCATGCTCTTGTACACACAGTAGTGCAATGTTAATGTACCTCCTAGTCTCCGCCACATGGACCTTGTTAGCAAACGATGCTTCTAGAAGCTCAAGACAACGGCCACCTTCCCACAGCTGCCATGACTGCAGAAAGTTTATCAACACATACATGATATAGGAATTATTTCGTTCTAACAAATACTAATATACATACAAGTGTGCAAGGGTTCGCAGGATGCTCACGTATCCAAGGAGGTTAAGAAAGTCTTCATGCTCATGGAAACCATAATTCCTTTTTCCACTAAGAATCTCCAGAAGTAACACACCAAAGCTGAACACGTCAGATTTGACCGAGTAAATGCCTTGAGATGCATACTCCGGCGACATATAACCACTGGAATGAGTTGGAAACACAAGTAAAATGTTATATCAAAATTTAAAGGTTGATGAATCCGATGCCTAACCATACACCAATTGATTGCGTTATATTCTTACTATGTTCCCACCACCCTCTTTGTGGTTCCTTGAGTTTCATTGGAGCTGAAAAGTTTTGCTAGCCCCAAATCAGAAATTTTAGGATTCAAGTCCAGGTCTAAGAGAATGTTGCTGGCCTTAAGATCTCTGTGTATGATACGCAACCGAGAGTGCTTGTGGAGATACATAAGACCTTGGGCTATCCCTTCGATTATCACACATCTTTTAGTCCAATCAACCAACGTTGTTCTGCTTTCATCTGTACATTAGAGTGTGCACTTTGTAGTATGGACAAATCACAATCCAAAATATGGTTAAACTACAATGTGCATACCAAAGATAAAGAAGTCCAAGCTCTTATTTGGCAAATATTCGTACACCAAAAGTTTTTCGTCTCCCTGAATGCAGCATCCCACGAGCTTGACCAGATTATTGTGTTGTAGTTTCGCAATAAGTTCAACTTCATTTTTGAATTCTATGAAACCCTGTCCTGAATGTGAGGCAAGCCTTTTAACTGCAATTTCCATTCCATCTGGTAGTTGGCCCTGGAAGTATGTACAGAACCATAGGTATTATTTATTACTGAAATAATAGAAAATGGATTACCTGCATTTTATGGGAAAAGGAACTGTAGGATATACAGAATCACATTCCAATACATGGCCTTAATAATACCATTTCACTGCATTAGTTATATTTCCTTCCGAGTTTCAGTCCATTACTGTCCAGCTAAATCTTTGCTAACCATGGTTTAACATGTTTTTTTGGGAATGGACATACGACTGAATCTTTTCAAGACAATGCATTTACCTTGTAGACAGGGCCAAAACCACCTTGCCCAAGTAGGGCTTCTTTGGAGAAGTGGTTTGTAGCTTGCAATATCTCAGAGAAGTCAAAGAGTGTGAACTCTGAACCCTTTTCTTCCAATCTCCAAACCAATGCGCCTTCTTCCAGCCTATTCATAGCAGCTTGATGGTGTAACTTTACCTTTCCTAAATTTATAGGAAACACAAATATATAACCTTAATCTGGAGCTCAAACCTAAAGGCGGACCACATGAATGAATCGTGACTAAAACAAACCTTTTCTTCTTCTTCTTCTCATCCATACAATGGAACAGATACAACATAGAAGTATTGACAGTAGTGGAGCCACCACAGCAATAATCCAGAACACCCTCTTGCGTGAGTTGCGTCCTAAGGAAAAAAAGACTAATTCATGTATAGTTCTCATTTATAAATAAATAAAAAATATTTGGTGGTAGAGACGACGACAAATCCATGGTTGATTGTGGATCATCGCACTCGACCACACTTCAACAATTGAGCATTGGTTGGCCCCATTTGACAAGGAAAGTTCACCTATTTGATTGACCTTTGGACCATTTCGATTCTAGAATCTTTCCCCATATCAATAGATATTTTTTTTATTTTTATTGAGATAACTTAGTTCTTCTACTTGTTTCATTTTATCTTTTCTATTGACATAACTCAGTTCTTCTACTTATATTTTGTATTCATCTGTTCATATACTCCCTTGAGCTCATTGCCCATCACTTAACATACCGGTTTCTATTGCAGGGACGCCTTCGCAAGAAACCCCTTCCATGCCTACTAGGCACTCGTCGAATAGACCTGTTGGGTACGGGCCATGGAAGTAGATGTAGGTTAACATTGTGGCAGCACAGTTAGTGCTCTGCTTGTTGTTATACGTCGCAAATGGGCATGAAAAATCCTTGAAAGCAGCACAACATTCCGTAGTAGGAGTAAGATGTTGCATCCCTTTGCACTTGCTTGTGATGATTGTGTAGTTCTGGGTCTCAAAGTCCATAGGGCAGTCTGACAAGCATGGACATGAATAAATGCAAGCATATCAGATGAACGCACTGGAAGTCTTGAACATGGTGAGAAGCACTATGTAACCGACAGTGGACAATAGAATAACCATTTATACACTATCTTGATATTTGAATTTGAGTGGAAATTTGAATAAGCTGCTTAACTATCTGGACGAACATACAAGTTCCTACTGATGTATGGAAATTTGAATTTTATAGTTCCAGCTTTTTAGTACTGAATGATAGTTTGTAATTTCCATTGGTAGTTCACCGTGGAACTCTGTTTTCTATGTCCAGAGGCTCCACATCAGCCTCTCAATCCTGAACGCGTATAAGCATAATCAAGGGGTTATATTCAGTCGACAAGAATGTTACACCCTCTGTTCCTAAACGTAAGACGTTTTTGCAGTTCAATTTAGACAGTCAAAACGTATTATATTTAAAAACAGAGGTAGTAATTCAGTATGTTCAGTGTGCACAAAATTCTGAACTTTTTTTTTAGAGTAAACTTAGGAAGAAGAAGAGGTGAAACTACGTACCGTCCTTGGCCTGCAGCAAGCTCCTCCTCCTCGTCGATCCGGTGCTGGCCTTGGCCTGGAACACGCTGTCTGCTCAAGCACCAAGAAAACAGAACGAACCCATCACAATCCGCCTCAAGAAGCAAAATACTACTCCGTCCGATCGGAGGGAGTGGTACCCAGCAAGGAGCACCGGAGACCGCAGGGATGACGGACCAGACAAGGCGGAGGCGAACCCTGCCAGGATGGCGGCGGCAAGGAAGAGGAACAAAAACCGACGGACGAGCGCCATCGCTCGCTGCTGTGGCGTCCTAACCGGAAGAGGGTGTGGCTCTTTGGGGCAGTGGAACGGAAGTCGACCGGAAGCTTCTTGGATCTAGCAGCTAGGACGACGGCGGCAGAGACAGAGAGCGCAGGGCAGGGCAGCGAGTCTCGCGGTGGTACAGCCGCAGCCAATTATCGCGCGATGGAGCTGGAAATATAGGCCAGATAAGTGAAGGAAGGCGCGGAATGGTCGAAGCTGGTCTGGTGCTCTGTTTTTTTTTTAGGATGTTTCCACTCTGTTAGAAATATAGGCTAGATAAGTGAAGTAATATATGAAACATCACATTTGTGAATTTAAAAAGACAAAGCTTTATATTATTTTTGAGATAAACTTAGACCACTTGTTCCTAAAATAAGTTTTTATATGTAAATAAACAAGGTAAAATTGCAGCATATACAGATATTGTTAAAATAGACAATTCTCATTTACTTAAGTTATATGAAACATTGCACTTGTGAATCTAAAAAGGCAAAAATGTTTATTAATTATGAAAAAAATTAAAGCGATTGATCCTCAAATAGGATACTATGTAAATAAGTAAGGTAAAATTGCAACCCATACCGAGATTGTTATAAACTGGGTGGTTAAGAGCTTGCGCTCTGCCGACCGAGCTAGACGGGCAATTTGATTAATTTTCCAAATTTGCATAACTGGACTGTTCTTTCCAAAGTGATGCGAACATAAAGTAGTACTTTCTGAGCAGACGACCAAAAAGTTGCACGAGAAATTAAGCTGAAGATGCTCCTGCGATGCATATGTGATTCTGGTATCAGTTGGAGGCTACTAGTTGCTGGATGGTGTGCGTTCCCTTTGCTTAAGCTTTGGCTGTGTGAAAAATGTTAGTTGTTGATACGAATGAAATAGTGAGTAATCGGTTCGAAAATGAAGAATTGTAGAACTCCAGAAAACTTAGGCCTCGTTCGGATGTCATCCAGCTTCCCGAATCACTGGCTTCTCAACTTCTCGCTGGCTTCCAGCTTCTCGCTGGAGCCAGCTCGCGTTCAGCTGGGCGAGCAGCTCCTCACGAGAGAAAACGGTTCGAGCGTCAGTCTCTGAGCGAGCTCGCTCTTGTCGCGAGAGAAAACGGTTCGAGCGTGCACTTCGGGAGGGCAATCGGGTGTAATTTCCTGCAACTCCTGCTTCTCGTTTTTTCGAAGCTGGACCGGAGCTGCTCCACAAATTTGCACTGCCCTCTGCTCGTTCTCCAGGAGCTGGATTCTAGGAGCTGAACCGTTCGATAGGCTTCTCGCTGGCTTCTTGGGAAGTTGGAAGCTGGATGACATCCGAACGGGGCCTAAATGAGCAAACTGCTGAACCGGAAACAAAACATCTCCTTTTTTTTTAGACAATCTCACAAAGCTTTTATTTAACTCGTCACAATGTTTACAGGGACGAAGGAAAGATCATCCGGATTGCCTAACCAAACATGACGGCCAATCCCAAGTAAACGAGCATGTTTCGCTAGATTGTGAGTTTCGATATTCGAGCTCCTAAATTCATGGCTAAAAGAGCAAGCAATAAAATTCCTAGATCGGTCTAAAATTTCCCGGATGATAGCTCCATACACCGATGCACTTCTCCGCTCGATATCGTCAATGGCAGTCTTGCAATCAGAGGCAACAAAAATTCTCCGCTCATAAAGATCATCCGCCAATGACAATGACTCCCGAGCTGCTAGTGCTTCAAGTAGGGTCGTCGATACATGTTAATGTAACAGAACATCTCCTAGTGCCATGCGCACAACAAATCACCAGTTCCCATGGCACGACAAAGCCTAGTAGTTCATATATAGCTTAGTGCCCACTGCCGGGTGGCATAAAACACGATGGAATGAACGCAAAAGCCAAAAAAGCCCAAATCCCTGGTCGACAATTGAATATGGAGAAACACGGTGGTTCTGCTGCTGCATTCTCGCCAGCAAGTTGAGCTCCGCATTCATCAGAAATTTGGGAGCCCACCTTAGTGGATGGTTTCCGCAAACGGAGCGAAAACAATCGATTGAACCATGCGTAATACTCCATGGATTTAATAAAACCTGAATCATGTCCCTTATAAATCCAAATGCACTATTATATTGAACTGAAAAACTGATGTCATGTGACACTTAACTGCTCAATCGTCAGCAATCTTTTTATTATACAGATGTAATGTTATTTCTCACGGTAAGGTCAAACCCCTTCATATGAGTAGCTTCAAGTGTCTCACCCATCTCCACTGCAGTAACTGGAAGAACCTAGCCAGGAAGCACTACACATGAAAATTGAACTAACAGTAACAAATGAACACAAGATTGTCACTTAGGCTGAAAATTAATTACTAATCGATACCTGATGATTTGTAATTCGGGTGTGCGGTCTGCCAATATCAGGTTGTGAAATAGTAACAAAGTGCATTTTTAAGAGGTGTTGATCAAGTAGGAAGTGTTTCCTGAAGAGACATCGCTTGGTAAAGCCAAGTGTCCAGTCACCACACCAAGAGAGTGTCAAGGAGAACCAAATGTATCCTAAGCCTTACTAGTTACTACTTACAGCTTCCAACTGACAACACACCATCTTTGACGAATTGCAAGGTACAACCTCCGGCCCACGTGTCTAGATACATTCCTATCTAGACAAATCTAAGACAAGTAATTTGGGACGAATGGATATCGCTCAATGGAACAACGATGCTCCTAATCCACACAAGAGAAGGATCAAACAATGCGAAATCCCATGAGCTCGTCGCCCACCACTTGGTACGCCGGTGCCTACCCCTGGGACGCCTTCGCAGGAAACCCCTTGCTTGCCTTTGAGGCACTCAGCAGCAAACATGCCTGCTGGGTATGAGCCATGGACGTTGATGTAGGTTAACATTGTGGCTGCACAATTAGTGCTCTGGTTGTTGATGTACGCGGCAAATGGGCATGCAAATTTCTTGAAAGCATCACAACATTCCGTAGGAGGCGATTGGGGCCCTTTGCACCTGCTTGTGATGATTGTGTAGTTCTGGTGCTCAAAGTCCATAGGGCAGTCTGACAAGCATGTACATGAATAAACAGAAGCATATCAGAAGAAGGTATTGAAAGTCTTGAACATGGTGAAAATCCGTCCCGAAATACTTGAAATAAGTCTGCACATTTGTATAATAGCCATCTGGACATACAGAACCCAAGTTCCTACTGATGTACTATAAAAATTTGAAATTTAGAGTCCCAGCTTTTACTACTGAATAATACTCTGTAATTTCAACTGGTAGTTCACCATTGAACTCTATTTTTATAAGCGCAGGAACTCCACACCAGCCCTGTCAATCCTAACAGTGTGAGTTAATCAAGCAGGTTGCAGAACAAGAGGCCATATTCAGTTAACAAGCATGTGCCATATCCAACGCCATCGCTTCCAACTAAATTCTCCCTAGCATCAGTAAAATCAGACCAAATCCCTCCATCCATCCTCGCAGCTATCCCTAAACCACCATGGATTAAACTTAGCAACAAGAAGAAAGTGAAACCACGTACCCATCTTGGTCTGAAGCAAGCTCCTCCCCGTAGACCCGGTGCTGGCCTGGGCTGGGACACTCTGTCTGCTCAAGCACCAGGAGAAAAGAACGAACCCATGAGAATCCGCTTCAAGAAGCAAAATACTAGTACTGCGCAGTACTTGGGGGCACCGGAGCACGCCACGAACAGACCAGACAGGGAGGGCGAGGCCGAGGCGCAGGCGAGCCCGGCCAGGACGGCGGCAGAGAAGAGGAAGATGAACCGACGGCGACGGGTCATCGCCATCGCTCGCCGCTGCAGGTTGATCTTCAGCGGAGGGGTGGTTCTCGTGGTGGTCTGGTGGAACGGACGGAGCTCCGAAGCTTCTTGGCTCTTGGGCGAAGATGGCTCGGCACTTTTGTTCTGGTGGACTAGTGGCGCGGGCGGCTATGGGGATACCTCTAGTCTCCGCTAGCACTTCAAAGGCGACGGCGACCGCCACCCTCTCCTCGCCTACCACGATCAATACAAGTGGTGGGGAAGCCTTCCCCTGTCACTCTCTTTAGAAAACCAACACTCTAGTAGTCAACATAAACTTTGATGCTTTGACTGAACCGAATTAAATAATAAAACAGTAAGAAACAAAGCTAGTGCAAATCTGGGGCCACTTCTGCCTGATGGAAACAAATATAAGGGTACAAATTAATATTCAAACCATAGCAATTCTTCCTGCAAAAAATAAATAAAGCCCGTGAATGCAGCCTGGGCAAGGCTTAACTATGACAGTGTGAGCTGCCACCTGCCCAAGGAATTAATCCTTCTAACTATTGATTATCACTTAGTGCTTAGTACTCCCTCCATCCAAAACTAAGTGTCTCAACATTAGTAATATAATTTTATACTAGAGTTAGTACAAAGTTGAGACACTTATTTTAAGACGCTGGGAGTACTAATTTTCTGGACTAGCCCGGGCAGCTGCCCGGGGTCGCCGGGAGGTGGCTCCGTCAGTGACAACGATTGAAATATAAATGAGATTAAAACGGTGTGGAGGTTAATAATAGATTGGGACAACTTGAATATTATCAAGGAGTAGAAGTAGACGTGCACCTGCCATGCCGTATTTTCTTCGAAATTTGTACTTTTGGCTGTCTCTTTTTCGAAATTTGTACTTCTGTCGGTCTTGTTTTAACCTTCGTGTGTTTGGTTGGCAAAATTTAGGGTTTTGTTCCTCAATATGCTGCAATCACTGGTGGATCCACCATGGGTCATCCATGTACATGTACATCCACATTTTTCTAGAAAAAATTGTGTAACCACACACTCACGCGCGCGCACTATATCACAGAAATACTAACCTACAGCCTATAGGCCCATTAGTAGCCCATTTCAGAACTAATAGTGTGCCTAAGAGCATCTACAGCCGGACCTTGCAAATTCGGTCCCTCAAACGCCCGCGGACGCGTTCGGACGCGTTCGCGGACACTGACCGGCCACGTCTCAAATAAAGCTCGTTGCATCCGGACATCTCATATTTCATTCCTCAGATCCATACAAAAGCATGCAAGTAATAAAACCTACGTACTACGCTACTCTTCGTCGGCGATGTCGATGATCTCCGTCCTCTCCGGCGGATAGATGTGCGGCAGCCGCAGGTCCGCCCCCTCCGGCGCCGTCGCTGCGGCCCCCTCCGGCGTTGCGGCCCCCTCCAGCGCTGCCCCCCCCCCCCCACCCCTCCGTTGTGGCTTCCTCGGCCCCGATCTCGGCCTCCAACTTGTCGAAGAGGGCGTCGGCCTCCGCCTGCCTCTGCCGGATGAGCCGGCGGTTGGCCTCCACCTCGGCCTCATCCCGGATGGAATCCAGGATGGCCTGCTGCTCCGCCATCTCGTCTGATTGGGCGACGGCGAACTCCGCGTCCGCCTCCACCATGGTCAAGCCGGGAGCCTCCTGCTCCGGCTCCTCCTCCTCCGGCAGCTCCTCCTCCTTCCACCTCCTCCTTCGTCTCCGACGAGTCCGGAGGGAGACCCGCAGCGATGCGGGCGGCAAAACGAGCGTGGTACTCCTCCTCGATTTGCCGGCACCGCTCCGGCGTTAGCTGCGCGTAGGTGGTGATGAGCCGGCGAACCATCCTGACGGAGAGGGAACGACGAGAGGAGGCGAAAGGGCTCGGCTGGCGGCAGAGAGAGGGAGGAGGCGGATGTGTTAGGGTTGGGAGGAGGCGGATGTGTTAGGGCTGGGGGGCGTCGTCTGGCTTAAATAGCCGGCCCCGACCTCGGGCGGGGAGGCTGAGTGGCGCCATGCAACGTTCACACCGCGGCGACAGTCGAGGCGCCCGTCGGACCTTTGGGTTTCCCGGCGAGTCCGCGTGGGGCCACGCCATCAGTCCGACGTGGCGGGCATGCCCGGGCGCGCCCGGGCTCCCCTATACCCTCCCCATATTTGGGCTGGAAATGAGGGGTGCCGGTCAGCCCGAGCGTTTGAGGCCGGTTTGAGAGGCCCGTCTGGGTCGATTTTTTGTGACCGGGCAGTGATCGGGCGGCCTGCCCGGGCGTTTGAGGAGGGTATGGAGGGTCTGGTTGTAGATGCTCTAAGAGCACCAACGAGCAGGCTTCACGCATGAGAGACGCATATAACCAGCCAGCCAGCATTCAGGATCTTTCATCCACCCATGGACGGGCCGACGTGCGTTGCTAACCTTCTTTCAAGTGAAGGATGATGGAATTCTTTCTTCAAGTGAAGAATGATGTTTGCAATACATGAATTTTTGTCCGTCGGGTCTCCTCGCCGTAGCACCTCAAGAATTTTTGTCCAAAAGGACCCCTAGCGAACGGAATTGTCAAAAGAGGCCAGCCTGCAGATAAAATGCCATAAAAGACCCCTGCTCCGTGGCGGCAGGCGCGCTAGCCGACACGTGGCACCTGCCGCCTGATACGTCCATTTTGCATCATGATTTCTTACTATTATTTATAATGTTTTGTTGAATAATAATGATTTAGGGAGTGATTCTAATGCCTTTTCTCTCATAATATGCAAGGTTTACACAAAGAGGGAGAATACCGGCAGCTGGAATTCTGGACCTGAAAAAGCACATCAGAGATACCTATTCTACACATCTCCAAATAAGCTGAAACTTTACGGAGAATTATTTTGGATTATATTAAAAATACTGGAGAAAATAACTACCGGAGGGGGCCACCCTGGTGAGCACAAGACTCCAGGGCGCGCCAGGCCCCCCAGGCGCGCCCTGGTGGGTTGTGCCCAGCACGGCCCACCTCCGGTGCCCATCTTCTGGTATATAAGGTCTTTTGACCTAGAAAAAAAATAAAGAGATGACTTTCGGGATGGAACGCCGCCGTCTCGATGCGGAACTTGGGCAGGAGCACTTTTGCCCTCCGGCGGAGCAATTCCACCGGGGGAACTTCCCTCCCGGAGGGGGAAATCGAAGCCATCGTCATCACCAACACCCCTCTCATCTTTGGGATGCCAATCTTCATCAGCATCTTCAACAGGACCATCTCCTTTCAAACCCTAGTTCATCTCTTGTGTTCAATCTTTGTACCGGAACCTCAGATTGGTACCTGTGGGTCACTTGTAGTGTTGATTACATCTTGTAGTTGATTACTATATGGTTTATTTGGTGGAAGATTATATGTTCAGATCCATTATGCTATTCAATACCCCTCTGATCTTGAGCATGAATATTATTTGTGAGTAGTTACCTTTGTACTTGAGGTCACGGGATAAGTCATGTTGCAAGTAATCATGTGAATTTGATATGTGTTCGATATTTTGATGATATGTATGTTGTGATTCCCTCAGTGGTGTCATGTGAACGTCGACTACATGACACTTCACCATCCTTGGGCCTAAGGGAATGCATTGTGGAGTAGTTATTAGATGATGGGTTGCTAAAGTGACAGAAGCTTAAACCCTAGTTTATGCGCTACTTCGTAAGGGGCTGATTTGGATCCAAACATTTAATGGTATGGTTAGATTTTATCTTAATACTTTTCTCGTAGTTGTGGATGCTTGCGAGGGGGTTAATCATAAGTGGGAGGTTTGTTCAAGTAAGAACATCACCCAAGCACCGGTCCACCCACATATCAAATTATCAAAGTAGCGATCACAAATCAAACCAACATGATAAAAATGACTAGATAGAATTCTCGTGTACCCTCAAGAACACTTTACCTATTACTAGAGATTGTTCTGGCCTGTCCTTTGCCACAAAAGGATTTGGCTACCTTGCTGCACTTTATTTACCGTTACCGTTACTTGCTTGTCACCAATTATCTTGCTATCAAACTACCTATTATCTATAATTTTAGTGCTTGCAGAAATTACCTTGCTGAAAACCGCTTGTCATTTCCTTCTGCTCCTTGTTGGGTTCGACACTCTTACTTATCGAAAGGACTACGATTGATCCCCTATACTTGTGGGTCATCAAGACTCTTTTTTGGCGCCGTTGTCGGGGAGTGAAGCGCTCTTGGTAAGTGGAAATCGGTAAGGAAAAACATATACTACGTGCTGAAATTTATTGTCACTTGCTACTATGGAAAACAATCCTTTGAGGGGTTTGTTCGGGGTATCTTCACCTCGGCCGGAACCACAATTAGTTGCCCGTCAACCTAATGCACCTACTGAAAATATTGGCTATGAAATTCCTTCGGGTATGGTAGAACAACTGCTTGCTAAACCTTATGCAGTAGACGGAACCGAACATCCTGATATGCACCTATTATATGTGAATGAAATTTGTAGATTATTTAAGCTTGCAGGTTTATCCGGAGATGAAGCTAAGAAGAAGGTTTCCCTTTATCTTTGAAGGGAAAAGCATTGACATGGTATAGGCTATGTGATGATATTGGATCATGGAACTGGAATCGATTGCAATTGGAATTCCATCAAAAGTTTTATCCCATGCATCTAGTTCATTGATACGTCTCCAACCTATCTACTTTTCCTCACTCTTTTGCCCTTGTTTTGGACTCTAATTTGCATGATTTGAATGGAACTAACCCGGACTGACGCTGTTTTTCAGCAGAATCTCCGTTTGGGGCTCCGGAGAGGGGAATCTTCGGTCTTCGCCATCATCAACCTTTCTCCATCGCTAGAGCTAGAGAAAATGAAAGTGCTGAAACTGATGAAGCTTATGATGATGCTTATGAATGATGCTTATGATGATGCTAGTACCATGCTTGATGATAATGTGCCGCCAGGAGAATTTCTTGATGAACAAATTGCTAGAGCTAGAGAAAATGAAAGTGCTGAAACTGATGAAGCTTATGAAACTGATTATGACTATGAAACTCCTATTAGTCCTAGCTCTCCTAAGTTTGAAATGCCTAAGATACCCGAAGGTTATGTTATGGACGTGGAGATATCTAGAGAAATTCTTTCTTGCAAGGATAGAGACGATCTTAAGAAACTACTATGCAAGTATAAGGAAAAAACTTTGAATGCTAGAATGAAATATGATCCAAAGTTTGCTACTTCACCTATCTGTGTTACCGATAAGGATTATGAGTTCTCTGTCGACCCAGAGTTAATTACTTTGGTTGAATCTGATCCTTTCCATGGCTATGAAACTAAAACTGTAGTGGCACACCTTACTAAGCTGAATGATATAGCCACCCTCTTTACTCATGATGAGAAGATTCGCTACTATTATATCCTTAAGTTGTTTCCATTCTCATTAAAGGGTGATGTTAAGACATGGTACAATACTCTTGCTCCTGGTTGTGTGCGTAGTCCCCAGGATATGATCTACTACTTCTCTGAAAAATATTTTCCTGCTCACAAGAAACAAGCTGCCTTACAGGAAATATTTAACTTTGTGCAAATTGAAGAAGAGAGTCTCCCACAAGCTTGGGGGAGGCTTCTCCAATTGCTTAATGCTTTGCCTGATCATCCTCTCAAGAAAAATGAAATACTTGATATCTTTTATAATGGACTAACCGATACTTCTAGGGACTTCCTAGATAGTTGTGCTGGTTGTGTTTTCAGGGAACGAACTATTGAACAAGCTGAGGAATTATTGAATAACATATTGAAGAATTATGATGATGGGACTCTTCCTGAACCACCGTCTAAACCTACTCCGAAGAAGAGGGGTATCTTATTTCTCAGTCCCGAAGATATGCAAGAGGCAAAGAAATCTATGAAGGAAAAAGGTATTAAAGCTGAGGATGTTAAGAATTTGCCACCTATTGAAGAAATACATGGCCTTGACACACCACCACCTCCACAGGTGGTAGAGGTAAATTCTTAATTAAAGTTCAATGAAAGTGACATGATATGATTGTATTAGAGAATAAACCTCCTAGTCAATGCTTATATGAGTTTGACAACTATATTATGAAGCAAGATCATTTCAATGCTCATGTTCTGAAACAATTGAAATATAATTGTGATATGATTGCTCTCTTGAGTGACTTGCTATTTAGAATCAGTAATGATGTTAGAGGTGTAGGAAAGCATGCCTCTATGGTTCAAACCCAATTAGAACAAGTTGCTAAGTCTCAAAAAGAATTGCTTGATGAAATGAATAGTAATATGCATGAATTTGCTGCTAGAGTAGTAACTAGAGGAGGTAGAACGACCCAAGAACCACTCTATCCTAAGGGTCATCCTAAAAGAATTGAACAAGACTCCCAGAGAATTAATCTTGATGCACCTAGTCCTTCTAAGAAGAAGAAGAAAAAGAAAAATGATAGGACTTTGCATACCTCTAGTGAACCTGAGACGCAAAAACCTCCTCACAATAATGATGTCTCTATTTCCGATGTTGAAACTCAATCTGGTAGTGAACACCAACCTAGTGATAATGAAAATGATAACGATGATGTTCACAATGATGCTCGACCTAGTAATGATGTAGAACCAGATAATGATGTTGAAATAGAGCCTGCTCCTGATCTTGATAACCTACAACCTAAAAATAATCGGTATGATAAGAAAGACTTTGTGGCTAGGAAACATGGTAAAGAAAGAGAGCCATGGGTTCAGAAACCCATGCCATTTCCACCTAAGCCATCTAAGAAAAAGGATGATGAAGAATTTGAGATCTTTGCTGAAATGATTAGGCCAGTCTTTTTGCGTACCCGTTTGACTGATATTTTGAAGATGGCCCCTTATGCGAAGTATATGAAAGACATCATCACTAATAAAAGGAAAATACCTGAAGCTGAAATCTCCACCATGCTTGCTAATTATTCTTTTAAGGATGGAGTACCTAAAAAACTTGGAGATCCTGGAATACCAACTATACCTTGCTCCATCAAAAGAAACTATGTTAAAACTGCTTTGTGCGATTTGGGAGCCGGTGTTAGTGTTATGCCTTTCTCCTTATATAAAAAACTTGATTTGAATAAACTCACACCTACTGAGATATCATTGCAAATGGCTGACAAATCAACAGCCATACCTATCGGTATTTGTGAGGATGTGCCCGTTGTTGTTGCAAATGTTACTATCTTAACGGACTTTGTTATTCTTGAGATGCCCGAGGACGATAACATGTCGATTATCCTTGGTAGACCCTTTTTGAATACTGCAGGGGCTGTTATTGATTGCAATAAAAGCAAAGTCACTTTTCATATCAATGGTAATGAGCACACGGTGCACTTTCCGAAGAAACAATTTCAAGTGAATGGTATAAATGTTATTGAAGAATCTCCGACCATCACTATTGGAAGTTTTCAATTACCTCTACCTATTGCCAAAAAGAAATATGATATACTTATTGTAGGGGATATGCACATCCCCATTGAGGTAACTTAGTGTTTTACGAAAGTTCTTCAGTTTCATGCTAATTGAAAGTGGTTGTTAATAAGACTTGATCAACCTTATTAATGAATCATTTTTGAGAGGTATGAAGTCAATGAATCTAGTAAGCACAACTCTCTGTTCCCACCTTTTATTTTCTGTTTTAGTTAGTCAAATAAAATAAAATGCCATGTTTATCATGTTTTCTGTTTTCTCCGTGCAATAAAAAATGACCCAAAAAAAAATTCTCGGAATGCCCTGAAAATTTAACACGATTTTTTTTCGATTATTTCTGAATTTTTAGTGCAAATAACACCTGAGGGGAGTGCACAAGGTGTGCAGCACCCACCAGGGCGCGCCAGCACCCCCAGGCGCGCCCTGGTGGGTGGTGGCCCCCACGTAGGCCCCCTCACTTATCTCTTTAGCCCACATTGTCACCTACCTCCAGCAAAAAATCACCACAGCCACCATTTTCGGGTTCTTGCTCTCAAACCCGCAGATTTCGATATCTTTGCTCGAAGCTCCGTTTCCGAAACTGTTTGGAGGGATTGCTACTTGGTATGTGACTCCTCCATTGCTCCAATTAGTTTTTGTTTTAGTGGGTTAATTTTAGAGTAATTAGCTACTCTTGGTACTGCTGTAGATGAGCTTGCATGTTGAATTCTTAGAGTTCTAAGTAGTTTGAATGCTCAATATGGCCTCTATGCATGCTTGGGAGTAGTTGCTAACAATCTTACAAAGTTTTGTTGACAAATTTTTGTGGACTAAATTTTTTTAGAATTTTTATAGGAATAAAAATGCAATTATTTAGGAGTTCATCGAGGAGGAGATCCTCGGGAGCCTCGTCAAGTGGAAGCTCAGTTCGACAGTCTTATGTTGAACCAAGCGAAAGCTCGATGCGAGATGCCGCTACCGAATCATGCTTGTGGCCCTGCGACGAGTTCATGGAAGGTGCAGGCATTAAGGAGGAATTTTATCAATTTATCCACAACACAGGGCTTGCTTCCTTCATCGCAGATAAGTGCCCCCAACGCCTCGACTCACGAAAACCTTCACAAAGAAATTTAAATATTTTCCTTGTGAGTCTAGAGTCCCATTCAACCTGTACGATCATTCCTTTACCATACCATTAGAAATGTTTAGCGGTGCATGCAAACTTCCATATGAGGGTTCCTTCGATGAACCCACAAAATCTGAGTACGAGTCATTTTTAGTTAATCTTTTCTTTGGCGAAGACAGAGGGGTCACACAAGGGAGAATTAATAGCATCCATTTTCCATCACTCCAATATTTTGCGCTCTTCAACGGTAAATGTATTGTAGGCAAACAAGACTGTAGCACCTTATGTGCTCATGATTTGAGCCTCTTACAAACTGCCATAACTGGGAATAAAGATTATAATCTTGGTGCAATTGTTGCACGGAGGTTGCAGGTTAATGCCGCTAATGGTAATTTTTATGGAGGAATTTATGCCTCCCGTGTAGCTGAGAGATTAAATGTTTCACCTTGGCCTAATGACCCCATCCTACCCACTCAGTATTTAGACTTTGATGCTATGAAGCGTCATAATTTCCTTACGGGTACGGCCACCAACTACACCTATAACTTGAGATTTAATAAAAAAACCTGTTGTGCCTGTTGTTTTGCCTGCTCCTGCTCTCTTTGATTTTCACACTAGGGGAAGATATTATGTTCTTGAGAGCGAAGCTTATGAGTACAACGCGGAGGTTGAAGCTGCCAGGAGGGCCGCGGAGTCTGCTCCGAGGTTCTCGATGAGCCATCGCCCAGATTATTATTCATACGGATGGTGATTACCAAGCTAGGCCAAAAGCCTAAGCTTGGGGGAGTACGTATTTCCACCGACATTACATTCATGTTCGCACATTTCATTCCAGTTGTCTGTGTCCATACTTTTTCATTGTAATATACATGCTAGATTTGTTTTCCCGCTTTCTTCTTGTGTGTTTGAAAAACTTTGAGAAAACCCAAAAACATTTCCTACTTCTTTTTAGTTTTTCTTTCTAGCTTAGTTTAATTGTTGCATTAAAAAAGAAAACCCAAAAAGATTTCTCGCTTCTTCTTTCGTTTGTTGGGAGCTATCCCGTGTAAATAATTTTTCTCGTTTTAGTTTTTCTTCTTTGATTTGCTTCCTTCAAGAAAAACCAAAAACTCCAAAAATATTTCAGTGTGTTTCTCTGAAATTCTTTTCTTTTTACTTGAGTCGTACCAAGGAGAAGACCATGATGAAATTGTTGAGTGGTTCTCATCTGCATTATCGTCCACCTAACAAAGAACCCATATTATCTTGTCTTCTCCTCTTGAATAAAATGTATGCAGATTTCAGCTTAGTTCACGGCATTCTTGCACTATTACTATTCTCTTATCATTCGGTCGTGCAAGTGAAAGGCAATAATGAAGACATTTGATGAATTGACTGTGGTAGAGAAAGGCGGGTATGAACTGAACTTGTTTTTGTTTTTGTAAATATGTTTAACCTAGTATCCCTTGATTCAGCTCATTATGATCAAACATGTTTGCAATGACCATTAGAGATTATAGTTGTTCATGCCATGCTTAAGTAGCTAGGAGTGAATAATGATTTATCTTGGGTGTCAACATGCATTAAAATGGTTGTGATGCGGTATGATGATATGGTATCCTCCTCTGAATGTTTCAAGTGGCTTGACTTGGCACATGTTCACGCATGTAGTTGAATCAAAACCAACATAGCCTTCATGATATTTATGTTCATGGTGTCCATATCCTACTCATGCTAGTATTCAATGTTGATTATATGTAATGCATGTTCATGATCGTCTTCGCTCTCTAGCTGGCCGCTTCTCAATCTAACTGCTAGCCTTCGCCTGTACTAAGCGGGAATACTGCTTGTGCATCAAAACCCCTAAACCAAGTTATGCCAGATGAGTCCACTATATCTACCTATATGCGGTATTACCCTACCGTTCCAAAGTAAATTTGTATGTGCCACCTCTAAAATTTCAAATAAACATCTGTTTTGTGTGCCTGGACCGCTCATGGAGCGACAGGGGGCGGTCAGTATCTTCCATGCTATGCGGGTTATTCTCATGACGAGTGTATATTCACTTGTCCTTACACGAGAGGGGCGGTAATAGGGATTCCCAGTCCCAAAATCAAAAATAAAAATTAATTAAACAAAACTCGCCCAGGAATGTTGTTGGTTTGGACGGTACCCGTGGATGCGGCTCGCCGTGGAGTGTGATTGTTGGTGGAGGGGGGAGTAAACCTTTACTTTTACCACTTGGGAACCATCGCTATTTGTTTAGCATGGAAGATATTGATAACTCTTGGTCGTGATGTTGACAGGAAGGGTGTACCTCCCAAAATTTTATCTATCTCTGTTTTAAACTTTGAGCTCTGGCACCGCTGCAAATCCATGCTTCCCTCTACGAAGGGACTATCTATTTACTTTTAAGTTGAGTCATCACCTTCTCAAATAAGCGCCTGACCTGAGAGCACTATTGTCATCCTCATGCATTGTGTATAGTTGATGTTGGGTGCAGCATGACTGGATCTTTTCTACCATGAATTACAATGTTTAGTCGCTGCTTGAACTTTGAAGGTGCTCTGCATTTATGTTTTGCGGTCTCAGAAAGGGCTAGCGAGATACCACTATTATCATATTGTATCACGATTGTTTTGACAAAATGTTGGCGCTTGAGATGTATTATTATTGCTCGCTAGTTGCTTATGTTATTGATATGATTAAATATAGTTCCTAAGAGTTATTGTTGATATGGTTGGTCATAATCTCTGCTGAAAACCTGGGTGCTACTTAAGCATATATATGTAAACAAGAACAAAAGAGTTCATAAAAGTTTTTCTTTATCACTTTCAGTTTATCAACTGAATTGCTTGAGGACAAGCAAAGGTTTAAGGTTGGGGGAGTTTATACGTCTCCAACGTATCTACTTTTCCTCACTCTTTTGCCCTTGTTTTGGACTCTAATTTGCATGATTTGAATGGAACTAACCCGGACTGACGATGTTTTCAGCAGAATTGCCATGGTGTTGTTTTTGTGCAGAAATAAAAGTTCTCGGAATGGAACGAAACTTTTTGGAGATTTATGTTGGAAAATAGAAAAAATACTGGAGCCAGAAACCACCGGAGAGGGGGCCCAGGGTGCGCTAGCCCCCTCCCGGCGCGCCCTGGTGGGGGCTGGAAACCTCGGGGCCCCACTTGCCCTATCTCCGCCACTATAAATTCCTAAATTTGGAGAAAAAATAGGAGAGAAAGAATTATCGCATTTCACGAGACGGAGCTGCCGCCACCTCCTATTCTCCATCGGGAGGCCAGATCTGGAGCCCGTTTGGGGCTCCGGAGAGGGGAATCTTTGGTCTTCGTCATCATCAACCTTTCTCCATCGCCAATTCCATCGCCAATTCCATGATGCTCCCCTTCGGTCGGTGAGCAGTTGGATGAGATTCATCATGTAATCGACTTAGTTTTGTTAGGGCTTGATCCCTAGTATCCATTATGTTCTGAGATTGATGTTGCTATGACTTTGCTATGCCTAATGCTTGTCACTAGGGCCCGAGTGCCATGATTTCAGATCTGAACCGTTTATGTTATTATCTCTATATCCATGTTCTTGATCCGATCTTGCCTAGGTATATGCACCTATTACGTGTTATGATCCGTCAACCCCATAGTGACAATATTTGGGATACTTCGTGGTGATGACCGTAGTTTGAGGAGTTCATGTATTCATCATGTGTTAATGCTTTGTTCTGGTTCTCTATTAAAAGGAGGCCTTAATATCCCTTAGTTTCCTTATGGACCCCACTGCCACGGGAGGGTAGGACAAAAGATGTCATGCAAGTTCTTTTCCATAAGCACGTATGACTATTTACGGAATACATGCCTACATTACATTGATGAACTGGAGCAAGTTCTGTATCGCCCTAGGTTATGACTGTTACATGATGAATATCATCCAACGAGTTACCGATCCAGTGCCTACGACCTTTCCACTTATTGTTCTTGCTAAGTTACTACTGCTGTTGCTGTTGTTCCAACTACTACAAAACTATTGCTACTACTGTTACCGCTACCGTTACTATTGCTACTGCTATCAAAACTACCATATTACTGTGCTACTGATCACTCTGCTGCAGATATTTAATCTCCAGGTGTGGTTGAATTGACAACTCAACTGCTAATACTCTCAAGTATTCTTTGGCTCCCCTTGTGTCGAATCTATAAATTTGGGTTGAATACTCTACCCTCGAAAACTGTTGCGATCCCCTATACTTGTGGGTTATCATTCATCGTGATCGGAATTATATATATAATTTTTGGCCTCGTGAAGGATAAAGCATCGCTCTAGCTTGGGGGAGGCTTAAGTCAATGTTATATTCATGCCCCAATCATGATATCCCGAGAGAAGTTATTATTCAGAATTTTTATGCTCAGCTTTCTCATAATGATCAATCCATGCTCGATACTTCTTGTATTGATTCTTTTATGAAGAAGACTATTGAATTCAAGTGGGATCTCTTAGAAAGAATTAAACGCAACTCTGAAGATTGGGAACTCGGCGAAGGTAACGAGTCAGGTATAAAGCTTAAGTTTGATTGTGTTAAATATTTTATGAATAACGATGTTTTTCACAAGTTTAGCACTAAATATGGACTTGACTCTGAGATAGTAGCCTCTTTCTGTGAAGCATTTGCTACTCATGTTGATCTCCCTAAGGAGAAGTGGTTTAAATATCATCCCCCTATTAAAGAAGAAATTAAAGAACCGGTAAAAGCTAAGGATGAAACCATCATTTACAATGTTGAACCAGTTGTGCCTACCGCTTATATTGAAAAACCAGCTTTCCCTGTTAGGATAAAGGAACATGCAAAGGTATCAACTGTGGTTCGCAAGAGTAATATTAGAGCACCTAACCCCCCTGAGCAAATTAAAGTAGAACCTAGTGTTGCTATGGTTAAAGATCTCTTGGTAGAAAATATTGATGGGCATGTCATTTACTTCTATGATGAAGCTGCTAGAATTGCTAAACCCGATGAAAAAGATAAACATAGACCCATAGTGGGCATGCCTGTTGTCTCAGTCAAAATAGGAGAACATTGCTATCATGGTTTATGTGATTTGGGTGCTAGTGTGAGTGCTATTCCTTTTACATTATAACAAGAAATCATGAATGATATAGCACCCGCTGAAATAGAAGACATAGATGTTACTATTAAACTTGCTAATAGAGACACCATCACACCACTTGGGATTGTTAGAGATGTTGAAGTCTTGTGTGGGAAAGTAAAATACCCTACTGATTTTCTAGTTCTTGGTTCCCCAGAAGATGACTTTTGTCCCATTATCTTTGGTAGACCTTTCTTGAGCACCGTATATGCTAAGATAGATTGTGAAAAACAAATTGTCGGTGTTAGTTTCGGTGATGTGTCTCATGAGTTTAATTTCTCCAAGTTTAGTAGACGACCTCGTGATAGAGAACTATCTCGTAAGGATGAAATAATTGGTCTTGCTTCTTTTGTCGTGTCTCCTACTGATCCACTAGAACAATATTTGCTTGACCATGAAAATGATATGCATTTGCGTGAAAGAAATGAAATAGATAAAATTTTCTTTGAACAACAACCTCTACTAAAACACAATTTGCCTATTGAAACTCTTGGAGGTCCTCCTCCACCTAAAGGTGATCCTGTGTTTGAATTAAAGCAATTGCCTGATACTTTGAAGTATGCTTATCTCGATGAGAAAAAGATATGTCCTGTTATTATTAGTGCTAACCTTTCAGAACATGAAGAAGAAAGATTATTAAAAATTCTGAAGAAGCACCGGGCTGCTATTGGATATACTCTTGATGATCTTAAGGGCATTAGTCCCACTCTATGTTAGCACAAGATTAATATGGAACCTGATGCTAAACCCGTTGTTGATCACCAACGGCGATTGAATCCTAAGATGAAAGAAGTGGTAAGAACTGAAATATTAAAGCTTCTGGAAGCATGTATAATCTATCCCATAGCTGATAGTAGATGGGCAAGTCCCATTCATTGTGTCCCTAAGAAAGGAGGTCTTACTGTTGTTCCTAATGATAAAAATGAACTCATTCCACAAAGAATTGTCACTGGCTATAGAATGGTAATTGATTTTAGAAAATTAAATAAAGCTACTAGAAAAGATCATTACCCTCTGCCTTTCATTGATCAGATGTTAGAAAGATTATCTAAGAACAAACACTTTTGTTTTCTGGACGGATATTCTGGTTTCTCTCAAATACCTGTATCACAATCTGATTAAGAGAAAACCACCTTTACTTGTCCTTTTGGAACCTATGCTTATAGACGTATGCCTTTTGGTTTAGGCTATACACCTGCTACCTTTCAAATATGTATGACTGCTATATTCTCTGACTTTTGTGAAAAGATTGTGGACGTTTTCATGGATGATTTTTCCGTTTACGGAACTTCTTTTGATGATTGCTTAAGCAACCTTGATCGAGTTTTGCAGAGATGCGAACAAACTAATCTTGTCTTGAATTGGGAGAAGTGCCACTTCATGGTTAATGAAGGTATTGTCTTGGGGCATAAAATATCTGAACGGGCCATTGAGGTGGATAAAGCTAAAGTTGATGCAATTGAGAAAATGCCATGTCCTAAAGATATTAAAGGTATTTGAAGTTTCCTTGGTCATGCTGGTTTCTATAGGAGGTTCATTAAAGACTTCTCTAAAATTTCTAGGCCTCTTACTAATCTTTTGCAAAAGGATACCCCTTTTGTTTTTGATGATGATTGTGTAGAAGCCTTTGAAACACTCAAGAAAGCCTTAACTTCTGCACCTATCATCCAACCACCAGATTGGAACTTGCCTTTTGAAATTATGTGTGATGCTAGTGATTATGTTGTTGGTGCTGTTCTAGGACAAAGAGTTGATAATAAATTGAATGTTATCCATTATGCTAGCAAACCTCTAGACAATGCCCAACGAAATTATGCTACTACTTAAAAAGAATTTTTAGGAGTTGTGTTTGCTTGTGATAAATTTAGATCCTACATTGTTGATTCCAAGGTTATTGTTCACACCGATCACGCTACTATAAAATATCTTATGGAAAAGAAAGATGCTAAACCTCGACTCATTAGGTGGGTTCTCCTGCTTCAAGAATTTGACTTACATATCGTTGATAGGAAGGGAGCTGAGAACCCCGTAGCTGACAACTTGTCTAGGTTAGAAAATATTCTTGATGACCTACTACCTATTGATGATAGCTTTCCTGATGAACAGTTAGCTACAATAAATGTTTCTCAAAACACTCCTTGGTATGCTGATTATGCTAATTACATTGTCGCTAAATATATACCACCTAGCTTCACATACCAACAAAACAAAAAAATTCTTCTATGATTTAAGACATTACTTTTGGGATGACCCACATCTTTATAAAGAAGGAGTAGATGGTATTATTAGAAGTTGTGTACCTGAGCATGAATAGGAACAAATCCTACGGAAGTGTAATTCCGAAGCTTATGGAGGACATCATGCGGGAGATAGAACTTCTCACAAGGTATTGCAATCTGGTTTTTATTGGCCTACTCTCTTCAAGGATGCCCGTAAATTTGTATTGTCTTGTGATGAATGTCAAAGAATTGGTAATATCGGTAAGCGTCAGGAAATGCCTATGAATTATTCACTTGTTGTTGAACCATTTGATGTTTGGGGTTTTGATTATATGGGACCTTTTCCTTTCCTCCAACGAGTACACTCATATTTTGGTTGCTGTTGATTATGTCACTAAGTGGGTAGAATCTATTCCAACTAGTAGTGCTGATCACAACACCTCCATTAAAATGCTTAAAGAAGTCATCTTCCCGAGGTTTGGAGTCCCTAGATATTTAATGACTGATGGTGGTTCACACTTTATCCATGGTGCTTTTCGTAAGATGCTTGCTAAATATGATGTTAACCATAGAATTGCATCACCTATCATCCTCAATCTAGTGGTCAAGTTGAACTTAGCAATAGAGAAATAAAATTGATATTACAAAAAACTGTCAATAATTCTTGAAAGAATTGGTCTAAGAAACCAGATGATGCACTTTGGGCCTATAGAACAGCTTATAAAAATCCTATGGGTATGTCTCCGTACAAAATGGTATATGGAAAAGCTTGTCATTTGCCTCTAGAGTTAGAACATAAAGCATTTTGGGCAATTAAAGAACTCAATTATGATTTCAAACTTGCCGAGAAGAGGCTATTTGATATTAGCTCACTAGATGAATGGAGAACCCAAGCCTATGAAAATGCCAAACTATTCAAAGAAAAAGTAAAAAGATGGCATGACAAAAGAATCCAAAAGCGAGAATTCAAAATAGGAGACTATGTTCTTTTGTACAACTCTCGTTTAAGATTTTTTGCAGGTAAGCTTCTCTCCAAATGGGAAGGACCATATATTATCCAAGAGGTTTATTTTTCTGGAGCTATCAAGATCAATAATGCCGAAGGTACTAACCCGAAGGTGGTCACTGGACAAAGAATTAAACACTATATCTCAGGTACGCCTATTAATGTTGAAAGCAATGTTATTCAAACCATGACATCAGAGGAATACATAAAAGAAACCTTCCGGAACACTCCAGAATTCTGAAAAAGAGGAGGTACGTGATACGGTAAGTAAACGGACTCCGAAAAATCCGCAAAAATATTTTCTGTCAGTTTTGGATCATTACAAAAAGTAGGAAAATAAGAAATAAACGGGAAAGCAACCGAGGTGAGCACGATACACCAGGGCGCGCCAGCCCTGCCAGGCGCGCCCTGGTGGGTTGTGCTCACCTCGGACACATTTTTGACTCCGTTTTCCTTCCATATACTTGCTTCCCAAGAATGAAAAATCTCTGTATATACCCCCGACTGTTTTGACCACCGCATCCTAGAAAAATCCTCTATTCTTGCTTCGTGTTGTTTTCTTGTCAGATCTAGATCTCCATGGCTCCACCAAGCTCCTCCAAAGACAAGTTCTTCGAAAAGGTCATCAACCCGTACTTGCCGGAGGTGATGAAGCACCCTCAAGCCATTGAGATGCGTGAGGGGGTGCTCCACATCCACAAAGTTCAGGGACCCAAGAGGACCGGAAGCGTGGAAGCTAGGCTCGAGGCGGTGGAACAAGACATCTTCAAGTGCCAAAGGATGGTGGAGCGTGGACTTAGTGCCAATCACTCCATAATCACGGAATTCACCCGTGATCAGATGGTGGATGGCCGGTCTGTGAAGGACACCATCTTCACCCTCAACGAGGAAATCAATTTTCTGCAAAGTTAAATTTATGATCTTCAAAACCAAGTTTTTGAATATGAGGCAAGATTTAAAGGTATGGGTTTAGCTGCCAGTTGCAAGACTCAGGGGACTAGTGCATCAACTTTTGATGGCGAGCCCTTGCCCTGGAAGTTGGAGGACGAGCCTACCACTTCATCACCACCACTTTCATCATCACCACCACCACCAAAGGAGACTTGAACACACGGGTATGGGAACTACCCTTGGCTTGAGCCAACCTTGGGGGAGGTGCCCCAGTATCGTATCACCATCACTTTTATTCACCCTTACCTATTTTTAGTTCGATCTTTAGCCTTTTCTTGATGTAGTTGAATAAAAGTTTAGTATGATCTATTTTCGTGTGCTAGTTTCGTGATCTATCTATCTATGTAATCGAGTGAGAGTGATATAATAAAGTTTAGTTTGAGATTTTTCTTCTTTATTCTCTTGTTGCAATCAAAATAAACGAAAGAGAAATAAATGAAAAGAATCATATGCTAATCTTATGGTAAGTAATGACATCTATGACGCCCCCGATCTCGACCGTACGCTAATCAAACACGCAATGCGTACAACCAAGATTAGGGACTCACTGATCGATATCACAACACAACACTAGACACAAATTAAAGTCATACAGCTTCATATTACAAGGCAGGGGCCTCGAGGGCTCGAATACAAAGCTCGACAAGCACGAGTCAGCGGAAGCAAACAATATCTGAGTACAGACATAAGTTAAACAAGTTTTTCCTTAAGAAGGCTAGCACAAACATAAGCAGCGGATCGAAAGAGGCGAGGCCTCCTGCCTGGGAACCTCCTAACTACTCCTGAGCGTCGGCACTCTCCACGTAGTAGTAGGCTCCAGCGGTGGTGTAGTAGTCGTCTCCGGCGTACTCCATCTCCTGGGCTCCATCGTCTGAACGCGGAATCGTATCAAGGGGGAAAGAGAAAGCAAAGCAGCGGTGAGTACTCATCCAAAGTACTCGCAAGACTGACATCAGAACTATGCTAAGTATGCATCATTATCAAGGGATGGGGTTATATCTGGGCTGACTGCAGAAAGCAAGAATAGGGGGAAGGCCTAGTCCTATCGAAGACTAGCATCTTCAGCATCTTGCAGCATTAGAAGAGAGTAGACTGGTATCTCATATATAGTCATATTTTTGTAGCAATTTTAATAAGTAACCATGCCCAGAGATTCTTCCTCGACTCCCTGCGAGGAAGCAATCCCGGAGCCAACATTCATTTCAATTTTAAGTCACAGTTATAGTTGTATAAGGTCAAGGCACAACTCCAAGTCGTCCTGTTACCGTGGACACGGCTATTCGAATAGATAATTCATCCCTGCAGGGGTGCACCGCATTTCCAACACGCCTGATCACCTCCGGCCGGACACACTTTCCTGGGTCATGCCCGGCCTTGGGATAGCAGCACGTCGTCGCCCCACCTAGGCTCAACGAATAGGCCAGCCCGCCGGTCTAAATCCTAAGCACAAAGGGGTCGTGGGCCAACTTGCCCTCTGCGCTCCTGCACGATGCGTGGGCGGCCGGAAGCAGACCTAGCACACTCTAGTCCAAGAGTTATACCGTCCAGTCCAATCCGGCGCGCGCCGCTCCATTGCTGACGTCCGAAGAGCTTCGGCTGATAAAACGATGCTGAGTACCCATAACTTCTCCCACGCGATGGTTTGGTGCGTAAAAAGGCCAACGACCCAACTCAGATCAAATACCCAACCCATTAGCATTTTATTAATGCGGGGAAAGCGCGACCCATGAAGTGCGGTCCCGTCGCCCCGTCTCGAGGATGTGTGGCAAGGGCCTCTCCTGCCCGTCCACGCCTCATCAACAACAAACCGTGGGTACCCCTCAGGGCCGACCCATCACCAACATGTTCCTGTAACCAGGTCATAGTAACTGTGTGTATAAAACATCAAGACGGAACCTGAGGAATCACCCTCAAAGGACCCCGCTAGATGAAACCGTCAAGGTGGACTTAGAGGAATCACCCTCGATGGTCCCACACTTGAGGGGTTGCATGACAGAGTCATCGTCGGGAGTGGTGAAGGAGGAATCACCCTCGATAACCACGATCGACTAGCTGCACCACAGAGTTAGCATCATGAGTACTTCACGAGGTGTCACCCTCGGTACTCGATAGTAACTCTGCAGAGTCGTACAAATAAGGGGTGTGCGGTGATGTGAGGGGCCTGGCTTGTCGGTCGGTTGACTGAGTCTTCGAGTCGTTGAGTCGTCGGGTCATCGATGAAGAAGCAGGGGCAACTGGAACTAGGGGGGTCACTGGGGATTCACTGATCAACCTATACTAAGCAGTTGATATGATTGGAGGTACAGTAGCAGTTTATCAAAAACAGGCTATGCATCAGAATAGGAGCTATCTAATACAGTAGAAAAAATCTAATGCAAGAATAAGAGTGAAAGGAACAGGCGATATCGGAATGCTCAAGGGGGGGTTGCTTGCCATGCTGCTCTGCGGCAAAAGGCTGATCGTCAACGACGTAGTCGTACCCGGCAGCAGCGTCGGTCTCGGGGTCTACCGGTAAGAAGAGGGGGGAGAAACAATAAATACAAAGCAGACAAATGCATCACGATGCATGACATGGCAATATGCAGGGCTAGGCATGCACTAATGCAGTATTACACATCGTAGACGGGTCGGAAGAATATCTGACGATATTTCCCGGGTCTCTGGCTTTTACCGGACAGATGGAACCGATGGAAAAGTTCCATGTTCGCTATGCTAGGAGCACGTGACAGACTAACAGACTGCGTAATTGGAACCGTAGAATTATTCTGAGCAACTTTCATGTTCAAAACTTTTTAATCCGGGCAACGGTTTATTTTATATTAATTTTTAAAGATTAAACAATATTTTGAATTTCTTTTAATTAATAAACTCGAATTATCTGAAACAGTGTAGGCTGACGGCATGATGACGTCAGCACGACATCAGCGGCCAACAGAACCAGTGGGTCCCACTGTCATAGACTCTAACACTAACTAACAGATTAAGTGCTAACTAACTAATTAGGTTAACTAAAACAGAGTTAATTAACAGAATTAATTAACTTAATTAATTATATAATTAATTAACTAATTAATTAATTATTATTTATTTTATATATTTTTTTATTACTATTTTCTTTTTAAACAGGGGCACTGGGCCCACTGTCCAGTGGGCAGGCTGAACAATGTTCGGGCTGGCCAGTGGCCGCAGCCACGAGCGCGGATGCGCGTGCACGCACTGGCCGAGGCCAGGGTGCGGCAGCCGGCAGGGCGGGGTGGCGCGCCGGGGGGAACGGGCGGCGGGGCGAGGCGGCCAGGCACGATCGCCGTCGGCCGCGCGGGGGGGCGGGGGGAGGGGGTCGGGCGCGGACGGGGCTGGCGGCTGGCCCGTCGGGGGAGGGGGGGGGGACGGAGCGGGCGGCTCGGGTCAGCCGCGCGGCGGCGGGCGGGGGGGGGGGGGGGACCGGGTCGGGGGACGGTGGGGGTTCGATGCGAGGGGGCACCGCTGCCCTAGTACCCACCGGCTGGGCCGGCCTGTTGGCCGCCAGGGCCGCCAGGGTGGGCCTCGGCCCCGGGGGGTCTGTTTTATTTTCTGTTTTGTTTTCTTTTTAGCTTTTGTTTTATTTATTGTTTTCTGTTTTGTTTTAGTTTCCTTTTAAACTTTGATTTATAAAAATATTTAACTAGTCCCTAATCTAGTTTTAATAATTATGTCACTGCCACAAAAAGGTTTAACCCCAAATAAACTAATCTAGTATTTTATAAAATATAAAAGGCATTTATTTAATCGCTTTGCTGCTGTTTTAAATATTTTAGTGCCTTTAAACACTTTATAAAAATGTGGTTTCAACATGACAAATATCCAGGGAATATTTGCCACACCTTGAACATTTTGTTTTGATATTTGAAAACTTTATATGTTTGACTTTATTTTAAATTTGAATTTGAACGGGGTTTGAACCAACGCGAGTTTAACAATAGTAATCGTGGTGACGTGGCAACATTAGCGTGGGATTACTGTAGCTTAATTACATACATTACTGTAGCACAAATCCAGGGCGTCACAATTCTCCCCTACTAAAAAGAATTCTCGTCCCGAGAATTAGGAAGTAGAAGGAAAGAGCCCGGGGTATTCTGCACGAAGATGATCTTCGCGTTCCTAAGTGGCTTCATCTTCAGAATGATTTGCCCACTGCACTTTGAAGAACTTGGTAACCTTCTGACGAGTCCGACGTTCAGTTTCATCGAGAATGCGGACTCGTTGCTTTTGTAAGAAAGGTCTTGTTGCAGTTCCAGCATATCATGATCCACTGCTCGGATAGGATCCTTGAAGCAGCGACGAAGTTACGGCACATGGAACACATCGTGAACCTGAGAAAGGTTTGGCGGTAGTTCCAGTTGATATGCCACTTTACCACGCCTTTAGAGAATAGTGAAAGGACCAATATATTGAGGAGCCAGCTTGCCCTTGATCCCAAAACGGTGTGTACCTCTCATTGGCGTGACTCGAAGATAAGCCTTTTCGCCAGGTTGATAGACCATATCTTTGTGATGACGGTCATACTGACTTTTCTGACGAGACTGAGCAGCCTTCAGATTTGCATGAATAATGCGGACTTGATCTTCAGCATGTTGAATAATATCCGGACCGATAAGTGTACGTTCCCTAGTTTCTGACCAATTCAGAGGAGTTCGACACTTACGTCCATATAATACTTCAAAGGGAGCCATCTTCAGACTAGCTTGATAGCTATTGTTGTAGGAGAACTCAGCATACGGGAGAGATTCCTCCCATTTCTTGCCGAAAGAAATGACACAAGCTCGAAGCATGTCTTCGAGAATCTGATTGACTCTTTCAACTTGTCCCTGGGATTGAGGGTGAAAAGCGGTGCTGAATGACAAATGAGTTCCCATAGCTTCCTGGAAACTTGCCCAGAATCTTGAAGTGAATAAACTGCCACGGTCTGAACTAATCACCAGTGGAATACCGTGGAGTGAAACAACTCTGGACATGTAAAGATCTGCTAGCTGCCTAGCAGTAATAGTTTCCTTGACAGCCAGAAAATGGGCAACTTTGGACAACCGGTCAATGACGACAAGAATAGCATCATTACCCTTCTGCGACCTGGGAAAACCAGTGACGAAGTCCATTTCAACATGGTCCCATTTCCATTCGGGAACCGTAATAGGTTGCAGAGTTCCGGCAGGCTTTTGATGTTCTGCTTTGATACGACGGCAAACATCACATTCAGCAACATAGCGAGCAATGTCTTGCTTCATGTTAGACCACCAGAATCTTTAACGAATGTCTTGGTACATCTTGGTACTACCAGGATGAATAGACAGCGGAGTGTCATGTGCTTCCTTCATGACCTCCTGAGTCATATCATGGTTTTTCTCCTTACTCGGTACCACTAGGCGGCCTTTGAAGTACAAAGCGCCATCCTCAGCAATAGTGAAGGGTGAGGGCTTTCCTTCTACGAGATCGAATTTAATCCTCTCGACTTCATTGTCACACTTCTGGATCCACTTGATGACGTCCACAAGATCTGGTTTAGCAACCAGGGTATTAAGAGAACCCTGGGAAACAACGTGGAGGTTCATTTTGTAGGACCCTTCAGAAGGGGGAGCGAGATAACCCTGAGGAACAATATGGAGGTTCAGCTTGCGGAATTCCTTTTGAAGAAGGGGGTGAACCTTGTGAACCTGAAGGTGGTTGCAGTATGACTTGCGGCTCAAAGCATCAGCCATTACATTATCCTTGCCTGGCGTATAAGAAATACCCATGTTGTAATCTGCTATGCGCTCCATCTATCTCTATTGACGGAGGTTCAGATCTGGCTGAGTAAACAGGTACTTCAGACTTTGGTGATCGGTGTAGATCTCGCAACGATTACCAACAAGGTACTACCGCCACTCTTTCAGTGCATGAATGACTGTAGCAAGTTCAAGGTCATGAACTAGGTAGTTCTCTTCATGAGGACGCAATTGACGAGATGCATAAGCAACCACTCTGCGCTCTTGCATTAGGACACAGCCCATTCCTTGACGTGAAGCATCACAATAGATGACGAAGTCCTTACGAGTATCCGGAGGAGCAAGCACTGGAGCAGACGTCAGTTTGTCCTTAAGTGCCTGAAAGCTCTCCTGACATTTTTTTGTCCACTCATATTTAACCCCTTTGTGAAGCAGATTGGTTAAGGGCTTTGCAATCTTGGAGAAGTTCTCGACGAATCGACGGCAATAGCTGGCGAGTCCGAGAAAACTTCTGACTTGCTTGACATTCTTCGGGGGAGTCCAGTGAAGAATAGCCCGAACTCGTTCAGGGTTGACCGCAATACCATCCTTGGAGATCACATGACCAAGGTCGGTTACTTCGTCCATCCAGAACTCACACTTTCAATACTTTGCATAAAGTTGATGTTCTCGAAGTCTCTCCAGTATAAGACGAAGATGTTCAGCATGCTCTTCTTTATTCTTGGAGAAAACTAGGATATCGTCCAGATAAACCACGGCAAATTTATCGAGGTAATCCATGAATATATAGTTCATCAGGCGAGAGAAGGTTGCTGGGGCATTGGTTAAGCCAAAGGACATGACGGTGTACTCGTATGAACCATAACGAGTAACGAATGCAGTCTTCGGAATATCCTCCTCACGAACCCGGATCTGATGGTAACCCAACCTCAAGTCGAGTTTCGAAAACACTGATGAACCAGCAAGTTGATCATACAGATCGTTGATCCGTGGAAGCGGATATTTGTTTTGAATCGTTGCCTGGTTGATGGGACGGTAATCTTGGACCAATCTATTCGTACCATCTTTCTTCTTGACAAAGAGAGAAGGTGCTCCCCAAGCAGAGGAACTTGGACGAATGAAACCCAGTCGAAGCGAATTGTCAATTTCTTGCTTAAGTTCAAGGAGTTCATGTGGAGGCATCTTATATGGCCGCTTAGCAATAGGGGTGGTGCCTGGCACTAAGTCGATGACAAACTCGACAGCTCTTACTGGGGGAATCCCTGGAAGTTCTTCCGGAAAGACATCTTGGAAATCCCGGATAACTGGAATGTTTTCAATCCCTTCACGCGTTTAATGCATTCAGGGCATAAAGCCAGGCTTCAGCATCTCGAACAAGATGAGCATGGTCAATCTCTAGCATGACGATAATGATGGGGCCTAACATCATGGAAAGACATGATTGAGTACAAACTAATAAGCAAAGAAGATTCTAAGAGTTGTTGAATCGCAAAGCGTACTCGATTCAGATATCAGTGTCCCTGAGTGTCCCACAACTCAGAACACGAGAGAAACTGGAATCAGTGAAATATCATAGTTGATGAGGAGCTCATAAGAAGTTATATAGCTCCGTGATATTCTCGAGATACCAGGGATAATACTCGGAGGTAGATCAGAATAGAGATTAGACTAGTGTATTGATCTGCGGAGGACAAGCACTTTACTTGTCCAAGAACGAAAACAAAGTAGAACAACATGGTCGGAACCACGATTGCAAAGGACAAAATCAAAGATACAAGATCAAATCATACAATGAATGATTATATGGAAGGAGAAGCTTCTATGATAAGATCAACATCGTTTCCATGGGCATGAACACAAGGTTCAAGGTCGACTCCCACTTCATCAATGCATCACCTTCCATTTACACCTCGCCTTTGATGAAGCTGTGTTTATGAAAGTTTAACTGGCAAAACACCAGGAGAGTATGACTCGTGAAAACTGTCGGATTCACACGGATTAAGGAAGGCATAGGTTCAACCCATCGGGGCATCTTAGGAACATATACCGCAAGCTTCTAGAGTAATTAACACATGCTTGCAAACAGAGCATGGCTGACGAAAGCATAGGATACAACTTATCAGAGGAAGAAGACATAGTTTACCAATGGCATCATGTATCAGGGGAAGAACATCACAAGAATTTTGAATGTGAAGGATGCTATCGGATAATAACCCAACACTAGGTCTGGCGGTCCACCAAGGACCTGATGTGAGTATCGGTACCCAATCAGAGGGAGAAAGAATGCAAGGCATCAGATCATAGAACATCCAAATAATTTGATGCTTAAATAACCAAAGGAATTAAGATTTCCAAATTGGTGTATCGGAAACAGATGTTCCGATCAAATACAAGTAAGATGAAAGGACTTAGATGGGCAATCAATCAAGGTTGATTTGTCGGGAACCAACTCATGTTTGGAAAGACGTCTGAGCCGGACGGATAATTTATGATAAACAACTGATGACTGCGTGCATTCACACACAGGTTGAATCAGTAAAATCAAATGAAAACCACAAAGGATTTACTTAATATTGCTAGACATATGGAATTAACCATAATGCAAGCAGGTGAGAAAGGTCAAGAGCAAAAGGCTACTGAGGGTTACGGAAGATTGAATAGCGTTTCAAAGAATTCTGTGAAACACATGATCCACCGAGGAAGAACGAATCTCCGGTAAGATAATTCGATGTACCTTGTAATAACAAGAGCAACTGGATATGAAAGTATGAGCGACAATTGCATGTAGTCATCCATAGGGGTTGACGGCGGAAGGGAATCGCGAAAGCGATGAGCACAAGTTCTCGGGAGAACATCGGAGAGTATCTTCGAAGTCTTCTGATGAATCGAGCCATCGTCTGAAGTGAGGGGCTCTCCGGGAGGAGTAATTACGAGAACCTAGAGTTAGAGTTAATAAAATCTTTAACCCGAAAGAGAAGAGGGATCAGAACCCAGAGTATAGATGAGGAATAAAAGATCCTAATACCACCCGATTGAGATGTGGGCCCGTAAGCCACACAACTATGTTAGTAAAAGTTTTTCAAGTACTAGACTCAACTTCGGCCAAGGAGTTGGAAAGGGGGCTACCTACAGGCAGTTGGCACCGATACCAACTTGTGATGCCCCCGATCTCGACCGTACGCTAATCAAACACGCAATGCGTACGACCAAGATTAGGGACTCACTGATCGATATCAGAACACAACACTAGACACAAATTAAAGTCATACAGCTTCATATTACAAGCCAGGGGCCTCGAGGGCTCGAACACAAAGCTCGACAAGCACGAGTCAGCGGAAGCAAACAATATCTGAGTACAGACATAAGTTAAACAAGTTTTGCCTTAAGAAGGCTAGCACAAACATAAGCAGCGGATCGAAAGAGGCGAGGCCTCCTGCCTGGGAACCTCCTAACTACTCCTGAGCATCGGCACTCTCCACATAGTAGTAGGCTCCAGCGGTGGTGTAGTAGTCGTCTCCGGCGTACTCCATCTCCTGGGCTCCATCGTCTGAACGCGGAATCGTATCAAGGGGGAAAGAGAAAGCAAAGCAGCGGTGAGTACTCATCCAAAGTACTCGCAAGACTGACATCAGAACTATGCTAAGTATGCATCATTATCAAGGGATGGGGTTATATCTGGGCTGACTGCAGAAAGCAAGAATAGGGGGAAGGCCTAGTCCTATCGAAGACTAGCATCTTCAGCATCTTGCAGCATTAGAAGAGAGTAGACTGGTGTTGACACCAGATTTTGGCATGGTCAAAAACATAATTAAGAAGGCCTCAAATGGAAAAGTGCTCAAGGTGAGAAAGTTCCGTATCGTCGAAAGGAGAAACTTTAATATTTGGGCCATAGCCATCCGATCTCATCTCTAAGGCCGAAGTTGTGTTCGAAGTACTGGGATGTTTTATCCAGAACATTATTCGGCTAATTACGCCCCCAAGACGGTCTCGTATGAGAAAAGTTTCTACACAGATTGTCTTCGTCTCGTCGAATCGGTCGATTTTGATATAAAAATCGTCTCAATCCGAGATCGTATGCAAAAGTTACGGCCGTTGCAAGATTGGTGCTACAGCAGAGAGCGGTACTACCGTGCCAATAAGCGGTACTACCGCTCGAGCGGTACTACCGCTCCTACTACCACGCCTACTACTGCTTGGGAAAGTTCTTCTTTGCACGTCTCTGGACCCTCGAGACCCTAAGTGGAAGTAGAGCGGTACTCAGAGCGGTACTACCGTGCCCAGAAGCGGTACTACCGCTTGCCTATAGCCGCGCAGATTCGGGCAGATCGGAAAGTCCGAGTTTGGCTGCGTTTTTTGACCCTTTGGAAGGAAATCTGGGTCCGTGTCTTGTACGGGAAGTCCAACCCCCTCTTAAATAGAAGAGGTGATGGCCGATTGAAACAACACACAATCGAACAATCAAATCTACATCTTTTACCCTACTTTTATTCCTCTCCCTTGTATCTTTCTTCTCGTTCTTCGTTCGTTCTTCGTATTGAAGTGCGGCGATCCTCGAGGCCCTAGGGGCGAGCGAATCGACCTAGGGCAGCCCATCGTCCATCCGTGACTCCTGACGGGTTCCATCCCGGAGAAGCGGTGCGTCGGGTCTATAAAAGCGCCTGCCGGATTGTCTTGCGTACCGCGCTTCCGGCAGGCCTCCCTCGACGTGAGCTGCGGTGCATCACCCCCGGCGTCGAGGGTACGCGTGATGCGTTCGTGTGTCAACACACTTTTTGGCGACTCTGCTGGGGACGAAAGATCAAGTATCATCATCAACCATGTCAAATCTTCCCCAGCACTCAGAAGTTAGCGCCGATAACATCATTAAGCCCGGTCTTGATGAGCTATCGGAGGAACATCGCCAAGCCTACGAAGCGCTCAAGAAACAGTGTGAAGAGGCTTTTGAGGTGCTCAAGAAGAAGCGCGAGGAGGAGGATTTGGAGGCGTTTCTTTCAAGTTTCAAGAAGGACCGCCAAGGCAACATCACTCCGATTGGAGAAATCAGGTTACCTCCTCCCATTGATGAACAAGATGAAATCACTGTGAGCAAAGTTTTTTCTCCTGAGCAACTGGCTGTGATTGAAAGTCTTGTTAGTAAGGGTAATGTGATGGCGTACAATTCTTTCGTGGCAAATACCAATGCTCAGAAAAATATGCCGCCGTCATCTAGTGGTAATGTTGGTGTATCCATTAACCCAGAAAAACCTAATCCAACTTTACCTATTTCATCGGCACCTCCCATGCAACAACATTACAATTTGCCGATGAATTTTTATCCTAGCCAAACCAATCAACTTGTGGCCGCACCTGCATACCCTAATCCTATTATGAGTGTGCCCAATTCGGCGTCTACGCCGAATTACTTTGTCACATCACCTATGAATACAAGCATGTTTGGTCTTCCGCCGAATTATGTTTCGGCGCCTACTCCACAAGTTGCATCACTAGCTAGTTCCCAAGTTGCTCCTATGTCATTACCACAAGCATCTTCATCTACCTCGGATCCAATTTTAGCCAAATTAAGGGAGGATTTGCATAAGATGTTTCAAGAAACTTTCGGAAACGAGCCGAAAGTAAAGAGTCGTGTGTATCAAAAGCCTTATCCTGAACACTTTGACGCAGTTTTGTACCCTCCAGGTTATAAGGTTCCTGATTTTTTCAAATTTAGTGGAGAGGGCACAAAAACAACTTGGGAGCATGTGAGTCAGTATCTAGCACAGTTGGGTGAAGCAAGTTCCATAGAAGAATTGAAAGTGCGGTTATTTCCCTTATCTTTAACTGGCACCGCATTTTCATGGTTTTCTGCTTTGCCACCTGGCTCAATTCTCTTATGGTCGCTACTAGAGCAAAAGTTTCATGATCATTTTTATAGTGGCGACAATGAGCTTAAGTTATCGCATCTTACATCGGTTAGGCAAAAGCATGATGAATCGGTCACCGATTATGTCAAAAGATTTAGAGATATAAAAAACTGATGCTATAGCTTAGTGATAACCGAAAGAGACTTGGCGGATCTTCTCCTTAATGGTTTGAAAACTCACATTAAGGAGAGGCTAGAAAGTTATGAATTTTTAAATATTAACCAAGTCTTGCAGAAAGCTTTGGCTCAAGAAAGCCGAAGTAAAGAGATTCATAGGTCAACAACCGATCGTCCTAGAATGCATATGCTTGATTATAATGATGAATATTCGGACGATGAGGTTGATGTCTGTACCACTGAATTTGTTTGGTCCTCAAAGGCCAAACCCTATGCATGCAATGCTCTTAAGCCGATTCGTAAGAATCGTGATGAGGAGATGAAATTTACTTTTGATATATCCAAGTGTGATAGAATATTTGATGCTCTCTTGCAAGAAAAGATGATTAGAATATCACACACCATACCGCCGTTTGAGGAGCTGAAACGGCGTGCTTATTGCAAATATCATAATTCATTTTCTCATGCTACTAATGATTGCAATGTTTTTCGGAGACAGATACAATCGGCCATTAATGACGGACGATTGAGTTTTTCTGAGATGCAAGTTGATAGACAGCCCTTCCCAATGAATACCATGACTTTGGAGGGGAAGAAAATGTTAATTCGGCCTAACATAGCCGAATCAGCTAATAAAGACAATATTGTCATTGGTGAGCCCAGGAAGAACAAAGATGGCGACAAGATCTTGGGGAGGCAAGTCGTGCTTGAGAAGCAATCCGATGGTGGAGAGGTAATCAAGATCACCATAAAAAATCCTGCACTCGGGGGGCAACCGCAAGTACAAGAGGATACTCATGTTGAATTTATCAAGCCCAAGAATTCAGAAGTTGGCAAGTGTAAAAGGAGTGAAGCTAAGCACAAGCGAATCAAGCCAACTTTTGATATGTTGCTATCTAAATATGCAAGTCAAGCAGTCGGTTCTAGCTCCAATCGGCCATCATATTCAAAACGTTCAAGATCACCTCTGAAGCAAGAGTTTCGACACTATGCAAGGCCGTATGGGTCATGGGCACCGGCACCATGGATGTCGCCACCCCCCTATGCGCCATATTACATGGGGGACTTCAATGGAGGATGGGGGCAGCCCCCAATGGCTCCTTATGCTTTTCATATGGGGTGGACAACACCTAGAAGGCCTGCTCACAAAAAGCTTTATTACCCTACACAAGGCCGTTCAAGCCATGGTGCTAATCGGCCAACAAAAAATTCTCCAAGCGAAGCAGAATCTAGGGATCCCAAGTATATTCAACCTAAGTGGTGTCCTCCCGGTCTGTCCAAGACACAAAAAAGGAGATTACAACGTATGAGGAGCCGCGAGAAGGCGGCATATGAAGTACAAGAGCAAAAGGACGAATTGTTCAATAAAATTCGGCCCGTGGCGCCCACAAAACAAGTGTGGAGGCCAAAACAAAAAGGAAACGCAGATGCCTCTACACTAGCTACAACAGCACCTACGCCACCAAAAAAGGATGATGCAGCCCTTATTACATTGTCCACGACACCTGAAACATCCCCTTTGATTGAGGAAATTTTAAGGCCAGTATACACATTGGGAGATGAAGATGAGATGGAGGATTTTGAATCTACGCCGGTTCGGGATGGTGGCAATCGACTTCAAGATGTATACTTATCATCCTAAGCACAAACATGGCCGATATATGATTATCGCCCTAAGAATATAAATGGCCGATGGAATGTTGACATCGTCCTTAGAACAAGCCTAATGCAAATTATTTTTCGGCACACAAGCTTTGCCGAAAAACAGGGGGGCATGTGTTGACACCAGATTTTGGCATGGTCAAAAACATAATTAAGAAGGCCTCAAATGGAAAAGTGCTCAAGGTGAGAAAGTTCCGTATCGTCGAAAGGAGAAACTTTAATATTTGGGCCATAGCCATCCGATCTCTAAGGACAAAGTTGTGTTCGAAGTACTGGGATGTTTTATCCAGAACATTATTCGGCTAATTACGCCCCCAAGACGGTCTCGTATGAGAAAAGTTTCTACACGGATTGTCTTCGTCTCGTCGAATCGGTTGATTTTGATATAAAAATTGTCTCAATCCGAGATCGTATGCAAACGTTACGGCCGTTGCAAGATTGGTGCTACAGCAGAGAGCGGTACTACCGTGCCAATAAGCGGTACTACCGCTCCTACTACCGCTTGGGAAAGTTCTTCTCTGCACGTCTCTGGACCCTCGAGACCCTAAGCGGAAGTAGAGCAGTACTCAGAGCGGTACTACCGCTTTAAGCGGTACTACCGTGCCCAGAAGCGGTACTACAGCTTGCCTATAGCCGCGCAGATTCGGGCAGATCGGAAAGTCCAAGTTTGGCTGCGTTTTTTGACCCTTTGGAAGGAAATCTGGGTCCGTGTCCTGTACGGGAAGTCCAACCCCCTCTTAAATAGAAGAGGTGATGGCCGATTGAAACAACACACAATCGAACAATCAAATCTACATCTTTTACCCTACTTTTATCCCTCTCCCTTGTATCTTTCTTCTCGTTCTTCGTTCGTTCTTCGTATTGAAGTGCGGCGATCCTCGAGGCCCTAGGGGCGAGCGAATCGACCTAGGGCAGCCCATCGTCCATCCGTGACTCCTGACGGGTTCCATCCCGGAGAAGCGGTGCGTCGGGTCTATAAAAGCGCCTGCCGGATTGTCTTGCGTACCGCGCTTCCGGCAGGCCTCCCTCGACGTGAGCTGCGGTGCATCACCCCCGGCGTCGAGGGTACGCGTGACGCGTTCGTGTGTCAACAACTGGTATCTCATATATAGTCATATTTTTGTAGCAATTTTAATAAGTAACCACGCCCAGAGATTCTTCCTCGACTCCCTGCGAGGAAGCAATCCCGGAGCCAACATTCATTTCAATTTTAAGTCACAGTTATAGTTGCATAAGGTCAAGGCACAACTCCAAGTCGTCCTGTTACCATGGACACGGCTATTCGAATAGATAATTCATCCCTGCAGGGGAGCACCGCATTTCCAACACGCCTGATCACCTCCGGCTGGACACACTTTCCTGGGCCATGCCCGGCCTCGGGATAGCAGCACGTCGTCGCCCCACCTAGGCTCAACGAAGAGGCCAGCCCGCCGGTCTAAATCCTAAGCACAAAGGGGTCATGGGCCCACTTGCCCTCTGCGCTCCTGCACGATGCGTGCGCGGCCGGAAGTAGACCTAGCACACTCCAGTCCAAGAGCTGTACCGTCCAGTCCAATCCGGCGCGCGCCGCTCCATTGCTGACGTCCGAAGAGCTTTGGCTGATAGAACGACGCTGAGTACCCATAACTTCTCCCACGCGATGGTTTGGTGCGTAAAAAGGCCAACGACCCAACTCAGATCAAATACCCAACCCATTAGCATTTTATTAATGCGGGGAAAGCGCGACCCATGAAGTGCGGTCCCGTCGCCCCGTCTCGAGGATGTGTGGCAAGGGCCTCTCCTGCCCGTCCATGCCTCATCAACATCAAACCGTGGGTACCCCTCAGGGCCGACCCATCACCAACATGTTCCTGTAACCAGGTCATAGTAACTGTGTGTATAAAACATCAAGACGGAACTTGAGGAATCACCCTCAAAGGGCCCCGCTCGATGAAACCGTCAAGGTGGACTTAGAGGAATCACCCTCGAGGGTCCCACACTTGAGGGGTTGCACGACAGAGTCATCGTCGGGAGTGGTGAAGGAGGAATCACCCTCGATAACCACGACCGACTAGCTGCACCACAGAGTTAGCATCATGAGTACTTCACGAGGTGTCACCCTCAGTACTCGATAGTAACTCTGCAGAGTCGTACAAATAAGGGGTGTGCGGTGATGTGAGGGGCCTGGCTTGTCGGTCGGTTGACCGAGTCTTCGAGTCGTCGAGTCGTCGGGTCGTCGATGAAGAAGTAGGGGCAACTGGGACTAGGGGGGTCACTGGGGATTCACTGATCAACCTATACTAAGCAGTTGATATGATTGCAGGTACAGTAGCAATTTATCAAAAACAGGCTATGCATCAGAATAGGAGCTATCTAATACAGTAGCAAAAATCTAATGCAAGAATAAGAGTGAAAGGAATAGGCGATATCGGAATGCTCAAGGGGGGGTTGCTTGCCTTGCTGCTCTGCGGCAAAAGGCTGATCGTCAATGGCGTAGTCGTACCTGGCAGCAACGTCGGTCTCGGGGTCTACCGGTAAGAAGAGGGGGGAGAAACAATAAATACAAAGCAGACAAATGCATCACGATGCATGACATGGCAATATGCAGGGCTAGGCATGCACTAACGCAGTATTACACATCGCAGACGGGTCGGAAGAATATCTGACGATATTTCCCGGGTCTCTGGCTTTTACCGGACAGATGGAACCGATGGAAAAGTTTCATGTTCGCTATGCTAGGAGCACGTGACAGACTAACGGACTGCGTAATTGGAACCATAGAATTATTCTGAGCAACTTTCATTTTCAAAACTTTTTAATCCGGACTACGGTTTATTTTCTATTAATTTTTAAAGATTAAACAATATTCTGAATTTCTTTTAATTAATAAACTCGAATTATCCGAAACAGTGTAGGCTGACGTCATGATAACGTCAGCACGACATCAGCGGCCAACAGGACCAGTGGGTCCCACTGTCATAGACTCTAACACTAACTAACAGATTAGGTGCTAACTAACTAATTAGGTTAACTAAAACAGAGTTAATTAACAGAATTAATTATCTAATTAATTAACTAACTAATTAATTATTATTTATTTTATATTTTTTTATTACTATTTTCTTTTTAAACAGGGGCACTGGGCCCACTGTCCAGTAGGCAGGCCGGACAATGTCCGGGCTGGCCAGTGGCCGCAGCCACGAGCGGGGAGTCGGCGGCGCGGGGTGGGGTGGCGCGTGGCCAGCGCGGCGGCGGGGGGGGGGGGGAGAGCTCACGGGGGGGGGGAGCCGAGGAGACCCGACGGGGAGGCGGCGGCGCGGGGCGGCGAGCCGACGACGACGACGGTGATGGCGAACGGCGGCGTCGGTGCGGCCCAGCAGCGGGTGACGGCGGGGCGGCCGGCCGGCTCCAGATCCGGGCGGCGCCGGGGGGGAACGGGCGGTGGGGCGAGGCGGCCAGGCGCGGTCGCCGTCGGCCGCGCGGGGGGGGGGGCGGGGGGGGTCGGGCGCGGATGAGGCTTTGGGCTGGCCCGTCGGGGGGGGGGAAATGGAACGGGCGGCTCGGGTCAGCCGCGCGGCGGCGGGCGGGGGGGGGGGGGGGGGGGGAACCGGGTCGGGGTGCGCTGGGGGTTCGGTGCGAGGGGGCACCGCTGCCCTAGTACCCACCGGCTGGGCCGGCCTGTTGGCCGCCTGGGCCGCTAGGGTGGGCCTCGGCCCAGGGGGGTCTGTTTTGTTTTCTTTTTAGCTTTTGTTTTATTTATTCTTTTCTGTTTTGTTTTAGTTTCCTTTTAAACTTTGATTTATAAAAATATGTAATTAGTCCCTAATCTAGTTTTAATAATTATGTCACTGCCACAAAAAGGTTTAACCCCAAATAAACTAGTCTAGTATTTTATAAAATATAAAAGGCAATTATTTAATCGCTTTGCTGCTGTTTTAAATATTTTAGTGCCTTTAAACACTTTATAAAAATGTGGTTTCAACATGACAAATATCCAGGGAATTTTTGCCACACCTTGAACATTTTGTTTTCATATTTGAAAACTTTATATGTTTGACTTTATTTGAAATTTGAATTTGAACGGGGTTTGAACCAATGCGAGTTTAACAACAGTAACCGTGGTGACGTGGCAACATTAGCGTGGGATTACTGTAGCTTAATTACATACATTACTGTAGCACAAATCTAGGGCGTCACAACATCACATAAGGAAAAGTATAAGTGGTAAAATTTATTGGAGATTGACAAACATAGCTTTGGTCAATGATGCAATTCATGAAAGAATTAATAAGGGAAGAGAAGATTCACGTGCAAATACACTATCTTGGACATCTTTTATGATTCTGAGCCCCCATTAAATATTATATGCGAAAATTGTTGACGTTGGACAAGGAAGACAACGTAATGATTTATGTTTATTCATATTCACATAGAAGTTATATTGTCATAGATCCTTCAAGATGTGGTGCTTGCTCAATATCTTTGCTAGCCAAAAATTCTGCACTAAGTAGAGATACTACTTGTGCATCCAAAACCCCAAAAAACCCAAATTCATGTTTCGTGAGTCCACCATACCTACCTATGGATCGAGTAAGACCCCTCAAGTAAGTTGTCATCGGTGCAATAAGGCAATAAAAATTGCTTCTAAATATGTTTTGATCAATTAGTGTAAGAGAAAATTGAGCGCTATGCGAACTTATGATGGCAAAGTAATAAAAGCGACAGACTGCATAATAAAGGTTGCTATCATAGGGGGCAATATAGCGTGACGTTCTTTTACATTAAGGGATTGAGCATACAAACCAAAAAGCGCATGACAACCTCTGCTTCCCTCTACGAAAGGCTTATCTTTTACTTTTATGTATTTACTTTTATGCAAGAGTCAAAGTATTCTCCCCTATTCCTTTTTACTTTTCTCTTTTTGCAAGCATCATGTGGTGAGGAAAGATATAGGCACATATATCCAGTTGGATGTGAGTGAGCATGAGTTATTATTGTTGACATCACCCTTGAGGTGAATACGTTGGGAGGCGAAACTATAAGCCCCTATCTTTCTATGTGTCCGGTTGAAACTTTTTGCTCATGGGTATGCTGTGAGTGTTAGCAATCATAGAAGACTAAATCTGTTGGAAATATGCCCTAGAGGCAATAATAAATTGGTTATTATTATATTTCCTTGTTCATGATAATCGTTTATTATCCATGCTATAATTGTATTGATTGGAAACTCAAATACATGTGTGGGTACATAGACAACACTGTGTCCCTAGTAAGCCTCTAGTTAACTAGCTCGTTGATCAAAAGATGGTGAAGGTTTCCTAGCCATGGACATGAGATGCCATTTGATAACGGGATCACATCATTAGGAGAATGATGTGATGGACAAGACCCAAACTATAAACGTAGCATATGATCGTGTCAGTTTATTGCTATTGTTTTCTGCATGTCAAGTATCTGTTCCTATGACCATGAGATCATGCAATTCACTGACACCGTAGGAGTGCCTTGTGTGTATCAAACGTCACAACGTAACTGGGTGACTATAAAGGTGCTCTACAGGTATCTCCGAGGGTGTCTGTTGGGTTGGCATGGATCAAGACTGGGATTTGTTACTCCGTGTGACGGAGAGGTATCTCAGGGCCCACTCGGTAATACAACATCACAATGAGCCTTGCAAGCAATGTGACTAAAGTGTTAGCCACGAGATCTTGTATTACGGAACGAGTAAAGAGACTTGCCGATAACGAGATTGAACTAGGTATAGAGATACCGACGATCGAATCTCGGGCAAGTAACATACCGAAGAACAAAGGGAACAGCATACGGGATTAACTGAATCCTTGACATAGAGGTTCGACCGATATAGATCTTCGTAGAATATGTAGGAACCAATATGGGCATCCAGGTCCCGCTATTGGTTATTGACCGTAGAGGTGTCTCGGTCATGTCTACATAGTTCTCGAACCCGCAGGGTCTACACACTTAACGTTTGGTGACGATTAGTATAGTTGAGTTATTGTGTTGGTGACCGAAGGTTGTTTGGAGTCCCGGATAAGATCCCGGACATGACAAGGATCTCCGGAAGAGTCCGGAGGTAAAGATTGATATATGTGATAATAGTGTTTTGATCTCCGGAAGGGTTCCGGAATTCACCGGAAGGGGTTCCGGGTGTTTACCGAAGTGTTCGGGTGCAGCAACACTTTATATGGGCCAAAGGGGTAAAGCCCACGAGGTATTGGAAAGTGCAAAAGGAAGTTTTGCTGCTGCCTTAAGCGGTACTACCGCTGGTAAGGCAGTACTACCGCGTAAGTGGTACTACCGCTTGTGTGAAGCGGTACTACCGCGTAAGCGGTACTACCGCTTGTGTGAAGCGGTACTACCGCTCGTGAGCGGTACTACCGCTTGTACGCGGTACTGCTGGAATCCGAGTGGGACTCTTTCCGTGCAGGCCAAACCGACCTTGTGCGGGCAAAACCGACCTTGTGGAGGCTTTCTCTCCAAGTTTAGACCCCAGGGCTCAACATATAAATAGAGGGACAGGGCTAGCACACGGGACACATCAAGATTTCCCAAGCCGTGTGCCGGCAACCCTAACCCTCTAGTTCCTCCCGTCGCAATCTCCGTAGTGCTTGGCGAAGCCCTGCAGAGATTGTTCCTCACCACCATCACCACGCCGTCGTGCTGCCGGAACTCATCCACTACTTCACCATCGCTCGCTGGATCGAGGAGGTGAAGGCGTCATCAAGCCGTACGTGTGTTGAACGCGGAGGTGCCGTCCATTCGGCGCAAGATCGTGTTTGGATCGAGGGACGACTTGCGATTTGGATCGCGAAGACGTTCGACTACATCAACCGCGTTTCTTAACGCTTCCGCTTAGCGATCTACAAGGGTATGTAGATTCACTCTCCCTCTCGTAGATGCTCATCACCATGGATAGATCTTGCGTGTGCGTAGGAAATTTTTTGTTTCCCATGCGACGTTACCCAACAAAATCATGGTTGAGTATGTGGACTTTCCAAAAGGCTCCGACACGAGACCCTTCCTGAAAATATGATGAATTGTAGTTGCAAAGTTGACTGAGAACATAGTTTGTTGGTTTTAAATAAGGTTCATGCTTTAAACTTCTATGTTGTGATGAATTGTTACTTGTTCATGAGAAGTTATATGATGAAAGTATATGAATAAGTTTTATGATAAAGTTTGTTGTTGTTATGTTAATAAGCATGATGCTACTATGTTCATATTTTGTTTTTTATCGACACCTCTCTCTCAAACCATGTGTACATGCTTGTCAATATCGGCTTTCGCTTGAGGACAAGCGAGGTCTAAGCTTGGGGGATTTGATACGTCCATTTCGCATCATGATTTCTTACTGTTATTTATAATGTTTTGTTGAATAATAATGATTTCGGGAGTGATTCTAGTGCCTTCTCTCTCATAATATGCAAGGTTTACACAAAGAGGGAGAATACCGGCAGCTGGAATTCTGGACCTGAAAAAGCACATCAGAGATACCTATTCTGCACATCTCCAAATAAGCTGAAACTTTATGGAGAATTATTTTGGATTATATTAAAAATACTGGAGCAAATAACTATCGGAGGGGGCCACCCTGGTGAGCACAAGACACCATGGCGCGCCAGGTCCCCCCAGGCGCGCCCTGGTGGGTTGTGCCCAGCACGGCCCACCTCCGGTGCCCATCTTCTGGTATATAAGGTCTTTTGACCTAGAAAATAAATAAATAGAGGACTTTCGGGACGGAACGCTGCCGTCTCAAGGCGGAACTTCGGCAGGAGCACTTTTGCCCTCCGGTGGAGCGATTCCGCCGGGGGAACTTCCCTCCCGGAGGGGGAAATCGAAGCCATCGTCATCACCAACACCCCTCTCATCTTTGGGAGGCCGATCTTCATGAACATCTTCAACAGCACCATCTCCTCTCAAACCCTAGTTCATCTATTGTGTTCAATCTCTGTACCGGAACCTCAGATTGGTACCTGTGGGTGACTAGTAGTGTTGATTACATCTTGTAGTTGATTACTATATGGTTTATTTGGTGGAAGATCATATGTTCAGATCCATTATGCTATTCAATACCCCTCTGATCTTGAGCATGAATATTATTTGTGAGTAGTTACCTTTGTTCTTGAGGTCACGGGAGAAGTCATGTTGCAAGTAATCATGTGAATTTGATATGTGTTCGATATTTTGATGATATGTATGTTGTGATTCCCTTAGTGGTGTCATGTGAACGTCGACTACATGACACTTCACCATCCTTGGGCCTAAGGGAATGCATTGTGGAGTAGTTATTAGATGATGGGTTGCTAGATTGACAGAAGCTTAAACCCTAGTTTATGTGCTACTTCGTAAGGGGCTGATTTGGATCCAAACGTTTAATGCTATGGTTAGATTTTATCTTAATACTTTTCTCATAGTTGCGGATGCTTGCGAGGGGGTTAATCATAAGTGGAAGGTTTGTTCAAGTAAGAACAACACCCAAGCACCGGTCCACCCACATATCAAATTATCAAAGTAGCAAACACAAATCAAACCAACATGATAAAAGTGACTAGATGAAATTCTCGTGTACCCTCAAGAACACTTTGCCTATTACTAGAGACTGTTTTGGCATGTCCTTTGCCACAAAAGGATTGGGCTACCTTGCTGCACTTTATTTACCGTTACCGTTACTTGCTTGTCACCAATTATCTTGCTATCAAACTACCTATTATCTATAATTTCAGTGCTTGCATAAATTACCTTGCTGAAAACTGCTTGTCATTTCCTTCTGCTCCTCGTTGGGTTCGACACTCTTACTTATCGAAAGGACTACGATTGATCCCCTATACTTGTGGGTCATCACCGCTGCCCAGCGAGGCGGCCGACAGGCTGCAACAGGCACATCACCGGCCCAACGGAACGTAAATAAAGTGGTGGGCCCTGCCGCCACCGCGCGAGGCAGCATGCCCTGTTCGCGTGCACGCGGCCGCTTTGACAGCGCTTATTTCAAGGCAACGACTTGATTCCGAGACAATGATGCTACTGATGGCGCTGATTCCGAGGGTTAGATGTTGCTGTTGTGTGCGATTGCGAGATGTTGCTGCTGCTGCGTGTGAGGCAGACAGCGTTGTTGTTGCTGCGGTGGACGCACAATGCGTTTTAACCAGTTGAGCCAAAACTACAGTGCTCCTCTTCCTTTTATATGTGACCCACTGCTTCGTGCGCAAACACTACACTACTCTGCCTGCTCTCTCGTTCTCTCCTCTTTCTAAGTCTTAAGAACACACTTGCAGTCGCGATTTAGGATGATTTATAGTTGAATTTTGAAGATGTTGTAGTTGAAGAAAAGATAGACGAAGGTAAGACCTATCCATTTTGGTTGATTATGTTCGCATGCATGATGTTTAGGCTCTGTTTGATTAGTTTCTAAGTATGTATTATATGTTGTTTTAGGCAGTATTTTATCACTTTGTGGAGTAATTTGGAGCTTCAGGAGTACGATTTGCCGTGCGAAGTGTACGACTTAGTTGAAGATCAAGGTATGATCTTTGCAATACATGAATTTTTTTGTGCGTGCACATTGGGAATTAATTAGTTTTGTGGACCATCATTAGCTATGCGATGTTTATTGCTTAGAAGTTATAAACGTTTTCATATGAGATATTTTGCATTTATAGTAATATTTATCAGAAGAGTATGTTGAAGATGTTGTAGATCAATGTTAGCTGTGTCCATTAGTACTATTTTTTGACATGCAAAATGTCGTTATTTTTGTCATTATGTCGAAATTAGTACTTATGTTAAACGTTTAGGTTGAGTTAGAGTCGAAATTTGGACAACAAATATTTGACTGTATTGTAGATCAGCGTTATGCCTTTAAGATGCATCATTTTAGTTAGACATGCAAGAAGTTCTTAAAATGCTATTTAAGAATAAGATTGTACTGTAGTTGGTCATTGCATGATTAAATGTGATGTTATTCCATGTGTCATGTTTATTAATAAGTTATATAGTTAGGAAATCGTTGGTCGACTTTATTTGATGATGTATGTAATTAGGTACAAAAAATATCATCTGAGTAGCAAAGAAGGAGGAGATGACGTGATTGAAGAAATTGTTTTTCGGTCTTCGGTTTCCCTTTTGAGGTAATGACGACATGCATGCAGCTGCTATTTTGAAACTTTTGGCAGCAAAAAAAATTGTGTGTCTAATATTTTTGTTCATGTGATCTGAGAAGTTCTTTCCGTATATCCTCAATGGTCCTTGGAGTCCACCCGCTACTAGCTAATGCGTGAGCCAACTCATTCAGTACGGTGTCACTACTAATGAGTTCGTCCTATGTAACTATTCTATTGTCTCTTGAAATTGCTAGCAAAACGCAGAAGACATTGGGACATACCAGGGTGAAAACTACGATTGAAAGGATAATGGGACATCTTGACGAGAGTACGATACTTCACTGGACTGGTTACCCACCTTAGTGTGGAGGGGGGGGGGGGGTATAGGTTCCGAAGAGCAGATTAGGCGGTAACTCGGAAGCGGGAAAATATGGCGGGAAAAAGTGGCGAAAAAAAAGGCGGGAAAAAATTATGGCATGGAAAACATGCGGGAACAAAAGGTCACATTTTATTTCGAGGCTAATTTTTTTTCAAGTGAAATTAACATACATAAATTAAGCTACATTAACATGTTGAAATTGAGATACAACTTGCTGCGAATTTTAAGATGCAATCACATAAATCTACTGAGTCCAACGTGAATATTTTCCTTTTCTATCAACAACTTCTTCTGCTGCCATGGCTGCACAAGCCCTTTCTTTCTTTCTCTGCCTCTCCGCCTCACGGGCCTCCTGTCGCTGCCGTTGCGCCTCCTCCAGGCGACATCCCTCTTCATGGTTTTTCTTCAGCATCTCCTCAAAGAAACATGTCTGCTTCGCATAGTACTTTTTTAACTCTTACTCTTGCTCTGCTTTTTCCTCTGCTGCCGCGTTTTCGCGGCGCTCTTTCGCGTCCAAAATTTCCCATGCACGATGACCTCTTTCATGAATCTCAGTAACCGCCCAAGCCGGCATCTTCGTGTCAATCCAACAATAGTACATCATACATGCACAGAGGCGGAGGGGACTACAACAAGAATAAAAATGTCAATATAAAATCAACAATAATACCAACAACGTGTCTTTTCTTGATGGCTGAAGCATACCGGAGGCTTGTCGTACGGTGAACTAGCTACGGGTGGATCTTCCTCATAATTGGCGCACATGAAAAACTTCATGCCCAACCAATCCGAAAAATCCGTCACCTCCTTCACCTTGCAAAGATCGCCACACCAACAGCGCATGACTTCCATCCCTGGAGGCAAACTCGCACTCTTCATTTTCCTAGGCCTAATGCTTTGATCCGAGCAAGGCAAACTCGTACTGACTATAAAAAGTGTGACACACTTAGCGCGCTGGTGTTTTCAAGGGTGGCTGGACGATGGACGAAGACAGGTTCAATGCCTCATTTTATAGGCTCGGATGACAAATGTAATGGCGGGAATATAGGGGCGAACGGAAGAAAAATTAGGCGGGAAAATACATTGCAATAGCATCGGATTCCAGTGTCACGTCCGCAGTGTGCCGTCTGCGCCAGTGCTAGGGAATCAGTGCCACTGCGAGGGAATCCGTGCCGTTTGTCACGTAGCAGGCTACCGCCTAGTGTAGTGGCGGCAGGGCCCACGTCCCTGTAGCCGTTTCGTCGCGGCCCGGGGCAGGCCTCGGGATCCCGTTACACCCAGCCGGCCGCCTCGTGAAATGGCGGCAGGTGCCGCCGCCCCGCACCATGGCGGCAGGTGACACATGTCACCTGGCACGCCTGCCGCCAGCTCCGTGGGGGTCCTTTTCGGCACTTACCGGACCTGGTCCTTTTTGACATTTCATTTCGACAGGTGGTCCTTTTGGACAAAAATGCGCACTTCAAAGGCAACGGCGACCACCATGACAGCGCCATTTGTGGGGTCGAGGTGACTTGTTAAGAGCAAGTACAATAAGGTGACCTCCGTTTTTAAATATAATTCTTTTTAGAGATTTTAATAGAGACTACATACGGATGTATATAAACGTATTTTTGGATGTAGATTCATTTATTTTTGCTTCGTATGTAGTCTTTATTGAAATCTCTAAAAAGACTTATATTTGGAACGGAGGAAGTATATCTTTGCTTAGTTTGATGAGAGAGAAGACAAAGCGGGTTGTAGAATAAGGGCCGGCTATAGCACGAGACCCAAGATACTTTGTGAGATTGTAAGACGTGTCAACTATTAGTAAAATGTATTATATATTTAAAAATGTACAAACCGGCTATTACGTTGGTACTAAACGACATGACAACTTCTTATAGCCGATTGTTAACTATATTATTAACCATGCTCTAATCCCATCATTGCCTCGCCAACTTCTCCGCGCCTACTACGATCAATTTAAGTGGTGGGGAAGCCTTCCCCTCTCATTCTCTTCAGAAAACAACACTGTAGTGGTCAACATAAACTTTGATGCTTTGATTGGGCCAAAATAAATAATGACAATAAGAAACAAAGCTAGTGGAGATAATAATGCACTCTTCAGCTACTTCGGCCTGATGAAAAAACCAGGGTACACATTATAATTCAAACGATAACAATTCTCACTGCAAATAAAATAAAATAAAACTGTTCCGAAACAAATAACAACGATTGAACTACAAATGAGATTATAACGGTGGAGTGGTCAATAGTAGATTGGAACAACTTGAATATGATCGAGGAGTTGAAGTAGACGTGCACCTCCCACGCCGTATTTTCTTCGAAATTTGTACTTTTGTCGATCACTTCTTCGAAGTTTTTACTTGTGTCGGTCTCTTTTTAACCTTCGCATGTTTGGTTGGTTAAATTTTGGGTTTTGTTCCTCAATGTGCTGCTATCACTAGCGGATCCGCCATGGGTCATTGTTGTATATGCACACCCAATTTTTTCTAAAAATAACTGTGTGCACACACAACCTACGGCCTATAGGCCTACTAGCAACCCATTTCAGAAGTAATAGTGAGCCCAAGAGCACCAAATTCCTAGATCCGCCACGGGCTGTAATGGGTGTTTTATGTTTGGGTTTCGGTGCTTTGAGGAGTAGGTTGCAACCTTTTGTGAGAGGAGATTGGAATATCATTGACATCTTGATGCTAATGGCATAACTCTAGACAAATTCTACTAAAATCAAGTTAAACTAAAAATTATGTCACCCACCTTGGGGCTCGAACCAGGGTACACATTATAATTCAAACGATAACAATTCTCACTGCAAATAAAATAAAATAAAACTGTTCCGAAACAAATAACAACGATTGAACTACAAATGAGATTATAACGGTGGAGTGGTCAATAGTAGATTGGAACAACTTGAATATGATCGAGGAGTTGAAGTAGACGTGCACCTCCCACGCCGTATTTTCTTCGAAATTTGTACTTTTGTCGATCACTTCTTCGAAGTTTTTACTTGTGTTGGTCTCTTTTTAACCTTCGCATGTTTGGTTGGTTAAATTTTGGGTTTTGTTCCTCAATGTGCTGCTATCACTAGCGGATCCGCCATGGGTCATGGTTGTATATGCACACCCAATTTTTTCTAAAAATAACTGTGTGCACACACAACCTACGGCCTATAGGCCTACTAGCAACCCATTTCAGAAGTAATAGTGAGCCCAAGAGCACCAAATTCCTAGATCCGCCACGGGCTGTAATGGGTGTTTATGTTTGGGTTTCGGTGCTTTGAGGAGTAGGTTGCAACCTTTTGTGAGAGGAGATTGGAATATCATTGACATCTTGATGCTAATGGCATAACTCTAGACAAATTCTACTAAAATCAAGTTAAACTAAAAATTATGTCGCCCACCTTGGGGCTCGAACCCAAGACCACAAGGTTAAGAGCCTTGCGCTCTACCGACTGAGCTAGACGGGCAATCTACTCTAAATTCAAAATTTTGGGATTATACTTTAGGAAATATCGAGCAATGTGAAGTATACACTAATGTTTAAAATGGGAAAAAAATCAGCACACAAACACTGAAAAGTTCCTCGCACCTCATACTCACATTGATCATAGGTTGGAGCTCCTAAAACAAACGTAGAACTTCAGAACTTAATGAGAAAAATTTGAATATGAAAACTCAACATTTCTTAGTTAGTGCCATGAGCAAACCAAATCACCAATTCCCATGGCATAATACAAACCTACTACTACTAGTATGTTAAATCATATAAATCACATATATTGTTCACAACAAAAGTATCATATGTTAAAACTTTACAATTGCAGAATAAGGTGAAATAAAAGATACAATTATATTCACATCATCAAGTCGTCTATAAAAAAGGGTACTTCCTACAAAAAAAATGTAAGGGTATAAATCACATAGGCTACAAATGAATCCTAAGCCTTACTACTTACAACTTCCAACTAATAACATGCCATCTATGGGGAAGTGCAAGGTATCACTCAACAGAACAACAATCCTCCTAGTCCACACAAGACAGTGATCAGACGACATGAAATCCCATGAGCTCGTCCCCCGCCGCTTGGCACGCTGGTGTCTATCCCTGGGATGCCTTCGCAAGAAACCCCTTGCTTGCCTTTTAGGCACTGGGCAGAGAATAGGCCTGCTGGGTACGAGCCATGGAAGTTGATGTAGGTTAACATTGTCTCTGCACAGTTAGTGCTCCCGTTGTTGAGATATGTGGCAAATGGGCATGCAAATTTCTTGAAAGCATCACAGCATTCCGCGGGAGGAAACTTTGGCGCTTTGCACTTGCTTGTGATGATTGTGTAGTTCTGGGACTCGAAGCTCACAGGACAGTCTAATAAGCATGGACATGAATAAACGGAAGCATATCAGATGATGAAAGTACTGAAATTCCTGAACATGGCGAGAAGTAGTACTATGTGATCTGCAGCGCACAACAGAACTTATTTTCTTCTTGCTGTTACATAATTTTTTCAGTAGATAATGTTGCACACTTACATAAGCTCCTTAACTATTTCTGGACATACAGAGTGCAAGTTCCTACTGATGAATGAAATTTGAATTTTAGGGTTCAGCAGCTTTTACTTCTGAAGGATATAGTTTGTAGTTTCCATTAGTAGTTTACAGTTTAACTCTGTTTTTCATCATTAGAAACTCCACACTAGCCTTGTCAGTGCTAAACGCATATCAGAACAATCAAGATGTTATATTCGGTTAACAAGCATGTGAATTCAGTATCTTCAGTATGCGCACCATCAAATGCGGCTGGTTTCAGAACACGCATACGCTCGTTCCCCAATTCCCCAGTGTCATACCTATCTCGAATTCAGGTAACAAGGAAGTTCCTACAGGAACTTTGCACCTACCCCGAAACTTTTCAGGGGATTAAACCATGCAAGAAAAAGAAAGGAAACAACGTACCCATCTTGGTCTGAAGCAAGCTCCTCCCCGTAGATCCGGTGCTGGCCTGGGACACTCTGTCTGCTCAAGCACCAGGAAAACAGAACGAACACATCACAATCCGCTTCAAGAAGCAAAATACTACGTAGTGCGCAGTAGTTGGAAGCACCGGAACACGCACGGACCAGACATGAAGGGTGACGCGGAGGCGGAGGCGAACCCGGCAAGGAGGAGGAGCAGGAACCGACGGGTCAACGCCATCTTCAGCGGGAGGGTGGTTTTGGGGGGATGTAATGGAGCTCCGAAGCTTCTTGGCTCTTGGGCGAAGATGGCTCGGCACTTTTGTTCTGGTGGACTAGTGGCGCGGGCGGCTATGGGGATACCTCTAGTGGTGCGGGCGCGGGCGGGCGAAGATGGCTCGGCACTTCAAAGGCGACGGCGACGGCGACCGCCACCCTCTCCTCGCCTACCACGATCAATACAAGTGGTGGGGAAGCCTTCCCCTGTCACTCTCTTTAGAAAACCAACACTCTAGTAGTGGTCAAACCATGACTATTCTTCCTGCAAAAAACAACTCCGCCACTGACAACGATTGAAATATAAATGACATTAAAACGGTGGGGAGGTCAATAATAGATTGGAACAACTTGAATACGATTAAGGAGTAGAAGTAGACGTGCACCTGCCATGCCGTATTTTCTTTGAAATTTGTACTTTTGGCTGTCTCCTCTTCGAAATTTGTACTTCTGTCCGTCTCTTTTTTAACCTTCGTGTGTTTGGTTGGCCAAATTTAGGGTTTTGTTCCTCAATATGCTGCAATCACTGGCGGATTCACCATGGGTCATCCATGTACATGTACATCCACATTTTTCTAGAAAAAATTGTGTAAACACATACACGCACGTGTACTATATCACAGACATACTAACCTACAGCCTATAGGCCCATTAGTAGCCCATCTCAGAAGTAACAGTGAGCCCAAGAGCACCAACGAGAGACGCTGCAGACGCACATAACCAGCCAGCCAGCAGTCAGGATCTTTCATCCGCCCATGGACGGGCCGACGTTGCGTTGCTAACCTTCTTTCAAGTGAAGGATGATGGAGTTCTTTCTTCAAGTGAAGAGTGATGTTGTAATATCTCGCTCTCAGGCCATGACAAAGTGTAGAGTCGTGTTGTAATTTTCTTCTCTATTTTGTAATTTTCTTAACCTTTTGAGATGTTGTTTATATTGTGAACAGTGTATATGTACTCTCATTGCCTTGACCTAGTTGGCTTCTTAATTAGGACGGAAAAAAATTGAACTCCCAAAATTGAATTCCCGGATCCGCCATAGGGTGCAATGAGTGTTTTATGTTTGGGCTTCGGTCCTTTGAGGAGTAGGTTGCAACATTTGTGGGCCGAGATGGGAGTCTCATTGACATCTCGATGGTAATGCCATAACTCTAGACAAATTCTACCAAAATCAAGTTAAACTAAAAAACATGTCACCCAACTTGGGGCTCGAACCCAAGACCACAAGTTTAAGAGCCTTGCGGGCAATCTGCCTTAGTATCAAAATTTTGAGATTACTTTAGGAATATTGAGCAATGTGAACTATATACAAGTTTATAATGGGAGGAAAACATTGAGCATACGTTCACTGAAAAGTTCCCCACACCTCATACTCGCATTGATCATAGGTTGGAGATCCTAAAACAAATGAAGAACTTACTGAGAAAATTTTGAATCTGAAAACTCAACAATTCTTAGTTAGTGCCATGAGCAAAACAAATCACCAATCCCCATGGCATAATACAAGCCTACTACTAAGTATGTTAAATCAAATAAATCACATATGTTGTTCACAATAAAAGTATCATATGTTAAAACTGTATAATTGAAGGATAAGGTGAAATAAAAGATAAGCTTATATTGACATCATCAAGTTATCAATAAAAAGGGCACTTCCTGCAAAAAAAACTAACAGTACAAATTATGATTTAAACCATAACTATTCTTCCTACAAAAAAAAAACAGCTACTCTTAAATCAATAACAAAAATTGAAATATTAATGAGATTGAAACAGTGGGGAGGGAAATAATCGATTGGAACCACCTGCAAATAAAGAATAGATTGGAACAACTTGCATATGATTGACGATTAGAAGTAGACGCACACGTCACTACACCGTATTTCTCCAAACTTTGTATTTATGCCAGCCTCTTTTACAACCTCCCCATGTTTGGTGGGCCAAATTTGTGGTTTTCTCCTCCACGCGTTCCAATGAGTTTTTATGCTTGGGTTTCGGTGCTTTGGGGAATACATTGCAACCTTTTTGAGAGCTGACGGGAATCACATTGACATCTCAATGGTAATGGCATCTACAGTAACATGAAGAAAAATCTCATGGCTTGGCCAAGTACATTAACCTACACTAGGAAACCCTATTGTGTGTTGATCTTGCAAAACAACTGATTATCTTGGTAGCGGTCATGAATGATGGTACGACAAGGAAGCGACACTGGTTCTCCTTGCAAACTTCTTATTTTTCGGCCGAAGTGTGTGCAATTTTCAACTATGTTACATTCTCATAGTATTTGATTTATGCAACTTTTCAAAATTTTGAGGCCACTCCAGCTCATGTAGATTTTGAGTTGCTTAACTTTTTTAGTAAGAGTCTTAGAGAACACCAAGATGTAAAAGGTTATTATAAAGATCACCTTTATCACAAACATTTGTGGTTAGTATGATATGTAAAAGGTGATTCAGCGATTTATCGTCCGATTTATCGCGTATCAGTGGATGACCGATAAGATTATGCGATATCTTCACCATTTATCGTTTCGACTGATTTATTGCAAATATACCGATAATTCAGGCCTATTTCTAGTATTATGTGTGCAAGAACTATGTTTATTTGTGTTTTGCGGACCTTGTTATTTAATATATACATATATATCTTGTTCTGTTTGTCATTGTACAAAGATTCAACGGCAAGGAATCACAATAACACTTCTGTCCCTTACTGTTTTTTTGTTGAATACAACACATTTTAGTGCTGGAAACCTGGGATTTGTAAAGAATGACTGATTAATAATCAACTAATAAAATCGATTAATCGTCTGATTTTTGACTAATCTCTAATCCCCGGCCGACCCACACATTAACGATAAGCGATATCCTCAACATTGCTTTTATGGCAAATATTTGTGGTTTGTATTTTTGACTTATTACATCAAGTCAGAGGTAAAATAAAATGGAACGTTGCATACAAAGTTTAACTAAAAATGTCACCCACCTTGGTTAAGAGCCTTGCACTCTACTAACTGAGCTAGACTGGCAATCTGGCCCAAATTCATTTTTTGCGTTTATATATTAGGTTGTATTAGGTGATGTGTATTATACATAATTAAATCGAAAAGCATTTTGAGTAGGCGGACACTGAAAAGTTCTATGTAGCTCATGCTCGTGTTGATCATAGTTTGGGGGTCCTAGAAGAAACATAATACTTAATGAGAAAATTTTGAACCCGGAAACATAATATTTCGTAGTGCCATAGGCAAAACAAATCACCAATTCCCATGGCATAATACAAACCTACTACTACCAGTAGTAGTAGTAGTAGTAGTAGTAGTAGTATGTTAAATCATGTGTGTTATTCACAATAAAAGAATCATCTATTAAAACATTGCAGTTGAAGGATAAAATGACATGAAAGATACACTTATATTCACAACATCAAGCTATCCATAAAGCAAAGGGTACTTCCCACACAACAATAAGGGTGCAAATTATAGAAAGCATAACTATGCTTCGTGCAAAAAAAATACAACTATTTTGAAATAAATAATACCAATACCAATGATTGAAATATAAACGAGATTGGAACGGTGGAGAGGCCAAGAATAGATTGGAACCACCCGCAAAAAAGAATAGATTGGAACAACTTGAATATGATTGAGGATTAGAAGTAGACGTGCACACCGCCGCGCCGTATGTCCTTCGAAATTTGAGTTTCTACCGGCTTGTTCTTTAACATCCGCGTGTTTGGTGAGCCAAAATTTGTGGTATTGCCCCTCCACCCGCTGCAATGGGTGTTTTATGCTTGAGATTCGATGCTTAGGAGATAATATTGCAACCTTTGTGCAAGGCGATGGTAATCAAATTGACCTCTCAATGGTAATGGCATCTACCATACTAGTAAGAAAAATCTCATGGCTCGGTCTAGTATGTTAATCTTGACTAAGAAACCCTATCGTGTGTTTATCTTCCAAAACGTCTGATTGTCTTGGCAGTGGTTGTGAATGACAATACATTAAGGAAAAGGCGTCGAATCTTAGAATGGTTGCCAATGACGATACAATAAGGAAAAGGAGTCGGTTCACCTTGTGAACCTCTTACCTTGGGCCAAAGTGTGTGCAAATGTTCAACGACGTTAGGTTCTCATGGTATTCGACTCATGCAGCTTTCCAAATCTTTGTGGGTAGTCCACCTCCTGCAAATTATGTGTTACATAACTTTCAATGCATGATTCTTTGAGAAAAACGAGATGTAAAAGGTGGTTATAGATATCACGTTTATCCGCAATATTTGTGGTATCCCCAGCCTACCAGGGTTCAAGTCCTAGACTTAACACTGGCGCTTGCATTTTCCTGCATTTATTCCGGGCCTTCGTGATGTGCGTTGGGATATTTGTGGTTTGTATGAAATATTTGAAATTCAAAAGGTTATTAGAAAAGATCACTTTTATAACAAATATTTGTGGTTTGTATTTATTCCACCTAGTTATAGGTAGACGAATACTCCCTCCATTTCTTTTTAATGTGCATATAAAATTTGGTCAAAGTCAAACTATGCAAAGTTTGACCAAATTTATATCAAAAGATATCAACATCTACAATACCAAAGCTATATGCTATGAAAATTAACATCACGACACATCTAGCAATATTGATTTCATATTGTGAATGTTGATATTTTGTCCTATAAAGTTAGTCAAAGTTTATGAAGTTTGACTTTGACCAAACCTTATATGTAGACTATATAAAAAGAAACATAGAGAGTATGAAACATTGCAGTTTTTTAGATCAAAAAAGCTAAAGGCAACTTAAACAAAACATAATCGCCCACCTTGGGGCTCGAACCCATGACCACAAGGTTAAGAGCCTTGCGCTCTACCGACTGACCTAGATGGGGAACTTGTTCAAATTTTAACATTAAAATATATATTGAGGCAAATTTTAAGTGATGTGTATTATAAACGGAAGTTTAAAATGGAAAGTTTCTTGAGCAGATGAACTCTGAAAAGTTCCCTGCTCGCGTTGATCCGATCGTGGGCTACAGCTCTCAGAAGAAACGCACTACTTCACAACTTTATGAGAAAATTTCGAATCCGGAAACACAACATGTCTTAGTGCCATACGCAAAAACAAATCACCAATTACCATGGCATAATACAAACCTGGAGTACTACTGAACTGCCTACTGCCCAGTGGCATAATACACGATGACACGAACGGGAATCCATGTCGTCAGAGCATATATCGATCAGACCGTGCAGAGCTCGCGCGAGAACCCGACGCGGCCATTGGCGACGTCGAAGAGCACGCGGTGGTTCTGCTGCTGCATGCTGGCCAGCACGTTGAGCCCTGCGTTCACCCCAGTCGACGGGCCCGCCGCCATGGCCAGGCACGCGACGCCCCCCGACGAGCTGTGGATCATCACGTTCTCCTCAGGCAACGTCACGGCCGCCCGGGCAGCGCCTGCGAACGCAAACTTCACGCTCGGCACCCGCACGCCGCCGCCGGTCATGTTGTAGCACGTGTCGAACCCGCCCAGCGGAGCTGACACGGGCGCCCGCGCCTTGCGCCGGAACGCGTCGCGCACCGCGGCGTACACGGGGGGCGAGAGCCGCGTGAACATGGTGCCCGCGTCCACGATCGTGCCGCCGGTGCCTGTGGCCGGGTCGAACGACGCGAGTGCCGATGCCGGCACGGCCACGGCCCTGCCGCCCACGCGGATGCCGATCATGTCGACGTAGTACAGGGTGGGGCGGTGGGGGTTGTAGAGCAGCGGCGTCGTCTTGATCCGCTTCGGCTGCCCCGCGGGGCCGAGCCTCAGCGTCCCGGAGAAGTTGGAGGATTTGTAGCTCGGGAGGCAGTAGGAGAAGACCGAGCCGTACGTGTCCTTGGTCTGCGACAGGAAGGACAGCGGCCCACGCCCGAAGCCGAGGAGCCCCTGCGGCGGCACGGACCGGCCGGTGACCACGCGGAGGCACCCGAACGTGTACGACGACGCCGCGCCGCCGCCCTCGAGGGCGAGCACGTCCTGCCCGAGAACGGCCTGGAACGTGGACGAGCCGTACGACAGGTTGAACGCGCACGACGCACCCGGGCCGCCAGGGCAGGACGCGGCACCCGGCACCTGCGCGCACTGCGGCGAGCCGCACCGCACGGGCCGGTACGTGGGCGAGTCCGTCGGGGCGAAGGACGGGGACGACTTGGGCGCGCAGCCGACGCAGGCGCTGCACGGGATCCAAGCGGCGTCGTTGCTGGGGTCGATGGCGACCAGCAGCGTCTGCGGCGGCGTGCCGAGCCGCGCACGGGCCACGTAGTTGGGGATGCTGAGGATCTGCCGGCCCGGCGCGATGGGCACGAACGACCGGCCTTTGTTCTTAGGTTTGGCTTTGGCGGGCACGGCCGCGGCTAGCGTGGCAACGCGTGTCACGTCGGCGGCGGACTGCGCGGCGAGGGAAGCCGCCCATGCGGTGAGCGGCGCGCCGGCGTTGGCCGATGGCAGCGAGTGCGAGCGTGCCAGGAGCAGTGTTGAGCTGCGGACGGCGGTCGCGGCCGTCCAAAATGTAGGTAAGAGCACGGCGAGGATGGTGGATAGTCTTAGAATGGATATGGTTGCTCCAGCAGCTCGCTCCAGCTTAGTGCTCGACAACGTGGTGTATAAATTAAGGATGGCGAGAAGTGAGATGCGAAGGTGGCTGGCCGGGTGTAGTACATGGAAGCGTCGAGGTGTATATATATATAGAGGTAAATACAGCACTGGTGCTTCAACTTGTCACGAGTGTGCACTTTGGTGCCTGAACTTGCAAAATACATTGAATTGATTTCATAACTTGGCATGAGCGTGCATATACGGTTCAAATCTCGTTTGTATACGTCCGCGATGCTGATGAGGCGCGCCATCTTGACAACGGCCCCACTATCAGGGACAAGGGTGTGCCCTGTTTTTTAACGGAGAACCCCCCCCCCCCCCCACCCACCCCCGCGGCCCCCCAATAAATTTGTTTCATCTAAAAAGGCCCTTCGAGAGAAGCTGATAAATTGTAAAATGTCTATTACTAATTAAAAACGGGTATGGGGTTCGAACCAGTGACCTGACGCGTGGAGGTGAGCGTGGCTAGCTAGTAAACCGTTTCAAATTTAGTGTCATGAAAGGATTCATACACTTTATAAACACAAAGTTGAACAACATAAATTAAATTTGTTTATACCAGCAAAATTCCACGGTGTGCCTCAGTTTTCACCGTGCTTGCTTTTTTTATTTCAAAAATTTGTAAAAAATACATAAATTATTATTGTCTGTTACAAAATATATACATATATTTTAAAGAAATTAAATTAAAACATTAATGTAATTTCATAAAATACCAATGCAATAATTTAACGAAAGTGCACATAATAAAATTATGGATTAAGAATATATTTAATAATTTGAAAATTTCCACATTTAAATAAAATATTAAAGTAATTTGGAAGCATTCATATATTTAAATAAATACTCATATAATTTAAAATTTTCCACATTTTTAATAAAATATTCATGCATTATATAAATGAGTTCATGCTTTAAGTAAAAACTGCTTTGTTTTACAAAGTTTATATAGTAGATAGAATTTGTGTATTTTCTAAAAATATAAATACAAGTCTAGTGCGAACTTATATTGCGGATCCTCACATGAATAATACTTGAATCATATAAACATTTTTATCATTTGTAAGTATTTTCAATTGAATGGATATGTTTTAAAATAACCCGTGAATTGTTTTTAAAATGACATTACGTTTTTTGCATTCTTTTAAAATTATGTTTGTTATACAGTCATAAAAAGTACTTGTATTTTTGATACATGAGAACTCATTGGCTGTCCGTCTATGGTTATGAATCATAATGTAGCGCAAAATGTGAAGTGGTCCACTGGCTAGCCGAGCATGCATTCGACTCGTGGGTCGCCCGTTCAAACAACTACATCACCAGTTTTAGTATGTTATAGTTATAGTTTATAGTTTATAATTTATCACTTTCTCGGTAAGGGCTTTATTGTATGAAAAATAATTTCGAAGGGGTTTCCATAGAAAACCAGGCCACACACACTTGTCCCCGCCATCCTGTCGCTGGCAGAGGGTCCCATGCCATGTCGGAGCGCCTCATCAGCGTCGTGAACGTATAAAAATGTCATTTGAACCGTATAGGCACGTCCATGACAACTTATGGAACCAGTTTGATGTATTTTACAAGTTCAAGCACTAAACTGCACATCTGTGACAAGTTCAAGCACCACGGGTGTATTTACCTCATATATATATAGGCCAAGGATTCTTTGCCGCTGCCATGCATGCACGGATGACTTTGGTCGGTTGGAATTGTTTGGCGTCCTGACTTTGTTATCTTTGCATTCGTACAAAGAACGTAGGTAGGCACAAGGGTGCTTGTTACAGCCAGGTGGCCAAGGCGCTGAGAGTACTTTGTACCAAGTACCAGTTGAGCTAGAATCCTAGCCTGCTAACTTGTCATGGCTTTAGAGGCATATATTAATTATTAACTTTGCAAGTTAGGTTTATAGACACAAGCTCACAACCGACTTCACCGTCATGGTAAGAATAGGACATGCTACGCGTCCGTTGACTGATCTTTTTAAAAGATTGATCGGCTCGTGAGTAGTTGGATTGAGCAGCCAAATAAGGCCCTTCAGCATTGCAACACATGTCTTGCTGCAAAATTTTTTTGCAACAGAGGTCTTATTGCAGATTTTCTTTTTGCAACAAATGTTTTTTTTTCGTTTTCACTTTTTTTTGTAACATAGCTGATGTTATGGGAGAAACTTCTATAATATTGATGATGGTTCAAAAAAGTGAGCGGAATTGTGAGGAGCCAGGGGCACACATCATGTGGGACATGTGTTGTACGAGCGAGATGGCGGACGGGAGCCAAGAAAACAGTCATGAAGGAATCGTTTCCCTAAGAATAAGGATAGATTTGTATGCGCAATTTTTATTTCACAAGCAATTGAAGTTTTCGCTTACGTTAGTCAATTTGGGAGTAGCGGGAAGCCTCGAGGCAAAAGATGACATGACTATGGCGAGGCCTCTAACAGGAATGACCCGAAGCCAGTGATGACACAACAATGACATCGCATGCGGAAGGGAGTCAACGGTTGACGGTTTGGTATGCGTGGAGGAGTGTTGGCACGGAAGAAGAACATGAGGTGGGGGGATGTAAAAGGGTGGCCGAGGCGGCGGAAGTATGCGGTGGGCGACGGCCACGGGATGGGTGTCGGTGATGTTTACACTATAATGTTGCATTAAATTGATACAAAATACAACAAGTACACACCCGACTTCTTCCCTACTAAAATGCAGACAACTAATGAAGAAAAGAAGGAAAATGACCCTTAGGGATCACTGGTGAGATGAATGACGTGTTGCAGCCAAACATCAACTACTACCACCATCATTGAGAGCTCGGACGATGAGAAGGTTCACCAACATCGGTGTGTTCAGCAAAGAATGGTGCATGAACATCATTACGAAATCCAATACTACAACAACAAATGAAAGTAGTTGATGTTTGGCTCAAAAAATCATAGTGTTCCTGGGTATGATCGTGTAGTATAATTCTCAACCGGAAGAGAAAGGTTGATTAAGATAAACAAATGAAAGTATATCGCCACTGCCGGGTATGATGAGAGATAGCCAAACCTAGGGTTTCGGCGATGGCAACAGAGACGACAACAGGCGACGGCGACAGAGTAGACAGTAGGTGATGACGACCCTCAGCTCCAACCCTGGTGAGCATCTCATCCCACCGTTTTATGCTATAGGTCGCTGCTGAAACAAATGGCATTTTGCTTAGGTTATGGCCGTTGTAATTTCGCCCAGGCTTTGGTTACTATTGGCTCACTGTAATTTTGCTTGGGTCATATGCAAACATGTTGACAGAAATGGCATTTTTAGAACTATGTTTGCTCTAGGTCATGGTCATGGCATTTTAAAGAATTGTTGAAGTACTGTTTGCTTTAAGTCATAGCCAAAAAGACCAAACTAGTCCAAAGATCATGGCCATGGCATTTTTGAGAATTATTTGCTAGTTCAGTGCTAAAACAGTGCCAACATATGCAAGGTTTGAACTACTTTTCATTGGTGTCAAGATTTGGTTGCATAGCCAGAACTTTAGCAATGCCAAATTAGTAACAAAACAGTGCCAACATATGCAATATTTGAACTACTTTTCATTGGTGTCAATATTTAGTTGCATTGTCAAAACTTTGATGGTGCCAAATCAGTGCCAAAACTTTAGTTGGTGGCACATGTAGACATGTATGCCCATCCCCTTGTTTGCCAAAGCTATGCATATGCTATATACTTAAACAATTATAAGGACTAGAGTATGAACTAGTGTTATTTTTTTGTTTGCCAAAGCTAGCTATGCAAATATATTGTCATCATCTTTGAACAATTGTTTAAGTATATGAACTAGAGTATGAAATGTTCACACTCTAGTTCATACTCTAGTGGCATTCATACTCTAGTGCAATTCATACTCTAGTGGCATATATACTCTAATCTATTCATAACACTTGTTATTATTTTGTAGTTGCCGGTGATGAGTGGCTTCAATAGCTATTAACGGTCTTCTTGCAACTTCGCGACGTAAGTCGATGCAGTAGAAGCAAGCATCAACAAGGTATATAAAACATTATTGGTGATTGCAAAGAAACATGCATATCTATCGATTTCAAACATTTGACTTGCTAGGAATACGTACGACGCCCGTCTTCGGCACCCGTCGAGGAGGCCGAGGTTTGTGATGTGGATATGGTCAACCGCGAGCTGATAGCATCTCATGAGAGTACAATCAAGGCCCTCCGGGACGTTAATGCCTCGCTGAAGATGGAGAAGGATCATCTCATCGACTATAAGGCTGATCTCTTCAATAATATATTTAAGCTAAGGGAGCATAAGGTTCAACTGTTCCAGGAGATGGATCGGCCAAAGAAGGAGAAAAATCTCATGAGGGCCAAGAGGAATGAGCTGATGATGGAGAAATCTCATTTCAAAAAAAGGGGGAGAGCAATAATAACAAGCTACACCATATGAAATTAATCCTTGAATGAGAGGTATGAGATGTAAGTAGTTTGGTTGGAAACACGCTTTTGTGAAGCTGGAGTAGTAGTTTTTTAAAACTACTAACTTTTGTGAACTTGAAACTAGTTAAGTTGATGAGTACCAGTTTGTGAAGTTCAGCTGGTTTAAATTACTGCATATAATTTTTTTCCTTAGCGAAAAATCAAATTGCTAGCGTTAGCAAACATGAAACGACAGTGGTAACTTAAACTTACTTCTGGCGTTAGACACGTTACACGTCATCAGTTCCTAAAATACTGCTGACGTTTGCTCCAACACCACGAGTAAACTTTTTCAATGGTACCATATTGGTGGCGTTGGAGCCCTACGCCGGCAAGGCCAATTTTAGCACGCCATAACTAGGTTTTTCTGCATTGTTGTACACTAGTACTGATAATATTGGTGTATATACGGTGGGCATTCCCTCACTGACATGTCGACCATCGGTGATGGTCGCTACTCCTTCCCCTAGTGCATTACCAATGTCTAGCACAATGAGAAAAAGAAGAAGCGACTCCCACAACAACAGTCGGGAGTCTTCGTTCAAGAAAGTCAATCTATCACATAGGGAGCCCCATTAGACTGAAAGTCAACACTAAGTATCAATAAAATTTACATATATCGAATAATGGCATAAAAAAATTTACGAGTTCCAAACTCCATCATCCATGGAAAATTTCCTCATGACCTTGGCTAAATATAGGACATATCAAAATTTACCATAATGAAAATTAATCAACACTCAGGCAAAACATAGGAACCGCATGCATCACTACAACAATGACCACACACACATGCACCGTGATGTGTTTGTTGCCACCAAAGCTCACTTCAACTTGGCGGCAGCCGACATTACCCAACACAACCTAGCTAATGAACGATCGACCGACTAAAACGCACCTCTGTCCGAATTAAGCCGTGACTTGCGCAGACAATGGCCATCGCCGAAGCGTGTGGCAGCGTGCAGGCGTTCGTGTATGGCGTGGGTGATGTGGAAGCTCGTGTTGTGTGCGTGTGAATAGGAGGATCCAGCCGACCCCTGCTTGAGCTTGAGCTTGCTGTACATCCATGGTGGCCAGGGGCAGACTAGTATAGAAACAGGATCAATGGTGAAAGAATAGGAAAAACGAACCTGAGCCATTGGATGGAAGATGACTGGTACAGATTTAGGTGGAGGGTTATTAGTGTACATTTCTTGAAAACCCCCTAGTACTAGTTACATATAAAACATAACTTTTGCAATAACCACCTCAAATCCCTCATATATCAATCAATCCGTCCTTCATAAATAAGACAATGTTTCAAACCTGTACCGGTGCCCCTCTCTTAAGTTTACACAAAAACTGAACATATATTTACTGTACAAGAAGTCATGTATATTCGATTTCATTACTACTAATACATTAAAAAATCATGCAAGAAATCCAAACATGTTGGTCACTCACTAAAAGTATGTGGACATCATCACAAATATTAGAGTACATGAGAACATTAATCCATCCACTTAATCATAACAAAACATACATTTGAAATTTTACAATCCCAGACCAGAAGAGATACACATACATATATTGTCAAGTGTAACATATCATGAGAGGATCATTTTTCGTACATCTCATGCAAGACTAATTATGAAGGACCAAAATAATAGCCGTTTCAGCAAGCATTGCCATTAGAAATTGTATCAACTTTTGCTACTTGATGGCACACAACAGAAAAGCCTCTGTTACCAGTGCTTATTGCTCATCGAGCTTCTTGTGCTGGGAGAGATCAGACCTAATAACAAATAAAATTCAGTTAGCACAGGTTTGTACAAGTGTCAAGCATTCATATTTAATCTTATTACTCATGATCTAATCAAATGAATATGCATCAACAATGCCATCCGACTGTGTGCTGCACATACCACATGGAAGGGAAAATAGAGATGAACCAAATTCATCCAAAAATACAACCTAAAGTATGCTTCTATGCTGGAACTCGCAGAACCGCCAACTATTTTGTTGCTCATCCTAATTTACTAACAATGACATAGATTATAGAACATTATTTATCTTGTACAAAAAAATGTAGGGTAACGCAGCAGAAAACAAAAAATTTCCGACCTACGCACCAGCCCAGGACCACTATGGAGACTGCATACAAGGTTTGATCATTTTCGTTACCGACTCGTAGCGCAGTGGAAGTAGAGTCGGTGACGAACGGCGGTGCAGATCCCCGCAGCTAGGATTTTACAACCTCCCAACCGCGAGGATGTATACCCTCATCTGCCCCGCGGACAGCCCTCCGGGAGGCGGTCACACAGTCCCCCGGACGGTGTCGCGGACAGCCCTTCGGGAGGACCTCCGAAACTCGGACTGTCACTCGGACAGCCCTTCGGGAGGACCTCCAAAACTCGGACGGTCACACGGACAGCCCTTCGGGAGGCACTCTCGCACTAAGACCGAAACTACGATCTCTGTACAGAGTTGCACACATACGGTGTCATCTATCCGGCAGGGCTTCGCCGTCCAGAACTAGTTCCTGCCGGAACCCAGACAGCCTTTCGGCTCTACGAAACTATTTCGTGGGAGGGAGAGAGAAAGCCAGACGAGCATGGCTTGTGTATGAGAGCAAGAGTGTGTGAGATGGCAGCCCACTCACCTCCTATTTATAGGAAAACCAAGGGGTAGGGTGGTTTTACAATAAAACCCAAAAACTCCCATGCACTAGCTCACACATGAGGGTGTTAAGTGCAAAATGGGATGCCATGTGGAGCTCCATGGAGGAGCTGCACATGTGAACGTCCCACCTTCATGGGGGCCCCCCAAAGGGGGTTCCTTGATCCCCAAGCCCTTCTAGAAGCCTTTTGGGAAAAGCCCCAAAAGGTGGATTTCCAATAAAGTAACCATAAAGCAGATTTCACTATTCACGACGACATTTTTCAGCGTCTGATCGAACTGAAAATATTCATGTGGGCTTAGAACAATTCTAGTACCCACCAAAATAATTTTCAATGCGAGCCGGAACAATTCCGGTTTAGTGATTTCATCTGCGAAAAGCATCTGAAGCGGTTTCGGCAGCTCCGGAACATTTCCGGTTTTCATCCCGGAAAATTCCAGAAAGTTTCCAGAATGATTCTGGCACCCTCCAAGAATTATCAGGCATGTGCCAAAATCAATTTGACTTTATGGTATCCTCTGAAACAACTTTTCAGTTTCACCGGAACTCATCCGGTGACCTCTCTGCGGAACTTTTCCGCTGTCCGAAACTTTTCCGGTGTCCGAAACTTTTTCGGTGTTTTTCTCTCAGACTCCCTGTCTAGTATTCAGCAGATAGATGACCCTTAAGCGTGTGACCCTATAGGTTCGGTGAAGCATAGACATGACCCGGAACCCCTTCCGATCAATGATCAACATCGGAGCCGTGGACACCCATATTGATCCCTATACCCACACGAATGAATATTCGAGTGAACCTCCAGTTGCCGTGAGCTATTCCTGTTGCTTCGCGATATGTTACAAATACCCGAGGTGAGACATGTTGGCATCCCCGTGGATCAACACCTTGTCCACTATGCCAGTTACCTCGTTACCGGTATTGTTCTCTTTTCTCGTTCCCGTGTTCCGGCATCCCCGTGATCAAATCACAAAGTGTCTGGCCAGACGATGATGGATACCGTAACACCGAGAGGGCCCAGAGATATCTCTCCATCGTCGGAGGAGCAAATCCCAATCTTGAGCTATCAAGTTACTTGACATACTTTTCCATGAACCCGTAAGCCGCCGTAATAGCCACCCATTTACGGATGACGTTTAACAAACCCCAAAGTTCATGAAGCAAGCATGAAGAAACTCGATACTCTCATGGTCTAAGGAATTACGCAAACATTAACTTCCTGTGTTATTAACCATTAACTTATGACGAATGTATCTCATAGCATAACATCAATTTGGGTCGATTCAACACAAGTGTTCTACCAACAATTGTGCCCTCAAAATTGCCGGCATAGCCATGCCCATGATCAGGAAAACAGGATCATCATGCAATACTTGAGCTAGTCTTAGAGGCCAGACTAGGAATACATTTTACCGTTTATTATTCCACACGTGCAAATGAGTCTTCCTCCGAGCCTCGTTTTATTTGTAGACTCGAGAATCATTGCAGTTATAGCATGGAACATAAACATAATTATGAACAGGGAGATAATCAATAACATTTATTATTGCCTCTAGGGCATATCTCCTACAGACTCCCACTTGCACTAGAGTCAATAATCTAGTCAATGCTAGTGCACTTTACACCTATGGCATACTGGTGTAAAATATGCTTCGCTTGTGGTATAGCCTGATGTCCAACGGATCTGATGACTTCAGCTCCGTGTGTAACTTTGCATATCCTCGCGTTTTCACGCTTTCACAAAATTCATATTTTGTGTGGACTTGGCTTTGCATATGTGTGAATCATTGGTCGAAACTATCTGCAATAGTGTCCCATAGACCAAAGCCATCTTGGAACCATACTAAGTTCATGAATGAACTATATGATTCAACAACTTCTTTGTCGCTTCTCAAGCGTCAACATACTTAGCCTTTGTAATAGAATTCGCCACAGTATCTTGTTTGGAACAATTTCCAACTACCGTGCCACCATATTGTGTATTACACAAAACCCTTAACTTAAATCGAAAATCGCATGGAGCATTGATGAAGATTGTATCGATGTAATTGCTTACAACGAGCACTTCATAATCTCTGCTTGCGAGAAAACATGTCATCAGTACTACTCTAGTACTCAGTGACATCTTTCACTGTTGTCCTATGATCAGTACTTTGATCACTTTGGTATCTATACTCGCAACAACTTTTGGAGTATCGGACATATCTGGTTGTTTTACATACCATGGAATACATGATTAATCCAAACACAAGAGTGTGTGGAATCTCCATCATGTATTTTACTCATCAGTGTTTTGGGACACCGAGTCTTGCAAAAACTCTTTCCATGTGACTTCGGTAAGAATCACTCCTTGGCCTTTTAAATGCCAAAAAGTTTTTAGCATCTTGTCAATATGTATTCATTGCTTAGCCCCATTAGGTAAATCTATCTCCATAGATCATCATGCCTAATATTGAGGCTATTGAGCCTAAGCACTTCATCGAAAAACTATTTTCAAATGAAGTCCTAATTCGTGTCATGAAATTTATTTCCAATTAACAATGTGTCAAGTACACACGGTTTTTAGAAATATTATTATGCTCCCACTTACTTTCTTGAATCACAAGCATCTTCGATACCCATTTGATGAAGTCAAAAACCCTTTTGACCATTCCATCAAAAACGAAGATTCCAACTCCACTTTGCTCTCTTCTGTCCATCGCTGGAACTCTGAAGTTTGCATACTTACTAGCATCCTCTGGATCGACAAATTACTTTGGACTGTATCACATACAAGTCCTAGGTTTCATTCCCATCAGATGGAAATCCTTTTGTCATCCATGTTTCATATCTCATGATTCAAATATGTATTAATTGCTAGTTCAACCCGAACCGACTTCAAGCATCGCTACGGTGAGACAATCTCATCGTAGTCAACTCTTTGAACTTGTTTTTGCAACAAGTCGAGCTTTATGGATAAAACATTTTTATCCGTATCAGTTTTTAGTTCCATAAATATTCGTTAGACTCTAAGCCTTCCGAATGGTGTATCAAGATTTTAATCTTGAAACATTGATATGGAAACTATCTCAGATTGTATTGGTATTTAGCCAATTCCGGAGTCAGGGCCCATCATCGCTTCCTTATGTATCGTAGGTATACTGTTGTCCAACAACAATATCTCGTTTGCGCACCTGAGAGGTTTGCACGAGCCTTGCCTACGTGGTTCAGCTGCAAGTTCGACTGAAGTCCATACATTTTATTGTAGAGACTTCCGTATCAGTCGCAGTAGGAAACTCCGGAATCACTTCCAAGGTTTCTTTCCTTTGATCTGATGACGAAGATACTGGTTATCTTGTCGAGTTGCACTGTCCTCCCACTCGCCTTTTGTAAGAATTATTCTCTTTAAAAGCATACCGTTTTGCGGCAAAAACCCTTTGCCTCGGTATAGCGGTGGGGAAATACCCAATGACTTGGGATAACCTTACAAAGTAGCACTTGTCTGATTTGGAATAGGTTTGTAACCTTTTACACAAGCCCCATATTCCAAATGTTAAGAAAAGATATAACATGGTTGGGCGTACCATACCATGGCGTCATTTCAACAGACTTGATGGAGCTCTTTTCAGTGTAAAAGCCGCAGTCTCTAAAGCATCACTTTAAAAGGGATAATGGAAAATCTATTTATGTCATCTTTGATCTTACCATGTCATAAATGGTTCGATTACATCTTCACGGACTTTCCACTTGTAGTGGTGTTCCGGGAGGTGCAAGTTATGAAACCCCTTTCACAACTCATCAGACATTCGCTAAACTTGTAACTCAAATATTCCTTTCTGCAATCGAATTGTAGAAACATAATTTTCTTGTTACAATATTTTCTTCTTCATTTTGAAAACCTTTCGAATGATTTCAAAAGATCCAGACTCACGTCTTATCAAGTAAATATCCATATATCTACTTGAGTCATTTCTGAAGATAGATAAATCCACTACTTGCAACAACATTTATTGGACTACACACATCATAATGTATGATCACCAATATGTTCTATGCTCGTTCCTTATGGCCTGTGAACGGTATTTCAGTCACTTCACTTTTCAGAGGAAAGTTGCAAGTGTCAGATGATTCAAAATCAAACGACTTCAAAATCCATCATAATGGAATTTTCCATGCGGGTTTCTCCAATGTGACCAAATGCAGTGCCACACTTGTGTGGTATTCTTTTAGTCTTGCGACATTTAGCGTCAGTGTTATGGATGTATCATATTACCATCAATATTCATAGCATACATCCCATCCTGTATGGAAGCATGGCCCTTCATGTTATTCATAACACCGAACATCAAAAGTTCTCTTATGAATAACCTTCTTGCAAAATACCTTATGCAAAGGGCTAGAGTGTATGAAACTCTAAATGAATTATGAAAGTAAATACAGAGGCAATGTATTAATATCAATATTCATAACATACATCTCATTCATAATGAAAGTATGGCCCTTATGTTATTCATAACATCGAACATCAAAAGTTCTCTTATGAATAACCTTCTTGCAAAATACCTTATGCAAAGGGCTAGAGTGTATGAAACTCTAAATGAATTATGAAAGTAAATACAGAGGCAATGTATTAATATCAATATTCATAACATACATCTCATTCATAATGAAAGTATGGCCCTTATGTTATTCATAACATCGAACATCAAAAGTTCTCTTATGAATAACCTTCTTGCAAGATACTTTATGCAATGGGCTAGAGTGTAAAACTCTAAAATGAATTATGAAAGTAAATACATAGGGAATACACTAATGGAAGGTATAGTAACATTTACTATGTTCCCTGTGTGTATCTAAACCTCATTCCTGGCTAGTCATTTAGGCCGTAGTAGTTCTTTCATCGAGTTCCAACAGAGTGCAATCGAGCGGGTATCTTTGTGATTAACTCACAATACCCAAGAATTAGTGATTAACATGTTTAACCATAATTCCCAAGAACTATATCTTTGACCAGCCTTCTATACATCAAAAACTTGTATGACATTCATACATGAGCTGGATATTCCAGTCTTCTATCCTTTTGCCATTATACTTCTAACAATTTAACTTTCAATATTTCTCCTACTCTCAGAAGAAGCACCCAACTTAAGAGTGGCGATAGCCCCGGACTTCCTAGGCGTGAAAGTTTCACTAACACCCTTCGGATACTTCCTTTCTCTTTAAGTTGTTGTTTTATTCACCATCATCATATGACAGGCGTTCTCCTGGATCCCTCTCTTATCAGTCTAATGCATAGTAAACTCCTTTACTAATAGTTTGCAAACAAACATTGCTTTGGATATCTCATATCTTTTAGCCTTTGTCTTTCTCTGAAAATGATTTTCAGATTCCATGAATATCACATAACTATCCAAACTTTCGAAGTTCGTGTCTCATGGAAGCAAACATATTGCACTTTGACTGAAAAGGAATTCTAGCTTTTGGATCGAAGGACGAGAGTCACATGATCCATAGCATTAACGGGAGAATACCGAAAGCATGCGATAGGACAAAGTCCTTCTCGGCACTCTTGAGGACAATCCTCACATTACGTTACCAACCGTAAAGTTTTGACCAGATATTTAACAGCTATTCAATTTTAACAGGGAAGGTGGAAATGCGAGCCATTATTCTACAACTATTTTGCAAATCACACTTAGACAGTGTTCAAAATTAATTGCACTGAGAATTAAAAGAATTAATTCTACAGTGCGCTCCCACTCAAATCAATATCTCTCATAATTGATTGTGAATGATTCAAGACACGAATTTCAATTCAACGCCATTGATGGTGAGCATCACTGATGATGAGAACTTCAATTGTTAGGCAAACTTGCCGATCACATCTCTATGTGACTCTTGTTCATCTTTCGATGCATGTGTTCCGAGCTCATGACTTTCATGCTTGAACGTCAAGACAACCAAGTGATCTCGTTGCGAGGTCTTAACTCACCCGCCTCACACATCCCTAATCGTTCGTACCCATGTCAGCATGGCGCACCCCGAAAAGTTATGTGCCGTGACGGTGCTACACTTGGGAGAACACTAACTACTTGATATTTTTGTGAGAGATCACCCTAATAAAAAGCGACTACCACGCAATCAAGAAGGGTGCATCATAAGGGATAAACATCTCAGGCAATTCATAATAGCAAGATATGGTATAGCCCTTTCTGACGGAGAACTTTTTCATTTCTTCGTCTTCGGCATTCGCGTCGGTGTTCACCTTCGCGAAGATTGCCACCACCTTGTCGATGCACCAAATAATATTGCTATCTCTATAGCTAATAAAATAAGTGCATTACATAAGGTTGACACGCAGGTCATTAAAGTGCAATCATATGGCTCCAGCCATCATGCCGAATCATGACACGCAGGTCATGTTTAATATTACATCATATAGTCATCTCATACATAATCAAATTAATATGAGCACTGCTATACCACATCATATGCACATGCAAACCATCCTGCAAAACCAAGTTAGACGCCTCTAATAGGTTCATGCAAAATTTTATTTTACGTGGCTTCTAAGGTTTCGAAACAAACCGAAGCTACCAACGTCCATCATCAAGCATGATAATCCAAGTCGCTAGATTAACATTCCAGGGTGTATGAAACACGAGATAATAAAATCTCGAGCCCCATACTAAACTTCGTCATACGCGTGACCCCCGTGCAGATCACATCTGCATTGCCCTTTCGTCTGCAAAATTTCATCTTTCTTTTTAACTACGGTGGAATTCAATGAACTGTTAGCACTTCGTTGATCAATCAGGATCGCGGATTGCCAGAACATTGAAACTCCACCATACTGTTATCAAGATCAGAAATATGTAAATTCGAGGGAAGCAACAAGAACATCGGGTAACAGACTTCATCTGCTACCCGCACAAATAATTTTCAGCAATAGATCTCATCTACTACCTAATTATATTGTGCAACACCCATACATCTCTATGTATTCTTGATCGCAACCTGCATCTACGCATAGCACGGCTCTTGATGCCACTGTAGGGTAACGCAGTAGAAAACAAAAAATTGCCGACCTACGCACCAGCCCAGGACCACTATGGAGACTGCATACAAGGTTTGATCATTTTCGTTACCGACTCGTAGCGAAGCGGAAGTAGAGTCGGTGACGAACGGCGGTGCAGATCCCCGCAGCTAGGATTTTACAACCTCCCAACCGCGAGGATGTATACCCTCATCTGCCCCGCGGACAGCCCTCCGGGAGGCGGTCACACAGTCCCCCGGATGGTGTCGCGGACAGCCCTTCGGGAGGACCTCCGAAACTCGGACTGTCACTCGGACAGCCCTTCGGGAGGACCTCCAAAACTCGGACGGTCACACGGACAGCCCTTCGGGAGGCACTCTCGCACTAAGACCGAAACTACGATCTCTCTACAGAGTTGCACACATACGGTGTCATCTATCCGGCAGGGCTTCGCCGTCCAGAACTAGTTCCTGCCGGAACCCAGACAGCCTTTCGGCTCTACGAAACTATTTCGTGGGAGGGAGAGAGAAAGCCAGACGAGCATGGCTTGTGTATGAGAGCAAGAGTGTGTGAGATGGCAGCCCACTCACCTCCTATTTATAGGAAAACCAAGGGGTAGGGTGGTTTTACAATAAAACCCAAAAACTCCCATGCACTAGCTCACACATGAGGGTGTTAAGTGCAAAATGGGATGCCATGTGGAGCTCCATGGAGGAGCTGCACATGTGAACGTCCCACCTTCATGGGGGCCCCCCAAAGGGGGTTCCTTGATCCCCAAGCCCTTCTAGAAGCCTTTTGGGAAAAGCCCCAAAAGGTGGATTTCCAATAAAGTAACCATAAAGCAGATTTCACTATTCACGACGACATTTTTCAGCGTCTGATCGAACTGAAAATATTCATGTGGGCTTAGAACAATTCTAGTACCCACCAAAATAATTTTCAATGCGAGCCGGAACAATTCCGGTTTAGTGATTTCATCTGCGAAAAGCATCTGAAGCGGTTTCGGCAGCTCCGGAACATTTCCGGTTTTCATCCCGGAAAATTCCAGAAAGTTTCCAGAATGATTCTGGCACCCTCCAAGAATTATCAGGCATGTGCCAAAATCAATTTGACTTTATGGTATCCTCTGAAACAACTTTTCAGTTTCACCGGAACTCATCCGGTGACCTCTCTGCGGAACTTTTCCGCTGTCCGAAACTTTTCCGGTGTCCGAAACTTTTTCGGTGTTTTTCTCTCAGACTCCCTGTCTAGTATTCAGCAGATAGATGACCCTTAAGCGTGTGACCCTATAGGTTCGGTGAAGCATAGACATGACCCGGAACCCCTTCCGATCAATGATCAACATCGGAGCCGTGGACACCCATATTGATCCCTATACCCACACGAATGAATATTCGAGTGAACCTCCAGTTGCCGTGAGCTATTCCTGTTGCTTCGCGATATGTTACAAATACCCGAGGTGAGACATGTTGGCATCCCCGTGGATCAACACCTTGTCCACTATGCCAGTTACCTCGTTACCGGTATTGTTCTCTTTTCTCGTTCCCGTGTTCCGGCATCCCCGTGATCAAATCACAAAGTGTCTGGCCAGACGATGATGGATACCGTAACACCGAGAGGGCCCAGAGATATCTCTCCATCGTCGGAGGAGCAAATCCCAATCTTGAGCTATCAAGTTACTTGACATACTTTTCCATGAACCCGTAAGCCGCCGTAATAGCCACCCATTTACGGATGACGTTTAACAAACCCCAAAGTTCATGAAGCAAGCATGAAGAAACTCGATACTCTCATGGTCTAAGGAATTACGCAAACATTAACTTCCTGTGTTATTAACCATTAACTTATGACGAATGTATCTCATAGCATAACATCAATTTGGGTCGATTCAACACAAGTGTTCTACCAACAATTGTGCCCTCAAAATTGCCGGCATAGCCATGCCCATGATCAGGAAAACAGGATCATCATGCAATACTTGAGCTAGTCTTAGAGGCCAGACTAGGAATACATTTTACCGTTTATTATTCCACACGTGCAAATGAGTCTTCCTCCGAGCCTCGTTTTATTTGTAGACTCGAGAATCATTGCAGTTATAGCATGGAACATAAACATAATTATGAACAGGGAGATAATCAATAACATTTATTATTGCCTCTAGGGCATATCTCCTACAAAAAACACTCAAGTGCATTATGTTCATATGGTGGGACTGGCAACCACCGGCAGAAGAAAGCAATAAAAATATTTACATATAAAGTTCAAATAAACTTAAGCTAGCATGCAAAATGCAGAATCATATTAGACATCAATCCTATAAAACTTGGGATTTTCAAATAGACCAGCGTATGTTCAAATAAGAAAATAGCATATCGTATGATCAAATAGTATCCCTCGAAGCCACTGGACAGTTTTATCACTCAAAAGTTGTCATGACTTCGAGAAGAGCAATAGTAGCCATTAGCAGTTAACCACATCGATAGTGTAATATTAGACACACAACAATGGCAGTTGTTCGCATTTGAAGCACGAACCAAATATGCACATTGCATAGGCATTTCTACTGCCCACATAACATCTTTCACTACACTATTTTTACTGAAAAGAGCTCAATTTTTTTTGGATACTCCACTAGGCAAAAATATCTAGCAATATTATTTGCAAACACACTGGGCTTCCATGTTTTTTTATCAGGTACCTTCATAAATTTTGAACATAGGGGAAAGCTTGAACAACCATCCATATACCTCAGACATCATATTACAAGTTTCAAGGACTACTTAAAAGCAGAGATAGGAAAGGACAAACAAATGGCAGATTCAGATTATTATTATAATCCAATAGTTGTAAAAGAAAATGATGGTATGCATTATATTACTTTGGAATAACAAGAAAACCACGACAACATGGGAAATAAAAATGAACAAGATGACCGATAAAGAGTAGTCGTAAACCGTTTCACGGTGTGGAAACCAATTAAAGTGCAACAGACTTTGACAATTCAATTGCTCTAGTATCAAAATCTTATCAAAATGTTACATTTTCACCAGTTCATCGGCGTGGATGTAGTGATTCTACCCTTGTCATTGATTGTATTTTATTTTGGCTCCAGGCTCGATCATAACCGGGCTTCAATCAGAATGTGTTCATGTAGTGCTCAAATAATACTGTAGTGATCCGAGGAACTGTAGTTTTTCTTTTGTTGAGGTCTATGGAACAAATAGTTTACTACTACCAGTGAACAAAATGGCAGCGTACAACACTTGGCTGCCCATTCTAATGCGCCAAAAATAATGTGCACCCAGAAATTGTAGAAGGCAAAATAGAAGCTAACTGCATATTGGAAATCATGAAATCACCAAGTTAGGTCATCCTATAAGCATCCGTTGATCCTCAGGTCAAATTTTCATTGACAAAAAGATTTTTCAGCAAACGAGTGCAACTATTATTTTTTTCTCTGGAAGAAGACATCTCCAATTGCAAGGTTGCAAATTAGAAGGTACAGACAGCGAGAGTCTTATTTTACATGCGGCAGGTTACAATGAATGAAAACTGAAAACAAGAATGATAAACTTCAACCTCTCGGGTGAGGCGCTTTGGAGCTAAACCTGCATTGAACCCCTTTTTTTGGGAAGTACGAGATGCATATTTAAAAGTATCAACAAATTCTGAACAAAATCCAACATGTACGTATACAGTACATATGTGTAAAATTTCATCATGCTTCTTCTTGAACACAGCACAGTATAAAATATGAGCTACAATGACCAATGTTGACAGTGAGCAATCTTCACACCCATGTGTTTTTGGATAGCATACTACTGTAGAACTAAGCCATAGCACTAAGCATCATGCTAAGCGTCACAGGTGAGGAGAGCTGCCATTAGAGAGCAATCTACAGGAGGGAGAGGGGGGGGAGGGAAGTGGGAGAAACAGAGCTGACCTTGTTTCTGATCCTGCGAGGCGAAGGAGGCGAGGAGATCGAGCACCACCGGCTTGCCTCTGGTGATCTGTTGCTGGATCTAGGAGCAACGGGGAGGAGGAGACAGTGGCAGCATCACCACGGACTAGACCACTACTAGCTTGCCTCCGGATGTAGGAACATGCAGCTGAGCGGGCGGGGCACCGGCGACCACCAGGGAGGAGGAGACCATATTGGGGTGGCCTGGGGACGGAGCCAAGCGACCTGGATGCCGTAGTAGAAGGGGGGAGGCAGGGAGCAGGTGCCGTGGGAGCAGCCGTCGTCCACCACGGAAGCACCAGATCTGCCTATCTGGACAGCCGCCACCGCCGACGAGAGATAGGGGAACGGGGGAGCGAGCGACAGGGAGAGTCGTTTTGTAGGAGAGGGCCCTGGAGCAAATTAGTCGGGAGCAAAGGGACATGTTTGCACAGAGTTGTGTAGTTATGAGTACAGATCTATCCTCTTCAATCTGCGACGTACATGCCTGATCCAACGGCCCGATATACTTTTTCTATTCTTCTACGGTAAGCTATGTTTCTATACTAGTCGTTCCCTGGTGGCCATGGCTGCGGTTCGTCGGAGCTGAGCGCCTATGCCGAAGGCAACCGTAAAAATGGGGAAAAGGAGATGGGAAGTGCGGCTCACCGATGTGTGGAAGGCGAGCTCGGACGGGCGCGAGGATGCTGACCCGAGTAGTGCAGCAGGGTTGATCGACGACGTGTGTTTTTGGCACTGTTCAAGATATCTCCGATATGTCGATAAATCGGCCGATTTATCGCTTACTGGTATTTGACCGATAAGATGAATCAGCCGATAAATTAGCCGATATGTCGATAAATCGGCCGATATGCCGATAAACCAGGCAGTTTGCCCCTTATCCTAGGTCGATCGATAAGTTCCCGATAAGCGATATCCTCAACATTGGTTTTCGGTGAAGAAGAACGACGAAGAGGACGCCGTGGAAGGAGCTCCGGGGATGTCGTGGAAGGAGCTCCGGAGACGGTCGGGATGGAGACGACCTGACGTGGCGTGACGAAATATGGGGATGGCCGGGCGCACGGCGGAGAGAGACGACCAGACGGCGCACGACGTTGTGTGCATGTGGTGTGGAGGTGTGCGCTGGCCTCGGGGCCCACGCTAGTACTAATCACAGTAGTAGTAGCAGCAGCAGCGGCGGCGGCGGCGGCGGCGGCGGTGGTGGTGGCAGTGGTAGTGGTAGGGGTAGTACGGGCCCATGAGACCGCCCTACTATTAAGTGGGGCCCACACAGCTGGCCTGTCTACTCATAGTAATAGCATGGGATTTATAAAACGCGCTACTACTATCTACTTAGTAGTAGTGCATGTTTTATAACCCGTGCTACTACTATGGTATGTCCCGGGGTGCGGTGTTGACCACTTAATAGTAGCGTGTGTTTTAGATGCACGCGCTACTACTAAGTTGTATTAGTAGCGCGGGTTAGTTAACCCGCGCCACTATTAGGTGGTTGCCTATAGAAGTTTTTTCTAGTAGTGCTTGTGTTTATTAACTTGTAAATATATTAACTTGGAAAATATAAGTTATAGACCACAAATTTATATCATTGAATTTGAATGCTGTCACTTTTAATACACAAAACTTATATTTTGTTAGTCAAATTTACAGTTAGAATTTGACACGAAATGTGAGGTGTACTAGATGAACCATGATGGAGGGAGTAATCCAGATGTCACTTACGCCCCTGCTCGCGTGCACAGAAGCGCGTACAGTCGATGGTGATCTACAGATGTCATGCTGTTGATTAATCGCCTCATGGATCCATGGACACCGGAGCGACTTATATATTACACCCTCTGTTCTTAAATATAAAATGTTTTGGCAGTTTAATTTAAAGCTTCTTTACATTCTAAAAACAGAGGCAATACTTTGGGTAGTTCTTGATGATCACCGGCAACCATTGGAGCCTCCACACCACGTGGGTGGCTGAAGATCGTTGACTGACATACACATTATAGCTAGGCACTGACATCCATCCATGCATGTTTATGGGTAAGCCGCGTCGGTCGGTGCTCGATGACGAGAGTGCACGCGGGACTGTATTCCATGGAGTATGTTGGTTGTTGGGATGAAAGAAACATGACGATGACACTCAGCGTCCAGCTCCACAGCCCATTTGCTGGTCGGCACCGTCGTGAGTTCTTGGAGGGAACAGGAGAAAGTGTGGGTTTGCGGGAGGCACGGGCTAGTACCGCGCGACCGAACGAGACCGAGCCAGATGGTGCTCTCTAGCTAGCCAGCTACGGCCTGCTGCATTCGCCGCGTTCGGCCATGGCAGAGAGCACCAATACGTGCAGTGCAGGTGAAGCATATGCATGTGACCGACATCACCCCAACGATCTGATCGGCAGTGTATCAAACAAATATGGTCTCTGTCAGCAGGAGACATTGGTGAATGATGAAATGGGCAATGCTGCATTGCTTGTACAAATGTTACATCTTCTACAGCCCATGTATACCACAGTGCGAATGTCCCATTTTCTACAGCCCATGTATACCGAATCGATCTATCCTACAGGCTACAGCCACAGCACTTCCATTCCATACAGTAGGAGCAAACCGTATGGTACTGGCTAGGCTACGCTAGCTGATCTTCTTCTACTAGCACGATGCCGGCGCGTTGCTACGAAACTAAAATATGAGTAAGGTCATGATTTAAGAGTATCTACAGCCGGACCTAGCAAATCTGACCCTTAAACGCCCGCGGATGCGCCCGGTCAGTGACCGGGCGTGTCCGTTTTGAGCCCCTATAATTTGGTCCGCGCAGCCACACTTCTCATTTTTCTTCTCATATGTTCGGTCACTTGCACGTGATTGGTGAAGAAGAGAGAGAAAGAAAATAATGAATAAGAAAAGAGAAAAAGGTGGTCCGGAGTGGGGTCGCGTCCTACGTGGTGGACTGACCGGGCGTGTCCGGGCGCGTCCACGAGCCCTCATATCGTCCCCATATTTGAGATGGATATGAGGGGTGCCGATCAGTCCGGGCGTTTGAGACGGATATGAGGGGTCCGGTTGGGTCGCATTTTTGTGACCGGTCAGTGACCGGGAGGGCGTTCCGAGCGTTTGAGGAGCATATAGGGGTCCTACTGTAGATGCTCTAAGAGCACAAGTTTGAGTTGGAGTCACATTTTTGCATTTTGTTATTCTGCATTCTTCAAATGTGAAAGCAGTAGTGTACTTGTTAATTCGTTTTAGATCCCACATGTGAGTAAAGTGCATTTGTTTATTTATGTCTCTTGAAAGGTTGCTAGTCCCACATGTGGGTAAGGGTGCATTTTTTTATTGATGAAGCTTGTTGGTCCCACATATTAAAAAAGGAAAAAATTCGTCTAGTGGTAAAATATCAAAATCCCTCATAGTAGGACAGCAAGTAGGCATAGAGGATCTGGCTATCAGTGTGAGGCGCTATCCCGGTGTCCTGGAATCAAATACCGCGTCCCGCAAATTAGTAATGCTTCTAACCGAAATCTTAAGTAGTCATTGTCTAGTTTCATTCTCGTTGACAAGGAACGCATTGGCCTTCGGCCGGAATGGATGAGGATGGATGGGAGGAAATCACAAGCAACCCTATATTTGCCATTTCGAAAGTTCGCCTAGCCCTAGATCGATAGAAGGAGTAAAGGGACGCTTACATATTTTTTAGGGGATTGTGAAATAAAGAAAACATATGCTCTGAATTTTGAAGTTTAGGGGTGCTGAACTTCGAAATCACTAACCGAGGAGTACTCTTTTCAAAGACCACTTCTATCTCCTTAGATTGCGACAAGTGGCACGTTGCATGTGCGCCACTTGTCGCAACCAGTGAGTTTTTTCTTTTTTCGTGGATCTGTTTATTCAAAACGTTTCATCTCTTAAACCGTGATATCTTCAAAACTAGATTCCATGTTGATAGGTTTTGATGGAAAAAAAATCACGGAAAAAACCAGACAAAAAAATCTGTGCCTCTCGCCGAAGGAAAAAACAAATTTTCTTCGTTTTCGAGAGGCATGGCCGGGCCTCTTGCAGAAGAAAATCCGTGCCTCTCGAGGAAGGAAAAAGGTGTTTTTTTTCGTTTCTAAGAGGCATGGTCGTGCCTCTCGCGGAAGCAAATCCGTGCCTCTCGAGGAAGGAAAAAGAAGAAACGTGTTTTTTTCGTTTTCGAGAGGCATGATCGTGCCTCTAGCGAAAGCAGATCCGTGCCTCTTGCGGAAACAAAACCGTGCATCTCGCGGAAGGAAAAAAAAATAAAAAAACGTGTTTTTCCCGTTTTCGAGAGGCGCGGCCGTGCCTCTCACGGATGGAAAATCATGCCTCTCGAGAAAGGAAATTACACGTTTTTTTTGTGGAATTTGTTTTTAATTTTTCTTCGCCCAGAAGCTAGCAAACCCAGTGGAAAAACAAAAGGCGGAAAAAACAAAAAACATCTAAAAAGTAGAAAATGCGTGCGAAAAAATAAAATCAAAAATAAAATCCGGAGGAAACGTCCATAGCGCGACACCTGACGGCTGCTGAGAGTGACCCTTGGGAGTACCATTTCAAGGCACCATGCAAATTGTTTGGGTTTTCCAAAAGTTTTGCATTTTCTTGAGGTTTTTCCAATGAAGAAACCCCCGATAAATGGCCGGACGTGTCGGATTGTGCAAATGGTGTCGGCATTATTTCATCTGGTATGGATGCCTATGATGGGTATGCCCACCTGTTTGTAAAAGTTGGGGTCATTTATCCATAATCCAAAAAACAACTGGTTGAGAGCAGTGTGTCACACTAGGCCTGACGGGTGCATCCGTGAGCATGTATTTATTTGTAATTAAATAATTATATTATTTTCAATTTCTATCATTATCTAACATGAACATTCTATCATGTTCTAACCATATTTTGGAAACTTTTAGCAATTTTGCAGTTTTAAATTGTGTATGAAAATTTTACAAAGTTGATCACTTTCTTTAAAATTGTTAACAAATCCCAAAAAACAATGCAAATTTTGACCACAAATTAGAATCGACGTCCCTTTTTAAAAATCAATCAACTTTTATTTAAACACAAATATTTCTTGAATTTGTGAATTAAACAATTCGAAAATGGTAAAAAAAATTAAAACGGAAGAACTCTTTTTTTTCAATTTTAAAAAATATTAGAAAAACCAGGAACATTTTTTAGTATTCCAAAGAATATTTTACATTTTGAACAAGTTTCAATAATAGTTATGAATTTCAAAAAGTATAAAAATAAATTAATGAAAAATAGAAGAAAAACGAAAAATACAAAAGAACAAAAACCTCAGGCCTTGGGCCAACTAGGTAACGGCCTTGCTCCCGTCGGCCGCCTGTTGGGCCAGCCCAAGTGTCCGCGGATTTGAAAAACAAATCAATATTATAGTAATGTTTACGGATTTTTAAAAATTTGGGAATTTTCAAAATAAAAATAACTAAATTTTTTAACAGAAAAAGTTCGAGAAACATTGACTCTGTAGGTAACCTTCGTGTTAAGCCGAGCGCTAGATGAGCCAGCCGAATTTTAAAAAGGTTAACAAAGCATTTGAAACATGTAGAGAAAATGTTTCTCATGTATACTACCAAAAATATATAACGTGTGTGAAAAAAGTTAATCATGTACTTAATTTTTTTGATATAAACTTTTGAAGTAAAGCTAAACAATTATTTCAAAAATGTTAATCAGGCATTTGCAAAATGTTAAATTTGTATACAAAAATGTTGATCATGTATTAAAAATGTTAAACTTGTATCTGAAAATTTTTAATCAAGCATTTGAAGTATGCTAAATGTGTATAGAAGAAATATTGATGATATATTTTCTAAAAAGTTAATATTGTTTTTGGAAAATACAAATCAAGTATTTGAAAATTATTAAATGTGTATAGAAAAAATGTTAACCTTGTATTTCAATAATGTTAAACATGTATTATGAATATGTATTAGATATAGACCAAAAGTGTGGATAGAAAAACAATGAAAACCGAATTGAAGAAGAAAAGGAAAGAAAAACTGGTGAAAACCACGAAAGATACAAAAGGACCCAAAGAAAGACAAAGAAAAGAGAAAGAAAATAAAGAAAAACCAAGTGAAAACAAAGAAAACCGGTGAAGATAAAAATAAAAGAAGAAAAAAGAAAAAAGAAACACGGAAAATCAGCGGAATAACCGGCTCTTTTACCTTAAGTTGCCCCCCCCCTACTACTGTATCACAAACCTAATAGTGAGCTAGTGGCTTGTGGTGCAACGCTGCCTCTAGTAGACCTGGTTTCGATCCTAGCTTCTCCCTTTGTATCCTCTATTTATTTTATTTGAAGTGTTCACTAATTGGTCGGTCCATTACTATGGATATCTCTTGTGGCATATTATCAAAAAAGACCATCCTACCCTTAATGAAGGAGTATCGAGAGATCTCGTCAGTGAATGTGTTTAGGGGGGGGTGTACCGAAGCAGAAATGTCATCTCTAATGGCTACAACCTCAGCTTCCCCGATAGAAGTGCAACGCTAAATGCATCGCCCTAGCGACAAGGTGGCAATTGTTCTGTTGAGGTTACAACAAAGATATTACAAATTGTGCTCGGTCTATCAAATCACCTTTTGCATCTTGATGTTCCATAGGTGGCTCACTGAATATAGTTGTATAATACAAAATCCGTCTAAGGTGTGAGGTAATGGTTGTTACATGTATGAACCTCTTTATGGTTTTCTTAATGAAAATGAGGAGGAAACCCATATTTCTAAAAAAATCATAGTCATTTCGATAAGTAAGAGTGTTGAACCCAATAAGGAGTAGAAAGAATTGATAAGCGGCTTAAGCAAGGTATTCTTTGCAAGTGGTGTAAGATAGTTTGATAATAAAAAAATTGGTAAGCAGTAAAAAGTAACTAAAGTAGTAAGGTTCAACAAGTGGCCCAATCCTTAATGTTGCTAAGGACAAGCCGGTGATACTTCCTATAGTGATTAAAACGCTCTTTGGGACACTTGGAAATATCGTCTAGTTACTTTCACCATGATTCATCGACTTACGTTCATTGCCTTGATAAGTTGTTATGTGGGTGGACCAAAGCTTTAAACATGTGGATCCAAAACAGCCCCTCATGGAACAATTCATAAAGTGGAGTTTACATTTCAGTCATTCGCTCAACCCATCATCTACAAAGTATTTCCATGATGTCTTACCCTAGGCTCAAAATTGGTGAAGTGTCATGTAGTCGACGCTCACACGACACCACTAGAGAAAGAACAATACAACATACCATCAAAACACTAAACGGTGATCAACTTCACATGATTACTGACAACAAGACTTCTTCCATGTCCTCAAGAACAAATAGAACTACTCACAACTCATAACATTGAATATATTCAGTAGATATAGATATGCAATCAACAATCTACGCATATAGATCTTCCACCAAGTAAATCAACTAGCATCAACTACAAGATGTAATCAACACTACTCGCACCCTCAGGTGCCGATTTGAGGTTTGATATAAGGATTGGGCACAAGATGAACTAGGGTTTGGATATGATATCATACTGGTGTAGATATTAATGAAGATGAAGCCTCCCACGATGAGAGGAGCGTTGGTGATGACGATGGTTTCGATTTCCCCCTCCCGGAGGGAAGTTTCCCCGGAGAAATCGATTCGCCGAAGAGCAAATGTTCTCTGCCTTTGGTTTTTCCTCGAGACAGCGACGGAAAGTGGCGAAATTATTCTACTTATATTTTCTATGTCAAAGAGGACCTTATAGCCAAAGGACATCGGGAGGAGAGCCACCAGGGCCACACATGGCCAAGTGGCGCGGCCGGGGGGTGGTCGCGCCACCTGCCCATGTGGCTGGCCGGTGGAGCCCCTCGGGCATATTTTTACTCCAGTAATTTTATATATTCCAAAATAAATCTCCATTAAATTTCACTCATTTTGAACTCCGCGGAATTGTTATGTCTATTATAGCTTTTTCAGGTTAGAATTCTAGCTGATGGTAATCCCTCTCCATCGGCGTATATCTTGCATTCTAAGAGAAAAAGGCATTAGAATTGCGTCATGATCTGAAATATAACTCCAACATAAGATAAATAACAGTAGAAAAACATGATGCAAAACGAACGTATAAATTGGCAACACACAAGATATTGATGAAGTACGCAATTACCTAAAGATGGTATTTCCGATGAATGATTTGGGTAAAACCAAATTATGCTTATGTATTCAACTTGAGAACCTTCCCTCAAGAATCATGGTACATTAAGCTTTCTATATCCAGAAAATATTGGAGAAATTCAATATGGACACGTCCTACTTGTAGGAGATATGCCCTAGAGGCAATAATAAATTTTATTATTTATCCCCATGTTCCTAATTAAGTTTATATTCCATGCTATAACTGCTATGGTTCTCGAGTCTACAATAACCACGAGGCTCGGAGGAAAACTCATATGCATGTGTGGAATAATAAACGATAAAAAGTATTCCTAGTCATGCCTCTAAGACTAGCTCAAGTATTGCATGATGATCCTGTTTTCCTGGTCATGGGCATGGCTATGCCGGCAATTTTTGAGGGCACAATGTTAGAAGAACATTTGTGTTGAATCGTCCTGAATTGATGTTATGCTATGAGATACATTCGTCACAAGTTAATGGTTAATAACACAGAGAAGTTAATGTTTGCATAATTCCTTTGACCATGAGAGTATCGAGTTCATTCGTACTTGCTTCGTGAACTTTGGGGTTTGTTAAACGTCATCCGTAACTGGGTGGCTATTACGGCTGCTTACGGGTTCACGGAAAAGTATGACAAGTAACGAGATAGCTCAAGATTGGGATTTGCTACTCCGACGATGGAGAGATATTCTCGGGCCCTCTCGGTGTTATGGTATTCATCATCGTCTGGCCAGACACAATGTGATTTGATCACAGGGATGCCGGAACGCGGAAACGAGAAAAAAGAACAAAACCGGTAACGAGGTAACTGGCATAGTGGACAAGTTGTTGATCCACGGGGATGCAGATAAATCTCACCTCGGGTTTTGTAACATATCGTGAAGCAACAGGAATAGCACAAGGCAACTGGAGGTTCACTCGAATATTCATCTGTGTGAGTATAGGGGTCAATATGGGTGTCCACGGCTCCGATGTTGATCATTGATCGGAAGGTGTTCTGGTCATGTCTATACTTCACCGAACCTATAGGGTCACACGCTTAAGGGTCATCTATCTGCTGAATACTAGACAGGGAGTCTGAGAGAAATTCACCGAAAAAGTTTCGGAGTCAACGGAAAAGTTCCGGAGAGAGAACACCGGAATAGTTTCGGTAAAACCGAAAAGTTGTTTCGGGGTATACCATTAAGTCAAAATGGTTTCGGAACATGCCTGATAATTCTTGGAGGGTGCCAGTTTTATTCTGGAAACTTCTGGGAATTTTCCAGGATAAAAACCGGAAATGCTCCGGAGCAGCCGAAACCGCTGTAGTAGCTTTTCGCTGAAGAAAAACATTGTTCTGAAATTGTTTCGGAATGCGTTCAATTTTTTTAGTGGGTACTGGAATTGTTCTAGGCACACAAAAATAGTTTGGGATTTATCAGACGCAGAAAAATGTCTTCGTGAATAGTGAAAATCATTTTTTGGGCTGGTTTTGGTGGGGTTTCCTTCTAGAAGGTATTCCCCATTTTTGGAGAGAAGATAAGGTGGATGGAAAGGTGGTGGGCCCCCCCAAGGGGGCAGCCAATTTCGTCCATGGCATGGGGGGGGGGCCATGGGGCTTCCTTCCACCATTAGGTGGATAAGATCAACCCATCCTTATGTGGCATGGTGAAATATCCAAGCCCCTTTTGTACTTTTTTCACCCATGGCCTCTACCCCTTGCTCCTCCTATAAATAGAGGTGGAGAGGGCTCTCCAAGATCATCCCTTGCTCTCATACACATGCCATAGACTTGTCTGGCTTCTCTCTCCCTCCCAGCGAAATAGTTTTGTAGAGCCGAAAGGCTGTCTGGGTTCCGGTGGGAACTAGTTCTGGACGACGAAGCCCTGCCGGGTAGATGACACCGTATGTGTGCAACTCTGTAGAGAGATCGTAGTTTCGGTCTTAGTTCGAGAGTGCTGATACATCTCAAACGTATCTATAATTTATGAAGTATTCATGCCATGTTTACAATAATTCTATATGATTTTGGTATGATTTTATTATAACTAACCCGGACTGACGCTGTTTTCAGCAGAACTACCGTGGTGTTGTTTTTCTACAGAAATAAAAGTTTCGGAATGAGCTGAAAATTTACGGAGAATATTTTTGGAAAATATAAAAAATACTGGAGCGAAAAGTCACCGGAGAGGAAGGCCGAGGAAGCCACAAGGGTGGGGGGCACGCCACCCCCCCTAGGGCGCACCCCCCTGGCTTGTGACTTCCTCGGGAACCTTCTGGGCGTGGGACCGACGCCAAAAACTCCTATAAATACAGAAACCTCCGAAAAGAAACCTAGATCGGGAGTTCCGCCGCCGCAAGCCTCCAGAGCCCCGAAAAACCAATCGGGAGCCCGTTTCGGCACCCTGTCGGAGGGGGAAACCATCACCGGAGGCCATCTTCATCATCTCGGCGGTCTCCATGATGAGGAGGGAGTAGTTCACCCTCGGGGCTGAGGGTATGTACCAGTAGCTATGTGTTTGATCTCTCTCTCTCTCGTGTTCTTGAGATGACACGATCTTGATGTACCGCGAGCTTTACTAATATAGATGAATCATATGGAGTTTTCCCCTCTCTATCTTCTTGTGATGAATTGAGTTTTCCCTTTGAAGTTTTCTTATCGGATTGAGTCTTTAAGGATTTGAGAACACTTGATGTATATCTTGCGATGGGATACCGTGGTGACAATGGGATGTTCTATTGATCCACTTAATGTATGTTTTGGTGATCAACTTGCGGGTTCCGTGACCTTGGGAATCTATGCATAGGGGTTGGCACATGTTTTCATCTTGACTCTCCGGTAGAAACTTTGGGGCACTCTTTGAAGTTCTTTGTGTTGGATTGAACATGATGAATCTGAAATTGTGTGATGCATATCGTATAATCAAGCCCATGGGTACTTGTGGTGACATTGGAGTATCTAGGTGACATTAGGGTTTTGGTTGATGTGTATCTTAAGGTGTTATTTTAGTACGAACTCTAGGGATGTTCATGACACTTATAGGGATAGCTCATACGATTGATCGGAAAAGATAACTTTGAGGTGGTTTCGTACCCTACAATAATTTCTTCGTTTGTTCTCCGCTATTTGTGACTTTGGAGTGAACTCTTTGTCGCACGTGAGGGATTTATATATGATTCAACTATGTTAGTATTGTTGAGAGAACTTGCACAAGTGAAAGTATGAACCCTAGGCCTTGTTTTCAAGCATTGCAATACCGTTTTTGCTCACTTTTATCATTAGTTACCTTGCTGTTTAAATATTTTCAGATTACAAAAACCTATATCTACCATCCATATTACACTTGTATCACCATCTCTTGGCCGAACTAGTGCACCTATACAATTTACCATTGTATTGGGTGTGTTGGGGACACAAGAGACTCTTTGTTATTTGATTGCAGGGTTGCTTGAGAGAGACCATCTTCATCCTACGCCTCCCTCGGATTGATAAACCTTAGGTCATCCACTTGAGGGAAATTTGCTACTGTCCTACAAAACTCTGCGCTTGGAGGCCCAACACGAGTCTACAAGAAGAAGGTTGCGTAGTAGACATCAAGCTCTTTTCTGGTGCCGTTGCCGGGGAGGTGAGTGCTTGAAGGTATATCTTTAGATCTTGCAATTGAATCTTTTAGTTTCTTGTTTTATTACTAGTTTGGTTTTATAAAAGAAAACTACAAAAAATATGGAATTGAGGTTGCCTCATATGCTTCATGTTTTTAATGTCTTTCGTGAAAATGATGGAAAGGAAAATTGTGCTCAAGTGTTAGAAGAAGAAGTTATTAAAATGTTTGGCACTAAATCTTTGAGTGATGAGCATGATTGCAATGTTGTTAGTATGAATTCTTTGAATATCCATAGTACTAATGATGATTGCACTAGTCATGATAAAAAGATTTCTTATAAGCATGTCAATTTTTGTGGAGTGCATAGAGTTTGTGAAGACATGCCTAAAAGGGAAGATAGATTTTGTAAGAGGCATAAGTATTTAGAAACTAAATGGTTGCAAGAGAGGCTATATGTTTGTGCTGAAAGACTTAATATTTCTCGCCGTCCTTATGAACTTTGCAATGAAAGTGATCATTTTAATTTCCAATGTGAATTATTTCATGATCGAATTGTGTCCAAAAATTGTGATAACCTCATTACCCTTGAGCATCATAATGAACTTAGTCTATTTCTGGGGTATGAAGAAATGAAACATAAAACTAAGGATGTTCCAGCTTGGGTTCTCATGAAAATGATTGATTTTGATCTAAATGAAATCTATATGTATTGCGTGGTAAATTGCATTGAGAATCCTTATATTGCCAATTACTTAAAGACAAGAAAACAAATAGAAGATGAAGAGAATACTAATGAAGGGGAAGAGGTTTCCCAATATCCTCCTATTTTTTCTTATGATGAATCAGGTAACGAGGAGGAGCTTTTTATTCAACCAACCTCTTCGAAAAGAAGCTTGGAGGAATTAAATAAACCCACACATAATGTGGTGAAGAAGAAGAAAAGAAGGAAAAGTAAAGGTAAAGAGGTATCTCTCCCAAATAATGACACCCCTTATAATCTTGAAAATCTTTTTGGCACCAACTTAGAAAAATGTGATGATAATAATTGTTATACGATTGGTGCTATTCATACTATTAATGATTAGAGTGATTATGCTTATGTTTTGTAAAGCCACAAGCTTGGGGATGCTATGTTTGATGAGAATGACATGTTTGAGAATTTATTTGTTGCAATTAATGTTTGTCCCAATCTTGGGGATGCTATGTTTAATGAAGATGATGTTTTTAGTCCCCCAAGTTTTGATGTGCAAATTTATTATGATGATAGTATACCCCCTATTTATGATGATTGCAATATTTATGAAAGTGGGTTTGGAAGAGTGTCAACTTTAGATAATAATTGTCCCACTATTTTGGAGGGTGTTGAATCTTATTATAATGATAAAAGTGGATTTGGAGAGGTCACGACTTTATTTATTAATGATTCCACTATTTCGGAAAAGGTTTCAATTGACTATGATGAGAACAAAGCTGCTGATTATGATGATTATTGTGATGATACTTATGTTATAAAGAGTAGTGATAATTATTGTCATAATTTTGAATATCCTTTTACTGAACATTACTCTTTTAATGTGGAAGCAATTTTTAGTGTTCGAGCTTCATATGATACTCCCACTATTAGTCATGAGAAGAAATTTTCTTGTGTGGAGAGTAGTAAAATTTCTATGCTTGTAGATCATGAAGATAATGATTTATGTGATAGTTATATTATTGAATTCCTTCATGATGCTACTTAAATTTATTATGAGGGAGGAACATATGCTTGTAGGAGTTGCAATAATATCAAGTTTCCTCTCTATGTGTTGAAAGTTTTGAAGTTATGCTTCTTTTGCCTTCCTATGCTAGTTGATTCTTGCTCCCATAAATTGTTTGCTCACAAAATCCCTATGCATAGGAAGTGGGTTAGACTTAAATATGCTTGTCATGAGATTCATGATGCTCTTTTGCATGTTATAATTATTATTCCTATGAGAGCATCATTGAAATCATCATGCCTAGCTAAAAGGCATTAAAGAAAAGCGCTTGTTGGGAGGCAACCCAACACTTTTACTTTCTGTTTTTGTGTGTTCACATGATTAAGCTACTGTATTAATCATGTTTGTGTCTTTTATTTCAATAAAGTGCCAAGTAAAGCCTTTGGGATAGTGTGGATGATAGTTGACTTGATTCTGTGCAAAAACAGAAACTTTTGCTCTTAGTCCAGGAATTGTGTAAATTCACTGGAACGTGCTTTTGATCTGAATTTTTTACAAAGTCTTAATATACAAATGCTTCAGGTTTTCCTAATTTTTCAGAATGGTTAGAGACAGGGAAGTATGGTTACACTACAGATCTTCACAGACTGTTCTGTTTTTGACAGATTCTGTTTTGCATGCATAGTTTGCTTGTTTTAGTGTTCCCATAGCTTATATTCAGTGATATAAATTATGGGAATAGTAGAATACAGTAGGTATCATGTGGAAACAATTATGAATCTTGTCTTGACAGTACCTAAGTGAATGATCTTTGTTTATTATACTAACCCATCTCACGAAGTTCCGTTAAGTTTTGTGTGATTGAAGTTTTCAAGTTTTGGGTGAGACACCGATATGAGGAGAATAAGGAGTGATAAGAACCTAGGCTTGGGGATACCCAAGGCACCCCCAAGGTAATATTCAAGGAAGAGTCAAGCGTCTAAGCTTGGGGATGCCCCGGAAGGCATCCCCTCTTTCGTCTTCAACACTATCGGTATATCTTACTTGGAGCTATATTTTTATTCGTCACATAATATGAGTTTTGCTTGGAGCGTCATTTTATTTCCTTGTTTTCTGTTAGGTATTATTTATAATCTTGTTTTTCAATAAAAAGTTCGAAGAATTGCCTTAGGATGCTTGCATTGCATGTTTTGATATGTCCTGTGTAAAAACAGAAACTCTTTCTGTAGTGTTTGAATTTTCATATTTTACTGGAACGTGGAAAGTTCCTGAAATTTTTACACAGTATTTTAATATAAATTTTATAGCATGTCCTAAATTTTCATAATTTTTTGAGTTACAGAAGTACACTGTTTTCATAAATTGCTACAGACTGTTCTGTTTGGACAGATTGCTGTCATAGTTTTGTTATCTACTTATCCTCTAGTTTCCATAACCTATATTGGTAGATATAAATCGTGGAAACGATAGTAAACAGTAGGTTATGTTTGAAAATTATTATGCAACTTGTCTTGGCAGTACATAAAGAGTTGATTTATTATTATGTGCACTAACCTATCTCACGAGTTCTTTTCATGTTTTGTGTGGATGAAGTTTTTGAGAATAGGTGAAACCATGATATGAGAGGATTGAACGAGATACAAGAGCTCAAGCTTGGGGATGCCCAAGGCACCCCAAGTAAATATTTCAAGAAGTCTCAAGCATCTAAGCTTGGGGATGCTACGCATCCCACCTCTCCTCACCAACAATTATCGGTTAGCCTATGTTGAGCCTAAATTTTTATTCGTTCACATGATGCATGCTATTCTTGGAGTGCTATTTTTGTTTTGTTTGCTGTTTGAATAAAATATTCAGATCTGAAAATATTTATTAAGAGAGAGAGAGTCCTCACATAGCTACTTAATTGTTTGACTACTCATTGATCTTCACTTATATCTTTTGAGAGTAGCTTGTCATTTCCTCTCATGCTTCACTTATACTTTTTTGAGGGATGAAATCTTTATGCTCATGTGCTTCATTTAAATTTGTTTGAGCTTGTCGAAAAAGCAATAGCAATATATGAAACTAGTCCCAAAGTGATAGATATCCAAGGGATATCCAAGGAGGATATAATAAAAACTTTCATGAAGATCATGGGACAAATTAAACTTGATTCTTTGTAATAGTTTTGAAACATGATGATAGTAATATGTGAGTCATGTTAGTGAGTAATTATCCTTTAGTAGGAATATTGGTGTTAAGGTTTGTGATTCCCTATTCATGCACGAAAGTCAATAGTTATGCAATGAAGTTACATCCTAATTGTGGTGCATTATTCGGTGTTAGTTATGACTCAATGCTCACTTATGAGATCTTTCGTTCCTTGGTTTGGTTGCTCCCCAATCTATTTGCTAGCCTTCATTTGTACTAAGTAGAAATACTACTTGTGCATCCAAAATCCTTAAACCAAGTTTTGCCTTATGAGTCCACCATACCTACCTATATGCGGTATTTCCATGCCGTTCCAAGCAAATTTGTATGTGCCATCTCTAAATTTTCAAAATAAATTTTCTCTTTTGTGTGCCCGTACCGCTCATGAAACAGTGGGGAGTATCCAATATTTTTCCATGCTAGGTGTGTTATTCTCACGATATGTGTTAATTCACTATCATTCACGAGAAAGTGGCTGGTATTCGGGATGCCCAGTTCCATGCTCAAAATTCAAATCAAAATATAATGAAACAAAACTCCCCCAGGATTGTTGTTTGTATGGACGGTACCCGTGGATTCGGCTCGCCGTGGAGTGTGATTGATTGGTGGAGGGGGAGTAAAAACTTTACCATTCTGTTTGGGAACCACCTATAATGTATCTAGCATGGAAAGTATTGTGAGCTACTTTGTCGTTTTCGTTGACAGGAAAAGCATGCCACTCAAAATAATTTTTTTCTCTCTCAATTTAAACCTTGAGCTCTAGCACCTCTACAAATCCCTACTTCCCTCTGCGAAGGGCCTATCTATTTACTTCATGCAATTTTTATTTCTGCTTTGAGTCTCCATTCGTTTTATAAGCACCAACCAGGGGGCACTATGATCGCACTTGAGCATTGGGCATAGCTAATATTTCACTACTAGGGAAAAGCCTAGCAGTAGCGCGGGTATTATGTATAGCAGTAGCGCAGGCAGCCGCGCTACTGATACGGCGCTACAGCTAACCTGTAGCAGTAGCGCGTGTTGGCCCGCGCTGCTGCTATACATGCGTAGCAGTAGCGAGCTCCAAATAAGAGCGCTACTGCTAATATCTGTAGCGCCTTGTATTAGGCCGCGCTACTGGTAATGGCACGCTGCTGCTAACTTTACTCCCCGCGCTACTGCTAATTTTATTAGTTTCTGATTTTTTTTCTGCATATTTGTTTTGTATTTGAACAGGCTTTATACAAGAATCTTTAGCACATACAAATGTCATCATCATACACATACAAATGGCTGCGAGACCACGAATGTAATCATAGCATATACATACAAATAGTCTCATCAAATCATGTCATCATCATAATCATCATCCAACACAAAGTGGTCTCTCGTCATCATCTCGAAAATAGCGATACAAGTCTTGAATAATTGCAACTACATCATCATCCATCTAAACAATGATATACGCGAGAAGAGCTATCACTATGAGTGAGAGCGAAACTATGTAGTACATGAGGCGGCGGTCGTTATGAGTCCTCTCTCGCGCTAGTGTGAGCCTCCTCACGTAACTAGCTTCTGCTTCTTGTCTGCTTTTGAAGCCTTTATGGCTGGCGCCCGAGACCCCCTCCACTTGCGCCTGACACTCGGACCACTCGTCGTATACTCCCGGAACCTTTCCTTTGTACACGACATAGCACCGGTACTTCGCCATCAAGAATCTAGGTACCTGTTAGAGATGCATCTTCATCAAGACAATGTACAATCATATGCAACAAATATACTTGAGCAACACAAAAAAGAAAGGGTTAGCAACTAGATGCAACATATAGTAAACATAAATAATCAACGCAGTTTCATCGTACGCAAACTAATTAACTAGAGGTACGCAGGTCATCGTACCCAAACTAACAAAGTAGCGTTACACAAGTTCGGTAGGGACCATGGACATCACAAAGTTTCATCGCTACAGAAAGTATACAAGTTCAACCGACACATATCATCATCATCGGCATCGTAAATCACTAGAACTTCCATCCTTCCAGATCATCGAGGATGGACCCTAGCTTCTTGAACGGCGTGAGGTCCTGACGTTGCATGCCTATGCAAGTTCGGACGTCAGCTCGCGATATAGGGCCGTGGTGGAACATCCCCTTCACTTCGACGACTTCTTTCATGATGATCGTCGCAATGTCCCTCTGGATGCAAAAGAAGTCATCTTTAAGTTTATAATCCGTTTCTCCTTGAGATTCTACCCACTTGCGGATATGATCATCGTTTTTGGTTGTCATGCGAAGGTTTTGGTGATCCCTTCTGAACTCCATCATGAGATGGAGGAGGTAGAATCCATCGTTCCTACTTGATTTCGGGACATGGATGCAGCAGAAGTTGGTTTTATGCGAGAAACCCGTCTTGCGGTTCCTTTGTTTCCTGATCTGCATGTGGCCACCCCTCAAGCTGAAGCCTTGGAGAGCATCATCTAGAATATTCATTACGTGGGTGTAGTCCTTCTTCTCGTAGTTTCTGGTAGGGTCGAAATACACGGCCTGGGAGACTCGCGGGTAAAGAACGATAAGGACGGCGCAACCGTTGTAGCGGGGAAAAAAACACCTCAAATTATTCTCCATATGAGCGAGAAAGAATGATTGAAATGTACGAAAGGGTTGTCCGGCACTGACTTACTTAGGATGATAAGGTAGGAGGACAATTTCCTGGTCCTTATTCTGTACCATGAAGTTTTCGAGGTACTCCCTAGCAGTTTTACGCTCAAATTTGCCGAGACTCAAGAAGGACTCGTGCATGTAGTATGGATCCGCCACACAGATTTGCGAGACTTCTTCTCTCTTCATGACGGAGCTCATATGTAGTGCAAAAAGGCGGACGATTGTACAATCGAGCCACCTTGTCAGAAACATCTCGAAGATATGATCAAACCGCAGGAAGAACACCTCCGCGGGCCGTGTGTTGACGTAGCACTTCCCCTCAGGCACACGAGCCGTGTATGTCGGATATCCTGGATCCTTCGAGGCTAGTAGGCTTTTCTCAGTCGACAGCACATGGTCGTGCAGTCTCCTGAGATCCCCGTATATTGCCTCCAGCGGTTTCGGCGGTAGCATCGGCTTGCCCGTGACATGGAACATGGCCACCGTCTGGCTGCTATGTGCTCTGACATGTTTGTAGGCAGCCGAGCCTATCTTCCCCGGTCTCTTCCTCTCCTTTTTCTTGGGCTGACCTTCCAGACCCTTCCTTAACCCCTGCCCCAGTGTTGTCGGGCTAAGCACTGTACAACCCCCTGCATCTTCAGGCGTGTCCTGTGAGGATTGCATGAAGAGAGACTTCTTGCAATCCCTGCTAGGACGTTCCTGCCCGGGCAGATCATCCATATCCTCATTAGCATGCTGATAGCCCGAGTCATCATATGGCTGACTCATCATATCTAAGTCACCGTCACAGGCGCCTGTATTGAGGAACCGAAGAGGGTCCTCCTCCATCTTATCATCCATTCTTTGTTCTACGGGGGCGATTACATCAGCCACTATTGGACCCCCTTCTTCACGTCGTCCTCCGCTCTCACCCGGCACTACAGGCGATGGTAATTGCGTAGGCGGGGTGGTGGTGTCCATACCTGCTTGTTGGTGTGTGGTTATTGGTGTGCTCTCGGCCGGCTCCAGACGAAGAAGATTCTTCGGCCATAGCAGCACCCAACCCTTGCAGGTTCCAATCCACGACGGGGTCTCGTCGTCCTCTCCCCCTAGCCGTACTGGAGGAGGCAAATCCTCGTGCCCCGATTTCACACTCGACAAGGTAACCCTGAAGTGCCCATCGGGCATCGGCTGGCCGTGGAACATGCGTTCCAAGGGCTTCGTTATCACCCCCTTTCCCACGTCCACCTTCTGGCATTTGATCAAGTAGAGTACGGTGCACGGGGTTTCGTCGGCCTGCAAACACATGTCTGCGGCGTAAAACATCCGAAAGGCAACGAAAATGGAATATTCTAGATATATGTTGGTGCGACATGTAATTACCGTGAGGGCGTCGAGCTCAGCCAAAGACGAAGGCCCGCCTAGCGCGCCAGAGACTGAGGATGGGCTGCTATGAGCGGGTGCGGGAGCAGGCCCGGTTGCGTGAGCAGGTGATGGTGCGGTGGTGTTGTTCACCGAGTTGCTCCCGACGAAACTGGGCATGGGGAAATCATCTACCGTCTTGTCTGGATTTTCCTTCGTCCAGTTGATGATAGCCGGGATCAAGTTAGTAGCGAAATCATTTCTGCAGGCATGTACAGCTGCATCGACTGCCTGCTGTAGAACTCATTTTTCTCCTCGGCTGCTTTTTCCGCGTCCTCAGCTGCTCTTTTCTCGAACGCAAGCTTCACCTTCTTGTCGATGTCCGTCTGACTAAACTTCTTTTTCTGCTTCTTGGCCTCCGGGCCCTCGTTGTAAAACACCTTCCACGTGGCGCCGTCTCCGGCGCCGTGCACACGTCCATATTGCGGCCGCTGGCCCAAAGGGAGTCCCTTAAGTTCGTTCAAGGCCCGATTGAGAGGGGTGTCCCACTTGGGCCTCATCGGCGAAGTAGGGCTTTCGGCTGCAAGCTGGTGTTGCTTCTCCTGCAGAAGGAACGTGAACCGTTTATGAATGTGTAGTCGACTTGATCAGAAGCTAAATGTAAGGTGGTAAAAGAATAAAAACCAGTATTCTAATCAATTTCCTCATGATCTGGTCCATGTAAAAAACCTTCTTTTCCTTGTCCCACTTGTAGCGGGCCCTGACGAAGTCACGCTCCAAGGGGTTGGTGAACTTCACGAAGGGGTTTGGGAGACCCGCGGCTTCACGTTCCGCATCCTCCTTATCCCATATGGGCCTTTTGCCAAGGTAGCCACGGTTTCCGAGGCGATGCTTCCCCGTGTTCCTTTGCTGAAGGCTCTTGAATTTCGTAGCCTTAGCCTTGGCTGCCTCGGTAGCGCAAGTTTCCTTGAACTTTTCGAACTCCTCTTCCGTAAGTGTCGGATTTTCCTCCAGAATCTTGGACAGGGGTTCCTCAGCCTCAATAGCTCGTTTCACCCTCCCTTTCCAGGAGGCCAAATCATTGCTGAACATGCCCATGGCGTGATTGTTAATCTTTTTCATCTTCGGATCATCCCACGGTTGTTCTATGCTATCATCCCGGTCGGGGAACTTGAATCTCTTGTGCAACATCGTCAGGAGCAACTGCCTCAAATGTTCTTTACTCCTTAAGTCATCGTCATTGATGCTCGCGCATTCCCGTAGGATGCATCCTACTTGATTCCCATAGCACTTGCGTGGTTCTTCTGGCTCTAATGGCTCAAACTTGCCAGGGGCCATCTTTGTGATCACCAGTCGTCCAATGCCGAGTTTGTTAGGTTTTCGTATCCTCTGCTTCTTCTGCTTCTTCTTTTCGGTAGTAGCATCGGCGACGGTACCTTCCCCGCCGGTATCTTCCCCGCCGGTACCTTCCCCGCCGGTCTCGGCGCCGCCATCGGTGCCGGCGCCGTCGGTGTCGATGTCGGCATCAGTACCATCATCGAGGGCAACCTGCAAACCTTGACTGTGCTTAGCAGACAAAAAGTCAAGGTACTGTTGTTCACCCTCATAATCCATCTCGTCTGCATCTTGGTCAGAAGCCCCGGTTTCTTCGTTGTTCGACATATTTCCTATGATTAAGTCTCCTCGTTTAATTCTAAAACTATAAAAAAATGAGAAATGACATAAAAAAAGATCTATGTTTGCCGGATTGCCGTTTCCCAGGAAATCCCGGCACTCGATATGCCTACTTTCTAGCACAAGTCATGCCAAAATTCATGGAAAATTTCGGCATGACCTTTGCTAAAAAGTGGACATATCGAGCGCCTGAAATTTACCGGAACGGAAATGAATCAACATTCCGGCGAAACATAGGCCACTCGGATCATTTACCCTGCACATAATCATCATTTTCCAAATATGACATGTCCAAAACATCACATGTCCAAATATGACATGTCCAAATTCCAAATATGACATGTCCAAATCACATGTCCACATATCACATGTCCACTTCAAATTCTGTTTTTTAAATAGCAACAATTGCTTTAACTAAAAAATTTAAATAGCAACAATTGCTTTAACTAAATAGCAACAATTGCTTAAACTAAAAAATGCAAGAAACCTATATAATCAATTCTGTTTTTTCTTTTAACTACACCTAAAACACCTAACCCTAAATTTCTGTCCTAATTTGACGAAGAACCTAATTAACCTACTGCCGTAGCTAACTAGGATTCATACTAACTAGGGTTCATACTAACTAGGGTTCATAATATAGCCAAATTAAACTACTAGCAGAGAGAGGAGGAGCGGTGGGGGGCTTACAGAGGGTGCAGGGGCGAGGAGGCAGGCCCGACGATGGCCGAGGTTGGGACGGGAGGAAGCAGAGGAGGGAGGCGTGGCGCGCCGGGGCCGGGGTCGGGGGCGTGGGCGTGGTCGCCGGGGTCGGGGGGTCGGGGGCGAGGGCAGGACTCCGGCGAGGTCGAGGGCGAGGGCAGGGCTCCGGTGCTTCAGGCAGGGGCGTGGGCGAGGTCGCCGGGGTCGGGGGGTCGGGGGCGAGCACCGGGGTCGGGGGCGAGGGCAGGACTCCGGCCAGGTCGAGCGCGAGGGCAGGGCTCCGGCGCTCGAGGCAGGGGCGCGGAGATGGCACGGGCTCCGGCGGCGACGAGGGGGGAGAAGAGAGAGTGTGGATTTGGGGGAAGCAGAGGCAGGAAGCCCGCTGGGGGGTTAAGTCAACATAGCAGTAGCCGTTTCCGCAAAACGCGCTATAGCTAAGTTATCTATAGCGCGTTTCTCCAAGAGGCGCTACTGCTATCATAGGTAGCTATAGCGCATTTCTCCAAACGCCGCTACTGCTATTTTGACTAGCTATAGCTCTTTTTCGTAAAAGCAATACTGCTATAACCAGTACCAATAGCAGTTTTCCTGTTTGTTTCTTCTATTGGCTTTTCCTTTATTTTCTCTTCCTTTTCTTTTCTTCTTTTTCTTTTCTTTTCTTTTCCTTTTTTTCGAGAGCAGGAAGTATGTATACAAAATAGGAACATATATATTACATCATTTGACCCATGCATAACGGTTAGTGTGTACACAAAATAGGAACATATATATTACATCATTTGTCCGATAATGGTTCCTCAGCGTCGACGTTTTCGTTTTTGAGTGAGCTTCTTTCCCTTCTTGTTCGTTGAAAATAATTGAGCCCCTCATTGTGACTTTTCCTTTTTCATGGAGTACGATCTTTCTTAGGTAATGTAGTATTGATTCTTCTTTTGACGTATACTTCATCGTCATCGTCATCTTCCCTCATTGGGTTGCCGTACTGGTCGTAGTCTTCCTCATTGGCGACTCCATCCATTCCAATGATGTTCCTTTTGCCTCTCCTCACGACAACACGGCTGGGATTGCATGGGTCGGTTATGAAGAAGCATTGTGTCACGTGCTTAGCATGTACCCATGGCTCGTTTTTTGCGATAGCGTTCACGGTACCCCTCTTGGCGTCGGGTATAGTCATGGTAGTGAAATACCGGTTTTCTCTTTCGACATTCTTAGCCCATCTGACACGGAACATCGTCGCGTTGTGCAGTCTAGAGTAGTCAAGCTCCCAGATCTCCTCGACCCTTTCGTAAAATCTCCCAGTTGCGCCGTTGTCGCTGTCGGTCATGCATTCCATCGTCACCCCTGAGTTCTGATCATCACTGTCCATATCTTTGGCCTCCATGTAGAACGTGTATCCGTTGATATCGTATGCCTGATAGGTGACGAGGTTGGGCGAGGGGCCATGTGCTAAGGCGTATATGAGCAATCCGTCCTTAGAGCCCTCTTCCGGGGGATTAGCAATAATATGCTCTTTGAACCAATGCAGGAAAGTGGAGTTATGCTCTCTAGTAACTTCGGCGTCCGTCCTGCATACCCCCCGGTCACGATACTTCTTTGCGATAGTTTCTTTGTGCAGTGTCGCGAAAGGATCTACCTGGTGTAGGTGTTGTAGCACTACCAAGTTTGCTCTGTCAAAGTCGTTGCGTCGATCTGAGTAGGCCACATGCAGTTCCCTGCGACCGTTGGAGTGACCTTCTCCTTCGAGCCTCCCATCGTGCTTGTTAACGGGCAAACCAACACCAGGCGGCCGGTCTGCGCCATATAGAAAATTCTCGCAGAAAGAGATGCACTCTTGTGTCAGATAGCCCTGGACGATGCTTCCATCCGGACGGGACATGTTACGAACGAATCCTTTGATGATCCCATTCATCCTCTCAAACGGCATCATGTTGTGCAGGAATGACGGCCCCAGGTCTATTATGTCGTCCACAATATGGACACACAGATGCACCATGACGTCAAAGAACGCGGGCGGGAAGTACATCTCAAGCTCATTTAGTATGACAACGATCTCTTCCTGTAGCCTTCGGAGCTGCTTCACACTGATCGACTTTTGAGAGATGACGTCGAAAAAGTTGCAGAGACCAATAAGCGTGTCACGGATGTGCTTATCCATTATCCCTCTAAGGGCAACAGGTAGTATCTGCGTCATCATCACATGACAGTCATGGGACTTCATCCCGCTGAACCTTTTCTTCTTCGTGTCTAGATATCTGCTTATCTTGCCACAGTAACCGGAACTAACTTTGATTCCGGTAAGGCACTTGAAGAATTGATCGATCTCAGCCGGACTTAAGATGAAGCAAGAAGGGGGGCAATAATCCTCTTCCTTTACTTTTTTGCCCTTCATCTCCCGTGCCTCTGTCTCCGTCTCTGTCTCCTCTGACTTTTTACGGGGCGGCATGTGCAGATCTGCCCTGATCTCCAAATCTTGCAAGTCTTTTCTTGCCTTCGGCCCATCCTTGGTCTTATCCGGCATGTTCATCAGTGTCGCAAGCAAGCTCTCAAGGACATTCTTACAGATATGCATTTGATCAAGGCAATGAGGCGTGTCGAGTTTGTGCCAGTACTCCAAGTCCCAGAAAACAGACCTCCTCTTCCATACCTTCAGCAGCGGCTCCGGCGCCTTTTTCATCGTCTTTCCCGGCGCGGGGCACTGTTCCCAGTTTTTCAATAGCTCATCGATTTCGGCGCCGCTCCGCTTACGTGGAGGTCCTCGATGCTCAGCCTCACCATTGAATAGATCTCCATGGTTTCTCCAAGGGTCGTCCTTCTCGAGCCATCTTCGTTGCCCCATGTACATGATTTTCCCAGACCCGCCATCTTTCCTTGACGTTAGCTGCTGAAACGTCGTATCATCCATGCACCGCGTGCATCCGCAATATCCATCGCACACCTGTCCTGCGACATATCCGTAACCGAGATAGTCGTGCACCGTCGTGATCAACGCGGCTCTCATACAGAAATACTCGCCTTTGCTGGCGTCCCATGTCTTGGCCGGTGTTTTCCATAACGTGTCTAACTCCTCTTGAAGTAGCCCCAGATATAGATTAATATTATTTCCTGGTTGTTTCGGCCCTTGAATCAGCATGCTCATGTGTATGTACTTCGACTTCATGTACAACCAGGGGGGAGGTTGTACATCCATACAAACACGGGCCATGTTCTATGGTTGGTGTTCTGGTTGCCAAACGGATTCATGCCATCGGTACACGTGCCGAGCACGATGTTCCTTGCATCACATGCGAAATACCGATATTCGCCGTTGAACGCTCTCCACTGGCTTCCATCCATGACGTGTCTCAGCTTCGGATCATCTCCATCGTCGGGCTTCTTCCTCTCCGCGTGCCAGCGCATGAGCTTTGCTTCCTTGGGATCTACGAAATACCGCTGGAGACGGGGAGTGATCGGTAAGTACCATACAACTTTCTGGGGAGATTTCTTCCCGGCCTTCTTGTATCGAGAAGCATTGCACACCGGACAGCTTGTTTTTTCCGCGTGCTCCTTCCGATAAATTATGCAATCGTTGATGCATGCATGGTATCTAACGTGCGGCAGATCAAGAGGGCACACGATCTTCTTGGCCTCATCCACACTAGTAGGACATAGATTCCCCGCGGGAAGAACATCCTTTAGATACTTGAGAAGCTCATCGAGGCTAGTGTCGGTCCATTTGTTTTTAGCCTTCGTCTTCAGGAGTTCGAGCGTGAAACTCAAGCGGGTCACCTCGGGATTGCAACCATGATACAATGGAGTGTTCGAGTCTACCACCAGTTGCTGCAGCTTGGCCTCCTCTCTAGAAGCAGCTCTCTCAGTACTCGTCTCCTTGCGAAGCAGTGCTTGAACATGAGGGTCCCGCATGATTGAACTTAGTACCGACGAATTATGCGGCGTGGAGTCCACGTTTTCTCCGCCGCCATGTCCGGCCCCTTCTCCGCCGCCATGTCCGGCCTCTTCCCCACTGCCATGGCTGGCCCCTTCTTTGCCGCCATGTCCGGCCCCTTCTCCGCCGCCATGTCCGGCCTCTTCCCCGCTGCCATGTCCGACCCCTTCTCCGCCGCCATTATCGATCATCTCTTCGTCTTGCCCCGTGTCATCATTGCCTACCCCGTCGGCGTCCTCAACATCATCATCCTCATCTTCAATTATCCACCGAGTATAGCCATCCATGAAACCAGTCATGAGCAGGTGCGCCATCACACGACCATCATCATAGGGGTCGAGCCAAGCTCATCCTATGCATCTTCGACACGGACATAAAACCTCTGTCAGGTTATTTTCTTTCATGTCCTGCACCGCCGACCGCAACCACCTGTCCACCACCGTTCCACTGACCATCATGAACGCCTAAACGGTAATAATAAACAAATTGATTATAAAAATGCATGCATGCATCAAAGTCATACAAAAATTCGGCATGACCTTCCCTAAAAATAGGACATATAGAGTTTGCCCGGAATTCGCCGAAACGGAAATAAATCGACATTTTGGCAAAACATAGGCAACTCACAAGCACAATTCGGCGGCAACTCATGCCACACACACAATTTCCATCATATCGCCCGATTATGTCATATCACACACATACACATATTTCCATTCTTGCAAAAGCATAAATTTTTAATCACCTATCTCGAGATCGAGCACGGTGATGATGATGTCGATAGGTGTCGCCACACACACCTATGGAATGATCAAAAGTGGACAAAGCTCTTCTTGACAAGGCTATAGATCTAGTTAGGGAGGTACATAGGTCACTTCACTAAATGCTAGCTAGATCTACCTAGCTAGCTAGTTTGGGAGGAGACAAGTTCAACTAGTGGAGGGGGAAGGAAAAAGAGAAAGGAGATGCATTAATGGAGGTTGGTGTAGTTAGATAGGAGTAATAAAGAGAGAGAAAGATAGGTAGAAGAGGAGAGTAATGGGGGGAGAAGTAGTGAGGAAGAAGCAAAGTGAGGGAGAGAGGAGGTGGGAGCTAGGGGAAAGTGAGGAAGAGAGGAGGGGAGGGGAGGGGGCAGGAAAAAGGTGGTATGGTTGCGGCTTAGCAGTAGCGCTGGGAGCAAAATGCGCTGCTGCTAATAATATAGCAGTAGCGCTCCTCTGTCACCCGCGCTACTACTAAGCGGGGCCCGCCATGTGGCCAGTTTCAAAATTAGCAATAGCGACATGAAAAAAAAGCGCGCTACTACTATTACATTAGCAGTAGCGCGGTTATCGTAGGCGCGCTACTGCTAAACCTAGCATGGCGGGAACGGTCAGTCAATTTTAGTAGCAGCGCGGTTCTACCGAGCCGTGCTACTGCTAAGTTGATAGCAGTAGCGCCTGTCTGCAGACCGCGCTACTGCTAATTAGCAGTAGCGCCCCGTCCTGTCCCGCGCTGCTGCTAAGATTCTGTGTATAAGGTTTTCCCTAGTAGTGTTTGAGTGTGTTTCATGAATGGATCAATGATTGAGCATGATGGGCTAGGGATAACTTTCTTTAGTGTTGATATTTAGAAACACATGGTTGCTTGTTGACATGCTTGAGTATTGAAGTCATTATGTTAAAACTAGACTATTGCTTTGAATCATTTACAAGTCCAAATGTCCATGCTATACAAAGAAAACAATATGATGAACATGTTGGGTAGCATTCATACTTCATAAATTATTTCTTTTATCATTTACCTACTCGAGGACGAGCAGGAATTAAGCTTGGGGATGCTGATACGTCTCCAACGTATCTATAATTTATGAAGTATTCATGCCATGTTTACAATAATTCTATATGATTTTGGTATGATTTTATTAGAACTAACCCGGACTGACGCTGTTTTCAGCAGAACTACCGTGGTGTTGTTTTTGTGCAGAAATAAAAGTTCTCGGAATGAGCTGAAAATTTAGGGAGAATATTTTTGGAAAATATAAAAAATACTGGTGCAAAAAGTCACCGGAGAGGAAGGCCGAGGAAGCCACAAGGGTGGGGGGCGCGCCCCCTGGCTTGTGACTTCCTCGGGAACCTTCTGGGCGTGGGACCGACGCCAAAAACTCCTATAAATACAAAAACCTCCGAAAAGAAACCTAGATCAGGAGTTCCGCCGCCGCAAGCCTCCAGAGCCACGAAAAACCAATCGGGAGCCCGTTCCGGCACCCTGCCGGAAGGGGAAACCATCACCGGAGGCCATCTTCATCATCTCGGCGGTCTCCATGACGAGGAGGGAGTAGTTCACCCTCGGGGCTGAGGGTATGTACCAGTAGCTATGTGTTTGATCTCTCTCTCTCTCTCGTGTTCTTGAGATGACACGATCTTGATGTACCGCGAGCTTTATTAATATAGACGAATCATATGGAGTTTTCCCCTCTCTATCTTCTTGTGATGAATTGAGTTTTCCCTTTGAAGTTTTCTTATCGGATTGAGTCTTTAAGGATTTGAGAACACTTGATGTATGTCTTGCGATGGGATATCCGTGGTGACAATGGGATGTTCTATTGATCCACTTGATGTATGTTTTGGTGATCAACTTGCGGGTTCCGTGACCTTGGGATTCTATGCATAGGGGTTGGCACATGTTTTCGTCTTGACTCTCCGGTAGAAACTTTGGGGCACTCTTTGAAGTTCTTTGTGTTGGATTGAACATGATGAATCTGAAATTGTGTGATGCACATCTTATAATCAAGCCCATGGGTACTTGTGGTGACATTGGAGTATCTAGGTGACATTAGGGTTTTGGTTGATGTGTATATTAAGGTGTTATTTTAGTACGAACTCTAGGGCTATTAGCGACACTTATAGGGATAGCTCATACGATTGATCGGAAAAGATAACTTTGAGGTGGTTTCGTACCCTACAATAATTTCTTCGTTTGTTCTCCGCTATTTGTGACTTTGGAGTGAACTCTTTGTCGCACGTGAGGGATTTATATATGATTCAACTATGTTAGTATTGTTGAGAGAACTTGCACTAGTGAAAGTATGAACCCTAGGCCTTGTTTTCAAGCATTGCAATACCGTTTTTGCTCACTTTTATCATTAGTTACCTTGCTGTTTTTATATTTTCAGATTACAAAAACCTATATCTACCATCCATATTACACTTGTATCACCATCTCTTGGTCGAACTAGTGCACCTATACAATTTACCATTGTATTGTGTGTGTTGGGGACACAAGAGACTCTTTGTTATTTGATTGCAGGGTTGCTTGAGAGAGACCATCTTCATCCTACGCCTCCCACGGATTGATAAACCTTAGGTCATCCACTTGATGGAAATTTGCTACTCTCCTACAAAACTCTGCGCTTGGAGGCCCAACACAAGTCTACAAGAAGAAGGTTGCGTAGTAGACATCAAGTGCCTCCCGAAGGGCTGTCCGAATGACTGTCCGAGTTTTGAGGGTCCTCCCAAAGGGCTGTTCGAGTGACCGTCCGAGGGACTGTCTGACCGCCTCCCGGAGGGCTGTCCGGGGGGCAGACGAGGGGGTACATCCTCGCGGTTGGGAGGTTGTAAAATCCTAGCTGCGGGGATCTGCACCGCCGATCGTCGTTGACTCTACTTCCGCCGCGCTACGAGTCGGTAACGAAAAGATAGAAACCTTGTATGCCTCTCCATAGTGATCCTGGGCGTGCTCGTTGTACCAAAATTTTTTGTTTTCTATCGCGTTCCCCAACAGTGGCATCATGAGCCAGGCTATGCGTAGATGCAGGTTACGATCTAGAATACATGAGATGTATGGGTATTGCATAGTATAATTTTTTAGTAGATAAGATCTATTGCTGGAAATTATTTGTGCGGGTAGTAGGTGAAATCTATTACCCGATATTCTTGTTGCTTCCCTTGAATTTGCGTAGTCCTGATATTGACGGCATGGTGGAATCTGACAAAGTTCAGGCAATCCGCGATCCTTTCATGCTGCTCCTGAGTATGCTGATTGACAGATCAATGAAGTGATTCAGTGTCTTTGGGTTCCGCCATAGTTGAGAAAGATGGATGTTTCACAGACGAAAGGGCAATGCAGATATGATCTGCACGGGGGTCATGCGTATGACGAAGTTTAGTATGGGGCTCGAGACTTTATTATCTCGTGTTTCATATGCCCCGCAAAGTTATTCTAGCAACTTGAATGATCATGCTTGATGATAAACGTTGGTACCTACAGTTTGGTTGAAACCTTAGAAGCCACGTAAAATAAATTTTTGCATAAACCGATTAGAGGCGTCTAACTTGGTTTTGCAGGATGACATGAGGCGTGCATGTGATATGGTATAGCAGTTCTCATATTTAATTTGATTATGTATGAGATGACTATACAATGTAAATTAACATGAATTGCGTGTCATGATTCGGCATGATGCCTGGAGCCATATGATTGTCACTTTAATGACCTGCGTGTCAACCTTATGTAATGCACTTATTTTATTAGCTATAGAGATAGCAATATTATCTGGTGCATCGAGAAGGTGGTGGCAAACTTTGCGAAGGTGAACACCGACGCGAATGCCGAAGACGAAGAAATTGATGACTTCTCCGTCAGAAAGGGCTATACCATATCATGCTATTATAAATTGCCTGAGATGTTTATCCCTTATGATGCACCCTTTTGATTGCGCGGTAGTCGCTTTTTATTAGGGTGATCTCTCACAAAAATATCAAGTAGTTAGTGTTCTCCCAAGTGTAGCACCGTCACGGCACCTATCTCTTCGGGGTATCACATGGATACATGGGTACGAACGATTAGAGAGGTGTGAGGCGGGTGAGTTGAGACCTCGCAGTAAGATCACTTGGTTGTCTTAACGTTCCGGAGGATCGTCCTAAGCTCGGAACACGCCCATCGAAAGATGAACAAGAGTCACATGGAGATGTGATTGGCAAGTTGTCCTACGGATTGCAATTCTCGTCACTTGAGATGGATACATCCTTGGCGTTGAATTTCAATATGGGTCTTGTATCACTCACAATCAATTATGAGAGCTATTGTTTTGAGTTGGAGCGCACTGTAGAATTAACTTGTTTAATTCTCGGTGCAATTAATTATGGACATTGTCTAAGTGAAATTTGCATAATAGTTGTAGAATAATGGCTTGCGTTTCCACCTTCCCTATTAAAATTAAATAAGCTGTTATTTATCTGGTTAAAACTTTACGATTGGTAACGTAATGTGAGGATTGTCCTCAAGAGTGCCGAGAAGGACTCTGTCCTATCACATGCTTTCGGTATTCTCCCGCTGATCGTATGGATGATGTGACTCTCGTCCTTCGGTCCAAAATCTAGAATTCCGTTACGATCAAGTGCAATACGTTTGCTTCCATAAAACCCGAACTTCAAAAGTTTGGGATAGTTATGTGATACTCATGGAACTGAAAATTATTTTCAGATACAAACAAAGGCTAAAAGATATGAGATATCCAAAGCAATGTTTGTTTGCAAGGTATTAGTAAAGTGTTTACTGGTCATTTCACTGATAAGAGAGGGATCCAGGAGAACGCCTGTCATGTAAATGAAGGTGAATAAAACAAACAACTTAAAGAGAAAGGAAATGTCCAAAGGGTGTTAGTGTGACTTACACACCTAGGAAGTCCGGGGCTAACGCCACTCTTAAGTTGGGTGCTTCTTCTGAGAGTAGGAGAAAGACTGAAAGTAAGTATAAAGGTACAAGGAAAGAAGTCTGGAATGTCCTGCTCATGTATGAAAGTCATACAAGTTATTGATGTTTGGAAGGCTGGTCAAAAAGAAATAGTTCTTGGTAATTGTGATTAAACTGGTAGTCACTGATTCTTGGGTATTGTGATTGACTTTTGATCACAGGAATACCCGTTCGACTGCATTCTCTTGCAACTCGATACAAGAACTACTACGGCCTAAAAGACTTGCCAGTAATGAGGTTTAAATACGCGCTGGGAACATAGTAAAAGTTACTATACCTTCCATCTATGTATTACCGTCTGTATTTATTTTCATAATTCATTTTAGAGTTTTACACACTCTAGCCCATTGCATAAAGTATATTGCAAGAAGGTTGTTCATAAGAGAAATTTTGATGTTCGGTGTTATGAATAAAGGCCATACTTTCATTAATGAATGAGATGTATGTTATGAATATTGATAATAATACATTACCTCTGTATTTACTTTCATAATTCATTTTAGAGTTTTACACACTCTAGCCCATTTGCATAATGTTTGTTGCAAGAGTGTTATTCATAAAAGAACAATTGTTGTTCAGTATCATGAATAACATAAGGGCCATGTTTCCATCAAGGATGGGATGCATGTTATGAATATTGATGGTAATATGATACATCCGTAACACTGACACTAAATGTCGCAAGACTAAAAGAATACCACATATGTGTGGCACTGCATTTGGTTACATTGGAGAAACCTGCATGGAGAAATTCCATAATGATGGATTTTGAAGTCATTTGATTATGAATCATCTGACACATGCCACTTCCGTCCGAAAAGTGAAGTGACTGAAATACCGTTCACAGGCCATAAGGAACGAGCAACAAACTTATTGGTGATCATACATTTTGACGTATGTAGTCAGATAAATGTTGTGGCTAGTAGTGGATTTATCTATCTTCAGAAATGACTCAAGAAGATATATGGATATTTACTTGATGAGACATAAGTCTGGATCTTTTGAAATCATTCAAAAGGTTTTCAAAAGGAAGTAGAAATTATTGTAACAAGAAAAATATGTTTCTATAATTAGATTGCGGAAAGGAATATTTGAGTTACAAGTTTAGCGAATGTCTGATGAGTTGTGAAAAGAGTTTCATAACTTACGCCTCTCGGAACACCACTGTGAGTGGAATGTCCATGAAGATGTAATCAAACCATTTATGACATGGTGAGATCAAAGATGACATCAATCAATTTTCCATTATCCCTTTTAAAAGTAATGCTTTAGAGACTGCAGCTTTTACACTGAAAAGAGCGCCATCAGGTCTGTTGAAATAGCGCCATGGTATGGTACACCCGACCATGTTACATCTTTTCTTAACATTTGAAATATGGGGATTGTGTAAAATGTTTACAAACCTATTCCAAATCAGACAAGTGCTACTTTGTAGGTTATCCCAAGTTATTGGGTATTCCCCTACCACTATACCGAGGCAAAGGGCTTTGCCACAAAGAACAGTATGCTTTTAAAGAGAATGGTTCTTGCAAAAAGGTGAGTGGGAGGACAGTGCAACTCGACGAGATAACAATATCTTCGTCATCAGATCAAAGGAAAGGAACCTTGGAAGTGATTCCAGAGTTTCCTACTGTGACTGATACGGAAGCCTCTAATAACAAAGCATACGAATGACGGTGGTGCTCTCTAACTGGTGCTTTTTATAAGAAGAGGATGACTCAACAGTAAAGTAAAATAGATATGCCCTTCGCAGAGGGAAGCATTGATTTGCAGAGGTGCCAGAGCTAGAGCTTTTAAAACAGGGATGAATAATAATTTTGAGCGGTATGCTTTCATTGTCAACATAACAACCAAGAGATCTCGGTATCTTCCATGCTAGATACATTATAGGCAGTTCCCAAGTAGAATAGTAAAGTTTTTACTCCCCCTCCACCAATCAATCACACTCCACGGCGAGCCGAATCCACGGGTACCGTCCATACAAACAACAATCCTGGGGGAGTTTTGTTTCATTATATTTTGATTTGAATTTTGAGCATGGAACTGGGCATCCCGAATACCAGCCTTTGACACCCCTCTCTCTTCCCCCGAAGTGATTGCGGCAATAAAGTCCTCCATGTCTCTAGGACGTGGTTCACTGATGCTTCCCTCATGAGGTATTTTGCAAACATTGCAAAAATCGTAAAGTGACATCAGCTTAGGAACATCATATAAGTCAAACTCTACCATGGGAGGATTCTTCCTAGGATAAAAGTGAAAATTTTGCACGAAGGTATTAGTAAGTAGGAGGTACTGGTCACACTTATCGTTGAGGAAGTCGATGATGCTTGCATTCTCTGCCAAATAATAGAAATCTTCATAAATTCCGGCCGCCCTCAAGAATGCATCACTCGGCCATTCACATGGCCGAACCTCCGCGACGCGAGGGAGATTGTATTTGGACTTCTCCTTCTCCTCATTTTCATCTTCTTTAGAACCCCGGCTTGAAGAGCCTCTTAACAATCTCCTCATCATTTCTTTCTCTGAAAAAATTCTGAAATTTTTAGTGACTCAAAATAAAGATGAACAAAATTCAACAAAACTTATAGCAACTACTCCCACAAGTACCTAGAGGCTATATCATGCATCAAAACTACTTGGGGCCATACAAATTTGACATGGAAGCTCAAGAACAAGGTCACCACAGCAGCAAAAATTTGCAATATATAAAGCACTAGTACAAAAACTAATTAGACCATTGGAGTAGTCACATACCGAAGAACAATCCCCTAAAACAGTTTTGCAAATGGAGGTTTGCACAAGGAGATCGAAAATGGCAGCAAAATGAGCTAGAACACGGGTTTGAGCAATGGTGGGATTTTTTCTGGAGGAAGACGAACTGGATGGGTGCTGGAATAAGTGAGGGGGGCCTACGTGGGACCCACAAGCCAGGGGGGCGTGCCCAGGGGGGATGGGCGCGCCCTGCAGGCTTGTGGCCCACTGGTGCAGCCCCCTGATGTGTTCTCAGTGTCAGAAATTCTAAAATATTCTAGAAAAAATCATACTACATTTTCAGGGCAATTGGAGAACTTTTATTTTCAGGTCATTTTTTATTGCACGGGAAAATCAGAAAACAGAAAAATAATAGCATTTTTACTTAATTAAATCTAAAGAACAGAAAATAAAAGTTGGGTACAGAAGGTTGTGCCTCCTAAATTCATCCATCTCATGCTCATAAAAAAGAATCCATCAATAAGGTTGATCAAGTCTTATTGACAAACTTTTTTCGAATGACATGGAACCGGAGAATTTTCGAATAACACTAGGTTACCTCAATGGGGATATGCATGTCCCCAACAATAAATATATCATATTTCTTTTTGGCAGTAGGGAGAGGGAATTCAAAATCTCCAATAATAATCGTTGAAACTTTTTCAATGGAGTTGATACTATGAACTTGAGGTTGTTTCTTCGGAAAGTGTACCGTATGCTCATTACCATTAACATGAAAAGTGACATTGCCCTTGTTGCAATCAATAACAGCCCCTGCAATATTCAAAAAGGGTCTACCAAGGATGATCGACATACTGTCGTCCTCGGGAATATCAAAATAACAAAGTCTGTTAAGATAGTAACGTTTGCAACCACAACAGGCACATCCTCACAAATACCGATGGGTAAAGCAGTTGATTTATCAGCCATTTGCAAAGAGATTTCAGTAGGTGTCAACTTATTCAAATCAAGTCTACGATACAAAGAGAAAGGAATAACACTAACACCAGCTCCAAGGTCACATAAAGCAGTTTTCACATAGTTTCTTTCAATAGAGCATGGTATAGTAGGTACTCCGGGATCTCCTAGTTTCTTTGGTATTCCACCCTTAAAAGTATTATTAGCAAGCATGGTGGAAATCACAGCTCTCGGTATCTTTCTTTTATTTGTCACAATATCTTTCATATACTTAGCATAAGGAGACATTTTCAGAATATCAGTCAAGCGCATACGCAAAAAGACAGGTCTAAGCATTTCAACAAAGCGCTCAAAATCCTCATCATCCTTTTTCTTGGATGGCTTAGGAGGAAAGGGCATGGGTTTCTGAACCCAAGGTTCTCTTTCTTTACCATGCTTCCTAGCAACAAAGTCTCTTTTGTCATATCTTTTGTTCTTAGGTTGTGGGCTATCAAGATTAACAACAGGTTCAATCTCCACATCATTATCATCACTAGGTTGAGCATCAACATGAACATCATCATTAATATTATCACTAGGCTCATGTTCATTACCAGATTGTGTCTCAGCATCAGAAATAGAAATATCATTTGGGTTTTCATGTGAATCTATAACAGGTTCACTAGCAGCATGCAAAGTCCTATCGTCATTCTTTTTCCTTTTACTACTAGGACGACTAGGTGCATCAGTATTAATTCTCTGAGAGTCTTGCTCAATTCTCTTAGGATGGCCCTCAGGATACAAAGGTTCCTGAGTCATTGTACCACCTCTGGTCACAACTCTAATAGAATGATCATTGTTCTTACAAATCATCTCATTAAGCAAATCATTTTGTGCCTTAAGTACTTGTTCTACTTGAGTAGTTACCATGGAAGCATGTTTACTAATAAGCTTAAGATCATTAATAGTTCTACTCATATAATCACCCAAGCGATCAAGCATGTAAGCATTATGTTTCAATTGTCTACTAACATAAGCATTAAAATTTTCTTGCTTAATAATAAAGTTATCAAACTCATCTAAGCATTGGCTAGCAGACTTATTATAAGGAATATCACCTTCATCGAATCTACGGAGAGAATTTACCTCTACTACCTGTGTCGGGTTATCAAGACCATGTATTTCTTCAATAGGTGGTAGATTCTTAACATCTTCAGCTTTAATACCTTTTTCTTTCATAGATTTCTTTGCCTCTTGCATATTTTCAGGACTGAAAATAGAATACCTCTTTTCTTCGGAGTTGGCTTTGGAGGTGGTTCGGGAATAGTCCAATCGTTATCATTGCTCAATATATTATTCAATAGTAGTTTAGCTTGTTTAACAGTTCGTTCCCTGAAAACACAACCAGCACAACTATCTAGGTGGTCCCTAGAGGCATCGGTTAGTCCATTATAAAAGATATCAAGTATTTCATTTTTCTTGAGAGGATGATCAGGCAAAGCATTAAGTAATTGGAGAAGCCTCCCCCAAGCTTGTGGGAGACTCTCTTCTTCAATTTGCACAAAGTTAAATATTTCCTGCAAGGCAGCTTGTTTCTTATGGGCAAGAAAATATTTCTCAGAGAAGTGATATATCATATCCTGGGGACTACGCACACAACCAGGAGCAAGAAAATTAAACCCTATCTTAGCATCACCCTTTAATGAGAAAGGAAACAACTTAAGAATATAGTAATAATGAATTTTTTCCTCATGAGTAAATAGGGTGGATATATCATTCAATTTAGTAAGATGTGCCACAACAGTTTCAGATTCATAGCCGTGGAAAGGATCAGATTCAACCAAAGTAATTAACTCAGGATCGACAGAGAATTCGTAATCCTTATCAGTAACAAAGATAGGTGAAGTAGCAAACTTAGGATCATATTGCATTCTAGCATTCAAAGATTTTTCTTTCCACTTGCATAATAATTTCTTGAGATCATCTCTATCCTTACAAGCAAGAAAGTCCCTAGCTACCTCTTCCTCCATAACATAACCCTTAGGTATATTAGGCAATTCATATCTAGGAGAGCTAGGTCTAGCGGGTGTCTCATAGTGTTCAGTTTCAATAATTTCATCAGTTTCAGAAATATCATCAGTTGCAGCATTGACTCTAGCAATTTGTTCATCAACAAATTCACCCAGTGGCACAGTAGTATCAAGCAAAGTATCATCATAAGCATCATGCATAGCAGAAGTGGAATCATCAACTACTTGCGACATATCAGAATCAATAGCAGGTGGTGGTGTTACAAGTTTACTCATACCAGAAGGTGAATCAAGTGCAGAGCTAGATGGCAGTTCCTTACCTCCCCTCGTAGTAGAGGGATAGATCTTGGTTTTTGGGTCTTTTAGATTCTTCATAGTGATCAACAGATATAAATCCCAAGTGACTCAGAGAATAGAGCTATGCTCCCCGGCAACGGCGCCAGAAAAAGGTCTTGATAACCCACAAGTATAGGGGATCGCAACAGTTTTCGAGGGTAGAGTATTCAACCCAAATTTATTGATTCGACACAAGGGGAGCCAAAGAATATTCCCGAATATTAGCAGCTGAGTTGTCAATTCAACCACACCTGAAAGACTTAATATCTGCAGCAAAGTATTTAGTAGCAAAGTAGTATGGAAGTAACGGTAACAATGGCAAAGTAACAGTAGCAGTTTTGTAGTGATTGTAAAAGTAGCAACGGAAAAGTAACTTAGCAAAGATCAATATGTGAAAAGCTCGTAGGCAATGGATCAGTGATGGATAATTATGTCAAATGGCATTCATCATGCAACGGTTATAACATAGGGTGATACAGAACTAGCTCCAATTCATCAATGTAATGTTGGCATGTATTCCATATATAGTCATACGTGCTTATGGAAAAGAACTTGCATGACATCTTTTGTCCTACCCTCCCATGGCAGCGGGGTCCTAATGGAAACTAAGGGATATTAAGGCTTCCTTTTAATAGAGAACCGGACCAAAGCATTAGCACTTAGTGAATACATGAACTCCTCAAACTACGGTAATCACCGGAAAGAATCCCAGTTATTGTCACCCTGGGGGATGCGGATCATAACTCGTAATAGGTGTCTACAACTTGCAAGATAGGATCAAGAACACATATATATTCATGAAAACATAATAGGTTCAGATATGAAATCATGGCACTCGGGCCCTAGTGACAAGCATTAAGCATAGCAAAGTCATAGCAACATCAATCTCAGAACATAATGGATACTAGGGATCAAACCCTAACAAAACTAACTCGATTACATGATAGATCTCAGCCAACCCATCACCGTCCAGCAAGCCTACGATGGAATTACTCACGAACGGCGGAGAGCATCATGAAATTGGTGATGAAGGATGATTGGCGATGACGACGGCGTCGATTTCCCCTCTCCGGAGCCCAAAACAGACTCCAGATCTGCCCTCCCAAGGAAGAACAGGAAGTGGCGGTGGCTCCGTATCGTAAAACGCGATGAACTCTTCTCTCTAATTTTTTTCTCCACGAATAGGAATATATAGAGTTGGAGTTGAGGTCGGAGGAGCTTCAGGGGGCCCACAAGTTAGCAGGGCGCGCCCTAGGGGGGGCTGGCCCCCCTGTCTTGTGGCCAGGTGGTGGACCCCCTCCGGTTGATTCTTTCGCTAGTATTTTTTATTAATTCCAAAAATATTCTCCGTAAATTTTCAGGTCAATCCGAGAACTTTTATTTCTGCACAAAAATAACACCAAGGCAATTCTGCTGAAAACAGCGTCAGTCCGGGTTAGTTCCATTCAAATCATGCAAATTAGAGTCCAAAACAAGGGCAAAAGAGTTTGGAAAAGTAGATACGTTGGAGATGTATCAATAGCCCCCGTCATACGGACGTTGACCATGTGGACCGCCCCTCAGAGGGGGAGTCCGACTGAAATCACGGTCGTCGCGTCCGCGTCCTCCATACCGGCCTCTCGGGTGAGGAGTAGTCCGCGGATCTCTCCTCGGTGCTAGAGGACTGTGAGCTAATTGCACAGTATCCGCCCGAGTGGATTCATTATGAATGCACTGGTGAGATTGCGATACCTCTGAATTTTGCTGAAGGGCAGTCTTCAGCAGCGCCTGGATCTGCCGAATGCCCTCGCCCGCCGCTGAATCAGACGGCTGGATCGAATCTGCGATCCGAGTGGCTGCGGCCAGGTTCATCAAAGGAGTACGCATCGTTGGGATGGTGTACGGGCGCTCCTTCGTGAATGCCAACTGGCGGCGGCTACGGCTAGAACTGGGACGTTCTCTTGCCGCGCGCTCGTCGAGTGACTGCTGTAGCTGCTCGAGACGCTCGCGCTCAGCCAGAGTGGCTTGGTGGGCGGCCTTGAGGGCTATCTGCTCGGGGGTGTTCCCCGCAATGGGCGTCTGAAGGACTTCATCGTTCCTGCGCCTGATTTCCTCCCGCTGCTCCCGAGTGAGCGGTCGGGGGAAGTAGCCGTCGGTAGTGGCGTCACGATGATCGCCGTCTCGATCGCGGGCGCCTCCGGCTGAGTACCCTGGAGGTGTAGCATCTCAGGACGGGCCGGCCATAAAGACCTCCGCCACCTCTCCGCTGCTCTCGAAATCAGCGGCATCAGAGGAGTCATCACCCAAAGAAGTAAATAGACAGTGCACTGCCTCATCGGCTCCGAGTGCAGTCACTTGCTGTCCCGCGGCCTATGCCGCCACAGCGTGTTTGATCTAACAATGCAGCCTGGAGCGTCGGCGAAAAGCCGCGAGACGCGTAGGGGAAACCGGTCGATAAGGCGTGGACGGTTGCCGGAGAAGAACTCCGAACGTCATTGCGCTAAAGTAAACTGCGCCGTGGGCGGGCAGTGCCTCGGCGTCCAGTGGTGCCTCCTGCAGCCACGCCGAATCGTCGACGGCGAATCTGAGTGACCCGAAGAGGATCTCTCCGCCGAAAGTGTTCATGATGAACAGGAAGATGGAAATTCCACCTGCACCGAAATTCGCTAGACGCGCTGCCCCAAGGTGGGCGCCAACTGTCGTGGGAATGTCCCTGACAATAGAACTAGGGGTACGAATGGAGGGGCGAAGTTTAGCTACAGCTCAGGTGTTTCACTCGGATGTGTACGAGTTCAGGCCCCACTCGGAAGTGGTAAAAGCCCTACGTCTCGAGCCCGGGGGCTGGTTTGTTTTGCTTATGGGTGTGTATGAGAATACAAGTGTCGGAACCTTGCTATGGCGCCAGGTGGTGGCTTATATAGAGTGCGCCACCACCAGCCGAGCGCCGCATTGAATGCTAGTTAAAGCTACGTTATAGAAACTGCCGCTTTAACTAGAGCGTTACTGGTAATGCATGACTGATTAGTCCCAAAGGACGTCTCTTCGTATAACTCAACGCTACGTCTCCTGGACTATTGAGCTCTCGTTGACCGAGTGTGGACGTAGCCATCCGAGTGCGTCTTCAGGTACGTCCGAGTGATCCTTCAGATCTTACCGAGTGCACTTCTTCTTCTGAGCTTTGATGCTGACATGGAGCCATTGGTGGGCCCTAGATGGTCCATGACCCTACCCAGGGTAGACATTCTCATCAATGGCGAAATCAATCCTGGCCAAAGTGCCTTTCTCAAGGGCAGATCGATCCAAGACAATTTTCTATATGTCCAAAACCTCATCCAGAGTTTGCACAGAGCCAAGAAAGAGGCAATCTTCCTGAAGTTGGACATTGCCAAGGCGTTTGATTCAGTCAGATGGGATTATCTGCTAGAGGTACTCCGCCACATGGGTTTTGGACTGAGATGTCGGGACTTGATTGCAACCGTTCTATGCTCAACCTCTTTTAGAGTAATCCTAAATGGGGAACCGGGACTGCCTTTTTACCATCGGTGTGGTCTCCGACAAGGCGACCCTCTATCGCCTTTTTTGTTCCTGCTCGCCATTGAGCCGCTGCAGCACATCTTTCCATCTGCAACCGAAGCCGGGATTCTCAAGCCCATAGCTCACAGTTTGGCCTCCATCAGGGTCAGCCTGTATGCTGACGACGCAGCCCTATTTCTGAATCCGTGCAAGTCTGAATTGAGGGCCGCACAAGCAATCCTTGAAGCTTTTGGGAGGATTTCGGGGCTGTTTACGAACTTCTCCAAGTCCTCGGCATTCCCTATCTGCTGTGATGAGCTAAGATCCAATGAAGTGCTCTCTGATTTCGCCGGAACAATTGACTCTTTCCCTTGCAAATATCTTGGGCTCCCACTCAGCCTCCATAGACTCAGGCGCACTGACCTCCAATTTCTGATTGATAAGATAGCTGCCAAGTTGGCAGGGTGGAAAGGCAAACTGCTGAACAAAGCCGGAAGAGTAACCCTGATCAACTCAGTGCTCACATCGCTCACCACATACATTCTGACCATGTTTGCCCCTAGCAAGTGGCTGATCAAGAGAATTGACAAACTAAGGAGAAGTTTCCTTTGGAAAGGCAGTGAGGAAGAGGCCAAAGGTGGGAGTTGTGCAGTCAACTAGCGATTGGTCTGCTCGCCGAAGAAGTATGGTGGATTGGGCATCAAGAACATCGCCCGCTACAGTAGAGCTCTTCGGTTGCGGTGGGCCTGGTTTGCATGGCAACAACAACAACCAAGGCCCTGGTTTGGAATGAAACTACCCTGCTCTGAAGCTGATATGCAACTATTCGCTGCATCCACCAACGTCCAGTTGGGAAATGGACACACTACGATTTTCTGGAAGTCTAAGTGGTTGGATGGTGAGGCACCAAGAGACCTCGCTCCCTCCTTGTTTAAGCTGGCGCGGAGGAAAAACTACACCGTGGCCCAAGCACTGCATGATAGGAAGTGGATGAAGGGGCTGGATCGGATCAACTCCCATGATGACATGCACTCCTTTTTGCTTCTTTGGGAAAGAATTCAGAACGTCAGCTTAACTGAATCCAGTGATACCATCGATTGGAATTGGACGAAGGACAAGAACTACACCGCCAAGTCTGCTTACTCCTGCCAATTCATTGGGTCTGTTGCCAAGCCAGAGACCGAGCTGATCTAGAGACTCAAGATCGAAAGAAAAGTGAGGTTCTTCCTATGGACCCTGGCCCAGAACAGACTTCCAACCACGGACAGGCTAATAGCACATGGAAGTGACCACAACGCGACGTGCCCCCTCTGCCTCCAGCTCCCGGAGACTGCTCTTCACCTCTTCAATGCTTGTGCCTTCTCCAAAGATGTTTGGTGCAGACTAAGGACGGCACAGCCTATATAGTATTATACTACCCTGCCTTGCCTGCAAACCTTTTGTCGATCACCCAGTGGTGGAGTGCCTGCTCCCAGGGAACCAACAAGCAGGCAGCCGCTGCTGCATACTTTGCTTGGCGAATTTGGATCGAGCGGAACAATAGGATCTTCAATGCCAACTCCACCTCGGCCGCTGGCGTAGCCTCCCTAGTCAAAGATGATCTAGACCTAATGAGAATAGCGTTGTAACTCTCTTTTGTATACAGGCAGCGTTCACTGAACGCCTGCTCATCTCTCTGTATATCCCTAATCTCTAATGAAAAGGCAAAGCACCTGCCGTTCCAGTCAAAAAATAAAAAAATAAATCAATCCTGGCCTATCACACAGAAGTCAGGTAACACAGGAAGTGTATCTAAGATCATCATTTCCAACCAAATCTTCTCTAATTTCAGACCAAATCCCTCCATCTTTTGACCTATCCGGAAACCGTCCGTTGTGGAGACTGAAGGGTTAAACTGAACAAGAAGAAGGAAACTACGTACCCATCTTGGTCTGAAGCAAGCTCCTCCCCGAAGTAGATCCGGTGCTGGCCGGGAATACGCTGTCTGCTCAAGCACCAAGAAAACAGAACGAACCCATGACAATCCGCTTCAAGAAGCAGAATATTACTACGCGGCAGGAAGCACCGGAGCACGCACGGACCAGACAGGAATGGCGACGCGGAGGCAGAGGCGACTCCGGCCAGGACGGCGCCAGGGAAGAGGAACAGGAACCGATGGATCAGAGCCATGGCTCGCTAGCTGCTGCAGCTTGATCTTCAGCGCGGGGGGGGGGGGGGGGGGGTGTCCTGGGGGGAATGGAGCGGAGCTCGGAAGCTTCTTGGCTCTCGGGCTAAGATGGCTTGGCACTCTGTTCTGTAGTGGACTAGGGTTGCGAATATGGGACCTATGCTCTCCGCTAGCACTTCAAAGCCGACGACGACTGCCAATAGCGCAACATGTGAGGTCGAGCCCACTTCTTCCTTTCCTGCCACTGGCCTACGGTCAATGATAGAAATGAAAGGTGGGGAAGCCTTTTCCCCGGTCATTCTCTTTAAAAGACAAACACTAGTGCGGATGTAAAACACACACACTATAGCGGTCAATATAAACTTTGATGATTTAAATGTAACAAAATAAATAAATAAAGTGTATAAAGAACAAAGCTTCGGCCTAGCGTGGAGAACTAGCAAGTGTGACTGTTCAAAGATTCATTGTCAAAGATGGTGTTTAAAATACACTTCATGTCCGGTCCGGGATGAAAACTTTTTTCTGGCCTTCACTCGTCGGACTCAGTAGCGGCGAACTTTCGTCGTTACCTTGTTGTCTGCAAGAGGGTGATGGCGTTTATCCTTTCTTAAAGGGGTTGTTGGGCAGAAAGTCGACATAGCCGTAGGTGTTTTTTGAGAAGGTGTTACACTCATAGCCATAGGTGTTGCACTCATATCCTATAGTGATTTGGCCATAGTTGATCTTGTTTTGTACTCCACATGTTGATGACTTTGGCATCGCTGCACTGCAGCAACTTTAGTAAAGATGGTTGTGTGCATCATGATGATGCAGAGTCTAGAGTCTCTAGCCTTTTTTTAAGATATGAAACCTTGCAAACCTCTTGTCTTTGGATAAAATGTGTCCAAATGTTTAACATGTTGTCACATTATTTGATTCATGGGAAAATTCTGCTTGTATCCCTATTCCAGTGTACCCTTTATCCTCACCGTCCATTTTGCATCAAAGTTCGTGCAAGTAAACTTTTTTTTCTCTAAAATAGAAAAAAACATTTGAACTCGAAAATTTGCAATTAACATCACACAAGTACTACTATGAATTTTTAAAAACGAAAGAACTCATTCGAAATTTGAAATTTGTCAAATTTGCGTTTCATAAAAAAAGGGAACATTTTATACAATGAGTGACACTTGTGTATAGATGACCTGCAAAGTTTCAAGGTCAAATGTTATCTTGTTTGGAAGAAACAAAAAAGAGAAATTTCTATATAAGGATAGCATGAATCTTGATGCAAATTGAATAGTGTAGATAGAGGGTACAATGGTAATATGGTACAACAAATCACACTCTTATGACTCGGTAAAAATCAAATCATTTGGATCTTTGAGATTAGCCCAGGTCATGCAGATTCTGTATTGTGTAATTTTGTTCACGTGAGTCTGGGATAACATCTAGATGCAAAAGGTGATTATAGAAATATTTTTATCATATATATTTGCGGTGTTTTTTTTTCAACTTATTCCACCTAGAGTCGGCAGTAAACCCGGATAATTTACTACTAAAATAATATGAAACATAAAAAAAAAAGACAACTCCAACAAACCTTGCATGTGACCTAATGGCTAGAAAGTGCTGATTCTTGTCTACTCGCCAGAGTTCGAATGCCAATGCTCGCGTTTTCGGGTGTGCAAGCACAAATCTTCTTAAAAACTGTCGTGTGGGGCTTCCAACTCATGAGCCGCATTTTCTTCTTTTTAATGATAACCCTAGACAGCTTATAGTTTCTGAAACCGACTTCAACTGAAAATGACGCCCACTTTGGGATAGACAATCTGGATAAATGGAAAATCGGTGGTTTCTTACTATATCTATTGTTTTTGCCATTATTAAGTGATGCAAAGAAAATAAGTACTCCCTCTATGACTTAATATAAGACTTTTTTTAACACTGGGATAGTATCAAAAAATGTCTTATATTAAGTTACAGAAGGAATAATATACATGAAATTTTATCATGGGAAAGCTTTTTGAGCACACGAACGCCGGAAAGTTCCATGAGAAATTAACGAATCTCCTTGCACGTCATGGTCATGGTTGTACCTCGGTTGAAGTTCCGAGAATAAACATAGACCCACAATCTTGGCGCCATGCGCACAACAAATCACTAATTCCCATGGCATAAAACAAACCTACTGGAGGACCGACATGAACGCCAAGAAAGAAAGTCCAAACCCCATGCCAATAGTTCATGACGTACAAGATACTAGTGCACTTGCCCAAAGTCATATTTCTCATTAATAAGAACTAATAGGAGCAATTGTGTTGTTTGTTGTTATTTAGCCTAGAGTCGTAGATTTTTTTTTAAGGTTAGAGTCATAGATTGTTAAAAGAGAAAGTATCCACTACTCTTTGGTGTACTACACCCGAGTTTGCAAAAAACTAAAAAAACATGATCAAACCAAATTCAAAAAATCTAAAAATTTGAGACATCAAACCTTTCCAAATGTTCCAGCTACCTGCAAAATTTCAGCCAAAAATAACATCCATCCGATGAGCTCTCACTAAAACAAAATCAGTGCTCAAACAGTGAACAGAACTTTGAACATTGATTTTGCTTTTTTCAGTGAGAGTTCCTCGGATGTTATTTCTGGCTGAAATTTTGTAAGATGGTCGAACATTTGATAAAGTATGATGTCTCAAAATTTCAGAATTTTTTGATTTGCTCTCAGCACGTTTTTTCAGATTTTTGGAAACCGAGGTACCGTACACCGAGAGTAGAACATTCACTCGATTGATAAATCCTCTAGAACTGTGATTTTTTGTTGCCTCAGCCACAAATGACGTGTATTAATTTGTGCAATTATCTCTTTCCTAAATACCGAAAGGAAGAAGCCCTTCATGTTGGTCTTACCATGAAGACTATGGAAATGCTTCCCTTCGTAATAGTGTGGAACTGCTACGAGCCTAAAAGCCCTGAGCAGATCAACTGCAGCACTGTAACCTTATCTTGTATTCCTAAGTGGCTACCACCCACTCGAAAGTACCTTTCTACATCTGAGCTCATATGCTCTTGTATGAACAGTAAAATAAATAAAATAGAAAAATATTTCAAAAAATTCTGAATTTTTTCGTGACATACTTTAAGAAATATTCGTTGTGCATGCAAAATTTCATCACGAAACACATTGTTGGAAGATCATGATAAAAAAATAAAATTAGAGCTCCAAAACGCGTTTGAAAGTAACATTTACAAAGCATCGATTTTGTTTTTTACCAAGCCTTCAACCAATGTCATTTCGACATGAAATTTTACATGCACAACAAAAAATTTCATAAAGTATGCTCTAAAAAATTCAGAATTTTTTGAAATATTTTTCTATTTTATATATTTTACTGTTCAGACCAGGAGCATATGAGCTCAGGTGTGGTACTTGGAGTTTCTACAACTGAGCTCAGATGCTCCTGGTCTGAACAGTAAATATATATAAAATAGAAAAATCTGATTTTTTATTTTACATACTTTTAAAAATATTTGTTGTGCATGCAAAATTTCATCACGAAATCACATTGTTGGAATAATGGCAAAAAAACAAAATCAGAGTTCCAAAATGCGTTTGAAAGTAACATTTAGAGAGCATCGATTTTGTTTTTTTACCATGCCTTCAACCAATGTCACTTCGAGATGAATTTTACATGCACAACAAAAATTTCTTAAAGTATGCCATCAAAAAATTCAGAATTTTTTGAATGTTTTTATTTTATTTATTTTACTGTTCACATCAGGAGCATATGAGCTCAGGTGTAGAAACTCCACGTCCCACTAGCTATTTTTTCTGGACATGCAACTATGTCACCCGAGCAAGTGATGCATGCTAATCATAAATTACATTGTTTTTGCATTACTCTATGCGTGCAAGCACCACATCATCAATTCATGCATGTTACTCATAAGTTATTTTTTGCATTAGATTTCGTATTGACAATATATGTGTCGGTTGCTTGCACCATACCTAAATACTTTACATTCACATTTTTTTTAGAAATAACATTTTTTCCACCCACTAGCTATTTTTTCTAGACATGCAACTATGCCACTTGAGCAAATCATGCATGTAAGTCATAAATTATATTGTTTTTACATTACTCTATGCATGCAAGCACCACATCATTAATTTATGCATGTTACTCATAAGTTATTTTTTGCGTTAGATTTCGTATTGACAATATATGTGTTGGTCGCTTGCACTATACCTATATACTTTACGTTCACATTTTTTTTAGGAATAACATTTTTTAACTGAAATTCATTCTTTTCTCTTTTTATACCCTTTGTATTTTTTTCATTTTTATGCTTACGTTCGGTTCCCATTAGTTGTAAATGTTTTTTAGCAACTTTTTTTGAACACAGTACAGATGCAAGCGTTCATATACACGCACATACACTCATCCTTATGAAGGCACACACGCACACCCTACCCCTATGAGCATCTCCGAGAGACTGAGCCGGCAAATCATCTTGAAATTTACGAAGTAACCGCATGCATCTCGTCGTCGACGGGAACGTCTCCTCCCACTGAATGCGCATCGCCGGAAATCCTGAAATAAATCCAAGAATAAATGCGAGCACGAGGATTTGAACCCTGGTGGGCTGGGGATACCACTGTCCCTCTAACCATCCAACCATAGGTTGGTTTGCTTTTTTAGCAACTTTTATGCATCCTTTTAGCAAGTTTCTCACAGCATCGCGACGGGGCATCATCTAGTTAGTTAAGGTCTCAAGGTTTCCATGATACTAGCAGATGAGGGTCTCCGCCATAGCTCGTTATAATAGGCATATCAATATTCTAGTTGGCCTTGCACGTCAACAGAATAAACTTGAGGAAAACATGAATGGCGCACACATTGATGGAACACATACTTTGCCCAACAGGATTCAGTTAATGCAGCTACTTGCGGATTAAAATCTTCTGTAATCCTTCAATGCCTACGGCAGCAGCAGCCACCAGTGGAAAATGATGAAGCGGTGCATAAAAGCTAAACACACTATCTGCTTGGATGTCGTATCAATACCGCCTATGCATACCGGCAGAGCTTCATTCACCGCAGGATCGAACAACCGCTACAGAAATACGCGGGTCGCCATACTTCAGAACCGAAATATCAAGGCTTACTTGGTCCGGTCTATCTACCTAGTTAAGGAGCTGAAAAGGTGAGGTGGTGACATTATTGGAAGAGGAAAATGGCTGTCGTGTATGACAACCTAATTGGCATGCATTACATGAAGAGACATGTTGTTTATTACGAGAGGAAATAAAATCCCTAGAAAGGCAAGATAGAGTGCCGGGCCCGGGATGACCGAGCCGTTGGTGCCATAAGTCCGCATCCACGGTGATGGAGAAGGCTGCTTGGGTTGACGAAGGAGTGCCGGTGAATGGATAAAGGTCGCCCGTGCTAGTGGAGATCATGAGGATTTTCCGAGTGTCTAGGTCCTTCACAACAAAACCAAATGGTGAGAATTTAACAGTGACCCAATTATCAGTAGTGAACTTACGTACGGAAATAAGACTAGTGATGATAGAGGGAGAAACAAGCACGTCATTAAGTGAAAAAATATGGGGTGGTAAAGATGTGGATCCGGTGGATAAGGCCCTGTTTGGAACCACTCAAATTATGATAATCCAGTTTTTATAATCTATACCGTCTCCAAACATGACAGATTATATTGTAGATTATAAAAACTAGATGGACAGATTATTAAAAACTCACAATCTACTCCACCCCAGATAAAACCAGATTATGGATTGCTAATGACCCATTATCCTTGTAAAGTTGGAGGTAATTACTAATTTCTGCCACCGTCACCCTCCTTTTTTTCTCCCCAGCGCACACACAGGGCAGACAGGTCATTATGCAATGTAAAAACCTGGATTACAGTTTATATAATCTGACCTCCAAACATGCCCACCTAGATTATTTTTATAAACCTGATTATATAATCTATCTTCATAATTCAGCTTATCATAATCTATTGTGGTTCCAAACAGGGCCTAAGATAGGAAGCTTAACTCCGTTACCTACGGTAATGACAGACTAATTTAACGACTGAGGAGAGAGACAGATGGTGAGGTTACCTGGATTGCCAGTGACATGAGACGTCGCGCCCGAGTCCATGTACCACTCGGTGCTGCTGTTGGGATGTTGTGCCGCGATGTTGCTGTAGGCGGCGTTGAACATGGCCTGGTGATCCCACGAAGGAGTGGCAGGCAGAGGCGGTGGAGGAGCGTACATGGGCGGGGAAGAGTGCAGCACCGGGTAGGCATGTGTCATGCCACCAGGTCGTGGACCGAGCACACCGGCCGCGTTTGGCGGCACCCAGGATGGGCGGGGCGACGCCATCCCGTAGGGGGCCAAGTAGCCAATCCAGGGGGCTTGCTGCTGCTGCTGTCCGCGTCCACCATCGACGCTACCGCGCCCACGGCCACGGCCTCGAGAGTTGTTGTAGCCACTGCAACCGCCACCCTGCTGTCCACCGCCGCGGCCGCCCTATTGGAAGCTACGGTCGCCATCATAGCCGCCCTGCTGGGCGCGATCGCCACGGTCACCTCCATAGCCGCCACCCTGCTGGGCGCGGTCACCGTGAGGATCACCTCCAGTGGAGCTGCTGCCTTGCGCAAGCAGAACGGCGTGGCGCTTCTCCTCGCGCCGGGTCTTGAGATCTTTCTCCTTGAGGTCGAGGCGGGAAAGGGCCACATCAAAGGATGGGAGAGGCACGAGGTCACCGGGGACAGTGCCGATGGTCTCAAAGTCCTCATGGAGGCCTTGGAGCATCTGGATGGTGAGATATTTGTCGGAGACGCCCATGCCGACGTCCGCCAGTGCATCGGTGACCATCTTGAGGTCACGACCATAGTCAGCAATGGACATGTTACCTTGGCGGAGGTTGCGGTACTTGCGGGTAACGTGGACGCCCTGGGCAGCGCTGTTGGCAAGGAAGTAGTCGCGGATGCGGGTCCAGGTCGCGAGGGCGGTGCCGTCGTCCGAGATGACCACGCCGGCAAGGCGGCCAACGATGGTGGAGTATATCCAGAGGACGATCCGGAGATCAGTCATGAGCCAGTCCGGATTGGTGACGTCGGGGTCGGCCTCCTCGTCGATGTGGTCGAAAGCATCACACTCGGCGAGGACGAAGCGAAAGAGGGTGCGCCAGCGGTGATAGTTGTTAGCAGCGGGATCGAGTTTGAAGTCTATATAGGTGTGGATATTGGTGTTATGGACAGTAGGCGTGAAGATGGGCTCGCGCAATGGTGGAGAGAGAGCCGGAGGCTGTGGTGGAGAGAGACGGCGAGGTTTGGGAGAGAAGAGCCGGGAAGGTAGTGGCGGCGGCGGCGCCCTGGGTGCCGGCCATTAGGAGGAAGAAGGAAGGAGGAAGGCCTGATACCAAGTTAAGGAATAAATCTCACGTTGATTAGATTGTACAGAGGTTTACATATATGGTGTAACAGACTCCAGTACCCACGCACGCGCTATAGAGATCCTATATTCCAGGAGTTGGACTCGGTAAGTTACAACACACACGTTACATACACGTAATACATGGACAACTCAACATGCCTATCTTAGGCGTATTTAAGCTTGAGCTAATGCATAAATATAAAGACATAAATATAAAATTCCCATGCCTGCTGTCTGCTTTGCTAGATCTTCATTAAGAACCGAAGCAAAGTGATTAACTATCTGCCATCTGGCTCCTCAGTGATGGTTACGCCATTATAGCTGCATGGAGCCGACTCATCTTCCTTAGATGCCATTAGGTTGAAGTATGCCGGATGGTTAGGCTTCGGAAGAACAACACTATCGCTGTTTAGCATCGTGACAACGGTTGACATGTTCGGCCGATCGTCTGCATGCTCTTGTACGCACATTAGTGCAATGTTAATGTATCTCCTAGCCTCTGCCGCATGGACCTCGTTAGCAACCGATGCTTCTAGAAGCTCAAGACAGCGTCCACCTTCCCACAGCTGCCACGACTGCAGAAAGTTTATCATCACATACATGATATAGGAATTACTTCGTTCCAACAAATACTAATATACATACGAGTGTGCAAGGGTTCGCAGGATGCTCACGTATCCAAGGAGGTTAAGAAAGTCTTCATGCTCATGGAAACCAGAATTCCTTTTTCCGCTAAGAATCTCGAGAAGTAACACACCAAAGCTGAACACATCAGATTTGACCGAGTAAATGCCTTGAGATGCATACTCCGGAGACATATAGCCACTGAAATGAGTTGGAAACACAAGTAAAATGTTATATCAAAATTTAAAGGTTGATGAATCCGATGACTAACCATACACTAATTGATTGTGTTATATTCTTACTATGTTCCCACCACCCTCTTTGTGGTTCCTTGAGTTTCATTGGAGCTGAAAAGTTTTGCTAGCCCAAAATCAGAAATTTTAGGATTCAAGTCCAAGTCTAAGAGAATGTTGCTGGCCTTAAGATCTCTGTGTATGATACGCAACCGAGAGTGCTTGTGGAGATACATAAGACCTTGGGCTATCCCTTCGATTATCACACATCTTTTATTCCAATCAATCAACGTTGTTCTGCTTTCATCTGTACATTAGAGATTGCACTTTGTAGTATGGACAAATCACAATCCAAAATATGGTTAAACTACAATGTGCATACCAAAGATAAAGAAGTCCAAGCTCTTATTTGGCAAATATTCGTACACCAAAAGTTTTTCGTCTCCCTGAATGCAGCATCCCATGAGCTTGACCAGATTATTGTGTTGTAGTTTTGCAATAAGTTCAACTTCATTTTTGAATTCTATGAAACCCTGCCGTGAATGCGAGGCAAGCCTTTTAACTGCAATTTCCATTCCATCTGGTAATTGGCCCTAGAAGTATGTACAGAACTGTAGGTATTATTATTTTTACTGAAATAATAGAAAATGGATTACATGCATTCTATGGGAAAAGGAACTGTAGGATATACAACATCACATATCCAATACATGGCCTTAATATACCATCTCACTGCATTACTTATATTTCCTTCTGAGTTTCAGTCCAGTGTTTAATAGGGAAAATAGACATGTTTATCAAGAGTTTCTTATTTTTTCCTTTCTAGATTAAGGGGCTCCGTATGAGGTTACTTATGCTAATCATATTTGGTTGAGATACATTTGTAAAACTGCACGGGGGCTACATATATGTTTATCAAGCAACAATTATATATATATATATATATATATATATATATATATATATATATATATATATATATATATATATATATATATATATATATCTCATTCTGGGGCATCGATAATATAATGAAAACCATGTGACTCCGCCTTCTTTGGCATACGCTGCTAGTACAAGATGAATGGTATGATAACTTACATTGTAGATATTGGAACTTATATAGATTATTTTCCAACGTAGCATAAAAAACTAGGCACTTCACAACACAATTCATTATAGATTGCGCTACTGTAACTGCAAATAACACTGTTGTAAATATACAAAAGTGGGACATAGTCATGCATAAATGAATGTATTTGTTAGTGTCCAGCTAAATCTTTGATTTATTCAAGCTAATCATGGTTTAATATGTTTTTTAGGAATGAACATACGATTGAATCCTTTCAAGACAATACACATTTACCTTGTAGACAGGGCCAAAACCACCTTTCCCAAGTAGGGCTTCTTTGGAGAAGTTGTGGGTAGCATGCAATATCTCAGAGAAGTCAAAGAGTTTGAACTCTGAACTCTTCTCTTCCAATCTCCAAACCAATGTGTCTTCTTCCGTCCTATTCATGGCAGCTTGATGGTGTAAATTTATCTTTCCTAAATTGAAAGGACACACAAATATACAACCTTAATCTGGAGCTCAAACCTAAAGGCTGACTACATAAAAAGTGATAGTTCTACTTTTTACAGGAATGTTGTTGTGAATGAACTGTGATTGAAACAAACCTTTTCTTCGTCTTCTCATCCATACAACGGAACAGATAAAGCACACGAGTATTGACAGTAATGGAGCAATAATCCACATTGCCCTCTGGCGTGAGTTGCGTCCTAGGAAAAACAGGAATTCATATATAGTTCTCATATATAAATAGAAACAAATTTATTTGGTGATAGAGACGATCACAAATCCGTGGTTGGTTGTGGATCACCTCACTCGACCAGAGTTCACCAATTGAACATTGGTCGGACCCATTTGACGAGGAAACTTCACCTATTGGATTGACCTTTGAACCATTCCGATTCTAGGATCTTTTCCCCTTATCAATAGACATCCTTTTATTTATTTTATTGACATAGCTTAGTTATTCTTCTTGTTTATTTTTATTTTTTATTGACATAACGCAGTTCTTCTACTTATTTCTTTTTAGTCATCTATCCCTAGGCTCATGCTACTAGTCTAAAAATGCTACCACACGTATATAAACAAGCTAATTGTCATAATAGTGAAAAGATCTAAGTATTGATTTTCCTTGTAAGTGGAGAATACCACTGTGTTGACTAAATCAACTGCCATGTAAGACTATTTAGTATAAAATACAACTCTAATTTCCTAGCTTCCTTCTAGTAGCATATATATCAACATAAGTTAGTTGAGAGGAAGGTATCTCTCAATGGAACAACAATTCTCCCAGTCCACCTGAGAGACCAACCAAAGAACCTGAACTCCCATGATCTCGTTGCCCCCCACTTGACACACCGGTGTCTATCCCTGGTACGCCTTCGCAAGAAATCCTTTCCTTGCCTTTGAGGCACTCATCGGCGAATAGGCCTTCCGGGTACTTGCCAAAGAAGTCAATGCCAGATATCATTGTGTCTACACAGTTAGTGCTCTCGTTGTTGATATACACGGCAAATGGGCATGCAAAATCCTTGAAAGCATCACAACATTCCGTAAGAGGGTAATGTGGCGCTTTGCACCGGCTTGTGATGATTGTGTAGTTCTGGTCCTCAGAGTCCACAGGGCAGTCTGACAAGCATGTACATGAATAAATGGAAGCATATCAGATGAAGGTACTGAAAGTCTGAACATGGTGAGAAACACTGTGTGACCGATAGACCTGCTAGGATGCCTTCGCAGGAAACCCCTTGCTTGCCTTTTAGGCACTCGGCAGTGAATAGGCCTGGTGGGTACGAGCCATGTAAGTTGATGTAGGTTAACATTGTCTCTGCACAGTTAGTGCTCCCGTTGTTGAGATATGTGGCAAATGGGCATGCAAATTTCTTGAAAGCATCACAGCATTCCCTGGGAGGATACTTTGGCGCCTTGCACATGTTTGTGAGGATTGTGTAGTTCTGGGACTCGAAGCTCACAGGGCAGTCTGATAAGCATGGACATGAATAAACGGAAGCATATCAGATGAAAGTACTGAAAGTCCTGAACATGGCGAGAAGTAGTACTATGTGACCTGTTGCGCACAACAGAACTTAATCTCTACCTTTCTGTTACATAATGTTTTCTGTAAATAAAATAATGGTGCACACTTGTGTAACAGTATAAGCCATAAGGTGCTTAACTCTCTGGACATACAAATTACAAGTTACTGCTGGTGTATGGACTATAGAGACTTGAATTTTAGAGTTCATCAGATTTTACTACTGAAGGATAGTTTGTAGTTTCCATTAGTAGTTTACCGTTTAACTCTGTTTTTCATCGGTCAGAAACTCCACACCAGCCTTGACAGTCCTAAACGTATATGAGAACAATCAAGATGTTATATTGTTATATTCGGTTAACAAGCATGTGAATTCAGTATCTTCAGTATGTGGGCACCATCAAATGCGGCTGGTTGCAGAACAGGCATACGGTCGTTCCACAATTCCGACCCCTTGCACCAACAAGGACGAAATCCACCCAGGCCAGTGTCATACCTGTCTCGAATTCAGGTAACACAGGACTACAGGATTGGTATCTAACAGCATCACCTCCAACCAAATCTTATCTAAGATGAGATCAAATCGCTTCACCCTTTGCACCTACCCCGAAATTGTCAGGGGATTAAACTGAGCAAGAATAAGAACGGAAACAACGTACCCATCTTGGTCTGAAGCAAGCTCCTCCCCGTGGATCCAGTGCTGGCCTGGGACACTCTGTCTGCTCAAGCACCGGGAAAACAGAACGAACACATCACAATCCGCTTCAAGAAGCAAAATACTACGTAGTGCGCAGTAGTTGGAAGCACCGGAACACGCACGGACCAGACATGAAGGGCGACGCGGAGGCGGAGGCGAACCCGGCAAGGACGGCGGCAAGGAGGAGGAGCAGGAACCGACGGGTCAACGCCATCGCACGCTGCCGCAGCTTGATCTTCAGCGGGAGGGTGGTTTTGGGGGAATGGAATGGAGCTCCGAAGCTTCTTGGCTCCTGGGCGAAGATGGCTCGGCACTCTTGTTCTGGTGGACTAATGGCGCGGGCTATGGGCTATGGGGAGACCTCTAGTCTCCGCTAGCACTTCAAAGGCGACGGCGACCGCCAACCTCTCCTCGCCTACCCCGAACAATAGAAGTGGTCCATGGGGCAGCCTTCCCCTGTCACTCTCTTCAGAAAACCAACACTCTAGTGGTCAACATAAGCTTTGATGCTTTGATTGGGCCGAATTAAATTTATAAAACGGTAAGAAACAAAGCTAGTGCAAATGATAATGCACTCTGGGGCCACTTCAGCCTGATGGAAACAAAGATAAGGGTACAAATTATATTTCAAACCATGACTATTGTTCCTGCAAAAAATAAATAAAAAATACAACTGTTCCGAAATGGCCGAGCCAGCCCGTGAATGCAGCCCGGGCAAGGCTAAACTATGACAGTGTGAGCTGCCACCTGCCCAAGGAATTAATCCTTCTAACCATTGATTATCACTTAGTGCTTAGTACTCCGTCTGTTCCAAACTAAGTGTCTCAACCTTAATATAGCCTGCCAAGGCCTAACTTTGTACTAGAGTTAGTATAAAGCTGAGACACTTATTTTAAGACGGAGGGAATAGTAATTTTCTGGACTAGCCCGGGCAGCCGCCCGGGGTCGCCGGGAGGTGGCTCCACCACTAACAATGATTGAAATATAAATGAGATTAAAACGGTGGGGAGGTCAATAATAGATTGGAACAACTTGAATATGATTAAGGAGTAGAAGTAGACGTGCACCTGCCATGCCATATTTTCTTAGGAATTTGTACTTTTGGCTGTCTCTTCTTCGAAATTTGTACTTATGTCAGTCTCTTTTTTAACCTTTGCGTGTTTGGTTGGCCAAATTTAGGGTTTTGTTCCTCAATATGCTGCAATCACTGGCGGATCCACCATGGGTCATCCATGTACATGTACATTCACATTTTTCTAGAAAAAAAATGTGTAAACACACACACCGCGTACTATATCACAGAAATACCAACCTACAGTCTATAGGCCCATCAGTAGCCCATTTCAAAAGTAATAGTGAGCCCAAGAGCAGCAACGAGCGGGCTTCACGCATGAGAGACACACATAACCAGCCAACCAGCAGTCAGGATCTTTCATCCGCCCATGGACGGGCCGACGTCGCGTTGCTAACCTTCGTTCAAGTGAAGGATGATGGAATTCTTTCTTCAAGTGAAGAATGATGTTGTCATATCTCGCTCTCAGGCCATGACAAAGTGTAGAATCGTGTTGTAATTTTCTTCTCCATTTTGTAATTTTCTTAACCTTTTGAGATATTGTTTATATTGTGAACATTGTATATGTAGTCTCATTGCCTTGACCTAGTTGGCTTCTTAGTTAGGACGAAACAATTTGAATTCCCAATTTTTTTTGAATTCCCGGATCCGCCACAGGGTGCAATGGGTGTTTTATGTTTGGGTTTCGGTCCTTTGAGGAGTAGGTTGCAACATTTTGTGAGCGGAGATGGGAATCTCATTGACATCTCGATGGTAATGCCATAACTCTAGACAAACTCTACTAAAATCAACTTAAACTAAAAAACATGTCACCCACCTTGGTGCTCGAACCCAAGGCCACAAGTTTATTAAGAGCCTTGCACTCTACCGACTGAGCTAGACGGGCAATCTGCCTTAGTATCAAAATTTTGAGATTACTTTAGGAATATTGAGCAATGTGAACTATACACAAAAGTTTATAATGGGAGGAAAACATTGAGCAGACGAACACTGAAAAGTTCCCGACACCTCATACTCGCATTGATCATAGGTTGGAGATCCTAAAACAAACGTAGAACTTACTGAGAAAATTTTGAATATGAAAACTCAACAATTCTTAGTTAGTGCCATGAGCAAAACAAATCACCAATTCCCATGGGATAATACAAGCCTACTACTACTAGTATGTTAAATCATATAAATCACATATGTTGTCCGCAACAAAAGCATCATATGTTAAAACTTCACAATGGAAGGATAAGGTGAAATAAAAGATAAGCTTATATTGATATCATCAAGTTATCAATAAAAAAGGGTACTTCTTGCAACAAAAAAAAGTAACAGTACAAATTATGATTTAAACCATAACTATTCTTCCTACAAAAAATAACAACTACTCTTAAACAAATAATATCAATAACAACAATTGAAATATAAATGAGATTGAAACAGTGGGGAGGGAAATAATGGATTGGAACCACCCGCAAATAAAGAATAGATTGGAACAACTTGCATATGATTGACGATTAGAAGTAGACGCACACGTCACTACACCGTATTTCTCCGAACTTTGTATTTATGCCGGCCTCTTTTACACCCTCCCCATGTTTGGTGGGCCAAATTTGCGGTTTTCTCCTCCACACGTTGCAATGAGTTTTTATGCTCGGGTTTCGGTTCTTTGGGGAGTATATTGTAACCTTTTTGAGAGCTGACATGAATCACATTGACATCTCCATGGTAATGGCGTCTATCACAACATGAAGAAAAAACTCATGGCTTGGCCAAGTACATTAATCTAGACTAAGAAACCCTATTATGTGTTGATCTTGCAAAACAACTGATTATCTTGGTAGTGGACAAGGAAGCGGCGTCGGTTCTCCTTGCAAACTTCTTATTTTTCGGCTGAGGTGCGTGCAATTTTCAACTATGTTACGTTCTCATAGTATTTGATTTATGCAACTTTTCAAATCTTTGAGGCCAGTCCAGCTCTTGTAGATTTGGTGTTCCTTAACTTTTTTAGTACGAGTCTTAGAGAACACCAAGATGTAAAAGGTTATTATAAAGATCACCTTTATAGAAACATTTGTGGTTAGTATGATATGTAAAAGGTGATTCAGCGATTTATCGATTTACCGCGTATGAGTGGTGACCGATAAGGTTATGCGATATCATTACCATTTATCGTTGGACCGATTTATCGCGAATATATCGATAATTCAGACCTATTTCTGGCATTATGTGTGCAAGAACTATGTATATTCGTGATTTGCGGACCTTGTCATTTAATATATACAATTATCTTGTTCCGTTTGTCATTGTACAAAGATTCAAAGGCAAGGAATCATGGTAACACTTCTGTCAGTTACTCCCTCCGTTCCTTGATATAAGGTGTATAGATTTTTGTGAAAAAAACCCGAAATATAAGGTGTATTGCGTTACACCACTCGTTTGGATATTTGTTTTAGGGATTTGATTACATTTCCTTATATCAGGCAAGCTCCTCTATTTTCTGATGTCAATTAGTCAGGTGTAATCTCGCCCAAAACTTGTGAAATTTTCCCTCCACGTGCGTTCTTTAATTTCCGTGCCAAAAACTATACACCCTATATTTAGGAACGGAGGGAGTACTATTTTTTGTTGAATACAACATATTTTAGTGCTGGAAACCTGGGATTGGTAAAAAAGTGACTCATTAATAGTCAACCGATAAAATCGATTAATCGTCCGATTTTTGATTGATCTCTAAGCCCCGGCCGACCCACACATTTACGATAAGCGATATCCTCAACATTAATTTTATGACAAACATTTTTGGTTTGTATTTTCGACTTATTACATCAAGTCAAGGGTAAAATAAAATGGAACGTTGCATACAAAGTTTAACTAAAAATGTCGCCCACCTTGCTTAAGAGCCTTGCACTCTACCAACTGAGCTAGACTGGCAATCTAGCGAAAATTCATTTTTTGCGTTTATATATTAGATTGTATTAGGTGATGTGTATTATACATAAATGGAAAAGTATTTTGAGCAGGCGGACACTGAAAAGTTCCCTGTAGCTCATGCTCGCGTTGATCGTAGGTCTGAAGTCCTAGAAGAAACATAAAACTTAATGAGAAAATTTTGGACCCAGAAACATAATATTTCGTAGTGTCGTAGGCAAAACAAATCACCAATTCCATGGCATAATATGTTGGGTAACGCAGCAAAAAACAAAAAATTTCCGACCTACGTACCAGCCCAGGACCACTATGGAGACTGCATACAAGGTTTGATCATTTCGTTACCGACTCGTAGCGCAGCGGAAGTAGAGTCGATGACGATCGGCGGTGCAGATCCCCGCAGCTAGGATTTACAACCTCCCAACCGCGAGGATGTATACCCTCAGCCGCCCCACGGACAGCCCTCCGGGAGGCGGTCGGACAGTCCCCCGGACGGTGTCACGGACAGCCCTTCGGGAGGACCATCGAAACCCGGACAGTCACTCGGACAGCCCTTCGGGAGGACCTTCAAAACTCGGACAGTCACTCGGACAGCCCTTCGGGAGGCACTCTCGAACTAAGACCGAAACTACGATCTCTCTACAGAGTTGCACACATACGGTGTCATCTATCCGGCAGGGCTTCGCCGTCCAGAACTAGTTCCCACCGGAACCCAGACAGCCTTTCGGCTCTACGAAACTATTTCGCTGGGAGGGAGAGAGAAGCCAGATAACATCAGATGGCATGTGTATGTGAGAAAAGAGTGAGAGTGGAGAGTGCATCTCCACCTCTATTTATAGGAAAACCCAAGGGGTAGGGTGACACTTGAAATACCCAAAATGCCCTTCACAAGGGCACAAAGGTAAAAGCAAGTGGGCAGCCCTTATCCTTCCATGTCATCCCTAGAGATATTTGTGAGTAAAGCCCCAAAAGGTGGCTTTCCATAAAGTAATCCAAAAAGCACTTTCACTATTCACGACGACATATTTCAGCGTCCGTTCGAACTCAAAATATTTATGTGGGCTTAGAACATTTCCAGTACCCACTAAAATAATTTTCAACGCGATCCGAAACAATTCCGGTTTAGAGATTTTCATCTGCGAAAAGCATCTGAAGCGGTTCCGGCAGCTCCGGAACATTTCCGGTTTTCATCCCGGAAAATTCCAAAAAGTTTCCAGAACGATTCTGGCACCCTCCAAGAATTATCAGGCATGTGCCGAAACCATTTTGACTTTATGGTGTACTCCGAAACAACTTTTCGGTTTAGTGATTTTCATCTGTGAAAAGCAACTAAAGCGGTTCCGACAGTCCGGAACATTTCCGGTTTTTTCTCTGAAAAATCTCAGAAGTTACCGGAACAATTCTGGTACCTTCCAATAGTTTCCAGGCATGTGCCGAAACCAATTTGACTTTATGGTACACTCTGAAACAACTTTTCAGTTTTACCGAAACTCTTCCGGTGTTCTCTCTCTCCGGAACTCTTCCGTTGTCTCCGAAACTTTTTCGGTGAATTTCTCTCAGACTCCCTGTCTAGTATTCAGCAGATAGATGACCCTTAAGCGTGTGACCCTATAGGTTCGGTGAAGTATAGACATGACCCGGAACCCCTTCCGATCAATGATCAACATCGGAGCCGTGGACACCCATATTGACCCCTATACCCACACGAATGAATATTCGAGTGAACCTCCAGTTGCCGTGTGCTATTCCTGTTGCTTCGCGATATGTTTACAAATACCCGAGGTGAGACATGTTGGCATCCCCGTGGATCAACAACTTGTCCACTATGCCAGTTACCTCGTTACCGGTATTGTTCTCTTTTCTCGTTCCCGTGTTCCGGCATCCCCGTGATCAAATCACAAAATGTCTGGCCAGACGATGATGGATACCGTAACACCGAGAGGGCCCAGAGATATCTCTCCATCGTCGGAGGAGCAAATCCCAATCTTGAGCTATCAAGTTACTTGACATACCTTTCCATGAACCCGTAAGCCGCCGTAATTGCCACCCATTTACGGATGACGTTTAACAAACCCCAAAGTTCATGAAGCAAGCATGAAGAAACTCGATACTCTCATGGTCTAAGGAATCATGCAAACGTTAACCATCTCTGTGTTATAAACCATTAACTAGTGACGAATGAATCTCATAGCATAACATCAATGCGGGTCGATTCAACACAAATGTTCTTCTAACATTGTGCCCTCAAAGTTGCTGGCATAGACATGCCCATGATCAGGAAAACAGAACCATCATGCAACACTTGAGCTAGTCTTAGAGGCCAGACTAGGAATACATTTTACCGTTTATTATTCCACACGTGCATATGAGTCTTCCTCCGAGCCTCGTGGTTATTGTAGACTCGAGAACCATAGCAGTTATAGCATGGAACATAAACCTAATTATGAACAGGGAGATAATCAATAACATTTATTATTGCCTCTAGGGCATATCTCCTACATAATACAAACCTACTACTGCTACTAGTAGTAGTAGTAGTAGTAGTAGTAGTATGTTAAATCATGTGTGCTATTCACAATAAAAGAATCATCTGTTAAAACATTGCAGTTGAAGGATAATGTAACATAAAAGATACACTTATATTCACAACATCAAGTTATCCATAAAGCAAAGGGTACTTCCCACACAACAATAAGGGTGCAAATTATAGAAACCATAACTATGCTTCGTGCAAAGAAAACACAACTATTTTGAAATAAATAATACCAATACCAACGATTGAAATATAAACGAGATTGAAACGGCGGGGAGGTCAAGAATAGATTGGAACCACCCGTAAAAAAAGAATAGATTGGAACAACTTGAATATGATTGATGATTAGAAGTAGACGTGCACACCGCAAAGCCGCATTTCCTTCGAAATTTGAGTTTATGTCGGCTTGTTCTTTAACATCCGCATGTTTGGTGAGCCAAATTTTCGGTATTGCCTCTCACTAGTAGAAAACAGGGCTTTGGTTGAGGCCAGGATAAGGCCATTAATCCCGGTTCACTTCCGAACTGGGACTAATGTGAGCATCGGTCCTGGTTCGTGAGGCCAGGGCGCCGGCCGGGCGTCGGGGGCCATCAGTCCCGGTTCAGATGGGACCTTTAGTCCCGGTTTGAGCCACGAACCGGGACTAAAGGGGTGCTGGCAACCGTTCGCCTGGCACGTGCCCATTTAGTCCCGGCTCGTGGCTCGAACCGGGACTAAAGGTCCAAACCGTTCGATTCCCGCTCCTTGGAAGTTGTCCCGCACGAGATCAAACGCTACAGTAACCGCGACGCTACAGTAAACGCGACCAGCGCCTCCATTTCTGTTCGTCTCCCTCTCCTCTCTTCTTCCCCATCCTCCCATCCTCCACCATGAATCCAATCACTCGCTACGGGAAGGTGCTCGCACATGGCACGATCAATCTCCATGTCGTCTACACGAACGACAGTGCCAAAGTGAAGGTTTTTCTTTCCATGTTCGAGGAATGGCTTCAAGAGGAGAAACACAAGTTCATGGGCCTCGATCTGGAGTACACGGCCGATGGTCGCGATGTTGCCGTCGTCCAACTTTGTTTCAAGCAACGTGTCATGGTCTTTCAGTGGGCAAGGTAATACGAAACTTGTCATAGTTTTAATTGGGGCTTTTCTTTGATTCATAGGATAGGAAAATTGCATAGGAATAGGAGGATTGGGAATGTCGAGAACATGTCATAGTTTCATTGATTCATAGGAAAAATGCATAGGAAAATTGGGGTTTTTTCTTTGATTCATAGGAAAATTGGGGCTTTTCTTTGATTCATAGGAAAAATGCATAGGAATAGAAAATTGCATAGGAATAGGAGGATTAGGAAAATTGCATAGGAATAGGAGGATAGGAATAGGATAGGAAAATTTCATAAGAATCTTCCTTGTTGTTGCATATTGGCCATCGTGGGAGAACATGTCATAGTTTAGGGGCTTCTTTTTGATTCATAGGATAGGAAATGCATAGGAAATAGGAAACTTGCTATGATTCTTATTATACTTGTTATGATTCTTATTATACTTGTTCTAAAATATACTTGTTATGATTCTTATTATACTTGTTCTAAAATATACTTGTTGCAGTAGTATTTAACACATTTGTTCCATTTTGTTGTTGCAGTAGTGATAAGCAATGTCCAAAACTCATGGAGTTCCTTCGCAGCGGCATATATTTTGCTAGCGTTGATATAAAGAATGACAAGATCAAGATGAGGCGCACCTGGGGTATTGAGATACCAACTGAATGCCACATTGATCTTCAGGGCAGGTTCAGGCTTGAGCATGAGAAGACTTCAATGGCTGATATGGCAGCCGCCCTGATCGACGAGGACTACGCTGATATGAAGACAAAATTCCCCAAGTCAGGGCACCAACATTGGGAGAAGACCCCACTTGACCCTATCAACATTGAGTATGTAGCAATAGATGGGTACGTTGCATACGAGTTGTACCGTAGGATTGGAATCTGCAATTATGGGTAGCGTCATCTCATACCACTAGTATCTCCTGCTTGGGGGTATTCTGATCCGGACGACGAGTAGTGTTTGCAATGGCGAACACTTTTATCTCTATTATGTAGTGCTTGGGGGTCTCCTGATTCGGACGAGTAGGTTTGCAATCCGGAAGAGTAGGATTGGTATCTTCAATTATATATGCAGTACTTTTTGTAATGGATATCTGAACTATTATTTCTATTATGTCCCTGTTTAAGTACGGTTTGTGTGTAAGAATATTTAGTATGATGTTAGCAACCTTTCTGAAGCATTGTGATGTATGTGATGAAGATTGTCCATGGTTACGGCGCAATAAGCAAGGGACACACAAGAAGAAAAAGTGAAGACTTTCTCTCCACAACTATTCTGATGATGGCTTTGATCTACAATATCACTGCAGTTAAATATAATATTAACTAAAATTATCAACGTATTTATTTGTTAAAAAGAATGAACTAAAAAAATGAACTAACATATTAACTAAAAAGAATCAACTAAAACATTAACTAAAAAGAATGAACTAAAAAGAATCAAAATAATATTAACTAAAATTATCAAAGTATTTATTTGTTAAAAAGAATCAACTAAAATATTAACTAAAATTATCAAAGTATTTATTTGTTAAAAAGAATGAACTAAAAAGAATCAACTAAAATATTAACTAAAAAGAATCAACTAAAACATTAACTAAAAAGAATGAACTGAAAAGAATCAAAATAATATTAACTAAAATAATCAAAGTATTTATTTGTTAAAAAGAATCAAATAAAATATTAACTAAAAAGAATGAACTAAAAAGAATCAACTAAAACATTAACTAAAAAGAATGAACTAAAAAGAATCAAAATAATATTAACTAAAATAATCAAAGTATTTATTTGTTAAAAAGAATGAACTAAAAAGAATCAACTAAAATATTAACTAAAAAGAATGAACTAAAAAGAATCAACTAAAACATTAACTAAAAAGAATGAACTAAAAAGAATCAAAATAATATTAACTAAAATTATCAAAGTATTTATTTGTTAAAAAGAATGAACTAAAAAATTGAAATCCTTTTGTAACAGAAGAGTTTTCGTCCAAAACCCTGACACTTCGAAAGAGATTGTCCAGTTCGTACACGAAGTGCATCCAGTTTTTGCCGTAACCCTCTCAACTTTTTAGCACATGCTATGTGGGTGAAATGATGATATCATGCCAATTTTCAACCATTTCAGAGTTCATTTGCAGTGCATTTCAATCTCAGGGTCATCTTAGCTCAAAATAAATCATGAAATGCAAGAAAAATAGCAACTGAAGTCAGAAAAGGTCAGAAAAGTGATGATGCGGCTTTGAATGGTGCATATTGAATGCAGAAAAAGTCTTGAGTTCAAATATGTTTTAAAAAATTGAAATCCTTATGTAACAGAAGAGTTTTCGTCCGAAACCCTGACAATTCAAAAGAGATTGTCCAGTTCGTACACGAAGTGCATCCAGTTTTTGCCGTAACCCTCTCAACTTTTTAACACATGCTATGTGGGTGAAATGATGATACCATGCCAATTTTCAACCATTTCAGAGTTCATTTGCAGTGCTTTTTAATCTCAGGGTCATCTTAGCTCAAAATAAATCATGAAATGCATGAAAAATAGCAAATGAAGTCAGAAAAGGTCTGAAAAGTGATGATGCGGCTTTGAATGGTGCATATTGAATGCAGAAAAGTCTTGCGTTCAAATATGTTTAAAAAATTGAAATCCTTTTCTAACAGAAGAGTTTTCGTCCGAAACCCTGACACTTCGAAAGAGATTGTCCAGTTCGTACACGAAGTGCATCTAGTTTTTGCCGTAACCCTCTCAACTTTTTAACACATGCTATGTGGGTGAAATTATGATACCATGCCAATTTTCAACCATTTAAGAGTTCATTTGCAGTGTTTTCAATCTCAGGGTCATCTTAGCTCAAAATAAATCATGAAATGCATGAAAAGTAGCAAATAAAGTCAGAAAAGGTCTAAAAAGTGATGATGCGGCTTTGAATGGTGCATATTGAATGCAAAAAAAGTCTTGAGTTCAAATATGTTCAAAAAATTGAAATCCTTTTGTAACAGAAGAGTTTTCGTCCGAAACACTGACACTTCGAAAGAGATTGTCCAGTTTGTACACGAAGTGCGTCCAGTTTTTGCCGTAACCCTCTCAACTTTTTAGCACATGCTATGTGGGTGAAATGATGATACCATGCCAATTTTCAACCATTTCAAAGTTCATTTGCAGTGCTTTTCAATCTCAGGGTCATCTTAGCTCAAAATAAATCATGAAATGCATGAAAAATAGCAAATGAAGTCCGAAAATGGTTGAAAAGTGATGATCTGGCTTTGAATGATGCATATTGAATGCAGAAAAAATATTTAGTTAAAAACTTTAATAGTAAAATGAATTTTCATAAAGTATATTTTGTTACAAGCTTTAATAGAAACTAAAAAGCTTTTATAAAACTCTAATAGCAAAAGGAATCAACTAAAAAGAACCAATAAAAAATAAAACTTATGCAACTAAAATTATATAAAATTTATGCAACTAAAATTATATAACTAAAAATAACATATGCAAAAAATAACAATAAAATCATAATATATGCAAAAAAAGGCCCGCCTGCTAGGCAGCACGGCCTGCATACGACTAGAATTCCTAGGAATGGGCCAGGATGCAAGACCGCGGTGATAGCAGGCCAACAGGGCTTCAAATAGGCATGTACTACCCGCATTAGAGAGAAGCTCGAGTTAGGACCGGCCGCAGCACTTATAAACTACTCCGAGCCCCTCTCGACTAGCGAGGTGAGACTAAACTTTTGGTACGGGAAGCACAGCCCTTTAGTCCCGGTTGGTGGCACCAACCGGGACTAATGCCCCCCCCTTTAGTCCCGGTTGTTTCCACCAACCGGGACTAAAGGTCCCTGCTTCCCGCCCTTTGGGCTCCTGAAAATTGACCTTTAGTCCCGGGTGGTGGCACCACCCGGGACTAAAGGGGGGCATTAGTCCCGGTTGGAGCCACCAACCGGGACTAAAGGGGGGGCTATTTAAGGCGGACTTATCAATTTTTCCAATCCATTGCAGTTTCTTCTCTCCTCGGCGCCGACGACTGTAGGAGATATGCCCTAGAGGCAATAATAAATGTTATTGATTATCTCCCTGTTCATAATTTTGTTTATGTTCCATGCTATAACTGCAATGATTCTCGAGTCTACAAATAAAACGAGGCTCGGAGGAAGACTCATTTGCACGTGTGGAATAATAAACGGTAAAATGTATTCCTAGTCTGGCCTCTAAGACTAGCTCAAGTATTGAATGATGATCCTGTTTTCCTGATCATGGGCATGGCTATGCCGGCAATTTTGAGGGCGCAATGTTGGTAGAACACTTGTGTTGAATCGACCCGATTGATGTTATGCTACGAGATACATTCGTCATAAGTTAATGGTTAATAACACAGAGAAGTTAACGTTTGCATAATTCCTTAGACCATGAGAGTGTCGAGTTTCTTCATGCTTGCTTCATGAACTTTGGGGTTTGTTAAACGTCATCCGTAAATGGGTGGCTATTACGGCGGCTTACGGGTTCATGGAAAAGTATGTCAAGTAACTTGATAGCTCAAGATTGGGATTTGCTCCTCCGACGATGGAGAGATATCTCTGGGCCCTCTCGGTGTTACGGTATCCATCATCGTCTGGCCAGACACAGGGTGATTTGATCACAGGGATGCCGGAACACGGGAACGAGAAAAGAGACCAATATCGGCAACGAGGTAACTGGCATAGTGGACAAGGTGTTGATCCACGGGGATGCCAACATGTCTCACCTCGGGTAATTGTAACATATCGCGAAGCAACAGGAATACCACACGGCAACTCGAGGTTCACTCGAATATTCATTCGTGTGGGTATAGGGATCAATATGGGTGTCCACGGCTCCGATGTTGATCATTGATCGGAAGGGGTTCCAGGTCATGTCTATGCTTCACCGAACCTATAGGGTCACACGCTTAAGGGTCATCTATCTATTGAATACTAGACAGGGAGTCTGAGAGAAAATCACCGAAAAAGTTTCGGACACCGGAAAAGTTCCGCAGAGAGAACACCGAAACAGTTTCGGTAAAACTGAAAAGTTGTTTTAGGGGATACCATAAAGTCAAATTGGTTTTGGCACATGCCTGATAATTCTTGGAGGGTGCCAGAATCATTCTGGAAACTTTCTGGAATTTTCCGGAATGAAAACCGGAAATGTTCCGGAGCTGCCGAAACCGCTTCAGATGCTTTTCGCAGATGAAAATCACTAAACCGGAATTGTTCCGGCTCGCATTGAAAATTATTTTGGTGGGTACTGGAATTGTTCTAAGCCCACATAAATATTTTCAGTTCGACCGGACGCTGAAAAATGTCGTCGTGAATAGTGAAAGTGCTTTTTGGATATTTATGGAAAAACACCTTTTTGGATATTTCCAAAAAGGCTTCTAGAAGGGATTGGGGAGCAAGCAAGCTCCTCATGGGGGGGCCCCCAAGGGGTGGCCGGCCAAGGGTGGAGCTCCTCCATGGAGCTCCACATGGCACCCCATTTTCCTTCTTATGATTTTTATGTGTGACATAAAGTGGGATATTTTGGTACTTGAAGTGACCATCCTACCCCTTGGTTTTCCTATAAATAGGAGGTGAGTGGGCTGCCCACTTCCTCATCCTTGTGCTCTCATACACATGCTATGCTTTGCTAGCTCTCTCTTCTCCCTCCCACGAAAAGAGTTTTTCGTAGAGCCGAAAGGCTGTCTGGGTTCCGGCAGGAACTAGTTCTGGACGGCGAAGCCCTGCCGGATAGATGTCACCGTATGTGTGCAACTCTGTAGAGAGATCGTAGTTTTGGTCTTAGTTCGAGAGTGCCTCCCGAAGGGCTGTCCGTGTGACCGTCCGAGTTTCGAAGGTCCTCCCGAAGGGCTGTCCGAGTGACAGTCCAAGTTTTGGAGGTCCTCCCGAAGGGCTGTCCGCGACACCGTCCGGGGGACTGTCTGACCGCCTCCCGGAGGGCTGTCCGTGGGGCGGATGAGGGTATACATCCTCGCGGTTGGGAGGTTGTAAAATCCTAGCTGCGGGGATCTGCACCGCCGTTCGTCATCGACTCTATTTCCGCTGCGCTACGAGTCGGTAACGAAAGAGATCAAACCTTGTATGCAGTCTCCATAGTGGTCCTGGGTGTGCTCGCTATACCGAAATTTTTTGTTTTCTGCCGCGTTCCCCAACAGTGGCATCAAGAGCCAGGCTATGAGTAGATGCATGTTATGATCTAGAATACATGAGATGTATGGGTATTGCATAGTATAATTTTGTAGTAGATGAGATCTATTGCTGAAAATTATTTGTGCGGGTAGCAGATGAAATCTGTTACCCGATGTTCCTGTTGCTTCCCGTGAATTTGCGTAGTCCTGATCTTGACGACATGGTGGAATCTCACAAAGTTCTGGCAATCCGCGATCCTTTCATGCTGCTCCTGAGTATGCTGATTGACAGATCAACGAAGTGCTAACAGTTCTTTGGGTTCCACCATAGTTAAAGAAAGATGGATGTTTCGCAGACGAAGGGCAATGCAGATATGATCTGCACGGGGGTCACGCGTATGACGAAGTTTAGTATGGGGCTCGAGATTTTATTGTCTCGTGTTTCATACACCCTGGAAAGTTAATCTTGCAACTTGAAGTATCATACTTGATGATAAACGTTGGTAGCTGCGGTTTGAGTCAAAACCTTAGAAGCCACGTAAAATAAAATTTTGCATAAACCGATTAGAGGCGTCTAACTTGGTTTTGCAGGATGGTTATGCATGTGATGTGGTATAGCAATGCTCATATTAAATTTGATTATGTATGAGATGACTATATGATGTAATTAACATGACCTGCGTGTCATGATTCGGCATGATGGCTGGAGCCATATGATTGCACTTTAATGACCTGCGTGTCAACCTTATGTAATGCACTTATTTTATTAGCTATAGAGATAGCAATATTATCTGGTGCATCGACAAGGTGGTGGCAATCTTCGCAAAGGTGAACACCGACGCGAATGCCGAAGATGAAGAATACTTGACTTCTCCGTCAGAAGGGGCTATACCATATCATGCTAATTATGAATTGCCTGAGATGTTTATCCCTTATGTTGCACCCTTTTGATTGCGCGGTAGTCGCTTTTTATTAGGGTGATCTCTCACTTAAATATCAAGTAGTTAGTGTTCTCCCAAGTGTAGCACCGTCACGCCACCTATCTCTTCGGGGTATCACATGGTTGCATGGGTACGAACGATTAGAGAAGTGTGAGGCGGGTGAGTTGAGACCTTGCAGCGAGATCACTTGGTTGTCTTGACGTTCAGGCATGAAAGTCATGAGCTCGGAACACACGCATCGAAAGATGAACAAGAGTCACATAGAGATGTGATTGGCAAGTTGGCCTACCAATTGAAATTCTCGTCACTTGAGATGGTTGCATCCTTGACGCTGAATTGAAAGTTGGATCTTGAATCACTCACAATCAATTATGAGAGATATTGATTTGAGTGGGAGCGCACTTTAGAATTAATTCTTTTAATTCTTAGTGCAATTAATTTTTGAACACTGTCTAAGTGTGATTTGCATAATAGTTGTAGAAGAATGGCTCGCGTTTCCACCTTCCCTGTTAAAATTGAATAAGCTGTTAAAATATCTGGTTAAAACTTTACGGTTGGTAACGTAATGTGAGGATTGTCCTCTAGAGTGCCGAGAAGGACTTTGTCCTATCGCATGCTTTCGGTATTCTCCCGCTAATGCTATAGATCATGTGACTCTCGTCCTTCGATCCAAAAGCTAGAATTCCTTTTCAGTCAAAGTGCAATATGTTTGCTTCCATGAGACCCGAACTTCAAAAGTTTGGATAGTTATGTGATATTCATGGAATCTGAAAATCATTTTCAGAGACAGGCAAAGGCTAAAAGATATGAGATATCCAAAGAAATGTTTGTTTGCAAACTGTTAGTAAAGGAGTTTACTATGCATTACACTGATAAGAGAGGGATCCAGGAGAAAGCCTATCATATGATGAAAGGTGAATAAAACAACAACTTAAGAGAAAGGAAGTGTCCGAAGGGTGTTAGTAAGACTTTCACGCCTAGGAAGTCCGGGGCTAACGCCACTCTTAAGTTGGATGCTTCTTCTGAGAGTAGGAGAAATACTAAAAGTTAAACTGTTAGAAGTATAATGGCAAAAGGAAAGAAGACTGGGATATCCAGCTCATGTATGAATGTCATACAAGTTTTTGTTGTATAGAAAGCTGGTCAAAGATACAGTTCTTGGGAATTATGGTTAAACATGTTAATCACTAATTCTTGGGTATTGTGAGTTAATCACAAAGATACCCGCTCAATTGCACTCTGTTGCAACTTGATGTAAGAACTACTACGGCCTAAAAGACTAGCCAGGAATGAGGTTTAGATACACGCAGGGAACATAGTAAATGTTACTATGCCTTCCATCGGTGTATTCCCTATGTATTTACTTTCATAATTCATTTTAGAGTTTCACACTCTAGCCCATTGCATAAAGTATCTTGCAAGAAGGTTATTCATAAGAGAACTTTTGATGTTCGATGTTATGAATAACATAAGGGCCATACTTTCATTATGAATGAGATGTATGTTATGAATATTGATAATAATACATTACCTCTGTATTTACTTTCATAATTCATTTAGAGTTTCATACACTCTAGCCCTTTGCATAAGGTATTTTGCAAGAAGGTTATTCATAAGAGAACTTGCGATGTTCGGTGTTATGAATAACATGAAGGGCCATGCTTCCATACAGGATGGGATGTATGCTATGAATATTGATGGTAATATGATACATCCATAACACTGACGCTAAATGTCGCAAGACTAAAAGAATACCACACAAGTGTGCCACTGCATTTGGTCACATTAGAGAAACCCGCATGGAAAATTCCATTATGATGGATTTTGAAGTCCTTTGATTTTGAATCATCTGACACTTGCAACTTTCCTCTGAAAGGTGAAGTGACTGAAATACCGTTCACAGGCCATAAGGAACGAGCAAAGAACATATTGGTGATCATACATTATGATGTGTGTAGTTAAATAAATGTTGTTGCAAGTAGTGGATTTATCTATCTTCAGAAATGACTCAAGTAGATATATGGATATTTACTTGATGAGACGTAAGTCTGGATCTTCTGAAATCATTTGAAAGGTTTTCAAAACGAAGAAGAAAATATTGTAACAAGAAAATTATGGTTCTACAAATCGATTGCAGAAAGGAATATTTGAGTTACAAGTTTAGCGAATGTCTGATGAGTTGTGAAAAGGGTTTCATAACTTGCACCTCCCGGAACACCACTGCAAGTGGAAAGTCCGTGAAGATGTAATCAAACCATTTATGACATGGTAAGATCAAAGATGACATAAACAAATTTGCCATTACCCCTTTTAAAAGGTGATGCTTTAGAGACTGCGGCTTTTACACAGAATAGAGCTCCATCGGGTCTGTTGAAATGACATCATGGTATGGTAAGCCCAACAATGCTATATCTTTTCTTAACATTTGGAATATGGGGCTTGTGTAAAAGGTTACAAACCTATTCCAAATCAGCAAAGTGCTACTTTGTAGGTTATCCCAAGTAAATGGGTATTCCTCCCTCACTATACCGAGGCAAATAAGTTTGCCACAAAGAACGGTATGCTTTTTGAAGGAAATGGTTCTTTCAAAAAGGGTGAGTGGGAGAACACTGCGACTCGACGAGATAAATAGTATCTTCGTCATCAGATCAAAGGAAAGGAACCTTGGAATTGATTCCAGGGTTTCCTACTGTGACTGATACGGAAGTCTCTACAATAAAATGTATGGACTTCGGTCGAACTTGCAGCTGAACCTCGTAGGCAAGGCTCGTGCAAACCTCTCAGGTGCGCAAACGAGATATTGTTGTTGGACAACAGTATACCTACGATACACAAGGAAGCGGTGATGGGCCCTGACTCCGGAATTGGCTAAATGCCAATACATTCCGAGATAGTTTCCATATAAGTGATTCAAGATTAAAACCTTGATACACCTTTCAGAAGACTTAGAGTCTAACGAATATTTATGAAACTATAAACTGATGTGGATAAAATGTTTTATCCATAAAGCTCGACTTGTTGCAATAACAAGTTCAAGGAGTTGACTACGATGAGGTTGTTTCACCATAGCGATGCTTAAAGTCGGTTCTGGTTGAACTAGCAATTAATACATATTTCAATCATGAGATATGAAACATGGATGACAAAAGGATTTCCATCTGATGGAAATGAAACCTAGGACTTGTATGTGATACAGTCCAAAGTAATTTGTCGATCCAGAGGATGCTAGTAAGTATGCAAACTTCAGAGTTCCAGCGATGGACAGAAGAGAGCAAAGTGGTGTTGGAATCTTCGGTTTTGATGGAATGATCAAAGGGGTTTGACTTCATCAAATGGGTATCGAAGATGCTTGTGATTCAAGAAAGTAAGTGGGAGCATAATAATATTTCTAAAAACCATGTGTACTTGACACATTGTTAATTGGAAATAAATTTCTTGACACGAATTAGGACTTCATTTGAAAATAGTTTTTCGATGAAGTGCTTAGGCTAAATAGCCTCAATATTAGGCATGATGATCTATGGAGATAGATTTACCTAATGGGGCTAAGCAATGAATACATATTGACAAGATGCTAAAAACTTTTTGGCATTTAAAAAGCCAAGGAGTGATTCTTGCCGAAGTCACATGGAAAGAGTTTTTGCAAGACTCGGTGTCCCAAAACACTAATGAGTAAAATACATGATGGAGATTCCACACACTCTTGTGTTCGGATTAATCATGTATTCCATGGTATGTAAAACAACCAGATATGTCCAATACTCCAAAGTTGTTGCGAGTATAGATACCAAAGTGATCAAAGTACTAATCATAGGACAACAGTGAAAGATGTCACTGAGTACTAGAGTAGTACTGATGACATGTTTTCTCGCAAGCAGAGATTATGAAGTGCTCGTTGTAAGTAATTACGTCGATACAGTCTTCATCAATGCTCCATGCGATTTTCGATTTAAGTTAAGGGTTTTGTGTAATACACAATATGGTGGCACGGTAGTTGGAAATTGTTCCAAACAAGATACTGTGGCGAATTCTATAACAAAGGCTAAGTATGTTGACGCTTGAGAAGCGACAAAGAAATTGTTGAATCATATAGTTCATTCATGAACTTAGTATGGTTCCAAGATGGCTTTGGTCTATGGGACACTATTGCAGATAGTTGCTCCATAGCTCAGTCTGAGGAATCAGGTTTCGACCAATGATTCACACATATGCAAAGCCAAGTCCACACAAAATATGAATTTTATGAAAGCGTGAAAACGCGAGCATATGCAAAGTTACACACGGAGCTTAAGTCGTCAGATCCGTTGGACATCAGGCTATACCACAAGCGAAGCATATTTTACACCAGTATGCCATAGGTGTAAAGTGCACTAGCATTGACTAGATTATTGACTCTAGTGCAAGTGGGAGTCTGTAGGAGATATGCCCTAGAGGCAATAATAAATGTTATTGATTATCTCCCTGTTCATAATTATGTTTATGTTCTATGCTATAACTGCAATGATTCTCGAGTCTACAAATAAAACGAGGCTCGGAGGAAGACTCATTTGCACGTGTGGAATAATAAACGGTCAAATGTATTCCTAGTCTGGCCTCTAAGACTAGCTCAAGTATTGCATGATGATCCTGTTTTCCTGATCATGGGCATGGCTATGCCGGCAATTTTGAGGGCGCAATGTTGGTAGAACACTTGTGTTGAATCGACCCGGTTGATGTTATGCTACGAGATACATTCGTCATAATTTAATGGTTAATAACACAGAGAAGTTAACGTTTGCATAATTCCTTAGACCATGAGAGTGTCGAGTTTCTTCATGCTTGCTTCATGAACTTTGGGGTTTGTTAAACGTCATCCGTAAATGGGTGGCTATTACGGCGGCTTACGGGTTCATGGAAAAGTATGTCAAGTAACTTGATAGCTCAAGATTGGGATTTGCTCCTCCGACGATGGAGAGATATCTTTGGGCCCTCTCGGTGTTACGGTATCCATCATCGTCTGGCCAGACACAGGGTGATTTGATCACAGGGATGCCGGAACACGGGAACGAGAAAAGAGAACAATACTGGCAATGAGGTAACTGGCATAGTGGACAAGGTGTTGATCCACGGGGATGCCAACATGTCTCACCTCGGGTAATTGTAACATATCGCGAAGCAACAGGAATAGCACATGGCAACTCGAGGTTCACTCGAATATTCATTCGTGTGGGTATAGGGATCAATATGGGTGTCCACGGCTCCGATGTTGATCATTGATCGGAAGGGGTTTCGGGTCATGTCTATGCTTCACCGAACCTATAGGGTCAAACGCTTAAGGGTCATCTATCTGTTGAATACTAGACAGGGAGTCTGAGAGAAAATCACCGAAAAAGTTTCGGACACCGGAAAAGTTTCGGACACCGGAAAAGTTCCGCAGAGAGAACACCGAAACAGTTTCGGTAAAACTGAAAAGTTGTTTTAGGGGATACCATAAAGTCAAATTGGTTTTGGCACATGCCTGATAATTCTTGGAGGGTGCCAGAATCATTCTGGAAACTTTCTGGAATTTTCCGGAATGAAAACCGGAAATGTTCCGGAGCTGCCGAAACCGCTTCAGATGCTTTTCGCAGATGAAAATCAGTAAACCGGAATTGTTCCGGCTCACGTTGAAAATTATTTTGGTGGGTACTGGAATTGTTCTAAGCCCACATAAATATTTTCAGTTCGACCGGACGCTGAAAAATGTCCTCGTGAATAGTGAAAGTGCTTTTTGGATATTTATGTAAAAACACCTTTTTGGATATTTCCAAAAAGGCTTCTAGAAGGGATTGGGGAGCAAGCAAGCTCCTCATGGGGGGGGCCCCAAGGGGTGGCCGGCCAAGGGTGGAGCTCCTCCATGGAGCTCCACATGGCACCCCATTTTCCTTCTTATGATTTTTATGTGTGACATAAAGTGGGATATTTTGGTACTTGAAGTGACCATCCTACCCCTTGGTTTTCCTATAAATAGGAGGTGAGTGGGCTGCCCACTTCCTCATCCTTGTGCTCTCATACACATGCTATGCTTTGCTAGCTCTCTCTTCTCCCTCCCACGAAAAGAGTTTTTCGTAGAGCCGAAAGGCTGTCTGGGTTCCGGCAGGAACTAGTTCTGGACGGCGAAGCCCTGCCGGATAGATGTCACCGTATGTGTGCAACTCTGTAGAGAGATCGTAGTTTCGGTCTTAGCTCGAGAGTGCCTCCCGAAGGGCTGTCCGTGTGACCGTCCGAGTTTCGAAGGTCCTCCCGAAGGGCTGTCCGAGTGACAGTCCAAGTTTTGGAGGTCCTCCCGAAGGGCTGTCCGCGACACCGTCCGGGGGACTGTCTGACCGCCTGCCGGAGGGCTGTCCGTGGGGCGGATGAGGGTATACATCCTCGCGGTTGGGAGGTTGTAAAATCCTAGCTGCAGGGATCTGCACCGCCGTTCGTCATCGACTCTACTTCCGCTGCGCTACGAGTCGGTAACGAAAGAGATCAAACCTTGTATGCAGTCTCCATAGTGGTCCTGGGCGTGCTCACTATACCGAAATTTTTTGTTTTCTGTCGCGTTCCCCAACAACGAGGACATCGACACCGCCAGGCTGCCGGATTTTGCTGTCGCCCTGCCGTCCCTGAGCCCACTGACCATCGCCGGCGCTGGACCTCCTCGCGCGCCCTCCTCCTCGTCGCCGTTGCCGCGCCCTGCCCCGCCGTCGTCGCCGTCACCGCGCCCTGCCACCACGTCGCCGTCGCCGTCGCCTCGCCCTGCCCCGCTGTCGCCGTCGCCTGGCCCGCCGTCGCCGTCGCCTCGCCCTGCCCTGCTCTCGTCGCGCCCCTGCCCCTACGTCGTCGTCGCCGTCACCGTGTCCCGCCCCTACGTCGCCGTCGCCTCGCCCTGCCCTGCCGTCGCTGTCGCCTCGCCCTTCCCCGCCGTCGCCTCCGCCTGCCCCGTCGCCGTCGCCGCGCCCCTGCCGGCCTCGACGTCGCCGCGCCGGCCCCTGCCCCCTAGTGAGCCCATTGAACATGGCTTGCATGTTGATGCTGATGGCTTCGTGCTTTTTGAGAGTTCTTGTTTATTAATTGCCGTATCCCGTATCGCCGTATATGTTTACCGTATCAATGTCCAGTCCATGTCATTTTATTATTACTTACATATGTTTACTATGTCGTATCCCTCACAGTGAGATTTTAAAATGAGACAGTCCATGTCATTTTATTATTACTTACATATGTTTACTATGCCGTATCGCCTTATTGCTGTTTTTAGAAATTGCCGTATCCCGTATCGCCGTAACCGTATCAATGTCGCTGTATCGGTGCTTCGTAGGTTGCCAGTCCCACCATATGAACAAAATGCACTTGAGAATTTTCATATGTTCATAGAATGATAACTTCGACATGAGGGGGGTGGGGATCTGCAAGTATCCTCGAGGACCATGAGAGAGGCGGTCTCGGGTTCAAACCCGTTTCAGTAATACCCGAACCCGAGGTCATATGCAATTTGTGTGGTCAAAACAAGATTAAGGACAAAAGGAGGGAGGAGTCCTCGACGATCGTCTGAAACTAACTGTTATAAAACTTGTGAATTTTGCATGATGTTTCCCACTAATCCATCTCTCATGGTTGTATGTTGTCACGTTGTAATATTTGCAGAAACTATGGCGGACAGAGACTTAGAAAAAGAACAGTTGTTGGGGGATATAATACGAGAGGGTGATATCGATCTCACCTGCTTGTCGTTTCTCAATGAGACCGATGGTGAGGAAAGAGAGGATGGCGGCTCCGGTGAGGAGGAAGGAGATCATGACTGCTCCGGTGATCGAACTGGGGACGAAGGAGATCATGAAGGCTCCGGTGATCGAACTGGGGACGAAGGAGCCATAACTGCTTCAAAGTCCGGCGAGGTATATATTAATTAATCCTTTGCTGACTAGATGCATTAATTTTCTTGTATGTACATATATTAACGCTTCTTTCTTCTTTTAATTAGCCCGATGAGACGAGGCCCGATGAGAAGGTTCGAGGCGCAAGAAAGGTTCACGATCGAAGAAGTCTCCCCGGAAGGCCAACCGATTGCTCCCTACCGGACCAAGAACAAATTTATACATCAGTGCGGAGTGGTTGTTAGGGACCTCGTCCCGATCAACTGCCAAGAATGGAATAATAAGAAGGACCCTCAAGTTCCTTATGTCAACGATAGACTGAAAGATGATCTTTGGACCAATCTGATTAGAAATTTCAGTCTACCGCCAGAGGAGGATCCGAATAACCCAGTTATACAGCGAAAGGTCAGGCCGTTTGCTCTTAAGAAGATGGCAGAACTATTCAAGAACTAGAAGAAAGTATTGAACAGGAAGTTTGTCGAGAAAGACAAGACTCCAGAATTCAGAGGTCAATATGAGAAGATGAGAGATCACTGGCCCGCATTTATGGCCTACAAGAAATCGGAGAAGGCTAAGAACATCTCACTTAAAAATAAGAAAAATGCCGCAAGGAAGGAGTATCACCATGTTACGGGGTCAGGTGGATACAGAAAAGCCCGGCCTACGTGGAACAAAGCTGAGCAAGACCTGCTTGCTAAAGATGTCTAACCAGAGACATTGCACTGGCCAGATCAGGCAAGGACTTGGTTCTTCGGGGTTGGGGGAACATTGGACCCAGAAACAGGGAAGTGTGTCTGGACAAAAGCTCAACTTGCAATACCATTCAAAAAGCTTGAGGAAACAATCAAGAAATCGCTGGAAGGGACGTTCGTTCCCGACAGAGAGGAGGACGAGCTGTCATTTGCCCTCGGGAATCCTGAACACCCTGGACGAACACGAGGCACATCAGGCTCCGTTCCGTGGAAGGTTGGGTTTCCCGACAGTGCTGGTTACAGAAGCCGACAGAGAAAGAAGAAAGAAGAAGCAAGCGAAATGCAGAAGTTGAATGAAAGATTAGCGAAACTAGAGGCACTTGAGAGCCAGCGAGCTACCGGCCAACCATCTCAGCGGCACGAAGATCCTTCATTGGAGACTACCCATGATGCTACCCCACCATCTCAGCGGAGAAGCAGCGTGGCTTCCACTGAGCTCGTTCATCCTGATAGCACGGCTCCTCGCTACCCCGTGGATGCTATCACGCAAAATGAACATTGTGTGCTAATGGCGAAATGTCATAACCCGACCTTGAAGGCGGCGGTCGGCCATGTCTTACCTCCTCGACCTGATGCAACTTTCCATTGCACTCTGGTTCCAGCTGGCTTTGCTATTGTCGGGGTGGATGAAATAATGGACGGATTTGATGGGCTGGAGCTTGAGCACGCTACAGGTGAAGGGAGCTTCTTCTTCGATATGCCTTAAGGACTACTTGTCTATGGGGAAAGGAACACATCGTGCTTCCATACTGGACGCCGCCTCAGCAGACTGTAGGAGATATGCCCTAGAGGCAATAATAAATGTTATTGATTATCTCCCTGTTCATAATTAGGTTTACGTTCCATGCTATAACTGCTATGGTTCTCGAGTCTACAATAACCACGAGGCTTGAAGGAAGACTCATATGCACGTGTGGGATAATAAACGGTAAAATGTATTCCTAGTCTGGCCTCTAAGACTGGCTCAAGTATTGCATGATGATCCTGTTTTCCTGATCATGGGCATGGCTATGCCGGCAATTTCGTGTGGGTATAGGGATCAATATGGGTGTCCATGGCTCCGATGTTGATCATTGATCGGAAGGGGTTCCGGGTCATGTCTATGCTTCACCGAACCTATAGGGTCACACGCTTAAGGGTCATCTATCTGCTGAATACTAGACAGGGAGTCTGAGAGAATAACACCGAAAAAGTTTCGGACACCGGAAAAGTTTCGGACAGCGGAAAAGTTCCGCAGAGAGGTCACCGGATGAGTTCCGGTGAAACTGAAAAGTTGTTTCAGGGGATACCAAAAAGTTAAATTGGTTTTGGCACATGCCTGATAATTCTTGGAGGATGCCAGAATCGTTCTGGAAACTTTTTGGAATTTTCCGGGATGAAAACCGGAAATGTTCCGGAGCTGCCGAAACCGCTTCAGATGCTTTTCGCGGATGAAAATCACTAAACCGGAATTGTTCCGGCTCGCGTTGAAAATTATTTTGGTGGGTAATAGAATTGTTCTAAGCCCACATGAATATTTTCAGTTCGATCAAACGCTGAAAAATGTCGTCGTAAATAGTGAAAGTGCTTTTGGGGATATTTATGGAAAAGCACCTTTTGGGATATTTTCCCAAAAGGTTTCTAGGAGGCTTGGGGGCTAAGAAACCCCCTTGGGGGGCCCCCCAAGAGATGGTGGCCGGCCACACTTGGGGCTCCTCCTTGGAGCCCCTCTTGTTCCTTGGTTTCACCATTATGCCCTTGTGGAAGGGCTTCATCCATGTGGGTTTTGGGTTTTATTGTAAAACCACCCTACCCCTTGGTTTTCCTATAAATAGGAGGTGAGTGGGCTGCCATCTCACACACTCTTTCTCTCATACACAAAGCCATGCATGATCTGGCATTCTTCTCTCCCTCCCAGCGAAATAGTTTCGTAGAGCCGAAAGGCTGTCTGGGTTCCGGCAGGAACTAGTTCTGGACGGCGAAGCCCTGCCGGATAGATGACACCGTATGTGTGCAACTCTGTAGAGAGATCGTAGTTTCGGTCTTAGTTCGAGAGTGCCTCCCGAAGGGCTGTCCGTGTGACCGTCCGAGTTTTGGAGGTCCTTCCGAAGGGCTGTCCGAGTGACAGTCCGAGTTTCGGAGGTCCTCCCGAAGGGCTATCCGCGACACCGTCCGGGGGACTGTGCAACCGCCTCCCGGAGGGCTGTCCGCGGGGCAGATGAGGGTATACATCCTCGCGGTTGGGAGGTTGTAAAATCCTACCTGCGGGGATGAGCACCGCCGTTCGTCATCGACTCTACTTCCGCTGCGCTACGAGTCGGTAACGAAAATGATCAAACCTTGTATGCAGTCTCCATAGTGGTCCTGGGCTAGTGCGTAGGTCGGAATTTTTTTGTTTTCTGCTGCGTTCCCCTACAGTGGTATCAGAGCCGTGCTATGCGTAGATGTAGGTTGCGATCTAGAATACATAGAGATGTATGGGTATTGCACAATATAATTAGGTAGTAGATGAGATCCATTGCTGAAAATTCTTTGTGCGGGTAGCAGATGAAATCTGTTACCCGATGTTCTTGTTGCTTCCCTGGAATTTGCGTAGTCCTGATCTTGGCGGCATGGTGGAATCTCACAAAGTTCTGGCAATCTGTGATCCTTTCATGCTGCTCCTGAGTATGCTGATTGACAGATCAACGAAGTGCTAACAGTTCTTTGGGTTCCACCATAGTTGAGAAAGATGGATGTTTCGCAGACGAAAGGGCAATGCAGATGTGATCTGCACGGGGGTCACGCGTATGACGAAGTTTAGTATGGGGCTCGAGATTTTATTATCTCGTGTTTCATACACCCTGGAATGTTAATCTAGAAACTTGGATTATCATGCTTGATGATGGACGATGGTAGCTTCGGTTTGTTTCGAAACCTTAGAAGTCACGAAAAATAAAATTTTGCATGAACCGATTAGAGGCGTCTAACTTGGTTTTGCAGGATGGTTTGCATGTGCATATGATGTGGTACAGCAGTGTTCATAATAATTTGATTATGTATGAGATGACTATATGATGTAAATTGATTAACATGACCTGCGTGTCATGATTCGGCATGATGGCTGGAGCCATATGATTGCACTTTAATGACCTGCGTGTCAACCTTATGTAATGCACTTATTTTATTAGCTATAGAGATAGCAATATTATCAGGTGCATCGACAAGGTGGTGGCAATCTTCGCGAAGGTGAACACCGATGCGAATGCCGAAGACGAAGAAATAAAGACTTCTCCGTCAGAAAGGGCTATACCATATCATGCCATTATGAATTGCCTGAGATTTTAATCCCTTTTGATGCACCCTTCTTGATTGCACGGTAGTCGCTTTTATTAGGGTGATCTCTCACAAAAATATCAAGTAGTTAGTGTTCTCCCAAGTGTAGCACCGTCACAGCATCCTTCCTTTCGAGGTGCGCCATGATCTATATGGGTACGAACGATTGTACGGGTGTAAGGCGGGTGAGGTCAGACCTCGCAGCGAGATCACTTGGTTGTCTTGACGTTCACGGCAGGATCGTCCTGAGCTCGGAACACACGCATCGAAAGATGAACAAGAGTCACATAGAGATGTGATCGGCAAGTTTGCCTACCAATTGAAGTTCGGGCCATCGGTGTTCATCTCGAACAATGGCGTTGAATAGAAATGTGGGTCTTGAATCATTCACAATCAATTATGAGAGATATTGATTTGAGTGGGAGCGCGCTTTAGAATTAATTCTTTTAATTCTTAGTGCAATTAATTTTGAACACTGTCTAAGTGTGATTTGCATAATAGTTGTAGAATAATGGCTCGCGTTTCCACCTTCCCTGTTAAAATTTAATAGCTGTTAAATATCTGGTTAAAACTTTACGGTTGGTAACGTAATGTGAGGATTGTCCTCAAGAGTGCCGAGAAGGACTTTGTCCTATCGCATGCTTTTGGTATTCCCCGGCTAATGCTATGGATCATGTAACTCTCGTCCCTCGATCCAAAAGCTAGAATTCCTTTTCCGTCAAAGTGCAACATGTTTGCTTCCATGAGACCCGAACTTCGAAAGTTTGGATAGTTATGTGATATTCATGGAATCTGAAAATCATTTTCAGAGACAGACAAAGGCTAAAAGATATGAGATATCCAAACCAATGTTTGTTCGCAAACTATTAGTAAAGGAGTTTACTATGCATTAGACTGATAAGAGAGGGATCCAGGAGAACGCCTGTCATATGATGAAAGGTGAATAAAACAACAACTTAAAGAGAAAGGAAGTGTCCAAAGGGTGTTAGTAAGACTTTCACGCCTAGGAAGTCCGGGGCTAACGCCACTCTTAAATTGGGTGCTTCTTCTGAGAGAAGGAGAAATACTGAAAGTTAAACTGTTAGAAGTATAATGGCAAAAGGAAAGGAGACTGGAATATCCAGCTCATGTATGAATGTCATACAAGTTTTTGATGTATAGTAGGCTGGTCAAAGATATAGTTCTTGGGAATTATGGTTAAACATATTAATCATTAATTCTTGGGTATTGTGAGTCGATCAAAAAGATACCCGCTCGATTGCATTCTGTTGTAACTCGAAGCAAGAACTACTATGGCCTGAAAGACTAGCCAGGAATGAGGTTTAGATACACGCAGGGAACATAGTAAATGTTACTATGCCTTCCATAGGTGTATTCACTATGTATTTACTTTCATAATTCATTTTAGAGTTTCACACTCTAGCCCTCTGCATAAGGTATCTTGCAAGAAGGTTGTTCATAAGAGAACTTTTGATGTTCGGTGTTATGAATAACATAAGGGCCATACTTTCATTATGAATGAGATGTATGTTATGAATAATGATATTAATATATTACCTCTGTATTTACTTTCATAATTCATTTTAGAGTTTCACACTCTAGCCCATTGCATAAAGTATCTTGCAAGAAGGTTATTCATAAGAGAACTTTTGATGTTCGATGTTATGAATAACATAAGGGCCATACTTTCATTATGAATGAGATGTATGTTATGAATATTGATAATAATACATTACCTCTGTATTTACTTTCATAATTCATTTAGAGTTTCATACACTCTAGCCTTTTGCATAAGGTATTTTGCATGAAGGTTATTCATAAGAGAACTTATGATGTTCGGTGTAATGAATAACATGAAGGGCCATGCTTCCATACAGGATGGGATGTGTGTTATGAATATTGATGGTAATATGATACATCCATAACACAGACGCTAAATGTCGCAAGACTAAAAGAATACCACACATGTGTGGCACTGCATTTGGTCACATTGGAGAAACCCGCATGGAAAATTCCATTATGATGGATTTTGAAGTCATTTGATTTTGAATCATCTGACACTTGCAACTTTCCTCTGAAAGGTGAAGTGACTGAAATACCGTTCACAGGCCATAAGGAACGAGCAAAGTACATATTGGTGATCATACATTATGATGTGTGTAGTCCAATAAATGTTGTTGCAAGTAGTGGATTTATCTATCTTCGGAAATCACTCAAGTAGATATGTGGATATTTACTTGTTGAGACGTAAGTCTGGATCTTTTTGAATTCATTCATAAGGTTTTCAAAAATGAAGTAGAAGTTGTTGTAACAAGAAAATTATGTTTCTACAATTCGATTGCAGAAAGGAATATTTGAGTTACAAGTTTAGCGAATGTCTGATGAGTTGTGAAAGGGGTTTCATAACTTGCACCTCCCAGAACACCACTTCAAGTGGAAAGTCTGTGAAGATGTAATCGAACCATTTATGACATGGTAAGATCAAAGATGACATAAATAGATTTGCCATTATCACTTTTAAAGTGATGCTTTAGAGACTGCGGCTTTTTACACTGAAAAGATCTCCATCGGGTCTGTTGAAATGACGCCATGGTATGGTACGCCCATCCATGTTATATCTTTTCTTAACATTTGGAATATGGGGCTTGTGTAAAAGGTTACAAAGCTATTCCAAATCATACAAGTGCTACTTTGTAGGTTATCCCAAGTCATTGGGTATTCCCCCACCACTATACCGAGGCAAAGGATTTTTGCCACAAAACGTTATGCTTTTAAAGAGAATAGTTCTTACAAAAGGTGAGTGGGAGGACAGTGCAACTCGACGAGATAACCAGTATCTTCGTCATCAGGTCAAAGGAAAGAAACCTTGGAAGTGATTCCGGAGTTTCCTACTGCGACTGATACGGAAGCCTCTACATCAGATGTATGGACTTCGGTCGAACTTGCAGCTGAACCACGTAGGAAAAACTCGTGCAAACCTCTCAGGTGCGCATACGAGATATTGTTGTTAGACAATAGTATACCTACGATACACAAGGAAGCGTTGATGGGCCCTGACTCCAGAATTGGCTAAATGCCAATACAATCCGAGATAGTTTCCATATAAGTGATTCAAGATTAAAATCTTGATACACCTTTCGGAAGACTTAGGGTCTAACGAATTTTTATGGAACTAAAACTGATACGGATAAAATGTTTATCCATAAAGCTCGACTTGTTGCAATAACAAGTTCAAGGAGTTGACTACGATGAGGTTGTTTCACCGTAGCGATGCTTAAAGTCGGTTCGGGTTGAACTAGCAATTAATACATATTTCAATCATGAGATATGAAACATGGATGACAAAAGGATTTCCATCTGATGGAAATGAAACCTAGGACTTGTACAGTCCAAAGTAATTTGTCGATCCAGAGGATGCTAGTAAGTATGCAAACTTCAGAGTTCCAGCAATGGACAGAAGAGAGCAAAATGGAGTTGGAATCTTCGTGTTTTTGATGAAATGGTCAAAAGGGATTTTTGACTTCATCAATGGGTAACGAAGATGCTTGTGATTCAAGAAAGTAAGTGGGAGCATAATAATATTTCTAAAAACCTTGTGTGCTTGACACATTGTTAATTGGAAATAAATTTCTTGACACGAATTAAGACTTCATTTGAAAATATTTTTTCGATGAAGTGCTTAGGCTAAAATAGCCTCAATATTAGGCATGATGATCTATGGAGATAGATTTACCTAATGGGGCTAAGCTATGAATACATATTGACAAGATGCTAAAACCTTTTAGCATTTAAAACGCCAAGGAGTGATTCTTGCCGAAGTCACATGGAAAGAGTTTTTGCAAGACTCAGTGTCCCAAAACACTGATGAGTGAAATACATAATGGAGATTCCACACACTCTTGTGTTTGGATTAATCATGTATTCCATGGTATGTAAAACAACCAGATATGTCCGATACTCCAAAGTTGTTGCGAGTATGGATACCAAAGTGATCAAAGTGCTGATCATAGGACAACAGTGAAAGATGTCATTGAGTACTAGAGTAGTAGTGATGACATGTTTTCTCGGAATCAGAGATTATGAAGTGCTCGTTGTAAGTAATTACATCGATACAGTCTTCATCAATGCTCCATGCGATTTTCGATTTAAGTTAAGGGTTTTGTGTAATACACAATATGGTGGCACGGTAGTTGGAAATTGTTCCAAACAAGATACTGTGGCAAATTCTATAACAAAGGCTAAGTATGTTGACGCTTTAGAAGCGACAAAGAAGTTGTTGAATCATATAGTTCATTCATGAACTTAGTATGGTTCCAAGATGGCTTTGGTCTATGGGACACTATTGCAGATAGTTGCCCCATAGCTCAGTCTGAGGAATCAGGTTTCGACCAATGATTCACACATATGCAAAGCCAAGTCCACACAAAATATGAATTTTGTGAAAGCGTGAAAACACGAGGATATGCAAAGTTACACACGGAGCTGAAGTCGTCAGATCCGTTGGACATCAGGCTATACCACATGCGAAGCATATTTTACACCAGTATGCCATAGGTGTAAAGTGCATTAGCGTTGACTAGATTATTGACTCTAGTGCAAGTGGGAGTCTGTAGGAGATATGCCCTAGAGGCAATAATAAATGTTATTGATTATCTCCCTGTTCATAATTAGGTTTACGTTCCATGCTATAACTGCTATGGTTCTCGAGTCTACAATAACCACGAGGCTTGAAGGAAGACTCATATGCACGTGTGGGGTAATAAACGGTAAAATGTATTCCTAGTCTGGCCTCTAAGACTGGCTCAAGTATTGCATGATGATCCTGTTTTCCTGATCATGGGCATGGCTATGCCGGCAATTTTGAGGACACAATTGTTGGTAGAACACTTGTGTTGAATCGACCCGAATTGATGTTATGCTATGAGATACATTCGTCATAAGTTAATGGTTAATAACACAGGAAGTTAATGTTTGCTTAATTCCTTAGACCATGAGAGTATCGAGTTTCTTCATGCTTGCTTCATGAACTTTGGGGTTTGTTAAACGTCATCCGTAAATGGGTGGCTATTACGGCGGCTTACGGGTTCATGGAAAAGTATGTCAAGTAACTTGATAGCTCAAGATTGGGATTTGCTCCTCCGACGATGGAGAGATATCTCTGGGCCCTCTCGGTGTTACGGTATCCATCATCGTCTGGCCAGACACAGGGCGATTTGATCACAGGGATGTTGGAACTCACCCACGGATCGATCACATCACAGTACGGAAAACACACACACAAAATCTTTTATGGCCAAAGGCACGTGTCGTGCCTTCTTTTCTTCTCTTTTTATTTCTTTTGCTCAACTCACAATATCCCACGGTACAAGGTGCAGGACCTGCTGCATATATATATATATATATATATATATATATATATATATATATATATATATATATATATATATATATATATATATATATATATATATCCAGCCACCCTGAACCTAGTCGACCCATATGAAACCGAAACCTACACGTTTCAGGACTTAGACTAGAAACTGGACTCGGACTAAACTAGACCGGACTTTGCTACCGGCATGCAAGCCAACTCTAACACGTGATTACCGGCAACATTAATCACGATTAACCTAAACCTAGTCTACATAGACTCGAACTCAACCAGCTAGCTACAGTAGCATGAATCTCTACTGAACTACTCAAGATTACTGCTAACAATCACCTCCTAATCCTGACTTGTCACCTCCTTGTGCACCTTTTGATCTTGACTCATTGTCGATCCGCAACTTGTCGACACGTCGACTAAACCGTCATATCCGTACATTGAGTATGACCCGCCTGGAAACATGCAGAACCTCCTTGCTCTAAAATGTTGTGCCACCGCCATTGCTTGGTCGATGCCTTGCACTCGGTTCGCACCATACTCTTTATACTTGCTTGCAGTAGATCCACTCTCCACCGCTCGCACACCTCCTCGTTTTACGATGGCTTCGCCTACCATCGTCCGCCTTCGGCATCACACCGAATCCACACTGGCCGCAACCAGGACGCTCCACGAGGACATGAACATGACTCATGGAACACCGTGCACATCGCTTCAACTGCAACGAATCATCACCAAGACGAGCACTTGGACACGACAACGTCGATGACTCACTAACACGATGATGACCGAACGTGCGACTCGCACGACTCCTTGTATCATCTAACTCCCCCTGGACAACGATCTTGATGATCTCCAGCGCCATACCTCGGCACCACTCCCTCATCAACGATCTCCTTCCGCCACCTTGCCAACGACATCCCGTCGTCTTCCTCCTTATCGCTCCATTGAACGACGACCGCATGATTCTCCTCGTCGCTATACCACCCATCGACTTCATTGCCTGCTCTTCCTCATCGCCGCACCACCGAGCAACAACATCGCCCGCCCCGAGGCGCTAGTAGATCGCCACCCCGGGGCAAGCACGACTTTGTTGAACCTTGCTCTAGATACCAATTGTTGGAAATCGCCCACGGATCGATCACATCACAGTACGAAAAACACACACACAAAATCTTTTATGGCCAAAGGCACGTGTCGTGCCTTCTTTTCTTATATTTTTATTTCTTTTGCTCAACTCACAATATCCCACGGTACAAGGTGCAGGACCTGCTGCATATATATATATGCAGCCACCCTGAACCTAGTCGACCCATATGAAACCGAAACCTACACGTTTCAGGACTTAGACTAGAAACTGGACTCGGACTAAACTAGACCGGACTTTGCTACCGGCATGCAAGCCAACTCTAACACGTGATTACCGGCAACATTAATCACGATTAACCTAAACCTAGTATACTTAGACTCGAACTCAACCAGCTAGCTATAGTAGCACGAATCTCTACTAAACTACTCAAGATTACTGCTAACAAGGGATGCCGAAACACGGGAACGAGAAAAGAGAACAATACCGGCAACGAGGTAACTGGCATTGTGGGCAAGTGTTGATCCACGAGGATGCCGATGTTTCTCACCTCGGGTATTTGTAACATATCGCGAAGCAACAGGAATAGCACACGGCAACTCGAGGTTCACTCGAATATTCATTCGTGTGGGTATAGGGATCAATATGGGTGTCCATGGCTCCGATGTTGATCATTGATCGGAAGGGGTTCCGGGTCATGTCTATGCTTCACCGAACCTATAGGGTCACACGCTTAAGGGTCATCTATCTGCTGAATACTAGACAGGGAGTCTGAGAGAATAACACCGAAAAACTTTCGGACACCGGAAAAGTTTCGGACAGCGGAAAAGTTCCGCAGAGAGGTCACCGGATGAGTTCCGGTGAAACTGAAAAGTTGTTTCAGGGGATACCAAAAAGTCAAATTGGTTTTGCCACATGCCTGATAATTCTTGGAGGATGCCAGAATCGTTCTGGAAACTTTTTGGAATTTTCCGGGATGAAAACCGGAAATGTTCCGGAGCTGCCGAAACCGCTTCAGATGCTTTTCGCGGATGAAAATCACTAAACCGGAATTGTTCCGGCTCGCGTTGAAAATTATTTTGGTGGGTACTAGAATTGTTCTAAGCCCACATGAATATTTTCAGTTCGATCAGACGCTGAAAAATGTCGTCGTGAATAGTGAAAGTGCTTTTTGGGATATTTATGGAAAAGCACCTTTTGGGATATTTTCCCAAAAGGTTTCTAGAAGGCTTGGGGGCTAAGAAACCCCCTTGGGGGGCCCCCCAATAGATGGTGGCCGGACACACTTGGGGCTCCTCCTTGGAGCCCCTCTTGTTCCTTGGTTTCACCATTATGCCCTTGTGGAAGGGCTTCATCCATGTTGGTTTTGGGTTTTATTGTAAAACCACCCTACCCCTTGGTTTTCCTATAAATAGGAGGTGAGTGGGCTGCCATCTCACACACTCTTGCTCTCATACACGAAGCCATGCATGATCTGGCATTCTTCTCTCCCTCCCAGCGAAATAGTTTCGTAGAGCCGAAAGGCTGTCAGGGTTCCGGCAGGAACTAGTTCTGGACGGCGAAGCCCTGCCGGATAGATGACACCGTATGTGTGCAACTCTGTAGAGAGATCGTAGTTTCGGTCTTAGTTCGAGAGTGCCTCCCGAAGGGCTGTCCGTGTGACCGTCCGAGTTTTGGAGGTCCTCCCGAAGGGCTGTCCGAGTGACAGTCCGAGTTTCGGAGGTCCTCCCGAAGGGCTGTCCGCGACACCATCTGGGGGACTGTGCGACCACCTCCCGGAGGGCTGTCCGCGGGGCAGATGAGGGTATACATCCTCGCGGTTGGGAGGTTGTAAAATCCTAGCTGCGGGGATCAGCACCGCCGTTCGTCATCGACTCTACTTCCGCTGCGCTACGAGTCGGTAACGAAAATGATCAAACCTTGTATGCAGTCTCCATAGTGGTCCTGGGCTGGTGTGTAGGTCGGAAATTTTTTGTTTTCTGCTGCGTTCCCCTACACAGACTCAGGCGGAGGAGGCCCCGGTGCCTGAGTCGTCTCCGGTGCGTCAGCCGTCTCCGGTGCGTTAGCCGTCTCCGGTGCGTTAGCTGTCTCCGGTGCGTCAGCCGTCTCCATCGCCTCAGCAAACTCCGACAGAGGAGGGCCCTCAGCAGAATCCTCCTCCGCCTCAGTTGTCTCCGCCGCGTCATCAGACTCCGCCTCCTCCGCCGCGTAAGCAACAGCGGAAGAGAGTCGCCGCCGCTCCGGCGGCTAGTAGCAGTACGAAACAGAGGAGATGTAGTTACGGCCCAAGCCTGAAGCCTCTTCCCAAGTTACCCTACGAGAGGTCTGAGGAGGAACTCAACGAGATCGTGGATGCCGATGTGAAACGTCAGCTCGCACCGAAACGCACACCTGAAGAGGAGAAAATAGATCCGGTGAAAGCGAAGCGAACTCTGGATACCCTTAGGCGACCACCACCGCCTCCGCTGCCATCAAACTATGACCGATGTATTCAAAAGAAACATGATCAAGCGAGGCGGTCGGGAAGCTTAAGTAGAAGTGGCTCAAGAAGTGGGAAAACAATTCCCCAGCTCGGCGAACAAGAACTGCAATCGTGCCCTCCGCTCAAGGTGGTTACTGATATCGCTAATGATCCAGAGAAAGCGGCCGATGGTCTTGCTATCACTGCTGATGATTACTTACCCGATTCGGTACAGTTCGAAACGGCTGAGGTAGTACCATCCTTAAGCTACGAGCACGGGAAGCCTCTCGTCACACGTGAGGAGCTCAAGGATCTACCAACGAGGATGCGACATTTGCATGAATGGTACTTGGATGCCTGCAAGGAGGGGAACAACGAAATCTTGGTGGGAATAGAAAATGAGCACTTCTTCAATGGAAAGCAGATGTTGATCGTTGAATTTGAAGAAAATTTTTAGTTATACAACCAAAAGGAGCTCGACAAAACTATCGTCAGTTCCTATTGTCTGTAAGTATTTTTTCTGTAATTAAGTCTCTAGCTCAGCTCGTTCATTGCATGTGTTAATTATCCTCACTCTATATTATGCAGAATGAAGATCCTCGAATGCAAACAACTACAAATCCATGACATTGGGTTCATTGACCCAAATTTCATAAATGAACCTACGTTAAAAGAATTTCCTGCTGATACAGAGAAAAATTTGCTAGATTCGTTACTTGGACAACAAACCAGAAAGGAAATACTATTTCCTTACAACTTCCAGTGAGTGTTACTATGTTGTGCACATTCTGTTTCACTTACTAGAAGTTAAGTGCAATTAATGAGTTATGCGTGCGCAGTTTCCACTTTATTTTGCTAGACATTCATCTTGAAGAGGGAAAAGTAATTGTCTTGGACTCGAGACGTAAAGACCCTAAGGAGTGGACGGGCATGCGTCAAATGCTTCAGAAGTAAGTTCAATCATTATCGCACCATATCGGCAACTTTCGTTCATTTCCTGATATCAAGTAATCATTTTCTTTGCTGGGCAGGGTTTGGAAAAAGTTCACCAAACAGGTTGAGGGTGTCAAATGGAAAAAAGAGCTGCAATTTTTACACCCCAAAGTAAGTATTACTCTAGTACCGCGCATCTCTCATTGATTCTAGTTTCAATACCATTATCATGCTTGATAATCATTTTGATTAAACTCTATTCTCGTAAAGTGCTTGTGGCAGGCAACCGGGACTAATTTATGTGCTTACTACGTTTGCGAGTTCATTCGCCACTTGACCATTGAGCGGGGCCGGGGCATATCTGACGAACAATTTGAAGTACGTAAACAATATTCACAATTTTATTTTATTACCATCAATTGTGTTGAGTTTTATTGACCCCCTTCTTTAAATTAGATCTGGCAGATGCGGGACGAACTCCTACCAATTGATCGCGTACGAGCAATTCAAGAGGAATTGGTGGGATTCTTTGTTGAGCATGTCATACCTAAAGACGGAGAATGCCATCGGGAGTGGTAATATAAGTTAGGATCGTAAGAGATGTTATATTGTATATATGCAAGAACGTGGTTACATAACTTTCACTGCATGATTCTTTGAGAAAATCGAGATGTAAAAGGTGGTTATAGATATCACGTTTATCCGTAATATTTGTGGTGTCCCCGGCCTACCAGGTTCAAGTCCTGGACTTGACACTGGCGCTCGCATTTTCCTACATTTATTTCGAGCCTTTGTGATGTGCGTTCAGTGAGTGAAGACGTTCCCATCGACTACGAAGGCGTTTGTGACTACTTCGTCAAACTTAAAATTGTTGGGTAACGCTGCAGAAAACAAAAAAATTCCGACCTACGCACCAGCCCAGGACTACTATGGAGACTGCATACAAGGTTTGATCATTTTCGTTACCGACTTGTAGCGTAGCGGAAGTAGAGTTGATGACGAACGGCGGTGCAGATCCCCGCAGCTAGGATTTTAAAACCTCCCAACCGCGAGGATGTATACCCTCATCTGCCCCGCGGACAGCCCTCCGGGAGGCGGTCGCACAGTCCCCCGGACGGTGTCGCGGATAGCCCTTCGGGAGGACCTCCGAAACTCGGACTGTCACTCGGACAGCCCTTCGGGAGGACCTCCAAAACTCGGACGGTCACACGGATAGCCCTTCGGGAGGCACTCTCGAACTAAGACCGAAACTACGATCTCTCTACAGAGTTGCACACATACGGTGTCATCTATCCGGCAGGGCTTCGCCGTCCAGAACTAGTTCCTGCCGGAACCCAGACAGCCTTTTGGCTCTACGAAACTATTTCGCTGGGAGGGAGAGAAGAATGCCAGATCATGCATGGCTTTGTGTATGAGAGCAAGAGTATGTCATATGGCAGCCCACACACCTCCTATTTATAGGAAACCCAAGGGGTAGGGTGGTTTTACAAGAAAACCCAAAACCCACATGGAAAGGAGTCCTTCCCAAGGACCTAAAAGGTGAAACCAAGGAACAAGGGGGACTCCATGAAGGAGTCCACCATGTGGCCGGCCACACCCTCATGTGGGGCCCCAAAATTGGCCCCTATCCATCCATGTCATCCCCAAGATCTTTTGGAGCAAAGCCCCAAAAGGTGGCTTTCCAAAAATATCCCAAAAAGCACTTTCACTATTCACGACGACATTTTTCAGCGTCTGATCGAACTGAAAATATTCATGTGGGCTTAGAACAATTCTAGTACCCACCTAAATAATTTTCAACGCGAGCCGGAACAATTCCGGTTTAGTGATTTCATCTGCGAAAAGCATCTGAAGCGGTTTCGGCAGCTCCGGAACATTTCCGGTTTTTATCCCGGAAAATTCCAGAAAGTTTCCAGAATGATTCTGGCACCCTCCAAGAATTATCAGGCATGTGCCAAAACCAATTTGACTTTATGGTATCCTCTGAAACAACTTTTCAGTTTCACCGGAACTCATCCGGTGACCTCTCTGCGGAACTTTTCCGCTGTCCGAAACTTTTCCGGTGTCCGAAACTTTTTTCGGTCTTTTTCTCTCAGACTCCCTGTCTAGTATTCAGCAGATAGATGACCCTTAAGCGTGTGACCCTATAGGTTCGGTGAAGCATAGACATGACCCGGAACCCCTTCCGATCAATGATCAACATCGGAGCCGTGGACACCCATATCGATCCCTATACCCACACGAATAAATATTCGAGCGAACCTCCAGTTGCCGTGTGCTATTCCTGTTGCTTCGCGATATGTTACAAATACCCGAGGTGAGACACGTTGGCATCCCCGTGGATCAACAACTTGTCCACTATGCCAGTTACCTCGTTGCCAGTATTGTTCTCTTTTCTCGTTCCCATGTTCCGGCATCCCTGTGATCAAATCACCCTGTGTCTGGCCAGACGATGATGGATACCGTAACACCGAGAGGGCCCAGAGATATCTCTCCATCGTCGGAGGAGCAAATCCCAATCTTGAGCTATCAAGTTGCTTGACATACTTTTCCATGAACCCGTAAGCCGCCGTAATAGCCACCCATTTACGGATGACGTTTAACAAACCCCAAAGTTCATGAAGCAAGCATGAAGAAACTCGATACTCTCATGGTCTAAGGAATTATGCAAACATTAACTTCTCTGTGTTATTAACCATTAACCTATGACGAATGTATCTCATAGCATAACATCATTCGGGTTGATTCAACACAAGTGTTCTACCAACAATTGTGCCCTCAAAATTGTCGGCATAGCCATGCCCATGATCAGGAAAACAGGATCATCATGCAATACTTGAGCCAGTCATAGAGGCTTGACTAGGAATACATTTTACCGTTTATTATCCCACACGTGCACATGAGTTTCCCTCCAAGCCTCGTTTTATTTGTAGACTCGAGAAACACTGCAGTTATAGCATGGAACATAAACTTAATTATGAACAGGGAGATAATCAATAACATTTATTATTGCCTCTAGGGCATATCTCCTACAGACTCCCACTTGCACTAGAGTCAATAATCTAGTCAATACTAATGCACTTTACACCTATGGCATACTGGTGTAAAATATGCTTCGCTTGTGGTATAGCCTGATGTCCAACGGATCTGACAACTTCAGCTCCGTGTGTAACTTTGCATATCCTCGCGTTTTCACGCTTTCACAAAATTCATATTTTGTGTGGACTTGGCTTTGCATATGTGTGAATCATTGGTCGAAACCTGATTCCTCAGACTGAGCTATGTAGCAACTATCTGCAATAGTGTCCCATAGACCAAAGCCATCTTGGAATCATACTAAGTTCATGAATGAACTATATGATTCAACAACTTCTTTGTCGCTTCTTAAGCGTCAACATACTTAGCCTTTGTTATAGAATTTTCCACAGTATCTTGTTTGGAACAATTTCCAACTACCGTGCCACCATATTGTGTATTACACAAAACCCTTAACTTAAATCGAAAATCGCATGGAGCATTGATGAAGACTGTATCGATGTAATTACTTACAACGAGCACTTCATAATCTCTGCTTGCGAGAAAACATGTCATCAGTACTACTCTTAGTACTCAATGACATCTTTCACTGTTGTCCTATGACCAGTACTTTGATCACTTTGGTATCCATACTCGCAACATCTTTGGAGTATCGGACATATCTGGTTGGTTTTACATACCATGGAATACATGATTAATCCAAACACAAGAGTGTGTGGAATCACCATCACGTATTTTGCTCATCAGTGTTTTGAGACACCGAGTCTTGCAAAACTCTTTCCATGTGACTTCGGCAAGAATCACTCCTTGGCGTTTTAAATGCTAAAAGGTTTTAGCACCTTGTCAATATGTATTCATTGTTTAGCCCTATTAGGTAAATCTATCTCCATAGATTATCATGCCTAATTTGGAGGCTATTTATCCTAAGCACTTCATCGAAAAACTATTTTAAATGAAGTCCTAATTCGTGTCAAGAAATTTACTTCCATTTAACAATGTGTCAAGTACACAAGGTTTTTATAAATATTATTATGCTCCCACTTACTTTCTTGAATCACAAGTATCTTCGATACCCATTTGATGAAGTCAAACCCCTTTGACCATTCCATCAAAAAACGAAGATTCGAACTCCACTTTGCTCTCTTCTGTTCATCGCTGGAACTCTGAAGTTTGCATACTTACTAGCATCCTCTGGATCGACAAATTACTTTGGACTGTATCACATACAAGTCCTAGGTTTCATTTCCATCAGATGGAAATCCTTTTTTCATCCATGTTTCATATCTCATGATTGAAATATGTATTAATTGCTAGTTCAACCCGAACCGACTTCAAGCATCGCTACGGTGAGACAATCTCATCGTAGTCAACTCCTTGAACTTGTTATGGCAACAAGTCGAGCTTTATGGATAAAACATTTTATCCGTATCAGTTTTTAGTTCCATAAATATTCGTTAGACTCTAAGTCTTCCGAAAGGTGTATCAAGATTTTAATCTTGAATCACTTATATGGAAACTATCTCGGATTGTATTGGCATTTAGCCAATTCCGGAGTCAGGGCCCATCAACGCTTCCTTGTGTATCGTAGGTATATTGTTGTCTAACAACAATATCTCGTATGCGCACTTGAGAGGTTTGCACGAGTTTTTTTTTCCTACGCGGTTCAGCTGCAAGTTCGACCGAAGTCCAGACATCTCATGTAGAGGCTTCCATATCAGTCGCAGTAGGAAACTCCGGAATCACTTCCAAGGTTCCTTTCCTTTGACCTGATGACGAAGATACTGGTTATCTCGTCGAGTTGCACTGTCCTCCCACTCACCTTTTGTAAGAACTATTCTCTTTAAAAGCATACCGTTTTGCGGCAAAACCCTTTGCCTCGGTATAGTGGTGGGGGAATACCCAATGACTTGGGATAACCTTACAAAGTAGCACTTGTCTGATTTGGAATAGGTTTGTAACCTTTTACACAAGCCCCATATTCCAAATGTTAAGAAAAGATATAACATGGTTGGGCGTACCACACCATGGCGTTATTTCAACAGACCTGATGGAGCTCTTTTCAGTGTAAAAGCCACAGTCTCTAAAGCATCACTCTATAAAAGGGGTAATGGCAAATTTATTTATGTCATCTTTGATCTTACCATGTCATAAATGGTTCGATTACATCTTCACGGACTTTCCACTTGCAGCGGTGTTCTGGGAGGTGCAAGTTATGAAACCCCTTTCACAACTCATTAGACATTCGCTAAACTTGTAACTCAAATATTCCTTTCTGCAATCAAATTGCAGAAACATAATTTTCTTGTTACAATAACTTCTACTTCATTTTTGAAAACCTTCTGAATGAATTCAAAAGATCCAGACTTACGTCTCAACAAGTAAATATCCATATATCTACTTGAGTCATTTCTGAAGACAAATAAATCCACTACTTGCAACAACATTTATTGGACTACACACATCATAATGTATGATTACCAATATGTTCTTTGCTCGTTCCTTATAGCCTGTGAACGGTATTTCAGTCACTTCACCTTTCAGAGGAAAGTTGCAAGTGTCAGATGATTCAAAATCAAACGACTTCAAAAATCCATCATAATGGAATTTTCCATGCGGGTTTCTCCAATGTGACCAAATGCAGTGCCAGACTTGTGTGGTATTCTTTTAGTCTTGCGACATTTAGCGTCAGTGTTATGGATGTATCATATTTCCATCAATATTCATAACATACATCCCATCTTTGATGGAAGCATGGCCCTTCATGTTATTCATAACACCGAACATCATAAGTTCTCTTATGAACAACCTTCTTGCAAAACACCTTATGCAAAGGGCTAGAGTGTATGAAACTCTAAATGAATTATGAAAGTAAATACAGAGGTAATGTATTAATATCAATATTCATAACATACATCTCATTCATAATGAAAGTATGGCCTTTATGTTATTCATAACATCGAACATCAAAAGTTCTCTTATGAACAACCTTCTTGCAAGATACCTTATGCAAAGGGCTAGAGTGTGAAACTCTAAAATGAATTATGAAAGTAAATACATAGGGAATACACCTATGGAAGGCATACTAACATTTACTATGTTCCCTGCGCGTATCTAAACCTCATTCCTGGCTAGTCTTTCAGACCATAGTAGTTCTTACATCGAGCTGCAACAGAATGCAATCGAGTGGGTATCTTTGTGATTAACTCACAATACCCTAGAATTAGTGATTAACATGTTTAACCATAATTCCCAAGAACTATATCTTTGACCAGCCTTCTATACATCAAAAACTTGTATGACATTCATACATGAGCTGGATATTCCAGTCTTCTTTCTTTCTGCCATTATACTTCTAACAGTTTAACTTTTAGTATTTCTCCTACTCTCAGAAGAAGCACCCAACTTAAGAGTGGCGTTAGCCCCGGACTTCCTAGGCGTGAAAGTTTCACTAACACCCTTCGGACACTTCCTTTCTCTTTAAGTTGTTGTTTTATTCACCTTTCATCATATGACAGGCGTTCTCCTGGATCCCTCTCTTATCAGTCTAATGCATAGTAAACTCCTTTACTAATAGTTTGCAAACAAACATTGCTTTGGATATCTCATATCTTTTAGCCTTTGTCTTTCTCTGAAAATGATTTTCAGATTCCATGAATATCACATAACTATCCAAACTTTCGAAGTTCGGGTCTCATGGAAGCAAACATATTGCACTTTGACTGAAAAGGAATTCTAGCTTTTGGATCGAAGGACGAGAGTCATATGATCCATAGCATTAGCGGGAGAATACCGAAAGCATGCGATAGGACAAAGTCCTTCTCGGCACTCTTGAGGACAATCCTCACATTACGTTACCAACCGTAAAGATTTAACCAGATATTTAACAGCTAATTCAATTTTAATAGGGAAGGTGGAAATGCGAGCCATTATTCTACAACTATTTTGCAAATTGCACTTAGACAGAGTTCAAAATTAATTGCACTGAGAATTAAACAAGTTAATTCTAAAGTGCGCTCCCACTCAAATCAATATCTCTCATAATTGATTGTGAGTGATTCAAGACCCGCATATCCATTCAACGTCACGGTTCGAGATGAACACCCATGGCGTGAACTTCAATCAGTAGGCAAACTTGCCGATCACATCTCTATGCGATTTTTGTTCATCTTTCGATGCGTGTGTTCCGAGCTCATGACTTTCATGCCTGAACGTCAAGACAACCAAGTGATCTCGCTGCGAGGTCTCAACTCACCCGCCTCACACATCCCTAATCATTCGCACCCATGGAGATCATGCAATGCCCCGAAAAATTAGGTGCCGTGACGGTGCTACACTTGGGAGAACACTAACTACTTGATATTTAAGTGAGAGATCACCCTAATAAAAGCGACTACCGCGCAATCAAGAAGGGTGCATCATAAGGGATAAACATCTCAGGCAATTCATAATAGCATGATATGGTATAGCCCTTTCTGACGGAGAAGTCTTTCATTTCTTCGTCTTCGGCATTCGTGTTGGTGTTCACCTTCGCGAAGATTGCCACCACCTTGTCGATGCACCAAATAATATTGCTATCTCTATAGCTAATAAAATAAGTGCATTACATAAGGTTGACACGCAGGTCATTAAAGTGCAATCATATGGCTCCAGCCATCATGCCGAATCATGACATGCAGGTCATGTTAATATTACATCATATAGTCATCTCATACATAATCAAATTAATATGAGCACTGCTATACCACATCATATGCACATGCAAACCATCCTGCAAAACCAAGTTAGACGCCTCTAATTGGTTTATACAAAATTTTATTTTACGTGGCTTCTAAGGTTTCGAAACAAACCGAAGCTACCAACGTCCATCATCAAGCATGATAATCCAAGTCGCTAGATTAACATTCCAGGGTGTATGAAACACGAGATAATAAAATCTTGAGCCCCATCCTAAACTTCGTCATACGCGTGACCCCCGTGCAGATCATATCTGCATTGCCCTTTCGTCTGCGAAATTTCATCTTTCTTTTTAACTACGGTGGAATTCAATGAACTGTTAGCACTTCGTTGATCAATCAGGATCGCGGATTGCCAAAACATTGAAACTCCACCATACTGTTATCAAGATCAGAAATATGCAAATTCTAGGGAAGCAACAAGAACATCGGGTAACAGACTTCATCTGCTACCCGCACAAATAATTTTCAGCAATAGATCTCATCTACTACCTAAATATATTGTGCAACACCCATACATCTCTATGTATTCTAGATCGCAACCTGCATCTACGCATAGCACGGCTCTTGATGCCACTGTTGGGTAACGCTGCAGAAAACAAAAAATTTCCGACCTACGCACCAGCCCAGGACCACTATGGAGACTGCATACAAGGTTTGATCATTTTCGTTACCGACTCGTAGCGCAGCGGAAGTAGAGTCGATGACGAACGGCGGTGCAGATCCCCGCAGCTAGGATTTTACAACCTCCCAACCGCAAGGATGTATACCCTCATCTGCCCCGCCGACAGCCCTCCGGGAGGCGGTCGCACAGTCCCCCGGACGGTGTCGCGGACAGCCCTTCGGGAGGACCTCCGAAACTCGGACTGTCACTCGGACAGCCCTTCGGGAGGACCTCCAAAACTCGGACGGTCACACGGATAGCCCTTCGGGAGGCACTCTCGAACTAAGACCGAAACTACGATCTCTCTACAGAGTTGCACACATACGGTGTCATCTATCCGGCAGGGCTTCGCCGTCCAGAACTAGTTCCTGCCGGAACCCAGACAGCCTTTTGGCTCTACGAAACTATTTCGCTGGGAGGGAGAGAAGAATGCCAGATCATGCATGGCTTTGTGTATGAGAGCAAGAGTATGTCATATGGCAGCCCACACACCTCCTATTTATAGGAAACCCAAGGGGTAGGGTGGTTTTACAAGAAAACCCAAAACCCACATGGAAAGGAGTCCTTCCCAAGGACCTAAAAGGTGAAACCAAGGAACAAGGGGGACTCCATGAAGGAGTCCACCATGTGGCCGGCCACACCCTCATGTGGGGCCCCAAAATTGGCCCCTATCCATCCATGTCATCCCCAAGATCTTTTGGAGCAAAGCCCCAAAAGGTGGCTTTCCAAAAATATCCCAAAAAGCACTTTCACTATTCACGACGACATTTTTCAGCGTCTGATCGAACTGAAAATATTCATGTGGGCTTAGAACAATTCTAGTACCCACCAAAATAATTTTCAACGCGAGCCGGAACAATTCCGGTTTAGTGATTTCATCTGCGAAAAGCATCTGAAGCGGTTTCGGCAGCTCCGGAACATTTCCGGTTTTCATCCCGGAAAATTCCAGAAAGTTTCCAGAATGATTCTGGCACCCTCCAAGAATTATCAGGCATGTGCCAAAACCATTTTGACTTTATGGTATCCTCTGAAACAACTTTTCAGTTTCACCGGAACTCATCCGGTGACCTCTCTGCGGAACTTTTCCGCTGTCCGAAACTTTTCCGGTGTCCGAAACTTTTTTCGGTGTTTTTCTCTCAGACTCCCTGTCTAGTATTCAGCAGATAGATGACCCTTAAGCGTGTGACCCTATAGGTTCGGTGAAGCATAGACATGACCCGGAACCCCTTCCGATCAATGATCAACATCGGAGCCGTGGACACCCATATCGATCCCTATACCCACACGAATAAATATTCGAGCGAACCTCCAGTTGCCGTGTGCTATTCATGTTGCTTCGCGATATGTTACAAATACCCGAGGTGAGACACGTTGGCATCCCCGTGGATCAACAACTTGTCCACTATGCCAGTTACCTCGTTGCCGGTATTGTTCTCTTTTCTCGTTCCCGTGTTCCGGCATCCCTGTGATCAAATCACCCTGTGTCTGGCCAGACGATGATGGATACCGTAACACCGAGAGGGCCCAGAGATATCTCTCCATCGTCGGAGGAGCAAATCCCAATCTTGAGCTATCAAGTTGCTTGACATACTTTTCCATGAACCCGTAAGCCGCCGTAATAGCCACCCATTTACGGATGGCGTTTAACAAACCCCAAAGTTCATGAAGCAAGCATGAAGAAACTCGATACTCTCATGGTCTAAGGAATTATGCAAACATTAACTTCTCTGTGTTATTAACCATTAACTTATGACGAATGTATCTCATAGCATAACATGAATCGGGTCGATTCAACACAAGTGTTCTACCAACAATTGTGCCCTCAAAATTGCCGGCATAGCCATGCCCATGATCAGGAAAACAGGATCATCATGCAATACTTGAGCCAGTCATAGAGGCTTGACTAGGAATACATTTTACCGTTTATTATCCCATACGTACACATGAGTTTCCCTCCAAGCCTCGTTTTATTTGTAGACTCGAGAATCATTGCAGTTATAGCATGGAACATAAACTTAATTATGAACAGGGAGATAATCAATAACATTTATTATTGCCTCTAGGGCATATCTCCTACAAAAATGATGTGCCGTCTCAATTTTTCGGAGGTGCTCATAGGGGTAGAATATGCGTGCATGGGTTCATGGGAGTGGGTTTATATGCATGTACCGTGTTAAAAAAAGGAATATTTGTGGTTTGTATGAAATGCAAAAGGTGATTAGAAAAGGTCACTTTTACAACAAATATTTGTGGTTTGTATCTAGTTATAGGTGGACGAATATGAAACATTGCAGTTTTTTGATCAAGATAGCTAAAGGCAACTTAAACAAAACATAAACGCCCACCTTGAGGCTCGAACCCAAGACCACAAGGTTAAGAGCCTTGCGCTCTACCGACTGAGCTAGACGGGCAACTGATTCAAATTTTAAAATTAGTATCTATATTGAGACAAATTTTAAGTGATGTGTATTATAAACGGAAGTTTAAAATGGAAAAGTTTCTTGAGCAGATGAACTCCGAAAAGTTCCCTGCTCGCGTTGATCCGATCGTGGGCTACAGCTCCCAGAAGAAACGTACAACTTTATGAGCAAATTTCGAATCCGGAAACACAACATGTCTTAGTGCCATGCACAAAACAAATCACCAATTACCATGGCATAATACAAACCTACTACTCAACTGCCCACTGCCCAGTGGCATAATACACGATGACATGAACGGGAATCCATGTCGTCAGAGCATATATCGACCAGGCCGTGCAGAGCTCGCGCGAGAACCCGACGCGGCCATTGGCGACGTCGAAGAGCACGCGGTGGTTCTGCTGCTGCATGCTGGCCAGCACGTTGAGCCCTGCGTTCACCCCAGTCGACGGGCCCGCCGCCATGGCCAGGCACGCGACGCCCCCCGACGAGCTGTGGATCATCACGTTCTCCTCAGGCAACGTCACGGCCGCCCGGGCAGCGCCGGCGAACGCAAACTTCACGCTCGGCACCCGCACGCCGCCGCCGGTCATGTTGTAGCACGTGTCGAACCCGCCCAGCGGAGCTGACACGGGCGCCCGCGCCTTGCGCCGGAACGCGTCGCGCACCGCGGCGTACACGGGGGGCGAGAGCCGCGTGAACATGGTGCCCGCGTCCACGATCGTGCCGCCGGTGCCTGTGGCCGGGTCGAACGACGCGAGTGCCGATGCCGGCACGGCCACGGCCCTGCCGCCCACGCGGATGCCGATCATGTCGACGTAGTACAGGGTGGGGCGGTGGGGGTTGTAGAGCAGCGGCGTCGTCTTGATCCTCCTCGGCTGCCCCGCGGGGCCGAGCCTCAGCGTCCCTGAGAAGTTGGAGGACTTGTAGCTCGGGAGGCAGTAGGAGAAGACCGAGCCGTATGTGTCCTTGGTCTGCGACAGGAAGGACAGCGGCCCACGCCCGAAGCCGAGGAGCCCCTGCGGCGGCACGGACCGGCCGGTGACCACGCGGAGGCACCCGAACGTGTACGACGACGCGGCGCCACCGCCCTCGAGGGCGAGCACGTCCTGCCCGAGAACGGCCTGGGACGTGGACGAGCCGTACGACAGGTTGAACGCGCACGACGCACCCGGGCCGCCAGGGCAGGACGCGGCACCCGGCACCTGCGCGCACTGCGGCGAGCCGAATCTCAGGGGCCGGTACGTGGGCGAGTCCGTCGGGGCGAAGGACGGGGACGACTTGGGCGCGCAGCCGACGCAGGCGCTGCACGGTATCCAGGCGGCGTCGTTGCTGGGGTCGATGGCGACCAGCAGCGTCTGCGGCGGCGTGCCGAGCCGCGCGCGGGCCACGTAGTTGGGGATGCTGAGGATCTGCCGGCCCGGCGCGATCGGCACGAAAGACCGGCCTTTGCTCTTGGGTTTGGCTTTGGCGGGCGCGGGCGCCATGAGCGTGGCAACCCGTGCCGTGTCGGCGGAGGACTGCGCGGCAAGGGAGGCCGCCCAAACTGTGAGTGGCGCGCCGGCGTTGGGCTGCGGCAGCGAGTGCGAGCGTGACAGTAGCAGCGTCGAGCTGCGCACGGCGGTCGCGGCCGTCCAAAGCGTAGATAAGAGGACGAGGAGCATGGGTAGTCGTCTTGGGATCGACATGGATGGCGAGAAGGGAGACGCAAAGAGGTGGCTGGCCGGGTGTACATGGAAGCGTCGAGGTGTATATATAGACCAAGAATTCTTTGCCAGTGCCATGCATGCGTAGGTAGGTAGGCACAAGGGTGCTTGTTGACTTTGGCCGGTTGAAATTGTTTGGCCTCTTAACTTTATCTTTGCATTCGTACTCCCTCCGGTCCTTTTTATTTGTGCCAAGTCAAACTTTGTAAAGTTTGATCAAATTTATATTAAAAAATATTAGCATCTACAATACCAAATACATATACTATGAAACTACATTTCATAATGAATGTAAAATATTGATTTGGCATTGGTAATGTTGATACTTTTTTATATAAGTTTGGTCAAAGTAGAGATACTCTGATTTCGGACAAAACTTATATGCAGACTAAAAAGGACTGGAGGGGGTACAAAAAAAGTAGGTAGGCACAAGGGTGCTTGTTGCAGCCAGGTGGCCAAGGCGCTCCAGAGTCCTTGTACCAAGTACCAATTGAGCTAGAATCTTAGCCTGCAAACTTGTCATGGCTTTAGAGATTTATATTAATCAACTTTTTCAGTTAGGTTTATAGCCACAAGCTCAAAACCGACTTCACCGTGATGGTAAGAATAAGGATACATTTATATGCGCAATCGTTATTTCACTGGCAACTGAAAATTTTGCTTATGTTAGTCGACCAGGAGCAGCGCGAAGCCTAGAGGCTGAAGATCGGTCAGAACGACCCGAAGCCAGCGAGGACACGAGTACACGACACTAGTGTCACAGGTGGAAGGGAATCAGAAGTTGAGGGTTCGGGGTGGGTGGATGGGTGGAGGGGGAAGGCGGGGTGTTGGCGTTGTAGAAGAACAGGAGGTGGGGGAATTTAAAGGGGTGGCCGGGGAAAGATCTAGACAAATATATCCAGTTGGATATGAGTGATCATGAATTATTATTGTTGACATCACCCTTGAGGTGAATAAGTTGGGAGGCGAAATTATAAGCCCCTATCTTTCTATGTATCTGGCTGAAACTTTTTGCTTCATATATATGTTGTGAGTGTTAGCAATCATAGAAGACTAAATGATGGTTGAGTATGTGGACTTGCTAAAAAGCTCCTACATGAGACCCTTCCTGAAAATATGATGAATTGCAATTGCATTGTTGACTGAGAACATAGTTTGTTGGTTTTCAAGAATGTTTATGTCTTATACTTCGTTGTTGTGATGAATTGTTACTTGCTCATGAGAAGTTCTATGATAATGAATATTGCTGTTATAATAATGATCATGATACTACTATGTCCGTATTTTGTTTTTATCGACACCCCTCTCTCTAAACATGTGGACATGATTATCGATATCGGCTTTCGCTTGAGGACAAGCGAGGTCTAACCATGGGGGAGTTGATACGTCCATTTTGCATCATATTTTCCTACTGTTATTTATAGTGTTTTTAATCAATATAATACTTTGTGGAGCAATTCTAATGCCTTTTCTCTCTTAATATGCAAGATTTACACAAGGAGGGAGATTGCCGGCAGCTGGAATTCTGGACCTGAAAAAGCTATGTCAGAGATACCTATTCTGCACATAAATAATAAATACTGGAGCAAAGAAGTACCAGAGGGGGCCACCCAGGTGCCCATGAGGCACCAGGGCGCGCCACCCCCCCCCCCCCCCCCCAAGGCGCGCCCTGGTGGCTCATGGGGCCCCCTGGCCAGCCTCCTATGCCCATTTTCTGGTATATAACCCATTTGCCCTAAAAAAATATAGAGAAGACTTTCGGGACGGTGCGCCGCCGTCTCGAGGCGGAACTTGGGTAGGAACACTTTTGCTCTCCGGCGGAGCGATCCCGCCGGGGATACTTCCCTCCGGGAGGGGGAAATCGTCGCCATCGACATCACCAACGATCCTCTCATCGTGGGAGGACCAATCTTCATCAACATCTTCACCAGCACCATCTCATCTCAAACCCTAGTTCATCTCTTGTATTCAATCTTTGTCCCAAAACCTCAGATTGGTACATGTGGGTTGCTAGTAGTGTTCATTACATCTTGTAGTTGATGCTAGTTGGTTTATTTGGTGGAAGATTATATGTTCAGATCCATTATGCTATTTAATACCCCTCTGATCTTGAACATGAATATTATTTGTAAGTAGTTACTTTTGTTCTTGAGGACGTGGGAGAAGCCTTGTCATAAGTAATCACGTGAATTCGGTATTCGTTCGATATTTTGATGATATGTATGTTGTTGATTCTCTTAGTCGTGTCATGTGAACGTCGATGCTACTCGTAGCTTGCGTTGGTATTATCCCCGAAGAGGAAGGGATGATGCAGCACAGTAGAGGTAAGTATTTCCCTCAGTTCCGAAATCAAAGTTATCAATCCAGTAGGAGAACCACGCAACACCTCCTTAGCAGTACCTGGACACAAACAACAAATCCTTGCACCCAACGCAAACGAGGGGTTGTCAATCCCTCGGCGGTAAATTGCAAGATTAAATTGTATGTGATAGATAAATAGATTAAAACAAAAATACAAAATAAAATAAATAAGATAAAATTGCAGCAAGTATTTTTTAGGGTTTTAGTAAATGATAAAGATAGACCCGGGGGCCATAGTTTTCACTAGAGGCTTCTCTCAAGAAAATATCATACGGTGGGTAGACAAATTACTGTTGGGTAATTGATAGAAAAGCAAATAATCATGACGATATCCAAGTCAATGATCATGTATATAGGCATCACGTCTGAGACAAGTAGACCGAGTCCTGCCTGCATCTACTACTATTACTCCACACATCAACCGCTATCCAGCATGCATCTAGTGTATTAAGTCCATAAAGAACGGAGTAACGCCTTAAGAACGATGACATGATGTAGACAAGATAAACTCACGTATGAATAAACCCCATCTTTTTACCCTTAATAGCAACGATACATACGTGTCATGTCCCTTTCTGTCACTGGGATTGAGCACCGCAAGATCGAACCCATTACAAAGCACCTCTTCCCATGGCAAGATAAATCAATCTAGTTGGCCAAACCAAATCAATAGATCGGAGAAGAAATACGAGGCTATAATAATCATGCATAAAAGAGATCAGAGAAGACTCAAATAATATTCATGGATAATCTGATCATAAACTCACAATTCATCGGATCCCAACAAACACACCGCAAAAAGTGATTACATCGGATAGAACTCCAAGAACATCGAGGAGAACAATGTATTGAAGATCAAAAAGAGAGAAGAAGCCATCTAGCTACTAACTATGGACCCGAAGGTCTGTGGTAAACTACTCACGCATCATCGGAAGGGCAGCAACGTTGATGTAGAGCCCCTCCATGATCGATTCCCCCTCCGGCAGAGTACCGGAGAAGGACCCCAGATGGGATCTCTCGAGAACAGAAGCTTGCGGCGGGGGAAAAAGTATTTCGTGGATTCTCCTGAGGGTTTCTGATTTTTCTAGAATTTATAGTGGTGGAATTAGGTCAAACGGAGCTCTGTGGGCCTCACGAGGTACCAGGGCGCACCTGACCCCCCCCCCCCCCGGCGCACCCTGGTGCCTCGTGGGCACCCCCTGGGGCTTCTGGCCCCCTCCCGAAGCTTCTAGTGTTGTATATGTCCAGAAAAAAATCTCCAAAAAGTTTCGTGGCATTTGGACTTCATTTGGTATTGATTTTCTGTAAAACCAAAAACAGGCAGAAAACAGCAACTGGCACTGGGCACTAAGTTAATAGGTTTGTCCCAAAAAATGATATATAATTGCTGTAAATGTATATAAAAACATCCAAGATTGATAATATAACAGCATGGAACTATCTAAAATTATAGATACGTTGGAGACGTATCAGCATCCCCAAGCTTAATTCCTGCTCGTGCTCGAGTTGGTAAATGATAAAAACAGAATTTTTGATGTGGAATGCTGCCTATCATATTCATTACATATTCTTTTCTTTTATAGCATGGACATTGGACTTGGATGATTCAAAGTAATAGTCTATAATTTGACATGAAGATATAAATACTCAAGCATGCTAACAAGCAACCATGTCTTTCAAAATATCAATGCTAAGGAAAGTTATCCCTAGCCCATTATGCTCAATCATTAATCCATTCATGAAACACACTCAAATATTAGGTACACACAATGCACAAGTTTGACAACAGTGCTCTCTAGTTGGTGCTTTATAAGAGAAGATGGAGACTCAAATAAAAATAAAAATTACATAAAAGTAAATAGATAGGCCCTTCACAGAGTGAAGCAGAGATTTGTCAAATGTGGCAGAGCTCAAAGCTTAAATTAGAGAGATAAAAATATTTTGAGAGGCATGCTTTTCCTGTCAACGAAAACGACCGAAAATTCCCAATATCTTCCATGCTAGACATATCATAGGCGGTTCCCAAACAGAAAGTAAAGTTTATTTCCTTTCCACCATTCTTTCACAATCCATGGCTAGCCGTATCCATGGGTGCCCTCCATACCATCACTTTCCAAGGAATTTTGTTGTTATTAATTTTGATTTCATTGCGGGACTGGGCATCCCTATTACCAAGCATACTCTCGTGCAATGACAAGTGAATAAACACTCATCGTGAGAATAACACACCTAACATGAAAAATATCGGCCACCCCATGCCGCTTCATGAGCGGTACGGGCACACCAAACGGAAAAATTATTTTGAAATTTAGAGTTAGCACATGCAAATTTACTTGGAACGGCATGGAAATACCGCATATAGGTAGGTATGGTGGACTCATTTGGCACAACTTGGGTTTAAGAATTTTGGATGCACAAGCAGTATTTTCGCTTAGTACAAATGAAGGCTAGCAAAAGATTGAGAAGCAACCAACCAAAAAGCGAAAACGGTCATAAACATGCATTGAACATAACTAACACCGAATAATGCACCATAAGTAGGATATAATTTCTTTGCATAACTATTGACTTAAAGTGCATCCATAGGGAATCACAAACCTTAACACTAATATTCTTACCAAATCACAATTACTCACTAACATGACTCACATATTATCATTTCCATATCGCAAAACTATTGCAAGGAATCACACTTATCATATCCAATGATCTATATGAAAGTTTTTATTATATCCCTCTTGAATATTCATCACTTTGGGACCAAATTCATATCTTGTGCAAATTACCGTTACTATTATCAACTCTCAAAAATATATAAGTGAAGCATGAGAGCGCAAATATTTCTTCAAAATTTTAATCTTATCAACTCTCAAAATAATATAAGTGAAGCATGAGAGTTTATTTCTTCAAAATTTTAATCTTGTCAACTCTCAAAATAATATAAGTGAAGCATGAGAGTTCATTTCTTCAAAATATATCCACCACCGTGCTCAAAAAGATTTAAGTGAAGCACAAGAGCAACTGTCTAACTCAAAAAATTTAAGTGAAGCACATAGAGTATTCTAACAAATTATGATGAACGTGTGGCTCTCTCAAGATAGGTGTGTTCATGCAAAGATGATTGTGACAAACTAAAAAGCAAACAAAGCAAAGACTCATATAATACAAGACGCTCCAAGCAAAACACATATCATGTGACGAATAAAAATATAGCTCCAAGTAAAATTACCGATGGTTGGTAGAAGAAAGAGGGGATGCCTTCCGGGGCATCCCCAAGCTTAGACGCTTGAGTCTTCCTTGAATATTACCTTGGGGTGCCTCGGGCATCCCCAATCTTAGGCTCTTGCTACTCCTTATTCCTTCATCCATCGTGATCTCACCCAAAACTTGAAAACTTCAATCACACAAAACTCAACAAAACCTTCGTGAGATCCGTTAGTATAACAAAATAAATCACTACTTTAAGTACTGTTGCAAACCCATTCATATTTTATTTTTGCATTATACCTACTGTATTCTAACTTCTCCATGGCTTATACCCCCCGATACAATCCATAGTTCCTTCAAAACAAGCAAGCAACACATCAAAAACAGAATCTGTCAAAAACAGAAGAGTCTGTAGAAATCTATTTAAAAGCCACACTTCTGTAACTCCAAAAATTATAAAAAATTAGGACAATGTGGGAAATTCATATACCAATACTGTGTGAAAATTTCAGATTTTTCTGACGCTCCAGTACAGAACCACAATTCCAGCACTGGACACAAGTTTCTGTTTTCCAAACAGCATCAATTATACTATCTTCCAAATCATCCTAAAGGTTTTACTTGGCTCAAACACTAATTAAAAACACAAAAACTCAATCATAACAGTAGCATAATTGTGAAAACACACAATAACAAAAGCAAATAATAAAAATTTATTTTATTCATTGCGTTGCCTCCCAACAAGCGCTATTGTTTTATGCCCCTAGCTAGGCATAATGCATAGTTTCAAGTGTTGTCATCTTTGGTCTTAGTCCTCGCAACCCCTATTTCACTTTCTTTGCCATTATCAATAATATGCACTAGATGATCAAGCTTAGTGCAATGGGTTTTTATTTCTCTCAAAACACAAAGAGAGATTTTGCGATCTAAAGCATCAACCCTCCTATGTTGTGACACCACATTGCCATTTATTTTTGAGGCAAGATTGAATATTCCTCGAAAGTTAGAATCCATACTAGCCTTGATTTCTTTTATTTGCTCAGTTTGACGAAAGCATTCTAGAGTGATAGGTTCGATAGTTTCAACTTTTGGCTGTCCAAATATACTTTTCATCTTTTCGTAGGTTGCAAAGTCATCACCCCCAAGAAAATCGTTTTCAAATATAGAATCCAAGACACGTCTATGAGCAAGGAGTAGACCAACATAAAAACCTTTAAGGAACAATTTAAGGTGAAATTGATGCCTAGCACTTACTTGTATTTTTAATAATCTATCCCATGCTTCTTTTAAAGATTCGTTACCCAAATATTTAAAGTTTAAAATTCCTGGATCGTCTCCTAAGTACGGAGGGAAAGGCATAACGGGAATAGAACTAGCCATAATGATAAAGCAAGCAAGTAATCAAGCAAACAAAAAAAAAGGCAAACAAAAAATATTTTTGTATTTTTGTAAAAACTTTTTAGAAGTGGGGGAGATGAAAACGAGAGGCAAATAAAATAAATGCAAGGAGATGAGAGTTTATGCAAAGGTACTTGATAGATGTTGATGATGTCTCCCCGGCAACGGCGCTAGAAATTCTTCCTGCTACTTGTAGCTTGCGTTGGTATTATCCCCGAAGAGGAAGGGATGATGCAGCACAGTAAGGTAAGTATTTCCCTCAGTTATGAAACCAAGGTTATCAATCCAGTAGGAGAACCACACAACACCTCGTTAGCAGTACCTGCACACAAACAACAAATCCTTGCACCCAACGCAAACGAGGGGTTGTCAATCCCTCGGCGGTAAATTGCAAGATTAAATTGTATGTGATAGATAAATAGATTAAAACAAAAATACAAAATAAAATAAATAAGATAAAATTGCAGCAAGTATTTTTTAGGGTTTTAGTAAATGATAAAGATAGACCCGGGGGGCATAGTTTTCACTAGAGGCTTCTCTCAAGAAAATAGCATACGGTGGGTAGACAAATTACTGTTGGGCAATTGATAGAAAAGCAAATAATCATGACGATACCCAAGGCAATGATCATGTATATAGACATCACGTCCGAGACAAGTAGACCGACTCCTGCCTGCATCTACTACTATTACTCCACACATCGACCGCTATCCAGCATGCATCTAGTGTATTAAGTCCATAAAGAACGGAGTAACGCCTTAAGAACGATGACATGATGTAGACAAGATAAACTCACGTATGAATAAACCCCACCTTTTTACCCTTAATAGCAACGATACATACGTGTCATGTCCTTTTCTGTCACTGGGATTGAGCACCGCAAGATCGAACCCATTACAAAGCACCTCTTCCCATGGCAAGATAAATCAATCTAGTTGGCCAAACCAAATCAATAGATCGGAGAAGAAATACAAGGCTATAATATTCATGCATAAAAGAGATCAGAGAAGACTCAAATAATATTCATGGATAATCTGATCATAAAGTCATAATTCATCGGATCCCAACAAACACACCGCAAAAAGTGATTACATCGGATAGAACTCCAAGAACATCGAGGAGAACATTGTACTGAAAATCAAAAAGAGAGAAGAAGCCATCTAGCTACTAACTATGGACCCAAAGGTCTGTGGTAAACTACTCACGCATCATCGGAAGGGCAGCAAGGTTGATGTAGAGCCCCTCCGTGATCGATTCCCCCTCCGGCAAAGTACCGGAGAAGGACCCCAGATGGGATCTCTCGAGAACAGAAGCTTGCGGCGGCGGAAAAAGTATTTCGTGGACTCTCCTGAGGGTTTCTGATTTTTCTGGAATTTATAGTGATGGAATTAGGTCAAACGGAGCTCTGTGGGCCCCACAAGGTACCAGGGCGCGCCTCCCCCCCTGGTGCCTCGTGGGCACCCCTAGGGCTTCTGGCCTCCTCCCGAAGCTTCTAGTGTTGTATATGTCCAGAAAAAAATCTCTAAAAAGTTTCGTGGCATTTGGACTTCTTTTGGTATTGATTTTCTGTAAAACCAAAAACAGGCAGAAAACAGCAACTGGCACTGGGCACTAAGTTAATAGGTTAGTCCCAAAAAATGATATATAATTGCTGTAAATGTATATAAAAACATACAAGATTGATAATATAACAGCATGGAACAATCAAAAATTATAGATACGTTGGAGACGTATCGGTCGACTACGTGACACTTCACCATCTTTCGGCCTAAGGGAATGTATTGTGGAGTAGTAATTAGATGATGGGTTGCTAGAGTGATGGAAGCTTAAACCCTAGTTTACGCGCTATTTCGTAAGGGGCTGATTTGGATCAATATGTTTAATGCTATGGTTAGATTTATCTTAATTCTTCTTTCGTAGTTGCGGATGCTTGTGAGAGGGGTTAATCATAAGTGGGAGGCTTGTTCAAGTAAGAACAGCACCCAAGCACCGGTCCACCTTCATATCAAATTATCAAAGTAACGAACGCGAATCAAACCAACATGATGAAAGTGACTAGATGAAATTCACATGTGTCCTCGAGAACGCTTTGCTTATTATAAGAGAACGTTCCGGCTTGTCCTTTGCTACAAAAAGGATTGGGCCACCTTGCTGCACTCTTTGTTACTATTGCTACTTGTCACTTGTTATAAATTATCTTGCTATCAAACTACTCGTTACCGATAATTTCTGTGCTTGCAGAAAATACCTTGCTGAAAACCGCTTGTCATTTCCTTCTGCTCCTCGTTGGGTTCGACACTCTTACTTATCGAAAGGACTACGATTGATCCCCTATACTTGTGGGTCATCACGGGCGCACACGGAAGCGAAGCTCCCGTCCATGGCGGCCTCGGGCGGGCACGGGTCTACGGCGATGGATCGACAGCGGGGAAAGGGGGATTCAGGAGAGGAGCTCACTGTGAGCGCGATGGAGAGGTCGGGGAGGCTGGGGTCGGACCAGAGCAGTGGCAACGACGACGAGGTGGTGGTGGCCGAGGCGGAGAAGACGGCGATGGCGTCGGCTTCGTGGCGCCCTGGCTTGAATCGATGCCCGGGGTAGACGAAGGCATCCGTGGCGATCCTCCAGGACGTGCTCCCGCACGCCGGAGACGCCGGTGGCCGTGTCAACGACGGCAAGGCAGCGGTCACCGCAAGTTTTCCGAGCTCGAGATCGAACCAAAGAGGAGAGGGGACGATGGGGATCGAGGGGGCACTGAGCGAGATGGGGGTTAGGGTTTCGATGGACACGTTTATAGGCCGAGGGAGGCGACGTGGTGGCCATCCGGCCATGGCGCCGGTGGATTAGCACCACGCCCCTGTTCTGGGAACAGAGGAAGGGGATGGCGCCAGGGTGGGCTGGGCCGCACTGTTGCAGCTGGGCCTAAGTGCATAGTGTTTTTCTACTTTTCTTTTCTGTAAATTAAATAGCTACTGTTTTGCATTTTTAATTAGCCACCAAATGACTTTTGTAAAATATGGGACTTGACCATATAAAAGCAATGCAATATTTGGCACTGCTACAAAAAGTTTGGGAGGCATATGAATTTGTTTGAATTTTTCACAAATGAAAAAGCATTTAAATATGCTGATTTGACACTGTTTTAATTACTATAGTCCATTTAAGCAAATAAGTGATGTTGTTTTTCTTAACAAACAATTGTTATGGAATATTTGCTAAATGATGAACTATTTTGCAGTCATATTTGTGCAACTTTAAATTTCACTTGCAATTTGAATTGATTTCAGTGGTGGAATTTGAAATGAGATATGATTCCAGAGGTGATCAAGCATTGCAAACAAAATGATTTAGCTTAATCAGGAGGGTCACTGTAGCTCATTACACAGGGGTGTTACACCAATTTAGCAACAATTAATCATCTATATGACCATGTATATTAGGCTTAACATAATATCATCTATATGACGAGTGGCATGATGGCGACGTCATCCTGGCTGCGGCAACGATGGCCGGCGGGGCCAAGACGTGCGGGCGACAGAGCGTTGCGGGCGTGCAACACGCACAACGGATTCTTGGGCAACCCGCGCTATGGTGCTGACATGTGTCCTTCTGACGCCATGTTCGAGCTTAGGAATGCCAAACTCGTGTGTCATCGGAGCATCACAGCGCGTGTACGTCGGGTACGTTGGAAATATTAATAAAGAAAATATTACTCCCTCTGGCTCAAATTAATTGACACAAAGACTATATAATAGTCATTGACAAAAAACTCCTCATATATTCAAAATATTAACAGAAACTTCCACCACAACAATTAACAAAACTCTGCTTGCGACCCCGCCGTCCTCCCGCATGCTTCAGCTAGCCAGTGACCAACCCCAGATCGCACCCCAGGTCGCCACCCCTTCTTCTCCTCCTCACCTCAGTCATCTTCATCGCCAGCTTCCCTTCTTCTCCTCCTCATCTCCATAGTTTTAAATAGCCGGCTATAGCCCCACTATAGCCTCGCTATAGCTTTTTGGTGCCGCTAAATGGTAGTCATGTACAATAGTCCGGTAATAACCGGCTATAGCCTCGCTATAGCTCTGCTATAGCTGATTTGGGGCCGCTATTTGGCATAGCCCGCTATTTAAAACAGTGCTTATCTCCCCTTCGTCTCCCGCGCTAGCTCTCCAGCGCCTGAGCAAGCTCTCCAGCGCAAGCGCAAGCACTCTATGTTCCAGCGCAAGAGCAAGCACTCCATGCTCCTGTGAATTCAGCAGAGAAAATTCTCCAACGCAATAGAATTTGCTCTTTGTAGATACTCCATACTCCTGTGAATTCAGCAGAGAAAATACACACAAAGTTTAGCAGAAAGAGTTTTGATACTCCTGTGATTGATCAAGCAAACAAAAATCAATAGGGAGGATTTCGCTACACCTGTCAAAATTCAGCAGAATACTTAGCAATCAGTGAATTCATACTCCTGTGGTTGATCAAGCAGCAGTTTCAACCATCAGTACTCAATTAACAGGAAACAACACTTAGCAGCCAGCAATTTCAAACTGCAGTTTCAATCAGTTTCAACCAGGAGTAGCAGCTTAACCAGCAGTAGCAAACACAGCAAGCAACAAGCAGCGTCACAGTAAACACATTAAGCAGCAGCAACCAACAAGCAGCAGTAGTACTCAAATTGGCAATAAATCAGTGCAGTTCCAAGCAGCAAGACTTGGCATATCTTGCTCAAACCCCACAGTGGAAGGTGGCTGTGTGGATGGATGAACTGGGGCTTCTGTGGCCACTGGATTTGGTGATCTGATGGCTAGGATTGAAGCAGGAGGGTTGGTGGATCTGGAGGTGGGAACGACCAGGTGGGTGGCGGCGCTCGTGATTCAAGGAGGGAGTTGGGTGGCGGTGCATAAAAAATTAGGGGAGGATATTTGGGGATTAGGTCTAGGGTTTGGTCTAGAAATGGACCAGGGGGTCTATTTATAGGAAGGGGAGATGTCTAGGGTCGATTTGGACCCTCCAATCATGATCGCGCGATCCGGGCCGGGGGGAGTTTCGTGAGCTATGTAGAGAGGCCCTGACAGACAATTTTAATGCAAAACATCTGATATTTTTAACCTGCTATAATACCTCATAAGTTTAATGGTTCGGGCATCGAACGACCTCTGAATCGTATGAATATGATTGGCGGTCTAGTTATAAAATAATACAACCGCACACAAACTTCTGACTAGTTTCGAGACCGATAGATCCCCACTTATTAAATAAATAATTAAATAATATCGCGGTCGCATGCAAGTGTCTGGTTGATCTGAGAAAAGGTCAACGGAGACAAGGGGTAATGTTCACCTCTTCTGGAGAAACGACAAACTATGAACGGCTATAAGTTTTATAAAAACACCCGTATAACTCCGGTACAACGGCAACGGATGCAACGCGAATGGTGATATGATGAAAGCAACGAATCAATAAATACCAGATATAATAATTATAATGCAGAAAGAATCTGGGGAACCGGTCTCAGGCTGTTACAACTCTCCCCCACTTATAAGAGATCTCGTCCCGAGATCTAGGAATGAAAAGATGAAGAGGTAAAACTAAATTACTTTTTTGACAAACATGTGAGACCAAATAACCTTGGAGGTTACGAAAGACATGAAAAGAAGAATTTGAAAGCACTACAGTTGAAAAAAGAAACAAGGAATACAACATGGTCTTGTGAAGATGGAAAGAACTTCAAAGAGAGAAACAACATGATGCCTTCGAAACAAATCAAAGATAGCTATATAATTGGAACTAAAAGAACGGAGAACAATCCAACATCTTGTAGCACAAAGAACTTGAAATAACAACCTTACGAGGAAAGCTTGAACGTAGTTGTTGAAAACTCAACAACCAAAAGATTAATATCCAATGGGCTTATGGAAAACATCCCAAAACATTTGGGCGCAAACCTGCCACTAACGAAAAAATTTGATTGCTTGAGAGCAACAAATAGATGCAAAACTTCTTTCACCGATAGGAAAAAGGAAACTTGGATCATCGATAAGCACCACAAATAGCAACATTCCCTAGGGAAGGCTTTAGGTAAAATCTATCTCAAGATAACTCGTTGCTAGAAATTCTTCATGGAATGAGGTATGGAATAGACTGAAAAGATATCCTTCTTGAACAACTTCTCTCATGGCTCCTCGTGATTCCTAAACGATATAACACAACTTCTTCCACAACCTCAAGCTTAGATAGAACGAAACGTAAAGTGATAAATCACAACTCTTAGAAGAAAAGGGGAGAAAAAACTTGCACTTCGGAATGCAAGTAGAGGAATGCTTGAACTCCTCAAAGGAAATTATGATGAAAGGCTACTTGAACACCTTAATGATGGCACCAAGTAGCACAGCTTGGAGATCAGATCCTTGAGGAAGAGAAAAACCTCAAGGTTGGCAAAACAAACTTGATGAACAAATGAAAATTGAATAATCCTTGATGAACAACCACCATGCTGAGCCTCCAGGAAGAACTCCAGAAATAAAAGGGTGATTGGGAGAAAGTGAAGATGGAAAGATACGAGCCTGGGCTGCGAGGCTGGGCACGAGTGCCGGCCCGGCCCGGCCCGTTTAGTTTTTATTTTATTTTTGGGAAATACGTAATACGTAACAGGGAGCAGGGACGAACACCAGCACACAGAGACGAACTGAGGAGAAAGGACACGAGCACGCACGCGCCCACGCTCTCGGGTCCTCCGCTCGCGGCTCCCCGGGGATTGCCGCCGCCTGCACCTCCTCCCCCGGGCCCATCCCACCGTCCGCGTGCACGCACCCGGGCAAGCTGCTGCAAGGAGCTCGCCGTCACGAGCCGCCTCCGTACACTGGCTGCCAAATCCCGGACTTGTAAGTTTCAACAAATACCTCCCTTATTTTTCAGTTCTCTCGGCGAACTGGTCGTGGAACAACCACCCCCTACTTGCCTAGTTAGACAAAAAAATGATGCTCTGCACAATCAACCAGTACTAGTTTCAGATATACACTGAGACATGAGTGACACAAAATAGATCTTTTTTGACATGATACTAGTTTCCGAGATACACCGAGATATGAGTGGCATAACATGGTTGAATCTTAATATAGTACTAGTTTCAGAGGTACACTGAGATATATGAGTATATCACATAACATAGTTAAATCTTAACATGGTACTAGTTTCAGAGATACACCGAGATATGGCATAACATAGTAGATTCTTGACATGGTTATAAGATGAACACGCAACACAAATATTAAATAAAGCAGGCAAATGATAAGTCTTAATTTGATGAGAGCTCCCCACCAACAATGGTTGTTGGCGACATGGCTTCCGGTTCCCCGTAGTCGCGAACAAGCTCCATTGCTTCCGCGACGAAGGACGCAAGAATCCTGTCAGGCTTCCCTGGCTTCGCTGCGTTGTCACCCCTTGCGAAATCCATGGATCTGTCGATAAAATACATCTTTCTGCCACAAGCCTTCAACAGTGCTTCCACCACGATCTCCAAGTTTTGTTTGGGGTATCTGCTACCTCTGCATTTCATCATTGATATGACCATCCTGCTGGTAAGCTTAAGTATTTTCAGGCAACTGGCCGTGGGCTCACTGTTTCTTTCTACCATCTCCCTGAGCTTCACTGGAAGGCTAAGTTCACCAATTGCGCCATCAAACTGAAGAGCCAAATACTGATCACCACTGATGAATGTCTCATGTATTGTCACGCAAAGGGATAATAGAGCTGTCTCTGTTTTCCGTTTTGTTTGAATTCTCCTGTTCTGGACCTTACTTTGCAAAGCACCTGCTGTAAGTATTTTGTTGAGCACCTGCAAATGGTAAGAGTATGCTTAATTTGACAGATGTATGTAATAAATAGGACAGGATCATTTATCCTCATGTATATAAAGAGATGCTAATCATCCGAGAACTTTTACTGTAGGACAGCGATTACCTTCGGCATCACGTCGGTCATGGATTCCTTGAGTATCCTGAGGCATTCATCATCCCTGGTGTAATGGAGACATGCATGCTGTAGAATTTCTGCTACACTATGGTATCCATAGTTTAAAGCTTTAAGATCCTCTGTGAAAGAGGAAACTGCAGAACCATTTACTTGTAAGATAATCGTGGCATTACTTCCGTCTTGGAGACATAGTGTCGCCAGTGCTTCAAGTGCTGATGTTCTGGAGTTGGCAGTAGTGTAGGTGTGTACAAGCATCTCGATTAAATATTCTTTGTCTGCGGTCTGCATCTGCGCGTGTAGATTGGTGAGAATCCCCATGGCCAATGTTCCCATCTTTTCAGAAGATTTGTCACACCTGAGAATCCTCATCATGGTTTGGACTGCCTCCACTTCCAGGTTGGTTTCGATTTCGCGAACCAGCTTGGCGCCTGTTTCCCCTTCCCCATGACCATAAGTAGCTGTGAGCCGGTGCATCACTTTCAGTGATTCCTCTAGTACGTTTTCCCAAGGACCATGACCAGTTTGGTGGTAAAGGTTGGAGGCTAGAGGCGTCATGATCTTGGTGAGGAGACCTGGGGTGTTGATGATGAGTCTACAGTTGTTCTGGTGGGCTGCGAGCACGAAGAGAACATGCAGACCTTCCCACAAGCGCTTCAGGTAATCCTCCTCCTCCTTGGCATAATCACTGTCATTATCGGTGCTGTTTGATGTAAAAAACAGCTGATGTTCTTCGAATGTGCTGATCAGCGAGGATATGCACTGGAGCACTTCCGGAAGCAGCTCCGGACTGGCCCCGTCGGCCATGTGCAGCACTATATTGGCAGCGTGCTTCCTTACCTCTCTTGATCCAATGCTTCTTGTTGCTTGTGGCATCTCTATGCCATATCGGTTGTTTCTCGGATTTGATATGAGCAACAGGAAACGGAAGGTGTGGCTGGAGGATCCGTACAAGATCAGCTTTCTTATTAGCCTGCACTGGCCCGGAAAGTTGGTTGATTCTACACCCCCCAATGGCCCGAGGATGGTGCTCAGGATCTTTATCCCGGGGGCGTAGTCTTCAGGCAACGCTATCAGGTCCACAGCATATATCACCAGGTTCCTTCCTTTGGCGAAGGACGGGTTCTTCCCGCATCCCTCCAGGGTTTCTTCCATGTAATCCTGAATTACTCTGGCTTTCAGACTCTTGAAGCCGTATATTTTCGCCACTTCCGCCACCGCTTTTCCCTTCACAAGAGCATCGAGTATTCTTGTATAGACCAAGATTGCCCCTTGGACCACGACAATGATGTACAAGACATCAAGCGCCGGATTCATGTTTGCTTTGCTAGAATCTCCATCTGCGTTCCCGTAATCGCGCTGTTTTAGACGCCATAGGGAAACCCCGCTGCAGATGTACGGCCCCCAAACCACGATACTAAAAAAACTGCAGAGAACCACAACGTAGTACACAGCTGTTTGGACAAACCATGCGATCCATCCCAAAAATTGTTTAACAAGCACTACAACTCTTACGAAATTTCCTGATGGCGTTGTACTAACCAGCCGGTTCCGCGTAGATACGAAGTACACCGCTCTCAATCCCAATTCTGACGGTCCAACAGAGCTCCACCTTTCACCGCTCCCAAAGTTATCGATCACCCTGTTGTGTTGTACAACTCAAAACTTAAATTAAGACCCACCCTTCATGGAAGGCTTTAGGTAAAATCTATCTCAAGATAACTCGTTGCTAGAAATTCTTCATGGAATGAGGTATGGAATAGGCTGAAAAGATATCCTTCTTGAAAAACTTCTATCATGGCTCCTCGTGATTCCTAAACGATATAACACAACTTCTTCCACAACCTCAAGCTTAGATAGAACGAAACGTAAAGTGATAAATCACAACTCTTAGAAGAAAAGGGGAGAAAGAACTTGCACTTCGGAATGCAAGTAGAGGAATGCTTGAACTCCTCAAAGGAAATCATGATGAAAGGCTACTTGAACACCTTAATGATGGCACCAAGTAGCACAGCTTGGAGATCAGATCCTTGAGGAAGAGAAAAACCTCAAGGTTGGCAAAACAAACTTGATGAACAAATGAAAATTGAATAATCCTTGATGAACAACCACCATGCTGAGCCTCCAGGAAGAACTCCAGAAATAAAAGGGTGATTGGGAGAAAGTGAAGATGGAAAGATACGAGTTGAAGTTTGCAACAATTTCCTTCCAACAACCTTGATAACGAAAAGAGACGAGGCATCCTGACGAGATCACCGAGAAATGCTTGAAACTTCGGAACAGATATGATGAAACACTTGGAACAGAGAATTTATGTCTAGGATTCGGGAGTAGTTCATGGTCGATGAGATTTGTTTCTAAAGTTTTAAACATTCCCTTGTGCTACACAATGAAAAGTGTGTCGTGTACTGGCAAGCTCATTGCCTTGGGATTTACCACGTCGAATGCATTGCGATCATGTGGACATCGCGGCCATCATCAGCGAGGGTGGGAAGAAAGATAAGTGGCAACATGGCGAGCCACCGTGTTAAAATAGAGGACGCTCATATGTCGGGGTATTGAGTCATACTTATTTGGATAACGTGTAATTTTTTTGTCTCCCGTTACAACGCACGGACATGTTTACTAGTATCACAAAAATAACACCTTCATGCTTCATCAGAAAATTAAGACCCACCCTAAAAAAATTTAAACCCAAAGTTCAACAAATATGAAAACGAACAGGGTACTGCTCTTATATGACGCCACGCGACCTGAGTTAGGGGTGGAAAGTGGTAGTGGATAATTCGAAATATCCGATATTCGTATTCGAGAAAATGCCTATTCGTATCCGAAACATCCGCATCCAAACCAAAATGGAAATGAAAATCATCCGTATCCGAATTTATTTAACAAAAAAAAAATATGGTATGAGATTTTGACACAAATATGGATTCCAATTATCCAACATAAAAGCCAAATAAGTGGTCAAATTTTACTTTTTGTATGATTAAACTTAAAAATTATTATGCACTACAATATTATTTATTCATAAACCTATTTATCATTTACTTATCGTATGTCACAAGTTGATTATCTCATGTCACATAGCTATTGACTAATTTACTTAAGCAATATATCGCTATTATTCGTATCCGTTCTGAATCGAGCAAACATCCGATACGTATCCGTATTCGAATAACATCCGAGCCGCATCCGTATCCGATAACATCTGTATTCGCATTCGTATTCGTTTTGAAAATATTAAAACGGAAGTGGTAAGAGCACTATCCGATCCGCATCCGTTTCCACCCCTAACCTGAGTGCACGGACTCTGTTTTCTTCATAGCACGCAAACCTGGCCAAATGGGCCGGTCTTAGCGTGCCGACCCGATAGCCCGCATGCCTGGCCCGTGTGGGCCTAGCCCGACACGTTTATAAACAGGCCGTGCCAGCACGTGGCCCGTCTAGGACCGTGCCTGGGCTGCGAGGCTGGGCACGAGTGCCGGCCCGGCCCGGCCCGTTTAGTTTTTATTTTATTTTTGGGAAATACGTAATACGTAACAGGGAGCAGGGACGAACACCAGCACACAGAGACGAACTGAGGAGAAAGGACACGAGCACGCACGCGCCCACGCTCTCGGGTCCTCCGCTCGCGGCTCCCCGGGGATCGCCGCCGCCTGCACCTCCTCCCCCGGGCCCATCCCACCGTCCGCGTGCACGCACCCGGGCAAGCTGCCGCAAGGAGCTCGCCGTCACGAGCCGCCTCCGTACACTGGCTGCCAAATCCCGGACTTGTAAGTTTCAACAAATACCTCCCTTATTTTTCAGTTCTCTCGGCGAACTGGTCGTGGAACAACCACCCCCTACTTGCCTAGTTAGACAAAAAAATGATGCTCTGCACAATCAACCAGTACTAGTATGAGTGGCATAACATGGTTGAATCTTAACATAGTACTAGTTTCAGAGGTACACTGAGATACATGGGTATATGACATAACATAGTTGAATCTTAACATGGCACTAGTTTCAGAGATACACTGAGATATGGCATAACATAGTTGATTCATGACATGGTTATAAGATGACCGCGCAACACAAATATTAAATAAAGCAGGCAAATGATAAGTCTTAATTTGATGAGAGCTCCCCACCAACAATGGTAGAGGGCGACATGGCTCCCGGTTCCTTGTAGTGGCGAACAAGCTCCATTTCTTCTGTGACGAAGGACGCAAGAATTCTGTCAGGCTTCCTTGGCTTGGCTGTGCCGTCACCCCTTGCAAAATCCATGGATCTGTCCATAAAATACATCTTTCTGCTACAAGCCTTAAACAGTGCTTCCACCAAGTGCTCCAATTCTTGTTTGGGGTATTTGCTACCTCTGCATTTCATCATTGATATGACCATCCTGGTTGTAAGCTTAAGTATTTTCAGGCAGCTGGCCGTGGGGTCAATGTTTCTTTCTACCATCTCCTTTAGTTTCACTGGAATGCTAAATTCACCAATTGCTTCATCAAACTGAACAGCCAAATACTGATCACCACTGATGAATGTCTCATGTATTGTCACGCAAAGGGATAATAGAGCTGTCTCTGTTTTCTGGATGTTATTTTTCTGAAGAGAAGATGAGCTCCTACTTTGGCCATTATTTTGTGACGCATCGCCTTGTTGACCTGTTTGTGTTGCTTCTACTGTGAGTATTTTGTTGAGCACCTGCACATGGTAAGAGTGTGCTTAATTTTACAGATGTACTCCCTCCGTAAAGAAATATAAGAGCGTATAGATCATTATTTTAGTGATCTAAACGCTCTTATATTTCTTTACAGAGGGAGTAGGTAGTAAATAGGAGATCATTTATCATCATATATACAAAGAGATGCTAATCATCCGAGAACTTTTATTGTAGGATAGTGAATACCTTCGGCATCACGTCGGTCATGGATTCCTTGAGTATCCTGAGGCATTCATCATCCCTGGTGTAATGGAGACATGCATGCTGTAGAATTTCCGCTACACTATGGTGTCCATCACTAAAAGCTTTAAGATCCTCTGTGAAATAGGAAACTGTAGAATCATTTACTTGTAAGATAATCGTGGCATTACTTCCGTCTTGGAAACATAGTGTCGCCAGAGCTTTCAGTCCTAATGTTCTGGACTTGGCCGTAGTGCAGATGTGTACCAGCATCTTGATGAGATATTCTTTGTATGGGGTCTGCATCTGCTTGTGTAGATTGGTGAGAATCTCCATGGCCAATGTTCCCATCTTTTGAGAACATTTATCACACCTGAGAATTCTCATCATGGTTTTGACTGCCTCCACTTCCAGGTTGATTTCAATTTCGCGAACCAGCTTGGCCCCTGTTTCCCCCTCTCCATGACCATAAGTAGCTGTCAGCCGGCGCATCACTTTCAGTGATTCCTCTAGTACGTTGTCCCATGTATCATGATCAGTTTGGTGGTATAGGTTTGATGCTAGAGGTGTCATTATCTTCATGAGCAGACCTGGAGTGTGGATGATGAGTCTACAATTGTTCTCGTTGGTTGCGAGCACATAAAGAACGTGCAGAGCTTCCCCCAACTGATCCAGGTAGTCCTTCTCCTCATTGGCATATTCACTGTCATGACCGGTACAGTTTGAGGAAAAAAACCGCTGATGTTCTTCGAATGTGCTGATCAGTGACGACATGCACTGGATCACTTGCGGAAGCTGCTCCAGGTTGGCCCCATCGGCCATGTGCGCCACTATACGTGCAGCGTGCTTCCTCACCTCTCTTAGTTCAATTCTGTCAGTTTTTTCTCCCATCTCTATGCCATATGGGCGACTTCTCGGATTCGATAAGACCAACAGGAGACGGAAGATGTGGCTGGAGGGTGCGTACAAGATCAGCCGTCTTATTAGTATTTGCTGCTCCCTAAACTTCTTTGATTCTACAAACCATAATGGCCCGAGGATTGTACTCAGGATATTTATCCCAGTGACATAGTCTTGAGGCGACTTATCAGGCCCCATCAGGTCCACAGCATATGTCACCAGGTTCCTTCCTTTGATGAAGGACAAGTTCTCCGAACACCCCCTGAGGGTTTCTGTCATATAATCCTCAACTAATTGGACTCTCGGACCTTTGAATCCGTATGCATTGGCCACTTCGGTCACTACCCTTTTCGTCACATGAGCTTGGATTATTCTTCCATATGCCAAGATTGAACCTTGGACCACGACAATGATGTACAAGACATCAAGTGCTGGTTTCATGTTTGCTTTGCTACAATCTCCATCCGTGGTACCATAATCGTGTTGTTTTAAACGCCACACGGAAACACCAGTGGCAATGTATGGACCCCAAATAAAGATACCAATAGCACCGCAGACATACACCAAGCTGCATGTCGCTAGTTGGATCCACAGTGTGATCCATCCTAAAAGTTGTTTTACAAACACTGCAAGTCTTAAGAATGATACGCAAGCTCTGCGTATTCGCGAAAAACTAAACCAACATGACTTGTGATTTAAATACACGAGCTTATTTGGGCGCTGATGTGCACAAGATTAGGTTTTGACCAAAACTGAAGGGAAGGTCATGGTTACTCATTAGTCAATTCTAACAGCCTGCAAAGCTCTCCAGCTTAGTGGCTAATTTTCAAGTCTCGCTAATTTCGCATTCTATAACTACAGCTAGCGTGGTAAGTACGTTTTCGTTTTCCTGAGGGTGTCCCTGTCCTCACTCACTTGCTATTGTAATTCTACCTTTTTCTGTGCAGATTGCAGAAATGAGCTGCCATTAGTTCATCGCTGAATATAGAAAAGAAAACCGCACCTTCATTACGCAATAGAATAACTAGCGGAGGGTCGTTGTGTATTCGGTCCGTCGCGTGGTTGGCTGGTTGCATACAACTCTCTACCCCGATGATCTGGTCAATGAAGATGTCAAATATATGAGAGTAGTTAGCTAAATTCCGATGATCAGGTCAACCGTACTTTTTGCATCATCAGCAAGGGTATCACTCATTGAAGAAGTTGGACACCTAAGCCCCTCCCAGAAGGAGAGACCAGGTCCGCCCTGTCTCAAGTAATATATGGCTAGTCGGGTGATATATAGAAGCTACACTTTTATTGATGTGCATGCATATGTGGTGGCAGGAATAGACAAGTCTTCCACTGAAAATTTGTTAATGACAGGTCTCCTATTGGCACACATATGCAGTGGAATAAAATTACACTTCTTCTTCCGTGCAACCCCTAGACATATCAACGACCCAGATTTATCCATACGACCATACCCCTTAATAAAAAAAGGTAGGATGGGTAATTCCGCCCTGGGGGGTCATCCGTGTCGTATGAAGAGGCTGAGTGTAATTGATATCTTCGCGATATTAATATATTCCCTTTATCAAAAAAATCCATTCCGTATGCGGTCGTACGCCACATGTGTAGCGACGTGACGCCTGTACGCGCCATTGTACGCCTATACGTGGGCTTGTACAGCATGGTCGGGCGGTGCACGTCGATCCGTAATTAACGCCGCGTGGATCGCATCGTAGAATAACTCCGACGCAGATTGCCGTGGCAGGCAGTCGTACCACCGCCGCCTTGACTTGCACGGATTGGCGCGCGGCGTGGATTCACATGGCGGCGTGTGACCGGTCACCTATGCACGACACGTGGGCCGCCATTAATCACCCGCCTTCACGCACGCCACCCCAGAGGCCATCAAACGCCTGCCCGTGCGCACCCCACCCAACCGCCATTAATCGCCGCCAAACCAAATCCTTCCTTCGCCACTATAAATTGCCGCATCGCCGGGCCTCACCCTCACTCACCATCTCCTCCCAAGCCCTCCCTCGCCCTCTCTCACCCCTTACTGCGGCACGCTCTCTCCTTCCCAGGCGATGGCGCAGGCGACCTTGACGCTCGAGGAGGTGGAGGAGCTCGCCCACTTCGGCATCCCCGTCGCCCCGGACGTGCGGCTGCCGTCTAGGTGGCGCATCAGCGTCGCCGAGGTGCCGGTGGCGCTGGTGCCGGAGGTCGACACGCATGTCTTCGCGCGCGCCGTCGGCCTCTATCGGCGCGCCTACCAACGGAGATGCTGTGGGACGCCAGGTACGCCCCTAACCATCCGTAGTGGCCGGAGATGCTCGTCGACGACCACCAGCGCCGCTTGCACGCGTTCGATGGCCCACGGCCGCCGGTGAAGCACAACCGATGCCGACGCCACGAGATTTGGGATGGTCATTCCTTCGAAGAGGTGGTCGCTCCCTACTGTGCGCAGGAGGCCGCCAGTGTCATGCCAGCATCGTCTAGCGCCGGCTACCAGCTGTTTCGCGGCGGCGACGCGCGCTCCACCCGCGTCGGCTTTGGAGGTGCAGGCGGAGGAGCTCGCCGTGGTGGTGGTGATCGAGGCTACGGCGGTCGCGGCTCAGTCTGCCTCGGCAATGGAGCTTGCGGCGCGCGGGATGGCGCTGGGTCCAGCCGCGCCCCTCCACCCGAGCCCGAGGCGGAGCCGGAGCCTCCTCTCTTGGTGGAGTATTTGTGGCTGGTGGCGGAGGCCGGCGACCCGGAGGACATGCCGAGGCTCCTGACGGCCATCCGGGAGTCGGAGATGGCGGTGCCGCCCCCGCTCGTCCAGGAGTACATTCAGCTCGCCCCTGCCACCGGTCACCTTGAGGACTCTTCGGATTTCCCCGGGTACCACGCCGTGATAGCAGACTCCATGGCGCCCATCTTCGACGCGGGAAGCAGCAGTAGCAACGACGACGGCGCGCTCGGCTTTGATGAGGAGGACCTCGATGGCGTCGACACCGAGTAGATTAGGGTTTCGTTAAGTTTAAGTTATTTCGCTAAGTTCTAGTAATGTCGTTTGAATTTCATTCAACTATCATGTATAATTTCCTAAAGAGTTGAATGAAATGAAGAAGTTTAATGTTTAAAGTTTGTTCGAATGAATTTCGGTAATATTCATTAATGCATTTTCGTAAATTTTGAGGGCACTTTCATGTATGTGTGGGCAATTTGAATCCGAAAACCGAAAGAAAATCAAACTTTTATTTGAATCCGAAAACCAAAAGAAAATCAAACTTTTAGCATACCAGAACCGAATTAATCATTTTTGATCTTTTTATTTTGTGTTTTTTTAAATTTGTTTGGCTTTTGAAAAATGTCACTTAATTTGTTTGAATCGTTCATGGATCATAAAATGTTTGCGTAGTTTTAAGAACAGTGTTAATGTATTGAAATTATGTTAATAGAATTTGAAACATATGGACTGTTTTGAAGGAAAAAAAATAATTGTAAAGTGATGATTGTACTTTTTAGAATGCTTGCCCGCCCGGGGCCACCGGGCCACACGGGCGCTGAGTATTTAAGTCGGTCGACGCAACCATCGCGCGGCGAGGTGGTACTAAATATGTGTGACGCGCGGGTGGGCGTTGAAACTGTCGCGCGGGCGCTGCTGGGCCGGCCATTTTTAGGGCGACGCTTGGTTCGGGCAGCGCTTGACAGCCGTTGGCTGGCCCAGTAAGTGGTTCAGCTGCGCTGGGCGGGGGGGGGGGGGCGTTTTTGTTTTATAGGACAATGCCCGTGCGTTGCACCGGAGAAAAAATATTTCCATGTCATTAACTCATGGATCAGTGCATTGCAACGGGAGAGCATGTAGGGTAACGCAGCAGAAAACAAAAAAAATCCGACCTACGCACCAGCCCAGGACCACTATGGAGACTGCATACAAGGTTTGATCATTTTCATTACCGACTCGTAGCGCAGCGGAAGAAGAGTCGATGACGATCGGCGGTGCAGATCCCCACAGCTAGGATTTACAACCTCCCAACCGCGAGGATGTATACCCTCATCAGCCCCTCGGACAGCCCTCCGGGAGGCGGTCGCACAGCCCCCCGGACGGTGTCGCGGACAGCCCTTCGGGAGGACCTCCAAAACTGGGACTGTCACTCGGACAGCCCTTCGGGAGGACCTTCGAAACTCGGACGGTCACACGGACAGCCCTTCGGGAGGAACTCTCGAACTAAGACCGAAACTACGATCTCTCTACAGAGTTGCAGACATACGGTGTCATCTATCCGGCAGAGCTTCGCCGTCCAGAACTAGTTCCTGCCGGAACCCAGACAGCCTTTCGGCTCTACGAAAAACTCTTTTCGTGGGAGGGAGAGAGAGAGCTAGCAAAGCATAGCATGTGTATGAGAGCAAAGGATGATCATATGGCAGGCCACATCTCCTCTATTTATAGGAAAGCCAAGGGGTAGGGTTGGGACTTGAAAATACCAAACTACCCCCACTTTATGTCACACATAAAAAATCATAAGAAGGAAAAGGGGTGCCATGTGGAGCTCCATGGAGGAGCTCCACCCTTGGCCGGCCACCCCTTGGGGGGCCCCCCATGAGGAGCTTCCTTGCTCCCCAATCCCTTCTAGAAGCCTTTTTGGAAATATCCAAAAAGGTGCTTTTCCATAAATATCCAAAAAGCACTTTCACTATTCACGACGACATTTTTCAGCGTCCAGTCGAACTAAAAATATTTATGTGGGCTTATAACAATTCCAGTACCCCACTAAAATATTTTTCAATGCGATCCGGAACAATTCCGGATTAGTGATTTTCATCTGCGAAAAGAATCTGAAGCGGTTCCGGCAGCTCCGGAACATTTCCGGTTTTTCTTCCGGAAAATTCCCAGAAGTTTCCAAAATGATTCTGGCACCCTCCAAGAATTATCAGGCATGTGCCGAAACCAATTTGACTTAATGGTATCCCCTGAAACAACTTTTCAGTTTTACTGAAACTGTTCCGGTGTTCTCTGTGCGGAACTTTTCCGCTGTCCGAAACTTTTCCGGTGTCCGAAACTTTTTCGGTGATTTTCTCTCAGACTCCCTTTCTATTATTCAACAGATAGATGACCCTTAAGCGTGTGACCCTATAGGTTCGGTGAAGCATAGACATGACCCGGAACCCCTTCCGATCAATGATCAACATCGGAGCCGTGGACACCCATATTGACCCCTATACCCACACGAATGAATATTCGAGTGAACCTCCAGTTGCCGTGTGCTATTCCTGTTGCTTCGCGATATGTTACAAATACCCGAGGTGAGACATGTTGGCATCCTCGTGGATCAACAACTTGTCCACTATGCCAGTTACCTCGTTGCCGGTATTGTTCTCTTTTCTCGTTCCCGTGTTCCGGCATCCCCGTGATCAAATCACAAAGTGTCTGGCCAGACGATGATGGATACCGTAACACCGAGAGGGCCCAGAGATATCTCTCCATCGTCGGAGGAGCAAATCCCAATCTTGAGCTATCAAGTTACTTGACACACTTTTCCATGAACCCGTAAGCCGCCGTAATAGCCACCCATTTACGGATGACGTTTAACAAACCCCAAAGTTCATGAAGCAAGCATGAAGAAACTCGATACTCTCATGGTCTAAGGAATTATGCAAACGTTAACCATCTCTGTGTTATTAACCATTAACTTATGACAAATGTATCTCATAGCATAACATCAATTCGGGTCGATTCAACACAAATGTTCTTCTAACATTGTGCCCTTAAAATTGCCGGCATAGCCATGCCCATGATCAGGAAAACAGGATCATCATGCAATACTTGAGCCAGTCTTAGAGGCCAGACTAGGAATACATTTTACCGTTTATTATTCCACACGTGCATATGAGTCTTCCTTCAAGCCTCGTGGTTATTGCAGACTCAACCATAGCAGTTATAGCATAGAACATAAACCTAATTATGAACAGGGAGATAATCAATAACATTTATTATTGCCTCTAGGGCATATCTCCTACAGACTCCCACTTGCACTAGAGTCAATAATCTAGTCAATGCTAATGCACTTTACACCTATGGCATACTGGTGTAAAAAATGCTTCGCTTGTGGTATAGCCTGATGTCCAACGGATCTGACAACTTCAGCTCCGTGTGTAACTTTGCATATCCTCGCGTTTTCACGCTTTCACAACATCCATATTTTGTGTGGACTTGGCTTTGCATATGTGTGAATCATTGGTCGAAACCTGATTCCTCAGACTGAGCTATGGAGCAACTATCTGCAATAGTGTCCCATAGACCAAAGCCATCTTGGAACCATACAAAGTTCATGAATGAACTATATGATTCAACAACTTCTTTGTCGTTTCTCAAGCGTCAACATACTTAGCCTTTGTTATAGAATTCGTCACAGTATCTTGTTTGGAACAATTTCCAACTACCGTGCCACCATATTGTGTTTTACACAAAACCCTTAACTTAAATCGAAAATCGCATGGAGCATTGATGAAGACTGTATCGATGTAACCTTTTACAACGAACTCTTCATGATCTCCGCTTGCGAGAAAACATGTCATCAGTACTGCTCTAGTACTCAATGACATCTTTCACTGTTGTCCTATGATCAGTACTTTGATCACTTTGATATCCATACTCGCAACAACTTTTGGAGTATCGGACATATCTGGTTGTTTTACATACCATGGAATACATGATTAATCCAAACACAAGAGTGTGTGGAATCTCCATCATGTATTTTACTCATCAGTGTTTTTGGGACACTGAGTCTTGCAAAAACTCTTTCCATGTGACTTCGGCAAGAATCACTCCTTGGCGTTTTTAATGCTAAAAAGTTTTAGCATATTGTCAATATGTATTCATAGCTTAGCCCCATTAGGTAAATCTATCTCCATAGATCATCATGCCTAATATTGAGGCTATTTAGCCTAAGCACTTCATCGAAAAACTATTTTCAAATGAAGTCCTAATTCGTGTCAAGAAATTTATTTCCAATTAACAATGTGTCAAGTACACAAGGTTTTAGAAATATTATCATGCTCCCACTTACTTTCTTGAATCACAAGCATCTTCGATACCCATTTGATGAAGTCAAACCCCTTTGACCATTCCATCAAAAACGAAGATTCCAACTCCACTTTGCTCTCTTCTGTCCATCACTGGAACTCTGAAGTTTGCATACTTACTAGCATCCTCTGGATCGACAAATTACTTTGGACTGTATCACATACAAGTCCTAGCTTTCATTTCCATCAGATGGAAATCCTTTTGTCATCCATGTTTCATATCTCATGATTGATATATGTATTAATTGCTAGTTCAACCCGAACCGACCTTAAGCATCGCTACGGTGAAACAACCTCATCGTAGTCAACTCCTTGAACTTGTTATTTCAACAAGTCGAGCTTTATGGATAAAACATTTTTATCCGTATCAGTTTTTAGTTCCATAAATATTCGTTAGACTCTAAGTCTTCCGAAAGGTGTATCAAGGTTTTAATCTTGAATCACTTATATGGAAACTATCTCGGATTGTATTGGCATTTAGCCAATTCCGGAGTCGGGGCCCATTAACGCTTCCTTGTGTATCGTAGGTATACTGTTGTCCAACAACAATATCTCGTTTGCGCACCTGAGAGGTTTGCACGAGCCTTGCCTACGGGGTTCAGCTGCAAGTTCAACTGAAGTCCATACATTTTATTGTAGAGACTTCCGTATCAGTCGTAGTAGGAAACTACGGAATCACTTCCAAGGTTCCTTTCCTTTGATCTGATGACGAAGATACTGGTTATCTCGTCGAGTTGCACTGTCCTCCCACTCGCCTTTTGTAAGAACTATTCTCTTTAAAAGCATACCGTTTTGTGGCAAAACCCTTTGCCTCGGTATAGTGGTGGGGGAATACCCAATGACTTGGGATAACCTACAAAGTAGCACTTGTCTGATTTGGAATAGGTTTGTAACCTTTTACACAAGCCTCATATTCCAAATGTTAAGAAAAGATATAACATGGTTGGGCGTACCATACCATGGCGTCATTCCAACAGACCCGATGGAGCTCTTTTCAGTGTAAAAGCCGCAGTCTCTAAAGCATCACTTTAAAAGGGATAATGGCAAATTTATTTATGTCATCTTTGATCTTACCATGTCATAAATGGTTCGATTACATCTTCACGGACTTTCCACTTGCAGTGGTGTTCCGGGAGGTGCAAGTTATGAAACTCTTTCCACAACTCATCAGACATTCGCTAAACTTGTAACTCAAATATTCCTTTCTACAATCGAATTGTAGAAACATAATTTTCTTGTTACAATAACTTCTACTTCAATTTTGAAAACCTTATGAATGAATTCAAAAGATCCAGACTTACGTCTCAACAAGTAAATATCCATATATCTACTTGAGTCATTTCTGAAGATAGATTAATCCACTACTTGCAACAACATTTATTGGACTACACACATCATAATGTATGATTACCAATATGTTCTTTGCTCGTTCCTTTTGTCCTGTGAACGGTATTTCAGTCACTTCACTTTTCAGAGGAAAGTTGCAAGTGTCAGATGATTCAAAATCAAACGACTTCAAAATCCATCATAATGGAATTTTCCATGCGGGTTTCTCCAATGTGACCAAATGCAGTGCCACACTTGTGTGGTATTCTTTTAGTCTTGCGACATTTAGCGTCAGTGTTATGGATGTATCATATTTCCATCAATATTCATAACATACATCCCATCTAGGATGGAAGCATGGCCCTTCATGTTATTCATAATACTGAACAACAATTGTTGTTTTTATGAACAACTCTTTTGCAACAAACATTGTGCAATGGGCTAGAGTGTATGAAACTCTAAAATGAATTATGAAAGTAAACCCAGAGGTAATGTATTATTTATCAATATTCATAACACACGTTTCCTTCATAATGAAAGTATGGCCCTTATGTTATTCATAACACCGAACATCAAAAGTTCTCTTATGAACAACCTTCTTGCAAGATACCTTATGCAAAAGGCTAGAGTGTGAAACTCTAAATGAATTATGAAAATAAATACATAGTGAATACACCGATGGAAGGCATAGTAACATTTACTACGTTCCCTGCGTGTATCTAAACCTCCTTCCTGGCTAGTCTTTCAGGCCATAGTAGTTCTTACATCGAGTTGCAACAGAATGCAATCGAGCGGGTATCTTTGTGATTAACTCACAATACCCAAGAATTAGTGATTAACATGTTTAACCATAATTCCCAAGAATTATATCTTTGACCAGCCCTATATACATCAAAAAACATGTATGGCATTCATACATGAGCTGGATATTCCAGTCTTCTTTCCTTTTGCCATTATACTTCTAACAGTTTAACTTTCAGTATTTCTCCTACTCTCAGAAGAAGCACCCAACTTAAGAGTGGCGATAGCCCCGGACTTCCTAGGCGTGAAAGTTTCACTAACACCCTTCGGACACTTCCTTTCTCTTTAAGTTGTTGTTTTATTCACCATCATCATATGACAGGCGTTCTTCTGGATCCCTCTCTTATCAGTTAAATGCATAGTAAACTCCTTTACTAATAGTTTGCAAACAAACATTGCTTTGGATATCTCATATCTTTTAGCCTTTGTCTGTCTCTGAAAATGATTTTCAGATTCCATGAATATCACATAACTATCCAAACTTTCGAAGTTCGGGTCTCATGGAAGCAAACATGTTTCACTTGACCGTAACGGAATTTTAGCTTTTGGATCGAAGGACGAGAGTCATATCATCCATAGCATTAGCGAGAGAATACCGAAAGTATGCGATAGGACAAAGTCCTTCTCGGCACTATTGAGGACAATCCTCACATTACGTTACCAACCGTAAAGTTATAACCAGATATTTAACAGCTATTCAATTTTAATAGGGAAGGTGGAAACGCGAGCCAGTATTCTACAACTATTATGCAAATCACACTTAGACAGTGTTCAAAATTAATTGCACCGAGAATTAAACAAGTTAATTCTTCAGTGCGCTCCCACTCAAATCAATATCTCTCATAATTGATTGTGAGTGATTCAAGATTCGCATTTCAATTCAACGCCACGGTTCGAGATGAACTCAAATGGCGCGAACTTCAATCGGTAGGCAAACTTGCCGATCACATCTCTATGTGATTCTTGTTCATCTTTCGATGCGTGTGTTCCGAGCTCAGGACTGTCCTGCATGAACGTCAAGACAACCAAGTGATCTCGCTGCGAGGTCTCAACTCACCTGCCTCACACTTCTCTAATCGTTCGCACCCATGGAGATCATGTGATGCCCCGAAAAGTTAGGTGCCGTGACGGTGCTACACTTGGGAGAACACTAACTACTTGATATTTTAGTGAGAGATCACCCTAATAAAAAGCGACTACTGCGCAATCAAGAAGGGTGCATCATAAGGGATAAACATCTCAGGCAATTCATAATAGCATGATATGGTATAGCCCTTTCTGACGGAGAAGTCTTTCATTTCTTCGTCTCCGGCATTCGCGTCGGTGTTCACCTTCGCGAAGATTGCCACCACCTTGTCGATGCACCAGATAATATTGCTATCTCTATAGCTAATAAAATAAGTGCATTACATAAGGTTGACACGCAGGTCATTAAAGTGCAATCATCTGGCTCCAGCCATCATGCCGAATCATGACACGCAGGTCATGTTAATATTACATCATATAGTCATCTCATACATAATCAAATTAATATGAGCACTGCTATACCACATCATATGCACATGCAAACCATCCTGCAAAACCAAGTTAGACGCCTCTAATCGGATTATGCAAAAACTGTTTTACGTGACTTCTAAGGTTTCGAAACAAACCGAAGTTACCAACGTCCATCATCAAGCTGTAGGGGAACGCGATAGAAAACAAAAATTTCCGGTATAGCGAGCACGCCCAGGACCACTATGGAGACTGCATACAAGGTTTGATCTGATCCGTACCAACTCGAAGCGCAGCGGAAGAAGAGTCGGTGGAGATCGTTGGTGCAGATCCCCGCAGCTAGGATTTTACAACCTCCCAACCGCGAGGATGTACTCCCTCGTCGGACAGCCCTTCGGGAGGCGGTCGGACAGTCCCCCGGACGATGTCACGGACAGCCCTTCGGGAGGACCCTCGAAACTCGAACGGAGACTCGGACAGCCCTTCGGGAGGACACACGAACAGCCCCTCGGGCAAAAGATCGAAACTACGACCTTTCTACGGGGTTGCACACATATGGTGTCATCTATCCAGCAGGGCTTCGCCGTCCAGAACTAGTTCCTGCCGGAACCCAGACAGCCTTTCGGCTCTACGAAAAACTCTTTTCGTGGGAGGGAGAGAGAGAGCTTGCAAAGCAAAGCATGTGTATGAGAGCAAAGGATGAAGAGATGGCAGCCCACATCTCCTCTATTTATAGGAAAACCAAGGGGTAGGGGTGGCACTTGAAAATACCAAACTACCCCCACTTTATGTCACACATAAAAAATCATAAGGAAAAGGGGTGCCATGTGGAGCTCCATGGAGGAGCTCCACCCTTGGCCGGCCACCCCTTGGGGGCCCCCCCATGAGGAGCTTGCTTGCTCCCCAATCCCTTCTAGAAGCCTTTTTGGAAATATCCAACAAGGTGCTTTTCCATAAATATCCAAAAAGCACTTTCACTATTCACGACGACATTTTTCAGCGTCCGGTCGAACTGAAAATATTTATGTGGGCTTAGAACAATTCCAGTACCCCACTAAAATAATTTTCAATGCGATCCGGAACAATTCCGGTTTAGTGATGTTCATCTGCGAAAAGCATCTGAAGCGGTTTCGGCAGCTCCGGAACATTTCCGGTTTTTATCCCGGAAAATTCCAGAAAGTTTCCAGAATGATTCTGGCATCCTCCAAGAATTACCAGGCATGTGCCGAAACCAATTTGACTTAATGGTATCCCCTGAAACAACTTTTCAGTTTTACCTAAACCGTTCCGGTGTTCTCTCTGCGGAACTTTTCCGCTGTCCGAAACTTTTTCGGCGTCCGAAACTTTTTCGGTGATTTTCTCTCAGACTCCCTGTCTAGTATTCAACAGAGAGATGACCCTTAAGCATGTCACCATATAGGTTCGGTGAAGCATAGACATGACTCGGAACCCCTTCCGATCAATGATCAACATCGGAGCCGTGGACACCCATATCGATCCATATACCCACACGAATAAATATTCGAGTGAACCTCCAGTTGCCGTGTGCTATTCCTGTTGCTTCGCGATATGTTACAATTACCCGAGGTGAGACATGTTGGCATCCTTGTGGATCAACAACTTGTCCACTATGCCAGTTACCTCGTTGCCGGTATTGTTCTCTTTTCTCGTTCCCATGTTCCGACATCCCCATGATCAAATCACAAAGTGTCTGGCCAGACGATGATGGATACCGTAACACCGAGAGGGCCCAGAGATATCTCTCCATCGTCGGAGGAGCAAATCCCAATCTTGAGCTATCAAGTTACTTGACATACTTTTCCATGAACCCGTAAGCCGCCGTAATAGCCACCCATTTACGGATGACGTTTAACAAACCCCAAAGTTCATGAAGCAAGCATGAAGAAACTCGATACTCTCATGGTCTAAGGAATTATGCAAACGTTAATCATCTCTGTGTTATTAACCATTAACTAGTGACGAATATATCTCATAGCATAACACCAATTTGGGTCGATTCAACACAAGTGTTCTACCAACATCGTGCCCTCAAAATTGCCGGCATAGCCATGCCCATGATCAGGAAAACAGGATCATCATGCAATACTTGAGCCAGTCTTAGAGGCAAGACTAGGAATACATATTTCCGTTTATTATACCACACGTGCAAATGAGTTTCCCTCCGGGCCTCGTGGATATTGCAGACTCGAGAATCATTGCAGTTATAGCATGGATCATAAACATTCATTACAAACTTGGAGATACAAAAGTAACTGATATTACTGCCTCTAGGGCATATCTCCTACAGACTCCCACTTGCACTAGAGTCATAATCCAGTTACATGGCTTCCCTAACACGAATGGCTATCCGGTGTTGCTCATGCTTTGCTCGTGGTAGAGGCTTAGTCATCGGGTCTGACACATTCAGATCCGTGTGAACTTTGCGTACTTTCACTAAACCTTCTTCGACATGATGTCGAATGAGTTTATATTTGCGTTGAATATGCATTGTCTTATGGTGTGAACATGGCTCCCTTGCCTGAGCCACGGCGCCACTATTGTCACAATAGATCTCCACCGGGTCCAGAGCACTTGGAACCACACCAAGGTCTTCAAGAAATTGCTTGATACCGACAGCTTTCTTGGAGGCTTCTGAAGCAGCAACATATTCCGCCTCCATCGTAGAATCCGCCACAGTCTTTTGTTTGGAACTTTTCCAATCAACTACGCCACCGTTCAATATGAAAACATAGCCAGATTGAGATTTGAAGTCATCTGGGTCAGTCATGAAGCCTGCATCAGTGTAACAACTTACAATGAGCTCTTCATCACCTCCGTACACAAGGAGTAAATCCTTGGTCCTTCTGAGGTACTTAAGAATACCCTTGACTGACCATCTCCTCCCAAGCCCTCCCTCGCCCTCTCTTACCCCTTACTGCGGCACGCTCTCTCCTTCCCAGGCGATGGCGCAGGCGACCTTGACGCTCGAGGAGGTGGAAGAGCTCGCCCACTTCGGCATCCCCGTCGCCCCGGACGTGCGGCTGCCGTCTAGGTGGCGCATCAGCGTCGCCGAGGTGCCAGTGGCGCTGGTGCCGGAGGTCGACACGCATGTCTTCGCGCGCGCCGTCGGCCTCTATCGGCGCGCCTACCAACGGAGATGCTGTGGGACGCCAGGTACGCCCCTAACCATCCGTAGTGGCCGGAGATGCTCGTCGACAACCACCAGCGCCGCTTGCACACGTTCGATGGCCCACGGCCGCCGGTGAAGCACAACCGATGCCGACGCCACGAGATTTGGGATGGTCATTCCTTCGAAGAGGTGGTCGCTCCCTACTGTGCGCAGGAGGCCGCCAGTGTCATGCCAGCATCGTCTAGCGCCGGCTACCAGCTGTTTCGCGGCGGCGACGCGCGCTCCACCCGCGTCGGCTTTGGAGGTGCAGGCGGAGGAGCTCGCCGTGGTGGTGGTGATCGAGGCTACGGCGGTCGCGGCTCAGTCTGCCTCGGCAATGGAGCTTGCGGCGCGCGGGATGGCGCTGGGTCCAGCCGCGCCCCTCCACCCGAGCCCGAGGCGGAGCCGGAGCCTCCTCTCTTGGTGGAGTATTTGTGGCTGGTGGCGGAGGCCGGCGACCCGGAGGACATGCCGAGACTCCTGACGGCCATCCGGGAGTCGGAGATGGCGGTGCCGCCCCCGCTCGTCCAGGAGTACATTCAGCTCGCCCCTGCCACCGGTCACCTTGAGGACTCTTCGGATTTCCCCGGGTACCACGCCGTGATAGCAGACTCCATGGCGCCCATCTTCGACGCGGGAAGCAGCAGTAGCAACGACGACGGCGTGCTCGGCTTTGATGAGGAGGACCTCGATGGCGTCGACACCGAGTAGATTAGGGTTTCGTTAAGTTTAAGTTATTTCGCTAAGTTCTAGTAATGTCGTTTGAATTTCATTCAACTATCATGTATAATTTCCTAAAGAGTTGAATGAAATGAAGAAGTTTAATGTTTAAAGTTTGTTCGAATGAATTTCGGTAATATTCATTAATGCATTTTCGTAAATTTTGAGGCCACTTTCATGTATGTGTGGGCAATTTGAATCCGAAAACCGAAAGAAAATCAAACTTTTATTTGAATCCGAAAACCAAAAGAAAATCAAACTTTTAGCATACCAGAACCGAATTAATCATGTTTGATCTTTTTATTTTGTGTGTTTTTAAATTTCTTTGGCTTTTGAAAAATGTCACTTAATTTGTTTGAATCGTTCATGGATCATAAAATGTTTGCGTAGTTTTAAGAACAGTGTTAATGTATTGAAATTATGTTAATAGAATTTGAAACATATGGACTGTTTTGAAGGAAAAAAATTAATTGTAAAGTGATGATTGTACTTTTTAGAATGCTTTGTATAAAAACTGCCCGCCCGGTGCCACCGGGACACACACGGCAGCCGAGGCCATGCATCCGCGGGAATGAGTGTCTTAGTGAGCTTAAAAGAAAGGGGGGCGCTGAGTATTTAAGTCGGTCGACGCAACCATCGCGCGGCGAGGTGGTACTAAATATGTGTGACGCGCGGGTGGGCGTTGAAACTGTCGCGCGGGCGCTGCTGGGCCGGCCATTTTTAGGGCGACGCTTGGTTCGGGCAGCGCTTGACAGCCGTTGGCTGGCCCAGTAAGTGGTTCGGCAGCGCTGGGCGGGCGGGGCCGTTTTTGTTTTATAGGACAATGCCCGTGCGTTGCACCGGAGAAAAAATATTTCCATGTCATTAACTTATGGACCAGTGCATTGCAACGGGAGAGCACTCATATATGATATATGTGCATGGATGATATAGTCAATTGATGTTATCAAGATTCGTCGTAACCAAAAAGTTCACTCAACTTAATCCACTTTTTGTTAAAGCATCATAGATGCGGTCATGCTTTCCTACGGAGCCGACATTACTTCAAATATCATACATTCTAGAAAAAGGATGACACTGCAGATCATGTAATTTAACTGATGTTCCAGTAGAAGATTAAAACATGCAAAACAACAAGCTTATGGTCCACATCATTTAAAAATCCTACACTTTTCAGTGAGATTGACATAAAAAAACAACTTTTCTGTGAGATTATGCATGGATCATTGCTTCATACATTGCAGTCTTTTCCGAAAGTGTACGATAAAACTATTGCCACGGATGGTTTATTTAAATATAAAAAGGTCTCAGGATAATATAAACATACACATACCCTTTTTCTCAAACACAAGTGTTGTCTTTTATATTAGAAGAAAGCAGCTAGGTGGCGTGAGTCTTACAAACAAAATAACTGATTCTGGAAAGATCTAAAAATAGAACAAAAAGCCTAGTAAATAAATGAAAAAAATTGTATAGCTACCCTACACACCTGCGACCAAACGTCAGCAAAGCAACTGTGCAGAGGCAACCAGTGTAGGGATTGCTTCAAAGTGTATTTCCTCCACAAATGCAGAAAAATCTGCGTTGACAGAATCAAAGACACATCAGTGCGCGCAACCTTGATCTTGCCCGGGCCGAATCGTTCTGCAGTTGATTGTTATCATGCATTGAAGGCATCACCGGGCTGTGGAGACAGCGGCTAAAGCGGACCATTAGCTGAGAACATGGTGTGAAACCTCACTGCAAAGACAAATTCAGTTAGGATATGGGAGATTGACTCCGCTTCTTGCTCGCAGAGAGGGGACAGATTGTCGGGCATTGCATATTTTCTGCTACAAACAAAATGGCAGAATAAATAAAATAAAATTGATGACATAAAGAATTACCAATTCACTGACAGTCACAACACCACTCATTACAACATATATATATATATATATATATATATATATATATATATATATATATATATATATATATATATATATATATATATATGAACTCAAAACCATTCATTTAGATAATGCCGAGGTAAATATAACACTTGGCAAAAAAAAAACAGTAAGGCGAGGCTACTTCGGGTTTTCAATGTAAGCATCCCCATATTATAAGGACATTGTAGAAAAGTAGTTAATACATCAAATATATAACCAACCTATATGGTGCATGGAAGTGGTAATTGCCAGTTGAGATTCACCAAACTATGAACATAATGCGATGGCCTGTTTAAAACTTTTTCTAAAGCAAAAAATTATTTCAAAAAAAACAGACATCACAATTTTCCATATGTATCACACACTAATGTTTAGCATTTGTAGTTTTTTCTAAAGAAGGTTGACAACATATTCAATACCAGTTGGTCAAATAGGAACATATAGTTGTGCGTTTCACTCAACACAATGTCATTTCTCCAAAAATGAATCAATACTTAAATATTTGTCATACTTCCGGACTACAAATTGCTCATTGTTGAAGTATTCGACAGTATGTACACAGTTAGGGCAAGATTGGACAATAGATGCTAAAATTGCAATGTATGTTCAGAAGGGTAGGTAGATGGACCATGCACCAGATTAGTGGACAGCCAAAGGATGACCTCATAATTCAGAATAGAGTCAGAGTAATACTCCCTCCATTCCTAAATATATGACGTTTTGGTAGTGCAGATTGAACTACCAAAACTTTCAAATTGAACTATCAATACGTCATATATTTAGGAACGGAGGGAGTACATGATAAGACATCCTTCAATTTAGCATTCAAGGTAGTAACAATATCATGAGACTACAGATATGATGAAAGCAAGGCACAGTGTTCGTACCAAGTGGAACCAAACTTGTAGGCAAGTATACTTGACACCGTAGCAATCTGTAAATAAGCAAAAGCACAAGGAAAACGGAACTCGCACGAAGGACCGAGAATAAGGTGCATAAATTACCAAAAGCAATCGGACAATTTGAACAGGGGAAAAGGTTAATATTGCTAGTCACAGGCTGCACCAGTGTCTTTTTAACAATTACTAATTGTTAGACCTAATTAAGGATAAATCTACTGTACTCACCATCATCATTTTCCTTCTCATATGAGGAATCATATAGCATCACCAAACAGTTTTGCACAAAGGAACAAATCCATCAGCTTCAAGTCATGTAGGGATAGCCATTGCTCACAAAGTAGTTTCACTGGAAACAACAATTGAGAAGAAAGATCTAACATGTAAGATATCATCTCACTTCAACCAGTAGACCGGGTCATCACTACCTTCTACATAGGGTCCTTCTCAATCCAAAAAACCATGTACACCATCAGCGTACGTGTGTACGCTGGCAACTGCACCCTGGAGGCCTTCCCAGCGATAGTTGCACCTTGATGCCATCTTTCTCGACCTTAATTATGCCCTTGCTCTACACCACCTGGTCCGTGGCTCGAACCTGGCATTGTTCAAGTGTTTACATGGCATTTTTTTTTTTGTTCAAACCTGCACCATGTATCCTACTTTCTCATGTACAAATGCAAATTCCAGATGACTGACTGTTGACACCACAACCTTAACTCACAGATTTCAATTTACCTGCACTCCGAGGCTGCTGCAGATTGGTTTCCCCATCCATCAGGCCACAAGATGAAATTCAATTTAAAAAAACTGACTTGTGATTTGTTATATTATCAAAATCGATGGCAGATTATATGACCCTCACTATTTTTATGTACAGATCCAAGATAACAGTTGGCCTCGTTGCCTCCAACTTTTCATTCCCTTTGAATCTTCTAACACAAAGGCCAGCCAGGTCACAGGGGCTTGAGATATTTTAACTCACCTTCCCTTTAGCTGCCAATTTAAAGAGAGAGATCGAAATAGGATATGTTTATGGCCAATTTGAGATGCCACAATCCATGAGCGATCAAATGAAAATACATAGTGATAACCTGGCTACTAAAGTAAATAAATATCCAATTCTTTTGCAGTTGGATACCCAAATTTAGCATACTGCACATTCATCTCTCGTATTGACGTATTGTTAGTGTTTGGTTCTGCAAAAATAGGTTCAACATGTAAAATCGAGGCAGCTTCTCTGCACACAATTTCCTGGGCAGAGACACTAAACCTTTGCATCATTGAAATGGCGCAAGTGACTTGTTTCAGTTCGGCCTATGCTAAACCTCACATTAGTTTGTGTTACTGCTAATTATTTTTACCACATCCTCATGCATCAATAAAACCAAAAGAACATCAGCTAAAAGTAAATAGAATAATTGGACCTGTATTTGTGAAAGAAAAAAAGCAAGATGAAAACAATATACAGTTTTTGAAGAAATTGAGTTGCTGTGACTTTACCTGTTGAGCATGACAAACTCGTTGCATGTGTTTGCCCCGATTCAGCCAGCACGTCAAACGACGACCCTCACCATCACATCTATCTGCAGCAAATCAACATGGTGAATATAGAGGTGAGTGGCAGAAAACTTAACTGACGGACGTATAGCAACGCCTCTAAAACAGAACTGTTCTGACTCAACAAACATTGGAGGAAGGGGAGGCATCTTATCCCAAATCTTTCAGCCTGTATGCGTGCCCCTGGCCACACTGGATGTGCGCTCCTTCTCACTGCTGGACGGGTGCTCCTGTCTTCTGGCTGGTCGGAGCTGCACGACGCGGCGGCGTCCGCGACGGAACGATAGAAGGAGGCGCGCGGGGGCGTGGGAGGGCGCGTGTAGCCCCTGCACCCCGTGGACGGGGCCGACCCGCTGGACGAGTGGGGCAAAAACATGGGGTGCGGGGCGCTGGCTCCGGCGGAGGAGACGGAGGCCCGCGGGTGTAGGAGCCGACAACGGTCGCGGCGTCGAAGGTCGCCGGCGGTAGAACGCCGTGGGCGTGGGGGAACTTGGAGTAGGGATAGGAGCACCAGCGGGGTAGGCAGTGGCGGCACGCGACGGAGGGGCGGGGGCGGGGGGCGGCAGCGTGACAAGGGCCGGCGCGCGCTGGAGATGCGATTGAGAATTTTTTTCTTCCGTCGCTCATAACTGTTCAGGGAGACAGACTTCATCCGTACCGCGGGTCGATTTCTATAAAGTATAGGGTCTTTTTCGCAAAAATGCTGCGACGGGTAAGCAGGCAGAAGCGATAGCCGCTTTATTATTAAAACTAGATCGGGTCCGCGCCTTGGCGCGAGGATGCCGGTCACAACGTTTTGACAAAGCGTATAACAATTTGTTGATAGAAACGCAGGTATAGCATGTGCAGAAAACCAATTGTGTTAGAAGTAAAACATAATGGGACTGAAGATGAACATCAGGTTATAAGACAGAATCAAGCTCGGTGCTTTCATACGACCAGAGATATACGACCAGAGATAAAACACAGGATCATACATTACTTTTTACAACAAAGAAATAGGGATTAAAATCTAAAGTCTATACATGCCTTGTCCATAGCAAAGTGAAAATAGCAACATACCACCAGGTGGTACCTTCCACTACAAAGACAACAACGGGAATCTAAAGGCTATACAATTCTTGTTCAGAAGAATATCAAAAGGGCAAAGATACTGGCGTGGGCGATACGAAACAAAAGGTCATCGGTATCGCACCTTGGCGCGAGGGTGCCGGTTCCAACATTGTGGTTAAACAGGTAATGCTCAAGTTAGTAGTAATCCAGGTTTAGCGTTCTTAGTCAAACATGATAACAAAATATATGAAAGAAGCATTCACATGATAGAAGCAAACATTATGGAGTTCATCACCAACATGAGAATATAATAAGGTAGCAATGAGTTTAGTGCGTTCATGAGACCATAAAAGATAACAACTTGACATTAAGTTCGGTACTAAAAGTGCAAACGCGAGAGAGGAAGTAGGTACAGCAGGAACATGGTAAAAAAGAAAAACAACTATGGGGTCATAGCTATTAAGCATGATAATAAGTGGCTTCATCTGCCTTGTTAATTAACTTCACATGAACCTGATGCAAACAATCTGTGAGATATATATTGCAACTCTCCTATTTGATCCTGGATTAATAAATTTATCTGTCTCAGTCAGTAAAACCAACTTGCCTTTTGTAAACCTTGTTAACACATCTGAATCAAGAAAACAACCATAGATAAATCCTGATTGGCCTTGCTCTTCACCTTTCTTAAGCCATATAGACAGCTGTTGATGAAAATTAAGCAAAAAGTTAACTCTTTGATCATGAATTTAAGCTAATTCGAAAAGAAAGAACAAATCGGCAAAAGGGTATATGCATGTATGTAAACTATCATGAAGTTGAGTTTAGAAATCGGCAAAAGGAAATTCACGCGTGTTTAATTTAAAAGAAGAAAGAACAAAATGTGATCTTTCTTTGGGATGTGTGTGTATAGCAGCAGTACACAAAGCTGTGAATTAGAAAATAAAGAATTATCACGTAAAACAAACACAACACTCACTGCCATCATGAGAAAGGTCCGTCTCTCATGGTATTTACAACTCGCTGGCACTCACGCCTACTGTTATTGATCCATACATGGCATAGGTGCACCGCCACTGACCACTGCAACACCGTGCAGACAACCAGCCTGGCTGCATGGCACACGTGAGCACCATCGCATGTGCCACTAACAAACACTATAGTACTCATATCCATATCAGAGCCATGCCGCCTCTGTTTCCATCATTGCCAGGCAGGACACCGACCACAAATATCTAAGTTAAGTATCTGAATAGTAGCTACAGCCTCAAGTTTGACACAATCGAAGAAGAAACAGGGAGGAGGAGCAAGCTGTGCTGAGCTATATTAAGATTCATTTACATGCAATGCTATTAGAGGAACAACTAACTAACTAATCATGATTTTGATCTATCATGACAATTCAATGGCCACCTCTTTCTTATTTTGTTCTCTGGTTCATCTTCAATTAGTACAGGTCACTGATTAATATAGGTGCATCGGCCAAAAAAGTCAGTCTTGTATATGGCCATAAGGACTTCAAAATTAGCAGAAAAAGGTACAATAGAACTACTGGAACTATATACAGACAGAGATAGAGACAAACCGCCATCGATACCCAGCAAAGTTACTTGAACCCGGGCTCCTTGTCGCCGGCGGCCACGTTCCTAGCCTTCTTGGTCGGCCACGCCACGCGCTTCTTGATCGCCGCCACGGCGTGTAATTAAACACAAGGAAACCTAAAACTGGGAAAGAAAGCACTACCTTTTGATACGCCTGAGCATCTCCGGGCTGACTTCGGCCTTAATATCACCGGTGTGGATTCTCTTCTGGAGCACCTTGTTCCCCCAGCGGAGCCTGTCCACGGTCATCACCCCACACCACAGGATCCCCTTGGCCACGTTCTCGGTGCCGGACGCGGTGGACCAGGCCACGGTGCCATCGTACTCCTCGACTTTGGGCGCAGTGATGGTCCAGTACACGGCGGCCTCGACTTCGCCATGCACCCCGTCGGCCAGCCCCTCGCTGCCAGCCACAGAGTGGACGGAGAACCTGGTGTAGGCGCAATATTGGAACTACGATTCGTCAAACATAACCTGTAATAACACACTCGAGTTAATGGGATAAGCACACAGATTAATCTCAGTGTAACAAAACTGATTTCCCTTAAAGATAAACCAAATGTAGTAACTGAAGCAACTTTAAGCAAATATCATTACTGCACTTTTTAACCTACAGCTACCAAAAAAGACAGATCAGAATGCCCGTTAAGATACCCTTGTCAGTCAAAAGTGACTATAAGTTGGTTGAGAAACAGGAGTAACACCCAGGTTGCAGATAATGTGAACAGGAAAGGACACCACATATGGCAACATGACAGAGTCATGTAGTTCTAAATCAAGGGTCCATTTCGGAAAGCATACAACATCACCCAGTATTAATGCAACAAGGGATCCAATAATTTTCCAACGCTCAAGTAGCCTAAGCAGTATATTTACTGAACACGCATATATATAGAACTTAGTAAGTATATATGTAACACTTATTATTGATTATCAGCAAGCATATGCTCCTAAAAATGAAGCCATGTCTAGGCATCATAACAAAGGTTCCTCTGTGATAAGAATCAAGCCAAAGAGATTGTTATTTAACAATAAATACACGAGTCTGATAACAAACAAACAACAAGGATCAATTATATGTGAGCAAATAACAGAGAATATTTTGTAAACATGTTGAGCTATAGTAAACAGAACAAAGGCTCATAATCTGCTCCTCACACAAGCATGTGTAGGCATCTAATTTATAATCAGAGAACCAATGGACTAAATGATCATTGCTAGAGGAGTAGCAGCCTAAAAAGCTACAGATAATCAGATCTGCGGCAGCAAAAGCATACAAATATCAATCTACAGCAGCAACATCACATCTCTAGCTATGGATGGGGGAATGGTCATATCAAGAAGAGTAGGGAGTAGAAGCAGCACACCTTGCTGCTCCGGGATGCCATGGACACAGGAGCATCAGCCTAAAAAGCTTGAAGACGCCATGACCTCGTCCAGCTCGAGGCGGCAACCTGCAAGCCAAGACAATGGGAGGAACAGTGGTCAGAGAAAGAGAGAGATCCAAGAACTGAACTCAACTTGACAGCAAAGACCATGTCATGTTTATAGCTCAAAACTCGTGATTTTTTCTCTATATGATTATGATTTAGAGAGAAACATTCAACATTTTAGCTTACCTGAACATGGATCAGGTATCTTAAACTATTTATCTTTTCGAGGGAAGTATCTAAAACCATCACTCAGGCGAAGAAATAATCTATGTTCAGCGAGTGGCCTGATTTTTCTCATTAATATTACAACTACCAGCTAGCATCAGATTGCAATTCGGTAAATAATATGCAAGCTTCCCATCGACTGAGGCCGCTGCGCCCAGATAGATAGATAAGAAATAAATAAATGTCACTAACGCCATTTCAAAAATTTAAAACAAGAAGTCTTAATTGAGAACAATGCGGGAAGGGCTCACCGCAAGTTTATGTTCGTCGATCTGGACGTGGCATCGAGAAGACGGGATAGAGGGGCTGGGTGGAGCTAGCCATCGTGTGATCCTCGTCTAAGAGGCACACTTCCGCTTCTCGCTCATGTCATCCTATTTGTGAGCACATCTATCAATATAAATGGAGCAACTTCAATAACTTCAACCGAACATACAATGGACAAAAGAGCATAATTACATATTGTATAATCGTTGGGGTAGCAAAATCATCGGAACTAAAACACACTGCTCTAAATAAGAACCAATTAGGCTATTTATTTAACGCACCTCTGCTTCAAACTGCACGCCAATGATGCACACAATGCAACCAGAAGACCGTCTGTAATGCACATCATGCAACCAGAAGCTTGGCGAAGTCCCTGCAAGCAAACAAAAGGGAAAATTCTTACATTCATTCTTTTCTCCGAAGAGGGTCTCAAGAACAAAATATGTCACTCTTGCTAACTAAGCAGCAGAGATTACATTCATTTAAGGCATGCGATTACACCAAAGAACGCGCGAAACCGACAACCAAACCAACGGTCTAAGCACAAGCCGAGCATACATCCATCTCTGCTGCTCAATTAGCAAGAGAGGAAATAAACAAAACCCATGTAGTCCGTTTCCCCAGGAATCGCCGGAAAGGACCATGAAGGCATAAACACGGCGCAGTTTTCGCATCGCCCAACGGCACTACAAGCATCGATCGGCGTACTCGCAGTATTCAGAAAGACTGGGACGGTACCTGGGGACGAATGGGTTCTTGTTGGCCGAGGAGTAGGCGAGTGCGCCGGCGGAGCCGAGGCTGACGGTGACCGCGGCGTCGTTGGCGGCGGCGAAGCCACTCATCAGCGCGGCCGCGTCTCCGCATCCCGCCGCCCCTCCTCCGGCCGCCGGCAGGCTGCTGAGGCCAACTAATCTTCATATAATATAAGAGAAGCTTAATCAATCTTAGATCTATGTGAATGAATCCAACACTCTACTGGTTAAGTACTCTCGATCTAAATTTAACCGATGGTGGGAGCTAATTAGTTATGTGCACCACATCCAACGAATTGACGGAAGGGAATAATAACTTTTACCTGATTAGGGCTGGTGCAGCCAGCAAACTCAACAGTCAGATCTTTAGCATAACATCTTAGCACCGCTACAAAAGATAGTGCATGACAACGGGAATACATCCGGAATAATATAGCATACTGATTATTTGCCCCAAAACTTTTAAGATCATGCAGACCGCTGGGTCCTGTCATTTCAGATAAAAATTCAGATATATAAGTATGATTCAGGAGAAAAGCACTATGTTCTCCCTTCCTTACTGTGCATGTCGACAAATGCAATAATGGCAAAAAAGCATATGATTAGGCACTTATATGAGTATGTTTACTGTTATTGCCTGTCGTCATCCATGTACCTGCTTTTTTGGGTCAGAGATCTCAGTATGTAAGTACACATGACGTAGTCATATGGTTAATCAAAAAGGCAGGTAAGCACAACAAGCTAACTGAGCAACAAATTAAAGAAAAAAGGGTCTCAAAATCGGTATATGATGCATTGCATTGACAGAGTTTTGCTACCCGGTGCCTTTTCTTTTGGAATAGAAAGGAACTAAAGTTCATATAATATAAAGAGCAGCTCAGTCAATGTTAGATCTTTGGGACCATTGATACAATACTCTACCGGCACCTCTCGAGCTAAAATTAAACTGATGGTGTTAAGTAATTATAATACCATATAAAGCTATTAAAGGACCACCAATGCATTGTGTAATGCTTCTACCATACTGATGAACATAGCCAATGACTGATACATAACTCCCCAAGCAATGTTATACGCATCACTCTTAGTAGCAGCCTCACAGGAAATAGTTAAGCTTGTGTAAAACAGGAAATAGCTAAGCTCGAGTACTGGACCTGAGCAAGAACCTGACCCCCCCCCCCCCCCTCCCTCTCCTCTCTCTCTCTCTCCCTAAGAACCAAATCTGGATACGAATCCACTGCAAACAACCAACTTTCACATTCTAGTCTGCTGGAAAAATACAAACCATTAGCAAGTCTAGATTACATGATTATCAAAATTCAACACATGGCACCAGCAAGATAACTAATACAGGAAAGTTATAAATGAGACAGTAAAATACAAAGAATGTAGGATAACATACATTCTTTCTTATTGCAAGAACCCTTCACTTTGGCAGCATGCTCTTCAACTGCCTTCTTCTCTTCTTCGGTTCCAAAAAGTTCCACCTTATTGTCATCGTCATTATCAGTGGCAGAAGCCTGCAAAATACAGGATTCATGATGTCATACTTGTGATACTGAAGTACTTAAATAAACCACACAAATGCCCAATAACAACCAGGCACATGAATCAGTTCAGCAGTTGGCACACTTATGCAACATAAATTATAAGATCTATCCAAAGCAAGAGGGTTATGGCTGTAACCTCAGCAGAGTGTCATACGCTCAAAAGCATCAATTAGAAGAAAGCATGTACATCTCAAGGGAACTTAACAGGTAAGCTTTTTTTTTTTGTGTTGACATTGACACCACTACCGTTAACTGATGGTATTTCTATGTGAAACCTTGATAGCAAAGAATAAAATTGTCTGACTAATGTACCCCGACCACTACAAGATTATGTGAAATGGCTAAGGAAGCACAATCGGAAAAAAAAAATGGAAACGTGAAAAAGAAACAGTTTTGTTGCCTTATTTAAAACCTAACCGATTGCTTGCCGAAAAGGTTAACTATAGTAAGATCGTGCTTCAGTTGCAAAGATGCCCGTGTCAACTACAGAGATGCCCGTGTCCCTGATTCCCAATTAATAGACTTATAGACTCATGGACTCGTAGACGCAGCTCTGAATATCTGGAGCTGGAAAAGTGGATCAAGAACTCTGAATATTCCCAGCCCAAGACCAACAGCCTGCATAGTGGATGGACAGAGAGGGAATCTGAACTTGCCGAGTTCCTTGAGCCTGAGCACCGTCTCGTCCCTGAGAATCTCCATGTACAGACCTTCTCCTCCTAGTCCCAGCTGCTCCAACCCATCTGATAAAATCCACGGAAACCAATCATTGGTGAGAACAATTACTTTGCCGCTCGTGCGATACAACCCATTTCTATATTTTTGCAGATCGAGGACAGGACCGTTAGATAGAACACATTCCAGTTCGAGAGTACCAAGAAACAGAACCTATCTAGTGGACATGTACCCAGAAATAACTAAGCAGATAACCACTGACATCGCCAATGAATTTTGACAAAATAGAAATGAATGGCCTACCAATCTACTAACCCTGCAATACGTAAGATCAGATCTTAAAGCGAACGAACCCACCGACGGAGATGACGACCAGGAGCATCACGTAAGCGCAGGGCAGGAGGTCCTTGTCAAAGCAGAGGAGGTGGCGCCCGTCGCTGTAGCACGACAGGCAGAAGCCAGTGGCCAGCTCCGTTGTGGTGGCAAGGACGCAGCCGGTAGCAACGGAGCACACCGCCTGGCCTCCTCCTGTCGACGCGCCGGCCGGTGGCTGGCCTCCTCCCATCGACGGCGCGACGACACGCTCCTCCGGGAAGAGCAGCGCCGCCTTCCTCTCTCCCAGACGACGGCGAGTTCGGCCATGTGCGGGCCGTGGTAGTCGTCTCGTCCATGGAGGACGGTGGCTGCTGCACCAAATCAACGGAATAAGTGGGTGCGACGGGGAGAGAAGGAAGAAGTGGAGAGGAGAGGGAAGAGGAGCGCTCACCGCACCGGAGCTGGAGGCCGCCGAAACCCTAGCCGCGGGGAGGGGTCGGGCGCGAGCGCCAGCGGCTGCGAGGAGCGGATCTGGCCGGGGGGGAGGACGGGCCGGCGGCGAGCCGCGCTCCTCCGGCGGCGGCAAGGAGGCGCACGGGCGGCGCCGGGGTGGAAGAGCTCCTGGTCGTCGGGCTGCGCGGCGGCTGCTGCCGCCCCCTCCTGCCGGCGGTGGAGCGGCGCGCGAGCCAGAGCAGCCCTGGAGAGAGAGGGAGGGCCGGCGGCGCGGGGCTGGATCTGGCCGGCGGCTCGGGGGCGGGGGGCGATGCGGGAAGGGGCGAGTGCGGGAGAGAGGAGGCTAGGGTTTCTCCGCGGGAGCCACTGGGTTTTATACCCCATCTACGTGAAATGACGTAATTGCCCTCGGCGGAGCAAGGTAATTACGCGCGGTGGCACGGCCGGGCGGGACACTGCTCATAGACGAAAATATCGGACGGCTGTAGTTGATCTGAAGAACATCCGACGGACGACGTCACTCGAGCCCGAGATCGGACGGCCGGAAACGATCCAAAAAATCGATCGGACGGCCGAGAGTCCCTAAACTCTGAGGTGGTCCGGTGCTGCTCGCGATTCCTATTTTAGGATTAGGTAAAGATGATATATATGTAATTAATTTTTAATAGATGATATAATACATAACAGTAAATAAATAATGATTAAAATCAATTGCTTATTCTTAATATCATATTATAAAAGGTAGCACACACGTAAAAATACAAAATTAGTTTATCATGTGAAACAATATGTTTTGAAGTAACGGATGTATGATGAATAAAAGTTGAACAAAAACCCAGGCACGCCTAGTACTCCACTGTGTAACAGTTATTTCTTCTGCCTCTTGTTTTTTTTTTTTTTGCGGGAAAACATCCGATCTATTCATCTTCAAACATGATAGTACAACGAGCACCAGAAATAATAAAAATTACATCCAGATTCATGGACCACGTAACGACGACTACAAGCACTGAGGCGAGCCGAAGGCGTGTCGCCGTCATCGCCCCTCCCTAACTGGAGCCGGACAAAACTTGTTGTAATAGATAGTCGGGAAGTCCTCGTGCTAAGGCCCCATAGAACCAGCGCACCAGAACAATAACCGCCACCGCTGAAGAGTATAGTAGATCGAAAGGATCCAACCTGAAGACACATGAACGTAGATAAACGACGAACAGATCCAAGCAAATCCATCAAAGACTAGTCGAATAACTTTGTTTTGCACTTTCGTCAGCATATTCTTGGGCGAAAAAATAATTGAAGCTACCATAACTTCTCTCACATCATCAAAATTGATTCCGGAAAAAAATACATACGTTTGCAATGGAAATATGATGATATAGTAAACAAAACAATTTTGTATATTAAAATATACTGACCTGTGAAAATCTACTTGTGAACTTTTGACCGCTCCAGTGCTCAAAGCATCGGAGGACGAACAATCCACATGAATTCATGGTTCATAAAGTTTGAGATAAATCAAAATGCGTCGCAAAGATAGGACATACATAACGTGCAAGGTCAGACTTGCTCATCCTCTTGTTTTGGCATGTTGTATGGAATAATAGGACATGCCGACATATCCGGATACAAAATAACTAAACTATCATTTGTGTCTTGTATATCTCCTGCTAGTTTTTCTCTCTGTAGTTTTTTTTTTGAAAAGATAAAAAATACAGTTCGTGTTTATTACGGCTTTGGAATAGACACGTGATAGTGAAACATACCAGATCCTCAACTAGTTTTCTAGTAGATTCGGCCATTTCTTCTCCCATCAAAGAATTAATAACCTGAAACTCTTTCTTCTGTATATGCATGACAACTGTAATCCAGTGATTACCTTCCTTGTTAAGAGCGAAATAAGCCTACACGATGACCATTAAAATATGTTCAATGTAAGCACACATTCAAAAAATATTTCTCATGTACATATTGTTTTACATAAAACCTTACCTTTGGTTTTACCAAATATTGGACCATGCATCTATTAAGTGGTTCATTCAAATGTATTTCGTAGTCGCTATTGTGGGCCGCCTTTTCTGGGCGGATTCTATTTGATCGAGTCTTCAAAAGCCAGTAAGTCCTGCATGTCGGCACTAGGTGACGATCGGCCTCAACTTTCTGGGACAAGTACGGCGCATAAGCCTCGATTACCTAAAATAAAATTTGAAATGTTATGGTGCTATATCTTTGTATGTATGTTGTAAACTATAATACAGAGACATGAGTACTTACATCACCGGATAACCATCCGCGGTTAAGTATGAGGGAAGCTCTATTCGCAGTCAGGTTCATACAACGTTGAATATTTCATAGTTCTTATGTTTTTTTGAGTTCTTGTGCGCTTGGACGTACTGCACGGCCGCACTCACCACACCGTCTGCAAAATAAATATCCCCAGAGCTTTTTTCATCAAACAATTCTGCAAAAAAAATGTCAAGTATGTTAGGGACATAACATTTAAAAATAGTTCATATATAAAATATTTATAAGATGGTAAACTTACTCGCTTGAACGGTACGTTTCGCACGCTTCTCCGGTTTGTCCTCAATAAAAGAAGACTTCACTAATTTTGAAGGGTTCCGTGTTCGCTTCCCAGGAATCTGCTCCTTCCTGTCTTCTATGGCGCTACAATCGTCTGACATGCCTTGGAACTTTTCTTGCTCATTTGCTGGTGCTTGTTGTCGCTTCGCTGATGTAATTTCTTCTGTCTCTAAAGATGATGCCTTCTTCTCATCTGACTCTTTCAGCAAATGTATAGGGTCATCCTTGTCACCTTTATAGCTATTCAAGTACCGAAGTGTGCCTCCTTCAGGAAACATATCATAGTTCTCACCATCCTTTGGGCCTTCAGGTGTGTGCAAGTCATCATAAGGGAAATTTTTTAGGAAATACGTTGTTCTCGCCAAACACATTCTTCTTCTTCTTCAAGGTTACCGGGTTTGTAGGCACACCGGTTTTATTCAATTTCTCTATCATCCTTAACAAGAGAAGAAAATTCAAGTTAGTTTGGTAGTATTTTGATGAACATAGTTGAATGAAAATCAAATTTATGGGATTGTCACCTGTGAGCATAACTCCGGCAGTCGGAGAATGTCCTTGCGAATCTCCTTTATATCATTCATAATCCGGTTCATAAAAGGCTTATGGCTCGCGGGTGCCTTTGACGTACTGTCCTCTTTCCTCCTTCCTGTAACGCTAGACTTTCTGCTACTGAGTTTATTATTACTTTGTGCATGTTGTTGTGCAATTTTTTCCAGTCTATATTCTACTGTAATATAGTCCTTGATCTACACTATGACAAGAAGAAATTAGTAATATAATGCATAATGGTAATAAAGTTAAAAATAAATTTATGTATTACCGTTTCATGACCATGTTCATTGGCGATGTCGTAGTTGCCCCTTAACTCAGCCCGACTTTCTGTCTAGTTTTTCATCAAAGGACTCAACAGTGCCAAGGGATCATATTTGGGACCGGTGCTTGGCTCCATCTTCTCCCAATATAAGTACTACAAAAGGAACGATTTATGTAAATATAATATGTTTGAAGAGTAGTACATACAATTGAATACACACTCATGAATAAAATGCGTACCTGAAGTAGGGCAAGGTTTCCAGGTGGTCACTGCCTAACACGGCCGTCTTGCAAAACCTTACCAATTTCCCTTAAACATGTTCGTGAACGCGTTAAAGTTTAACTTGCTGATCAGCTTTACAGCTTGCACCAACGCGTAGTACTCCTCCAGGACATATACGTCAAACACTCGTGCAATTACAGTTCCCAACAGAACTAGAACCTTCATACGGACGAAGTCGTTGTCACTGACTTTACCCCTCACAATTTCTCAATCAAGTCATCAACCATTATGTTACCACTTTTTTCTGTTCACAAACTGAATCGGTATTTTTTTTAATTGATTTTTTGTCTTCCGTATTAAGAACACCAAAAAAATTGACACCTTCATTCTTGAAGTCAAATATAGCAAACACGTCGTCCGGTCTTAGTGAAATAAGACCTCTACTACCTGATGCTTCTTGTATCATGAATTTCTCACTGTTTGGATTATAACCTTTTATCATAAAATGCAGCAAAAAACCTCTCATCTTGATGGACGGCATGAATAACATTTCCTCCAACTTCGTTTCGTAAAACCTAAAGCGTTATCCAGTTGTAAGTTTCTCGATGAGGCTAAGCCACTTGTCTACGGAACTTGCAATCACACCATTGATGTCCATACTGCATGCATTTTTTAGTCACGTTACATTAATTATTATGTTAAACCTACTATCAACATTAGTTTAAAACAACCCAAAAAACAACCTGACTTCGTCGATGCCGAACGACCAGGCATGGGCGACGACCGGCGGGAACGGTTATTGCATGTGACGGCAACGAAGGCGTGACGACGACCTAGACGTGCGGGCGGCTTCGATGGCGTGGGGGCCGACGTCGATGGCATAGGGTAAACGACGACGCGTGGCCGGAGAGATGACGTGGAGATTCGAGGTTGGCGGCGGACAAAGTGTTAAGGCGACGACGACGCCGACAAATTTCCCCATCGGCCATAGACCGCCGGAGATGTTGGCGGCGACGCGAATGGCAATGGACAGTAGGGTTTTCGCCTGGGCGGCTACTGTGCGAGCGAAACATTTTTTTTCACTCGTATTGGGGGTGTACGACAGTCGTGCGGGCGTATGCGGGCGGCCTGATACGGCGAGGGGGGGGGGGTGCCCCTGATAATCGCGTCGTTGTGCCTGGGCTGTGAGGGCTCTCAGCAACATGGATAGTTCAATGTGCTCATCCACGCCTGACCCGAAGATGTGCATAATCCAAGGCACATTAGCATGGCGTACTCCTCCTGTTTGAATCGGAGTTTTGAAACCAAACACACTTCTTCTCAGGAGGATAGATGGGGCGATTCAGGTGAGATCCCATGTAGATCTAACTTTCTATTCCACGACATGTGAAATGACCCCCTGCCCCTTATACGTCTTGGAGGGGGAGGGGAGGGGGTTGTACCAAAGCGTAATCTATAAAATTATTTTGTCATCTAAAAGAGGTGCTATAACGGCTGAAAGATGCTATTATCTGCCTAGAAACTTAAAGATTGATGGAGCTGAGGCCAGAAAACTGCTGCTCTTGCTAGCACACGGCCATTGGATGGCTATCACGAACGGTTGTGGGGACTGGGGATAGATGGGGCTCTAGCCTCAAATATGGAGGTGATGAAGGATCGTCGCCCGTATGCGGTGGTGTATGTACCTAGGGCCCATGTCAAACATCGAGTGGAGCCAGGGACCAGTGGCGGAGCCAGAAAATTCAGACAAGGGGGGCCAAGTATTGTTAAACCTTATTAGGGAGGGCCAATCCATCAAAAAACATCATTTTAGCAAAAACAAATCACTGTTACTATTCATTCTAGGCTTAAATCACTGATGTTAGGGGGGGCCAGGGCCCTGGCTGGCACCCCCCTGTCTCCGCCACTGCCAGGGACGGAGGAGGAGCCTAGACCCTAGGTGGTGATCTGCTATTGGAGTTCATTCTAGAGATGTTGTGTGCGTGATGTACGCGACGGGTTATAGGACTTGTTATGTTATGCTCCAAATTCAAATATAAAGAGAAAGGCCAACTTTTGACGAGCGAGCGGAGCGAGGCCCATCGCCGGTAGGCTTGGGCCGAAGCGGTACGGATCAGGGTGACCTAGGACTTCTGTGTTATATATACCTCTTGTAAGCCGCCGCTCGGGATAAGTTGATCAGTTGTAAATCCCCGGCGTTTATAACCTCTCCCGATATAGTGAAGTTTGGCTGGCTGGCGCCCGTGGTTTTCCCCCCTTCGTGTTGGAGGGGTTTTCCACGTTAAAATCTCGTGTCCCTTTGCTTGATTTCGTTCTTCATCGTATTCATTTGCGTGTCGAATCTCTAACAAGTGGTATCAGAGCCTTGTTTCTGTTTAGGGTTCTTCGACGACATGGCATCGATGAAGTACGATCTTCCGCTGCTGGACTACGACACCAGATTTTCTTTGTGGCAAGTGAAGATGCGGGCAGTGCTGGTGCATCCCGATCTGGATGAGGCGCTCGATGGATTCGGTGGTAAAGAACAGAAGACTTGGACCGTTGATGAGAAGCGTAGAGATTGTAAGGCTATGGCTCTGATTCATCTTCATCTATCTAACAATATTTTGCAAGAAGTGTTGTCAGAGAAAACTGCAGCAGGCCTCTGGGTCAAACTAGAATCGATCTACATGTCCAAGGATCTGACCAGTAAGATGCACATGAAGATGAAGTTGTTCACGCACAAGTTGCAAGAAGGTGGTTCGGTGTTGAACCACTTATCAATCTTCAAGGAGATTGTTTCTGACTTACAGTCCATGGAGGTACATTATGATGATGAAGATTTAGGTCTTCTACTTTCATGCTCGCTGCCTAGTTCTTTTGCAAATTTCCAAGATACACTATTATATAGCCGTGATGAACTAACTATTGTGGAAGTATATGAGGCCCTTCAACAGAAGGAAAACATGAAAGATATGTTGCAATCTGAGGAATCGTCCTCCAAAGGAGAAGCATTGCAGGTACGAGGCAGGCCTGAGCAGAAAAGATACAACACCAACAACAGAGATAAAAGTAAGAACGACAGAGGTCGTTCGAAGTCTAGAGGATCTGGGAAAGAAAAGTTCTGCAGGTATTGTAAGAAATAGGGTCATTGATGAATGTTGGAAGCTGGAAAATAAGGAGAAAAGGCACGGTACGTGGAAACCTAAAAACAAATCTGAAGTTGATGGTAAGGTCAATGTTACATCTGGTAATAAATCTGATTCAGATGATGCTCTAGTTGTTTTTGCTGGCTATGTTTCATGTCATGATGAATGGATACTTGATTCTGCATGTTCGTTTTATATATGCTGTAACAGAGATTGGTTCAGTACTTATGAGTTTGTGCAGAGTGGAGATGTTGTGCGTATGGGAGATGGCAACCCACGTGAGATTATGGGCATTGATTCTGTTTAGATCAGGACGCATGACGGCATGATACGTGACATGGCTTGAGACTGCGTCGGTATTTCCCCAAAGAGGAAGGGATGATGCAGCACATCGACGGTAAGTATTTCTCTCAGTTATAAAACCAAGGCATCGAACCAGTAGGAGGATCACGCAACACTATGTAAACAACACCTGCACACAAAGAACAAATACTTGCAACCCCATACGAAAGAGAGGTTGTCAATCTCTCCACGGTAAAAAGATAGATTAGGTTGCAATAGATTGGATAGATAGATCTCGCAAGAACACAAAATAAAAGAGGCAAATAAAAAGTGCAGCAAGATATTTTTGGGTTTTTGGAATAATAGATCTGAAAACAAAAGTGGCAAAAAGATAGATCGGAAAGCAATATGTTGGAAAAGTAGACCCGGGGGCCGTAGATTTCACTAGTGGCTTCTCTCATGAGTATACCACACGGTGGGTAAACAAATTACTGTTGGGCAATTGATCGAAGATCAAATAATCATGACAATATCCAAGCAATGATCATTATATAGGCATCACGTCCAAGATAAGTAGACCAAAACGATTCTGCATCTACTACTATTACTCCACACATCGACCGCTATCTAGCATGCATCTAGTGTATTAAGTTCATGGAGAAACGGAGTAATGCAATAAGAATGATGGCATGATGTAGACAAGATCTATTCATGTAGGAATAGACCCCATCTTGTTATCCTTAATAGCAACGATACATGCGTGCCTCGCTGCCCCTTCTGTCACTGGGAGAGGACACCGCAAGATCGAACCCATCACAAAGCACCTCTTCCCATGGCAAAAAAAATCGATCTAGTTGGCCTACCTAAACCAAAGATTCGAAGAAGAAATACGAGGCTATAAGTAATCATGCATATAAGAGTTCAAAGAAGACTCAAATAATATTCATGGATAGAAACTGATCATGAACTCAAAATTCATCGGATCGCAACAAACACACCGCAAAAGTCATTACATCAAATAGATCTCCAAGAGACCATTGTATTGAGAATCAAAAGAGAGATAGGAAACCATCTAGCTACTGCCTACGGACCCATAGGTCTATGGTGGACTACTCACGCATCATCGGAGAGGCACCTATGAAGAAGATGAACCCCTCCATGATGTTAGATTGGATCTCGTGGTTCTGGAACTTGCGGTGGTTGGAAATATTTTATGTCGACTCTCCTAGGGTTTTTGTAATATTTGGGTATTTATACAACTGATAGTCAGTGGAGAGGCGTCCCGAGGTGGGCACAACCCACGAGGGCGTGCCCGGGGCCTCTGGCGTGCCCTGGTGTCCTGTGGGCGGCCTGGGCTCCCTCCTAGTTACTTCTTTTGCGCACTGGCCTTCTTCTGGTCCAAAAAAATCTCCAAAAAGTTTCGTCGCGATTGGAATTCGTTTGGTACTGATATTCTGCGAAGTAAAAAACAAGCAAAAAAACAGCAACTGGCACTGGGCACTATGTCAATAGGTTAGTTCCAAAAAATGATATAGAGTTGCTATAAAATGATTGTAAAACATCCAAGATTGATAATATAATAGCATGGAACAATCAAAATATATAGATACGTTGGAGACGTATCAACATCCCCAAGCTTAATTCCTGCTCGTCGTTGAGTAGGTAAATGATAAAAACAGAATTTTTGATGTGGAATGCTGCCTAACATGTTCATCATATAGTCTTTTCTTTTGTAGCATGGACATTTGGACTTCTAGATGGTTTAAAGCAATAGTCTAGTTTTGACATAAAAACTTTAGTACTCAAGCATACCAACAAGCAACCATGTATTTCAAAATATCAACACTAAATAAAGTTATCCCTAGCCCATCATGCTCAATCATTGATCCATTCATGAAACACACTCAAATATTAACTACACCTAATGCTCAAGTACGATCATAGTGCCCCCTAGTTGATGCTTTATAAGAGAAGATGGAGACTCAAATAAAAGTAAAAATTGCATAAAGTAAATAGATAGGCCCTTCGCAGAGGGAAGTAGGGATTTGTAGAGGTGCCAGAGCTCAAAGTTTAAATTGAGAGAGAAAAATATTTTGGGTGGCATGCCTTTCCTGTCAACGAAAACGATCGAGAGCTTTCAATACCTTTCCATGCTAGATATATCATAAGCGGTTCCCAAATAGAAAATAAAGTTTATTCCTTTTTCCACCATTCTTTCACAATCCATGGCTAGCCGAATCCACGGTTGCCTTCCATACCAACACTTTCCAAGGAATTTATTATTTCACAACATAAAGTAAATTCTTTTTCATTTCAGGACTGGGCATCCCTATTACCGCCATACTCTCGTGCAATGGCAAGTGAATAAACACTCATCTTGAGAATAACACATCTAGCATTGAAAAATGTCGGTCACCCCCTTCTGTTTCATGAGCGGTATGAGCACACAAAAAGGAAATTCATTTCGAAAATTAGAGATGGCACATACAAATTTGATTGGAACGGCATGGAAATATCGCATATAGGTAGGTATGGTGGACTCATATGGAAAAACTGGGTTTAAGGATTTTGGATGCACAAGTAGTATTTCTATGCAGGAAGAGATGCAATCACTTGAGAAAAATGGCACATGGGATGTTGTGCGCTTTCCTAAACAAAAGAAGACCGTTCGCTGCAGATGGATCTTCAAAAGAAAGGAAGGTTTGTCTCCTAATGAGCCCGCAAGGTTTAAGGCCAGGTTAGTGGCTAAGGGCTTTAGTCAAATACCAGGTATTAATTATAATGATGTGTTCTCTCCAGTTGTCAAGCATAGTTCCATTCGTGCATTTTTTTGTATTGTTGCTATGAATGATCTTGATCTTGAGCAGTTAGATGTCAAGACAACTTTTCTGCATGGAGAACTAGAGGAGGAAATTTACATGGACCAACCAGAGGGTTTCATAGTGCCTAGTTGTGGGGACCCCGACTCATAAGTCTTGATCACCGAATGCACGTGTACAGTGATCCCAAAGATCAATGCTCACTAAACACACAGAAGCTAAATAAAAAGAGTCTTCCATCCATACTTAGCGTCTTACACAAATAAAGACCATGAAGGTCAAGTCTTACATAGATAGGGCCATGAATGCCAAATAACAAACATAACTAGCAGCGAAAAACTTGATCGAAAGCGTGAACCCATGCCATCTGCCTTAACCCTATAGGCATTCTGACTGGGAAGTGTCCTTGATCGCATGGTCGTCACCAACAAACTCTTCACCATATTCCTTCTCTTCCATGCCCGGCCAATTAAATAACCAGTGGCAAGCCAATGAGTACTTTGAATATACTCACAAGCAACCCATGTTTTGGAACAAGGTATAACAATGCATGATATAGCACTGAGTAGGTAAGTTTGCGGAAAGCTAATTTTGAGTGCATTGTCATGATCAATTAACTTGTAGAAGCATGCATCATGAGGTAGCAAACATCCATGTGAATAGGTTACAGATATAAATATGAACAGGGTCTGAACATCTCATGTTCAATCATCGTGCCAAGTCATCGGACTTAGCTCAACCATCATCCTTGTCACACACACACACACACACACACACACACACACACACACACCAAGTTTGTAAACAATGGACGTAGCCCAAGAGCGGTCATCCAACTGTCCTTGACCGTGGACACGGCTATTCGAATAGTTTTACACTCTGCAGAGGTTGCACACTTTACCCACGAGACTAGGGAAACTTCCGTGTCATGCCACGACTCGTGGTATATTGCATACCCGAGGTAAGTACCCGAATATTGCCTTTCCCTTGACAACACTAAACAAAGAGTCCACTCGTTGGTCCGTGTCTTCATGATGTACAAACACGAGCATCGCTCAACATAGTACCATCCATGAAGGAACACAATGGTGTGCCCGGTGCCTGTAAAGACAGTACATGGTCGCCCTACAAGGCACGACCCCGTATCGAGAGAGTAACTCATACTCTCCCACCACTAGTAATGTAGGCTCCCTGCTAGTATCGACCAAAGTAATCAACAAAGCCCCGTCCCATAAGGGGTATCGTGGTTGTACATGTAAGGTTGGAATAACAGTCGCAACTTACACCAATCCGTTTTCGAAAACCACACATACTCACTTGCTCCGGTACACCACTTCTTTATCAAGTGGTTACCTAGCTCAACAACATCTCCCTTGGGCATTAGTGGCACCCGATGGGGTTTTCGAAAAGTCTTTGAAAACACTTTTATTTCCATCACCATGTGTATCCCCATCCCATTTGCGTAGAATGTACTAAGCATCCTATCTACTCCCACCCGCATAACCCTCATAAGGAGGTAGGGTCATGCACGATGCAAGTGGCAACGAGAAAGTAACGGGGGCATCCCACCAAAGTGGTCACCACATCATCATGATCAACATATCGAAAATAAAGTACTATATGCCATGCAATGAAAATGGTTTCTTAACATGGTCAAAGGGCTGCTTGCCTGGCTCAACAAAGTCCTCGGGGTCTTCAAAGTCTTCGGGTCCAACTCCCTTGTCAACAACGCAATGTATCGTCATGATAATAACGGCAATAATAAGAATCACAACAAAAACAGAGCATAAAATCCTCTTTTAAAATGTTACCCTACTCTGTAAAATACTACAATAGAAACTAAAAATATATGTCTCTGGTTTTGAAGTGAAAAAGATTTTGAAAACTATTTTAATAATGGTTTAAAATAATCAAAACTAGGTTTTAAATAGGGTTTTTTACATCTGTGCCCCTGGTTCCTTAGTTGTACGCATTCATCCCCATGCTCTTAACATTTGCTCACGTTTCCCCACTCCCTTGTCCGAAATCCTCAAAAATGGTCATAGCGGATAATGCCGTCTGGGCAATGGTTTGACCGTTAACTGCTGACGAGTGGGGCCGCACTGGACTGTGTCACACGGACGCCGAACGGACGTGCACGCGCTTTCTCCTCGGCAGCCTCGGGGATGCGTGGTGGCCTTCCAACTACCCCCACACCCCAAACTAAATGCGCACGCCTGGCGGGCCCCGATCGTCAGGCTCTGGTCGTCGTCCTTCTTTAAGTGGAAACCCGTGGACCGGCCAGTCCCCAGTGGCTTCCACCCTTCCAAACCCAAGCCTGCCCCCTCCAGCCACGGTAGGATCTACAAACCCTAGCCCACCGACGATAACCCCTAGTCCGTCGGCGACAAACCCTAGCCAGTAGTCACCATGGGCATCTTCTCAAGGGCTGGCTCGAGCTCCGACAAGAACAAGGGCAAGGCCCCCGCCGTCCCTTGGCGCGCTACCCCCGCCATCGTCTTCCCGTCCGCCTCGACAGCGGATTAACGTCCCAGTGCACCAGGCGAGGTGGCACTGGGAGCACCGCGTCCCTCTCCCCTACCCCGACGTGATCCTGCCACATGACTAGCACTTGGATCCGGAGAGGATCCCAGTGCCGGCGGTGCCACGGTCGGCGTGGGCGCATGCGGAGGAGGTCAAGCACCGGCGGCGGCAGCTCATGCCTAAGCAGCGGCTCAACCCGGCCTACGCTGCAGACTCTCCCAATTGGGGGGACTGGTTTGCGTTTGAGCACAAGGAGCGTGTGTCGGCGTGGCGTCCGCGACGTGCGGGCTGGCACCCCGCCGCCCCTCGTCGTGTGCGATGAGGACCAGGAGGAGGAGGCCGCATACCAGGAGGTGCTGGCAGCCACCCTCCGCGAAAGCAAGGAGGAAGAGCGGTGCAAGGAGGAGGAGGAGGCAGCTTACCAGGCGCGGATGGCGGAGGCCATTGCGCTCTCCGCTACCGGCAATTGCGTCTTGCCGCCGCTGGCCCCGTCGTCCCCAGCCAGGCTCGAGTCGGCACCGACCGCCCTCAAGGCCCATGTGTACATCTGGGAGGGGGTGGTACGCGAGTGGCTGAGCGCGCCACCCGTCTGGATGATGGCGACACCGAAGCAGGAGCAGATCTACCTGGAGCACTGGCGGCGGCAGCACCTGTGGGCGGAGCGTGAAGAGGGTAAGCGGCTCGAGGAGTAGGAGAAGGACGCCGAGGCAGAGGAGGAGGAGCACCGTGCCGAAGCCCAGGCAGCGGCGACGCAGGCAGCGATGGCGTAGCCACTGGCGGACGACATCGTCGCCACCTGGGAGATGGCGTTCCCCTGGGCTGGCCCGGCGCCGACCCTCGTTGACCTCACCGGCCCCGACGACGACGAGGAGGAGGACGCCTAGGGTAGCGCGTCTCCTCGTTTTCATTTCAATTTTAATGTTTTTAGTCTTAATGTTTTTATTTAATGCATGGAAGACTTATTAACTATCGCCGGCCCCTGTGGCCGGCATTAATGTTTAAATCAAGTTAATGCATGCTAGTGTGATGTGATTTTTAATTAAGGCAAAAATTGAATTAGAACTAACCTTTGAATTATAAGCAACATTTGAAATCCATTGCTATCTGATGTGTGTTGCCATGATAATGTTACCTACGTTGCAATGATGTAACAGCAAACAAAACAAAAATACACTCCAAGAATAAAACATATCATGTGAACTAACCCTTTATTATTCACACCAAAACGATTTAATAGAAATCATTATAAAAACAATTTATATTTTCAAAAATAAAATAATAAGTTCCAATCCTTCTTATTCACACCAAAATGAAGCTTTTGTGATTTTTGTGATTTTTTTATTTTTCGTAAACCTAAACCCATTATCACTCTCTTCTCGAACTCTATACAACCTCGTACGTGATAACTCATTTTTGTGAAAGATTTTTCATAAAAATGCCCATAAACCATTTTTTTCCTCTCATAACCATGTCACATACAACGACGTTGTCCGCAGGTCTTCCATTTTTTTGATTTTTTTTGAATTTGTTTTACTCATTTGAACTTGGAGATGGTAGCTTACCTCAAAAAAAGTTTTTCCATAAAAATGTCCCTAAACCAAGTTTATATTTGTTTATGGTAACTATGTCTTATGAAACGACGAACCGCGAAGGTTTTCTATTTTTTTGATTTTTTTTTGAATTAGTTAACATCATTTGAAAGTTGGTCAAACCTAAGATAACCCCGCTGACCGGCTCAGAACCCCGTAGAATCTCTCGGAACCCTAGCGTCGAACTGCAGCCATCCGATCATACCCTAGCGCCAAGCGACAACTTCAGATCTAGTCTTCTAGAAGGAATTCACAGGGCGGGCCGCGTGCAGGCTGCGTCCCATTGGATCACATGGACGGCTCCGCATCGTTGGATTGTTGGGTGATCCACAAGAGGTTGGTTCTGCTCGCCCACTCGTGTGTCCCAAAATGCAAACAAGTCCTTGTTGGCCCTTTGCAAGGCGTTGGCCTATCGAAGGCCCACAAGGATAAAAGAGGCCTATAAAATGGTGCGCGATGGTTCTGTTTATTTTTTTATTGATTTGATTGCACCGTCACCCTTTGATTTGATTGCACCGTTTGTTTCTTTTTTTATTTGATTGCACCAAATTAGTTTCATCATGCAAAAAATAGTTTCTTTTCCTTCTTCTTTTTCAACATCAACATGGTTCATATTAGATTGAAAACATCATTACACAATCGGACATCTCATATTTAGAAAGGATAAAATTCATACAAAAGCATGCAAAACCTATGTACTACATAGTAAAACCTATCTACTCTTCCTCGGATATGTCAATGATCTCCGTGCCCTCCGGTGGATAAATGGCCGCCTGTTGCGGCTCCGCCACCTCCGGCGCCTACGGCTGCTCCGTTGTCGCCTCCTCTGCCTCTATATCTGCCTCCAGCTCGTCGAACAGGGCGTCGGCCTCCGCCTTCCTCTACCAGATGAGCCGGCGGTTGGCCTCCACCTCGGCCTCATCCTGGATGGAATCCAGGATGGCCTGCTGCTCCGCCATCTCCTCCGGCTAGTCGACGGCGACCTCCGTCTCTGCCTCCGGGTCGTCCTCCTCCATGGCCGCTGGCTGATGCTCCTCCTCCTGCTCCACCTCCTCCTCTATCTCTGGCGAATCCGGAGGGAGACCTGCAGCGATGCGGGCAGCACAGCGAGCCTGCATTTCCACCTCGATTTATAGGTGCCTCTCCGGAGTGAGCTGTGCATACGTGGTGATGAGGCGCCAGACAATCCTGACGGCAACGGAAGTGCGAGAGGAGGCGGATGGGCTCGGGCAGCGGCGGGGTGGAGGGAGGAGGAGGATGTGCAAGGGCTGGGGGATGGCTGCCGTCTTAAATAGCTGGCTAATGGCCTCGGGCGGCGATTTGAAGCAGCGCCATGGGGCGTTCACACCGCGCCGATGGTCGAGGCGCCCGTCGGACCGTCGGGTTTCTCGACTAGTCCACGTGGGGCCATGCCATCAGCCCAACATGACGGGGCCTGTGAAAAGACGCCTGCAAAATGGGATGGAGGGAGTGGCGCGTTTCAGCCCAACAGTCCACCGAAACAAGGGCTCCACCCATCAGTAGTTAATGGTCAAACCATTGACCCGACGACATCCCCCCGTGCGACCATTTCTGAGGGTTTCGGACGATAGAGTGGGGAAAAGTGAGCAAATGTTAAGAGCGTGGGGATGAATGAGTTCAACTAAGGAACGAGGGGCACAGGAATAGAAATCCCTTTTAAATAAAATCACTACATAGAATATTTTCAAAAAAATTCACAAGTGGCATCATTAAATTCTACAGAATATTACAAGATTTATGGTGGAAGAATTTTTGAATTTGGAAAAGTGTTTGGATCTGTGGAATTTTTGGAAATGCCAGAAAAAGAAAAAGGGAAAAGGGCACTGGGCCAACTGGGCCAAAACGGCTGGCCAAGCCGGCCCAGTTGGCTAACACAGCTCGGGTGAGCCTGGCACGCGCCCCCGCCATGGTTTAAACCCGACAGGTGGGGCCCAGCCGTCAGCGACAAAAAGGGGAGGAGAGGGAGAGGTGAGGATGACAGGCGGGCCTCGCCTGTCATCCCTATCCTCGGGACAGAGAGGGGCGGTGCTCACCGGCGGCGACTAGGGGCACGGCGATGACTGGTGAGCATGGGAACGGACTCAGGGGCGAGTCGCCGTTCGGATGGAGGTGGAGGGGAGGCCGAAGATGCTCTGGTTCGCCGGCGGCGAGGAAGCAAGGCGGAACCGCTTCGGGAGGAGGTCGCCGGCATCGTCCCTTAGCTGCAAACGAACGGGGAGGAGGGGAAAACAATCAGAAGGGAGCCGGGGTTCCATATCAAGTGAAAATGGGGTTGGAGGAGGCCTCTCACCGTGCGCGCGCTGGTGACCAGAGGCGGCGACACCCGGCTAGATCTCGAGCGTCTGGCCATCGAAATAGAGGGGGAGAGGGGCGAGAGCACGATTGGGAGAAGGGATCCAGAGGGGGGAGAGGGGTCTCAGGGTGCCTTTTTATAGGCGGCCCCTGGTCCACCGCACTCGGTTGCGTCGGCGAGGTTGTGGCCAAGGCCAGAGAGAACGGGGGCTCGAGGGGAGGTGTCTGGGGCATTCTTGGGATGGGTCTAGAGCTAGGGGAGAGGACAGAGAGGGCGGGGGAGCTCGCGCGTGTGAAGCCCGCGGTCGGCCGAACCGGGCGGCGTCGGGCACACGCGCGGGAGGTCACCGGAGAGAGAACGGAGAGGTTGCAGACGTTGAGGGGAATCTAGGGGACAGGAGGGGGAGTCCCAAAGCTGCCGGGAGAGGCGATTGGGGGCGACTACAGTGTGGGTGCGCACTGTAGCGCGCTCCAGAGCGCGGTTATGGCCGCCATTAGCATTGTTTACATGCCAGGGGCATGCCCACTCTTGTCTAGGGTGACTAGGGGGAGTTAAACAAGTGGGGGGAGGCATTGGATGCTCTGGAGTTCCACTAGAATAAGAGGGGAGTGGAGAGAGAGCTCCTGCCAGTGCTGTCCAGAGGGGAAAATGGGGGGTTTTACCCCTCCAATAATGGAGTTGCGGCCATGAAAAGCTTACTGGAGGTGGGGAGTGACACTGTGGGGCTGTGGTAAAAAAATTTAGCTCAAGGAGAATAGTGGAAGAGGTGAAAGCAAGGATTTTACAAATCCAACAGAAGGTGTTTGATGTTGATTTGGGCAAGTAAAAGGAGTTTCCTTGCCATGATATTTACCAGGATCAAATAGAAGGTAGAAATAAGGTTGATCACCAAGTTTGAGCTTGATTGAAGAAAGTTCACAATGTAAACTTTGTAAACCCTAGAAATTAACAGAATCAGGTTTCTGTAGATCTAGGCATGCTAAACTATTCTCCTAAATGCACCGCTTGGTGTAGAAGCATTATTTAGGGATTAGAACATGTCCACAAAGTTTGAGGTCAATAGGAGAAACTTCACAATATAAAGTTTTTCAAATTTGATTCTGGACAGAGAGGGTATTTGGGATATTTTGGTGAACCGAAACAATTGAGATTGGAATGAAACTTTGCAAGATCATCACATATGACATGTGTGACTTGCTAGAATTTTCCTGGATTTATTTGAATATATTTTTTATAGAAATATTTCAAATGCTTGATTTAAGCAGAAAGGCTTTTGCCGATTATGTTGAACATGACCATGTGTTGAAACTCATATATATGGAAAATATATGTCCACTAAGTTTCCCTAAATTTTCACAAATATTTTCAAAGCATTTAAATAATTTTTCCTATGAAAAACCATTTCTGGCCTTAAGAAAAAGCCTTTAAATAAAATAGTAAAATAATCTTTAAAATTAATATTTGGTGGTTTTGGGAAGTCTTATATATAGTAGGTTTCAAATAAAGTCTTTGGGGAAAAAGGTTCCACCCAATTTGAGGACTTGTAGTGCAAACCTCAATTTAGGGGGTTTTGAAAATCTAATTTGAATAAATCCTTTTTGGCCAAAATAAAATTTGACAAAAATTGTTTTGGGCACTACACACATGGCATGATCATTGGGCAAGATGTTTGGATCAAGGAAGTGAGTTCTAGAGGAATAAGATCTTTTGAGTGCCAAAACTCAATCACAAACAAGCAAACATCGAACAATTCAAACAAGCATATGCACTCAAAAAGTTTTAAATGGTTGCAAATTTTATAAATCCATATCATAGCAAGTGATACAAACACAGGGTGTGACAGACCTACCCCCCTTACAAGAATCTCGTCCCCGAGATTCCTAGACTAAGCGCTAAATAGATAAGGAAACTCGGATCTAAGGTAGTCTTGACGCTCCCAGGTTGCTTCTGCTTTAGTGTGGTTGCTCCATTGGACCTTGAAGTACTTGATGACGCGGCTTCGGGTGCAATGCTCAGCTTCATCCAATATACGAACATGCCTCTCATGATAAGTGAGGTCTGGCTGAAGGTCGATGGCTTGATGGTCGATGTCCTAGTAGAGGTCGGGGCGGTTGGGGACTTGGAGACACTTCCGGAGTTGTGACACGTGAAATATGTTGTAAACACCTGATAGCTCGGAAGGTAGTTCTAGCTGGTAAGCAACTTCTCCTCGCTTGGCGGTGATCTTGAAGGGGCCGATGTATCTTGGTGCAAGCTTTCCCTTGACGTGGAAAGGCTTGGTTCCTTTGAGAGGCGTGACTTGGAGGTATACATGGTCACCGACACAGAAGTTCACTTCTCGGCAGTGAGAGTCAGCGCAACTTTTCTATCTTGACTTGGCGGTCTCTAGACATTCTCTAACGACTTGAACTTGCTCTTCTGCTTCGCGAAGGATATCTGGTCCAAAGACTAGTCCTTCTCCAGTTTCTGACCAGTTGAGGGGAGTGCGACACTTGCATACATACAACACCTCAAATGGTGCCATTTGAAGACTCGACTGGTAGCTGTTGTTGTAGGAGAACTTGGTGAAGGGTAAGCAATCTTCCCACTTGGCTCCGTACGCTAAAACACAAGCACGAAGCATGTCTTCAAGTATATGATTTACTTGTTCCGTTTGTCCTTCGGTCTGGGGGTGAAAAGCAATTCTGAAGGATAGCTTGGTTCCCATTGCTTCTTGAAACTACTTCCAGAACCTCGAGGTGAACTGGGTGCCTCGGTCTGACACAATCTCCTTAGGAACTCCGTGAAGGCTCACAATACGCTCGATGTAAAGACTGGCTAGCTTGTTACCATCATAAGTGGTCTTGACGGGAATGAAATGGGCTACCTTGGTCAGGTGGTCGACAATGACCCAAATGGAATGATGTCCTTTGCTTGACCTAGGCAAACCGGTGATGAAGTCCATCCCGACTTTGTCCCACTTCCATTCAGGCACTTTGAGAGGTTGTAATAGTCCAGCGGGTCGCTGATGCTCAACTTTGACTCTCTGGCATATGTCACACTTAGCAACAAAGGTGCCTATCTCCCGTTTCAAGCCATGCCATCAGAATCTTGCTTTGAGGTCTTGGTACATCTATGTTCCTCCAGGGTGAATGGAATACGTAGTGTCGTGGGCTTCTTGCAAGATCAAATTCTTGAGCTCAACCTTGTTGGGTACGCAAATGCGCTTCCCGAACCATACAACTCCTTGCTCATCCACTCAGAATCCTGGGGTCTTGCCTGCCTTGATCTTCCTCTTGATGCCTTCAATGCTCTCGTGTCCCTTCACATCTTCCTTAATGTCATCCATCAAGGTAGGCCTTGCTTCGAGGTTGGCTAGGAATCCAGGCGCAACTAGTTCCAAGCCGAAGCTTTCAAGCTCTTCGTACAGGGCGGGTAGCCTTTCCTTAATCATAGCATTCAAGGAACAAGCCTTTCTACTTAAGGCGTCTGCTACCACATTAGCCTTTCTGGGGTGGTATTGAACGCTGAGGTCATAGTCCTTGATCAACTCTAACCATCTTCGCTGCATGAAGTTGGATCCTTCGGCGTCCATTCGAACTCTAACCAAGCAATGTGAAGGAAGTCAGAAGCTTCCTTGGACTCGCTTCACATTGACTTCCTTCACATTGCTTGGGGATTGCCATTTAGTTACGACTTCGATCTTGGCAGGATCCACCGACAATCCTTCTGTAGTCAACACATGACCCAAGAATCCAACTTCATGCAGCCAAAACTCGCACTTGCTAAACTTGGCATAAAGCTGGTGCTCTTGAAGCTTGTCTAGGACCAATCTCAAGTGTTTCTCATGCTCTTCTTTAGACTTGGAGAAGACGAGTATGTCATCAATGAAGACGACAACAAACTTGTCCAAGTACTTCATGAAGACTTTGTTCATGAGGTACATGAAGTAGGCAGGGGCATTGGTCAACCCAAATGACATGACCGTGTATTCATACAGGCCATACTGGGTTACAAACGCCGTCTTCGGAATGTCTTGGGGTCTGATCTTCAACTGATAGTACCCTGACCTGAGGTCGATCTTGGAAAACACCTTAGCTCCATTCAGCTGATCGAACATGTCTTCGATCTTGGGGAGTGGGTACTTGTTCTTTATCGTGACCTCATTGAGAGAACGGTAATCGACACAGAGTCGGATGGTCCCATCCCTCTTTGACACAAATAGAACAGTTGATCCCCAAGGAGAGGCACTAGGGCAAATGAATCCTTTTCTGAGCTGCTCTACCAGTTGCTTCTTCAATTCAGCTAACTCTTCGGATCCCATTCTATAGGGCTTCTTAGAGATGGGTCATGTCCCGGTCATTAGCTCAATGATGAACTCAATGTCGCGGTCAAGAGGCATTCCGGGCAGCTCATTAGGAAATACATGTGGGTATTCACATACCACTGGTACTTGATCCAACTCAATTCCCAACAAACAGTTAGCCTGAGGGGCTTGAGCAAAAGTAGGGTTGGGAACATACTTGACTTCAACTCCCTGGCTATTGGTCATGGTGACAGTCCTCTTGGCACAGTCCAACAGTCCTTGGTGTTTGGTCAACCAATAAATGCCAAGGATGACATCCAAGCCTGGTGAATCCAAAACTATGAGGTCTGCTAGGAAGTCTACCCCATTAATGCTGATCATTACCCCTTTACATCCTATCTTGGACTTCATAACTGATCTCGAGGTTTGTATCAACATATGACTACCCAGGGGTGTAGGCTTCATACCACTCTCTAGTGCAAACTTTTGAGTGACAAAAGAATGCGAAGCTCCACAATCAAACAGTACGGTTGCTGGGGTTGAGTTGACGATGAACATACCCAGTATGACGTCCGGGTCTTCCTGGGCTTCCTTAGCGGTGACGTGATTCACACGACCCTTGGCATTGTTGGTCTGGTTGCAGGGAGCTGGGTTCCTTGGTGGCGCTCCACAGCCTTGACCTTGGTTTGGCGCATTGGGGCACGGTGCATCTGGCTTCTTGTTGGGGCATTGCTTAGAGTAGTGTCCTGGCTGAGCACATCCAAAGCACGTAACATGTCTAGAGTTGTTGTTGTTGTTGTTGATTCTGCCGCCACTGTTGTTATTGGGGTTGTTGTAGGCTGGCCTGGGATTGGCGTACTGCTGAGGCTGGTAGCTCGGACGAGGTGCAGGAGGCCTAGCCTACTGAGGCTGATAGGTTGGCTTGGTTAGGGCTGGCTGCCAGGGGCGAGGCTTCTGGTTGCTCGAACTACCCTTGCTGATCATCTTGCGCTTGCGAGTGTCGTCCATGGCACGACGCTTGTCTTCAAGCATGAGGGCCTTGTTCACCAGGTCGAAGAAGGTCCGACAGTCACAGACAATGAGCTGATACTGCAGGGCTTTCTGGAGTCCTTCCATGAAGCGTTCCATCTTAGCAGCCTCAGTGTTGACGTCCTCAGGTGCATACCGTGACAGCAGGTTGAACTTCTGCATGTACTCCTTGATAGAGCCACTTCCTTGCTTTAGCGCTCGGAATTCTCTCTTCTTGATAGCCATGATCCCAGAAGGAATGTGGGTGGTGCGGAATCCTTCCTTGAAGTTATCCCAGGTGATCACACGATCGCCTTGCATGACCTTGAATCCATCCCACTAAGCTCTAGCGGTACCTCCGAGGCAGTGAGAGGCATAAAGCACCTTCTCACGATCCTCATTGCAATTGACCAATGCAAGGAGGTCCTCGATGGGTGCGGATCCATTCATCGACAACCAGAGGTTCAGCAGTCTCAGTGAAGGTTGGGGTGAATTCCTCATGACCTCAGACAGAGTGGAGCGGCCATTGCCGTTCCTGCCTTGCTGCTGGTTGTTCACAAGGACTTGGGCCATCTGCTGGATAGCAGCAGTGTTGGCTTGGCGTTCCTCCCAGAGAACTTGGAGAAACTGAGTTATGGTCATGTTCTCCGGTGGAGGTGGTGGCGGGGGAATGTCGCCTTGTGGCTGCTCCTGTTGTTCTCCAGCCTGAGCGGTTCCACCAGTTCCCTATTGCTGGCTGGAGTTGCCGACTTCAGGATTGGTGAAGGAGCTATTGCTGGTTGCAGTCACCATCCTGTTTGGAGCAACCAAGTCAAATAACTAGGGAAGACGGGATGGAAAAGCAATAATGGAGGAAGCGCGCCTAAGGGGGTTGGTATAGTGCAAGTGTGGTAAAACAAAGGTCGAAAGACCCACACATATATTAAGATAAGATAGATGATGGAATCACTTACATGTTGCCTAAGGCAAAAGCGCGACTTGCATCGGAACACAAACAACAAAAGCAAACAACAAGCACTCATGGTTTCATATGAACCATCACACGGACTCGACTTCGCATGAGGGGTACATGACTGATCCTACCCTAGGGGTTCTCGGACTCAAGTGGTGGAGTGCTCGGTCTCGTAGTCACGCTCCTCTGGGTCTTCCTCCTGGTCATCATCCGTCCGGTCATTGTCTTCGGTCGAGGGGGTCGGAGAACGAGGAGGTCCATCCCGTCGACGCTTCATCGGTGGGTCGGTGAAGAGCGCACGGTACTCCTTCGCACTCATGCGATGACGACGTGTGGGTGCATCTCTAGTTGGGGTTATTCCTCCTCTGTAAGCGATAGCTGGTCGTCCCTCGGGGGCTCCATCCTTCTTGATCCTGTCTGGCTTCGTCTTGGCTTGACGAAGTAGCTCTCGGGTGTGGTGAAGTTCCTTGCGGAGCTTCACAGACTCCTTAATCAAGTGGTGAGCTAGACTGTTGGCGGAGAGGCTGAAGTAGGTGTGGAATCTGAGTGGTGTCCCATCCTCTTTGTATGGAACCAACGTCCAACTCTCGCCAATATCATCCCTCCTGAAGGGTAGATAGCGAGTAGTTGGCTCGTCAGCCATCTCCGGGATGATACCTTGAAGGTGGATGAGTGCCTTGTGTCATGGTTTTGTCACGGCAAGATGTCCTTGTGAGAGAACTTAGGTGTGAGGCCATCGCAACTAGGTGGCGGCTTGAGAGGGGTTGGTCGGAATTGAGAGACGCGAGTTTACCCAGGTTCGGCCCCTTCGATGGAGGTAAAAGCCTACGTCCTGCTTTGTGTGTATTGATGATGATGATGACGATCTCGATTACAAAGGTGTGAAATCGCTACCTCTAGTCTCGAGGGTTTCTAATATGTCTATCTCTAATGACTTGAACTTGTCCCTCTTGGGGCGCCTTACCCCTCCTTATATAGGTTGAAGGGGTAGGTTTACATGTAGAGTCCTACAAGGAGTAGGATTAGGACTAGTCTCTCTTGAATCCTAATCTGGGTCTTGTTTCCTTTGCGAGGGAGTCTTTTCTTTCCTTGGGCCTTCTCTGTGAGCCGGCTCTCTAGGCCCGTCTATGAGTCGCCTTGCGTCGGGGTGCACGCCGGGCCTTGGGCCTTGCCGTCCAGGTTGACCCGATAAAACACGTCGCCCATATGAGCCGCCAAATGATGGGCCGGGTCATTCTCCTGGCCGGGTCAAACCGTGGGTAATATCCCCGACATAGCTCCGAGGTTAGCTTGAATTTATTCATGGTAAGCTCCTGAAATAAGATTAATAAATATGTTAAGCAACCGGCTTGCTCCCCTGGCCGGCTTAATTTAATGAGGTGGCTTCTCGAAAATCCAGGTTTCGTATTCATATTAACGAGCCGTCTTCACAATTATCTTGCAGGTATGTGTCCTTTGTAATAAAATATTGGGAATAAAACACCCATATGCCGTTGAGTCGGCATAAAAAATTTGGAGATAAGAAAACCATATGTAGTTCAACCGGCTTCCATTGCTTCGGCTTGATGAAAATATTGGGAATAGAAATTTGTTTGTTGTTTGAACCACTTCATGGGACGCGGGGATCTTGCCGGGTCATCAGATGTAGTGGCCGTCAACTTATGATAAAAATATTTCTGATTTATGGATGTAGAACTCTTGTGAAGCCGAGTTGCTTATATAGACTTTGTTGGGACATGATCTTTGATAATGCCGGGTCATGATTGTTGGTGACGCTAGGGCAAGCAACTAGACTCCAATTGACTTGATAAAATAATTGGGAATAAAGAAATCTATTGTGATGTTGAGCCGGTCTTCTTGGCGCCTTTCTATGAATAACTTGGAGAAAATGATCTTTGCAAACCTCCATCAAGAAATGAGACCAGTCTCGGTCACAATTGACAGCTTGAAAATTGTTCTTCAATTTTTTGATATATCCATATTACCTGCAGCCCCCAAGCTCCAAGTTTATCAGTTCATGATGACTTGGTGATTTGCAATAATATCTTTGATGGTGTAGCCACCAAGTGCCGGGTTGTCTTGCCTGCAGCAGCCTGGAACTTGTAATTGTCTTATACTTATAATACTTCAGCAAGTGTAGCCCCCAAGGGCCGGGTTGTTTTGCCTGCAACAACCTGGGACTTTGAACTTGGTTTTGAATGTTGTAGCTAGATAACTTTGGAGAAATCCGGGTTGTCATCTAAGTCGCCAGTTATAAACTGAATGTCTTGCATTTCACATGTGTAGCCCCCAATGGTCGGCTCATCAGTATGTGATGGGCCAGGTCTTCAATTTGGAAATTATAATATATTTAAACAGGAATACTATAGCCCCCAAGTGCCGGGTCGCATGCCTGTACTGACTTGGGACTTTAGAAAATTTGATCTGAGTAGTGTATCCCCCAAGTGCCGTGTCGTATGCCTGCAGCGACTTGGGACTGTATGAGAATAACCCATCATAATGCACTTCAGAAGTTCTCTTGAACTAATATTGATCTGATTTGAATGAATCCTTGACCGTGGTTGTAATGTAACCCAGTACAAATATCCTAGAATAATGCCTTTGTCCTTGAAATGAAATCCTTGCTCGTGGTTGCGGTGCAACCCGGCAAATATATGTTTAAGAAATCCATAAGTGTTGTAGTTTACTACATAGCACAAGTTGGAAAAATCCAAGAGCCGGTCAATTAGATGACCCAGCATTCTATGTACTAGGGCGGGTCTTCGAGAATAGTCATTTCTTCTGAGCTGGCTTGAAAAAAACCCTAATCATTTAATACTGGTTTTGATGAACCATGATGAAGATCCAACCATTTTAGCTATCAAAGATCTATTTGTTCCTGTAGAGGTTACGATGTAATCCGGTTTGATAACCTGATTTCCGCAGTGAATATAGATATGTATGTATGATGAATTGTGCAATGAAGCAATGCAGGATGATGTATGTATATGATAATAATGCCAGTTTTCAAGGCGTAACATAAAGACCGGCTTTCGAGGCTCGAGTCTTCCTTCAATGAAGCGGGTGTGATAACCCATGGTTTATCCTAGCTCTCTGTATGCCGGCTCTCACGTGACTCAGCCAGTGTTTTAACCTTGATAAGTTCAGGGTCCAAATGGATTGACTTGTCGAGAGTACACGGGGTCACCTGATCGGAGTCACATCAAGCATACAGGCAGGTTTAACCATTTTGTGGTGCTGATGAGCCAGATCAAGAGGGTGAGAAAGCTAAACTCGATGAGTTGGAAGCCCCCAAGTGACCTATGATCATGGAAAAGCTTAGCATAGGATTACATGAGACAATGCTACTATGACAAAACATCTGGGGTCCAGATAAGCCGGCTTGATTCCATTGATCATAATATGATAATCTGATGATCCAGTAAGGTAGGATACCTATGTTTGAACAGCGCATCATGGCAACTGGTCTTCTTTGGCAACCTTTAATTTTTCGCCCATAAGGCAGGGCACCCATGTTTGAACAGGGCATCATGGCGGCTCGTCCTCTTGGGTGATTTTTAATTTTTCGCCAATAAGACAATAGCCCCCAGGACCGGGTTGTCTTCCTTGCAATGACCCGTGGATATAGTATTTTGTCGAAACCGATCAAATATGTCGAGCCATGTCTATGTAGCCCCCGAGTATTAAGTCGACTCGAAGAGGCGGCTTAAGAGTCTTCATACTTGGCTATGGCATGAGCAGATATAAAGTTGACGGTTGAATGATGGAATTTTTTCAAACTGGATACGATGTGGAGAGTTGATGATCCTCGTGATGCTCTGTTGGAAATATGCCCTAGAGGCAATAATAAAGTGGTTATTATTATATTTCCTTGTTCATGATAAATGTTAATTATCCATGCTATAATTGTATTGATTGGAAACTCAAATACATGTGTGGGTACATAGACAACACTGTGTCCCTAGTATTCCTTTAATAGACTAGCTCGTTGATCAAAGATGGTCAAGGTTTCTAGCCATATACATGAGATGTCATTTGATAACGAGATCACATCATTAGGAGAATGATGTGATGGACAAGACCCAAACTATGAACGTAGCATATGATCGTGTCAGTTTATTGCTATTATTTATGCATGTCAAAGTATCTGTTCGTATGACCATGAGATCATGCAACTCACTGACACCGGATGAGTACCTTGTGTGTATCAAACGTCGCAACGTAACTGGGTGACTATAAAGGTGCTCTACAGGTATCTCTAAGGGTGTCTGTTGAGTTGGCATGGATCGAGATTGGGTTTTGTTACTCCGTGTGACGGACAGGTATCTCGGGGCCCACTCGGTAATACAACAACACAATAAGCCTTGCAAGCAAAGTGACTAGAGAGTTAGCCATGGCATCTTGTATTACGGAACGAGTAAAGAGACTTGCCGGTAACGATATTGAAGTAGGTATAGAGATACCGACGATCGAATCTCGGTCAAGTAACATACCGAAGAACAAAGGGAACTGCATACGGGATTAACTGAATCCTTGACATAGAGGTTCAACTGATTAAGATCTTCGTAGAATATGTAGGAACCAATATGGGCATCTAGGTCCCTCTATTGGTTATTGACCATAGAGGTGTCTCGGTCATGTCTACATAGTTCTCGAACCCGCAGGGTCTGCACACTTAACGTTCGGTGACGTTTCGGTAGTATTGAGTTATGTATGTTGGTGACCGAAGGTTGTTCGGAGTCCCGAATGAGATTCCGGATGTCACGAGGAGCTCCGGAATGGTCCGGAGGTAAAGATTGATATATAGGAAGTCCCATTTTGGTCACCGAAAAAGTTTGGGGTATTTCCGGTAGTGTACCGGGGGTGCCGGGAAGGTTCCGGGGGTCCATCGTGAGGGGCCACCCACTCTGGGGGGTGGGGGCACATGGGCCTTAGGGGTGGCGCACCACTCCTTAGTGGGCTGGGCAAGCCAGCCCCTAAGGGCCCATGCGAAGAGGAGGAAGGAGGCCAAGTGGGGAGTCCTCCCAGGACTCCACACTTGTAGAAAACAGGGCTTTGGTTGAGGCCAGCATAAGGGCATTAATCCCGGTTCACTTACGAACCGGGACCAAAGGGTGCACCAGTCCCGGTTCGTGAGGCCAGGGCGCCGGCCGGGCCTTGGGGGCCATTGGTCCCGGTTCGTCTGACACTTTTGGTCCCGATTCCAGACAGGAATCGGGACCAATGGGCCTCGCTCCTGGCCCAGCACCTTTAGTCCCGGTTGGTGGCTGGAACTGGGAACAAAGGTTGGTCTTCTGTCCCGGTTCTGGCCACCAACCGAGACTAAAGATAAGCCTATATATACCCCCACCCCTGCCCGCTCACTCTGTTTTTTGGCCGGCCGGCGTGTGCAGGTGTGTGTTGCTCTAGCTCTCACCTCCTATGCACATGAGGTGTTCGATGAAATGACCGAGCCACACTTAAGCTTTCTCCTCTCCAAGCTCGACCTCCAAGCTCCATTTTCCTCAAGATTTGTCTAGGTTTGGCGGTCCGTCCTGTCCCGTCCCCGTCCTCACCGCCGTCGATCGCCCGCGCCGATCTCATCGCCGGCGCCACCGTGGTGAGCCTCTTGTTCTTATATTCTCTCTAAAAGAAAAAAATTCTTACTTGTATGATTTAGATAGATACTTGTACAATTTTCTTACTTTTATTATTGTTTGTTATTATATACTGCCATGGTTTTGCTATCCGCCCCCGTCGGTCCTCATCCTGTGTATGATTCAGATGTGGTATATTATCTTTTATACCTATTTGTTTCATTTAGTGTTTATGACAATTATGCCGACCAACATGACATAGATGTTTTTATCTAGGAGGTATGTGAATCAGAAATTCGAACCGACCCTCTTGTCGAGAGGTTAAATTTAGTTGAAAAAGAAAACAATTACTTGAAGAAAAAATTGAAAAGAATTGAGGAGGAGAAGATGGAATTGGAGTTGCATGTTGCCGATGTCGTCGAAGATCACAAGATCAAGATGGATGCAATGCACTTGAAGATTAGAAAGATTAGAAAATATGCCATTCATACTGAGGCTTGGTATCATTATGCCGTTGGATCAATTGGTACCTTAGTTGCGGTTATGATCGCATTTGTTGTTGCATTTAAATGTTTTACATAGTTTCAATGTATGTTTTAAATTAGATGCTCTAGAGAGCTATATGTTGTTCAATGAGAACTATGTATGAACTTTATGTATTTATTTTGGTCACTACTGTACTTTGGTTTTAATGTGATGATGAACTTCTATTAATTTGGTCACTTCTCTATTCATGATGTTCTGTAATGGTTTTTGATACACTTAATTATATAATGCACGCAGGTGAACCGGCAATGGATGTACGGTGACCGACGCACCTCCGAGTACATTAAGGGCCCGCATAATTTTCTCGAAGTGGCAGATGCAAACAAGCAGAATGGTTTTATGTATTGTCCATGTACTATCTGTGGGAATACGAAGGATTACTCTAACTCGAAAACCCTTCACGTCCACCTGCTTGAGAAGGGTTTCATGCCACACTATAATGTTTGGACCAAGCACGGAGAAAGAGGGGTTATGATGGAAGACAACAAAGAAGAAGAGGATGATGACTACTATCTGCCCCCTGAATACGGTGATGCTGCAATGGGGGAAGCTAAAGATCAAGAGGAACCAGACGATGTGCCCGATGATGATCTTCGCCGGGTCATTGTTGATGCAAAGAGACAATGCCAAAGTGAAAGGGAGAAGTTGAAGTTTGATCGCATGTTAGAGGATCACAAAAAAGGGTTGTACCCAAATTGTGAAGATGACAACACAAAGCTCGGTACCACACTGGAATTGCTGCAATGGAAGGCAGAGAATGGTGTATCTGATAAGGCATTTGAAAAGGTGCTAAAAATAATGAAGAATAAGCTTCCAAAGGACAATGAATTGCCCTACAGTACATATGAAGCAAAGAAGGTTGTCTGCCCTCTAGGATTGAAGGTGCAGAAGATACATGCATGCCCTAAGGACTGCATCCTCTACCGCGGTGCGTACGAGGATTTGAACGCATGCCCGGTATGCTATGCATTGCGGTATAAGATCAGACGAGATGCCCCTGGTGATGTTGAAGGCCAGCGCACCGGGAAGAGGGTTCCTGCCAAGGTGATGTGGTATGCTCCTATAATACCACAGTTGAAATGTTTGTTCAGAAACAAAGAGCATGCCAAGTTGATGCGATGCCACAAGGAAGACCGTAAGAAAGACGGGAAGTTGAGAGCACCCGGTGATGGGTCGCAGTGGAGAAAGATCGAGAGAAAGTGGGGGGACTTTACAGGTGACCCAAGGAACGTATGGTTTGGTTTAAGTGCAGATGGCGTTAATCCTTTTGGGGAGCAGAACAGCAAGCATAGCACATGGCCTGTGACTCTATGTATGTATAACCTTCCTCCTTGGTTGTGCATGAAGCGGAAGTTCATTATGATGCCAATGCTCATCCAAGGCCCTAAGCAACCCGGCAATGACATTGATGTGTACCTAAGGCCATTAGTTGATGAACTTTTACAACTATGGAATGGAAAAGGTGTATGTGTGTGGGATGAGCATGCACAAGAGGAATTTGACCTACGAGCGTTGCTGTTTGTAACCATCAATGATTGGCCTACTCTCAGTAACCTTTCAGGACAGACAAACAAGGGATACCACACATGCATGCATTGTTTAGATGACACCGAAAGTATATATTTGGACAAATGCAGGAAGAATGTGTACCTGGGGCATCGTTGATTTCTTCTGACCAACCATCAATGTCGAAAGAAAGGAAAGCATTTCAAAGGTGAGGTAGATCACCGGAAGAAGCCCGCCCTCCGTACTGGTGATCACATACTTGATATGGTCAATGATTTACAAGTAATCTTTGGAAAGGGTCCTGGCGGACTATCTGTTCCGAATGACGCTAAGGGACGCACACAAATGTGGAAGAAGAAATCTATATTTTGGGACCTACCCTATTGGAAAGACCTAGAGGTCCGCTCTGCAATCGACGTGATGCACGTGACGAAGAATCTTTGCGTGAACCTGCTAGGCTTCTTGGGAGTGTATGGGAAGACAAAAGATACACCGGAGGCACGGGAGGACCAGCAACGTGTGCACGAAAAAGACGACATGCATCCAAAGCAGTATGAAGGTCCTGCCAGCTACGCTCTTACCAAAGAAGAGAAGGAAATCTTCTTTGAATGCCTGCTCAGTATGAAGGTCCCGTCTGGCTTCTCGTCGAATATAAAGGGAATAATAAATATGGCAGAGAAAAAGTTCCAGAACCTAAAGTCTCATGACTGCCACATGATTATGACGCAACTCCTTCCGGTTGCATTGAGGGGGCTTCTACCGGAAAACGTTCGATTAGCCATTGTGAAGCTATGTGCATTCCTCAATGCAATCTCTCAGAAGGTAATCGATCCAGAAATCCTACCAAGGTTAAAGAGTGATTTGGTGCAATGTCTTGTCAGTTTCGAGCTGGTGTTCCCACCATCCTTCTTCAATATCATGACGCACGTCCTAGTTCATCTAGTCGACGAGATTAGCATTCTGGGCCCTGTATTTCTACACAACATGTTCCCCTTTGAGAGGTCCATGGGAGTCTTAAAGAAATATGTTCATAACTGTGCTAGGCCAGAAGGAAGCATCTCCATGAGCCATCAAATAGAGGAAAGCATTGGGTTTTGTGTTGACTTTATTCCTGACCTTAAGCCAATTGGTCTCCCTCGATCGCGGTATGAGGGGAGATTGACTGGAAAAGGCATGCTAGGAGCGAATTCAATAATATGTAGGGACGAGCATTCTTGGTCTCAAGCACACTACACAGTTCTATAGAATTCTACCTTGGTGACCCCGTATGTCAATGAACACAAGAATATTCTGCGCTCCAAACACCCAGAGCAGTGTGATGACTGGATTACATGTGAACACATCAGGACTTTCGGCAGTTGGTTGCAAACACATCTCATTGGTAACACCACTGTTGCAGATGAGCTGTACTCGTTGGCCAGGGGACCATCTTCGACTGTTTTGACTTACAAAGGGTACGAGATAAATGGGAATACATTTTACACGATCACCCAAGATCAAAAGAGCACCAACCAAAACAGTGGTGTCCGCTTTGATGCAGCAACCAACAGGGGAAAGGACACATATTATGGTTACATAGTGGACATATGGGAACTTGACTATGGACATGATTTTAAGGTCCCTTTGTTTCGGTGCAAATGGGTCAATCTGTCAGGTGGCGGGGTACAGGTAGACCCCCAGTACGGAATGACAACAGTGGATCTGAACAATCTTGGGTACACAGACGAACCATTCGTCCTAGCCAATGATGTGGCGTAGGTTTTCTATGTGAAGGACATGTCTACCAAACCGAGAAAAAGAAAAGATAAGGAAGCGAATACATCATATGATGAGCCAAAGCGCCACATAGTTCTTTCAGGGAAAAGAGACATCGTGGGAGTGGAGGGCAAGAAAGACATGTCTGAAGATTATGAAAAGTTTCATGAAATTCCCCCCTTCAAAGTGAAGGCTGACCCAAGCACCGTGTTGAACGATGAAGATTATCCATGGTTACGGCGCAATAAGCAAGGGACACACGCGAAGAAAAAGTGAAGACTTTCTCTCCACAACTATTCTGATGATGGCTTTGATCTAGAATATCACTGCAGTTACATGTCAAGAAATGAAATGCCTTTTGTAACAGATGAGTTTTCGTTTGAAACCCTGATACTTCGAAAGAGATTGTTCATTTTGTACATGAAGTGCATCCAGTTTTTACCGTAACCCTCTCAACTTTTTAGCACATGATATGTGGGTGAAATGATGATACCATGCGAACTTTCAACCATTTTAGAGTTCATTTGCAGTGCTTTTTAATTCAGGGTCATCTTAGCTCAAAATAAATCATGAAATGCATGAAAAATAGCAAATGAAGTCAGAAAAGGTTTGAAAAGTGATGATGTGGCTTTGAATGGTGCATATTGAATGCAGAGAAAGTCCTGAGTTCAAATATGTTTAAAAAATTGAAATCCTTTTGTAACAGATGAGTTTTCGTCCAAAACCCTGACACTTCGAAAGAGATTGTCCAGTTTGTACACGAAGTGCATCCAGTTTTTGTCGTAACCCTCTCTACTTTTTAGCACACACTATGTGGGTGAAATGATGATACCATGCCAACTTGCAACCATTTCAGAGTTTATTTGCAGTGCTTTTCAATTCAGGGTCATTTTAGCTCAAAATAAATCATGAAATGCATGAAAAATAGCAAATGAAGTCAGAAAAGGGTTGAAAAGTGCTGATGTGGCTTTGAATGGTGCATATTGAATGCAGAAAAATTCTTGAGTTAAAATATGTATAAAAAATTGAAATCCCTTTGTAACAGACGTGTTTTTGTCTGATCAAAGTTATTTAACTTAATAATATATAAAATTTATGCAACTAAAATTATCAAAGTTATTTTTGTTAAAAAATTTAATAGCAAAATGAATATTCATAAAGTATTTTTTGTGAAGAACTTTTAATATGCAAAAAAATAACATAAAAAAATAGCAAACCGGGACTAAAGGTTTTGGGTATTAGTCCCGTTTGGTTTGTCCCAGTTCCAGAACCGGGACTAAAGGCCCTCTGGAATCGGGACTAGTACCATGTTCTCTACTAGTGCCACCTCCCTTGTGGGAGGAGGAATTCTAGTGGGGGGAGGACTCCTCCTCCAAGTTCGGCCGACCCTAGGGGGAAACCCTAGGGCGCCAACCCCTCCCCTCCCTCCAATATATATTGGAGGGGAGAGAGGGTAGCTGCACCCCAAGCCACGGTGCAACCCTCTCTCCCCCCGTCTAGACCGTTTTTCCTCTAGATAGTTTCGGTGGTGCTTGGCGAAGCTCTGCCGGATCAGCTCCACCACTACCGTCACCACGCCATCGTGCTGCCGGAGTACTCATTTACCTTTCTGTCCTTGCTTGCTGGATCAAGAAGGTGGAGATCGTCATCGAGCTGTACGTGTGCTGAATGCGGAGGTGCCGTCCGTTCGGCGCTAGATCATGATTGGATCGCGGGACGGCTTGCGATTTGGATCGCGAAGATGTTCGACTACATCAACCGTGTTTCTTAACGCTTCCTGCTTAGCGATCGACAAGGGTATGTGGATCCGATCTCTCCTCTCGTAGATGCTCATCACCATGGATAGATCTTGCGTGTGCGTAGGAAATTTTTTGTTTCCCAGGCAACGTTCCCCAACAGTGGCTTCATGATCTAGGTCTATGTGTAGATGAGATCACGAGTAGAACACAAAGGAGTTTGTGGGCGTTGATATTCAGATTGCTTCCTCCGTTGGTCTTTTCTTGATTCAGCAGTATTGTGGGATGAAGCGGCCCGGACCAACCTTACTCGTCCAAGTACGAGAGACCGGTTCCATTGACTGACATGTGACTTTGTTGCATAAAGATGGCTGGCGGGTGTCTGTCTCTCCCACTTTAGTTGGATCGGATTCAACAAAGGCGGTCCTTGAGAAGGTTGAAAAGCAATTTGTGTATCACCGTTGTGGTTTTGCGTAGGTAAGAATCATTCTTGCTAGATACCCATAGCAGCCACGTAAAACATGCAACAACAAATTAGAGGACATCTAACTTGTTTTTGCAGGGTATGTTGTGATATGATATGGCGAAAGACATGATGAGATATATGTGATGTATGAGATGATCATGTTTTGTATAGATAATCACGACTTGCATGTCGATGAGTAAGGCAACCGGAAGGAGCCATAGGGTTGTCTTTAATTTATTTTTGCCGTTTTGCTTTACTTTATCGCTATGAGTTAGCAATAGTTGTAGAAGCAATAGTTGGCGCGACAACCTCATGGCAACACGTTGATGGAGATCAAGATGATGGAGATCATGGTGTCATGCCGGTGACGATGGAGATCATGCCGGTGCTTTGGAGATGGAGATCAAAAGCACAAGATCATGGCCATATCATGTCACTTATGATTTGCATGTGATGTTAATCCTTTTATGCATCTTATTATGCTTAGCACGACGGTAGCATTATAAGGTGATCCCTCATTAAAATTTCAAGATAAAATTGTGTTCTCCCCGAGTGTGCACCGTTGCAAAAGTTCGTCGTTTCGAGACACCACGTGATGATCGGGTGTGATAGACTCTACGTTCACATACAACGGGTGCAAGCCAGTGTTGCACATGCGGAACACTCGGGTTAAACTTGACGAGCCTAGCATGTACAGACATGGCCTCGGAACACAGGAGACCGAAAGGTCGAACATGAGTCATATAGTAGATATGATCAACATGGAGATGTTCACCATTGAAACCACCTCATCTCACGTGATGATCGGACTTGGTGTCGGTGTCAAAACCGGCGGATCTCGGGTAGGGGGTCCCGAACTATGATGCTTGGAGCGATGGTAACAGGAGACAAAGGGGACAAGGTTTTACTCAGGTTCGGGCCCTCCTATGGAGGTAATACCCTACGTCCTGCTCGATTATATTGATTGTATAGAGATTACAGAGTTGATCTATCACGAGATCATATGACTAAACCCTAGATGAGTTATGTCTTCTCCCTATGACCTAAAACCCTTCGGCTTATATAGACGCCGAGGGTACCTAGGGTTTACACATGGTCGGTTACACGTCGAGGGGATAAACATGCCTATTCTACTTTAAACATGGAGAACACGCCTTGCTTCCAGAAGGTTCCTTTCTGGAATCCGGTCCTTCGAGTAATCAGTGTCCGGCGAACGCCCCACATAGTCCGGACCATACAAGGTAGGTCGGCCTCCCGAGGACCCCCTAGTCCAGGACTCCCTCAGTAGCCCCCGAACTAGCCTCCAACGCCAAGGGTCCAGGCTTCAGCTGCTTCAAATAGTCAGAGTCTTCGGCTTGCGAGGCGAGTTGCTTTCTCCGAATAGTAATCGGCTATACCTTTAGTCCGGCTTCCATCGACGCGTTGCTTTTCCGATCACGGGTCATCCGAACACCATGTGTAACCCGGCCCATAAGGCCTAATGTCTAGGAGCCAATAGGGCTCTTCTGACAACCTTTTAGACGAAAGGTTGCGGCCCATCATGACCGCTGAGTCAGTCGTACAGACTTATTTAGCGGCTCGAGGCCGTTTTTATCGGCACGATCCATCAATGCACAGATCGTGCTCCGTTTCATACGGGACATGCTTAATCATGCGCGTGTAACGCCGTGCACGCCTCGGGAAGTGGAGAGATTCACGGCGTGGTGGAGGGAGGCTAACCAGCAATGGCCCTTAATAAAAAGGGAAAAAACCCCAAGGCTCATCCACACTCCTCCCTTCGCATCTCCGCCTCCCTAGACTTCCGAGCTTACCGAGCCCAGATCTAGGTTTTTCATTCTTCTCCCTTCGAGGTCAGCCATGGCCAGCGGGAAGTGGGAGGCCTCCACAGTCACAGACAAGGACATCCGAGAGCTCAAGGACGCCGGATACATCCCTGCCAGTGTCTTCCACCGCGCCGCCGAGGAGGGTCAGGTGATTCCCACCCCTAAACAAGGAGAAAGGGTGGTTTTCGTCCCTCATTTCATCCGAGGATTAAGCTTCCCACTTCACCCCTTCGTGAGGGGTCTGATGTTCTTTTATGGGCTCGATTTCCATGACCTTCCGCCGAACTCCTTCATGCACATATCTGCATTCATCACCGTCTGTGAGGCTTTTCTGCGGGTGGAGCCGCACTTCGGACTATGGCTTAAGACCTTCAACATCAAGCCGAAGTATGTCGCCGGCGCGCATGCGGACTGTGGCGGGGCAGTCATCGGAAAGCTTCCACGCGCAGTGTGGCCGTCCAGCACCTTCATCGACACCATCAAGACTTGGCAAAAGGAGTGGTTCTATATCACCGAGCCAAAGGAGGAAGAGGGCGGAACTGTTCCTGCTAAATGCGGAACTGTTCCTGCCGAATTCAGGTCCGGCCCCCCAACCAGATTAACCTCGTGGGTCCGAAAGGGCCTTGATTGGGGGTCGGCTACCAAAGTAGAGGACCTGCAGAGGGGCATTGCCTCCCTAATCAGGGAGGGCGTTGGCCTGACCAATGTGGTCCAGGTTATGCTCCGGCGACACATCCTTCCCTGCCAGCGCCGGAGTTCTCCTATGTAAGATTACCGGACTGACGACGATCCTACAGTTCGCCGACTCTTCTGCACCACGTGGGAGAAACTATGGAAGGCGCTGTTCAAGGCGCAGAAGGACTGGCCGGGCGAGAAGGAAGACAAGGGCTTGAGCGCCGCCAAGCCCCCTTCCAAGGTATGTCATGATTTCAATAGATCGGCTTTATTCTTCCGTAGGTTACCTAAGGATTTTCCGATCATTTATGCAGGAATGGCTGAACAAAGCCAAGGACTTCAAGAGTCCGGCTCCACAGCCTGAGGACCCTCGGTCCCCACTGCTGTTGGAGATGCTCGTCGTGGCGCCCTACAAGGCGCCAGAGAAGAAAGAAAAGAAGAAGACAGGCCGAGCTGGCCTGCGCACCAGGGACCAGCTAGAAGCTGAGTCCGGAGAGACCCATGCCTCCTCGAATCAAGAGGAGGAGGAGCATGAGGTTGAGGGGGGAGGCGATTCCCCTCTCACAAGAAAGAGGGTGACGTCATCGGACGCCTCGGAGGATGAACCTCCTCCAGCCCAGAAGAAAGCACGCCGGTCACAGGTGATTCTGTCCGACGATAGTTTCGGCCTCGGACACTGAGTCCGAGGAGTACGAGAGGGTTCCGCGAAGGACCCTCAGGGTTAAGCCCCCACCTCGAAGGTATAGATCCGAAGACTTTGTAAATACTAAGCTTCATCAATATATTTAACATGCGAGCGTCAATTAACTTGTAGCCCGCCTCGCGCCCTTCCCATCGACCAAGACTCGGATGGGGAGACCCCGCCTACCGATCTAGCTGAGAGCGGAAACGTGTCACACCCCTCCCCTCCAGATGCCACTAAGGAGGCCACGGAGGTGTCATCCCAACAGGTTCCCCTGGGGCCGGACACTGGAGGCGGGGGCGACGCGGTGATGGTCGAGGTTAATACCTCGGCCACCGAAGACCCGGGGGAGAAGGCCCTCCCGGATACCGAGGAGACTGGACAAGGAACTGTCCAGTCGCCTCCAAGGCTGTCTCTGGAGCACACCATGCATCCGGAGACACAGGTTCATTCTCCGACTGGGGATCGGGTTAACCGACCCCCACCGGTGCTTCCGACCACCGGGTGGCCGGCCATGGGGGAGGCTCTATCCAGTGCCTCCCTCTCTGAGGAGCACCGTATCCTTATGGGTACGGTGCTGCAGAGTATTCAGTCCGTAGATACCGGACTGCAAGAGGCCTTCAACGGCCTCTTGACGGGTTTTCAGGTGAGCAAGGCAGTGCCCCGTTTTTGTAAAACATTGATATGTTTAAGCAATTGTTTATACACATAGCAGCCCCCGAGCCCTAGGTAAGTTTGAAAAACTTACGTGGGGGTCAAGACAAAGGTCCCTATCCGAACTAGGCACATGTTCAGATTGTTCGGTCATCCTTTAAGGAGTCCGGACATAGGATTATGATAATTCGGAGGTCTGTGAACTCCTGTAATATGGGATATCTTTATTTTTTACAGGCTTCGGCCTCGGCGGCGTCCGGTAACGCCGCTGAAATAGAGGAGCTGAAGCGGAATCTTAAGAGCTCCGAGGATGAGCTTGACGCTCTAAACCGGAGATTCGACGAGGCGCAAGGTAAGCTGATGAGAGTATCTAAACTCCGCTTTTCCGTTCTATCAACACGGATGTTTTAATATAAGTCAATGCTTATGCAGCCTCGGCGAAAGGGATGGAAAAGCTCAAGGCCGAGCTCGAGAAGGCAAAGCAGGAGACTGCTGTAGAGAAGGCGGCGACCAAAGAAGCGGTTGCCGCACTATCTGCCTTGCGAGCTACCAGCGACAAGCACCAAGCTCGGGTGGAAGAGATCCAAATGGAGCTCAAGGATGCCAGCAAAAAGTGCGAGGTCCTGGAGCTGAAAGAGAAGGGGCTAGCTGCCGAACTATCCACTCTAAAAACCGATCTCCAAAAGGAGCGGGTGGATAGGCGGACCTTCGAAGAGGAAATCAGCCAAGCCCAGGCTATCCTGAGTGGTAAGCCATATTTACTGCAGTGTATCTTCGGAGATGGTAGGTTCAAAGCGCTTACCCAAGTATGGCGTTCCGCAGGCGCCTGCTTGGACCTCCAGAAGAGCACAGCGGATGCGAAGTAATTCTATGCTTCGCGGGGAGAAGGAGATGAAGCCCGTGTTTTCTGGGCTCAATTTGACGCCCCCGAGCGAACTCCTCTCCTGAATGAGCAACTGAAGCAGCTGTTGGAGCTGCACAGGGTGGCGGAACCGGCCATGAAGGATCTCTGTATCCGGTTGTGGCCCAACGAGCCATTACCCGGCAGTTACTTCGGCCTGGTGCAGAAGCTGAGCGACGCCACTCCTCGGATCGACGCATTAAGGAGGTCTTCCTGCATCGAGGGGGCAAGGATGACCTTTGCGAAGGCCAAGGTACACTGGCCGGGGCTGGATCCGATGAAGGTGGCCACTGCTCCTCCGCCGCCTGGGAAAGAGTATAGGTGCCCCGAGCGGTACTTCTCCGGAGTTATGGAGGGTGCTCGGGCCATAGAGTCACAGTGTGTAAGAGATACTGTGTATGAGTAAACGCTTATGTAATATGTCCGAAGACTTGTTTGAACGCGTTTTTATGTATATAAAGTTGCATGGTTTATCATGTCTTGTGTGTTTTGCATCCTTTATAACTTCTTTGTGGCTGGTTAAATCTGAAGGCTGCGAGTCGTCGGCTTCAGCCCCCAGGTAGATACTATGTGGGGTGTCGCTTCCAAACGCACTATAACCCTTAGCCGAACTATCGGTACCCGAAGGCGGTAGTGCGGGGCGGACTAGGCAATCGGACCAGAATGCTTTATTACCTTCACTTAGCCGTAGGAGCGCGAGAAAGGAGTGCAGGAGGCTGATGACTAGCCCCCAGGAGTTTGTGATGTTCGGACGAACCGTGGCCAAAGCCGATATCACATGATTTGGACTAATACCAAACCCATCATATTACACAGAGTAACCTCTGACGAGATTAAGTTTAAACTCGGAATCGCAGACCGGCTCTCGCATACCATGACGGTCAGTTTTTGACTTTCTCCGCTGAGGCGCTTGACCAGACTAGCCGGAAGCCAAATCGCAGCGGTGCTCCCTTTGCCCCTTTAGCCGAACGAGCGGAACATAAAGGGGCAAGCACAGGAACCGGGCAACCCAACTCTTGACCCAAGACACAGTTCGGAACCAATGCATATAAAGCGGAAGTCCAAGACGCCGAACATGAAATCGATTGTGTATAGGGCGGTTTTAAAAGCGAGCCCCCGGTCTATTAGCCGGTTGCTTCGCAAAGGTATACCAAACAGGTTCGCAAGAAAAGAGGGAGAAATAGAGAGTATGCTAAAAAACGTCCAAACGAGCATGCATAATATGTCTATATTGTACTCAACCACTCTTTTCATTCAAAGTGCTGATGCAACTGTTTACAGGTATAAAAGATAAAATATAAATCTTACAGGAGGGTGCTGTGCTAAGGGTCTTCGATTTGTGGCCTGACATCCGCGATATGCCTTGCTGCGTATCCTCTCCCGCGTCCACCAGGACGGTGTATACCTTGATAGGTGTATTGTTCGGCGAACGGACTATTGTAGAAGAGTCTTGAGAAGTCGCCGAATTTTGAACGAGCTTGACGCCTTAGTAAGTACTTGCTGGTACCTGTCATGTGTCCGAAGACATGTTTGAGGGTGATAGTTCAGTCCAGCCGAAGACTTACCCTGCATCAATGTTTCCCCACCGCAGCCCATGGAATTTTAAGCGCGAAGTTATGCTCCCTTGGCACGTATTTTGCGGGATATAGGGCCATGCGGTGGGGGGCGAATCCCTATTTATTGGGAGAGGAAGTTTCTGGTACTTCGGTTTGAGACCGAGCCCGCTTCCCAGCCTTGGATGCCTTTACGGCGGACGTCAGAGTCTGCCGATCATCGGTATAATGGAATTCGGCCGCCAGGGCCAACGCATGTTCCTCAGTTCGGAGTGACTGCTCTGTATTGCCATTGACAGTAATGACCCCTCGGGGGCCAGGCATTTTGACCTTGAGGTATGCGTAGTGTGGAACGGCGTTAAAGCGAGCGAACGCTGTACAGCCGAGCAGGGCGTGAAAGCCGCTGCGGAATGGTACTATGTCGAAGATCAAGTCCTCACTTCGGAAGTTGTCGGGCGAGCCGAACACAACCTCCAGGCTTATAGAGCCTATACACCGGGCTTCAACGCCTGGGATCACTCCTTTAAAGGTAGTGTTACTGGGCTTGATCCTTGACGGATCTATGCCCATCTTTTTCACCGTATCTGAATAGATCAGATTGAGGCTACTTCCACCATCCATGAGGACCTTGGTTTGGTGGTACCCATCTATGATCGGGTCTAGGACAAGTGCGGCCGAACCCCCATGACGGGTACTGGTCGGATGGTCACGTCGATCAAAAGTGATCGGATATGCCGACCACGGGTTATACTTCGGAGCTACAGGCTCTATGGCGTAGACATCCCGAAGGGCGCGTTTCCTTTCCTTTTTGGGTATATGAGTGGCGTAGATCATATTTACTGTCTTCACCTCTGGGGGGGATTTCTTTTGACTGCCACCGATCGGACCACGAGGTTCATCCTCGTCCTCGCTGCGTGGGCTCTTACCTCAGTCCTCGGTAGCGAGCTTGCCGGCCTGTTTGAAAACCCAACAGTTACGATTGGTGTGATTGGTGGGCTTCTCCTGAGTGCCATGTATCTGGCAAGGCCTCTCCAGAATCTTGTCCAGCGGGGTAGGTCCGTCATGTTTGCCTTTAGGAGGCTTCTTCCGCTGCCCAGACCGGGAATTGCGGAAGCTGGCGTTAACGGCTGTGTCATCGGCATCACTGTTGTTATGCCGGCGCTTATTCTTGTTGCGCTTTGGTTTCCCATTTCCGTCCCGAACCTCAGAGGTTCCAGGGTCTTCGGGATTGTGGCTGCGTCTAGCCAGCCAGTTATCCTCACCCGCGCAGAAGCGGGTCATGAGTGATGTAAGGGCGGACATTGTCCTGGGTTTGTCTTGGCCGAGCTGCCGAGCTAGCCATTCATCCCTGATATTATGCCTGAAAGAGGCGATAGCTTCAGCGTCGGGGCAGTCTACGATCTGATTCTTCTTTGTCAGGAAACGATTCTAGAATAGCCTCGCGGACTCCCCTGGTTTCTGAACGACATTGCTGAGATCGGAGGAGTCCGGTGGCCGGACATAAGTGCCCTGGAAGTTAGATCGGAATGCCTCTTCTAGGTCTTCCCAACATCCGATGGAGTTTTCTGGGAGGCTATTCAGCCAGTGCCAAGCTGGCCCCTTGAGCTTCAGGGGTAGGTATTTGATGGCGTGGAGGTCATCTCCTCGTGCCATGTGGATGTGGAGGAGGAAATCCTCAATCCATACGGTTGGGTCAGTTGTCCCATCGTATTGCTCTATGTTTACGGGTTTAAACCCTTCTGGGAACTGGTGCCGCATTACCTCATCTGTGAAACACAGTGGGTGTGCAGCGCCTCTAACCCGAGCTATAATGCGCCGATGATCGGTGTCTGTCCTAGCTCGGTCTCGTTCCCGATATTCATTGTGGTCGAACCAAGACCGGTACCCTTCCCGTCTATCGGGCGAGTATCTTCGGGATCCGTAGATGGATCGAGTGCGACCCGCATTATTGTCTAGGTCGTGTCATAGGTCGAACCTGTAATTGGGCTCTAGTGGCTCCTTTCCCCGTCTGCGGGGTATTGTCGGCACGTAGCCGGTCTCGTCAGCCGCCCTATCTCGTCCTCGAGGAGGACGGTCTGGCTTATCGTATGGGGTATGTTCGGGAGACGGCGTATTGGTGAGCTCATCATCGAACTGTGGCAGCAGCCTTCGGCGCGGGTAGCTCTTTGGTTGGTCCGATAGACCGACGCCGTACTCTTCCTCCGCTGAAAGGACTCTTGTCCATCGGTTATGGAGGTCGTCTTGTTCGGCTTTGAGCTGTCGCTCCTTTGCTTTCAGGCTGCGAGCTGTGGATATCAGCTGTTGTCTGAACAATTCCTGATCTGCAGGATTGTCGGGAATGGCAAAGTCATCGGCATCCGCATTATCCTCCCCCTCAATAGAGCGGAGGTAGTCGTCGGCCAGAGGGTCATCTGGGTCATCGGGGTTGCGGCGGTCTCCAGGCTCCTCCTGACCCTCTAACGGGTTATCGGGGATTTCGGGACCGCCGATGTCATCTGGAGTATCATTGTTTCCGGTGCCATCGATAGACTTGCGCCCCTTTTTTCCTTTGGACCGTTTATGCGGTTTTCGGCGCCTTGACGATGCTTCATCCGATTTATCGCCATTGTTTTTTGGAGTGTCCACCATGTATATGTCGTATGTGGAGGTGGCCGTCCACTATCCAGTCTTGGCAGGGGTGGGGGAGTGATCTTCCTCGTCCATGTACCCTGCCTCCTCGGAAGCGTAGTCTAGCATGTCGGTTAAATCCTCGACAGTGGCTATCAAGTGTGTGGTGGGTGGGACGAAAAATCCGTCCTGACCCATCTGAGGACCGATCTGAGAATAGATCGGGGTAGGGTTGTCGCAGATTCTCATCGACGAGATCCGATCTAGAGCTTCGTCGAGTATTGAGAGCTCAATCGGACCGGTCTGCCTGGAGCCTCCGGAGTTAACCTCCGATGCGTCCGTGCAGGGAGTGTGTTCGGTAAGAACGAGTGTTCGATCGTCAGGCATTATGACCCGATCCGAACTTAAGGTCAGGCCCTCGCCAGGGCAGGTCCCATGGTCGGGGTCGGTAGATGAGCCTGGGGTTAAAGCCTCAGGGTTCTTGGGCACGGCAGGCGAGACTGTGGGCCCGGTTAGGGATAGATCGCCTTGGGAGTCTACGTAGAACGCTAGGTTCCCGAACCTGACCTCCTGATCAGGGGCGAAACTTTCGACACGGCCAAGACGGCCGGCCGGGTCGGCGTGCAGCACTATGCTGCCAAAGGCGAAGATCTGTCCGGGGACAAAAGCCCCCACATTACGGACCTCTTCGTTGATGACTAGGCGAGCCATCGATTCCTTCTGGCGATCACAGTGGAACTCTCAATGAAAGCACCAATGTCGGTGTCAAAACCGGCGGATCTCGGGTAGGGGGTCCCGAACTATGATGCTTGGAGCGATGGTAACAGGAGACAAAGGGGACAAGGTTTTACCCAGGTTCGGGCCCTCCTATGGAGGTAATACCCTACGTCCTGCTCGATTATATTGATTGTATAGAGATTACAGAGTTGATCTACCATGAGATCATATGACTAAACCCTAGATGAGTTATGTCTTCTCCCTATGACCTAAAACCCTTCGGCTTATATAGACGCCGAAGGTACCTAGGGTTTACACATGGTCGGTGTAACGCCCCCATGTAATAGCTACAGTAATCACCCCTTTGACAGTGCCATGTCATCATGATTAACCGTGCTTGAGCATCATTGCATCATATCTCATTTCAAATTCCAATTTAAACTTGCAATTCAAACCTAAAGTGAAAATAAAAGTTGTTCAAAACCAGAAACTAAAATGTTCATTAAATAGCACATAATTCATAACTAATTATGTTGGGGAAAACAACATCACCATAATTCCAAAATTTGCCCCTAGCTAGTTAAAACAGTAGCTAATAATAATAATTTAACACTAAATTAATTAATGGGATTTAAAATGAAATCATATTTTTATCAAACCAATTTTTGGTGGGTGAAAATAATGCACTACAAATTATGAGCCAAGCCACACATTTTATAAAAGTCAACTAGTGGTCAAACAATTTGCAAAACAGTGGAAGAGAAAAGAAACAAAAAAGAAAAAGAAAAGGGGAGAGACTTGCTGTTGCTGTGGGCTTCGAGTGCACAATAAGGAAAGGCCCAGCCCGCCAGGGCCTTTCGTCCTCCTCCCGCCACCACCGCGCGCTGTCGCCGGTTCCCGTCGACACGTCGCCGTCGACGCACGCGTCGCCCATCCGCCGTCGCCGTGGGGTGGATAAGATCCCCTCGGCCTCCCCCGCAACCCTAGCGCCCACTTTCCCCCTCTCCCCACTCGCACGCGCTCGATCCCCTCCTCGCCCGCAAGCTCGTCGCCGTCCACCGTCGATCCCGCGCCCACACCGCCTCTCGCGCCCCGCCGAGTGGTCCTCGAGCTCTGCCGTGACCTCCTCTACCTCCTCGACCACGCGCTCGAGCCCCGGAGTCCCTGCATCGATGCGCCCGAGCTCTTCTTCCTCCTCTGCTCCGACGAGCTTCGCCGTCGATTCCGGCTACTCCGAGCCCTCCCCGAGCACGCTTTGAACGGCTACACCTCACGGTGAGCCTCGCCTTCCTCCCCTGCCCCTTCTCATGGTCGCTAGCTCGCCGTAGCCGTCGATTTCGCCGTAGTCCGACAGCGCCGCCGCCTGTCCTCGTCGCCGGCGTCACTCCGGTGACCAAATGGTCCCGGTCATGCGCCCGTTTGATCCGCCGCACCGCGTAACACCTTCCTGTCCTCTCCGTTCGCTCGAAAGCGCACCGTAGCCTCGTCCCCGTCGCCCGTCCGAACGCCTCGCCGCCGGCGAGATCCTACCGCTCGCCACAGGCCGCCTCAGCTGCTCCCACCACCACCGTTCGACGCGGCGTTGAACGGCCATTCGAACGCGACTGGCCGCGTCGCAAATGGTGCCCCCTACGCGAAACCCGCGTCGCGCCACCGTTTCGGGAGCTCGCCGGAGCTTCTCCGGCGGGATTCCAGCGAAGCCGCGGCCGCCGTCCGACGTGGCCAGCCCTGGCCCACTGCCAGTGACACTGGCCGGTGGGGCCGTGGGCCCGTTGACCAGTCAGCGCCGCTGACTGGGTCAGCTGAGCCACTGACATGTGGGGCTCCTCCCCTCTGTGTCTATGACATATGGGTCCCACTGTCAGTTAGTTAATTAGGTGGTTAGGATTAATTAAAAAATAATTAAATTAGTTTAATCAGTCACTGACAGGGCGGGCCCACTAGTTAATTAGGATAATTTAACCCTGTTAATTAAAATGAGCCTATGACGTGTGGGACCCACTGTCAGGTTTGACCTGGTCAACCCCACTGTTGACTGCTGATGCAATGCTGATGTCATGCTGACATCATCCCAACACTGTTCTGGATAATGTTCTGGATAATTCGAATTAATTAATTAAAATAAATTCAGAAAATATTTAAAACTTCAAAAATTCATATCTTTTAATCCGTAAGTCAGATGAAAATAATTTATATATGAAAGTTGATCAGAAAAATGCCACGAATCCAAATATGCCATCCACTCATCTGTCACATGCCTCTAGCTATTTGAACATGGAACTTTTTGACCGTTTGCAGTAGATGAATAGTGCACCACTTTAATAAAACAAATCCAATTAAATTTTTATTAATTCCCAAGAGTTATCTAAATCATATAGATAGGCAGTAGCACATCTGCATATCATTCTAGGCATGTCACGCATAGTGATTGTATTTTGCTGTGGATTTATTGTTTCCTCTCCCCCTTCTCTCTCGTTAGACCTGGTGCCCGCCGACGCCGCTGCTTCAGAGTTCGACTACACCCCCGACGACCAGCCGACTGACGACCACGCCTTTGCCGCAGAGCAACCAGGCAAGCAAACCCCCTTGACGCATGCCTATATCACCCATTCCTTTCTCACTCCTGCTTGCATTAGAAATTGCCGCTGCTACTGTTTTATCCTATTTCTGAGGCATAGCCTGTTTTTGATAACTGCTATTGATACCTGCCTTATTATCCAAACTGCTTAGTATAGGTTGGATGGAAAACCATCTGTGGCCCCTCTCCCTTGCTGTAGTTGCTCCGCTTTAGTACCTGTGCCCCGTTCGAATGTTCGACGGGTTGAGAACAGCACATCACAGCACCCCCTTAAATTGCTCGACACTGCAGAGCTGGCATCGAGTGCCGAGGGTGATACCTCTTAGCTCACTTTCGATGGTGCCTCTGTAGAATAGCTTCCCGGATGTGTGTTATCGAGGGTGATTCCTCTTACATCACCTCCGCTAAGCTACCGTTGCGCAACTCCTCGAGTGGAAATCCATCGAGGGTGATTCCTCGGATTCCTCCTCGATACTTGGACACACGGTTACTTTGACCTTTGTTACAGGCGGGTCCACCTCGAGAGGTACCCGCGGGGAAATGTAAAGCCGGGCTGGCCCCAAGGGTGCCCGCGAGCGAATATCATTAAAGACGGGTCGGCTCCAAGAGCACCCGCGCGATACTAAATACGCCTAACGGAACTGGGTATTTGATCTGAGTGGGTCGTCGTGCCCATTTCACACTACCACCACGTGGGATAATGGTTTAATGGGGCCCTCTGCAGCGTAGTATCAGCCGAAAGCTCTTCAGACGTCACAGGTTACTTTGCGGGCTGATCGTCGGGATTGGGCTGGTACTTCACTGGGTTGTTCAGTGTCGCGCCTGCACCCCGACCACCCACGCAACGTGCAGGAGTGCGGAGGGCGATGGCCCAAGACCTCTTCGTGCTTAGGATTTAGACCGGCGTGTTGACCTCTCTGCTGAGCTCTAGGTCGGGCTGCGTTGTGTCGATCACCCGAGGCCGGGTATTACCCAGCAAGTGTATCCGGCCGGAGGTAATCGAGCGTGTTGGGTAACAGTAGTGCACCCCTGCAGGGAAGATATCTATTCGAATAGCCGTGTCCACGGTAACAGGACGCTTGGAGTTGTGCCCGGATCCATGACAACTATAAAGAGATGATGATACATGATAAACTGTTAATACTGCTCTCGGGATCGCTTTCTCGCAGGGTGTCGAGAAAGGATCTCAGGGCATTGCTACTGTATGACAACATGTATGCTACTACTATCTACTCTCTTCTGATGCTGCAAGACTACTTGAAGATGCTAGTCTTCGATAGGCTAGGCCTTTCTCTCTTCTGGCATTTCTGCTATATAGTCCACAGATACAACCTTTTCATTTGATACCAATGCATATTTAGCATAGTTCTGATGTCAGTCTTGCGAGTACTTTGGATGAGTACTCACGGTTGCTCTGCTATTCTTTTTCCCCCATATCCAATTGTTGATGCATCAGCCGATGGAGCCCAGGAGCCAGACGCCACCGCTGGAGCCTACTACCAGGAGGGTCCCAACGGCACTTACTACTGGGTTGATCCAGCCGACCAGGAGTAGTTAGGAGGTTCCCAGGCAGGAGGCCTGCGCCTTTTCGATCTGTATCGTTGTTTGTGCTAGCCTTCTTAAGGCAAAACTTGACTAACTATGTCTGTACTCAGATATCATTTGTGTGTATGACTTATGTATTCGGGTCCTCGCGATCCCTGGTTTGTAATATGATGATTTATGTTTGTAGTTGTGCCTAAAGTTGTGTTGTGATATTGATTAGTGAGTCCCTAATCTTGGTCGTACGCGTCTGCGTGTATGATTAGCGTACGGTCAAATTGGGGGCGTCACAGTCGGTTACACGTCGAGGGGATAAACATGCCTATTCTACTTTAAACGTGGAGAACACGCCTTGCTTCCAGAAGCTTCCTTTCTGGAATCCGGTCCTTCGAGTAATCAGTGTCTGGCGAACGCCCCACATAGTCCGGACCATACAAGGTAGGTCGGCCTCCCGAGGACCCCCTAGTCTAGGACTCCCTCACTTGGGTTGGTGGATTTGGATCATGTCACACTTAGACAACCTAAGGGATGTTGATTTGAGTGGGAGTTCTTTAGTAATATGATTAATTGAACTCATTATCATGAACATAGTCTAAGTTGTGTTTGCAAAATTATGTTGTAGATCCATAGCTCGCGCTGTAGCTCCCCTGTGTTTTTGATACGTTCCTAGAGAAAATTGAGTTGAAAGATGATGGTAGCAATTATGCGGACTAGGTCCGTGATCAGAGGATTGTCCTCAGTTGCTGCGCAGAAGGCTTATGTCCTTAATGCACCACTCGGTGCGCCACCCCCTCAAGCGGCGTCTGTGGATGTTGTGAACATCTGACAGGAATGTTCTGATGACTACTTGATAGTTCAGTGCGTCGTGCATTACAACTTAGAATTGAGGCTCCAAAGATGTTTTGAATGTCACGAAGCATATGAGATGTTCCAAGAGCTGAAATTGGGATTTCAGGCACATGCCCGTGTTGAGAGGTATTAGACCTCCAACAAGATTCTTTGCCTGCAAGATGAAGGAGAATAGCTCAATCGGTGAGCATGTGCTCAGATTGTCTGGGTGCTACAATCGCTTGAATCAAGTGGGAGTTGATCTTCCGGATAAGATAGTGATTGATATAGTTCTCCAAGTCACTGCCACAAAGATACTAGAGCTTCGTGATGAACTATAAACATGTCAGGGATGGAAAAGATGATCCCTGAGCTATTCGCAATGTTTGACACCGCGAAGGTAGAAATCAAGAAGGAGCATCAAGTGTTGATGGTTAGTAAAACCACTAGTTTTGAGAAGGGCAAGAAGGGAAACTTCATGAATGGCAAGCCAGTTGCCGCTCAAGAGAAGAAACCCAAGGTTAAACCAAAACCGGAGTCTAAGTGCTTCTATAATAAGGGGAACGGTCACTGGTAGCGGAACCGCCCCAGATACTTGGCAGATAAGAAGGCTGGCAACATCAACAGAAGTATATTTGATATACGTGTTATTGATGTGTACCTTACTAGTACTCCTAGTAGCACCGGGTATTAGATACCGGTTCAGTTGCTAATGTTAGTAACTCAAAATAAAAGCTACGGAATAAACGGAGACTAGCTAAAGGGGGAGGTGACGATGTGTGTTGGAAGTGTTTCCAAGGTTGATGTGATCACCATCGCACGCTCCCTCTACCTTAGGGATTAGTGTTGAACCTAAATGTCATTTGGTGTTTTGCGTTGAGCATGAACATGATTAGATCGTGTTTATTGCAATACGGTTATTCATTTAAGTTAGAGAATAATGGTTATTCTGTTTACATGAATAATTCCGTCAATGGTCATGCACCCAATGTGAATGGTTTATTGAATCTCGATTGTAGTGTTACACATGTTCATAATATTGATGCCAAAAGGATGCAAAGTTAATAATGATAGTACCACATACTTGTGGCACTGCCGCCAAGGTCATATTGGTGTAAAGCACATGAAGAAACTCCATGCTGATGGATCTTTTGACTCACTCGATTTCGAATCGGTTGAGACATGCGAACCATGCCTCTTGGGCAAGATGACTAAAACCCCTTTTTCTGATTTGATGGAGCGGGCAAGTAACTTATTGGAAATGATACATGTTGATGTATAGGGTCCAATGAGTGTTGAAGCACGCAGTGGATATCGTTATTTTCTTACCTTCACTGATGATTTGAGTAGATATGGGGATATTTACTTAATGAAACACTAGTCTGAAATGTTGGAAAAGTTCAAGCAATTTCAGAGTGAATTTGAAGATCATCATGACAAGAAGATAAAATGTCTACGATATGATCGTGGAGGTCAATATCTGAGTTACGAGTTTGGTATGCAACTTAAGACAATGTGGAAATTGTTTCACAACTCACGCCGCCTGGAACACCATAGTGTGATGGTGTGTCCGAATGTCGTAGTCGTGCTCTATTGGATATGGTGCATACTATGCTATTTCTTCTCATTTTGCCCCTATCGTTTTGGGTTATGCATTAGAGACAACTACATTCACTTTAATAGGGCACCATCTAAATCCATTGAGCTGACACCGTATGAATTATGGTTTGGCAGAAACCTAAGCTGTCATTTCTTAATGTTTGGGGCTGCGATGTTTATGTGAAAAGGTTTCAACCAGATGAGCTCGAACCCAAAGCAGACAAATGCGTCTTCATAGAATACTCTAAGGAAACATTTCGGTATACCTTCTATCTCAGATCCAAGCGTAAAGTGTTTGTTGTTAAAAACGGGTCATTTCTCGAGAAAGAGTTTCTCTCGAAAGAATTGAGTGGGAGGAAAGTAGAACTTGATGAGGTTATTGAACCGTCACTTCAGTTGGATGGTAGCTCGACGCAAAAAGATGTTTCTGTGGTGCCTACACCGAATGAAGAGGAAGTTAATGATGGTGATCATGACACTTCGGATCAAGTTACTACCGGTCCTCGTAAGTCGACAAGGAATCGTACCGCCCCTGAGTGGTACGGCAATCCTGTCTTGGAAGTCATGTTCTTAGTGTTGGAAATATGCCCTAGAGGCAATAATAAATTGGTTATTATTATATTTCCTTGTTCATGATAATCGTTTATTATCCATGCTATAATTGTATTGATTGGAAACTCAAATACATGTGTGGGTACATAGACAACACTATGTCCTTAGTAAGCCTCTAGTTAACTAACTCGTTGATCAAAGGATGGTGAAGGTTTCCTGGCCATGGACATGAGATGTCATTTGATAACGGGATCACATCATTAGGAGAATGATGTGATGGACAAGACCCAAACTATAAACGTAGCATGTGATCGTGTCAGTTTATTGCTATTGTTTTCTGCATGTCAAGTATCTGTTCCTATGACCATGAGATCATGCAACTCACTGACACCGGAGGAATACCTTGTGTGTATCAAACGTCGCAACGTAACTGGGTGACTATAAAGATGCTCTACAGGTATTTCCGAGGGTGTCTGTTGGGTTGGCATGGATCAGGACTGGGATTTGTTACTCCGTGTGACGGAGAGGTATCTCAGGGCCCACTCGGTAATACAACATCACAATGAGCCTTGCAAGCAATGTGACTAAAGTGTTAGCCACGGGATCTTGTATTACGGAACGAGTAAAGAGACTTGCCGGTAACGAGATTGAACTAGGTATGGAGATACCGACGATCTAATCTCGGGCAAGTAACATACCGAAGAACAAAGGGAACAACATACGGGATTAACTGAATCCTTGACATAGAGGTTCGACCGATATAGATCTTCGTAGAATATGTAGGAACCAATATGGGCATCCAGGTACCGCTATTGGTTATTGACCGTAGAGGTGTCTCGGTCATGTCTACATAGTTCTCGAACCCGCAGGGTCTACACACTTAACGTTTGGTGACGATTAGTATAGTTGAGTTATTGTGTTGGTGACCGAAGGTTGTTCGGAGTCTCGGATAAGATCCCGGACATGACGAGGATCTCCGGAAGAGTCCGGAGATAGAGTGATATATGTGATAATGGTGTTTTGATCTCCGGAAGGGTTCCGGAATTCACCGGAAGGGGTTCCGGATGTTCACCGAAATGTTCGGGTGCAGCAACACTTTATATGGGCCAAAGGGGTACAGCCCACGAGGTATTGGAAAGTGCAAAAGGGAGTTTTGCTGCTGTCTTAAGTAGTAAGGCAGTACTGCCGCTCAAGCGGTACTACTGCTTGTGTGAAGCGGTACGACCGCTCAAGCGGTACTACCGCTTGTGTGAAGCGGTACTACCGCTTGTGCGCGGTACTGTAGGGATCCGAGTTGGACTCTTTCCGTGCGGGCCAAACCGACCTTGTGCGGGCAAAACCGACCTTGTGGAGGCTTTTTGTCCAAGTTTAGACCCCAGGGCTCAACATATAAATAGAGGGGCAGGGCAAGAACTTGATGAGGTTATTGAACCTTTACTTCAACCAGAGAGTAGCGCAGCGCAGAAAAATGTTTCTGTAGTGCCTACATCAGTTGAAAAGGAAGTTAATGATGATGATCATAAAGCTTCGGATCAAGTTGCTATCGAACCTCGTAGGTCGAGAAGGACGCGTACTGCTCCAGAGTGGTACGGCAACCCTGTCGTAGAGGTCATGTTGTTGGACAACGATGAGCCTACGAGCTATGGAGAAGCGATGATGGGCCCGGATTCCGAGAAATGGTTAGAGGCCATGAAATCCGAGATGGGATCCATGTATGAAAACAAAGTGTGGACTTTGGAAGTATTACCTGAAGGGCGTAAGGCCATTCAGAACAAATGGATCTTTAAGAGGAAGACGGACGCGGACGGTAATGTCACCTTCTATAAAGCTAGACTTGTGGCAAAGGGTTTTTCACAAGTTCAAGGAGTTGACTACGATGAGACCTTCTCACCCGTAGCGATGCTTAAGTCCGTCAGAATCATGTTAGCAATAGCTGCCTTTTTCGATTATGAAATTTGGCAGATGGATGTCAAAACAGCGTTCCTTAACGGTTTCCTTAAGGAAGAGTTGTATATGATGCAACCAGAAGGTTTTGTCGATCCAGAGAATGCTGACAAAGTTTGCAAACTCCAGCGATCCATTTATGGACTGGTGCAAGCATCTCGGAGTTGGAATCTTCGCTTTGATGAGGTGATCAAAGCGTTCGGGTTTATACAAGTTTACGGAGAAGCTTGTATTTACAAGAAAGTGAGTGGGAGCTCTATAGCGTTTCTAATATTATATGTGGATGACATATTGCTGATTGGAAACAATATAGAAATGTTGGAAAGCGTGAAGGAATATTTGAACAAGAGTTTTTCAATGAAGGACCTAGGAGAAGCTGCTTTCATATTAGGCATCAAGATCTATAGAGATAGATCAAGACGTTTAATAGGACTTTCACAAAGCACATACCTTGATAAGATTTTGAAGAAGTTCAAAATGGATCAGTCCAAGAAGGGGTTCTTGCCTGTTTTGCAAGGTATGAAGTTGAGTAAGACTCAATGCCCAGTGACTGCAGAAGATAGAGAAAAGATGAGTGTCGTCCCCTATGCTTCAGCCATAGGCTCTATCATGTATGCAATGCTGTGCACAAGACCCGATGTCAGCCTTGCCATAAGTATGGCCGGAAGGTTTCAAAGTGATCCAGGAGTGGAACACTGGACGGCGGTCAAGAATATCCTGAAGTACCTGAAAAGGACTAAGGACATGTTTCTCGTTTATGGAGGTGATCAAGAGCTCGTCGTAAAGGGTTACGTCGATGCAAGCTTTGACACTGATCCGGATGACTCTAAGTCGCAAACCAGATACGTATTTATTCTCAATGGGGGTGCAGTTAGCTGGTGCAGTTCCAAGCAAAGCGTGGTAGCTGATTCTACATGCGAAGCGGAGTACATCGCTGCCTCGGAGGCGGCGAAGGAAGGTGTCTGGATGAAGGAGTTCATGACAGATCTTGGAGTAGTGCCTAGTGCGCTTAACCCAATGACTCTGTTCCGTGACAACACTGGTGCCATTGCTCTAGCCAAGGAACCCAGGTTTCACAAGAGGACCAGACACATAAAGCGACGTTTCAATTCCATCCGCGATTACATCAAGGAGGACGACATAAATATTTGCAAAGTACACACGGATCTGAATGTTGCAGATCCGATGACTAAACCTCTTCCAAGGGCTAAACATGAACAACACCAGAACTGCATGGGTGTTCGATTCATTACAATGTAAATCACATAGTGATGTGAACTAGATTATTGACTCTAGTGCAAGTGGGAGACTGTTGGAAATATGCCCTAGAGGCAATAATAAATTGGTTATTATTATATTTCCTTGTTCATGATAATCGTTTATTATCCATGCTATAATTGTATTGATTGGAAACTCAAATACATGTGTGGGTACATAGACAACACTATGTCCTTAGTAAGCCTCTAGTTAACTAACTCGTTGATCAAAGGATGGTGAAGGTTTCCTGGCCATGGACATGAGATGTCATTTGATAACGGGATCACATCATTAGGAGAATGATGTGATGGACAAGACCCAAACTATAAACGTAGCATGTGATCGTGTCAGTTTATTGCTATTGTTTTCTGCATGTCAAGTATCTGTTCCTATGACCATGAGATCATGCAACTCACTGACACCGGAGGAATACCTTGTGTGTATCAAACGTCGCAACGTAACTGGGTGACTATAAAGATGCTCTACAGGTATTTCCGAGGGTGTCTGTTGGGTTGGCATGGATCAGGACTGGCATTTGTTACTCCGTCTGACGGAGAGGTATCTCAGGGCCCACTCGGTAATACAACATCACAATGAGCCTTGCAAGCAATGTGACTAAAGTGTTAGCCACGGGATCTTGTATTACGGAACGAGTAAAGAGACTTGCCGGTAACGAGATTGAACTAGGTATGGAGATACCGACGATCTAATCTCGGGCAAGTAACATACCGAAGAACAAAGGGAACAACATACGGGATTAACTGAATCCTTGACATAGAGGTTCGACCGATATAGATCTTCGTAGAATATGTAGGAACCAATATGGGCATCCAGGTCCCGCTATTGGTTATTGACCGTAGAGGTGTCTCGGTCATGTCTACATAGTTCTCGAACCCGCAGGGTCTACACACTTAACGTTTGGTGACGATTAGTATAGTTGAGTTATTGTGTTGGTGACCGAAGGTTGTTCGGAGTCTCGGATAAGATCCCGGACATGACGAGGATCTCCGGAAGAGTCCGGAGATAGAGTGATATATGTGATAATGGTGTTTTGATCTCCGGAAGGGTTCCGGAATTCACCGGAAGGGGTTCCGGATGTTCACCGAAATGTTCGGGTGCAGCAACACTTTATATGGGCCAAAGGGGTACAGCCCACGAGGTATTGGAAAGTGCAAAAGGGAGTTTTGCTGCTGTCTTAAGTAGTAAGGCAGTACTGCCGCTCAAGCGGTACTACCGCTTGTGTGAAGCGGTACGACCGCTCAAGCGGTACTACCGCTTGTGTGAAGCGGTACTACCGCTTGTGCGCGGTACTGCAGGGATCCGAGTTGGACTCTTTCCGTACGGGCCAAACCGACCTTGTGCGGGCAAAACCGACCTTGTGGAGGCTTTTTGTCCAAGTTTAGACCCCAGGGCTCAACATATAAATAGAGGGGCAGGGCTAGCACACGGGATACATCAGGATTTCCCAAGCCGTGTGCCGGCAACCCTAGCCCTCTAGTTCCTCAAGTCATAATCTCCGTAGTGCTTGGCGAAGCCCTGCAGAGATTGTTCCTCACCACCATCACCACGCCGTCGTGCTGCCGGAACTCATCTAGTACTTCACCATCGCTCGCTGGATCGAGGAGGTGAAGGCGTCATCAAGCCGTACGTGTGTTGAACGCGGAGGTGCCGTCTGTTCGGCACTAGTTCGTGATCGGATCGAGGGACGACTTGCGATTTGGATCGCGGAGACGTTTGACTACATCAACCGCGTTTCTTAACGCTTCCGCTTAGCGATCTACAAGGTATGTAGATTCACTCTCCCTCTCATAGATGCTCATCTCCATGGATAGATCTTTGCGTGTGCGTAGGAAATTTTTTGTTTCCCATGCAACGTTACCCAACAGTTAGACACAGTGAACCTATGAGCTATGAAGAAGCGATGGTGGGCCTGAATTCCAACAAATGGCTAGGAGCCATGAAATCCGAGATAGGATCCATGTATGAAAACCAAGTATAGACTTTGGTAGACTTGCCCGATGAACGATAGGCCGTTAAGTACAAATGGATCTTTAAGAAGAAGACAGACGCTGATGGTAAATATCACCATTTATAAAGCTCGACTCATCGCAAAGTAGTTTCCGACAAGTTCAAGAAGTTGACTACGATGAGACTTTCTCACCCGTAGTGATGCTAAAGTCTGTTGGAATTATGCTAGCAGTTGCTGCATTTTTCGATTGTGAAATTTGGCAGATGGATGTCAAAACATAGTTTCCTTAATGGTTTCCGTGAGGAAATGTTGTATGTGATACAACCGGAAGGTTTTGTTGATCCTAAGGATGCTAAAAGGTGTGCAAAACTCTAGCGATCCTTCTATGGACTGGGGCAAGCATCTCGGAGTTGGAATATACGCTTTGATAAGGTGATTAAAGTTTTTGGGTATATACAAAGTTTATAAGAAACTTGTGTTTACAATAAAGTGAGTGGGAGCACTATAGAATTTCTGATAAGTATATGTGGTTGACATATTATTAATCGGAAATAATGTAGAATTTCTGGAAAGCATAAAGGGTTGTTTGAAAGGAGTTTTTCAAAGGAATACCTGGACAAAGCTACTTAAATATTGGGCAACAAGATCTATAGAGATAGATCAAGACGCGCGATAAGACTTTCAGTGAGTACATACCTTGACAAGATTTTCAAGGAGTTCAAAATGGATCAGTCAAAGAAAGAGTTCTTGCCTGATTTGTAAGGTGTGAAGTTGAGTAAGCCTCAAAGCTCGACCACGGCAGAAGAATGAGAAAGGACGAAGGTCATCCCCTATGCCTTATACATAGGCTCTGAAAGGATCGATATGGTTGACTAGAGGGGGGGGGGGGGTGAATAGGCAACTACCAGTTTTTAACTTTTCTTTAACAGTTTATGCTTAGCAACAAATAGGTTGGCTAGATATGCATCTAGGTGAGAAACCTATATGATGCTAAACATAACAAGCAATTCAAGCAAGCAAGATAAACAATGTAAGTAGCTTGCGTGAAGTAAAGGTAAGAAATAACCACAAGAGGAACCGATGGAGACGAGGATGTGTTACCGAAGTTCCTTCCCTGTAAAGGGAAGTACATCTCCGTTGGAGCGGTGTGGAGGCACAATGCTCCCCAAGAAGCCACTAGGGCCACCGTATTCTCCTCACGCCCTCACACAATGCGAGGTGCTGTGATTCCACTAGTGGTGCACTTGGAGGTGGCAGCTGGACCTTTACAAACAACGTTGGGGCAATCTCCACAACTGAATTGGAGGCTCCTAACGACACCACGAAGCTTCACCACAATGGACTACGGCTTCGAGGTGACCTCTTCCGTCTAGGGTGCTCAAACACCCAAGAGTAACAAGATCCGCAAGGGATAAGTGGGGGGAATCAAAATTCTCTTGGTGGAAGTGTAGATCGGGGTCCTCTCAACCAAACCCTAGAGTATCAACAAGTTTTGTTGGCTAGGGAGAGAGATTGGGCAAGAATGAGCTTTGGGAAACTATGGAGCTTGGGGAAGGATAAGAGGTGAGGCTTCTTGGGGAAGAAGACCCCTTATATAGAGGGGAAGGGAATCTGCCCTTTACCCACCAACCAGCCGCACTTCAGCGGTAGTACCGCTGGTTGGGGTGGTACTACCGCCCAACAGAGAACCAGTAGAAGGGGCAGCGGTAGTACCGCTTAGTACTATCGCCCCTACTACCACTACGTCTGGGTGCTGGCGCGGGGCACCAAACACTCCCAGAAATGCGTCTGATGCCACGCGCGAGATGCCCAGCCCTCCCTTCTTTCCCTAAGCGGTACTACCGCCGGCTGGGGCGGAAGTACCGGTTGCGCGCGGTACTACCACTTCCCAGAGCGGTACTACCGCTGAGAGAAAGAAATGGAGAGTAGGGCAAGGACAGAGACTCCATGTTGCTGGGAAATGAATGGGGGTGTGAGTGTGTACATGATGATTCCTCCTAAACTTTCCCACTGCGGACCCCCTCTTCATAATACGGATTTTCCTATGACTTAATTCCACCGACACTAAATCATCGAAAAGACACCATCTTCTTTTTAGCTTCCTGAGGGGTAAGATAATCGTCTCGTGCCACCTGATATTCTCTAAAAGCTTAATGCACATGATTAGTCCGCAAACGCATTGTCATCAATCACCAAAACCATTAGGGTATAAATATGCCCTTACAATCTCCCCCTTTTTGGTGGATTGATGACAACACTGGATTTGCATAGAAAATAAATAAGAGAAAGAAAGCAAACCCAAAAGTGTACAAAAATATAGACGGGCTCCCCCTAGATGTGTGCTATATTTGATATGCTTTTGGAATGCAAAACACACATGCTAGGATCAACACTCCCCCTATATTTTAGAGATGAATACTCCTTGCAACAATATATAATCTGCCATAGATAACTAAACAAGGAGCACTATGTGAGAGTATAACATAGATGGTATAATGAAACTAACTCACAAAACGAGACATAAAGGGATAATTAAGGGTAGCATATGTCTTACACCATACGATGAAGTGATAGAAGTGTCACAACCATAAGCAAAGCAAAGCAAGGCAACTAGAAAGAGTTCACGAGCAATGACATAAAACAAAGCAACTCGGAAAGCAAACGCATGCTCGTGACTCGGCAAATCCCTACACTCTCTCCCCCTTTGGCAGCGAGACACCAAAAGGGCAGGGAGGACTAAGACACACAGGTGGCAGAACACAAGGACCCATCATTAGTACTCTCCGGACTCTGGAGTGTGGGAAATGGTGCCGGGCGGAGCTGGAGCAGAAGAGCCAGGCAGATCATCGTCAGAGTCCTTGCAGTGCCGTGAGATCCAGACATCCTCATCAGTAATATACTTCTCAGAACCACTGCTAACCTCCAACCCAACCTGTCTGCCAAGAGCCTTGTGACGCCGTCTAGCTTCCTTCTCAGCAACATGAGCCCTGTATTGACCCTTAGCCTGTAAACAGAACAACTTCTTCATCTTCTCCTTGAGCTTCTTAGCCCAAGATGGTTCAGCCAGAGACGGTGCAGAACGAGGAGCCGCACCACCCTGGACCACAAAGTCCTTATCATCCTCGTCATCCTCATCTTCATCCTCAACATCATCATCAGCCAAAACAGCCCCGGGAGCAACATAGTTTGCCCATTTGTCCTTCTGATGGAGCTGCACAACCTTATGAGAAACCACCTCACCATGCTCAAAGGGGGTGCCTGGATGGGTCTTAGCCCACGTGCTCTCAAGAAGAAGCATCAAGTATGGGCCATAAATAGGAACCTTACGATCAAAGACAACAGAGTGCAGTTCAGACCACATGATGTGAGAAATATCCAGAGAAGGCACCTTAGCAGAGTCCTTCATATGCTGACAGAAGAGCAACAGATCCACCAGGTAGGAGTGCACCATGTCCAAGTTGCCAACACGAGGAAACAAGGTGTTTCGAAATATGCGGTGCATAATATCAAGGAATGGCTGCAGAACATAAGTAGTTTTGTCAGTAGTAGAGGATACCTTCTCAGTGGAGTAGGGCCAAAGTTGGTGCTTGTGAGTTGCCATGGGTTCCTTGTGAGGGCGGAAACCGACAGGGTCATCGAGCCCCCTTCCTCAATGTGAAGAAGGTCCATGAACTCCTTCCATGTAGCAGACAATTTCCTCCCATTAGTCATCCAAGTCAAAGTCCTGGCATCATCAATCCCAAAGTGAACGGTAGCATAAAGCACGGCAATCATCTCAGCATTAAAGTCCTTGTTGAATTCCATGAGATGGGTGAGCTGAAGCTTCTGATAGAGCTCAATAGCCTGGCCAAAGTATTGGGCATTCTTTTCCAAGCACTCAATATCAATCGACTTGACATTTGGCACAAAGATGTTTTCCTTACCTAGAAGCACGTCATTGTAAACACACAACTGCTGCTTGGTCCAGAAGGGATGGTTGCAAACAACATTCTCTTGAGGAGTGACATATGTATCGTGACGGCGGATGGCCCAGTAATCTTTGATAGGGATCTTGTCCAGGGATGTGTGGCACCCCGGCTCAGAGAACCGGATTACCGGTATTTCCAGCCCAAGGATCATGTCCTCTGGAAACACACAACATCTTGGAACAGAACTGAACAGACTTTATTGATAGGATACGGGTACAAACTCATATCTTACAGTGGTGACGAGGCCAAAGGCGCCCTCGGTGCTATGACAATATCTACATTATTTATGTCACAAACAGGGCCTCGGAATACCAAGAACTTCTACTGCGTAGCAGAACATAGCGCAACTCCATCCACAGGGACACTGCTGTGGATACATCTTAGTTAGCATAGCCAGCACCTACAGGACCTCCGTCCTCGGGTTCTCCTGCATCTGGCATGATACGCCAGGTGAGTACTTTGAATGTACTCACAAGCTCACGACAACCAAGTAATGCAGCAAACAATAGCATAGCACATAATATCAATCAGGTAATGCACTTACTGTACTGAGCATCAACTTACTCTTACTCGGGTTGATTCACAACCCTCGGAATACTCACCGAGTACTTCCGATCATAAGACGAGTTCTTCCATCATTAACATCAATATTCTGGTTGACCATCTACTGAGGTCTGGACGGGCTGTCCAATACCGTGGACTCGGCTATTCGAATAGATTTGACACTCTACAGAGGTTGCGCACTTTACCCACACCATGAAGCACCTGGCCTCATGATCCCACTCGGGTGGACCAACGTTGCTTCAACAAAACCTGCCTGACCCGTGACTCTTTCATCGTACCACCGGCACTTTTCCTCCCCCGGAGGTCAGCCTTGGGTGGCCCCTGTGTCCTCATGACACCTGCCACCGTCATGGCCACGACCCAAACGGGGTCAAACTCTGTAGACCCAAACGGGGTTCTACTGTCCCAAACGGGGACGCCGGCACAACTCATCTATCAACTGGGCTCACAGGGTTGTCACCGCTTACCTGATCAGGGTAGCACGCCGTGCATAACCCTCCCTCTTTGGAGGTACCGGTGAAAGATCACGTAGTCAGACCCGGTCAGGGCCGTCCCATACCGGCAAGTGTGGTTGCACGGGTATGCCCGGATAGGTGACTCAAGATCAACCACTAAGTTTAATTGTCAACTAAAGTGGTTCAATATAGTTCTTGAGTATTAATTAATATTATGAATCAAATATATCAAATAAACCAACCTATTGCGTATGAAAATGCAATGCTATAGATATGCATGCATGAGATGGGTATCATGGCTTGCCTTGCTCTGTTGGGTGGTTTGGGCACTCTTGATCTTCAAAAGCACCAAATTCTCCTTCTGAAATATTTTCAAATATAATTGCAAATGTCACATAAAGCCATTTCTATCAACCAAATATTCTGTAGGTATTGGAAAAATGTCAAACTTGCTCAGAAAATAAAGGGGTTTATTAGGAACACAATGCAAAAAGAATCAGGTCAATATGAATTTTCTATAAAAAGATATTAGCAGTCAAAGTACTGGTCAAATCTGTCAAATAAACAAAAATCAGAAAAATCCAGAGCAGGCCACGTCGAAGGCGTAAACCGCCCGGGCGCCTCCACTAGAAAACGGTTCGGCGCCGGCGTGTCCCACTGACGGGTGGGGCCCGTCACTTAAAACAGAGGGGGAGAGAGAGAAGAGAAAAGAGGGGCGGCTCACCGACGGCGATTGCCGACGATGGAGAGGATGGAGAGGTCCGGCGAGGGTGGGAATGGAACCAGCGCTCGACGGCGGTCCTCCCTGTACCAGCAGCTTCTCCGGAGGTGCTCGGAAGGCGTCGTCTTCCTCCTCTCAGGCGGCGGGGTTTCGGGCGGCGGTGGAGCTCCGATCAGAGCTCGAGACCAGAGGGCCTTCCGGCCTTGGCTCGCTCTTGGAGGGCGATTGGGCTATGGCTGGAGGTGGTGGAGAGCTCGGGGGAGCTGGCTGTGGCTATTTATTGGGGGGGGGGGGGGGGGGGGGGGGGGGGGCGAAGGGCGGCGAGATCTCCCGAAGCGGCGGCGCTATGGCCATGTCGCCGGAGCAAGGACGCCCCGCTGGCTGTAGGGAGGTGGGAAACGCGATGGAGGAGGGCAGAAGCATTCAATGCTGGAGGGGATGGCTCAGGAGGAAGACGACGAGCGACACCGCCACTGTGACCGCACGGGCGGCATAGTGCTCGCGGTCGTGGCGGCCGCCGAGGGCTTCTCCGGCGAGGGATAAGGCTCTGGAGAGGCTGCGTGGCGACTAGGGACGATTTCGGCATGCTTGGACAAGCTGCTGCGGCGCCGGTCGTTTAGCTCGGACGAGAGCCGAGCCTGGCGCGGTCCAGAGCGCGGCGATTGACATGCCACAACCGTGCTCACCACGGTGTTGGACGCCAAGAGGCCACGCACGCCTGGCAAAACTTGTCCAGCGTGTCGACCCTCGATCCCTCACCTCACTTGTACCACTAGTTTGGCTTGATTCACGCAGAGATGAGAGATATAATCAACAACAGTTTATGATAGAAAACTAGAGAGGGATCTGGAGATTTAGAGAGCAATGGATAGAGCCAAAGAGAGTGTCTGGAGTGATCCTTGATGGAAGGACTCCAATCTGGCCAAGTTTGAGGAAGATTTAAAAATAAATGGACATAGCTCCTTTGAAAACCATCATTTTGATCCAGAATGCAAATGAGCTTGTGGCACTCAGCTGGTTGCTCTGAAAATTCTGAAACTTGGTGAAGATGGGTCATTTAGTGCATAAAAGATGGCATAAAATTTTCAGAGTCATTAAGCATCTCTAGCTAGCACTTCCTTCACAGAGGTTTCAGAAATGCAGAAACTTAACAGAGTCCTGATGCTCAAAAATTGCATTGGACCAAATGATGTTTTTGGATATTGGGGCTATGCAGGATGCCAGGAAGCCTGGGGAATTTTCTTGGAATTTTCTGAGACAGGAAAAATAGGGTTGCTTCACAATGGACAGATTCTGGTCAGAGATAAAATAATTATTCTGGCCAAAATTTTCCATTGAGTAGCAAAATATTTTTGAAGAATATGAAATATTGAGATGATGAAAAGATTAGGAAAAAGTTTGAGAATTAATTGACTAGCCAAACTATAGGTTGCTTCACAACCCATAGTGTTGACCTAAATTCCCGAATTAAGAAAATACCTTCTATTATCTACTAAAAGCAAAATACGGGTCAAAAGTATGGAATTAAGCTAGAATATCTCACATTAATCAAAAAATACCGACCATTCATCTGATGGACCTCCATAAAAAAGAAATCACAGCCGTTCGATCTATGTAACATAAAAAAGGTTACGTGCACCTCTCAACTTAATGTCCCACGTATGTAGATCTATAAACTTGGTCTTCGTACCCCTAAAAAAAACTTGGTCTTCGTATTCATCTCATGGACCTCCATAAAAAAATAAATCACAGCCGTTCGATCTATGTAACAGAAAAAGGTTACGTGCACCTCTCAACTTAATGTCCCAGGTATGTAGATCTAAACTTGGTCTTCGTACCCCTAAAACAAACTTGGTCTTTGTAAAACAAAAAATATCATTTTCTTGCCTATACGCTAAAAACGACTTGGGGGCAAGGACTCCACCTAGGGAGTGCTGCTCGTGGACGGACACCACCAGTATTAATCTCAATCTGGGTAACATAATATGGCCGGCCAGGTAACTTCACGTGACAAAAATATACACACATTTTGTTTAGCGGGGTCAAAAATATGTACTCATACATATACAAATGTTTACTAAAACTGGTATATCCATGTTCACGGGAGATAAATCTGTGAGTGGACTCTTAACAAAATCATGCAACAATCAGTTCTCCTACCGCACATAAATCCAAGATCGTGCATTTCAAAAATGAAAAAATAAATCTAAGATCGTGTCTATCCTCATCTCTCCATCCTCCCATTGTTCTTCTTCTCCCAGCCTACGCCTGAACTCCAACGTCTATGCACATGGGTCTCCTCTGCCCTTTCCGTCCTCCGCTGCAGCACGACATGCCTCCCATGAAGCCGCTTCCACTGTAGCGGCAGCGCTGAACAGGCAAGCAACACCACATGGGTGCTGCATCGTCGAACCATCTTTCTTAGGCCTTTGCCAAATCTGAATCTATCAGGTGCGAATATGCGCGCGCGCGCACACATACACATTTTTTTTTGTAAAAGAAAATTGCAGAGTATATGACAGTGTAATATGAGACTAATAAACCGATGTCTAGAGAAACCAACAGGTGAATATGTGCGCACAGAAATGCATTTTTTTTATAAAGGGAAACTGTAGACTAATCTCTGATAGTATAAATATGAGACTGAGTCCGTGTCGATAGAAGCTTGACCTACAAGGTAAAATTATAGATCCTCTTTCCAAACCAAGTGAACTATGCTCACTTATACTGTACACATGCTTCATACTGATTGTTAGTTCGCCGATGGTTACAACAAGGAGTTTACATGCTACTGTAGGTAATTAGTAGAGCATAACTTTTGGATAATGTTAAATACTCCCCAGTTTATAATGTGCAATATGTTCCATAACTTTGAAGCAAATATCACGTCAGGAGTCCGTTATCATCATTTGGAGTGATAAAAGACTCAAAAGTATTTATATGTCCTAATAAGTGTGATAAAATTCTCAAACCTATCTTTAAAAAATGAATCAAAAGTATGACATCTCATTACTTACTGTTATAAACGGACTCAAAGTACAAATATGGCGTCGTACATTTCTATAACTATAATGCATTGTAATGACAGAAGACAATTGTAATTTTGCAATAAATAACCAGCGTGGCATATTTTGGGCTAATTACGTGGCTGGTGGCCAAGAGGTCAAACAAAGAGATTATACGCAATATAGACCATAATAAAAAGAGTAAGATGTTTTGGAGCTTGGGCTACAAGGAGCCCCTTGGTTACTAATTACAAAAATAAGATTTCAGGTTAGCATCTCATCATTAAACTTTGTATCTAAATAAAATTAGAAACATTGACCATACATTTGTTTGGGCAACTATGTTTTATGTTTAGGTTTATAAATAATAAGAACTTTTTCTGTAGATCATGATAATATTTTAAGGAACTTTTTTGGAGTAAAAACCTTTTGGATTGTTTATGAAAAACGCCTACGTGCTTGAGTTGTAGCCGCTCTTCTATTATATAATGAAATGAACATTTGTTTGCCAAGGTGCACTGTTTCAGATTTCTTAAGAATTCATGCCTTCATAAGTTTTTTTCCTTCTTTTCTGCTCTTTGCTAATCATGTAATTGTTCTAGAGTTTACTTCTCGTATGATGAAGCTATAAGTAGCGTTGTCGACCAACTACGGAGTATATATTGGTAGTGCCAGTGAATATAAAAATTTATGTGTGAGATGACACATACTCAAATCAGCAACGAGTTATAAGATGTGGAAGCTATACCATCCCAGGCTACTATAGTCATGTTACATGGGAAAATTCAAGCTAGCGTGAGGTAGGACGACTTGACTTTAATGGTGGGGAATATCTAGAACAAAGTGAGTGAAAATAGTAAAAGAAAAAATAATGTGCAGTTGAAAAAAAAATCCCAGATAATTCTCCTAGATAAAACAATATCATTTGATTTGTGTTGAGAAATATTCCCCTTCCCATAATATAAGTGCGTTTTTAACACTACATTAGTGTTAAAATCGCTCTTATATTATGGCAATAGGTTTAGTCTATCTGTACAGAAAATAATGGTCAACATTGCATCTTATAGATATCTTATATGTCTTAAATTTCACGTGTTTCAAAATTGAAGAAGAATGTCATGCATTAAAACAACCCGACTGAATGATGTCGAGGAATAAACATCTGGAATTAGTAAAATCAGAACCTCGGTAATTACTCGGTCTATGTGCCGCGATGATAATTTTGATTAACTTCATATGTGCTTACTCCCTTATAATACAGAAAATGTTCCAACCTACTGGCTAGACTTTGAGGTGTGATTACGAATGGTCTCGCTCTTATCAGTAGGCCACATACCCATTCGTTTTCAATATTCTGATGAGAATATACAACGAAGAACCATTGTTTAGTATCTCATACGTTTTAAACACACTAATAAGATGATGCCCTCGCATTTGCGAGGGCCACCTTGCTAGTTAAAGAAAAGATAAAATATTGAGAAATCATCCAAGAGAGGCATGGCAAGGTTTGTCAAGAGAACAAGGGTTTGGAGTTGTTGAAGAAAATTTTAGCAAAGCATAGGTCAACTCCATTGCAAAAAATTTGGAAATCAGCTAAATTGCAAATAAAGTCCAAATAGTTTTGAAAAGAAAAAGTTGAAAAATTCAGGGTGTCACAAACCTACCCCCCTTAGGATGAATCTCGTCCTGGAGATTCGGTTGCTCAAGGAACAAATGTGGATATGCAGATCTTAAGAAGTCTTCTCTTTCCCATGTAGCCTCTTCCTCTGAGTGATGTTCCCATAGCACCTTATAGAATCTGATTACCTTACTCCTGGTGGTTCTCTCCATCTCATCCAAGATCCTAACAGGTCTCTCTTCGTAGGTCAGATCTTTTGCCAGTTCTAATTCACTCATATCCGCTCGTTTGATTGGTGGCGCAATGCACTTCCTTAGCTGTGATATATGGAAGACATCATGCACATCTGATAATTCTGATGGTAATTCCAACTGATATGCCACTCTTCCCCTTCTAGCAACCACTGGAAATGGGCCTATGTACCTTGGTGCAAGTTTTCCCCGAGTATTAAATCTCTTTACTCCTTTCATCGGGGTTACTCGGAGATATGCATATTCCCCGTGTTCAAAGGTCACTTCCCGGTGCTTTGGATCAGAGTAACTTTTCTGCCGAGACTTGGCTGCCCGAAGACGTTCCCGAATATCCTTCACTTGCTTCTCAGCCTCGAGCATCAAGTCTGTACCAAAGATTCGTCTGTCCCCGGTCTGAGACCAATTTAGTGGAGTGCGGCACTTCCGCCCATATAATGGCTCAAATGGTGACATCTTCAAGCTTGACTGATAGCTATTGTTGTATGAGAATTCTGCATAGGGTAGACTATCTTCCCACTTGGCTCCTTGAGTGAGGACACATGACCGAAGCATATCCTCTAGTATCTGGTTCACCCTTTCTGTCTGCCCATCGGTCTGTGGGTGATATGTCGTGCTATGCTTCAGCACAGTCCCCAGGGCTTGGTGTAGATGCAACCAAAATGCTGAGGTGAACAGGGAACCTCTGTCGGATGTGATGGACTTAGGAACTCCATGGAGGCTAACTATTCGGGACATGTAGAGCTGTGCCAACTGATTTGCGTTGAAAGTGGTCTTTACTGGAATGAAGTGAACCACTTTCGTGAGTATGTCCACAATGACCCAAATAGCATCATTGCCCCTTGCTGACTTGGGTAGTCCAACGATAAAGTCCATGCAGATATCATCCCATTTCCACTGGGGTACTGGTAAAGGTTGCAGTAGCCCAGCAGGTTTCTGGTGTTCTGCCTTCACCTTGTTGCAAATGTCACAGCAGGCGACATAGTATGCTATATCTCTTCGCAATCCTAGCCACCAAAAGGTCTCTCGCAGATCTTGATACATCTTTGTTCCTCCCGGATGGATGGAATATGAGGACTCATGAGCTTCCTTGAGAATTTGCTGCCTCAAGTTATCCTGATCAGGCATGCATATTCACTTTTCGAACCATACGGTGCCTTGATCATCCACGTGGAAAGACTTGGCCTTCCCTTTCGGAATCAATTCCTTAATCTTCTTGATTTCTTCGTCTGGCTCTTGGGCCTTCTTGATCTCTTCCATAAGGGTGGGGGTAATTTCTAACGTGTCCGAGGTAGTTGGTCCGCATAGCACCATGTTGAGCTCAGCGAACTCTTCTTGTAGTCTTGGATGCAGGCCTCCCATAAGTGCATTCACAGTGCTTTGTTTCCTACTGAGAGCATCCGCGACCACATTGGCTTTCCCCGGATGGTAGTTCATCCCAATGTCATAGTCCTTGACTAGTTCAAGCCATCTTCGTTGCCTGAGATTCAGGTCAGGTTGTGTGAAAATATACTTCAGACTCTTATGGTCCGTGTATATTTCACAACGTTGACCAATGAGGTAATGCCTCCAGATCTTCAGGGCATGAACCACGGCTGCTAGTTCCAAATCGTGGGTGGGGTAGTTCTCCTCATGGGGTCATAGCTGTCTGGATGCATAGGCTACAACCTTTCCCTCTTGCATCAATACGCAGCCGATTCCATGTCTGGAAGCGTCGCAGTATATATCAAAGCTTTTGTGTATGTCTGGAAGGACTAGGACCGGTGCTGTAGTGAGTCTGGTCTTTAGTTCCAGGAAAATGCTATCACATTCGGATGTACAGACAAACCTTTGATTCTTCTTGAGCAACTCTGTCAGGGGCTTGGCTATTTTGGAAAAGCCTTCTATGAAGCGTCGATAGTAGCCGGCCAATCCCAGGAAGCTACGGACTTCGGTCACCGTGGCTGGTGTCTTCCAATTCAGTACTGCAGTTACCTTGCTGGGGTCAACGGCTACTCCTTGTTCTGACAAAATGTGCCCCAAGAATCCTACCTCTTTTAGCCAGAATTCACACTTACTGAATTTGGCATACAGACGGTGGTCTCTTAATCTTTCCAGAACAGTGCGGAGATGCTGCTTATGCTCTTCTTTGTCCTTGGAGTATATTAGGATATCATCAATGAATACTATCATGAATTTATCCAAAAAGTCCATAAAGACCTTGTTCATCATGCTCATGAAGTAGGCCGGAGCATTCGTCAATCCGAATGACATGACTGTGAACTTATACAGTCCATAGCGGGTAGTGAACGCCGTCTTGGGGATATCCTCCTTTCGGATTTTTAGCTGATGGTATCCAGTGCGGAGGTCAATCTTGGAGAATACTTGGGCTCCATTCAGCTGATCACATAAGTCATCTATGCGAGGGAGCGGGTATTTATTCTTGATAGTGACCTCGTTTAACTGGCGATAGTCTACGCACATGCGTAAGCTTCCATCCTTCTTCTTAACAAAGAGCACTGGTGATCCCCAAGGTGAGACGCTTGGGCGAATATACCCTTTTTGCAACAATTCATCTAGTTGCTTCTTTAGCTCGGCCAACTCCGGTCCTGGCATGCGGTAGTATTTCTTGTAAATGGGGGCGGTGCCGGGAACTACTTCAATTGTGAATTCCAATTCCCGGTCAGGAGGCATCCCTGGTAACTCCTCAGGAAATACATCTGGAAATTCACAAACTACCGGAATTAGGTTTATATCCGTGGTGGTAGCTTGATATGCCATTCCCTTCCTTGTTTTCATAGTGCTGGCAAGGAACTGCACCATTTGCCCGGTTGGGTTAACCATTGTTACTGTTCTGCTGGCACCATTTATACACACACTACAAGAATCAGCTGCTTTGCCGTCTGCCATAGCAGACGGCAAAGGCATGAATGCCAGACGGCAAATCGTCTGCCAGCAGACGGCCAACAGTCCGGCTGAACAGTTGCCGGCAAAGGCCACTTTGCCGTCTGCCGGCAGACGGCAAAGACCCTGGACGGCAGACAAAAGGTGCCAGCCCCGTTAGGGGGCTAACGGCGCTCTTTGCCATCTGCCAGTAGACGGCAAAGAAGAAAGCTCTTTGCCGTCTGCTCGCAGACAGCAAACAGGCCAAATAGGCCAGCCTAGATTGCACAGGCTGCTGCCATGTGGCCTCTTTGCCGTCTGCTAGCAGACGGCAAACCTCTTTGCCGTCTGCTAGTAGACGGCAAAGTGGCTATATAGCCCCTGTTTTTACTGTTTTCTCTTATATCAATTCATTTGCACAGAAATTCACACACATATATATATATTCAGAATCACATAATAAGGCAAACCTAGGTAAGTATGTCATAAATGAACTAAATAAGCTAAGTATAGGTCATTTCAGAGCTAACCTAGGTAATTATGCCATTTTTGAGCTAATTAAGCATATAAAGTCATTTTGGAGCTAAATAGGTCATTTCTTAAGCATATTATGTCATTTTTGAGCTAGCTAAGCATATTGAGTCATTTTGGAGGAATAAATGCTAAGTATAGGTCACTTTAGAGCTATCCTAGGTTAAATAGGTCATTTTTGAGCTAATTAAGGTTATTATGTCATTTTTGAGCTAGCTAACCATATAAATTCATTTTTGGAGGAATAAATGCTAAGTATATGTCATTTTAGAGCTTTCCTAGGTTAAATAGGCCATTTTGGTGCTAAATAGGTGATTTCTTAAGCTAAGCTAAGTATAGGTCATTTGAGAGCTATCCATGGTAAAATTGGTCATTTTGGAGCTAATTAAGGTTATTATGTCATTTTGGAGGAAATAATGCTAAGTACATGTCATTTTAGAGCTAAATATGTCATTTCCTAAGCTAAGCTAAGTATAGGTCATTTGAGAGCTATCCATGGTAAAATTGGTCATTTTGGAGCTAAGTAAGGTTATAATGTCATTTTCGAGGAAACTAAGCTAAGTATACGGCATTTTGGAGATAAATAGGTCATTTCTTAAGCTAAGTACGCATTTGTTATATATGCTAAACACTTGCGAAAACTTACCGTCATCACGGAGGTGTAGTTGTAGGTGTAGTTGTAGGACCGATCGCGCCAGTGGCTGACGGAGGAGGATCGGTCGATGCTTGTCGGGAGTTATGCTGCACCAAAGATCATTTCCAATGTATCGTTAGCATGATGCAACTCAAATGTGAAGACTAGTAACTAATGACCATTCAAATGAAACTCACCGTGCCCGCCGGAGCAATGACTGGCATCGGCGGAGGGGTCGTGCCGGTCTTCTCGCACAGGGTCTGCACATTTGGTTTTGACGAGTCAGTCATATTAGATACTACTGTAAGGAACATTACATGCATTATTTGGCTAATATGCAGAAGAAACTTACCGCGAACATCTCGTATAGGGCCCGGTTAGCCATCATGCTCCGGTTCCTCTCCTCCTCCAACGCATTAGCCATCCTGTCCTCAAGCTTCCTCTCCCTCTCCGCCGCCTGCCGGTCCCTCTCCTCATGGATTCGATAATAAGGAAATGAAGAACGGGAACGAAACGAAATAAAGCATTTCTAGCGGATGAGCTTCTCTCCATTTTGTCTGGTAATAGAATAGGGCGGCTTGCTTTGATCCTCTCTTCCTCAATAGTAGCCTGGGTCTTCGCTCTCTCTGCCTCAATAGCAGCCTGCAACACCACTCGTTAGCATTGTAATCATCGACGGCCGCACACACAATGTAATGAAGGAAAGGTATCTGAGTCCGTATAACTAACCTTGAATTCAAGCTCCACTGGCCGTGCACGAGGCAATATCTCAGGATCGGAGCTGGTCTGGCGCTTCTTGATCTGCGGGAGAGTGCTACTACAACGTATCAGTCCATCCCCAATGGCTAACGAGCCATGGGGCCTCCCGCCACCAGATATCATCACCAGCTCTGGATCAAGAGGTTGCTGGCTCGGGTTAAAGTCCGGCCCTTTCCTCGCCTTCCCCTCGTCTCTGTACCTCACAAGCTTGTGGTGGGAGGCGCGGTTGGTGAATTTCTCTGGATCATCGAGGTCAGACTTAGAGAATGCCTTGGCCTTCTTGTACGAGGCAGTATTGGACATGGCATAGAGGTCGAACAGCTGTGGCACTGGAGCCTTGTTCTCTCGCGCCTAAAAGAGAGGAACAGAATATTAGTTGAGGGCTCAAGCTAGCATGAAGAATAAATTTGCATGAATCATGAAGCAAACCACATACCCAGTTTTCCCCGTACTGATGTAGGTTGACGCTGCCTAGATGGTGTGGGACACCTTTCATTTTGCCACGCTTGTCCTTTGCAGTGTCGTGGGTGGAGCGCCATTGGGGAGAGCACCACTCATCCACCAACGCCTCCCAATAGTCCATCCTATCCGCACACCATCTCGGGGGCACCTAAGTTAAGCAAGAGAAATTTGAGCGCTACGCTTACGAATCAAATCAAGGAAACTAAGTACAAGGCCTTAAGAATAGGTAATTACCTTCATGTACTTCTCCTTACTCAGAAACTTCTCGCGGCACTTCTCTCTTTTCCTCCTAATACCAGCCGAGGCGAAGTAGTCTTGAACAGCCTGCGTCCGAGCCTCGTGCCGAAAGTTTTGAAGTAGGCGCCTGCACTCGTTGTCGATAACCCGAGCCGTGGCCTCCTCCTGTCCCTCAGCACACCTGTAGAAGGTCTGCAATAAAACAAGAAAACACGGATTAGTACAATCACTAGGGTTGCCAATCAAAGAAGGAAACACAATGTAGACGGCAAAGGAGAAATTACCCAAAATGTCTGGATCACAATGTCGGCCACCTTGTGGCACTCGACATCGCCGATCCTATGCCCCGGCGGGGCCGGGGCAGCCAAGTAGTGCTCCCAGGTCATTCCTAGCTCTGGAACCCGGCCCTCACCGGGCAACGTGACCCACCCCGGGAAGCTCTGGCGACAAATCACACCAAGGACATTGTTGGGCATGCGGACACGAGGCTCGTGTGTCCAAGACCTGCAGTATGACAAGGCCAACGCATTAGATATTCGAAGAAACGTGAAGGCAAAAGGTTAAAAAAGAGTAAATGCACTTACTTGTCCCCATTAGGCGCAATCAACCACCTCTGGTCGGGGGTCGCCGGGGTGGGCGGGAGCTTTGTACCACCACGCTGGTAGACTTTGCGCCCCTCAACCCACTCACCCTCGCTATAGCTATCAGAACTATAGCCACCCTCAGCATGGCCACTCGACTCCGTCGAGTCCGCCCATGGGTTCCGCTGCGACTCAGCGTGATCCCTGCTGAGCTCGGGAGTCTCGTGAGACGGAGTCTCGTGGGACGAAGGCTCGTCGGCCCGACGCTCTTCGGCCCGAGGCTCGTCGGCCCGAGGCTCGTCGGCCGTAGGCGCGTCTGTCATAGGCTCGTCGGCCCGAGGCTCGTGGACCGGAGTCCGAGACGGGTCCACCTCAGGCGGCTCCATCTCAGACGGAGCACTCCTGTGGTCGGGTGAATCAGCTGGGGGTGGCGGCGAGGAAGGCGTAGTAGCAGCCTTCCTACCTCTCCCGCCTCCACGTCCACCTCTACCAGCCTTCTTCCCCCCTGACCTCTCCCGGCCGAAGAAGAAGCGACCGCCGGTGGTGTTTGCATACTGAGATCCAGCGCTCTCCGGAGGCTATGGGGTGGAATGGAACTACCCCTCCCACCACGCGCCGAGGTAGGAGCCTCGGAGCGCTCTCGACCCGCGCCCACCATCTGTCAACACCTGCAATGACAAAGAGTAAACGAAATTAGTACAACATAAAAAGAATGAATACCTGACATGAATAATATGTATATAATTTAAGTGTATCATCATCATGAACATAATAAAAAATTGAATACCTAAAAAATTTAATACCTAATTTAAGTGTCGGGGTGTCGTGTCGGGGTCGGGGTGTCGGGTGTCGTGTCGGGGTCGGGGTGTCGGGGGTGTCGTGTCTGGGTGTCAGGGGTGTCGGGGTGTCGGGGTCGGGGTGCCGTGTCGTGGTCGGGGTGTCGGGGTCGGGGTGCCGTGTCGGGGTCGGGGTGTCGGGTCGGGGTCGGGGTGTCGGGTCGGGGTGTCGTGGTGTCGGGGTGTCGTGGTGTCGGGGTGTCGTGTCGGGGTCGGGGTGTCGGGGTGTCGTGTCGGGGTCGGGGTGTCGGGGTGTCGGGGGTGTCGTGTCTGGGTGTCGTGGTGTCGGGGTGTCAGGGGTGTCGGGGTCGGGGTGCCGTGTCGGGGTCGGGGTGTTGGGGTGTCGGGGTCGGGGTGCCGTGTCGGGGTCAGGGTGTCGGGTCGGGGTCGGGGTGTCGGGTGGGGGTGTCGTGGTGTCGGGGTGTCGTGGTGTCTGCTTTGTCGTGTCGGGGTCGGGGTGTCGGGGTGTCGGGGGTGTCGTGTCTGGGTGTCGTGGTGTCAGGGGTGTCGGGGTCGGGGTGCCGTGTCGGGGCCGGGGTGTCGGGGTGTCCTTTTCTTTTATTTCCTATCTTTCTTCTACTTCTTCTTCTTTCCTTTTTCTTCTTCTCTTCTTCTTTCCTTTTTCTTCTCCTAAATCTTACTCCTATTACCTAAATAATACAAACAAAGAACAAATCTAAAACTAAATCTAATACAAATAAAATTTCTGTCCTAATTTGATACCTTGCTAAATTAACCTAGGATTCATACTAATTAAGATAGGGTTCATACTAATTAACCTAGGGTTCATACTACCTAATTTGAAACCTAGCTATTCATACTAACTAGTGTTAAATCAATTATGTTTTCTTTAAATAACAACAATTGCTTTAACTAAAAAAATTAAATAGCAATGTTGCTACTGCCTACTAGCAAGCAATGAAAAAAATAGAAAAAAACAAAAAAACAGTGTGGGCGGCGGGGGCTCACCGGAGGGGCCGGCACGCCGACGGGGCAGGGGGTGGCGGAGGTGTGGAGCTAGGTCGTCGGGGGTGCCTGCTCGCCGGCGACCCGACGCGGTGGAGCGGCGGGGCAGGGGGCGGCGGGGGCGACGGGGCCGCGGTGGTGGAGGAGGGCCGCGGGGAGGGGGGCGGGCGCCGCCGCGGCCTGGCTCCGGCGGTGGTGGAGGAGGGCCGCGGGGAGGGGGCGGCGGCGGGAGGGCGGGGCGGCGGCGGTTAGAGAGAGATTGGCGCATCGGGCTGTGTGTGGGTGTGTGTGTGTGAGAGAGAGGCGCGGGGTGCGGGATCAAAAATTAAGTTCCTTTCTTTGCCGTCTGCTGGCAGACGGCAAAGAACTCTTTGCCGTCTGCCAGTAGACGGCAAAGAGGGTGACAGTTAGGCCGCCCCCGCCGTTACGTTGTGGGCCCCACACTCACTGCTTTGCCGTCTGCTGGCAGACGGCAACGAACTCTTTGCCGTCTGCCAGCAGACGGCAAAGAAGTGACAGATGGCAAAGGGCTTGACCTAGCCAGTGCCGTGCCCCGTGGGCCCCACCCCACCTCTTTGCCGTCTGCTAGCGGACGGCAAAGAAACTTTGCCGTCCGCTGGCAGACGGCAAAGAGCTGGCTGATGGCAAACAATGTCTTTGCCATCAGCCAGCTCTTTGCCGTCTGCTTTCCCAAAGCGGACGGCAAACAACCTGTTTGCCATCTGCCAGCAGGCGGCAAATACCTGGCAGATGGCAAAGACCCTGATTCCAGTAGTGACACCTGGTGTGGTGTCAACCAGTCCATTCCCAATATCACATCTAACCCCAAAGATTCAATGGCAATGAGTGCCGCTGGAAACTTGACTCCATGAATTAAAATTTCCAGATCTCTATAGATCAGGTTTGTTTTGAGCAGGGAGCCAGGGGATTGTACCACCATGATTTTGTCTAAAAGTGACGGAGAAAATTTGTGCGAGGTGGCAAAACTCCGCGAAATAAACGAGTGGGAAGCCCCGGAATCAAATAAAATGAATGCAGGTATGTTGTTAATAGGAAACATACCGAATACGACTTCTGGGGCTGCGCAGGCTTCTTCGGCGTAGATGTGATGGACGCGTCCATCGCAGACATTATTGTTGGGGCGGTGTCCAATATTGTTGACCTGCGGCTTGATGTCAGCGGATGACTTCCCAGTGTTGGTGGGACACTGCTTAGAGTAGTGCCCACTTTGGCCGCAAGTGAAGCAGGTATTGTTGCGGCGGCAGTCCTCTATCACCGGCTGTTTGCCGAAGGTTTTGGTCTGGCCCACTGCCTTGTTATTGCTGCCACCATTGCTCTAGGTAGGCTTATACTCGGTGGTACCTGGCTGCCAAGTGCGTGGCTTCTGCGCAAACGGCTCCCGGTTGTCCTTCTTAGGTTCGAATTTCCTCTTGTGGTTGTCCGGTCCGGACTTATGCTCCCTTTCAGCTATAAAGGCCTTGTTCACCAGTGTCTGAAAGTCGGGAAAGTCTAGCATGCATAGCTAACAACGGAGAGAGTGGTTCAGACCTCCCAAGAACCGGTCTATCTTTCTCTCTTCGGTGGCCACATCATATGTAGAGTACCGTAACAGATTGTTGAACTTGTTAAGGTACTCGGCTACCGACATACTCCCTTGTGTCAGCGCAAGGAACTCCCTTTGCTTCACCTTCATGATGCCGGTGGGAATATGATATTTGCGGAATAATTCCTTAAACTTCTCCCAGGTAATTTCTTCTTCAGAAGACCATGTTGCCTTGATATTATCCCACCATATGGCTGCTGGCCCTTCCAGGTAATGAGTGGCAAATGGAACCTTGTCCGAATCCTCACAACGAGCTATTTCCAACTTCTTTTCTATGGTCCTTAACCAGTCATCTGCTTCCATCGGATCCACGGCTTAACCAAAGTTGGGTGGCTTCGTGCGCTGGAAATCAGACAATCTGGAATGGGATCCATTTTGATTGTGGTTCTGACCTACCATTGTCTGCATACTCTTCAAGAATTCCATAAGGTCCTGGTTTCTCTTTTCCTCAAACATTCTCATAATCTGATCAGTAGTAGGTGCTTGGGGTGGTGGAGGTGGTAAATCTTCTGGTGCTTGACCTGCTTGTCTGGCGGATCGACGGACAGGGGTTCCATCGCCGCCATGGCTACCACTTCTCTTCATCCTAAATTTGTTCCCATTGCAAAGTACCAAATCGATGAGCAACATCCAGAAGGAAAGCATAGTTATATGGCACCAAAAGAGATTATGCGAAAAAAAACAAGTAAAGCAAACCACATAATTATACAAGATAACCCAACATCATACATGGCAAGCTAGTAGAGGAAATGACATGACTAAACTGCTCATGCGGCAGTTGACATATGCAAAGGATGCATGCTCAACAACTCTAGCCTCCACTCTAGTGGCGCTGATGGCACGAACACTGCCAAGCCACCGACTCCTCGTCATCTGATCCTGAGTCCGAGTCGGAACTGATGATATGAGTCTCATCCTCCGGATCAAAGGAAACACGACGACGCTGCTGGGACGGTTCCCCCTCTGGAATAGAAGGAGCACGACGCCTCAGCATCGGAGCGGCTGGAGTGGCAAGGAGTGAGGCCCACTCAGCAGGGGTCTCACGACGGCTACCAGACTGAAAGCCTGGTGGCACAGTGGAGGTGGAAGGAGCCTCAAATCTGGGTGGAGGTGGAACTGAGGATGGGTATATGGGTGGATGGGTAGCCTGAGGTGGAGATGGCACTGGAGTCACGGCTGCAAGTGCCGCTAAAACACGGGACAACTCCTCAGCCAGGGATATGATCGTACGATAGCTGGCGTTCAGATAAAGAGACAGCACAGCCGTCGCACGGTCACATGCCGGGTCAACAGGAGTGAAAATGACTCGCCCTGTCGTAGGCGACAGGGTGGGGTAATAGAGAAAACCTGGATGAGTCTGCATCTCAACCTCATGGAAGCGCAAGTCAGTGTGAGCCTCCATTGTGGCAAACTCAATCGCCAACTCCGGAGTGGAAGCCGTCCAGCCCTTGGTAGAACGAGAGTAGCAACCCAGATCCTAGCTCGCGATCATGAAAGCCTCTGCATGGTACTCGTACACCGACTCAGTAAGCTGCTCCCGAAACACCTGGTACACTGGCTCTTCACCATGAGGATACAGTCGCAGCCAGATATTCCAGAGCAGTACTGGAAAGGTGGATGGTGCAGGCTCAAAATGATACTGGAAGGGAACCGGTGCCATCTACACTCACAAGACCACCATTAGGAAAATAAGTTATGATGCATGCCATGCAGCAATCAAATGCAACAATCAAATGCAGCAATCAGATGCATACTCAGGACCCTATACTAATCGCGGTGCTAGCGCTGGCTAACTAAGGTATCCTAAAGTCAGCCTGGCTCTGATACCAAGCGTTGTGGCACCCCGGCTCAGAGAACCGGATTACCGGTATTTCCAGCCCAAGGATCATGTCCTCTGGAAACACACAACATCTTGGAACAGAACTGATCAACCTTTATTGATAGGATACGGGTACAAACTCATATCTTACAGTGGTGATGAGGCCAAAGGCACCCTCGGTGCTATGACAATATCTACATTATTTATGTCACAAACAGGGCCTCGGAATACCAAGAACTTCTACTGCGTAGTGGAACATAGCGCAACTCCATCCACAGGGACACTGTTGTGGATACATCTTAGTTAGCATAGCCAGCACCTACAGGACCTCCGTCCTCGGGTTCTCCTGCATCTGGCATGATACGCCAGGTGAGTACTTTGAATGTACTCGCAAGCTCACGACAACCAAGTAATGCAGCAAACAATAGCATAGCACATAATATCAATCAGGTAATGCACTTACTGTACTGAGCATCAACTTACTCTTACTCGGGTTGATTCACAACCCTCGGAATACTCAGCGAGTACTTCTGATCATAAGACGAGTTCTTCCATCATTAACATCAATATTCTGGTTGACCATCTACTGAGGTCTGGACGGGCTGTCCAATACCGTGGACTCGGCTATTCGAATAGATTTGACACTCTGCAGAGGTTGCGCACTTTACCCACACCATGAAGCACCTGGCCTCGTGATCCCACTCGGGTGGACCAGCGTTGTTTCAACAAAACCTGCCTGACCCGTGACTCTTTCATCGTACCACCGGCACTTTTCCTCCCCCGGAGGTCAGCCTTGGGTGGCCCCTGTGTCCTCATGACACCTGCCACCGTCGTGGCCATGACCCAAACGGGGTCAAACTCTGTAGACCCAAACGGGGTTCTACTGTCCCAAACGGGGACACCGGCACAACTCATCTATCAACTGGGCTCACAGGGTTGTCACCGCTTACCTGATCAGGGTAGCACGCCGTGCATAACCCTCCCTCTTTGGAGGTACCGGTGAAAGATCACGCAGTCAGACCCGGTCAGGGCCGTCCCATACCGGCAAGTGTGGTTGCACGGGTATGCCCGGACAGGTGACTCAAGCTCAACCACTAAGTTTACTTGTCAACTAAAGTGGTTAAATATAGTTCTTGAGTATTAATTAATATTATGAATTAAATATATCAAATAAACCAACCTATTGCGTATGAAAATGCAATGCTATAGATATGCATGCATGAGATGGGTATCATGGCTTGCCTTGCTCTGTTGGGTGGTTTGGGCACTCTTGATCTTCAAAAGCACCAAATTCTCCTTCTGAAATATTTTCAAATATAATTGCAAATGTCACATAAAGCCATTTCTATCAACCAAATATTCTGTAGGTATTGGAAAAATGTCAAACTTGGTCAGAAAATAAAGGGTTTTATTAGGAACACAATGCAAAAAGAATCAGGTCAATATGAATTTTCTATAAAAAGATATTAGCAGTCAAAGTACTGGTCAAATCTGTCAAATAAACAAAAATCATAAAAATCCAGAGCGGGCCACGTCGAAGGCGTAAACCGCCCGGGCGCCTCCACTAGAAAACGGTTCGGCGCCGGCGTGTCCCACTGACGGGTGGGGCCCGTCACTTAAAACAGAGGGGGAGAGAGAGAAGAGAAAAGAGGGGCGGCTCACCGACGACGATTGCCGACGATGGAGAGGATGGAGAGGTCCGGCGAGGGTGGGAATGGAACCAGCGCTCAACGGCGGTCCTCCCTGTACCAGCAGCTTCTCCGGAGGTGCTCGGAAGGCGTCGTCTTCCTCCTCTCAGGCGGCGGGGTTTTGGGCGGCGGCGGAGCTCCGATCAGAGCTCGAGACCAGAGGGCCTTCCGGCCTTGGCTCGCTCTTGGAGGGCAATTGGGCGATGGCTGGAGGTGGTGGAGAGCTCGGGGGAGCTGGCTGTGGATATTTATAGGGGGGGCGAAGGGCGGCGAGATCTCCCGAAGCGGCGGCGCTGTGGCCACGTCGCCGGAGCAAGGACGCCCCGCTGGCTGTCGGGAGGTGGGCAACGCGATGGAGGAGGGTAGAAGCATTCAATGCTGGAGGGGATGGCTCAGGAGGAAGACGACGAGCGACACCGCCACTGTGACCGCACGGGTGGCATAGTGCTCGCGGTCGTGGCGGCCGCCGAGGGCTTCTCCGGCGAGGGAGAAGGCTCTGGAGAGGCTGCGTGGCGACTAGGGACGATGTCGGCATGCTGGGACAAGCTACTGCGGCGCCGGTCATTTAGCTCGGACGAGACCCGAGCCTGGCGCGGTCCAGAGCGCGGCGATTGACATGACACAACCGTGCTCACCACGGTGTTGGACGCCAAGAGGCCATGCACGCCTGGCAAAACTTGTCCAGCGTGTTGACCCTCGACCCCTCACCTCACCTGTACCCCTAGTTTGGCTTGATTCACGCAGAGATGAGAGATATAATCAACAACAGTTTCTGACAGAAAACTAGAGAGGGATCTGGAGATTTAGAGAGCAATGGATAGAGCCAAAGAGAGTGTCTGGAGTGATCCTTGATGGAAGGACTCCAAACTGGCCAAGTTTGAGGAAGATTGAAAAAGAAATGTACATAGCTCCTTTGAAAACCATCATTTTGATCCAGAATGCAAATGAGCTTGTGGCACTCAGCTGGTTGCTTTGCAAATGTTGAAACTTGGTGAAGATGGGTCATTTAGTGCATAGAAGATGCCATAAAATTTTCAGAGTCATTAAGCATCTCTAGCTAGCACTTCCTTCACAGAGGTTTCAGAAATGCAGAAACTTAATAGAGTCCTGCTTCTCAAAAATTGCATTGGACCAAATGATGTTTTTGGATATTGGGGCTATGCAGGATGCCAGGAAGCCTGGGGAATTTTCTTGGAATTTTCTGAGACAGGAAAAATAGGGTTGCTTCACAATGGACAGATTCTGGTCAGAGATAAAATAATTATTCTGGACAAAATTTTCCATTGAGTAGCAAAATATTTTTGAAGAATATGAAATATTGAGATGATGAAAAGATTAGGAAAAAGTTTGGGAATTAATTGACCAGCCAAACTATAGGTTGCTTCACAACCCATAGTGTTGACCTAAATTCCCAAATTAAGAAAATACCTTTAAAGAAAAGATAAAATATTGAGAAATCATCCAAGAGAGGCATGGCAAGGTTTGTCAAGAGAACAAGGGTTTGGAGTTGTTGAAGAAAATTTTAGCAAAGCATAGGTCAACTCCATTGCAAATTTTTTGGAAATCAGCTAAATTGCAAATAAAGTCCAAATAGTTTTGAAAAGAAAAAGTTGAAAAATTCAGGGTGTCACAGGATGGATGCGACCTCTTGGAGGCAGCCTTCTTCGTCTACTGCCTGGGAGGGTTGGTTGAGCTGTCACCTCCTTCTGAGGTGTGCGGTTGCTTGGATCCGGTCTCATGGCTCGGGTTCCTCATACTACCACCTGGGAACCAAACGAGAACACCAAATGAGAAAAAAAACGAGTGTAAACCAGTTTGCACAAGCCAGGAAAAAAAATGAAGCAATTCTGAAGATTTAAAAGAAAAACATGGGAGGTTGGCATCACCAGCGGTAGTACCGCTATCACCAGCGGTAGTACCGCTTAGTACTACCGCTCCAAGGGGCGGTAGTACAGCGCGGGCGAAAACTGCAGGGTAACCTATAGCTGCCGGTGAGATCCGGTACTACCGGGGATGTCAAATGCACATATTTGACTACTAAATGTTGAGAAATACTTCCTAGCAATCTTTTATAAGAGAATCACGCCCGGATTTGACCCAAAAAAGATGGAAACTCCATGCACTGTCCAATACCTAGATTCAAAAAGAGGAGAACCTAGGGAGAGAAAAATGGGACAATATCGGCGTCCATGGCGAGAGGGGGGGTTGGAGATCAACTCCTCCGGACGGTTTTGCGAAAGATTGGCTGGAATCGGAGGTCCGGCGGTGGCCTCCGCGGCCTTGGATGCGCCTGGAGAGAGAGGGCCGCGAGAGAAAGGGGTGAATGGGTATGGGGAAGTGGAAACTTCCCCTGCCCCGCCCCATATCCCTTCATGGGAGCTCACAGGCAGTAGTACCGCCCGGGCAAGCAGTAGTACTGCCCCGGTTCTACACAGCGGCAGGAGGCCCGGTAGAACCGCTTCGGTAGTAGTACCGCTGGGCATAGCGGTAGTACCACTTAGTACTACCGCCCAAGCCATCGGTAGTACTGCTTTGGACAACACCAAGGCAGGAATTAAAAACCAAGAGTGTGGCTTGTGCAAGATTTTGTTTGGTTAAAAGGTTGAAGACAACAAAACCATCCAAAAATCAGAAAACACTCCGATGATGCCGATCCAAAACAAATCAAAAAGGTTGGAGTGACCCCGATGACACAAAAACATGCTTCTCAAAAGCAAATGCCTCGCTAGGAGGGGCGGTGGCCAAGGCCACCTATGTTTGAGTTAATTGGTTTGGCACCGCGAAGATTTGAACCTTGGGCCCATGACCAAAACTCGTCTTTGAAGCACAAAAACCATCAAAAATGGTGGATATGAAAGACTTTGATTAGTTTATGCATAATAGGAGGAGGGATAGTTCATTGAGAGAACTATACTCCCCCTAAATCCATGCCTACATCTAAACAAGACATAATGATGAGTGTGGTGGGGTGTGCACTTAGTCAAGCCACCTTGCTCGAATCAATGATATTTAGCTCATGCCTTGACTCACGAAATCTTGCTTCATCTAATGGCTTCATGAATATATCTGCAAGCTGTTCCTTGGTATAAAGATGAATAAGATCAATTTCTCCACGCTTGATGTGGTCCCGTATGAAGTGATGACGAATCTCAATATGCTTCGTCTTGAATAGTTGAACCGGGTTGTTGGAGATCTTTATCGTGCTCTCATTGTCGCAATAAAAAGGCACTTTGTCACAGATGACACCATAATCCTTTAAGGTTTGCCTCATCCAAAGAATCTGAGCACAGCAGCTTGTGGCGGCTACATACTCGGCCTCGGTGGACGAGAGAGAAACACAGTTCTGTTTCTTTGAAGACCAACTTACCAAAGAGCGACCAAGAAATTGGCAGCCTCCGGAAGTGGACTTCCTTTCCACACGGTCTCTCGCCCAATCCGAGTCAGTATATCCAATGAGATCAAATGAAGCACCTTTGGGGTACCATAAGCCAAAGTTTGGGGTATGAACCAAATATCGAAAGATTTGCTTGACAGCCACATAGTGACTCTCCTTAGGTGCAGCTTGAAATCTTGCACAAATTCCCACACTCAACATGATATCTGGTCTAGATGCACAAAGGTAAAGCAGAGATCCAATCATGGAGCGATATACCTTTTGATCCACAGCTTTACCATTGGGATCACTGTCAAGTTGGCATTTGAGCGGCATTGGAGTATTGGCCTTGGGAGGGTTGAGCTCACCCATCTTGAACCTCTTGAGCATGTCTTGAGTGTATTTTGCTTGGTTGATGAAGGTTCCTTGGCTTCGTTGCGTGACTTCGAATCCAAGGAAGAACTTTAACTCTCCCATCATAGACATCTCAAACTCTTTGGTCATTAGTGCAGCAAACTCATCATTAAAAGCTTTGTTAGAAGAACCAAAGATAATATCATCTACATATAGTTGGCATACAAACAAGTTCCCGTTAACCCTCTTAGTAAAAAGAGCGGGATCGATTTTCCCAATTTCAAACCCACGATCTTGCAACATCTCATTAAGTTTCTCATACCACGCACGTGGGGCTTGTTTAAGGCCATAGAGTGCCTTATCGAGAACATATACATGATTTGGGAACTTGGGATCTTCAAACCCCGGGGGTTGCTTGACATATACCAACTCCTTAAGTGGACCATTAAGCAAAGCACTCTTCACATCCATTTGATATAATTTGAAATCATGATGAGAGGCATAAGCAAGCAACATGCAAATAGATTCAAGGCAAGCAACAGGGGCAAAGGTTTCACCGTAGTCGATGCCCTTGACTTGGGAGTAGCCTTGAGCCACCAGTCTTGCCTTGTTGCTAATAATAATACCATTTGCATCTTGCTTGTTCTTAAAGATCCATTTGGTTCCAATGACATTGTGCTTCTCCTTTGGTCTTGGTACCAATCGCCACACTTTGTTGCGCTCGAAATTGTTGATTTCATCATGCATGGCTTCAAGCCATTCCTCGACTTCGAGCACATCTTGTACCATGAGAGGTTCAAAGCAAGAAACAAACGCATGATGTGCACAAAAGTTTGTTAATTGATGATGAGTAGTTACCCCTCTTTTCAAGCTTCCGTAGACGTTCTCTAGGAGGTGTTGCTTGGTCTTAAGCTTGGAAGCAATCTTGGCAGCTCGTCTTTCAAGAATTTCCTCCATGGAAAGTTGAGGCTTGGTAACTTAACGAGCTTCGGTACTAGCACTGTCTAGCTCATAATCTTGAGCATGATCATGATCTTTAGCTTGACCTTGATCTTGAACTTGATCTTGGCCTTGAGCTTCATCTTGATCTTGAGCTTGCACGAGGGTGTGAACAAGATCTTGAGCATCATGTGAAGTAGAATCATCACTATTAAGTTGATCTTGCCCTTGATCTTGATCACTAAGTTGAGGGCCTTCACTTTGTTCTTCGGAAGTGTGTGGGTCGTGCATCGGTGATGGTTCTACTTGAGTGGAACATTGTCCTTCTCCTTCAGCCACAAGGGGTTCCTCAACGGGTAGGAAGTATCCCACACCCATTCTTCTTATGGCTTGGGGAGTAATTTCATCACCTACATCACTAAGACCACTTTGCTCCACTTGGGAGCCATTATTTTCATCAAACTCTATGTTACTCATCTCCTCAATGAGCCCCGTGGACTTGTTGAGGACACGGTAAGCATGAGAGTTTGCAGCATAACCAACAAATATGCCCTCATGAGCTCTAGATTCGAATTTTGACAAACATACACCTTTCTTGAGAATGAAACACTTACAACCAAATACCCGGAAGTACTTGAGGTTGGGCTTGTTCCCGGTAAGAATCTCATACGGTGTCTTGTTCAAGCCTTTCCGGAGATAGAGCCGATTTGATGCATGACACGCGGTGTTGATGGCTTCGGCCCAAAAGTTGTACGGAGATTTAAACTCTGCCATCATGGTTCTTGCCGCATCAATCAACGTCCGGTTCTTCCTCTCCGCAACACCATTTTGTTGAGGGGTGTAAGGTGTGGAATATTGGTGCTTTATCCCCTCATCACTGAGAAACTCATCTAGGGTGTAGTTCTTGAACTCAGTGCCATTGTCACTTCTAATCATCAAAATCATTGCTTCATGTTGACGTTGGACTTCATTTGCAAAGTTGATGATGGTCTGTTGGGTCTCACTCTTCCTCTTGAAGAAATATACCCATGTGTATCTTGAGTAATCATCCACAATCACCAAGCAGTACCTTCTTCCTCCAAGGCTGTCAAAAGATGGGGGCCCGAAGAGATCCATGTGAAGGAGCTCTAAGGTTCTCTTTGAGTAGATTGTAGTAGTTGGACGATGAGCCTTTTCATGTAGCTTTCCTTCGATACAAGCACTGCAAGCACGATCTTTGGCAAAACTCACATTTGTTAGTCCAAGAATGTGATCCCCTTTGAGAAGACTTTGCAAAGATCTCATATTGACATGGGCTAGTTGGCGATGCCAAAGCCATCCCACATCAACTTTAGCCATTAGACATGTCGCGGTCTTAGTGGGTCGCTCCGAGAAGTTAATCACATAGAGACCATTTTTGACATGCCCAATAAAGACTACTTTAAGAGTCTTGCTCCACAAAAGGGTCACGGTATCAATGCCAAAGAAGGTACTAAAACACATGAGTGCAGGTTGACGAACGGAAAGTAAATTGTATGCAAGGGTCTCAACAAGCATGACTTTCTCAATGGTTAAGGTTGGAGAGATAACCACCTTGCCAAGACCCAATACCTTTGAGATTGCATCATCATCAAAGGAGACTTGGGTGGCCACAGATGCATCGGGTCGAACATCCACCACCAAGTCCTTGCTTCCGGTCATATGATTTGTTGCTCCGCTATCGAGCAACCATGAGACTCCCCCGGAAGCAAAGCCCTACAATAGATCAATGCTTGGATTTAGGTACCCATTCTTGAATGGGTCCTTTCATGTTAGTGACAAGGGTCTTAGGAACCCAAATAGACCACTCAATGTACTCATAAGAAGAACCAACATATTTGGCATAAACATGCACATCACTAGCATGGCACAAAACATAGGAGGGGTTAAAATCGCCGGCCCTGTTGGACGGAGTGATCTTGGCCTTCTTGGCACTATCACTCACAAACCTTGTCCTTCTTCTTCTCATGCGTAATGTTCCCTGCTTTGACAAATGTTTCCTTGAGCGGAGGAACCTGCGTGGTCTTCTTCTTCTTCTTCTTTTTGGACTTGGGTGCAAACCCAACTCCTTCCTTTGCAACCACTTCCTTTTCTCACCTTGGATACATGTCACAAGGCCTTTCTCAAGCTGCTCTTTCAGCTTGGCATTTTCCTCCACAAGATGTGCACGCTCACAACACGGGTTAGTAGCAGAGGCATTATCAATTAGAACAAAAGGAGGACACGTAGCAATTTCCTTAGTGAGTTTTACTTGGAGTTGATCATGTGACTCCTTAAGAGAAGCATGAACACTCTTCAATGCCTTGTGAGCATTGTCAAGTGTGTCAAACTCATCCTTGAGATGATCATGCCCAATCCCAAGTGCAACCTTTTCAGATTTGAGTACACGATTAAGAACAACAGCATGATCATAATCTTTACGTAATTTAGCAAGGTCATCATTTTGTGACTCCTCAAGAGTCAAACGAAGACCTCGCTCTTCCTCAAGAGCAATAGAAAGATCTGCTATCTCGTCGGCATAATCACGACTATGCCCTCTCAACTCCTCAAGATGTTCTTATTGAGACTCAATCGTGTCATTGGCCTCACCAAGTTGTTCTAAGAGAGCAACGAAGTGCTTCTTGAATTCTCCCTTGAGTTTGCACAAGAACTTGTCAAACTCATTCTCGCCCTCTTTCGCCTCCTCATTCTCATCCACACAATCTAACAAAGACGGAATGGAAGAAATAGAAGTCTTAATGTTTGAGGTTTTGACGTTGGAGGTTACCTTGCTGATACCTTTGGCCATGAGACACCTAGCAATGTGGTTCTCGTTGGGAGCGTCGAAGAGTGACACCTTTGTTAGAGTACTCGATGCAATAGCCGCAGATGCCATTGCCATTCCTTCACCACTTGTGTCTTCGTCATCCACATCATCATCCGAGACATACTCTTCTTGAGCCACCAACACTTTGTGAGGATCCTTCTTGGTGAAGTTGGACTTGTTGGGAAAAGACTTGGCCTTATCTTTGCGGATGAGCTTGCCACCATTGTCTTCCCTCTTCTCATAAGGACAATCTACCACGAAGTGACTCACATTACCATAGTTGTAGCAGGTTCTCACAAGTTGCTTGCCCTTTGACCCGCTTGAGTTGTTCTTGGAGAGATTGGGCCTTGCGTTTCTCTTATTACCCCAAAATTGCCTAGACGCTAGAGCCATATGCTCATGGTAAGCATATTTGGTGTCCTCGGGGCAACTCTCCTCCTCCTCTTCTTCTTCTTCCTCTTGACTAACTTTGGCCTTCAAAGCAAGGTTGGGAGATGATTTCTTTGACCGTTGCACACGAGCAAGAGCATTGTCTGTGGTCGTGTTCAAGATGTTCATTGCAATAAATTCATCCAACACATCGCTAGAGGACAAGCTGTGAAAATCCGGTCTTTGGTGGATGATGGTGGACATGGCCTTGTTGAAGGGCATGCTGGCCTTCAGAAATTTACGCTTGATCCATGTGTCATCCACATCCTTGCTACCATGATCTCGGAGGGCAACGACAAGAGTAGTTACCCTCCTATAGAGCTCACGCGCTTCCTCATCTTCTATCATATCAAACTCATCTGACCGATCAAGCACGACCTCATAGTTCGACCGTTGAATGCTTGAGCTGCCATTGTACATGGAGATGATGTGTTCCCAACACTCTTTTGCAATAGCGAAGGGACACAGGTGAGGTAGGTCTTCGGTAGGAACTGCAGCTTGGAGTATGAACAAGGCAGAGGAATTTAGCTATTTATCAGCCTCTTCTCTTGGCGTGAGGTTGCGTGGATCACGAGAATAGTATCCTTCTTCAATGACTCTCATGAGTTGAATTGAGCTGTGATCCAAATGAGACTTGATACGAAAAACCCAATTAGCAAAATCATTCTTAACAAGTTTAGGAGGAGGACCGAGATTAACTATATGAGGTGGGTGTACTGGTCCTCCATAGACCAAGGGAGGGGGAACTGAGGCAAAGGTCCCCGACCCATTAATTCCTTGAGAACGAGTGTCCTTATCAGCACTAGCCCCCTCCTTACCAGAGTTGACATCCGATGTCGAGTTAGTGGGATTAGCCACTAGCACCGCATCGGTGGAAAGTTTAAGAGTATCAAGGAATTCTTTAAACATGGATTTGACCTCAGTCGTCATGGAGGATTTAAGTGAGGACATGGCCTTGCTAAAATCCTCATGAGAGACCGTGTTCACACCCATGGCCTTGGGGAGTTCAACCGGCTGGTCCCCGTCGTTAACCATACTCTTCGGGTGGTGAAACCCTTAATAAAGAGACGAGGCTCTGATACCAATTGAAAGGATCGATATGGTTGACTAGAGGGGGGGGGGTGAATAGGCAACTACCAGTTTTTAACTTTTCTTTAACAGTTTATGCTTAGCAACAAATAGGTTGGCTAGATATGCAACTAGGTGAGCAACCTATATGATGCTAAACACAACAAGCAATTCAAGCAAGCAAGATAAACAATGTAAGTGGCTTGCGTGAAGTAAAGGTAAGAAATAACCACAAGAGGAACCGATGGAGACGAGGATGTGTTACCAAAGTTCCTTCCCGGTAAAGGGAAGTACGTCTCTGTTGGAGCGGTGTGGAGGCACAATGCTCCCCAAGAAGTCACTAGGGCCATCGTATTCTCCTCATGCCCTCACACAATGCGAGGTGCCGTGATTCCACTAGTGGTGCACTTGGAGGTGGCAGCCGGACCTTTACAAACAAGGTTGGGGCAATCTCCACAACTGAATTGGAGGCTCCCAATGACACCACGAAGCTTCACCACAATGGACTATGGCTTCGAGGTGACCTCTTCCGTCTAGGGTGCTCAAACACCCAAGAGTAACAAGATCCGCAAGGGATTAGTGGGGGGGATCAAATTTCTCTTGGTGGAAGTGTAGATCCGGGCCCTCTCAACCAAACCCTAGAGTATCAACAAGTTTTGTTGGCTAGGGAGATAGATCGGGAAAGAATGAGCTTTGGGTAACAATGGAGCTTGGGGAAGGATAAGAGGTGAGGCTTCTTGGGGAAGAAGACCCCTTATATAGAGGGGAAGGGAATCTGCCCATTACCCACCAACCAGCCGCACTTCAGCGGTAGTACCACTGGTTGGGGCGGTACTACCGCCCAACAAAGAACCATTAGAAGGGGCAGCGGTAGTACCGCTTAGTACTACCGCCCCTACTACCGCTGCGGCTGGGAGCTGGCGCAGGGCACCAGACACTCCCAGAAATGCGTCTGATGCCACGCGCGAGGTGCCCATCCCTCCCTTCTTTCCCTAAGCGGTACTACCGCCGGCTGGGGCGGAAGTACTGGCTGCGCGCGGTACTACCGCTTCCCAGAGTAGTACTACCGCTGAGAGAAAGAAAGGGAGAGTAGGGCAAGGACAGAGACTCCATGTTGCCAGGAAACGAATGGGGGTGTGAGTGTGTACGTGATGATTCCTCCCAAACTTTCCCACCGCGGACCCCCTCTTGATAGTACGGATTTTCCTACGACTTAAGTTCACTTACACTAAATCGTTGAAAAGACACCGTCTTCTTTTTGGCTTCCTGAGGGGTAAGATAATCGTCTCGTGCCACCTGATATTCTCTGAAAGCTTAATGCACACGATTAGTCCGCAAACGCATTGTCATCAATCACCAAAACCATTAGGGTATAAATATGCCCTTACAGGCTCTGTGTAGTATGCCATGCTGTATACCACACCTGGTGAGTGCTTTGCCATGAGTCTGTCAAGAGGTACAAGAGTGATCCAGGAGTGGACCACTGGACAATAGTCAAAACTATCCTTAGTAATTAGAGGACTATGGAAATGTTTCTTGATTATGGAGGTGATAAAGAGTTCGTCGTAAAGGGTTACGTCGATGCAAGTTTTGACACCAATCCGGATGACTCTTTGTAGCAATCCGGATACGTATAGTGGAGCAGCCATTTGGAATAGCTCCAAGTGGAGCGTGGTAGCATCTGCAGTATGACATATAGACTTGCAAAGAACACACGGATCTGAATGTTGCAGACCATTGACTAAAACCTCTCTCACATGCAAAACATGATCGAACCCCAGAACTCACTGGGTGTTAGATTCATAACAATGCAAATCACATAGCGATATGAGCTAGATTATTGACTCTAGTGCAAGTGGGAGACTGTTGGAAATATGCCCTAGAGGCAATAATAAAGTGGTTATTATTATATTTCCTTGTTCATGATAAATGTTTATGATCCATGCTATAATTGTATTGATTGGAAACTCAAATACATGTGTGGGTACATAGACAACACTGTGTCCCTAGTATGCCTCTAATAGACTAGCTCGTTGATCAAAGATGGTCAAGGTTTCCTAGCCATAGACATGAGATGTCATTTGATAACGGGATCACATCATTAGGAGAATGATGTGATGGACAAGACCTAAACTATGAATGTAGCATATGATCGTGTCAGTTTATTGCTATTGTTTATGCATGTCAAAGTATCTGTTCGTATGACCATGAGATCATGCAATTCACTGACACCGGATGAGTACCTTGTGTGTATGAAATGTCGCAACATAACTGGGTGACTATAAAGGTGCTCTACAGGTATCTCCAAGGGTGTCTGTTGAGTTGGCATGGATCGAGACTGGGTTTTGTTACTCCGTGTGACGGAGAGGTATCTCGGGGCCCACTCGGTAATACAACATCATAATAAGCCTTGCAAGCAAAGTGACTAAAGAGTTAGCCACGGGATCTTGTATTATGAAATGAGTAAAGAGACTTGCCAGTAACGATATTAAACTAGGTATACAGATACCGACGATCGAATCTCGGGCAAGTAACATACCAAAGAACAAAGGGAACTGCATACGGGATTAACTGGATCCTTGACATAGAGGTTCAACCGATGAAGATCTTCATAGAATATGTAGGAACCAATATGGGCATGCAGGTCCCGCTATTGGTTATTGACCGTAGAGGTGTCCCGGTCATGTCTACATAGTTCTCGAACCCGCAGGGTCTGCACACTTAACGTTCGGTGACGTTTCGGTAGTATTGAGTTATGTATGTTGGTGACCGAAGGTTGTTCGGAGTCTTGGATAAGATCCTAGACATCACGAGGAGCTCCGGAATGGTCTGGAGGTAAAGATTGATATATGGGAATTCCCATTTTGGTCACCGGAAAAGTTTCGGGTAAATCCGGTAGTGTACCGGGGGTGCCGGGAGGGTTCCGGGGGTCCATCGGGAGGGACCACCCACTCCGGGGGGGCACATGGGCCTTAGAGGTGGCGCACCAGCCCTTAGTGGGCTGGGCAAGCCAGCCCCTAAGGGGCCATGTGAAGAGGAGGAAGGAGGCCAAGTGGGGAGTCCTCCCAGGACTCCACCTCCCTTGTGGGAGGAGGAATCCGAGTGGGGGGAGGACTCCTCCTCCTGGTTCGGCCGACCCTAGGGTGAAAACCCTAGGGCGCCAGCCCCTCCCCTCCCTCCTATATACATTGGAGGGGAGAGAGGGCAGACACACACCAAGCCACGGTGCAACCCTCTCTCCCCCCGCCTAGACCGTTTTTCCTCTAGATCGTTTTGGCGGTGCTTGGCGAAGCCCTGCCTGATCAGATTCACCACCACCGTCACCACGCCGCCATGCTGCCGGAGTACTCATCTACCTCTCCGTCCTCGCTTGCTGGATCAAGAAGGCGGAGATCGTCATCGAGCTATACGTGTGCTTTACGTGGAGGTGCTGTCCGTTCGACGCTAGATCATGATTGGATCGCGGGACGGCTTGCGATTTGGATCGCGAAGACGTTCGACTACATCAACCACGTTTCTTAACGCTTCCCGCTTAGCAATCTACAAGGGTATGTGGATCCGATCTCTCCTCTCGTAGATGCTCATCACCATGGATAGATCTTGCATGTGCGTAGGAATTTTTTTGTTTCCCATGCAACGTTCCCCAACATGCTCATCGTATGTCCTTGGCACATGTCGTAGCCAAATTGAGTTTATATGCTTCTTGACCCATGCTTTGTTATTCTCATGTAGTCAGGCTCTCCTGGCTCCTCCAGCGCTATTTTCTTTTTCTTTGCCGCTGACTTTTGAATTGTCGGCTCAATAATGGCCTGGTTCAAATTGTAGCTTTTCCAGGGATGTTTTCCTTCATGGCAAGATCTCCTGTTTCTTTGGATATGTTGAAGTAAACCGTATTGTTGGGATAACAAGCCAATGCATCTCTCAATTGAGCAACCTGGTGTGACTGGAAGCTGGCGCTTGTTTTGGCAATATTGCGTAAGACCTGATTCCGAATGTTATTTTTTCCTTTGCTCCAATGTTGGTGGAGGAGACTGAGCCATGGGGGCGACTTGTGTGCATCCATAGGATGACTCATACGGCGGGCGAGGCCCCGACGTGTTGATGTAGACAGGACCGCGGCGACGGCGGCCTGCGCGTACATTGGGCGGCTCGAGCGAGCAGGCGCGTCACCAGCGTATTGATGTAGACCGGACCACGGCGACGGCGGCCTGCGTGCGTCCATTGGGCGGCTCAAGCGAGCAGGCACGGCACCGGTGTATTGATGTAGAACGGACCGCGGGGGCGGCGGCTCACGCCCATCCGTTGGGCGGCTCGAGTGAGCAGACGCGGTACGGCGTGTTGATGTAAACCGGACCGTGGGGGTGGGGGTGGCGGCCCACGCGCATCCATTGGACGGCTCGAGCGAGTACGCACCGCACCGGCGTATTGATGGAGACCGGACCGCGGGGGCGACGGCTCACGCGCATCTATTTGGACGGCTTGAGTGAGCAGGCGCGGTACGGCGTGTTGATGTAAACCGGACCGCGGGGGCGGTGACATGTGCGCCTGTCCGTCGGGCAGCACGGCACGGATGCTATCGCAGGGTGACACTGATGCGAGTTTTGTATCCTTAGTATGACCGTTACTTTTGTAATTTGTCCTGCATAAAAATATTGCAGAGCAGAGTAATCGTTCTCAAACGAATAATTTGTATTAAAAAGTAAATAAGGCAAATAGCACCTGATATTTTTGTTGGATGAACGCAGATGCTATGTGCGGGATACTGCTGATAATTTTTTCGGTAGTAGTTGATCTGGTGTTAGATTGTCCGAGTGATTTTTTCCTTTGTCCAATTGATCCTCATGTCACGTTGTACCATATTGCAGAGATTCTCTCTCTTTTTTTGGTAGCTTCCCAGCGTGCACGACGATCACCCTAACCGCAGGGATAGTGGGCAGAGCATACGATAATGACGACGAGATGCGCGCGTGTGCATCAGTCGTCGGGCAGACCGTGCGAGCAGATTTTTTTTTTTAGAAAAGGAGGATTACCTCCGGCCTCTGCATCAGCATGATGCATACGGCCTCTTTATTAATAATAGAAAAACAAATAGTCTGCGGTCTCGAACATGCTCTGAAGGAGCAAAAAACACAGTTCGTAAAAAAGAAATAAAGCCACAACCGGCGAAAATAGGCATAGATGCCTAACCATCTATCCTATATTACTGGACCGCCATCCAAACCGGTTGAATATATCCCGTGCTACCATCTCCCACCGGGCAGACCCAGTAACCAAAGGCTCCCTGGTTTCCGCAGGAGTGAGTAACGACCACGTACAGATTAACGTCGATGCCCTGTGTAGTACCTGCAAAAAATTCATATGTATTTGTTTGTTAAAAACCATGTCATTCTTGCAGTCCCGTATAGCCCAGAGAAGTGCACACACTCCTATGCGAATATGTCTAGCGGTATTTATATCAACTCCATTTAGCCACGTACCAAATAACGTGTCAATGCTATCTGGAGGAACGATATTGAAAGTTATGCGAATAGTATGCCATAATAGTTTTGCTAGCGGTCAATGGAGAAAAAGATGTTTGATGGTTTCCTCATGATCACAAAAGCTACATCGCGTACTTCTCGGCCAATTGCGCTTTGCTAAATTGTCCTTAGTGAGAATCACCTTCTTGTAAACAAACCACATGAAGACTTTGATTCTCAATGGAACCTTGACCTTCTAAATATGAATCGACTTGGAGATATCCGTTGTGTCAATAAGGTTAAGGTACATCGATTTTACTGTAAATATGCTAGAAGTTGTGAGCTTCCACATAAGCTTATCTGGTTCGTCCGACAGCTGAACATCCATGAGTATTCTGACTAAGTGCAACCACTCCTCCCATCGATGTCCTATCAAAGCTCGCCGAAACTGAATATTTAGAGGAATGGACTGTAATATTGTGGCAACATACGCATCTTTACGTAGCACAATATTATACAGAGCTGGATACTGTAAGGCTAAGGGCGTCTCCTCCAACCACGTATCTTCCCAGAATCTTGTTGTCCCTCCATTTCCAATAATGAACTTAGTTCTATGGAAAAATTGTGCCTTGACCTTCATCAAGCCTTTCCAGAATGGAGAATCAGTGGGTCGAACAGTGACCTGGGCTAATGTTTTAGAATGCAAGTACTTATTACGTAAAATTTGTACCCACATCCCTTCTGTCTCTACCGATAATCTGTATAGCCACTTACTCAGCAAACATCTATTCTTAACTTCTAAATTCTCAATCCCCAGACCTCCCTGGTCCTTGGGTCTGCATATAATGTCCCATCTGGTAAGTCTATATTTTTTTTAACTTCATCACTCTGCCAAAAGAAGCGGGATCAATAGAAATCCAATCTTTTGTGTACCCCTACTGGTACCTCAAAGAAGGACAGGAGGAACATAGGCATACTCGTAAGAACCGAATTAATCAATATTAGCCTTCCTCCATAAGACAGAAGCTTACCCTTCCAACAGCTCAGTTTCTTCTCAAATCGATCCTCTATACACTTCCACTCTTTATTTGATAGCTTACGATGGTGAATAGGTATGCCCAAGTAGCTGAACGGCAGGCTACCCAATTCACATCCTAACAGCTGTTTATAATCCTCTTGTTGTTCTTTGGCTCTCCCAAAGCAAAACAATTCACTCTTGTGAAAATTGATTTTTAAACCCGGCAGCTGTTCGAATAAGCAGAGGATAAGTTTCATGTTTCCTGCTTTCGCTATGTCATGTTCCATAAAGAGAATAGTATCATCCGCATATTGTAGAATGGGCACCCCACCGTCAACTAGACGAGGCACTAATCGACCTACCCGGCCTTCCTGTTTAGCCCTTCCTATTAGTATTGCTAGCATGTCTGCAACTACATTAAATAGGATTGCGGACATTGGGTCTCCCTGCCGAAGACCTTTGTGAGTTTGGAAAAAATGACCAATATCATCATTAACTTTAATTCCAACACTCCCTTTTTGTACAAATGATTCGACTTGCTTCCTCCATAGCTTGTCAAAACCCTTCATACGTAATGCTTGTTGTAGGAATGGCCATTTAACTTTATCATATGCTTTCTCGAAATCCACCTTGAAGATAACCCCATCTAGTTTCTTCGAATGAATTTCATGAAGGGTTTCATGGAGGACAACCACACCCTCCAGAATATTTCTACCTGGCATGAACGCCGATTGACTAGGTTGCACCACAGCATGCGCAATCTGCGTCAATCTATTGGTCCCAACCTTAGTAAATATTTTGAAACTCACATTAAGAAGGCATATAGGTCTGAACTGTTCAGTATGCACCGCCCCTCCTTCTTTGGCAACAACGTAACAGTCCCAAAGTTTAGGTGGAATAGCTGCAAGTGCCCATCGAACAAGTCCTGAAACATCGGAAGTAAGTCGCCCTTAATAATGTGCCAACATCTCTTATAAAATTCAGCCAGGAACCCATCCGGCCCTGGTGCCTTGTTATTCTTCATTTGCGATATTGCATCAAACACCTCTTTCTCTGTGAATAGTGCAGTTAATATCTCATTCTCGTCCGTCCCGAGCTGAGGTATATCACCGACCGACTCCTCATCCATGGACACTGTGTTGTCCTCTGGGGCACCGAACAGTTTCTTGTAGTATTCCGAGATGTACAACTTTAGGTTTTCATGCCCAACGATTGTACCCTCGTCCTGGTCGAGTTGATAGATTTTCTTCTTTCTATGTTTTCCATTAGCAATCAGATGAAAAAATTGGGTATTATCATCCCCTTCAACTACTTGATGCACTTTCGCTCTAACTGCCCATCTCAACTCCTCTTCTCTGAGGAGTTGTTTAAGATTATGTTCTGCCTCCGCTTTGGATGGCCTCTCATTATCATCCAACAGCACGGATTCAGATTTTATATCTAGCTCATTTATAAGTTCGAGAAGCCTCTGTTTCTCCAGCTTATAAATGCCACTTTCATGCTATGCCCAACCCCGTAGGAACTGTCTTAGATGTCTAATTTTATTTTGCCATTTATCAACATTAGATCTTCCCCCCGTGACCCTCGCCCATTCTCTAGCTATGAGGTCCATGAATCCTTCTCTTTCAAACCAGGCCAACTCAAAAGAGAAAGCATTCTTGTTGCCCATGTGGGTTGCCTCCCCGGAGTCAACAAACAATGGGGTATGGTCTGATATGACCCTGGACAATGCTCGCACCGTCACCCGTGGGAATTTCTGCTCCCATTCCACACTAGTTAGTACCCGATCCAACTTCTCAAATGCTGGATTTGGTAGAGTGTTAGCCCAGGTGAATTTTCTGCCCGAAAAATCTATCTCTCGTAAGTCTAGGCTTTCAATGATTGTATTGAACATGAATGACCATCTGACATCAAAGTTATCATTATTCTTTTCATCTCTTCGCCTAATTATGTTAAAGTCACCTCCCACTAAGATCGGTAACCTCTTGTTCCCGCAAATTTGAACAAGGTCAGCCAAAAAGTCCATCTTGAACTCTGGCTGAGCCGCACCATACACCGCCACTAGCGCCCATTGGAACCCATCCTCCTTGGGGCGCACTCTAAATTTGACGGCATAGTCTCCCAAAACCATGCTTCGGACTTCTAGCATCTCGCACCTAACCCCAAGTAAGATTCCTCCGGACCTTCCTCTTGGAGGTAAACAGTGCCAGTTAAAGTCAATACCACCGGAGAGCGAGCCTAGAAACTGAGACGTAAAATTATCTCTACCAGTTTCCATTAAAGCGATAAAATCAAGCCTCTGCTCAATAGTTGTTTCGGCCAGAAACCTTCTTTTAGCCAAGTCAGCAAGACCTCTGCTATTCCAAAATATTCCTTTCATCTTTCATCATGAAATTTCTTTGCAGTCTTAAATCGAGCACTCCGGCGGACTGCCGATACAGGATACACCTTCCTTTTCCAGGATCGTTTTGGCTTATCCTGTGCAGCAACTCGGTCCACATAACCAGTCACTGTCTGAGAGCACTCATTCGGTTTCGTAGGGGCCACATACCCCTCCGTACTGATGTCCTCATCCTCCTCAGTTACAAGAGATGATGGCACAAGATCTTCACATAGACGTTCTATAGCCCCCATCCCAAGTTCATTAATCTTAGCATCATTCATAGGTTTTACCGCCGCAATATTACGCAACATAACCATAGCTCTCTCGGCCTCTAAGTCTAAAAGGTTATTAACAGATTTTGATATTTACTTACCATTGCTACCCAGAGACACCCCTAGTTTATTTGCATTCGAAATAATTTCATCATCAGAAAAATGCAATATAGAACAACTCGTGTTTACGGCCATACCTGTCGTCGCCTTGATGTCATGAAGCTTAGCCGCCCGCATGGCACGGGCCATCAGCAAGTTGTCAGCATCCGGCTGAGCCTGTAGACGGTGGCTCGTCCACCTATCCCCGGCCGTTGGGTCCGGGATGCCTCCGAACGCGACGACCTCCTCGGTGGAGGGCACGGTCAGAGAGGGGCCACCTGCCCCCCGTTCAACCGGGCTAGTTGGCATGCTGTCGGTCACCAGGCGACCTCCTATCGCCGGCGCACCAATGCCAGAGATCCCACCTACGCTGTCGGTCAACGGGCGACCTCCTGTCACCGGCGCAGCAATACCAGAGATCCCACCTCCTATCGCTGAGTGGTGTTGAGCAGCAATACCGGCAGGAGACCATGCCTTCACCGGGGCAATTGGGGTATGGCCTCCAGCCAGCATCCCAACCACTCCCGTCGACCCCTGGATGCTGAGAGGTGAAGCAGAAGTCTTGCTCAGCCCTTCCTCCCTGGTTGGAGCAACGACAGGTGAGCCTACAGAGCTCCCGGCCGCCCTGGGCGAGGCCTCCGCCCTCAAGGGAGGTGTCCTGGATAAATGTGGTGTCTTAGCAGGTGAAAGTGGAGGTAGCTCCTGCTCCTCCAGATCATCCACCTCCACCCTGGCAACCCAAAGTCTGCTCGGAGCCGACGAAGATCCAAACGATCCGAACCGCAGCTGGTGAGATGAGGAAGTGATACATCTCCAACGTATCTATAATTTTTGATTGTTCCATGCTATTATATTATCTGTTTTGGATGTTTTATATGCATTAATATGCTATTTTATATTATTTTTGGGACTAACCTATTAACCTAGTGCCTAGTGCCAGTTTCTCTTTTTTCCTTGTTTTTGAGTATTGCAGATAAGTAATATTAAACGTAGTCCAAACGGAATAAAATCTTCGCGATGATTTTTCTTGGACCAGAAGAAACCTACCAGACTTGGAGAGGAGGGCAGGAGACCTGCCGGGAGGCGACAAGCCTGCAGGGCGCGCCCCTGGGGGGGCGCCCCCTGGCTTGTGGCCCCCCAGCAGGCCTCCTAACCCTATTCTTCCTGCTATAAATTCCCAAATATTCCCCCAATACCAAAGAGATCCACGAAAATACTTTTCCGCCGCCGAAAGCCTCTGTTCCCATGAGATCCCATCTTGGAGCCTTTTCCGATAATCTGCCGGAGGGGGGATTCGATCACGGAGGGCATCTACATCAACTCCATTGCCCCTCCGATGATGCGTGAGTAGTTCACCTCAGACCTTCGGGTCCATAGCTAGTAGCTAGATGGCTTCTTCTCTCTCTATGTTCTTCAATACCATGTTCTCCATGATCTTCATGGAGATCTATCCGATGTAATACTCTTTTGCGGTGTGTTTGTCGAGATCCGATGAATTGTGGGTTTATTATCAGATTATCTATGAATATTATTTGAATCTTCTCTGAATTCTTATATGCATGATTTCATATCTTTGCAAGTCTCTTCGAGTTATTGATTTGGTTTGGCCAACTAGATTGGTAATTCTTGCAATGGGAGAAGTGCTTAGTTTTGGGTTCAATCTTGCGGTGTCCTCACCCGTGACAAAGTAGGGGTAGCGAGGCACGTATTTGTATTGTTGCCATCGAGGATAAAAATATGGGGTTTTCATCATATTGCTTTAGTTTATCCCTCTACATCATGTCATCTTACTTAATGCGTTACTCTGTTCTTCATGAACTTAATACTCCAGATGCAGGCAGGAGTCGGTCGATGTGTGGAGTAATAGTAGTAGATGCAGAATCGTTTGGGTCTACTTGACACGGACGTGATGCCTATATGCATAATCATTGCCTTGGATATCATCATAACTATGCGCTTTACTATCAATTGCTCGACAGTAATTTGTTCACCCACCGTATTATTTTCCTTCAAGAGAGAAGCCTCTAGTGAAACCTATGGCCCCCGGGTCTATTTTCCATATTATATTTTCAGATCTATAAACCAAAAATACCAAAAATACTTTGCTGCAATCTTTTTACTTTTGTTTTACTTTTCGTTTTAGTAATCTTTTATATCTATCTCTATCAGATCTCATCCTTGCAAGTAACCGTGAAGGGATTGACAACCCCTTTATAGCGTTGGGTGCAAGTGTTTGATTGTTTGTGTAGGTGCAAAGATTGGGGACTTGCTTGTATCTCCTACTGGATTGATACCTTGGTTCTCAACAACTGAGGGAAATACTTATCTACTTTGCTGCATCACCCTTTCCTCTTCAAGGGAAAACCAACGCAAGCTCAAGAAGTAGCAAGAAGGATTTCTGGCGCCGTTGCCGAGGAGATCTACATCAATCCTACCAAGTATCCATCACAGCCTCATCTCTTGCATTTACATTATTTGCCATTTGCCTCTCGTTTTCCTCTCCCCCACTTCTAAAACGATTTTCAGAAAAAAAACCAAAAAGATTTTCCTTTTTATTCGCCCTTCTTCCGTTCGTCTTTTCGTTTGCTTTTTGTTTGCTTGTGTGCTAGATCATTTGCTCGTTTTCATGGCTCAACCCAAAAGCTTTGATCCTTATCTTAGGAAGTTGGAAGATATTGAGAATAATGCTAAAGGTTTCATGTCGCTCCAATTTGACCATAATAGTTTCTTTAGAAACGAGCTTAAAGAACAAAAGTCTATGCTGGAATACATGAATAAAGAACTTGATGATATGACTAAGGAATTTTATGGTTTGGAATCTCAGTTTGCTCACCTTGAAAATTTAGTAGGCCAAATTTCTGATAAACAAGCCACCTTAGTCAATAAAATGGCCGCGAAGCCAGAATCTTTAAATAATGATGAAGATCTTAAAGTGATTGATGTGACTCCTATTGAATCTTTGTTTTCCAATATAAATCTTGATAAATATGGGACTGGAGATAAGTTAACTTTAGTTAAAAGGCGTCCCAATGATTCGGAGTTTATAGATCTTAATGCTAAGATTGAGAAAAGTGGGATTGAAGAGGTCAAAACTTTAAATAGCAATGAACCCACTCTTTTGGATTTCAAGGACTTTAATTATGATAGTTGTTCTTTGATTGATTGTATTTCCTTGTTACAATCCATGTTGAATTCTCCACATGCTTATAATCAAAATAAAGCTTTTACTAAACATATCGTGGATGCTATGATGAAATCTTTTGAAGAAAAACTTGAGTTGGAAGTTTCTATACCTAGAAAGCTTTATGATGAGTGGGAACCTACTATTAAGATTAAAATTAAAGATTATGAGTGCCATGCTTTGTGTGATTTGGGTGCTAGCGTTTCCACGATTCCGAAAACTTTATGTGATGTGCTAGGTTTCCATGAATTTGATGATTGCTCTTTAAATTTGCATCTAGCGGATTCCACCATTAAGAAACCTCTGGGAAGGATTAATAATGTTCTTATTGTTGCAAATAGGAATTATGTGCCTGTAGATTTCATTGTTCTTGATATAGATTGCAATCCTACATGTCCTATTACTCTTAGAACGATCGATGCAATTATTGATATGAAAGAAGGAAATATTAGATTCCAATTTCCATTAAGGAAAGGCATGGAACACTTTCCTAGAAATAAAATTAAATTAACTTATGAATCTATTATGAGAGCTACTTATGGATTGCATACCAAAGACGACAATACCTAGATCTATTGCGTTATGCCTAGCTAGGGGCGTTAAACAATAGCGCTTGTTGGGAGGCAACCCTATTTTATTTTTATGTTTTTGTTTTTGCTTCTGTTTTTAAGTCCTTTACACATTATTACCTCTGTAATAATTGTGTTTTCTTGTTTTAATTAGTGTTTGAGCCAAGTAAGACCTTTGGGATGGTCTACGGTGATTGTTGATTTGATTTTGCTGAAAAACAGAAACTTTTGCGCTCAGTCCAGGAATTTTATAAATTCACCAGAACGTCGAATGAGTCTGAAATTTTTACAAAAGATTTATATACAAATTGGACTGATTTTACTAATTTTTCAGAATTTTTGGAGTTAAATAAGTATTCTAAGTTTACAGATTGCTACAGACTGTTCTGTTTTTGACATATTCTGTTTTCTTTGTGTTGTTTGCTTATTTTGATGTATCCATGGGTTGTATCGGGGGGTATGAACCATGGAGAAGTTGTAATACAGTAGATATTACACCAATATAAATAAATAATGAGTTCACAACAGTACCTAAAGTGGTGATTTAATTTTCTTATACTAACGGATCTCACGAGTTTTCTGTTGAGTTTTGTGTTGTGAAGTTTTCAAGTTTTGGGTAAAGATTTGATGGACTATGGAATAAGGAGTGGCAAGAGCCTAATATTGGGTATGCCCAAGGCACCCCAAGCCATACTCAAGGATACCAAAGATCCTAAGCTTGGGGATGCCCCGGAATGCATCCCCTCTTTCGTCTGCAATCCATCGGTAAATTTACTTGAGGCTATATTTTTATTCACCACATGATATGTGTTTTGCTTGGAGCGTCTTGTATGATATGAGTCTTTACTTTTTAGTTTGCCACAATCATCCTTGCTGCACACATATTTTGAGAGATACACGCATTAATCATGAATTTATTAGAATACTCTAGGCAATGTTGCTCTAGTGCTTCACCTATATCTTTTTAGAGCACGGTGGTGTTTTATTTTATAGAAATAATTGAACTCTCGTACCTCACTTATATTTATTTGAGAGTCTTTAAACAGCATGCTAATTGGTTTAGGTTATGAATTTAGTCCTAATATAATGATCATCCAAGAGGGATATAATAAAAACTTTCATATAAAGTGCATTGAATACTATGAGAAGTTTGATTCCTTGCATATAGTTTTGAGATATAAAGATGGTGATATTAGAGTCATGCTAGTGAGTAATTGTGGATTGGTAGAAATACTTGTGTTAAAGTTTGTGATTCCCGTAGCATGCACGTATGGTGAACCGTTATGTAACAAAGTCGGAGCATGATTTGTTTAATGATTGTCATCCTTTGTGTGAGGGTCGGGAGCGCGCGATGGTTAACTCCTACCAACCTCTCCCCTAGGAGCATGCGTCTAATACTTTGCTTCGATAACTAATAGAATTTTGCAATAAGTATGTGAGTTCTTTATGACTAATGTGAGTCCATGGATTATACGCACTCTCACCCTTCCACCATTGCTAGCCTCTCTAGTACCGCGCAACTTTCACCGGTGCATTAAACCCACCATATACCCTTCCTCAAAACAGCCACCATACCTACCTATTATGTCATTTCCATAGCCATTCCGAGATATATTGCCATGCAACTTCCACCGTTCCGTTTATTATGACACGCACCATCATTTTCATATTGCTTTGCATGATCGTAAGATAGCTAGCATGATGTTTTCATGGCTTGTCCGTTTTTTAATGTCATTTGTTAGGCTAGATCGTTGCACCTCCCGGTACACCACCGGAAGAATTCATATAGAGTCATATTTTGTTCTAGGTATCGAGTTGTAATTCATGTTTTGTAAGTAAATAAAAGTGTGATGATCATCATTATTAGAGCATTGTCCCATGAGAGAAAAGGATGATGGAAGCTATGGTTCCCTCACAAGTTGGGATGAGTCTCCGGACTTTACAAATAATAAAAGAGGCCAATGAAGCCCAAATAAAAAAAAGAGGCCAAAGATGCCCACCAAAATAAAAAAAATAAAAATAAAAAAAAAGAAAAATGAGAGAAAAGAGAGAAGGGACAATGCTACTATGTTTTTTCCACACTTGTGCTTCAAAGTAGCACCATGATCTTCATGATAGAGAGTCTCCTATTTTGTCACTTTCATATAGCTAGTGGAATTTTTCATTGTAATGCACACCCACTTAGTTTCTTTTTGAGCTTTCAAACACTTATAGCTCTAGTGCATCCGTTGCATTGCAATCCCTACTCACTCATATTGATATCTATTGATGGGCATCTCCATAGCCCGTTGATACGCCTAGTTGATGTGAGACTATCTTCTCCTTTTTCCTCACAACCTCCACCATATTCTATTCCACCTATAGTGCTATATCCATGGCTCACGCTCATGTATTGCGTGAGAGTTGAAAAGGTTTGAGAACATAAAAGGTGTGAAACAATTGCTTGACTTGTCATCGGGGTTGTGCATGATTTAAATACTTTGTGTGGGGAAGATGGAGCATAGCCAGACCATATGATTTTCTAGGGATAACTTTCTATGGCCATGTTATTTTGAAAGGACACAATTACCTTGTTAGTATGCTTGAAGTATTATTGTTTTTATGTCAATATTAAACTTTTGTTTTGAATCTTACGGATCTGAACATTCATGCCACAATAACGAATATTACATGGATAAATATGTTAGGTAGCATTCCACATCAAAAATTCTGTTTTTATCATTTACCTACTCGAGGACGAGCAGGAATTAAGCATGGGGATGCTTGATACGTCTCCAACGTATCTATAATTTTTAATTGTTCCATGCTATTATATTATCTGTTATGGATGTCTTATATGCATTAATATGCTATTTTATATTATTTTTGGGGCTAACCTATTAACCTAGTGCCTAGTGCCAGTTTCTGTTTTTTCCTAGTTTTTAAGTATTGCAGATAAGGAATATTAAATGGAGTCCAAACGGAATAAAATATTCGCGATGATTTTTCTTGGACCAGAAGAAACCTACCAGACTTGGAGAGGAGGGCAGGAGACCTGCCGGGAGGCGACAAGCCTGCAGGGCGCGCCCCTGGGGGGGGCCTGGCTTGTGGCCCCCCAGCAGGCCTCCTAACCCTATTCTTTCTCCTATAAATTCCCAAATATTCCCCAATACCAAAGAGAGCCACGAAAATACTTTTTCGCCGCCGGAAGCCTCTGTTCCCATGAGATCCCATCTTGGTGCCTTTTCCGGTAATCTGCCTGAGGGGGATTCGATCACCGAGGGCATCTACATCAACTCCATTGCCCCTCCGATGATGCGTGAGTAGTTCACCTCAGACCTTTGGGTCCATAGCTAGTAGCTAGATGGCTTCTTCTCTCTCTATGTTCTTCAATACCATGTTCTCCATGATCTTCATGGAGATCTATCTGATGTAATACTCTTTTGCGGTGTGTTTGTCGAGATCCGATGAATTGTGGGTTTATGATCAGATTATCTATGAATATTATTTGAATCTTCTCTGAATTCTTATATGCATGATTTCATATCTTTGCAAGTCTCTTCGAGTTATTGATTTGGTTTGGCCAACTAGATTGGTAATTCTTGCAATGGGAGAAGTGCTTAGTTTTGGGTTCAATCTTGCGGTGTCCTCACCCAGTGCCAAAGTAGGGGTAGCGAGGCACGTATTTGTATTGTTGCCATCGAGGATAAAAAGATGGGGTTTTCATCATATTGCTTGAGTTTATCCCTCTACATCATGTCATCTTACTTAATGCATTACTCTGTTCTTCATGAACTTAATACTCTAGATGTAGGCAGGAGTCGGTCGATGTGTGGAGTAATAGTAGTAGATGCAGAATCATTTCGGTCTACTTGACACGGACGTGATGCCTATATGCATAATCATTGCCTTGGATATCGTCATAACTATGTGCTTTTCTATCAATTGCTCGACAGTAATTTGTTCACCCACCATATTATTTTCCTTCAAGAGAGAAGCCTCTAGTGAAACCTATGGCCCCCGGGTCAATTTTCCATATTATATTCTCAGATCTATAAACCAAAAATACCAAAAATACTTTGCTGCAATCTTTTTACTTTTCGTTTTAGTAATCTTTTATATCTATCTCTATCAGATCTCATCCTTGCAAGTAACCGTGAAGGGATTGAGAACCCCTTTATAGCGTTGGGTGCAAGTGTTTGATTGTTTGTGTAGGTGCAAAGATTGGGGACTTGCTTCTATCTCCTACTAGATTGATACCTTGGTTCTCAACAACTGAGGGAAATACTTATCTACTTTGCTGCATCACCCTTTCCTCTTCATGGGAAAACCAACGCAAGCTCAAGAAGTAGCAGGAAGGAACATTGGACTGCTCCCTATTATTACCAGTTTCAGCCGACTTGTCCAGAGGAGCTGCCCCCCTGTCAGTCACATCTCTCAGAGTGGGTTCTCTCTGAAGTTGCCCATCTCTGTCATGCCCCTCGTCAGTATCCATGTCAACCTGCCGGGCCAACTCCCGAAACACGGCATTCTCCTCAATCTCAATATCCAGCATAAAACTTTTGCCATCGTATGTCCATCTGACCATGTCTGGAATATGCTCAATACTGATGACACTAACAAACAGGCGAGCCACTCCATGTGATTGCATAAAAGGCATGTCCACCTTCTCAGTCTTACCAATAAGGGAACCAAGGCTCCAAGTGACCCTTATATCATCAAGTGCCACTTGTGGGGCTCCTAGGAACCGGACCCAAAGCTGAGGTAATGGAGTACCCTCCGGTTCTTGCTGTGTCCATGGTTCAAACTAATGCACACATGAACTGTTTGGAACCTTACTCATCCCAAATGTCAGAAGCCGTCCCAGATCCTCCTTGGTAGGAAAATCCACCCTGGAAACCTGCTCATCAAGGCTTACTGGGTCCCACTGGAAGCTGGCTGGCACCAACTCACGCAACCGCTGCACCACCTGATCTGTAGTCATGCTCCCACGGGTGACACGCACAATCCCGGTCTGGGAACTCTCCGGAGTGGGTGCAGTCGACGAAGAGCGGGGAGACTCAAAAAACATCAAGTCCGGACAGCAAGCTCCATATATCGTAACCACCGGTTTTGGCCCCAGGAGAAACGGGCACTCTCCCGAATCATGCTTCGGTTTCCGGCATAAGTCACAGAGCTCCCCCGTACACTCAGCCGCAAAATGCCCCGGTCCGCCGCACCGGTAGCAACACATCTTCTCTTTCTTACGTGCCCACTTAGTCAATTTTTCCCAATCAGATTTTTCAGACGCCTTATCGGAACCAGCATCCCGAGCAGCAACACCCTTCGACTTGGGCACCTTGACCTCAGCGAGCGCTGTAACGGCCTCCACCGCCGCCCCCGAAAGGACCGGTGTATCTGCAGCCGCCCCCGCTACCGAGGAATGTTCTGTCGGCGCCGTCATAGGCAACGCCTCCTCCCCCGTCTTGGTTGGTGGGTCGGCTAGCGGAGGAGGATGATAACGTCAAGGAGGAGGCCGCCTGCCTCCACCCCGGTCACCGTGGTTTGCACGAAACCCGCCACGCTGCCGGTGTGGCGGGCCTGAAGCTCCCTCGACGAAAGGGCCGGGCGGTCCATCATACCCCCAGCCTCCTCCATCTACCCGGCCTCCACCGGTGGAAGACGAACCACGATGTAACCCCTGGCCATACACATTATAGCCATCATGTCCCCAATAACCTCTTGCGTAGTTCCTATTGTCAGCATGCGAAGCAAAACCACGCCCTCCAACATAAGCCCCACGGCCCGGCCAGCCCCTCAGCAGCCATAATCGGCCCCAGCAGGCCGCGCCACTCGCGCCGGCAGCTGCTGTTGCTGCTGGTCCGTCCTAGCCGGCGGAGGAACAGGACGCGATGGCGGGATGGGATTGCCGCATCCAGCCATGCCCGGCGGCCGAGTAGGAGTTGATCTCGCCGCCGATATGCCTCGTACCCTAGCCGCCCATCCTGGCCCGAGCATAGGGAACCCCGGCGCTGCAATCTTCTTACAAACCCTAGCAGTTCGCTCCTGTGAAACGAGGGGACTCCCGATCGATGTACCGATCGGTTTGCTCCCGATCCCAGCTTCTACATCGGCCTGTGCTGTCGTCTGGGCCACATACCCAGCCCACGTACAACCCAAGCCAGCCACGGAGGTCTCTACCGGCCCAACTGACCCAATAAGGAAATTCAAACGTTCTGCACGAAGATCACGGATCTCGGCAATCGAGCCCGTCGCCGGCGCCAGCGCCGGGCTTCCATGTCCTCTCTGTTTGTTCTTCTTGTGAACCAAAGTCCAAGACGAATCATCAATAAAATCAGAGAGAGTAACTTTTGGGAGACCTACCTTCGGTAGAGGTCCTTGCCATGGCCGGATCGTCGTCGCCGCCGTTCTGTGGTGCACCACTCGCCGCGCCATCTCTACCCTCTCCGTCACCGGTAACCCACTCCTCGCCAGATCATCTTGCGGTATAACTGCGTCGACAAGCCCGGCCACATCCTCTTCGGAGTACCCAACCTGGAACGATTCACAGATGACGTCGGATGGAGTCGATGACGGCACCGCTGGTTGTGCGACGGCAGGGCGCTCGTCGTCATCGGAGTCGTCCTCTCCGGCATCGTCAGCCAGTGCTCGAAAGCGCCCTCCCACTCGCCGGCGGCCTTAGCCTGCCCCGCGAGCGGTGGCCTGGATCGCCTCACCCATCGCCTCACCCATCGTCAAAGTTTGTGCAGGCCAAGGATATAGGCCGGACAGCAGGGCGGCGGTCAATGCGCTTGTTCGTCAGATGACACGCGCAGACGCCGGTGTAGATGATGTTGTTGCTCGCTTGATGATTTTGTATTCTGTCATGGACACAGCTTGTCGGCCGATCGAGATAGATGATGTATGTGTGCTCCACTGATCTTGACGAAATACTGTATTTGGGCGTACGAACTGATAATTGTGTACTACTCCCATTCTTATTCTTCCTAGCAGTAGAGACTATGAGCGGCGGGGGCGTTGAAGGTTGCCTCTGATGGACTCCTTTTTTTCGCCCTATCTTCACATGTAGTGGTAAGAGCATCTACAACCGGACCTAGCAAATCCGGTCCCTCAAACGCCTGCGAACGCGCCCGGGTGCGTCCGCGGACACTGACCGGTCACACCTCAAATAAAGCTCATTGCATCCGGACATCTCATATTTCTTCCTCAAATCCATACAAAAGCATGCAACTAAATAAAACCTACTACGTGAAAAGCTATCTACTCTACGTCGGAGATGTGGACGATCTCCGTCCCCTCCGGCGGATAGATGTGCGCGCGCCGCAGGTCCGCCCCCTCAGGCACCGGCGCTGCTGCCCCCTCCGCTGCGGCTTCCTCGGCCTCGATCTCGGCCTCCGGATCATCGAAGAGGGCGTCGGCTTCCGCCTGCCTCTGCCGGATGAGCCGGCGGTTGGCCTCCACCTCGGCCTCATCCCGGATGGAATCCAGGATGGCCTGCTGCTCCGCCATCTCGTCCGATTCGGCGATGACGAACTCCGCGTCCGCCTCCGTCATGGTCAAGCCGGGAGCCTCCTGCTTCGGCTCCTCCTCCTCCATTGCCTCCGGCTCCTCCTCCTCTGGCAGCTACTCCTCCTCCGGCAGCTCCTCCTCCTCCACCTCCTCCTCCGTCTCCGGCGAGTCCGGAGGGAGACCCGCAGCGACGCGGGCGGCGCGGCGAGCGTGGTACTCCTCCTCGATTTGTCGGCGCCGCTCCGGCATCAGCTGCGCGTAGGTGGTGATGAGCTAGCGGACCATCCTGACGGAGAGGGAACGGCGAGAGGAGGCGGAAGGGCTCGGCTGGTGGCGGAGAGAGGGAGGAGGCGGATGTGTTATGGCTGGGGGGCGCCGGCCGGCTTAAATAGCCGGCCCCGACCTCGGGCGGGGAGGCTGAGCGGCGCCACGCGGCGCCACAGGGCGTTCACACCGCGGCGACGGTCGAGGCGCCCGTCGAACCTTCGGGTTTCCCGGCAAGTCCGTGTGGGGCCATGCCGTCAGTCCGACATGGCGGGCGTGCCCGGGCGCGTCCGGGCGTCCCCATACCCGCCTCATATTTGGGCTGGATATGAGGGGGTGCCGGTCAGCCCGGGCGTTTGAGGGCCGTTTCAGAAGCCTGTCTGGGTCGATTTTTTGTGACCGGACAGTGGCCGGGCGGCCTGCCCGGGCGTTTGAGGAGGGTATAGGGGGTCGGTTGTAGATGCTCTAAGCTTGTAACTTTGAATTTGCCCTCTTGTCTTCTCTCCTGATTGTGGATGGTGGCCAGCAGATTGGACCGTAGATGAATTGCTATTATTTATGGAGCATCTGTGTAGCAGCCGTTGTTCATATAGATTTGATCTGCATATAAATTGCTACATGCCCTGTCTGTCTTGCTCGAAAATGATCTAATCTATGATAAAAATTGCAGATGATCTTGGCGGTCGTAACAGGAAACCGTGCAATTGAAGTCAGATAATTCTTGCAGTCTTGTCTTCTGTCATGAACCAGTACAGCAAAACTAGTACACTCTTCATCAATTAGATATGGGATCGGTGCACCACAAATACTAGTAGTACTAGCCTTTTTGCTTTTGTCCTTTTCTTCATTCTCTACGTGTAGTAAATATATTAATTGGACTGATGATCTGGTCGCCGGTCTTCGTAATTAGTAGCATCAATAATTTGTGCAGAGATCTTGGCCTGAGCAGTGTCTTCCATATTCCTTCCATCTAAAGCGATCCAACGTAGGCTGCCCGAAGTTGTACGTGACCAAAAAGCTATCAGGTTTTGGAATTCCCACTGGTTGATTGCTGCGTGACTCCTTGAAATTTTCCTTCTTAGGGAGCCGCGTATATAGTAAGAGCAAGTACAATAAGGTGATGTAGGCGGGGTGTAAGGCTTTAAATATTATATTTTTGCTGAGTTGGAAGAAAGAGAAGAGGAAAGAGAAGATAAGCGGGCTACTAGTTAACAACCGGCTGCAGCACGTGTTCCTACACACTTTGTGAGAGAGTGAGGTGGGCCATGTATCAACAAAGTAGTACATATTTTTATTTTATTATTGTACTTGTTGGCTATAAACTTGGCTATACATGATATGGCAAACATCATATAGCCAGCAGCTGACTCTATTATTAACCATGCTCTAACGGGGATAAACAATACGACTGTTAGTAATGAGCATGGCGGCGGCCGATAATTGATCCTTTTTTTTTCTGGTAGCCTTCCTGGCGTGCATATAGCAACGTGAGGGATAGAAAATCAGAAGTACTTTGTCCACCTGGCCTTCGCTTGAACGTATCCTAGTACTCACTACCAGAATAACAGACTCTGCCGACGGCTGCCGTCGGCATAGATGGATGTATGCCGACGGCCTAGTTGAAGCCGTAGGCATAGTTAAGCCGTCGGCATACGACAACCTATGCCGACGGGGGTCGTCGGCATACATCGGCTGTCGGCAGCGCTTCGTATATGCCTATGGCGGCCGTCGGCATATGGCAAGCCGTCGGCGTACATGTGGGCCCGGCTACCCGGGCGGCGACGGCCGTTTGACGGTGGGAGGCCGCCCGTCGACATATCTATGCCGACGGTCCGGCCGTCGGCATATATCCCCGCACAGCCACGTCACCGATCCGCGTGACCTAGTACGCCGACAGCCTAGCCGTCGGCATAGGTCCTCGCACCGCCATGTCACCGATCCGCGTGACCTCCTCGATCCGTGGGTGTACCTATGCCGACGGCTTAGCCGTCGGCAAAGATTTTTGATATTTTTTCTATTTTAATTATTTCTTTTTTCTTTCTTCTTTTTAAAACTAATTTGATTAACTTAAATTTTTCTATTTTAATTACTTCTTTTTTCTTTCTATTTTTTTCTCACGGACGTCGCTACCGCCCTGTCACGGAGGGAGGAAACGGGACGGGGTACCTGGGAGGGTAGGAAACACGTCAGGTGTTGCGGTGGGCCCTCCTAGCTATGCGTGTGAAAATGTGGTGGCACGCGGCTCCGGGTGGTGTCCCGCCTCACGGGCGTCTTGGGGCTCCGGGGTGTGGCCCCCCTCCGCGGACGTCGTTGTCGCGGTCACTTGGAGGGGGGAGACGTGCGCGTCGGGTAGAACCGGAGGGAATCTAGTGGTGGTGTGGGTCCAGGCCGTGTTCCGGGATGCTCCTATGTGCTGACCCATCGCAACCAGGTGGAAGAGTCCACTGGTCAGAGCCCGTCCGGCGAAAGTCAAAGGGCTAGATCTCCTGGTCTAACGGAGCTTCGTGGTGGCCTCCCGGGTGTAGCTATGCCACCGAAACACCGCGTCGGGTCGTGATGCATGTGTGAAAGTGATGTGGCACGCGTAGACGCTCGTCTTGGGGCTCCGGGGTGTGGCCCCCCTCCGCGGACGTCGCTGTCGCGGTCACTTGGAGGGGGGAGACGTGCGCGTCGGGTAGAACCGGAGGGAATCTAGTGGTGGTATGGGTCCAGGCCGTGTTCGGGGATGCTCCTATGTGCTGACCCATCGCAACCAGGTGGAAGAGTCCACTGGTCAGAGCCCGTCCGGCGAAAGTCAAAGGGCCAGATCTCCTAGTCTAACGGAGCTTCGTGGTGGCCTCCCGGGTGTAGCTATGCCACCGAAACACCGCGTCGGGTCGTGATGCATGTGTGAAAGTGATGTGGCACGCGTAGACGCCCGTCTTGGGGCTCCGGGGTGTGGCCCCCCTCCGCGGACGTCGCTGTCGCGGTCACTTGGAGGGGGGAGACGTGCACGTCGGGTAGAACCGGAGGGAATCTAGTGGTGTTGTGGGTCCAGGCCGTGTTCGGGGATGCTCCTATGTGCTGACCCATCGCAACCAGGTGGAAGAGTCCACTGGTCAGAGCCCGTCCGGCGAAAGTCAAAGGGCTAGATCTCCTGGTCTAACGGAGCTTCGTGGTGGCCTCCCGGGTGTAGCTATGCCACCGAAACACCGCGTCGGGTCGTGATGAATGTGTGAAAGTGATGTGGCACGCGTAGACGCCCGTCTTGGGGCTCCAGGGTGTGGCCCCCCTCCGCGGACGTCGCTGTCGCGGTCACTTGGAGGGGGGAGACGTGCGCGTCGGGTAGAACCGGAGGGAATCTAGTGGTGCTGTGGGTCCTGGCCGTGTTCGGGGATGCTCCTATGTGCTGACCCATCGCAACCAGGTGGAAGAGTCCACTGGTCAGAGCCCGTCCAGCGAAATTCAAAGGGCTAGATCTCCTGGTCTAACGGAGCTTCGTGGTGGCCTCCCGGGTGTAGCTATGCCACCGAAACACCGCGTCGGGTCGTGATGCATGTGTGAAAGTGATGTGGCACGCGTAGACGCCCGTCTTGGGGCTCCGGGGTGTGGCCCCCCTCCGCGGACGTCGCTGTCGCGGTCACTTGGAGGGGGGAGACGTGCGCGTCGGGTAGAACCGGAGGGAATCTAGTGGTGCTGTGGGTCCAGGCCGTGTTCGGGGATGCTCCTATGTGCTGACTCATCGCAACCAGGTGGAAGAGTCCACTGGTCAGAGCCCGTCCGGCGAAAGTCAAAGGGCTAGATCTCCTGGTCTAACGGAGCTTCGTGGTGGCCTCCCGGGTGTAGCTATGCCACCGAAACACCGCGTCGGGTCGTGATGCATGTGTGAAAGTGATGTGGCACGCGTAGACGCCCGTCTTGGGGCTCCGGGGTGTGGCCCCCCTCCGCGGACGTCGCTGTCGCGGTCACTTGGAGGGGGGAGATGTGCGCGTCGGGTAGAACCGGAGGGAATCTAGTGGTGCTGTGGGTCCAGGCCGTGTTCGGGGATGCTCCTAAGTTAATCAAATTAGTTTTGAAAAAAAGAGAAAGAAAAAAAAGAAATAATTAAAATAGAAAAAAATTGCGGAAATCTATGCCGACGGCCAAGCCGTCGTCATAGGTACACCCACGGGTCGAGGAGGTCACGCGGATCGATGACGTGGCGGTGCGAGGTCCTATGCCGACGGCTAGACCGTCGGCATGGGGGAACCTTATCCCCTCGAGGCCGGCTCCTCCTCCACTCATTCCTCTCTCCTCGCACCCCTCTGCCTCCACCCGCCCCGTAGCGCCGCCGGCCGTCGTTCCCGCCCCTCCCCACGCCGCTCGCCCCCGTCCCCGCCCCGCGCAGCGCCGCCGGCCGTCCCCGCCCGCCCCGCCCCGCCCCGCCCCGCTCACCCCCGTCCCCGCCCCGCAGCGCCGCCGGACGTCCCTGCCCCGCCCCACCCCGCTTGCCCCCGTCCCGCCCCGCACCACCGCCGGCCATCCCCGCCCGCCCCGCATCACCGCCGGCCGTCCCCGCCCGCCCCGTCCCCGCCCCCTTCCCGCCCCGCACCGGCCCGGTCGTCCCCGCCCCCTTCCTGCCCCGCAGCTGCTGGTGAAGTGGTCACGGCCGCGGCTCCGGCGGTCCGGCGCCCCCTTGCCGGCCCTCTTCTACTGGTGAGCACCGGCTCCGGCGGTCTGACGTCCCCCCTCCCCCCGACCAGCCGAACCTCTAGGTGAGCATTTTTTTCTTTCAATTTTTTTAGTGTTTTTCTACTGTTTTTAGGTGGATGGATGCATAGATGGATGGAATGTAGATATAGTTAGTTTGTTAGATACATATTTGTTAGATATAGTTAGTTTGCAAAATATTTGTTAGATATAGTTAGTTTGCAAAATATTGATATAGATATAGTTAGTTTGTTGGATGCATAGATGGATGCATAGATACATATTTGTTAGATATAGTTAGTTTGCAAAATATTGATCAATGGATGTGATTGGCAATATGAGTTTTTTCAAGTTTGAAATGTCAATGTTGTTTTGTGATGTGATCATATATACTTTTTGCACGGTTGTTTTTTGTTCATGATGGTGTTGTTACAAATTAATTATGAAAATAGTTATTTGAGATAAATGGTAACTTGTTCATTAGGATTTAACATTTCTAACATTTTGAATGTGAAACTTTAAGTGGATGAATGCATGTGTAAATGTTTAAATATGCTCTATGAGTTGTGATGTTCTAAATATTGGTCGCGATGGAATTTGCAGGCTTTGTGGTGTCACATTTCATCGGAGTGACCGTCGTCCGACGCGTTGGTCCCTGAGCATCCCTTTGCTGTTCGACTACTTCCTCTACAGCCGAGGGTGAGCTACAAATCCACCACCTCCTCATCTGCTTTTTTTTATGTCACTAGATTTTCTTTTCACGTCAAGTCCCGTAACCTAGGCGTCTCCCGTCCGAAAGGGTTGCATCGATAAATATGCATTCAATTGCATATTTATCACCGCTACTCTTTTGGATTGTCCAGCGTTTTCCACGGACAGCCCGAGGATGTGTAGATTGGGTACGTTCTCCATGCCCTACCCCGTTCCGAGAGAAGATTTCGGTGGCGCCTCCCCGTTGTTCTCCGGAGCACATTCTCTCGGCTATTTGCCGAGACGTGTATCTGGAGAACAGCGGGGAGGTGCTGCCGAAATTTTGTCTCGGAACGGGGTAGAGTATGGAGAACGTACTCAATCTAGACATCCTCGGGTGGGATTAGGACCCATCTTTACCTATTAGAGATGTTGTTGGATTCACCGCAGAAGAAAATAAAAATTTGATGTGATTAATTCAAATGAATCCTTAATTTTTTTGTGTGGCTCCCAATAAAACAGAGGATGGCAGATAATCAGTGGATGTACAATGGTTTTATCCGTCGGAATCGAGTAACATCAGAGTGGATCGCGAAAACTGTTGTGTATTTGAAGGCTATATTCCGTAGTCCAATGAGAATTATCCCACCATGCCCATGTGCGAGATGTGGCAGACGTCACCGTAAAAATCAGAAGGACATCACTGACCACCTTCGCACGCACGGATATATGGCAAACTTTGACATGCCACCGATAAACTTAGCTGAGCATGACCGTGCCAGAGAGGAGGTGATGCGACAACGCGTCGATGGTTATGAAGACGACGGGGTCAGGGACATGCTAGATGATGTCATTGCTGTAGAAACGACAAATGCGACACCTTCAGATAATGAACTGGAGGAGCCGGAGGCAATCGCAAAGGCCTTCTTGGAGGTCTTGGCCTCGTCGAAGAAACCTCTTTATGAGGGTGCCAAAATATCTCAGCTGGATGCCATCTCGCAACTTATTGCAGTCAAGGCTGAGTACGACTGTAGCCAGAAATGCTTTGAAGCATTCCTGGGAGTATGGGCTAACAGCCTCCCCGAGGGTCATCAACTGCCGGAAAGCATGTACGCTACAAAGAAAATCATGAAGGCACTCTCTATGGATTATAAGAAAATACATGTTTGTCCAAAGAATTGCCTTTTGTTTAGGCACGAGTATGCGGATGACAAGTACTGTAGGGAGTGTGGTTCATCTCGGTACCTTGAGGTGGTCGGTGAGGATGTTGAGAAAAGGCAGCTAACCATCCCCGCTAAGGTTCTTCAGTATCTCGATTTCATACAAAGACTGCAGCGCCTTTTCATCACGGAGGAGTCTGCCAAAATGATGAAGTGGCACAAGGAAGGTAAAAGGTATCATCCAAATAAAATCGTACATCCATCGGAAGGCGAAGCATGGAAGTCGTTCGATGAAGAATACCCCGAGGAAGCAGCCGAGGCTGGGAATGTCAGAGTTGCAATAACAGGTGATGGGGTCAATCCATATGGTATGTCGACCAATCCATACAGCTGCTGGCCCGTGTTTGTTATTCCGCTCAATCTCCCTCCAGGTGTCCTAATGCAACGCAACACCATGTTCTTGTCGCTGATCATTCCAGGGCCTGAATACCCGGGGAAGAATTTGGCAGTGTTTATGCAGCCGCTGGTGGATGATTTGCACCATTCTTGGTACTTCCCAAGGTTGACATACGACCGACATCTGCAGAAAAATTTCTTGATGAAAGTTTGGTTGATGTATTGCATGCATGACTTTCCCGGCTATGCTCTATTCTGCGGATGGTGTACAAGTGGGAAGATGCCATGCCCAGTGTGCATGCAGGCTCTGCGTTTGATTTGGCTGCAGAAGGGTGGCAAGTATTCAGCCTTTGACCTGCATCGACAGTTCCTCCCTCCAGACCATCCAGACAGGGAAGACAAGAAGAACTTCACGAAAGGTCGGGTTGTCCATGAAGTAACCGAGATTCCAACATTTTCGGGGGCAGATGTTCTTGCTCAGTTAAAAGCTCTCAAGCCTAAAGTCAAAGGCAAAGGCAAAGGCAAAGGCAAAGGAAAACGCTTCGAGGGATATGGTGAGACGCACAACTGGACTCACATTACCCCCTTCTCGAAGCTTCCCTATTTCAAGGACCTCAAACTTCCTTACAACATTGATGTGATGCACACCGAAAAGAATGTCGCAGAGTCCCTTTTCCGCACGATCCTCAACATTCATGATAAGACGAAGGATAACCTTAAAGCTAGAGCCGATCAACAGAGAATTTGTGATAGACCACGTCTAAACATGAAGCCTCCCACATGCGGTCGAAGAAACTGGTTCAAGCCAGATGCTGACTTTGTCCTTAAACCGTCAGAAAAGAAGGAAGTACTTATCTGGATGAAACTCATTTTGAAGTTCACCGATGGTTATGCATCGAATATAAGTAAGGGAGTCAATCTTTCAACGGGCAAAGTGACCGGGCTCAAGAGTCATGACTACCATGTGTGGATTGAGCGGATAATGCCGGTGATGGTTCGAGGCTATGTCCCCGAGCATGTCTGGCGAGTGCTTGCCGAACTAAGCCATTTCTTCCGCACGCTCTGTGCTAAAGAAGTAAGTAAAGATGTGATTGAACAATTGCATAAGAAGGCACCAGAGTTGATAGTCAAGCTAGAGAAGATCTTTCCACCAGGCTTCTTTACTCCGATGACACATCTCATTCTGCACCTCACGAAAGAGGTATTGTTGGGGGGGCCTGTGCAGAATCGTTGGCAGTACGGCCCTGAGAGACAGAACAAGCATCTCCGACAGAAATGTGGAAACAAAGCTAAGATTGAAGCTTCCATAGCTGAGGCAGTTATCCTAGAGGAGGTGTCAAACCTTAGGACATCGTACTATCCAGACCACGTTCCCCATCTGCATAATAAGGTGCCTCGATACAATATAGAAGAGCCCAAGTATCAACCCAAGCTCCATCTATTCAACGGGCAAGGTGGCAGGGCTGGGGCCTCGAAATCTTATAACATGCCACGACAAGAGTGGGAGGACCTTATGTTCTATGTCTTGCACAACATCAAGGAAGTCGAGGAAGTGTGGATGAGGTAATACCACCACACCATTCCTTTATGTCTTGCACATCATCATGTTCTATGTTCACTTAGTCCCGGTCTAACACTGCTTCTCTTCTTTTAGTGATTTCGTTCAAGAGGAATGGACGGGAATGAATCCTCCTACTGAGGCGGAGGCACTTACTCTTCTCCGTCATGGAAACCCTGGAAATAAAAATTTTGTTGCTTGGTTCATGGAGAAAGTAATTTTCCACATTCCCCTATTAAATACGTAGTTCAACATTTATTAGTTAACCGAACTAATGCACCCAGCAATTTCAATTATACTTGTAGGGAAAAGATCCGAACATATCTATGGATGATGAATTGAGATGGGTTTCCATGGGTTTTGACCCTGCCGTCATGACATGTAAAAAGTATGATGTGAATGGGCATCGCTTCCATACAGAGGAGCACCAGAACAGCCGGCCTGATCCCAAAACTATAAATACCGGAGTGTACACCCCCGGTCAAAATTCAGTAGACTACTACGGAAGGGTACAAAATATATACGAGATTACATTCTGCAAAGGGCGCGAAACCCTAAGTCTACCTGTGTTCAAATGTCGATGGTTCGATCCGCAGGAGGGGCAGAGACATACGCCTTCCATTGGTTTGGTCGAAGTTAAACCATCAACCGTCTATGCTGGAGCTGATCTCTTCATTGCGGCTACCCAAGCTACACAAGTTTATTATTTGCCTTACCCATGCCAGAAAGAGTACCTACGGGGTTGGGAAGTTGTGTTCAAGGTGTCGCCACATGGTAAGCTACCGGACCCGAACGAAGATGATTACTACAACATTAACCCCATGACATACGAGGGAGTGTTCTATCAAGAGCAACCCAATGATGATGTGGTCAGAAACGATGACGCTAGACCATTGAGTGATGATGATGTGGATCCAAACGATGACGACGCACGGAATGATGGTGAGACCATTGTTAATGAAAATGACATACTTATGCTAGAAAAGTTAAACGAAGACGCTGATGACGAGGAAGAGCCTCCACCTCCGTCAGACAACGAAGATGATATGATTGATACTGATGATGAGACCGAGCGAGAAATCGGTTACAACAGTGATGATTCGTATGGGTTCTAGCAGATGTACGTTTCATGTCTTTTTTCCTATGGTTTAGGAATATGCCTTTTTATGCTTATTTTTTAATGTGTTTATTAGTCCTTATTATTATGCTTTTTCCTTCATTATTAATGTACTAATTGTTTATTCTATTTTCAATGCAGGTTCGTGGAACATGGGCAAGGGGAAGGCCGACGGCGCGGGTTTCATACGCAAGGTCGTCGGCATTGCTAGTCGGAGTGGTCGAGCACGTACTGTTACCCCCCGACTACTTGAGGATGACTCCTCACAGGAAGAGCGAGGGAGAGGTGCCCCTAGAGGAGGAGGGGGCGGGAGGAGAGCCCATGGAGAGCGAGGGGGTGGTGGGAGAGCCACTAGAGGGGGTCGCGGCCAGAAAGAGCGCACCCTCACCGACTTAGGGGTGTTGTCTTCGAGGCCCTCCTCTAGTGAGGTACCCTCTGCCGAGGAGGAGGAGGACGAGGAGGAGGAGGTGGTTCGCGAGGAGGGGGTGAGGAGGAGGAGGAGGAGGAGGAGGAGGAGGTTGGGGAGGGGGACGAGGAGGAGGAGGCAGGCGGGGATGATGGTGGTGGCGGGGATGATGGTGGTGGCGGGGATGATGGTGGTGCCGGGGTTGACAACAACAAGGGGTGGCTGCGTGGTAACGCAAAGCTCCCAAAGCATATTCCTGCTACCGAGGAGCAGAAGTGGCTCATTGAGCCCAAGGGGACAGAGTAAGTGCCACTTAATAATTTCAATAATAATTTAATTCTTTTGCTTGTCACATGCTAATATTTTCATTCTTTAAATCTTTTGCAGTAACTGGACACATCCTAAAGGGGCCCGTGTTCCCAACGGCATCATCACCGTCTTGCTGAAGGAATACTGGCCGGGGCTGTACTGTCCGGATCCAGTCAGGTACCCGGACCGTCGGGTTTTGGCCACGACCTGGGAGCACTGGGAAGCGGCCCCCCACGCGGAGCATGTGACCCATGCTAAGGCCGTGATCACTAATTTTTGGGTGAGTTCTCTTCACAAGCACAAGTCCATTCTGGTTTCATGAATGATTTAACTCATGGCTTCTTCCATTCTGGTTTCATGAATGATTGTAGAAATACTATCGAGTTCTTCAGGAGCACAAGGCCATTGCCGACGAGATCGTGCTGCGCCAAGCGAAGAAGAAGGCCCGCCAGATGCAGTACGAGGTGCGCTGGGTGGCCATCACGCAATACTATCACGACGTTCTTGGTGTGAAGATGCCCAAGGAAGAAGCAAAGACGGGGGACATTACCTTGGAGAGGCACGAGTACTTGGCGGTAAGTATAAAAGATTTTTCATTCCGACGTTTGTGGTATATTTCAACGTTTCGTGTTAGACATGCCATTATGCTTTCATTATGTAGGTGTGTCCAAATTGGTGTTATGGAAAACACGTGTCCTGGGCGGCATTGGTGGATCTGTGGTGTGGTCAGGATGGAGCCTGGACGGCTACGAGCAGCAAAAACAAGGCTAACCGAGGGAAGGAGGGAGTACATGCTCAGGGAAACCGGAACCACTTTCTCCACAAGGCACTTCATGTATGACTAACCTCATTAAACAATCTTCTTCTTCTATTTACCGTCGCTTTCTTATGTATGACTAACCTCTGTTTGTTGGTGCAGGAGGAGAAACTGAAGCGGCCGCTCTCACACATGGAGGCGTGGGAGATCGCCCATACGCGGAGGAAGCCCAAGCCTGGCGAGGCCAAGTACTACGGCAAGACCGCAAAGAAGAAGGAGGACTACTCTCAGGCGTATCAGAAGCTACATCCTGACACACCTGACCCCATCAAGGCGCCTTTCGACGACAGGGTGGTGGTTGCCATGGGGCCGAAGGCTCATGGTCGGCAGCCGGTTTTGGATGCAGTGGTCACTCCTTCTATCTCCTTCACACAGCTCCGAGCTACAGACCCGAGCCTGAGACAGCGCACGACCACGACCACTGCGCAGTCACAGTCCCTCCTAGCCGAGCGGCACACTGTAAGTATATTCCCTCTTATCTTCATTGCTCACTTTATTTTCCGCATTGAGATGTTTTATGAGTTCCATCGTGTCATATTGCAGGCCTACATGGAGTACGCACGCCAGGAGACCATGGCGTGGCAGGCGAAAGTTGCAGCACGCGAGGAACACAGCACTCGCATGATGGAGGTTAGTTTAGCCCCTTTCATTTCACTTCCATATTTGCACTTTTATTTCTTCTTACATTCGTGTTTGCTTTGTCAATTAACATGCAGCTCGTTTTCGAGAGCATGAGGAACGGCACGATTCCTGAAAGGGAAGCACCACCACCACCTCCAGGACCACAACCAGTGCTGCTTACCTTTGAGGAATTTCTAGCACAACAACCGGGGACAACGGCGGTTAGTATATCCCCAAACTATTCAACCACTGCTTACTGTTTATTCAACACAATAACATCCACTGAACATGTCTTTTCAAACATCCAGGGAACCGGTGGATCATCCGTTTATGGTGGTGCCGGTCTTCGCATCACTCCCGAGTCACGGAGCCCGGTCACTCCGATCCACCGAGGCGGTAGCAGTGGCGGTCTTGGCGGTAGCGCTGCCGCTAGCAGTGACGACCTGGGCTTTGGCGGACTTGGCGGTGACTACCTTGGCGGTGGTGGTGGACGTACTGGCGCTTAAGCCTGTGGGTGACGGTGGTGGTGATGATTTACTTGTGCGCTTTAGATGACTTGTGCGCTTTAGATGACTTGTGCTCTTTTTATGCTCCTTCGGATGACTAGTGTGCTTCTTAGATGCTTATGTCGTTTCTGGTATGCTTATTTTGTTGGTTGTGAGGATATGATGGTGTGGTGCTGCTTCTGGTGTGCTTATTTTGTTGGTTGTGAGGATATGATGGTGTGGTGCTGCTTGTGGTGTTGCTGTGCATGTCTATTTCATTACATATACCTGCTATTTGAATTGAATTGAATGGATATCAAACAGAAGAAATAAAAAAAATCAGACAAAAACTATGCCGATGGCTTAGCCGTCGGCATAGGGCAGCTACGAGCTACCAGTGGGCGCCACGTGGCACCTATGCCGACGGCCTAGCCGTCGGCGTAGTGCGAGCCACCAGTTTCCTACCGTGCGAGCTACAAGTTGACGCCGCGTGGCACCTATGCCGACGGCCTAGCCGTCGGCGTAGTGCGAGCCACCAGTTTCCTAGCGTGCGAGCTACCAGTTGACGCCGCGTGGCACCTATGCCGACGGCCTAGCCGTCGGCGTAGTGCGAGCCACCAGTTTCCTAGCGTGCGAGCTACCAGTTGACGCCGCGTGGCACCTATGCCGACGGTCTAGCCATCGGCGTAGTGCGGCCGCTACGCCAGGGGAACGCCAGGGCTTGCCACTTGGGGGTGATATGCCGAACGCTAAACCGTCGGCATAGTGGGGACATATGCCGACGGCCTAGCCGTCGGCGTAGCTTCGCCACGTGACGTTCTCTGATTGGGAGGTTCTTGACGGCGGCGCCGTCGGACGCCGTTTGGCGTGGAACTATGCCGACGGTTAGGGCCGTCGGCATAGTTGTACGGACGCCGTCGGGGTAGGCATCTATGCCGACGGTCTTTCTATGCCGACGGTTACCTGGGGTACGCCGACGTATATGTTGCCGACGGTCCTACGCCGACGGGTGCCGTCGGCATAGGTCTATCCCGACGGGAATCAGGCCTATGCCGACGGCCTGAGCCGTCGGCATAGAGGTTTATTCTGGTAGTGACTACTCCGTAACAGAAATTAACTTTGCTCAATTAGTATCGTATGGCTACTTCACGATTGATGTCCGCCGGTTTGCAGATTCAATGTGCAGACATGGAAATTTCTTTCGGAACTTGAAGCGAGCGGCGGCAGGCAACAACAACTCGGTTGCCCTAGGTGTGATGACATGAAGAGCAGCAGCACAAACAGATGCCTTGTCGGAATGAACTTGCTCTCGCAGTCTTGATTTGATCCCTCGGTGACTTGCAGTGATGTACGAATGCGGAAACTTAACTCGTCTCGATCTAATCTTGTACAACTAGCTCCAAAGTTAATTAGCTGAATTAAGTAACCCGGCTGGCTGCGGAATTCTTGAAGAGTTCGACGATTCACGATTCTGATCACCAAAACAATAAATTTGCCCGCTCTGCCAAGGTTGTTCCATGTCGGCTTATCCTGCATAATTGTTCTGTGCTGCCTCTTCTTCATCCAGTCAATCGCACGCAAGTCGATTCCTAAAAAGCTTCCTCCAAGAACACAACATCACCATGCGCTGACCCCACGGTGGGCGCCAACTGTCGTGGTTTTGTCATGGCAAGATGTCCTCGTGAGAGAACTTAGGTGTGAGGCCATCGCAACTAGGTGGTGGCTTGAGAGGGGTTGGTCGGAATCGAGAGACGCGAGTTTACCCAGGTTTGGCCCCTCCGATGGAGGTAAAAGCCTACGTCCTGCTTTGTGTGTATTGATGATGATGATGATCTCGATTACAAAGGTGCGGAATCGCTACCTCTAGTCTCGGGGGTTTCTAATCTGTCTATCTCTAATGACTTGAACTTGTCCCTCTTGGGGCGCCTTACCCCTCCTTATATAGGTTGAAGGGGTAGGTTTACATGTAGAATCCTACTAGGAGTAGGATTAGGACTAGTCTCTCTTGAATCCTAACCTGGGTCTTGTTTTCTTTGCGAGGGAGTTTTTTCTTTCCTTGGGCCTTCTCTGTGAGCCAGCTCTCCAGGCCGGTCTTTGAGTCGCCTTCCGCCGGTGTCCACGCCGGGCCTTGGGCCTTGCCGTCCAGGTTGACCCGATAAAACACATCACCCATATGAGCCGCCATATGATGGGCCGAGTCATTCTCTTGGCCGGGTCAAACCGTGGGTAATATCCCCGACACCTTGCGTGCAGCTGTCTCGACTGCGAGTGCTAGGGTCTCCATCTGTGGTCCCTCAAAGAACTAACTAGTCGGGGAGTCGTTTGCCTTCACGACCACATCAACGTGGTACTCCATGACGGCATCGACCCAGTGCTTGTGGTAGAGGAAAACAGGTGGTTGGCGAAACTGGCACTTCTCCAGGCTATCCTCAAGCAGTAGGGGAAAGCCGGATGCTCGGTGGGCTTCGGGTACAATGGCCATCTACAAAGTTTGAAGGGAGGAGAGTCAGTAAGGGTTTGAAATAAAAGTGAAGAGAAGTATGAAAACTGTTGCACTTAGCAACTAGGCATAGTTTTTGAAAAGGGTTTTATCCTATCTAACGTCCATGCTAACTAAGGCTTCCTACAGTCAGGATGGCTCTCATACCAGCTCTGTGGGGACCCCGACTCATAAGTCATGATCACCGAATGCACGTGTACAGTGATCCCAGAGATCAATGCTCACTTAACACACAGAAGCTGAATAACAAGAGTCTTACATCCATACTTAGTGTCTTACACAAATAAAGACCATGAAGGTCAAGTCTTACATAGATAGGGCCATGAAGGCCAAATAACAAACATAACTAGCAGCGGAAAACTTGATCGAGAACGTGAACCCATTCCATCTGCCTTAACCCTACAGGCATTCTGACTGGGAAGCGTCCTAGTTCGCATGCTTGTCACCAACGAAATCTTCACCATATTCCTGCTCTTCCATGTCTGGCCAATTAAATAACCAGTGGCAAGCCAATGAGTACTTTGAATATACTCGCAAGCAACCCATGTTTTGGAACAAGGTATAACAATGCATAATATAGCACTAAGTAGGTAAGTTTACGGAAAGCTAATTTTGAGTGCATTGACATGATCAATTAACTTGTTGAAGCAAGCATCATGAGGTAGCATAAAATCCTCTTTTAAAATGTTACCCTAGTCTGTAAAATACTAAAATAGAAACTAAAAATCTTTGTCTCTGGTTTTAAAGTGAAAAAGATTTTGAAAAATATTTTAACAGAGGTTTAAAATAATCAAAACTAGGTTTAAATAAAACCACTACATAGAATATTTTCAAAAAAATTCACAAGTGGCATCATTAAATTCTACAGAATATTACAAGATTTATGGTGGAAGAATTTTTGAATTTGGAAAAGTGTTTGGATCTGTTGAATTTTTGGAAATGCCAGAAAAAGAAAAAGGGGTAAGGGCACGGTGCCAAATGGGCCGAAACGGCTGGCCGAGCTGGCCCAGTGGGCTAACACAGCCATGGCGAGCCTGGCACGCGCGCCCGCCAGGGTTTAAACCCGATAGGCGGGACCCAGCCGTCAGCGACAGAAGGGGAGGCGAGGAAGAGGTGAGGATGACAGGTGGGCCCCGCCTGTCATCCCTATCCTCGGGACAGAGAGGGGGCGGTGCTCACCGGCGGCGACTTGGGGCACGGCGAGGACTGGCGAGCACGGGAACGGACTCAGGGGCGAGTCGCCGTTCGGATGGAGGTGGAGGGGAGGCCGAAGATGCACTGGTTCGCCGGCGGCGAGCAAGAACGTCGGAGCCGCTTCGGGAGGAGGTCGTCGGTGTCGTCCCTTAGCTGCAAACGAACGGGGAGGAGGGGAAAACGATCAGGAGGGAGCCGGGGTTCCATATCGAGTGAAAATGGGGCTGGAGGAGGCCTCTCACCGTGAGGGCGCCGGTGACCAGAGGCGGCGACACCCGGCTAGATCCCGAGCGTCTGGCCGTCGAAACAGAGGGGGGGGGGGGAGGGGCGAGAGCATGATTGAGAGGAGGAGAAGCCGTCCAGAGGGGGGAGAGGGGTCTCAGGGTGCCTTTTTATAGGCGCCCCGTGGTGCACCGCACTCGGGTGCACCGGCGAGGTTGTGGCCGAGGCCAGAGAGCACGGGGGCTCGAGGGGAGGTGTCTGGGGCGTTCCTGGGATGGGTCTAGAGCTAGGGGAGAAGAGAGAGAGGGCAGGGGAGCTCGCGCGTGTCAAGCCCTCGGTTGGCCGAACTGGGCGGCATCGGGCACGCGTGCGGGAGGTCACCGGAGAGAGAACGGAGAGGGGGGCGACCGTTTGGAAGGTTGCAGACATCGAGGGGAATCCAGGGGACAGGAGGGGGAGTCCCAAAGCTGTCGGGAGAGGCGATTGGGTGGCGGCTACAGTGCGGGAGCACACTGTAGCGCGCTCCAGAGCGCGGTTATGGCCGGCATTAGCATTAGCATTGTTTACATGCCAGGGGCGTGCCCACTCTTGTCTAGGGTGACTAGGGGGAGTTAAACAACTGGGTGGAGGCATTGGATGCTCTGGGGTTCCACTAGAATAAGAGGGGAGTGGAGAGAGAGCTCCTGCCAGTGCTGTCTAGAGGGGAAAATGGGGGTTTTACCCCTCCAATAATGGAGTTGTGGCCATGAAAAGCTTACTGGAGGTGGGGAGTAATACTGTGGGGTTGTGGTAAAAAAATAGCTCAAGGAGAATAGTGGAAGAGGTGAAAGCAAGGATTTTACAAATCTGGCAGAAGGTGTTTGATGTTGATTTGGGCAAGTAAAAGGAGTTTTCTTGCCATGATATTTACCAGGATCAAATAGAAGGTAGAAATAAGGTTGATCATCAAGTTTGAGCGTGATTGAAGAAAGTTCACGTAAACTTTGTAAACCCTAGAAATTAACAGAATTAGGTTTCTGTAGATCTAGGCATGCTAAACTATTCTCCTAAATGCACCACATGGTGTAGAAGCATTATTTAGGGATTAGAACATGTCCCCAAAGTTTGAGGTCAATAGGAGAAACTTCACAGTGTAAAGTTGTTCAAATTTGATTTTGGACAGTGAGGGTTTTAGGATATTTTGGTGAACCAACACAATTGGGATTGGAATGAAACTTTGCAAGATCATCACATATGGCATGTGTGACTTGATGGAATTTTCCTGGGTTTATTTGAATATATTTCTTATAGAAATATTTCAAATGCTTGATTTAATAAGAAAGGGTTTTGAAGGGTTTTGCCCATTATGTTGAACATGACCATGTGTTGGAACTCATATATACGGAAAATATATGTCCACTGAGTTTCCCTAAATTTTCACAAATATTTTCAAAGCATTTAAATAAGTTTTTCCTATGAAAAACCATTTCTGGCTTTAAGAAAAAGCCTTTAAATAAAATAGTAAAATAATCTTTAAAATTAATATTTGGTGGTTTTGGGAAGTCTTATATATAGCAGGTTTCAAATAAAGTCTTTGGGGATAAAGGATCTGCCCAATTTGAGGACTTGTAGTGCAAACCTCAATTCAGGATTTTTTGAAAACCTAATTTGAATAAATCCTTTTTGGCCAAAATAATATTTGATAAAAATAGTTTTGGGCACTACACACATGGCATGATCATCGGGCAAGATGTTTGGATCAAGGAAGTGAGTTCTAGAGGGAAGAAGATCTTTTGAGTGCCAAAACTCAATCAACCAAACAAGCAAACATCAAACAATTCAAACAAGCATATGCACTCAAAAAGTTTTAAATGGTTCCAAATATTATAAATCCATATCATAGCAAGTGATACAAACACAGGGTGTGACACTGGTAAGGAGAACTTTGTTTGCAAGTTAAAGAGGTCCTTATATGGTTTGAAACAGTCTCCGAGATAGTGGTATAAAAGGTTTGATTCATTTATGATTGCACATGGATTTAAGAGGTCTGCATATGATAGTTGTGTTTACATTAAATTTGTTGATGGATCGCCTATATACTTGTTGTTATATGTTGATGACATGTTAATTGTTGCCAAGGGCAAGAGAGAGATCACTACTTTAAAGGCATAGTTAAGTAGTGAGTTTGACAAGAAGGATCTTGGTGCTGCTAAGAATACTCTAGGTATGGAGATTACCAGGGACAGAAATTCTGGTTTGTTATTTCTTAGTCAGCAAAGTTACATTCAGAAAGTTCTTCATCGTTTTAACATGCATGATGCTAATTCAGTAAGCATTCCTATTGCTCCTCATTTCCAATTGTCATCTTCTCAATGTCCTAGTACGGATGAGACTTGATACGAAAAACCCAATTAGCAAAATCATTCTTAAAAAGTTTAGGAGGAGGACCGAGATTAACTATATGAGATGGGTGTACCGGTCCTCCATAGACCAAGGGAGGGGGAACTGAGGCAAAGGTCCTCGACCCATTAATTCCTTGAGAACGAGTGTCCTTATCAGCACTAGCCCCCTCCTTACCGGAGTTGACATCCGATGTCGAGTTAGTGGGATTAGCCACTAGCACCGCATCGGTGGAAAATTTAAGAGTATCAAGGAATTCTTTAAACATGGATTTGACCTCGGTCGTCATGGAGGATTTAAGTGAGGACATGGCCTTGTTTAAATCCTCACAAGAGTCCGTGTTCACACCCATGGCCTCGGGGAGTTCAACTGGCCGGTCCCCGTCGTTAGCCATACTCTTCGGGTGGTGAAACCCTTAATAAAGAGATGAGGCTCTGATACCAATTGAAAGGATCGATATGGTTGACTAGAGGGGGGGTGAATAGGCAACTACCAGTTTTTAACTTTTCTTTAACAGTTTATGCTTAGCAACAAATAGGTTGGCTAGATATGTAACTAGGTGAGCAACCTATATGATGCTAAACACAACAAGCAATTCAAGCAAGCAAGATAAACAATGTAAGTAGCTTGCGTGAAGTAAAGGTAAGAAATAACCACAAGAGGAACCGATGGAGATGAGGATGTGTTACCGAAGTTCCTTCCCGGTAAAGGGAAGTACATCTCCGTTGGAGCGGTGTGGAGGCACAATGCTCCCCAAGAAGCCACTAGGGCCACCGTATTCTCCTCACGCCCTCACACAATGCGAGGTGCCATGATTCCACTAGTGGTGCACTTGGAGGTGGCAGCCGTACCTTTAAAACAAGGTTGGGGCAATCTCCACAAATGAATTGGAGGCTCCCAACGATACCACGAAGCTTCACCACAATGGACTATGGCTTCGAGGTGACCTCTTCCGTCTAGGGTGCTCAAACACCCAAGAGTAACAAGATCCGCAAGGGATTAGTGGGGGGAATCAAATTTCTCTTGGTGGAAGTGTAGATCGGGGCCCTCTCAACCAAACCCTAGAGTATCAACAAGTTTTGTTGGCTAGGGAGAGAGATCGGGCAAGAATGAGCTTTGGGCAACAATGGAGCTTGGGGAAGGATAAGAGGTGAGGCTTCTTGGGGAAGAAGACCCCTTATATAGAGGGGAAGGGAATCTGCCCATTACCCACCAACCAGCCGCACTTCAGCGGTAGTACCGCTGGTTGGGGCGCTACTACCGCCCAACAGAGAACCAGTAGAAGGGGCGGTGGTGTTGGAAATATGCCCTAGAGGCAATAATAAATTGGTTATTATTATATTTCCTTGTTCATGATAATCGTTTATTATCCATGCTATAATTGTATTGATTGGAAACTCAAATACATGTGTGGGTACATAGACAACACTGTGTCCCTAGTAAGCCTCTAGTTGACTAGCTCGTTGATCAAAGATGGTTAAGGTTTCCTAGCCATGGACATGAGATGTCATTTGATAACGGGATCACATCATTAGGAGAATGATGTGATGGACAAGACCCAAACTATAAACGTAGCATATGATCGTGTCAGTTTATTGCTATTGTTTTCTGCATGTCAAGTATCTGTTCCTTTGACCATGAGATCATGCAACACACTGACACCGGAGGAATACCTTGTGTGTATCAAACGTCGCAACGTAACTGGGTGACTATAAAGGTGCTCTACAGGTATCTCCGAGGGTGTCTGTTGGGTTGGCATGGATCAAGACTGGGATTTGTTACTCCGTATGACGGAGAGGTATCTCAGGGCCCACTCGGTAATACAACATCACAATGAGCCTTGCAAGCAATGTGACTAAAGTGTTAGCCACGAGATCTTGTATTACGGAACGAGTAAAGAGACTTGCCGGTAACGAGATTGAACTAGGTATAGAGATACCGACGATCGAATCTCGGGCAAGTAACATACCGAAGAACAAAGGGAACAGCATACGGGATTAACTGAATCCTTGACATAGAGGTTCGACCGATAAAGATCTTCGTAGAATATCTAGGAGCCAATATGGGCATCCAGGTCCCGCTATTGGTTATTGATCGTAGAGGTGTCTCGGTCATGTCTACATAGTTCTCGAACCCGCAGGGTCTACACACTTAACGTTTGGTGACGATTAGTATAGTTGAGTTATTTTGTTGGTGACCGAAAGTTGTTCGGAGTCCCGGATAAGATCCCGGACATGACGAGGATCTCCGGAATAGTCCGGAGGTAAAGATTGATATATGTGATAATAGTGTTTTGATCTCCGGAAGGGTTCCGGAATTCACCGGAAGGGGTTCCGGATGTTTACCGAAGTGTTCGGGTGCAGCAACACTTTATATGAGCCAAAGAGGTAAAGCCCACGAGGTATTGGAAAGTGCAAAAGGAAGTTTTGCTGGCGTCTGGGGCGGTACTACCGCTTATCATAAGCGGTACTACCGCTACGGGCGGTACTACCGCTTATCGTAAGCGGTACTACCGCTACGGGCGGTACTACCGCTTATCGTAAGCGGTACTACCGCTACAGGCGGTACTACCGCTTATCGTAAGCGGTACTACCGCTTGTGCGCGGTACTGCAGGGATCCGAGTTGGACTCTTTCCCTGCGGGCCAAACCAACCTTGTGCGGGCAAAACCGACCTGGAGGAGGCTTTTACTCCAAGTTTAGACCCCAAGGCTCAACATATAAATAGAGGGGCAGGGCTAGCACGCGGGATACATTAAGATTTCCCCAAGCCGTGTGCGGCAACCCTAACCCTTTAGTTCCTCCGTCATAATCTCCGTAGTGCTTGGCGAAGCCCTGCAAAGATTGTTCCTCACCAACATCACCACGCCGTCGTGTTGCCGGAACTCATCTACTACTTCATCATCGCTCGCTGGATCGCGGAGGTGAAGGCGTCATCAAGCCATACGTGTGTTGAACGCGGAGGTGCCGTCCGTTCGGCACTAGTTCGTGATCGGATCGAGGGACGACTTGCGATTTGGATCGCGGAGACGTTCGACTACATCAACCGCGTTTCTTAACGCTTCCGCTTAGCGATCTACAAGGGTATGTAGATTCACTCTCCCTCTAGTAGATGCTCATCACCATGGATAGATCTTGTGTGTGCGTAGGAAAATTTTTGTTTCCCATGCAACGTTCCCCAACAGGTGGTAGTACCGCTTAGTACTACCGCCCCTACTATCGCTGCAGCTGGGTGCTGGCGCGGGGCACCAGACACTCCCAGAAATGCGTCTGATGCCACGCGCGAGGTGCCCAGCCCTCCCTTCTTTCCCTAAGCGGTACTACCGCCGGCTGGGGCGGAAGTACTGGCTGCGCGCGGTACTACCGCTTCCCAGATTCGTACTACCGCTGAGAGAAAGAACGGGAGAGTAGGGCAAGGACAGAGAGTCCATGTTGCCGGGAAACGAATGGGGGTGCGAGTGTGTACGTGATGATTCCTCCCAAACTTTCCCACCGCGGACCCCCTCTTGATAGTACGGATTTTCCTATGACTTAAGTCCACCGACACTAAATCATCGAAAAGACACCGTCTTCTTTTTAGCTTCTTGAGGGGTAAGATAATCGTCTCGTGCCACCTGATATTCTCTGAAAGCTTAATGCACACGATTAGTCCGCAAACGCATTGTCATCAATCACCAAAACCATTAGGGTATAAATATGCCCTTACAGGCTCTGTGTAGTATGCCATGTTGTATACCACACCTGGTGAGTGCCTTGCCATGAGTCTGTCAAGAGGTACAAGAGTGATCCAGGAGTGGACCACTGGACAGCGGTCAAAACTATCCTTAGTAATTAGAGGACTAAGGAAATGTTTCTTGATTATGGAGGTGATAAAGAGTTCGTCATAAAGGGTTACGTCGATGCAAGTTTTGACACCAATCCGGATGACTCTTAGTAGCAATCCGGATACGTATAGTGGAGCAGCCATTTGGAATAGCTCCAAGTGGAGCGTGGTAGCATCTGCAGTATGACATATAAATTTGCAAAGAACACACGGATCTGAATATTGCAGACCGTTGACTAAAACCTCTCTCACATGCAAAACATGATCGAACCCCAGAACTCACTGGGTGTTAGATTCATAACAATGCAAATCACATAGAGATGTGAGCTAGATTATTGACTCTAGTGCCAGTGGGAGACTGTTGGAAATATGCCCTAGAGGCAATAATAAAGTGGTTATTATTATATTTCCTTGTTCATGATAAATGTTTATTATCCATGCTATAATTGTGTTGATTGGAAACTCAAATACATGTGTGGGTACAGAGCTAGATCTTGTGTGTGCGTAGGAAAATTTTTGTTTCCCATGCAACGTTCCCCAACAGTGGTATCAGAGCTAGGTCTATGCGTAGATGAGATCTCGAGTAGAACACAAACGAGTTGTGGGCGTGGGTGTATACATATTGCTTGCCGTTACTAGTTGATATTTGATTCGGCGGTACTGTGAGATGAAGCGGCCCGGACCGACATTACGCGTACGCTTACGCGACACAGGTTCCTTCAACTAACATGTAACTTCGTTGCATAAATATGGCTAGCGGGTGTCTGTCTCTCTCACTTTAGTTGAATCGATTTCAATGAAGAGGGTTCTTTTAGAAGATCAAAAAGCAATCACTACACCACGTTGTGGTTTTGCGTAGGTAAGAACGGTTCTTGCAAACCCGTAGCAGCCACGTAAAATTTGCAACAACAATTAGAGGACGTCTAACTTGTTTTTGCAGGGTATGTAGTGATGTGATATGGCCAATTACATGATGAGATATATGTGATGTATGAGATGATCATGTGTTGTATAGAATATCACGACTTGCATGTCGATGAGTACGGCAACTAGCAGGAGCCATAGAGTTGTCTTTAATTATTGTATGACCTGTGTGTCAATCATTAAGCGCTATGTAATGCTTTACTTTATCGCTAAACGTTAGCTATAGTCGTGGAAGCAACAGTCGGCGCGACAACCTCATGGCGACACGTTGATGGAGATCAAGATGATGGAGATCATGGTGTCATGCCGGTGACGATGGAGATCATGCCGGTGCTTTGGAGATGGAGATCAAAAGCACAAGTTCATGGCCATATCATGTCACTTATGATTTGCATGTGATGTTAATCCTTTTATGCATCTTATTTTGCTTAGGACGACGGTAGCATTATAAGGTGATCCCTCACTTAAATTTCAAGATAAATTGTGTTCTCCCCAAGTGTGCACCGTTGCGAAAGTTCGTCGTTTCGAGACACGCCGTGATGATCGGGTGTGATAGACTCTACGTTCACATACAACGGGTGTAAGCCATGTTGCACGTGCGGAAACACTCGGGTTAAACTTGACGAGCCTAGCATGTACAGACATGGCCTCGGAACACAAGAGACCGAAAGGTCGAACATGAGTCATATAGTAGATATGATCAACATGAAGATGTTCACCATTGAAACCACCTCAACTCACGTGAAGATCGGACTTGAGTTGGTGGATTTGGATCATGTTACACTCGAATGATCGGAGGGATGTCAATTTGAGTGGGAGTTTTTTAAGTAATATGATTAACTAAACTCGTTATCTAGAACAATAGTCTAAGTTGTCTTTGCAATATTTATGTTGTAGATCATGGCTCGCGCAGTAGCACCCCTGAATTTTAATGCGTTCCTAGAGAAAGCTAAGTTGAAAGATGATGGAAGTAACTTTGTGGACTGGGCCCGTAATCTAAGGATTATCCTTACGGCTTCCCAGAACGCTTATGTCCTTGATGCACCGCTTGGTGATCCACCCGCTCCAGTTGAGTCTCTAGACGTTGTGAACGCCTGGCAGGCTCGTTCTGATGATTACTCAATAGTTCAATGTGCAAAGTTGTATGGCTTAGAACCGGGACTTCAAAGACGTTTTGAACGTCATGGAGCATATGAGATGTTCCAGGAGTTGAAGTTTATCTTTCAGAAGAATGCCCGGATCGAGAGATATGAGATCTCCGATAAGTTCTATGCTTGCAAGATGGAGGAGAACGGGTCTATCAGTGATCACGTGCTCAGAATGTCTGGGTACTCTACCCGTCTGGCTGAATTGGGGATGCCCCTTCCGCCAGAGGCTATCACTGACAGAGTTCTTCAATCATTGCCACCTAGCTACAAGAGCTTCGTGTTGAACTATAACATGCACGGGATGAACAAGTCAGTCGCCGAGCTGTTTGCGATGCTGAAAGTCGCTGAGTCTGAAATTCAGAAGGAGCATCAAGTGTTGATGGTCAATAAAACCACTAGTTTCAAGAAAAATGGCAAGGGTAAGAAGGGTAACTCCAAGAAGAGTGGCAAAGCAGTTGCTCCTCTCGTGAAGAAACCCAAGGCTGGACCCAAACCAGAAACTGTGTGTTTTCATTGCAAGGGAACTGGACACTGGAAGCGGAACTGCCCCAAGTATTTGGCTGACAAGAAGGCGGCCAACAAACAAGGTATATATGATATACATGTTATTGATGTGTACCTTACCAACTCTTGTTGTAGTGCCTGGGTATTTGATACCGGTGCGGTTGCTCATATTTGCAACTCAAAACAGGAACTGCGGAATAGACGGAGGCTGGCAAAGGACGAAGTGACGATGCGCGTGGGAAATAGGTTCCAAGGTTGATGTGATCGCCGTCGGCACGCTCGCTCTTCAATTACCATCGGGATTAATGATGAACCTGAATAATTGTTATTTAGTGCCTGCGTTAAGCATGAACATTATATCTGGATCTTTTTTATTGCGAGACGGTTACTCATTTAAATCAGAGAATAATGGTTGTTCTATTTATATGAGTAATATCTTTTATGGTCATGCACCCAATGTGAGGGGTTTATTCTTATTGAATCTCGATAGTAATGATACACATGTTCATAACATTGATGCCAAAAGATGTAGAATTGATAATGATAATACCACTTTCTTGTGGCACTGCCGTTTAGGTCATATTGGCGTAAAAGGCATGAGGAAGCTCCATGCTGATGGACTTTTGGAGTCACTTGATTTTGAATCACTTGACACATGTGAGCCATGCCTCATGGGCAAGATGACTAAAACGCCGTTCTCTGGAATAATGGAACGGGCAAGTGACTTATTGGAAATCATACATACTGATGTGTGCGGTCCGATGAGCATTGAGGCGCGCGGTGGTTATCGTTACTTTCTCACCTTCACTGATGACTTAAGTAGATATGGGTATATTTACTTAATGAAACACAAGTCTGAAACATTTGAAAAGTTCAAACAATATCAGAGTGAAGTTGAGAATCATCGTAACAAGAAGATTAAATTCCTACGATCTGATCGAGGAGGAGAATATCTGAGTTATGAGTTTGGCGGTCACATAAGACAATGTGGAATTGTTTCACAACTAACACCGCCTGGAACACCACAGCGTAATGGTGTGTCCGAACGTCGTAATCGAACCTTATTAGATATGGTGCGATCTATGATGTCTCTTGCCGATTTGCCACTATCGTTTTGGGGTTATGCATTAGAGACAGCTGCATTCACTTTAAATAGGGCACCATCGAAATCCGTTGAGACGACGCCATATGAACTTTGGTTTGACAAGAAGCCAAAGCTGTCGTTTCTTAAAGTTTGGGGATGTGATGCTTATGTCAAAAAGCTTCAGCCTAAAAAGCTGGAACCCAAAGCGGAGAAATGCGTCTTCATAGGATACTCAAAAGAGACAGTTGGGTATACCTTCTACCTCAGATCCGAAGGCAAAGTGTTTGTCGCTAAAAACGGAACATTTCTTGAGAAAGAGTTTCTCTCGAAAGAATTGAGTGGGAGGAAGATAGAACTTGATGAGGTTGTTGAACCTTTACTTCAACCTGAAAGTAGCGCAGCATAGAAAGATGTTTCTGTAGAGCCTACATCAGCTGAAGAGGAAGTTAATGATGATGATCATGAAGCTTTGGATCAAGTTGCTATCGAACCTCGTAGGTCGACAAGGACGCGTACTGCTCCTGAGTGGTACGGCAACCCTGTCTTAGAAGTCATGTTGTTGGACAACGATGAACCTACGAGCTATGGAGAAGCGATGATGGGCCCGGATTCCGAGAAGTGGTTAGAGGCCATGAAATCCGAGATGGGATCCATGTATGAAAACAAAGTGTGGACTTTGGAAGTATTACCTGAAGGGCGTAAGGCCATTCAGAACAAATGGATCTTTAAGAGGAAGACGGACGCGGACGGTAATGTCACCGTCTATAAAGCTCGACTTGTGGCAAAGGGTTTTTCACAAGTTCAAGGAGTTGACTACGATGAGACCTTCTCACCCGTAGCGATGCTTAAGTCCGTCAGAATCATGTTAGCAATAGCTGCCTTTTTCAATTATGAAATTTGGCAGATGGATGTCAAAACAGCGTTCCTTAACGGTTTCCTTAAGGAAGAGTTGTATATGATGCAACCAGAAGATTTTGTCGATCCAGAGAATGCTGACAAAGTTTGCAAACTCCAGGGATCCATTTATGGACTGGTGCAAGCATCTCGGAGTTGGAATCTTCGCTTTGATGAGGTGATCAAAGCGTTCGAGTTTATACAAGTTTACGGAGAAGCTTGTATTTACAAGAAAGTGAGTGGGAGCTCTATAGCGTTTCTAATATTATATGTGGATGACATATTGCTGATTGGAAACAATATAGAAATGTTGGAAAGCGTGAAGGAATATGTGAACAAGAGTTTTTCAATGAAGGACCTAGGAGAAGCTGCTTTCATATTAGGCATCAAGATCTATAGAGATAGATCGAGACGCTTAATAGGACTTTCACAAAGCACATACCTTGAAAAAGTTTTGAAGAAGTTCAAAATGGATCAGTCCAAGAAGGGGTTCTTGCCTGTTTTGCAAGGTGTGAAGTTGAGTAAGACTCAATGCCCAGTGACTGCAGGAGATAGAGAAAAGATGAGTGTCATCCCCTATGCTTCAGCCATAGGCTCTATCATGTATGCAATGCTGTGCACAAGACCCGATGTCAGCCTTGCCATAAGTATGGTCGGAAGGTTTCAAAGTGATCCAGGAATGGAACACTGGACGGCGGTCAAGAATATCCTGAAGTACCTGAAAAGGACTAAGGATATGTTTCTCGTTTATGGAGGTGATCAAGAGCTCGTCGTAAAGGGTTACGTCGATGCAAGCTTTGACACTGATCCGGATGACTCTAAGTCACAAACCGGATACGTGTTTATTCTTAATGGGGGTGCGGTTAGCTGGTGCAGTTCCAAGCAAAGCGTGGTAGCTGATTCTACATGTGAAGCGGAGTACATCGCAACCTCGGAGGCGGCGAAGGAAGGTGTCTGGATGAAGGAGTTCATGACAGATCTTGGAGTAGTGCCTAGTGCGCTTAACCCAATGACTCTGTTTTGTGATAATACTGGTGCCATTGCTCTAGCCAAGGAACCAAGATTTCACAAGAGGACCAGACACATAAAGCGACGTTTCAATTCCATCCGCGATTATATCAAGGAGGACGACATAAATATTTGCAAAGTACACACGGATCTGAATGTTGCAGATCCGATGACTAAACCTCTTCCAAGGGCTAAACATGAACAACACCAGAACTGCATGGGTGTTCGATTCATTACAATGTAAATCACATAGTGATGTGAACTAGATTATTGACTCTAGTGCAAGTGGGAGACTGTTGGAAATATGCCCTAGAGGCAATAATAAATTGGTTATTATTATATTTCCTTGTTCATGATAATCGTTTATTATCCATGCTATAATTGTATTGATTGGAAACTCAAATACATGTGTGGGTACATAGACAACACTGTGTCCCTAGTAAGCCTCTAGTTGACTAGCTCGTTGATCAAAGATGGTTAAGGTTTCCTAGCCATGGACATGAGATGTCATTTGATAACGGGATCACATCATTAGGAGAATGATGTGATGGACAAGACCCAAACTATAAACGTAGCATATGATCGTGTCAGTTTATTGCTATTGTTTTCTGCATGTCAAGTATCTGTTCCTTTGACCATGAGATCATGCAACACACTGACACCGGAGGAATACCTTGTGTGTATCAAACGTCGCAACGTAACTGGGTGACTATAAAGGTGCTCTACAGGTATCTCCGAGGGTGTCTGTTGGGTTGGCATGGATCAAGACTGGGATTTGTTACTCCGTATGACGGAGAGGTATCTCAGGGCCCACTCGGTAATACAACATCACAATGAGCCTTGCAAGCAATGTGACTAAAGTGTTAGACACGAGATCTTGTATTACGGAACGAGTAAAGAGACTTGCCGGTAACGAGATTGAACTAGGTATAGAGATACCGACGATCGAATCTCGGGCAAGTAACATACCGAAGAACAAAGGGAACAGCATACGGGATTAACTGAATCCTTGACATAGAGGTTCGACCGATAAAGATCTTCGTAGAATATGTAGGAGCCAATATGGGCATCCAGGTCCCGCTATTGGTTATTGATCGTAGAGGTGTCTCGGTCATGTCTACATAGTTCTCGAACCCGCAGGGTCTACACACTTAACGTTTGGTGACGATTAGTATAGTTGAGTTATTTTGTTGGTGACCGAAAGTTGTTCGGAGTCCCGGATAAGATCCCGGACATGACGAGGATCTCCGGAATAGTCCGGAGGTAAAGATTGATATATGTGAAAATAGTGTTTTGATCTCCGGAAGGGTTCCGGAATTCACCGGAAGGGGTTCCGGATGTTTACCGAAGTGTTCGGGTGCAGCAACACTTTATATGAGCCAAAGAGGTAAAGCCCACGAGGTATTGGAAAGTGCAAAAGGAAGTTTTGCTGGCGTCTGGGGCGGTACTACCGCTTATCATAAGCGGTACTACCGCTACGGGCGGTACTACCGCTTATCGTAAGCGGTACTACCGCTTATCGTAAGCGGTACTACCGCTACAGGCGGTACTACCGCTTATCGTAAGCGGTACTACCGCTTGTGCGCGGTACTGCAGGGATCCGAGTTGGACTCTTTCCCTGCGGGCCAAACCAACCTTGTGCGGGCAAAACCGACCTGGAGGAGGCTTTTACTCCAAGTTTAGACCCCAAGGCTCAACATATAAATAGAGGGGCAGGGCTAGCACGCGGGATACATTAAGATTTCCCCAAGCCGTGTGCGGCAACCCTAACCCTCTAGTTCCTCCGTCATAATCTCCGTAGTGGTTGGCGAAGCCCTGCAGAGATTGTTCCTCACCAACATCACCACGCCGTCGTGTTGCCGGAACTCATCTACTACTTCATCATCGCTCGCTGGATCGAGGAGGTGAAGGCGTCATCAAGCCGTACGTGTGTTGAACGCGGAGGTGCCGTCCGTTCGGCACTAGTTCGTGATCGGATCGAGGGACGACTTGCGATTTGGATCGCGGAGACGTTCGACTACATCAACCGCGTTTCTTAACGCTTCCGCTTAGCGATCTACAAGGGTATGTAGATTCACTCTCCCTCTCGTAGATGCTCATCACCATGGATAGATCTTGTGTGTGCGTAGGAAAATTTTTGTTTCCCATGCAACGTTCCCCAACAGGTGGTAGTACCGCTTAGTACTACCGCCCCTACTATCGCTGCGGCTGGGTGCTGGCGCGGGGCACCAGACACTCCCAGAAATGCGTCTGATGCCACGCGCGAGGTGCCCAGCCCTCCCTTCTTTCCCTAAGCGGTACTACCGCCGGCTGGGGCGGAAGTACTGGCTGCGCGCGGTACTACCGCTTCCCAGATTCGTACTACCGCTGAGAGAAAGAACGGGAGAGTAGGGCAAGGACAGAGAGTCCATGTTGCCGGGAAACGAATGGGGGTGCGAGTGTGTACGTGATGATTCCTCCCAAACTTTCCCACCGCGGACCCCCTCTTGATAGTACGGATTTTCCTATGACTTAAGTCCACCGACACTAAATCATCGAAAAGACACCGTCTTCTTTTTAGCTTCTTGAGGGGTAAGATAATCGTCTCATGCCACCTGATATTCTCTGAAAGCTTAATGCACACGATTAGTCCGCAAACGCATTGTCATCAATCACCAAAACCATTAGGGTATAAATATGCCCTTACAGGCTCTGTGTAGTATGCCATGTTGTATACCGCACCTGGTGAGTGCCTTGCCATGAGTCTGTCAAGAGGTACAAGAGTGATCCAGGAGTGGACCACTGGACAGCGGTCAAAACTATCCTTAGTAATTAGAGGACTAAGGAAATGTTTCTTGATTATGGAGGTGATAAAGAGTTCGTCATAAAGGGTTACGTCGATACAAGTTTTGACACCAATCCGGATGACTCTTAGTAGCAATCCGGATACGTATAGTGGAGCAGCCATTTGGAATAGCTCCAAGTGGAGCGTGGTAGCATCTGCAGTATGACATATAAATTTGCAAAGAACACACGGATCTGAATATTGCAGACCGTTGACTAAAACCTCTCTCACATGCAAAACATGATCGAACCCCAGAACTCACTGGGTGTTAGATTCATAACAATGCAAATCACATAGCGATGTGAGCTAGATTATTGACTCTAGTGCCAGTGGGAGACTGTTGGAAATATGCCCTAGAGGCAATAATAAAGTGGTTATTATTATATTTCCTTGTTCATGATAAATGTTTATTATCCATGCTATAATTGTGTTGATTGGAAACTCAAATACATGTGTGGGTACATAGACAACACTGTGTCCCTAGTATGCCTCTAATAGACTAGCTCGTTGATCAAAGATGGTCAAGGTTTCCTAGCCATAGACATGAGATGTCATTTGATAACGGGATCACATCATTAGGAGAATGATGTGATGGACAAGACCTAAACTATGAATGTAACATATGATCGTGTCAGTTTATTGCTATTGTTTATGCATGTCAAAGTATCTGTTCGTATGACCCTGAGATCATGCAACTCACTGACACCGGATGAGTACCTTGTGTGTATCAAACGTCACAACGTAACTGGGTGACTATAAAGGTGCTCTACAGGTATCTCCGAGGGTGTCTGTTGAGTTGGCATGGATCGAGACTAGGTTTTGTTACTCCGTGTGACGGAGAGGTATCTCGGGGCCCACTCGGTAATACAACATCACAATAAGCCTTGCAAGCAAAGTGACTAAAGAGTTAGCCACGGTATCTTGTATTATGGAACGAGTAAAGAGACTTGCTGGTAACGATATTGAACTAGGTATAGAGATACCGACGATCGAATCTCGGGCAAGTAACTTACCGAAGAACAAAGGGAACTGCATACGGGATTAACTGGATCCTTGACATAGAGGTTCAAACGATGAAGATCTTCATAGAATATGTAGGAACCAATATGGGCATCCAGGTCCCGCTATTGGTTATTGACCGTAGAGGTGTCTCGGTCATGTCTACATAGTTCTCGAACTTGCAGGGTCTGCACACTTAACGTTCGGTGACGTTTCAGTAGTATTGAGTTATGTATGTTGGTGACCGAAGGTTGTTCGGAGTACCGGATGAAATCCCGGACGTCACGAGGAGATCCAGAATGGTCCGGAGGTAAAGATTGATATATAGGAAGTCCCGTTTGGTCACCGGAAAAGTTTCGGGTATTTCCGGTAGTGTACCGGGGGTGCCGGGAGGGTTCCGGGGGTCCAGAGGGAGGGGCCACCCACTCTGGGGGGGGCACATGGGCCTTAGAGGTGGCGCACCAGCCTTTAGTGGGCTGGGCAAGCCAGCCCCTAAGGGGCCATGTGAAGAGGTGGAAGGAGGCCAAGTGGGGAGTCCTCCCAGGACTCCACCTCCCTTGTGGGAGGAGGAATCCGAGTGGGGGGAGGACTCCTCCTCCTGGTTCGGTCAACCCTAGGGGGAAACCCTAGGGCGCTGATACGTCTCCAACGTATCTATAATTTATGAAGTATTCATGCCATGTTTACAATAATTCTATATGATTTTGGTATGATTTTATTAGAACTAACCCGGACTGACGCTGTTTTCAGCAGAACTACCATGGTGTCGTTTTTTGTGCAGAAATAAAAGTTCTAAGAATGGGCTGAAAATTTACGGTGATTTTTTATGGACCAAAAGATACCCCCGAAGCACCGGAGCTGGGCCAGGAAGTGATCGAGGAGGTCACAAGCCTGGGGGGCGCCCCCCCTAGGGCGCGCCCCCCTGGCTTGTGTTCTCCTCGAGCACCCCCTTGACGTGAGACCGACGCCAAAAATTCCTATAAATACTAAAACCCCCAGAAAGAAACCTAGTTCGGGAGTTCCGCCGCCGCAAGCCTCTGTAGCCACGAAAAACCAATCGGGAGCCCGTTCCGGCACCCTGCCGGAGGGGGAAACCATCACCGGAGGCCATCTTCATCATCCCGGCGGTCTCCATGACGAGGAGGGAGTAGTTCACCCTCGGGGCTGAGGGTATGTACCAGTAGCTATGTGTTTGATCTCTCTCTCTCGTGTTCTTGAGATGGCACGATCTTGATGTACCACGAGCTTTATTAATATAGATGAATCATATGGAGTTTTCCCCTCTCTATCTTCTTGTGATGAATTGAGTTTTCCCTTTGAAGTTTTCTTATCCAATGGAGTCTTTAAGGATTTGAGAACACTTGATGTATGTCTTGCGATGGGATATCCGTGGTGACAATGGGATGTTCTATTGATCCACTTGAGGGAAATTTGCTACTGTCCTACAAAACTCTACGCTTGGAGGCCCAACACGAGTCTACAAGAATAAAGTTGTGTAGTAGACATCAAGCTCTTTTCTGGCGCCGTTGCCGGGGAGGTGAGTGCTTGAAGGTATATCTTTAGATCTTGCAATTGAATCTTTTAGTTTCTTGTTTTAGCACTAGTTTAGTCTATAAAAGAAAACTACAAAAAAAATATGGAATTGAGGTTGCCTCATATGCTTCATCTTACTAATGTCTTTCGTGAAAATGATGGAAAGGAAAATTGTGCTCAAGTGTTAGAAGAAGAAGTTATTAAGATGTTTGGCACTAAATCTTTGAGTGATGAGCATGATTGCAATGTTGTTAGTATGAATTCTTTGAATATCCATAGTGCTAATGATGATTGCACTAGTCATGATAAAAAGATTTCTTATAAGCATGTCAATTTTTGTGGAGTGCATAGAGTTTGTGAAGACATGCCTAAAAGGGAAGATAGATTTTGTAAGAGGCATAAGTATTTAGAAACTAAATGGTTACAAGAGAGGCTATATGTTTGTGCTGAAAGACTTAATATTTCTCGCTGTCCTTGTAAACTTTGCAATGAAAGTGGTCATTTTAATTTCCAATGTGAATTATTTCATGATCGAATTGTGTCCAAAAATTGCGATAACCTCATTACCCTTGAGCATCATAATGAACTTAGTCTATTTTTGGGGTATGAAGAAATGAAACATAAAACTAAGGATGTTCCAGCTTGGGTTCTCATGAAAATGATTGATTTTGATCTAAATGAAATCTATATGTATTGTGTGGTAAATTGCATTACGAATCCTTATATTTCCAATTACTTAAAAACAAGAAAACAAATAGAAGATGAAGAGAATACTAATGAAGGGGAAGAGGTTTCCCAATATCCTCCTATTTTTTCTCATGATGAATCAGGTAACGAGGAGGAGCTTTTTATTCAACCAACCTCTTCAAAAAGAAGCTTGGAGGAATTAAATAAACCCACACATAATGTGGTCAAGAAGAAGAAAAGAAGGAAAAGTAAAGGTAAAGAGGTATCTCTCCCAAATAATGTTGCTCCCATTATTGATAGGCCTCTTGAGAATGAATCAAAAATAGTTGTGGAAGATGATACACTTAAGGATGATTTTGTTATGCCTATTACTTGTTGTGATAATTATGATTGGGAAGATAATGATACTTCTTATAATCTTGAAAATACTTATGGCACCAACTTGGAAAAAGATGATAATAATTGCTATACTATTGGTGCTATTCATACTATTAATGATGAGAGTGATTATGCTTATGTTATGCAAAGCCACAAGCCTTGGGGATGCTATGTTTGATGAGAATGACATGTTTGAGAATTTATTTGCTGCAATTAATGTTTGTCCCAAGCTTGGGGATGCTATGTTTAATGAAGATGATATTTTTAGTCCCCCAAGTTTTGATGTGCAAATTTATTATGATGATAGCATACCCCCTATTTATGATGATTGCAATATTTATGAAAGTGGGTCTGGAAGAGTGTCAACTTTAGATAATAATTATCCCACTATTTTGGAGGGTGTTGAATCTTATTATAATGATAAAAGTGGATTTGGAGAGGTCACGACTTTATTTATTAATGATTCCACTATTTCGGAAGAGGTTTCAATTGACTATGATGAGAACAAAGTTGCTACTTATGATGATTATTGTGATGATACTTATGTTATAAAAAGTAGTGATAATTATTGTCATAATTTTGAATATCCTTTTACTGAACATTACTCTTTTAATGTGGAAACAATTTTTAGTATTCGAGTTTCATATGATACTCCCACTATTATGAATGAGAAGAAAATTCCTTATGTGGAGAGTGAAAAAATTTATATGCTTGTGGATCATGAAGATAATGCTTTATGTGATAGTTATGTTGTGAAATTCCTTCATGATGCTACCGAAAATTATTATGAGGGGGGAACATATGCTTGTAGGAATTGCAATAATATCAAGTTTCCTCTCTATGTGTTCAAAGTTTTGAAGTTATGCTTGTTTTGCCTTCCTATGCTAGTTGATTCTTGCTCCCATAAATTGTTTCCACACAAAATCTCTATGCATAGGAAGTGGGTTAGACTTAAATGTGCTTGTCATGATATTCATGATGCTCTTTTGCATGTTTCAATTATTATTCCTATGTGAGCATCATTGAAATCATCATGCCTAGCTAAAAGGCTTTAAAGAAAAGCGCTTGTTGGGAGACAACCCAACACTTTTACTTTCTGTTTTGATGTGTTCACATGATTAAGCTACTATATTAATCATGTTTTGTGCCTTTTATTTCAATAAAGTGCCAAGTAAAGCCTTTGGGATGACTCACAAGATGAGTAGAATTGATGCTGAACCAAAACAGAAACTTTTGAGTCCAGTACAGGAATTGTAATTTTTTACTGGAGAATTATAATGATCTGAAATTTTTACACTGTATTGATATACAAATTATTCAGGTTTTCCTAATTTTTCAGAATTTTTAGAGACAGGAAAGTATGGTTATACTACAGATCTTCACAGACTGTTCTGTTTTTGACAGATTCTGTTTTGCATGCATAGTTTACTTGTTTTAGTGTTTCTATAGCTTATATTGAGTGATATAAATTATGGGAATGATAGAATACAGTAGGTATGATGTGGGAACAATTATAAATCTTGTCTTGAAAGTACCTAAGTGAATGATTTATCTTTATTACACTAACCCTTCTCACGAAGTTTCGTTAAGTTTTGTGTGATTGAAGTTTTCAAGTTTTGGGTGAGACACCGATATGAGGAGAATAAGGAGTGACAAGAACCTAAGCTTGGGGATGCCCGAGGCACCCCCAAGGTAATATCCAATGAGTACTCAAGCGACTAAGCTCGGGGATGCCCCGGAAGGCATCCCCTCTTTCGTCTTCAACACTATCGGTATATCTTACTTAGAGCTATATTTTTATTCGTCACATAATATGTGCTTTGCTTGAATCGTCATTTTATTTTGTTTTTATCTGTTAGGTGTTATTTATAATCTTGTTTTTCAATAAAAAGGTCCAAGAATTGCCTTAGGATGCTTGCATTGCATGTTTGATGTGTGCTGTGTAAAAAACAGAAACTTTTGCTGTAGTGTTTGCATTTTCATATTTTACTGGAACGTGGAAAGTTCCTGAAATTTTTACACAGTGTTTTCATATAAATTATTTAGCATGTCCTAAATTTTCATAATTTTTTGAGTTACATAAGTATACTGTTTTCATAAATTGCTACAGACTGTTCTGTTTGGACAGATTGCTGTCATAGTTTTCTTATCTACTTATCCTATAGTTTCCATAGCCTATATTGGTAGATATAAATTGTGAAAATGATAGTATACAGTACGTAATGTTTGAAAATTATTGTGCAACTTGTCTTGGCAGTACATGAAGTGTTGATTTATTCTTATGTGTACTAACCTATCTCACGAATTCTTTTCGAGTTTCGTGTGGATGAAGTTTTTGAGAATAGGTGAAACCATGATGTGAGAGGATTGAACGAGATACAAAAGCTCAAGCTTGGGGATGCCCAAGGCACCCCAAGTAAATATTTCAATAAGTCTCAAGCATCTAAGCTTGGGGATGCTACGCATCCCACCTCTCTTCATCAACAATTATCGGTTAGCCTATGTTGAGCCTAAACTTTTATTCGTTCACATGATGCGTGCTATTCTTGGAGTGCTATTTTTATTTTGCTTGTTGTTTAAATAAAATACTCAGATCTGAAAATCTTTATTGAGATAGAGAGAGAGAGAGAAAGTCCTCACATAGCTACTTAATTGTTTGACTACTCATTGATCTTCACTTATATGTTTTGGAGTAGCTTTGTCATTCACTCTCGTGCTTCACTTATATCATTTGAGTAAATGGTTGAATGAATTGAATATCATAAATCTGAAATTAAATATGCTTCATATACTTATCCCATGGGGAGTAATGACTTCACACATAATAAGTATAGGTGGTAAAATTTATTGAAAGTTAGCAAACACCGCATTGGTCACTTGAACAATTCATGAAAGAATATTGAAGGAAGAGAGATTTCACATATAAATATACTATCTTGGACATCTTCTATGATTGTGAGCTCATTAATTATTTTCAAACTTGAGAAAATTAGTTGAAGTTGGACAAGGAAGACAACATAATGAGTTATGTTTGGGTACATTTGTATAGAAGTTATATTGTTATGGATCCTCCAACATGTGCTGCTTGCTTCCACCTCATACTAGCCAAAACTTCCGCACCAAGTAGAAATACTACTTGTGCATCCAAACACCCTTAAACCCAAAGTTGTTCCATATGAGTCCACCATACCTACCTATATGCGGTATATACCTGCCGTTCCAAGTAAATTTGCATGTGCCAAACTCTAAACCTTCAAATAATATTCTGTTTCATATGCCCGAGTCACTCATATAGTGACTAGGGGCTGTCAGTATCTTCCATGCTAGGTGGGTTATTCTCACGATATGTGTTGATTCACTGTCATTCACGAGAAAGTGGCTGGTATTCGGGATGCGCAGTTTCATGCTCAAAAATCAAAATAAAACATAATGAAACAAAACTCCCCCAGGATTGTTGTTTGTATGGACGGTACCCGTGGATTCGGCTCGCTGTAGAGTGTGATTTATTGGTGGAGGGGGAGTAAAAACTTTACCATTCTGTTTGGGAACCGCATATAATGTATCTAGCATGGAAGATACTGAGATCTCTCGGTTGTTATGTTGGCAATGAAAGCATACCACTCAAAATTATTATTCATCTCTGTTTTAAAAGCTCGAGCTCTGGCACCTTTGCAAATCAATGCTTCCCTCTGCGAAGGGCCTATCTTTTACTTTCTAGTACTTACCTTAATGCAAGAGTCATGGTGATCTTCACCACTTCCTATATTTCGCCTTTTTCTCTTGGCAAGCGTCATGTGTTGGGGAATGATCTAGACATATATATCCATACAAATATATTTGATCATGAATTATTATTGTTGACAATTATCTATATGATAAATAAGTTGGGAGGCGAAACATTAAACCCCTATCTTTCTTTGTGTTCGATGGATGCTATTTGTTCCAAAAATATGCTTTGAGTGTCAATAATCATGGAAGACTATATGATAGTTGAGTATGTGGAATTTGCTAAATCAAAGCTCTTACATAGACCCTTCCTGAAAATAAGATGAATTGCAATTGTTCGATGACTAGGAATATGGTTTGTTAGTTTTCAAGAAACTTTCTGGTCTATACTTTAACATGTGAATAGCTTGTTACATGATCATGAATTTTTTTATGAGATGAGCTATTGTTTATGGTTTATATTGATGCTAGAAAAAGTGATTGGAATTATCATTGATCAAAGTTGTGCACTTGCTAGCATTCACACTTCATAAATTATTTCTTTTATCATTTACCTACTCGAGGACGAGCATGAATTAAGCTTGGGGATGCTGATACGTCTCCAACGTATCTATAATTTATGAAGTATTCATGCCATGTTTACAATAATTATATATGATTTTGGTATGATTTTATTAGAACTAACCCGGACTGACGCTGTTTTCAGCAGAACTACCATGGTGTCGTTTTTTGTGCAGAAATAAAAGTTCTCGGAATGGGCTGAAAATTTACGGTGATTTTTTATGGACCAAAAGAGACCCCCGAAGCACCGGAGCTGGGCCAGGAAGTGATCGAGGAGGTCACAAGCCTGGGGGCGCCCCCCCCCTAGGGCGCGCCCCCCTAGCTTGTGGACTCCTCGAGCACCCCCTTGACGTGAGACCGACGCCAAAAATTCCTATAAATACTAAAACCCCCAGAAAGAAACCTAAATCGGGAGTTCCGCCACTGCAAGCCTCTGTAGCCACGAAAAACCAATCGGGAGCCCGTTCTGGCACCCTGTCGGAGGGGGAAACCATCACCGGAGGCCATCTTCATCATCCCGGCGGTCTCCATGACGAGGAGGGAGTAGTTCACCCTCGGGGCTGAGGGTATGTACCAGTAGCTATGTGTTTGATCTCTCTCTCTCTCATGTTCTTGAGATGGCACGATCTTGATGTACCGCGAGCTTTATTAATATAGATGAATCATATGGAGTTTTCCCCTCTCTATCTTCTTGTGATGAATTGAGTTTTCCCTTTAAAGTTTTCTTATCGAATTGAGTCTTTAAGGATTTGAGAACACTTGATGTATGTCTTACGATGGGATATCCGTGGTGACAATGGGATGTTCTATTGATCCACTAGAGGGAAATTTGCTACTGTCCTACAAAACTCTGCGCTTGGAGGCCCAACACGAGTCTACAAGAATAAAGTTATGTAGTAGACATCAGGCGCCAGCCCCTCCCCTCCCTCCTATATATATTGTAGGGGAGAGAGGGCAGCCGCACCCCAAGCCACGGTGCAGCCCTCTCTCCCCCCGTCTAGACTGTTTTTCCTCTAGGTCGTTTCGGCGGTGCTTGGCGAAGCCCTACCGGATCAGCTTCACCACCACCGTCACCACGCCGCCATGCTGCCGGAGTACTCATCTACCTCTCCGTCCTCGCTTGCTGGATCAAGAAGGTGGAGATCGTCATCGAGTTGTATGTGTGCTGAACATGGAGGTGCCGTCCGTTCGACGCTAGATCGTGATTGGATCGCGGGACGGCTTGCGATTTGGATCGCGAAGACGTTCGACTACATCAACCGCGTTTCTTAACGCTTCCCGCTTAGCGATCTACAAGGGTATGTGGATCCAATCTCTCCTCTCGTAGATGCTCATCACCATGGATAGATCTTGCGTGTGCGTAGGAAATTTTTTGTTTCCCATGCAACGTTCCCCAACATGCTTATCGTATGTCCTTGGCACATGTCGTAGCCAAATTGAGTTTATATGCTTCTTGACCCATGCTTTGTTATTCTCATGTAGTCCGGCTCTCCAGGCTCCTCCAGGGCTATTTCCTTTTTCTTTGCCGCTGACTTTTGAATTGTCGGCTCAATAATGGCCTGGTTCTAATTGTAGCTTTTCCAGGGATGTTTTCCTTCATGGCAAGATCTCCTGTTTCTTTGGATATGTTGAAGTAAACCATATCGTTGGGATAACAAGCCAATGCGTCTCTCAATTGAGCAACCTGGTGCGACTGGAAGCTGGCGCTTGTTTTGGCAATATTGCGTAAGACATGATTCCGAATGTCATTTTTTCCTTTACTCCAATGTTGGTGGAGGAGACTGAGCCGTGGGGGCGACTTGCGTGCATCCATAGGATGACTCGTACGGCGGGCGCGGCCCCGACGTGTTGATGTAGACAGGACCGCGGCGACGGCGGCCTACGCACGTACATTGGGCGGCTCGAGCGAGCAGGCGCGGCACCGGCGTATTGATGTAGACCGGACTACGGCGACGGCGGCCTACGCACGTACATTGGGCGGCTCGAGCGAGCAGGCGCGGCACCGGCGTATTGATGTAGACCGGACCGCGGCGACGGCGGCCTGCGCGTGTCCATTGGGCGGCTCAAGCAAGTAGGCGTGGCACCGGTGTATTAATGTAGACCGGACCGCGGGGGCGGCGGCTCACGCCCATCCGTTGGGCGGCTCGAGCGAGCAGATGCGGTACGGCGTGTTGATGTAAACCGGACCGTGGGGGTGGCGGCCCACGCGCATCCATTGGACGGCTCGAGCGAGCACGCGCGGCACCGGTGTATTGATGTAGACCGGACCGCGGGGGCGACGGCTCACGCGCATCCATTTGGAGGGCTTGAGCGAGCAGGCGCGATACGGCCTGTTGATGTAAACCGGACCGCAGGGGCGACGACACGCGCGCCTGTCCGTCGGGCAGCACGGCACGGATGCTATCGTAGGGCGACACTGATGCGAGTTTTGTATCCGTAGTATGACCGTTACTTTTGTAATTTGTGATGCATAAAAATATTGCAGAGCAAAGTAATCGTTCTCAAACGAATAATTTGTATTAAAAAAGTAAATAAGGCAAATAGCACCTGATATTTTTGTCGGATGAACGCAGATGCTGTGTGCGGGATACTGCTGATAATTTTTTCGGTAGTAGTTGATCTGGTGTTAGATTGTCCGAGTGATTTTTCCTTTGTCCAATTGATCCTCATGTCACCTTGTACCATATTGCAGAGATTCTCTCTCTTTTTTTGGTAGCTTCCCAGCGTGCACGACGATCACCCTAACCGCAGGGATAGTGGGCAGAGCATATGATAATGACGACGAGATGCGCGCGTGTGCATCAGTCGTCGGGCAGACCGTGCGAGCAGATTTTTTTAGAAAAGGAGGATTACCTCCGGCCTCTGCATCAGCATGATGCATACGGCCTCTTTATTAATAATATAAAAACAAATAGTCTGCGGTCTCGAACATGCTCTGAAGGAGCAAAAAACACAGTTCAAAAAAAAGAAATAAAGCCACAACCGGCGAAAATAGGCATAGATGCCTAACCATCTATCCTATTACTGGACCGCCATCCAAACCGGTTGAATATATCCCGCGCTACCATCTCCCACTGGGCAGACCCAGTAACCAAAGGCTCCCTACACTAGTACATAACAGGGCATTGGTCCAGGCCGGGCCAGCCCATTAGTCCCGGTTCAGTCACGAACCGGGACTAATGGGTGCAACAGTCCCGGTTCGTGAGGCCAGACGGCCGGGTGGGCCACGTGGGGCATTGGTCCCGGTTCGTCTGGAACCTTTGGTCCCGGTTCCAGACACGAACCGGGACCAATGTTCCTCGCTCCTGGCCCACAACCATTGGTACCGGTTCGTGGAAGGAACCGGGACCAAATGTGTAACCGTTCGCCTGGTGCGCGCCCCTTTAGTCCCGGTTGGTGGTTCAAACCGGGACTAAAGGTTCGAACGTCTCGCATCCCACGACGTTTCGCGCTCCGAGAAACAGGAGGATAAAGCAATTGTTCCTCGGCGAGGGCTACAGTAACTTTGCCCATTTCTCTTCTTCTCCTCTCTTCTTCCCCATATCTTCTACCATGAATCCAATCACTCGCTACGGGGAGGTGCTCGCACATGGCAGTACCAATCTCGATGTCGTCTACACGAACGACAGCGCCATGGTGCCGCATTTTCTTTCCCTTTTGCAGAAATGGCTTCAAGTGGCGGATGAGAAAGACAAGTTCATAGGGCTTGATCTCGAGTACACGGCCAAGCAAGAAGATGTTGCCGTCATCCAGCTATGTTTCAAGAAACATGTCATGATCTTCCAATGGGCAAGGTGAGTTTTGAGGGTTTTCTTTGATCAATTAATAATTTATAGATTATTATGAAAATTGCATAGGATAGAAATATGTTCCATTTTGAATCCTATGGGAAAGATCAATATTTCTTTTAAGTTTGTAGTGAAACAATTTTCCTTGTTGCAAAACATGGGAGAACATATATGTCATATAGTTAATTTAGGGTTTCTTCATCAATTCATAGGATATGAAAATTGCATATATATAGGATATAGCAATATATATGTTCTATTTTGAATCCTATGGCAAAGATCAATTTCTCTTAAGATGTAGTGAAATAATTTTCAATTTTTTTATGATATTACTGTTCACCGGGCTCAAATGAGCCCGGGGAGCAAAAACTCTGCGTCTTCCTCTTTTGTTGCAGCGAAATAATTTTCCTTTATATAGTTGCATATTATAATTCTGCCGAAATATACTTGTTGCAGCAGTATTTAACATTTGTTCCATTTTAATTTGTTGATGTTGCAGTAGTGACAAGCACTGCGCAGCACTCATGGACTTCCTACGCAGCGGCATAAATTTTGCTAGCGTTGATGTAAGTAATGACAAGCTGAAGATGAGGTGCAGCTTCGGTATTGAGATACCAGCTGGCTGCCTTATTGATATCCAAGACATATTCAGGCTTCAGTATGAGAGGACTTCGATGGCTTCTATGGCAGTCGCCTTGATCGACGACTATTACGGAGATATGAAGACCAAATTCCCCCGGGCGCAGCACAAAGAGTGGGAGAGGACCCCACTTCAGCCTATCAACATTGAGTATGCAGCAAAAGATGCATACGTTGCATATGAGTTGTACCGCAAGATTCGAACCGTGAACTATGGGCAGCGTCACCTCGCACCACCACCACCATGGGAATATTCTTCTGATTCAGACTAGCTATTAGTGTTCGCTTGGACGAGTACTTTCTGTAATGGATATCTGAACTATTATATATTACATATCTCTCTAGCTATTATATATTTGTAGTGCTTTTCAATTCAGTTTTTTCTTAAATTCCGATTGTGGCTGAGAACAAAATGCAACAAAAAAGTGGGTTGTCATTGTTGGCAAGCACGCACACCATGCCAACTTTCAACCTTTTCAGAGTTCATTTGTAGTGCTTTTCAATTTCAGGGTCATTTAGCTCAAAAAAATCATTAAATGCATGAAAAATACCAAATGAAGTTAGAAAGGGTTGAAAATTGATGATGTGGCTTTGAATGGTGCATTTTGAACACACGTAAAGCCTGGAGTTCAAATAAGTTCAAGAAAATGAAATGCCTTTTGTAACCGATGAGTTTCCGTCCGAAACCTTGATACTTCGAAAGGGACTGTCCGTTTTGTACACGAAGTGCATCCAGTTTTTGCCGTAACCCACTCAACTTTTTAGCACATGCTATGTGGGTGAAAGTTTGATACCATGCCAACTTTCAACCTTTTCAGAGTTCATTTGTAGTGCTTTTCAATTTCAGGGTCATTTAGCTCAAAAAAATCATTAAATGCATGAAAAATACCAAATGAAGTCAGAAAGGGTTGAAAATTGATGATGTGGCTTCGAATGGTGCATTTTGAACACACGAAAGACTGGAGTTCAAATAAGTTCAAGAAAATGAAATGCCTTTTGTAACCGATGAGTTTCCGTCCGAAACCCCGATACTTCGAAAGGGACTGTCCGTTTTGTACACGAAGTGCATCCAGTTTTTGCCATAACCCACTCAACTTTTTAGCACATGCTATGTGGGTGAAAGGTTGATACCATGCCAACTTTCAACCTTTTCAGAGTTCATTTGTAGTGCTTTTCAATTTCAGGGTCATTTAGCTCAAAAAAATCATTAAATGCATGAAAAATACCAAATGAAGTCAGAAAGGGTTGAAAATTCATGATGTGGCTTTGAATGGTGCATTTTGAACACACGTAAAGCCTGGAGTTCAAATAAGTTCAAGAAAATGAAATGCCTTTTGTAACCGATGAGTTTCCGTCCGAAACCTTGATACTTCGAAAGGGACTGTCCGTTTTGTACACGAAGTGCATCCAGTTTTTGCCGTAACCCACTCAACTTTTTAGCACATGCTATGTGGGTGAAAGTTTGATACCATGCCAACTTTCAACCTTTTCAGAGTTCATTTGTAGTGCTTTTCAATTTCAGGGTCATTTAGCTCAAAAAAATCATTAAATGCATGAAAAATACCAAATGAAGTCAGAAAGGGTTAAAAATTCATGATGTGGCTTTGAATGGTGCATTTTGAACACACGAAAAGCCTGGAGTTCAAATAAGTTCAAGAAAATGAAATGCCTTTTGTAACAGATGAGTTTCCGTCCGAAACCCCGATACTTCGAAAGAGACTGTCCGTTTTGTACACGAAGTGCATCCAGTTTTTGCCGTAACCCACTCAACTTTTTAGCACATGCTATGTGGGTGAAAGGTTGATACCATGCCAACTTTCAACCTTTTCAGAGTTCATTTGAAGTGCTTTTCAATTTCAGTGTTATTTAGCTCAAAAATATCAGTAAGTGCATGAAAAATACCAAATGAAGTCAGAAAGGGTTGAAAATTAATGACGTGGCTTCGAATGGTGCATTTTGAACACACAAAAAGTATGGAGTTCAAATAAGTTCAAGAAAATGAAATCCCTTTTGTAACCGATGAGTTTTCGTCCGAAACCCTGATACTTCGAAAGAGATTGTCCGTTTTGTACACGAAGTGCATCCAGTTTTTGCCGTAACCCACTCAACCTTTTAGCACATGCTATGTGGGTGAAAGGTTGATACCATGCCAACTTTCAACCTTTTCAGAGTTCATTTGTAGTGCTTTTCAATTTCAGGGTCATTTAGCTCAAAAAAATCATTAAATGCATGAAAAATACCAAATGAAGTTAGAAAGGGTTAAAAATTCATGATGTGGCTTTGAATGGTGCATTTTGAATACACGAAAAGCCTGGAGTTCAAATAAGTTCAAGAAAATGAAATGCCTTTTGTAACCAATGAGTTTCCGTCCGTAACCCCGATACTTCGAAAGAGACTGTCCGTTTTGTACACGAAGTGCATCCAGTTTTTGCCGTAACCCACTCAACTTTTTATAACATGCTATGTGGGTGAAAGGTTGATACCATGCCAACTTTCAACCTTTTCAGAGTTCATTTGAAGTGCTTTTCAATTTCAGTGTTATTTAGCTCAAAAAAATCAGTAAGTGCATGAAAAATACCAAAATGAAGTCAGAAAGGGTTGGAAATTGATGATGTGGCTTTGAATGGTGCATTTTGAACACACAAAAAGTATGGAGTTCAAATAAGTTCAAAAAAATGAAATCCCTTTGTAACAGATGAGTTTTCGTCCGAAACCCTGATACTTCGAAAGAGATTGGCCATTTTGTACACGAAGTGCATCCGGTTTTTGCCGTAACCCACTCAACTTTTTAGCACATGCGATGTGGGTGAAAGGTTGATACCATGCCAACTTTCAACCTTTTCAGAGTTCATTTGTAGTGCTTTTCAATTTCAGGGTCATTTAGCTCAAAAAAATCATTAAATGCATGAAAAATACCAAATGAAGTCAGAAAGGGTTGAAACTATAATTATATAAAAAATATGCAACTAAAATTATCAAAGTATTTTTTGTTCAAAACATTAATAGCAAAAAGAATTTTCATAAAGAAATTTTTTGTTAGAAACTTTAATAGCAAACTAAAATAACCAAATCTGTTTTTGATTAAAACAGACATTTAAAATAACCTAAAACTTACCAAATTGAATATAATGATAAAACACAGTAACATTAAATAGCAGGAAAAAGAATCACTCAAAAATCAAATTTTTTAGTAAAGTTATTCACAAACTAGTTATTCACACCAGTTTAAAAGAATTCAAATTTAAACTATTCAAATTTGGAAACTAATGGCACTAACAGAAAGTTTATAATTTTTGTGACCTAAAAGCAAAAAGAATCACTGAAAAACTGTAAGTAGAAACAAAAGAAAATAAATAAAGCAAAAAAGAAAACAAAAAAATTAGAAAAAAATTAAAAAAAATGCCGCCTACTAGGCCACAACGGCCTGAATACGACTAGAAACCCAACCACCAGGTTGGGCCAGGATTCGGGCCCGCTGAAGGCCTAGAAGGCCCACAGGCAGGGGTGTGTGCAATTAGGCCCGTAAGCCTGCTGTTGAGAGGAGCTCGAGAGGTTGTGCACAGCAGCACTTATAAACCACTCTCGAGCCCTCTCAACTAGCGAGGTGGGACTAAACATTTGGCCCCGGGCAGCACCACCCTTTGGTCCCGGTTGGTGGCACCAACCGGGACCAATGCCCACCTTTGGTCCCGGTTGGTGCCACCAACCGGGACCAAAGGTCCCTGTTTCCCGCCCTTTGGGCTGACGAAAAGAGACCTTTGGTCCCGGTTGGTGGCACCAACCGGGACCAAAGGTGGGCATTGGTCCCGGTTGGTGGCACCAACCGGGACCAAAGGCTCTGGGTATATAAGCCCACGCACTTAGCAGTTTCTCCAAATCGTGTTCTTCTCCGCCCGACGCCCTGCTCCTCGTCGCCGTCGCCCGCCGCGCTCTGCTTGTCGCGCCCCGTCGCCCGTCGCCCGCCGCGCTCTGCGAGCCGTAGCTCTGCTTGTCGCGCCCCGTCGCCCGTCGTCCGCCGTCGGGAAGGGCCTCGCCGGCTTAACTCCGGCGACGCTGACGTGGCGCTGACGTGGCGCCGTCGTTCATGTATATGTTTTTTTCATGTATATGTGTATATGTTCATGTATATGTGTGTATATGTCCATGTATATATGTATGTGTATGTATGGATGGATGAATGGATGGATGTAACTATATGGATGCATGTAACTCTAAGTTAAAATTATTAGGAGTCTTAGGAAAAAATTAGTATGTGTATGTTAGATTACAGAAAAAAATTTGGTTTTATGAAAAATTAGTGATTAAACGATAAGAAAACGTTCTCATAGGAATTTGTCTCGACGTCGACGATGCCCGGCCCTCATCCTCATCGTCGAGTGGTCCGCGAGAGCCTGCTTCATAGGCGCCATGTCCGGGACTGGGCTCCGCCGGGCTGGCACTGGGAGGTGCTACCTTCCCGGGCTCGGAGGTTGGTGAGGAATCCAGGTCTCGTCGTCGACCCGGAGCTTCTGTGGTGGCGGTCACGCGGGCCACTTTCGGTGCCGAGGGAGCGGGCCCCCGCGGAGGTGGTACGTCGCCGTGTCAAGGAGGAGGACGAGCACGTCCGTCGCTACATGGCGGCGTTGGACGCCCGGTTCGACAATACCTGGCAGATTCTTCAGGGATCTCACCCGAGTTATGATCCCGTGATGGTTCCTTATCTTTGGGTGTCCACCGCCGGCGACTCAGAGACCGCTAGTGAACCTAGTTCACCGTCCTCCACTTTGGATTCTAGGATATTCGATCTGTATTAGTGATCTTATATGATAATATTCGAGATGTATTAGTTAATATTTGATGATGCATTAACTGGATTGTTCGGGATGATGTATTAGTTAATATCGAGTGCTTGTGATTTGCCAGTCATTGCGGCAAAACATAGGGAATTTTTTCTATGTCATTGCTCGATATATGGAACGGGTTGACTTCAGGTCTGTTTCGGCTCCTTGTGTGTCTTTCAGTGAGGGAGAGTGTCCACCATATATATATATATATATGAGAGAGGAAGAATCCCGACTGTTGTCGTGGGGGTCGCTTCTCCTTCGTTCCCGTGTGCTAGACATTTTGGTGTAATGCACTCGGGGACGAATGGAGGAGCCACCATCACCGACGGTCGCAATATCAGAGGGAGTGCCCACCATATACATGAGATGAGAGTTTAGGAAGCAAAGACTCGACAGACCTAAAGTCAACCCGTTGCATATTTTGAGTAATAGTGATCTGTGTGTTGATCAGTTTCCTGGTAGTTGCCTTCGATCGATTTTAAATGTTTCAACTATGAACATAGGAAATGTCTGACGACGATAGCGAAAGGGAATTCGGTATGTGCGAATACTGTGAAGACGAGCGCGGTCTGTGCGACACGACTCACCTAGTTGATGGTAGGCGCTTCAGCATCGTGCTGGATGAGACCTTCGAAGTGGATACAGTAAGTCACAACGACAAGTCTTTTTTCGTAATTAAGCATGACTTCTGCTTCTTTTGCTTCAACTTATAATTTTAATTTTTTACTATTCTACTAGCGTATCCCCTGCCATGCAAGAAGATATGTCTTGGATAAGATTGGTTTCAATACTAAAGAAAGTATGGAGGTAAAGATAGTTCACTTGAGGACCGAGCATGGTTATACTTTTGCCGTAAAATTGTACAATGCAGACACCTACTCCTATTTTGAATGCAAAAGTTGGCAAGCACTATGCAAGGCTTATGCATTTGAGCCTAATATGCTTATCACCTTTGATATTCGTCCGGAAGATGAAATTGAAGGTAATATCGACATCTGGGTCGATGTGCAGACACCTCCAGTTCTACCATTATGTGAGTTTCTCAACCATATTTATTATGATTCCGATTCTGCCTCCTTGTGAGTTTGTTAAACATATTTATTATGTAATTTATATTGTTTATTTCAAAATAGTTCACAGCTTATTTCCATTGACAGCTTATTTTCATTCTTCAAAAAATGTACGGAAGATGGTAGACAGAACCTACTACACCGATGGCGCAGAATTAACTTGTCAGGAGAAAAATCATCTTATCGCATTTATTAATGATCTTCAGAATTACAATACCTATTATCAAACTCCTACACATTATGGTCAATACGTGCCACTAGTGCACGTGTTGAACTACGGTAACATCCATGGAGATCGCATGGTAAGATTTTTTACTATTACGACATCCGTGCATCTTTTGCATAAATTATTTTTAAAACTAAACTACATTGCTAACTACGAAGTTATTACTATGTTTTTCAACAGAAAATCCCGAATGATTGTGTGCCTCATCTGATGTTTCCGAAAGGTCACCTTGATGTTATGAGCTTACTGCCACCAGGTCATCATATGCATCACTGTTGTCCATACCGGATTTCTAAAACCGATGAAGACATGACAATCAAAGATTGGAAAAAATGTATGGTCGATCGTAGGGAGCTACTTGGAAGCAACATTGTGCGACGTGCAAGAATTGGAGACAGGATAATCTCCATTCTCCATAATGGAGAGTCAGGGCCTATCTTGTTTTATGCTATTTTACCTAAGAGAGGCCGGGTAGTTAGGTCCTAGCTAATACTCATGATCATGTGCTAAGAACAATTAAGTATGGTTGGTTAGATGACTATGGTGATGATGATCTAGTATGACTTGTTATTATGATAACTTGTTGTTCGACCAATCTCTCCGGAGAAAGAGAGGTCGATCACTCCTCTCTGTATATGTTCATGACGATCTTATGTACTTACTGGTTCCTTCATTTGCTTACTACCTAGCGTGTCGAGTTCTCTCTATACGTATAGTACGTAGCGTCGACCAAGCACGGAGATAAGAGAGGTCACTTCTCTCTAGGTAGCTATTAGCTAGCTAACACAATATATGAAACCCCCAAATTAACCCTCCAAAACCCCCAACCCCCCCCCCCCCTTTCAAAAAAAAACCTAGCTCCTGAGCTGCTGACGCGTGGATGCTTATTGGTCCCGGTTGGTATTACCAACCGGGACTAAAGGCCCTCCTGCCTGGGCTCGCCACAGCGGCCACGTGGAGCACCATCTGTCCCGGTTCGTAAGCGAACCGGGACTAAAGGTATTGGGCTTTAGTCCCGACCCTTTAGTCCCGGTTCTAGAACCGGGACAAATGGGCCTCTGGAACCGGGACAAAAGGGCCTTTTTCCACTAGTGCTAGTTTCCGCAGGAGTGAGTAACGACCACGTACGGATTAACGCCGATGCCCTGTGTAGTACCTGCAAAAAATTCATATGTATTTGTTTGTTAAAAACCATGTCATTCCTGCATTTCCATATAGCCCAGAGAAGTGCACACACTCCTATGCGAATATGTCTAGCGGTATTTATATCAACTCCATTTAGCCACGTACCAAATGCTATCTGGAGGAACGATATTGAAAGTTATGCGAACAGTATGCCATAATAGTTTTGCTAGCGGTCAATGGAGAAAAAGTTGTTTGATGGTTTCCTCATGATGACAAAAGCTACATCGCGTACTTCCCTGCCAATTGCGCTTTGCTAAATTGTCCTTAGTGAGAATCACCTTCTTGTAAACAAACCACATGAAGACTTTGATTCTCAATGGAACCTTGACCTTCCAAATATGAATCGACTTGGAGATATCCGTTGTGTCAATAAGGTTAAGGTACATCGATTTTACTGTAAATATGCTAGAAGTTGTGAGCTTCCACGTAAGCCTATCAGGTTCGTCCGATAGCTGAACATTCATGAGTCTTCTGACTAAGTGCAACCACTCCTCCCATCGATGTCCTATCAAAGGTCGCCGAAACTGAATATTTAGAGGACTGGACTGTAATATTGTGGCAACATACGCATCTTTACGTTGCACAATATTATACAGAGCTGGATACTATAAGGCTAAGGGCGTCTCCCCCAACCACGTATCTTCCCAGAATCTCGTTGTCCCTCCATTTTCAGTAATGAACTTAGTTCTATGGGAAAATTGAGCCTTGACCTTCATCAAGCCTTTCCAGAATGGAGAATCAGTGGGTCGAACAGTGACCTGGGCTAATGTTTTAGAATGCAAGTACTTATTACGTAAAATTTGTACCCACATCCCTTCTGTCTCTACCGATAATCTGTATAGCCACTTACTCAGCAAACATCTATTTTTAACTTCTAAATTCTCAATCCCCAGACCTCCCTGGTCCTTGGGTCTACATATAATGTCCCATCTGGTAAGTTTATATTTTTTCTTAACTTCATCACTCTGCCAAAAGAAGCGGGATCGATAGAAATCCAATCTTTTGTGTACCCCTACTGGTACCTCAAAGAAGGACAGGAGGAACATAGGCATACTCGTAAGAACCAAATTAATCAATATTAGCCTTCCTTCATAAGACAGAAGCTTACCCTTCCAGCAGCTCAGTTTCTTCTCAAATCGATCCTCTATACACTTCCACTCTTTATTTGATAGCTTACGATGGTGAATAGGTATGCCCAAGTAGCTGAACGGCAGGCTACCCAATTCACATCCGAACAGCTGTTTATAATCCTCTTGTTGTTCTTTGGCTCTCCCAAAAAAAACAATTCACTATTGTGAAAATTGATTTTTAAACCCGGCAGCTATTCGAATAAGCAGAGGATAAGTTTCATGTTTCTTGCTTTCGCTATGTCATGTTCCATAAAGAGAATTGTATCATCCACATATTGTAGAATGGACACCCCACCGTCAACTAGATGAGGCACTAATCCACCTACCAGGCCTTCCTGTTTAGCCCTTCCTATTAGTATTGCTAGCATGTCTGCAACTACATTAAATAGGATTGGGGACATTGGGTCTCCCTCCCGTAGACCTTTGTGAGTTTCGAAAAAATGACCAATATCATCATTAACTTTAATTCCAACACTCCCTTTTTGTACAAATGATTCGACTTGCTTCCTCCATAGCTCGTCATAACCCTTCATACGTAATGCTTGTTGTAGGAATGGCCATTTAACTTTATCATATGCTTTCACGAAATCCACCTTGAAGATAACCCCATCTAGTTTCTTCGAATGAATTTCATGAAGGGTTTCATGGAGGACAACCACACCCTCCAGAATATTTCTACCTGGCATGAACGCCGATTGACTAGGTTGCACCATAGCATGCTCAATCTGCATCAATCTATTGGTCCCAACCTTAGTAAATATTTTGAAACTCACATTAAGAAGGCATATAGGTCTAAACTGTTCAATACGCACCGCCCCCTCCTTCTTTGGCAACAACGTAACAGTCCCAAAGTTTAGGTGGAATAGCTGCAAGTGCCCATCGAACAAGTCCTGAAACATCGGAAGTAAGTCGCCCTTAATAATGTGCCAACATCTCTTATAAAATTCAGCCGAGAACCCATCCGGCCCTGGTGCCTTGTTATTCTTCATTTGCGATATTGCATCAAACACCTCTTTCTCCATGAACGGTGCAGTTAATATCTCATTCTTGTCCGTCCCGAGCTGAGGTATATCACCGACCGACTGCTCATCCATGGACACTGTGTTGTCCTCTGGGGCACCGAATAGTTTCTTGTAGTATTCCGAGATGTACAACTTTAGGTTTTCATGCCCAACGATTGTACCCTCGTCCTGTTCGAGTTGATAGATTTTCTTCTTTCTATGTTTTCCATTAGCAATCAGATGGAAAAATTGGGTATTATCATCCCCTTCAACTACTTGATGCACTTTCACTCTAACTGCCCATCTCAACTCCTCTTCTGCGAGGAGTTGCTTAAGATTATGTTCTGCCTCCGCTTTGGATGCCCTCTCATTATCATCCAATAGCACGGATTCAGATTTTATATCTAGCTCATTTGTAAGTTCGAGAAGCCTCTATTTCTCCAGCTTATAAATGCCGCTTTCATGCTTTGCCCAATCCCGTAGGAACCGTCTTAGATGTCTAACTTATTTTGCCATTTATCAACATTAGATCTTCCCCCCGTGACCCTCGCCCATTCTCTAGCTATGAGGTCCATGAATCCTTCTCTTTCAAACCAGGCCAACTCGAAAGAGAAAGCATTCTTGTTGCCCACGTGGGTTGCCTCCCCGGAGTCAACAAACAATGGGGTATGGTCTGATATGACCCTGGACAACGCTCGCACCGTCACCAGTGGGAATTTCTGCTCCCATTCCACACTAGTTAGTACCCGATCCAACTTCTCAAACGTTGGATTTGGTAGAGTGTTAGCCCAGGTGAATTTTCTGCCCGAAAACTCTATCTCTCGTAAGTCTAAGCTTTCGATGATTGTATTGAACATGAATGACCATCTGCCATCAAAGTTATCATTATTCTTTTCATCTCTTCGCCTAATTATGTTAAAGTCACCTCCCACTAAGATCGGTAACCTCTCGTTCCCGCAAATTCGAACAAGGTCAGCCAAAAAGTCCATCTTGAACTCCGGCTGAGCCGCACCATACACCGCCACTAGCGCCCATTGGAACCCATCCTCCTTGGGGCGCACTCTAAATTTGACGGCATAGTCTCCCAAAACCACGCTTCGGACTTCTAGCGTCTCGCACCTAACCCCAAGTAAGATTCCTCCGGACCTTCCTCTTGAAGGTAAACAGTGCCAGTCAAAGTCAATACCACCAGAGAGCGAGCCTAGAAACTGAGACGTAAAATTATCTCTACCAGTTTCCATTAAAGCGATAAAATCAAGCCTGTGCTCAGTAGTTGTTTCCGCCAGAAACCTTCTTTTAGCCAAGTCCGCAAGACCTCTGCTATTCCAAAATATTCCTTTCATCTTTCATCATGAAATTTCTTTGCAGTCTTAAATCGAGCACTCCGGCGGACTGCCGATACAGGATACACCTTCCTTTTCCAGGATCGTTTTGGCTTATCCTGTGCAGCAACTCGGTCCACATAACCAGTCACTGTCTGAGAGCACTCATTCGGTTGCGTAGGGGCCACATACCCCTCCGTACCGATGTCCTCATCTTCCTCAGTTACCAGAGATGATGGCACAAGATCTTCACATAGACGTTCTATAGCCCCCCATCCCTAGTTCATTAATCTCAGCATCGTTCATAGGTTTTACCGCCGCAATATTACACAACATAACCATAGCTCTCTCGGCCTCTAAGTCTAAAAGGTTATTAACAGATTTTGATATTTCCTTACCATTGCTACCCAGAGACACTCCTAGTTTATTTGCATTTGAAATAATTTCATCATCAGAAAAATGCAATATAGAACAACTCGTGTTTACGGCCATACCTGTCGTCGCCTCGATGTCACGAAGCTTAGCCGCCCGCATGGCACGGCCCATCAGCAAGTCGATAGCACCCGGCTGAGCCTGTAGACGGTGGCTCGTTCGCCTATCCCCGGCCGCCGGGTACGGGATGCCTCCGAACGCGACGACCTCCTCGGTGGAGGGCACGGTCAGAGAGGGGCCACCTACCCCCCGTCCAACCGGGCTAGCTGGCATGCTGTCGGTCACCGGGCGACCTCCTGTCACTGGCGCAGCAATGCCAGAGATCCCACCTGCGTTGTCGGTCAATGGGCGACCTCCTGTCGCCGGCGCAGCAACGCCAGAGATCCCACCTCCTGTCGCTGAGTGGTGTTGAGCAACAATACCAGCAGGAGACCGTGCCGTCACCGGGGTAATTGGGGTATGGCCTCCAGCCAGCATCCCAACCACTCCCGTCGACCCCTGGATGTCGAGAGGTGAAGCAGAAGTCTTGCTCAGCCCTTCCTCCCTGGTTGGAGCAACAACAGGTGAGCCTACAGTGCTCCCGGCCGTCCTGGGCGAGGCCTCCGCCCTCAAGGGAGGCGTCCTGGATAAATGTGGTGTCTTAGCTGGTGAAAGTGGAGGTAGCTCCTGCTCCTCCGGATCATCCAGCTCGACCCTGGCAACCCAAAGTCTGCTCGGAGCCGAGGAAGATCCAAACTATCTGAACCGCAGCTGGTGAGATGAGGAAGGAACATTGGACTGCTCCCTATTATTACCAGTCTCAGCCGACTTGTCCAGAGGAGCTGCCCCCCTGTCAGTCACATCTCTCAGAGTGGGTTATCTCTGAAGTTGCCCATCTCTGTCATGCCCCTAGTCAGTATCCATGTCAACCTGCCTGGCCAACTCCCGAAACTTGACATTCTCCTCAATCTCAACATCCAGCATAAAACTTTTGCCATCGTATGTCCATCTGACCGTGTCCAGAATATGCTCAATACTGATGACACTAACAAATAGGCGAGCCACTCCATGCGATCGCGTAAAAGGCATGTCCACCTTCTCAGTCTTACCAATAAGGGAACCAAGGCTCCAAGTGACCCTTACATCATCAAGTGCCACTTGTGGGGCTCCTAGGAACCGGACCCAAAGCTGAGGTAATGGAGTACCCTCCGGTTCTTGCTGTGTCCATGGTTCAAACTAAAGCACACATGAACTGTTTGGAACCTTACTCATCCCAAATGTCAGAAGCCGTCCCAGATCCTCCTTGGTAGGAAAATCCACCCTGGAAACCTGCTCATCAAGGCTTACTGGGTCCCACTAGAAGCTGGCAGGCACCAACTCACACAACCGCTGCACCACCTGATCTGTAGTCATGCTCCCACGGGTGACACGCACAATCCCGGTCCGGGAACTCTCCGGAGTGGGTGCAGTTGACGAAGAGCGGGGAGACTCAAAAAACATCAACTCCGGAAAGCAAGCTCCATATATCGTAACCACCGATTTTGGCCCCAGGAGAAACGGGCACTCTCCCGAATCATGCTTCGGTTTCCGGCATAAGTCACAGAGCTCCACCGTACACTCAGCCGCAAAATGCCCCGGTCCGCCGCACCGGTAGCAACACATCTTCTCTTTCTTACGTGCCCACTTAGTCAATTTTTCCCCATCAGATTTGTCAGACGCCTTATTGGAACCAGCATCCCGAGCAGCAACACCCTTCGACTTGGGCACCTTGACCTCAGCGAGCGCTCTAACGGCCTCCACCGCCGCCCTCGAAAGGATCGGTGTAGCTGCAGCCGCCCCCGCTACCGAGGAAGGTTCTGTCGGTGCCGTCATAGGCAACGCCTCCTCCCCCGTCTTGGTTGGTGGGTCGGCTAGCGGAGGAGGAGGATAACGTCAAGGAGGAGGCCGCCTGCCTCCACCCCGGCCACCGCAGTTTGCACGAAACCCGCCATGCTGCCGGTGTCATACCCCCAGCCTCCTCCATCTACCCGGCCTCCACCAGTGGAAGACGAACCACGATGTATCCCCTCGCCATACGCATTATAGCCATCATGTCCCCAATAACCTCTTGCGTAGTTCCGATTGTCAGCATGCGAAGCAAAACCACGCCCTCCAGCATAAGCCCCACGGCCCCGGCCAGCCCCTTGGCCGCCATCATCGACCCCAGCAGGCCGCGCCACTCGTGCCGGCAGCTGCTGTTGCTGCTGGTCCGTCCTAGCCGGCGGAGGAATAGGACGCGATGGCGGGATGGGATTGCCGCGTCCAGCCATGGCCGGCGGCCGAGTAGGAGTTGATCTCGCCGCCGGTATGCCTTGTACCCTAGCCGCTCGTCCTGGCCCGAGCGTAGGGAACCCCGACGCTGCAATCTTCTTACGAACCCTAGCAGTTCGCTCCTGTGAAATGAGGGGACTCCCGATCGATGTACCGATCGGTTTGGTCCCGATCCCAGCTTCTGCATCGGCCTGTGCTGTCGGCTGGGCCACATACCCAGCCCACGTACAACTCAAGCCAGCCACGGAGGTCTCTACCGCCCAACTGACCCAATAAGGAAATTCAAACGTTCTGCCGAGCCCGTCGCCGGCGCCGGCGCTGGCCTTCCATGTCCTCTTCGTTTGTTCTTCTTGTGAACCAAAGTCCAAGACGAATCATCAATAAAATCAGATAGAGTAAGTTTCGGGAAACGTACCTTCGGTAGAGGTCCTTTCCACGGCCGGATCGCCGTCGCCGCAGTTCTGCGGTGCACCACTCGCCGCGCCATCTCTACCCTCTCCGTCACCGGTAACCCACTCCTCGCCGGATCATCTTGCGGTATAACTGCGTCAACAAGCCCGGCCACATCCTCTTCGGAGTACCCAACCTGGAACGATTCACAGATGACGTCGGACGGAGTCGGCGACGCCACCGCTGGTTGTGCGACGGCAGGGCGCTCGTCGTCGTCGGAGTCGTCCTCTCCGGCATCGTCAGCCAGCACCCAAAAGCGCCCTCCCACTCGCCGGCGGCCTTCGCCTGCCCCGCGAGCGGTGGCCTGGATCGCCTCACCCATCGCCTCACCCATCGTCAAAGTATGTGCAGGCCAAGGATATAGGCCGGACAGCAGGGCGGCGGTCAGTGCGCTTGTTCGTCAGATGACACGCGCAGACACCGGTGTAGATGATGTTGTTGCTCGCTTGATGATTTTGTATTCTGTCATGGACACAGCTTGTCGGCCGATCGAGATAGATGATGTATGTGTGCTCCACTGATCTTGACGAAATACTGTATTTGGGCGTACGAACTGATAATTGTGTACTACTCCCATTCTTATTCTTCCTAGCAGTAGAGACTATGAGCGGCGGGGGCGTTGAAGGTTGCCTCTGATGGACTCCTTTTTTTTTGTTCGCCCTATCTTCACATGTAGTGGTAAGAGCATCTACAGCCGGACCTAGCAAATCCGGTCTCTCAAACGCCCGCGCGTCCGCGGACACTGACCGGTCACGCCTCAAATAAAGCTCGTTGCATCCGGACATCTCATATTTCTTCCTCAAATCCATACAAAAGCATGCAACTAAATAAAACCTACTACGTGAAAAGCTATCTACTCTACGTCGGAGATGTGGACGATCTCCGTCCCCTCCGGCGGATAGATGTGCGCGCACCGCAGGTCCGCCCCCTCAGGCGCCGGCGCTGCTGCCCCCTCTGCTGCGGCTTCCTCGGCCTCGATCTCGGCCTCCGGATCGTCGAAGAGGGCGTCGGCTTCCGCCCGCCTCTGCCGGATGAGCCGGCGATTGGCCTCCACCTCGGCCTCATCCCGGATGGAATCCAGGATGGCCTGCTGCTCCGCCATCTCGTCCGATTGGGCGATGACGAACTCCGTGTCTGCCTCCGCCATGGTCAAGCCGGGAGCCTCCTGCTTCGGCTCCTCCGCCTCCATTGTCTCTGGATCCTCCTCCTCCGGCAGCTCCTCCTCCTCCACCTCCTCCTTCGTCTCCGGCGAGTCCGGAGGGAGACCCGCAGCGATGCGGGCAGCGTGGCGAGCGTGGTACTCCTCCTCGATTTGTCGGCGCCGCTCCGGCGTCAGCTGCGCTTAGGTGGTGATGAGCCGGCGGACCATCCTGACGGAGAGGGAACAGCGAGAGGAGGTGGAAGGGCTCGGCTGGCGGCGGAGAGAGGGAGGAGGCGAATGTGTTAGGGCTGGGGGGCGCCGGCCGGCTTAAATAGCCGGCCCCGACCTCGGGCGGGGAGGTTGAGCGGCGCCACGCGGCGCCACACGGCGTTCACACCGCGGCGACGGTCGAGGCGCCCGTCGGACCTTCGGGTTTCCCGGCAAGTCCGTGTGGGGCCACGCCGTCAGTCCGACGTGGCGGGCGTGCCTGGGCGCGTCCAGGTGCCCCCATACCCGCCTCATATTTGGACTGGATATGGGGGGTGCCGGTCAGCCCGGGTGTTTGAGGGCCGTTTGAGAAGCCTGTCTGGATGTTTGAGGAGGGAATAGGGGTCCGGCTATAGATGCTCTAAGCTTGTAACTTTGAATTTGCCCTCTTGTCTTCTCTCCTGATAGTGGATGGTGGCCAGCAGATTGGACCGTAGATGAATTGCTATTATTTATGGAGCTTCTGTGTAGCAGCCGCTGTTCATATAGATTTGATCTGCATATAAATTGCTACATGCCCTGTCTGTGTTGCTCGAAAATGATCTAATCTATGATAAAAATTGCAGATGATCTTGGCGGTCGTAACAGGAAACCGTGCAATTGAAGTCAGATAATTCTTGCAGTCTTGTCTTCTGTCATGAACCAGTACAGCAAAACTAGTACACTGTTCATCAATTAGATATGGGATCGGTGCACCACAAGTACTAGTAGTACTAGCCTTTTTGCTTTTGTCCTTTTCTTCATTCTGTACGTGTAGTAATAAATATATTAATTGGACTGATGATCTGGTCGCCGGTCTTCGTAATTAGTAGCATCAATAATTTGTGCAGAGATCTTGGTCTGAGCAGTGTCTTCCATATTCCTTCCATCTAAAGCGATCCAACGTAGGCTGCCCGAAGTTGTACGTGACCAAAAAGCTATCAGGTTTTGGAATTCCCACTGGTTGATTGCTGCGAGACTCCTTGAAATTTTCCTTCTTAGGGAGCCGTGTATATAGTAAGAGCAAGTACAATAAGGTAACGTAGGCGGGGGTAAGGCTTTAAATATTATATTTTTGCTGAGTTGAAAGAAAGAGAAGAGGAAAGAGAAGATAAGCGAGCTACTAGTTAACAGCCGGCTGCAGCACGTGTTCCTAGACACTTTGTGAGAGAGTGAGGTGGGCCATGTATCAACAAAGTAGTATATATTTTTATCTTATTATTGTACTTGTTGGTTATAAGCTTAGTTATAGATGATATGGCAACATCATATAGCCAGCAGCTGACTCTATTATTAACCATGCTCTAACGGGGATAAACAATACGACTGTTAGTAATGAGCACGGCGGCGGCCGATAATTGATCCTTTTTTTTTTCTGGTAGCCTTCCTGGCGTGCATATAGCAACGTGAGGGATAGAAAATCTGAAGTACTTTGTCCACCTGGCCTTCACGTGAACGTATCCGACTAGTACTACTCCGTAACTGAAATTAACTTTGCTCAATTAGTATCGTATGGCTACTTCACGATTGATGTCCGCCGGCTTGCAGATTCAATGTGCAGACATGGAAATTTCTTTCGGAACTTGAAGCGAGCGGCGGCAGGCAACAACAACTTGGTTGCCCTAGGTGTGATGACATGAAGAGCAGCAGCACAAACAGATGCCTTGTCGGAATGAACTTGCTCTCGCAGTCTTGATTTGATCCCTCGGCGACTTGCAGTGACGTACGAACACAGAAACTTAACTCGTCTCGATCTAATCTTGTACAAGTAGCTCCAAAGTTAATTAGCTGAATTAATTAACCCGGCTGGCTGCGGAATTCTTGAAGAGTTTGACGATTCACGATTCTGATCACCAAAACGATAAATTTGCCCGCTCTGCCAAGGTTGTTCCATGTCGGGTTATCCAGCATAATTGTTCTGTGCCGACTCTTCTTCATCCAGTCAATCGCACGCAAGTCGATTCCTAAAAAGCTTCCTCCAAGAACACAACATCACCGTGCACTGGCCCCACGGTGGGCGCCAACTGTCGTGGTTTTGTCATGGCAAGATGTCCTCGTGAGAGAACTTAGCTATGAGGCCATCGCAACTAGGTGGCAGCTTGAGAGGGGTTGGTGGGAATCGAGAGACGCGAGTTTACCCAGGTTCGGCCCTTCCGATGGAGGTAAAAGCCTACGTCCTGCTTTGTGTGTATTGATGATGATGATGATCTCGATTACAAAGGTACGGAATCGCTACCTCTAGTCTCGGGGGTTTCTAATCTGTCTATCTCTAATGACTTGAACTTGTTCCTCTTGGGGCGTCTTACCCCTCCTTATATAGGTTGAAGGGGTAGGTTTACATGTAGAGTCCTACTAGGAGTAGGATTATGACTAGTCTCTCTTGAATCTTAACCTGGGTCTTGTTTCCTTTGCCAGGGAGTCTTTTCTTTCCTTGGGCCTTCTCTGTGACCCAGCTCTCCAGGCCCGTCTATGAGTCGCCTTCCGCCGGGGTGCACGCCGGGCCTTGGGCCTTGCCGTCCAGGTTGACCCGATAAAACACGGCGCCCATATGAATCGCCATATGATGGGCCGAGTCATTCTCTTGGCCGGGTCAAACCGTGGGTAATATCCCCGACACCTTGCGTGCAGCTGTCTCGACTGCGAGTGCCAGGGTCTCCATCTGTGGTCCCTCAGAGAACTAACTAGTCGGGGAGTCGTTTGCCTTCACGACCACATCAACGTGGTACTCCTTCGTGACGGCATCGACCCAGTGCTCGTGGTAGAGGAAAACAGGTGGTTGGCAAAACTGGCACTTCTCCAGGCTATCCTCAAGGAGTAGGGGAAAGCCAGATGCTAGGAGGGCTTCGGGTACGACGGCCATCTACAAGGTTTGCAGGGAGAAGAGTCAGTAAGGGTTTGAAATAGAAGAGAAGAGAAGTATGAAAACCGTTGCACTTAGCAACTAGGCATAGTTTTTGAAAAGGGTTTTATCCTATCTAACGTCCATGCTAACTAAGGCTTCCTACAGTCAGGATGGCTCTGATACCAGCTCTGTGGGGACCTCGACTCATAAGTCATGATCACCGAATGCACGTGTACAGTGATCCCAGAGATCAATGCTCACTGAACACACAGAAGCTAAATAATAAGAGTCTTACATCCATACTTAGTGTCTTACACAAATAAAGACCATGAAGGTCAAGTCTTACATAGATAGGGCCATGAAGGCCACATAACAAACATAACTAGCAGCGGAAAACTTGATCGAGAACGTGAACCCATGACATCTGCCTTAACCCTACAGGCATTCTGACTGGGAAGCGTCCTAGTTCGTATGCTTATCACCAACGAAATCTTCACCATATTCCTGCTCTTCCATATCTGGCCAATTAAATAACCAGTGGCAAGCCAATGAGTACTTTGAATATACTCGCAAGCAACCCATGTTTTGGAACAAGGTATAACAATGCATAATATAGCACTAAGTAGGTAAGTTTGCGGAAAGCTAATTTTGAGTGCATTGACATGATCAATTAACTTGTAGAAGCAAGCATCATGAGGTAGCATAAAATCCTCTTTTAAAATATTACCCTACTCTGTAAAATACTACAATAGAAACTAAAAATATTTGTCTCTAGTTTTCAAGTGAAAAAGATTTTGAAAAATATTTTAACAGAGGTTTAAAATAATCAAAACTAGGTTTAAATAAAACCACTACATAGAGTATTTTAAAAAAAAATTACAAGTGGCATCATTAAATTCTATAGAATATTACAAGATTTATGGTGGAAGAATTTTTGAATTTGGAAAAGTGTTTGGATCTGTTGATTTTTTGGAAATGCCAGAAAAAGAAAAAGGGGAAAGGGCACTGTGCCAACTGGGCTGAAACGGCTGGCCGAGCCGGCCCAGTCGGCTAACACAGCCATGGCGAGCCTGGCGCGCGCGCCCGCCGGGATTTAAACCTGATAGGTGGGGCCCAGCCGCCAGCGACAGAAGGGGGAGGCGAGGGAAAGGTGAGGATGACAGGCGGGCCCCGCCTATCATCCCTATCCTAGGGACAGAGAGGGGGCGGTGCTCACCGGCGGCGACTGGGGGCACGGCGACGACTGGCGAGCACGGGAACGGACTCAGGGGCGAGTCGCCGTTCGGATGGAGGTGGAGGGGAGGCCGAAGATGCACTGGTTCGTCGGCGGCGAGGAAGCACGGCGGAGCCGCTTCGGGAGGAGGTCATCGGTGTCGTCCCTTAGCTGCAAACGAACGGGGAGGAGGGGAAAATGATTAGGAGGGAGCTGGGGTTACATATCGAGTGAAAGCGGGGCTGGAGGAGGCATCTCACCGTGCAGGCGCCGGTGACCAGAGGCGGCGACACCCGGCTAGATCCCGAGCGTCTGGCCGTCGAAACAGAGGGGAGGGAGGGGCGAGAGCACGATTGGAAGGAGGAGAAGGGGTCCAGAGGGGGGAGAGGGGTCTCAGGGTGCCTTTTTATAGGCGGCCCGTGGTCCACCGCACTCGGGTGCACCGGCGAGGTTGTGGCCGAGGCCAGAGAGCACGGGGGCTCGAGGGGAGGTGTCTGGGGCGTTCCTGGGATGGGTCTAGAGCTAGGGGAGAAGAGAGAGAGGGTGGGGGAGCTCGCGCGTGTGAAGCCCGCGGTTGGCCGAATTGAGCGGCATCGGGCACGCGCGCGGGAGGTCACCGGAGAGAGAACGGAGAGGGGGGCACCGTTTGGAAGGTTGCGGACGTCGAGGGGAATCCAGCGGACAGGAGGGGGAGTCCCAAAGCTGTCGGGAGAGGCGATTGGGAGGCGGCTACAGTGCGGGAGCACACTGTAGCGCGCTCCAGAGCGCGGTTATGGCCGGCATTGGCATTAGCATTGTTTACATGCCAGGGGCGTGCCCACTCTTGTCTAGGGTGATTAGGGGGAGTTAAACAACTGGGGGGGCATTGGATGCTCTGGGGTTCCACTAGAATAAGAGGGGAGTGGAAAGAGAGCTCCTGCCAGTGCTGTCCAGAGGGGAAAATGGGGGGTTTTACCCCTCCAATAATGGAGTTGTGGCCATGAAAAGCTTACTGGAGGTGGGGAGTGACACTGTGGGGTTGTGGTAAAAAAAATTAGCTCAAGGAGAATAGTGGAAGAGGTGAAAGGAAGGATTTTACAAATCTGGCAGAAGGTGTTTGATGTTGATTTGGGCAAGTAAAAGGAGTTTTCTTGCCATGATATTTACCAGGATCAAATAGAAGGTAGAAATAAGGTTGATCATCAAGTTTGAGCTTGATTGAAGAAAGTTCACGTAAACTTTGTAAACCCTAGAAATTAACAGAATCAGGTTTCTGTAGATCTAGGCATGCTAAACTATTCTCCTAAATGCACCACATGGTGTAGAAACATTATTTAGGGATTAGAACATGTCCCCAAAGTTTGAGGTCAACAGGAGAAACTTCACAATGTAAAGTTGTTCAAATTTGATTCTGGACAGAGAGGGTTTTGGGATATTTTGGTGAACCAACACAATTGGGATTGGAATGAAACTTTGCAAGATCATCACATATGGCATGTGTGACTTGATGGAATTTTCCTGGATTTATTTGAATATATTTCTTATAGAAATATTTCAAATGCTTGATTTAAAAAGAAAGAGTTTTGAAGGGTTTTGCCCATTATGTTGAACATGACCATGTGTTAAAACTCATATATACGGAAAATATATAACCACTGAGTTTCCCTAAATTTTCACAAATATTTTCAAAGCATTTAAATAATTTTTCCCTATGAAAAACCATTTCTGGATTTAATAAAAAGCCATTAAATAAAATAGTAAAATGATCTTTAAAATTAGTATTTGGTGGTTTTGGAAAGTCTTATATATAGCAGGTTTCAAATAAAGTCTTTGGGGATAAAGGATCCACCCAATTTGAGGACTTGTAGTGCAAACCTCAATTCAGGGTTTTTTGAAAACCTAATTTGAATAAATCCTTTTTGGCCACAATAAAATTTGATAAAAATAGTTTTGGGCACTACACACATGGCATGATCATTGGACAAGATGTTTGGATCAAGTAAGTGAGTTCTAGAGGGAAGAAGATCTTTTGAGTGCCAAAACTCAATCAACCAAACAAGCAAACATCAAACAATTCAAACAAGCATATGCACTCAAAAAGTTTTAAATGGTTCCAAATATTATAAATCCATATCATAGCAAGTGATACAAACATAGGGTGTGACACTGGTAAGGAGAACTTTGTTTGCAAGTTAAAGAGGTCTTTATATGGTTTGAAACAGTCTCCGAGACAGTGGTATAAAAGGTTTGATTCATTTATGATTGCACATGGATTTAAGAGGTCTGCATATGATAGTTTTGTTTACATTAAATTTGTTGATGGATCGCCTATATACTTGTTGTTATATGTTGATGACATGTTAATTGCTACCAAGGGCAAGAGAGAGATCACTGCTTTAAAGGCATAGTTAAGTAGTGAGTTTGACATGAAGGATCTTGGTGCTGCTAAGAATACTCTAGGTATGGAGATTACCAGGGACAGAAATTCTTGTTTGTTATTTCTTAGTCAGCAAAGTTACATTCAGAAAGTTCTTCATCGTTTTAACATGCATGATGCTAAGTCAGTAAGCATTCCTATTGCTCCTCATTTCAAATTGTCATCTTCTCAATGTCCTAGTACGGATGAAGAGTTTTAGTATATGTCAAGAGTTCCATATTCTAGTGTTGTCGGTTCTTTAATGTATTCCATGGTGTGTTCTATTCCTGATTTGTCATTTGTAGTGAATTTGGTTAGTAGATATATGGCTAACCCTGGTAAAGAACATTGGAAGGCTGTTAAGTGGATTTTCAGGTACCTTCGTGGCACTTCCAATGCTTGTTTGAAATTCGGTAGGACTGGTGAGGGACTAGCTGGCTATGTGGATTTAGATTTTGCTTCCAGCGACTTGGACAAGAGGAGGTCCCTTACAGGTTATGTGTTTACTGTTGGTGGTTGTGCCGTGAGTTGGAGGGCCACACTGCAGGCAGTAGTTGCTCAATCTACCACTGAAGAAGAATACATGGCTATTGCAGAAGCATGTAAAGAATCAATTTGGCTGAAAGGTTTGTATGCTGAGCTTTGCGGGGATAATTCTTGCATTAATCTATTATGTGACAGTCAGAGTGCCATATACCTCACTAAGGATCAAATGTTCCACGAGAGAACAAAGCACATTGATGTCAAATATCATTTTGTTCGAGACATTGTTGAGCAAGGTAAACTAAAAGTATGCAAGATTAGTACTCATGATAATCCTGCTGATATGTTCACAAAGCCAGTTCTTGTTGCTAAGTTTGAGGTTTACTCAGACTTAGTTGGTATAAATCATTAGCCCTAGCGACTGTTTGGTACCGAAAGTGTTTTCTTTGTTGTTCAGGGAGAAGGTTCTCATTCATGCTACAACATGGAATTTGTCTCAAGGTGAAGTTTCTTATGTTATGCTCCAAATTCAAATATAAAGAGAAAGGCCAACTTCTGACGAGTGAGCGGAGCGAGGCCTGTCGCCGGTAGGCTTGGGCCGAAGCGGATCAGGGTTGACCTAGGACTCCTATGTTATATATACCTCTTGTAAGCCGCCGCTCGGGATAAGTTGATCAGTTGTAAATCCCCGGCGTTTGTAACCTCTCCCGATATAGTGAAGTTTGGCTGGCTGGCACCCGTGGTTTTTCCCCCTTCGTGTTGGAGGGGTTTTCCACGTTAAAATCTCGTGTCCCTTTGCTTGATTTCGTTCTTCATCGTATTCGTTTGCGTGTCGAATCTCTAACAGGAATGACGGTCGCAGTTCAAGTTGGACCTAACATGGTCGTCCTACTATTCGCCAGTGGTAGAGAGTAGCGACGATGGTGTTGTCCGTGGGACATGGTGTTTCTATGCTCATGTTCAAATGAGCTCGGGTGAACAATAAAATTTGATTTTTTTTATGCGAAGATTGACAAATATTTTGAATGCTCACAAAATTTCACTTCGAAATGATATTCGTGGAAGTTGTAGCAAAAGAAAAAAAAATCGATGTTCCAAAAGTGTTATTTTCAAAAGTATTTTGGAGTGCTGATTTTTTTACACGACTACTACGAATGTCATTTCTCCATGAAAAATTGCAAGCATTGAAAACATTTGTTAAAGTTAACCATAAAAAAAAGTCAGAGTTTTTGAATTTTTATTCATCTTTTTTTACAGTTTTACAGTCAGTGGTTGTATTCCGGCACCCTTCTTTGGGTTTGCTGTTTGTATATGCTTTGGAGTTAGCACAAGATTGGAGGAGGCCATCGTCAGATTGCGTGAATTCTCTACACATTGATAATGTGAGGCTCGCCGACAGCGCTGGGATTGGTGTGCCGGATCATTTAACACGGTTTTGGGAACATTTTACTTTGGTTTTTGCAGTTTGTGGAAGATTCTGTGTTAGTTTTTTTTATTCTTTGTGTTTCTTTTGCCGGTTTTCTTTTTCTCGTTTTGGTTTTCTATTTTTTGTTTGTTTTTTATTTTCTGTTTTCATTTTTATTCATTTTTTAAATACTTGTCGACTTTCTTAAAATACACATTGAACCTTTTTATATACACTGTTAACGTTTATTGATGCTTGATCATTTTTTAAAACACATTGAACCATTTTCATAGATGCCATGAACATTTCTTTAAACCTCCAAACCATTTGTAAGTTTTATAAAAAAAATATTGTCAAATTTCTTAATGATATGAAACATTTATAAATTATGTGAACATTTTTATACACCGTATAAACATTATTAAAAACTCACATGGAAATTTTAATTGAAATTTATGAATATGTTTTACATATTACAAGCATTTTTTGAACAGTTACATTTTTTTTACATTGTATATTTTTTATTAGAAAACGTCATAAACATATTTTTGAAACATGTGAAACAATTCAATTATACATTTTTTTAAAATTACATGAACCTTTTTTTATATTGTATGAACATTTAACAAAAATATAAAGTTTTTCCAACAAAAATCGTGAACATTCTTGAAATTTCATGAACATTTTTTTGAATGGTGTGAATGTTTCTAAAAATTGCGTTAACAGTTCCTTTTACAGTCCAATAACATTTCTGAATGCATGATGAATATTTTCAAGAAATTAAATAAATTAATTATGGAAATATATGTATTATAAATATTTAAAAATGTAAACAAAAAAAGAAAAAGAAACGAACGGAAACTAGCGTACATGCCTGATTGCGAAGCATGTAGCTGACGTACCCTCTTAGAGCAAGTATAATAACGTCTAGTCAGCTGGCTATAAGCCGATCCACCTCAGACGAAATCCAGCTGGAGGGAAGAGAAGGCAGGAGAGAGAAGGGAGCGGACGCGCCGTGACTCGCCCGGCTACAGCACAATGCTCGAGAGAAAGGAGCTGCATGCAAGGGCTAAAAGCTGCGTCGCTTCCTCCTCTCCAATCAGTTGCATTTTCCTCTCTTCCATGCATGTAAACATTGATTACTACAGCTAACAATTGCAACCAGCTTTATTATACGAGAATTCTTTCCTGAAGACTGCAAGTGACATGGATCAGCATAATTCTTTCCTGAAGACTGCAAGTGACATGGCATCAGCATAGAGCCCGCAACCGGCTCTTCTATTAACCATGCTCTTATGGTTGTTTTTCGGGGTGCGTGCCTACTTATAGGCATGGGCCATTTAGGAAGCTCCACACGCAGACGTATCATCTTGTTGTGGGCGAGACAAAGATGTTCGTTAGATCAGGTTACCTTCCTATTCCATCTTTTCCCGAATCTCCCTTAACGGAAGAAATAGAAGCTCGAGAAGGAATACAACTAAAAACCTAGTTCGCTCTTAAATAAAACCCTAGTTCACTCGCTAAAGCATCCATGCCTGAATGGTGAAAGCGCCCACCAACCTAGAAAGGCAAAATGGGTCAAAAAGTAGGTTTGATTCCTGCCGGATGCACTGCCTCTTAAAGACAGAAACATAGGAGGGAAAGAAGGTAGTATAGGGAACTTGCTTTTGGATTATTATTGAAAGTGAATCCCTCTAACACTTCTGTTAGTGTTTTATGAGAAAATCTTTTATAGACACAACAAGTGTGAAAATCCTTAGTCACTAGGCAAGGGGTCCGGACCTTGTTTCCTATATTTGGGCTCATAACATTTTTTGAATACAACTCTCTCCTACTACAACGGTTCAAAAATGATAACCAACTAGAAGAGTTGAGTGCGCTTCGCGGTGCCATTGGTGTTGTTAAAATTTTATAGTCTTGTTTGGTATTTGTTTTGGCTCGTGGGAAAAATGGTGTTTTGTTTATTCTAATGTGGTGGTTTGATGGACTTTTTTGATAGTGTGATTTTGTGTTATCTGCTAATCAACTCATACTTATGTGGGCATGTTTCTTACGCTGGTGGCCTCATGTATTATATTGGTGTTGCGGTCTCATATGTCCGGCGCTTCTTTTTCTAGATCGTGAGAGGATGTGTGGGATGGGTATGCTTTTTAGGCTAGTCGCTACCGATTGATTTAAGAAATTGGTGACTCGATGAAAATCATTAATCAAATTCAATATTGAATATCTAATGAATGAGAAAGCTTCTTGAGAAATCATTGACCCAGTCAAAATCATGAGCCTAATCCAAAATTGAACAGCTCAATTGAATTGAAGGGCTCTAAAATTAGGGAGCATAGCCACTAAAAAAGACTAATGCTGTAAAATTCACTAAAAGTATACTATAAAAAAGCATTGATGGTATGCACTGATAGACGAGAGGAATTAGGTCTCTAGTGCGTTGTAAGAAAGAAAAATCTCACACCTATATCTTGTACGCAGGCGAGCCATGATTGTCCTCTTATCTTGGCGATTGTGGCGGCCATGATGATATCAAATAATGTTTTGTTAGATATATCTCCTTAGATCGTTTGTGTTTCTAGGATCTTCTTTGTGGATAGTACAACAACAGCGACGCAGTGCTTGCTCGCCTTTGCAAACCTGGTGTCTTTCAAACAAATTCTGTCCAAATGTTCAACATAAGGTTCTCACAGTATGCGACTCGTATGGTTTTCAAATCGTCGAGGTTCATAAGGTGCGTGCAAATTTTGTGCTTGGCTAAATCTTGGTGAAACATCAAGCTGCGGAAGGAGAGCAAAGAAACCACGACTTCGAATGCCATTGATGTAAATTTCACTTTTATCACACATCTTTCTCCTTGTTATATTCCCAACTTATTATGTTTAGTCATCGGTTACGTCAGATCATTTACTAAAAATAGTACTATGGTAACGACCGCTCTTAGTTCCTTGAATTGCCGGTCGGTTACCTTGGCAAGGGTGGCGGACACAGATGGTATCAAATATGTTTTAGTAAGAGGTTGTCCTATTTAAATAAATTTTTAGAGTTAATTGCGTCATTAGTCCATTAACTCAAAACAATTGCACTTCTAGGCCACAAGATCAGGAATTGAACGATTTAGGCGATAAATTCATGAAAAATCCTACACCCAGGTAACCCTCTACGCATGTTTACGTAACCTTGCCACTAATCTAAACAGCCCCCTCCCCCTTATTTTCACCGAGGTGGGCCCCTTCCCTCCCCAAGTCCAATCCCGACACCCCACTTTGCCCTAAACTCATTAATCTAATCAAATAAGGCCAAAACCGATATTCTTTTATTATATGAATTTGAATTGGTTCTTAATTGATTCGATTTGAGAATTTTAAAATACGAGGATAAGATGTCAGAAATCTTGGTATCCAAAGAAAGGTCCCTAAGGGGCATTCTTTTCTTTTTCAATCTAAGATTCCAGAAGGGACTCCACGAAAGAATATCAAGACTTCCTAATTATCATACATTTTTTTATCGTACATCTTATGTTACCTACATACACTAAAGTAAGGTCTACTTAATTCTAGCGACAATCAGATTAAATAGGTCGATCAAAATTCAATTTAGGAGTTGTGTTATGGCTGCCACGTCAACATGCTTTTGACAGTTTAAACTCAGCCTTTTTTACAAACTTCCTTTTGCACTCCCTTTTAAAATAAGGGAGAAAACACTGTGTTCAAAGAGCCTCGAACCCACACCATCAACCTTGCAAGCACGGCTGGCTGTACTACAACACTAAACAATTTCTGTTGGAATTGGCATATACATTGTATATATTCCATGGGATCAAAAGCATATACAAGCTTAATCGCCAAATAAAAAGGTCAGCACATCGCAACTTCCTAAACCCACGCAACTTCACTTTTATATTATCTGGAAATCCACTAATACTATATATGATTGTAACAGACAAGGTACACAAGACAATTTGCATTCTAGTGGTACACATTTTGCTCCTTACCTTAGGGCGTAGGCTCAAGCCCCAACCAATGCATTGCATGCTTATATATATTTTTATATATTTAATAAAAAAGTTCTTTTAAAATAATTAATGTCAAAGGAAGGGAATTATTTAGCAGGCACTTTGATACGATCGCTAAAAGAAAGAAGTTGTCCGAGCAAAGGCAGAACGAAATCGACCTCAGGGAGCAGATTGTACCTAGTCTTACAAAGCTTAATTCAAATATATCAATCTAATATATAATTTCGGGTGCATAGTAGAGCTCAAATTGATTAATGTTTCATTGGTTAGTGAGATGGCTGTCAACCCCAAAGGGCCAGGTTCGAATCCCAGTCAATCGAACATTTATTATTCCTTTTTGACCCACATGCTGTCAACATGGTTTGTGAGAAAAACCCAACGAATTTACAAATATATACCTGTAAAAAATAATTAGTTCAAGTGCGGTCTAGGGAATGCTGACATGGCATCCACGTAGCTGGATTTTTCTCTCCGGGGTCGATTTAGGCCTTATTTGATCAAATTAGTGAGTTTATGGCCTAAATTGATCAATTCCTGAGTTCGTGGCCTAAAATGTGCAATTGGTTCGAGTTAATAGACTAGTGACACATTTCACTCTTTTTTGTGCCATGTATTTATTTTGCTGACAATGTAGCCACAGTATAGAAACGAAGAATGATATATCATGTTTTACAAACCTTATATCCTTACCCAAGTGTGTTCAAATATTTCAGTGATCTTATGTTCTCACAATATAATACTCACGTGACTTTCCAAATCTTCAAGATTAGTCTAGTTTGTGCATCTTTTTTGTGTTGCGCAACAAATAATTCATCTGTGTCACGATGAAAGATGGATATGTAAAGGGTGGGTGCAGAGATCTTGACTTCAAATATCCTTTCGGTAACTTTGACCTTTATCATATTAATTTTCCTTTTTGTGTTTTTTCCGGCTCGACTCAAGCTTCATACAAAAGCGTTTACTATAATCCATCTAGTTACCACTAAAGTCAGATCATTTAGAAAAAATAATGTGAAACAATGCACTTTGTGTATTTGGAACATATAACTCTAGAAAGCTTCTGAAAATAACTTAGCAGAACAAATTTACTAGAAAAAAAACTTACAACAAACTGTCCAAATTGTACCACAAGGTAAAAATTCAGTTTGTATCTGTGTTGTGAAAAAACTGTCGCCCACCTTGGGGCTCAAACCCAAGACCACAAGGTTAAGAGCCTTGCGCTCTACCGACTGAGCTAGACGAGCAATCTGCCCTAATTTCAAAATTTTGTCTATATTAGTGTTCTCCATAAAGTCATGCTAACATAAAGTAACATACGCGTAATTTTACCATAGGGAGGCTTTTTGAGCAAACGAAAACTAAACGTTTCTCGTGATTGTTTCTATTTGCTATGTTTGCTGGTCTACCACACTGGAGGCCGGACGGTGGTTGCTTTGAATCAAGGCGCATGTTATGAACATGACACGCTTATGTGCGAAGGGTATAGCTTAAGATGCTCTAAGACGCTATCTCAATTGCAGTACTACCTGGGCAAACGTATCCAAAAGGCACTACGTAAAAATTACATGAACATTGCAATGCAGTAACAAATGAACACACGATTATCAGTTAGACTGTAAAATAATTGATATTCGATTCCGTGATTTATAATTTGGGTGCACTCTGGCAATAGCAGGATGTGATCATATAATGTTGAATGTCAAGATGGCATGTAGTTCTGCAACAAATGGCACATTATATCAATGGAATATTTGAAATGGTAACGAAGTGCATTTTTAAGAGGTGCTATTAGTCAAGTATCAAGGAGTTTCTGAAGAGATATCAGCCAGTTGTCCAGTGACCACACCAAGGACAAGCAAATGAATCACGAGCCTTCCTACTTACAACTTCCAACCGATAACATGCCATCTTTCGACAAGTGCAACGTACCGCTCAGTGGAACAGCAATGCTCCTAGTCCACACAAGAGAGTGATCAAAGGATGTCGTGAAATCCCTCGAGCTCGTCGCCCATCACTTGGCACGCCGGTGTCTACCCCTGGGATGCCTTGGCAGGAAACCCCTTCCTTGCCTTTTAGGCACTCGGCGGCAAATAGGCCAGCTGGGTACTTGCCATGGAAGTTGATGTAGGTTAACATTGTCTCTGCACAGTTAGTGCTCCCGTTGTTGAGATATGTGGCAAATGGGCATGCAAATTTCTTGAAAGCATCACAACATTCTGTGGGAGGATACTGTGGCGGTTTGCACTTGCGTGTGATGATTGTGTAGTCCTGGGACTCGAAGCTCACAGGACAGTCTGATAAGCATGGACATGAATAAACGGAAGCATATCAGATGAAAGTACTACTGAAAGTCCTGAACATGGCGAGAAGTAGTACTATGTGACCTGTCGCGCACAACAGAATTTAATCTCTACCTTTTCTGTTACATAATTATTTCTGTAAATAAAATAATGGTGCACACTTGCATAAGCTGCTTAATTCTTTGGACATACAGACTGCAAGTTCCTACTGATGAATGAAAATTTGAACATTAGAGTTCAGCAGCTTTTACTTCTGAAGGATAGTTTGTGATTTCCATCAGTAGTTTACCGTTTAGCTCTGTTTTTCATCAGTCAGAAACTGCACACCAGCCTTGTCAGTCCTAAACGCATATGAGAACAATCAAGATGTTAAATTCGGTTAACAAGCATGTGAATTCAGTATCTTCAGTATGCGCACTATCAAATGCGGCTGGTTGCAGAACAGGCATACAAGGACGAAATCCACCCAGGCCAGTGCCATACCTATCTCGGATTCAGTGTCATATCTAACAGCATCACTTCCAACCAAATCTTATCTAAGATGAGACCAAATCGCTTCACCCTTTGCACCTACCCCGAAAATGTCAGGGGATTAAACTGAGCAAGAAAAAGAAAGGAAACAACGTACCCATCTTGGTCTGAAGCAAGCTCCTCCCCGTGGATCCGGTGCTGGCCTGGGACACTCTGTCTGCTCAAGCACCAGGAAAACAGAACGAACACATCACAATCCGCTTCAAGAAGCAAAATACTTGTACTAGTACGCAGTAGGGAGCACGGACCCGACAGAAAAGGCGACGCGGAGGCGGAGGCGAGCCATGCCAGGACGGCGGCAGGGGAGAGGAACAGGAACCTCCGGGTTAGAGCCATCGCTCGCCGCTGCAGCTTGATCGTCAGCGGAAGGGTGATTCTCGTGAGGGAGCGGGGAACGGACGGAGCTGGGAAGTTTCTTGGCTCTTGGGCGTAGATGGCCCGGCACTCTGTTCTAGTGGACTAGTGGCGCGGGCGGCTAACTAGTCTCCGCTAGCACTTCAAGGGCGACGGCGAACACCATGACACCGCCGTTTGTGGGGAAGAGGTAACTTGTGAAGAGCAAGTATAATAAGGCGACCTTCGTTTTTAAATATAATTCTTTTTAAAGATTTTATACATACGGATGTATATAAACGTATTTTAGAATGTAGATTTATTTATTTTGCTTCGTATGTGGTCTTTATTGGAATCTCTAAAAAGATTTATATTTGAAAACGGAGAAAATATATATTTGCTTAGTTGAATGAGAGAAAAGGAAAGCTGGTTGTAGAATAAGGGCCGACTATAGCACGAGACCCAAAATACTTTGTAAGATTGTAAGATGTGTCAACTATTAGTAAAATGTATTATGTATTTAAAAATGCACAAACCGGCTATTACGTTGGTACTAAACGACATGACAACTTGCCTCGCCAACTTCTCCGCGCCTACTATGACCAATTTAAGTGGTAGGGAAGCCTTCCCCTGTCATTCTCTTCAGAAAACAACACTGTACTGGTCAACACAAACTTTGATGCTTTGATTGGGCCAAAATAAAGAATGACAATAAGAAACAAAGCTAGTGGAGATAATAATGCACTCTTCAGCTACTTCGGCCTGATGGAAAAAACCAGGGTACACATTATAATTCAAACGATAACAATTCTTACTGCAAATAAAATAAAATAAAATAAAACTGTTCTGAAACAAATAACAACGATTGAACTAAAAATGAGATTAAAACGGTGGCGAGGTCAATAGTAGATTGGAACAACTTGAATATGATCAAGGAGTTGAAGTAGACGTGCACCTGCCACGTCGTATTTTCTTCGAAATTTGTACTTTTGTCGATCACTTCTTCGAAGTTTGTACTTATGTCGGTCTCTTTTTAACCTTCGCATGCTTGGTTGGTTAAATTTGGGGTTTTGTTCCTCAATGTGCCGCTATCACTAGCGGATCCACCATGGGCCATGGATGTACATGCACACCCAAGTTTTTCTAAAAATAATTGACACACACACGCGCGCGTAATATATCACAGAAATGCTAACCTACGGCCTATAGGCCTACTAGTAACCCATTTCAGAAGTAATAGTGAGCCCAAGAGCACCAATGAGCGGCTTCATGTACGAATGCCACAGCCAGCCAGCCACATGTCAGAATCTTTCATCCGCCCATGGACGAGGCGGCGTCGCGTTGCTGACTTGCTTTCAAGTGAAGGATGATGGAATTCTTTCTTCAAGTGAAGAATGATTTTGTCATATCTCGCTTTCATGCCATGACAAAGTGTATGGTTGGTCGTGTTGTAATTTTGGTCTCTATTCTGTAATTTTCTTAACCTTTTGAAATATTGTTGTTATTGTGAACAATTCATATATGAACCAATTGGCTTCTTAGTTAGGGTGAAAGGAATTGAACAACCAAAATTAAATTCCTAGGATCCGCCACGGGCTGTAATGGGTGTTTTATGTTTGGGTTTCGGTGCTTTGAGCAGTAGGTTCCAACCTTTTTGTGAGAGGATATTGGAATATCATTGACATCTTGATGCTAATGGCATAACTCTAGACAAATTCTACTAAAATCAAGTTAAACAAAAAATTATGTCGCCCACCTTGGGGCTTGAACCCAAGACCACAAGGTTAAGAGCCTTGCGCTCTACCGACTGAGCTAGACGGGCAATCTGCCCTAACTTCAAATTTTTGGGATTATACTTTAGGAAATATTGAGCAATGTGTGGTATACACGAAAGTTTAAAATGGGAAAAAATTGAGTAGACAAACACTGAAAAGTTCCTCGCACCTCATACTCACATTGATCATATTGGAGCTCCTAAGACAAACGTAGAACTTCAGAACTTAATGAGAAAATTTTGAATATGAAAACTCAACATTTCTTAGGTAGTGCCATGAGCAAACCAAATCACCAATTCCCATGGCATAATACAAACCTACTACTACTAGTATGTTAAATCATATAAATCACATATGTTGTTCACAACAAAAGTATCGTATATTAAAACTTTACAATTGAAGAATAAGGTGAAATAAAAGATACAATTATATTCACATCATCAAGTCATCTATAAAAAAGGGTACTTCCTACAAAAAAAAAATGTAAGGGTATAAATCACATAGGCTGCAAATGAATCCTAAGCCTTACTACTTACAACTTCCAACTAACAACATGCCATCTATGGGGAAGTGCAAGGTATCACTCAACGGAACAACAATCCTCCTAGTCCACACAAGAGAGTGATCAGACGATATGAAATCCCATGAGCTCGTCCCCCGCCGCTTGGCACACTGGTGTCTATCCCTGGGATGCCTTCGCAAGAAACCCCTTGCTTGCCTTTTAGGCACTGGGCAGAAAATAGGCCTGCTGGGTACGAGCCATGGAAGTTGATGTAGCTTAACATTGTCTCTGCACAGTTAGTGCTCCCGTTGTTGAGATATGTGGCAAATGGGCATGCAAATTTTTTGAAAGCATCACAGCATTCCGTGGGAGGAAACTTTGGCGCTTTGCACTTGCTTGTGATGATTGTGTAGTTCTAGGACTCGAAGCTCACAGGACAGTCTGATAAGCATGGACATGAATAAACGGAAGCATATCTGATGATGAAAGTACTGAAATTCCTGAACATGGCTAGAAGTAGTACTATGTGATCTGCAGCGCACAACAGAACTTATTTTCTTCTTGCTGTTACATAATTTTTTCAGTAGATAATGGTGCACACTTGCATAAGCTCCTTAACTATTTCTAGACAGACAGAGTGCAAGTTCCTACTGATGAATGAAATTTGAATTTTAGAGTTCAGCAGCTTTTACTTCTGAAGGATATAGTTTGTAGTTTCCATTAGTAGTTTACCGTTTAACTCTGGTTTTCATCGGTCAGAAACTCCACACCAGCCTTGTAAGTCCTAAACGCATATGAGAACAATCAAGATGTTATATTCCGTTAACAAGCATGTGAATTCAGTATCTTCAGTATGCGCACCATCAAATGCGGCTAGTTTCAGAACAGGCATACGCTTGTTCCCCAATTCCGACCCCTTACACATCAACAAGGACGAAATCCACCCAGGCCAGTGTCATGCCTATCTCGAATTCAGGTAACACAAGACTACAGGAGTGGTATCTAACATCATCACTTCCAACCAAATCTTCTCTAAGATCAGACCAAATCGCGTCACCCTTTGCACCTACCCCGAAACTTTTCAGGGGATTAAACTTAGCAAGAGGAAGAAAGGAAACCACGTACTATTCTTGGTCTGAAGCAAGCTCCTCCCCGTAGATCCGGTGCTGCCCTGGAATACGCTGTCTGCTCAAGCACCACGAAAAGTCGAAAACAGAACGAACCCATCACAATCCGCTTCAAGAAGCAAAATACTACGTAGTGCGCATTAGTTGGAAGCACCGGAACACGCACGGACCAGACAGGAAGGGCGACGCGGAGGTGGAGGCGAACCCGGCAAGGACGGCGGCAAGGACGAGGAAGATGAACCGACGGGTCAACGCCATCGGCCGCTGCCGCAGCTTGATCTTCAGCGGGAGGGTGGGTTTGGGGGGATGGAATGGAGCTCCGAAGCTGCTTGGCTCTTGGGCAAAGATGGCTCCGCACTTTTGTTCTGGTGGACTAGTGGCGCGGGCGGCTATGGGGAGACCTCTAGTCTCCGCTAGAACTTCAAAGGCGACGGCGACCGCCACCCTCTCCTCGCCTACCACGATCAATAGAAGTGGTGGGAAGCCTTCCCCTGCCACTCTCTTTAGAAAACCAACACTCTAGTGGTCAAACCATGACTATTCTTCCTGCAAAAAATAACTCCGCCACTGACAACGATTGAAATATAAATGAGATTAAAACGGTGGGGAGGTCAATAATAGATTGGAACAACTTGAATACGATTAAGGAATAGAAGTAGACGTGCACCTGCCATGCCGTATTTTCTTCGAAATTTGTACCTTTGGCTGTCTCCTCTTCGAAATTTGTACTTCTGTCGGCCTCTTTTTTAACCTTCGCGTGTTTTTTTTTTTTTTGAAAAGGGGCGCTTTATTACTTAAAAGATTTAAGCATTACACCCGGCCTCTGCATAACTAAGATGCACACAGCCAAACAAGTTCCTCACACACAAACGAAAAAATAAAAAGGCGGAAAGTATCCCTCGCTGTAGCCTCCAATCGTGTACACACCTCCGTAAACAGGTCTCGATTCTCCACGCGTTGTAGAGAGGACCATAAACGAAGAGTCCCGGTACATCTGTAGATAACCTGCAACAGAGAAGTACTTTTATCGTTGAAAACCTTATCATTTCTACATAGCCAAAGCGACCAAATAACGGCAAGCGCTCCCACCCTGAGAAGAGTTCTAAACCTGTGATCAATCCCATGTAACCAGTTGCCAAATACATTAGCAACACTACAGGGAGGATACAAGCCAGAAGCTATTTGGATGACTGACCATATAGAACGAGCGAATTTCATTGGAAGAATAAATGTTTTATTGTCTCCTCATGGTGACAAAAGACACATTGCGGACTTCCATGCCAATTCCTCTTAATAAGGTTATCTTTAGTAAGAATGACCCCGCGACGAAGATACCATGCAAAGATTTTATTCTTAAGAGATATCTTCATCTTCCAGATCTTCTTGTTATTATCAACTGGCACATCAGACTGGATTAATGCTCTATACATAGAATCCACAGAGAATTGCCCATTCCCATGGAGGTTCCATCGAAATACATCAGACCCATGTGACAATTGCATCGTGGACAACCGTTGGAGCAGGATGTTCCACGATTGGAGTCTGGGTCCAATTAAATCTCTCCGGAACGTCACATTTGGCGGAAATGATTCCATTACCGTGGCGATTGTATCACCCTTGTGGCGCACAATATTGTATAGAGCCGGATATTGTTCCCGGAGGGTGGCATTTCCTAGCCACTTGTCCTCCCAGAATCTAATTTCCGAGCCGTCCTTAATCGAGAAGGATCCATAGCAGAAGAAATATTTCTTCGTGGCCATTAGACCTGCCCAAAAGTGGGAATCCCCAGGCTTCCAGTATACTTGGGATACCGCCTTGGAACCCACATATTTCCTCCTTAGAAGGGTTTGCCATATACCATCTTCCGTTAGTAATTTAAACAACCATTTGCCAAGGAGGGCCCTATTCTTAACCTCAAGGTCATGAATGCCCAACCCGCCTTGGTCTTTGGGACGGCAAACCACACTCCATTTAGCCAGTCGATATTTCTTTCTCTCGCTATCTCCTTGCCAAAAGAATCTTGATCGGAAGTAATCCAATCTATGTAAAACTCCTTTCGGCAACTGGAAGAAGGAAATCATATATAGTACCATATTACTTAGTACTGAATTTATGAGGACCAATCTTCCACCCAGAGACAACAGTTTACCTTTCCAACTGCTAAGCCTTTTTTGTAGTCTCTCCTCGACGTGTTTCCATTCAGCATTTGTGAGTCTCCGATAATGTATCGGTATCCCCAAATATGTGATCGAAAACTGGCCCAACCCGCATCCGAATAGTTCAGCGTACAGGTGGGCCTCGTCTTGAGCCTCGCCAAAGCAAAACAATTCACTTTTATGAAAATTGATCTTAAGACCCGAGAGTTGCTCGAATGCTGATAAAATCTGTTTCAGATTTCTCGCTTTCTCGAGGTCATGATCCATGAAGAGAATCGTATCATCGGCATATTGAAGTATAGAGAGACCACCATCAACTAGATGATTTACTACCCCATCAATTTGGCCATCAACCTTGGCACGCTCAATCATGACCGCTAGCATATCCGCCACTATATTGAATAGCATGGGCGATACCGAGTCACCTTGTCGCAATCCCTTCTTCGTTTGGAAATAGTGTCCAACATCATCATTGACCTTAATGGCAACACTACCTCCGGAAACGAAGCTATGGATCATGGCACACCACTCTGCAGAAAATCCTTTCATTCTGAGAGTCTGTTGGAGAAAGGGCCACTTGACCTTGTCATAAGCCTTTTCAAAGTCTATTTTGAGGACCACCCCATTCAACTTTTTCCGGTGTAATTCATGGACTGTTTCATGAAGGATAACAACTCCATCTAGGATGTGTCTACCTTGCATAAAAGCTGTCTGTGAAGGCCGAACCACATGTTCAGCAACAGAATTTAGCCTAATAGTCGCAACCTTCGTGAATATTTTAAAACTAACATTAAGGAGGCAAATGGGTCTATACTGTTGTATCCTTTCTGCCTCATTAACCTTAGGTAATAAAATAATCTCACCAAAGTTTAAGCGAAACAATTCTAATTGGCCAGCATGTAGATCGCTAAACAAAAGTAGTAGATCCGGTTTGATGACTTCCCAGAAGTTCTGATAGAACTCAGCGGGAAAACCATCCGGACCTGGGGCTTTGTTATGCTCCATTAGGAAAACCGCCTTTATAACTTCCTCCTCAGAGTATGGGGCTATTAGAAGGCTGTTTTCCTCATCAGAGACCTGGGGGATGTCATCTATTCGGGACTCATCCATCGAGAAGTTTCCTTCCTCTGGGGCTCCGAACAGATTTTTATAATAACTAGTGATGTATGATTTAAGTTGCTCATGCCCCTCAATCACGCCCTCATCCTGTTGTAGGGAATGAATAATTTTCTTCCGGTGTCTGCCATTGGCGACTCCATGGAAATATCTAGTATTCGAATCACCTTTCAGGATAAATTGAGAGTTAGAATGTTGGTACCATTTGAGTTCCTCTTCACGCAGCATGTTAGCTATCTGTGCATTCGAATGATTCTTGATCTCGATTTCATGCTCAGATAGAGGTCTAACTTCTGCCAAAGCTTCTAATTCATCAATGATAGACGAAAGACGAAGCTTCTCTTTTTTGAGGATACCCACTGTATGCCTGGCCCAACCACCAAGGAATTTACGTAAGGCACGCATTTTGTTATTCCATCTGTGTATTGGGGTAGGCCCGGCGACCGGTTTCTCCCACACCTCCTTGACCATGTCATGGAAGCCATCCCGAAGCAACCACCCAAGTTCGAACTTGAACTTGCGTCTATGTTGTGGTCGTGGCAACCCAGTAGTTAGAAGAATGGGTGCGTGGTCTGATATAGCCTCGATACGAGGTAGAGCACGAATAGAAACCATAGGAAATTTTGATTCCCAGTCGGTATCCATTAAAACGCGATCTAGTTTCTCATATGTCGGTTCCGGAAGACTGTTCGCCCATGTGAATTGTCTTCCAATCATAGAAACCTCTCGCAAATCTAGACTGTCGATGACAGCATTGAAAAGGAAAGGCCAATGATTATCGAACCTACCACGACTTTTCTCATTTGGAAATCGAAGCAAGTTGAAATCCCCACCTATAAGAATGGGATAGGGATTATCTTTCGCCAGATTAACCAATTCACGGAGAAAATCAGCCTTGAACTCATCCTGGGCTGCCCCATACACGGCGACGAGGGTCCATGTGAAGTTGTCGGCCTTGTTGCGAATATGGAGTTTAACGTGAAACTCACCATTCGAACTAGCCAAAACATCCATAGTCCCTGTATTTACACCAAGTAAAATGCCCCCAGAACGACCTCTAGGCGGTCGTGAAACCCAAGTAAAGTCTATCCCGCCAGAAAGACGGTTAAGCAGACTTACTGAGAAATCACGTCTCCCCGTTTCAGAGATAGCCAAAAAATCTAAATTGTATTCCCTATTACATTCCGCAATGAATAAATGTTTAGCCAAGTCACGAAGACCTCTGCTATTAAAAAACATTCCATTCATGAGGAAACAATAGGAGATTTAGAACACTTTGCCCTCTTATGGGACTTACTATCTTTTTTCGAACGTGCGATCTTTGATTTACGTCCGGATGCTGTAAGCTCAATCAATGAACTAAGCCCGGGTTCATCTAGACCCACGTCCGAAACCGCCCCTACTAAATGAGAGAGTAGCTGACCATCTGATGTGGCATGCAGCTCCTCCTCATCAGTATGGGAGACATAAGACTTGCTAGAAACACGTGGAGTAACTTTTAATCGGTCATATTCCAAATGTTTCAAAGCGTTATTCGAAATAGAAATCTCCTTCTGATTCTTTCCAATACTAACACCCACATTATTCAGCTTAGAAACGATGGCGGTGTTGGAAAAGGCTAAAAAGGATTTGGATGACGACGTAATACCTTGATTGTCGAGGTTGTGTGCTGCTTTACGCCGCATAGCCTTGGCCAAGGAGTCCTCATCTGTGTCCGTAGAACCATCTTCGGCAACCGTATGCCGACAACTTCGGCGTGTAGGAGTCAACCCCAAATGTGGTCGTGGCGCCGGCTGTACTGCCAAAGGAGGGGATGATGGTGAAGTAGCAACCCCCTCCCCGACAGTCTCAACCGCCGGCTCTAGCGGCGAGGCCGCCTTCAGAAGCGTGTTAGGGACCGGCGTTACCTCGGACGATGGTTGTTGCGTGTGTGTGGCTGCCGGCGGAGGGGATGACGGTGGTGAAGAAATCGCCTCTCCAACAGCAACCGTCGAAGACATGAATGTTGGTGTCGTAGCGGTCGGTGTAGAAGGGGTCGTCGTCGTCGACGATGAAGCGGCTCTGCACGGCTCCACCATCTCCTGAACAGGAACGGTCGGGTCGGGGACGCAGCCTCCCAGGTCCGGACCTTCCAGACCACCTGCTGTGTCCGCCACCTGGACGTTTGTCGGCTGGGCGGGTGCAACCTGCGTGCTGCCCAGCTGCTCGGTTGGCTGGAATGGCATCGACCCGAGCGCATGCATGTGGGATGGCTGGGTGTTGCCCAGCTGCTCGGTCGGCTGGAATGGCACCGGACGTAGTGCATGCATGTGAGATGGCTGGACATGCACGTCCTTTGGATTACCCATCAGCTCGTACTGCATGGTTGGCATCCGTCCAGTTGCATGTATGTGTGTCCGATCCTTCGTCTCCTCTCGCGGCCGAGGCGCCATTGGGTAGCCCGACCACAAGGCCTTCATACGCCGACGTAGATAGGCCCATGTAAAGTCATGCAATATGGGCCCACCCCTTGACTCAACAGGATTTTGAATCGGCGCCGATCGCGTCTCCGTTAATCCCGCCGATCTGGGCGGGGTCGCCACTGGGCGTGGCGGAGACGCCGCAACAGCCACGAAGGAACGGACTTTGCCGGCAGCAGGAGTAGAAGACGTCGCTGGCAGGGGGGCCGTTGACGATGAGGTCGCTGTCGAGTTGGAGGCAGCAGAGGTCGATGGTGGACGGTGCGATGACGGAGGTGATGGCGCTGTCGAAGGAGACGAACTGTCGGTGCTTGGGGTCGAAGCCAGCTGAATAGAGTAGCCCTTCCATAGAGCCCACATACGTGTACGTAACCAGGCCCAGGAAAACTCGTGGCCCGATCCATGCACTGTATGCAGTTCAGGCCTGGTCGTTGATGCATCAAACTCCGGGTTTCTTGCCTCCGTAACTGCCTCCGTCGTCGCCGCCGTAACTGCCTCCGATGTTGCCTCGAAGCCTGATTGGATCGCCGGTGCCGGGGGACCATCGCGGCCACGACCGGACGTGACCTTTGCCGTGGCAAGGAACTGCCCAAGGACGGCCGGCGGAAAGTGAAACGACGAGGCGGCAAGGGCCCTCTCCACTTGCCCATGCGGGGGGCGCGTGACACCCGCAGCCCATTCGGCGAGGACGACGGCCTCCGATCAGGGACTTCAGCCGCTGCCGGTCCTGGTGGCGACGAGGACCGAGACCGGACCGCCGTCTCATCCGACGAGGGGATCTCCCGTTCCCTGCAAGACAGATCATTCATACCTGCGTGAGAAGGGAGATGCTCCGGCGACGAGGGTGACTGCCTCTCCCAGAAACGCGACGCGCGGGTTGGGAATCCCGCATCCGTCCAGAACTGTTGGACGATCTCGGCCTCAGTCTTCCTCTTCCGGTTCACCACCGGCGTCCATTCCGCGTCCTCTTCCCCACGATCCAGAACATCGAGCGCCATTTGAACACCAATGGGCGCCGGGTGGCTCTCGTCGTCGGACGAACCGTATTCCGATCGGAGGCACGAGAAGCGAGATCCGCTATTTTCCGGGGTCGCGGCGGTCTCCGGCGGCGAAGCCGGCGGTGGCCTAAACGCCAGCGTTAGGCGCCGGCCCCGGCCCCGAGTCGCCATTATCAAAAGCTAATGGTTACTTGAAGCTTGGAAACTTGGAAACGATGGATGTAGATGGCTGCTCTGATCTATCTTGGTACTCATACTAAAATGGTCGTATGCATCCCTAGTTGGTGCAGAGGCCGGGGAAGTGAAATTCTCCCCCAATTTTTAAGGGGGAGTGAGCCTAGCTCAACTGGTTGGGGGAGTGGATGTACAAGCCCAACACCTGGGTTCGAATCCTCACGGAGGCGAATTTAGGTTCCTATTTATTCTTGAGACCAGGCTCTCCTGATACTCACAAATTTATTGAGGACTAGGCTTGGTGTGTAACCGAGACTAAAAATCCTAGTACTCATACTTAAAAGGCTGTGTGCATCCCTAGTTGGTGCAGAGGCCGGTGAAGTGAAATTCTCCCCCAATTTTATAACCTTCGCGTGTTTGGTTGGCCAAATTTAGGGTTTTGTTCCTTAATATGCTGCAATCACTGGCGGATCCACCATGGGTCATCCATGTACATGTACATCCACATTCTTCTAGAAAAAAATTGTGTAAACACACAGGCGCGCGCGTACTATATCACACAAATACTAACCTACAGCCTATAGGCCCATTAGTAGCCCATTTCAGAAGTAATAGCGAGCCCACGAGCACCAACGAGCGGGCTTCACGCATGAGAGACGCACATAACCAGCCAGCCAGCAGTCAGGATGTTACCGCTCAAAAAAAAAAACAGTCAGGATGTTTCATCCGCCCATGGACGGGCCGGCATCGCGTTGCTAACCTTCTTTCAAGTGAAGGATGGTGGAATTCTTTCTTCAAGTGAAGAATGATGTTGTCATATCTCGCTCTCAGGCCATGACAAAGTGTAGAGTCGTGTTGTAATTTTCTTCTCTATTTTGTAATTTTCTTAACCTTTTGAGATATTGTTTATATTGTGAACATTGTATATGTATTCTCATTGCCTTGACCTAGTTGGCTTCTTAGTTAGGACGGAAAAAAATGAACTCCCAAAATTGAATTCCCGGATCCGCCACAAGGTGCAATCGGTGTTTTATGTTTGGGTTTCGGTCCTTTGAGGAGTAGGTTGCAACATTTTGTGAGCGGAGATGGGAATCTCATTGACATCTCAATGGTAATGCCATAACTCTAGACAAATTCTACTAAAATCAAGTTAAACTGAAAAAACATGTCACGCATCTTGAGGCTCGAACCGAAGACCACAAGTTTAAGAGCCTTGCGCTCTACCAATTGAGCTAGACGGGCAATCCGCCTTAGTATCAAAATGTTGAGATTACTTTAGGAATATTGAGCAATGTGAACTATACACACAAGTTTATAATGGGAGGAAAACATTCAGCAGACGAACACTGAAAAGTTCCCGACACCTCATACTCGCATTGATCATAGGTTGGAGATCCTAAAACAAACGTAGAACTTACTGAGAAAATTTTGAATCTGAAAACTCAACAATTCTTAGTTAGTGCCACGAGCAAAACAAATCACCAATTCCCATGGCATAGTACAAGCCTACTACTATTAGTATGTTAAATCATATAAATCTCATATGTTGTGAGTGCGGCATTTTGGTGCCCGGGCTCGGATGAGCCCGGGCATGAACAATACGGCCGCATTTTTTTTTTGAAAAAAATCATTTTTTGTGACGCAAGATACTCAAATGCACGATGTTCATGCAAAATTTCATGAAGTTGGACATTCGAGGAGCTCGTGGAAAAAAATTTGGTTTTGTGAGAAACATTTGAAAACATCACTGTTCATGCACGATTTTGTCTTTTTTGCCGAGCGCTCCTCGAATGTCCAAACTTCATGAAATTTTACAGGAACATCATGCACATGCAGATCTTGCTTGTATATTTTTTGGATTTTTTGGAATTGTTTTACTATTTGTAATCGCATTACTGTTCACCGGGCTCATCTGAGCCTGGGCACCGAAGTGGATTATCGCATATGTTGTTCACAACAAAAGTATCATATGTTAAAACTTTACAATTGAAGGATAAGGTGAAATAAAAGATAAGCTTATATTGGCATCATCAAGTTATCAATAAAAAAGGGTACTTCCTGCAAAAAAAGTAACAATACAAATTATGATTTAAACCATAACTATTCTTCCTACAAAAAAAATACAACTACTCTTAAACAAATAATATCAATAACAACAATTGAAATATAAATAAGATTGAAACAGTGGGGAGGGAAATAATTGATTCCAAACCACCCGCAAATAAAGAATAGATTGGAACAACTTGCATATGATTGACGATTTGAAGTAGACGCACACGTCACTACACCGTATTTCTCCGAACTTTGTATTTATGCCAGCCTCTTTTACAACCTCCCCATGTTTGGTGGGCCAAATTTGTGGTTTTCTCCTCCACGCGTTGCAATGAGTTTTTATGCTCGGGTTTCGGTGCTTTGGGGAATAAATTGCAACCTTTTTGAGATCTGACGGGAATCAGATTGACATCTCGATGGTAATGGTATCTACCATAACATGAAGAAAAATCTCATGGCTTGGCCAAGTACATTAATCTGGACTAGGAAACCCTATTGCGTGTTGATCTTGCAAAACAACTGATTATCTTGGTAGTGGTCATGAATGACGGTATGACAAGGAAGCGGTGTCGGTTCTCCTTGCAAACTTCTTATTTTTCGGCCGAAGTGTGTGCAATTTTCAACTATGTTATGATCTCATAGTATTTGATTTATGCAACTTTTCAAATCTTTGAGGCCACTCCAGCTCATGTAGATTTCATGTTGCTTAATTTTTTTAGTACGAGTCTTACAGAACACCAAGATGTAAAAGGTTATTATAAAGATCACCTTTATCACAAACATTTGTCGTTAGTATGATATGTAAAACGCGATTTATCGTCCAATTTATCGTGTATCAGTGGATGAACGATAAGATGATGCGATATCTTCACGATTTATCGTTTGGACCGATTTATCGCGAATATACCGATAATTCAGGCCTATTTCTAGCGTTATGTGTGCAAGAACTATGTTTATTAGTGTTTTGCGGACCTTGTTATTTAATATATATATATACAACTATCTTGTTCCGTTTGTCATTGTACAAAGATTCAAAGGCAAGGATCACGGTGACACTTCTGTCCATTATAGTTTTTTTGTTGAATACAACATATTTTAGTGCTAGAAACCTGGGATTATGTGGCCTATTTCTAGCATTATGTGTGCAAGAACTATGTTTATTAGTGTTTTGCGGACCTTGTTATTTAATATATACAACTATCTTGTTTCGTTTGTCATTGTACAAAGATTCAAAGGCAACGATCACGGTGACACTTCTGTCCATTACTGTTTTTTTTGTTGAATACAACATATTTTAGTGCTGGAAACCTAGGATTTGTAAAAAAAATGATTGATTAATAGTTAACCGATAAAATCGATTAATCGTCTGATTTTTGATTAATCTCTTCCCGGTCGACCCACGCATTAACGATAAGCGATATCCTTAACATTGCATTTATGGCAAATATTTGTGGTTTGTATTTTTGACTTATTACATCAAGTCAGAGGTAAAATAAAATGGAACGTTGCATACAAAGTTTAACTAAAAATGTCGCCCACCTTCGTTAAGAGCCTTGCGCTCTACCAAGTGAACTAGACAGGCAATCTGACCAAAATTCATTTTTTGTGTTTATATATTAGGTTGTATTAGGTGATGTGTATTATACATAAATGGAAAAGCATTTTGAGCAGGCGGACACTGAAAAGTTCCCTGCAGCTCATGCTCCTGTTGATCGTAGGTTGGAGGTCCTAGAAGAAACATAAAACTTAATGCGACAATTTTGAACCCAGAAACATAATATTTCGTAGTGCCATAGGCAAAACAAATCACCAATTCCTATGGCATAATACAAACCTACTACTACTACTTGTAGTAGTATGTTAAATCAGTGTGTTATTCAGAATAAAAGAATCATCTGATAAAACATTGCAGTTGAAGGATAAAGTGACATAAAAGATACACTTATATTCACAACATCAAGTTATCCATAAAGCAAAGGGTACTTCCCACACAACAATAAGGGTGCAAATTATAGAAACCATAGCTATGCTTCGTGCAAAAAAATACAACTATTTTGAACTAAATAATACCAATACCAACGATTGAAATATAAACGAGATTGAAACGGTGGGGAGGTCAAGAATAGATTGGAACCACCTGCAAAAAAAAAAGAATAGATTGGAACAACTTGAATATGATTGAGGATTAGAAGTAGACGTGCACCCGCGCCGTATTTCCTTTGAAATTTGAGTTTCTATCGGCTTGTTCTTTAACGTCCGCGTGTTTGGTGAGCCAAATTTGCAGTATTGCCCCTCCACGCGCTGCAATGGTGTTTTATGCTTGGGTTTCGATGCTTAGGGGATAATATTGCTACCTTTGTGAGAGGCGATGGTAATCAAATTGACCTCTCAATGGTAATGGCATCTACGATACTAGTAAGAAAAATCTCATGGCTCGGTCTAGTATGTTAATCTTGACTAAGAAACCCTATCGTGTGTTTATCTTCCAAAACGTCTGACTGTCTTGGCAGTGGTTGTGAATGGCAATACAATAAGGAAAAGGCGTTGAATCTTAGAATGGTTGCCAATGACGATACAATAAGGAAAAGGAGTCGGTTCACCTTGTGAACCTCTTACCTTGGGCCAAAGTGTGTGAAAATGTTCAACGACGTTAGGTTCTCATGGTATTCGACTCATGCAGCTTTCCAAATCTTTGTGGGTAGTCCACCTCCTGCAGATTATGTGTTACATAACTTTCAATGCATGATTCTTTGAGAAAATCGAGATGTAAAACGTGGTTATAGATACCACGTTTATCCGTAATATTTGTGGTATCCCAACCTACCAGGGTTCAAGTCCTAGACTTGAAACTGACACTTGCATTTTTCTGCATTTATTCCGGGCCTTCATGATGTGCCTTCAGTGAGTGGAGACGTTCCCATCGAGTACGAAGGCGTTTGTGACGACTTCGTCAATCTTAAAATGATGTGCCGGCTCAATTTCTCAGAGTTGCTAATTGGGTAGGATATGCGTGCATTGGTTCATAGGGATGAGTTTATATGCGTGTACAGTGTTAAAAAAAGGAATATTTGTGGTTTGTATGAAATGCAAAAGGTGATTAGCAAAGATCACTTTTATAACAAATATTTGTGGTTTGTATTTATTCCACCTCGTTATAGGCAACTTAAACAAAAAACATAATCGCCCACCTTGGGGCTCGAACCCAAGACCACAAGGTTAAGAGCCTTGCGCTCTACCGACTGAGCTAGACGGGCAACTGGTTCAAATTTTAAAATTACTATGTATATTGAGGCAAGTTTTAAGTGATGTGTATTATAAACGGAAGTTTAAAATGGAAAAGTTTCTTGAGCAGATGAACTCTGAAAAGTTCCCTGCTCGCGTTGATCCGATCGTGGGCTACAGCTCCCAGAAGAAACGTACAACTTCACAACTTTATGAGCAAATTTCGAATCCGGAAACACAACATGTCTTAGTGCCATACGCAAAACAAATCACCAATTACCATGGCATAATACAAACCTGGAGTACTACTGAACTGCCTACTGCCCAGTGGCATAATACACGATGACACGAACGGGAATCCATGTCGTCAGAGCATATATCGATCAGGCCGTGCAGAGCTCGCGCGAGAACCCGACGCGGCCATTGGCGACGTCGAAGAGCACGCGGTGGTTCTGCTGCTGCATGCTGGCCAGCACGTTGAGCCCTGCGTTCACCCCAGTCGACGGGCCCGCCGCCATGGCCAGGCACGCGACGCCCCCCGACGAGCTGTGGATCATCACGTTCTCCTCAGGCAACGTCACGACCGCCCCGGCACCGCCGGCGAACGCAAACGTCACGCTCGGCACCCGCACGCCACCGCCGGTCATGTTGTAGCACGTGTCGAACCCGCCCAGCGGCGCCGACACGGGTGCCCGCACCTTGCGCCGGAACGCGTCGCGCACCGCAGCGTACACGGGGGGCCAGAGCCGCGTGAACATGGTGCCGGCGTCCACGATCGTGCCGCCGGTGCCTGTGGCCGGGTCGAACGACGCGAGTGCCGATGCCGGCACGGCCACGGCCCTGCCGCCCACGCGGATGCCGATCATGTCGACGTAGTACAGGGTGGGGCGGTGGGGGTTGTAGAGCAGCGGCGTCGTCTTGATCCTCCTCGGCTGCCCCGCGGGGCCGAGCCTCAGCGTCCCGGAGAAGTTGGAGGACTTGTAGCTCGGGAGGCAGTAGGAGAAGACCGAGCCGTATGTGTCCTTGGTCTGCGACAGGAAGGACAGCGGCCCACGCCCGAAGCCGAGGAGCCCCTGCGGCGGCACGGACCGGCCGGTGACCACGCGGAGGCACCCGAACGTGTACGACGACGCAGCGCTGCCGCCCTCGAGGGCGAGCACGTCCTGCCCGAGAACGGCCTGGAACGTGGACGAGCCGTACGACAGGTTGAACGCGCACGACGCGCCCGGGCCTCCAGGGCAGGACGCGGCACCCGGCACCTGCGCGCACTGCGGCGAGCCGCACCGCACGGCCCGGTACGTGGGCGAGTCCGTCGGGGCGAAGGACGGGGACGACTTGGGCGCGCAGCCGACGCAGGCGCTGCACGGGATCCAGGCGGCGCCGTTGCTGGGGTCGATGGCGACCAGCAGCGTCTGCGGCGGCGTGCCGAGCCGCGCACGGGCCACGTAGTTGGGGATGCTGAGAATCTGCCGGCCCGGCGCGATCGGCACGAACGACCGGCCTTTGCCCTTGGGTTTGGCTTTGGCGGGCCCGGCCGCCGCGAGCATGGCAACGCGTGTCACGTCGGCGGCGGACTGCGCGGCCAGGGAAGCCGCCCATGCGGTGAGCGGCGTGCCGGCGTTGGCCGACGGCAGCGAGTGCGAGCGTGCCAGAAGCAGCGTCAAGCTGCGCACGGCGGTTGCGGCCGTCCAAAACGTAGGTAAGAGCACGGCGAGGATGGTGGATAGTCTTAGAATGGACATGGTTGCTCCAGCAGCTCGCTCCAGCAGCTCGCTCCAGCTTAGTGCTCGACAACGTGGTGTATAAATTAAGGATGGCGAGAAGTGAGACGCGAAGGTGGCTGGCCGGGTGTACATGGAAGCGTCGAGGTGTATATATAGGCCAAGGATTCTTTGCCGCTGCCATGCATGCACGGATGACTTTGGCCGGTTGGAATTGTTTGGCGTACAAAGAACGTAGGTAGGCACAAGGATGCTTGTTACAGCCAGGTGGCCAAGGCGCTGAGAGTACTTTGTACCAAGTACCAGTTGAGCTAGAATCCTAGCCTGCTAACTTGTCATGGCTTTAGAGACATATACTAATTATTAACTTTGCAAGTTAGGTTTATAGACACAAGCTCACAACCGACTTCACCGTCATGGTAAGAATAGGACAAGCTACGCGCGTCCGTTGACTGATCTTTTTAAAAGATTGATCGGCTCGTGAGTAGTAGGATCGAGCGGCCAAATAAGGCCCTTCACCATTGCAACACTTGTCTTGTTGCAAAAAAATTGCAACAGAGGTCTTATTGCAGATTGTTTTTTACAACTAAGGTGTTGCTGCAGGATTTTCTTTTTGCAACAAATGTTTTTTTTTTTCATTTTCACAGTTTTTGTAGCATAGCTGATGTTATGGCAGAAACTTCTATAACATTGATGATGGTTCAAAAAAAGTGAGCGGAATTGTGAGGAGCCAGGGGCACACATCATGTGGGACATGTGTTGTACTAGTGAGACGGCGGACGGAAGCCAAGAAAACGGCCGTGAAGGAATCGTTTCCCTAAGAGTAAAGATAGATTTGTATGTACAATTTTTATTTCACAAGCAATTGAAGTTTTCGCTTACGTTGGTCAATTCGGGAGTAGCGGGAAGCCTCTAGGCCGAAGATGACATGACCATGGCGAGGCCTCTAACAGGAATGACCCGAAGCCAGTGATGACACAAGAATGACATCGCATGCAGAAGGGAGTCAACGGTTGATGGTTTGGTATGCGTGGAGGAGTGTTGGTGCGGAAGAAGAACCTGAGGTGGGGGAATGTAAAAGGGTGGCCGAGGCGGCGAAAGTATGCGGTGGGCGACGGCCACAGGATGGGTGTCGGTGATGTTTACACTATAATCTTGCATTAAATTGATACAAAATACAACAAGTACACCCTTGACTTCTGCGCTACTAAAATGCAGACAACTAATGAAGAAAAGAAGGAAAATGACCCTTAGGGATCACCGGTGAGACGAACGACGTGTTGCAGCCAAACATCAACTACTACCACCATCATTGAGAGCTCAGGCGATGAGAAGGTTCACCAATATCGACGTGTTCAGCAAAGAATGGTGCATGAACATCATTACCAGATCCAACACTACAACAACAAATGAAAGTAGTTGATGTTTGGCTCAAAAAAACATATTGTCCTGGGTATGATCGTGTAGTATAATTCTCAACCAGAAGAGAAAGGTTGATTAAGATAAACAAATGAAAGTATATCGCCACTGCAGGAACGATGAGAGATAGCCAAACGTAGGGTTTCGGCGACGGCAACAGAGACGACAACAGGCGACGGCGACGGAGTAGACAATAGACGATGACGACCCTCGGGTCCAACCCAGGTGTGCATCTCATCCCACCGTCTTATGCTATAGGTCACTGCCGAAACAAATAGCATTTTTCTTAGGTCAGGGCCGTTGTAATTTCGCTCGGGCTTTTGTTACTATCGGCTCACTATAATTTTGCTTGGGTCATATGCAAACATGTTGATAGAAATGGCATTTCTAGAACTATGTTTGCTCTAGGTCATAGTCATGGAATTTTAAGAATTGTTCAAGTATTGTTTGCTTTAGGTCATGGCCAAAAAGACCAAACTAGTCCAAAGATCATGTCCATGGCATTTTTGAGAATTGTTTGCTAGTTCAGTGCTAATACAGTGCCAGCATATGCAAGATTTGAACTACTTTCATTGGTGTCAAGATTTGGTTGCATAATTAAAACTTTAGCAATGCCAAATTAGTAACAAAACAGTGCCAACGTATGCAATATTTGAACTACTTTTCATTGGTGTCAATATTTAGTTGCATTGTCAAAACTTCGACAGTGCCAAATCGGTGGCAAAACTTTAGTTGGTGGCAGATGTAGACATGTATGGCCATCGCCTTGTTTGCCAAAGCTATGCATATGCTACATACTTAAACAATTATAAGGACTTGAGTATGAACTAGTGTTATTTTTTTGTTTGCCAAAGCTAGCTATACAAATATGTTGTCATCATCTTTGAGCAATTGTTTAAGTATATGAACTAGAGTATGAAATGTTCATACTCTAGTGCATGGCATTCATACTCTAGTGCCATTCATACTCTAGTGGCATATATACTCTAGTTTATTCATAACACTTGTTATTATTTTGTAGTTGACTGGTGATGAGTGGTTCAATAGCCATTACTGGTCTTTTTGCAACATCGCGACGTATGTCGATGCAGTAGAAGCAAGCACCAAACAGGTATATAACCATTATTATGATTGCAAAGAAACATGCATATCTATCGATTTCAAACATTTGACTTGCTAGTAATACGTACGACGCCCGTCTCCGGCACCCGTCGAGGAGGCCGAGGTTTGTGATGTGGATATGCTCAACCGCGAGCTGATAGCGTCTCATGAGAGTACAATCAAGGCCCTCCAGGACGTTAATGCCTCGCTGGAGATGGAGAAAGATCAGCTCATCGACTATAAGGCTGATCTCTTTGATAAGATACTTAAGCTGAGGGAGCATAAGGTTCAACTGTTCCAGGAACTGGAGCGGCAGAAGAAGTAGAAGAAGCAAATGAGGGCCAAGAGGAATGAGCTGATGATGGAGAAATCTCATTTCATAAAAAAGGGGGAGAGCAATAGTAAAAAGCTACACCATATGAAATTAATCCTTGAATGAGAGATGTGAGATGTAAGTAGTTTGGTTGGAAACACTCTTTTGTGAGACTGGAGTAGTAGTTTTTCTAGAACTACTAACTTTTGTTAACTTGAAACTAGTTAAGTTGATGAGTACCAGTTTGTGAAGTTCAGCTGGTTTAAATTACTGCATATAATTTTTTCCCTTAGCGAAAAATCAAATTGCTGGCATTGGCAAACATGAAACGACAGCGGTAACTTAAACTTACTGCTGGCGTTAGACACGTTACACGCCATCAGTTCCTAAATACTGCTGACGTTTGCTCCAACGCCACGAGTAAACTTTTTCAATGGCACCATATTCATATTCATGGTGTTGGAGCCCTACGCCGGCAAGGCCAATTTTAGCACGTCATAACTAGGCTTTTCTGCATTGTTGTACATTAGTACTAATAATATTGGTGTATATATGGTGGGCATTCCCTCACTGACATTTCGACCATCGGTGATGGTCGCTACTCCTTCCCCTAGTGCATTACCAATGTCTAGCACAATGAGAAAAAGGAGAAGCGACCCCCACAACAACAGTCGGAAATCTTCGTTTAAGAAAGTCAATCTATCACATAGGGAGCCCCATCAGACTGAAAATCAACCCTAAGTATCGATAAAAATTACATATATCGAATAATGACATAAAAATATATTAAATTTACGAGTTCCAAACTCCATCATCAACAGAAACTTTCCTCATGACCTTGACTAAATATAGGACATATCAAAATTTACCGTAACGGAAATTAATCAACATTCAGGTAAAACATAGAAACTCATGCATCACCACAACAATGACAACACACAGAGGCATCGTGATGTGTTTGTTGCCACCAAAGCTCACTTCAACTTGGCGGTAGCCGACATTACCCATACATGCAGCACAACCTAGCTAATGAACGATCGACCTACCGAATCACACCTCTGACCGAATTGAGCCGTGACCTGTGCAGACAACGGCCATCGCCGAAGCATGTGGTAGTGTGCAGGAGTTCGTGAGTGGCACGGGTGATGTGGAAGCTCGTGTTGTGTGCGTGTGAATAGGAGGATCTAACCGACCCCTGCTTGAGCTTGAGCTTGCTGTACATCCATGGTGGCCATGGCTGCGGTTCGTCGGAGCTGAGCACGGTGGCGGACATAGCCCACTGGGTCAGGGTGGGCCAATAGTGCAATTTACATATACATTTTTTTTCTACTTTTTGAGCTTTCTGCTACAGTACTATAGCGGCTATTTTCAGATCTCACGGTGGGCCATGGCCCACCCTGTCCACCCCTACCTCCGCCACTGGCTGGGCACCTACGCCTTCAGCAAACGTAAAAATCGGGAAAAGGAGACGGGAAGGTGGGGCTCACCGATGTGTGGAAGGCGAGCTCGGACGGGCGCGAGGATATTGACCCGAGTAGTGGAGCGGGGCTGATCGGGGACGTGTGTTTTTGGCACTGTTCAAGATATCCCCTGATATGCCGATAAATCGGCCGATTTATCGCTTACCGGTGTCTGACCGATAAGATAAATAAGTCGATATGTCGATAAAACGGCTGATATGCCGAACCGGACGGTTTAGCCCTTATCTTGTGTGGATCGATAAGTTCCCGATAAACGATGTCCCAAACATTGGTTTTCGGTGAAGAAGAACGACGAAGAGGACGTCGTGGAAGGAGCTCCGGGGACGTCATGGAAGGAGCTCCGGAGGCGGTCGGAATGGTGGGGCATGACGGGAGGAAGGTCTGGGGACGGCCGGGCGCGCAGCGGAAACAGACGACCAGACGGTGCACGACGTTGTGTGCATCTGGTGAGAGAGGTGTGGGATGGGGACGGGCGGGGATAAGGTAATAAGTATAAGTTATTAGTAGCGCTGGCCCAGGGCCCACGCTAGTACTAATCACATTAGTAGTAGTGGTGGTGCGGACCCACGAGACCGCGCTACTATTAAGTGGGCCCCACACAGCTGGCCTTCTACTCATAGTAATAGCACGGTGTTTATAAAACGCCCTACTACTATCCACTTAGTAGCAGCGCACGTTTTATAACCCGCGCGACTACTATGGTATGTCCGGGGCACAATGGCAACCACTTAGTAGTAGCGCGTGTTTTAGATGCCCGCGCTACTACTAAGTTGTACTAGTAGCGCGGGTCAGTTAATCCGCGTCACTATTAGATGGTTGCCTATAGAAGTTTTTTCTAGTAGTCCTTGTGTTTGAGGTAAAACTTGTAAATATATTAACTAGGAAAATATAAGTTATACACCACAAATTTATATCATTGAATTTGAATAATGGTGTCACTTTTAATACACAAAACATATATATTGTTAGTCAAATTTACAGTTAGAATTTGACACGAAATGTGAGGTGTACTAGATGAACCATGATGGAGGGAGTAATCCAGATGTCACTTACGCCCCTGCTCGCGTGCACAGAAGCGCGTACAGTCGATGGTGATCTACAGATGTCATGCTGTTGATTAATCGCCTCATGGATCCATGGACACCGGAGCGACTTATATATTACACCCTCTGTTCTTAAATATAAAATGTTTTGGCAGTTTAATTTAAAGCTTCTTTACATTCTAAAAACAGAGGCAATACTTTGGGCAGTTCTTGATGATCACCGGCAACCATTGGAGCCTCCACACCATGTGGGTGGCTGAAGATCGTTGACAGACATACACCTTACAGCTAGGCACTGACATCCATCCATGCATGTTTATGGGTAAGCCGCGTCGGTCGGTGCTCGATGACGAGAGTGCACGCGGGACTGTACTTCATGGAGTATGTTGGTTGTTGGGACGATGAAAGAAACATGACGATGGCACTCAGCGTCCAGCTCCACATCCCATTTGCTGGTCGGCACCGTCGTGAGTTCTTGGAGGGAACAGGGGAAAGTTTGGGTTTGCGGGAGGCACGGGCTAGTGCTGCGACCGAGCGAGACGGAGATGGTGCTCTCTAGCAAGCCAGCTACGGCCTGCTGCATTCGTCGCGTTCGGCCATGGCAGAGAGCACCAATACGTGCAGTGCAGGTGAAGCACATGCATGTGATCGACATCGGTCTCCACCCCAACGATCTGATCGGCGGTGTATCAAACAAATCTGCTATCTGTCAGCAAGAGACATTGGTGAATGATGAAAGGGGCAATGCTGCATTGCTTGTACGAATGTTCCATCTTCTACAGCCCATGTATACCAAGTACGAATGTCCCATTTTCTACAGCCCATGTATGCCGAATCGATCTATCCTACAGCCACAGAACTTCCATTCCATACAGTAGGAGCAAACCGTATGGTACTGGATAGGCTACGCTAGCCGATCTTCTTCTATATTGAAAAAGGAAAAAATTCGTCTAGTGGTCAAATATCAAAATCTCTCATAGTAGGACAGCAAGTAGGCATAGAGGCAGTGGCGGAGCTTCGGCAAGGCCGAAAGGACCGTGGCCCGCCCAGCCCTTACTATTTTATGTGATGTATATTTCCTGTAGTTATTTTCCACAGTCGGCCCGCCCAGCTTTCTGGGCCAAGCTCCGCCACTGCATAGAGGATCTGGCTATCAGTGTGAGGCGCTATCCCGGTGTCCTGGAATCAAATCCCACGTCCCGCAAATTAGTAATGCTTGTAACCGAAATCTTAAGTACTAGTCATTGTCTAGTTTCGTTCTCGTTGACTAGGAACGGATTGGCCTTCGGCCGGAATGGATGAGGATGGATGGGAGGTAATCACAAGCAACCCTGTATTTGCCATTTCCAAAGTTCGCCTAGCCCTAGATCGATAGAGGGAGTAAGGGGACGCTTACATATTTTTTAGGGGACTGTAAAATAAAGAAAACATATGCTCTGAATTTTGAAGTTTAGGGATGCTGAACTTCGAAATCACTGACTGAAGAATACTTTTTTCAAAGACCACTTCTATCTCCCTAGCTGTGCCACTTGTCGCAACCAGAGAGTTTTTTTCTTTTTTTGTAGATTTGTTTATTCAAAACTTTTATCTCTTAAAGCGCGATATCATCAAAACTAGATTCCATGCTGATACGTTTTAACGAACTTTTTCTTCACGAAAAAAAACGGACAAAAAATCCGTGCCTCTCGCGGAAGGAAAAAACTTGTTTTTTTTTTCGTTTCCGAGAGGCACGACGGTGCCTCTCGCAGGAGAAAATCCGTGCCTCTCGCGGAAGCAAAATCGTGCCTCTCAAGGAAGGAAAAACAACATGTTTTTTTCCGTTTCCGAGAGGCACGGCCGTGCCTCTCGCGGAATCAAAATCATGCCTCTCGAGAAAGGAAAAACCTGTTTTTGTTCGTTTCCGAGAGGCACGACCGTGCCTCTCGCGGAAGCAAATCCGTGCCTCTTGTGAAAGGAATAAATAAATAAAAACGTGATTTTTCCGTTTTCGAGAGGTGTGGCCATGCCTCTCACGGAAGAAAATCCGTGCCTCTCGAGCAAGGAAATAACGCGTTTTTTATGGTATTTCTTTTAAAAAAAAATTCCAGAAGCTAGCAAAGCCCAGTGGAAAACCAAAAAGCGGAAAAAAATAAAAAAATCTAAAAAGTAGAAAACGCATTCGGAAAAATAAAATCCGGAGGAAACGTCCAGAGCGCGACACGTTGCGGCGGCTGAGAGCGACCCTTGCGAGTACCATTTTAAGGCAACATGCCAAATTGTTCGCAATTTCTGTCTTTATCTAACATGAACATTCTGTCACGTCCTGACCATATTTTGGAAACTCTAAGCAAGTTTGCAGTTTTAAATTGTGTATGAAAATTTTACAAAGTTGAACGCTTTTTTCAAAATTGTTAACAAATCCAAAACAAATGAAGAAAATTTTGACCACAAATTTGAATCGACGTCCCTTTTTTATTAATCAACTTTTATTGAAACACAAACATTTCCTGAATTTCTGAATAAAACAACTCGAAAATGGGAACATTTTTTAAAATGGTAGAACTAGTTTTTTTCAAATGTAAACAATATTAGAAAAACGCGGAACATTTTTTGGTATTCCAAAAAATATTTCACATTTTGAACACATTTCAATAATAGTTATGAATTTCAAAAAAGGATAAAGTAAATTAATAAAAAATAGAAGAAAAACGAAAAAGTAGAAAAGAAAAAAACCTTAGGAGTTGGCCCAACTAGGTGACGGCATTGCTCCCGTCGGGCGCCTGTTGGGCCAGCCCAAGTGTACGCACATTTAAAAAAACAATATTATAGTAATTTTTACGTATTTTTAAAATTTTGGTAATTTTCAAAACAAAAATAACTAAAAAATAGTTACAGAAAAAGTTCGAGAAACATTGAATGTGTAGGTAACCTTCGCGTTAAGCCGAGCGCTAGATGAGCCAGCCGAAATTTTAAAAAAGATTAACAAAGCATTTGAAACATGTAGAGAAAATGTTTCTCATATATACAAAATATATATAATGTGTGTGAAAAAGTTAAACATGTACTTAATTTTTTTGATAAGCATTTGAAGTAAATCTAAACAATTATTTCCAAATTGTAAATCAAGCATTGCAAGATGTTAAATGTGTATACAAAAATGTTGACCATGTATTAAAAAAATGTTAAACTTGTATCTGAAAAATGTTAATCAAGCATTTGAAGTATGCTAAATGTGTATAGAAGAAATGATGATGATATATTTTTAAAAAAGGTAATATTGTTTTTGGAAAATATAAATCAAGTATTTGAAAATTATTAAATGTGTATAGAAAAAAATATTAACCTTGTATTCAATAATGTTAAACATGTATTAGATATAGACCAAAAGTGTATAGAAAAACAGTGAAAACCGAGTGAAAACAAAATCGATGAAAATCGAGAAGGAACCAAACAAAATTGAAGAAGAAAAGGAAAAAAAACCTGGTGAAAACCAAGAAAGAAACAAAAGAACCCAAAGAAAAACAAAGAAAACAGAAAGAAAATAAAGAAAACCAAGTGAAAACAGAGAAAACAGGTGAAGATAAAAATAAAAACAGAAAACAGAAAAAAAACACACGAAAAACCAGTGGAATAGCCGGCTCTTTTACCTTAAGTTGGTCTCCTGCTACTACTGTATCACAAGCCTAATAGTGAGCCAGTGGCTTGTGGTGCAACTCCGCATCCAGTAGACCTGGTTTCGATCTTAGCTTCTCCCTTTGTATCCTCTATTTATTTTATTTGAAGTGTTCACTAATGGGTCAGCCTATTACTATGGATATCTCTTGTGGCGTATTCTCAAAAAAGGCCATCCTACCCTTTATGAAGGACTATCGAGAGATCTCATCAGTGAATGTGTTTAGGAGGGTGTATCGAAGCAGAAGTGTCATCTCTAATGGCTACAACCTCAGCTTCCCCGATAGAAGTGCAACGCTGAATGCATCGCCCTGCCGACAAGGTGGCAATTGTTCTGTTGAGGTTACAACAAAGATATTCCAAATTGTCCTCGATCTTTGAAATCACCTTTTGCATCTTGATGTTCCATAGGTGGCTCACTAAATATAATTGCATAATACAAAATCCGTTTAAGGTGTGAGGAAATGGTTGTTACATGTATGAACCTCTTTATGGTTTTCTTAATGAAAATGAGGAGGAAACCCATATTTAAAAAAAATCATAGTCATTTCGATAAGTAAGAGTGTCGAACCCAATAGGGAGCAGAAAGAATTGATAAGCGATTTAAACAAGGTATTCTTTGCAAGTGTTATAAGATAGTTTGATAGTAAGAAAATTGATAAGTAGTAACAAGTAACAAAAGTAGTAAGGTGCAGCAAGTGGCCCAATCCTTAATGTTGCTAATTAAGGACAAGTCGGTGATACTTCCTATAGTGATTAAAACGCTCTTTGGGACACTTGGAGATACCGTCTAGTTATTTTCATCATGATTCATCGACTTACGTGCATTGCCTTGATAACTTGTTATGTGGGTGGACCAAAGTTAAGGTATTATTCTTACTTGAGCAAATACTCCCTCCGTTTCTATTTAGTCCGCATATAAGATTTGGTCAAAGTCAAACTTCCTAAACTTTGACTAACTTTATAGAACAAAATATCAACATTCACAATATGAAATCAATATTACTAGATGCATCATGATATTAATTTTCATAGCATATAGGTTTAGTATTATAGATGTTGATATCTTTTGATATATATTTAGTCAAACTCTGCTTTGCTTGACTTTGACCAAATCTTATATGCAGACTGAAAAGAAACGGAGGGAGTACCTACTTATGATTATACCCTCCATGAAAGCAACCGCAAACATAATAGAAGTAATTAAGATAAATCTATTCATAGCATTAAACATGTGGATCCAAAACCGCCCCTCATGGAACAATTCATGAAGTAGAGTTTAGATTTCAGTCACTCGCGCAACCCATCATCTACAAAGTAATTCCATAATGCCTTACCCTAGGCCCCAAAATGGTGAAGTGTCATGTACTCGACGCTCACACGACACCACTAGAGAAAGAACAATACAACATATCATCAAAACACTGAACGGTGATCAATTTCACATGATTACTGACAACAAGACTTCTCCCATGTCCTCAAGAATAAATAGAACTACTCACAACTCATAATATTGAACACGTTCAGTAGATATAGATATGCAATCAACAATCTGAACATGTAGATCTTGCACCAAGTAAATCAACTAGCATCAACTACAAGATGTAATCAACACTACTAGCTACCCAGGTACCAATTTGAGGTTTTATATAAGGGTTGAGCACAAGATGAACTAGGGTTTGGAGATGAGATCATACTGGTGTAGATGTTGATGAAGATGAAGCCTCCCACGATGAGAGGAGCGTTGGTGATGACGATGGTTTCGATTTCCCCCTCCCGGAGGGAAGTTTCCCCGATGAAATCGCTCCGCCGGAGAGCAAATGTTCTCCGCCTCTGGTTCTTCCTCGAGACAGCAACAGAAAGTCCCGAAAATATTCTACTTATATTTTCTATGTCAAAGAGGACCTTATAGCCAAAGGGCATCGAGAGGAGAGCCACTAGAGCCGCACATGGCCAAGTGGCGCGGCCGGGGGGTGGTCGCGCCACCTGCCCATGTGGCTGGCTGGTGGAGCCCCTCGGGCATATTTTTACTTCAGTATTTTTATATATTCCAAAATAAATCTCCATGAAATTTCACTTCATTTTGAGCTCTGAAGAATTGCTATCTCTATTGTAGCCTTTTCAGGTCAGAATTCCAGCTGCTGGTAATCCCTCTCCATCGGCGTATCTTGCATTCTAAGAGAAGAAAGGCATTAGAATTGCGTCATGATCTAAAATATAACTCCAACATGAGATAAATAACAGTAGAAAAACATGATGCAAAATGGACGTATCAATTGGCAACACAAAAGACATTGATGAAGTACGCAATACCTAAAGATGGAATTTGAGATGAAGGATTTGGGTAAAACATAATTTTGCTTATGTATTCAACTTGAGAACCTTCCCTCGAGAATCATGGTACATCAAGCTTCCTATACCTAGAAAGTATTGGAGAATTTCAATATGGACATGTCCTACCAATCTAAAACTCCTATGGTGGTTCGTTCTTTAGATATAGAGAAAGATCGATTCAGGCCAAGGGATGATGGACAAGAGGTATTGGAACCCGCGGTTCCATAGCTCACTGTCGTTTTAGCGCTGATGTATCTCACAAATTTTATGTGACCTGATATCGCATTTACAGTGAATCTACTTGCTAGACACAACACAACTCCCACCAATCTCCATTGGTCAGGAGTGAACAATATCTTTAGATATCTCCAAGGCACAAAGGATCACCTACTTTTTTAGTTCCATAGAAATCAGGACTCTAATATGATTGGATATGCAGATGTTGCCTATTATTTGAACCCCATAATGCCAGATCAAAGACCGGCTTTGTGTTACTACATGGTGGTACTGCTATATCATGGCAGTCATCGAAACAAACTCTGGTGGCAACATCTACCAATCATTCTGAAATAATTTTATTATTTGAAGCATCATGTGAATATATGTGGCTTCACACAATGGTAAACCACATACAACAGTCATATATATGGAATTGGTTTGATTGAAGCACGTACTATTATCTATGAAGACAATGGTGCTTGTGTTGCACGGATGCAAACAAGATATGTCAAGAGTAATATCACTAAACACATTTGTCCTAAGTGGTCTGCCCCCTATGATATTCTGAAAAGCAGGAAAATAAACATCTTGCAGGTTAAATCATGTGTAAACCTTGCTGATTTATTTACCAAGTCTACCAAATTCTACATTTTAGAAATATGTTCATGAAAGTGGCATGCGATTACTTCGGGAGTTGCAAGTATCAGGGGGAGTCTCTTCTTGAGCTATCCTTGTTCAAAACATCATATTAAGTTATTTCTCTTTATAAGTTTATGTTTCATGTCCTCCTCAAAGATTTTGCATGAAGAACTTTTTGTGGAGAATCCTTTGAGATGATAGCACTATCTGGACAATCGTGAGACTATTCTTCATGGTCAAGCGTATATTAGGGAGAGTGTTATGATTAATTAGCACATGTAATAAGGTTGGAATCCCCCTTTCACAACTTTCATACGGTTGTTGTCCGCAACCGACACATCTTTCTTTTCCCCTTTGGAACCGACACACACTCTCTAAGCGTCACGTCACTCCGGTTCATATAAATTGTATATGTAACTAGCTATCTAATAGAAGTTTCCATTTTGCTTCAAACATGTTCCAACGGTGATGTTCACATTCGCCGACCGGCCGGGGGTGGCTGTGGCGCTGCTTCAAGAGAATGTGACGGTCCACAGCTCGTCAAGTGGTGCCTCAATGGTGGTGGTAGTGAACGCGGTGCTAAACGTGCTTGCCAACATACAACATCAGGAATTCAGAACCTCCACATACTCTAGGCGTCGCCAATGGCTGCGTCGGGTTCTCGTGTGAGCTCTACACGGCCTGATCGATACGCTTGCACGCGGATACTACTATCTAGTAATCCGTTTTTTCTCCCATGGCACACAGATAATGCTAATATAAACCTTCCCCATCGGAAACCACATGACAACTATGCCCTCTGCTAGCTTCCGGCCCAACACCATTTTCTCTTATATAGAAAAAATAAAAAAGTGCAAAAAAGAGATTTTCCATCATGTAGATAAAAAAGACTATATTAAAAATTTGTCTATATGTTTTTTTTGGAGTATTCAAGATTCAAGTATTGAAAAATGCCATATTAAAACACAAACAAAAAATGACATGTTGTATAACATATAAATGATGCATGTTACAGTAAAAAAAAAAGTCCCATGGCAAAATTGAAAGTGCTACCGGCCTACAACTTAAATTAAAAATAGCATAGTCTGAAATTTTAAATTTCCATTCTACCTACAATAAAAATGCCATGGTCTAAATAATAAATTACCGTTGTGTAGCTGATAAAATTGTCATGGTCTAATTATTAAAATTTCCCTCATGTAAATAAATTAAATTTCAGTGGTCTATTTTTTTTGCCATGGTCTAATTAATGAAATTTCATGGTGTAAATAAAAAACTGACAAGGTCTAAAATAAGGAAGTTGTCATTCTACATTGAAAACCTACCATGGTCTAAATAATTTAATTGCCAAAGCACCTACAACAGAACTACCATCATGTAATTAATAAAATATGTCATGGACTAATTGAAAAACATGCCATGGTCTAAGTAAATGAAATTGCCATGCTATCTATAATAAAATTGCACATGGAAAGTTTAGAAAAAGTCCTCTAAAAAACATGTCAAGTTTGAAAAATGTGTTCTAAAAAAACGTGGAAACTTTTTGGATTTGCAATGGCACATAAAAATAGGCATTTTTGTTCTTTGTAAGATGAACTTTTTTTTTCTATCAATTGTTTAAAAAAAACGAATGTCTTCTTTTGTAGCATGAACTATCCAACTGGACTCCGACTATGTGGATTGCTTTCTTCATTCCAGTTGGTTAATTCAACTATCCACCACCCATACAACTTGAGTTGGCTTTGATCATTTGCTTGGTGTCATGCTATTTACTAGTACGGTTAGCGAAATTCGTTTATGACACCGATTCATTTCTAGTTAATCTATTTTGTAAGGTCGTTAAGGCCTACTACTCTACTAGGTAAAGTCAAAAGAAGGTTCCTGACTATCTAGTAAATGAGTGCTTGAATGTGTCCGCTTCTTGGCATTCTCTTTTTCAATCATAAAATCCTTTACCTTGCATTTTGAAGAGGTTTCCCTTCGACTGTTTACCGGTGATGCTTTGATCCTCTTGAGTTGAAAGAGGAGCAATGGTAAATGCTTCTACAAGATCATCAACTCCTCTGGCAACAACACCACCTAATTTTTTAGGTTGCTTTAGATATAGATGGGTAAGGTCTTTGAAAGGCTTTGGGGATGAAAACGTTGGCTTCAGTAGTCTATCTTGCCTTTCTATTCTCCGGTGTAGGGTAACAACATCATTTTCATTTTTATTTTCTCTTTCCTAGATCCATAAGAAACTCGTCGTAAATAGAGGCACGCTAGAATATTATCTACATGTTTCCTTTGCTTGCTTCATGGCACATGCCTACCGGGAGAAAAGTACCATTTTATGAACATGTGATTCCATTACGAATTCAAATAATTTTAGCTTCAAAATACAAATAGCAAGTTTTACCACATGTATTCACAAAACCGCTTCCAATCAAAGTAGTAAGCGTGCCCATATCAAAAACCTGACGTGACTATAGCCTTGCACCGCGATTCGTGCTAGGAGATCGAACGGTAACCTATGTGTTCACTCAGAATTGCCAGGAATCTGAAGTTTACCAGATAACATTTCTTTTTTTTGGAATTCTATATGTATGATCTTAGAGGTTAGGAATGCCACCATGATGTATTTAATTTCTCATGGAACTTTTCGATGTTCGTTTGCTCAAAAAGCTTCCAATGATAAACTTATGTGTACAATACTTTATGCTTGCACCGTTTACATTGGTGACAAAACCTCTACATGGGAAAATGCGTAGGAGCACCTAGCGGCGCAGCTCACTGAAATCTCACCCTCAAACGTGCATAGGGATCTGCATCACTATATTGGTCCGTTTTTATTATGACTTTTGGTCAGAATTATGTTCAGGTATAGTCACGGTATTGTCTTGTGTTCTGTCTCTGTCCTGGCCCACTCCGGCCCCACCATGCATCTATTACCTGTACGATCTCTACCGTCAACCATAAATTGTCTTACACTCTACTCACGTTTTTCTCCACCATAACGTTTCGTCCTGAGCACATTAAACTCCGTCATCCATCATACTACATTAGCAGTTTAGCATTAAATCCTTCCATCAATGATGAATTAACACTGAACAACCCACATGCCCCATAAGATATCAAAGTAATCTAAAAGAACAATACTTGAACTGATATGCCTTAGAAATAGATAACATGGTTTAACCTAAAAGAAGAACAATACTTGGATTAATATGTCTTAGAAATAGATACAGGGTCTAGAACTTACTGTATTTGGTTTATTAGGAGACAAACCCGCTCAAAGGAGCTTAACTCATGTTTGTGATAGTATCAACTAGTACCAGTACCGGCTTCTCACCTAATGTGTTATTCTTTGGAAATAAAATTGAAATGAGTCATCTCCACCCAACACTGATGTGATATTAATTGCAACTTTTATAACTGGCACATGCACCTTTCTGCATGCAGATGACATTAACTGAGAATTTTGACTTTGTGTGCACAGAACAGTAGACCATTGTGTATCATCGTGTATTGGATATGCATCCTAACAGGCAAATTCATTAAGCTTTCAATGCAGCCATCTTGATGCAGGAACTCGCTGACGCAGATATCAGGGTGTTGCGCCTCCGAGAGCCAGTCGTCCGCCTTCCTCTATATGCCTTTATATAAATTTGATTTGGAGAAATATAGCAAACATTGCCCGTCTAGCTCAGTCGGTAGAGCGCAAGGCTCTTAACCTTGTGGTCTTGGGTTCGAGCCCCAAGGTGGGCGTCCTATTTTTGGAATTTTACCTTACTTATTTAGTAGGACAAAAATAGTTGTAGTTGTTTTCAAAAACTTTCCACCATTTTCCCTTTTGATTAACAAGTGGAATGTTTCATATAATTTTACCCCAAGGTGGGCGTCCTATTTTTGGAATTTTACCTTATTTATTTAGTAGGACAAAAATTAGTTGTGGTTGTTTTCAAAAACTTTCCACAACTTTCCCTTTTAATTCACAAGTGCGATGTTTCATATAATTTTACCAAGTGATCAGACTTTGACATTGACTAGGTGAAATAAGTTGAAAAGAATGCAAACAAGTAAAAATGGAAGATACAACAAAGTTAGTTTTTTTATGTGAAAACGGGATTGTAGATTCCTAGGAACTTGTTCACACTATTTCATAAGAAGAGCTTTAAAATGAACATGGATGGCCGCAATCAGCGAAAAGTCGCCATACATTCTCGCCGGAAAAGCAAGCTCATGGGCCATATTAATTCTATCTTACTAGGGTTTACGGTTTAGGCTAGACATGTTCGGAGTGTCGAGATCAATCAGTCTGGTCACAGAGGTACAGCCAGACTCCAAACATAAAGGACCCCCTATAGTTTCCTACTAGATCAAACAGGCCCTCGCTAATGGCCACAACCTCAGCTTCCTCGGCAAAAGTGCAAACACTGAATGCGTCGCCCCTCCGACAAGGCGACGGCTATTGTGTTGGGGTTACAACAAAAGATATTCGAAATTGTAATTGATCTCCATAACCACCTTTTGCATCCTGAATTCTTGATATTACACCCGACTCACTGAAATAAATTGGACGGTACAAAATCCATCTGAGGTGTGTGGTAATGGTTGTTCACTGTATGAACCTCTTTATGATTTTCTTTGTGAAAGTTGGGGAAAAGCCCATTTTCCTAAAAAAATCGGTCTGAGTTGGACTAATCTAGAAGATTTGAAAAAACGCAGGAGTCACTATTGTGAGAACCTTAGACGTTGCACATTTGGACACACTTTGGTCTAAGAGACTAAGACAAGAGGTTTGCGAGGTGAGCTACCACAGCTTCCTTGTTGCACAATGGGCAATGAAGATCTTGTTGTACCATTGGCAATGAAGTGTTGTACCACACCCTTGCTCAGGTAGTCCTATCAATGAGATGTCGAACACATGGACATTGATAGGACTACCCGAGTTGTCGAATCTAGAGACATGGTTGGGTGGACAAGTTTGTCTCCCTCTATGCTCAACGCACGGGTAGTTGGTTGTGTGTTCATCGGGCCAGTGGTGCTTCGGCCGGCGCCGATTCGGTACTCTGTAGACATAGGCAGATGACTTTTTTTTTCTTTTTGCGGGAAGGCAGACGACTAGAAATGGGCAACTCGGCATCATCTTCTTCTTCGGCTCGTGGATTCTTTGGTATCTGCATTCTGCAGAGAACGGTAATTTCCCGACTACCTGCATTAATAGAACTCTATTGTTCTAGTGACGGCGTGGAACTCCAGCGGAGGCAACTCTGGCGGGCGCGTCTTGGGCATGCATGGGATGGAGAGGACAATTCTCTAAGGAGTGGATTATATTTTCTGTTTTCGTTCTGGCGATTTCTTGTAATACTGATATTTGATTAATATAGACTATAGAGCCGCGGCTCATTTGAAAAAAATGAACAATATTATACTTTCTACAGCCTCTCTCGCTATCAAAACAATTAAGCAAACGTCGGCACATGAATGGGTTGTTGGCGCATTAGAGGGATGTACTTAAAAGCCTAACCCTAGCCTGCAATGTGAGGACTCGGCCATGTGTGCTGCTTTACTTAGTTCGATGTTATTCTTGGAATCCTCCTCCTCCTCCTCAAGTTCCTCCTTGACGCCGATGTCCGCGTTTCCGTCCACCGCCTGCAGCTCCGGCCTGACGTCCAACACATCGACGAATGACGCCACCTTCATCTCGTACTCCTTCTGGCCAATCTGGTAGTGCTCCTCGAGGCTAGACGAGATCATCGGCTCCAGCGGATCCACCTTGTGATGATCATCAACCTCACAGCTGGAGTCGTAATCGAAATGCTGCATGACATCCACGTTAATGTCGACGCCGCTGCCACTGGGCTTTCTCCCGGCTTCATCGCTGCCGGCACCGGTTGCCTCGTAGTAGAAATAGTCGTACAGCTGCTGCTGTTGCGGCTGCTGTCCGCCGTGATATTGCGGTTGCCGGCTGTCGTCGTGATCGGCGCCATTTTGTATCACCGGGTCGGCGCCTTCTTGGCCGACGTAGAGCGCGTCGACGACCTGATCTTGGTCAGCGTGGAGGAGCAACTGCTCCTGCTGGTGGTTCGAGGAGGTGACCTCGAGGTCAGCGCACGGGCCGTCCATGACGTCCCCGCCGGCGATGCCGGATGCGGCCTGGCGGTAGAGATCGAGGTGCTGCTTCAGGGCGGCGAGCTCGGCCGACAAGAGCTCGCTGGTGTGCTCGAGGTCGATGATCATGCGGCAGCAGCCTCCGACGGGGTCCATGGCGCGCATCTCCGCCTGGTAAATGAGCGTGTGCATGGCCGCCTCGCAGAGCTCGGGCTTGAGGCGGCGCAGCGTCTTGAGGATGTTGCTGACGCCGAAGAGGCGGTGCGCGTTGAGGAAGCGGCGCTGCTGGTCGGCGGGGAAGTAGGGCGCCAGGGGGCAGTCGGGGTTGCACTTGCGCCGCTGGTACTTGCACGCCGCGCAGGCCTGGTTGGTCGTCCCGCTCCCGGAGCCGCCACCGCCGGAGCCGCCGCTGCGAGGGGAGACGCTGCTGGAGTGGTGGTGCTGCGACTGCGATTTGGTATTGTTGGTGGTGATGGTGGAGGAGGCGTTGGTGATGGTAATATGGAGGTGGGAGGAGGAGGCGGCGGACGAGGAGGTCATTGCTGCGCCTGCGCGCGCGCCGGCAATGGCGACGGAGCTGCCTGGCCCTAGCGAGGACGGAGGCGTCGGTGGAGGGTTGGGCCTGGCGCTGTCGTAGGAATAGGGGAGGCCGCAGGAGCTGTCAATGCCATTATTAGCCAGGAATTAGCTGGGCGATGCCTATTAAAAGGGATCCATCCATGCATGCAATCGATCCAGTCGTGTGTGCAGACGTTGTGGCAGAAGATTGATAGTGGAAGAAATGGTCGCGGCTTGGGCTCCGAGCGTTGCGGGGTGCTAAGAGTCTGTTAAGTATTAGCGGATGGATTCCAGTAGCCCGCCCGGCCGCCACTTCTCTCAGTCAACATCGATCTGGTAGCAATTCGTGGTCTAAAATTCGTTGCTAGCTGCATGGAGCTTCACATCCTAGATTTGGATTTGGATGTGAGCCACCATGCATGAGTATGAGTAGGTTGTTTACGTGCACGGCACCATGGCAGCATAATGGCATGGACGCAACCATGCATGCATGGCATTTGACGTGCCGTTGCTGCTGCACGCACGTACGCATGGTATAGTCGCTCACGCGAAAAAGGAGTGGGCGACCGTGACCGATCGAGCACCGTACCACCGCTCGGTCAGGTCAGCGATCGATCGTTTCGCATGATCGGTTGGTATCTTCAAATTAAGCGCCGATCGAGCCATTTAACCTGTCCCGCGGAATAGATGCATCATGCGTGCAGGGACTTCGGTAAGCTAGAGTCTGGTCGATCTCATCACTTTTACCAGTGCTACTTCTAGTACAGTTTTTACCCTGATGAATGTAATGTACCTCCATCGACCACACCGCGTTAAGCTAAGCTAAGGGCATCTCCGATTCAGTGCCGCAAATTGTACTCACTATCCACTGCAGAAAAATCACATGTCCTCGGAGAAGGTGGCGTTAGCTTAGCTTAACCCGGGAAGGTGGCCTCGGTGAGTCTATGAGAGTCCGGCTAATGATGTTGCTATGGCGCATCTGGTACGTCCGCAATGAAATTATCCATGCAAAACCAGCACCACCCGTGGAAGTCTCATGCAGATTCTTAGCTAGCTATCTTGATTCTCTTCAATCCATTGCTATTGATCCAAATGTGGACATGCATACAGGAAAGACTCCCGTCTCTACTTGTTACCCACTCATGGCTGATACATGCAATAACAAAGCCCCTTTAGGTAATCCATGGTCTCCCCCACCGTCTGGGCATGTTAAACTTAACACGGATGGGTCAGTCCTAAATGGAATTGCCGGAGCAGGTATGATTCTCAGAGCTCATGATGGGAGCATTATTTTCAGCTCATGTCGGCATCTATTCTCCTGTGATGATGTTCTAGAGACGGAGATTTTGGCAATAAAGGAAGGCCTAATGTTGGCCTCCCAATGGAGTAATCTACCAATCCAAGTTGAATCTGATTGTCTGGAAGCCGTAAGGATGGTGCAGAGTGCTGTTACGAATAGGTCTAAATTTGCTTTTTTAGTCAAAGAGATCAAGGATAATTTAGAGGAACGTGGTTATTGTATTTCTCATATTCGACGTAGTCAAAATCTAGCTAGTCATTTTATGGCCAACTTTGGTAGGGCTCAAGTTCGTATTGCGGTATGGCTTGGGTCGGGACCTGGAGAAGTCCTTGATATTGTACGTCGTGATTGTAACTTTGAGTTTTGAGTAATACAAGAATTTTCGCAAAAAAAAAAAAATCTGACTGGGTGGGTTCAAAAGGAAGCTCGAGGGCTTGATACCGAGCACTTGCGAAGCTCGAGGGCTTGATAACGAGCACTTGCCTCATCATACGACTCAACGTAGTGCTCGAAATAAATTGCTTTAAAGAAAAGACAAAACATTAGCACCAACATTTTACCAAACACTAGCTGGGTGTGGTGACCCCTGTAGGGGTGGATTGTACCTACGGACGAGAGGTCCGGATCGACGGCGAAGGACAAGCAGTATGGAGGCCGGGTGTAGCGGTGGAGGTCGCGGAGTTCCGGGAAGGGCTTAGCGGACGGCTGGGGTAGAACAGTGGCGACGTTGGTGAGATAGAAAGCGGATGCAGAGAAAGAGGATATGATGGAGACGCGTGATCCGGACGGGGTTTGGGTTGGGTCGGGGCTGTCGGAGTCCTATGTGGCTGGTGTCGAGATTCCCGCGGTGCCTTCCTGGTTTGCGGAAAAACGAACATTACTGGTCCACGGACAGATGTGGGATAAGATTGGATGGCAAACATCGTCCATACAGCTCTGTCCAAATGCTTACGAAAGGTTTGAGAGCTTCCTTTAAAGATGCCCTAAAACAACATCGACCACCACCACCCCACAAGGAAACAGATCGAGGCGAGCGCGGTCCATCTTCCTCAAGAGCTCCCCAAAAATCCATGCTCTCAACTAGCATTACGCACACATATAGACCAATCAATCGATCGGGTAAGAGCATCTACAGTCGAACTTGGCAAATCCGGGCACATATACGCCCGCGGGCGCGTCCACGGACAATGCCTGACGGCCCCTCATATGTTGCGCCGCACATCCACATACCTCAAATGCAATCCTGAAATCCATGCACGTTGATCATCCGATACAAATTGTTCGAATTCAACAGTTCAAAATAAAAGCAAATGAAATCAGAGTTCAACAAACCGGACATGCCAAAATGGAATCAATGTCCTACCGACAAGTGGTGCTTGTCGGTTCACTGGTCGGACGAGTTCGTCCATGCGTCATGCTCGTCTAGCTTGTCCTGCTCTGTCTGCATCCGGGCTGCCTCCTCTGCCTGCATCCTGGCCGCGTGCTCCGCTGCCTCAGCCGCCCTCGCCGCCTCCAGCGCTCTACGGTCGTTGATCTCCTTCTTATTCTCCACAAGTCATTTCTTGGCATGCTCATCCAAGAGGGATTCGTCCACCAACATGATCTTCGCATCCCCCGCGTACCGTGCGAGTTGCAACCTCTCCTTCTCGAGCTCAATCTCCCCAAATGTCCTAGTGAAATCACAACTTCTCCCTAGGTGGTTTTGGTAATTAATAACAACATATATTTCATTGGACTAATGTTTCCACTAAGTGTATTTGAGGAAAAAGTTCAATGATGGATTGGCTAAAAGATTGTGTGGAGAACCTCACCAAGGAAACGAAGGAATAGGATTGGCCATGCTTCAAGATCAAGGACTCTACATTTTACATTTTGTGATAAATCATTTTGAGTCCATAGGAAAGCCAATACTATTAAATGGGGATGAGGTAAATATGATGGTCTGGTTGCTCAAGTGCTTAGAGGTAGCCACCAAAAATACTCACCCACTTTCCCACACATATCATCTCTCCAAAGCCTAAAGTCAAAATTCGGTGCCACCAATATTCCATTTCGGATCCACCGAGTTTATCCAAGACAGAATCCAAACCAAACCCTAACATCTCGGTACTACCAGCTTTTCATTCGGTGCCACCGAAAATAGTGACCAACTTCCTGGTTAGCCATTTTCTAGATTTGATCCCACCGAGTTTTGAGAATCGGTACCACCGAGAAGTTGGACCAACTTTCTGTTAGCCCATTTCTCTAAATCGGTCCCACCGAGTTTGAGGAATCGGTCACACCAAGATTTGGTAACTGCCTAGGTCACCCATATCGGTACCACCGAGATTCATATATCGGTTCCATCGAAAACGCCAAAGTTGCCACATTTTGAACTAGTCGGTGTCACCGAGTTTCTACTTCGGTTTCACCGAGTTGGGCAATAATGTTGTAACGGTTGGATTTTTGGAGAAGCCTATATATACCCCTCCACCACCATTCACTCGCAAGAGAAGCACTCAGAACACACACCCACTTGCCATATCCAATTTTCTGAGAGAGAGCCACCTAGCCTTGTGTTGAGGTCAAGATCATCCACTCCAACCATATGGATCTTGATTTCTAGCCTCCCCAAGTTGCTTTCCATCCAATCAATCTCTTTTGCCCATGCCAAACCTGTGAGAGAGTGATTGAGTGTTGAGGAGACTATCTTTTGAAGCACAAGAGCAAGGAGTTCATCATACTACCACATCTATTACCTTTTGGAGGGTGGTGCCTCCTAGATTGGTTAGGTGTCGCTTGGGAGCCTCCTTCTTTGTGATTGTGGAGCTGAACCAAGAGTTTGTAATGTAGGGTAACGCAGCAGAAAACAAAAATTTTCCGACCTACGCACCAGCCCAGGACCACTATGGAGACTGCATACAAGGTTTGATCATTTTCGTTACCGACTCGTAGCGCAGCGGAAGTAGAGTCGATGACGATCGGCGGTGCAGATCCCCGCAGCTAGGATTTACAACCTCCCAACCGCGAGGATGTACTCCCTCGCCTGCTCCCCGGACGGATCTCCGGGCAGCCCTTCGGGAGGCCTCGGGACAGTCCCTCGGATAGTCCCACCGGACGGATCCTCGGACAGTCATTCGGGAGGACCTCAGAATAGTCCCTCGGATAGTCCCACCGGGCGGATCCTCGGACAGCCCTTCGGGAGGACCTCAGAACAGTCCAGCGGATAGTCCCACCGGACGGATCCTCGGACAGCCCTTCGGGAGGACCTCAGAATCTCGGATGGTCACTTGGACAGCCCTCCGGGAGGCACTCTAGAACTAAGACCGAAACTACGATCTCTCTACAGAGTTCCACACATACGGTGTCATCTATCCGGCAGGGCTTCGCCGTCCAGAACTAGTTCCTGCCGGAACCCAGACAGCCTTTCAGCTCTACGAAACTATTTCGCTGGGAGGGAGAGAGAGAGCCAGACCATGCATGGCATTTGTATGAGAGTAAGAGTGAAGTTTTGGGCTGCCTCCTCACCCCCTATTTATAGGGTGAGAGACTATGGTAAAAATACCAAAATGCCCTCAGATATTTTCACTATTCATAATAGTGATTCCACCATTCATAAATAGTGTTTTCACTAGTCATGAGATATTTTCTCCCAATGGTGTTTCCCACTATTCATAATAGTGTTTTCACTAGTCATGAGATATTTTCTCCCAATAGTGTTTCCCACTATTCATAATAGTGTTTCCACTATTCACGAGATATTTTCTCCCAAAAAGCACTTTCACTATTCACGACGACATTTTTCAGCGTCCGGTTGAACTGAAAATATTTATGTGGGCTTAGAACATTTCCAGTACCCACTAAAATAATTTTCAATGCGATCCGGAACAATTCCGGATTAGTGATTTTCATCTGCGAAAAGCATCCGAAGCGGTTCCGGCAGCTCCGGAACATTTCCGGTTTTTCTTCCGAAAAATTCCCAGAAGTTTCCAGAATGATTCTGGCACCCTCCAAGAATTATCAGGCATATGCTGAAACCAATTTGACTTAATGGTATCCCCTGAAACAACTTTTCAGTTTTACCGAAACTCTTCCAGTGTTCTCTCTCTCCGGAACTCTTCCGTTGTCTCCGAAACTTTTTCGGTGAATTTCTCTCAGACTCCCTGTCTAGTATTCAACAGATAGATGACCCTTAAGCATGTGACCCTATAGGTTCGGTGAAGCATAGACATGACCCGGAACCCCTTCCGATCAATGATCAACATCGGAGCCGTGGACACCCATATTGACCCCTATACCCACACGAATTAATATTCGAGTGAACCTCCAGTTGCCGTGTGCTATTCCTGTTGCTTCGCGATATGTTACAAATACCCGAGGTGAGACATGTTGGCATCCCCGTGGATCAACAACTTGTCCACTATGCCAGTTACCACGTTACCGGTATTGTTCTCTTTTCTCGTTCCCGTGTTCCGGCATCCCCGTGATCAAATCACAAAGTGTCTGGCCAGACGATGATGGATACCGTAACACCGAGAGGGCCCAGAGATATCTCTCCATCGCCGGAGGAGCAAATCCCAATCTTGAGCTATCAAGTTACTTGACATACTTTTCCATGAACCCGTAAGCCGCCGTAATAGCCACCCATTTACAGATGACGTTTAACAAACCCCAAAGTTCATGAAGCAAGCATGAAGAAACTCGATACTCTCATGGTCTAAGGAATCATGCAAACGTTAACCATCTCTGTGTTATTAACCATTAACTTGTGACGAATGTATCTCATAGCATAACATCAATTCGGGTCGATTCAACACAAATGTTCTTCTAACATTGTGCCCTCAAAATTGCCGGCATAGCCATGCCCATGATCAGGAAAACAGGATCATCATGCAATACTCGAGCCAGTCTTAGAGGCCAAACTAGGAATACATTTTACCGTTTATTATTCCACACGTGCATATGAGTCTTCCTTCGAGCCTCGTGGTTATTGTAGACTCGAGAACCATAGCAGTTATAGCATGGAACATAAACATAATTATGAACAGGGAGATAATCAATAACATTTATTATTGCCTCTACGGCATATCTCCTACAGACTCCCACTTGCACTAGAGTCAATAATCTAGTGAATGCTAATGCACTTTACACCTGTGGCATACCGGTGTAAAATATGCTTCGCATGTGGTTTAGCCTGATGTCCAACGGATCTGACGACTTCAGCTCCGTGTGTAACTTTGCATATCCTCGCGTTTTCATGCTTTCACAAAATTCATATTTTGTGTGGACTTGGCTTTGCATATGTATGAATCATTGGTCGAAACCTGATTCCTCAGACTGAGCTATGGAGCAACTATCTGCAATAGTGTCCCATAGACCAAAGCCATCTTGGAACCATACTAAGTTCATGAATGAACTATATGATTCAACAACTTCTTTGTCTCTTCTTAAGCGTCAACATACTTAGCCTTTGTTATAGAATTCACCACAGTATCTTGTTTGGAACAATTTCCAACTACCGTGCCACCATATTGTGTATTACACAAAACCCTTAACTTAAATCGAAAATCGCATGGAGCATTGATGAAGACTGTATCGATGTAATTACTTACAACGAGCACTTCATAATCTCTGCTTGCGAGAAAACATGTCATCACTACAACTCTAGTACTCAATGACATCTTTCACTGTTGTCCTATGATCAGTACTTTGATCACTTTGGTATCTATACTCGCAACAACTTTGGAGTTTTGGACATATCTGGTTGTTTTTACATACCATGGAATACATGATTAATCCAAACACAAGAGTGTGTGGAATCTCCATCATATATTTTACTCATCAGTGTTTTGGGACACCGAGTCTTGTAAAAAATCTTTCCATGTGACTTCGGCAAGAATCACTCCTTGGCGTTTTAAATGCTAAAAAGTTTTAGCATCTTGTCAATATGTATTCATTGCTTAGCCCCATTAGGTAAATCTATCTCCATAGATCATCATGCCTAATATTAAGGCTATTTAGCCCAAGCACTTCATCGAAAAAATCCCTTTCAAATGAAGTCCTAATTCGTGTCAAGAAATTTATTTCCAATTAACAATGTGTCAAGTACACAAGGTTTTTAGAAATATTATTATGCTCCCACTTACTTTCTTGAATCACAAGCATCTTCGATACCCATTTGATGAAGTCAAACCCCTTTGACCATTCCATCAAAAACGAAGATTCCAACTCCACTTTGCTCTCTTCTGTCCATCGCTGGAACTCTGAAGTTTGCATACTTACTAGCATCCTCTGGACCGACAAATTACTTTGGACTGTATCACATACAAGTCCTAGGTTTCATTTCCATCAGATGGAAATCCCTTTGTCATCCATGTTTCATATCTCATGATTGAAATATGTATTAATTGCTAGTTCAACCCGAACTGACTTCAAGCATCGCTACGGTGAGACAATCTCATCGTAGTCAACTCCTTGAACTTGTTATTGCAACAAGTCGAGCTTTATGGATAAAACATTTTATCCGTATCAGTTTTTAGTTCCATAAATATTCGTTAGACTCTAAGTCTTCCGAAAGGTGTATCAAGATTTTAATCTCGAATCACTTATATGGAAACTATCTCGGATTGTATTGGCATTCAGCCAATTCCAGAGTCAGGGCCCATCAACGCTTCCTTGTGTATTGTAGGTATACTGTTGTCTAACAACAATTCTCGTTTGCGCACCTGATAGGTTTGCACGAGCTTTGGCTACGTGGTTCAGCTGCAAGTTCGACCGAAGTCCATACATTTTATTGTAGAGACTTCCGTATCAGTCGCAGTAGGAAACTCCGGAATTACTTCCAAGGTTTCTTTCCTTTGATCTGATGACGAAGATACTGGTTATCTCGTCGAGTTGCACTGTCCTCCCACTCACCTTTTGTAAGAACTATTCTCTTTAAAAGCATACCGTTTTGTGGCAAAATCCTTTGCCTCGGTATAGTGGTGGGGGAATACCCAATGACTTGGGATAACCTAGAAAGTAGCACTTGTCTGATTTGGAATAGGTTTGTAACCTTTTACACAAGCCCCATATTCCAAATGTTAAGAAAAGATGTAACATGGTTGGGCGTACCACACCATGGCGTCATTTCAACAGACCTGATGGATCTCTTTTCAGTGTAAAAGCCGCAGTCTCTAAAGCATCACTCTTTAAAAGGGGTAATGGCAAATTTATTTATGTCATCTTTGATCTTACCATGTCATGAATGGTTCGATTACATCTACACAGACTCTCCACTTGCAGGGGTGTTCCGGGAGGTGCAAGTTATGAAACCCCTTTCACAACTCATCAGACATTCGCTAAACTTGTAACTCAAATATTCATTTCTGCAATCGAATTGTAGAAACATAATTTTCTTCTTACAACAACTTCTACTTCATTTTTGAAAACCTTATGAATGAATTCAAAAGATCCAGACTTACGTCTCAACAAGTAAATATCCATATATCAACTTGAGTCATTTCTGAAGATAGATAAATCCACTACTTGCAACAACATTTATTGGACTACACACATCATAATGTATGATCACCAATATGTTCTTTGCTCGTTCCTTATGGCATGTGAACGGCATTTCAGTCACTTCACTTTTCAGAGGAAAGTTGCAAGTGTCAGATGATTCAAAATCAAACGACTTCAAAATCCATCATAATGGAATTTTCCATGTGGGTTTCTCCAGTGTGACCAAATGCAGTGCCACACTTGTGTGGTATTCTTTTAGTCTTGCGACATTTAGCGTCAGTGTTATGGATGTATCATATTTCCATCAATATTCATAACATACATCCCATCTAGGATGGAAGCATGTACCTTCATGTTATTCATAATACTGAACAACAATTGTTGTTTTTATGAACAACTCTTTTGCAACAAACATTGTGCAATGGGCTAGAGTGTATGAAACTCTAAAATGAATTACGAAAGTAAACACAGAGGTAATATATTAATATCATTATTCATAACATACATCTCATTCATAATGAAAGTATGGCCCTTATGTTATTCATAACACCAAACATCAAAAGTTCTCTTATGAACAACCTTCTTGCAAGATACCTTATGCAAAGGGCTAGAGTGTGAAACTCTAAAATGAATTATGAAAGTAAATACATAGGGAATACGCCGATGGAAGGCATAGTAACATTTACTATGTCCCTGCGTGTATCTAAACCTCATTCTTGGCTAGTCTTTCAGGCCATAGTAGTTCTTACATCGAGTTGCAACAGAATGCAATCGAGCGGGTATCTTTGTGATTAACTCACAATACCCAAGAATTAGTGATTAACATGTTTAACCATAATTCCCAAGAACTATATCTCTGACCAGCCTTCTATACATCAAAACCTTGTATGACATTCATACATGAGCTGGATATTCCAGTCTTCTTTCCTTTTGCCTTTATACTTCTAACAATTTAACTTTTAGTATTTCTCCTACTCTCAGAAGAAGCATCCAACTTAAGAGTGGTGTTAGCCCCGGACTTCCTAGGCGTGAAAGTCTTACTAACACCCTTCGGACACTTCCTTTCTCTTAAGTTGTTGTTTATTCACCTTTCATCATATGACAGGCGTTCTCCTGGATCCCTCTCTTATCAGTCTAATGCATAATAAACTCCTTTACTAATAGTTTGCAAACAAACATTGCTTTGGATATCTCATATCTTTTAGCCTTTGTCTGTCTCTGAAAATGATTTTCAGATTCCATGAATATCACATAACTATCCAAACTTTCGAAGTTCGGGTCTCATGGAAGCAAACGTATTGCACCTGACTGAAAAGGAATTCTAGCTTTTGATCGAAGGACGAGAGTCACATGATCCATAGCTTTAGCGGGAGAATACCAAAAGTATGCGACAGGACAAAGTCCTTCTCGGCACTCTAGAGGACAATCCTCATATTACGTTACCAATCGTAAAGTTTTAACCAGATATTTAACAGCTATTCAATTTTAATAGGGAAGGTGGAAACGCGAGCCATTAATCTATAACTATTATGCAAATCACACTTAGACAGTGTTCAAAATTAATTACACTGAGAATTAAAAGAATTAATTCTACAGTGCGCTCCTACTCAAATCAATATCTCTCATAATTGATTGTGAGTGATACAAGATCCACATTTCAATTCAACGCCATTGATGTGGACATCACTGATGACGAGAATTTCAATTGGTGGGCAAACATGCCGATCACATCTCTATGTGACTCCTGTTCATCTTTTGATGGGCGTGTTCCGAGCTCAGGACGATCAAGCCAGAACGTCAAGACAACCAAGTGATCTCGCTGCGAGGTCTGACCTCACCCGCCTCACACTTCTCTAATCGTTCGTACCCATGTGGACATGGCGCACCCCGAAAAGTTAGGTGCCGTGACGATGCTACACTTGGGAGAACACTAACTACTTGATATTTTTGTGAGAGATCATCCTAATAAAAGCGACTACCGCGCAATTAAGAAGGGTGCATCATAAGGGATAAATATCTTAGGCAATTCATAATAGCATGATATGGTATAGCCCTTTCTGACGGAGAAGTCTTTCATTTCTTCGTCTTCGGCATTCGCGTCGGTGTTCACCTTCGCAAAGATTGCACCACCTTGTCGATGCACTAGATAATATTGCTATCTCTATAGCTAATAAAATAATGCATTACAACAAGGTTGACACGCAGGTCATTAAAGTGCAATCATATGGCTCCAGCCATCATGCCGAATCATGACACGCAGGTCATGTTAATATTACATCATATAGTCATCTCATACATAATCAAATTAATATGAGCACTGCTATACCACATCATATGCACATGCAAACCATCCTGCAAAACCAAGTTAGACGCGTCTAATCGGTTTATACAAAAATTTATTTTACGTGGCGTCTAAGGTTTCGAAACAAACCGAAGCTACCAACGTCCATCATCAAGCATGATAATCCAAGTCGCTAGATTAACATTGCGGGGTGTATGAAACACGAGATAATAAAATCTCGAGCCCCATACTAAACTTCGTCATACGCGTGACCCCCGTGCAGATCACATCTGCATTGCCCTTTCGTCTGCGAAACATCCATCTTTCTTTAACTATGGTGGAACCCAAAGAACTGTTAGCACTTCGTTGATCTGTCAATCAACATACTCAGGAGCAACATGAAAGGATCGCGGATTGCCAGAACTTTGTGAGATTCCACCATGCCGTCAAGATCAGGACTGCGCAAATTCAAGGGAAGCAACAGGAACATCGGGTAACAGATTTCATCTGCTACCCGCACAAATAATTTTCAGCAATAGATCTCATCTACTACCTAATTATATTGTGCAACACCCATACATCTCTATGTATTCTAGATCGCAACCTGCATCTACGCATAGCACGGCTCTGATACCACTGTAGGGTAACGCAGCAGAAAACAAAAAATTTCCGACCTACGCACCAGCCCAGGACCACTATGGAGACTGCATACAAGGTTTGATCATTTTCGTTACCGACTCGTAGCGTAGCGGAAGTAGGGTCGATGACTATCGGCGGTGCAGATCCCCGCAGCTAGGATTTACAACCTCCCAACCGCGAGGATGTACTCCCTCGCCTGCTCCCCGGACGGATCTCCGGGCAGCCCTTCGGGAGGCCTCGGGACAGTCCCTCGGATAGTCCCACCGGACGGATCCTCGGACAGTCATTCGGGAGGACCTCAGAACAGTTCCTCGGATAGTCCCACCGGACGGATCCTCGGACAGCCCTTCGGGAGGACCTCAGAACAGTCCAGCGGATAGTCCCACCGGACAGATCCTCGGACAGCCCTTCGGGAGGACCTCAGAATCTCGGATGGTCACTTGGACAGCCCTCCGGGAGGCACTCTAGAACTAAGACCGAAACTACGATCTCTCTACAGAGTTGCACACATACGGTGTCATCTATCCGGCAGGGCTTCGCCGTCCAGAACTAGTTCCTGCCGGAACCCAGACAGCCTTTCGGCTCTACGAAACTATTTCGCTGGGAGGGAGAGAGAGCCAGATCATGCATGGCATTTGTATGAGAGTAAAGAGTGAAGTTTTGGGCTGCCTCCTCACCCCCTATTTATAGGGTGAGAGACTATGGTAAAAATACCAAAATGCCCTCAGATATTTTCACTATTCATAATAGCGATTCCTCTATTCATAAATAGTGTTTTCACTAGTCATGAGATATTTTCTCCCAATAGTGTTTCCCACTATTCATAATAGTGTTTTCACTAGTCATGAGATATTTTCTCCCAATAGAGTTTCCCACTATTCATAATAGTGTTTCCACTATTCACGAGATATTTTCTCCCAAAAAGCACTTTCACTATTCACGACGACATTTTTCAGCGTCCGGTTGAACTGAAAATATTTATGTGGGCTTAGAACATTTCTAGTACCCACTAAAATAATTTTCAATGCGATCCGGAACAATTCCGGATTAGTGATTTTCATCTGCGAAAAGCATCCGAAGCGGTTCCGGCAGCTCCGGAACATTTCCGGTTTTTCTTCCGGAAAATTCCCAGAAGTTTCCAGAATGATTCTGGCACCCTCCAAGAATTATCAGGCATGTGCTGAAACCAATTTGACTTAATGGTATCCCCTGAAACAACTTTTCAGTTTTACCGAAACTCTTCCGGTGTTCTCTCTCTCCGGAAGTCTTCCGTTGTCTCCGAAACTTTTTCGGTGAATTTCTCTCAGACTCCCTGTCTAGTATTCAACAGATAGATGACCCTTAAGCGTGTGACCCTATAGGTTCGGTGAAGCATAGACATGACCCGGAACCCCTTCCGATCAATGATCAACATCGGAGCCGTGGACACCCATATTGACCCCTATACCCACACGAATGAATATTCGAGTGAACCTCCAGTTGCCGTGTGCTATTCCTGTTGCTTCGCGATATGTTACAAATACCCGAGGTGAGACATGTTGGCATCCCCGTGGATCAACAACTTGTCCACTATGCCAGTTACCTCGTTACCGGTATTGTTCTCTTTTCTCGTTCCCGTGTTCCGGCATCCCCGTGATCAAATCACAAAGTGTCTGGCCAGACGATGATGGATACCGTAACACCGAGAGGGCCCAGAGATATCTCTCCATCGTCGGTGGAGCAAATCCCAATCTTGAGCTATCAAGTTACTTGACATACTTTTCCATGAACCCGTAAGCCGCCGTAATAGCCACCCATTTACAGATGACGTTTAACAAACCCCAAAGTTCATGAAGCAAGCATGAAGAAACTCGATACTCTCATGGTCTAAGGAATCATGCAAACGTTAACCATCTCTGTGTTATTAACCATTAACTTGTGACGAATGTATCTCATAGCATAACATCAATTCGGGTCGATTCAACACAAATGTTCTTCTAACATTGTGCCCTCAAAATTGCCGGCATAGCCATGCCCATGATCAGGAAAACAGGATCATCATGCAATACTTGAGCCAGTCTTAGAGGCCAGACTAGGAATACATTTTACCGTTTATTATTCCACACGTGCATATGAGTCTTCCTTCGAGCCTCGTGGTTATTGTAGACTCGAGAACCATAGCAGTTATAGCATGGAACATAAACATAATTATGAATAGGGAGATAATCAATAACATTTATTATTGCCTCTAGGGCATATCTCCTACATGTAAGGGCAAGGAGATCGCCTACTTCGTGAAGATCTACCCCGAGTAAGGCTAGTCCTCCGTGGACGTAGTCCATCATGGAATAGATGAGGTTGCTACTTCGTGGACCCTTCATGGGTGGAGCCCTCCGTGGACTCTCGCGACCGTTACCTCTATGGGTTGAAGTCTCCATAAACGTGGACGTATGATAGCACCACCTATCGGAAACCACGGGAAAAAAATCTTCGCGTCTCCAAATTGCGTTTGATCTTCCAATCCCTAACCTCTTACATTTGCATGTCTTTACTTTCCGCTGCTATACTCTTAGACTTGCATGTGTAGGGTGAAATTTACTTGCTACAATTGCTAAAATCTGCCCACAGCTAAAATTGGGAAAATGTTAGATTTTTATTTGGTCAAGTAGTCTAATCACCCCCCCTCTAGACATGCTTTCGATTCTACAAGTGGTATCAGTGCGTTGGTATCAATTTCACTGGTCTCACAACCTAGGAGAGTATGGCGTCTAGTGAGGGAAGTTATCATCGTAGAGGTCCATATTTTGATGGTACAAACTTTGCTAGTTGGAAGCATAAGATGAAAATGCATGTTCTTGGTCATAACCCCGCCGTATGGGCTATTGTTGGTGTTGGCTTGCAAGGTGAATTCTTTGGTGATGGAAAGGAACCGGATCGTGTAGCGACCGCGGACAAATTGAAGGTGTTGCAATACAACGCGCAAGCATGTGACATTCTATTCAAATGCCTATGCCCCGAAGAATTCAACAAAATTAGCCGTCTTGAGAATGCAAAGGAAATTTGGGATACTTTGGTTGATATGCACAAAGGTACCGAATCCGTCTGGGAATCTAAGTTGGATGTGCTACAAAGTCAACTTGACAAGTTTAAGATGAAGGATGGTGAAGGAGTTGCGGAAATGTACTCTAGGCTTGCTCTCATCACCAATGATATTGCCGTCTTAGGAAGCGAAGAAATGACCGACAAATTCATCATCAATATGATCCTTAGATCCTTGGCTGGAAATTACGATACCGTGTGCACATTGATCCAAATGATGCCAAACTACAAAGATCTCAAGCCCACGGAAGTTATTGGAAGGATTGTAGCTCATGAGATATCACTCAAGGACAAGGAAGAACTTCACACCAAGTCAAGCGGTGCTTACAAAGCTACAAGTGACACTCCCACTACATCAAGTGACAACCTTGTAACCAATGAAGAGATAAGCCTCATGATCAAGAAATTCAACAAGTTCTACAAGAGTAGAGGCAAAGAAAGAAGCTCCAATTAAAAATATGAAAAGAAGCGTTCATCTAGTCGTGACCGGAATTATTACAATTGTGGAAGGCCCGGACACTACTCCAATGAGTGCACAACCCCCCACAAAAGAAGAGAAGAGTCACCTAGAAGAAAGAGCTCAAGAGATGAGTCACCTCGAAGAGAGAGAAGGAGTAGAGATGATCGTTATGAATGAAAACCCTCAAGGAGAAGTAGGGACTCGGAGAAGAAGGACAAGTACACCAAGAGCTACTATAGAAGAAGACATCAAGCTCATGTTGAATGGGTTTCCGGCTCCGAATCCGACAATCACTCCGAGAGAAGCTATCACTCCGACTCCGACTCCAACTATAGTCAAGATGAAGGTATTGTCGGACTTGCACTCGTTTCCTCCAACTCCTACGACATATTTGATTCACCAAATGAAGGGAGTGGAAGTTGCTTCATGGCTAAAGGTCCCAAGGTATCACACCCCGAATACATTGACTTCAATAGTGATGAGGATGACCTACTTGGAGATGATGACTTGCTATTTGACAAAACTAATGATATTAGTCAAAATGAGCTAGATAATGATCATGCTAGTCAAGATAAGTCGTGTGATGATGATAAGAAGGAAATAGAACAACTAACTAAAGAATTAAACACTCTTAAGTTAGCCCATGAATCTACTTTAGAAGATCATAGAGATCTTGTAAGAACTCATTAGAAGCTACGCTTAGAGAAGCTCAATTTGGAGCAAGACCATGAGTTTCTTATAGCAATCAATGATGGTGTCTGAAAGAAAACTTCTTATTATCTAGCCAAATGACTACTCTTGTCTACATTTATTCCACAAGTTAAGACTAAGCAATCTAGTAACAAAGGCAAGAAAGGTTCTTCAACTAGTAGCAATAAAAATGATAAATCTAATGATATTGCTTCTAGTAGTTATATTGATTCCACTAATGATTCTCTTAGCCAAGTTACACTTGAGCAAGAAAATGATCTATTAAAAGGGATTATAGAAAAGAGTATCTACAAAAGTCTTGCCGAATGTAAGCAATTCGAGGAGATTGTACGCAAGCATGGAGGATCCTGGAAGAACCAAGGCATTGGCTACTTCAACGCCAATGGAGTTGAATGGGAAGAATGTCAATACCCCAAGCCGAAGTTTGTTCCTCAAAAGGAGAAGTATGAACATACTCTCCCCAAGGGAACAAAAGCTCAAGATGACCTTCCACCACAAGACCACAAGCTCAAGGGCAATGACAAGCTTCAAGAGAAGATTGACACATTTAAAGATGAGTCCCAAGCTTTGGTCAAGTGGTTTCCCAAAGCTACTCCAAGTTCTACTTCAACAAGTGATACTTCAACTCCAAGGATTCCCATCAACTTGATGTGGGTCCCCAAGAAGAAGAAGTTCTTGAGGGGTGACTCCACCAATGAAATTCACTCACATTCATTATTGACAAGGACTATTTGCAATCAACTCCAACCTTATGCAATAGTTCAAGGAGTCACACATTCCCTCAAAGGTAAGCAAGGGACAAGGTAATGAAAGAATCCATGGACATCATCACGTATGCATTGCAGTCCATCTCCACAGATATCCTTGTATTTGTCTATAGTGTGGGACTAACCCATTTAGGTGAGAAGAGTAAGAAAACAACGAGGATTGCTCCCGGCTCAAGATGATCTTCATCAACAATGAGCATCCACCACTACCTCATCCACATGAAGTCTTCTATGACAAGCCCAAGGTTAGTTTATCCCTGTTAGGGGGGATGTCACATCAAGGGGGAGCTTTACTCTAAGACTTGAGTTAAAGCATCTCTTAAAGATGTGAACACATTAAATGCTTTATGTAAAAGTGGCAACCCCACTTGTGCTTAAACGATGAGTATGACCTATGATCAAGTATTCTTACTTGGCTCCTAAGTCAATATACTCATATATAGATGACTCTGTCATCGCCAAAGTGCTTGGTAGATACTAGAGTGGTTTTGCATGTTTGTCACATTTCATTTGACAATTTATTGTGTGGGCATGTTGGTATGCATATCTTTTCTCATTCGAGGATATCCAATTGTTGTTATTTGGCTTTCATTTTTCTTTGGCCAATTGGATATACAAGAATGCCTAAGTACCTCCCTCTAGATATCTATGCTTTCTCGTCTCAAATTCTATTCATGCTTCATCACAAAATTTGAGAAAGCACTTCTCGAACACTCTGTGTGAGGAGCACTCGGAGTTCTGTTTCGTAAAGAGCTGACTTCCAAAACCTCCCCAGTGCAATCTCAGTGTAACCAACTTCAAAATCTCGGTTTTACCGATGCCTAGGGTTGATCTGGTTTTAGAATCTCGGTAGCACCGATTCCACAATCTCGGCTTCACTGAGTTTCTCTGTCAACAGACAGTAGAGGAACTCGATGGCACCAATATTTTAGAACCGGTGTCACCGACATCTACGGGTACTTATACTTCGCGGAACTGGTTTTTGAAATTCACTTCTTCAAAGCCATGGTCACCGCAAACCCTAGCTGCCGCTCGCGTCTTCGGACTTCGCCTTCGACTCCCGGTGCGCCCTCACCTCTGGGATCCTCGCCGTCGACGGAATCTTCACCGTCGTCGTCGCCGTAGAGGATTCTTCACCGAGATAGGGTGAGATTCCGATCCCCTCTTGTGCTCCCCTTCAAATTTCTTCCGCGTTAGGGTTGCTCCATCAATAAGCCATTGTTTGAGATTGATCCTTCCATAAAAAACTTCCATTAGAATAAAAGATCAATTTTTTTTAGGGTTGGATGTCCGCCAGGTGTGTCTCCGTGACACCGAGTTGGAAATATCGGTCTTACTGATATGTGATTTAGGGAAACCGAGAACACTCTCGGTGAAACCAAGTTTCTCTTTTCAGTCTCACGGAAAAGAGTTGCCAGGTTTCTGTAATATGAGAGTGTCAGTCTCGGTGGCTCTGAATTCTCAAAATCGGTGGTACCAAAACCCATTTTGCAGAAATCCAAAACTAAGAATTTGAGTTCAAATTTGAGAAAATCTTCTATGTTTTGTGATGCTCAACCCCTCTGCTCTTCTATACTCTATTCACAGGATCAGCATGTCAGGTTCTAATGAGAGCCAGAATGACTTCAAGGAGAGGGAAGTGGACATAAGTCCAGGCACAAGCCCCAATGCCAGTTCATCTTCCTCAGAGGATCCAGGCACCCCAAGTTCACATGGGTTGCCCAAGGCTACTACCAGGGCAAGGAATAAGCCGAATTCTGATGAGGAGGATTCTGATTTTGTGCCAGAGGAGGTTCTTGCAAAGAAAGTGCAGGAAAAGAAGGACAAAGTTGCAAAGAAGGCTGCTTCTGAGGCCACATCAGCAAAGAGGACTGTCAGGAAGGAATATGCCACCTCTGAAACTATGAGAGCACCTGAGAGTGCAAGAGCAAACACATCATTATCAGCCGAGCCTCCAAGGAAATTTGTGCCTAAGAAGGCAGGAGAAAAGAAGAGAGCCAGGAAGAGGATTGTCCATGTCATTAGCAGACCTACTTCTATGGATGAAGACCCAACAGAAGCTGAGGAGGAAGAGCCAGCTGCCAAGGCTCCTCCATCCAAGAAGAAGAAGTTACTTGCAGATGCAATGCCCAAGCAAGCTCCTTCAAAGAGCAAGAAGTCTGAATCTAAGAAGCCAGTTCCTCCAAAATCTTAGAAGACTACTAGGGACATCCCTCTTGCTGCTAAGAACAAGAGATCTTCCACCATGGAAGAAGAAGATGATCTGTCAGTGCTGAGGAAGCTAAGACACATTTGCCATTGCATAATGATGCATACCCAGTAGCTGAAGACATGAAGAAGAGGAAGGATGCAGGACTGAGATTGTGGAGGGCAAATGATCCTTATGCCTCCAGGAGGAAGACTGCTGTAGATGACAGGTTCTACACCAAAGAACAACAGGATTTCTACGAGACTGTCCTATTGGACAAGAGCCCAGCAGTCAGTGACATGAGATATGTTGACTGGGCATATATCAAGGAGAATGCAGATTACTTTCCAAGTGTGCAAGACAACTTCAAGTGCATTGGTATTGCAAATTTTGTTGGAAGAGAGTTCACTGCTTGGAACGATGAGATGATTATGTAGTTCTACTCTACTTCTCACTTCTACCCAGATGGCAAGATTATATGGATGACTGAAGGAGTCAGGTACCAATCCACAGTTGATGAGTGGGCTACCATCTTAGGAGCCCCACAGGTAGAAGAAGGACATCTGGATGTGTATGCTGAAGCAAATATGAGTCATAGCTCTATGGCAAATATGTAAAAGGAGATCCCAGCTGCTCATGTGCATTCACATAAGTTTGGCTCTGTCTATCATTTGCAAGCAGGACTACCCACTACAAACACTATCTTGAGGTACACCTTGATGCCCAAGTCTGGAGATGACAAGATGATTAGAGGGTACTCAATCAATATGCACTAGTAGAAAACAGGGCTTTCGTCACAGCTCAATCTACACATTAGTCCCGGTTGCATTACGAACCGGGACTAATGTGAGCATTAGTCCCGGTTCGAGCGGCTAGGGCGCCGGTCGGGCATCAGTCCCGGTTCAAATGGGACCTTTAGTCCCGGTTGGAGACACCAACCGGGACTAAAGGGGCCGATACCCGTTAGTCCCGGTTGGTGCTCCAACCGGGACTAAAGGTGAAGCCTTTAGTCCCGGTTGGAGACACCAACCGGGACTAAAGGGGTTGAGGCTTTAGTCCCGGTTCTACTGTAGCTAGCCTTTTTTTTTTTTTTTCTGTTTTTACATTTGTTTTCTGTTTTTAGTTTCTGTTTTAAATTGGTTATATCTTTTAGGATATTTGATGTTTTTGAGTGATTCTATTTGCATTAGATTCAAAATTTTGTCTAGTTTCTGTTTGTGCTATTAGTTTTCAAATTTGAATGGTTTAAATTTGAATTTGTTCAAATTTGCTTCAAACCCTAGATTGTGAATAACTTGAGTTTACAAATAGTTTTTAATTTAATTCTTTTTGCTCCTAGTCACGTGTTAAATTGTTGTCACAGTAAGATTTATTTGATTAATTTTAGAATAATTTAAATTAGGATTTTAATTAAAACAATACTGTTTTGCTTATATAGTTGTTTTAGTCATTTAATTGTTGTTTTTTATTAATTTTAGTTAGTTCTTTCTGTAGATTTTAACATGTTGTAGTATGGTGCATATTGAATGCACAAAAAGTCTGGAGTTGAAATAAGTTAAACAAAATGAAATGCCTTTGTAACAGATGGGTTTTCGTCCGAAACCTTGATACTTCGAAGGAGATGGTCCAGTTTGTACACGAAGTGCATCCAGTTTTTGCCGTAACCCTCTCAACTTTTTAGCACATGCTATGTGGGTGAAATGATGATTCCATGCCAAGTTTCAACCTTTTCAGAGTTCATTTGTAGGGCCTTTTAATTTCAGGGTCATTTAGCTCAAAAAAATCATTAAATGCATGAAAAATAGCAAATGAAGTTAGAAAGGGTTGAAATTTGAGGATGTGGCTTTGGATGGTGCATATTGAATGCACAAAAATCTGGAGTTGAAATAAGTTAAAGAAAATGAAATGCCTTTCTAACAGATGGGTTTTCGTCCGAAACCTGGATACTTCGAAGGAGATGGTCCAATTTGTACACGAAGTGCTTCCATTTTTTGTCGTAACTCTCTCAACTTTTTAGCACATGCTATGTGGGTGAAATGATGATACCATGCCAAGTTTCAACCTTTTCAGAGTTCATTTGTAGGGCTTTTCAATTTCAGGGTCATTTAGCTCAAAAAAAATCATTAAATGCATGAAAAATAACAAATGAAGTTAGAAAGGGTTGAAATTTGAGGATGTGGCCTTGAATGGTGCATATTGAATGCACAAAAAGTCTGGAGTTGAAATAAGTTAAACAAAATGAAATGCCTTTGTAACAGATGGGTTTTCGTCCGAAACCTTGATACTTCGAAGGAGATGGTCCAGTTTGTACACGAAGTGCATCCAGTTTTTGCCGTAACCCTCTCAACTTTTTAGCACATGCTATGTGGGTGATAAGATGATACCATGCCAAGTTTCAACCTTTTTAGAGTTCATTTGTAGGGCTTTTCAATTTCAGGGTCATAGGGGTTCTGAAATTTTCAAACTCTACCCCCCCCCCCCCCCCGAGTGGACCGCCTTTTTTAGGTTTGTAGAAAATAAATAAAAATGATAAAATCTTCAAAAAATACAATCCTTTGAGATGTAGTTAGGTTTTAGTGTCTAGTTGGTATAGAAATTTTGAAATATGAATTTTGACCATTTCTGCAAAACAACGGAAAAAATGTAAAACGGCCATAACTTCTGCATACGATGTCGAAAAAAAAAGTTTAATATATCAAAACAAAACTAGAGAAAAATTGGGACTCAATTTCACCCGGGTTTACCCGGTGAAGTTTTCTCAGATTCTCGAAATTCCAAAAGTAAAAAAACTTATTTCAAAAAGAAGATTTTTTCCTACAAAATTAAAAAAAATAATTTTAAAAATTAATTTTATTTAAAAATAAATAAATGATGTCATATTTGGATTCCTCACATTTTTCTGATAATAATGGATATACTATTTGTTGAATCTCGATTTACAGATTTAAAGATATTAATTGTGCCATATTAATTGAATAAATGGCAAAAAAATGAATAAAATAATATTATTAATTATTTTATTTTCATTGAAATTCAATATTATTATTACTTATTTTGTTTAATTTAATAATTGTTTGGAATTCAAAAAATTAAATCATGTGACATCAAGACCTAAGGGTTAATAGGATTGATAACTTACTATTGTCAGGAAAACAACAAGTGCAGACTTGGAAACTAGGGGCGATAGAACCAGGAAGTTAAGTGTGTTGGGGCTGGAGAAGTGAGAGGATGGGTGACCGGCCAGGAAGTTAGACGATTTGGAATGAGTGCTCCACGCTGGAGCAGTGAGGATGGATGATTAGAGATTAAATTGTCAAATAATTCAAAGTTTTGAAAATCGAAATAAAACTTAAAAACAAATCAGAAAATGGTCAAAAAAATCAAATTTTTTTTCTAAAAATTCCTTTAGTCCCGGTTGGTAACACCAACCGGGACTAAAAGTCCTCCCTCCCCCGCCCCACACAACGCCACGTGGAGGGCCTTTGGTCCCGGTTCGTAAGCAAACCGGGACTAAAGGTTTTGGGTATTAGTCCCGACCCTTTAGTCCCGGTTCCAGAACCGGGACAAATGGCCCTCTGGAACCGGGACAAATGGCCCTTTTTCTACTAGTGATGTTGCACCATGTAGACACCCACACCAGGATCAGAGTGATGGATCTGATTGTTGAAACAATCAAGAGGACTGCTGCAGACCAAAAATGATCTTGTGGATATGCACCGTACATTTAGATGCTCATCAACTCCAAGTTGGAGAAGAATGTATATGCACTTAATCGTCCTCATATGCCACTACAGCCAGATTTCAAGGATAATGTTGTGGTGATGGATCCCAGTCATCCCACTTCATCTACTGCACAGGCAGAGGTAGGGGCAGCTAGAGCCACTAGTGCTCAGGTTTCGAGATCCAAGAGCGAGCAAATGGATCTACTCTTTAGCATCATTCAGAGCCTACAGAAGGATATCAAGAACATTTTGCTGAATCAACAGAGTCTTGAGAGGATTGCGGAAGACAAGTTCACCACAATAAACAATAAGGTAAATGGGCTGACGAAGACTGTGGATGAGCTTAAGATGGAAGTGGATGCAGTGCCTAGCCCGCATTCCTCCGATGATGACGATAGTCCACCTCTCTGGACAAGCACCCAGTTCAAGACCCAAGCCAGGACTCCTACCGTGCCAGTTCCAGAGACGAGGCCTACCTCATCAGCACCTGCCGCAGCTCCATCAGCTCCTCCAGCACCTCCAGTGTTTACACCACCACCTTAGAGGACTTCAGCTGAACTCTTCGCAGATGCTCTTCTCTCGACTCCTTCGACAGCCACCGGAGTAGCTTCATCGTCTCATGGAGGAGATCATGCCCAGAGCGACGATTAGCTCTATAGCATTGAACTTTTTGGTAACTTTTTGCCAAAGGGGGAGAGGTTATAGATCATAGGGCTTCGAGAGAGAGTGTGTTGCATTTTGATTCCTCTCTGCACGTTTTAAAAAACATTTGGTTTATCGTTTGGTTGAAACTTTGTTGGTGATTGATCATATACTCTTGTGTGATGCTACTACTTTGCTATCATTGAGATAACTATGTGATGATCATTCACTTGTTTGGTGTGATGTGCTTATGCAATTCATTCATATAAATTTTTTCGCACCACCAAGTTGTATGTGACATGGAAGAGTCACTCATGATCCTAATCGATTGTGCATTTGCATTCAAACGCAAATTTAAAATAATGCATAAATTTAGGGGGAGCTCTTGCTTATCACATACTTCTCAAAGCGATGATGCTATTCATTGATTATATCTCTCATCGAAGCTTTGATCCATATGTTGTCATCAATTACCAAAACGGGGGAGATTGAAAGCACAACTTCTCGCTAGGTGGTTTTGGTAATTAATAACAACATATATTTCATTGGACTAATTTTTCCACTAAGTGTATCTCAGGAAAAAGTTTAATGATGGATTGGCTAAAAGATTGTGTGGAGAACCTCACCAAGGAAAGGAAGGAATAGGATTAGCCATGCTTCAAGATCAAGGACTCTACATTTTACATTTTGTGAGAAATTATTTTGAGTCCATAGAAAATCCAATACTATTAAAAGGGGATGAGGTAAATATGATGATCTGGTTGCTCAAGTGCTTAGAGGTAGCCACCAAAAATATTCACCCACTTTCCCACACATATCATCTGTCCAAAGCCTAAAGTCAAAATTCCGTGCCACCAATATTCCATTTCGGATCCACCGAGTTTATCCGAGACAGAAGCCAAACCAAACCCTAGCATCTCGGTACTACTAGCTTTTCATTCGGTGCCACCGAAAACAGTGACTAACTTCCTGGTTAGCCATTTTCTAGATCGGTCCCACAGAGTTTTGAGAATCGGTACCACCAAGAAGTTGGACCAACTTTCTGTTAGCCCATTTCTCTAAATTGGTCCCACCGAGTTTGAGGAATCGGTCTCACTGAGATTTGGTAACTGCCTAGGTCACCCATATTTGTACCACCGAGATTCATATATCGATTCCACCGAAAACGCCAAAGTTACCACATTTTTAACTAGTCAGTGCCACCGAGTTTCTGCTTCGGTTTCACCGAGTTGGGCAATAATGTTGTAACAGCTGGATTTTTGGAAAAGCCTATATATACCCCCACCACCATTTAGTCGCAAGAGAAGCACTCAGAACACAGACCCACTTGCCATATCCAATTTTCTCAGAGAGAGCCACCTAGCCTTGTGTTGAGGTCAAGATCATCCACTCCAACCATATGGATCTTGATTTCTAGCCTCCCCAAGTTGCTTTCCATCCAATCAATCTCTTCTACCCATGCCAAACCTGTGAGAGAGTGATTGAGTGTTGAGGAGACTATCATCTTGAAGCACAAGAGCAAGGAGTTCATCGTCACTATCAACCCTATTACCTTTTGGAGGGTGGTGCCTCCTAGATTGGTTAGGTGTCGCTTGGGAGCCTCCTTCTTCGTGATTGTGGAGTTGAACCAAGAGTTTGTAAGGGCCAGGAGATCGCCTACTTTGTGAAGATCTACCCCGAGTAAGGCTAGTCCTCCGTGGACGTAGGCCATCATGAAATAGACGAGGTTGCTACTTCGTGGACCCTTCGTGGGTGGAGCCCTCCGTGGACTCTCGTGACTGTTACCCTCCGTGGGTTGAAGTCTCCATAAACGTGGACGTACGATAGCACCACCTATCGGAACCACGGGAAAAAATATCCGCATCTTTAAATTGTGTTTGATCTTGTAATCCCTAACCTCTTACATTTGCATGTCTTTACTTTCCGCTGCTATACTCTTAGACTTGCATGTGTAGGGTGAACTTGACTTGCTACAATTGCTAAAATCTGCCCACAACTAGAATTGGGAAAATGTTAGATTTTTATTTGGTCAGGTAGTCTAATCACCCCCGCCCCTCTAGACATACTTTCGATCCTACACATAGCCTTCTCGAGTTTCCATTTGATCGACGCCTCTTGCTTCTCCAACGCGATCTTCTCCCTCTCAATTTCAAGCCTCCTCTCTGCCCTCATCCGATCCCACTCTATCCTCTTATTTTGCGCATCCAACATGAGCATGTACCTCTCCTCTTTCTTGTTCTCCCTTGTCGAAAAAATGCCCGTCCATGTGGACGACATTTTTGTAGCCGCGGCGTCACGGGAGATCCTTGCCTTCTCCCACTTGTTTCCCATGACTTGTAGGTTATCCTTTGGCACAATAGCTCTTCCATTGGTGACGGCAACGTCGCCGTCCTCATCGTCCAACCCAATAGATTGGTGGGAGCTTGATCCATCATTCCTCTTCTTGCCGGCCTTGAGATCGGCCACAACTTGTGTCCACTTTGGCTTGCCATTCAATAAGAGCCAACAATGGCTAAAACGAAATGACATTTTCTCAACCGCGTGATACAAAGTGGCTGCCACCTCCGTCTAGCATACAACATACGTATGAGAACAAGAATGAAAACACATGGAACATATTGAAATGACAATAAGATGAGGCAATTGAGCTTACTTGAGTTGCCACTCCCATCCCACTTTGAGATCTTTTGGTCACTTGTGAGTAGTAGCCGACATACTTGTTCACTTCTCCTTGAATCACTAGTACAAAACAGGCCATTAGTGCCGGTTGGGAAGGGCCTTTAGTCCCGGTTCCCCAACCGGGACTAAAGTATAGAGACTAAAGGATCCAAGCCTTTAGTCCCAGTTGGCTATGAACCGGGACTAAACCCTGGCCACGTGGCCAGGAGCGCGCGCCAGGGCATGGGGACCTTTGGTCCCGGTTGGTAACACCAACCGGGACTAAAGGTTTAGCGGTTAAGGCTTCATTGTTTATTTTTCCTTTTTATTTTGTGTTTTCCATTTAATTTTTTCCTCCAATTCAACATGATCACTTGTATCCATCCACTTTAATCAAATATATGTCATATAACTCATCATCATCTTACTCATCTAAAAACTCATCATCATCTTAATCATACCAAGTTAAAATCTCATAAAACAAAAAAACATCATAATAATAATCATCCTAATCGATCATGCAAGTTAATATAAACCAAAAAACTTCTCTCTCATAGGACCTAGTCCTCCCTCCTTGGTAAAATAACATAAAACAGAATAACACCAATGTCTCCATGATGAAGCAAAGAGATCCAACGGTCTCCAACTTGTGGCTTGCGATGCTTCTTTATTTGTCCCCATGCTTCAATTTGGAGCCGTCTTGGTCGTTTGCGCTCAGTCGAGTATGCAAAAGAGAACTCGGGCTGGAAGGGGCTTTTAATTGTCATATTACCTTCGGTTGCATCAACGGAGGCACAACTTCATTTGGCAGTTTCTTTTGAAGAACATAATAGTAGCCTAGTTAGCAATGTAATCAATACCATTTACGCAACAGTAGTGTACTTAATTAGCAAATCTTACCAAGATATTTCGGCGAATGTCATCCGCCCTCAACCTATGCACTAGTGTCCTGTACAATGTATAATTTGGGCCAGTTCCCAAATTATACGGGAAGATCTCCCTACCAACTAGGACACCAATAACAAAGTTGATAAGATCATCCATCTCCTCCCAAGTTAGATGTGATCCATAAGTGTAGTGTGTCGTGTCAATTATGTTCTGTGTTTCACTCGAAGAAACGAAATAAGCTGTAAATTATAAATTAACAAATTTAGTATGGATGAACACCAACTATTTTTAAATATAGAATGCAAATTACTTGATAAATATGCATAGTTGATAAACTCACATGGAGGTAAAACAGGAAGCATATCGACATCCACCCAAATGTCGATGTTACCTTCAATATGATCTTCAGGACGAAGATCGAAGGTTATTTCCATATCCTCCTGAAATCCATATGCCTTGCAAAGAGCTTCCCAATTTGAGCACCCTAATTCTGTGTTATTAATTGCATTCACTACTTTGACCAAAAATGTGTGACCATGTTTAGTCCTCAGGTTGGCTCTCCTCGTCTCGAAACTCTCGTGCTCTTCGAAACCGAGCCTCTCCAAGAAATACCGTCTTGCATGACAGGGGATGAACTAGTCGAATTATATAAAACAGAAATTACACGTTGAAGCAAAGAAACAGAAGTCATGCTTAATTACAAAAAAAGTTGTCATCGTTGCGTACCGTAGAAATATCGAAGTCCTCGTAAAGCTTCATGGTGAAGAACCTGCCGTCTCGCAGCCCAGGCTGGTTGCAAAGACCCTTATCTTCGCCGCAGAGTTCACACGCTTGGATCCTATCGTCGTCATCAGACGACGACATTTCCTGTGTTCATGATTCAAAAATTACGGCATGGCAATTGCTAATGTAAGACATATTGAGCGCCTAAAATTTGCCGGAACGGAAATAAATCAACATTCCGGCAAAACATAGGCACAAGGAGGTGTTCCCTGCAATAACATACGCACATGACCAAATAGACCTAATTGCAATAACATACGCACATGACATATAAATTGATTATTACTATCGGTCTGTCGAGGCTTTCCTTAAATAACTCTCATATCTCATGGTGTGTTGGTGCGCACTCTCTCACCGGCGATCATCGGGGACTCCTCACCGATGATCATCGGGGACTCTCCCTCACCGACGATCGTCGGGGACTCCTCAATATCGCGTCACCGACGACCGACGATATTACATTATTTCCAACTAAAACAACTAAAACATAAAAAAACTAAACAACTAAAACATAAAACAACTAAATTAACTAAAACATAAAAAAAACTAAACAACTGAAACAACTAAAACATAAAACAACTAAATTAACTAAAATAATATAAACACTTAATTACCTAAAACAACTAAAACTAAAACATGAAAAGCATCATAATTTAACAAAATCATCTAACAGAAAAAAATTATCATCATCTGACAAAATTACTAGACAAAATCATCATCATCTAACAAAATCATCTATTATCAAATGATCTATCATCATATCTAACAAAACTACTACAGAAAATCATCTATGCTCCATCATCGTCATCTATCATCTATCGATGCGGGGGAGCTCACCGGGGGGCTGACGAGAGCGGCGTGACGGCGACGAGCGGCAGCTTGGCGGCGTCGGGGCAGGGCGACGGCGACGAGCAGCGACGGCGACGGCGACGTGCGGTGGCGACGAGCGGTGACGGCGACGAGCGGCAGCCTGGCGGCGTCGGGGCGGGGCGATGGCGATGGCGATGGCGTCGGCGACGAGCGGCAGCCTGGCGGCGACGGCCGGCGATCGGAAGGAGCCTGGCGGCGTCGGCGTCGATCTGGGGAGAATGGGAGAGGTTGGGGAATTTTTCCAAGTGTGTGCTTATATACACTGAAGACCTTTAGTCCTGGTTGGTGGCTCCAACCGGGACAAAAGACCTTTAGTCCCGGTTGGTGCTACCAACCAGGACTAAAGGACTACCCATCTTTTCGGCCCAAATTCCGCGCGGGAAGGGACCTTTAGTCCCGGTTGGTGCGTAGCACGCACCAACCGGGACTATAGCTGTATTTTCTCTTTTTGTTTTTCTAATTTCTGTTTTTAGATTTGGAATAACTGTTAGAATATTTATAGTTTTTTAATAAATCTTTTTTCTTTAGGGCAAAACAATTATAAAGTTTCTGTAGTGCTAGTAGTTTTCAAATTTAAATAGATTAAATTTGAATTCATTTGAAATTTGTGTGAATCACTAATTTGTGAATAACTTTAGTTTAAAAATAGATTTTTGAGTGATTGTTTTTCCTGTTGTTTAATATTAGTATGTTTTATCATTATGTTAAACATGGGAATTTTTAGGAAAATTTAAATAGGTGTTTTAATCAAAACCTGATACTGTTTAACTCTTTTTGTTGTATACCTTCATTCGTTTCAATCAAAATCACCCAAATGAACTCCAGACTTTTTGTGCATTCAATATGCATAATTATAAGCCACATCTTTAAATTTCAACCCTTTCTAACTTCATTTGCTATTTTTCATGCATTTAATGATTTTTTTTGAGCTAAATGACCCTGAAATTAAAAAGCACTACAAATGAAATCTAAAAAGGTAGAAAATTGGTATGGTATCATCATGTCACCCACATAGCATGTGCTAAAAAGTTGAGAGGGTTACGGCAAAAACTGGATGCACTTCGTGTACAAACTGGACCATCTCCTTCGAAGTATGAGGGTTTCGGACGAAAACTCATCTGTTACAAAGGCATTTAATTTTTTTAACTTATTTCAAGTGTGGACTTTTTGTGCATTCAGTATGCACCATTCAAATCCACATCCTCAAATTTCAACCCTTTATAACTTCATTTGCTATTTTTCATGCATTTAATGATTTTTTTGAGCTATATGACCCTGAAATTAAAAAGCACTACAAATGAAATCTAAAAAGGTAGAAACTTGGCATGGTATCATCATTTCACCCTCATAGCATGTGTTAAAAAGTTGAGAGGGTTACGGCAAATACTGGATGCACTTCGTGTACAAATTGGACCATCTCCTTCGAAGTATGAGGGTTTCGGACGAAAACTCATCTGTTACAAAGACATTTAATTTTTTTAACTTATTTCAAGTACAGACTTTTTGTGCATTCAATATGCACCATTCAAAGCCACATCCTCAAATTTCAACCCTTTCTAACTTCATTTGCTATTTGTCATGCATTTAATGAATTTTTTGAGCTAAATGACCTTGAAATTAAAAAGCACTACAAATGAAATCTAAAAAGGTAGAAACTTGGCATGGTATCATAATTTCACCCACATAGCATGTGCTAAAAAGTTGAGAGGGTTACGGCAAAAACTGGATGCACTTCGTGTACAAACTGGACCATCTCCTTGGAAGTATGAGGGTTTCGGACGAAAACTCATCTGTTACAAAGACATTTAATTTTTTTAACTTATTTCAAGTACATACTTTTTGTGCATTCAATATGCACCATTCAAAGCCACATCCTCAAATTTTAACCCTTTCTAACTTCATTTGCTATTTTTCATGCATTTAATGATTTTTTTGAGCTAAATGACCCTGAAATTAAAAAGCACTACAAATGAAATCTAAAAAGGTAGAAATTTGGCATCGTATCATCATTTCACCGTCATAGCATGTGCTAAAAAGTTGAGAGGATTACGGCAAATACTGGATGCACTTCGTGTACAAACTGGACCATCTCCTTCGAAGTATGAGGGTTTCGGACGAAAACTCATCTGTTACAAAGACATTTAATTTTTTTTAACTTATTTCAAGTACAGACTTTTTGTGCATTCAATATGCACCATTCAAAGCCACATCCTAAAATTTCAACCCTTTCTAACTTCATTTGCTAGTTTTCAAGCATTTAATGATTTTTTTAGCTAAATGACCCTGTAATTAAAAAGCACTACAAATGAAATCTAAAAAGGTAGAAACTTGGCATGGTATCATAATTTCACCCACATAGCATATGCTAAAAAGTTGAGAGGGTTACGACAAATACTGGATGCACTTCGTGTACAAACTGGACCATCTCCTTTGAAGTATGAGGGTTTCGGACGAAAACTCATCTGTTACAAAGGCTTTTATTTTTCTTTAGCTTATTTCAAGTACAGACTTTTTGTGCATTCAATATGCACCATTAAAAGCCACATCCTGAAATTTCAACCCTTTCTAACTTCATTTGCTATTTTTCATGCATTTAATGATTTTTTTGAGCTAAATGACCCTGAAATTAAAAAGCACTACAAATGAAATCTAAAAAGGTAGAAACTTGGCATGGTATCATCATTTCACCCACATAGCATGTGCTAAAAAGTTGAGAGGGTATGGCAAAAACTGGATGCACTTCGTGTACAAACTGGACCATCTCCTTCGAAGTATGATCTTTTCGGACGAAAACTCATCTGTTACAAAGACATTTAATTTTTTTAACTTATTTCAAGTACAGACTTTTTGTGCATTCAATATGCACCATTCAAAGCCACATCCTCAAATTTCAACCCTTTCTAACTTCATTTGCTATTTTTCATGCATGTAATGATTTTTTTGAGCTAAATGACCCTGAAATTAAAAATCACTACAAATGAAATCTAAAAAGGTAGAAACTTGGCATGGTATCATCATTTCACCGACATAGCATATGCTAAAAAGTTGAGAGGGTTACGGCAAAAACTGGATGCACTTCGTGTACAAACTGGACCATCTCCTTCGAAGTATGAGGGTTTCGGACGAAAACTCATCTGTTACAAAGGCATTTGATTTTTTTTAACTTATTTCAAGTATAGACTTTTTGTGCATTCAATATGCACCATTCAAAGCCACATCCTCAAATTTCAACCCTTTCTAACTTCATTTGCTATTTTTCATGCATTTAATGATTTTTTTGTGCTAAATGACCCTGAAATTAAAAATCACTACAAATGAAATCTAAAAAGGTAGAAACTTGGCGTGGTATCATCATTTCACCGACATAGCATGTGCTAAAAAGTTGAGAGGGTTACGGCAAAAACTGGATGCACTTCGTGTACAAACTGGACCATCTCCTTCGAAGTATGAGGGTTTCGGACGAAAACTCATCTGTTACAAAGGCATTTGATTTTTTTAAACTTATTTCAAGTATAGACTTTTTGTGCATTCAATATGCACCATTCAAAGCCACATCCTAAAATTTCAACTCTTTCTAACTTCATTTGCTATTTTTCATGCATTTAATGATTTTTTTTAGCTAAATGACCCTGAAATTGAAAAGCACTACAAATGAACTCTGAAAAGGTTGAAAGTTCGCATGGTATCATCATTTTACCCACATAGCATGTGCTAAAAATCTGAGAGGGTTACGGCAAAAACTGGATGCACTTCGTGTACAAACTGGACCATCTCCTTCGAAGTATGAGGGTTTCGGACGAAAACTCATCTGTTATAAAGGCATTTGATTTTTTTAGCTTATTTCAAGTATAGACTTTTTATGCATTCAATATGCACCATTCAAAGCCACATCCTCAAATTTCAACCCTTTCTAACTTTATTTGCTATTTTTCATGCATTTAATGATTTTTTTGTGCTAAATGACCCTGTAATTAAAAAGCACTACAAATGAAATCTAAAAAGGTAGAAACTTGGCATGGTATCATAATTTCACCCACATAGCATATGCTAAAAAGTTGAGAGGGTTACGACAAATACTGGATGCACTTCGTGTACAAACTGGACCATCTCCTTCGAAGTATGAGGGTTTCGGACGAAAACTCATCTGTTACAAAGGCATTTGATTTTTTTAACTTATTTCAAGTATAGACTTTTTGTGCATTCAATATGCACCATTCAAAGCCACATCCTCAAATTTCAACCCTTTCTAACTTCATTTGCTATTTTTCATGCATTTAATGATTTTTTTGAGCTAAATGACCCTGAAATTAAAAAGCACTACAAATGAAATCTAAAAAGGTAGAAACTTGGCATGGTATCATCATTTCACCCACATAGCATGTGCTAAAAAGTTGAGAGGGTACGGCAAAAACTGGATGCACTTCGTGTACAAACTGGACCATCTCCTTCGAAGTATGATCTTTTCGGACGAAAACTCATCTGTTACAAAGACATTTAATTTTTTTAACTTATTTCAAGTACAGACTTTTTGTGCATTCAATATGCACCATTCAAAGCCACATCCTCAAATTTCAACCCTTTCTAACTTCATTTGCTATTTTTCATGCATGTAATGATTTTTTTGAGCTAAATGACCCTGAAATTAAAAATCACTACAAATGAAATCTAAAAAGGTAGAAACTTGGCATGGTATCATCATTTCACCGACATAGCATATGCTAAAAAGTTGAGAGGGTTACGGCAAAAACTGGATGCACTTCGTGTACAAACTGGACCATCTCCTTCGAAGTATGAGGGTTTCGGACGAAAACTCATCTGTTACAAAGGCATTTGATTTTTTTTAACTTATTTCAAGTATAGACTTTTTGTGCATTCAATATGCACCATTCAAAGCCACATCCTCAAATTTCAACCCTTTCTAACTTCATTTGCTATTTTTCATGCATTTAATGATTTTTTGTGCTAAATGACCCTGAAATTAAAAATCACTACAAATGAAATCTAAAAAGGTAGAAACTTGGCGTGGTATCATCATTTCACCGACATAGCATGTGCTAAAAAGTTGAGAGGGTTACGGCAAAAACTGGATGCACTTCGTGTACAAACTGGACCATCTCCTTCGAAGTATGAGGGTTTCGGACGAAAACTCATCTGTTACAAAGGCATTTGATTTTTTTTAACTTATTTCAAGTATAGACTTTTTGTGCATTCAATATGCACCATTCAAAGCCACATCCTAAAATTTCAACTCTTTCTAACTTCATTTGCTATTTTTCATGCATTTAATGATTTTTTTTAGCTAAATGACCCTGAAATTGAAAAGCACTACAAATGAACTCTGAAAAGGTTGAAAGTTCGCATGGTATCATCATTTTACCCACATAGCATGTGCTAAAAATCTGAGAGGGTTACGGCAAAAACTGGATGCACTTCGTGTACAAACTGGACCATCTCCTTCCAAGTATGAGGGTTTCGGACGAAAACTCATCTGTTATAAAGGCATTTGATTTTTTTAGCTTATTTCAAGTATAGACTTTTTATGCATTCAATATGCACCATTCAAAGCCACATCCTCAAATTTCAACCCTTTCTAACTTTATTTGCTATTTTTCATGCATTTAATGATTTTTTTGTGCTAAATGACCCTGAAATTAAAAATCACTACAAATAAAATCTAAAAAGGTAGAAACTTGGCATGGTATCATCATTTCACCGACATAGCATATGCTAAAAAGTTGAGAGGGTTACGGCAAAAACTGGATGCACTTCGTGTACAAACTGGACCATCTCCTTCGAAGTATGAGGGTTTCGGACGAAAACTCATCTGTTACAAAGGCATTTGATTTTTTTAACTTATTTCAAGTATAGACTTTTTGTGCATTCAATATGCACCATTCAAAGCCACATCCTCAAATTTCAACCCTTTCTAACTTCATTTGCTATTTTTCATGCATTTAATGATTTTTTTGAGCTAAATGACCCTGAAATTAAAAATCACTACAAATGAAATCTAAAAAGGTAGAAACTTGGCGTGGTATCATCATTTCACCGACATAGCATGTGCTAAAAAGTTGAGAGGGTTACGGCAAAAACTGGATGCACTTCGTGTACAAACTGGACCATCTCCTTCGAAGTATGAGGGTTTCGGACGAAAACTCATCTGTTACAAAGGCATTTGATTTTTTTTAACTTATTTCAAGTATAGACTTTTTGTGCATTCAATATGCACCATTCAAAGCCACATCCTAAAATTTCAACTCTTTCTAACTTCATTTGCTATTTTTCATGCATTTAATGATTTTTTTTAGCTAAATGACCCTGAAATTGAAAAGCACTACAAATGAACTCTGAAAAGGTTGAAAGTTCGCATGGTATCATCATTTTACCCACATAGCATGTGCTAAAAATCTGAGAGGGTTACGGCAAAAACTGGATGCACTTCGTGTACAAACTGGACCATCTCCTTCCAAGTATGAGGGTTTCGGACGAAAACTCATCTGTTATAAAGGCATTTGATTTTTTTAGCTTATTTCAAGTATAGACTTTTTATGCATTCAATATGCACCATTCAAAGCCACATCCTCAAATTTCAACCCTTTCTAACTTTATTTGCTATTTTTCATGCATTTAATGATTTTTTTGTGCTAAATGACCCTGAAATTAAAAATCACTACAAATAAAATCTAAAAAGGTAGAAACTTGGCATGGTATCATCATTTCACCGACATAGCATATGCTAAAAAGTTGAGAGGGTTACGGCAAAAACTGGATGCACTTCGTGTACAAACTGGACCATCTCCTTCGAAGTATGAGGGTTTCGGACGAAAACTCATCTGTTACAAAGGCATTTGATTTTTTTAACTTATTTCAAGTATAGACTTTTTGTGCATTCAATATGCACCATTCAAAGCCACATCCTCAAATTTCAACCCTTTCTAACTTCATTTGCTATTTTTCATGCATTTAATGATTTTTTTGAGCTAAATGACCCTGAAATTAAAAAGCACTACAAATGAAATCTAAAAAGGTAGAAACTTGGCATGGTATCATCATTTCACCCACATAGCATGTGCTAAAAAGTTGAGAGGGTACGGCAAAAACTGGATGCACTTCGTGTACAAACTGGACCATCTCCTTCGAAGTATGATCTTTTCGGACGAAAACTCATCTGTTACAAAGACATTTAATTTTTTTAACTTATTTCAAGTACAGACTTTTTGTGCATTCAATATGCACCATTCAAAGCCACATCCTCAAATTTCAACCCTTTCTAACTTCATTTGCTATTTTTCATGCATGTAATGATTTTTTTGAGCTAAATGACCCTGAAATTAAAAATCACTACAAATGAAATCTAAAAAGGTAGAAACTTGGCATGGTATCATCATTTCACCGACATAGCATATGCTAAAAAGTTGAGAGGGTTACGGCAAAAACTGGATGCACTTCGTGTACAAACTGGACCATCTCCTTCGAAGTATGAGGGTTTCGGACGAAAACTCATCTGTTACAAAGGCATTTGATTTTTTTTAACTTATTTCAAGTATAGACTTTTTGTGCATTCAATATGCACCATTCAAAGCCACATCCTCAAATTTCAACCCTTTCTAACTTCATTTGCTATTTTTCATGCATTTAATGATTTTTTTGTGCTAAATGACCCTGAAATTAAAAATCACTACAAATGAAATCTAAAAAGGTAGAAACTTGGCGTGGTATCATCATTTCACCGACATAGCATGTGCTAAAAAGTTGAGAGGGTTACGGCAAAAACTGGATGCACTTCGTGTACAAACTGGACCATCTCCTTCGAAGTATGAGGGTTTCGGACGAAAACTCATCTGTTACAAAGGCATTTGATTTTTTTAACTTATTTCAAGTATAGACTTTTTGTGCATTCAATATGCACCATTCAAAGCCACATCCTCAAATTTCAACTCTTTCTAACTTTATTTGCAATTTTCATGCATTTAATGATTTTTTTAGCTAAATGACCCTGAAATTGAAAAGCACTACAAATGAACTCTGAAAAGGTTGAAAGTTCGCATGGTATCATCATTTTACCCACATAGCATGTGCTAAAAATCTGAGAGGGTTACGGCAAAAACTGGATGCACTTCGTGTACAAACTGGACCATCTCCTTCGAAGTATGAGGGTTTCGGACGAAAACTCATCTGTTATAAAGGCATTTGATTTTTTTAGCTTATTTCAAGTATAGACTTTTTATGCATTCAATATGCACCATTCAAAGCCACATCCTCAAATTTCAACCCATTCTAACTTTATTTGCTATTTTTCATGCATTTAATGATTTTTTTGTGCTAAATGACCCTGAAATTAAAAATCACTACAAATAAAATCTAAAAAGGTAGAAACTTGGCATGGTATCATCATTTCACCGACATAGCATATGCTAAAAAGTTGAGAGGGTTACGGCAAAAACTGGATGCACTTCGTGTACAAACTGGACCATCTCCTTCGAAGTATGAGGGTTTCGGACGAAAACTCATCTGTTACAAAGGCATTTGATTTTTTTAACTTATTTCAAGTATAGACTTTTTGTGCATTCAATATGCACCATTCAAAGCCACATCCTCAAATTTCAACCCTTTCTAACTTCATTTGCTATTTTTCATGCATTTAATGATCTTTTTTGAGCTAAATGACCCTGAAATTAAAAATCACTACAAATGAAATCTAAAAAGGTAGAAACTTGGCATGGTATCATAATTTCACCCACATAGCATGTGCTAAAAAGTTGAGAGGGTTACGGCAAAAACTGGATGCACTTCGTGTACAAACTGGACCATCTCCTTCGAAGTATGAGGGCTTCGGACGAAAACTCATCTGTTACAAAGGTATTTAGTTTTTTTTAACTTATTTCAAGTATAGACTTTTTGTGCATTCAATATGCACCATTCAAAGCCACATCCTAAAATTTCAACCCTTTCTACCTTCATTTGCTATTTTTCATGCATTTAATGATTTTTTTGAGCTAAATGACCCTGTAATTAAAAAGCACTACAAATGAAATCTAAAAAGGTAGAAACCTGGCATGGTATCATCATTTCACCCACATGGCATGTGCTAAAAATTTGAGAGGGTTACGGCAAAAACTGGATGCACTTCGTGTACAAACTGGACCATCTCCTTCGAAGTATGAGGGTTTCGGACGAAAACCCATCCGTTACAAAGGCATTTAATTATTTTAACTTATTTCAAGTATAGACTTTTTGTGCATTCAATATGCACAATTCAAAGCCACATCCTCAAATTTCAACCCTTTATAACTTCATTTGCTATTTTTCATGTATTTAATGATTTTTTTGAGCTATATGACCCTGAAATTAAAAAGCACTACAAATGAAATCTAAAAAGGTAGAAACTTGGCATCGTATCATCATTTCACCCTCATAACATGTGCTAAAAAGTTGAGAGGGTTACGGCAAATACTGGATGCACTTCGTGTACAAACTGGACCATCTCCTTCGAAGTATGAGGGTTTCGGACGAAAACTCATCTGTTACAAAGACATTTAATTTTTTTTTAAATTATTTCAAGTACAGACTTTTTGTGCATTCAATATGCACCATTCAAAGCCACATCCTCAAATTTCAATCCTTTCTAACTTCATTTGCTAGTTTTCATGCATTTAATGATTTTTTTTAGCTAAATGACCCTGTAATTAAAAAGCACTACAAATGAAATCTAAAAAGGTAGAAACTTGGCATGGTATCATAATTTCACCCACATAGCATGTGCTAAAAAGTTGAGAGGGTTACGACAAATACTGGATGCACTTCGTGTACAAACTGGACCATCTCCTTTGAAGTATGAGGGTTTCGGACGAAAACTCATCTTTTACAAAGGCATTTATTTTTCTTTAGCTTATTTCAAGTACAGACTTTTTGTGCATTCAACATGCACCATTAAAAGCCACATCCTGAAATTTCAACTCTTTCTAACTTCATTTGCTATTTTTCATGCATTTAATGATTTTTTTGAGCTAAATGACCCTGAAATTAAAAAACACTACAAATGAAATCTAAAAAGGTAGAAACTTGGCATGGTATCATCATTTCACCCACATAGCATGTGCTAAAAAGTTGAGAGGGTACGGAAAAAACTGGATGCACTTCGTGTACAAACTGGACCATCTCCTTCGAAGTATGATCTTTTCGGACGAAAACTCATCTGTTACAAAGACATTTAATTTTTTTAACTTATTTCAAGTACAGACTTTTTGTGCATTCAATATGCACCATTCAAAGCCAGATCCTCAAATTTCAACCCTTTCTAACTTCATTTGCTATTTTTCATGCATTTAATGATTTGTTTTGAGCTAAATGACCCTGAAATTAAAAATCACTACAAATGAAATCTAAAACGGTAGAAACTTGGCATGGTATCATCATTTCACCCACATAGCATGTGCTAAAAAGTTGAGAGGGTTACGCCAAAAACTGGATGCACTTCGTGTACAAACTGGACCATCTCCTTCGAAGTATGAGGGTTTCGGACGAAAACTTATCTGTTACAAAGGCATTTGATTTTTTTTAACTTATTTCAAGTATAGACTTTTTGTGAATTCAATATGCACCATTCAAAGCAACATTCTCAAATTTCAACCCTTTCTAACTTCATTTGCTATTTTTCATGCATTTAATGATTATTTTGTGCTAAATGACCCTGAAATTAAAAATCACTACAAATGAAATCTAAAAAGGTAGAAACTTGGCATGGTATCATCATTTCACCGACATAGCATGTGCTAAAAAGTTGAGAGGGTTACGGCAAAAACTGGATGCACTTCGTGTACAAACTGGACCATCTCCTTCGAAGTATGAGGGTTTCGGACGAAAACTCATCTGTTACGAAGGCATTTGATTTTTTTTAATTTATTTCAAGTATAGACTTTTTGTGCATTCAATATGGACCATTCAAAGCCACATCCTCAAATTTCAACCCTTTCTAACTTCATTTGCTATTTTTCAGGCATTTAATGATTTGTTTGAGCTAAATGACCCTGTAATTAAAAAGCACTACAAATGAAATCTAAAAAGGTAGAAACCTGGCATGGTATCATCATTTCACCCACATGGCATGTGCTAAAAATTTGAGAGGGTTACGGCAAAAACTGGATGCACTTCGTGTACAAGCTGGACCATCTCCTTTGAAGTATGAGGGCTTCGGACGAAAACTCATCTGTTACAAAGGCATTTAATTTTTTTTACTTATTTCAAGTATAGACCTTTTGTGCATTCAATATGCACCATTCAAAGCCACATCCTCAAATTTCAACCCTTTATATCTTCACTTGCTATTTTTCATGTATTTAATGATTTTTTTGAGCTATATGACCTTGAAATTAAAAAGCACTACAAATGAAATCTAAAAAGGTAGAAACTTGTCATGGTATCATAATTTCACCCACATAGCATATGCTAAAAAGTTGAGAGGGTTACGACAAATACTGGATGCACTTCGTGTACAAACTGGACCATCTCCTTCGAAGTATGAGGGTTTCGGACGAAAACTCATCCGTTACAAAGGCATTTAATTATTTTAACTTATTTCAAGTATAGACTTTTTGTGCATTCAATATGCACAATTCAAAGCCACATCCTCAAATTTCAACCCTTTATAACTTCATTTGCTATTTTTCATGTATTTAATGATTTTTTTGAGCTATATGACCCTGAAATTAAAAAGCACTACAAATGAAATCTAAAAAGGTAGAAACTTGGCATCGTATCATCATTTCACCCTCATAACATGTGCTAAAAAGTTGAGAGGGTTACGGCAAATACTGGATGCACTTCGTGTACAAACTGGACCATCTCCTTCGAAGTATGAGGGTTTCGGACGAAAACTCATCTGTTACAAAGACATTTAATTTTTTTTTAACTTATTTCAAGTACAGACTTTTTGTGCATTCAATATGCACCATTCAAAGCCACATCCTCAAATTTCAACACTTTCTAACTTCATTTGCTAGTTTTCATGCATTTAATGATTTTTTTTAGCTAAATGACCCTGTAATTAAAAAGCACTACAAATGAAATCTAAAAAGGTAGAAACTTGGCATGGTATCATAATTTCACCCACATAGCATGTGCTAAAAAGTTGAGAGGTTTACGACAAATACTGGATGCACTTCGTGTACAAACTGGACCATCTCCTTTGAAGTATGAGGGTTTCAGACGAAAACTCATCTTTTACAAAGGCATTTATTTTTCTTTAGCTTATTTCAAGTACAGACTTTTTGTGCATTCAACATGCACCATTAAAAGCCACATCCTGAAATTTCAACTCTTTTTAACTTCATTTGCTATTTTTCATGCATTTAATGATTTTTTTTGAGCTAAATGACCCTGAAATTAAAAAGCACTACAAATGAAATCTAAAAAGGTAGAAACTTGGCATGGTATCATCATTTCACCCACATAGCATGTGCTAAAAAGTTAAGAGGGTACGGAAAAAACTGGATGCACTTCGTGTACAAACTGGACCATCTCCTTCGAAGTATGATCTTTTCGGACGAAAACTCATCTGTTACAAAGACATTTAATTTTTTTAACTTATTTCAAGTACAGACTTTTTGTGCATTCAATATGCACCATTCAAAGCCAGATCCTCAAATTTCAACCCTTTCTAACTTCATTTGCTATTTTTCATGCATTTAATGATTTGTTTTGAGCTAAATGACCCTGAAATTAAAAATCACTACAAATGAAATCTAAAACGGTAGAAACTTGGCATTGTATCATCATTTCACCCACATAGCATGTGCTAAAAAGTTGAGAGGGTTACGCCAAAAACTGGATGCACTTCGTGTACAAACTGGACCATCTCCTTCGAAGTATGAGGGTTTCGGACGAAAACTTATCTGTTACAAAGGCATTTGATTTTTTTAACTTATTTCAAGTATAGACTTTTTGTGAATTCAATATGCACCATTCAAAGCAACATTCTCAAATTTCAACCCTTTCTAACTTCATTTGCTATTTTTCATGCATTTAATGATTATTTTGTGCTAAATGACCCTGAAATTAAAAATCACTACAAATGAAATCTAAAAAGGTAGAAACTTGGCATTGTATCATCATTTCACCGACATAGCATGTGCTAAAAAGTTGAGAGGGTTACGGCAAAAACTGGATGCACTTCGTGTACAAACTGGACCATCTCCTTCGAAGTATGAGGGTTTCGGACGAAAACTCATCTGTTACGAAGGCATTTGATTTTTTTTAATTTATTTCAAGTATAGACTTTTTGTGCATTCAATATGGACCATTCAAAGCCACATCCTCAAATTTCAACCCTTTCTAACTTCATTTGCTATTTTTCAGGCATTTAATGATTTGTTTGAGCTAAATGACCCTGTAATTAAAAAGCACTACAAATGAAATCTAAAAAGGTAGAAACCTGGCATGGTATCATCATTTCACCCACATGGCATGTGCTAAAAATTTGAGAGGGTTACGGCAAAAACTGGATGCACTTCGTGTACAAGCTGGACCATCTCCTTTGAAGTATGAGGGCTTCGGACGAAAACTCATCTGTTACAAAGGCATTTAATTTTTTTTACTTATTTCAAGTATAGACCTTTTGTGCATTCAATATGCACCATTCAAAGCCACATCCTCAAATTTCAACCCTTTATATCTTCACTTGCTATTTTTCATGTATTTAATGATTTTTTTGAGCTATATGACCTTGAAATTAAAAAGCACTACAAATGAAATCTAAAAAGGTAGAAACTTGTCATGGTATCATAATTTCACCCACATAGCATATGCTAAAAAGTTGAGAGGGTTACGACAAATACTGGATGCACTTCGTGTACAAACTGAACCATCTCCTTTGAAGTATGAGGGTTTCGGACGAAAACTCATCTGTTACAAAGGCATTTATTTTTCTTTAACTTATTTCAAGTACAGACTTTTTGAGCTTTCAATATGCACCATTAAAAGCCACATCCTCAAATTTCAACCCTTTTCTAACTTCATTTGCTATTTTTCATGCATGTAATGATTTTTTTGAGCTAAATGACCCTGAAATTAAAAAGCACTACAAATGAAATCTAAAAAGGTAGAAACTTGGCATGGTATCTTCATTTCACCTACATAGCATGTGCTAAAAAGTTGAGAGGGTTACGGCAAAAACTGCATGCACTTCGTGTACAAACTGGACCATCTCCTTCGAAGTATGAGCTTTTCGGACGAAAACTCATCTGTTACAAAGACATTTAATTTTTTTAACTTATTTCAAGTACAGATGTTTTGTGCATTCAATATGCACCATTCAAAGCCACATCCTCAAATTTCAACCCTTTCTAACTTCATTTGCTATTTTTCATGCATTTAATGATTTGTTTTGAGCTAAATGACCCTGAAATTAAAAATCACTACAAACGAAATCTAAAAAGGTAGAAACTTGGCATGGTATCATCATTTCTCCCACATAGCCTGTGCTAAAAAGTTGAGAGGGTTACGGCAAAAACTGGATGCACTTCGTGTACAAACTGGACTATCTCCTTCGAAGTATGAGGGTTTCGGACGAAAACTCATCTGTTATAAAGGCATTTGATTTTTTTAACTTATTTAAAGTATAGACTTTTTGTGCATTCAATATGCACCATTCAAAGCCACATCCTCAAATTTCAACCCTTTCTAACTTCATTTGCTATTTTTCATGCATTTAATGATTTTTTTTGAGCTAAATGACCCTGAAATTAAAAATCACTACAAATGAAATCTAAAAAGGTAGAAACTTGGCATGGTATTATCATTTCACCCACATAGCATGTGCTAAAAAGTAGAGAGGGTTACGGCAAAAACTGGATGCACTTCGTGTACAAACTGGACCATCTCTTTCGAAGTATGAGGGTTTCGGACGAAAACTCATCTGTTACAAAGGCATTTGATTTTTTTAAACTTATTTCAAGTATAGACTTATTTTGCGTTCAATATGCACCATTCAAAGCCACATCCTAAAATTTCAACCCTTTCTAACTTCATTTGATATTTTTCATGCATTTAATGATTTTTTTGAGCTAAATGACCCTGTAATTAAAAAGCACTACAAATGAAATCTAAAAAGGTTGAAACCTGGCATGGTATCATCATTTCACCCACATGGCATGTGCTAAAAATTTGAGAGGGTTACGGCAAAAACTGGATGCATTTCGTGTACAAACTGGACCATCTCCTTCGAAGTATGAGGGTTTCCGACGAAAACTCATCTGTTACAAAGGCATTTAATTTTTTTTAACTTATTTCAAGTATAGACTTTTTGTGCATTCAATATGCACCATTCAAAGCCACATCCTCAAATTTCAACCCTTTATAACTTCATTTGCTATTTTTCATGTATTTAATGATTTTTTGAGCTATATGACCCTGAAATTAAAAAGCACTACAAATGAAATCTAAAAAGGTAGAAACTTGGCATGGTATCATCATTTCACCCTCATAGCATGTGCTGAAAAGTTGAGTGGGTTACGGCAAATACTGGATGCACTTCGTGTACAAACTGGACCATCTCCTTCGAAGTTTGAGGGTTTCGGACGAAAACTCATCTGTTACAAAGACATTTAAATTTTTTTAACTTATTTCAAGTATAGACTTTTTGTGCATTCAATATGCACCATTCAAAGCCACGTCCTCAAATTTCAACCCTTTCTAACTTCATTTGCTATTTTTCATGCATTTAATGATTTTTTAGCTAAATGACCCTGAAATTAAAAAGCACTACAAATGAAATCTAAAAAGGTAGAAACTTGGCATGGTATCATAATTTCACCCACATACCATGTGCTAAAAAGTTGAGAGGGTTACGACAAATACTGGATGCACTTCGTGTACAAACTGGACCATCTCCTTTGAAGTATGAGGGTTTCGGACGAAAACTCATCTGTTACAAAGGCATTTATTTTTCTTTAACTTATTTCAAGTACAGACTTTTTGTGCATTCAATATGCACCATTAAAATCCACATCCTCAAATTTCAACCCTTTCTAACTTCATTTGCTATTTTTCATGCATTTAATGATTTTTTTGAGCTAAATGACCCTAAAATTAAAAAGCACTACAAATGAAATCTAAAAAGGTAGAAACTTGGCATGGTATCATCATTTCACCCACATAGCATGTGCTAAAAAGTTGAGAGGGTTACGGCAAAAACTGGATGCACTTCGTGTACAAACTGGACCATCTCCTTCGAAGTATGAGGGTTTCGGACGAAAACTCATCTGTTACAAAGGCATTTAATTTTTTTAACTTATTTCAAGTACAGACTTTTTGTGCATTCAATATGCACCATTCAAAGCCACATCCTCAAATTTCAACCCTTTCTAACTTCATTTGCTATTTTTCATGCATTTAATGATTTTTTTGCGCCGAATGACCCTGAAATTGAAAAGCAGTACAAATGATAAATGATAAGAACAATTAACTATATACATAAGATTTTTTTTACAAATTAAAAAGGATAAGAACAAGAGGCTCACCTACACCTACACATGCAGTAAACCACACCTACTCATGCAAACTAAGAAGAGGATTTGAGCTCAAATTGCATGCATATAAATGAAATGTTATTAACTTGTAATTAAGTTGGTGTTCCCTGCAATAACATTGACACATGTCCAAATAGACCTAATTCTGGCTTGACTTTCGGTCTGTCAAGGTTTTCCTTAGAAAACTCTCATGTCTCATGGTGTGTATGGTGCTCACTCTCTCACACTTATATGGTGGTGTATGTTGGTGGACACTACCTCACACTAATATTTCGACCATTAGTGCTGGTCGTTTCCCGTTCTTCTCTCGCGCAATATACCAATGTATATATCGCGAGAAAGAAGAAGAGAGAAACGACCCCCGCCACAACAGTCGGGATTCCTCCATCAAGAAGAGACATGAAAGTCAGACAAGGAGCTCCGACAGACCGAAAGTACATAATTTTTTTACTAAACATTTCTAGTCCTATTTTTTATTAAAAAATTATAATGCATGATGTATTTATAATGAAACTTCTTATCTTAAAACTTCTGAAATTTCTATCTCAATTTATAATGAAACTTCTGAAATTCTATCTCAATTTATAATAAAACATCTTCAAACTTCTTATCTTAAATGAAGTGCGTCGGAAGTCCCTCGGTCACTGTACATCCTGCATTATATAATTAAGTATATCAAAAACAATTACAGAACATCATGAATAGAGAAATGACCGAATTAATAGTGAACAAAATGTTATTACTGCAAAAATAAATACATAAAGTTCATACAGTTCTCATAAAACAACATATAGTTATGTCATATCTGTCAAACATTTAGACTGATATTTTTGTCTAGATGGAGAACTTTGTTTAGACCGAGAACTTTTTCTAGACTGAGAACTTTGTCCAGACTGGGGATTTCGTCCAGACTGAGAACTTTGTCCAGACTGAGAATTTCGTCCAGACATAATACGTCGCCTACACGTGCAAACTAAGAAGAGGATTTGAGCTCAAACTGAGGACGGGAACGTGAAGGCACTAAGTAAACCACACCTACACATGCAAACTAAGAAGAGGATTTGAGCTCAAATTGCATGCATATAAATCAAATGTTATTAACTTGTAATTAAGGTGGTGTTCCCTGCAATAACATTAACACATGTCCAAATAGACCTAATTCAACCTGGCTTGACTTTCGGTCTGTCAAGGTTTTCCTTAGAAAAACTCTCATGCCTCATGGTGTATATGGTGCGCACTCTCTCACTTATATGGTGGTATATGTTGGTGGACACTACCTCACACTAATATTTCGACCGTCGGTGCTGGTCGTTTCTCCTTCTTCTCTCGCGCAATATACCAAGGTATATATCGCGAGAAGAAGAAGAGGGAAACGACCCCCGCGACAACAGTCGGGATTCCTCCATCAAAAAGAGACATGAAAGTCACACAAGGAGCTCCGACAGACCGAAAGTACGTAAATTTTTTACTCTCTATTTCTAGTCCTACTTTTTTATTAAAAAATTATAATGCATGATGTATTTATAATGAAACTTCTTATCTTAAAACTTCTGAAATTTCTATCTCAATTTATAATGAAACTTCTGAAATTCTATCTCAATTTATAATAAAACTTCTTCAAACTTCTTATCTTAAACGAAGTGCGTCGGAAGTCCCTCGGTCACCGTACATCCTGCATTATATAATTAAGTATATCAAAAACAATTACAGAACATCATGAATAGAGAAATGACCGAATTAATAGTGATCAAAATGTTATTACTGCAAAAATAAATACATAGAGTTCATACACAGTTCTCGTAAAACAACATATAGTTATGTTATATATATCTGCCGAACAGTTAGACTGATATTTTTGTCTAGACGGAGAACTTTGTTTAGACCGAGAACTTTGTCTAGACTGAGAACTTTGTCCAGACCGAGGATTTCGTCCAGACTGAGAACTTTGTCCAGACTGAGGATTTCGTCCAGACATAATACGTCACCTACACATGCAAACTAAGAAGAGGATTTGAGCTCAAACTGAGGACGGGGACGGGAAGGCACTAAGTAAACCACACCTACACATGCAAACTAAGAAGAGGATTTGAGCTGAAACTGAGGACGGGGACGGGAAGGCACTAAGTAAACCGCACACCTACACATGCAAACTAAGAAGAGGATTTGAGCTCAAATTGCTTGCATATAAATCAAATGAACTCCCACATGATTACTCCCAAACAGTAATGAGAGATGAAAGGATGAAGTTGCTAACCTTTTAGAACGATGGGGTGCCTCCAATCTTCACAAATCTTGGCAAAAATGGATGGGTGCCTCCAATCTTCACAAATCTTGGCAAATCCTCATGAGCTCAGGGGAAGGAAGAAAACAAAGAGGATAGAAAGGAGAGCTTGGGCTCGGGCTGGAAGAAGAATCTATATATAGGAATTTCTATAGTCCCGGTTGGTGGTACAAACCGGGACTAAAGGGTCTCGCATGGGCCCCAGCCCACCGCAATCCTGCCACCACCCCTTTAGTCCCGGTTGGTAACACCAACCGGGACTAGAGGTTCCTCACGAACCGGGACTAAAGCATAGGCTCATGAACCGGGACTTGTGGGCGCATTAGTCCCGATGCAAAACCCGACCGGGACTAATGCTCCGGTCCAAAGGCCTGTTTTCTACTAGTGAATGATCCCCCATCGATGTTGGAGAGATGCCACATTGCGGGTGGTCACGACAGGATGCGGCTCCACATACTCCTTTCGTTCATGATAGTCCTTTCAAATATTCTCCCAATACGTGCTCCCCTTTTGCTTGGTGCCATTTTTTGGGTCCAATGTTGTGTCCAACCAAGATTTTATCAACAAGATGTCCTCAAATCTTGAGAAAGCCAGACCTCTTGCCTTCGCCGTCTTGCCCTTCTTCTTCTTCTTGCTCAGATTGGGATCGGATGTTGCCCCAAGTACAAAGGCAGTGGTCTCCTCCAATTCATAATCCATTTCGGCCGGATCTTCATTGTCATTGATCATGCTTGCCACGTACGCCTCCTACACGATCATGGTTTGAAAGAATTCATCATGTGCGAACTAGTGATCTATGCAAAACATTTAACATTTGATCGGACAGGAGCAAACGTACCCGGCCCGGGCGGTGGCGGTGCCCGTGCTCATCCGCTCCCGAACGAGCTGCGGCGACTCACATTCATCGATCGACGGCTTCTGCGTGGGCGGAGAGCTGTCTGGAATGGACCAGCCGGTCGTCGCATCCTCCTCCATCCCAAGGGTGCCGGATGGCATAATCCGCGTCGGCGCTTGGATGGATGTGGTGCGGGGAGCCCGGCGTGCCGCTGGAGACATCTCCTCGACGATGTCCGCACCTACCCGCGACACCAACTCCGCCTACCTCTCTCGCTGCAGGTGACTGTGCATCTTACAGGCGATGTTCTCCGGCTTGCAAGACGAAATGGAGGAAGGGACACCGACGGACGAGGCGGACTGCGCCTCCGTCGCGGCAATCGGGGACGGGCTGGAAGACATCACGGCGGCGGATCGGGACATGTGGTGAGGATGGGGAGCAAGGGTGCCGGGCGTCGAGGGTCGGGCACGGGAAATGTTGGAGTGTGGCGGGAGGAGGAGGAAGGGTTTGGAGAATTTGTGGAAATTTGTGGTGGGGTCGGGCTCTCGGGTTCGACGTGGCGGGCGTGCCAGGGATCCTGTTGGGGATATAACCCCGTAGTAAGACCCGCCCAGGAGGGGCCGGGTCATACCAGGCGGCTCATAGCCCGAGACCTGTGAGGTGGGCCGGAAGATGAAGACCAGGCCGCGTAGCGGCTTACCCAATGGGCTAAGGCGGAGGCCCAAGAGACGGAAGATGGTAAGAAGACCCGGGCGGTTAAGCCGCCCGGAGACGGCTTGCCCAAGGTGGCAAGGCGACTTAGAGACAAAATAGACTACGTTGTGTAAGACGGTTTACGACGTGTAACCCAGGGCCTTGACCTGCTATATAAAGGCGAGTCCCTAGGGCGGCTTAGACAAGAAACCAAGTTATCGAGAACTAGGTCAAGCAATCCGCTCCCTTGTAATCGATACTCCAGTCAATACAACACAAGCAGGACGTAGGCTTTTACCTCTACTTGAGGGGTCGAACCTGGGTAAACTCGTGTCCTTCGTCCCGATCAACCCCTTTGGGTCCACTACCATGGTGTTGGCCTCGAACCTAAGTCTTCGGACATCTGCCGTGTTAAAACCACGACAGTTGGCGCCCACCGTGGGGCTAGCGCTCGGTGGTGTTGATTTCTCAAAGGGCTCTCTCCCAGGGATCGAGGGGTACGCGGTTGGCAGGATGACCAAGAGTCGCCGCGGCCGGCTCTACATCGATGACGCCGGCTGGGGCCCCGAGGCTGACTCCATTGAGTACGGTTTCCGGGTCCCCTTCGGCGGGATTCACGTCTTCATCGGCAAAATCGGCGGATCTGAACACGAGCCGGACACCTGCACCGACATCGTCGAACCGGCTCGGCGCAAGCAACCCGCCCGACGCGTGCAACCCGCCCGTGCTAAACCGGGCAGGAAGCATGTCTTCGTCGGCTTCACTCAGGGCATGGATCTCGAGGATCTATGTCGCAGGAGGAAACTCTCATCTGCTCCGAGGATGGATCTTTGAGCGGAGAGACGGAATCAATCTACCAGCTCCACGATGGCGGGCTCGGGGGCTACATCGAGCCTTACCCCGAGTCGGAGTTCCATGTGCCGGAGGAGTATGAGCCGCCAAACCGCGCTGCCGTCTTCATGGCGGGTACAGCGGCGGCTCATGGCAGCTCAGCCGCCGAGGCAACCGGGCTGGCAGGCCACCGGCTCAGGTTCTTCTGGATCTGATGGATGAGCTTACAACCCTGATGGCGACTGAGGTCACGGCCGAAAACCAAGCGGCCCGTAATACGGAGATCGCGAGGTTGAAGAACCAGATGACTGAGGTCCAGCAGGAGATTAATGAGTTAAAGGCTCAGATGGATGCTGAGGCGGAGCGCCTTAGGGCGGATGCTTTCCGTCTTGAGCTGGAACAGCAATCAGCAGCGGCGGTTCAGCGGATGAGGCACCAATCCCGCTTGCCGGATCAGTATGAAGCAAGGAACCTTTTTAACATGCCAGGAACGGGACAGAACGTACCTTTGGCCGTAACCCGGACGGCGGAAGTGCCTGGAAGCCGGGCGGCGGTTCAGCATCAGCAGATTAACCCGCCCCGGCGGAACTAGGCTACGCCGACTTCTTTCCCTACACCGCCGGGTCATTATTCTAACCCGGCGGAGAACATGGTGGTGGCGGCAACCCGGCTTGCTGCTATCCCCATCCCTGACGAGTCGCCTTTTGTGGAAGAGGTGCGGAACGCTGTTGGATACCTGCGGACGGCGGTGGCTCAACAGGAGAAGTATACTTACAGCCGGAGTCGCGTGCACTCAACCCCCATCCCCAGTCGCAGCTACAGTCGGCGTTATGAGTCGCCGGCGATTTCTAGCAGTGAACGACATCGGAACCCGCCGCGAGCCAACCGGGCGGCTCTGGATGCTCAGGCACTGGTGGATCGGGCGAGAGCACAGCGAGAGGCGGCGGCTCTGGCAGCAGCGGCGGCTTATCAGGAACCCACAGTAGCACCCTCCGTCTCAGTCGGAGCAGGGTTAACTTCCAGGGCTGTGGGGGTACCGTGTTTAACACCGGATTTGCGGAATGAGCGCCTGCCGAAGGATTTCAAGGGCCCTCGCAAGGTGCCCAATTACACGGCTGACTTGCCTCCAGTGGCTTGGATCGAAAGCTATGAGCTAGCCATGGAGATGTTGGATGTTAGTGATGCGGTATGTGCCAAGTACTTCATCATGATGCTGGAAGGGCCGGCTCGCACGTGGTTGAAGGGGTTGCCACCCAACACCATTACTTCCTGGGCCGAGTTGAAGGCGAAATTTATCAAAAATTTCAAAGGGACGTGCAAGCAGCCCATGACGATCGTGGATTTGGATCATTGTGTGCAGCACGCGGATGAGTCGGCTCATCATTGGGTTCGGCGGGTCTCAACCATCATCCACTCTTCAGAGCAGATCACGGCGGCTCAAGCGGTTTTGATTCTGGAGAAGAATTGCCACTTCACACCTTTGAAACAAAAGCTTGGCCGGCTCAAGCGCTCGTGTCAAGACATGGGGGAGCTCATGGCGGCTCTCACCAAATATGCAGACTCTGACAACACGAAAGACCCGGGCTCTGATGATGAAAAATCAGGTCAGGGGAAGAAGAATAACAATGGAAAGGGTCAGTAGCAGAACGCGGTTGGAAACGGCAATCCTGGCAAGCGGAAACACCCGGACGGCGGGTCAGAGCTAGTGGCGAGCACCAGCGCCGGAAACAACCGCGCTAAGGGCAACGGGAATTTCAGGCAGCATTTTAACAAGGGTAAAGCTCCTTTCAACTTGGAAGCGATGCTCAATAAACCTTGTCCAGAGCATAGTCAGCCCGATAAGCCGGCAGGCCATACATGGAGGAATTGCAGCATTATGCGGCAGTTTCGAGACTACAGCCTTCAACAACATCATAATAACGGCAATGGTCCGTCCGGCGGCTCAGGGCCAGGCGGGTCAGGAGCCGGCTTTGGTCCCGGCGGTTCAGGGTCCGGTTACCAGGGTCAAGGCAATCAAGGAGGTCATCATCAACAGTCTGGCGGTAGCGGCCAGCAGCAGCATAATCAGTCGGGTTTCCAAAGCAACCCGAAGCAGCTTAGCGGGGGTCAGTATCATGTTTTCACAACCAGCCTTGACAAGCGAGACCAGAAGGTGCGCAAGCGGGCGGTTAATGCGGTCATGCCGGCTCTCCCGCAGTATTTGAAGTGGTCTGAGTATGACATCACTTGGAGCAGGGCGGATCACCCGCCGCGGGTTGACAACCCGGGGCAACTAGCTTTGGTGGTTGCCCCCCAAGTGGATGGATACGTGTTCACGAAGGTGCTTATGGATGGTGGCAGCAGCATCAACATCCTGTATTACGACACTTTCAGCCGGATGGGTTTGCTTGACAAGGATCTTAAGCCGTCTTCCACAGTGTTTCATGGTGTGGTGCCAGGCAAGTCGGCTTATCCGGTGGGCAAGATTTCTTTGGAGGTAGCTTTTGGTGATGAATACAACTACATGGTGGAGTCCTTGTGGTTTGAGGTGGTCAAAATTAAAAGTCCATATCATGCTTTATTCGGACGGCCGGCTTATGCCAAGTTCATGGCTAGGCCTTGTTATGTCTACTTACAGCTCAAGATGCCCGGGTTAAGAGGAACGATTACCGTGCATGGTGATCGGAAGACGGCTCTTGAGTGTGAGGAAGGTGATGCAGCTTATGCAGAGTCAAGTTGTGCAGAGGCAGAGCTCAAGTTTTACAAAGAGAATGTTGACCCGGAGGATATGACTCCGTTGAAGAAGCCTACTACAGAATCAGAGCCGCCCCTCAAGTTTGCGGCGGATGATACCAAGCAGGTGGATTTCACCGAGGGCGACTTATCTCAGCAGTTCACTATCGGGGCTAACATGGACCCCGCATAGGAAAGCGCGCTCATCAAATTCATCCGTGAGAATCGGGACATCTTTGCATGGAAGCCGTCTGACATGCCGGGTGTACCGAGAGAATTTGCTGAGCACCATCTTAATGTGGATCCTAAGTTCAAGCCGATCAAGCAATTCCTTCGTCGTTTCAATGAAGAGCGGCGCAAGGCTATTGGAGAAGAGGTGGCCCGGCTCTTAGCGGCAGCGTTCATCGTGGAGGTCTTTCACCCGGAGTGGGTAGCTAACCCGGTGCTAGTGCTTAAGAAGAACGGCACTTGGCGTATGTGCGTGGATTACACGGATCTTAACAAAGCCTGTCCAGTTGACCCGTTTGCTCTCCCCCGGATTGACCAGATCATTGATGCAACGGCGGGTTGCGAGAGTTTATGCTTCCTGGACGCCTATTCAAGTTATCACCAGATCAAGATGGCAGTCAAAGACCAAGAGAAGACGGCTTTCATCACGCCTTTTGGTGCTTTCTGCTACGTGTCTATGCCTTTTGGGCTCAAGAGTGCCCATGCGACTTATCAGCGTTGTGTGCAGAACTGTCTTCACAGTCAAATTGGGCGCAATGTTCATGCTTATGTGGATGATATTGTGGTCAAGTCAAGGAAGAAGGAAATTTTGCTGGACGACCTGAAGGAAACTTTCGATAACTTACGGGTTTACAAGATGATGCTTAACCTGGCCAAATGTGTTTTTGGAGTTCCTGCAGGCAAGCTTTTGGGATTTCTGGTCTCTGAGCGTGGAATTGAAGCTAACCCGGACAAGATAAAAGCGATTACTTCTTTGTCTGAGCCGGCTTGCATAAACGACGTCCAGCGCCTGGCGGGTCGGATCGCTGCGTTAAGCCGATTCATAAGCTGCCAGGGCGAGAAGGCAATCCCTTTATATCAGATGATGAAGAAAACAGACGATTTCGTCTGGAGCAAGGCGGCGGGTGAGGCGTTTGAGGCGCTCAAAAGGCAACTGATTGAGCCGCCAGTCTTGGCTGCTCCGGCTGAGAAGGAACCCTTACTCCTCTATGTGGCGGCTAACAACAGGGCAGTCAGCGCTGCGGTTGTTGTGGAGCGCAAGGAGGCAGGGAAGGAGTATCCGGTTCAAAGGCCGGTTTACTACGTCAGCGAAGTTTTGATTGAGTCCAAGCAGCGGTACCCGCATTGGCAGAAACTGATCTATGGGGTGTTCATGGCGAATCGAAAGCTGAAGCACTATTTCCTGGGACACCCGATCACAGTGGTTAGCTCTGCCCCGCTGGGAGACATAATTCAGAACAGAGAAGCCACTGGCCGGATTGCTAAGTGGGCATTGGAGCTTGGACCTCTTAATCTGAAGTATGTGCCTCGCACGGCTGTCAAGTCTCAAGCCTTGGTAGACTTTATAAATGACTGGACGGAGTGTCAGTCGCCAGAGGAGAAGCCAGACAACACTTACTGGACGATTCACTTCGACGGGTCTAGACAGTTGGAAGGCTCGGGGGCTGGAGTTGTCTTAACTTCCCCTAAAGGCCACTTCAAGGGTTACCAGGTGGATCATGTTGATCGTCGCAAGAACGAGGCGGCTGATGCATTGTCGAGGCTTGGCTCTCAGCGTAAGCCGGTGCCGCCTAATGTGTTCCTGGACGTGTTGTATCACCCGTCAGTTAAGCTACCTTCGGAGGAGGATCTGGCTATACCTGACCCGGAGGGGCAGTTGTTGGCGGCTCTACATGCTATTCCTGACTGGACGTTACCTTATATGGCGTATCTAACTCGCGGCGAGTTACCGGAGGACGAGACCTTGGCAAGGCAAATCATCAGACGATCTAAGTCAATGACGATAATCAACGGCGAGTTACACAGGCGCAGCGTTACCGGCATTTTCCAACGTTGTGTTTCACCTGAGGAAGGCAAGGAAATTCTGAATGAAATCCACGCCGGAGATTGTGGTCATCATGCCGGCTCAAAATCTCTGGTGGCCAAGGCTTTTCGACATGGTTTCTTCTGGCTGACGGCTCATAAGGACGCAGAAAGCTTGGTTCTCAAGTGTGATGGCTGTCAGAAGTTTGGGCGACGTGCTCACGTACCGGCTCAGGAATTGCGCATGATCCCAATTACCTGGCCGTTCGCGGTTTGGGGGCTTGATATGGTCGGGCCCTTCAAAAGATCTAAAGATAAGAAGACCCACCTTTTGGTGGCGGTGGATAAGTTTACCAAGTGGGTAGAGGCTGAGCCGGTCAGCAAGTGTGACGCGGCTACGGCGGTTCAATTTGTCAAAAAATTGATCTACCGCTTTGGTTACCCCCACAGTATCATCACAGATAATGGCACAAACCTATCCAAGGGGGCTATGCAAGCATTCTGTGAAAGTGAACACATCCGGCTTGACGTCTCGGCTATGGCTCATCCACAGTCCAACGGTCAAGCGGAGCGTGCTAACCAGGAGATCCTGAGAGGTATCAAGCCCCGGCTTATGGTTCCTCTCCAGAGAACGCCGGGTTGTTGGGTTGAGGAGTTACCGTCAGTTCTATGGAGCATCAATACAACTCCCAACAGATCAACAGGCTATACGCCTTTCTTCATGGTTTACGGCGCAGAGGCCGTGTTACCAAGTGACATACGTCATGACTCGCCGCGGGTGGCGGCTTACGTTGAGGTGGATAATGAGACGGCGCGTCAGGACGCGTTAGATGCTTTGGATGAAGAGCGTGATCTGGTGGCGGCTCGATCGGCGATTTATCAACAAGACCTGCGTCGCTATCACAGCCGCAGGGTTAAGTCCCGGACGTTTCAAGAAGGCGACTTAGTGTTGCGCCTGATTCAAGATCAGACGGACGCGCACAAGTTGTCTCCTCCATGGGAAGGGCCTTTTGTGGTTAGCAGAAACCTCAACAATGGGTCATACTATCTCATCGACGTACGGGACGAGTCACGTACTTCTGGGCAGGAGACCTACCGGCCGTGGAACATTGCTCATCTGCGGCCTTACTATACTTAGAGTCATTGACTCTCCCCATTGTATATCATCATTGTATATATCACATATATATATAATAAAGTTGGCATCCCTGCAAGCCGGGGCCTCTGCCGTTTTACGCATCTCACATTGCTCAAAGATGGATACAACCATACGATCATTTGGGGGCTTTCAACCTGCCGGGTTAAGCTTCAACCCTCTTGATCAGGCTCTTCAGCCGGAATTACAAGGTCACTTGGGGGCTTCTCACCCGCCGGGTTAAGCTTCACCCTCTTGATCAGGCTCTTCAGCCAAGATAGCACCATCAACCGGCGGCTTACAACACGGCGGCTTACAAGTTGGTGGGTCAGTTAGTATCATCGACAAGGTCGATCGGGGGCTTTCAACCCGCCGGGTTAAGCTTCAACCCTTTCGATCAGGCTTCTCAGCCACTGTAAGGCGGGTCGCGGACCCAAATGTCGGCTCTGCCAACAAAGATCACTAGGGGTGCAGCGAGTTATGAACTCACCTCCTTTTCTGATCTGCAAAGCCGGGTTATGCCTGCCTGTAAGTAGCTGCCGCTTTGTCAGGGGTGCAGCGAGTTCTAAAACTCACCCCCTGCAAGGGCCTCTTACAGCGGCGAGGCTAACTCTCTGTAAGACCGGGTTCTGCCTGCCTGTAAGTAGCTGTGCTTTGTCAGGGGTGCAGCAAGTTCTAAAACTTACCCCCTGCAAAGGCCTCTTACAGCGGCGAGGCAAACCCTTACATCTGCAAGGCCGGGTTATACCTGCCTGTAAGTAGCTGTGCTTTGTCAGGGGTGCAGCAAGTTCTAAAACTTACCCCCTGCAAAGGCCTCTTACAGTGGCGAGGCAAACCCTTACATCTGCAAGGCCGGGTTATACCTGCCTATAAGTAACTGCGCTTTGTCAGGGGAGCAGCGAGTTCTAAAACTTACCCCCTGCAAGGGCCTCTTACAGCGGCAAGGCAAGCTCTCCCATCCGCTGCGTCTCTCTGGTTCGCTACGCTCTTGTCAGTTATTAAGAGTTCAAAGTAGTGAGACTACCCAGAAGAACCGGCTTATGTATTCGGAAAGAAAGGCAAGGTTATGAGATTTCACGTCTCCGGGTTAGGCTTTTTTAAGCCGCCCTTACAACAGTACAGAACATGTTCTGTCTTGTTTGTTTTTTGCAGGGTTTTATCTATAAGATAAGCCGCCGTCAAGACAGGTTATAAGCTGAAACGCAGAAGACAGGCATGCATCGAACTATACAAGGATTTATACGTGCACGATGGCACGGCTCAGACAGTTAAAGTTTTTCTAAAGACTATTACAAAGCTCTCCCCGAGAGCCCAAAAGGCAACAGATTATGTTTGGCGGCTCAGACGGCCGAGTTATGAAATTTACAACGTTCAGCTTGCTGGCGGGTCATCCTGTGCCGGGTCTTCGACTTCTTTGATCTGGAGATTTTCCACGTCCCAGTTGCAGTTGGTTAGTGCTTCAAACTGGGCGTCTTCAAACATAGGAGACGGGTCAATCTCAGGGGCGAAAAGGTGCTTACGGCGAGCGGGAATCAAATCTCTGGTTTCAAAAGTCGGACCGCGCACTCTCTTGCTGGGCTCGCTGTAAGCCGCCTGGTATGTTGACAGATCCAGTTCATCCGCCAGTGTTGAGGCAAGCACTCTGGAGGCTTTTCTGCACTTGGCATAGTCAGCTTCTGTGAACTCTGAGCCGTCATCTTTTCTTGATGGAAACCCGTCCATCATCTCATCAGCAGACAGCTCTGGAGCAAAGGCCAGGCACCGGCTCAGCGCGGCCATGGCTCCCTGGCGGGCGGCTGATTTTTTGAGCTCTCCAATTTGCTTTGGCAAAGTTGAGAATAGTTCTATGACTCCCTTCATATGCTTGGGGATGCTCTGCTCAGTTAGCATCGCCTTTATAGTGCAAAGGGTCCCGCAATACAGTTGCTCCGCCAAAGAGTACACTGCCTTCAATCTCAACAAGCTGTCGGATGAAAATTGGCGGCTCCTTTCGCCTGCAAGGAAGGGTTTGGTGGTGTAAGCCGCCAGCAAGGTTATTTAGTATGGAAAGGAAAGTCATTAAGTATTACGTGCTTACCAAAGATAGCAGAAGTCATCCTGGATATGTGGCGTTTCAGAGTCTGCAATTCTTCTGACACAAGCTTTAGCCGCCCTTCCGCATCGTCTGCGCGTTTGGTCAGGGCGGCTTGTTCTTTTTCGACAGTCTTCCTAAAAAGAGCAAACTCAACTTGCATCTTCTCAAGTTCTTCTATGGCAATCCGCCACTTATTTTCCGCCTCGGACTGAGCGGTTTGTTGTGAAGCAAGATTTCCTCTTAGGCTGGTCATCTCAGATTCAGCCGCCTCCAAAGCATCCTGTGGCGTACAACACATGAAAAGAGTTAAGTCATCGGGATGAGTTATTAATGAAGCAATTACGTTGCAAGTCTCAAGCAGATTGCAAGCAATATACTCGACACTTGGGGGCTAATGTGTTTTCAGTCTACCATGGAGTCCCGGCTCATCTTCTTCAAGATAAGCCGGCACTTGGGGGCTACACACGGCGCTCTCAAGTCTACAAAATGAAGTTCCGGCTCATCTTCTTCAAGATAAGCCGGCACTTGGGGGCTACACACGGCGCTCTCAAGTCTACAAAAGGAAGTTCCGGCTTATCTACATAAAGATCAACCGGCACTTGGGGGCTACAGCTCAAGCTATAAGAGTGTTACATAGGGAAGACCCGGCTTATTATTTGAAATATTAATCCGGCTCTTGGCGGCTATGGAAGGACATAAGGGAAAAGCTGGTAAAAATATTACCTCATATTTCTTCTTCATCAGGCTGACGAGCTTCAGCTCCATATTCCGGCTTGACTCCAGGCGGTTCAAAAACCCAGTGTGAAGCTCGTCAACAGTTAACTTCTCCAGCACAGGGTGTTCAAAGTTAAACTTCTCAGGCGAAGAAGCTTCAGCCTTGCCAGAGTGCCTTGACAGTACACGGGGCTCAGGAGTTTGGTGACCCGCCCCAGTAATGACAACTTCTGGAAGGACCGTGTCTTCAACAGCTGTTGAAGGGCTGGGCGGCTTAGGATCATCATTTGCAGGGTTTTCAGCGGCCGTGTCATGACCCGCCGGCTCAGATGGCTGGTGAGTATCGTCAGGAGCATCTTTCATAGTGTCACTGGGCTCAGCATGAGTCAAAGGGGAGGCCGGCTTAGCAAATGCTGGCTCCTGGGCAGAAGGGGCGGTAGCAGACCCGCCAGTCTTCCTTCGTTTCGCTTGTGCCCTGGAAGGTGCAGACGAAGGTTACATAGAGGTCAAGAGTGTTAAAACGTTTGGTGCAAAAGTAAAAATACGCACTCCGGGTTGATCTTCATTGGAGGCAACTTGGAGGCAGTCGAGTCGCCAGAGGAAGGAGGAGAGTCCTGAAGGCAGTTAAGGCAATACAAAGCAGAGTAAGGTTACAATGCAAGGTTGATTAAAGTTATGTTTCAGTTAAAGAATACCTCAGCTGGCCGTTTCCGTTGAGCCGGAGCATGTGATAACCCGGCCACGAGATCTTCAGAGCCGGCGCTCCGGGTCTGACGTCGGGAGGTGTGCTGTTGCTTTTTCAAAAGAAAATTGGGGTCTAAATGAGCAAGAGGATGAGAGAAGGGGACTTTCCGGACGACCCGCCGTACTCTGTCTTGTGGAAAGATCTCTGAGTCAGAAATGTCAATTACCTCAGGGGCGTTTGCGTGGCTCGCCTCCGTTTCGTCCTGTGAGTAATTATTGTCAATAAGTTGCATAAAGAGACGGCCAAGGGAGTCAAGTTCTACCTCCGAGTCATCAGATTCAGGCGGCTCTGGAGTGGCGGCTTTCTTCTTCTTCTGAGCAGGGGTTTTCACCTTTGGTTTCCTCGTTGGCGGGTTATACTTCTTTTTCCAGAAGGGGGAGTCGGCCTGTACGTAAGCCACCAACAAAGTTTAAAAGGTGCAAGACAAATATGACCAATTAAGGGAAAAAGGGTCTTACATCTGGAGCCGGGTTCTTGGCATAAAAGGGTTTAAGCCCGTTTTGTTGCAAACCGACTGCTTTTCACCTAGAAGACCTTTGACAGTGGAATTGATATCTTCATCGGTCAGAAGGGTGGCATTGAAGCAGAGGGGGTCATTGGGCTCACCCGTATATTCGTGCATAGGCCGGTCACGCCGACTCAGTGGCAGGTTCTTCCAGCTGACCCAGCAGCGGGTTAGATCGACGCCTGTCAAGCCATTGGCCATTAAGGCTCTGATCTTCGCAAAAGTTGGAGCGTATTTTGCTCGTTCTGTGGCTGACATCCGGTTTGGGAGGTCTCCAGAATTGGGAAGCCGGGTAGGGCGATAACCCGGCAATGGATTTTCTCCTTCTGGAGAAGTGTCTTTACAATAAAACCAAGTCTTGTTCCAGTCTTTTGGATGACTTGGCAAGGTAGGTATTGGGTATGGCAAATCTCTCCGTCTCTGGATTGTAATGCCCCCAAGCTCTAAACTTGGCCCAGCCGCCATTTCAGTTTGGCGGTTAACATAATGGTAGTCATGGAAGAGGTCAACAGACGGCTCTTCTTGCAGATAGACTTCACTCAAGACCTGGAACTGGCAAATGTTGGTGACTGAATTTGGGCCTATGTCTTGAGGATGAAGCTTGAAGAAGTGAAGAACATCTCGGAAGAATTTTGACCTGAGAGGGCTGAACCCGCGTAGGATATGATCAGTAAATATGATAACCTCCCCCTCCTTGGGCTCAGGCCTCTTTTCTGACCCTGGCACCCGCCAATGTATAACATCTTTAGCCGGCAACATGCCCGACTCAACAAAATCAATCAGAAGTTCTTCAGTAACGCCGGAGCAGACCCAATCACAGGATGATGGTGCCCTTGACATAATGGCGGGTTAGGCTGCAAAGGCACGAAGTGGGGCGGGTTAGAAAAATATTAAATGGATAAGACAGTTGTGATCGGTATAATGGTGAAGAGTTAAGCCGCCAAAGCATACTGACCAAGAGCCGGCCAAACATAATGGCGGGTTAGATGGACAAGGTGACGCTGGAAAATATGACTAAGTACAGAAAAACAGGTCTTACATATTGTTGTATCAGTTGCAAGATCTACGAGCAATGGAAATGAAATATATTCATGACCGAAAAAAGCAGATGAAGAACAGGCGGACGGTACGCGATGGAAACTGCAGTACAGATTCAAGGCAAATAGGGCATTGATATTAGGAGCATAACCGCAGTGGATGGACAGCACTACGGGGTGCGAGGCTATGCTTGGTGGTCTCTCTACGTTATGAACACCGATGAACACCGAAGAGCTCGGGAACCCTAATGGGGATAGATGCGGATTCGACAAGGGCCGGAAAGAATACCTTGTGGATGCGGACGCGCCGGCGAGGCTTTGGGCCAGTTCAGGTTGATGCAGTGGCCAGGCGATGGGGGCAACGGCGAGGTCCAGTTGCGGGCGGCGGAGCTCCGGAGGCGCGGTTGCTCGAAGGAAGAAGACGACAGCGACAGGAGAGGAGGCGGAGAAAGCGAGAGGGGGCACACGTGTCCCTATTTATAAGTTGGAAGGGCAACAGTGCGCGCGAAAATTGGGGAGGCACAGTGATGACTGACCGAGCGCGGCGCCTCGATTTTCGGGATGGCCTTTCAATAAAAAGATCCGTTATACACGTCATGGAATCTTTTCAGGATATTCGATATGACGTCATGGCGGGTTACAAGTTGTCTTTTCAGATGACAGAATATGAAGACTCGCCGCCTAGTGAATTGAAGATTGACATGAGCTGGCTCAAATCAACCTGGGGCCTAATGTTGGGGATATAACCCCGTAGTAAGACCCGCCCAGGAGGGGCCGGGTCGTACCTGGCGGCTCATAGCCCAAGACCTGTGAGGTGGGCCGGAAGATGAAGACCAGGCCGCATGGCGGCTTACCCAATGGGCTAAGGCGGAGGCCCAAGAGACGGAAGATGGTAAGAAGACCCGGGCGGTTAAGCCGCCCGGAGACGGCTTGCCCAAGGCGGCAAGGCGACTTAGAGACAAAATAGACTACGTTGTGTAAGACGGTTTACGACGTGTAACCCAGGGCCTTGACCTCCTATATAAAGGCGAGTCCCTGGGGCGGCTTAGACAAGAAACCCAAGTTATCGAGAACTAGGTCAAGCAATCCGCTCCCTTGTAATCGATACTCCAGTCAATACAACACAAGCAGGACGTAGGCTTTTACCTCTACTTGAGGGGCCGAACCTGGGTAAACTCGTGTCCTTCGTCCCGATCAACCCCTTTGGGTCCACTACCATGGCGTTGGCCTCGAACCTAAGTCTTCGGACATCTGCCGTGTTAAAACCACGACAGATCCCCCATATCCTCCTCATATTTGGGCTGGATATGAGGGTTGCCGGTCAGCCCGGGCATTTGAGGCCCGTTGAAGAAGCCCGTCTGGGTCGAAATTTCATGACCAGTCAGTGACCGGGCGGCTTGCCCGGGCGTATGAGGCGGGTTTGGGGCGCTCGGCTGTAGATGCTCTAATGGCGCTTCCCATGCCGGATCACCGGCTTCTTGCGGATGAAGGGCTCTGCTCCTTGTCTTCGCCTTGTCCGGCAAAGGTTAGCAGAATAGCATTACCCTAAATTATAGGGGCTAGAGATGCAAATATTCAAGTATGCACCTGTAGCTCATCTGATCTCGGTGAATAGTAAAATAAAAAACAAATACTAGAACAATTAAAAAAATCTGATATTTTTGCATGAAAGATGTTCAAGTGTATGATGTTCATGTCAAATTTTACAGTATTCAGACATCTGAGTAGCTCTCTGTAAAAAAATAAACTCAGTCCAAACAAACTGTAAACTTTCTCACATAACCCAAAGTTGTTCTTTAGTGATCTATAAACATTCCTATATTTCTTTGCGGAGGGGTACTTAGATGTCCAGACACTACCAAATAGTGCACGACATCATGTCCTCAAACATCTCCCATGCAAGAAAAAAAAATCACATTCTTTTGAATTTGCTTAGACATTTTACTGTTCATCCAAGGGAGCAGATTAGCTCGGGAGCCATTTCGCCACGTCTCTAGAGATGCTCTTAGTTAGTAGTACTGGTTTAACTACGTCGGTTGCGCGCCCTCTCACCGCACTGTGATTAACCTCAGTCGATCATTCAACATCTGGACGCATCACAAGTTGATATCCATGGGGAATTAAGTAGAAACCCCCGCGTCGCCTCCCTGGCGGCTCGGGGGAAAAGAAACCCTAGCCGCCGCGGTTCATCACCTCCCCGTCTAGTCTCGCCGCCGCCGGAGGGGACCCCCTGGCAAAGGCCGGGCCGGCCCTGAGGAGGGTGGCGGCGGGGCACTTGTCCCTGTGGTGGCGCGGGCGCGCGAGGCGCTCGGCGCGGCAGCTTGGAGCTGCGGGCGGCGGTGGCCACCGTCGCGGGATGGGCGTAGCAGCGCTCCGGATCGTGACGCGTGACGCCGGTGCGGCCTGGGCGTTCCCAGCTCGGCGGCCTTGGCTCAGTCTCCAAGATCTGGGGATCCCTTCTCCGATCTGGCCCTGGGTCGGGCTTCCAGGCCAGGTGCGGCCAGGAGGGCGGTGCAGAGGCGGCGGTCGTCTAGGCTGCGCGTTCGCGTGGTCATGGCAGCCAGCCAAGTGGTGGCGGCGGGTCTGCTCTCAGATCTGTCCGGTGGCGAGTTTGGAGTGACAAGACAACCGGTGAAGACCGAGCCTCGACTATGGTCATGGCGGACGATGACGGCGTCCCTTGGCGTCGTTATCTTGTTGAAGGCATCGTCATAGCATGTCGCGTCGCTCCTTTCGGCCTGCTCCGGGGGAAACCCTAGATCTGTTATTGGATCGGACGGTGGCGACGTCTCGCGCCGCGCTCCTTCCTGGAGGCATCGTTATGGAGCAGGTGCCGACTCGAGTGCACAGGTGGTGGAGCGGTGCTTCATCCTACACACTGAGGGTGGCGGATCTCGGCGGCGTGGCGCAGTGGAGACTCGGTGTCTGATGTGTGGCAATGGACTCGCGCAGGAGGACGACGTTGTCTGGCGTCATGGTGACGTCGATGTCAGAGAGGCCTGGCAAGGTCGATGCATTGGTATCTGCTCTGAAGATGGATCGATGGAAGACGGAGGTGACAGCCCTTGCAGCGAGCGCATGTGGTGCCCACTGAGAGTGCGCCGAACCGTGTGTGCCCCAGTCCAAGTATTGTGGCTTGTTGGGACATCCGGCTTTAGATGTTAGGATTTGGTACGATGTCTGTTTGGTATTAGGCTCGGACATTCGGCACACCTTCATCAAGGGGATAGGAGTAGCGACAGGTGTTGCCAAGATGGTGGTTTCAGGCTTACTGATGTATTACCTTGTAAGGTCTTTGTGAATAATTAATAATATGGCAGCATGCATCGTTCGGATGCAGAGGCCGGGGTACATCCTTTTCTAAAAAAATGGGTAATTAAGTAGTTACAAATACACGCATCGCCGGAGCGTGTACGTATATATGCCGAACCGTGAGTAGGTTGACGTGCACGGCACCTCACGGACGGCATGGACGCATGCATGCATGCCATCGACGTGCCGTTGCTGCTGATAGCACGCACGCACGCGCGCATGGCATGGACATGATCACTCACGCGAAAAGGAGTGGGCGACCGCGACCGATCCAGCACCACCGCTCGGCCAGGTCAGCGATCGAGCAGCTGACCACGCAATTCATATCCCCATCGCGGAATTCATATGCATCATGCGTGCAGGTAGGTAGCCCGGTCGATCTGATCTATTTTACCAGTACTCTAACTAGTACAGTTTTACAGTTTTACTCCCCTTGCAATATGGCCATGAGCCACTGATCTAGCTTACAGTCGAACAGTCGAACTAGGTCAACCCATCGGCATACGTAAAACGAACAGTGATATCCATGCATGGCCTCGCGGCGCTCACCTTCGCATATGCCCTGACCAAAGAGCCGGCGGATGTAATGTAACTGTAGTGCTGTTTGGGCGCAGACTCGTCACTGTGGGCTGTGATGAGGACTGAGACGAAAGCGGCGCGCACATGTTCCCAGTTGCCCCAAGGCATGTGCATCGTCACGGACGTCCATCGTCTTGTGTTGCACATTGCATTGCACCGTACCAACCGGCCGGCGACCGCTCTTCCTAGGTTCGTTCACACCGCCCCCTGACACATTTCTGCCAGACATGACGGATTTGATCCATCTCTATCTATCTATCTATCTATCTACAACTAGTAGAACGCCGCTGTAATTATATACAAATGAATTGAACTAATGATTAACATCGTTTTCAAGGTCGAAACTCCTTTCTTTCTCGTACGTCCGGGCGTGTGTGGACATCAAACAGACGTCAGATAGACTCCTTAAAAGTCAACCTTTTGGACAATCCGAGCTCCCCCAAATCCAGACCATGTGTGAGGAGAAATGCCATTGTCTGGATTATCCGTCATGTTATCTCCAACACAGGAACCCAACATAAAAAACCCACCCCATGACACACCATTCTCTTTTCCCGTTCGACCCTCCCCTTCTCGCTCAGTTTCCCGATTTTTTTTCAAAAGTACTACATATTTTTGAACAAATTCGAAAACCATATGTCATAATTGAAAAAAAGCAAAAATAGCACCCCGTCGGCCTCAGGTGGGCCGAAGAGGGGCCTGTCGGCCTGGGGCAGGCCGAAGGGGGCTTGTCGGCCTGGGGTAGGCCGAAAAGCGGGCTGTCGGCCCGGGGCAGGCCGAAAGGCACCTGTCGGCCTCCAGGAGGCCGACAGGCCCCTGGATAAGGCCGACCGGCCGAGACCTTCTTCCTCTCAGCACTCCTTTCACCCTCCCCCGTCATCCAGGCTCACCAGCTCCACCTCCCCCTCCCGTTGCTCTCTGGTGCTTGCACCCCCAACGCCGATCTCTTCGCTCGTCCACCCATTTTCGTATCGAACCCGCGTAAACAATAGATCAGGGCTCTCTCCGCCGGCGTACGGTATTTTTTTTTGCTTCCAACACAATCAAATGTCAACTTTCAACTCGGTTGTGGATTCAGTTCTTATTGGTAACTGTTTCTTTGCAGGTAAATGGCTTGCCCATTTTGTCGAGCTCCAAGTGGTCCTTGCTCTGCCTTTGATTCTGGTGCGTCTGTATTCACTGTGGTGCTGGATCGTCGATGTTCAAGGCGTGTTGTAAGATTCTATATCTTGTTTATCTGATTGTGGCATTTGGTTGATGGTGTTTTGGTTGTAATGTATTCGAATGCCTTTGTTTATATGATTATGATGTTTGCTTCCATTCTTGTTGTAGTATGTTCCGTGCAGTGTTAGATCACATCTTGCTCGGTACATTGAGGAGTGCAGAGCTTTAGCTATTCGGAGGGGTGACACAGATATTGATCTTGCTCTTCACAACAGTGAGGGTAACTTATACCACGTTCTGTTTACACATGGTCGGGTGAGCAGTAAATTCCATGGTCCTTCCTGGGAGGAACTTGTGAATGATTATGGTCTCCATCATCGTGACATGATGACTGTTAGGCTTGAGCACTATGGAACATGGTGTAGTGTTGATTTTCATCGGGATGGCGTTATGCTGTTCCCTTTACCCTGTGTTGGTAAGTTTTTTATTTGAGTGATTTTAAGTTTTGTTTCAGCTTATACGATTTGTTGTTGTGCTCAATTTGTGAAATTATTTTTTTGTAGCTCTTGAGGATCTGAGTGAAACTCAGAGGGAACTTGTTGACAGTTGTTTTTATAGTCGTGGTATCTTCGGTCTAAATTATCACCAAATGTTTGTCATGTCCCGACAGCTCTTTGTTGACAACTACATATTGTGGACTCCTTTTGTTCATAGGATTGATTCCATGAATGTCAATGGTCAACATATGGTGAGCTTTGTTTTTGGCTACTGTATATTTTTTTTTCTTTGCTCTAGTATAATGTTTTAAATTTGTAAGCTCAACATCATATAACTTGATGTTTTTTGTCAGGTTATTCCGACCATGGTTGTGAGGAGTTTGACGGAATTTGTGTCAATTCCTAGGACCGGTTCTTTAACTCTTGAAATTACTTTGGATTCTGAAGATGATGATATATCTGTGAGCATTCCTTGTTCCTACTTTATTGGCTTGGGTGATAGAATGGTGTTCAAGAAGGAAGGCTTCGGTAATTTTCTTCGGGCATCGTCTATTGAAGTCAACAATTTGGTGCTCATAACCTTCAAAGAGCGTGATCAGGAGCTAGTTGTTGTTTTCAGTCATCTGCCACAGTGATCGTACTATCTCGCCCTACTATCCCCCCATTTTCTTTTCCCGCCCTACTATCCCGCCATTTTCTTTCCCGCCACTTTTTCTCCCGCCATTTTCTTTCCCGCCTATCTTTCCCGCCTTTCTCTCCCGCCATCTTCTCTTGTGAACCTATATAACCACATCCGCAGTAAGGTGGGTGAGCAGGCCCTTCTGTCCCCCCCTTTCTCTCACGCCTTTCGCTCCCGCCATCCTTTCGTGGAGATGTCTCATCCTCATTATCCTTTTGATCGTAGTTTTCACTCTGGTATGTCCGATCGTCTTCTCAAACTAGCCGCCAATTTCAAGATGGATGATAGAGTAGTTCCATGGGAGGAACTCATCAGTAGTGACACCATAATGAATGAGTTGGCTCACTCATTAGCTAGGAGTGGGTGGCCTCCCAGGACATTTGAGGAGATACGGAAAGAACTTCTCAGGTTGCATGGCAGATGGCAGAAGGTCAAACTGCATAAGAGTGAATCTTACATCAGGCTTGGGAGGAAGAATTCAGATTTATGGTCAGCAGACAGTGAGGACGAAGACGACCTCTTCATGCCGAGCAGTAAGGTCAAGACTACCTCATCGTCGAAGGCCAAGAGTTGTACTTCGACAAAGGGCAAGAGATCTGCATCGACGGAGGAGGAGGATGATGCATTCATGTAGTACTGTTTTGTATCGTACTGTTTAATTTCAGTTGTAATGTTTAATTCAGCTGTACTGTTTAATTGAGTTGTAATGTTTAATTCAGTTGTACTGTTTAAGTCTCTCTAAACCAATTGACCAACTTTGTACTGAAGTTTTGTTGCCACTGACGGCTTCTCCCTCGGCCAGCTCGCTTTTCCCTTGCTTTTTCCCATGCGCAGACGCTGATTCCGATGCCCACACTGCAGCAAAATGAACCTGTCCCAGTCCGAACTTGTCCCAGTCAAAGGCCCGAACTTCATCCCAGATACAACCCGAACCTGTCCCAGTCAAAGGCCCGAACTTCATCCCAGAAATTTGTCGGCGCAGTAGTCCATTCGTTGACATAAGGGCTAATGTCGCGATGCCAAGAATCATGGGACTTGTTTCCTCCTGCTCGACTGTACCTGAGATTGAAATGCACGTTACATGATTAGTTATATTCTAAATGCAGACATGAATGTCAGGAATGTCAGGCTCTTGGCATAGACCGAACTAAAGTAGTATTACTTACTTGTGCACGTGATCTGGTAAGTGTGGAATAACAGGAATGTCAGGCTCTTGGCATAGACCGAACTGTCTCATCACCCTGTGAAGAGCCATCTCCTCAACCGTCACGTCGAACACCAACCTGGCCTTGGTCATCCAATAATGCCGATCTCTAGTGCACATTCCAGAAATCCCATCTGCACATCTGGAGGAAATAGCACGATCGGAGTATGGCTCCCAGATAACTTGATCCTCGTGCAAACTGTCAAACTGCGCCGTGAAGGAGGGGTAACAGCCTCTCACCTGGCTATGCGCAAACTGTCTCTGTATTTGACAACAAACATTAGCAATAGTATTGAATAGCGAAAAATAAACATTAGTAATTCGCCGATAGAAAATACCTCTCTCCGTGTCCAAACAGATCCCATAGTAGGCAAGTCGCCGATAGAAGGCACGTAAGTCCCAGCCATGTCCTCATAACCAAAAGATTTTTCAACGCTGACATAGGGTCGACCAATAGGGAATCTCTCATATGACCAGAGCTGCAACAGTAGAGGACATCCAACAAGACCTGATTTTCTAGACTTCAACTGGCAGGCTTTGCACAGGCCTCTGTACGTAGCCGCTAACACGGCAGAACCAAAACTCCTCTGCACAATGTCCCTCGGGCAACGTGCGTCAGCTATCTCTCGTGCAATACCGATGAGTCGTGCATCGACAGTGGTCACGTGGTTCTCCGTGAACATCATCTTGCCGAACAACCACATAATGTATGCCTCTAGGGATCGGTCAATCTGTGCCTCTGACAACTGAACATTGGGATATCCTAACGAGGCAATCTGAAACTGGCTCAACCACCTAAAAAGAGGCCCGTGACGATCTTTGCCTAGCACCGTAGTAGTTGGCACAGCAGCCAAAAAACGGCGATGCATCGATGCTAGCCAATCAGGTTCTGGCTCTAAAGGACCTATGGCAGCACCGGCCAGAGGTAATCCTAACAAGTAAGACACATCCTGTAATGTAGGCGCCATCTCTCCCCAGGGAAAGTGAAACGTATGTGTCTCTGGTCTCCATCTATCTACTAAGCAGGTAAGGAGTGACCTGTCGTAAGAGAAGCGTGAAACATGCTTCTTCTGTAACTGCATTGGTTCACCTGCCTCATCCAATTGTGCAAGATCAACCCACTCATCCAATGTACCCTCAACCAGCCGTGCCAAGGGTAGAAGTCCAGCCCAATTTAACCTACACAATAAATAGAATGTAGCTTACAGTTAGCGGCTATCAAAAGGATGTCAAACATAGTAAGTCTTTATACCGACACATACCTATCAACCCATGAAGGGTGTATCATCCAGTTAGACTTTGGGGTGCGAGTGATCACCACGCCTAAGTTCGTGCCCGATTCCATAAGTGCGCCTCGGTGCCCTCCATCGATATTACCATTAAGCAACGGATACGAAGCCATATCTGCAATCACAACATAGTCAAAACATCAGTAGGAAGCTGAACCTCATACCTCCTTTCCTGATTACCTATGAGTGTGACAGTGTGCTTTTTTGCTTTCTTTATCTTATGAGCCATGTACTCCATGACACGGCTACAATAAGGTGTGTTCTGATTAGCTGCAATATGCTTCTTTGCTAACTCGTGCCTTTCTCTGAAATATCTCAAAGTGCCATGGAATACGCCCTCCACAATAGCTGTCAGTGGCAATGCTCTATTCCCTCTGAGTACAAAGTTGTACACCTCTGCAAGATTGGTTGTCATGTGGCCATACCTAGCTCCATGGGTGTCATGCAGCAAAGACCAATTCACTGGAGGCTCTTTCTCTATCCACTCAGAAAAATTCTTTATTGCCCTGCCCTTCTTTCTCTTCGTATTAGGAGGGTCAATTGCCGGCAAGTCACAAAGACCTACTGGCTCCTCTAGCTCCGCGATGAGTGCTGCTAATTTAACCTGGTCTTTTTCCATTTTCTTCCTAGCAAGGACCTGCTTCTTAGTAAACTCATCTAGTTTTGACCAAATAAATTCGTATTTGCGCTGCTGGTTCTGCTTGCATAACTTTTTGAACAAGTTCATCAACCGTTTGTTCTTGAACTGTGAGAAAAAATTTGCACCCAGATGCCGCATGCACCACCGGCTTTGCAAGTCCTTCCAAGGTGTTGGCTCGTCAGCTGTTGGATTACTTAGTGTCTTCACGGCCTTCAATATACCTGGATGTCTGTCATGAATGACACACACGTTTGGTCGGTCCTTCACGATCGCAATTTTAACTTGCCGGAAGAACCATACCCAGCTCGGAAAGTTTTCACCCTCCACAAATGCCATCGCTAGTGGGATGATTTGATTGTTCCCGTCCACACCAATAGCAGTCAGGATTTGCCCTTTGTACTGACCAGTCAGGAATGTACCATCCACAAACATCACAGGAGGACAATGCCGGAAAGCTTCGATGCACATAGCGAAAGAGAAGAATACTCGCTTCAACACCTTGTGATCTGGTATAATCTCCAACCTCGTGTGTTGTATGTTAACATAAGTGCCGGGATTTCTCTCCTTCAGTATGTCAAGGAGACGGACAACATTATCATATGAGTCGAAGAACGTCCCAAACCTTTCCTCCATAGCCTTCTGCTTAGCCCTCCAAGCCTTCCCATATGGAATGTCATAATTCCATCTGACCTTCACTGCTTTCTGGATATGTTTTGCTTCCATATCTTTCTTCTCAACTATCTCAGTATACATGAGTTGCGCTATGAGAGTTGAAGTCAGGTTTGGATGACGAACCAACAGGTTTTTCCTCACACAATTATGTGGGACCACATTGGTGACAACCCAGTGGATGTTATACTTCGGCACGTGCCCGTGCACCTTCGCAGGACAACCTGTTTCAACACACTTCACGGTATATTTTGTTGGACTCGATATGTGTGTCCGGAAAACCCTCTGCGTAGACATAGCCCACTTTATCACCGCATACTTCAATTTTTTCTTTGTGTCAAACATAGCCCCGATCTGGACTTGGTTCACATTATATTGCCATGGAGTCTCATGGCCATCGTTGACATTAATGCCGGCGGATATGTCATGATCCCATGCTGAAGGAATGGGTACCTCCACTTCATCCTCGGAATTTTCTGAATCCAGATCCTCCGCAAACCCATCCTCGTCCTCTTCCTCCATCACCCTCTGCATTTCATCGCCTTCCTCATCCCCATCAGCAACACCAGAGCCCGTATCATGACCACTAACATTGTGTGGCACATAATCTGACTCTTTCTCGGCTTGACTAGCATCCACATCCGGTGGCTGTGACCCGGATACATAAATCGCGTTAGCAACTTGACTACCCTCGCCTGGTTCATACCCCATGTTGACTTGTACGAAATTCTCCTCCTTCGCCACTGGTTGCACTAGGGCATATGGGTGGATTCTTCGGTCTCTGAAACGACTTAACAGGGACAACCACTGCTGGCTCCTATCTATCGGCATCAACTCCCACTTGACATTTTTATAGGATTTGGTCCACAATGCATGAATACTGACGGAACAGACTTCAGGATCCAGCCCAAAACTAGTAGTCAACCAGTGCTTCAACTGCCTAATGTCCAGTCTGTCCGGGTCTGAAAGTGTCATGACGCCTTTTTTAAACTCGCTAAGATCAACCCCCAACTCATTATATCGAACATTACCAGGGCCGTAATAAACAGTCAAATTTACGGATTCTGACATTTTCACCTGTGGCAGACATTGCCAGCTTCTCATTATTCGCAACGAACAAATTTATACTAAAATAAACCTACATTTAAATAAACCTACGTACACTAAAAAAACCTACACTAAAAAGAATCTACACTAAAATAAACCTACACTAAATAAACCTACACTAAAAAAAACCTATACTAAAATAAACTAAAATGACTACTAACATAAACTAAATATACTTACACTACCAACACGCACACTAAATGTACACGTGCACGTACACTACATAAACTAATTTTACGTACAATAAAAAAACTAACCTAAACTAAAAAAAATCGGTATACCTTCGACGCGTGTGTCCCCTTCTTCTTCCTCTCCACCTTCTTCTTCCTCTCCACCCCACCACCTCCTCACCATCCACACCTCCACCACCCCACCATGGCTCCTCCAAACGAAAAAAATACTATACCATGGCACAAAATGAGACCGTACGCCGGTGGAGATGGGTATGATCTATTGTTTCAGCGGATTGAATAGGAAAATGGGTGGAGGATGGAGGAGATCGGAGGGGGGGCAAATTCGGTTTAGAAAACGAGAGAGGGAGAGGATGAACGCAGCAGCGAGGAGGAAGAAGGGCTCGGCCGGTCGGCCTTATCCAGGGGCCTGTCGGCGTCCTGGAGGCCGACAGGTGCCTTTCGGCCTGCCCCGGGCCGACAGCCCGCTTTTCGGCCTGCCCCAGGCCGACAGGCCCCCTTCGGCCTTCCCCAGGCCGACAGGCCCCCCTTCAGCCTGCCCCAGGCCGACGGGGTGCTATTTTTGCTTTTTTTCAATTATGACATATGGTTTTCGAATTTGTTCAAAAATATGTAGTACTTTTGAAAAAAAAATCCAGTTTCCCGCCTAGCGGGGACATTTCTCATTGTTGCCCTCTCCTTGGAAACCGAATGACGCCCACGTCACCTGCGTTGTGTGTTACAATAGGGACAATTTTCTAATATTTACAATATAATAGAGTGGGTTAAACCGACACATATTATTGCCACAAAACAACAAATAATTATAGAGATCATTTTCAAAGGTCCATTCAACTTTACAGATGCACGAAGTAAAAAAAAATAGGGATTCTAATTGTGTCGCAACAAGTACCAATATTTTTCTCTCATTTTTCATATCTCGCATCTATTTAGAGTTTACAAGGCCTTGAATTAAACATGTCAATATCATGATGAAGCGACATCATATGTTCCTTGAATTATGCAACTGATGCAACAACAAAAAGTACACATACACATTGACGTGGGAGTCGAGTGGCAACCTGAATATATTCCTAGTCACCAATAAGCTCCACCTCCAGTCCACACGCCATTCGTTGCTAGAAGGGATACATGTTAAATCGACGACGAGCACGCGAGCGAGGAGGCCGTGTCGTCCATGGCCGCGGCGATACAGCCGGAAATTACTTAAAATTATATACAGCCGCGACTTTTTTGCAATTACTTAAAAAATATCTCATATAGGACGTAGATACAGCCGGAAATCAAAGGGTATTTCCCCATATACAGTTTGTTAACTTGCGATGGACACAAGACTACTTCCGTCTCAAAATTATATACAGGCGGCAAGGTGTTGCTGGAGCATGGCCGGTGTCGTCCTTTTGGGGCCAGAGAAGGCGGTTGAATGTAGAACAAGTCTCGTAAGCCTTTGGATATTTTATTTTATTTAACTTTGGCAACCTATTTAGAACATTTTATTAACATATCGTGTCTGTCAACGTGTTCGAACGTGGTCTGCACATAGATAGTGTTTGTCTCAGGGGATATCATTGGAGATGCCCCCATAATAGCCACTCCGAACAACGTTGTATGCGCTATATTTTTGAAAGAACAATAGAAGTTAGATATAAACAGGGACCGACTAGGCTGATAAACATTTCATGCCAAGTCAATTCTTTCTTAACCGCATCCCCCCCCCCCCCCCCCCCCCCCCCCCCCCGCGCCCTCAACCTTCCGCCACTGTCGTGTTGGCGCCGCCATGGCCATTTGTCTAACCAGATAAACCTACATATTTTTCCGGAGCACTAAGATAGACACCTGACTAGTCTGCACACCCGCACCCGTAAGATATACCAAGAGGCTGATACTTCCCCGACGAGCCGGCGGCTGCTGCTTCCTTCCCTCTGGAATCGACTGACCCAAATGCAAATTTCAGACGACTTGCATTTAGCTAAAGTGGTATAAAGAATATAATGACATTACCAACAGTTGTCCGAAGAGCCTGCATTTGAATCTATTTGCGAAATGGCTAATTCTGACGAAATAATTTCCCCTCACTTAGTGTACCTGCAATGGGAGTTTTATAGGCGGTATCATGCATGTCAGGTAGGCATTTTTGTGAGGTGGCACACAACTAAATGAAGGAAAACTAAATTGGTTCATATCATGATATCGTATCATATTGAATAATATTGAATGTTGTACATAAACGAGACAATCCAAAATATTCCTATGCATGATATTATGCACTTGTGGAAGTAGTATTATGCACAAGTATCATATGCATGATAATACTATTTAATACACCCCATTGGAAGCAGTCTTAACTAGATAAGGTTTAATACACATACATGGTGTAATTTTACATCTTTTTATTATTGCCTAGATTTTAAATATTCTTTTATTGCATGCTATATATCCATTAACATGGTTAAGATATGCCAAAATGAATTTCGTTGACCCATTGCTAGATTTGGAGGAAAAAAAAACCCCTCACTTAACTAGATAAGATTAAATTCACGTATGGTATAATCTTATATCTTTTTGTATTATTGCCAAGATTAAATATGATTTTAATACACGATATATATTCACAATGCAGTGAAGATGTGCCAAAAGTTGACCCATTGCAAGATTTGGAGGAATTGATCAACGAAGATTAATTGTGTTAGCTACGAATACATCATCTCGGCAGCCCTGCATGGCCCGTAGCTAATTTGGCCCGTCGTCCGCAGGTAGACCCCGCCCACCGCCGTCCACGATAAAAAGACAAGATCACCACCACCACCGCACCACCCCACAAGGCAACGAGCCGAGCCGGGCGGGGTCCATTTCCCTCCCTCACGAGCTCCCCCAAAAATCCTCCTCCCTCTCCAGTCTCCACTACCGCGCTGCGCACACACACAGACCACCAATCAATCAATCGACCGGTCGACAATGGCGGTTCCCACGCCGCAGCGCCGGCTCCTGGCGGCCCTGCTCCTCGTCCTCGCCTTCGCCACCGCCTCGTCGGGCGCCGTGGCCTTCGCGGGGCCGATCAAGACGGTGGTGGTGGTGGTGATGGAGAACCGGTCGTTCGACCACATGCTGGGGTGGATGAAGCGGCTGAACCCGGCGATCGACGGGGTGACGGGCGCCGAGTGGAACCCGGCGAACGCGTCGGACCCGGCGTCGGGCCCGCGCGTCTACTTCGGCGACGGCGCGCAGTTCGTGGACCCGGACCCGGGCCACTCGTACCAGGAGATCCGGCAGCAGATCTTCGGGTCCGACGACGCGTCCGGCCCGCCCCGGATGAACGGGTTCGTGCAGCAAGCGACCTCCATCGGCGGGGGCAACATGACGGACGCCGTGATGAACGGGTTCGCGCCCGACAGCGTGGCCGTGTACCGGGAGCTGGTGGCGCAGTTCGCGGTGTGCGACCGGTGGTTCGCGTCCGTGCCGTCGTCCACCCAGCCCAACCGCCTCTTCGTCCACTCCGGCACCTCCGGCGGCGCCACCAGCAACAACCCCGAGTACGTCCTCCTTCTTCTTCAAGCCATTATTAAGTGATTGTTATCGTTCCCAAATCTCGAGCCCTGATTCTATCTATCTATACGGCGAATGCGTCTTGATTCGTTGCGTGTGATGGCGCGCGCGCGCGGTGGATTCGATCCCAACCTGCATTGCGGAGGGAGGGAGAGTGGTGGGTTGGTCGCCAACAAAAACAGAATAAATTAGATATATTGATGGTAGGTTGTTGGGGATGATGCGCGCTTAGATAGGAACAAGAATGTCGTGATCCTGCTAATTGTAGAAAAAATGCTAGCTATACGATCGAGGGAGTTGCGTATTAGCAATAGCAGCACGGACACGATCGATGATGGAGACGTTTTCTTAGAGTGGCCTGTACTCCGTATATCCTGTCCGTACATATACATATATAATATAGGCACCTTTGTGATTTAATGGATTCCATATTTTCTTACAAAAAATAGATGCTACATTTGTGGTTAGTTTTAATTAACTACTAGGAGTCTAATTGTTTTTTAGGGAGGAGTATAATTTGTTTGACTGTTCTAAAGCCTAAATCAACTCTGTACAATTATTTGGATTACACTGGTTCGGTCGTCAAATCAGTGGTCTTCTTCTCTTTTGGTCAAAAGTAGTAGTAGTACGTGGCAGCATGTAGAACCAGACGTTGCCGGAAGGAGCTACAGATTGCGCTGACGTTAGTGTGAATGAAGCAGAGTGGCCGATTTCATTAGTACATGGCCGGGACAGAGCATGCTAGCAATAATGCGAGAGGACACTGCCACTCTAGTACATGGCCGTGCACGTAGACTATAGTACTGCCATTGTCGGCAGGTTTCTCCTGCCCAATCCATGAAATGCTATAGGATATCAGACACAGCAATCTCCCCTAATCATACATGAGTGAGTACTTAACTCGAAGATCATAGGGACCAACTAATTCCTAAATCTGAACTAGCCTGCACAAACATGATGCAACTCAAACACAGACTCAAAATACCATACTTGAAAACTACTCCAGCAACGTAATTTTCTCGTCTCAGATCCGACATTGTTCCTCTGCGAAAACGTTCCTACTAGCTAGTAGTGGTACTACTACTTTCATCTTTTGTGTAGGGCAAGGGTAGCTCTTATCCGAGTGCTTTTCCGCTTCCTTGGTTGAGCAGCAAAGCACTCATGCGAAAAGAGCTTTAGCCTGACATTATAGTGTCTAATGTGACAGGACATCCCTCGCAAAAAAAAAAAAAGCGAGAAGACACTGCCACTCTAGCACGTACTCCCTCCATTCCATAATATAGCGTGTCCTCGGTTTTCGAGCTTTAAGTTTGACCGTAAATTTAACCAACGAGACCGATTGCGGCGGGAGCAAAAACTGAACCATTGAAAACTTCATTCGAATACGAATTCAATGATATAATTTTTACTTCGCCGCAATCAGTCTCGTTGGTTAAGTTAATGGTCAAACTTAGATTTGGAAAAACGCGGACGCGCTACGTTGTGGAATGGAGGGAGTACTAGTGTCACCGGTGTCATTAGACAGCCGACACGACGAACCCAAATGCCGGCTGCGAAATCTTTTTTTACATATATGGGCCACTCGTTGCTTTCTCGCGACTCTGCTTTTTGTCACGCTGCAGACATCAATCGCCACTGACGCTGGTGCTGGATGCGGCTAATCAAACAGGGTTAGGATAGACAGGTAGCACTGGCACTACTCCTAGTAGTACGATCGGGTCGTTAATCAAGTACCTAATCGCCAGAGGACGGTGCGCACGATCAATCATGCATCCATGTGAAACTGACGCGACCAGGCAGTACCTTGGCGACCTCTGGGCGGTGGCCCGGCCTCGCTGAACCGTGGGTCCAAAAAGTTGACCGGGCTCACCGTCAGTGAGTCTCTCTTGACACGTCACTTTCAGTGTATCGGTCGTTCAGCCAGTGACCAGAGTGGAAATCCGTGCATGCCCGGCCCGGTCCATGACACGAGAGCTGGCTGGCTGACAGACATTTATTCGGCCATGCGACCTCGCATGACATTTGTCGGTAGTACATGGGATGAAGTGAAGTGAGTGCCGGAAGACAGAAATGAGCCGAATCTCAGAAGACCTTGTATCAGCCGAATCTCAGCCCAACAGTGCGTGACAACCTGAGAACGGCCCAGCCCAGTCCACTGGATTGAGTCCATGGGCAGGAAGACAGAAATGAGCAAAACAAAGTTTAGCGCCCCTAAATTTCAGAAGGGATCCAGAGCACATGCTTTCTTTTACCTGTCTACAAAGACATGCTTTCTTTTAGGGCCTCTTTCATTCACGGGATTTTAGAAACGTAGAAATAAAAAAAAGTATATAGGGTTGGAGTGACATGTGCATTCGAACCCTATAGGATTAGCAAGGAATGTTTGATGTCACATAAAAACAAAGGAATCATAAAAAGAGGTTGGAGTGGATGTTAGATTTTCTATGAAATGTAGTACAGAATTATGGTAAAAATTCCTATGCGATCCAATTCAATGAATCGAAGGACCAATGTTGGAAAAATTACTATGAATATCAATCCTCCAAAAATCCTATGAAATTCCTTGGAATCAAAGGAGCCCTTACCCTCCACTCGAAAAAATGTTTTCTTTTCTGCTAAAAAAAATGTTTTCTTTTACACGAAGGAAGCATTTCGGGGAGCAGGAACAATATTGCTATCCTCAGTTGAACTGAACAGAGGACAACATGAGCGGTTCTCTGACAAGAGCGTTGGACGTTTGCAGGTTGCTGGCCAGGGGGTACCCGCAGCAGACCATCTTCGACAACGTCCACGACGCGGGGCTCTCCTTCGGGGTCTACTTCCAGGACGTGCCGGCGGTGCTCTTCTACCGCAACCTGCGCAAGCTCAAGTACATCCTCAACTTCCACCCCTTCCACAACGCGTTCCGGGACCACGCCCGCCGCGGCTCCCTCCCCAACTACGCCGTCATCGAGCAGCACTACATGGACTCCAAGGACCACCCCGCCAACGATGACCACCCCTCCCACGACGTCTACCAGGGCCAGATGTTCGTCAAGGAGATCTACGAGACGCTCCGCGCCAGCCCCCAGTGGAACGAGACGCTCATGGTCCTCACCTACGATGAGCATGGCGGGTTCTTCGACCATGTGCCCACCCCCGTCGACGGTGTGCCGAGCCCCGACGACATTGTTGGCCCGCCGCCGTATAACTTCACGTTCAATAGGTTGGGGGTGCGTGTCCCGGCCATCTTGATCTCTCCATGGATTGAGAAGGGAACAGGTCAGTCATCACTAATTTTTAATATGTGCAAATTAGATGCTAGATTTGCTCAATGTGCATTCGTCAATGATGTTTCTTTCGGTTTCAGTTGTGCATGGGCCGAATGGAAGTCCAACCCCGACGTCGCAATTCGAGCATTCCTCGATCCCCGCAACTGTGAAGAAGCTGTTCAACCTGCCACAGGATTTCCTGACAAAAAGGGACGCGTGGGCCGGGACCTTCGAAGGCGTCGTGCAAACCAGAACTGAACCGAGGACAGATTGTCCAGGTAATTTGTCAACTTCAGCATACGACTTGGTGTCACCACTTGGCTTGCTTTGTACTGTTGCGATGAGCTGCTTGCTTATCCATGTAAGTTATGACATACGCGCAGAGCAACTCCCGATGCCGACGAGGATCCGTCAGACGGAGGCGAACGAGGAGGCGAAGCTGAGCTCGTTCCAGCAGGAGATCGTGCAGCTGGCGGCGGTGCTGAACGGCGACCACCAGCTGAGCAGCCTGCAGGAGAGGATCAGGGAGAGGATGAACGTGAGGGAAGGCACCTCCTACATGAGGTCGGCCGTGCGGCGCTTCTTCGAGGCCGGCATGTCGGCCAAGCGGATGGGCCTCGCCGAAGACGAGCAGATCGTCAAGATGAGGCCCTCCCTCACCACCAGGATGACCTCCTCCCCTGAAGATCAAGATGATAGTCCGTAGAGAGCACCGATGCATGCATACATACATAGGATGAAGATTGATGTTGGGATCACCAAAATTCCTAGTACTACACACACATATATATAGAAGATCGATCAACCAGAGTAGCGTAGCCAGTACGATGTGGTGTGCTCGTGCTACATGTAATGGAAGTGCTGTAGGATGGATGGATGGATGAATGGATTCGGTATGCATGGGCCGTAGAAAATGAACCGTTCGACACACTGCCGTGTCACCCCGTGTATGTGCGAATTATTGTCCGAAAAAAACCACCTGTCCAATGCAATTGACAGAAAAGACCACCCCTGGATCAAATTGCCAAAAAAAACCACTTGGTTCGTGGCGGCAGGCGCGTCAGCCGACACCAGGCGCCTGCCGCCACAGGCCGAGGCGGCAGGTCACAGGGAATCATCTGGAGCGGCGAGCCACAACGGAACGGGATAGTCGATGGGCCCTGCCTCCACGACCGAAGGCAGCAGCATCGCTGGCCAGTGGGTCATGCCGCCACGCCCAAAGGCGGCATGCACTGCTGCTGCTGCGGCCAGATGTATCATGGCATTTTCACCATTGGCAGTTTGACAAAGCCATGCATGTGCTGCCAGAAACACAGTAGTCAACGCATTAGTATTTTTTCACTTACCTATTTTGGACTGATTCTTGTGGCTGTGACTCCCTATGGAACTTTATTACTCATTAATTCTATGCATATCCGGTTGTTCGACAGTAGAGCTGCACCTAAGGCTGGTGGGGAATATCATGGACGCGGACGTTTGGAACCTGGGTGTATATACACCCTATATGCAATTTTTTTTAGCAATTCAACAACAAGTCAAAAAATTCTGAAAATATTTTTGAAATAAACTTGACCTTTCATTGTACTTGTGAAAAAAATTCCACAAAAAGAAAATTGCAGTTTGACTTCTTTTAAAAAAAAGACAAATTTTCGGTCAAAATAGTGTCAATAGTGATCTATAGTAGCAAATAAATTTTGACTTTTTTGCCCAGAAGTCAATTTTGGTTTTTTTTCTTTGAAATTTTTTATACTAGTGCAAAACAAAGTCAAGTTTAATCTAAAAATCCTTCGGAACTATTTTGACATTTTAATTAATTGTTAGAAAAAATTCCCCATATAGGGTGCATATACAAGCAGGAACCAAAGTGTATTTCCCGGAATATTATATGCTAATATCATGCATATGATACTAGTGTATGATACTACCTCCCTAATGCATTGTATCATATGTTAGTATCGTATAGTACTCTATTTATTGTAATGCATGACACATAGTAGCATAGCATTTATTATGATACGGTATCATAATATGATACTCAACCTCCTTTTTCTTCATTTAATTCTATGTCACCTCATCAAAATGGCCTAATTGGCATGCATGATACTACCTATGATACTTCCATTACGACCAGCCTAAAATTTGGTCCATTGTAGTGCTGCCAGAGTACTACTTTTTGCAAGGGTAACAGCGCAGGCTAAAAATTAAAGGTAAACTAACATAGGAGTATACTGGTATCCACAGAGGAACAGTAGCCGCAGCAGTGCATGCCGCCTCTGGGCGTGGCGGCATGGCCCATCGGCCAGAATTGCTGCCACCTCCTGGTTTGGCGGCAGGATCCACCGCCCATCCCGTTCCGTCGCGGCTCGATCGCTCCTGACGATTCCGTGTCACAGGCCACCTGCTGCCTGGGCCTGTGGCGGCAGGTGCTGCCGCCTCCGCGCGTGGCGGCAGGCGCCACGTGTCGGCTGACGCGCCTGCCGCCACAAATCAGGTGGTCTTTTTTAGCAATTTGATCCAGACGTGGTCTTTTCTGTCAATTGCACTGGGCAGGTGGTCCTTTTAGACAAAAAATCTGTATGTGCATGCCAGCCAATGGTCGGCCAAGAAAGAGGACTGCACAAGGAAGTCCATGGATCCTTGCAGCAACCTGCATGCCGTTTATGAATCGTCATCAAGCAGCACATAGTTCATCCTGACCATCACCGGGGAGTGGACTAATAAACCTAACTAACAGTGTATGTTTTATTAGTTTATAAATATATTAGATTTGATTTCGGATCTTGACATTGTGGCCATCATTGCCAGTCTAGCTTAGTTGGTAGAGCGCAAGGCTCTTAACCTTGTGGTCTTTTGTTCGAGCCCCAAGGTCGGCGTTCATTTTACGGACGACTTGTTATTGTGGACAATGACTTCCCACAACAATGTTTGTGGAAAATAAAAGTTCCTACTAAAACTGAAGTGTTTTTATGGCCTATGGTTAAGAAGAGCATATTGACCCAAGACAATTTGCTGAGGAGATGCTGGATAGGTAAAAAATGTTGTGCTGTTTGTGGTATTGGTCATCCTTTTCCAAATGCTTAGTTTTTAAATTGGTTTGTAGTTTGTTCAAATGTGCTTTGATTAGAGATATTTTCCTTACAGTTTAAACACTTGTTTTGGTGCTTGCATTAAAAGTTCTTCAAAGATAAATAAGAATCTGGTAATGATGCGGTTTCTGCCATGTTCTGGACAATATGGAATGCATGGGTGATATTGTGTTTGACAGAAAACAGATTAATGATCCTATTATTCTCATCAAACTGATATGCCACTGGATATGTTCTTCGAACATTCTACTGGGGTGTTGATACTGGCTGCAGCTGGGAGCAAGAATCATAGAGAAGGTGGCAAGTGAGGTGTATAGATGTTCACAAGGGTGGAGACCACAAGTTCTTCAGGATCAGTAGCTGATTCTGGACTGATGATTTGGAATTTTTTCTGGAGGCTGACCTTTGCTTGGCGATATCTTTCCCCTGGATGCTGATGCCTGCTTTGGTTTTATCTTCTGTATTTGTATCCGTGGTTTGGCCCTAGGTTTGGTGCTGATAGTTTTTTATAAACCTGTGGTGGTTTATGTAATATTTGTGTGTGCCATTGTTTGTGTCATTGGTGTCTAGGTTCTTCATTTGGCGAGCTAGTTTTCTCTCAGGTGTTTTGCCGCTTGGTTTGATGATATTTTTAACCTTGTTGTAGTTGATGGTGGGAGTTTGTTTGTAAGATACGAAGCAGATGGTTTGTTTAATAGAAATCAGAGAGGAAGGCCTCTCAAAAAATGTAAGTTCATTGAATTTGCAATTTGGGTTAGTTGATTTTGTGGGACAAGCAAGAAAACTGGAGGAAGAAGAAAAAAAGACTACCGTGGGATCATATCTAAAGGCCTAGAAAATTGACTTATCCAAATAAATTTTCAGGTAACTTACATATAGCTAATTCCTTAATACGTATTTCAGTAGGAAGTATTTTGATATGTTTTGGTATATTGGGTGCTATGACTCTGAAGTCTGAACCATGTAACCCGAGTGGATATTTGGTTACTCCCAGATTTAATGAAAAAGCAGGTCATGCAGCCCTCTAAAGGGTTTGGAGCCAAGGATGACAAGTCAACCCCTTCATATTCACCTTTTCCATTTGTTTCGGGCATCTGAATTACTCAAGAAACCCACAATCCAATTTTAGGAGCACGGACAATCTCTGGAGACAAAAGGTATTCACATAGATCAATTACTGTCTGTGCATCATCATTACAAATTTTGTACTACTACCATGTAATAACAATCGAATGAATGAACGAACGAACGAGCAGCGACGGAGCTATATGCAAGTGCGAACTGTGGTATATGCTTGCGTCCGGGGTCAGGCTAGCTAGCTCTAGCTCATCATGATCTTGAACTCGTCGAAGCTGAGCACGCCGTCGCCGTCAAGGTCGAACCTGCAGATCATGGCGCGGCACTCGCCGGCGCCCCGCTCGGCGCCGAGCCTGCCGAGCATCCTCCCCAGGCTGGCCGGCGTGATGCAGCCCTGCCCCTCCATCTCGTACATCCCGAACGCCTCCCTCAGCGCCCGGATCCTCCGCTCGTCGTCCTCCTCCCCAGCGTCGTATGCCCAGGCCGCCTGCTGCGCCAGCTCGAGGAACTCGGCCTCGCAGAGCAGCCCGTCGCCGTCCGCGTCTGCCGACGCCACCAACGCCTCTGCCTCCTCCGCCGGCACGTCCTCGCCCAGCGTCGCCCACATGCAGCCCCGCAGCTCCGCTGCCGAGATCCGGCCGTCCGCGTCCTGGTCCAGCGACGCGAACAGCGCCCTCAGCTCGCCCGACTTCGACGTAACCATTCTCCCCGGATGATCAACGCTAGAGAGGCTCTTAATAAGACGACTTTAGTAGTTGATCTTGATCCTGCCCGTGCTTCCTAGATCCTCTGCTTGGTATAAAGCTGTACGTTGCTGCTGCTGCTGCATGATCTTGGAGGGAGGTGCTTGTGTGTATATATACTCTGGGCGGGACGCGGTTCTTGGAAGCTTCACGGCATGCCGGGAGAGAGGAAATATGCCGTTGCCGTCGTGGACATGCCGCGTCTCGGATTGGACTGCGGGTCGTTATTCTTCTGGTCTTGGTGGTCAACCACGGCAGGCTAGTATTCTCCAGGACTGCGGGTTATTCTTCTGGACTGGGTGGTCAACCGTCAACCACTGGAGGTCAGTATTCTCCAGGAAATGGATTCGAAACTTTCGCGTGGCGTCCGTGTGTCGATCAATTCGAGATGGTTTTCGCGGAGGAGAAACAAAGAAAAGCGCGCGGGGGAAGAGGCGGCGAAATCTGCTGCTTCGTTCCGGGAGAAGAAAAGCCGAAAAGACGAGTGTTGGTTGCGCATTCGTGCGGGCCGACTTGGCAAAGAGGGTCGGCGTCGGTTGGAGTCGCATACACGCATCTGTGTGCAGTACTACGTGCTTTGCAGGAGAAAAAAGTGCCGGCCGCCCCCGCGTTCGTGTGCGAGGTTTCGTCAGTAAATTCATTCCATGTCGGCATGACGGCATCATGCCACTGTTGTTGGATGGAGCAATGGTATTTTGCCAACGGTTTGGTTGGGAGCGTTGAAGCAACGCCTACACATTTCATTTGCCTCCGTTGATGAACGAACGGTGCGTGATTTTCGTGATAGACTTGGTTCTGCTGGGGCAACTCCAAAGCAGACTCTTAAATCGCCTACAACCATTCGTACGGCACGGTCCAGACGTGTTTAGCCATCGAATGCATGCCTGTATCGGTCCGCTAATCACCTACCCACCGCTGCCACCCATGTTGTCCATCGATTCGGTGGCGCTGATTCACTCCCACCACTGGTGGCGCCTCCTACTGCCTGCGGCGCCAGACGATTGTCTAGCCGGCGGTGCATCCTGACTATCAGCAGCTCGAGTTGCTAGCCCGACGGCTGCCAGCCGACCTACACACAGATTCGATGAGGTCGTTGCTTCTTCTAGCGCTGTTAGTGCCTCCCGAAGCTTCTATCCAACACATGGTGTTGCCATCCATGACAGAAGAGACGGACAACTTCCACGCATCAATCTGACCTTGTGCCTCCCGGATACAAAGGGTGAGGTCGAAGAAGTTGCACGGGGTTGCCTCCTTGGGCACAACACTTTGAAGGTGTCTCCATCGCCGGCCGACGAAACGTCCGAAACTCCCTGAGCAGATTCAGCTTGTTTCAAAAAAGGCTCGCGCCGCGTCCGGTCCTGGAATTGAAACCGGAAGGCCCAGTCCTGCATCTGGTCATGTCTGCTATTATAAAAATGGCAGGCCCGGGCAACACTCTCAAGTAGGTTGGCGAAGCGCCACACTTGTGTCATCTCAGCATAAGCGTGTCGTACGAAGATACACTTCAAGAGATATGGCTTACGAGATATAATTTCTGATGTCTGCTTCAAGTCTTCCTCTGCAAAGGAACAATTCTACTTGGCTTCATTTAGATCATGGGTCTGCTTGCGCAGATTCATGGCCAAGGTGTCATGCTCCTTCTTGAGTTGCCCATGTTATTCGATGTGCTTCGTCACAACTTGCTGGAGGAGGGCATTGGCTTCCTGGGAAGCCTTACATGCCTCTTCCTCCGGAGGAGCATGGCTGTCTTCTAGGTCGTATCCTTTGAGTATTGAATTTCATCCCAGGCTAACTCAACTTATTGTTGAGCCATCCGGAGCTGGGCCTCCAGCTCGAAAATGCGTCGGTCGGCGACTGCATTGACACCGACAACTTATGTTAGAAGTGAGAAAATCTAGTTGCAAATATGTTGGAAGAAAAGCAAAGGCGTCTGTTGTAACATACATGTCGTACCGCCAACTCTCTGCTCAAGGGTTTGAAGCCTCAGCTTGGCTGCTTCCAGCTACTCCTTCGCCGTCACAAGGTCGTGGCAGAGGAATTGGATCACCTGGCCGGCATTTTGCACATCACAAGCAACACCAAATATCCGGATCAGTCCGGCATAACCCACAGAGATTATGTCACGAGGTGGCCTCATCTCGCGGACCACGGTATCGTGGCTAAATTTATCTATTGGGACCGTTTTATTGGCCGTAGCCTCCCCCCCCCCCCCCCCCCCCCCCCCACCAATGCTAGTTTCCTGACCCAAACACAAATTCGTTTCACACCCAAAAAATAGAAAAATTGTAGAGAGACCAAAAACTAGTAGACAAAAACTATCCAAAAGCAAATAAATATACAATACAAAAAATTCCGAAATGATATTTGCATTGAGATTTCACAATGGAGTGTACAAGAAATTAATTGCCAACTGAAATACAAAAAAAATACTACCGTTTAGTATGTTACAAAATGAAACATTCATACAAAAAATAGAAGAATGTACAAATGTAGAGAGACAAAAAATTAGTAGAAAAATCGCCATGATGAAAATTAAAAAGAAAACACAAAAATGTTACTAATGGCAACATTTATGAATTATGTTCTCTAAAAAAGACATGACAATTGTTTGGAAAAATGTGGATTCCAAAGGAAGTAATTGTAAGTTTCCATGTACATGGAGAAAATAAATATGTAAATAAATAAAAAAGGCTTATGGAAAAAATGTTGTGATTTGTTTTTTCCTTGGTTATGAAAATAAAATTGCCATGAGAATATGAAATAAATTTTCCATGTGTTTAAAAATTATTCGTTGTGCTCGTGGAAAACAAAAAATTACGATGTATTGGAATATAAATTTTCCATTGTCAATTAATTTAACTTGCAATGGTCTATGAAATTAACCTAACTCTTATTCATGACAAAATATAAAGATAAGTGGCATGGGAAATTTGATTTTGTGTTCTCTATCTGATGGCCAATTCAGAAAAAACATAAGGTACATTGACATGATAGTTAAAAAAATGCCATGAACATAGTTTGTTTACATGGCAAAACAATCTATATTTCATGGCAAACAATCTCTAACATTGCCAGGACTATGAAAAAGAAGCGATCACTAATTCATGGCAGAAGTGAAAAAATTGGTTCATGCAAATTTAGGATGTTTTGTTCTATTAAAATAACATATAATTACCATGACAATCTTGTAGACTGATTTCCATGACAACTTTGCAATGCAACATATAACTGTTTTTATAAAAAATGTCATTTGCTCTTGGCAAAAAATACGTACTAATTGCCATGGCAATTTTGCATAATGTGAAATTAGGTGAAAATTGCTATCACAACAGGTCAACCCCTTCACATGCACCTTTTCCATTCATTTGAGGCATCTGGATTCCTCAAGGAACCCGCAATCCAATTCCAATAGCACGGACAATCGCTGAGACCATATAATGGTATTCACATAGATCAATTACCGTCTCTGCATCACCATTACAACTTTTTACTAGTAGAATACCATATAACAATCGAATGAATGAATGAATGAACGAATGAACGAACGTATGCAAGACGGAACTAGGAGTAATATATCCTTGGCTCCAGGCGCGAGGTCACTAGTACATAACAGGGCTTTGGTCCAGGCCGGGCCAGCCCATTAGTCCCGGTTCAGTCACGAACCGGGACCAATGGGGGCAACGGTCCCAGTTCGTGAGGCCAGGGGGCCGGCCGGGCCTCGTGGGGCATTGGTCCCGGTTCGTCTGGACCCTTTGGTCCCGGTTCCAGACACGAACCGGGACCAATGTGCCTCGCTCCTGGCCCACAACCATTGGTCCCGGTTCGTGGCTGGAACCGGGACCAAAGCGGGTCCTTTAGTCCCGGTTCCAGCCACGAACCGGGACCAATGAGATGCCTATATATACCCCCTCGCCAGCGAGCAGAGCACTCCACACTGCTTTGTTTTTCTGGCCGGCGAGGGGAGAGCTTTGTGGTGCTCTAGCTCACCTCCTATGCACATGAGGTGTTCGACGAAATGCCCGAGCCACACTTAAGCTTTCTCCTCTCGAAGCTCCTTGTCCAAGCTCTATTTTCCTCAAGATTTGTTTAGGTTTGGCGGTCCGTCCTGTCCCGTCCCCGTCCTCACCGCCGTCGATCGCCCGCGCCCATCTCGGCGTCGGCACCACCGTGGTTAGCCTCTTCTTCTTATCTTCTTTCTAAAAGAAAAAAGTTCTTACTTGTATCATTTAGATAGATAATTGTGTAATTTTCTTACTTTTATGATTGATTGTTATTATATAGTGCCATGGTCATGGTATCCGCCCACGTTGGCCCTCGTCCGGTCTATGTTTTAATTAGATGCTCTAGAGAGCTATATGTTGTTCAATAATGAGAACTATGTATGAACGTTATGTATTTATTTTGGTCACTACTGTACTTTGGCTTTAATGTGATGATGAATATCTATTAATTTGGTCACTTCTCTATTCATGATATGCACGCAGATGAACCGGCAATGGATGTACGGTGACCGAAGCACCTCCGAGTATATTGAGGGCCTGCATAATTTTCTCGAAGCGGCTGAGGCAAACAAGCAGAATGGTTTTATGCATTGTCCATGTACTGTCTGTGAGAATACGAAGGCTTTCTTCAACTCTAAAACCCTTCACTTCCACCTGCCTTAGAAGGGTTTTATGCCACACTATAATGTTTGGACCAAGCACGGAGAAAGAGGTGTTATGATGGAAGACAACGAAGAAGAAGAGGATGACGACAACTACCCGCCCCCTGAATACGGTGATGTTGCAATGGGGGAAGCTGAAGATCAAGAGGAACCAGACGATGTGCCCGATGATGATCTTCGCCGGGTCATTGTTGATGCACAGAGAGAATGCGAAAGTGAAAGGGAGAAGTTGAAGTTCGATCGCATGTTAGAGGATCACAAAAAAGGGTTGTACCCAAATTGCGAAGATGACAACAGAAAGCTCGGTACCACACTGAAATTGCTGCAATGGAAGGCAGACAATGGTGTATCTGACAAGGGATTTAGTTCGCTACTGAAAATAATGAAGAAGAAGCTTCCAAAGGATAACGAATTGCCCGGCAGTACGTACGAAGCAAAGAAGGTTCTATGCCCTCTAGGATTGGAGGTGCAGAAGATACATGCATGCCCTAATGACTGCATCCTCTACCGCGGTGCGTACGAGGATTTGAACGCATGCCCGGTATGCGGTGCATTGCGGTATAAGATCAGAAGAGATGAGCCTGGTGATGTTGAGGGCCAGCGCACCGGGAAGAGGGTTCCTGCCAAGGTGATGTGTTATGCTCCTATAATACCACGGTTGAAACGTCTGTTCAGAAACAAAAGGCATGCCGAGTTGATGCAATGGCACAAAAAAGACCGTAAGAAAGACGGGAAGTTGAGAGCACCCGCTGACGGGTCGCAGTGGAGAAAGATCGAGAGAAAGTGGAGCGACTTTACAGGTGACCCGAGGAACGTATGGTTTGGTTTAAGTGCATATGGCGTTAATCCTTTTGGGGAGCAGAGCAGCAAGCATAGCACATGGTCTGTGACTCTATGTATGTATAACCTTCCTCCTTGGTTGTGCATGAAGCGGAAGTTCATTATGATGCCAGTGCTCATCCAAGGCCCTAAGCAACCCGGCAATGACATTGATGTGTACCTAAGGCCATTAGTTGATGAACTTTTACAGCTATGGAATGGAAGAGGTGTACATGTGTGGGATGAGAACGAACAGGAGGAATTTGACCTACATGCATTGCTGTTTGTAACCATCAACGATTGGCCTGCTCTCAGTAACCTTTCAGGACAGACAAACAAGGGATACCACGCATGCACACACTGTCTGAAGATTATGAAAAGTTTCATGAAATTCCTCCCTTCAAAGTCAAGGCTGACCCAAGCACCCTGTTAAACGATGAAGATTATCCATGGTTACGGCGCAATAAGCAAAGGACACAAGCGAATAAAAAGTGAAGACTTTCTCTCCATAACTATATCATTGCAGTTACATGTGAAGAAATGAAATTCCTTTTGTAACACATGAGTTTTCGTCCGAAACCCTGATACTTCGAAAGAGATTGTCCGTTTTGTACACGAAGTGCATCCAGTTTTTGCCGTAACCCTCTCAACTTTTAATAACATGCTATGTGGGTGAAATGATGACACCATGCCAACTTTCAACCTTTTCAGAGTTCATTTGAAGTGCTTTTCAATTTCAGGGTTATTTAGCTCAAAAAAATCAGTAAGTGCATGAAAAATACCAAATGAAGTCAGAAAGGGTTGAAAATTGATGATGTGGCTTTGAATGGTGCATTTTAAACACACAAAAAGTCTATAGTTCAAATAAGTTCAAAAAAATGAAATCCCTTTGTAACAGATGAGTTTTCGTCCGAAACCCTGATACTTCGAAAGAGATTGTCCATTTTGTACACGAAGTGCATCCAGTTTTTGCCGTAACCCACTCAACTTTTTAGCACATGCTATGTGGGTGAAATGATGATACCATGCCAAATTTCAACCTTTTCAGAGTTCATTTGAAGTGCTTTTCAATTTCAGGGTTATTTAGCTCAAAAAAATCAGTAAGTGCATGAAAAATACCAAATGAAGTCAGAAAGGGTTGAAAATTGATGATGTGGCTTTGAATGGTGCATTTTGAACACACAAAATGTCTGGAGTTCAAATAAGTTCAAAAAAATGAAATCCCTTTGTAACAGATGAGTTTTCGTCCGAAACCCTGATACTTCGAAAGAGATTGTCCATTTTGTACACGAAGTGCATCCAGTTTTTGCCGTAACCCACTCAACTTTTTAGCACATGCTATGTGGGTGAAATGATGATACCATGCCAAATTTCAACCTTTTCAGAGTTCATTTGAAGTGCTTTTCAATTTCAGGGTTATTTAGCTCAAAAAAATCAGTAAGTGGATGAAAAATACTAACTGAAGTCAGAAAGGGTTGAAAATTGATGATATGGCTTTGAATGGTGCATTTTGAACACACAAAATGTCTGGAGTTCAAATAAGTTCAAAAAAATGAAATCCCTTTGTAACAGATGAGTTTTCGTCCGAAACCCTGATACTTCAAAAGAGATTGTCCATTTTGTACACGAAGTGCATCCAGTTTTTGCCGTAACCCACTCAACTTTTTAGCACATACTATGTGGGTGAAATGATGATACCATGCCAAATTTCAACCTTTTCAGAGTTCATTTGAAGTGCTTTTCAATTTCAGGGTTATTTAGCTCAAAAAAAATCAGTAAGTGCATGAAAAATACCAAATGAAGTCAGAAAGGGTTGAAAATTGATGATGTGGCTTTGAATGGTGCATTTTGAACACACAAAAAGTCTGGAGTTCAAATAAGTTCAAAAAAATGAAATCCCTTTGTAACAGATGAGTTTTCGTCCGAAACCCTGATACTTCGAAAGAGATTGTCCATTTTGTACACGAAGTTCATCCAGTTTTTGCCGTAACCCACTCAACTTTTTAGCACATGCTATGTGGGTGAAATGATGATACCATGCCAAATTTCAACCTTTTCAGAGTTCATTTGAAGTGCTTTTCAATTTCAGGGTTATTTAGCTCAAAAAAATCAGTAAGTGCATGAAAAATACCAAATGAAGTCAGAAAGGGTTGAAAATTGATAATGTGGCTTTGAATGGTGCATTTTGAACACACAAAAAGTCTGGAGTTCAAATAAGTTCAAAAAAATGAAATCCCTTTGTAACAGATGAGTTTTCGTCCGAAACCCTGATACTTCGAAAGAGATTGTCTATTTAGTACACGAAGTGCATCCAGCTTTTGCCGTAACCCTCTCAACTTTTTAGCACATGCTATGTGGGTGAAATGATGATACCATGCCAACTTATCAGAGTTCATTTGAAGTGCTTTTTACTTTTTTTCAAAACATCGTGGGAGTGGAGTTTAAAAAAGAATCAACTATTAAGCTTTTATAAACCTCTAGTATTTTTGAAACTATAATTATATAAAAATTATGCAACTAAAATTATCAAAGTATTTTTTGTTCAAAACATTAATAGCAAAAAGAATATAATGATAAAACACACTTGAAATAAATAAAGCAAAAAATAAAACAAAAATAAATAAAGCAAAAAACAAAACAAAAATAATGGAAATTATGCAACTAAAATTATCAAAGTATTTTTTGTTCAAAACATTAATAGCAAAAAGAATATAATGATAAAACACACTGTAAATAAATAAAGCAAAAAATAAAACAAAAATAAATAAAGCAAAAAATGAAACAAAATAATGGAAATTATGCAACTAAAATTATCAAAGTATTTATTTGTTAAAAAGAATGAACTAAAATAACAGTAGAAAAATATTGAAAAAAATTTAAAAAAATAAATAAAGCAAAAAACAAAACAAAAATACAGGAAAAAAATAAAAAAAATGCCGCCTACTGGGCCACCAGGGCATTCAAGCCCGCAGAAGGCCCATAGGCCCACAGGCAGTTGCAAAGTGGTTAGGCCCGTAAGCCTGCGGTAGAGAGGAGCTCGAGACGTTAGGTGCAGCCGCGCTTATAAACCAGTACGACCGCTCCTCGCTCGGCGAGGTGGGACTAAACTCCCACCGTGCCAGGAACAGGGCTTTCGTCCCGGTTGGTGCCACCAACGGTACCAATGCCACCCTTTGGTCCCGGTTGGTGCCACCAACCGGGACCAGTGCCTCTCTTTGGTCCCGGTTGGTGGCACCAACCGGGACCAATGGTCTCTGCTTCCCGCCCTTTGGGCTGCTGAAAAGAGACCTTTGGTCCCGGTTGGTGGCACCAACCGGGACTAAAGGTTGGCATTAGTCCCGGTTGATGCCCCGAACCGGGACCAATGGTTCTTCTATATAAGTAAACACTTAGAAAATTTCAGTTTTCATCTGCCATTGCCCCGAGCCCGCCGTCCCCGTCGCCGCCCCGAGCCCGTCTTCGCCCCGTCGCCGCCCCGTCGCCGCCGTCCTCGTCGCCGCCCCGAGCCCGCCGTCCCCGTCGCCGCCCTGTCGCCGCCCTGAGCCCGCCGTCCCCGTCGCCGCCCCGTTGCCGCCCTCTCCCTCCGCGCGCTGTGGTGAGCTCCTCTTCCACCCTGGAGCCGTCCGGCCGACCCCCTTTCCTCCCCGCACGCATTCCCTCCGCGCGCACTTGCGCCACCATCGCCGTGGACGGCAGCGGCGGCGGCAACGTCGCCGTCGTCGTATTTGCCTTGCTTATCTGCAAAAAATCATCAGGAGTTGCTTGCAATGATGTTGCAAGATTAATCAGTTTTTCTTGGTCCAATAGATCAATACAAGATAGAAATTTGTGGTGGGATTAAGTTTAGTTACATGTTTCTTTTTTCAATGATGTTGCAAGATTAATTATGTTTAGTTACATATGTTTCTTCATACGTAGATGTATAACGATTAGCATAATTCCTTCACATTTCATGGGGTTTTTGTGGTGTTGTGGATATCTTGATGCGAAAAATAGTAGTGTGTGTATAGTTGTAGCACCAAAAATTGTTGTTTTTTCTTTTAGGGATCGATTTAGTGCATTCTTATTAGGTTTCTTGTATAGGGGAAAAATCATAATTTTTTTAATTTGATAAAAGTGAAAACAAGCTGAGTGAAAAAAATCTTAGGGTTACGCGATATCGTGAGGAGTCCCGACGATCGCCGGTGAGTAGTCCCCGACGATCGCCGGTGAGGATCAAGTTTGAGTAGTAATTTGTTTATAAGTTATGAAAGTTTATTCTCGCATAGGAATTTGTTCTCGACGTCGACGATGCCAGGCCCGCATCCTCGTCGTCGACTATGCGGCGACAAACATATAAGAAAAAACAAAGGAAAAAATGAAGAAGGAAAAGAAAACCGCATTTTCATAAAGTTTTTCCACCGAGTCCACGTCGCACCGAGCACCCGCGGCGAAGCAAGTCTTTTGTTGAAGGTAGTTTTTTTGTTAAATGAAAATGTTGGCATCGGCTCTATCATCACGTTGGCATCGGCTCTATCTATCAACAAGGCCACGGGAGCACCCGGCCCCCTATCATCACGTTGGCATCGGCTCCCCGAGAGCTTTCCAACGGATCCGGAATGTATGTCGTTGTCGATATACCCCCTCCCCGATAACTTCGACATGAGGGGGGGGGGGGGTCGATATACCCCCTCCCCGATAACATAGGGCATTTTTTCTATGTCATTGCTCGATATATGGAATGGGTTGACTTTAGGTCTGTTTCGGCTCCTTGTGTGTCTTTCAGTGAGGGAGAGTGTCCACCATATATATATATGAGAGAGGAAGAATCCCGACTGTTGTCGTGGAGGTCGCTTCTCCTTCTTTTCCTTGTGCTAGATATTTGTAATGCACTAGGGAAAGAAGGAGTAGCGACCATCACCGACGGTCGAAATATGAGAGAGGAAGAATCCCGACTGTTGTCGTGGGGGTCGCTTCTCCTTCGTTCCCGTGTGCTAGACATTTTGGTGTAATGCACCCGGGGACGAATGGAGGAGCCACCATCACCGACGGTCGCAATATCAGAGGGAGTGCCCACCATATACGTGAGATGAGAGTTTAGGAAGGAAAGACTCGACAGACCTAAAGTCAACCCGTTGCATATTTTGAGTAATAGTGATTTGTGTGTTGATCAGTTTCCTGGTAGTTGCCTTCGATCGATTTTAAATGTTTCAACTATGAACATAGGAAATGTCTGACGACGATAGCGAAAGGGAATTCGGTATGTGTGAATACTGCGAAGATGAGCACGGTCTGTGCGACACGACTCACCTAGTTGATGGTAGGCGCTTCAGCATCGTGCTGGATGAGACCTTCGAAGTGGATACAGTAAGTCACAACGACAAGTCTTTTTTCGTAATTAAGCATGACTTCTGCTTCTTGTGCTTCAACTTATAATTTTAATTTTTTACTATTCTACTAGCGTATCCCCTGCCATGCAAGAATTTATGTCTTGGATAAGATTGGTTTCAATACTAAAAAAAGTATGGAGGTAAAGAGAGTTCACTTGAGGACCGAGCATGGTTATACTTTTGCCGTAAAATTGTACAATGCAGACACCTACTCCTATTTTGAATGCAAAAGTTGGCAAGCACTATGCAAGGCTTATGCATTTGAGCCTAATATGCTTATCACCTTTGATATTCGTCCGGAAGATGAAATTGAAGGTAATATCGACATCTGGGTCGATGTGCAGACGCCTCCAGTTCTACCATTATGTGAGTTTCTCAACCATATTTATTATGATTCCGATTCTGCCTCCGTGTGAGTTTGTTAAACATATTTATTATGTAATTTATATTGTTTATTTCAAAATAGTTGACAACTTATTTCCATTGATAGCTTATTTTCATTCTTCAAAAAATGTACGGAAGATGGTAGACAGAACCTACTACACCGATGGCGCAGAATTAACTTGTCAGGAGAAAAATCATCTTATCGCATTTATTAATGATCTTCAGAATTACAATACCTATTATCAAACTCCTACACATTATGGTCAATACGTGCCACTAGTGCACGTGTTGAACTACGGTAACATCCATGGAGATGGCATGGTAAGATTTTTTACTATTACGACATCCGTGCATCTTTTGCATAAATTATTTTTAAAACTAAACTACATTGCTAACTACGAAGTTATTACTATGTTTTTCAACAGAAAATCCCGAAGGATTGTGTGCCTCATCTGATGTTTCCAAAAGGTCACCTTGATGTTATGAGCTTACGGCCAGGTCATCATATGCATCACTGTTGTCCATACCGGATTTCTAAAACCGATGAAGACATGACAATCAAAGAATGGAAAAAATGTATGGTCGATCGTAGGGAGCTACATGGAAGCAACATTGTGCGACGTGCAAGAATTGGAGACAGGATAATCTCCATTCTCCATAATGGAGAGTCAGGGCCTATCTTGTCCTACGTGGCGCACTGACCGGGCGCGTCCGCGAGCCCTCATATCGTCCCCATATTATTTGAGATGGATATGAGGGGTGCCGGTCAGTCCGGGCGTTTGAGATGGATATGAGGGGTCCGGTTGAGTCGCATTTTTATGACCGGTCAGTGACCGGGAGGGCGTTCCGGGCGTTTGAGGAGCATATAGGGGGTTCGGCTGTAGATGCTCTTAGTAGTTCTCTATGACGTTCATGTTAGATTTTGTGATTTTTGGTGCTTACATCACCTAGTTGTGGAGAATCTTCAACTGTTCTAAATCATTGGTTATGTTATTTTCCGAGTGCATATAGCTTCATATTTGAATTTTATGAGATTTGGTTCAGCGGGCTTGCATTTGTCAATCAAAAAATTTGTATCTCAAATGTGCCGCCCCGGCTAAGTTCAATTCCTGGATCCGCCACTGCTTCCACTCAGATTCTGAACCAGTGGTGTTCAAGCAGAAATCACCAACTGTGCAGGTGCCAGTATTAGTAATATTTATCAGCAACATGTAAATTTTGTTATAGGGGTAGTTTTTTCACAATAAATAGAGCCCCAACATCTGCTAAGGTTCATTATTTGTAAATCACAGTTTATTTCGTAATAGCAGCAGGGCCCCCTTCTACCAATCTTGAAGAAATCTTGCATCTAAACAACTATACCCAAACAAAAAAAAATCCTCAACAGATGTAGGCACACTTATGGTTAGAAGCAGTTGAATAGCGACACAGGCTGAGAAATCTCAACGAAAGGAATGGAGGGACACGATCCTCAACAACCAATCCACGGGCTTAGTATTTACGTCGGCGCCATACCTCGATCGAAGAAGGAAAATGGCGTCCATGGTGTAGAACTGTAGATCATTTCCGTGGCGTTCACATCAGGCGGCACCTAAAAGCCGAGTTGAGTGCTAAGGATTAACTATAATCCTAATAATTTCTGCTTAATTAACAACCAACTTAAGTTAGACACCGTCATGGTTACCGCCTTTGTAGCGTCCACTTGACGACCCCTCCGCATAACACAACTCCTCATACTGTATATATATGTATTTGTCATCATCAATAAAAAGAAGAGTTTGATTCAATCATTTTATCTTTCACACATTATCAGCACGCTCGTAACCAAGGACGACTTGGCCGAACAGGCAAGAGAAGACAGAACGTGGCCTCCAAGAACAGTACTGATGTCTAGGCCAAACTGATCTCAGAGTTTATTTATAGGACAGTAAAACTTCCTGCTCCGAGAAAACGGCGGCCCATGGCATCAACGTTGCTCTGAAGATCAACAGGAGCAGGGCCGATCTCCTCAGCGACCCATAGCATGCGCCTTCGATGGAAAACGTCAGCACCATCACAACCTACAAACACACGGAATGAAAATCCATCAACACGGATCGATCATCATCCGGTTTGCAGATGCACTCATTTAATTAATACACTGATTGACTGGATATAAGCATGTAATTGTTTGAATGGATGAACTGACAACTGCGTACTTTTCTTTGTCGCTGTCGATCGGGACGGAGATCCAAGCCGACGGAGCGCCGCCTCCGTAATACGACGCCAACCTGTCCGTGCTCCCCGTCCCGAAGGCAGCGGCAAAAGACGAACGACGCGGTGCTCTTTCCTCCTGCCGGCTGGCGCGCGGCAATGTGGAGATGAACGGCGACTACGGCCTTCGCTCGGTCCTCCTTGCGTAGCCATGGGCCCATGGCCGTCAGCCCGGCTCGACGTGGGAGAGCTTCCGGAGGCGCAGCCACGCCTCCATCACGGCGGCGGTTAGCGTCCTGGGCGGGGTCCCTCCTTGGTCCGTGCTCCGATCTGTGAGAAGAATTCGATTCAATCAGTCCACATCCCCTATCATCATGTCTTACGCGTTTATAGGATAGTAGACTACCGCCAACAACATCCGCACACTTCGTCTCCCATTAATGGCCGTAGGCCTCTTCGCATCCTCCGTGTCGACTCGCCTGCCTCGCCCGCTCTGCTCGCAGCCTCGAGAAATCCGCAATCTACGCTTACACTAATCGCTTTTATTTTGACGAGTCGACCGAGTGGTGGCCTGTGTGAGTCTTGCGCTAAATGGGCCATGGTCGGTAGAGAAAGGCCCAAATTCACGAGAATGCTTCAAAATTTCTTCCGGAGCAGCTGCCCTTTAGGACATTTGGCCGACTAACAAGCACAGTTCGCCCAGACGAAAATAAACACACGATCCAACGGCTTAGGACAGCTAACAGACAAAATCAGACGACTGAAGACGTTGGAGGCGTGATAGAGCTCGGTTTAGGCTCGGTTTTACTGTCCTAAATATACTGGGCGCGACGCGGTCCTCGGGAAGCTTCACGGCATGCAGGGCGCCGGAGGAGAGATGCCGTGGTCGCCGTGGACGTGCATGCCGCGTGTGTGGTGGATTGGACTTGGACAGGAGGTCAACCACGGCAGGAGTAGTATTCTCCAGGAAATGGATTCGAAGCGGCGTACCTGACTTTGGCGTGACGGCCGAGATGGTTCTTGTGGAAGAGAAAAGCAGGGGAAGGCACGGGAAAAATCTGCTTCTGCGACGGAAAAGTTCGATGTTGGCTGCGCGTTCGGTCCGACTTGGCAAGGTGGACGCTGGAGTCGCGCGTGTGTGCTTTGCAGGGAAGCTGATAGCGATGGCGCCTCCGCGTTGGCGTGCGTGGGTTCCTTGCTATTCATGTCATGTCGCCATCGTGCTACTGTCGTCGGATGGAGCAGTGGTATTCGTCAACGGTTTGCTTGGGAGTGCTGATGCAAAAGCAAGAAGGCCCACCCAGCACGTAGGCAGTCTGTTTTTTAAAAACAATACAGACGCTTATACAAACACACAAGCACTTATCCATAAGAACGTCCGTGCATCCTATCCTTGTGAGCATCTTTGAGAGACAGAGCCGACGCATTATTTTGAGATTGACGAAGTCGTCACAGGCACCTTCATAGTCGACGGGAACATCTCCTCTCACCGAACTCTTATCATTCGAAGGCCTGGAATAAATCCAGAAAAATACAAGCACCAACGTCAAGTCTAGAACTTGAATTTTGACGGGCTGGAGATACCACTAGCCTCCTAACCATTCAACCCCAGGTTGGTTCGTGTTTCACCAGTTTCATAGTTGTTTTTTCCACCGTCCGTCCTTGCTTTGAGATCTGTGCCATGTTTTTTCTTTTTTATATTTACCATGTTTCAGAGTATTATATGATGTTTTGTACTACCGTGTGCATACAATGAAGCAATGGTCAAATTTGCATCCTGGAGACTGTCCATATCCAAATCCATCAAATAACACAATACACACGTAACCAAGGGCGCTCTACAATAGGGTTTCTCCAGCCTCTCACCGGTCTTGCCGTGGTCTACTAATGTTCTATGGTCTTAGAACCATGGAGGTGTGGTAGATCCCGGCTCTTGCCAGTACGAGAGCTTGTTTCTATGCGTTTCTTAGTTTCGTTATGATTTGTGTCCTATTGAGGAAGATGAGGCGGTGGCGCTCTTTAACAATAGAACAAGATTTTCCTAGCCTAGCCTCTGTCCCGGCGATGTTTCTAGCATCGTTGGAGGGCATGTGAAGGTATCTCTCTGGCAGATCTCGCGGGAGTCGGTTCGGGTTTGTCTTTGGTGGATTTGGTCTATGTTCGTGTCACTACTAAGAAAAGCCCTATAGGCATACACTTAATAGTGGCGCGGGGAAACTGGCCTGCGCTACTGGTATTTAGTAGTGGCGTGGGGTAAAACACCACGCTACAGGTACAAAGTAGTAGTAGCGGGGGCGATGTAACCCCGCGCTACTACCAACTCGTACCCACCGTGCCTCCTAGGGCAAGCCATAGTAGCAGCTTGGGACATAAAACCCGCAATACAACTAACTTAATAGCAGTAGCGCGGGTTATTTATGCCGTGCTGCAACTATGGATACGTGACCAGCTGGTGGGCCACACGTAGCAGCAGCGCTGGCCCATTGCCCTGCGCTACGATTAATGAGCTTAGCAATAGCGTTGGCCCCATATCCCATGCTACTGCTAAGCGACCATTACCCTCTCTGTGCTGCCCGTTCCTCACTCTCTTTCCCCACGCTCTCTCCCTCTCTCGCCGTCGCTCCAACTCCTCCTTCCATTGTCGACACCATCCCAGCCTCCTCCCGTCATCGCCGCCCACCCCGCCTCCTCCCATCGTCGTCGTCGTCCCCGCCTCCTCACATCATTGTTGCCGTCCCCGCCTCCTTCCGTCGTTGCCACCTCCTCCCCCGTCGTCGTCGTCGTCCCAGCCTCCTCCTGCTGTCCCCTAGCTACCAAGGTAACAACCTCCTCCGTCCTCTCACCTTCCTCCTCGGGCATTAGCCCTCCTTCCTCCTCTTTCCTCTTCCTCCCCTTCCTCCACACTTTCCTCCTCCCTCCTCCCTCCCCTTCCTACATGTTTAGGAATTTGTAGTGAGAATGCAAACGATTTTTACTATGATAGCTTGCCGGAATGATGTTTAGGATTTGATCCCAGGACCTCCTAGAATTTAGTTTGACAGAATATGATAGCTTGCCTCGCATCCGTTAGATGGTTGATATAGCAGATAGTTGATTTTGCAGGGAGCTTATGAGTTCCTATGTCTTGCCGAAATGTTGATTAATTTTTGTCGCAGCAAATTTAGGGCACTTGATATGTCCTATTTTTAGCAAAGGTCATGACGAATTTATCTGTGGGTTTCGACATGACTTGTGCATGAAAGTAGGACATATAGATTGCCCGGGATTTGCCGAAACGGGAATTAAACGACATTCCAGCAAAACATATGCCATTTTTAATTGATTGATGCTTAAGGTTAATTGATTGGTGCTTAGGGTTGACTTTCAGTCTGTTGGGGCTCCTTGTGTGACTTTTAGACTGTTCTTAAAGAAAGAATTCCGACTATCATCGTGGGGGTCGCTTCTCCTTGTGCTAGACCTTCGTAATGCACTAGGGGAAGGAGGAGTAGCAACCATCATCGACGGGCGAAATATCAGTGAGGGAGTATCCATCATATACACCACCATATACACCAACATTATTAGTACTAGTGTAGATCGATGTTCCTGGGGTAGGATCCCGATTGTTGTCGTGGGGGTCGCTTGTCGTTCTTCCCCGTGTGCTCGACCTTTCGCTGGTGCACTCGAGGAAGAAGGGAAGAACGACCATCACCGACGGTCGAAATATAAGTGAGGGAGTGTGCATCATATATACGCCAACGTTATTAGTACTGTTGTCATGTGAGTCACTTTTCCTTCTTCGAGTGCAAGACATTTTGGTCCAGCCTTCAGGGAAGAAGGAGAAGCGACCATCGCTAACAGTCAAAATATCAGTGAGGGAGTGTCCACCATATACACCACCAGAGACGAGAATTGTTTAAGGGAGACTCGACAGACCGAAAGTCAACCCGTGTTGATAGTGATATGTGTGTTGACTTCCTGATATTTGTCATTTATTTTCAATCTTTCAATAAGGAACACAACAAATGGATGACGACAAAAGGATCCCTGAGTGCGATGACTGTACCGACGACGGGGGTATGTGCGACATGCCTCACTTGGAAAACGATAGGTCCTTCTCCCTCACGCTTAAGGAGGGCTTCAAATATTTTATGGTATGTAACTTCGGCGGCACGTATTTTTTTCTTAATTAAGCATCCCCTGATATGGCTTAAGATTTTTGCTTTAACTTGTAATTTCCAATTTTTTTTGTAATTCGACTAGTGCATCCCCTTCTATGCAAGACCTTATGTCTTAGAGAAGCTCTCTTTCGAAGAGAGAGAAAAGGTGGATAGGAAGAAGGCTCACCTTAAAATGAAACATGGTTTCATTTTTGAGGTTAAGCTCATAAAACAAGTAGGTCACACACATATTGGTTATTTAAGTTGAAAGGGATACTGCAACTCTTACGGACTTGAGGAGGATATGAAAACAATCTTCGATATTGGCATGCCTCAAGGTGATGTTGAACATGATAAAGACATTTGGGTTGATCTGGACATGATTCCAATTCTACTTCCGTGTGAGTTTGTTACACAAATTTGTAAATAATCTATATTGCTTAATTAAAAATACTTGTTATTCATCCGTATTTTATTTTTTTATAATTGATAGCTTATTTCCATTCTTCAAGAGATACACGATAGATAGTAGACGAGACCTACTACAATTAAGGCTCAAAGCTAACTTGGAAGGTATGCAAATTCACGTTTTCCATTCATTACACGCAATCCAATTCCAAGAGCACGGACAATCACTGAGACCAAAGGTATTCACATAGATCAATTACTGTCTGTGCATCATCATTAGAACTTCGTACTATACACTAGTACATAACAGGGCATTGGTCCAGGCCGGGCCAGCCCATTAGTCCTGGTTCAGTCACGAACCGGGACCAATGGGGGCAACGGTCCCGGTTCGTGAGGCCAGGGGGCCGGCCGGGCCTCGTGGGGCATTGGTCCCGGTTCCAGACACGAACCGGGACCAATGGGGGTCGCTCCTGGCCCACAACCATTGGTCCCGGTTCGTGGCTGGAACCGGGACCAAAGGGGGTCCTTTAGTCCCGGTTCCAGCCACGAACCGGGACCAATGAGATGCCTATATATACCCCCCCCCCCCCCCCGCCAGCGAGCAGAGCACTCCACACTGCTCTGTTTTTCTGGCCGGCGAGGGGAGAGCTTTGTGGTGCTCTAGCTCACCTCCTATGCACATGAGGTGTTCGATGAAATGCCCGAGCCACACTTAAGCTTTCTCCTCTCGAAGCTCCTTGTCCAAGCTCCATTTTTCTCAAGATTTGTTTAGGTTTGGCGGTCCGTCCTGTCCCGTCCCCGTCCTCACCGCCGTCGATCGCCTGCGTCCATCTCGGCGCCGGCACCACCGTGGTTAGCCTCTTCTTCTTATCTTCTTTCTAAAAGAAGAAAGTTCTTACTTGTATCATTTAGATAGATACTTGTGTAATTTTCTTACTTTTATTATTGTTTGTTATTATATAGTGCCATGGTCATGGTATCCACCCACGTCGGCCCTCGTCCGGTCTATGATTCGGATGTGGTATATATTATCTTTTATAACTATTTGTTTTATTTAGTGTTTATGACAATTATGCCGACCAACGTGACATAGATGTGTTTATCTAGGAGGTATGTGAACCGGAAATTCCAACCGACCCTCTTGTCGAGAGGTTAAATTTAGTTGAAAAAGAAAACGAGGATTTGAAAGAAAAATTGAAAAGAATTGAGGAGGAGAAGATGAAATTGGAGTTGCATGTTGCCGATGTCGTCGATGACCACAAGATCAAGATGGATGCAATGCGCTTGAAGATTAGAAAGATAAGAAAATATGCCATTGATAATGAGGCTTGGTATCATTATGCTGTTGGATCAATTGTTACCTTAGTTGCCATTATGATCGCATTTGTTGTTGCATTTAAATGTTTTACATAGTTGTATGTTAGTTTCAATTTATGTTTTAATTAGATGCTCTAGAGAGCTGTATGTTGTTCTATGAGAACTATGTGTGAACTTTATGTATTTATTTTTTCAATAATAACATTTGATCACTTCTCTATTCACTTCTCTATTCATTTGCCCTCGTCCGGTCTATGATTCGGATGTGGTATATATTATCTTTTATAACTATTTATTTTATTTAGTGTTTATGACAATTATGCCGACCAACGTGACATAGATTTTTTAATCTAGGAGGTATGTGAACCGGAAATTCCAACCGACATAGAAATTCTTGTCGAGAAGTTAAATTTGGTTGAAAAAGAAAACAATTACTTGAAAGAAAAATTACAAAGAGTTGAAGAGGAGAAGATGAAGTTGGAGTTGCATGTTGCCGATGTCGTCGACGATCACAAGATCAAGATGGATGCAATGCGCTTGAAGATTAGAAAGATTAGAAAATATGCCATTCATACTGAGGCTTGGTATCATTATGCCGTTGGATCAATTGGTACCTTAGTTGCGGTTATGATCGCATTTGTTGTTGCATTTAAATTTTCTAGTTTCAATGTATGTTTTAATTAGATGCTCTAGAGAGCTATATGTTGTTCAATAATGAGAACTATGTATGAACGTTATGTATTTATTTTGGTCACTACTGTACTTTGGCTTTAATGTGATGATGAATTTCTATTAATTTGGTCACTTCTCTATTCATGATATGCACGCAGATGAACCGGCAATGGATGTACGGTGACCGACGCACCTCCGAGTATATTGAGGGCCTGCATAATTTTCTCGAAGCGGCTGAGGCAAACAAGCAGAATGGTTTTATGCATTGTCCATGTACTGTCTGTGAGAATACGAAGGCTTTCTCCAACTATAAAACCCTTCACTTCCACCTGCTTCAGAAGGGTTTTATGCCACACTATAATGTTTGGACCAAGCACGGAGAAAGAGGGGTTATGATGGAAGACAACGAAGAAGAAGAGGATGACGACAACTACCCGCCCCCTGAATACGGTGATGCTGCAATGGGGGAAGCTGAAGATCAAGAGGAACCAGACGATGTGCCCGATGATGATCTTCGCCGGGTCATTGTTGATGCACAGAGAGAATGTGAAAGTGAAAGGGAGAAGTTGAAGTTTGATCGCATGTTAGAGGATCACAAAAAAGGGTTGTACCCAAATTGCGAAGATGACAACAGAAAGCTCGGTACCACACTGGAATTGCTGCAATGGAAGGCAGACAATGGTGTATCTGACAAGGGATTTAGTTCGCTTCTGAAAATAATGAAGAATAAGCTTCCAAAGGATAACGAATTGCCCGACAGTACGTACGAAGCAAAGAAGGTTCTATGCCCTCTAGGATTGGAGGTGCAGAAGATACATGCATGCCCTAATGACTGCATCCTCTACCGCGGTGCGTATGAGGATTTGAACGCATGCTCGGTATGCGGTGCCTTGCGGTATAAGATCAGAAGAGATGACCCTGGTGATGTTGAGGGCCAGCGCACCGGGAAGAGGGTTCCTGCCAAGGTGATGTGGTATGCTCCTATAATACCACGGTTGAAACGTCTGTTCAGAAACAAAAAGCATGCCGAGTTGATGCAATGGCACAAAAAAGACCATAAGAAAGACGGGAAGTTGAGAGCACCCGCTGACGGGTCGCAGTGGAGAAAGATCGAGAGAAAGTGGAGCGACTTTACAGGTGACCCGAGGAACGTATGGTTTGGTTTAAGTACAGATGGCGTTAATGCTTTTGGGGAGCAGAGCAGCAAGCATAGCACATGGCCTGTGACTCTATGTATGTATAACCTTCCTCCTTGGTTGTGCATGAAGCGTAAGTTCATTATGATGCCAGTGCTCATCCAAGGCCCTAAGCAACCCGGCAATGACATTGATGTGTACCTAAGGCCATTAGTTGATGAACTTTTACAGCTATGGCATGGAAGAGGTGTACGTGTGTGGGATGAGCATGCACAAGAGGAATTTGACCTACGAGCGTTGCTGTTTGTAACCATCAACGATTGGCCTGCTCTCAGTAACCTTTCAGGACAGACAAACAAGGGATACCATGCATGCACACACTGTTTAGATGACACCGACAGTATATATTTGGACAAATGCAGGAAGAATGTGTACCTGGGGCATCGTCGATTTCTTCCGACCAACCATCAATGTCGAAAGAAAGGAAAGCATTTCAAAGGTGAGGCAGATCACCGGAAGAAGCCCGCCCTCCGTACTGGTGATCACATACTTGATATGGTCAATGATTTACAAGTAATATTTGGAAAGGGTCCTGGCGGAGTATCTGTTCCGACTGACGATGCGGGACGCGCACCCATGTGGAAGAAGAAATCTATATTTTGGGACCTACCCTATTGGTAAGACCTAGAGGTCCGCTCTGCAATCGACGTGATGCACGTGACGAAGAATCTTTGCGTGAACCTGCTAGGCTTCTTGGGAGTGTATGGGAAGACAAAAGATACACCGGAGGCACGGGAGGAACAACAACGTGTGCATGAAAAAGACGGCATGCATCCAAAGCAGTATGAAGGTCCTGCCAGCTACGCTCTTACCAAAGAAGAGAAGGAAATCTTCTTTGAATGCCTGCTCAGTATGAAGGTCCCGTCTGGCTTCTCGTCGAATATAAAGGGAATAATAAATATGGCAGAGAAAAAGTTCCAGAACCTAAAGTCTCATGACTGCCACGTGATTATGACGCAACTGCTTCCGGTTGCATTGAGGGGGCTTCTACCTGAAAACGTTCGATTAGCCATTGTGAAGCTATGTGCATTCCTCAATGCAATCTCTCAGAAGGTGATCGATCCAGAAATCCTGCCAAGGTTAAGGAGTGATTTGGTGCAATGTCTTGTTAGTTTCGAGCTGGTGTTCCCACCGTCCTTCTTCAATATCATGACGCACGTCCTAGTTCATCTAGTCGACGAGATTGTCGTTCTGGGCCCTGTATTTCTACACAATATGTTCCCCTTTGAGAGGTTCATGGGAGTCTTAAAGAAATATGTTCGTAACCGCGCTAGGCCAGAAGCTAGCATCTCCATGGGCCATCAAACAGAGGATGTCATTGGGTTTTGTGTTGACTTCATTCCTGACCTTAAGAAGATTGGTCTCCCTCAATCACGGTATGAGGGGAGACTGACTGGAAAAGGCACGCTAGGAGCGGACTCAATAATATGTAGGGACGGGCATTCTTGGTCTCAAGCACACTACACAGTTCTACAGAATTCTACCTTGGTGACCCCGTATGTCGATGAACACAACAATATTCTGCGCTCCAAACACCCGGAGCAGTGTGACGACTGGATTACATATGAACATATCAGGACTTTCGGCAGTTGGTTGCAAACACGTCTCATGGGTGACAACACTGTTTCTGATGAGTTGTACTCGTTGGCCAGGGGACCATCTTCGACTGTATTGACTTACAAAGGGTACGAGATAAATGGGAATACATTTTACACGATCGACCAAGATCAAAACAGCACCAACCAAAACAGCGGTGTCCGCTTTGATGCAGCAACCAATAGGGGAAAGGACACATATTATGGTTACATAGTGGACATATGGGAACTTGACTATGGACATGATTTCAAGGTCCCTTTGTTTCAGTGCAAATGGGTCAATCTGTCAGGAGGCGGGGTACAGGAAGACCCACAGTACGGAATGACAACAGTGGATCTGAACAATCTTGGGTACACAGACGAACCATTCGCCCTAGCCAATGATGTGGTGCAGGTTTTCTATGTGAAGGACATGTCTACCAAACCGAGAAAAAGAAAAGATAAGGAAGCGAATACATCATATGATGAGCCAAAGCGCCATATAGTTCTTTCAGGAAAAAGAGACATCGTGGGATTGGAGGGCAAGACAGACATGTCTGAAGATTATGAAAAGTTTCATGAAATTCCTCCCTTCAAAGTCAAGGCTGACCCAAGCACCCTCTTAAACGATGAAGATTATCCATGGTTACGGCGCAATAAGCAAAGGACACAAGCGAAGAAAAAGTGAAGACTTTGTCTCCACAACTATATCATTGCAGTTACATGTGAAGAAATGAAATGCCTTTTGTAACAGATGAGTTTTCGTATGAAACCCTAATACTTCGAAAGAGATTGTCCGTTTTGTACACGAAGTGCATCCAGTTTTTGCCGTAACCCTCTCAACTCTTTATAACCTTGGGCGGTGAAGGTCGTACCAATCAGGAAGAAGCATACGGATCGTGTGTTTCTTTCAAGCGCTTGTGAGCTGTTGGATCAGCACAATAATGACTAGTCCCGGTTCGTGCTAGCAACCGGGACTAAAGAGGCACACGACCCTATATATAACCCACCTCTCGGACATGTTCGACACTTAGTGTGTGTACTCATTCGGATTCAAATCATTCGGATTCCCTGCATACGGTCCAACGGTGCATTTCATATTTCCACCGTTGGGCTGTATGCAGGGGAAACCGTGTGTTTTGTTGATCTATCTAGAAATCCTTTAGTTCATCGACCGAATACAAATCATTCGGATGCCCTGCATACGGTCCGATGGTGCATTTCATATGCGGGCACTCACGAGCCACCGTCGGGCTGTATGCAGGGGAAACCGTGTGTTTTGTTGATCTATCTAGAAATCCTTTAGTTCATCGACCGAATACAAATCATTCGGATTCCCTGCATACGGTCCGACGGTGCATTTCATATGCGGGCACTCACGAGCCACCGTCGGGCTGTATGCAGGGGAAACCGTGTGTTTTGTTGATCTATCTCGAAATCCTTTAGTTCATCGACCGAATACAAATCATTCGGATTCCCTGCATACGGTCCGACGGTGCATTTCATATGCGGGCACTCATGAGCCACCGTCGGGCTGTATGCAGGGGAAACCGTGTGTTTTGTTGATCTATCTAGAAATCCTTTCATTTTCCGACGGTATATTTCATTTTTCCAACTCCATTTGTACAGACACACTTAGAAACAAACAAAAGACAAATAGAAAGGATGATGCTCAATTGTCCGTTTTGTACACGAAGTGCATCCAATTTTTGCCGTAACCCTCTCAACTTTTTATAACATGCTATGTGGGTGAATTGATGATACCATGCCAACTTTCAACCTTTTCAGAGTTCATTTGTAGTGCTTTTCAATTTCAGGGTCATTTAGCTCAAAAAAATCAGTAAATGCATGAAAATGACCAAATGAAGTAAGAAAGGGTTGAAAATTGATGATGTGCCTTTGAATGGTGCATTTTGAACACACAAAAAGTATGGAGTTCAAATAAGTTCAAAAAAAATGAAATCCCTTTGTAACAGATGAGTTTCCGTCCGAAACCGTGATACTTCGAAAGAGATTGTCCATTTTGTACACGAAGTGCATCCAGTTTTTGCCGTAACCCACTCAACTTTTTAGCACATGCTGTGTGGGTGAAATGATGATACCATGCCAACTTTCAACCTTTTCAGAGTTCATTTGAAGTGCTTTTTAATTTCTATGAAAATATCATGGGAGTGGAGTTCAAAGAAGAATCAACTAAAAAACTTTTATAAACCTCTAGTATTTTTGAAACTATAATTATATAAAAATTATGCAACTAAAATTATCAAAGTATTTTTTGTTCAAAACATTAATAGCAAAAAGAATATAATGATAAAACACACTGGAAATAAATAAAGCAAAAAATAAAACAAAAATAAATAAAGCAAAAAAGAAAACAAAAATAATGGAAATTATGCAACTAAAATTATCCAAGTATTTTTTGTTCAAAACATTAATAGCAAAAAGAATATAATGATAAAACACACTGGAAATAAATAAAGCAAAAAATAAAACAAAAATAAATCAAGCAAAAACAAAACAAAATAATGGAAATTATGCAACTAAAATTATCAAAGTTTTTATTTGTTAAAAAGAATGAACTAAAATAACAGTAGAAAAATATTGGAAAAAAATTAAAAAAATAAATAAAGCAAAAAACAAAACAAAAATACCGAAAAAAAATAAAAAAAAATGCCGCCTACTAGGCCACCACGGCATTCAAGCCCGTGGCAGGCCCAATAGGCCCACAGGCAGTTGCAAAGCTGTTAGGCCCGTAAGCCTTCGGTAGAGAGGAGCTCGAGACGGTGGGTGCAGCCGCGCTTATAAACCAGTACGACTGCTCCTCGCTCGGCGAGGTGGGACTAAACTCCCACCGTGCGAGGAACAGGGCTTTAGTCCCGGTTGGTGCCACCAACCGGGACCAATGCCCACCTTTGGTCCCGGTTGGTGGCACCAACCGGGACCAATGCCCACCTTTGGTACCGGTTGGTGCCACCAACCGGGACCAAAGGTCTCTGCTTCCCGCCCTTTGGGCTGCTGAAAAGAGACCTTTGGTCCCGGTTGGAGACACCAACCGGGACTAAAGGTGGGCATTGGTCCCGGTTGGTGCCACCAACCGGGACCAATGCTTCTTGTATATAAGTAAACACTTAGAAAATTTCAGTTTTCTTCTGCCATTCCCCGTCGCCGCCCCGAGCCCGTCGCCGCCCCGTCCCCGTCGCCGCGCCGCTCCTCGTCGCCGTTGCCGCCCGCTCCTCGTCGCCGTCGCCGCGCGCCGCCCCGAGCCGCCCCGTCGCCGTGCCGTCGTCGTCCCCGTCGCGCGCCGCCCCGAGCCGCCCCGAGGTCGCCGTCGCCGTCGCCGCCCCGTCCCCGTCGCCGTCGCCGCCCCGTCCCTGTCGCCGCCCCGTCCCCGTCGCCGTCGTCGTCCCCGTCGCCGCGTGCCGCCCCGAGCCGCCCCGGGCCCGTGGCCTCCCCGTCGCCGCGCCGTCCCCGTCGCCGCGCCGCCCCGTCCCCGTCCCCGTCGCCGTCGTCGTCCCCATCGCCGCGCGCCGCCCCGAGCCGCCCCGTCGCCGCCCCGTCCCCGTCGCCTCCCCATCGCCGCGCCGCCCCATCGCCGCCCTGTCGCCTCCCCGTCGCCGCCCCCCAGTGAGCCCCCCCTTTTCCATGGTCCCTGCTCGGATACGGCGACACGGACACGGACACGGACACGGACACGGATACGGCGACACGGACACGGACACGGATACGGCGACACGGACACGGATACGGCGACATGGACACGGACACGGACACGGATACGGCGACACGGACACGGATACGGCGACACGGACACGGATACGGCGACACGGACACACGAAAAATAACGAGAAAGAGATCGCCCCCTCCCCGATAAGTTCGACATGAGGGGGGGGGTCGATATACATTTTTTCCATGTATGTATGTCGTTGTCGTTGAGTTAAAGAAAGAAAAATATAATGAAAATATGTCATGAGTTAATGAAAATATATAATATATGTATGTGGCTATGTATGTAAAGATGGATAGCATTTTTTTCCATGTATGTATGTCGTTGTCGATATACCCCCTCCCCGACAACTTCGACATGGGGGGGGGTCGATATACCCCCTCCCCGATAACTTCGACATGAGGGGGGGGGTCGATATACCCCCTCCCCGATATACCGGGCGACCAACTCTCGAGGCCACCCAAACCCGAGAAAAAAAGCGTTGTCGATATACCCCCCCACCCAAACCCTACAAGTTTTGTCGAGGCCACCCCAAACCGGGCGTCGTACATTCATGAGAGAGGCGGTCCGGACGTCGGACATTCATGTTTGTATATTAATTGCCATGTTGTAATATTTGCAGAAACTATGGATCCAAGAGACTTGGAACAAGAACAGTTGTTGGGGGACATAATCCACGACGGACGTGATATCTTGTCGTATCTCAACGACACCGATGGTCTGGAAGGAGAGGTTGATGGCTCCGGTGATCGAACAATGGAGGAGGAAGGACATGATCATGATGGCTCCGGTGACCGAATGCCGGAGGAAGAAGGAGACCATGATGACGGCTCCGGTGACCGAACGGAGGAGGGAGCTGTTGCAAAGTCCGGCGAGGTATATATATTAATTAAGCCCGTGCTGACTAGCTAATTGATGCATTAATTGTTTTGGTATGTACATATATTAATTAACTCTTCTTTCTTCTTTTATAGCCCTCCGGATTGAGCCAAACTTCGGTAACGAGACGAGGCCCGAAGAAGAGGTTGCGTAAGGAAGAAAGGTTCACGATCACAGCACTCGCGCACGATGGCCATCCGATTGAACCCAAGCGGACCAAGGACGCATTTTCTGCTTAGTGCGGAGCTATTGTTAGGGACTACATCCCGATCAGCATCAAGCAATGGAATAAGCCTAAGGACGGCGCCCCTGATGGTGATTATGTCACCGATAGACAGAAAGATGATCTTTGGACCGTGCTGAAGGCAAATTTCACCCTACCGCCAGAGGAGGATCCGAATAAGCCAGTTATAGAGCCACTGGTCAAGGCGTGTGCTCTTAAGAAGATGGCAGATCTATTCAGGAGGTGGAAGAATGAGTTGAAATCAAAGTTTGTCGACAAAGGGGAGACTCCAGAATTCACCGGCCGATTTGAGAAGATACGTGATCACTGGCCCGCATTTGTGGCCTACAAGACATCGGACAAGAGTAAGAAAATTTCAGAGACAAACAAGATCAATGCTGCAAAGAAGCAGTATCACCATCACACGGGGTCAGGTGGCTACCTCAAAGCCCGGCCGTTGTGGGACAAAGCTGAGAATGACCTGATTGCTAAAAAAGTCGTACCACAGACATTGAACTGGCCAGACCGTTCAAGGACTTGGTTCTTCGGGGTTGGGGGAACTTTGGACCCTGAAACAGGGAAGTGCCGTTGGACGAACGAGCAACTTGCGATACCCATGAACAAGCTTCAGGAGTATATCACCGCAGCGCAGGAAGGGACGTTCATTCCCGACAGAGAGAAGGACGAGCTGACTGAGGCCCTAGGGAATGCTGAGCACCCTGGACGAACACGAGGCACACCAGGCTCCGTTCCGTGGAAGGTTGGGTTTCCCGACGCAGGCGGTTACAGAAGCCGGGAGAGAAAGAGGAAAGCGGAGCTGAGCGAAATTCAGAAGCTGAATGCAAGACTACAAAAGCTAGAGGAAGCTGAGAGCCAGCGAGCTGCCGGCCAACCATCTCAGCGGCACGAAGCTACCCCAGAAGCTACCCCGCCATCTCAGCGGAGAAGCAGCGTCGCTTCCACGGAGCCCGTTCAGCCTGACTTCACGGCTCCTATCTACCCCGTGGATACTATCACGGAGGCTCAACATTGCGAGCTCATGACGAAATGCCAGAACCTCACTTTCAAGGCGGCTGTCGGCTCTGTTGCACCTCCTCAACCCAACGGAACTTTTCACTGCTCACCGATTCCACATGGCTATGCTGTTGTGATGGTGGATGAAGTAATGGAGGGATTTGAGGAGCTCGAGCTTGACCGGCCTACAGGTGAAGGAGAGAATAAGCTGGCTCGTGCTCTGAGGAGTACATGTCTATGGCAGAAGGAGTACATCAAGCTTCCAAACTGGACGCCTCCGCCTCCTCCGCCTCCTCCTCCTCCTTAGGCGAATCAAGGCTCTCCGCCTCCTCCTCCTCCTCCTCCTCCGGCGAGTGATCAGGGCACACCGCCTCCTTCTCCGGCTCCTCCAACGCGTGAGGGTACTCCGCCTCCTCCTTCGCCTACTCCGGCACGTCGGAGCAGTACGCCTCCTCCTCAGCCTCGTCGGCAACGGCAGAAGACAGACGCCGCCGCTCCGGCTCCTCCGGCGTGTCGGAGCACTCCGCCTCCTGCTCCGCCTCGTAAGCAACGACGGAAGAGAGACGCCGCCGCTCCGGTGGCTAGCAGTACAAGAAGAGGCGGGAGGGAATACAGATACGGTCCATCTCTTAAGCCTCTGGAAAAGTTACCATATGAGAGGACCGAGTCTGAAAACGAGGAGATATGTCAGGCCGAATTGAGGGCCCATTTTGCAAAGAAAACTCCAGCTCCGAAGGAGAAGCTAGATCCAGTGAAAGTGATGCGCACTATCGATGCCCTGAAGCGACCACCACCGCCTCTGCCGGATTCCAACTTTGACCGCTGTGTTAAAAAGACATATCAAGACGCGCGGCGGTCGGGAAGTACTTCCAGTGATGCAAGGTTAGCAAAACGAAGAAGTGGGAAAAAAATTCCCCAGCTCGGCGAACAGGCGAACCAATCGTGCCCCCCGCTTAAGGTGTCTAGCGATATCGTCGCTAATCATCCGGGGATGGTGCCCGGTACCAATCCTGGTGATTACCTGAGCGATGATGTACAGTTTGAGCCGTTGGAGGTGGACGAATTCAGTTACCGGTACGGGCGGCCTCTCGTCAAACCTGATCATCCTCCTCTAACAACGATGATGCGAACATTGCATGAATGGTACATGAAAACCTGCCGCGAGTCTGGGAGGGATGCTTTGACGCTGAAGATTAAAGAGGAGCACGACCTCGTTGGAATGGATCTGTTGAATGTTGAATTTGAGGAGATATTCCAGTTATAGAATCAAAAGGCCCTCGACAAAACAATCATGACTTCCTACTGTCTGTAAGTACTACTTCTGTAATTAAGTCTCTCTATATATATAGCTCAGCTCTTTCATTGCATGTATATATAATTATCCTCACTATATTATGCAGATTGAAGATCGTCGAATGCAGAAAAGCACAAATGTATGACATTGGGTTCATTAACCCAAATATCATACATGAGTTTACGGTTAAAAACAATGTCACACAAACCGAGGACAATTTGCTACAATCGTTGCTTAAAAATCAAAACAAAGGGACAATACTCTTTCCTTACAACTTCAAGTGAGTGTTACTGTCTTGTGCATATTCGGTTTCCCTTATTACTCGAGGTTATAGTAATGTAATTGATGAGTTATGCATGCGTGCGCAAGTTCCACTTTATTCTGCTAGAGATTAAGCTTGAGCGGGGAGTAGTAATCGTCTTAGACTCGAAACGAAAAGATCCCCAGGAATATGCGGACATGACTGAAATGCTCCAGAAGTAAGTTCAATCGATCATTATCGCATCATATCGGCAACTTTGTTCATTTCCTGATATCAAGTAATTATTTTCTTTGTCTGGTAGGGTTTGGAAAGAGTTCACCGCAATTGTTCCGGCACTGCCGAGGGAGCCGCGATTTACACACCCGAAAGTAAGTACTACTAGCTAGTTCCGCGCATCTCCAATTGATTCTAGTTCCATCAATACCATTTATCATCCCTGATTATCAGTTTGATTGAACTCTATTTCTCGTAAAGTGCTTGTGGCAGGAAAAAGGGAATAATTTTTGTGGATACTACGTTTGCGAGTTCATCTACAACGCGACGACCCCTAAGCGGGGCTACTCAGAAAAACAATTTCAAGTGCGTAAGCAATAATATTCACAATTTTATTTTATTACCATGATTTGTGTTGAGTTTCATTCATATATATGTATTGACCCCGTTCTTCAAATTAGACGTGGCAGATGTGGGATGAACTCCTACCACATGATCGCATACGAGCAATTCAAGAGGAATTGGCGGGATTCTTTCTTGACCACGTCATAAATAAAGCCGGAGAATACCATCTGGAATTTGAAATTAAATGTTAGGGATTGTAAGAGATCTTATATTGTATACACTGAAAAAAATAGCGCGCTATAGGTCCGCTAATAGCACGCTATAGCATGTAGAGAATTGTCTCGCTAAATAAATCAATGTACAATGCCTCGCTAATAGCACGCTATAGCACGCTAATAGCGTATTTTCAGGGCCGGCGCTATTTTCTGTAGCGCGCTATTTTTTTCCTTGATTGTATATATGTAGCTAGTAGCGTCGGATAGATATACGAAAACTTGTTGTTCGACCAATCTCTCGGAGAAAGAGAGGTCGATCACTTCTCTGTGTATATGTTCATGACGATCTTGTGTACTTAATGGTTCCTTCATTTGCTTACTAGCTAGCGTGTCGAGTTCTCTCTGTAGTAGCTAGCGTCGACCAAGCACGAAGAAAGAGAGGACACTTCTCTCTATTAGCTAGCTAACACAATATGAAACACCTCAATTAACCCTACAAACCCCCCTAACCCCCCTCCCCCCCTTTTAAAAAAAAAACAAAAACCCCAGTGCCTTTTGGTCCCGGTTGGTGTTGCCAACCGGGACTAAAGGTTCTGCCTTTTGGTCCCGGTTGGTGTTACCAACCGGGACTAAAGGTCCTCCTGCCTGGGCTCCCAGCACCGGCCACATGGAGCCCCTTCTGTCCCGGTTGGTAAGCGAACCGGGACTAAAGGTTTTGGACTTTAGTCCCGACCCTTTAGTCCCGGTTTCAGAACCGGGACTAAAGGCCCTTACGAACCGGGACAAATGGGGGTTTTCCTACTAGTGATAGTAGAATACCATAAAACAATCGAATGAATGAATGAACGAACGAACGAACCAGCGAAGGATCTATATGCAAGAGTATGTCCTTGGACCCAGGCGCGAGGTCCCTAGCTCATCATGATCTTGAACTCGTCGAAGCTGAGTACGCCGTCGCCGTCGAGGTCAAACCGGCAGATCATGGCGCGGCACTCGCCGGCGCTCCGCTCGGCGCCGAGCCTGCCGAGCATCCGCCCCAAGCTGGCCGGCGTGATGCACCCCTGACCCTCCATCTCGTACATCCCGAACACCTCCCTCAGCGCCCGGATCCTCCGTTCGTCGTCCTCCTCCCCCACGTTGCCCGTCCAGGCCGCCTGCTGTGCCAGCTCGAGGAACTCGGACTCGCTTAGCAGCCCGTCACCGTCCGCGTCCGCCGACGCCACCAGCGCCTCAGCCTCCTCCGCCGGCACGTCCTCGCCCAGCGTCGCCCTCATACACCCCCGCAGCTCCGCTGCCGAGATCCGGCCGTCCGCGTCCTGGTCCAGTGATAAGAACAGCGCCCTCAGCTCGGCTGACTTCGTCGCAACCATTCTTGCCAAATGTCAACGATAGAGAGGTTCTTGATAGGGCTTTACTTGATCTTGATCCTGCCTGTGCTTTCTAGATCCTCTGCTTTGCTATAGAGCTGCATGATCTTGGAGGTGGGCGTGTGCATATATAGTCGGGCGCGACGCGGTCCTTGGGAAGCTTCACGGCATGCAGGGCGGGAGGAGAGATGCCGTGGTCGTCGTGGACGTGCATGCCGCGTGTGTGGCGGATTGGACTTGGACGGGAGGTCAACCACGGCATGTTAGTAGTCTTCTCCAGGAAATGGATGCGAAGCTTTCGTGTGGGCGTACGTGACTTGGCGTGACGGCCGAGATAGTTCTCGTGGAGGAGAAAAGCAGGGGATGGCACGGGGAAAATCTGCTTCGGCGACGGCAAAGTTCGACGTCGATTGCGTGTGCTTCGCAGGGTGGACATTTTTCTTTTTCGAAAAGACTCTGCTCTGAATGATGCATGCAGCCATATTATTATGAAAAAGTATTAGAAACTGTCTATCATATAGTAGTCCCTTTCAAAAAAGGCAAAGTAGGACTAAAACAAGATGACTAAACACCTATTTTATTATTGGACCGTCATCTAAACCGGTTGTAAGTATCTCATCTACCGTCTTTCATCGGTTGCACCCAACAATCATATACACTTTGGCTTTCGTACGATTGAGTAACGACCACGTACGAATCCAAGCAGTGGTTTTGTAAATAACCAGCATAAAACTTGTAAGAGTTTGTTTGTTAAAAATCATGTCATTTCTGCAATTTCATAGACCCCAAAGTAAAGAGCATACTCCTACTCGAATATGTCCTGCAATACATTGCTCCAATCCATCAAGCTACGTCCCAAATAACGTGTTAATACTAGTTGGAGGTTTAACATTAAAGGCTACATGTACCATAAATGTTTGACTAGAGGACATGTGGAAAAGAGGGGTTTTATATTTTCATCCTAATCACAAAAGAAACATTGTTTGTTACCCTGCCATCTTTCCTTATGCACAAACCACATGGATATTTTGATTCTCAAAGGAACTTTAATCTTCCAAATATGAATAGATTTCGGAGTTGGACCAGAGTTTACTAGGTCCAAATACATAGACTTGACAGAGAATATCCCGTTGACAGATAGTTTTCGGTGAATCCTATCCGGCTCATCAGAAAATTAAACATCCATCAACCTCTGCACGAGATGTAACCAGCTGTCCCATCGTTCAACTACTAGGGGCCTTCTAAACTGGATATTCAAAGGGATAAACTGTAATATTGTAGCAACATAAGCATCCTTATGTTGCACAATATTGTACAGAGAAGTATATTGTGTGGCTAGTGACATCTCCCCTAACCAAGTATCTTCCCGAAATTTAGTCGTGTTACCGTTCCCAATGATAAATTTTGTTCTATGGAACAAGGCAACTTTCGTTCTCATTAGCCTCTTTCAGAAAGGAGAGTCATCTGATCTGAAAGTAACCAGGTCCAAAGTCTTGGAATGTAGGTACTTATTCCGCAAAATTTGTATCCACATTCCCCCGGTCTCCACCAAAAGCCACCAAAAGCCTGGATAACAATTTGATGAGAAAGCATTTGTTCTTAATCTCTATGTTCTCAATCCCTAGCCCACCCCGGTCCTTCAGTCTACATATAATTTCTGAGTTGAAAAGCCTGTATTTTGCCTTGTTTTCATCGCTTGGCCAAAAAAAATGTGATTGATAGAAGTCTAACATTTTCCGTACCCCTACAAGGACTTCAAAGAAAGACAGTAAGAACATCGGCATACTTTTCAACACTGTGTTGATCAAAACAGTCGATCTTCCAGCAGCTTGACCGTCATGAGACATAAGCTTACCCTTCCAGCAGCTTCGTTTTTTTTTCAAATCGATCTTCAATGCATTTCCATTCCTTATTGGATAGCTTACGATGATGAATTGGGATACGTAAATAAATAAATGGTAGGGAGCCAAATTTACATCCAAACAATTGTCTGTAAGCTTCTTATTCTTCTTTGGCTCTCCCAAAGTAGAACAACTGAATTTTGTTAAAATTGATCTTCAATACCGACAATTGCTCAAAAAGGCATATGACTAGCTTCATATTTTTAGCCTTTCCATGTCATTTCCATGAAAAGAATTGTGTCATCTGCGTATTGTAGAATGGACACGCGACCATCGGCTAGATGGGGTACTAGTCCACCTAACTAACCGTCCACCTACTTGACCGTCCTCCTTGACCAATAGGAGAATTTCCAACATGTCTGCCTTTATGTTGAACAAAATAGGAGACATCAGGTCCCCTTGTCTTAGGCCCTTTTGTGTATGGAAATAATTACCTGTGTCATCATTTATCTTAATCCCAACACTGCATTTTTGAACGAAGGATTCAACCTGGTTCCTTCAGGAATCGTCAAAACCCTTCATACATAAGGCCTGTTGGAGAAACGACCATTTAACCTTATCATACGCCTTCTCGAAATGCACTTGGAAAATAACTCCATCTAGTCGAGTGGATTTCATGTAATGTTTCATGTAGGACAACCACACCCTCTAGGATATGTGTGCCCGACATGAAAGCCGTCGGAGTTGGTTCAACCACACTACATGCAATCAACGTCAGCCGATTCATACAAATTTTGGTGAATATCTTGAAGCTCACATTAAGTAGACATATCGGTATGAATTTCTCAATACGAACTACCTTCTCCTTCTTCGGCAACAACTTTATCGTTTTAAAGTTTAGGTGAAAGAGCTGAAGTTGGCCATTAAAAATGTCATGGAACATGGGCATGAGGTCATCCTTAATTATATGCCAGCATCTCTGATAAAATTCTAATAGGAAACCTCCGGTCTGGGAGCCCTATTATTTTTCATTTGTGCTATCGCCTCAAACACCTCTTTCTTAGTGAAAGGCGTAGGAAAAATCTCATTCTCGTCTGCTCCTAGCTATGGTAAATCCTCAACCAAATGCTCAGCGAGCGACACAAAGTTGTCCTTAGGTACTCCAAATAGTTTTTTGTAATAATTAGAGATGTACAATTTTTAGGTTCTCATGCCCTACAATTGTACCCTCATCCTACTGGAGCTGAAATATTTTCTTATTTGTATGCTTTCCGTTCACAATCATAAGGAAAAACTGTCTGTTGTCATCTCCCACAATAACCTATCGGACTTTCGCTCTTGGTGCCCAATTCATCTCTTATTCTCTCAGAAGTACACATAAATTCTCCCCGGCCTCTAACTTAGATGCCCGGTCATTCACATCTAGTAAGATAGATTCAGCTTTCAAGTCTAACTCGTTTATAAGGTGGCAGGGTGGACGCGGGACGGTGGGAGTCGTGCGTGTTTGTTTTGCTGGGAAACTATGGGTGCCCTCCGTGTTAGAGCATGGTTAATAGTATATCCAACTGTTGGCTATATGATATTGTCATGTCACTTATAGCCATCACTTATAGTCAGTTATACAATAATGTTAGGTATAAGAGTACTATTTTTTTTCATCTTCTCTCTATCTCTTTCTTCATGAGCACGCGTATAGCTGGACTCTTGCATGAGAGCCCAGTCCCCTTACTTTTCATGTTTCTTTCCTAATCATAGGCAAAATTGCCATGTATACAGGCGATAAGCCCAGTACTGTACTCAGGGGCAGGCCCATGATTTAAGGAGTGTGTATTCAATTTTTTGAAGGCTAACAACTTGGTTTAGATCCCCAAATTTTGATTAGTATTTTTCACAAGTAATGCTCGTTGGGACGATTTCATAAATCAGAAATATTCCCACATTGCAAATTCACATCACAAATTGCAAACGATATTAGTTATTAATGTAATAGACTACTTACTAACTTTAAATAATTCTCAGTTTCTCTTGTTTAAATAACTCATGGATAGTATTTAGCTCGCAAAACTTGGGCACATAAGCTCAAAGGGTTGTCAATCAATCCCCATGCTTGTTTTGCTAAGAGTGCTTGACTGAACAACTGCCACTAGTAGATAACAAGGCTTTGGCCCTGGCCAGATCAGAACATTAGTCCCGGCCGTGTTGCGAACCGGGACTACTGGCAGCATCAGTCCCGGTTCGTGAGGCTAGGACGCCGGACGGGCCTCGGCAAGCATCATTCCCGGTTCGGTTGGGACCTTTAGTCCCGGTTCTAGCCACCAACCGGGACTACAGGGGTTGCTGCCCTTTAGTCCTAGTTTGTGGCTGGAACCGGGACTAAATGGTAGGCCTTTGGTCCCAGTTTTAGATACAAACCGGGACTAATGTTTTGCCTATATATATCCGCGCCCCCCACCTCCTCTGTTTTTTTGGCCGTGGAAGGGTGTGGGAGGTGTGTGCTACTCTATTCTCACGTCCTATGCACATGAGGTGTTTGATGAAATGCCCGAGCCACACTTAAGCTTTCTCCTCTCCAAGCTCGACCTCCAAGCTAAATTTTCCCCAAAATTTGTCTAGGTTTGGCGGTGCACCAACTACACAAGTGTTCTAAAAGGTTAGTAACTTCATCCTTTCATGTCTCACTGCTAGTTTAGCTTATTTCAAATGCTCTAGAAGTAGAGTGGTTTGTGGGTTTTAGTGAAGGAGTGTATGTAGTGGAGGAGTGTATTAATTTGGTCACTTCTCTATTCATGATGTTGTGTAATGGTTTTTGATATACTTAATTATATAATGCACGCAGATGAACCGGCAATGTATGTACGGTGACCGACGCACCTCCGACTACATTGAGGGCCTGCATAATTTTCTCGAAGTGGCTGAGACAAACAAGCAGAATGGTTTTATGTATTGTCCATGTACTATCTGTGGGAATACGAAGGATTACTCTTCCAAGAAAACCCTTCACTTGCACCTGTTTGAGAAGGGTTTCATGCCACACTATAATATTTGGACCAAGCACGGAGAAAGAGGGGTTATGATGAAAGACAATGAAGAAGAAGAGGATGATGACAACTATCATCATATGTTCCCTGAATACGGTGATACTGCAACGGGGGACACTGAAGATAAGGAGGCACCAGATGTGCCCGATGATGATCTTTGCCGGGTCATGTTTGATGCACAAAGAGAATGCGAAAGTGAAAGGGAGAAGTTGAAGTTCGATCGCATGTTAGAGGATCACAAAAATGGGTTGTATCCAAATTGCAAAGATGGCAACACAAAGCACGGTACCACATTGGAATTGCTGCAATGGAAAGCAGAGAATGGTTTATCTGACAAGGGATTTGAAAAGTTACTGAAAATAATGAAGAATAAGCTTCCAAAGGATAACGAATTGCCTGATAGTACGTACGAATCAAACAAGGTTATCTGCCCTCTAGGATTAGAGGTACATAAGATACATGCATGCCCTAATGACTGCATCCTCTACCGCGCTGAGTACGAGAATTTGAACGCATGCCCGGTATGCGGTGCATTGCGGTATAAGATCAGACGAGATGACCCTGGTGATGTTGAGGGCGAGCGCCCCAGGAAGAGGGTTCCTGCCAAGATGATGTAGTATGCTCCTATAATACCACGGTTGAAACGTCTGTTCAGAAACAGAAAGCATGCCAAGTTGTTGCGATGGCACGCAGAAGACCGTAAGAAAGACGGGAAGTTGAGAGTACCCGCTGACGGGTCGCAGTGGAGAAAAATCGAGTGAAAGTGGCAGGACTTTGCAGATGACGCAAGGAACATATGGTTTGGTTTCAGTCCAGATGGCATCAATCCTTTTGGGGAGCAGAACACAATCATAGCACCTGGCCGTGACTCTATGTATCTATAACCTTCCTCCTTGGTTGTGCATGAAGCGGAATTCATTATGATGCCAGTGCTCATCCAAGGCCCTAAGCAACCCGGCAACGACATTGATATGTACCTAAGGCCATTAGTTGAAGAACTTTTACAGTTGTGGGATAAAAAAGGTGTGCGTGTGTGGGATGAGCACAAACAGCAGGAATTTGACCTACGAGCATTGCTGTTTGTAACCATCAATGATTGGCCTGCTCTTAGTAACCTTTCAGGACAGACAAACAAGGGATACAACGCATGCACGCACTGTTTAGATGATACCCAAAGTATATATTTGGACAAATGCAAGAAGAATGTGTACATGGGACATCGTCGATTTCTTCCGACCAAGCATGCCTTAAGAAAGAAAGGCAAGAATTTCAAAGGTGAGGCAGATCACCGAAAGAAGCCCATCCTCCGTACTGGTGATGATATACTTGATATGGTCAAGGATTTACAAGTAATCTTTGGAAAGGGTCCTGGCGGACAATCTGTTCCGAATGACGCTGAGGGACACGCAGCCATGTGAGAAAGAAATCTATATTTTGGGACCTACCCTATTGTAAAGACCTAGAGGTCCGCTCTGCAATCGACGTGATGCACGTGACGAAGAATGTTTGCGTGAACCTGCTAGGCTTCTTGGGCGTGTATGGGAAGACAAAAGATACACCGGAGGCACGGGAGGACCAGCAACGTGTGAACAAAAAATACGGCATGCATCCAAAGCAGTATCAAGGTCCTGCCAGCTACGCTCTTACCAAAGGAGAGAAGGAAATCTTCTTTGAATGCCTGCTCAGTATCAAGGTCCCGTCTGGCTTCTCGTCGAATATAAAGGGAATAATAAACATGGCACAGAAAAAAAATTCCAGAACCTAAAGTCTCCTGACTGCCACGTGATTATGATGCAACTGTTTCCGGTTGCATTGAGGGGGCTTCTACCAGAAAATGTTCGATTAGCCATTGTGAAGCTATGTGCATTCCTCAATGCAATTTCTCAGAAGGTAATCGATCCAGAAATCCTACCAAGGTTATAGAATGATTTGGTCCAATGTCTTGTCAGTTTCGAGTTGGTGTTCCCACCATCCTTCTTCAATATTATGACGCACGTCCTAGTTCACCTAGTCAACGAGATTGCCATTTTGGGTCCTCTATTTCTACACAATATGTTCCCCTTTGAGAGGTTCATGGGAGTCTTAAAGAAATATGTTCGTAACCGTGCTAGGCCAGAAGGAAGCATCTCCACGGGCCATCAAACAAAGGAGGTCATTGGGTTTTGTGTTGACTTTATTCCTGACCTTAAGCCGATTGGTGTCCCTAAATCGCGGTATGAGGGGAGACTGAGTGGAAAAAGCACGCTAGGAGCGGATTCAATAATATGTAGGGACGGGCATTCTTGGGCGCAAGCACACTACACAGTTCTACAGAATTCTACCTTGGTGGCCCCGTATATCAATGAACACAAAAATATTCTACGCTCCAAACACCCGGAGCAGTCTGACGACTGGATTACACGTGAACACATTGGGACTTTCGGCGGTTGGTTGCAAATACATCTCATGCGTAACAACACTATTGGAGATGACCTGTACTTGTTCGCCAGGACACCATCTTCGACTGTATTGACTTACCAAGGGTACGAGATAAATGGGAATACATTTTACACGATCTCCCAAGATAAAAAGAGCACCAACCAAAACAGTGGTGTCCGCTTTGATGTAGCAATCACCAATAGGGCAAAGGACACATATTATGGTTACATAGAGGAGATATGGGAACTTGACTATGGACATGAATTTAAGGTCACTTTGTTTTGGTACAAATGGGTCAATCTGTCAGGAGCGGGGTACAGGTAGACCCGCAGTACAGAATGTCAACAGTGGATCTCAACAATCTTGGGTACACACACGAACCATTCGTCCTAGCCAATGATGTGCTGCAGGTTTTCTATGTGAAGGACATGTCTACCAAACCGAAAAAAAGAAAAGATAAGGAAGCGAATACATCATACGATGAGCCAAAGCGCCACATAGTTTTTTCAGGGAAAAGAAACATCGTGGGAGTGGAGGACAAGACGGACATGTCTGAAGATTATGAAAAGTTTCATGAAATTCCTCCCTTCAAAGTGAAGGCTGACCCAAGCATCATGTTAAACGATGAAGATTATCCATGGTTACGGCGCAATAAGCAAGGGACACACGCGAAGAAAAAGTGAAGACTTTCTCTCTAGTGAAGACAACATATCAGATGGTAAGATTGTTCAAGTAACTGTAGTTACATGTCAAAAATGAAATCCCTTTGTAATAAATGAGTTTTCGTCCGAAACCTTGATACTTCGAAAGAGATTGTCCAGTTTGTACACGAAGTGCATCTAGTTTTTGCCGTAACCCTCTAAACCTTTTAGCACATGCTATGTGGGTGAAATTATGATACCATGCCAAGTTTCATCCTTTTCAGAGTTCATTTGCAGTGCTTTTCAAATTCAGGGTCATTTAGCTCGAAATAAATCATGAAATGCATGAAAAATAGCAAATGAAGTCAGAAAAGGGTTGAAAATTAATGATGTGGCTTTGAATGGTGCATACTGAACGCACAAAAAGTCTGGAGTTAAAATATGTTAAAAAAATTGAAATCCCTTTGTAATAGATGAGTTTTCGTCCGAAACCCTGATACTTCGAAAGAGATTGTCTAGTTTGTACACGAAGTGCATTTAGTTTTTGCCGTAACCCTCTAAACTTTTTAGCACATGCTATGTGGGTGAAATTATGATACCATGCCAAGTTTCAACCTTTTCAGAGTTGATTTGCAGTGCTTTTCAAATTCAGGGTCATTTAGCTCGAAATAAATCATGAAATGCATGAAAAATAGCAAATGAAGTCAGAAAAGGGTTGAAAATTGATGATGTGGCTTTGAATGGTGCATATTGAACGCACAAAAAGTCTGGAGTTAAAATATGTTAAAAAATGAAATCCGTTTGTAATAGATGAGTTTTCGACCGAAACCCTGATACTTCGAAAGAGATTGTCAACTAAAAAGAATCAATTATAATTTTTTGTTATGATCAACTAAAACAAAACTATAATATTCTTCAATAGCAAAAAGAATCAACTAAAAAGTTATTATAAACCTCTAGTTATGATCAAAATAATATTAACTTAAAATTATTTAAAATTTATGCAACTAAAATTATCAAAGTATTTTTTGTTAAAAACTTTAATAGCAAAAAGAATTTTCATAAAGTATTTTTTGTTAAAAACTTTAATAGATTTTTTTTCATAAAGTATTTTTTGTTAAGAACTTTTAATATGCAAAAAAATAACATAAAAAAATGCCCGCCTACTAGGCCACCACGGCTGCATACGACTAGAAAGACAAATATACATGGGCCAGGATGCAGGCCCACGGGGCAAGTAGGCCCAACAGGGCAAAGAGTGTGTTAGGCATGCACTGCCTGCAATAGAGAGGAGCTCGAGACGGAGGCCGCAGCAGGGCTTATAAACCACTGCGAGCGCGCCTCGCTTGGCGAGGTGGGACTAAACTTTCACCGCCCCTCGGCCGTGCCAGGAACATGCCTTTAGTCCCGGTTGGTGGCTCCAACCGGGACTAAAGGCACCCTTTAGTCCCGGTTGGAGCCACCAACCGGGACTAAAGGCCTGGGCTTCCTGCCCTTTCGCCTAGTGAAATTCACCTTTAGTCCCGGTTGGTGGCTCCAACTGGGACTAAAGGGGCCTTTAGTCCCGGTTGGAGCCACCAACCGGGACTAAAGGGTTGGGTTTCGCGCCCTTTGGGCTGCTGAAATTCACCTTTAGTCCCGGTTGGAGCCACCAACCGGGACTAAATGTCAGGGTATATAAGCTGCACTTAGAAAAATTTACCCAATCTCTTCCATTCTCCCCCCCCCCGACGCCGAACCACAGCGCACGACACCGCCAGGCTGTTGCGCTGGAGTTCGCCGTAGCCGTCCCCGTGAGCTCCGCTGCCATCGCCGCCCCCGTCGAGCTCCGCTGCTTTGTCACCGGGCCTCCTCGACATCGCCGCCCCTGTGAGCTCCGCTGCCATCGCCGCTTCGTCGCTGGCCTCCTCGCCATTGCCGCCGCCGTTCTTCGGAGATCGCCGTCGCCTCGGTGAGCACTGCCCATTCCCCTCCGTTTCCTGCCTCGATCCGTCGCCGTCGCCGTGGCCGTAGCCGTCGCCTCAATTTTTTGTTTGTTTTGAATACTTTTACTATGTTTTTAGATACATGCATATACTCAATGTGATACCTAGTTTGAAGTGTTAATGCTTTATGTGTGACCTAGCTAGTTTTCCTAATTTGTTCATGTGCTCACAATGTCAACACACGAACATTTTTAAAAAGAGCAAACAACATTTTGCTCGTCCATGTGCTAGCTAGTCGTATATATTGTGTAATTCATAGATGTTTTGGTTCTATGTAATAGCTAGAAATATGTTATTTGTTGTGTGTGCGAGTGTGTGTGTGGATTTGTTATAAAATATGATATTGTTTTTATTGTTGTTAAATGAAATGTTATTTGCTAGCCACAATTTGTTCTCGTCGACGATGCCCATCCCGCATCCTCGTCGTCGACTCGGCGCCGTCAACCAGTTGCGCCATGTCCGGGACTGGGCTCCGCCGGGCTGACACTGGGAGATGCTACCTTCCAGAGCGCGCAGCTTGGTGAGGAATCCGCGTCTCGTCGTTGACCCGGAGCTTCTTTGGTGGCGGTCGCGTGGGCCACTATCGGTGTGGAGGGAGCCGGCCCCTGCGGAGGTGGTACGTCGACGTGTCAGGGAGGAGGACGAGCACGTCCGTCGCTACATGATTTGCGTTGGACGTCAGGTTCTCCAATACCTGGCAGGTTCTTCAGGGATCTCACCCGAGTTATGATCCTGTGATGGTTCCTTCTCTTTGGTTGTCCACCGCCCGCGCCTAAGGAACTGTGAGTCAACTAGATTATTCGATAATATTCGAGCTGTATTAGTGATAATATTCGATGCTCCATTAACTGGGATATTCGAGATGTATTAGTGATATTATATGATAATATTATATGAAGAGTCCCTGATGATATTATATGTATTTGTGATATTATATGATGATCTTGCTAAAAAAATTGCCGTCGATTTTTAATCTTATAATCCTGAACACAGGAAATGTCGACGTCGTCTGACGACGATAGGATCCCTCAGTGCCCTTTGTGCTGGGATGACAGGGGTATATGCGACCTTTGTCCTCACCTAGACAACGGTACATCCTTTCCCGTCAAGCTAACGGAAGAATTTAGTATTATTACGGTATGTCTAGACGGTATGCATTTTTTTGTTAATGTAGTATGACGTTTGTTTTTTTGTTTAATTAACCTTTAATCTACTTTTGTACAATTCGACTAGTGCGTTCCCGACCATGCAAGATTCGCTGTGTTGGACAAGTTCCATTTCAAAAAGAAGGGTAGTACAGAGCCTAAGATAGCTCACCTAAGAACGGAGCATTACACTTTTGTTGTTATGGTACAAAATAACGAAGATCACACATATTTTGGTTGTTCTAATTGGAGAGCATTTTGCAAGGCGTATGGGTTGGATGAGGACATGCACATTACGTTCGATCTTGGTAATGACGATGTTCGTGATAATAATATAGAAATTTGAGTGCATGCGGAGGATGACTTGATTCCAGTTCTACCTCCAGGTGCGTTTGTTAAAAGATTTGTTAGGTAATTTATATTGATTATTGGAAAGTATTAATTTGGTACTAATCCCGACTAAATTTCTTTATTTTTAATTATCAGCTTATTTCCGTGCTACAAGAACTACCCGACAGATAATAGATCGGACCTACTACAGTTATGACTCCAATCTTACTTGTTTGGAGAAAGATCATCTCATCTCATTTATTCATGATGTTTAGCGTCATAATAGAAATTACATGTCTGGCAACATTTATCATGGATATGTGCCACTAGTGCACAAGTTGAACCCTTACAACATCACTAGAGACAACTTTGTAAGATTTTTTTTACTCTTGTGTCATTAGTCCATATACTCTTGTGTCACTAGTTTACTAACTATGTTATTATAACTTATGTTCTTCAACAGGTACTCCCGCCAGAGACCGTGCCTAAAGGGATGTTTACTAAAGGTGATTTGCATATGGTTAGTTTACGGCCACTGCCGATGAGTTACCCTGGTAAATACAAAATATCTTGAAGTCCACGCGTCCTGAAAATCAAAGGATGGAGCAAGGCAATAAAATCATCCAGACAACCACTTGGAGACTATCACTTGCGCAAGCCACAAGTTGGAGATAGGTTGATCTGTATTCTTCAATGGGTGGATGCAGGAGTTCACCTTTTTAATGCTATTTAGGAGAGAGCAGTAGTAGTGTTTCTAACTTATGATAACTTGATCACTTGCTAGTATGGTAACAACCAGAATGATGAGGAGTTCACCTTTTTTATGTTATTTTACCTAGAACGATGAAGAGTTGATTAAGATGATGATGAGTTGTTATATGACATATACCAAATTAGATGGATGCAATAGACCAACTTGGTCTATTGCATCCATCTAATTTGTACTGATGTTGGATGTTATTCTTTCATAATATATACAACATTAATATGTGTAACCGCGTGAAAATACAATATAACTATAAAATAAAATGAAAACACAAAATGAAACATGGCCGTTTAGTCCCGGTTGGTGTTACCAACCGGGACTAAAGGCCCCCCTGCCTGGGCGCCCGACAGCGGCCACGTGGAGCCCCTTTAGACCCGGTTCGTAAGCCAACCGAGACTAAAAGTGAGGGGCTTTAGTCCCGATTGATTTGTCCCGGTTGAAGAACCGGGACTAAAAGCCCTTCAGAACCGGGACTGATGTCCCATTTTCTACTAGTGTGCATATCCCGAAAGCACATACCTCTGTGAGACTTTGGTCGGATCATACTATCGCACGAGACCCAGTGAGTGTGATGTTGCCCTTGGTTTGCATCCCACTAGAATTCACCCATCATTTTAGTGAATTCTTCACAAAGGCCGGCTGGAAGTTTGCAATGCATTAGATAAGTGGGTAATGCTTGCACGGCCGCTTTTAACAAAACTTCTTTGCCACCCTGGGATATATAAATTTCTCCCCACTGTATAAGTCTCTTTCGCACTTTTGCTTGTAAGCTTTGAAGTTTCCCATGGTTCATTGATGTATACTACGCAACTTTATTCTTGTAGACTTTGTTGGGCCTCCAAGCGCAGAGTTTTGTAGGACAATAGCAATTTTCCTTCAAGTGGATGACCTAAGGTTTATAAATCCGTGGGAGGTGTAAGATGAAGATGATCTCTCTCAAGAAAACCTGCAATCAAATACAAAAAATCTCTTGTGTCCCCAACACACCCAATACAATGGCAAGTTGTATAGGTGCACTAGATCGGTGAAGAGATGGTGATATAAGTGCAATATGGATGGTAGATATAGGTTTCGTAATCTGAAAATATAAAAACAGCAAATTAACAAGTGTAAATCAGCGAGCAAAACATTATATAAATGCTTGGAAATGAGGCCTAGGGTTCATACTTTCACTAGTGCAATCTCCCAACAATGCTAACATAGTTGAATCATATGACCATCCCTCAACGTGCAACAAAGAACCACTCCAAAGTTCCTATCTAGTGGAGAACAATAAGATGAAATTGGTGTAGGTAGTAGAACCTCCTCAAAGTTATTCTTTCCGATCAATATTTTGGGCTATTCCTATAAGTGTCACAAACAGCCCTAGAGTTCGTACTAGAACAACACCAATGATACATATCAATCAACCCTAATCTCACCTAGATACTCCAATGTCACCTCAAGTATCCATAGGTAAATTATGCGACATGCATCAAACAATTTAAGGTCTATCATATTCAATCCAACACAAATAACTTCAAGGAGCACCTCAAGATTTCTATCGGAGAACGTGGTATGAAAACGTGCAATCAACCCCTATTTATAGATCCCCAAGGTCACCGGAATCCGCAAGTTGATGCCTCAACATATATCGAGTGAATCAATAGAATACCCCAATGTCACTACCGGTATCCCATGCAAGATGTACATCAAGTGTTCTCAAACCAAAATATTTAATCCAACATAATGAGATATCAAAGGTAAAGATTCAATTCATCACAACATGATAGCAAGGGACAAACATCATATGATCCAACTATATTAACAAAGCCCGTGATACATCAAGATCGTGCCATCTCAAGAACACGAGAGAGAGAGAGAGAGAGAGAGAGAGAGAGAGAGAGAGAGAGATTGAACACATAGCTACTGGTACATACCCTCAGCCCCGAGGGTGAACTACTCCCTCCTCGTCATGGCCTTCGCCAGGGTGATGAAGATGGCCACCGGTGATGGTTTCCCCTCTCCCGCAGGGTACTGGAACGTCTCCAGATTGATTTTTCGTCAATACAGAGAGGTGCGGCGGCGGAATGGAGAGTATCCGTTTATTTCTGGGGGTTTTGTGATTTATTGGATTTTTCAGCGTTGGAATCACGCGCAACGGAGCCACATGGGGCCCACCACATATCAGGGCGCGGCCTAGGGGGCGCCTTGATGGCTTGTGCCCCATGTGTGGCTCCCTTCCGGTGGTTCTTTGCTCCAATATGGCTTATTTCCTCTAGAAAAAATCACCAAAAAATTTCGGGCGATTCTGAGAACTTTCATTTTTTGCACAAAAACAACACCAGGGTAATTCTGCTGAAAACAGCGTTAGTCCGGGTTAGTTCTAAATAAATCATGTAAAGTGCATCAAAACCATATAAAGGTATTGTAAACATAGGTGAATATGGCATGAATACTTCATAAATTATCGATGCGTTGGAGACGTATCATTCATTCGCCCCTCCGGCGTTGGTAGGCCGAGATACTTCGGCTCAAACTCCACATTGGTAACTTGTAGGACATTTTTTTATCTCCTCCTGTACTTCTACTGGACAAGAGTTGTCAAACATTTGGTAGCATTTATCAAAGTTAATAAGCTCACCGGTACCAAGTGCGCATAGGTATTTATAACATGTTGGACCCGTGTTGCTTGTTCGGCTTCTGCTTTGACATGTGTAGGTTCCTTCCTATTCATGCCATGTCGCCCTCGTGTGCCACTGGTGTTGGATAGAGCGGTAGCAGTATTTGCCAATGGTTTGGTTGGCAGCACTGATGCAAAAAAGCAAGGCTTAGTCAGCAAGTATGCACTAGTTTCTAATAGATTTTCCTTATGACAGATGCATTTTTGTTTATCGTGCATCCGATACACTGTGCATGTATCCCCCGTCCACTCTTGCTTGGAGATTTGTGCAATGTTTTCTGATATTTTTTTGTAAAATTTACTTTGTTTCACTTGTTTCAGAGTATTATGGTATGTCTGAAAGTATACATCTTTTTAGTTACTTGTACTATCGTGTGCATACAATAAAACAACGAACAAATTTGGAGCATAGAGGCAATGTCCACATCTAAAGCCATTAAATAGATGTCATTTATGATCCCGTGGAGGACATAGAGTGATTCTTATTGCATGTTTGCAAATGTATAGTGTTCGTAGTCCATTTCTACAATGACATTTTTCAAACTCGCCGTGTAAGTTTTTCTGCATTACCCACTGTCCCAACCATGATTGTGACTTCCACATTGCATTATTTGAACTCTAGTATTTAAGCTAATGTTCCAATTTTCCACTAGAAATACATGTGCACAGTTGCTTTGCAAGATACCAAGGAAATAAAACTTTGGCATGCATAGAAATTAAAGAGTAGCACTACCATCTATAACCCTATGGATTGTAGTAAGTTTATACATTCATTATTTCCAATGTTTTTGGTTTTGAAGTACAAATCTAGACTGATTGGGTTGGTTTCTGAGCTGACTTCACAAAGGCTAATTCTTTGGTATTGGTTAACTAGGTACCCGATAATAACGATGGCTATTTTAGGATGAACTAAAATTAAAACCAAATAAATAAAATAACGGACATATGTTGTATTCTAAAACACTCATGCATGCTACACAAATAATATGATCTTGCATCTTTATAACAAGAATAGAGAATGCATGTTCAAAGAAATGAAAGGAAAATTTAGGTAGGAACATATAACTGGGTAATGCATGCCCTCACCATTTTAGTGAATTCTTCACAATGGCGGCCTGGAAGTTTGAAAATGCACATTGGATAAGTGGGTAATGCTTGCACGACCGGTTTTAACAAAACTTCTTTGCCACCCTGGGATATATAACTTTCTCCCCACTGTATCAGTCTCTTTCGCACTTTTGCTTGTAAGCTTTGAAATTTCCCATGGGTCATATGGCCCTCCGGCGTTGGTAGGCGGAGATACTTCGGCTCAAACTCCACATTGGTAACTTGTAGGACATATTTTTATCTCCTCCTGTACTTCTACTGGACAAGAATTGTCAAACATTTGGTAGCATTTATCAAAGTTAATAAGCTCACCGGTACCAAGTGTGCATAGGTATTTATAATATGTTGGACCCATGTTGCTTGTCCGGCTTCTGCTTTGACATGTGTAGGTTCCTTCCTATCCATGCCATGTCGCCATCGTGTGCCACTGGTGTTGGATAGAACGGTAGTAGTATTTGCCAATGGTTTGGTTGGCAGCACTGATATAAAAAAGCAAGGCTCATTTAGCAAGTACGCACTAGTTTCTGATAGATTTTCTTTATGACATATGCATTTTTGTTTACCATGCATCCGATACACTATGCATGTATCCTCTGTCCACTCTTTCTTGGAGATTTGTTCCATGTTTTCTGATTTTTTTGGTAAAATTTACCTTATTTGACTTGTTTTAGAGTATTATGGTATGTCTGAAAGTATACATCTTTTTAGTTACTTGTACTACCGTGTGCATACAATAAAATAACGAAAAAATTTGCAGCATAGAGGCAATGTCCACATCTAAAGCCATTAATTAGACGTCATTTGTGATCCCGTGTGTAAGAGCACATTTCTCCATGTGTGGTTTTGGTAATTGATGACACCCCTATAGACTAATGGTTGCCTTGAGTTATATTCGAAGGATTTGCCCATAGGCACTTCTTGAAGTCCGTCTGTTGGGTTTCAAGGAGTTTATATTGTGACCAAGGTGGTGTTCAAGGTTTATCCAAAGATTGGTCATGTGAGAGTTGAGCTTATTGCAAACATGTCTTGAAGAAGAAGATTGTGTGGGCATTCATGTTTACCTTCAAGACATCATCTTTATGAAGAGAGAAGATAAGATACAAGGTTGATCAGGACTAAGTCAAAAAGTGAATCAAGTTGATCAACACACAAAGCATACAAGATATACCGAGAGGGATTAAGGCAACCCATGGTATGGTAAGCATTGTCCATTACGCTTTGTGTACTAACCCATGGTCTACGTGAGAGTTCTTTGTGGGGTTAGGTATATTTCCATGGGCGAGCATCAATAAGAAGATCCCATACAATCCATGGAGGATGACATCAAGTGGTGATCGTCATCAAGGTTGCGGTGTGCAAGTTCAAGTGAAGCATCACTGAGAGATCATGCTTGAAGCTTGCCGTCCATTGTGGTGACAATGGACTTGTGAAGATGTGCCGAAGAGTGGCACACCCATAGTGGAGTATGGGGGAGCAATCAACTAGTCTTCATCGAGCCAACGCAATCAAGAAAGGTGGTCCATCTTGAGGAAGTCAAGATCGTCATCATCTACCTCAAGTGGACTTTGCGCAAGGCTAAGGTTTGACCTTGATAGGGTTTTCTATTTTACCGGTCTCATAGTGGTAGTTGGGAGACTGGGTTATAGGATAGATAGCCGTTCTATAAAGGGGGCTCTCAAGTGAGTAGCTTGATCGTATCGCTCGTTGAGAGCTCAAACTATTGCATTCTTGGCATCATCATCTTTCTTGGTTCTTGGTTTGTTTTTCTCTTTGAGATTTCTTGAGCTTATGGCCAGCTTCATGACAAGCTCAAGTTCATCGAAAACGGAGTCCATATGCATCTTCTATGATGTTTTCGATGCTAGAGTTTTTGCGATTCTTCATTGATAGAGGTTTCACATCTCTATACCATTGGCATTTTTATACTGCCTCTTCTTAAGAAAACCAACAAACTTGAGTTTGCTCAATTCGGAGCTCGTATGCGAAAGTTATGGCAGTTTCAGTGCGAGAGCTGTTTTTCTCTGAACAAGCGGTAGTACTGCTCGGTAGCACGGTAGTACCGCTTGGGCGGTACTTCCTCTATGTACTACCGCTGTCTCTACCGCTTATATTTGCCTTCTGGTGCCTACAGGGGTCTCTCACCATTTTCAGCCGAAGTACCGCTCTCCCCAAAGCGGTAGTACCGCTCCAGCGGTACTACCGCCCTGTAGTGTCGCTTATGTTTTTTAAGCGGAAGTACCGAGCGGTACTACCGCCCTGTAGTGCCGCTTATGTTTTTTAAGCGGAAGTACCGAGCGGTACTATCGCCCTGAAGAGCCGCTTATGTTTTTTTAAGCGGAAGTACCGCTCCCTTCAGAGCGGTACTACCGCTTTGTTGTTCCAGGATGGGTATAAGCGGAAGTACCGCTCCCCTGAGCGGTACTACCGCTTGTGTGCAGGTTGTGGGGGTAACGGTTGGATTTTCCCTCACCTATAAAAGGGGGTCTTCTTCCCCATTGCTCCCCAACTCTTAAGCTCGTGTTTGCCCCCCCCCCTTGTTGACCTTCTTCGAGCTTGCTATCTCTCAATCCCTCCAATGATTCTTGCTAGTTCTTGAGGGAAAAGAGAGAGGAGATCTAGATCCACATTTACACCAATCACTTTCTCCTCTTTGTGAGGGGAACCCCTTGGATCTTGATCTTGGAGTTCTTCGTGTTCTTCTTCGTTCTTCCTCTCATTTCCTCCATAACATTTGTTGTTGTGGTGGGATTTGGGAGAGAAGGACTTGGGCACTCCGTGTGCCCTTGCCATTGCATTTGGTGCATAGTTTGAGTTCTCCACGGTGATACGTGGAAGTGAGAAGTTGAGAAGCTTATTACTCTTGGGTGTTTGTGCACCCTAGAGCTTGTTCCTCTTGGGTGCCTTGGTGCCCTAGACGGTTGGTGGTACCTCGGAGCTCAATCATTGTGGTGTAAAGCTCCGGGCAAGCGTCGGGGTCTCCAATTAGGTTGTGGAGATTGCCCCGAGCAATTTGTACGGGTACTGGTGAACCGCCCCCAAGGGTTCCCAAAGTGTACGGGTACCGGTGACCGCCCCCAAGGGTTGCCATTTGTACGGGTTCCGTGACCGCCCTCAATGGTCCCTTAGTGGAATCACGGCATCTTGCATTGTGCGAGGGCGTGAGGAGATTACAGTGGCCCTAGTGGCTTCTTGGGGAGCATTGTGCCTCCACACCGCTCCGAACGGAGATTAGCATCCGCAAGGGTGTGAACTTCGGGATACATCGTCGTCTCCGCGTGCCTCGGTTATCTCTTACCCGAGCCCTTTACTTATGCACTTTACTTTGTGATAGCCATATTGTTTCTTGTTATATATCTTGCTATCACTTAGTTGTCTATCTTACTTAGCATAAGTTGTTGGTGCACATAGGTGAGCCTAGTTGTTTTAGGTTTTGTGCTTGACTAATTAAACGATAGTTTTATTCCGCATTTGTTCAAGCCTAAACCGTAATTATTTTAAAGCGCCTATTCACCCCCCCTCTAGGCGACATCCACGTCCTTTCGCCGTGGAGGAAAGAAAGTGATTCTTATTGCATTTGCAAATGCATAGTGTTTGTAGACAATTTCCACAATGACATTTTTCAAACTCGCCGTGTAAGTTTTTCTACATTACACATTGTCCCAACCATGATTGTGATTTCCACACTGCATTATTTGAACTCTAATATTTAACCTAATGTTCCAATTTTCCACTAGAAATGTATGTGCACAGTTGCTTTGCAAGATACCAAGGAAATAAAACTTCGGCATGCATACAAATTAAAGAGTAGCACTACCATCTATAACCTTATGGATTGTAGTAAGTTTATACATTCAATATTTCTGCTGTTTTTGGTTTTGAAATACAAATCCATACTGATTGGGTTGGTTTCCGAGCCGACTTCACAAAGGCTAATTCTTTGGTATTGGTTAACTAGGTACCTGATAATAGCAATGGCTATTTTAGGAGGAACTAAAACTCAAACCAAATAAATAAAATAACGGACATATGTTGTATTTTAAACACTCATGCATGCTACACAAATAATATGATCTTGCGTCTTCATAACAAGAAGAGAGAATGCATGTTCAAAAAAATGAAAGGAAAATTTAGTTAGGAACATATAACTGTTAACGAGTCAAAGCTGACCCCCCACAGTAAAACATGAGTCAGAGCTGAAGAATTGTTCACACTTGATACACATAAGAACTATGTTTTTCATTACTCAGAAACTTAATAGTCTTGTTTTCTAGAAATATCCAAATTATTTGTTAGATTTATACATTTAAAAAAACTCCCTACCAGGTTTCTAGATATTTAAGGATACCATGGACATGTAATTGTATAGATTCACTACAATAAATAAGGGGCATAAATTATTATTTGGAGTAATTTGACACTTTTGAGTTTGCTTAGATTTTAGAGTGAAATCCATCGTAACAAAGGATCTCCTTAAACATCTCAATATAAAACTAAATTTTTTCTTTAGAGAACATAATTTCATTTTAGTAAAAGACAATATTGTTGTAATGATAAATGCTTAAACAATTTGCAAATTGTGTACTATAGCATGCATGTGCATGATTACATTATTTATTATGCTAGTTATACATTAAAATAGGATTCGGAAATATATGTGTAATGATGTGCGAACAAAACAATTAGTGAAAGGATCAAATATGAAAAGATAAAAAAGTTTAGTACAAAAAGTTAAGAATTATGAATTTTAACTTCCTATGGTCTCCCAAACCGATTAGACCGAACATTAACTAGTGGACTATGAATTATTTTCATATACTTCAAACATACTTCTAATTATACCAATAGGGGCAGAGATCCCAACAAGTATGTATGTGCGGTGAGATATGTGTAAGTGGTGCGCCCGTGTGAAGCCTGTTATGTCTTAGTTTTTCTACTCTATTAACAAGTTAAGCAATATCTTGTGAGAGATGCCCTTACTGTGATGACAATACAATAAGTTGTAACTCTGTGAAGTTGTCACGAGAGTCTAATTAATGGCCATCGCTATGCGATGGTTAAGGATAAGAGCCGTGAGATGTTCTGTGTGTCTTAAACAAAGTTCCCATTTTACACTAGCACAGAAAAGCCTAGCTATGGCATGGCAAAAATGCCTTGCTGGCGTGGACACCCGACGCCACCAACATGGTGCCATAGTTAAAAAATAGTGCTGGCATTGGAGCCCACGCCAGCAGTATTATGAATACCTATGGCGTGAGCTATATCTCCACGACGGCAATATCATACACATCTATGACATGTGATCTTTCTCAACGTCAGAAACTAGAGAGATCATACGAGTGGCGTACCTTTTTCTGCATGTCATTACTAATTGAAAAAACGTAGCACACTACTGGAATCAGGGAATTTGCCGTCTGCTGGCAGATGGCAAAGATGGTCTTTGCCGTCAGCTTCCAAAAAACAGACGGCAAAGATCTGACCGATGGCAAAGATTCTATTTGCCATCAGTCAGGCCTTTGCCGTCTGCCAGCGGACGGCAAAGAGCCATAAGGCAGACGGCAAAGAGCCGAGGCGGACCCCACTGCACCGTGGATTAAGTGGACGGCATGGTTGCCGTCATCCTACTCTTTGCCGTCTGCCAGATCCCTCTTTGCCATCTGCTAGCAGACGGCAAAGAGGATGGCCACATAACGGCCATCTCCCCACCTCTCTCCACCCCACTCTCTCTCCCCCATCTCCCCACTCTCTCTCTCCCCACCACCACCCCGCCACCACCGCGCCGCCCTCCTCCCCTCGCCGGCTCCCTGCGCCGCCCCCCTCCCCACCCCCACCACCGTGCCGGCCCCCTCCCTGCGCCGCCCCCTACCACCACGCCGCTCCCCTCCCCGCGCCACCCGCCACCACCGCATCGCCCCCCTCCCCGCGCCGCCCCCTCCCCTCGCCGGCTCCCCACGCCGCCCCCCTCCCCGAGTCGCCCCCTCCCCTAGCAGGCTCCCCGCGCCGCTCCCCTCCCCGTGCCGCCCCCACCACCGCGACGCGCCCCTCCCCTCGCCAGCTCCCCAACGCCACCCTCTCCGAGTCGCCCCCCTTCCCTAGCAGGCTCCCCGCGCCGCCCCCTCCCAGCGGCTCCCCGTCCCCCCGCCGCCCCGGCCGCCCCCACCCAATTCCGGTGAGTGCCCCCGCCCCCACCTTTTTGTTGGAAATATGCCCTAGAGGCAATAATAAATTGGTTATTATTATATTTCCTTGTTAATGATAATCGTTTATTATCCATGCTATAATTGTATTGATTGGAAACTCAAATACATGTGTGGGTACATAGACAACACTGTGTCCCTAGTAAGCCTCTAGTTGACTAGCTCGTTGATCAAAGATGGTTAAGGTTTCCTGGCCATTGACATGAGATGTCATTTGATAACGGGATCACATCATTAGGAGAATGATGTGATGGACAAGACCCAAACTGTAAACGTAGCATTTGATCGTGTCAGTTTATTGCTATTGTTTTCTGCATGTCAAGTATCTGTTCCTTTGACCATAAGATCATGCAACTCACTGACACCGGAGGAATACCTTGTGTGTATCAAACGTCACAACGTAACTGGGTGACTATAAAGGTGCTCTACAGGTATCTCCGAGGGTGTCTGTTGGGTTGGCATGGATCAAGACTGGGATTTGTTACTCCGTGTGACGGAGAGGAATCTCAGGGCCCACTCGGTAATACAACATCACATTGAGCCTTGCAAGCAAAGTGACTAAAGAGTTAGCCACAGGATCTTGTATTACGGAACGAGTAAAGAGACTTGCCGGTAACGAGATTGAACTAGGTATAGAGATACCGACGATCGAATCTCGGGCAAGTAACATACCGAAGAACAAAGGGAACAGCATACGGGATTAACTGAATCCTTGACATAGAGGTTCGACCGATAAAGATCTTCGTAGAATATGTAGGAGCCAATATGGGCATCCAGGTCCCGCTATTGGTTATTGGCCGTAGAGGTGTCTCGGTCATGTCTACATAGTTCTCGAACCCGCAGGGTCTACACACTTAACGTTTGGTGACGATTAGTATAATTGAGTTATTATGTTGGTGACCGAAAGTTGTTCGGAAGTCTCGGATAAGATCCCGGACATGACGAGGATCTCCGGAAGAGTCCGGAGGTAAAGATTGATATATGTGATAATAGTGTTTCGATCTCCGGAAGAGTTCCAGAGTTCACCGGAAGGGGTTCTGGATGTTTACCGAAGTGTTCGGGTGCAACAACACTTTATATGGGCCAAGGGATAAAAGCCCACAAGGTATTGGAAAGTGCAAAAAGTAGTTTTGCTGCCGCGTAAGCGGTACTACCGCTTGTGTGAAGCGGTACTACCGCCCGAGCGGTACTACCGCTTGTGTGAAGCGGTACTACCGCCCAAGCGGTACTACCGCTTGTGAGCGGTACTACCGCTTGTGCGCGGCTGTGCGCGGTTCGGCAGGGATCCGAGTTGGACTCTTTTCCTGCGGGCCAAACCGACCTTGTGCGGGCAAAACCGACCTGGAGGAGGCTTTTACTCCAAGTTTAGACCCCAAGGCTTAACATATAAATAGAGGGGCAGGGCTAGCACACGGGTGCGATCAGGATTTCCCAAGCCGTGTGCCGGCAACCCTAGCCCTCTAGTTCCTCCGTCATAATCTCCGTAGCGCTTGGCGAAGCCCTGCAGAGATTGTTCCTCACCACCATCACCACGCCGTCGTGCTGCTGGAACTCAACCACTACTTCACCATCGCTCGCTGGATCGAGGAGGTGAAGGCGTCATCAAGCCGTACGTATGTTGAACGCGGAGGTGCCGTCCGTTCGGCACTAGTTCGTGATCGGATCGAGGGACGACGTGCGATTTGGATCGCGGAGACGTTCGACTACATCAACCGCGTTTCTTAAACGCTTCCGCTTAGCGATCTACAAGGGTATGTAGATTCACTCTCCTTCTTGTAGATGGTCATCACCATGGATAGATCTTGTGTGTGCGTAGGAAAATTTTTGTTTCCCATGCAACGTTCCCCAACAGTGGCATCATGAGCCAGGTCTATGCGCAGATGAGATCTCGAGTAGAACACAAACGAGTTGTGGGCGTGGGTGTATACATATTGCTTGCCGTTACTAGTTGATATTTGATTCGGCGGTACTGTGAGATGAAGCGGCCCGGACCGACATTACGCGTACACTTACGCGAGACAGGTTCCTTCAACTGACATGTAACTTCGTTGCATAAAGATGGCTAGCGGGTGTCTGTCTCTCTCACTTTAGTTGAATCGATTTCAATGAAGAGGGTTCTTTTAGAAGATCAAAAAGCAATCACTACACCACGTTGTGGTTTGCGTAGGTAAGAACGGTTCTTGCAAACCCGTAGCAGCCACGTAAAATTTGCAACAACAATTAGAGGACGTCTAACTTGTTTTTGCAGGGTATGTTGTGATGTGATATGGCCAATTACATGATGAGATATATGTGATGTATGAGATGATCATGTGTTGTATAGAATATCACGACTTGCATGTCGATGAGTACGGCAACTGGCAGGAGCCATAGAGTTGTCTTTAATTATTGTATGACCTGCGTGTCAATCATTAAGCGCTATGTAATGCTTTACTTTATCGCTAAACGTTAGCAATAGTCGTGGAAGCAACAGTCGGCGCGACAACCTTATGGCGACACGTTGATGGAGATCAAGATGATGGAGATCATGGTGTCATGCCGGTGACGATGGAGATCATGCCGGTGCTTTGGAGATGGAGATCAAAAGCACAAGTTCATGGCCATATCATGTCACTTATGATTTGCATGTGATGTTAATCCTTTTATGCATCTTATTTTGCTTAGGACGACGGTAGCATTATAAGGTGATCCCTCACTTAAATTTCAAGATAAATTGTGTTCTCCCCGAGTGTGCACCGTTGCGAAAGTTCGTCGTTTCGAGACACGCCGTGATGATCGGGTGTGATAGACTCCACGTTCACATACAACGGGTGCAAGCCATGTTGCACACGCGGAACACTCGGGTTAAACTTGACGAGCCTAGCATGTACAGACATGGCCTCGGAACACAAGAGACCGAAAGGTCGAACATGAGTCATATAGTAGATATGATCAACATGAAGATGTTCACCATTGAAACCACCTCGACTCACGTGATGATCGGACTTGAATTGGTGGATTTGGATCATGTTACACTCGAATGACCGGAGGGATGTCAATTTGAGTGGGAGTTTTTAAGTAATATGATTAATTAAACTCATTATCTTGAACAATAGTCTAAACTGTCTTTGCTATATTTATGTTGTAGATCATGGCTCGCGCAGTAGCACCCCTGAATTTTAATGCGTTCCTAGAGAAAGCTAAGTTGAAAGATGATGGAAGTAACTTTGTGGACTGGGCCCGTAATCTAAGGATTATCCTTACGGCTTCCCAGAAGGCTTATGTCCTTGATGCACCGCTTGGTGATCCACCCGCTCCAGTTGAGTCTCTAGACGTTGTGAACGCCTGGCAGGCTCGTTCTGATGATTACTCAATAGTTCAATGTGCAATGTTGTATGGCTTAGAACCGGGACTTCAAAGACGTTTTGAACGTCATGGAGCATATGAGATGTTCCAGGAGTTGAAGTTTATCTTTCAGAAGAATGCCCGGATCGAGAGATATGAGATCTCCGATAAGTTCTATACTTGCAAGATGGAGGAGAACGGGTCTATCAGTGATCACGTGCTCAGAATGTCTGGGTACTCCACCCGTCTGGCTGAATTGGGGATGCCCCTTCCGCCAGAGGCTATCACTGACAGAGTTCTTCAATCATTGCCACCTAGCTACAAGAGCTTCGTGTTGAACTATAACATGCACGGGATGAACAAGTCAGTCGCCGAGCTGTTTGCGATGCTGAAAGCCGCTGAGTCTGAAATTCAGAAGGAGCATCAAGTGTTGATGGTCAATAAAACCACTAGTTTCAAGAAAAATGGCAAGGGTAAGAAGGGTAAATCTAAGAAGGGTGGCAAAGCAGTTGCTGCTCCTGTGAAGAAACCCAAGGCTGGACCCAAACCAGAAACTGAATGCTTTCATTGCAAGGGAACTGGACACTGGAAGCGAAACTGCCCCAAGTATTTGGCTGACAAGAAGGCGGCCAACAACAAACAAGGTATATATGATATACATGTTATTGATATGTTCCTTACCAACCCTCGTTGTAGTGCCTGGGTATTTGATACCGGTGCGGTTGCTCATATTTGCAACTCTAAACAGGAACTGCGGAATAGACGGAGGCTAGCAAAGGACGAAGTGACGATGCGCGTGGGAAATGGTTCCAAGGTTGATGTGATCGCCGTCGGCACGCTCGCTCTTCAATTACCGTCGGGATTAGTGATGAACCTAAATAAGTGTTATTTGGTGCCTGCGTTAAGCATGAACATTATATCTGGATCTTGTTTATTGCAAGACGGTTACTCATTTAAATCAGAGAATAATGGTTGTTCTATTTATATGAGTAATATCTTTTATGGTCATGCACCCAATGTGAGGGGTTTATTCTTATTGAATCTCGATAGTAATGATACACATGTTCATAACATTGATGCCAAAAGATGTAGAATTGATAATGATAATACCACTTTCTTGTGGCACTGCCGTTTAGGTCATATTGGCGTAAAACGCATGAGGAAGCTCCATACTGATGGACTTTTGGAGTCACTTGATTTTGAATCACTTGACACATGTGAGCCATGCCTCATGGGCAAGATGACTAAAACGCTGTTCTCTGGAACAATGGAACGGGCAACTGACTTATTGGAAATCATACATACTGATGTGTGTGGTCCGATGAGTATTGAGGCGCGCGGTGGTTATCGTTATTTTCTCACCTTCACTGATGACTTAAGTAGATATGGGTATATTTACTTAATGAAACACAAGTCTGAAACATTTGAAAAGTTCAAACAATTTCAGAGTGAAGTTGAGAATCATCGTAACAAGAAGATTAAATTCCTACGATCTGATCGAGGAGGAGAATATCTGAGTTATGAGTTTGGCAGTCACTTAAGACAGTGTGGAATTGTTTCACAATTGACACCGCCTGGAACACCACAGCGTAATGGTGTGTCCGAACGTCGTAATCGAACCTTATTGGATATGGTGCGATCTATGATGTCTCTTGCCGATTTGCCACTATCGTTTTGGGGTTATGCATTAGAGACAGCTGCATTCACTTTAAATAGGGCACCATCGAAATCCATTGAGACAACGCCATATGAACTTTGGTTTGGCAAGAAGCCAAAGCTGTCGTTTCTTAAAGTTTGGGGATGTGATGCTTATGTCAAAAAGCTTCAGCCTGAAAAGCTGGAACCCAAAGCGGAGAAATGCGTCTTCATAGGATACCCAAAAGAGACAGTTGGGTATACCTTCTACCTCAGATCCGAAGGCAAAGTGTTTGTCGCTAAAAATGGAACATTTCTTGAGAAAGAGTTTCTCTCGAAAGAATTGAGTGGGAGGAAGATAGAACTTGATGAGGTTGTTGAACCTTTACTTCAACCTGAGAGTAGCGCAGCGCAGAAAGTTGTTTCTGTGGAGTCTACATTAGCTGAAGAGGAAGTTAATGATGATGATCATGAAGCTTTGGATCAAGTTGCTATCGAACCTCGTAGGTCGACAAGGACGCGTACTGCTCCCGAGTGGTACGGCAACCCTGTCTTAGAGGTCATGTTGTTAGACAACGATGAACCTATGAGCTATGGAGAAGCAATGATGGGCCCGGATTCCGAGAAGTGGTTAGAGGCCATGAAATCCGAGATGGGATCCATGTATGAAAACAAAGTCTGGACTTTGGAAGTATTACCTGAAGGGCGTAAGGCCATTCAGAACAAATGGATCTTTAAGAGGAAGACGGACGCAGACGGTAATGTCACCGTCTATAAAGCTCGACTTGTGGCAAAGGGTTTTTCACAAGTTCAAGGAGTTGACTACGATGAGACCTTCTCACCCGTAGCGATGCTTAAGTCCGTCAGAATCATGTTAGCAATAGCTGCCTTTTTCGATTATGAAATTTGGCAGATGGATGTCAAAACAGCGTTCCTTAACGGTTACCTTAAGGAAGAGTTGTATATGATGCAACCAGAAGGTTTTGTCGATCCAGAGAATGCTGACAAAATTTGCAAACTCCAGCGATCCATTTATGGACTGGTGCAAGCATCTCGGAGTTGGAATCTTCGTTTTGATGAGGTGATCAAAGCGTTCGAGTTTATACAAGTTTACGGAGAAGCTTGTATTTACAAGAAAGTGAGTGGGAGCTCTATAGCGTTTCTAATATTATATGTGGATGACATATTACTGATTGGAAACAATATAGAAATGCTGGAAAGCGTAAAGGAATATTTGAACAAGAGTTTTTCAATGAAGGACCTAGGAGAAGCTGCTTTCATATTAGGCATCAAGATCTATAGAGATAGATCAAGACGCTTAATAGGACTTTCACAAAGCACATACCTTGACAAAGTTTTGAAGAAGTTCAAAATGGATCAGTCCAAGAAGGGGTTCTTGCCTGTATTGCAAGGTGTGAAGTTGAGTAAGACTCAATGCCCAGTGACTGCAGAAGATAGAGAAAAGATGAGTGTCATCCCCTATGCTTCGGCCATAGGCTCTATCATGTATGCAATGCTGTGCACAAGACCCGATGTCAGCCTTGCCATAAGTATGGTCGGAAGGTTTCAAAGTGATCCAGGGATGGAACACTGGACGGCGGTCAAGAATATCCTGAAGTACCTGAAAAGGACTAAGGACATGTTTCTCGTTTATGGAGGTGATCAAGAGCTCGTCGTAAAGGGTTACGTCGATGCAAGCTTTGACACTGATCCGGATGACTCTAAGTCGCAAACCGGATACGTGTTTATTCTTAATGGGGGTGCGGTTAGCTGGTGCAGTTCCAAGCAAAGCGTGGTAGCAGATTCTACATGTGAAGCGGAGTACATCGCTGCCTCGGAGGCGGCGAAGGAAGGTGTCTGGATGAAGGAGTTCATGACAGATCTTGGAGTAGTGCCAAGTGCACTTAACCCAATGACTCTGTTTTGTGATAATACTGGTGCCATTGCTCTAGCCAAGGAACCAAGATTTCACAAGAGGACCAGACACATAAAGCGACGTTTCAATTCCATCCGCGATTACATCAAGGAGGACGACATAAATATTTGCAAAGTACACACGGATCTGAATGTTGCAGATCCGATGACTAAACCTCTTCCAAGGGCTAAACATGAACAACACCAGAACTGCATGGGTGTTCGATTCATTACAATGTAAATCACATAGTGATGTGAACTAGATTATTGACTCTAGTGCAAGTGGGAGACTGTTGGAAATATGCCCTAGAGGCAATAATAAATTGGTTATTATTATATTTCCTTGTTAATGATAATCGTTTATTATCCATGCTATAATTGTATTGATTGGAAACTCAAATACATGTGTGGGTACATAGACAACACTGTGTCCCTAGTAAGCCTCTAGTTGACTAGCTCGTTGATCAAAGATGGTTAAGGTTTCCTGGCCATTGACATGAGATGTCATTTGATAACGGGATCACATCATTAGGAGAATGATGTGATGGACAAGACCCAAACTGTAAACGTAGCATTTGATCGTGTCAGTTTATTGCTATTGTTTTCTGCATGTCAAGTATCTGTTCCTTTGACCATAAGATCATGCAACTCACTGACACCGGAGGAATACCTTGTGTGTATCAAACGTCGCAACGTAACTGGGTGACTATAAAGGTGCTCTACAGGTATCTCCGAGGGTGTCTGTTGGGTTGGCATGGATCAAGACTGGGATTTGTTACTCCGTGTGACGGAGAGGTATCTCAGGGCCCACTCGGTAATACAACATCACATTGAGCCTTGCAAGCAAAGTGACTAAAGAGTTAGCCACAGGATCTTGTATTACGGAACGAGTAAAGAGACTTGCCAGTAACGAGATTGAACTAGGTATAGAGATACCGACGATCGAATCTCGGGCAAGTAACATACCGAAGAACAAAGGGAATAGCATACGGGATTAACTGAATCCTTGACATAGAGGTTCGACCGATAAAGATCTTCGTAGAATATGTAGGAGCCAATATGGGCATCCAGGTCCCGCTATTGGTTATTGGCCGTAGAGGTGTCTCGATCATGTCTACATAGTTCTCGAACCCGCAGGGTCTACACACTTAACCTTTGGTGACGATTAGTATAATTGAGTTATTATGTTGGTGACCGAAAGTTGTTCGGAAGTCTCGGATAAGATCCCGGACATGACGAGGATCTCCGGAAGAGTCCGGAGGTAAAGATTGATATATGTGATAATAGTGTTTCGATCTCCGGAAGAGTTCCAGAGTTCACCGGAAGGGGTTCTGGATGTTTACCGAAGTGTTCGGGTGCAACAACACTTTATATGGGCCAAGGGATAAAAGCCCACAAGGTATTGGAAAGTGCAAAAAGTAGTTTTGCTGCCGCGTAAGCGGTACTACCGCTTGTGTGAAGCGGTACTACCGCCCGAGCGGTACTACCGCTTGTGTGAAGCGGTACTACCGCCCAAGCGGTACTACCGCTTGTGAGCGGTACTACCGCTTGTGCGCGGCTGTGCGCGGTTCGGCAGGGATCCGAGTTGGACTCTTTTCCTGCGGGCCAAACCGACCTTGTGCGGGCAAAACCGACCTGGAGGAGGCTTTTACTCCAAGTTTAGACCCCAAGGCTTAACATATAAATAGAGGGGCAGGGCTAGCACACGGGTGCGATCAGGATTTCCCAAGCCGTGTGCCGGCAACCCTAGCCCTCTAGTTCCTCCGTCATAATCTCCGTAGCGCTTGGCGAAGCCCTGCAGAGATTGTTCCTCACCACCATCACCACGCCGTCGTGCTGCTGGAACTCAACCACTACTTCACCATCGCTCGCTGGATCGAGGAGGTGAAGGCGTCATCAAGCCGTACGTATGTTGAACGCGGAGGTGCCGTCCGTTCGGCACTAGTTCGTGATCGGATCGAGGGACGACGTGCGATTTGGATCGCGGAGACGTTCGACTACATCAACCGCGTTTCTTAAACGCTTCCGCTTAGCGATCTACAAGGGTATGTAGATTCACTCTCCTTCTTGTAGATGCTCATCACCATGGATAGATCTTGTGTGTGCGTAGGAAAATTTTTGTTTCCCATGCAACGTTCCCCAACACTTTTTTGTTTTTTCCTGTTTTTATTAAGTTAGTTAGTTAGTTAGTTTACTAGGTTAGTTAATTAGTTTACTAGGTTAGAAAAACTTAGAAGAAATGATGCACTTTGTTTTTATAAGTTAGTTAGTTAGTTTACTAGGTTAGAAAAAACTTAGAAGAAAAGAAAACTTAGAAGAAAAAAAGAAAAGAAGAAGGAAAAAAAGGAAAAAGTAAAAAGAAGAAACAATAATAATAAGAAGAAGAATAAAAAGAAGAAGGAAAAGAAGAAGAAGGAAAAGAAGAAGAAGAGGAGGAGGAGGAGGAGGAGAAGAAAAAAGAAGAAGAAGAAGAAGAGGAGAGGAGGAGAAGAAAAAGATGAAAAAGGAAAAGAAGAAGAAGAAGAAGAAGAAGAAGAAAAGGAAGAAGAAGAAAAGGAAGAAGAGGGAAAAAAAGAACAAGAGGAAGAAGAAAAGGTACCACTGACCCCCAATGCCATTGACCCCCGACTCTACTGACCCTCGACTCCACTGAGTACCCCCGACGCCACTGACCCCCGACCCCCGACACCTCTCCGGCCTCCCGTTGACCGAAAAGGTGCTCTTCGGCCTTCCAGAGGCCGACGGGGTCATAGTTTTGTAAATTGTGTGTTAGGTCATATATTTTCTGATTTTTTTATGAAAAACATCATATTTGTGTTGATCGGGTGGATTTCAATGTGCAGTTGTTTCGTCGCTGCGAGGGTCTGCTGTTCGACGACCTCCCCGTGCGTTGGATGAGCTCTGCCCCTGCTTTCGTGGGTGAGCACAAATAACTTCTCCTCCTCCTCCCTTAATTTGCTCTGTTCCGGTCTTCGTGCCGATGAAACGTGCTAGCTATAGGTGTCTTCAATCATCAGTATGCGTGACCAGTATGTGTCTCCCGTTCGAAAGGGCGACATCTATAAATATGCATGTCTTTGCATATTTATAACCGCCGTCCTTTCGAATTGTCCAACGTTATCCATGGACAGCCCGAGTATGTGTAGATTGGGTTCGTTTTCCCGTATGCTCTGCTCCGGATCCTATGCAGAATTTCGTCAGTGCCTCCCTGTTGTTCTCCGGGTACACATCCTCTCTGCTTATTGCCGAGATGTGTATCGGGAGGTGCTGTCGAAATTCTGCGTCGGATCCGGAGCAGTGCATGGGAAAACACATACTCGGGTGGGATTATACCCAATCTACACATACTCGGGTGGGATTATGACCTATCTTAACCTATTAGCGTGTAGGTTGCATGGACGTAATAAAACTGACAAACTTGATTAACTGATGAATATATATGTTGAATTATATATATATTTCTTGTGTGTCTAGTAGCTAGGCAAGATGACTGATCGTGCGTGGATGTACACCGGTCACATCAGTCAGAAAGACATGACCAAAGAATGGTTATCAAATACCAAGGGGTTTGTGAGAGCCGCATTTGCAAATGGCCAGGAAAAAACATGGTGTCCCTGTCCCCGGTGCGACAACTTTAAAAGGCAGACAGAGGGTGAAATGGTTAAACACCTGCAGAAGTGGGGTTTTAGGCCTAATTATACGGTGTGGACTTTTCATGGTGAGTCTGCCCAACGTGCCAGAGCTGAGGAGGTTCGTCGTCGCACCGACGAGCATGGTACCAGGATCGAAGACATGGTGATTCGGACGATGAGATGGCGGAATCTGCAAAGGCATTCTATGAAATGTTGGAGTCTTCAAAACGTCCTCTCCACGAGCACACTGAGCTTTGTCAGCTGGATGCCATCGCGCAAGTAATGGCTCTGAAGGCTCAATTCAACCTGGGCAGAGAATGCTACGACGCGATGATGACAATATTTGGACGCTTTCTACCCAAAGGCCATCTACTGCCTGCAAACCTGTACCAGTCGGACAAAATCCTCCGTGTACTTAAGATGCCCTATGAGAAGATAGATGCATATGAGAGTGGATGTGCCTTATTTAGGCTTGAGTATGCGGACTTGAACTATTGTCCCATTTGCAAGTCTTCCAGGTATGTTGTCGTAGACAACGGTATGGGTGAGAAGATGCAGACAAAAATTCCTGTTAACGTTCTTCGCTATATGCCAATCGTACCAAGACTTCAACGTCTTTTCATGGTCGAAGAAACGGCCAGTAAGATGACATGGCACAAATTGGGCAAAAGAACCAAACTAGATGCAGATGGGAATCAGATGTTCGTACACACTTTAGACGCTTTTGCGTGAAAGCACTTCGATGCATTACATAACGATAAAGTGGCAGATCCAAGGCATCCTCGAGTCGCCATCAGCACGGATGAGTTCAATCTGTTTGGTATGACGGCAACCCAATACAGTTGTTGCCATGTATTTGTCATTCCACTCAATCTCCACCCCGGAGATATTATGAAAAGAAAGAACATTTTCCTGACGTTGATAATTCCAGGGCCCAACTGTTGGGGAACGTTGCATGGGAAACAAAAAATTTTCCTACGCACACGCAAGATCTATCCATGGTGATGAGCATCTACGAGAGGGAGAGTGAATCTACATACCCTTGTAGATCGCTAAGCGGAAGCGTTAATAAACGCGGTTGATGTAGTCGAACGTCTTCGCGATCCAAATCGCCGAGCGTCCCGCGATCCAATCACGATCCTTCCGATCTAGTGCCGAACGGACGGCACCTCCGCGTTCAACACACGTACGGCTTGATGACGCCTTCACCTCCTCGATCCAGCGAGCGATGATGAAGTAGTGGTTGAGTTCCAGCAGCACGACGGCGTGGTGATGGTGGTGAGGAACAATCTCTGCAGGGCTTCGCCAAGCACTACGGAGATTATGACGGAGGAACTAGAGGGTTAGGGTTGCCGCACACGGCTTGGGGAAATCTTAATGTGTCCCGTGTGCTAGCCCTGCCCCTCTATTTATATGTTGAGCCTTGGGGTCTAAACTTGGAGTAAAAGCCTCCTCCGGGTCGGTTTTGCCCGCACAAGGTCGGTTTGGCCCGCAGGGAAAGAGTCCAACTCGGATCCCGGCCGAACCGTGCACAGCCGCGCACAAGCGGTAGTACCGCTCGGGCGGTAGTACCGCTTCACACAAGCGGTAGTACCGCTCGGGCGGTAGTACCGCTTCACCAAGCGGTAGTACCGCTCCGGCGGTAGTACCGCTTCACCAAGCGGTAGTACCGCTTACGCGGCAGCAAAACTACTTTTGCACTTCCCAATACCTTGTGGGCTTTATCCCTTTGGCTCATATAAAGTGTTGCTGCACCCGAACACTTCGGTAAACATCCGGAACCCCTTCCGGTGAACTCCGGAACCCTTCCAGAGATCAAAACACTATTATCACATATATCAATCTTTACCTCCGGACTATTCCGGAGATCCTCGTCATGTCCGGGATCTTATCCGGGACTCCGAACAACTTTCGGTCACCAACATAACAACTCAATTATACTAATCGTCACCAAACGTTAAGTGTGTAGACCCTGCGGGTTTGAGAACTATGTAGACATGACCGAGACACCTCTACGGCCAATAACCAATAGCGGGACCTGGATGCCCATATTGGCTCCTACATATTCTACGAAGATCTTTATCGGTCGAACCTCTATGTCAAGGATTCAGTTAATCCCGTATGCTGTTCCCTTTGTTCTTCGGTATGTTACTTGCCCGAGATTCGATCGTCGGTATCACTATACCTAGTTCAATCTCGTTACCGGCAAGTCTCTTTACTCGTTCCGTAATACAAGATCTCGTGGCTAACACTTTTAGTCACATTGCTTGCAAGGCTCATTGTGATGTTGTATTACCGAGTGGGCCCTGAGATACCTCTCCGTCATACGGAGTAACAAATCCCAGTCTTGATCCATGCCAACCCAACAGACACCCTCGGAGATACCTGTAGAGCACCTTTATAGTCACCCAGTTACGTTGCGACGTTTGATACACACAAGGTATTCCTCCGGTGTCAGTGAGTTGCATGATCTCATGGTCAAAGGAACAGATACTTGACATGCAGAAAACAATAGCAATAAACTGACACGATCAAATGCTACGTTTACAGTTTGGGTCTTGTCCATCACATCATTCTCCTAATGATGTGATCCCGTTATCAAATGACATCTCATGTCAATGGCTAGGAAACCTTAACCATCTTTGATCAACGAGCTAGCCAACTAGAGGCTTACTAGGGACACAGTGTTGTCTATGTACCCACACATGTATTTGAGTTTCCAATCAATACAATTATAGCATGGATAATAAACGATTATCATTAACAAGGAAATATAATAATAACCAATTTATTATTGCCTCTAGGGCATATTTCCAACAGTCTCCCACTTGCACTAGAGTCAATAATCTAGTTCACATCACTATGTGATTTACATTGTAATGAATCGAACACCCATGCAGTTCTGGTGTTGTTCATGTTTAGCCCTTGGAAGAGGTTTAGTCAACGGATCTGCAACATTTAGATCCGTGTGTACTTTGCAAATATTTATGTCGTCCTCCTTGATGTAATCGCGGATGGAATTGAAACGTCGTTTTATGTGTCTGGTCCTCTTGTGAAATCTTGGTTCCTTGGCTAGAGCAATGGCACCAGTATTATCACAAAACAGAGTCATTGGGTTAAGCGCACTAGGCACTACTCCAAGATCTGTCATGAACTCCTTCATCCAGACACCTTCCTTCGCCGCCTCCGAGGCTGCGATGTACTCCGCTTCGCATGTAGAATCAGCTACCACGCTTTGCTTGGAACTGCACCAGCTAACCGCACCCCCATTAAGAATAAATACGTATCCGGTTTGCGACTTAGAGTCATCCGGATCAGTGTCAAAGCTTGCATCGACGTAACCCTTTACGACGAGCTCTTGATCACCTCCATAAACGAGAAACATGTCCTTAGTCCTTTTCAGGTACTTCAGGATATTCTTGACCGCCGTCCAGTGTTCCATTCCTGGATCACTTTGAAACCTTCCGGCCATACTTATGGCAAGGCTGACATCGGGTCTTGTGCACAGCATTGCATACATGATAGAGCCTATGGCTGAAGCATAGGGGATGACACTCATCTTTTCTCTATCTTCTGCAGTCACTGGGCATTGAGTCTTACTCAACTTCACACCTTGCAAAACAGGCAAGAACCCCTTCTTGGACTGATCCATTTTGAACTTCTTCAAAATCTTATCAAGGTATGTGCTTTGTGAAAGTCCTATTAAGCGTCTCGATCTATCTCTATAGATCTTGATGCCTAATATGAAAGCAGCTTCTCCTAGGTCCTTCATTGAAAAACTCTTGTTCAAATATTCCTTTACGCTTTCCAGCATTTCTATATTGTTTCCAATCAGCAATATGTCATCCACATATAATATTAGAAACGCTATAGAGCTCCCACTCACTTTCTTGTAAATACAAGCTTCTCCGTAAACTTGTATAAACTCGAACGCTTTGATCACCTCATCAAAACGAAGATTCCAACTCCGAGATGCTTGCACCAGTCCATAAATGGATCGCTGGAGTTTGCAAACTTTGTCAGCATTCTCTGGATCGACAAAACCTTCTGGTTGCATCATATACAACTCTTCCTTAAGGAAACCGTTAAGGAACGCTGTTTTGACATCCATCTGCCAAATTTCATAATCGAAAAAGGCAGCTATTGCCAACATGATTCTGACGGACTTAAGCATCGCTACGGGTGAGAAGGTCTCATCGTAGTCAACTCCTTGAACTTGTGAAAAACCCTTTGCCACAAGTCGAGCTTTATAGACGGTGACATTACCGTCCGCGTCCGTCTTCCTCTTAAAGATCCATTTGTTCTGAATGGCCTTACGCCCTTCAGGTAATACTTCCAAAGTCCATACTTTGTTTTCATACATGGATCCCATCTCGGATTTCATGGCCTCTAACCACTTCTCGGAATCCGGGCCCATCATCGCTTCTCCATAGCTCGTAGGTTCATCGTTGTTTAACAACATGACCTCTAAGACAGGGTTGCCGTACCACTCGGGAGCAGTACGCGTCCTTGTCGACCTACGAGGTTCGATAGCAACTTGATCCAAAGCTTCATGATCATCATCATTAACTTCCTCTTCAGCTAATGTAGGCTCCACAGAAACAACTTTCTGCGCTGCGCTACTCTCAGGTTGAAGTAAAGGTTCAACAACCTCATCAAGTTCTATCTTCCTCCCACTCAATTCTTTCGAGAGAAACTCTTTCTCAAGAAATGTTCCGTTTTTAGCGACAAACACTTTGCCTTCGGATCTGAGGTAGAAGGTATACCCAACTGTCTCTTTTGGGTATCCTATGAAGACGCATTTCTCCGCTTTGGGTTCCAGCTTTTCAGGCTGAAGCTTTTTGACATAAGCATCACATCCCCAAACTTTAAGAAACGACAGCTTTGGCTTCTTGTCAAACCAAAGTTCATATGGCGTCGTCTCAACGGATTTCGATGGTGCCCTATTTAAAGTGAATGCAGCTGTCTCTAATGCATAACCCCAAAACGATAGTGGCAAATCGGCAAGAGACATCATAGATCGCACCATATCCAATAAGGTTCGATTACGACGTTCGGACACACCATTACGCTGTGGTGTTCCAGGCGGTGTTAATTGTGAAACAATTCCACACTGTCTTAAGTGACTGCCAAACTCATAACTCAGATATTCTCCTCCTCGATCAGATCGTAGGAATTTAATCTTCTTGTTACGATGATTCTCAACTTCACTCTGAAATTGTTTGAACTTTTCAAATGTTTCAGACTTGTGTTTCATTAAGTAAATATACCCATATCTACTTAAGTCATCAGTGAAGGTGAAAAAGTAACGATAACCACCGCGCGCCTCAATACTCATCGGACCGCACACATCAGTATGTATGATTTCCAATAAGTCACTTGCCCGTTCCATTGTTCCAGAGAACGGCGTTTTAGTCATCTTGCCCATGAGGCATGGCTCACATGTGTCAAGTGATTCAAAATCAAGTGACTCCAAAAGTCCATCAGCATGGAGCTTCTTCATGCGTTTTACGCCAATATGACCTAAACGGCAGTGCCACAAGAAAGTGGTATTATCATTATCAATTCTATATCTTTTGGCATCAATGTTATGAACATGTGTATCATTACTATCGAGATTCAACAAGAATAAACCCCTCACATTGGGTGCATGACCATAAAAGATATTACTCATATAAATAGAACAACCATTATTCTCTGATTTAAATGAGTAACCGTCTCGCAATAAACAAGATCCAGATATAATGTTCATGCTTAACGCAGGCACTAAATAACAATTATTCAGGTTCATCACTAATCCCGATGGTAATCGAAGAGCGAGCGTGCCGACGGCGATCACATCAACCTTGGAACCATTTCCCACGCGCATCGTCACTTCGTCCTTTGCCAGCCTCCGTCTATTCCGCAGTTCCTGTTTTGAGTTGCAAATATGAGCAACCGCACCGGTATCAAATACCCAGGCACTACAACGAGAGTTGGTAAGGTACACATCAATAACATGTATATCATATATACCTTGTTTGTTGTTGGCCGCCTTCTTGTCAGCCAAATACTTGGGGCAATTCCGCTTCCAGTGTCCAGTTCCCTTGCAATGAAAACACACAGTTTCTGGTTTGGGTCCAGCCTTGGGTTTCTTCACGAGAGGAGCAACTGCTTTGCCACTCTGCTTGGAGTTACCCTTCTTACCCTTGCCATTTTTCTTGAAACTAGTGGTTTTATTGACCATCAACACTTGATGCTCCTTCTGAATTTCAGACTCAGCGGCTTTCAGCATCGCAAACAGCTCGGCGACTGACTTGTTCATCCCGTGCATGTTATAGTTCAACACGAAGCTCTTGTAGCTAGGTGGCAATGATTGAAGAACTCTGTCAGTGATAGCCTCTGGCGGAAGGGGCATCCCTAACTCAGCCAGACGGGTGGAGTACCCAGACATTCTGAGCACGTGATCACTGATAGACCCGTTCTCCTCCATCTTGCAAGCATAGAACTTATCGGAGATCTCATATCTCTCGATCCGGGCATTCTTCTGAAAGATAAACTTCAACTCCTGGAACATCTCATATGCTCCATGACGTTCAAAACGTCTTTGAAGTCCCGGTTCTAAGCCATACAACATTGCACATTGAACTATTGAGTAATCATCAGAACGAGCCTGCCAGGCGTTCACAACGTCTAGAGACTCAACTGGAGCGGGTGGATCACCAAGCGGTGCATCAAGGACATAAGCCTTCTGGGAAGCCGTAAGGATAATCTTTAGATTACGGGCCCAGTCCACAAAGTTACTTCCATCATCTTTCAACTTAGCTTTCTCTAGGAACGCATTAAAATTCAGGGGTGCTACTGCGCGAGCCATGATCTACAACATAAATACTGCAAAGACAACTTAGACTATTGTTCTTAGATAATGAGTTTAGTTAATCATATTTAAAAAACTCCCACTCAAATTGACATCCCTCCGATCATTCGAGTGTAACATGATCCAAATCCACCAACTCAAGTCCGATCATCACGTGAGTTGAGGTGGTTTCAATGGTGAACATCTTCATGTTGATCATATCTACTATATGACTCATGTTCGACCTTTTGGTCTCTTGTGTTCCGAGGCCATGTCTGTACATGCTAGGCTCGTCAAGTTTAACCCGAGTGTTCCGCACGTGCAACATGGCTTGCACCCGTTGTATGCGAACGTAGAGTCTATCACACCCGATCATCACGGCGTGTCTCGAAACGACGAACTTTCGCAACGGTGCACACTTGGGGAGAACACAATTTATCTTGAAATTTAAGTGAGGGATCACCTTATAATGCTACCGTCGTCCTAAGCAAAATAAGATGCATAAAAGGATTAACATCACATGCAAATCATAAGTGACATGATATGGCCATGAACTTGTGCTTTTGATCTCCATCTCCAAAGCACCGGCATGATCTCCATCGTCACCGGCATGACACCATGATCTCCATCATCTTGATCTCCATCAACGTGTCGCCATAAGGTTGTCGCGCCGACTGTTGCTTCCACGACTATAGCTAACATTTAGCGATAAAGTAAAGCATTACATAGCGCTTAATGATTGACACGCAGGTCATACAATAATTAAAGACAACTCTATGGCTCCTGCCAGTTGCCGTACTCATCGACATGCAAGTCGTGATATTCTATACAATACATGATCATCTCATACATCACATATATCTCATCATGTAATTGGCCATATCACATCACAACATACCCTGCAAAAACAAGTTAGACGTCCTCTAATTGTTGTTGCAAATTTTACGTGGCTGCTACGGGTATCTAGCAAGAACGATTCTTACCTACGCAAAACCACAACGTGGTGTAGTGATTGCTTTTTGATCTTCTAAAAGAACCCTCTTCATTGAACCGATTCAACTAAAGTGAGAGAGACAGACACCCGCCAGTCACCTTTATGCAACAAGTGCACGCAGCGGTGAAACCAGTCTCGCGTAAGCGTACGCGTAATGTCGGTCCGGGCCGCTTCATCTCACAATACCGCGGAATCAAGTATCAACTAGTAACGGCAAGCAATATGTATACACCCACGCCCACAACTCGTTTGTGTTCTACTCGAGATCTCATCTACGCATAGACCTAGCTCAGATGCCACTGTTGGGGAACGTTGCATGGGAAACAAAAAAATTTCCTACGCACACGCAAGATCTATCCATGGTGATGAGCATCTACGAGAGGGAGAGTGAATCTACATACCCTTGTAGATCGCTAAGCGGAAGCGTTAATAAACGCGGTTGATGTAGTCGAACGTCTTCGCGATCCAAATCGCCGAGCGTCCCGCGATCCAATCACGATCCTTCCGATCTAGTGCCGAACGGACGGCACCTCCGCGTTCAACACACGTACGGCTTGATGACGCCTTCACCTCCTCGATCCAGCGAGCGATGATGAAGTAGTGGTTGAGTTCCAGCAGCACGACGGCGTGGTGATGGTGGTGAGGAACAATCTCTGCAGGGCTTCGCCAAGCACTACGGAGATTATGACGGAGGAACTAGAGGGTTAGGGTTGCCGCACACGGCTTGGGGAAATCTTAATGTGTCCCGTGTGCTAGCCCTGCCCCTCTATTTATATGTTGAGCCTTGGGGTCTAAACTTGGAGTAAAAGCCTCCTCCGGGTCGGTTTTGCCCGCACAAGGTCGGTTTGGCCCGCAGGGAAAGAGTCCAACTCGGATCCCTGCCGAACCGTGCACAGCCGCGCACAAGCGGTAGTACCGCTTCACACAAGCGGTAGTACCGCTTGGGCGGTAGTACCGCTTCACACAAGCGGTAGTACCGCTCGGGCGGTAGTACCGCTTCACCAAGCGGTAGTACCGCTCCGGCGGTAGTACCGCTTCACCAAGCGGTAGTACCGCTTACGCGGCAGCAAAACTACTTTTGCACTTCCCAATACCTTGTGGGCTTTATCCCTTTGGCTCATATAAAGTGTTGCTGCACCCGAACACTTCGGTAAACATCCGGAACCCCTTCCGGTGAACTCCGGAACCCTTCCAGAGATCAAAACACTATTATCACATATATCAATCTTTACCTCCGGACTATTCCGGAGATCCTCGTCATGTCCGGGATCTTATCCGGGACTCCGAACAACTTTCGGTCACCAACATAACAACTCAATTATACTAATCGTCACCAAACGTTAAGTGTGTAGACCCTGCGGGTTCGAGAACTATGTAGACATGACCGAGACACCTCTACGGCCAATAACCAATAGCGGGACCTGGATGCCCATATTGGCTCCTACATATTCTACGAAGATCTTTATCGGTCGAACCTCTATGTCAAGGATTCAGTTAATCCCGTATGCTGTTCCCTTTGTTCTTCGGTATGTTACTTGCCCGAGATTCGATCGTCGGTATCACTATACCTAGTTCAATCTCGTTACCGGCAAGTCTCTTTACTCGTTCCGTAATACAAGATCTCGTGGCTAACACTTTTAGTCACATTGCTTGCAAGGCTCATTGTGATGTTGTATTACCGAGTGGGCCCTGAGATACCTCTCCGTCATACGGAGTAACAAATCCCAGTCTTGATCCATGCCAACCCAACAGACACCCTCGGAGATACCTGTAGAGCACCTTTATAGTCACCCAGTTACGTTGCGACGTTTGATACACACAAGGTATTCCTCCGGTGTCAGTGAGTTGCATGATCTCATGGTCAAAGGAACAGATACTTGACATGCAGAAAACAATAGCAATAAACTGACACGATCAAATGCTACGTTTACAGTTTGGGTCTTGTCCATCACATCATTCTCCTAATGATGTGATCCCGTTATCAAATGACATCTCATGTCAATGGCTAGGAAACCTTAACCATCTTTGATCAACGAGCTAGCCAACTAGAGGCTTACTAGGGACACAGTGTTGTCTATGTACCCACACATGTATTTGAGTTTCCAATCAATACAATTATAGCATGGATAATAAACGATTATCATTAACAAGGAAATATAATAATAACCAATTTATTATTGCCTCTAGGGCATATTTCCAACACCAACTATCCGGGGAAGAATATGAATGTGTACAGGCAGCCGCTTAAGGATGAAGTGCAACAAGCTTGGGATAATGGGATCAAGACATACGACGCCGCTACCAAAAAAACCTTCAAAATGCATGTGTGGTACATGTACTCGACGCATGACTTGCCGGCGTATGCCCTATTCGTTGGCTGGTGTGTGCATGGAAGGTTCCCGTGCCCCACATGCAAGGCAGCTCTTCAGTTCTGTTGGCTACAGGCGGGTCACAAGTATTCTTGCTTCGACATGCATAGACAGTTCCTGGATCCTCGCCATAAGTTCAGAAAAGACAAGAAGAATTTCATCAAAGGTAGAGTTGTCAAAAACTCTGCACCACCCGCGTTGACAGGCCAACAGCTCCTGGATCAGTTAAACGCCCTCGAGCCGGATCCAAATCGTCCTGGGTATTTCAAAGGGTATAATACGGAACACGCATGGACTCACAAGTCATGCTTAAGGGATCTGCCTTACTTCAAAGACCTCCTTTGCCCACACAACATCGACGTGATGCACACTGAAAAGAATATTGCCGAGGCCATTTTTGGTACATTGTTCGGCATAGAGGGGAAGTCAAAGGATAATCCTTAGGCTAGAATCGATCAGGAGGCTCTATGTGACAGACTGTTACAAAACATGCGACAAGCGAAAGGAAAGCAAAACTGGACAAAGCCAAAGGCATGGTTCAATCTTGGAAGGCCGGCTATGAGGGAAATGATCTTGTGGGTGAAAATGCAGTTGATGTTCCCCGATGGTTATGCAGCGAATCTAAAGAGGGGAGCGAGTCTTGACAAACTGAAGATATTTGGTCTCAAGAGTCATGATTGGCACATATGGCTTGAGCGGGTAATGCCGGTGATGCTGCGTGGCTTTATCCCTGAGGATGAATGGCTAGTACTGGCAGAGCTGAGCTATTTCTTCCGTTCTCTTTGTGCGGAAGAACTATCGCCTAGTGTGCTAGATGAAATGGAAGAGTTGGCGTCGGAGTTGATATGCAAGTTAGAGAAGACCTTTCCACCGGGCTTCTTTAATCCAATGCAGCATTTGATTTTGCATCTCGCGACCGAGAGGATGCAGAAGACGCTTCGAGAAAAATGTAAAAATAAACATAGAATTGAAGCATCGATGGCCGAGGCATTCATTACTGAGGAGGCGGCAAACTTCGTGAAAGCACACTACGAAGCCAAAAATCGTCATTTGCATAATCCGAAGCCTCGGTACAATGATGGAGCCCCAAAAAAAAGTCGATCCAACCTCAGCCTATTCAAAGGGAAGCTCGCACCAGCCGGTGCTTCTAAAGCAAAAGCGTTGGATGTCGATGAATGGCGGACCATTTCGTTGTATATCTTCAACAACCTAACAGAAGTGCGGTCGTACATCGAGTAAGTTGTCGGTACATTATTGTTTCGCAACTTGTAATTCCTTAGAACTGCTCTTATTACCAGATATTTGATATAGTCGATACGTCGCCAAATTCTCGCATGGAGTGGTCATCCAAAAGGATTTTGTCGAAGAGTATGAGCTCCTGGCGAAGCATGGAGGCGGCTATTCCGGTTTCATCTCTTGGTTCAAACAAATGGTAATTACCATTAATGGAAAATTTCATTTCTTTGTCTTATTTGCGGCTAATGCAACAATCCTTTCGTATTAAACTTGTAGGCTAATTCAGAGTCTATGGACGCCGAGCTGAGACAAGTCGCTAATGGTTTTGACTATAAGGTCCGTTCATTTAACAGATACGACATCAACGGGTATCGCTTTCGTACCTTTGGCAAAGAGCTATCTATGCCCGACCTAAAGACTACAAATTGTTGTGTCTCTGCTATCGGCGAAGGAGATACAGAGTACTATGGAAGAGTTGAAGCAATTTATGAACTTCTATTCTATGGTGAATACCCACCGAACGTCGTAGTCTTCAAATGTCATTGGTTCCAGCCGAAGGAGACTAGAAGGACTCATGAACATATAGGGCTAGTCGAAATCAAACAAAGCACCCATTTAGATGTGCCCGATGTCTATATTACGGCTCAACAGGCGACCCAAGTTTTCTATCTACCGTGGGCCTGCCAAACTGATCCAAATCTGAAAGGTTGGGATGTCGTTTATGAAGTGCCGCCACATTTTAGACCACCTCCCCTCAATGAAGAGGATTATGAACCTCACATTAACCAAGACACATATGAAGGAGAATTCTTCCAAGAAACACGTATTTCCAAAAAACGTTTCAAGAACCGCTCTACTTCACCCCGGAACATTGAAGTAGACAGCGACAATGAATCCGACTTAACCCCTGAGCCGGAACAGGAAGAGCCGGAACAAGAAGAGGTTACTGATGCGGATGACCTGTCAATGCTTAACCGATTACATGAAGGAGGCCTTACACACGTTGTTCCTGATAGTGATGATGATCATGCATTTATTGATGATAGTGATGATGATGATGCATTTATTGATCCCGGAGAATATATAGACGATCAAGATTATTATTAATTCATGTCAGGTAATCAACTTTTAGTTCATGTTAGGTATATGATAATACACTTAAATTATATAAATTTTATTATTCATGTCGGTATTCAATTTTATGTTGTACTAATTTCGTTTACTATTTGTCATGGCAGTTGTTGAAAGATGGTGGGAAAGGGTCGAGAGCACTCCGCGGCTCCTTCGTCGGAGGGTGGTGGGATGGGTACTTCCATTCCTGCAGAGTCTCTCCGGAGAGCGTTGCTCTCTAGTCTGCATACACCGGTGGCCGCTTCTTCGTCGACCCCCGTGAGAGGAGGTCGGGGGAAGAAGAGAGGTAGTAGAGGTGGGAGAGGAGGCCGCGGCAAAGGTAGGGTGGCTGCTACGCCTTCCTTGCCGCCACCCCCAGCTGATTCACCCGAGCACAGGACTACTAGGGTGGACCCGTCTGAGGACGAGGCTACTCGGACTCCGGTCCACGACCCTCGGGTCGACAAGCCTTCGACCTACCAGACTCCTGTCCCAGAGGCTTCATCCCACGAGACTCCGGAGCAGAGTAGGGATGAGGGCACATCCCGACAGACCCCATGGGATACCTGGCCGGAGGAGCCTAGTGGCCATGCTGATGGTGGCGGGGATCGTTTTTCTGATAGCGACGTGGAGGTGGCTGAGGGGGCCACCGTCTACCAGCGTGGTATGACACGACTCCCGCCCGTGCCGGCGACCCGCGAGCTGAGGTGGTTGATTAGGCCTGATGGGGAGAGGTAAGTGCATGTACTCTTTTTTAACCTTTTGCCTTCACGTTTTTTCAAATATCTAATGTGTTGGCTTTGTCATACTGCAGGGGTTGGCATCAACCCCAGGATGCCCGCAGGCCCAACAGCATCCTTGGTGTCCTTGTCAGGTAAAACTTCCCGGGTTTTGTCACGTTGCCCGGTGAGGGTCAGGTTCCAGAGTTAGGACTGGCCTGGGAGCACTACTTGGCTGCACCGGCCCCGCTTGAGGAGAGGATCGACGGTGTTCTGTGCCCCACGAGGGCGGAGATGGTGATCAGACAGTTTTGGGTAATTTCTCCTTTAAACAATTAAAAATCAACAATAGCTAGTTATTGTACTAATAAGTGTTGTCTTGTTTGATTGCAGACCTTCTACAGGTGTCAGGAGGGATACGAGGAGGCCGCGGCAAAGGTTATCGATCAGCAATGCAGGCGCCTACTGCAAAACTTTCGGCACGAGGCTCGGGTGCAGGCTGTTCGAGACTCCTACGCCTCGCGGCGTATTAGGAAGGAGAAGTCGACGTCCCGCGGAAAGAAGATGGAGAAGGAGCATTACATGAAGGTAATTACGTATTCTTAAGGCCTTGTACTTAGTTTCCTTCATTTGATTCCTACGCGTAGCGCTCAAATATCTCTTTATTAACTTAGGTGCCCCCGAGATGACGTGAGGATAAGATGGATTGTTGGGAGGCGTTGGTGGATGGGTGGTGCTCAGAACAATGGTTAGCCATCCACAACAATGCCAAGGACCGGCGTAACAAAATGGTTGGTGTGCCACACCATCAAGGGAGCGCCAACTTAAATCAGTTTTGTCAGAACTGGGTATGTGGTTAGCTTCATGATTCATGCAATTCATTCTTGATTCTAGCTTGAGCCCTTTACTAATACTTTGTTCCTCTCTCTCTCTCTTTTAGGCGCATCACAATAAAACGGAGGTTCCATAGATGTACGACCTCTATGCGATGGCCCATACTGTCTCGTACAAGAAGGTCAAGGCATTCTCTGAGTCTGACCTCGATGATCCCTTGAAGTTCAGCAACATCTCCTCCCACAACAAGCTCGTGAGGTACAGAGATGAGGGGAAGGCGAGGAAAGGGGAGGACTTTAACCCGAGCCAGGAGCCTATTGATCCAGAGCTGGTGATGATAGCTGGCGGCGGGAGGCCCCATGGCTCGATTGCCATTGGAGATGGCCTTATACGTTGTCCTTGCAACCTCCGGCAGATCAAGGGGCGCCAAACGAGCTCCTATCCTGAGATAAGGCCTCCTCCACGGCCAGTCGAGCTCGCCATCGAGGTTAGTTATACGGACTCAGATATCTTTCCTCATTACGTTGCGTGTGTGAACAAAGATGATTACAATGCTAACGAGGAGTTGTGTTGCAGGCTGCTATTTAGAAAGAAAGAGAGGCAACACATGCGCTTATGGCGGTGAAGGAGAAGGAGATGGAGGAGAGGACGGCTAGGTTGTTGGAGGAGGAGAGGGCACGGTCCGATGCGTCTTACCGGGCCATCTACGAGCTCTTCGTGGTAAGATTCTTCTTCATATTTGTCAAATCTTGCATTTAATGTTTGTTTCATTAATAACGAATATCATTGACTTGTGAAAACCAAATGTGCAGACTATATGCAAGAAGAACGGCCAGACCGCTCCGTCGATGCCAGTCATTACCACGGCTGCAACAGTGAGTTTCATTTGAATACAATGATCTTTTCAGTGTCATCATGCTAACGAGACATTGCAAATCATCTTTGATGCAGCATAACTCCGGAGTCGCATCGCACAACCCTTCTCCAGGGAAGCCTTCTCCAGGTGAAACCAGCCCGAGCAACCGCGGTGCCTCTCCTCCGTGATGACGAGGACGGTAAGCCCCAATATGCCACTTACTTGGCTCATTTTCTCAAAGAAAGACAAACTTAGCACTTAGACAAACTTAGCTCCTTGTGAGAGTTTCATGTCTCTTCTTGATGGAGGAATCCTGACTGTTGTCGCGGGGGTCGTTTCTTCTTCTCCTTTTCTCGATATATACCTTGGTATATTGCGGGAAAGGAGAAGGGGAAACGACCATCACCGACGGTCGAAATATTAGTGTTAGGTAGTGTCCACCAACATACACCACCATATAAGTGTGAGAGAGTGCGCACCATACACACCATGAGGCATGAGAGTTTTTCTAAGGAAAACCTCGAAAGACCGAAAGTCAAGCTCATAAATGTCAT